>OX459114.1:79885074-82385074 GCA_949775065.1 Brachyopa scutellaris | reverse complement strand
TTGGACTTTGACTTTTCCAGATACCCTGACTAACTGCCCACAAGCCTCCTTAGTCTCAATTGATATAAGGACCGATACGGCACGCCAAAAGATTAATGGGCTCATGGATGATTTCTTCCCCGGTCCCGATGGCCTGGCCTCCATAATTCTAAAAAATGTATAAATGCCCTCACAACTCTATTCTGACTTTCACTCTCTCCAAAGAATTTTCGAACCCTTAACGTTACGAATCCAAGCTATGCAACGCAGGTTTATCCGTTTTACCTTACACGATCTCTCTCTTGGGACGGCAGCTATATCTTACCGCCCTACGAAGATCGGCTAGAATTGATTAACTTGCAAACCATTGTAAAACGTCGCCAAGTAGCGAACATACTCTTCGTGCACCAATTACTGATATGTAGGTACGATCGATTCCCCCGCACTACTGGAAATGATTTTCCCTTCACACCAACCCAAGTAACCTTAGATCCGTACTGCTCTTTCGCCTTCCTCACCACCGCACAAACTACGGCCATTTCGAACCAATCCTCAGAATGTTATTCTGGCCATGACTTTCATTCACTGTTGCCGTTTCTCCTGTTATAACAGGAGTCTACTGTTATTAAGCTCCGAAAAAGTGAAATGTACTGTTTCCTGTTCCCAGACAATTTTAAGACCGTTTCTCCTGTTAGTTTACTTTTTTTTTTATTGAAAACAAAATTCGAAATAGAAGACTTGTATGAAAAAAAAGCAACAAATAATCTACGGTAAACCCATAGCAATAACATAGTTGGTGATTGGCACTACAAGTCTATGTAAGTAGGTCCATTCGCGTACGCTCCAAAAACTACGAAAATCTATGTATGAAAAGTTATGAAAACCCGTTCGCTTACGCAAAAATGTCGCAGTTTTTCGTTAAAGAGAGTACCTACGAAAGAGTAATAAATCTCACCATGCTGCGAATTTTGGCACAAGAAATTTATTTTGGGAGATTAAATGAAAACTGTCAAATCACATACATTTTGCATTCTTTGTTGTTCAACGCGTTAGTTTCCTTTTTCGTAAATTTTCTATCTTTGAGAGAATTTCACATCCACTCTTCGATATTTGACATAAAACACATATCTGAGGCAAAAGTACCCGAACGGTCCTAGTGACATTGACATTGACATTTATTTCACAATTTGAATAAAATAAAAGGTCTGTTCCTTTACTTGAAAATTGTTACTGATTCGTACGCATTTGTACGAATTCTAGACCAACCGCGTTGCTTTACAAAAAAAAGTAGGAAAAGGGAGAGGCAACGAGAGAGTAAAAATGTCCCCACGCAAAAAAATCTTACGAATTCTTACTCAACAAATTTCTGCGGGTAAAAAGTGAAGTATCTGTCAAAGTCAGCTGTTCCGTTTGTTTTGAATTATTTGCATTTTCTTATTTTAATGCAAAAAGTAAAATATTGAAAAGAAAAGGAACATAGATGAAAGTTGAATGTTCTGAATGCTGAAATTTGCCTTTCGCAATATATTGCATACTGATAATTCGTTTATTGTAACTTTTGTGATTTAACGCGTTCCTTTTCTTTTTCGTAATTTTTAAATGAAATTTAATAACTTACTATTTTTGGAGCAGAAAGTAAAGGAACAGACCTAAAGTGGCCGTTTTTTTTTTATAAACTACACTTGCTAAAGGGGATATGAATACCTATACCCTTATAATGATTACACACAGCGCGAGCACATGAAGGACCAGAACGAGAGAAAGACAGATCGACGTTGCTAATTTTCGTGATTCTAGTTTTTCTTGGTATGTAAGCTCAACAAAAGCATAATATGTATTATGTATTTATTATTTACGTACTTTGTATCTAATTCCTTTTCAAGTAAAATTCAGGGAAAAAGGTAAAGTATTACATGAACAGAAGGTTAAAGAAGTTCCTTTTCAAAAAATTGGCTCAGTGAAAATCCAGACAATTTTATGGAATACAAATGCGTTGTTTGCAACGGAACAAACATTTTTTCTATGAACCCGACAAAAGAGGACTATTATACGACATGCTGAAGGGAAACAATAAAATTAAGTCAGCGCAACAGCAAATTATGTAGTGCCAAAAAACTTTTTCCTAATGCAATAGACATTTCACTAAAAAACATCGTATTTTATAGGTTTTTGGATGAAATTTTAAATCTCCTGTTATTTTAGTAAGTACAACAGAAGATCTCCTGTTTTTTCATATTTAACTTATGATTTTATGAATGTCTAAAAGTTATCTTACCCTCAAACTATGTCACGAAAATCTCAGTTCGATTTTTATCATTCGGTCATACCACAGACAAGAGAAATATACAGATGCAGAATGGTAGAACAAAAGCATGTTACAAAAAAATTTTAAAACCAGCATACTAAAATCCAAAAACCAGCATACTATCATACAATACCTCGTATGAAATGCCTGCAACATGAACGAACTCAAAGAACGGTGTATGATTCGAGCAAAAATGTTCGTTTCTCTCAATTTCCTTTTCTATTTGGACTTCCTTGTGTGTTGTGGATGTTGTTGGTGCATTCCCATTGCTGCTTAAATTCGTTTTCTTTTGTATCACGAAAACCGGTTTTAGTTTTTTTTTTTGTTTGTTTTCGCATACAAAACGAATACACGAGCAGTATGTGTGTGTGATGTAATAATTTTGTTTTTTTTCTTTTCGCTTTAATTTCTTATTGTAAGTAATGCAAGTTTGATGGGGCATATGGAAGGGGAATAGCGACTATACCATGGATGTGTGATTTTCATAGTGCTGCAAGTGTTCAAATTTTCTTGAATGGGAATTTTGCTACCGCGTATTCGTATGTACATATAATGTATGTATGGATATGCGATGGCCCAACAGAACCCAGCGGGAAATTTGGGAAGCGCTCCTCCGAGAAGGTATTTGGAAGCAATGAATTTTTAGGAAAACATTCTATGCGATGTATTTATAAGTGATGCATTGAGAAGCAATCACTGAGATGTGCTTCCGAAAAAATATTTTTAAAAGTGTGGATTGCTTCCCTCTGCGGACCTGCTAATGTAAAAAGGATATGGATATGCCTTCTAACCTTCCAAGGAATCGCTTCAGCATGCATGATTGTATGCTTCCATTTCCCGCTGGGAAGGGATCATTTCGTTGGTTTTTGTGATTGCAATAAAATATGTAGGGTAAAGGCACTAATGGTCGGCTACCTAACTTTTTTTTCACTTTGCGCTTCCCCAGTTACTAAAGTATTTGATGAAAAACGTTTAAACATTGAATGTCGAAAAAAATATTAATCGATGAAAAAGAGAATTTTAATTAAACTCTCACTGTTCTCTAGAAAATACCAAATTGATGAAAAAAGTCATATTGCGCTAGTGGTCGGCCGCCAAATTTTAGTGGTCTTCCGCCAAATTTTAGTGGTCGGCCATAAAAGTTCTAGTGGTCGGCCAGGTCCAATAAATCAATGAAAAGAACATATTCAATGATCTTTTAAGGGTTTATTTGAATGCAAAACATTTAATAAACAATATTTTATTATTTTTAATAGCATAGAATAAACAAAAAAACACTAAGTCGGCAACAGTTTGTTGAAATCAGTTTTGTTGTATCAAATCATACTACCTATACTTATTTTTCTTTTTGATTACATATTTAGAAATAAGTTAAATAATTGCTATTCATCTAAAAAAAAAAGTTATTGAATAGCTTAAGAGGTTTAACAACAAAATAACAAAAAATACATAGTTAAGGAACTTCAAAAATGTTTGCATAGATCGTATCTATAGCTTCGCTTATTCCTTAAGCTTCCCTTGAAGCAAGTACAGGATTTCGTTTTAAAAATAAAGAAAACCAGACCTGCAATCTTTGAAGGGTGTTTTCCTTTAAATGTGTTTAATTATCTTCTGAGCAGTGTATGTATAAGTAAATGAGACAAATACATAGGCCGATACCAATCGAAATAGGATTCAGTGGCCGAATACTAGCTTGGTAATTTCATTAGTCGGCCGGCAGTGCCCCGACAATTTTAGTACCTGGCCGAGCACTCACATTTCTCAAACATTTGTGTGCTTAGCGGTAAAATCAGAGCAATTCATTAATAAACTTTCAATATTGTACGGCAAAAGATAAATTTAAGCTATATAGTGCATTTCTTTAGTGCTCGGCCATACTAGGCCGAGGACTGAAATTCGCATAAAAATGAGGGTGCTAGTGGTCGGCCATACCAGGCCGAGGACTGAAATACGCATTGAAATGGGATGCTAGTGGTCGGCCACCCTATTATTTACACTGATATTAATATTTTGTAATCTTTGCACCACTAAATACATTCCTTATCCTTTTTAGAACAATACAAATTCGTTAAAATGTTATCTTCCAAACAAATTATAATATAAATTAACACTTTTGTAAATACACACAGCTAAAAAAAAAACAAGAAATCACCACATTTTTACACTTTCGCAAATGTGCACGGACTTATGTGCATCTACCATCTGCAGTATTTGCGTAATAATATACAATTTGAGGATAGATGTGTAGGACATTTATCTGCTTGTATCTGCATCTTCACATTAAGAAAACTCCTAACGGTATTTATATTACATGAGGAAAAGGCTTAAAGTGGCCGACCACTAGTGCCCTTACCTTAATTTCTTTGAAAACGTTAATTTCATTTACAGAGTACATTCCTTTAATGGCATAGAGATCCGCTTAGAGAGGATTTTTTGAAATTCCATCTCTAAGTGGGTAAATTCGGAACTCATCTCCAATTTGTTTTGCCTTAACAGTGGCAGCGGGGGCGAAGCAAGGCGAGCACGGGTCAGCTAGTCAAATATACTATGTACATGATACAGAAAACAGTAGGTAGGCATTGTTTTGATTTCCAGTTTGTAAGCCTTTACAGGAGCCCAACAAAATATTTGCCCTCGATTTTAAAACTACATACATTTATGTATGTCTACGTATGTAATGTATGTCTCCACAAATTACTCAAATTTTTATTTTTTCATTTGAAGTACATGCAAAAATTGTCGGAGAAATTTTCTTATTGATTTCTTACAAATCAAAAAAAAAATTCGCTCAACCATAAATCAAAGAACATCGAAATTTTACAGAAATGTGAAAATAAAATCAAACAAAAACAACAACCACAAACCAAAATATGACACACACCACAGTTTAAAATTCTGAAACACCGACCAGCCAGTCAGTCTTTCGTATATGTTCGTTCGCAAGATCGATTGAGATAAGTAGACAAAATAAAGGGGTGCAACAAAATTAAATATAAAAAAAATGTGTGTATACCGAAGTCACAACACACTGGAGGATGGTTGACTCGCACGACCATGTAACTTAAAACCTGCATGATCATAGAATAAACGAAAAATAGAACAAGTGGAGTCATCTACACAAAAGAAGAGAACTAAACTCGATGTATACCATATTCTACATCTGTATATTTCTCTTGTCTGTGGTCATACTTTCAGGATTCAAACTCAAATTGTTATTTTAAAGTTATTTTTTTTTTTTTTGAAGTGAATACTTTTTTAGCGACGTATTTTTTTTTGAAAACGAGTTACGATAAATGAGTTACCATAGATGCGTTACGATAAATTTCGATAAATGTGTTTCGATAACACATGGCGAATAGTCCTCAATGAGACAAAATCAACGCATGTAAATTTCACGCTAAGAAAGATAAACAACTTACCTATATACATTAACTCGGTACAAATACCGTACGCAAACGAGGCAAAATATCTAGGAATGACCCTAGACGCAAAATTTAAGTGGAAACCACACGTTAAAAAGAAGCGCGAAGAGCTCGAAATCAGATGTAGAGAAATGTATTGGTTATTCGGGAGATACTCGAAGCTAAGCACATACAACAAACTGCTTCTGTATAAGCAAGTGCTAAAACCGTCTTGGACATATGGTATACAACTTTGGGGTTATACCAAACCAAGCAATATGGCTCTACTGCAAGCATTTCAAAACAAAATACTAAGAGCAATCGTGAATGCTCCTTGGTATATAAGGAATAGTGATATTTATTTATTTATTTATTTCTTTATTCATCATTCAAAGAACAAGTTCTCTTATAGACTAATAGATAACAATGTTTAATAATAGCTACATTAATATACAAAACAAAAGAAAATGTAAGATATAAATATATACAAACATCAAGTAGATCTAAGTACATCTAAAACATACATCTTAAAGGTATCTCTAGTGCAGTTTCTAAAGAAGTCTAACCTAGTACAAACTGAATTAGCTTCCCTGATGCAACGAGAAATCGGTTCATTACGGCCATAATTTGATCTATGCATTTGCTCATAAAAAAGGACATGATCTCTAGAAAAATAGCTAGGAACACGAATAGATATTAGTGCGAGAAGCTGTGGACATTTAATATGATATGTAAGTAAATCTCTAATGAACATTGTCGCAAAATAAGTACGTCGATTTACCAGACTCTGTATACCAAATAAGAGACATCTAGTTTCGTAAGATGGAATATCATTACCCCAGTGGAGTTTATAAAACATAAACCTTGTAATGTTCCTTTGAATTTTTTCGATTCTTGCACTCGAATTATTGTAATAAGGGTTCCAAACCGTACTGCAGTACTCAATCAGTGACCGAACGAGAGAGATAAAAAGAGTTTTTACAGTATAAGGATCTGTGAATTCTTTACTGTTTCTTTTAATGAATCCTAACATTTGGTTGGATTTATTTACAATGTAGTCAATATGCGGAAGAAAAGAAAGTTTTGAATCAAGGATAACACCTAGATCTTTTTTTTGCACTACACGATCCAAAGAAGTACTATCAATTTGATAATCGTAATGGATTGGAGAGGTCTTACGAAAACAAGACATAACTTGGCATTTTGAAATATTAAGGTGTAAGGAGTTAAAACTACACCATTCTGCCAGTTTGTTCAAATCATCTTTTAGTAAAGTACAATCGTCAATGCATTTAATACTTCGATATAATTTAAGGTCGTCCGCAAAAAGAAGACATTGAGATTTAAGAAAGATTTTAGGAATGTCGTTGATAAAAAGCAAGAACATTAATGGTCCTAAGTGGCTACCCTGAGGGACACCCGATGGTACCAGTATTTGATTAGAAAGATGATCGTCAATCTTGACAACCTGAACTCTCGAAGTTAAATACGATTTCAACCAGTCCAGAAACTTAGAATGAAACCCCAGTTCCAAGAGTTTATGTAAAAGAATATGATGGTTAACGCGGTCAAATGCTTTGGCAAAATCTGTAAAAATTATATCGGTTTGACGATTCCGTTCAAAATTGTTTATGATATACTTAGTCATCAATGAAAGATTAGTGGATGTAGATCTACCAGAAATAAAGCCGTGTTGGAAATCAGATACATAATCTTTTAATTGAAAAGTAAGTTTGTCACAAACTATTTTCTCAAATAACTTAGGTAGAGCGGATAGTTTACAAATTGGTCTATAATTTGTTATTTCTTGCTTAGATCCAGATTTAAAAATTGGGGTAATGTAAGACAGTTTCCAACAATCTAAAAATTCTCCTTTCGAAAGCGATAGGTTGAAAATAGCCGTCAATGGAATAACTAAAGATGAGGCACATTTAACCAATAAAATGTGAGGGATCCTATCAGGACCTGCCGTTTTATTGGTATCTAAACCTAATAAGGCTGATTCTACTTCTGAAGACGACAGAACCATAGACCCTATGTTGACGATGGTGGAGACTTTTGGTAGATTTACATTGGTTGGAGTGTTTGTGGAGTACACAGACTGAAAATAGATAGCAAAGAGGTTACAGATTTGTTGAACATCACTCGTTGATTGGTTCAAATACTTCATACAGCTTGGATAACCGTTGATTTTACGTTTAGAGTTGATATATTTCCAGAAATTGGTACTATTATTTTTAATATTAGACTCAATAGAGAACAAATGAGCACGATGTAAAAACTTATTGAGTGTGTCGAATTCTTTTTGAATAGTCAAATGGTTGGACCGCAAATTGACATCGTCGCGGTTTAATTTAAGTAACTTAAAAGATTTATTTTTTCTATTTTTAAGATTAATCAGTCTTTTGTTAAACCATGCAGGATTACTCCCAGATTTGTTTCTTTTGTTAGGAACAAATCTGCGGACAGCTTCATTGATAATAGATACTAGATTGTCGTTAGCTGTGTTTAATCCAGTGTTAGATAGAAGTGATTCCCAAGGAATAGATAAAAAATATTCATTCATTGCATCAAAGTTAGCTTTGTTGTAATTAGGTACGTAGATATTGTTGTTGAAAACATTTTTCATGTAAGTAAAAAAACATAAGTTTCCATCGAGTGCAATATGATGAGCCGAGTTATTGACAATTGGAGTATCGGATTTTTCAACATATATATTAAATTCTTTGTCAACAAAAATAAGGTCGAGAATTCGGCCTAAGCTGTTAAAAATATGATTGATTTGTATCAAGTCAAATTGGCTGAAGATGTCAATAAAATTAATCTCAATGTCAGATGTGATATCAAATGGAACTAAATGTTTATCTTCTGAGTCCAATAACCACTTAATATTTCCTAGATTAAAATCACCGATACAAATAATATGTTGCGATGGAAGTTTTCAAGAATAGATTTACAATTGTTTAGAAATATATTATAACATTCACGAGAACTTCTTGGAGGTATATAGTTAATAATAATAAATAGTTCAATATTAGCATTCAAAGTTAATGAGACAATCAATTGATCAATATCATAATTAGTTGTAGAAGTAATATTTGAGTTTAGATGTAATTCTTTACATGAAAAGGACGAACGAATGGCGATAAGAACACCACCCCCTCTTCCCATACCAGTAGCTGAGTAGGATCTGTCTTTTCTAAAAACAGTATAATCTGAGTTGAATAATTCGGATGTTAATTGATTTTCTGTTAACCAAGTTTCAGTTAATAATATAATATCATAACAGCAAGATGAAAAAGTAAGATACAATGATTCTAACTTAGTTCTTATACCTCCTACATTTTGATAGAAAAAAGATAAGTTACTTGATGAAGCAGCAGGGTTGAATTCATTTAAAGATGATGTATGATTTTTTGAAGGTCCAGGAGTGGCGATTAGATTGTAGCTTGTTACGTCAGGTTCACAGACTGGCACGCAGTGTCGTTTTTTGGGTGGTTGATAAACCTTTTCACCTTGACGAACAAGGGCCATATAGAAGAGTCACTCATGAGGTTATTGTAACAATCAGAGGGGACACTCAGTTTAAAGTTCACATGAGAAACGTCGGTTAAGGATAACCCTTTTTTGATCAGTTTAAAACATTTAAAATAGTTTTTAGGAATATTAGACTGAGCAGATATGTGATTAATTAAGTCTTCAGGTTGAGTGTCTACATTAAATTTCGAAATGTGTAGCCAGACAGAAGAAGTCAAAGTATTTAGATCACTTATTCCACTACCCGTTAAGCAATCTTTTCGACGTTTATTAGTTTTTTCCTTTCTGCTATTATTAGAAGGAACGTTTTGCGGTGCGGGCAGGAGGGATTTGAGTTTGATGGAATTGCCAAAATCAGTATTAACACCTTTACCATCAACAGTGTCAAAAACTGCAGCCGGGCAAGTTGAATTTCCATCAGCAGCGTCGGTGACGATCCCAACAATTTTGTTGTTTGCATTGCTTGTACAAACGCCAACAACGCCAGAAGCAGCAGGTGGGCACATTGGATCACCATCAGCAGCATTGACAGCTAGAACATCCGCAGTGGTAGTCGTAGCGACAACGGGACTCCTATCAGCAACGTCATTAACAGCAGCATCATCTAACTCAATATTTTGGTTGTCTCTTCCTCCAGTCTTTCCATCGTCACTCAATTTATGATTAATAAGTACGGTAGAAGAACCCGGTTTGTTTGAGTTGTTTTTCTTTGCACTGTTGTTCTTGTTCATGCTAGTGGTCGGCAGATTAGAGTTTTGAGTCGGAGCAGGTGATTCCGTTTTGGATGAGGGAGATAGTTTATTAATGTGAGTGGTGAGTGGTGGGGAACACTTTTTATGTTGGCTTATATCAGAAGTGAGTTCAATGAAATTTTCTTTAGTCATGCTTCTTGTTGTCACACCCACTTCACTATGCAAATCGTCGTATTTATTGCACAAAAAGGGAAAATCCTTTTTTAGGCAATTTAAATTTGCGAGAACACCATGGACTAAATTGTCAATATTACTTATATAGTTATTTAGCACATTAGTGATACATTTGTCACATTTGATAAAAAAGTTTTTCTTTTTTTTAATAATATTAAAATCGGTTTTTTTGATTTTTGCGCAATTGAAATGTAATATAGAATTACAGACACCGCACGAAAAATAATCGATAGGCTCAACTTTATTACATAAAGCACAAATAGGCATAGTGAGAAAAGTAGAGAAAGCAACTGATGCGTAAGAGAGTTGGGAACTGACAGAGATCTAGGAATTGCTACCGTGAGGGACGAAGTAACAAACTTTGCTCGCAAACTTCGTACCCGTCTCCATGTTCACTGCAATAATGAAATAATCCGTACTATGGACGTGACAAATCTTGAGCGCCGACTACAAAGAACAAGACCTTTCGACCTAGCGCCGTAAGGAAAACCGCATTTAATGACGGTATTAGTAGGTGCCTTCACTGGAAAGCTACCTACCTAACGCGATTAACACTACAGAAGCGTAAACTACTTGTTAAGGCAACTTAGTCGTAGTCATCACAAAAAATTAGAAAATGAGAGGGACGAATTTTCTACTACTATGAGTACGCGCAGCCGGTTCTCATAGTGCCTCTCTGGGGGAGTGAGGTTTAGCCCGTAGGCATATACTGACTAGCACTGATGGCATTGTCAGATATATGAATCGGGCATAACTAATGGTACGGACCATTGATATCTTTTGAAGATTCCTGCACCTCCAGGCGCAACCAAAAAAAAAAATATATATATGAAATCAGTCAATCAATGCCCGACTCCAATATTTTTTCAAAACAATTTTGCTCGTTACTGAGATTAGATCATTTAATTAGTACTTATTAATTAAATAATAAAATACATCATATACTCTAACTGCAATGTAAATTGTACGGCAACAACCCCAATGTAAACTTAAAACGGAAATAGGCGTCTATTTAACCGATATTGTACTTCTACTTATGTATCTTTCCCCAGACACGACACACTGTTCACAGGTCTTTCGCTTTTGATTTAAACATCAACCCGACAGTTTCCAAAATGTTGTCTTTAGTGCTGGTTTCGATAGTTGCTCTGCTCTCAGCAGCTTTGGTGGTTTTAATAAATAAACGCTATGCGTATTGGAAAGATCGTGGTGTTCCGTATATTGAATCGAAGTTTCTCAAAGGCAGTCTCGATGGAGTCGGGAGGGACTTTCACATTGGGGAACTAATGAGGGACTTGTATTTAAAATACAAAAATACAAAACGGCCGTTTATTGGAGGATTCCTTCTGACGCAACCTGTCGCCATTATAACCGATCTGGATCTAGCCAAAAACATCATGATTAAAGATTTTCAAAATTTCCCCGATCGTCCAACTTACTACAATGAACGCAATGATCCGATGTCAGCGCATATCTTCAATATGGATGGACAAAAGTGGAAGAACAAGCGAACTAAGCTTACGCCAACTTTTACAACTAGCAAGATGCGTTACATGTCACCTTTGATGCTGGATGTTGCGAAAAACCTTGAATCGATAGTGCTAGGTCAACTTGAAGAAACCGGTGGCGTTCGGGACTTGGAAGTTAAGGATATTTTTGCTCGGTTCACAACGGATGTCATTGGCTCGTGCATTTTTGGTTTTGAATGTAAGTCGCTAGAAAATAAAAACGCAGATTTTCGGCGTTACGCTACGCGCATTTTTGAAAGACCACGGCAGTCACCGCTGCCAAAGTTGTTGCTAGCTATTTATCCGAAAATTGGAAGGGCGCTTGGAATGAAAGCCAACCACGATGAAACGTCGAATTTCTTTATGAAAATCATTAAAGATGCAGTGGAGTTTCGAGCGGAGAACAATTTCCATCGCAATGACTTTTTGGATTTGCTGATTGGCTTAAAGAATAGAAATTCCGGTGATTTACCTCCACTGACAATGAATGAAGTTTCTGCTGAGTCGTTTTTATTCTTCGCCGCTGGATTTGAGACGTCATCGTCGACAATGGGATTTGCCTTACATGAGTTAGCATTGAATCAGGAGATACAGGATAGGACTAGAGACAACATCATAGATGTGCTCGAGAAGCACGACGGTGTGCTTTCTTATGAAACCATTATGGATATGACTTATGTGGATCAAGTTATTCAAGGTAAATAAACGTAATAGTTTTAAATAAATTAATAACTTTCTGTCTTTTATAGAAACTCTCCGCAAGTATCCAGTTGTACCAAATATAGTTCGTGTTACAGCTAGAGACTACCCAATTGAAGGCACACCCTATACAATTGAAAAGGGAGTCTTTATAAATATTTCAGCTTTTGGGTTTCAAAAAGATCCAGAATACTGGCCCGATCCAGAAAAGTTCGATCCATCTCGCTTTGAAAAAGGAAACATTGCCAATCGTCATCCCGCATCGTTTATACCGTTCGGTATTGGTCCCCGCAATTGTATTGGAATGCGTTTTGGGAAACTTCAATCAAACGCTGGACTTGTCGTTTTACTGCGATCATTTAAATTCTCCGTATGCTCCCAGACAGATATTCCAATAAAATTGTTAACGTCCTCTGTGACACTATGTGCCAAAGGGGGCATTTGGCTGAGAGTGGAGACACTTTGATTTGCTTGATATCTTTTAACTTCTACGTTTGTATTTTTACTTTTAATAAACTCAATTAGTGTGGGATTCGGGAACGGGGAACCGTTTTTACAAAATATAAAATATTTTTGATTCAGAATTCACAAAATGTACAACTCACTCGGCCATAGCAGTTCGACACATCACTTGTGTTTTTTCTGCTGAAAGCTGAACTTCTCCTATTTGATTGCTTTCTCCTGCTGAGCAGAGCTGCTCTTCGACTAGGCGATCATGGAAAATACAAAATACTAATAGGGTGACCCTACATTAATTTCATTTTTCCATTTTAATATTTTATGTACTACTGCGTTGTTGATTCCAAAATATAATAAGTAGTGTGTCAAATTTAAAAGAGTGCAGAAAAGTCTTAAGATAGCTAAAAATGCGCAAATACGCATTGGATAAGCAGTTTGCGTTGAAATTAACTAGAAACCAAAACGAAGATAGCACAGAGCCCTGAAGCACGCCGGATTCCCTCTGGGGTTTGTGATTGTTACGGAGAAAAATGTAAAATGTAAAGTCATATACAAATCAATGATTTGAAGTAAAATAGATAACGAATTCAGTGATAGATTTATTGTAAGACACTCGTCTAAACCGCCTCCCAAACTGTCAAAAAATAACTGAGTTTCCGGCATCTCCATTTAAAGAACTATTTCCGTTGAAACCAGTCGAGAGGATGGGCGTGCACAAGTGTAAGTACTTAACTTATATACTTTTTAAAAGGCAAATAAAATAATCGCATAAGAAAAGATTATTCTTATTTTATGTGCGTCCTTTTTTGGTTTCAACAGTGATGCTCTTATTATTTGAGATGAAAGCTGATAATTCTCATGCTGCGTCGATGGTTAAAGCATCTTTTAGCTCGCTGTGTTCAAGGTAACCTTCTCTATGTGATGTCTATAGATTAACTTACGATAACTAAATTTCTTTAGAATGCGTTTTGAAAACATTAATACAACTTCTGCAATTAACGGTTCTCCTCAGTGCGATATGTGTAGATTATGTATGTGTTTACACACTTACAAAGTTAGTATAGTGACATTCTTGCTGGAATGATGTAAAAATGTCAGTGTGTTGTGTAGCTTATTGGAATAAAAAATGACGATTGGCGTGATGGCGAGAATGATGAGAGTTTACATTTTTCGTGGATTTTGCTGGAGGGATGGAGAATGATGCATTAATGATAATATGTAGGTAAATTTCATCATTCGGAATTTTTTACAATTCCACAAGTTGAGTTGAAAATATTTTACAACTTGAGTTGGCATTGGTTTGGAAGAAAAATGTAAAAACAATGGCGCAGATTTATAGTCAGCCCGTGAATAGTGCCTATAGTCGACTATAGTTACAGCCGGCATTAAGTAAAAAAAGCCGGCTATAACTTTTCCTTATTCATAAACACATTTTTGCCTGTGGATAGTAGTAAGTATCGACTTTGGTATGTTTTTGTAAAGTGATTTGAACGAACAAACCTAAACGTCAAAATATTATACATATAAGAAACTAGCTGTCCCGCCCGTCTTCGCCCGAGTCGAAGAAATATAGTGTTACTTACAATACATGTGGGCACCGTAGCGCAAGTAGTTAGTGCGTCGGACTAATGAGCCAGCGGTCTTGGGTTCGAATCCCACCGTAAACACCTAAAAGTTTTTCACAGTGCCCACCTCTTCCGAATGCCTGACAAGCATTCAAGAGTATCATTTGTCATGTAAAAGCTTCCCAACTCGCCGTTCGGAGACGGCAGAAAACTGTAGGTCCCTTCCATTCGTGCAAAAAATATAACGCGCACACACAAATGGTTGCGGGAAGCTATTATTACTTACAATACATATGTATATTGTCATTTCGTTCGAAGAATCGGACGCTCTGTCTGTCTGTCTGTCTGTCGGTCTATATTAATTGTCCAATATGTTTCATATTCACACTTCACCTGAAATTACGAAATTTTGTATGACAGGTACCAAAACCACTGGTTGTTGAGTAACCGCACTGATGCTATGGTGTATTCTATATTAAGAAAAACGTACTCTGAAAATTGTACAAAAATCGGTTGCTTAGTTTCTGAGTCTATAAAAGACGAACATACATACATATATGCATTCATTTATATATAAAGGGTTTTTCAATAAGAGTTGTTTAAATAAAACAAATACGGTTTTGGATATCAATGAAATTCTTTATTCCTGTGAAAGCACGTTCGATGCCATTATGTATTGAACTCGATTTCTTTTGCATGGCCACCACGAGCACGCTTGCAGAAGTCCAGACGCTGAACCCAATTTTCGACGGTTTTCAAGCATAAATCGGCCGATACTGCTGCAATTTCACGTTCGATATTCGTACATCAATCGTCGCTGGCTTGTTGGCATAGACCATAGACTTGACGTAGCCCCACAGGAAATAGTCTAAGGGCGTCAAATCGCACGACCGAGGCGGCCAAGCGACTGGACCATTTCGTGAGATAACACGTTCTCCGAACTTGGTTTCCAATAAATTGATTGTGACATTCGCTGTGTGGCTTGTGGCGCCGTCCTGTTGGAACCACATGTCCTTCAAGTCCATATCATCCAATTGGGGCCAAAAATATTCGGTTATCATTGAACGGTAGCGATTCCCATTCACAGTAACGTGCCGGTCTTGATCATAACGGAAGTACGGCCCAATGACGCCGCCGGCCCATAAACCACACCAAACCGTAATTTTTTCGGGATGCAATGATGACTCATGGAGTACGTGTGGATAGCTGCCTGACCAATACCGCATATTTTGTTTATTGACGAAGCCATTCAGCCAGAAATGAGCCTCATCGCTGAAGATGATTTTTCGATGGAAATCCGAATCATTTTCAAGTTGTTGCTCAGCCCAATTCACGAACATACGACGCTTCTGGTGGTCAAGCGGCTTCAGTTCTTGCGTCAATTTAATCTTGTAATGATGTTGGCCAAGATCTTTTCGCAAAATTCACCACAACGACGTCGCAGAGATGCCCAACGCTTGAGAACGACGTGTGAGAGACACATTTGGGCTTCCTTCAACTGAAGCCTCAGCGGCAGCAATATTCTCGACACTACGGGCACTTCTTTGTCTCACTGGCACGGGAACATTTTGTACTGTGCCTGTGGATTCAAATTTTTCCACTAGACGCTCAATTGTTGATCTGCTAGGACGATTATGACGACCATAAATTGGACGTAGCGCTTTTAACGTTGAGGCCACTGACTCCGAATTTCGGTAGTAAATTTTAATAATTTCGATCCGTTGTTGGCTCGTATATCTTTCCATCATGAAATGGCAAACCTTACTGAAGAGAAATGTCAAAAGAGCGGCAAGAAATATGGCGTCGTTTGCTGTCCCTGTCGCTCTACTTTTGTAGCGTCCCTATTGAAAAACCCTGTATATATATATGGTTTGGGTTGGTTTGTGAGGGTGAGGAAAGAAACCTCTTCACAATTTGATTCCAGCGTCACCTATCGGATCCAGATTTTATTATATAATTTTCTCTTTTGACACTGAACCAACATATATTGTGAATATCAGCCATTTTGGGCCATAAATATAGAAGGTGTTAATAACTTGGACTCCAGCGCCACTTATCGGGTCCAGATTTTATAATTTTCTCTTTTGGCACTGAACCAATATATATTGTGAATATGAGCTTTTTTGGTCCATTAATATAGAAGTTGTTAATAACTTGACTCCAGCGCCACCTAGCGGGATAAAATATACTTAACAAAGAATTCTCAACCCTACCAAATATACACAAAAATTTCGTAAAAATCGGTCGAGCCTTTCCGAAGGAGTTCGACCACCATCACCGTGACATGAGATTTTTATATACATATTAGATTTATAGCCGACTCTAATTGTTTAAAGTGATGTTTGGCTCATTTTAAATTTGTAGCTGGCTATAAGTTTAAAGTCGACTATAAGGTGACTATGAATAGCAAAAAGTATATTTTAGGTTATGTAGGTGAATAAATTCGTTTATTGTCGGCTTTATCTGACTATGAATTTGCGTCAATGCAAATGACTCCTACCGGACCAAAGGAACTTTTGGAGGAATACATTTATTGCTCAAACAAAGATTATTTGCAGAAAATTTAAAAAAAAAAGTCATTTCTGGGCTGTCTAGTCTACGAATGTAATTTCAAAAATGATAGTTTGCTGCTTATTTTAAAAATATAGAAGTGCAGAGGCGTGTGTCGTATTCGTGTAATCGTGTGTTATATTTGAATGCAATTAATGTATTGGATTGGAACTGAGTTCTCACGGTTTTGTTTTGCAGCATTCTGTTCTGTTCTATCATCTATTCAATTAATTCATTTGTTTTTCACCGAATATAGTAAATTTTTCAGCGAACATAAGTAACCGATCGTATCGGCCTGATATTGGGCGAATAAGTCGAACTGCAACAATATCGATATTGGCTCAATCACATCCAACTAATACAGCAAGCTCGACTGTTTACAATACATTTTTTTCTAATGGTGATCAGCACAATGCTCCGCATGAGAATAAAACGCGGCCATGGACCTCAAAGAAAAACTCCAGACTTGTATTTAAAATACAAAACGGCCGTTTATTGGAGGATTCCTTCTGACGCAACCTGTGGCCATTATAACCGATCTGGATCTAGCCAAAAACATCATGATTAAAGATTTTCAAAATTTCCCCGATCGTCCAACTTACTACAATGAACGCAATGATCCGATGTCAGCGCATATCTTCAATATGGATGGACAAAAGTGGAAGAACAAGCGAGCGAAGCTTACGCCAACTTTTACAACTAGCAAAATGCGTCACATGTCACCTTTGATGCTGGATGTTGCGAAAAACCTGGAATCGATAGTGCTAGGTCGACTTGAAGAAACCGATGACGTTCGGGACTTGGAAGTAAAGGATATTCTTGGTCGGTTCACAACGGATGTCATTGGCTCGTGCGTTTTTGGCTTTGAATGCAAGTCGCTGGAAAATAAAAATGCAGACTTTCGACGTTACGCTATGAACATTTTTGACAAACCACGAAAGTCACCGCTGCAAAGATTGTTGCTGGCTATTTATCCGAAAATTGGAAGGGCGCTTGGAATGAAAGCCAACCACGATGATACGTCGAATTTCTTTATGAAAATCATTAAAGATGCAGTGGAGTTTCGAGAGGAGAACAATTTCCATCGCAATGAATTTTTGGATTTGTTGATTGATTTAAAGAATGGAACTTCCGGGGATTTACCCCCGCTGACAATTAATGAAGTTTCTGCTGAGTCGTTTTTATTCTTCGCCGCTGGATATGAGACGTCATCGTCGACAATGGGATTTGCTTTATATGAGTTAGCATTGAACCAGGAGATACAGGATAGGACTAGGGAAAACATCATCGATGTGATCGAGAAGCACGACGGTGTGCTTTCTTATGACACCATTATGGATATGACTTATGTGGATCAAGTTATTCAAGGTAAATAAACGTAATAGTTTTAAATAAATTAATAACTTTCTGTCTTTTATAGAAACTCTCCGCAAGTATCCAGTTGTACCAAATATAGTTCGTGTTACAGCTAGAGACTACCCAATTGAAGGCACACCCTATACAATTGAAAAGGGAGTCTTTATAAATATTTCAGCTTTTGGGTTTCAAAAAGATCCAGAATACTGGCCCGATCCAGAAAAGTTCGATCCATCTCGCTTTGAAAATGGAAACATCGCCAATCGTCATCCCGCATCGTTTATACCGTTCGGTATTGGTCCCCGCAATTGTATTGGAATGCGTTTTGGGAAACTTCAAACAAATGCTGGACTTGTCGTTTTACTGCGATCATTTAAATTCACCGTATGCTCCCAGACAGATATTTCAATAAAATTGTTAACGTCATCTGTGACACTATCTGTCAAAGGGGGCATTTGACTGAGAGTGGAGAAAGTTTGATTTGTTCGATATCTTTTAACTTTTATGTATGTGTACTTTTAATAAACTTAATTAATGTGGGATTTGAGAACGGGGAACCGTTTTTACAAAATAAAAATGTGTTTAATTCAGAATTCACAAAATGTGCAACTCTCTCGACACCTCACTAGTGTTTTTCCTGCTGAGCTGAGCTGCTCTTCGACTAGGCGATCATGGAAAATACAAAATACAAACAGTGTGACCCTATATTAATTTCATTTGTAGTTTCCCGTACCCAAAAACGGAGCACTAGTGGAATCAGTTCGGTGTCTGTCTGTCTGTCTGTGTGTCTGCCACAGGCATTTTTCTCAGAGAATATTTGACGTAGACTATTGAAATTTGGAACAGTTGTAGCAATTAGTGGCCCAAACGCAGACCAGAAAAAGCTGAGTTTCAACTTGAAGGGGCTAGTTTTAGGGGTATTTTGATGTCATCGTGTGAAGTGTGAAAAGAAAGCCCATTAAAGCACGAATTCAAAAATGTATGAAGTTTTTTTTTGTGTTACTTTTTTCTTAACACTTTTAAAAAAAAAGTTAAAAAATGTTGTCCCTCTACCTTATCTCCAAAAATATCGCTCAGAACAATCTGAAAAAAATCACAAACATTGAGAATAAAGTGTAGATGGGAATAAAATTATCAAGACTGCCCTATGTTGGACAATTTTTTTTTGACTAATTTTTTTTTTTTATTTCAACTACCCAACAACAACAACATATCCAGAAATGAAGTAAGCCTATCACTATCGAAATTTTTATGTGTGTCAGAGTAGAAGTTGTATGTGTGCGCTTAGAAATAGGTTATGTCCCAAAAATTCGCTTCTGGTATTGAGCTTAGACTTAAACCAATGATTTTACATAAAGGAATCTTGATGGTTTCCTATAGGTACTTATAATATAGGTGTCTCTCCTTTTACTTTATTGGGAACAATTGAATTTATATACAGTGCAGACACAGAGAAAGAGAGATAAATTCCAGAATTCCACGCATTTAGTGATGCACGTGGGTAAATTTCTTGTATTCTTTGTTTGTTGTTTTGTGTGGATGTATAGTTATTATTCTGAGCAGATGAGAAGTGGCATGTTAGGTAATTTCATGGAGTTCTTTACATTTGTGTCCATAAATCTATCAACATACTCATAAATCTGTAACATATGTAAAAATAACTGATAGTACGGAACACTTATGGCGCAAGTACGACTTGCACTTGACCGGATTTTTTTCTATTTTAATCTTATATGTATTACTGCGTTGCACTATATTAAAACTAACGGGTTCCGTTGATTCCAAAATATAATAGATAGTGTGTCCAATTATAAAAGAGTACAACAGAAATCTTAAGACTGCCAAAAATCTGCACAAATACGCATTGAATACGCGATTTGATTTGAACTCAACTAGAAACATAAACGAAGATAGCACAGAACCCAGGCACACCATTATTTAAGCTAATATATGAGGATGCTCTTATTTTTGCAGATAAAAGCTGGTAATTCTTCTGCTGCGTTCATTGTTCTTTAGATTATATTACGAAAACTAAATTCATTTGGAATGCGTTTTATGACACATTTATACAACCGCTGCAATTAATAATTCTTCTCCTGACTGCGATTCCTTAAGTTCTTCATCTGTTCTTGGACAGAAATGCCACTGAAATTTCGGTTCAACGTCCGAATGCCTATGCCTTCACAGTTTATTCTGGAGAAAACCTAATTTGGACTGTTTATACTCGGAGAAAGCAACTATACGCACGTTTTGGAATAAATGATTTTCGTAGTGATTTTCACTTCTCGTTTGTGTTTTCCTGCACTTGGGTTTCCCTACGGCTGGCCAAGTCATTTACTGGTGAAAGTGGAAGAACAACATTAGTTTTCATCTAATCTTACAAGTGATATTGAGTTTTGTGCCGCCAGTAGAGATGGGAGCGGGAGGATACCCTCGGGTAGTTAAGTCATCTCCCAGTGAGGATATTAGAGGGCAAGCCAAATTGTTTCCTATTCAATCGCGTATACCATGGTTTTCGGTGTTTGTATGTGTGGGTTGGAAATGAGTTTCATTCCGGTTGCCATTCTAGAATATGACACTCATTTAGAATTCATCCGAAAGATGATGATGGTGAGGTCATGTCGTGAGGGGTGAAGATGAAGATTTGTTTCTTGTTTTGCTTTTTTGTTTTTGGTCATTTGGCAGGCAATCCAATTTTCTTTTAAACGATTTTGGTTGGCCATTGACTTGTGCGAAGGAATATGTCTGTGGCAATTTATTAAAGAGTCCTTAAGAGAATTCACAGGCTCACTCAGTAAGAGGGCATTCTTTTATGATTGTGTGAGGGACTGGTAATAATTGCTCAAAGAGTAGAGGACCGTTAGAAGGCAAAGTTATTTGTTCCGAACAGTTATAATACAGAGTATATCTTATGGACTTAATTTTGTAAGAGTTGAGTAGATATAATTTCAGATTAAAATTAAGGTTGTTGTGTTCATCTTATTTGAATACCCGAAGAAGTATGTATTGTAACTTGTAAGTCAAATGTTGTGGTTCAAATGTCCCTTTGCTTCTAGAATTCGGGCACAGAAGACCAGTAGGAACGTTATCTGTGATCGTTTTTCTCGATAGCCACAAAGTTAATAAAGAGACCCAGTAGGAACATGCAACAGAGCAAGAGACATGCAACTTGGCACACAAATAAGCAACGAGCATCGAACTATCCTAAAGGGACGAAGAAAGCTTGAGGAGCTCGGAACACAATTTAAAAAGAAGCCTGTAAATCTAAAAATGATAATATTAGTTTCGGTTAAGTAAGGAATTTTAGGTAGGTACAATTTTTTAATAGTTTTAAGAACAATAAAAAACTGATAAAGCATCCAAGTTTTCCAAACTTATCTGAAAGAGATATAGGCTGTCGGCCTCATATTCTATCCTGTCTGACTGCAGCACTTGAGGTGCTATTCTAGCTTACTCCACTGCACCTCGTAGTGGAAGAAACTGCAAATAAGAAGTTTATAAGAATGTCCAAAGATGGAAAAGTAAAGGGTAAATATATTAGCCATAAAAACCATGATAACAATGGCCAATAAGCTTCCCCTTCTAACCTTTCCTAGAGACAATGAGACTAGGAAATTTAACTGGAAGAAAAACTTTCACATCAAACTCAGTAACAAGAAAGGCTGGAACAGCGAATCTAGAATCTACACAGCTACAATCATATTACACGGATGACTCAAGAAATGAAGAAGGAACGGGTGCAGGAGTGTTTAGGCCCAGTACCAAACTATTCAGATCCATGGACAACTACACTAGCATCTTGCAAGCCGAAATCTGTGCTATTGACAGATGTGCCCAACTTAATTTTGATAAACGCTACAACAGACGCGACATAGTAATAATAGGCGTGTTTTTTTTCAATCTACATATATAGGGTAAACATGTTTTCAATGTAAAATACAAGAAAACCTTAGCCTGCATAATTATCCAGTCTTATTTTTACTTGGAGAGCTTTTTCGAAGTCTATATAGATTTGAAAAAAAAAACGCGCCTAATGTCACATAGCCAAGCACCTATCAAGACAAAGACAATCATTGCTCAGATCATCAAATCTAAAATCGTCTGGGAAGAAGGACTGGGCTAAGGAAATCAGGACATCTTGGGATGGAAGGCAACGAAGAGGCGGTTAAACTTGTCAAAAAAGGGGCTGTCCTGAAGCCTTCTGCGACAAAGTGAATAAATACACCATATAAAAAAAACACTCATATCACTGTAGAAAACAAACAGGACTATATTCCGGAAAAACTTTATGATCTAGGACAGAAGAAGAAACTTTTGGCTAATTACAATTAAAAAGTTTGCATTTGCCTTGACTGCACTCATTCCGGGACATTGTTGCAAGAATTTTCAATTTTAATTTATTATTATCATATCATCATACTATATAATCATACATAAAGCAGTAACGCCCATTCTGTAAACACGGCTGTATCTCGGACTGGAGCCTAAACGGCTGGGGGAATTTGCTTGAAACTTCATACCTATCTGGGGTCTGCGGGACTATACCACAAGGCCAATTTAGAATTTTCATTCTAGCCCCAAAAATTAAGGTATCTATACTTCATTTGGGACCGATTTTATAACAGCTGTTTTTCTTGAAAACGGCCTCAACGATTTTGATAAAATTTATCTAATTTAGGTTAGTTTAAACTTATGCTATCAAATGTCATACCAGGTTTTTGCCTCAAAAATTTGTACAACGGTGCTTGAGTTTTTAATTGATTTTCTAAAATTGGCTTTTTTCGGCTGCTGCTCAGTCCATCGGTATTACTGTTTAGAAGTGAACTAGTAATAAGAACTACGATGTAATGTGAAAAGAACGTCAACGTGTTTGTATTTACATATACAGTGTACTCTCCCTAAGTCGAATTTTCACGGGATACCAAGTTTTGTTCGAGTTAGAGAGAGTTTTGGAAAAATTCGAGTAATAGAGAGAAATATTTTTTTTTAAACGTTTGTTTAATAAAAAAAAGTTAATGTACAAAAAAGTTTACAAAAAAATATGGCTTCCTGCTTATTTAAAAAAATCTAGCTACAAACATGCACATAAAGACTGTACCAGCTCTGTTGAACTGCCTAGAATCAACTGATTTTGAAATTCCAGCTAGAATCGTACTAAAACAAGTTCTTTTTATATACATACGCAGATAGATACATTGAAAAACCCATTTTGAATGCAACCAACAACACAAATTTGCATCTTTTTAAAAACTGTATCTTTTTATGGAGGTACCAAGAAAATGAATAGCAAGAAACACCGACCAGTTGAAATGAAATGATGATGCACATGCGATGCTTCACATATTTGGGGTATTGGAGTGTGTAGGTACTTGATGGTTAGTAGTTTTACATATATGTACTCAAATACGAATTCCGAAGGGGTAATGTATTTTTATTTTGTTTTGTGCTAAAAAAAAAATCGACTTAAGGGGAGAAAAAAGATGCCAATAATCGAGAGAATGTGTTCGAGTTAGAGAGAGTTACGACTTAGAGGGAGTTCCACTTAGAGAATGGTTTTTGTATTGAAAATTGAAGGGAATGATAAAATATGGCGAAAAAATCCGAGTTGGAGAGAAATTCGACTTAGAGAGAGGTCGACTTAGGGAGAGTCCACTGTATGTACATATGTAATGTAAAGGGTGATTTTTTAAGAGGTTGAGAACTTTTTTTAAAAAAAAACACAAAAAATTCGAAAAAATGAATGAAATATTTATTTGAATCGATAGTTTGAACCTTGCAATTTAATGTTTAAAGATAATTTCATGCAAATGTTGACCGCGGCTGCGTCTCAGGTAGCCCATCCGCTGAGTCCAATTTTTGCATACTCTTTCACACATATCGGCCGGTATCTCACGAATGAATGCATGGATGTTGGCTTCCAGTGCGTCAATCGAAGCGGGCTTGTCCCTATAGACATTAGCCTTGATATACCCCCACAAAAAATAATCTAATGGTGTCAAATCGCACGATCTAGGCGGCCAATTGACCGGCCCGAAACGTGAAATTAACTGTTCACCAAACTCGCCTCGCAATTGCGCCATTGTTTCGCGTGCTGTGTGGCATGTGGCACCGTCTTGTTGAAACCACATATCATGCAAGTCAAGAACTTCCATTTCGGGCAAAAAAAAGTTTGTTATCATCGCTGTAACAAAGGCCTAACTGCTGGGAACGGCGCCGAATCGACATTTCGCGGTCTTCTGTCACACTAGCTGATACGGCCGCAATATTTTCTTCACTACGCACAGTACGTAAACGTGTTGGTGGTTTAATGTCCAACAAAGTAAATTTGGTGCGAAATTTGGTCACAATCTTCCGAATAGACTGCTCAGAAGGTCGAGAATGCCGATCATAAAATGGAAGCAGCGCGCGATGAACATTTCGAACCGAGCACGAATTTTGATAGTAAAATTCAATAATTTGCAAGCGTTGTTCATTTGTAAGACGATCCATGGTTAAATTGCAAACCAAACTGAAGCTGTTTGACAGTGACACAAGGTACTAAACACACGTCAGCTGTCAAAACCAGTGTTGCCAAAACCAAACCAGCTAAAAAATCACCCTTTACATACATCCCCCCCATGATTTGCTTCTCTTGCAATGCAATTCGGCATGAAAGTGTGTATGAATCAAAAAAAAAACCATCCATCTTATAAATAAATTTGAGGAACAAAAAATATTTATTTGGCCACAACAAATAATGGGGTTGAAAGTGGGTACATAAGATTGATTGAGTTTTGATTGAATTATATTTCTATTGTTTTCAAATTCAAAATCAGCCGCGCATACAACGAAAGCATGATTTGCACCAGAAGGAAATGTCGAAAAAAGGAACATCGTGATGTTGTAGGCCCAACGGATGATGGTGCTGTTGTTGTCTTCTTCTTTCTTTTAGTTCTCCCAATTTAATTCCGCGTTATAGCTTATTCTATGAATTAGAGATGGAGAACTATCGATTGCACTATCGATTATAATCGATAGTTTTCACTATCGAAAACAATCGATACTTTTTGACCACTATCGATTCTTTTCGATAGCCATTTAAATATACATAATTTCAAAAATTTCTTTAACTGGTCGATACCTAGCGAAGGGAGTTTATTTAAAATTTCACAGAGGAACCTGATCATAAGCCAACTTTCAAAATGGTTTTAACTTAAAAAGGGGATTCCCCGTTTTATGAGTCAGCAACGTAGGAATAGGAGCATTATTGTTTGTCATTCTCTTAACTTAAAAGAGGGTTCCCCGTTTTATAAGTCGGCAACTCAGGAATAGGAGCATTAGTACTTAGAATCTAATCTCTCGGTGAGAAAAGCTTACCTAATATGGTGCATTTAATTTTTTTTTTATGTAACCCTTAAATGGAAAAACTATCGATATATATCGATAATTATCGATAGTCAAAAGCCAACTGTCGAGAACTATCGATGTGAAGCGGCGCTAAAAAACACGCGAAAAGAATAAACGAGCACATATAAATAGCGAATTATTCATCTACAGAGGTAGGCATTGAATCTTCTAACTACACTGACCTTTTATTGGTGAATATAATTTACATAGGTACATAGTGTTATTTTCTCAACTTATATTTTTGCCCATTTAGCTCTGTAAAAATGTTCGTCGTTTTCGACGGGGTCAGCTAGTTTGATATACATATGTATATCATGTAAGCATGATAGACTTAAATATACAAAATAAAGCATATTTTGAATTTTCACCTTCACCTATTTGTTAGGAGGTTAAATAAAAATTTAAATTTTCCTCTAAAATATTACGGTTTGTGCACAAATAAAAATCCGTATCCTTTTTAATCAAAATTGTCAATTACTTACATTGATTACACGCAAGCAGTTGTTTATTTATATACAGATAAAAATCCAATTAATGCACAGTGTTACTAATTACTCATTCTGAATTCAAGATAAATATAATTAATTCCCGTTTGATCAGTATATATGTAAATACAAACCATTTAAAAGAAAACCCATAATACTAACTAATTTTCCATATAATTAAGTTAATTTCGATTCCATCATCGTGAATTTACGATAGAATCTAATTATTTCTCGTACATTGGCTCTAATTATAGCGGTAAAGTTAAAATTAAATAATTACCGTACTATTTATCAGGAGGTGTGCTAAATTGAGTATATGCGGTAACCCTGTTCGAATGAATTCTCGTAATTAAATCACCGTTCGATCGATGCTCGAACGCGACTACTAGTAGCTGTACTGACCACCAACAACACCCCCCACTGAAAGCTTATTTCCATAAATGCTTTACTAATTAACCTAACGAATTGATTAATATTTTTATCCTCGTTTTTTTTCCGGCACAACTGCTTTTTAATTATCTTTAATCCTGGAATAATACTCCTTCGTTCATCGACAGATGTACTACGTACTGTTTTGTGTTAAAGGATTCATTTAAATGTATGTATGTATGCATGTGTGTGTGTGTTTTTTTTAGGTTTCTGATGAATTAAAAAAAGGATGATTGTCGTAATGAAGTTATCACCCGCATATTTACGTGTGTGTGAGATGTCTGCTGTGGAATGAGACAAACCGTTTAAATTGCCCATGGGCAAGTGAAATTAAATTGTTTCCATATACACTGACACGTCCATTATCCTTCCAATGTACAAAGGTAGGTGGGTAGCTGCGATGAGCTGACATTATTCATTTTTAATGACATCCCTAACAATTAACCCACCTGGCTGTACTGATGCTACCTTGATGGAAGGATCGGGGTAATTACAGTACACACCGACACCAGAGTTTGGTTGATAGCCGGCTGATATTGTATACCTTCACCATACAATTAGCCATACTTAGCTTTGACTGTATGCGCGGCAATGGGTATAATACAGTGAACGCTTTGTTGTTTTTTAATTAAGGTAGAAATACCCTTGGAAATTTATCTGCAACGGTGGAGCTAAAATACTCTGCTGTTTTCTGTCAATCAGGAAGGCTTCGGTGCGTGCGGTATTGTTTAATCAAAATTAACTCAGGTATGAAACGTTAATTTTTATAATCTGTTATGCTAATTAAATATAAGGTGAGTACATGCATATGCATTATGCATGTCAATTTATGAGATGGGAATTATCAGTGCAGTTTTTGAACCGAATAACCTACGATCGTTATAATCTTCTTATCTTCACCAGATAAGATTCAAGGACACCATATACCTCCCAATCATCTATTCATCTATTTAAAGACTGCGTATAAAAACATGAATAGGGAGGAGCATCTCCTTGCTATGCTTAGTCTTTGTCAAAAGACGATTTAGAACAGCTGCCACAGGAGTGACCCAAACGACTGTCATACTTCATACACCTTCTCCAACCTAGTTTAAGGTCATAAGTAGGCTTGCCACCCGTCCTCCTTTGAAGAGGACAGTCCTCCTTTGTAAGGTGATCTCCTTCATCCTCCTCAAAAAGAAAAATGTCCTCCACATACATAATTACTATAACAAATTCTAATTCCTTTCACTTCTCAGAGAATCAAAGAGTACGATTCTTATGATGACGTCAAGAGCAATAATGAGCTTCTCAAATTATCGAAAGCCAATGAAAAATATGCTTTTAAACATTAAAAAATAAATAAATAAATATACGGCGTCAGCTGTCCTATACAGAACCAAGCCTAACTTCTCGCAACCATCTGTGTATGCGTGCTATTTTTTCCACGAAATGAAAGGGACCTACAGTTTTTTTCCGACTCCGAACGGCGAGTTGAGAAGCTTCTCATGACAAATGATACTATTTGATTGCTTGTCAGACATATGAAAGAGGTGGTACCGTGAAAAAACGTTTAGGTGTTTTGCTGGAATTGAACCCAGGCAGCATGCGTAGTAGTCGGCCACGGCCACGGCGACCACGTTTTTAAACATTAATTTCGCTATTATTCTGACAAGTTTATTGACTCAAGCAATATTTTTATTTAGTGCGCTAGTGAAGAACCAACTACGATTTTTAGGTAATGCTTAGGTTCATCAGCCTAGGCTATGGCTATGTGTATGTATGTAGATGTCTGCTTCTTGAGGTAAAGTCAACGCTCATTTAGACCAAACGTGTAGTTCAATTGTGCCCATTAGGACTTCAACCTGGAACCTGTAAAGGACTGCTGATTTAGAACTACGCAGATAAAGATAAGAATCCTCAGACTTTCCTCGCCAATTATTGTCTTCAGCAATTGATATTATAGCCTGCGTAATGGCAGTGATCTCGGCCTGAAAGGCGCTGCAGTTATTTCTGATTCTACGTCGGCGTAGAAGGCTTATTCCTCTTTATTTGTTACTGTCTAGCTGATCCAATCGCGCTATATAAGACACCATTCGATACTTCTAATTGTGAACATGGGTCGAATCAAAGTAAACTTGGAACAAATTATTTTCTCCGCTTAATATCCTTTCTGTAGTGACGACACAGAAGATGCCACTTCGATTTATACAAAGGGCATCGATCTGCTTTTACTAAAATTGTGGTTAAAAATTCGTATATAACGCCCGAGGTAGCTTGATCATGCTCCAGCCCTAAGAGCCTTTGAACATACATAGTGGCAGGCTACACGATCATTTCCATACCGATTCTTTTCAGTGAGACAGGTACATTTTATATGAGTTAAAATGAGAAGGGTTTTTTTGGCGAAATCACATATGTAATATGTATGTACCTCTAAGAACCCACACCTTCCGCAAAAATGTAGTGATGCAAAAACTACTGAAATATTTCCAATAAATTGCTGAACATAAAAAAAAAACTCTATTATTACAAATACTGCTTTTCTACATCCTACAAAGGTTGTCCCACCACTGTGGAGAGTACGAGCAAACTCAAACAAAAAATTGAGTTTTGCACACCGTTCAACTCAATTTAAGTTTATTTATCTAACCCTTCAGCAACAGATCTTCACTGTCTATGACGGTACAGTGAAATATTTCCATGCTGTCAGCTAAACAATTTGAAAACTAATTTCATTAAAAATGTTGAAAAAAAAATTACTTACCATAACATGTCTGGAACGATAGTGATACGAGATTCAGATAAATTAACACGTGAGTTTAAGTTAAGTATGAAGCAATGTTTAACAATCCAATTTTAATTAGAAAACGTCAATGTTAACGTGACAGATGCTGTCATCAATACGATGGACTATAGAAACTGGATGGTTTCAACTGTGCATTCTTACAATACCTTAATAGCCAAGAACTTAATTTAAATAATATTAAGCAGATCATGTTACTTCTGTCAAGCTAAGCAGTTTAAAGCTATCTTCAATTTTATGGTGTAGCTTTTTAGTGCGTGACCCAAACGTCATTTTAAATAATTAGAGTTGACTATAAATTTCTCATATAATATTTTGACTTGTTCGTTCAAATCACTTTACAAAAACATACTAAAGTCGATACTAACTGTAACTTTAGGCACTATTCATGGGCTGACTATGAATTTGCGCCATTATTTTTTTGATTCATTTGAAATGTGCTTCTAATCTTATGAACCGATACACATGCAATCGTTTTTGACCTATTTGCAAAAAGTTCTTCAAGGTACCGCTATGTCGTTCTGAACATTTTTAAAAATTTTATTATGAATTAAATACAAACTACTCTAACTTTCGCCATCATTTTTTATTTTCTTCGCTGACATAATATGTCAAATTGTTATATTATAACAGGAGAAATATCAATTTTTTCTCCAGAAGTTACATGAATTTTTCTCCAGATCTCTTCGCAATACTATTTACAACTTCATACAGATCGGTTCAAGTATGTACATATGGTATATCACTTTAGGTTCGACTCCCTTTTTTGCAAGCTATAGTCTCATGTCGATTTCGATTGGGCAAAAAAGCACTTCTTTTTTATCTCGAGCAATTTTTATCGCTCTAGTACAATTTTCATTTTCCAACCGACCAAAAAAGCACTTTTTTGCTCTAGATCAATTGTTGTGAATCTTGGATTCAGCTCGAGATTTACACCTACTTGCACTAACACCAGCAGATTTTATATGAACTTTCAACGCAGTACATCAAAATAAATTATTATCAGTCAACAAAAATATTTATCAAAAACTGTGTAGAATATTTAGAAAATATAAAGAAAGTGTTTTAAAATTGTATTTATTATTTTTCTTTTTCTTATTTATTTTCTTTTACAAACAAGATGTGAAATGTCACACTAATACAATTGCAGAAAAACAGATCAATCTCGTTTGTTTTCCAACCAGCACGAAAAATCTGAAATCTAAGAGGAGAATCTGAAAAGCCCAATCGGAAACGAAATCAGTGGCCTCGTCAAACAGAACGCGTTTTCTAACGCGGCGTAAAATAATCTTTACGCGGCATTAGACAACGCGTTTTGTTTGTTTGAGGCATTTAGACTTTTTGACGAAAACAACTTCAAGCAATTAAACTTGGATGCAAAACGAATGGGTTTTGGTATTTTCGCATATGAAAAAACATATCGTAAGAATGGCGGAAGACCACACGTTGTCAATGCTCTACTTATCGCTTCTATAATACTGGTTTGTTTCTGTATTGCATCTTACGTTGCTTAAATCAATTTTCACACAATCAGAGACACAAATATAGATTTCAGAGGAGGATAAGAAGAGAATCCCATCAAATCCTTACAGTCAAATAGGTTTGGCTATTAAAATCCCACTGACATGGCAAAATGAATTTAAAACAGACTTAGATGTTGAATAGAACCATACACTTGAACGTCTCATTTCCAAAACATCATGGTGCTCCTAAAATCTCAATTATTTCAGCCAATTTGCACCCAGAATATCCGGAAAACTGTTATTCTTCCTGTATTCGTACGTCGAGATATTATTATTCCAATGTTAACCCCAATCTCCAGTCGTCATATGTTCATATGCATTGTCTGCATAATAATGAAGTTGCCACGGATGCAGGACCCAGCCATCGTTGGAATTCGTTTAATTTTTACATACAGTGAATTTCTTTCTTTTTTTTTTTTGTTTTTGTAGTTTTTTAATGGCTTCTGAAACAGTAACAGAAGTGGAGAGGCCACTGCTTAGGATAAGGATGCACTGTTACCGCGACCATATTCTACATAAGTTTAGAATTGATCATCCAATTTGTATCTAGAATTAAGTTTGTCCTTAGTCCAGCAGACATCTGTAGATACTACGACTACGAGTGGAATAAACGAACGGTGGCCCGTCGTTGACTGCCCAAACAAAAGTTTTTAATTAACTTTGGCAATTTTTCCGAAAATTAAATTCGGGTATTCCCTTCCCAACTCCCAACTCCCGACTACCAAATGGAGAACGATAATGCGTACCATCTAACGAGCTCTCTATTGAATGCTATGTAGGTGGGTGGTTTCAGTATGGTTAGCTCTATGGCTGGACTTTGTGGCTTTACGACTGCGAACCAAGATGCAGACTCACTAAATTAGGAAGGAAAACGGTGCTGTACTGGCCAGAAGTCAGAGTGTGTCAGTGGCCAGCAATTAATTTTATGATACATTTACATATTTAATTTGTGTTTACAGAAAGCAATTATTCAGTGCTAAGTTTTATTATGATATAAATATTTATGAGATAAAGTTTGCGACGTTTTTCTGATGGCAATAGCAAGTCAGGGGTTGCAATTGTTTGTCCATCAAATAAACAACAGGCAGTGCCGGGTTTAGGGTGGGGCGACCCGGGCGGTCGCCCGGTGCGCCGGCGACTGGAGGGCGCCGCACGCCAGCTTAACTTAACCACTCAATTTAAATACATATCTCTATCGATATAAAGAAAAACTAAATTCAGCGTTTTAACTTTTATGAACTCATCCTGTAGGACTAAGTATGCGTATTTGGCATTTATCTACCACGACCTGTCCTTTCGTTGCTTGGCTTGTTGTATCCCTCACTTCCTTATATAGTGTTAAGAATAGCGGCAAAAAACACTGTACTATTCTTACAGAAATCCAAATAGATAACACTGGGGAACAAAATTTATTTTTTTTTTTGTTGTCAGGATGAGATACATCATTTCTTGTAGATTATTTGACGCTGAATCTAAATCTAAACAGAATTGTTTCAGGAGCTCAAAATTTTGAGATATACCAATCTCAAAGTGCTAAAAACAATTTTTTTGGCGATATTTGAAGAATTTTTTTGAGAACAAAAAAATTTGTATAGCCATTTTTAGCTAAAGCATCCTTTACCATCCTACTCTTTCACTTTCATTCCCATTTTAGTTTTTTTCGCTACGAGGTTTTTTTCTCAAGATATAGCCGTTTATTTCTATAATGCAGTTTGTTAGTACAAAAATACAAAATGTAACATAGGTAATATCGAAGTACCATAGCTAAAAATAAATATCTTGAGAAAAAAACCTCGTAGCGAAACAAACTAAATTGGAATTGAAAGGGGAAGAGTAGAACTAAAGAATGATTTAGTTAAAAATTACTATAAAAATTTGCTGTTCTCATACAATTACTTCAAGTATCGCCGAAAAACGTGTTTTTAGCACTTTGAGATTGGTATATCTCAAAATTTTGAGCTCCTGGAGCAATTCTGTTGTAAGATTTAGATTCAGCATGTTAAACTCTTTACACTGATAATGTTTTTATTGAAACAACAATTTCGTTGTTGACTAGTGTAATCAAATAAAAACGGATGATACCTTCTTCACACTTCATTTTAACACACCGCACAGAACCTTGTACCCTGTGCATGAAGAGTGGACAAACACTACCTCGGCTAATAGATACTGCAGTCTTCACGGACGAGTCTAAAACTGCAAGCGAAACAGGGTACTGTATGAAACCAAGTCTAGAGGTGTCCTTAAGACTCCCGGATACCTGCAGCGTTCTTCAGGCAGAAGTTCTAGTCGTACTTAGAGAAGCTGCAGAGTTTCTGAAATAAAACGATTGTCCGGTAAAGATATTGCTTTTTACATCGACAACCAGGGTGCGCTTGAAGCGCTAGCACTATTAAATCGGTACTAGTCGGGAGCTGCCGCACAATGCTCAGGGCATTATGCACGCAGAACCGGGTAAGACTATGCTGGGTGCCAGGGCACTCCGGGATAGAAGGCAACGAGTTTGCCGATGAGCAGGCAAGGAAATGCGGGGTTGCCACTACCCGAGGCGGTGGAAGTTGCTCCACTGCTATACAGTATTAAATCTAAAGTTAAAGATGCAATCACGAGAAGGGCTGACCATAGATGGTCTAACAATGTAGCTTGGAAACACTATGCCCTACATAATGTAGGGCATAGTGTTTTCAAGGCACTTTGACCGGCGCTGAACCATAAAAAGACTAGTGAAATCCTTGCACTTAGCAGGGCACACATAAGAATAACTATATGAATACTATCCGGGCATTGCCTTCTAGGCAAACATGCCAAGACGCTCGGACAAATAGGCACGGATATTTGCAGATACTGTAATGATATCGCTGTGGCAGAAGATATCACACATATTCAGGAAATAGCACGCAGTCGTAGGAATATTTTAGGCTCCTACTTTTTAAGTAATCTAGAGCAGGTAGGCCAAAATCAAGCATAGACTCGTTTTAAAATTTTGCAGGGTAATAAAATGCTTTGATGAAATTGTAGGGTGAAAGAGAGACGCACAAAGCGACAGGCAACAAAAAGCAACTAACGTATTACACTGATATGAATAATTTACAGTTTCTTTGTTGAAATGTGAAATGCGATGCTTTGTTTTCCTGGCCACACTGGCAGGATAGCTAAGAGAGTTGACATTTGTTGTTTCTCTGCTAATATGGTACGACGTTTTCTTTCAAATCAACGTTGTAAGCATAACAACATCTGTATTAGCATCGGATTTTGGTACGACGCCATTTTTAAACCACTAGCGCAATGAAAACACATTAAACGTAGGCCTGGTGAAGAGGCTGTTGATGAACCAATAACTGACCAAAAAAAAAGGTTGGAGTCGAGTTTTTAATGCTCCTTTTGGCACCGTACTTATATCTATGAAGAACAGATTTCAACAGACGTCAGATTTTTCTGTCGTGGAATTTCTTGTTTAATAAAAAAAAAATATGTAAAAGAACTCATGCGACGTTGTTCTGCACTGCAATAAAAACTAACGCTCAACTTTAAATCTAATATTGATGAAGATTTGTTGTGCGATGAAATTTTAGGCCTGCAACACTACATTCAGGCAACACCTAACGAGACAAGAGTTATATCCCAACACCTGGATATCGCAGGGTATTTTGTTCACAATACCAGTGACCGCTGCAAGCGGCAAACGCAGTTTTTCTAAACTAAGCCTGATTAAAACGTACTTGCGGTCTACAATGATCCAAACAAGATTAAATATCATAGTTTGGCCTTACTGTCCGTTGAAAATTAAGTTGCAGAAACCTAGAATTTTCCAGTCTTATCAGAAAATTTGCTGACAAAAAAGCTAGAAAAATAAGATTTTAGTGGTTTCTAAATTTTGTAGTTTAAAAACAAAATTGAAATTAATTAACAACGAAATGTAAAAGGGCGCCAAATGCATGTCTCGCCCGGGGCGCCTAGGTGGTTAAGGCCGGCCCTGACAACAGGGGCGTCTGTAAAGGAGGGCAGACTAAATGTTAAGAGGAATCTTATCATTAATTTGAAATACGAGGCTTATTGAACTGCGTTGTAGAAAAAAGAATGAATAATTTATTGATGCCGGGAACTGATAACTAGTGTCCTTTAGAAAGCACTAATATATCGTTAAGAATCACATAAATACTAAAATACCGCTACCATTAGAAAACATTTGGCCATCAGCATAGATAATAATAGCTCTCGCAACCTCCTCAGAGTCAATTTTAAAACTTAACTTAACTTAATTTCAAAAGTTGATAAAACGGTTCACACAACTTGCTATATAACATACAACAATACTTAAACCACATCCAGGCAAGCAGCAAGGACTTACTAATATTATACCTCTGCACAAATTGCTGAACCGCAAGGTGAAACTGTTGCAGTTAAAAGAGATTGAATTGATTATTATACCCCCAACACAATAAAGGTTAACCAGAAAAAGAAAGCAGTGGAGAAAAATTAAATAGAACAAGTATATTAGTGCAAATAACTGACACAAGATGGATAAACCCTAGCTTTATCTGCGAACTCGAAAAGGCATTTGTTAACTCGGTTTCTACTGGAAACTTACCAAGAGGTATCAAATATCCTTTCCGCCTGAACCACTAACAACGGCAGTAGATCTTTGCTGTAAAGAATGCAACACGAGACGTTAAGCACCTGTCTCACTACCTCGATATTGTGTCAACGAATAGGTATATGATGACACAAGCGTCTACAAAACACCGCATTACTCTACATGCTGAGATCCAAGCCACTCTGGAATAAAAGCAAATGATAAAGCTTACGAACTGTCCAGAAAAGAATCCGTCATATGGATATGTGTACAGTAGAACCTCGATTATCCGGTACAATGACCGACAAGGGCTTGCCGGAATATGGAAAAACACGGAAAATCGAATAATTAATAAAAATATATCTTTAAGTTAATTTAAGTTTATTTTCAATGGTCAAAACAATTCTTTTACGTTTCGTATCCATGAAGGGTAATGTATGTGCACTGTCCTTTAATCTTTCTCTACAACGCAATATTATAATAGATATCACCTACCTCTAAAATATGCAGAGATACAACTGTTGCACTACAATATTACCTGCTTCTCGAATATACAGAAATATAACTGGTAAAACAACATTCAAAAGCAAACACGAAAGCGCATGTTACTAGGGAATACTGTTTGTTACAAATTCGGATTTCCAGACTTTTGCATGCAAAATATATACTCGGCCCGGATAATCGAGTTACAATCAGACGATTGTACACGGATTAGCGAAATGCCTGGAACGCATGGATTAGCGAGAAACACGGATTATAGAAACACGGATTATAGAAACACGGATAATCGAGGTTCTACTGTATATGCTATCACCTTTTTATGTAGCCAACAAACTCAGTGAGTCACAGCAAAAATAACCAACGAACGAGAGCTACCTAGATTAGGTTAGGTTGAGAAGAGTTGTGAGGCTGAGCCATCACAAAACACTAGGCACTAGAGTGGGCCCATCGCAATCCCCGAAAAATCCATCCCACGATGGCACCTAAACCGCCACAATTTCCTCAAAGCATTTTATCTCGCTGCTAAATTTAAGAACGAGCCTAAAGTTAATTATTCCTATCTCTTCCAGATTATTAAAGAAATATTTCCCTAAACGATGGTACTAAGTTTTCCGTTCAAAAACAAGAAACATTCATGCTTGATACGTGTTCCGTCTTTGTATTAGTATACATATCACTATTAATCAGACCATTAGAGTATAAATTTAGATTAGGTTAGCTTAGGTAGCAGTGTCTGCCAGTAACGATTACCATCATACTTAAACCTATAGAGGCCCATTGTGATATCAATGATTTTGGGGATGTTTTTCCCTGCTGCTCATGAGAACCATTCAGATCTTTGTATAAAGCGAAATAGACTTCTAACGTCTTTTTGTGCTAGGTCACTGAGATCGTTGAAGAATATTCATCTATGTGTAGTTTTCTACCACGGGAAACAGCTGGGCATGAACAGAGGAGATGTATTGCGGAATAAAGTTTTGTTTTTATTAAGTTACAAAAATATACAGTAATGAAAGAGGAAAAAGAGACAACTATAGTATAAGAAATAAGACATAGGTTTAGTTGAAATATTCGACAGGGATGTCCCATGGAAGTCCTCGAGTTGTTTAAATATCAGTGATTCTCAACACGCCACCTCAATGAGAAGGATCTTCAATTTTAATGACTCCTAGTTTCGATAGGCAACAGTAATGCTTTAGTCCAGGAAGAGCCTTGGTCAAGACATCTGCAGGCATCTCTTCTGTTGGTAGATACTCAAGGTTGATTTCTCCCTTTGATAGAACACCTCTGATGAAATGATATCGAATATCGATGTGTTTAGTTCTCTGATGGAAAACTTGATTCTCAGCTAGAAGTTTTGCTCCACGGTTATCGTTGTATACAGTAATATTCTCCAAATTCCGAAGACTGAGTTCCTTCACGAAGTTTCTAAGATGAATGGCTTCTTTCATGGCCTCGGTAATACTCATGTACTCAGCTTCCGTTGAAGAAAGAGCCACTGTCCTCTGCTTTTGCGACTTCCAACTGATAACAGAGTTCGAGAAGGTAAAGGCATATCCGGTATACGATGTTCTATCTATGATACACCTTCCCCAATCTGCATCCACAAATCCTTTTATACCTTCATCACAGGAAGAATATCGCAGTCCGTAATCCTTGGTGCCTTGGAGATAACGCAGCACGCGTTTAGCGGCACCCCAGTGAAGATCAGTATAGCAGCTATTAAATTGCGCGAGCACACTCGTTGCATGAGCTATGTCTGGTCGAGTACAAACAGCTGCATACATAAGTCGTATTGATTCAAGCCGTGCAACTGGAGCGAAAGTACTCATGTAGTCTATTCCCAATTGTTGGGTAAAACCTTGCGCTACTAGGCGAGCTTTTCTTTTAATTACTACATTATTCGGATTACGTTTATTCGTAAGAACGAATCTACATCCCACTATGTTTTGCTCTGGTGGACGGTCAACGATTTCCCAGGTATCATTTTTTATCAAACTCCTGACTTCATCAAAGATAGCATTTCTCCACTCAGCACAATCTTTTCCTTGCAGAGCTGCTTCAAAATTTACTTCGGCGTTAAATGCATATGCTACGATGTCATTTTCCATATTATTTTCATCAGCTTCTGCTTCAACTTCTTCAATTGGATTAGAAGAACATGACTCAAAATCGTCGTCATCACTGTTCTGCTGTTCGTCAAGAATATCGATTGTACTAACCTTGGTTTCACTTGAAAGAATATCTTCGCCGCCTTGTATTTTTATGGGTAAATCGACAAATTTAACGTCCCTTGTAATGGCGATTCTCTTCATATTTGGGATCCAGATTCGGTACGCTTTGGCTTCGTCTGAATACCCGACAAATACACCCTCAGTTGACCGGGCTTCAAATTTGTCTTTATTCGATTTTTTGTTCAGCACGAATGCTCTGGATCCAAATATTTGTAGATGTTTTAAGTTAGGAATTCTACCTATCCACAACTCAAAAGGGGTTTTACCAGCAAGGCTTCTTGACGGACAACGATTTCTTAAGTAGTTCGAAGCACATATGGCCTCTGCCCAGAATGACATAGAAAGACCAGCTTGTAGTACCATGCACCTAGCCATCTCAACTAATGTTCGATTCTTTCTCTCACTTATACCATTCTGTTGTGGCGTATACGGTGTGGAAAGTCTTCTTTTAATCCCTTTTGACCTTAGGTACTCAATAAACGTGTTGGAGCAATACTCCTTTCCATTGTCAGTTTGTAAAGCTTTTATCTTTTGTCCAGTCTGGTTTTCAACAAGATTTTTATATCTGAGGAATGTTTGATAGATATCGCTTTTGTTTTTCAAAATGTATACTTCACACCAGCGCGAGTAATCGTCGATGAAAGTGACGAAATATTTTCCTCCACCATTTGATTCGGTCCTCATGGGTCCACAAATGTCCGAATGAACAATCATTAATGGTTTTTCGCTCTTGGTTGTCCTTTTCGTAAACGGTTGAGCAGACAGCTTTGCTTTTAAACAAACAGTGCAGGGAGGCAGTTCCTCACAGTCTTTAAGCTTAATTCCCATCGCAGTCTTTTTATTCACCATTTCCTTCAGATCACGGGAATTTAAATGGCCTAATCGTTCGTGCCAAATCTGAATATCCGTCTTTTTTATTTTCGTCGGTTGAATAAGTTGTGCAGACTCAATTTGTTGACCAAGATAGTAAAGATCACCGACTCTGTTAGCTACCAATTTGATGTCACCGTTCTTGTTCCGTACGAATGCTTTGTTTCGATTGAATACTACTTCGCAATCTTTATCGGTGATCTTCGCAACTGAAAGAAGATTTGTACGCAGATCAGGAACGAACAAAGTGTTTTCAAAGTTTACTGACCTTGTTTCGGCTCCAACGGTGGTTTGGAGCTCAACAGTTCCCTTAGCTTCAACAGCAATTGATGAGTTACTTGCCAAATTCAACTTTCCGCGATCAGTAGGCGACCATGTATTAAAGCTTTCTCTGTTGCGACACAAGTGAGAGGTACAGCCGCTGTCAAGGCACCAGCTCTGTTGTAGATCCACACTTTCCGTCTTCATGGCGACTTCAGGACCATCCGACATAGCATAGAAGGAATCTTTGGGGTCATTCACCCGCTGTGTATTTTGACCATTTGAACGACAATCCGCAGCCTTGTGACCAAATTTGTTGCATTTGCTACATCTGAATGGAAACTTTTTCTTCTTCGCATCCCTGTTATTATATCCAGATGATGCATTCCCTCGATTTGTTTGCCTTTGAGGTACATTTCTATTCCTTGCCGCAATCATCGCTCCGGATTCATTCTCTTTAACTTTTTGTTTACGTGCGTCTGCCTCTTCAAATATTTTGATTTTTAATTTTTCGGCATCTGGGAGAACGTCCTGGGACTCAATAGCGCATCTAAAATTCTCGAATGACTCAGGAAGGCTGTACAGAAGCATTATGCTTAACAGATCTTTGTGGATCTTGACATCCATTGCTTCTAGCTTATCGACAGCGTCGAAGAATTTGTTGATGTGGTCACGTACATCGTCCCCTTCAGTCATTTTTTGAAGTGTTAGTTGTTTTAGCAGCGTTGCTTTCCGGGCTGGACCAGATGATGCGTAAGTTGATGCTAGCTTTTTCCAAATTGCTTCCGAGGTTTCACACCCACGAATTTGTTTCAGCTCTGGTGGACTAATGGACAGAATCAAATCAGCTTTAGCTTTCTTATCTCCAGCAATCCAGTTTTTCAGCGATTTCGTCATTTTTGTCTGATCGGACTCAGCGCCTTCTGGGTTCGGTGGTCTTGGTATTTCACCATTTATATATCCCCATGTTTCATTTTTTATTAGCAGCGCTTCGACTTGGAGACACCATGTGTCGTAATTATCTTTTGATAATAACTCAAGTCGTACAGTAGTTGCCATTTTTCTTTTGTACAAAGCACTATTTATTAATCAATTTTATTGTATCCTCGCAGACAGAACTTTCTGGGCCCATAACCTATTGCGGAATAAAGTTTTGTTTTTATTAAGTTACAAAAATATACAGTAATGAAAGAGGAAAAAGAGACAACTATAGTATAAGAAATAAGACATAGGTTTAGTTGAAATATTCGACAGGGATGTCCCATGGAAGTCCTCGAGTTGTTTAAATATCAGTGATTCTCAACAAGATGTATGGGGCTCTCTTCCTCTTCTTCGACTCTGCAACTTCTACAGAAGTTATTTGAAAGGATGCCAAGCCTAGTTGCATGCTTGCCCATAAGGCAGTGTCCTGTGATGACACCAATAATCGTACTTGTATGTAGTCTTTTTAGAGAGAAGAGGTTATTAGAGCTGCTTGGATCCTATCTAGGCCAGTAGTAGGTCTGCCTTTCCGCCTAACATTGGTTATATTGACTGCGTCAAGTTTGAGTGATAGCTGGTAAATAGCAAGGGGCATATAATGTGACCATTTATTTTTTGGCAAAAAGCGGCGGGTTTTTTTTAGAGCTAAAAGCGGGTGTGTTTTGGCAGGTTTGGCGGGCTTCAAAAATGTAGATTAGCACAGCCGATACATTGGTGGAACTGGAATACAAACTAGAAATGAACAACAATTACGTTATCCGTACTGCTTTTCCGAATAGTTAAAAAGGTACATACCACCACACGTTTCACATTTTAACTTTTCAATAAATGGAAAAGCGGCTTCAAAATCTGGCGTAAGCGTGACAAATTTTTTAACTTTTAGGTGGTTTGGCATTTCGGATGTGATTTGCCTTTCTTTTTAAATTGTATTGTAGGATAGCGAATGAATAACGTTGGTTATTTCTTTGCCGCATGATATTTGCAATTTTCGCGCACTGATGCGAACTGAAGTTGTCTACGGCAATTTAGATCTGCCACCTGCATTATCACAATTTCAATGCATTGACATTAAATTAGACTATAAAAAGGCATATTCAAAAAAAATTCTCAGGCAGAGACTCTTTATAGGTCGGGAGCCAGATAAGTAAGTAAGTATTTAAAAAATGTTCTGTGGTTTGTACAAAACTCGAAAGTTTTCTCAAAAAGCGGGTAAATAGTTGTGGTGGCGGGTGGCGGGTTTTTGGATGAAAAAGCAGGTAAAACCCGCCAAAAGCGGGTGAAATCTCTAGTTTTTGAGAAAACCGCCTATCCCACATTACCCGCATATTCAACAATACCCGAAGTTACTACATATGTATATATTATATACGTACATTTGTATACCTTGTTGAATCACACCAAATGTTCAAAGTGTGAATAAACAACCGAATATATTTTCTATTAATATTTGGTTTTAACACATGAAATGTTCGATTTAGTACACAACAAACATTTAAAAGCCAATAATACTTTTTTATGCATTTCTCTTTAATCAAAATATAAGGCGTTGGCGTCTTTAACGCTCTTTCGACGAGAAAAGTTAAGTAGTACTAATTTTTTTAAGAATTTCTGAACTTTTACGCAATGATTTTATGGGCTTTTGCTTGGTATCGGAAGACTTTCTGCTGTATAAATGACTTCAGATTCAGACTTACTGAAACAGCACCGTGGATGAATTTCCAATGTCGAATGTTAGAGCTTTTGTACTGTAACACGTGAGGTATGGGTTTAGCATTGTCATGTAATAGTATCTTACCATGCCATTCCATGCACTAGTTGTGTCTATTTCTTTAGAAAATTGGGTAGTGTTTATCGTTTCTCATGGTTAATGCAATGAAAAGTCCATCAGACTCACCATTTACTTTTCTATATGAAGAGTGGAATTGGGGATGTGTTTTAGTTTTGCATATACTTATGAATCTACATCCAACCACTACCTAGGTGCATACTTACTCCACTTTTCACCACAGGTGCTTTTCTGCTGCAAAATTATTTAATTACAGCCTATCTTTTTCGTCTTACAGTTGAGAATTTGATAAAAATATTTACCATTCAACATAAGAGAAAAATGTCCATTATATCAGGTTGTTTTCTTTTGTTTGATTCCCTTTATTTAGAATTTGTTAATTACTCGAATCCAGCACCACCTAGCGGGTGGTTTTTCGCCTATGTCCTTCCCCAGGTCCCAGACTATCACTTCGCCAAATAACATTACAATTGGTTCAGTGGTATAGGCATGAAAAAGTAAAAGACAGACAGGCAGAGTTACTTTCGCATTTATAATATTAGTGTGATTTGGTTCTGAAACTTATGTATGACCAAAGAACATGAACGACAACAGGCTTCGAACGTTATTATACTCCGTGTATATGGTGCTGTATAGATTGAAAAAGACGTCTGGAAAATGAAGCACAACCACAAATTGAAAGCAATGTATATATAGTGAGCCGGATATTGTCAAGCTCATCAAAAATCGACGTCTGCGCTGAGCAGGGTATGCATAAAGTATAAATTAAGATCAGGTACTATGTAACATATGTCGTATAATAAATTGAAATCCTGAATGATACAGAACAAAGAGTGGCCTGCAAGAGATGGATTGACAGCGTGACCAGGTACGTCCGGGGTCTAGTATTCGTAATCTGGATAACAACTGCGTTGGGCCGAACAAGATGCGAGGCAGAATTTGGACGACTCCAGCTCCACCTTTTTTTCTTCATACAAATACTATCCGTTTAGAGAGGGTAAAGATTCGGTCCATTTGAGAAACTTATGGAAACACCGGAATGTGATGACATACAGATACAGCGGGGGCGGGAGTTTATTAAATATTAAATATTAAAATATTAAATAATATCGAGATCTACTCTCTGTGGTTCTATAAAATCTACAAGGAAATATGGCTGCTTCGGCAGCAATTATACAACGGATAATATCCCTACTTCTCTCTTATATTCGAGAATAACAAGATAAAGAATACGTTAGTATTATTTTTCTTCCAATTGCCTGAATCTGGGAGACAGTTTTTCGAAATAAAAATAAAATATAATTATGTGGCGCTCATTTTTTTCTTAAATTGTTTACTTTTTTTAAATAGCAATTCAATCAAACAGTTTATTTTGTAAAACACTACCATAGTGGTGAAAAATCTTCGATTTAGATTTAAACTACACGTTTGGTTATTGTTTCGATTTTGCTTAACCATAACGATATCATTCTGACGATCGTTTTATCTCCTTATTCGGCACCACGACGCTGCTTACCAAAGTTCTTTCGTTTGAATTGTCTGTTTCTAACTCAGTTGGATCTATATCTTCTTGTTTAATATCTGTAGAAGAAAAGAAAATAATGGAATATGTTTTTAGTTTAATAAAATTAACTAGATTCGATAGTTCTGTAATTGCTTTCCAAACGTATAGTATTTTGTATCTTTACCACTTCCATACACTCAGAAATTCGTCAGAGTGACAACTGGAAAAAGATCGCCAACAAATTGGAAATCTTAAAACAGTTCTATATCAGGGAAGTTAAAGACATCGCCGTGGCATTCGTCTAAAGTATTTCCGTAAAATTGAATAGCACCAATGAAGTTTTCAGTACGTTAGTAATTGAATCCAAAGAGCATCAAGTGTGAAAACCTTCTCGCCTTTAAAAATTATAAATAAACAAGTGGAGGTGTAAGTATGTATCTCCTTTAGCAAATATGACGCGGAAGAGAACCGAATGCTGACTCTGCTACTTTTTAGCAAAGCAATTGGGACGCTAGTTAGTTAGCTAGTTAAGATAAACCGGCTTTTTATACTGTTAAAAAAAAATCACCGAATACTTACTATAACCAATGGATGTTTAATATCATCTTCGCCTTGATTTGTTTTTTTTTTTTTATTTAAGGCGTATAAAGTATAAAGCGAAAGAATCAGTAACCACATATACTAATCAATAGTCGGGTAGTAAAAAAAAAACCTTGACATTTCTAGAGCAATTATTTCGAAGATCATTGGATAATCCATACCCACGTAAACAAATAAACTAAATTAATTTATAATTGACAACTTTAAGGTACCCACCGTTCTGAATTTTAATTTGTATGGATGACAGCTCCTCGAGATTGTTATTACTGCTAATGACGCGACTAACTTCTCTTTCTTCGTGATCGCTATCGACCTGTTCTACGTTCTCTTCATCGTCGTCCTCATCATCGTCATCATCGTCATCGTCATCGTTAGTTTTCTGACGATCGTGTTTTGTTGGATGCTGCGCACCGTTGTTTTGCGGTTTCTGCTCTTCTGTATCTTCGCGCAATTTAAAGCGATTCTCAATATCTAGTATTTCCTCGTTAAGTGCTGCACGCTTCTTTTCAATTTCCTTCTCGATAGCAATACGATTCTCCGCTAACATCTTCTCCGTTTTCTTATTGAGAACTTTCGGTCGAAAATAGATGTGAGGTTTTGATTTAGTCCGAATGAAGTGAACTAAATCTTTCTTGGACTTCTCCCATACCTCAAAGTCCCTCAGCCGGTACATTTTCAGCTCAAGTTTACGAATCTCTAGCTGCTTTCGCTTGCGATCCATAAACAGATTTTCGCGTTCCTTTTTCAAATTGGCACGCTCTTTAATCTCTTGTTCTTCTACTTTCTTTTCGACCATTGCCTTTTGTTCCTCCTTCTTCTTGAGACGCGACTCTTCCTGACAAAATTTATGCAGAGTCCCCAGTAGGGAACCAAACATGCGACGATTACGTGCCCGCGACTCAGCATCAGGTCCTTGGGCGGTGACAATCTCTTCTCGGGAAGGAAGTTCTCGTATAACACGGGAGAAAATACGCGGTTTGACAGGTTCGTTATCACGAAATGGCGGTGGGACTGGCGGAGGGCCAGACAATCGACTAAACACGGATTTTGCATCTTGAATGCGACGTTTTGGTGGCGGAGGACTACCTTCGCGGTTTCTTGGTCGATCATTGGGTATTTCGTTCCGACGATTATCGTTAAATTGACGCTTTCTATTGCCCCTAAAAAATAGAAAAAAAGTTTTGCAGAAAATATTGAATTTTGCGGTTTTTATCACGAACAGCACTAACCTTAAATTGTTCTCTTTTGGGTCGCGGCCTATTATTCGCCGAATATTATCATTAAGACTTCCTAGGGTATGCTTTGCACGCTCCAGTTCTTGCTGCAGTGAATCGTAGGATTTAATAACATCGGTTCCCATTGCGAATTTGTTAAAAATAAACGTTTTTTTTTTCTTTAATTTTCTTTATAGTTTATTTCGTAAACGGCGTTAGAGAAAATATTTACTATGTCGAAGTGAAGTGCATGCAGCTGTCAAATTCTAGAAAATGTCATTTGTTTGCGACACGAGACTCGTTTCAGCTTGTTGGAGTTTACGACTGTGGGTAGTGTTTGCAAAAGCACCTAATTTTATGGTAGAAATTCGAAATTACGAATATCTTTTTTAAATTATATATTCTGAAAAAAAATGTTGTTGTGGCTTTTCCTTATTTCTCTTATCCATCACAAAAATTCCACGCATAAACGATTTCATATATGTCATATTATATGACTTTAAATTTTTTATGAAAGTCCCTTGTCGAACTTGTAAAACCATGATTAAAGCGTGATACACATTTATCGATCAATACTGGCAACCAAAACTGATGTCATTATTAGTAGGTACCTACATTGATGATAACTGGCCGAACACAATGGTGAAGCTGCAGTTGAAGTATGCAGCGCTGTCAAAGTTCAAATACACGTGAACCCTATACCGCGAGCACAATGCGAACTTACAACAACTGTAGTATGAATATATATGCTGAAGCGCAAAGCTGAGCCAACTTCAACTTTCGAACGTGCTGTTGCTACTTTCCATTGTGTTCGGGCAGTAAACTGCGGCATTGCGCTATGGCGCCTTTGTGTTCTATTGTGCACGGCAGGAGTATTTTTTATAATTTTTTCAAATGCTGACCAGCGACTTTCGACTTTAAAGCCTAGTACACTGCTGATGGGGAACGAAATTTTCTTGTGGTCTCCACATCGAGTGCGAAAAGCTTTCGAACTAACAACAAGTTGGTTTGGTAGGTGGATTTTTATTCTTCGGTATTTCCGTAGAGTAAAGATGCTGGTTAGGTAGGTAGATTTTCATTCTATGGTATTTCCGTAGAGTATTTCACTGCTTTTAAAGTGAGAATTGCGCGTTGTTTCTTTCTCGACGTCAGCTTGTAGATTGAAATGTCTTGGCATGATTTGCCCAGCGAAGGAAAATAAAAAAAAACCTGTTTCTAATCAAGATGGTCAGAAATATGTCTCGTGGAGACGCGGTGTAATCATCAGCACCAGCAGCTTACTAGGCTTAAAGCGGGGTACACACCATCATACAAGAGTGGCACTCAAAGCTGATATCATTTTTGCATTATGAAACGGTCGTACACACTATAGGTTTTGTATGACATTCAAATTATCGTTGTTGTTGTTGTTTTTCGACCCTCTCTATTTGTGTTTGCTTTTTGGATGACGAAATTTGTACACACACAATCGAAGAAAAACAAAGATGGCCGCTGAGTGTCACCCAAAAAATTTCGTGAGCATCATTTTTGAGTGTCACCCCGAATTTCGAGCGTACACATTATGAGTTTTGCGTGTTATCAATCAAAATTTACATTCTTGTATGATGATGTGTACCCCGCTTAACAGAGCACTGAAAATCAAAAATGTGAAGTCCAAGTCTGCTTTTACACTTAGACTTGTGAGTCTAGACTCACATGGGTACAAAAGAGTAAGAAAGTTCGAAAAGATGAGAAGGAAAATATTTTGCCCTGTGAGTCGAGGGTAAAGTTTTGGGCGACTCTTTTTGACGTTTTTCTTTTCTCTTCTTCGTTTTATCATTGTGTTGCTTCCCACCTAGTCATCTCTACAATACAAGAACTGCAAAATGAGGAGAGGAATGTCAAATTTGAGTCAAGGAAAAAAGTCTGAAGTGTAAAAGCGCAAGACTCACGGATGTAAATAACGAAGTAAAATTCGAAAAAAGTCTAGACTCACAAGTCTTAAGTGTAAAAGCAGACCAAAATAACAAGAGCTCAATTAAATTAAATAAATAAATTTACAAGTATAGTCTGACCCTTACTCTGGTTCCGATACTTCAAAATGACATATCTCGACGCCATTTTTCGAACATGGCATTTTGCCTTCTTGCCTAGCGCATCAGCAACTTCCTTTCTTTTTCACTTAAACTTCCTGAAGTGAAGGTGGGTTCTCTATCAAACTTAAATTTGTAATTGGCATTTATCTTGAAAATCACTGAATAATAATTTAAATTATTTTGTCAAAATACATTATCAGTATTCAGTTCTTTTCAAAATGTTAATATGTTTCCGGATTAATCAGACTAACTGGTTTTTTTTTTCTTTCAGGCGTAATCTCCCAAGAGGTAAATATACATGAAACATTCAATTGCTCTAAATTTCTTGGTTTTTTATGTGTAAAATCGTGTTCAAGTGATGATAATCTTTATCTGGCCGTGCACCATTCGGAACGACAACCATGTCGATTTGGCTAACTGAAACGAACACGATTTTTCTTCACATTTCATTACAATTTGTTCCATTTTTCGAATACCATTTTTCAAAGCTAATGCATTTATTTCTAGAAGAAAAAAACTAAGAAAATGACTTCCACAAGATGTCGGTTAAATATCCGTAAAACGATAGACCGATGATGTGACAGTTATTGATAAAATATCAATTAACCCCCAAAAAACCATTTGTTACTAGGTCTATCGCCGTGAAAGGTCGCAAACATGGGTGCGTATCGTTATATGCAAGAACTTTACCGCAAGAAGCAGAGTGATGTTATGCGCTACTTGCTTCGTATTCGCGTGTGGCAATATCGTCAGTTGACAAAGCTGCACCGTTCTCCCAGGCCAACTCGCCCGGATAAGGCACGTCGGCTGGGATTCAAGGCAAAGCAGGGATATGTTATCTACAGAATTCGTGTACGCCGTGGTGGACGCAAACGTCCAGTACCAAAGGGCTGCACTTATGGCAAACCCAAGAGCCATGGTGTCAACGAATTGAAGCCATCTCGTTGTCTGCAATCCATTGCTGAGGTAAGTTGCTTAAGATGTTCGCATTATTGTTGTTAAACTGATGATAAAAGCAGATGGTATCAGAGAAAACCATGCTGACCATATCTCAACCTTCCTTAGATGTCTGAAATTAATATTACTAATTCGCTGTCTGCGTGTGTGTGCTATGATATTAAAAAAAAATATTTTCATTGCAGGAACGTGTTGGTCGTAGATTGGGAGGACTCAGGGTACTGAACTCTTACTGGGTTGCTCAGGATGCTTCATACAAATACTTTGAAGTCATTCTGATCGACATCCACCACAATGCTGTGCGTCGCGATCCCAAGATCAACTGGATCTGCAAGCACGTGCATAAGCATCGCGAGTTGCGTGGCCTCACATCAGCTGGCAAGAGCTCCCGTGGCATCGGCAAGGGCTACAGGTACTCACAAACAGTTGGAGGATCACGTCGCGCTGCCTGGAAGCGCAAGAATCGTCTACACTTGCGCAGGAAGCGATAAGCTATACGGTGTTACTGGTGTTTTCTATTTTTACCACTTGTTTGTGGTAGCAATAAAATTTTAAGAAAGAATTTACGTATTTTATTTGAGAGTCTTGCCATGTGCTCGTTAAAGTAAGGAACATTTTACTTCTATAATTTGCAGAATAGCTCGGTGGTGTGGGTAAGCTTGTTCTGTCAGCGTCATAACGCTGGTGGAAAAATGTTAAGAAGAAACGTGCGAATCTCATTGCTTTATACACCGGCAAGATATCCGCGCCGTTTTAAATGCCGACATTTTGCGCCTTTGACGATTCGGCTGTCGAAGCAAGTAAGCGACTAGAACTGGAATGAACGTATATGTCGAGTAGTCGGTAGTAACTAAATACATAAATTCAGATTTCAACGTTTGCCAAACAAGTTTCTCAGCCTAGGGAGTAAGATTTCAGATCATATTCACCTAAGAAACTTATGATACGAGGCCACCCCAAAAAATCTAGTCATCAATCACTTTGTTGAACTCGAAACAAACTAGTAAATAGTGCGCGATTGTACCAAGTTTTGGTCGAAGTATATTACATTACATGTTTAAGAAATTGCGGTATACACGAAATGTTAACGTACTCGATTTATTTCACTTAGCTGCAGGGTTACGAATACCATATTTATATGTTTGTAAATATGTATGTATGTATTCGTTTAGTCATTCATGCTTTGGACAAACAAAGAATCGTCCAAAGTCTGTCGCGGTTTAAACTAAAAATATAGAACGTAGTGATCTTCATGTTGGAGGGATTTTGAATTTGATTAGACTTTTGGGTTTCATGCGCTAAATTGGGCTAACGTGTGCGTAAAGCAATTTAACCCATACTTACGTTTTCAGACCCTTCGTGAAACTAAAAACTGGACAATCTTGTGCTTATGAATTCCATTTTATTCGGATGTGTAAATAAAGTACAAAATACACATAAAAAAGAAACAAATGGAATATGAATGATTTGCTTCATTTAATTGTAAGTCATGTATCGGGGTGTTGCACTAAACTTAGCATAGCTCTTTATTACCTTGTTGACGGCCTCTAGGAAATCCTTCTCGGTGGCTACCTTTCGACGTGCTCGAATGGCGAACATACCCGCCTCAGTGCAAACTGACCTAATTTCAGCTCCAGTCGAGTTGGGGCACAACCGGGCCAACAATTCAAAGCGAATGTCCCGTTCAACGGACATCGATCGGGCGTGAATTCTGAAAATATGCGTTCGGCCATCCAAATCCGGTAGGCCGAATTCCACTTTACGATCCAAACGACCGGGACGCATAAGTGCCGGATCCAGAGTGTCTGGGCGATTAGTTGCCATGAGTACTTTAATGTTTCCCCTAGGATCAAACCCATCCAGCTGATTGATTAACTCCAACATTGTTCTCTGAACTTCATTATCTCCACCGGCACCATCGTCGAAACGAGCACCTCCAATGGCATCGATTTCATCGAAGAAAATCAGACAGGCTTTCTTAGATCTGGCCATCTCGAAGAGCTCTCGAACCATACGAGCACCCTCACCAACGTACTTCTGCACCAGTTCTGAGCCAATAACACGAATAAAGCACGCATCTGTACGGTTGGCAACAGCACGAGCACATAACGTTTTTCCTGTGCCAGGGGGACCGAAGAGCAAAACACCTTTCGGGGGTTCGATACCAAGATTCACGAATTTCTCTGGATGCAACAATGGAGTTTCTACCACTTCTCTGAGTTTCTCAATTTGTTCCTTGCAACCACCCACATCACTGTATGTAACATCGGGTTTATCTTCCACCTGCATCATGGTGACTGTTGGATCAATTTTGGGTGGAAGTGGTATATGAATCTGATACTTGTTGCGGTCCACACCAACACGCATCCCTTCTTCGATATCGGTAGGTGCAACCGAATCTGCCAAGTCAACAACGAACTTTGCGAATTGCTTCACATTGATGATGTACTTGGGGTCATCTGAATCAGCGTTTATGATTTTAGTACATCTGGCAACTTGAAGCGGTTGCTCATTCTGCAGAGTTTGCTTGTCAGAAGCCAAATCCCATAGAGCTGGTGGAGCCAGTCCTGTATCGCTTTCCTTTATTCCAGTAAGTTCATTGACAGTCTTGATGGCTTTGTGGATGTCTTCTTCGATAACTTTTATTGACTTGTGATACTGACTTTGGCCGTATGTTTTAAGCAATTCAATGTCTCCCTCGTCCAGAGATTTTATTTCTTTTTCCTCCTTTTCTTCGCCTTTTACTTTTCGCTGATCGGTTCCCAGATAGTCAGGCATTTTTAAATAATATAAGTAGGTATGAAACTAAATTAAATTCGTAGTAAGATTTCTTTTTACACAAAGCCGAAAATGCAATGTCAGAAGGTAAAGTACTGAAGTTAGTAGCAATTATATTATAAACCTAAGGTGGTAATTCAAGCTGCAGATGTATTTTTTTTTTTTTTTTTTTTTTGTTATAGAAATCGTTTTTGTACCATCAAAATGGAAGAAATGTGTTGGAAAAAGTATAACACGCCTGGTTTAATAGAATTGGACGCATATTTACATATTCTCTTCGTAATTTTTTATATTATTTACACTTAACTGCATTTATAAATATTTCTTCCTGCATAAATTTTTTTTAATGTTGATTTGCGTGGATTGCGCAAAGAACCGCCAAAGCTGAAAATACTACATAGTCTGCTTTTACACTTAGACTTGTGACCTTGTGAGTTTAGACTCACATGCATGCAAAAGAGTAAGAAAGTTAGAAGAGATGAGATGGAAAATATTTTGCCCTGTGAGTCGAGGCTCGAGGGTAAAGTCGGAATCCACACGTTGACTCATGAGTCGCGACTCTTTTCTATTTTCTGTTTTCATCGAGTTCTTGGCGAACCGGCAACCGAGAAGGTCTTAACAGGTTGATACGCTGTCAGGGCCGGTAGATTATTTTTATTATTAGTTATTCTGAAATTAAAAAAGTGATTAACTTTTCTTTAAAAAAAAGATAGAGAATAAAGTTTTACAACAGTTTGATTGCATTTCCAAACACACTAACGTTTGGATAAAAAAGCATGGTAAGGCTAAACCTGGATTTTAATCCATAGACAACACGTGGCAAAAACCACACTACGCAGAAACGCTTCTTTGCTCCGGAAGTGTCACAATAATGTTTTTGAAAAAAGGAACGAAAGTACACATAAGCATGAAACAGAAAGCAGGTCAATCCTCGAAAATCTTTACCGTCAACCCAAGAAGGGCTGAAAACAATCGCAACCTTAAGGCGGCCACCGCCCACCATTTGCCCACACTAATCAAGGATAATGCTAATCAACAAGCGACTGCATTAATACCAGTCACCAACACCGCAATAATGTGCAATAGCAAGCAACAGCTTTGCCGAACAATAGTTCCTGGGGACCTGACAGGAGAAACATGGCAACCAACAACTGCCACACAACCGAAAAGGAAACTTCCACAACAATCAGTGAAGTGGACAAATCTAACATCGTGGGAAGCTTTAACACCCACCTTGCAACACTCACCTGGAATCAACAACTACAGACAGTGGTACATACACCAAGCAGCGCTCAACTACGGTAGAAAAACCAGCTTTCAGAACATCTACGCTATCCCGTAAGGGGTTAACTCTACCTGACATTTCCTCGCAAATGTATTTAAAAGAAAGAAAAAAAACAAAAAACAAAATTGTTAACTAATTAATCAACTAACGGTTGTATCAAAAAATCATTGCAAAAATATTTCAGAAATTAACACTGACAAACGTATTCAATACGGTAGTGCATAATATGTAATTTAACTGTTCTCTAATAGCATACAGCGTCCTCGCTCTAAAATTAATCACTTGTTTCATACAGTACTCACAAGAAAACCATTTCGCTAACTAGCGTATCGTTCGTATAATTGCTTTACATGTATAAGTGTTATATGTAAGTCTCAATGTATCATAATGTATATATATTTAGAGTCTAGTAGAATGTACATAGTTAGGGTAGTTTTAAAATAACGAAGACAACACAGTCGAAAGTAACAGTTAAATAGCTCCGAGAGCAAGAGCCTAAAGTAAAAAGGAAAAGAAAAAGCAAGCCAGGTGGCTTTTAATAATTTAAGAAACAAACCGAAAGAGACGGCCATACATTAAAGCCTCCATACCCAATACAAAAATGTGAATAGAATTAAGACACATGTAAGAAAGAGAATATAGAGACTCAATAAATTTCAATTCAATTCAATTCTGTTTTCATCTGTCATTCGGTGAGGCGCTTGCATCCACACGTTGACTTTTGAGTCATGAGTCAAGACTCTTTTATAAAACTTGTTATAATACCACTGATGTAACAACATTCAATTCTGAAAAAATTTGTTCACCTCGATGTTTCAACATTGTGAGAACTTTAGATTTCAAGTATTTGGGCTTGGAAATAGATAGCAAAATTAATTGGAGCGCGCATACTGCTTCACTAAGATCTTATTTATTTAACACAACGAGAATAATGTACCATCTGAGGCCTTTTTGTTCCAGAAAAGTTCTAGAAACAGTTTATTATGGGCTCGTGCAATCTAAGCTGCAGTATGGTTTAGTGTGTTGGGGGGGAACTCACGCAAACAAAATCCAACCTTTGCTTGTTGCTCAAAAACATATAATAAGATTGATTTGGAAAAAGGGGCGCCGTGAACATTGTTTCCTACTTTTTCTTAGTTCTAAAATTCTTCCACTTAAACATTTATACTTTTATGAAGTTCTAAAGATATTTTTCTTAAGAAGTGGCTATTCCATAAATAGAAGTCCAACTACCTATGAACTTCGTAGCAACCATAGCTTACAGGCACCAGTTCCAATATTTAACACCAGTCACTTTTTAAATTTTTACTCTTCAGTTGCACCCAGACTCTTCAATACATTGCCGCTTAATCTAAGACGTACTAGAAATTATATCCTCTTTTACAAAGCACTAAAAAAATGGCTTTTTACATTCGATTTCAATGAGGTAAATATGTTAATCAATATTATAGTCTAATTCTGTTCTAGTCCATGAATCTGCTGTTGATTTATTTGATAAATGTATAAATTTTGTTCTGTTCAATGCGTAACGACCCTTAACACCTTTTCTTAATTTGGATTATTTATTTTTTATTATTGATGCATTCGACACAAGTTTTTTTTTTATAAAACTTTAGAATGCATTTTAATATTATTCAATATTTATGAGAAAATATTTAAACTTTAATCTCTTTATCTTATAATATTTCGTTTTTATATTTTGTATATTGTAAGAGTTAGAGATGTAAATACTTTGTATTGCTTTTAATATGTTCTAAATTTGTATTTGAATATTTGAATAATAAAATTGAAATTGAAAATTGAAAAAAAAAAAAAAAAAATTTTTCTGTTTTCGTAATTTAACAGTTCTCTTTTTTTTCGCTTTTGAAATGGTTCTATGAAAAAATATTGCTTACATTTTTTAATTTTCCTAAAATAGTAGCTTGGGAGGCTATGTACTAGGTGTTATACAAATTTGGATGTATTTCATATACGCATAATTATTTAAAACATCAATTTTTAATCGTCAAATTAAATTCTGGCGTAATTTTCAAAACAATTGCGCTCTACGCGCAACGAAAAGAAATACAGCGAAATAGCAACGTGAGTCAACGTGTGGATTGCGACTTAGTTTTTGGTGACTCTTTTTGAAGTTTTATTTTTTCTCTTCTTATTTTTATGATTGTGTTGCTAGTCATCTGCACAATACAAGAACTGCAAAATAAAAGAGGAATGTCAAATTTGAGTCAAGGAAAAAAGTCTGAAGTGTAGAAGCGCAAGACTCACGGATGTAAATAACAAAGAGAAATTCGTAAAAAGTCTAGACTCACAAGTCTTAAGCTGGAAATACACGATACAATCGTTGTACAACCGCGGGTTGTACCAATTTCGGTACAACCGTTGTAAGTAGCACACACACTATACAACGGCGCATCCAACCGCAGGTTTTCGAATCAAAGCGTACAACCGTGCGATATCGGTACAACCGTCGTAAGCTAGCTAACACACGAACAATCGTCGCCATTCCAACCATTGTACAACGATTGTATCGTGTATTTGCTGCTTTAAGTGTAAAAGCAGACATGGCGAAAATAGATGTGCCATTGACATATTATACATGGACTGCTAGTGAAATGTCACTTTCATACAACGTCTGCGGACAATTTGGTTCCAACATAACTAGCGCCACGTATTTCGTAGGGACAGCAATGTGAAACAATTATCCGCCGTCATACTTATTTTACGTAGAAACTGAGGCCATCTATTGCCGTTACTCCGAAAATACGTTAAAATTTAAATTGTTGGCGCGTTGGTACCAACAGATGCCACTACCAAAATTTCAATACAAAATTTGAAAATAGCCGCTACTTTTCTTTATTGACCAATAAACTAGATAAATATGGTACATTTATTTGGAATTAATTTTTTGTGTTGATTAATACTTTGTGTTTTTGCTTTACAATGCAGTACAACTTCTCACAATTTATTAAAAAAATACTTAAATCACAAACCAACGGCTTTCGTGAATTCAAACACAATCCAAGTTACCACATTTCTCCGCTACGAAACAAAAGGGCTAGTGCTTATGTTGAAACCAACGCGAAGTTGGGTACTAGCAGTCCATATATAATATGTCAATGAGATGTGCGTTAAGCGTGGTACACACTATCGATCAAAACTGACAGTTTTGGTTGACGTCCATCAAAAATGAAAGTGTGTACAACTGGTTGACGGTTTGTCGATCAAAACTCACGAGGAGCAAACATTTTTGCTACTGACTGACGATCAGCGCCCATCTTTGTTTTCGCCCGATTTTATGTACACAAATTTCGTCATTCGAAGAGCAAACAAAGGAAGATAGGGTCGAAAAACAACAACAACAACGATGATTTGAGTGTCAAACAAAACCTATAGTGTGTACGCGAGACTCTTCGAACTTCGATCAAAAATGACATCAGTTTTGGTTGTCAGCTTTGATCGATAATGTGTACCATGCTTTAGAAAAGAATAGATGTGTTTAATCTTTAATGTAGGTACATAAACATATGCCTACTATTAAAAATTAATAATCGGCCGTGATTTGTTGGCTCATATTATATGAGACACATATATACGGAATATCCAACGCAGCGATCATGGCATGATTACAAAAATGAGACCTGTGAAATATGATCAAAGTACAGAAACTGGAATTGAAATACCTTAAGGCTTATCATCAGAAAAGAAAACCTTGAATATCGAGAAAAGGCAACCTGAATTTATTTGAGCATCCGTACACATTAAACCCAATCCACAATGTCGCGTTCGAGCGCTCTAGCGTTGACAGATAAAGTAGATGCAAAAATATGGGGTGCTCTTAACTGTGACTTCAGGCGTTATATCGTAGATATCGTAAAGTATTGGGCGACGGCCGAGTAGAGCTATTTTCTTTTCTATTTACTAGGGCGTGCGTTGTGACAACTCACAGCTGTGTTGACATTAGCCGTGTTTTATTATTCCCATGATCTGATCCGGATAATTTTTATGCAGCTCCAGAGTCGGCTAACTTTTTTAAAGTCTTTATTCACCTCACTAGCGTCAAAAATTAGCCAGAGGATAAACATTGAACGCAATTGGCACTCGGGCTAAAAGTGGGCATCCACAGGCATGCAAGATTGCCATGCCCGCAAGATTGCCATGCCCACCTGTGGGTAGCAATAGGTCTGTTTGGTGTGCAGTCAATTTACGTAAATTTACTGAACCTGTCAAAAATCAAGAGAATAGAGATCCAAATGAGAGTGTCAAAAAATGTCCCCTTCTACGAAATCGTGCTACACCACATCCATGTAGTAGTCCCGGGACATCTATCAAACAGCCATCTGACAATTCGTGAAATGGCAATCTTCATTTTTGTTTGTGTAATTAGAAGTTTCTGAGAGGATTTTCCCCCACTTTTCAAATTATTTACTATTTGACAGATGTCCCATTTGGATCACGAAAAGCACACCAAAGTCTGCTTTTACACTTAAGACTTGTGAGTCTAGACTTTTTTCGAATTTCTCTTTGTTATTTACATCCGTGAGTCTTGTTGCTGACGCTTAATAATATGATAATTTCTGAACGCTGCCTGTTGCTGATGATCATTTTCTGAACGCAGCCATTCGTGGTGAACGAGACAATATTGAGATGTCAAACGAATTTTTAAATCAAGCAGTTGGTGGCAGAAGATGGAGTAATAGAATTTAATTTTAGTTTCTTTCTTTTTTCCTTTTTTACATTCATTTTTTGCCTTTTATGGTTTATCAGTTAATCTTAAAATTACATGTTTAACTATTAATGTTCATTTGTTACTTAAAATAAAATAGAAAATACTTAAAGTTGCGTTTTTTCCACGGCCACCAACATTTCTAAAATTAAATTCTTTTAGAGCTGCCTTTTCTTGGCAATTATATTACATATATATATTGGGGAAGGCGTCAAAGAAAAAAGGCAGAATGTCCAATCCAAATCAGACGAAGAATTGCGATTGTGCCAAATGCAATAAACCGAACAGCATTGATGATATGGTGCAATGTGATGTGTGCCACAGGTGGTATCATTACAGCTGCGTGGGAGTGGATGCATCAGTTGCAGATAGAAGCTTCGAGTGTGTTACGTGTGCTGGGCTTAATGAAACGGTTCGTGGAAATGTGGCAGCTGTCGATAATATGGGCGATAGGTTGTCACACGTAGGACTAGGTGATCATCAAAGCGTTGGCGTGACGGCACATTCAGTAACAAATCTGAGTGTTGCATCATCAGGCAAAAGCAAGAAACGATTGGAATTGGAGCTGAAGTGCCTTGAAGAGCAGAAGAAGTTGGATATGCGGCTTATAGTCGAACAACAACAAAAGGAAAAGGAGTATATCATAAAGCGATACGAATTGTTGGCACAAGAAGCTGACGACTGTATTGAAGAAAGCTGTTCGGAGAGGCGCAGGACATCGGCGTGGGTGGATCAAGTGAGTGTTGAAAATGCTCCAATTGATCTCAAGACAAATCCTGTGGTTCACACTCAGTATCGGCCTCTAGAATGTGTTGCTGAAGTTCCTGAGTTTGGCTTGAGTAGGAATCAGATCTCGGCGCGTCAGGTAGTATCCAAAGAGTTGCCATTTTTCTCCGGGCGGCCAGAAGACTGGCCATTATTCATCAGCAGTTTTGAGAATAGTACACGAATGTGCGGCTTCAGCAAAGAGGAGAATTTGTGGCGTCTTCAAAGGGCATTGAAAGGTAATGCGTTGGAAACAGTTAGGGCACGTCTACTACTTCCATCTATGGTAGATGAGGTGATTTCTACTCTCCGTATGCGATTTGGGCGTCCTGAGTACATTGTGCAAATGCAATTGTCTAGGATTCGGTCAGAGCCCCCACTGAAAGCTGATCGGCTAGACACTTTGGTAAACTATGCACTGTCGGTGCGCAATTTGTATGCAACAATGGAGGCATCTGGGCTGACGAGCCACCTCAATAACCCCGTTCTACTCCAGGAGCTTGTGGAGAAGCTACCAGCGTCTATTCGAATGAACTGGGCGTTGCATCGTGGTACAACGGAACCGAATTTAGTGCGCTTTGGCGAATGGCTCTACAAGATGGCAGAAGCAGCTAGTTCGGTGATGACGTTTTCTACATTTGAGAATAAAAACGAAAAGAGACAAGCGGGATTGCATGCTCACACTGAAATGCAAATGGCTGAGACAACACAACCAAAGGGGAACGGCTGTTTCATTTGTGAAGAAGATCACAAGCTGTTGGATTGTGGTAAGTTCAAAACACTTCCAATTGCAAAAAGATGTGAACTGGTGAAGGACAAGGGCATATGTGAGAGTTGTCTTGGACATCGAAAACGATTTAAATGTCGAAGTACTGCGAAGGGTTCTGTACATGTATTGTTGCAGTCGAACTCATCGGCCCCAGTGAAACCGTGCAACGCTCATCAAAGGTGTGATGGAGGAAATACAGTGTTTAGGATTATACCAGTGGTACTTCATGGCGATGGAAAGTCATTAGAAACGTACGCATTTTTAGATACCGGCTCTTCTCTGACACTTGTGGAACAGAACATAGTGAAATCTTTGGGCATCGAGGGAACAGCCAAACCATTATGTCTTAAATGGACTGCAGACACCGTTCGCTATGAGGGGTCATCTATGGTTGTACCGATGGAGATTTCTGCTGCTACAAACGATCGCGATAGAAGGTACCGGCTTCAAGATGTTCGTACAGTGCAGCGTTTGGCATTGCCGAGGCAGACTGTTCTAGCTGAGGAGGTGCAGCGTCAGTATCCACATTTGAGCGGTGTACCATTGGCCACGTTCGTGAAGGCAAAGTGTGGGATCCTGATAGGGCTGAACAACCAGAAGCTGACTTTAGCCTTGCAGACTAAGGAAGGAAAGTGGAACGACCCAATCGCAATCAAAACCAGACTAGGTTGGTGTTTGAGTGGCGGCGAGGCGAATGGAGTAAAGGATGGTGGCGTATATCACATCAAAGCCTGCAAATGCGATCAGGATTTGGAAGAGTTGTTGCGTCGACATTACACGTTAGAGGAGCAAGGGATCGAGAGTGCTTGTTGTGAGACAGCGGAGGACGTTCGCGCGAAGAAGATCTTGGAAGAAACAGTACACAGGCAAGAAGATGCTTTCGTATGCGGATTGTTGTGGCGGTACGACAATATCACCATGCCGGATAGTTTTCCAATGGCCCTCAAAAGGCTAAGGTGCCTTGAGAAAAAGTTTGTGAGAGATCCTTCTCTATTGAGGGTGGTCAACGATCAAATAAAGAATCTCGTGGATAAGGGGTACGCTCGTAAGCTGGATCAACGAGAGCTCGACACACAACATCCAAGGGTTTGGTATTTGCCCACTTTCTTAGTGAGGAATCAGAACAAGCCTGAAAAAATCCGAATGGTATGGGACGCAGCGGCTACGACACAGGGGTTTTCTTTAAACAGTGTTCTTCTAAAGGGTCCGGACGAATTAAAAGTTCTCACAGATGTTCTTTATGCCTTTCGAATTAATCGGATTGCGATAGCAGCAGATATTCAGGAAATGTTCCACCGAGTTAAAGTGTGCGAAAAGGATCAGCATTGTCAACGTTTTTTGTGGCGGGATGGTGTTTCTAGCCGGCAACCAGAAGTCTACGTAATGATGGTTCTAACATTTGGTGCTTCATGTTCGCCAAGTATTGCGCAGCATGTTAAGAACATCAACGCAAGGGACTTTGCTGAAACCTTTCCAAGAGCTGCCGACACCATCATTAATCACCATTACGTGGACGACTTGTTAGACAGTGTCGAAACAATCGAGGAAGCAATCCAGTTGGCGAAGGACGTGAAGTTCGTCCACGCAAAAGCTGGGTTTAATATTCGCAACTGGTTGTCTAACTCAAAGGACGTTCTGCGAGCAATGGAAGAACCTGACGGCAATGCAAATAAGATGCTGGAGAACCTAATAGAAGACAAATGCACGACGAAGGTCTTGGGACTTTGGTGGAACACCAGTGAAGACATTCTTGGATTCTCGCTGCAGTTCGTAAAGATGCAGGAAGACATTATGAGAGGGATCCGGATTCCAACGAAGAGAGAGCTGCTTCGAGTACTCATGTCCGTCTTCGACCCGTTGGGTTTTCTCGCCTTTTACTTGGTCAAACTGAAGGTGTTGCAGCAGGAAGCATGGAAGTCTGCAATAGGATGGGATGACGAATTACCCCCGGAACTTCATGAAAGATGGGAGAGCTGGCGCAGGCTACTGACAAAGGTGGAAGAGGTGCAAATTCCGAGGTGCTACTTTCCTGAAGGATTTAGCAAGCGAGCAAAGGTGCAACTTCACATCTTTACCGATGCTAGCGAGGACGCGATGGCTGCTGTGGCTTATTTTCGCTTCATGGAAGACGGCCGCTTCGGGTGTGCACTTGTTTGTGCTAAAAGTAAAGTAGCACCGTTAAGACCTATATCAATTCCAAGGTTAGAGCTGCAGGCTGCTTTGATGGGATCTAGGCTGGCGAATTCATTAGCAAAAGCACATGCAAATAGGTTGACTATTGAGCGGAAGTACATGTGGACCGATTCGAAGAACGTCATATGCTGGTTGCGCTCTGATGCGAAGAAATTTAAGCCATTTGTGATGTTTCGTGTGGCGGAGATATTGCAGAAGACGAGATTGGATGATTGGAATTGGATCCCAACTAAGTTGAACGTGGCCGACGAGGCGACAAAGTGGGCAAAGGTGCCTTCTTTCAATAAAGGTGCTCGATGGTTCGTAGGTCCAGACTTTCTCTACCAGTACGAAACTACATGGCCAGCACCGGAGGAGACTGAATGCTACAAAGAAGAGTTGCGCTCAAAGTATCTTCTGGCGATACATTTCCCTTTGACGGAGGAGCCCTTGTTGAACGTAGACCGGTTTTCATCATGGACACGTTTGCACCGCGCTGTGGCATGGGTGCTGCGATACGTTAATAACTTGAAGGCAAAGGTACGAGGAATCTCTACGGTTGTTGGTGTGCTGACGATGAATGAACTTCAACGAGCTGAGCTGTTGCTATTTCAGATGGTGCAATCGGAGAAATATGGCGACGAAATTGCAATATTATCTAATGGAAAAACACTGTCAAAAGGTAATTGTCTATATAAATTGTCTCCATATATAGATAAGCATAGAGTCTTGCGTATGAGAGGAAGAATCGACAGCGCCTGGTGTATCGACGAGTGCACCAAACGTCCAATCATATTACCGAGGGATCATCATATATCATATCTGATTGTAAGGATGTACCATCTCATATTTCACCATAAGTGCCAGGAAACAGTAGTCAATGAAGTGAAGCAAAGGTTTTGGATCTCTGGCCTACGTCCTCTTGTAAAATTAGTTCGTCGAAAATGCCAGCGGTGTCGTATTATTCGAGCTGAACCAGCAGTGCCCGAGATGGCGCCACTACCAGAGGCTAGGCTTGCAGCGTATACTCGACCATTCAGCTATGTCGGGGTGGACTACTTCGGTCCGATTGTGACCAGTGTTGGTAGGCGGTCAGTGAAACGTTGGGGAGTGCTTTTCACCTGCTTGACGGTGAGAGCTGTTCATTTAGAGGTGGCGCATACACTATCGACCGACTCTTGCATCATGTGTATCAGAAACTTTATGGCAAGGCGAGGGGTACCAAGAGAGATTTACTCCGACAACGGTAGTAACCTGAAAGGAGCAGAACGAGAACTCAGGGAGGCATTTCACCAAATCGACCAAAACAGGATCCAGGAGAGATTCACAACCTCAGAAACTAGATGGTATTTCAACCCCCCCGCGGCACCTCATATGGGAGGTGTTTGGGAGCGACTCGTCGGGTCAGTTAAAAACGTTTTGAAAGAAGTAATGCGGAATCAGAGGTTGACGGATGAGTCCCTGCAGTCGATGCTGATAGAGATAGAAGGTATCATCAATTCACGACCACTCACACATGTATCAGTGGATTGTGATGATGTGGAAGCGATGACACCAAACCATTTTCTGTTGGGGTCATCAAACGGAAGCAAGTCACCAGGAGCTTTCTGCGATAAGGACCTAATTCTGCGCAAGGAGTGGAGAAAGTGCCAGCAGCTGACCGACTTGTTTTGGAAGCGGTGGGTACGTGAGTACCTACCAACATTGACACGGAGGACGAAATGGTTCCAGAATGTTAAGAACGTTGAAGAAGGAGACATCGTCATAATCGTCGATGAAAATCTGCCAAGAGGTTCTTGGCCAAAAGGCTTAGTAGTTGGAGTCATCCGGGCCCATGATGGCCAAGTAAGAAGAGCTACCGTGAGGACAGCAACCGGTGTGTACGAGAGACCCGTAGCGAAGTTGGCGGTCTTGGATGTCAGTAGGTCGAAGGTTGGTAAATCAACAGCAGAAGCGGCTGATTCACCGGAGGGGGGAAATGTTGCTGACGCTTAATAATATGATAATTTCTGAACGCTGCCTGTTGCTGATGATCATTTTCTGAACGCAGCCATTCGTGGTGAACGAGACAATATTGAGATGTCAAACGAATTTTTAAATCAAGCAGTTGGTGGCAGAAGATGGAGTAATAGAATTTAATTTTAGTTTCTTTCTTTTTTCCTTTTTTACATTCATTTTTTGCCTTTTATGGTTTATCAGTTAATCTTAAAATTACATGTTTAACTATTAATGTTCATTTGTTACTTAAAATAAAATAGAAAATACTTAAAGTTGCGTTTTTTCCACGGCCACCAACAAGTCTTGCGCTTTTACACTTCAGACTTTTTTCCTTGACTCAAATTTGACATTCCTCTTTTATTTTGCAATTCTTGTATTGTGCAGATGACTAGGTGGGAAGCAACACAATGATAAAACGAAGAAGAGAAAAGAAAAACGTCAAAAAGAGTCGCCAAAAACTTTACCCTCGACTCACAGGGTAAAATATTTTCCTTCTCATCTTTTCGAACTTTCTTACTCTTTTGCACCCATGTGAGTCTAGACTCACCAGTCTAAGTGTAAAAGCAGACAAACAGACCTAATGATTGCGCAAATTGTCTTGCTCATGTGATTTGTTTTGGTAAGTGAAGGGTGAGTCATATGAGGAATGCGCGTGCATGCATGCTAGTGGATATAGCAAAATAAATTTGCGCAAGCCGAAAATTTGCGCATTCTTGCATGCCTGTGGATACCCACCTTTAAATGTACAACCTCCGAATAAATATTTTTACTACTGAATGCATTCAAAACTGACGTGTTATCATCTGTCAAAAGAAAACTGTCAAAATTAAAATTTTCTTTTTGTAGGATAATTTTCATTTTTCACTCAAGCAGTTAAATCAATTATTACGAAAATCCTAATGATATACATCTGAAAAAATTCCAAAATAGTTGATTAGTGATTCGTAGTCGTAAGCGTAAATTCGCTGATTGTATATAAAAAAAAAAAAAAACATTTACGCAGTAGTCTTCTGGTAAACGACAATTCCATATTTACCCATTACATGGAGCTTACTTTTTTCGCATTGCCTCATGAATTTGATTAGTGAAATAATAAAATACAAATATTTGTTTAGGTTCTCTAGTTTAAAAAAAAATGGAAGGCAATAAGGACGAAGCGAATCGTTGCATTGATATTGCAATAACTGCTGTTACCGAGGGAAAACTTGAAAAAGCTGAAAAATTCCTACTGAAAGCGGAAAAACTATTCCCGTCACAACGGGCAAAAGGTACATATATTATATTATAGTTCATTACTCAGTACTAAAAGAACTGGATTTATTAATTTTTGTATTTTTTGAAAAAGACGTTTTAGCTCAGGTGAAGAGTTTACCAACTAACGGCCGAAAGAGCTCTACGACAACAGACTCACAATCTGAAGGTGTTCGTAAGCGTAAACTATCGGATACAAAACCCGCGGAACCAGAGTATACGGGTGAGCAATTGGATGCTATAAAAAAAATCAAAAAGTAAGTCTAACCATGAACTGGATTTAATCACATGTTTTTATTTGAAATTAGCGAACTTCGTGAATCGGAGTGGGCTTTGGTTAAAGGTAGCTTGTTTAGTGCAAAGAAAATTATACATTTGTTTTAGACATACATATTTTGAATACTAATTATCATGGCCATAAAATAAAATGATCCGTGATACTTCAACTGGTTCACCGGTTTGAGACATGACAAACATTTATTTGACTACGCAAAGAGCTATGAAGTGTTGACTGTTTAGAACACCAATTCCTGGAGTGGATATACTCTAATCCCCATGAGATTCCGATCATTATGTAGAAACTGCTATCATTGATGTGATGTCGCATTTGGGGTTAAAGTAAAGTGGCAAAGTGTTTGGTGAGTTGCCTAATATGTTAACGTAACCTCGGTCACAAAGACGACAGTTACAGTGGCGAGCTACAAACATATGCAGTACAATCCTCTTATAAGTATCGCACTGTACTATTCTCATGGCGTGCAACTAATCTACATAGGTTCATTAAAGTAATATGTAGGTACCTGCGCGAAAAAAAGTAGATGTATGTAAGTGTGAAAATGTAAGCACCTGTTGAAGACAGTTCTGTTTGCATATCCATCCCGACGATTTTAAAAGTACAAACAGTAAAACCTCCTAATTGGGGCACTCCAGGTGACCAAGAGAATGTGAATCAAAATAGAGCTGCTCCGATGTGAGAGAACTTTCAAATTGGGTCAAATATCATTTCTTCCCCATTATACTGCTGCCTGTTTTCGAAACACCGAAAATGAATAAGTGATTCATGGATTGTGGCAAAAATTGGATAAGAGCTGGTTTTTTTTTTACAAACACATTCCCTATATTCCGGGGAAATCCCCTATTGTTATGCTTCATAGCATCATCACAATCAGCTCTGATTCTTGTAATTTCTCCCTCTCTTTGCTTTTTGTCCCAATTTGAAAAACCAAGTGTATGCATGAAGTGCGGCTCATTTCGGAGGTGTCTCAATTGGGAGATTTTACTGTAGATATTGTCCATTTTACCGTAAAATATTTTAACAGATAGACCGTAGTTATTACAAATATTAGGTAAGTTAAATTTGATTGAGTTAAGTTGTAATTTGCTTGTTATTCAAATGGGGAATACAACTCAACTTAACCAAAGTTGTCTTGGATAATAGGGGCAATCATTTCACGTAACATACAACTGATAATAATCCAAATATTCCACAATGTAAAACAACAATAAAATTCTTTACAATCTATACCGTCTCTGGCAATATTTTTATCGAATTGTTTGGGTATTTATGTACGCAAGTGAGTGAGTTTTGATTAACACCATCAAGAGGTAGTTCTACTTTGGAGGGAAGTTGACATTGGCATTGCTAGTTTTTCAATATTGTTTTTATTAATTCATATTATTAATGGACATTCTTGTGACCTATTAATAAATAAATAAATAAATTCTAACTTTCTGTTTTTTCCCTTCTAGATGTAAAGATTACTATCAAGTCTTGGGCGTAACAAAAGAAGCAACCGACTCGGAAATTAAAAAGGCCTACAAGAAGCTAGCGTTGCAATTACATCCGGACAAGAATAAGGCACCCGGTGCAGTGGAAGCATTTAAGGCGGTAGGAAATGCAGCGGCAATTTTAACAGATGCTGAAAAGCGGAAAGCTTACGATTTGCATGGAATTAATGAGCCATTCAATCCACATGGTGGTGGCGGTAATAACAGCAATGGTCTGGGTCGAACATATTATTCAAATGATTATGGATATGCGCGTGGTTTCCAAGCTGATGTTACAGCTGAAGAATTATTTAACATGTTCTTTGGTGGTGGTCTGCCGCAACAAAACGTCTACAGACCGAGGCGTCAACGTGCGGAAGCACAACGAGGTGAAAGGGAGGTGAGTTAATTCAGGTTAAAGGGATATGATTGGAGAAATAGTCGAAAGACGTCTGTTGTGGTTGTGGGTTCGATACCCACCCAGAGCAACTGTTACTTTGGGGAGCCTGTTCGGCATTACAACACAACATATTACATATTAAAGTGTTTTAAAAGGCTCCATTTTATATTATTTTATTCATTTTATTAAAACAGAATCAATCGAGCTCATCGGCGCTGATCAACCTTCTGCCTATTTTGCTTTTAATCGGGCTTAGTATGATGTCATCTTTCTTCATTTCGGATCCGATATATAGTCTTCAGCCTTCACAGTAAGATTGCAACTATTCACATGCATTTTGTTCTTAAACTGATTTAAATATTCTGTTTTTCAATAGTAAATACTCAGTAAAAAGAGAAACGAATGCTTTAAAAATCAACTACTATGTTAAGGATAATTTCTATTCGGAGTATCAAGGCTCTGTGGGACGGTTAGAGGCTTCAGTCGAAGAAGATTTTCTTAATCATTTGAAACATTCGTGCACTAGAGAGAAGAATTATCGTAAGTTAAAAAACAACTCGTCTTAATTTCTTTTATTCTCAATTTAATTTTTTGCCCTTTATAGGAGACGGAATGTTGGCAAAAGCAAGAGCTTTCGGAGATCGTGATCTGTTCAGAAAGGCACAAACCATTAATACACCGTCGTGCGAGAATTTACAAAAATACTTAAACACGTAGCTTCGTTAAAATCACTGAATGTAATATTTGTCTCCAAATGCATCTCCGCAAAATCATAGAACACAGCTAGCAAATGATAAAGAAAAAAATATTTATCCTTGTTATAGTCCCAATGATACATTTATTATTATTTTTGTTTTTTTTTTTCCATTTCGCTTTTATTTTGTTATAAATATAGTTTCACATGTAAACTTAAAAAATGATCGGGTGCACTTCACTATTTATTTGGAACTGCAAAGCGGAAGTATTATGTGTTTAATAATGAAGAAAATTAAAAGAAAACTCGATTGTTGACATGGACTGTGTTTCCGTTAAGATTTTCAATTGTTGACTTAATAAAAGGGTAGATTGTTTCCAAATTACTGACAATTTTTATTTGTTTTGAACAAGGGGAATCGGCAGTAAGTTATCCACTAAGATCTAAGAGGGAAACGCTATTATAAGTGCGGGTTTTTGGGCAAACTTGCTTTGCATGTTTGTACGTGCACATCATACTCGTAGTGTAAAGTTTCTGAAAAATAAATAAAAAATTGCCTTGAAACGCCAAAAGTTATCCGTCTTATAGCAAACATGCGCCATGAACCAAAGCAAACAAATATATAAAAGAGTAATAGCATACTTGTAGCTTCACAAAGCTATTCTTTTTTTTTTATTGGAATTAGGACTCAGATTTAAGTATGGAATTATGTGAAAAGCAAACATGATTTAAATATGTAAAGCAAAAGGCTAGGATATCAAAAAGCGCTCTTGAATGCCAACTGCCAACTATAGGATTACATATTTGTAGCATTTTCTGCTAAAATAGCAAAAATGCTGTGGATTTGTTTTTCTACGGTCTTCTGTTTAACTTATTTTCCTGCGGACAAATCCATTGACCAATTCTGACCAAAAGAAAATTCAATGAATTTCCAATACCAACTAAACTTTTGAGTTATAGAATACATATATTAAATGGGTACTCAAGGCATTAAGCACAGCATAGTAGCTGGTGCTTCGCTCCTCTTACATATTTGTTTACAAAATTGTGTATGTATGAATGTATGCAAGAAGTTCAAGACAATTGACAAAAAGAAAATGCTCTGTACTTACTTTTCTGCTGTGCTTTGAGTTCCAATGGCATTCCCTGTAAACAGTAGCTACAGTTGCTTGCTTCTTTCAAGTTTTTTAAATACCTACCGATACAAGGATAGCTTATCGCATCTAGAGCCATCATGGTTGCTTAATCCAATACAATTCACTTTCTATTTGCTTTGATTAATGATGAAATTAATTATTATCCGAGCTCGCATGTATTTAGTATTGACCCCGCCAAAAACAATCAATAAAATAGGTAAAATAAATAAAACCCAACTTGGACAAGACTTCTCAGTTTCTTTTGATTTTTAAAAAAAGTGCAGGCATTCACTTTATTACGCTTCCATTTTTTTCTTCTTCTATTTAACAAACAAATTAAAAGTTACATTTGTATTTTAAGAAATTCATTATAAAGATATTTCGGATTTCAATGAGATAAATTAAATTCAAAAAACTATAGTGTGTTTACAAATTTTAAGTTTTAAATAGAAACAATCGTTTGATCAAATTTTAGCCGAATACAAATTGCTAAATTGGCTTCTTATTGGAAAATGACCATTATTACGAATTATTGAAAAGTATCCGAGCTTAAGAGAAAACAAAAGGATATGACTTAAAAGTATAGAAACGTTAAACAGGCGAATAGAGAGGGAGATACGACTTAGAATGGAGAATAAATAAAACACGGGACTTGCTCGTGTGACATGTGAAGGTGTCTTTTTGTTGTACGGGTTTTGAATTACAGAAGCCGCCACTAAAAGCACCTCCTATTACTTTCCATTTTGCCTTTTCTACTACCCCCCATGCAATATTCTTGTGTACAAAATTAATTTATATAAAATTAAAAGCTATAAACAAATTACAGATAATTAGATTTAAATTTAAAGTGTTACTTTTCTAACTGCTCTTAAAAATTTGTTATTGTGATAGTTTGTTGCCATCCTCTTATCTTTTTGTTTTTCCCTACTTTCGTGTCCGCTTGCCTTTAACAACGACTGGTCGGTTCTTGATGTAACCTTTCCTTCTCTTTGAGTTCTAAAAAAGAAATATATCAAAACAAAATAATCTCGCATTATTTTGTGAATGCAATTTACCTTTCGGGAAACATAGCTACCAGAGGAGACAGTCCTTTCGTTGGACTTAAGCGCTGGGCGATTGAACTCATGTGGTTTCTTCACCCGATAAATGCGCACTAACCAATGTTCTGTTGTGTAGGCCTCCTCTAAATAAGTAAGATCGAAGTCTTTATTACCAATCACAGCGTTTCGAGTTCTATCGTAACCAGCTGGACCTCTGTAATAAAATAAAACAATTGTCAATCGTTGACTAACCCTTTACCAATTTAAAACTCACCTATAATCTAATTTCAAATCACCAAAGCGGTAGTAACTCAATTTGTACATGAGACAGTTCAATAGGGCCGGGGCACCCTCAGCGTCAACTCGGAACTCTCCACGATCGGTGAAGTAGTCACTTTCTCGGATATCTTTGGGATGTTCGCCCTCAGCAATGCGAACCATCCACAAAAATTTGTTAATATCATCGCCAGAGTAACCGATGACACCGCCAAAGATTACAAGCACATAGTCCACGTCAAGTGAGGTCATAATTTCGTAGGATTTCTCTTCGGTAGATGACATTGCTTTGCCAACAAGCGCTATATGACTATTATTCCACGTATTATTGTCTACCAGAGTCGTTCGATTCGCCATTCCCGCTATCTGATAGCCATAATCCCACCAAGACATAATGCGAGCATCATCAGCGGTATTTTGGGAAAGCCAGTAGTATGCCTCACGAAAATCATCGAGAATGTTGCGGGATCTAAAAATGGAAGCAGAAAATTATTGCAAACATTAACAGAAGAAAAATGCATCATTATATAAAGCTTCATATTCAATCTAATAAAATTGCTAAACAAGCAGTCTGGGCAAAGGTTGTCTTTTGGGGTGCAAAAAGGTTCAATTTCCAAGTGAAACCTTCATACCCGAAGTGCAGATGAATCCTCCTATAGCCTTCCATACTTATATTCCATACCATTGATGCTCTCATGAGATCTTTGATTTGTGGAAAAGATCGTCTGCCTCTCACATTTTCTAGCCTGGAATTGATAGATACCTACATAGAGAAAGTTTGATCGAAAAACATACCAGTATGGCACAAACTTCTGTGTGAACAATATGAACCATCACCAAGCCAACTGTGCAGATCATCTACCACATGGAGAAATCATACTGCAAAAAAGCATCAGTGGATAACAGAACACTTTAAATGCACATAAATTGCTGCCTAAACTAGACTGAATTTGCATATTGACGCATTTCAAATCCACTCATCTTTTCTTTGACTTCAAGGCCACATGACAATGACAATGGCAAGAAAAGCCAAACTTCCAAACGGCTACAGTTATTCATGCACTCTTGACACCTTACTCATTGGAAATGTGTAGTCTGCTGTAAATTTCTCCACAGTTACTGTGCTGGTTATCTTATCACTTTTTACTCATGTATCATAGTTAAATACATACTGAAATGAACGTTAATATAATAAAAACTATATTCGATAAGACGAAGGAAGTCGATACAGGTGATAACAAGTGCGTTTACCTTCGGCATATTTTATCAATCATTGCAGATACATTTTCAGATTATGAACTTTTTAAAATTTTAACTGGCTCTTATCTACATACAAACATAAATATGTATTTCCCAAACTAAGCAATGCAGGTATACCGCGCTTGAGTCCAATAATGACTAATAAAAGAAACAAAAAACACCTGAATGTCAATTTCGGAAATACAGCTGCTGTCAATCAACTAATTGAAGTACAATAGAACTAAAAACCGAAGAGCTATGTACTTGATTTAAGATATGAATAGAAACACAGAAATCATTGTACGCCAATAATGAGTACCTAAATATAAGAATTCTTTGACAGATTCAACAGAGCCGAAAATTAAACAAGAACAAGAGTGCAATGGAAGTAAATCACACGTTACTGCATACCTATTGTAACAACTGCATCATTATTGCTATGAACACAGATAACATTTTGTTTTAGATAAAATTTTCAATTAATTTGCAGTGGATACCTACGAGTACATTAATTTGTAGAACACATTTTTTTTTTGAATAATCACTCCTATGGACACAAATGAATGTGTTTTCCAGTAGTTTAAGATAGCCACTTTGCAATGCCTAAATAAATTGCTTGAGTCAAATGTTTTTAAGGTTATGAATGACATGGTAGAAAATATACGAATCAGTTCTTAGCCATCCAAGATAAGACTAACTGGCGCTGTTTTTGCCTGAATATATATTTCCAAAGCCCGAAAGGGAATATTCCAAAATAAGGCTAATACCCTTTTGTTAGACTTTTTAGTCGCTTTTGTACTACTACATCTCTTTGGCCGTTTTCGAAAACGTCATCTGCATCAAATTGCTTTTCTCCAAATGTTCTTAAACGCAAACTGCACATACAAAACGCTTTGTGTTGCAAATGTTGATTGTCATTTGACGAACAAATTGACGATCAAATGACGTTTTCGAAAATGGCATTTAATTGCAAATGAAAATAGAATCAACAACAGTGACCATTGATTGATTCGATCTCTAAATTGGAGCGAGTTTCCCCACTTGTTACATACAGTAGCAACGTAAGCCGCGTTAAATTTTAGTTTTCTTATTGATACAGAATGATGCTGATGTCAGCACAATGTCAGTGCATACGTTGTATTTTCACGTCATCTGTACGTGTGCTAGATTGATTAGTGTAGCTAAAGAATTATTGAACGATAAAATACGCTTGTTTACGGGTTACTTATATACCAAGCCTTACATCTCGCTTATTTACACAACTGCTAGTTGCTAAGTCAATCAACTCACCCATCTTGACTATTGTGGAATGCCAGCACAATAGACGGGCTTGAATATGCGTTACTCGTCACCCAAGTACAGTGTACAGCGAACATCATTAGCAGCATCAAAATGGCCAAAATAACCACACTCTTCAGGTTCGCTCCAATGCCTACAGCACCCTCATGAGCGGTGTCATGTTTTGGTCTGTGTTTCAGTTTACCGGCCTATAATAGATAACATTATCAAAAACAATCGTCCGTTGAGTCCATGAAGACTACTTTCACTTTTACCTTATCATACATGTTCTTCTTCTCCACTGAGGTGTCTTCAGTATCCTCTGAAGCTTTATTAGGCGCGCTGTCTTCCTTGAGAAACACCTCCAACAGGCAGGAGAACGCAATACCCGCCAACATACATACCACCGGAGTCAACGTCAGCATCAATCGCACCATCACGCCAGCAAAATATACTGCGCTTATCGCGTACAGCACAACGAACACCCTTTCATCATTAATTTTCTTGATGCAATACCAAAGGCCCACTGGGAATGCACAAATCAAGATGTGAAGATCGAAGAAGAATGAAAACCACGTCGTCGGTTGATGTTCTGACACCGAAGCAATAATTGGAATGTGAATCTTTGCATAGCCCGTGTCCCACAGAGAGTAGAATCTACCACTCCATGGTGCTACAACTCCCATCACAGTGAGCAGCACAACCGAAAGGAAGACGACCGCAGCCGCCGCGAGAGCGCCCACAATAAAAAGCTTTTTGAACTCTGTCTTTGATAGAATTGTCTGCAAGTGTTTCAGCACACCAACTGCCAGAAGCAGCACAAATACTCCCATCGCCGCCATGTGTTCGCTGGTCCGAATCGGTTGAAAGCCAACAAACGGAATTTGCATTGAGAACAACAGCCCTAGGATGTAGAACGTCGTATAGCTGGTGAGTAAACGTGGCGAATACCTGCCCATGATGAGCAGAACGAAAACATGCAGTGGAATCAAGTTAATGATGAACACGTAGCCTCCCCAGGCGGACACCATGTAGAAGTATGAGAGAGCAGCCATCGATGACCAGAACACCGAACCGGTCTTCACCGACTTAACCCACAAGTAGTAAGTGAATTGCAATGCGAAAATGGCAATTCCTTCATTGTCGTATGATCCCGCCACCGAGCGGCTGATATAGCCTGGTACGATCGCTATAAAACTGGCAGCAAAGAGCCCAGCACCAGGAGACCACAGCTCCTTGGTTAGCAAGTAAGTAGAAATCGATGTAAGGCCACTGAAGACAGGTGCAAGGAAAACGCAAATGTCCCTGATGTGTACTGGGATATTTAACGCGTGCAAGATGTAATGGATTCCGCCAGAGGTAATCATCAATCCCGGATAAACGGTCCCACCAACGATTCGCCCGAGCGGATACCAAGCGCGCTCATCGAACCAGTTTAGGAATTTATAGTAGCCATGTTGCACCATATAGGCGGTGGCGCGGTAATTGAACCACGGATCAAATTCATGGATAATACTCTCGAAGCGGATCACAGCAAATAGACGTGAAGCAAATCCAGCCAACCAAGCGATCAGCAAAACAGCGAATGTAATGAGACTGCTGTAGCCAGCTGCTTTGCGATTAAGCAGCTTCGCGGGACGATTCATTTCTGATTTCCACTGTCGTAATTGGAGAGTTTAGGGAAATTGTTATTTTATTTTAGGATCTTCTGCCGTTGGATAGCATTCGTCCAAGGGGTGTTTTCCACGTTTTTTTTTTTATTTTTTTCTGATGAAAAAATTTTCTTTTGACTTTACAACACCATCGACCGAACGAAGAAGTAAATGACACGTCGCCCAACAAAAACACCGGCCGCACCAGGGCTACCAATATAACGGCGAGAAAATGTTTCTGAGTGATACCAAACCAGGTGGTGGTATTTGGTAACATGCAATTATGCATGACATACGACCTAAAACAATATGATGTGGCAACTAAAGCCGTGGTCACATCTAGTTTTTCTTTTTTGGTGATGAATAGTTAATTCAGGTTGATTCTACGAAATATTTTATTTTTTTTTTGTTTCCTTTCTCTTTTCTCTTGTTATAGCTTGTAGCTTTCATAAAACGGAAGAATTTAATTGGATGTTACAGCTAATATCCAGGTATGAAATTCATCCAAATTTGTACATATGTTTAATATCTAGTATAGTCTCCAAAGTGACATTTCCAGGCAAATTTAACAAATGAAGCTATCGTCAACAACCGCACCTTATTGAATGCGGATTGCGATTTATTAATTTTAAGGCGATTATTTTTCTTTCTATCAGCTTTACATACATACCAAGGTATGTGTTCAATGTACATGTACTTTGGGTAGATACATATACATCGAGCAAAAGGGAAGCAAGTCAGCTGTTTGTTTAATACCTATTCAGATTTCAGATAATTCGGGCTTTTGCGTTACGACTTTGATTATACGTTTCGCTTTGAGCCCCGTTGTTACTATTCCAACTGCATTGACAAATTATTTTTGAAATAGTTTTAAAATTTAAAATTTGATGAGGACCCAAAGAAGGATTCTTAGTTCTTTTTTTAAATTTTTTAAGTAGAACCTGCTTCTATCTTGCAGAGTACCTATGACGGCTCCAATTGTGGGGATCTTATTTACTTTATTGTTAAATAATATGTTTGTGTTCATATGTGTATATTTTGTCTTTATTCAACATTAGGCGTGTTTTTTTTTTTTGTAATCTGTATAGGGTTAGAAAATGTTTCCATGTTAAATATACTAACAACTAACACTAACAACTAAGCCTGTAGGTATATTACGAAATCTGAATAGTTATTCAGCCTTAGGTCTTTGACCTGGATAGAAAAATGTGCTACCAAACAATTTTTGTGGATTTGTATCGAAATGTCGAATATGAGATGTAAGTGGGACATTTGTAAACAATTGCGGCGACAAAAACATGGATTCCAAAGAGAAAACGTAAAAAATTAACAAAATATAAGCTAAAATAAATGATTAGTCCATCATATTATTATTTCTTTAAAAAATGTGTGCTCAAAGATTTCTTCTATATTTATGAATTGAATTTGACAGCAGATGCTAAATTGATAAACGTCAATTATCATAGTGCTGCCAAGTCACTGACGAGCATTTTTTTTACTCATTTTTTACTAAGCCTATATACAAAGATTAGCACCGGTGATCACAAAAAATTGCCCCCAGAGCACAGTGTATCACCGGTGATCACATCAGAAATCGTTCCCCAGAGCCCAGTGTATCACGGGTGTTAGACTCATAGACCTCTAGAATATCGATTCTACCACAAAAGTGGAAAGATTTTATGGACATTTTTAAATTAAATTCAAAAGTTAACATATTTTATTACATAAAAAACAAAACAATTAATTCATTGTATTTAAAAAAAAAAAGTATGTGTGTCAGTCAGATGCGATAGAAGTGAAACTTTTCTTAAAAAATGGTGTGTATGTTATTGGTCATATAATTTAACGAAAGAATGAGATAAATACGGAGAGATATAGATTGCGAGAGAGCGAAGAGCGAACAAGACGGACAGAGGAAAGATATACATACATATATCTTACATCATTCAACACAGACAACTATATTTAATATACAAATATAAATTAAGTACTTATTTATTTTGATTCACCAAAATTACTAAAAGTTTGAATAGCTATGTACATAACTTGATATTCAAAATGTTCCTCAAGTTGACCTTATCAACATTACCTTTGTAAATTTTGAGACTTTGAATGATTTTTCATTATTTACATAACATAAATATACATATACTTCTTTAGCTATATGTGCCGACGATATAAAGATCAGTAAAAACGTTACAACCATAAATACATATCTGTAGACAGAGCAGATCAACTTATGTCGTTTTCGATTGGGCTTTTCAGATTTTGCTCTCAGATTTCAGATTTCGTGCTGGATAGCAAACGAGATTGATCTGTTTTTCTACAATTGTATTAGTTTGACATTTCACATCTTGTTCGTAAAAGAAAATAAATAAGAAAAAGAAATAAAATAAATACAATTTTAAAACACTTTCTTTATATTTTTTAAATATTCTACACAGTTTCTTATCCCGTTTATATGACAACTCAATGCGCATTGAATCGATGTGCATTGGTTCAATCCGCATTCGTTCATTCTTGTTTATAAACCGCATTGAAAATTTGAAACCGAATTGAAATATATAAACACTTTCAAATCGCATTGAAACATTTTACTCTCTCGCGCTCTCATCATTCTCTTATCTGTCATCTAATGTAGTGTAATTTTTAATTAATTAAGTTTTATATTATCAAACTGTCAGCTGTTTATTAAATTCTCTTAACATGCGGTCTCCACCAGCGATAAATCCAGAGCATGCTTTAAAGCATGCTTTTACTATCGCAAGTGGAGACCATTATAGCAGCTATATTTTCATAGCAAGTGATAGAGAGCATGCATACCATCTGTCGCACACCTCATCGCCAAGATAGCTGTCACTTTGCTGTGTCTTGTGTCATTTCCGTCGCCATCTTGTAATATCAACTACTGAAAAAGTAGGTATGCGATGAAATGCCCACCAGAGAAAATCTGACACTTCTTCTGTTGTCTGCGTTCTGCTCTTGCTTTTGCGATAAATTTATCGCTAGTGGAGACGGCATGTTATGGCCTCATGAATATTTTGGCTTAAACCTTATTTTGAGCACTTTTTGGTTTTTTTCTCATGGCTATTTCTTGGTTAACCGTAGGGATTTTTTTTGTCTGTCTTCAGCAAAGTTATAGGTATTGATTGATTAGGAGAAAAAAGTGCAAAACAAAAAAAAAAACCAAAAAAACTGCATCCAGGGCTTCAACATCGTAAAAATGCCCAGCGAAAGAAAAAGCGTCAGATAAAAAGCGAACAATAAGGAAAGTAGAAAAAAATTACGTATACGCCACATTGTCCACATATGTATATATTCACCCCTGTGATCAATTCCGACCAGTTTGAAAACGCAAACCGATTTCAAAAACGGACGAAATTAAAAAGGTTGTGCTGGAATTCGCCCGAAATGAAACAAATTCGAAATAGGGGAAACCCACAGTACACGTATCTAAGGTAGTATATTGCGCATCTGTCAAACATTTTCAAAGCAAAAAATGGCCGACAACTGTGTGGCATTTCTATGGGATTTAATTCAAATTCATTTTTTTCGTAGTTTTTCTTATCATTTCTTAATAAAATAACATACGTTTTTCTTTATGAAATCGATTTATTCGTTTATCTTTTCATTTTCCTTGAGTTTTCTATAGTTATTGTTCGGATATTTCAGTCGGTCATATTTTCTCATCACAGTTCTTTTTATTATTGTTCACACAACATTCGTATACGACACAACACATTTTTCAAACTTTTGACAAAAAAGTTAATTAAATAGTATAGAAAACATTAAAAAAACGAAAATTAAATGCAAATATCCTCACAGTTGGCGGCCATTTTCTTGAATTTTTGACAGATGCGCGAACTTGGACGAAAATGAACACTCTAAGTATACTACCTTAGATACGTGTACTGTGGGGGAAACCTATAGTGGTTGAACGGCTGAATATTTGCGTAGGCAGCGAAAACAAGGGTTGAACAGACAGCACCAAATAAAAGGATTTCAGTTGCAGTAGGATTGCTGCGTAGAACGATCGTCAGTGAGACGGCGGCATCCTTTCTATTCACTCACAGTAGCGAGTATTCATATCTTACAGTCAAATATATGCACGCACCAGAAAACTTCCATGCCTATTGATACATAAAGTAGTAAGACTTAAAAAAAAAAAACAAACAAGCAATAAAACTCTGCGTGCTTGTCACAAAGTAAATTCCTGCAAAAGGGTGATAAAACAAATAAAAAGGGATCGTGGCAAGACATCCTCGAGGAAAAGAAAATATTTGAATGGAAAAAAAATCCTGCCTTAAAAACTAAAGAAAAAAAAATTAGATTTGTCCTACTCTAAAAAGTAAACAAAACATTTAAGTTAAGATGTGTTAGGTGAAATTGTTCCCCTACGAATTTCAACTAGAATCTCTTATTCTGGTTTACCGACAAAAAAATTTGTCCATCATCATTGATTGATTGATTTTGGTTGACATTTGTATGTTTTTCCCTAAATTAGGTAGAAATAATTAATATTTTATGTAAATATAAATCTTCCAAAACATACATTTTGAGTCTTCCGGATTCAATTTCACCAACACAAAACCGAACGAATTGAAAACGTCAATTTCTTTGCGTTTTTCAATTCCGACCGATTCTCAGCACACCCCTAATTCGTTCGAATTCGAAGAAATCCGAAATTCATCACACCAAAACTGCGAAAACGTAACGGATTGGATTTCGACCGAAAATCATCACAGGGGTGAATGTAACAATTATGTTTCAATTAATTTTACATAGAAAATACGTTTTTTTTGTTTGTCAACTAAGTGTAAGAAAAGGCTTGGGCTAATGAGTTATGGCCAAAAATGGTCGAAAAATGTGAAAATATGGTAAAAAAATGGGCATTTTTACGATTTTGAGGCGTTGGATGCAGTTTGTTTTGTACTTTTTTTCTCCTAATCAATACCTTGAACTGCTGAAGACAGAAATCCCTATGGTTAATCAAGATATAGCCATGAGAAAAAAACCAAAAAGTGCCCAAAATAAGGTTTTAGACTAAAAAATTAATGAGGCTATAGAATACGTTAGGCAGCCAATCTGACAAAACGAATGCCACAGAGTTCCTAGTTTCTAGTTTTGGTAAGTACTTTCAGGAGCAATGCACAAATCTTAGGTCCGAAATTAGTGGTTGCACTGTGTTACTCAACTAAAGTTAAAGTTTGCCCCATGTAGCTTATGTCGAAATAGGGAAAAGAATGTTTAAAGTTTAGAGGTAGTTAAAATAGCTTATGTCGTCTTAAAAGCTATTTTGTCATAAGTTCAATAAGACTAGCTAATGTTACGATTTAAGTTGTTTTGCCAAATGGGATTTGCAGTCAATTTTCGATTTAAGAAAAGAATATCAGACATAAGCTATTATTAAATGTTGTTATAAAATCGTTATTTGTTAACGTGGAAACACGAAACCCAGATAAAAAAGGGATTTATAAAAAATTTTAAGTGATTAGTTAAAAAACCCGATTTTGGCTTGAGCGACTCTAACTTATTGCCACAGTTATAATTAATTTTTATTTTTATTCTTGAATTGGAAAGCTTGGTTTGTTGTAGTGGGATTTGTGGGGAACGGTAGAGGCCCAGCTACAAATCATTCTTTTAAGAAGGACAAAATACTTCCTGAAAGAGATAGGTACATCCTTATCCTTACATAGTATAAAGCAAAGTCCCGATCGGTGTCGTATTACGTTTGTAGTAAGGGATCTCAAGAACCACTGAATAGATTTTAACGATTCTTTTGGTATCAGAATACTAATTTCTCGGAAAAGGTTTATAAATTAGCTTTGAATTAGATAAATTTTTAGTTTCAGAGTTTAAGGGACTTCAAATGAGAAAACGAAACTTCAATTTAAAACAAACGGCAATTACTTCAGAACAGCTCCTCCCATGTTATTGATATTCATTCTCAGCTTAACTACATTCAATTCGCAGATTTAAAAACCAAAATCATGTCTGTGCAATAAGCAGAAGCTGAATAATAGTACAAAACGCATTCCAAGGTAGTTTTTTTTTTTAAATTTTTTTTTAAGCAGGAGCTGAATCACAGTACTTACTGGCAGTTGTGTTGAGTTGTTGATGAGTTTTTTTTTAATTCTCTCATTGCACTCCTTTTCGTATTTCTAGCATGCGTACGCGTAGTGGGTTTTTGATTTTTTTTTTTTTCAAAGCATACTGAGTAACTTTTAATGTGCATCCCAGCACAGCACAGCACTCAGTGGTAATCGTGTGGAGTTGACGATGGTGTTTTTTTGTAAGTCGCACATCTCCGAAACGGCTCGACCGATTTTTATGAATTTTGTTTTAGGTATGAGAATAGGTTACTTACTTACTTACTTAGTTGGCGCTACAGCTCGAGGTGAACCTGGGCCTGCTTCTCGTAACCATTTGTGTTTGCGTGTTATATTTTTGCACTAATGGAAGGGACCTACAGTTTTTTGCCGACTCCGAACGGCGAGTTGAGAAGCTCAATCGTGACAAATGATACTCTTTGATGCTTGTCAGACATTCGAAAGAGGTGGGCACTGTGAAAAACTTTTAGGTGTTTGCGGCGGGATTCGAACACAAGACCGCTGGCTCAGTAGTCCGACGCACTAACCACTTGCGCTACGGTGCCCACTATGAGAATAGGTTATGAATTATATTTCATCTCGCTAGGTGGCGCTGGAGTCAAGTTATTAGTAACTTCTAAATTTAAAGACCAAAAATGCTCATATTCACAATATATGTTGGCTCAGTGCCAAAAGAGAAACTTATACAGGGTTTTTCAACAGCGACGCTACAAAAGTAGAGCGACAGGGACAGCAAACGACGCCATATTTCTTGCCGCTCTTGGAGGACATGTGGTTCCAACAGGACGGCGCCACAAGCCACACAGCGAATGTCACAATCAATTTATTGGAAACCAAGTTTGGAGAACGTGTTATCTCACGAAATGGTCCAGTCGCTTGGCCGCCTCGGTCGTGCGATTTGACGCCGTTAGACTATTTCCTGTAGGGCTACGTCAAGTCTATGATCTATGCCAACAAGCCAGCGACGATTGATGAACTTCTTACGAATATCGAACGTGAAATTGCAGCAGTATCGGCCGATTTATGCTTGAAAACCGTCGAAAATTGGGTTCAGCGTCTGGACTTCTGCAAGCGTGCCCATGCAAAAGAAATCGAGTTCCATACATAATGGCATCGAACGTACTTTCACAGGAATAAAGAATTTCATTGATATCCAAAACCGTTTTTGTTTTATTTAAAAAAACTTTTGTAGCGCTCTTATTGAAAAAAACCTTTATAATAAGATCTGGACCCGATAGGTGGCGCTGGAGTCAAGTTCTTACTAACTTCTATATTTATGGACCAAAAAGGCTCATATTCACAATATACATGTGTATGTAGGTTCAGTGCCAAAAGAGAAAATTATATAATAAAATCTGGACCCGATAGGTGGCGCTGGAGTTAAGTTGTTAGATCTATATTTATAAAAATGAATGTATGTACAATGTACCTTTGCCTTTTATAGACAAGGAAACTACGTTTTTCTTAATATAGAATACAACATAGCATCAGTGCAGTTACTCAACAACCGGTGGTTTTGGTACCTGTCATACAAAATTTCGTAATTTCAGGTGAAATGTGAATATGAAACATTTTGGTCAATTAATATATGTAGACAGACAGACAGACAGACAGACAGACAGACAGATAGATCGATAGATTGACAGACAGACAGATAGATAGATTGACAGACAGACAGAGAGACAGAGCGTCAGATTCTTCGAACTAAATGACAATGTATGTACTGTAAGTAACACTATATTTTTTACACGGGCGAAGCCGGGCGGGACAGCTAGTTATACTTTATACATATAAAACGTAATGAAAAAAAAAAAAAAAAAACACAAAATCCCGAATTTGGAGAAAATGATAGTTTAAGATTCACGCGAATTTGATTTTGTCTTTCGGTATTTTGTGATTCGAGATCTTGTAATTTGGGATTTCATGCCCAACCATTGTATATATGTAATTTTGAGTTTAAATATAAAGCGGCCAATACACACGAGACAAAAAGTGTCCACGCACCAAAGGTTAAAACCAACCATTTGTTTTGCCATTTGCACACCACAAGTGCGTACGAATTTAAACATCGATTCGAAAAAAATCAAAATTTTGATTCTCAATCAGTTTCCGATTGATACATTAATTCGGTTCGGGGAGTCTAGGCCAGTAAATGCGGTTTCGTCCTGGCATGGGGGGAAGTACCATTATGCGTTCTATAATTTGATTTTCCTACCCACAAAGCTCTTTGACTTAGTAAACAAAACTATTTCTGTGTATAGAAAAGAAACCACATCCTGTTGATTCGCGTAAACCACAACACGTGTTAAAAATCCACATTGGCATTTGATTTCCCCTCACTTTCGAAGATAAAAGCTTTCGAGCAGCACCCCGTCACATAATTTCTCCCTGATGCTTTCGGTGTATTCTCTTCCAAGAATGATAAGCAAAACTGCGATGATGAAAGAAATCTCAGAAAGGATATCCTTTTCCTTCACAAAATCTGATAACAGTCGTTCGCGAATTATCCTTCGGTACGGGTGCTTTTACAACTTCCATCCGTATAAAAATTCGGAAAATTGAGTGCAGTTAAGTGAAATAAAAAAAAAATAAATAAAAAAATTACGATCAGGCACTCATTTAAAAACATATCCTTCCAATTCTCACTTCTGTTAGCACCATGTCCTTTCGATCTCATATGGCTAATAAAATCGCACTCTATTTGCTTTGTATTTTGATGCCTTGTGCGGAGTCCCAATTTGATTTGATAACCTCGACCACTGAACGGAATACGAATACGATTCCAATGCCCGTGACTGTTAATTGTGGTGAAACTGAAAAAATGGTGGATACGTGCTTTAAGGATTTACCAGCACATTTAATGGAGTTCCTGCAGACAACAAAAATCGCGGTAAATGAGGATGAAATCATCAACAAGTGCACGTAAGCAAATGGATATTCCATTATAATCCTTTTTGGACAAGTGGCATGTGTGTGTTTGCGGTGCTTAATGTCCTGTCAAAATATGTATCCTTGTTATCTGTTTTTAGTCTGAATTTAAATGTATGGTTTCGTTACGTGATTAGAATGTGCGGGTGCGATAGTAGATGTGAAGATTGATGGGCGCGCTTCTTTCTTTTTTTCTACTTTTAGATTTGAAGAGATTTATCCCATTTTGAAGGGCTTAAGTAGTTTTTTTTGACAATACACACTTTTACGAAGAACACTCGTAATGGACATGTGTTACTTTTGAACTGTTCTTATGTGAGAAGGTAATCACTCCCAACATTTCTCGAGGACGATATAACTTTGATTGATTAGCTTACACATCTTTGATACCGTAAGGGACAAAAAATAAATTATGTATAATATTTATTTTCGTCCTTCTTGTCGTTATGTGAAGTAATTTTTCGTTTACTTTTGCTCATGGGAAAAAGGACATCTCGAGTAGCTACTTTCTTTAGAAATTATTTTGTACAAAAAAAAAAAAGAAAAACAATTGAATTCTCGATAAGATTGGATTTTGAATACTTTATGCAATTTTATTGTTTGCTCGTTCAAACAAAACGAGTACTCGGACTCGTTTGGAATAAATTATATTCGCTTCGTATACCTATGTATGAACATATGTAAAATGTGGAGGAATTTCTTTAATTTGTCGAAGAGCCGGTGTTACAAAACTTAAATTCTTATTCGTCCTGTGTTGCCAACTGTCCGAGTGTTCCCGGGTTCCCCTATCCGGGGAATGTCCTTGATAGTTTTTCTAAATTGTCCGGGCTTATCCGGGTTTTCCATTATTATTCATCGATTAAAATATTTGGCAAATATTTATCATCAATTACCAATACAAAAATATAGCAATGTGTGTCCCAAAATTCACGCAAGATTTGATTTTTTGCTATTTATGCGCTAAATTGTTGTCAACGACAAAAAAGCGTGACAGTTGACAGGGTTATTGTTGTGATCTTATAAAGATGAAGTCGAGGTGTAGCCTAACATTTACCTTTACTACAAAATACATAGAAGTCGTCAAAATTGTCAAATTTGGGGTTCAGAAAATGCACATGTGGATTGGGATGCGGATTTTCGGCTGGAGGCATTGCCTGACTATTTTCCTTTGAAAATGCTGGTCAGTTAATATCAGTTAATAGTGCTCGCTAACGCGAAATGATTATCCATTGTTTTGTGCCTAAATTGCAAGATGTGGATGTGAACGACATGTGGTTTCAGCAAGATGGTGCCATATGATATACAGCACGCGAAACAACTCAATTACTGCATGCGTCATTTCCTGGTCGTGTAATTTCCCGTTTTGGTGATGTATTCAATATTTAAAAAAAATATTATACCTGCATTACAAATGCAACAGTGGCAACACTTATCCTTGTATAACAGATGAAGACATAAAGTTATAAACGAGAAAAGAATGAATCATTATTTCGTTGAAGTTACGAGAAGAAGGTCGTTTTATTTTAAGTGCAATAAGTGCGATCTAACGCTGTTGAACTTTTTTCTTAAGCTTTTTGAAGTCTAAGGTATATGCCAACAAGCCCATGACCACCCACGAACTAAATATAAAGTGAGAACTATAAGTTATTTAATATTATTAAGACATGAAGTACCGCTATAAGATGGTCTTTTTGTAATAAATAGTACATGCGTTTTGGTCCTAGTTTTGTACTCATTTTTGGATGCAATTTTATCCGGGAAAGTCCGGGATTTTCATGCTCGTTAACTAGTTTCTTCAAAACTGTTGTTGATGGCTGGTTTTTAAAACTATTTGGGTATACAACTTTTTAGAATTGGATTAGGATAACATATGTATAGGAATTATTTTTTCGGCTTCGGATTGTTTTGTTGTTGGTTTTTAAGGATTATTCGATTGATTCTTGTAGGAAGCTTCACCCGTCCTATACATTTTCAAAGATAAATTGAAATTTTTTTTTAACAAGGTCAATGTTGCTGTCTCTGTCTTTCAGTATTAGTGATACATTTTGGCGTTTAATTTTATACTTGGTCTGGGTCATCGAAAATCACTCGAAGAACTTTTCATTCAAAGCATCAGGTAGTAAATGTTTTCATTGTTTTCATAAGACGTTCATACTTCTTTGCAATAGAGTAGGATTGTGATAGTCAAAAGTCTTAGTTACACAAAGTATCGTTGGCTATTTTTGAGAAGGCGCTGCCTGTTTATTTCTTGTTATTATGTATTTATATACAAAAGCAGTACCAATAGTTCACTGGATTCTTCGATGGTAGAGCTGTAGCGAACCGTATCAATTTGCTACTAACCGCCAGGGTTGCCGCGAGCAAATTTTAAAAAGCGTCAAGAAAAGGGGTCCAGAAGCAAAAAAGGGGTCCCACTTATATTTGTATGAAAAAATGCAATTTTCCGAAAAACTGTATCTTATTGCTGAACTTAAAATAAAATAAATATTGGGAGAAAAATAACAAAGATAAAAAAAAGTATGTATGCAGAACGAGTTTTTGGAAGGGGATTTCTGACTAACAAAAATACTTTGTTGATTTCATCACTGGTTGAACAAAATGGTTGTGTTTTAAGAGAAAAGTACCATGTTTTACAAGTAAAAGAAACATGAAATGAAAATAAATTGAAAAAAGGGTCCTATATTTTCAAAATGCGTCAAAATCGGAGTTTTTGAAAAGTTGGGTCCCGGGTCCCATCGCCGAAAAAGCGTCAAAATGACGCAAAAGCGTCCCAAACGGCAACGCTGCTAACCGCCCTGTTCTGCATTTCGAGTGGAAGTGGATTGAAATCGATTTTGGAATTCATTCGAAATGGAATTCAATGTTCTGCATTCCTAGTGAATTCGAATTTTTGGAATCCACCTCGAATTTATTTGTTTCAAATATCAAAATCAACTGTAAAATCATATCAACATTTTTTGAGATGTTGAGTTCCTGGTTTTTCTTTTGTGAAAGTGCAAATTAAATTTACAAAAAAATAATATTTTATTAAAAATGGATTCTATTTTATTTTATATGATTGGTGATCGTTGAAGGATATTTCCAAATGTCAGTGGGAAAGGATTTTAATCTTGGCCTTGGTAGATCCACAGACAGCAACGTTCTCGGCGAAATGTTAAACATTTTGCAATACAAGTTGTGTTCGAAGTGGACTTCAACCGCAAAGTACGCAGATGGAAGAAGATATGTTATTTTTGGAAAAATAAGGGATTCCTTGGATGGTACAGTAAAACTTGTGTATAGTGGAATCTGCGAATAAAAGAATCTTGCAAAACCTGGATAGTGGAAATTTTTGGATGCCAATTTTGATTTTCTTCATACAAACTCACTCTTATATAGTGGAAACCTGTGAAATCTGAATAATGGAACATTTTTCAATGAATTTTGTTTTCTTCCCATGCAAATTCACTCTTCAATAGCAGAATCGAGAAATGAATGACCCAACGGTCATTAACATTTTGTCGGCTTCGTTGCTTTTTCCGAGAATTTTGACATTTCAATTGTTTCTTTTCGTGTGTATCTCATTCTGCTAACAGCTACGTTCAACAAGTAGTGCACATTCTGAACTCCGATATCGAAAAATAATAAAAGAAATTAGGTTGCCGATAGTAGAAATTGCGAATTGTTGAAATGTTGCGAGTAGTAGAAAAAACTATTCACAAGTTTTACTGTACAAACATTCACCTCGCCCATTAAAAAATATATAAAAAGGTTTTATTTTGTTAGCAAAAGATGTTAACTACAATTTCTTTATTTTTCACACCAGTAGTTGGAAGACCTTCACTCTTCAACCGTTGTTCTAACCTGCACCACAAACCCTCAGTTGCTTTGTGCCTTTGTGCCCTCTGGAAAACCTGGTTTTTTTTACATGTAATTCAAGGGAATACCTACTCTTTTGCCTCTATTTTTTGTGTTTTTCCCTAGTAAACAAATCAATTATTTGAATACACTTGTGCTTATTATTATTTTAATACTCTTATTTTCTTACTCATATTTTTCAATATGATTCTGATCATTAAAATAATTAATTAATTCATTTTACAACGGCACATGAATTCAATTCGCGTTAAGAAACTCAAGTGAATTCAATTCACTAAAAACGAAGAATTTTCGGAATGCAGAGCACGAATAAGTTTTAAGCCTTTAACGATAATTGGCTATGTGAGTAACCCGACTATACAGTGATGAAGCCGGGCGGGTCAGCTAATAAAAAAAAAAAAAGAATAAAGAATACATTACATATTTTAAAAAAACGTTGAATATTGAACAATTATTTTAAGAAGCTTGAATGGTTTTTTTTAAACCCTTATTAGAGAAACTATTGAGAACTTTTTTTTTAAATTCAAATATACACACATATGTATCTACAAGGAATTAATTAAAATATTGAATAGCATACATATGTATGATTCCTTGAATAGTGAAAAGCTTATGCACAAAGGTATTTAACTTTTAATAAAGGTTAAATGTCCTTAAAACTTTGTTAGCCTTAAAGTCCAATAAAATGCTACATACATATGTATGCAATGCATGTACATACAAACATATACATATTTGTCAGATTGATTTGACTTTGCTTTTATGATTAGGATTCTTTTTCAGAGTCCTCAGTTTTGTTTTTTCCAATAGGTACGAAAAACCGTAACTGGTAAATGCTAGGCAAAAAGAGGCTTATAGAATGCCTTTGGCTTAGTTCATCAGAATGGGCGTGTGGTGGGCGTGTTACATTTCCACACTAACGAATGGGACTTTTTGTTTTATTGCGAATTGCGAACGACAAATTGAGAAACTTCTCATGACAAATGTGTTGTAGTCTTATATCCGTGGACCACACATTCAATGTATGTTTGTGCATTCGAATTGAAAGAGTGTGCTGTGCAAATAAATAGGTATAAAGTGTCAGAAGGAAATTTTTGCAAGAAGAGAGTTTTCTTTTTTTTGCGTAAAAAAAACAAACAAATGAAGCAATCTTTTCAGATAAGATTACGTATTTAGGTAAAAGTTTGAACTTCACTTAGCGAAATTAAGCTCGTAAGGGTAGACAAATGCAAACGTTAAGAAGATACGATCAGAAGGTGTGCGAGTTATCAAAGTAAAAACATAGTAATATTACTTACCAACCCCAGTTACGCTAATATTAATTTAAAACGTTTTTAGAGTTCACTATTCAGTACCAGCCGGACTGTTGACGAAGTTTTTGCACAACAAAAGTAAAATGTTCGTTCATTGTGCTCACGCTAATTTAGAGATGTATGCGGGAACAACCAGAGGTACAGAGTTCAAAGATCACCATAACAGCTTTAGGAGACTGCAGTAAAGATCTTTTTCCCAACATACATCGACTTTTAAAAATGTTGGCAACCTTACTAGTATCGACATGTACACAAGAAAGAACGTTTTTGACGTGAAACGCTTAAAAACTTTTCTAAGAAACTCTACCGGTGAAGATCGACTTACTCGTTTAGCCTTAATGTCAATTCATCGGGAGATAGAAATAAATACTGGCGAAGCAATTGATGTATTTGCAGCAAAGCGGGCCAGGCGATTAAATTTAGTTTTATAAAATAATTCTTTACTTTGTTATGTTGAATATAGTTACTTTTTTTTTACCTATTCCTACTTTCGTTATAATTAGGTTAGGTTAGGTTAGGTTAAGTTTTCGGGCTGATGAGAATGTTTGCATCCTCATCACACTTAGGTCCATGTGGACCCATTGTGATAACCATAGCGTGATCCTACCCGTGGTATCATTGTCTAGGTTTCATCCAACCCGAAGCCTTAGCAAACTCAATCAGGTTAGGTGGTGATCCATCAGATAGCTCGTCGATATGATCGAAATAGAATTTGCCTAGGGTTCTATTTCTCAGTTGACAGAAGTTAGGGCAGTGACAGAGGAAATGGGTTGTATCCTCTCCACATGTACCCCTTCGTCACCACATCCTCTGCATATGTCATCATCATTCAGTCGTAATTTCTGCATGTGGTATGTTAGAGTATTGTCACACAGGTGACTAGCGATCTCCACCTGTTATTTGCTTCAATTACTGATTTTTGTTCAGTTTTGGCCCGAAGCTTATAGAGTGGTGGTTTAACCATCCCGTCTGCTTGTTCTCTATCTAGGGCTGAGCCCTTTCTGGCCACTTCGTCTGCGGCTTCGTTGCCTGGTATCCCGCTATGATCAGGGACCCAGCAGAGTTTTACATTGTGCTGCGTGCCGAGAACCTTCAGCTTTTCGCGGCAATACTTTTCAAGCTACGATGTTTTATAGCAGCTATTGCTTTAATGGCCGCCTGGCTGTCAATGTAAATATTGATATCTTCACGTGATATTATCATCACTGACACCATTTGGGCAGCCTTTGTCACTGCCAGAACATCAGCTTGGGAAACACTGTTGTGATTTGGAAGTCGTATGGAGCTGCTTATTCCTAGTTCTTTCGAGAAGCAACCCGCTCCGATACCTACGTCCATTTTAGACCCATCGGTATAGATGGACTTAGTAATCTGTGGTATTTCATTTTTCTCACACTGCCCTCTGCTTGGAAAATCCCACGTGAATGGTTTATCAAAATCCAAATATGGGAGAGTGTAGTCTGAATTGATGTCACCATTAAGGTAATTGCCAAGTATTCTGGCGTGTCCGTATGCATTCGACCTCCAGTGTTTTGACTGGTTTAGCCTGAGGGCATGTAATTGTTATAATAACTAGTCAATAAAAAAAATTAAATTTGAAATTTAAGATTATTTTATTCTCCTCAATTGCTCCCAACCTTAAAAATAAAAAGATACAGTAGACGCTCGATATAGTGAACTAATAAAAACCAGGCCTGTTCACTGAAGCGAGATTGTTCATTGTAACGAGCGTGGACTCCTTGAAGCAAATTTTATCAAAATGTGTATGTTTTTACGTACAATTCATCGAAAATAGAATATAATTACAATTTTTCTTTGCGATTACTAAAAAAACACGCCAATATTTATAAGAAAGAATATCTTACTTTTAACAAAAACAACTCTTCCGTAAAAAACATAATACATTCCATGTACTTAAAAAACAAAAATACAACAAACTTAAGCTGTGATTAAGTGACATGGTCACAAAGAATATCGTTTAAAAATTAACAAAATAAGCAACACGCACTTTGTTTTGCAGTAAAAACAACCACAAGCTGTGAAACAAATGAGTTTGTTCACTATTTAGAATAGCCTGTATAAAATATTGTGTGTTCACTATATTGCATTGTTCACTATATCGATGTTCACTATATCGAGCGTCACTTTATTTTTCAAAGATCATATCCCCCACCAAAATATTTGTCTGGCTACGGCCTTGACCCTACATCTGTAAAAACAATTCCATAGTTGTACATTTTTTATTTTATTCTTTTTATTAAATATATAATCTCATTTGGCCGGGTTTTCCGTATTCTTTGTTTCGTTTATTTACTCTTCCATTGACGGCCACATATTATCTCCATCCAAAAAAAGGACTTTTCAGGTTTCTCAAAGAACTGTACAAAAATTTTAACACGTAAATACGTGCGTACGAGAACTTTAAAGGGTTATAGGTGCACATTCAGTTCGTTTTATTCACAAAGTTTTAAAAAGTTCAAAAGAAAATATTTCGTGGAAGTAGGAACAATGACGTGAGACTTTGGGTTAGGTGCAAAATTTTTATCAGGTACCTACATTTTTGAACGGCGATATTAAATGAAAAATGAGACCCACCCACCAAACGTGGAACGAATTGCATACACAAAAAACAAAGAAACCTTGAATAACTTAACTTTGGGTGGCTTTTATGGAAGTTACAGATATAGATATGCACTAGGTTAGGTTACAGCAATGTGGTAGGCAGAATGCAACAAAATAACGATTCCGAGTTTACTATGTCACATCATAAGATGTGTGCACATTGTGTGTTCATATGAATTCACAATAAGTGACACGATGGGGATGTTGGTTTTTAATATTCAATTGAGTAAAATTTAAGGAGGCAACGGCAAGTGTACTCGTATCTGCGACAAAGTCAGGTGGCGAAAGTGGATGTAAAATGCAAACAAATATCGATTGCACTTGCGGAATGTTTAATTGTGGGTGTGGTCGTTACTCGTAAGACGTAACTCGTTAGATACGTAAAAGTGATATATGTATGTATGTACCTGTAGATTCGCAAAATTGTTTAAGAAGATTTAAGTTGCCTGAAAAGTAAATAACGGTTATGACTTTAAATTTTCGCTCTTTGATGAATCACCTTTTTGTTGTTCACATTCTTTTCTTACCAAATAACTCTCAGTTTTCGGTTTAGTACGAATAAACTTGATCTGTTGAGTTATGTGATTGAAGTTATGTCTTTAATGCCACCACGAATGTTTAAATTATTTCACAGAATCCCCTTACCTTAAAATGCGGTTGCTTAGTTGCTATGTTTTGAAAATTATTACGCTGGGTAATTTTTGGGTAGCAAAAATGTTTACAAATTACAACACGTGTTTTGCTTAAGAAGAGGTATTTTGGTGACCGAGTCTACACTTTACAATTAACCCTAGATTACGAACCCTTCCAGAACAACGCGTATTTCGCAGACCCTAGCCAAATGCCGTGAACGTCTACGCAAACAGGGGAACCGTCATGGTAATTAGGGTTTTTTTTTTTTATCGTACTAATACTTTATTAGCAAATGAGAAGCAATTAAACGTAAATATCGTTATAGTTATTATTTTGCCCTTAAAAATCGTAAGAGTTATTTATTTTGCTATAATCTTCACTGGTCGCCGTGGCCGTGGTGGTTCATTGTTACTGCGTTGGACTACCACGCAATGCTGCCCGGGTTCAACTTCTGGCCGGGTCTAACACCTTAAAGAGTTTTTTCACGGTGCCACCTCTTTCGAATGTCTGACAAGCATCAAAGAGTATCATTTGTCGCGATTGAGCTTCTCAACTCGCCGTTCGGGGTCGGCAAAAAACTGTAGGTCCCTTCCATTCGTCCAAAAATATAACACGCACACACAAATGGTTGCGAGAAGCAGGCCCTGGTTCACCTCGAGCTGTAGCGCCAACTAAGTAAGTAAGTAAGTAAGTAAGTAATAATCTTCACTGAATCTTCTATCGGTGTAAAGTTTGTACAATTGTAAATAAATAACACTAGTCTACAAAATTCAGTTTTTTTTGGTAACAAGAATGAGACACATCATTTCTTGTAGATTATTTGACGCTGAATCTAAATCTGGTAACAGAATTGCTCTAGGAGGTCAGAATTTTGAGATATACCAATCTCAAAGTGCTAAGAACACGGTTTTTGGCGATAGTCTTTGCAATTCTCAGGGGTGTAGACGAACTCGTCAATGCCGATACCAGAGACACTTGCGTACACATCTGCTCGGACAGTCATGCTACACTTAAAGCACTTGTGAACCCAATAACTAATTCCAAATTAGTGAAGGAATGCAAAGAAAATCTCAACACCCTTGCAAGATCCTGCACGGTAAATCTGCTCTGGGTACCTGGTCACAACAATATACCGGGGAACGAAAGGGCAGACGAACTTGCAAGAGCAGTGGTGGAGGACGTAGAAAACCCCACTTTAAATACTATTGGTACGGCGGTACAAGCAGTGAAAACTGCTTATAGCCTGTCCTTTGCAAAACGACACGCACAAATGTGGAGTCAGATCCAAACTTGCAAGGTTGCCAAAGATATGATGGAATTTCCAAATCCACGGCAGGCGAGGAACGTACTGAATTTGGGCAGAGTACAAATAAAAATGTTGATTGGCTTATATACGGGACACATCAACTTAAATAAACATGCTAACCGACTGGGACTAGTGCAGCACAGCACCTCCCCGGGTTGCGAAGAAGAAGACGAAAGTATCAAACACTTCCTCTGCGATTGTCCTGCTCTATGTTCAATAAGGCAAAAATACCTGGGAAGACACATCCTACCCGGGCTGACATCGCTCAGATCTATCCATTTCTCGAAAACACTGGATGGCACACAGAGCGTTTTTCTTGAATTCGCATGTTCCTTCCAACCTTTCCATTCCACTACACTATCCCCTTTCACTAACACACACGCCAACCCTTTTTTCTCAGCTCAGTTCCAGAGGGGAGCACAACGGGCCCGACTTGTGGCCTACGTGAAGAGGAGCAATCCTCACCCTCATAAACCAACCAACCAACGATATCTTTAATTCATCCGCTTTCGATAAAGTCCATGCTTCAGCTCCATATAGCAAGACTGCAATGATAAGGGTCATAGAGTCTGCTTAGTCCTATGTATTGAAAAATTTGATTGACAGGATGGCCTACTGCCAAGCTAGCCGAGGCAGTCATTTGAATAAAATATTATTCCGTATTTAGTCGGAAGGCTTATTTTTTTTTAATAAAGCAACAATCGTTGAAAAATATTGAACAGTGTTTTTGTATTTGTATGTCCTTTTAAACAGAAACCAACAGATGGCTCACCTTTAACATTATCGAAGAAAAAGAGGTGGATCTAAACTTGGTTAATGAAAACCCTTAACAGCAAAACAAATTCCATTTAAATCATTTGCCTATAGTATAAGGAGAAGCGGAGTTTTACCTTGGCTGCAATTGTGTGGAATTTATCTATAAATATTTAATTAGAATTTGTAAAACCCTACGTATTTCGAACGAAGAAATTATACGACTAATTGAAGTAAATTGTTCCGAATATTCACTTTATCTTAGAGATTAAAGGATGTAGTCAACCCTAGAGAACAGTTTTTTTTTCCTTTTTATACTTTCATCTACGAGTACAAAAATAAGTTTTCCCATCAAACAAAAAGTAGTCAAGGGAATAAAGGGACACATTCTTCAACAACTTTACCGCTTTAAACTTGTCCCAGTGTGCTCTGTTATTACCAGTGGTCTAATTTACATTTTCGATTCAATGAAAAGTTTCCAAGTTCAGTACTATTAATGCTAATATCCTCTTTATTTTTACTCTTGTAATTTAGGTCTTTTTAAAAAACAGGGTGTTTCAGTTCATGCGAAAAACACTCTGTCCGTAGGCGATTCCTTGGGGCAAAAAAAAAAAGATAAAAATGTCAAGTATAAAAATGCCACCCACCCACGAATCTACCATGTCCTAGGTACTACTATATTTATTACGCTATAACTCTGCAACTGTTGTAAGTACATAATTTAAAAATAATTTTAAACTCGATAATTTAAAACTCAAGGGACCAGAGAAAAACTTCAAATTACTGAGAACGCAAAATAATAGGAGTAGGAGTTCAAAAAATCGAGAGAGAGGGAGAGAAATATTCAAATTAATGAGAGTTTGATTTAAAGTACAGTGAACTCTCGATAATTCAGACCTCTATAACTCGAAAGCCTCTATAAATAGAAGGGTTGGCTACGATTGACCGCATCTTAAAATCTCGTTTTCAAAATCTCGCATAAAATAATTTTGCATTATCATAATCTGGCATTATCGGAATCTCGCATTATCGGAATCTCGCAATTACAGAATCTCGTACATCGAAAACTCGCAATATCAAAATCTCAAAAATTGGAAACTCGCATTCAAATAAAATATTTATTATTTCGCGCGAATGCTCTCAATAAGCGGGATTTTCATAATAAGCGAAATTTTGATAATGCGAAATTTTATCAATGCCAGAATTTCAAATCGGAGATTTTGAAAATGCGAGATTTTGTTATTCGAGATTTATTTAAAAAACGCGAGATTTCGTTATTAGAGATTTTGGTTTGCGGTCAATCGTGGCGCTATCAAATAGAAGAACCTAGAGAAGTCTCATGAGAAAACCTTTGTTAATCAAAGAAAACCTGTGCAATTTGTCCCTTTCGTTGATTCGAATTAGCTGTTGTGCAAAATAGTTTGAACACCTCACTCGGATTTTTTTAATTTATCGATTTTTTTCCTAGATACTTACTTAGTTGGCGCTACAGCTCGAGGTGAACCTGTGCCTGCTCTCGCAACCATTAGTGTGTGCGTGTTATATTTTTGCACGAATGGAAGGGACCTCCGAACGGCGAGTTGAGAAGCTCAATCGTGACAAATGATACTCTTTGATGCTTGTCAGACATTCGAAAGAGGTGGGTACTGTGAAAAACTTTTAGGTGTTTGCGGCGGGATTCGATCCCAAGACCGCTGGCTCAGTGGTCCGACGCACTAACCACTTGCGCTACGGTGCCCACCACGGTGCCAACCACTTTTTTCCTAGATACCCGGGAAATAATATCGAGATTCAATTTATTTAGTGTCAAAGGGTTGGATACGAAATGCCGAATTACAAAATTCCCAATCACAAAATCCCGAATTTGGAGAAAATAATAGTTTAAAATACGCGCTAATATGTGGCTATTTTTTTTGTTTGCCTTCGCTGAACTATTTTCTCATTCTTAAAAGAACGATTTCTTCTCTAACTACGACTCACCGTCACCACACCACACAAAAAAAAAAAAACTAAGAACTTAACACAACACGCACTTTTAACCAGAGTTTAGTTAAGTGCACATGTTGAGAATCAAAAAGCGCTGTTCGTTTTGATTATCATAAATTGATATTCCTCACAAATACTTGTTAGGAATCAAAATTATTTGAAATTAATATTTTTTGCCACTGACAACCACCTCTCACCAGGTCACTCACTCAGCACCCTTACCTGAACAGAGGAACTTACCAAAATGCGCACTTTGAACCAGATACAAAAATCATTTGAATAAGTACACCGAATGAGAATCACAAAGAACAGCGCTTTTCGATACTCATCATGTGCACTTAACCAAACGATTTCGCTAGCAAATTTGTAGTGCGATTTGTTAAGTCCCTTGATTTTCTTTATGGTATCGTGGGCGGGTGGTGGACTAAAAAACATTCTTTTAAGAATGAGAAAATAGTGGTTCAGAGCTATGAAAAAATAAATTTTTTTTTGCAAAAAATCTACCACATATCGAAAAATTCATTTTTCGGTATTTTGTGAATCGGGATTTTTAAAAATGCGTGTTTTATTTTTTTGGAATTTTGTGCCGTTCCCAGTGTCAAATCATCGAGAGTCGACTGTAATAGCAAATCGTTAAGAAGTTTCAGACCTCCAAGTAAATCAACATTTTTGCCCTTCAAACGCAATTTATACCAAAAAATTGTCTATTTTGCTATATTTTTCCAATGAACCAAAGCAAATTCAATGTAAATGCGGGTATTTGGCAAAGTTTGTTCGAATATATGTACATATTTACAAAAATGTCACAGCTGTTGCGTTTTTTAATCTACATAATGTACATAATATGATCCAATGTGCTACGTTCCATGAATGAAAATCTGAACTTTTAAGCATTTGAAAGTTATATGCTGAGTTTTTTCATTTCGAGTTTTGAAACGTAAAAGTTTGTAATTTTAAATTCGGTTGGAACGTTGAACGTTCACACTCACGCACATCTAAGGGTAATCTTTATTATCATACAAAAGAACCATTCTTAACATTTATTTTTTTAAGATAATTTCTTTCATAATGTTGGCCGTAACTTCATGTAAGCTTTGGACTTGACGTAGCCACAAAGGAAAAAGTATAGAGGTGTGATATTACATGATTTAGGCGGCCAATTCACCGGCCCGAAGCGTGAAATTGTTCTCGCAATAAAGCCATAGTTTCACGGAATTTGTGGCAAGTGGCGCCATCTTGTTGGAATTATATGTCGTCGAGATCACGGACTTCGATTTGAGATTGCAAATAATCCGCTTTCATGGCGCGATAACGGGTGTCATCCACAGTGACGTTCACAGTACGGTCATTTCGTACGCTCTCAGCTACCGCCGCTATATTTTCTTCAGTACGTGCTGGATGTGGTCTATTTCGTCACGTATTATCCAACAATGAAAATTGTGCGTTCGGTAGGCCGATTATGTGGACCATAAGTTGCCCTAAGCGCACGAAACACATTCCTCGTAGAATGCTAATTTTCGTAATACAGCTTTGTAGACACTGTGCCGGGGTTAAGCCTCTCCATAATAAAATGTCAAACAATACTAAATAAAAATGCCATGAGGGTTTGACACGACTCACGCTTGATCTGTCATAAAATCCCTGATGAAAAAAAGTGCCTCTAAATTAATCACACGTTAGGTTTCAATAACACATTGCCTACGTTCGGTATTCTAGTGACTAACAGTATGGATAGTAAACCGCCCTCGATTCACTGAGAGACATTGTTTTGATCAAAAAATTGCGAGTCTTTTATGAGGTAGTAGACTAGGTTCTTAGCTAAGAAATTCTATCTGAAATTTTAGTCGAATGGTACTAAAGTCCTATGAGTCAGCCGTCGGTCGCGTCGATGAAATATGCTTTTGAACAGAGCCCTTTCACTGAAGCAGTGCTCTGTAATTCCTGGCTGAATTTTGGAGGTTAGGTTAGGTAACGTTAATGGGTTGACATTGAGGAGGGTTCACCAGCGCCACAATTAGATCTGTAATGATTCGTGCTGATACTCATCTGGTGTTATGTTCCTTGTTTGCGTGGATGATTCTCTTAAGGGCTCCTGAACCAGCCTGAAGCTTTTATGTAGCTTCAGATGTCTTTTACTGGTTTTTCGGGGAGTTCCTTCAAATATTGAAAGAAATATGATACAGAACTAGGTAGTGAAAAAGGAAGTGCGCCGTGTCCTCATGGACTTCATTATCGCAGCAGCCTCTGCACAAGTCATTTTCGTTTAGTCTTAGTTTCATGGTGTGATGCCGTAGCAGCTTGTGTCCTCTATGTATACCTACTACCCCTATATCTACTTGCTTTAAATAATTTCAGTGGCAGAAATTGCAGCCTAGCTGTACATGGAAAAGGTGATATCGGCTCGCGGTCATTCATTACTTACTTACTGTCAGAACCTCCACCTGAAAAAGACTGCCATAGCCTGGAAGTCTGACAGATATGGATAGATTGAGCGTTTCGGAGAAGATCCCTGCTCTTACCCATGCTATCATCTATGAGCCATCTGTGTATAGCTAACATCTTTATGTTATCTGAAAGTTTCATCACTTTTGTTACCTTTTTTGTTACATTATCATCATATATGTATATTATTTCTGTAGTATAGGTACCATTTGCGGCTCTCACACTTAACCAATCTTAACAAATGAGGTGTCAAAAGAAAGGGTATTTCCTGGAGCATTGACGAATTGCACTTTCAGTTTATAAATTTAAACAAATCTAAAAAAAAAACCGATCAAAACAAATATTCTACCCAAAATGAACTCACAAAAAAATTAACACTTCCCATATGATCCACGGGATTTCCATTTCCAGTTGACAGATGGAAATCAAATGGGAAGTTTGGATGTTGGGTGGGAAGTCTGGATTTTGGGTTTGGATTTTCTTTTGCGAGAGTTCTCGCACGCGTTTTATTCATTTATTTTATTTATTTCTAAAACTCTCGCGAATGATCTTTTCACTTGTTCTGTAAGAAGGTACCGGCAGTGGGAGTGGCACATATTATTCCATGGATACTGTTCGAATTTAGGCGGTCAGGAATTAATTAATTTTTCAAGTACCTACAAATATTGTTCAACTACTCCATAAACAGACATATGACCCACACACACATATGTAGGTAGGTGCTTTTCTGATTTCATTGTGAACTAAATTAAAAAAAAAAACACGCAAGGAGGTAAGTGTTACTCGCCTTCAAGCAAAAAATCATTTTGATTATAAATAAAATTCGATGTAGATTACGTCACTGATGTCAAGCTCATCATTAATAAAGAGCTCACCCACGCCACAGATAAATTTAAGTTAAATGTTGATTTCAAATTAATCTAATGTCCTCTTCGCTAAATCGTTGTTTTGATTTTCATAATAAATCTGAGCCAATTAAGGAAAAAAACAAATTGCTGCTGTTATTGTTATGCAAACGATTGCGTCGTTAACCAGCAACCTTTCACTTAACAGCATAACACGTTATCACAATCCAAATATAAAAACGTCGTTCAACTAGTGCCAAATGGGTATTTGCACGGACAGGTATTCTAGAATCACCATTTCCTTGGTTCCATACCGATTGTACCCCGCTTTCACCCATAGCTCATTAGGAATTTAATTTTTCCTTTCGAAAGAAAGCAAAAACGGTTGCAAGTGGGCATTTCATGAGAATCTTCCCTGGCAAAGTCCTTTATTTGTCACACAATTAAATGAAATTATTTTTCTCCCGTACGAGTACAATGCGCCGTAGAATGAATTAAAGAAATCCTCAAAATTGTTCTGAGGGCATGGATTATAAAAAAGACAAAAAACAACAGAAAATTAAATACCAAGACTTTGTTGTGTAAACAAACGGAAGTATGAAAAGGCTATTATTTGATTGCACAAACAAGGAGGGCAGTATTTTTATTTTTGTAAAAGTAAAAATATTGGCGTAAACATTAAGCATAAGCACTTCGGAGACCTGATCAAATATTTGAAGGATAAGCCCAGTTGTCTTGATTGCACCATGTCGTGGATTACAAGACTGGAAGGATAAGTGTTATTTTTAATGAGTTTCTTTGAAATACAGTGTGGAACGGATTAAGCGTACTCAATGGTATAGCAAGGAGAGGGATGACCTTACATTTTCACTTTGTTATACTCAAAAATAAAAATCGTTTTAGTATCTTCTTTTCTTTTTATTATTAGAAGTAGCCCAACGCAAAAGGACTTATGTCCATACATATTTTTGTATGTGTAGGTACATATTCCACTCATACATTTGATTGGCCTTGGGGGGTAGCAAAATTGCTTATCCTCAGCACTCAAGCATGTAATGTATTTCAGTGTATTAGGTTAAAGGGTAACCCTTTCACAGTTATGGAATTGAGATTTTAATTTGAAAATAGGGATTGTAGGATATGAAGGAAGTTGGTTTTCCGAAAAAAAAACTGAGTTTAATCAGTTTTTCTTACCCCAAGGGCGAGTCCTGACGCCACTGGGATGTACTTCATTTGAAAGAGCAAGCATGAAAAAATTCTGATGGATCCATCCAGTGTTGCCAGAATTGCACATTTTTTTGCAATAATCTCGTAAATTTTGGAGAAAAAGGAAGCGTGCATGTTATTATTTTCAGATCACAACCCTCCATACATTTAAATAAGCAGACCAAGAATATTGTCCTACAGACCGATACGACTCAAATTTGAAACCGTAAACATGAGCCACAGATAAACAATAGACCTGAACAAATACAGGTCAAATGACCTTTCCCTTAATATTTGGCAAGAAATTGAAGAGTACTTAAAGGATAAACTTTTTCCTTAAAATTTCTTCAAGTTATTAAGTACTAGTGGTTACCCGGTGCGCTTCGCTACACCCATTGAAAACAGTGTTTATGTCATAAATGTAATGCAATTTTTTCTAGGGACTTTTTGTGAATAGTAATGACTCTGGTGGAGAATTAAATGCTGACAACTCTATTTGGATTTAAGAAAACTTTCCGAACAATAATATCCTAAAAACTCAAAAACTTACGATTGAGCTGAAACTTAGACAATATATTTGTTTTGAAGCGAGAAGTGCACGCAAATCAAGAGTTAGCTGATAGCTGTCACTGTGCATTGCTGTAGTAATAATTTTGAGATTTTGGTTTTCGTAGCCATCTATCGGAAAACTTGAAAACTTTTGATTTACAAATATTTCTCACTTCATAACAAATATATTGTGTAAGTTTCAGCTCAATCGGATGGTTTTGAAATTTTGGTGTTCTTGGGTCATCTATCGGAAAACTTGAGAACTGTTGATGTACGAAGATTTCTCAATTCATTACAAATCTAGTGTGTAAGTTTCAGCTTAATCGTACGGTAAGTTTAAACAATTTTGAGTTCCAGCGCCATCTAGCAGAAAACTTGACATTTTTTGATGTACGAACACTTCAAACATCAGAAAAAAATACATAGTGTCAGTGTCAATTCAATCGGATGGTTAGTTTATGAGTTCTGAGGTATCAAACGAACAGCTCATTTTTATGTATAAAGATAATACAAAATTGATATAAATATGTATAATAACAAGGATTTTCTAAAACAACCCATAGAATCAATGGAATAGGCCTGGCCAGGCCTTGTATGGAGAAACGTATTTATTTCCTATTTCATCCGGAAGAAACGTATTTTTTTACCTGGATATGTCTGTCAGCTAATTAGTTTCTATAATCGCATCATAAACGAACAAAATATTTAATTTAATAGTTTATTTAGAACATATTTATTATCGTGCTCAAATATGCACACGAGTTACTGATGTTTATGGCGTATACATCCGGTCACTTGAGCATTTCCTATTTGATTGTAAATCAGAGCGTTGTAAATTTGGGTGAGAAGCTTCTGATTGACCAAGTATAGAGCCAGCGGGAGGACTGTTGTTGCTGACAACTCCTTTACAAGTTTTGAAGGAACTATACAATGGAATAAGAAATGCAATCCTAAAGAAATGCTTCCGGACCGAAGTCGCCTAGTACAATCTACTAACTTTTGATTTACGGATGTCGCAGCAGTGTCTAATGTGCCGCCGAAAAAATATAAGGCAGTGATTTTACTGTCATCACTTCATTATGACATAGAATTTGTTGGAGAAACAATAAAGTCAGTAGCTATTCTGATTTACAACAAACACAAAGTAGGCGTGGACGTCTTGGACCAAATGTTGGGAGAATATACATGGAAGTAACATGTTTGATGTCGCAGTATTGGCATCTTTCATAATTTATAAAAACGTAAATAATGTGAGAGCGAACAAAACCAATGCACATCGACAATTTCTGCATTCTTTGGAAGAGCAGTTAGTTACCCCTCAGATCGGAGGAAGGATAGACAATCCAATATCCAAAGATAATATGAGTGTTTTATATGGCATCGAATCTTTCTTTGGGGCACCATTAAAACAAAGTATTCCACAACCCAGTGGTAGCCAGACATCAACGGCCCAGTAAAGTAGTGCAGAATTTGCAAAGTAAACGACCCAAGGCAATGGAAAACCAGATTTGTATGCACTGCATACGAAGAGCCTGTCTATTTACAGCACAGTATTCTATTACATTAATGCCATAAGTGTGTAAATCAACAAAATACTTTGTAATATCGCTATTATGTATAAAAACAACTTTTAACCGCGAGCAAAATAATAACATGTATAAAATAACAAAAAAAAAAACTTAAATTATTTCATTGTTTTCGAATATTTCCATACAAAATGTATGAAGGTCCAGCGACACATCAATTGACAGAAGGATTAAGAACATGATGAGAGGTTTCACTAAGCCATCGCTACAATGGAGAGCCGGTACCAGTGCAAATTGGATGCTACTACGTCTGGCACTTAAAAATGGGCAATTTTTCGAAAGTTTACAGTAGGAAAACTGAATGGGTATGGAAGTGCCAATATTTTTATTGTACGGATATAATATGGTCGCCGTGGCCGTGGTGGTTAGTGCTACCACGCAATGCTGCCCGGGTTCAACTCCTGGCCGAGTCTAATACCTAAAAGAGTTTTTTCACGGTACCACCTCTTTCGAATGCCTGACAAGCATCAAAGAGTATCATTTGTCACGATTGAGCTTCTCAACTCGCCGTTCGGAGTCGGCAAAAAATTGTAGGTCCCTTCCATTCGTGCAAAAGTATAACACGCACACACAAATGGTTGCGAGAGGCAGGCCCAGGTTCACCTCGAGCTGTAGCGCCAACTAAATAAGTAATATGAAAGATCATTAAAATTTGAAGTAACATTTTGAATTAAGTTTTCTTTTATATTTTATTATTTATTTTTATTATTATTATTATTTTATTATTTTTATTTACTTAAGTGCATAACAAAAATGCTCAGTTTCGCAGACTGAAAAGGGTTGGAATTTCAAAAAGGTGGATGTTTGGGTTGGGTTGTTTGCCAAAATGGCAACGCCAGGCCACACACAGCTTTTGTGATAAAACAAAAGCTGAAATCCTCTGGTTGGGAAGTTATGCAGCACCCACCGAACTCTCCAGACCTTGCACCTTATGACTACCATTTGCTCCGCCCTCTTCCGACTCAATTCCGAAGATGAGATCAAAACTAGTGATGGGAACTATCGAACGAATTCGACTATCGATAGTTAGTAACTGAATGATTTCAACTATCGAATAGTTTTATTCGTTCATTCATTCATTCATTGCGCACACTTTGCTTTGACCGGGGGGGGATGCTTGATTTGCTCGATTTGCTACTATATTTTTTTTTCACACATACGACGTTTCACACGTCCGTTTCCAGAACACCGCCCCCATAATTTCAGGTAGGAGCTCCGATATGGATTTTTTTCAAGAGGTTTCACCAGGAGGCATAATCCTCTATATACATAATGTCTATTCATGAAGTAAAACATAAATTCAATACAAAAATTCATAAATGCAACGACTTCTTAGTTACCTAAAAGTAAAAAAACCAAATGCAAATTCTTTTGAACGGTAAACAACAACCCGTTCAATGATACTGAACAATCAAAAACAAAAACAATCGAATACTAATCCGGGCCCCCATCGCCGGAGTCAGGTATGAAAAGTATGCATGCACACAAGTCAACCGATAGTCCAAAGTCCAAACGAGTGAAAAAATCATTCATTCAAACAAAAACAAAAACAATCGAATACTAATCCGGGCCCCCATCGCCGGAGTCAGGTATGAAAAGGATGCATGCACACAAGTCAACCGATAGTCCAAAGTCCAAACGAGTGAAAAAATCATTCATTCAAACTATCGGACTACTTGTATCCAAAGAGAAACATTCGACTTTTTTTTTTATTCAAATGAAAAATAAGTCGACTTTTATTTTTATTCAAATGAAAAATAAGTCGACTTTTTTTTTTATTCAAATGAAAAATAAGTCGACTTTTTTTTTCGTTGAAACTATAAGACTACTTGTATCCAAAGAGAAACATTCGACTTTTTTTTTTATTCAAATGAAAAATAAGTCGACTTTTTTTTTTATTCAAATGAAAAATAAGTCGACTTTTTTTTTCGTTCAAACTATCGGACTACTTGTATCCAAAGAGAAACATTCGACGTATTTTTTCTTTTGAAGGTTTTTTTTATTCGAATAATTTTTTTAGTCGATTGTTTTGTTTTTAATGAATGATTTCTGAAAAATAGTAATGAACGATTTTTCGATAGCTATCGAATAAATGAATATTTTGCAACTATCGAATAAGTCGATTGTTTTTATTCGACAGTTCCCATCATTAATCAAAACGCAGCTCGAAAACTTTTTTCACCAAAAGTCTGGTGACTTTCACAAAATAGGCATTATGTCCAGAGCGTTGGGAGGAAGTAATGGACCTTGATGGACTATGGACAGTATCTGATACATTAAATATATGTTTTTATACCAAAAATGCGTGTTTAACTTCAACCCTAAAAAAACCTTAGTCGAGCCGCTTATCCACCGTTGTTCGAGTATGGAAGATTAGCGGCACCGCTGCTCTGTCCTGGATCAGACTTTTTCGGTTAAAATATAGGAATTCCTCTGAGCGGACAAAGCCGTTAAGGCACACTTTAAGAACTCGAGTAATTGTTTCTTGCTTTTATTTCATCGGATATCCGATACCAGTTAAGACGCGGCATGTATGGTATCATGTCCGCTTAGATGGCCTATCTACTGGGTACTATGTGTATTTTCGTAATTTTCCATCGCTGCCACTTCGGGAATTGCGATATTACCTGGGTCACTCCCTGTGGTTTTGCCATTTCAACCAATGTTAGGTAAATGCAACGTTAGTATGGGCATACTTAATTAAGAATCTAAGGAATTAACCTGACCTTTGAAAAGCCAATCACTTATCAAATATGAAAGTTTCCATCTGAAGCTTGTTGTTTCAAATAACTTAAAGGATTTCGGTTGTAATGTTATAACAGCAACTGTCGAGCTAATGTGGGACTTGCTTTGTTTTTGTAATTTTCCTCAAATTCGCAAACATCCCATTATGACCAGCCGGAGTCTGCCACACAATCGCTGGCTGGCAGAATGATCGTGTGCGGCCATCATCAACCCAGGCTGTGTGTATGGTAAATATGAACATCAGAACAGTGTTACCATTATTAAGTCGAAGCAAATCATTACAGCTTTTTCTGTTGTTTTCGTCAAACAGCTTTGTGATTTTGTGCTTTGAGAACTAATACAATTTGAGTATGTGAGGGTGTTGCCGCTTGGTTTTTGTTTTTCCCATTTTCATGGTTTTTCAGAGAAACAGTTAAAATGCAGTTAAACTATTGTTAGCTTTTTGTGCTAAATGTTGGAAACGGAAAAAAATAAGTAGTGCGGAAAGGAATAGTGAGAATTTCTTTTGGTTTTCAGCTTATATCTATCTTATCTTATATCTTATATATAAACTAATCGTTTCCGATGTATAATATTGACACATCAAAATACTCGAAAAAATGCCCTCTACATTATACTGAAATCTCACCAAAATAGAGGCAGTGTCCACTTTGTACACAATTATCTTTATTTCGATCAAACATTTTTTTTTGTTTTTAAATCAGATGGTAACGCTACGGGTATTGCTCTCCGATTTGCAGCGACTTGTCATGTATACTACGTTAGCCCAAGGAGGGCTTAAAAGAGGGACAGGTTTATGCAAGCTATTGCAACAAGACCGAGAGACAAACGTGCTATCTTCATTGTGCTGACAATTCGATTGGAACAGAGTAGCAATAGTGGCGATGCTTGCCCCTCCCTTTGATCAGTTTCATGTCTACACGTTGACATACGGTATGTACATATAATCGCCGCGAGCAATGTATTTCATTGGTAAAAGTAGAATTCGAAAGGGAAAACGAAGAAGAAGAAAGGAAATACACTTTTCGTAGATCTTTGATACTGCTTCATCTATAATTCTGTTTCAATCAAATAAATTGGTTGACTTAGTATGAACTGCAGTTGGAGGAATGTGTTGAAAGTAGACAAACAATTATTGGATTTGCCATGCCATTTACATTTTTTCTATAAAGTTTTGTACTAAAAAATGTATATGATTCAAATAAACTTTATTAGGTGCAAGTGATTAATTAGGCCATCTCTTACAGCCAAAAATTTCAAATTATAATTATTCAAGCATCTGCATGTAGATAAGAAGTTTTTCTTCTGCACTGCGTAGTTTATACAAGGGAGTTTTTTTTAGTTATGCTACTTTATTTGAATTGCGTACGTCAGGATGTAGGTGCTTTGTGGGCAATAAGTGGCCAGACATGTTAGCCAGTTAAAAAAATGGAAGCGATTAAAGGCACTTTACTATTGAACAGAAACCGAGTGACGATTAAAGATAAGCAAAACAAAAGATTCTTCCTCTCAATAACTTCTATAACTTTCCAAAAGTCGAAAATACCTGGACACTGAATTTTGAAGGAAACACTGTCGGATCAAAAGATATCACAAAAGGCTACTCTAATCCAGTGAATCCTGACTTCTAGTGTACTTTCGATTTCACAAGATTTCACGTCTTAAATGGGGATGAAGCCTGGCTTTTAGCTTCCCACAAAAGTTCGTTGGGGTATTTCTGGAATGAATTTGTTGGTTTCGAGTCTAATGACGAAGTGTGTTTTATTCTGAAAGTAGGTACCATTTAAAATTTAAGCGTGATTATAGGAACATCGCCATTAACGGAACCGTGCTGACCGACATAATTTCTGAATAAGTACGACCATGTTCACCTTGGTATATAAAGGCAGCTATTTAATCATGTGTGGCTTCTCTCTACACTCCAAAGGCCAAAAACGGGCCGCATCTCTGAACAAAATTTAAGTCTATGAGTTTGGCGAATTTAAGACTAGTCTTGGGAAATAAATTTCCACAATCTAAAAGCGTTGCTGTGATGCTGACAATTTACTAAACTAAATTGAATACAAATGTCAATTATAGCCCCCAAACTGACAGATGGTTTTCTGAAAAATCTTAAACTACAATAAAATCCTTTTTATGTTCCAATCAGCTTCGCCTTAAAATGCGAGCAATGAATTACACTTTGCTTTGTGTATCTTATTCATAGATAAATCTCTGAATCACAGTAAACATGAATAAATAACAATCAGCGAATATATCCTGAATATCCTGCTTCACCAACTTTAATCACAATAACCCATAAAGTATGTTACCAAATCATAATGCGGGGATAAAGTTTACGCATTAAACGCAAATGCCCATACGGTTGGATGAGACGACCCGAAAAAGGGACATAACAGCCACATAAACATCACTGGAGACTGAAGAGCATCATTTATGGTTGGATATTAATGACACAAACTGATTGGCAAAAGTGATACGGCACACAGCACGACACCCAATTCGCACGAACATACAAATCCTTTAATACACTCAGCTGACTGTCAGATTAAGGGCTTTTCTCTTGTCCTGTTACATCAGGAGAGGATGCGGTAATTAAATTAATTTCGTGTATTCGACTCAAAGCCTCGGATTGATTTTGTCTAAACGGATCAAGGCGAATCGCGTGCTCTTTTGATTAAGGATACTCGTACTTAAATAATGAAAAGTTAATGAGAATTATTTAATTATGGTGATATTGAAGAAGTTCTGAATTAATAATTTCAATAGAAATGTGGAACGGTGACCTTTGCGATGGAGGATTGTAGGTTAAGAAAAAAGAGGGAAGAGAAATCAATTTCGAAGTTTCATGGCAAGGACGGCAAAGCTAAGAGTTTGTGCGTACATTAAACTATTGAACGCCGGCCGGCCGTAGTGGCAATAAAACCGTTTATTGTTTTGTATTCAAAAACCTTCCATAAATAATACCTGAAACTTGAAATTGAATTTAAGTTATCAACTAAGTCGGGGCCGTGTTAAGAGTACATTTGGAAAATACGTCACGAAAGCCGAGTACTTACCCTCTGTAGTATTTCATTTTAGAGGCATAATTTTCGTTGTCTCCTTACAATTCGTAAGAAAATAGATCACTGCCTTTATTTGGCAAAAATTTGGCATGTCACTGTCAACTAGTTATTTAAGGTTGGGCATATTGGGCAGTGGTGACTTTTTGTCACGCAACTTGTTTTCACTATGTTTCATCATTTTGGTAATTTTTTTTTATGTTCGTGCAACAGTACTAACTGTCAACACAACATACTCGTTATGGTCTCAGTTCAGTTTAATTTATTTTCTCCACAAATATTTATTTTTTATGTAAATGTATCACACAAAGTTGATTACCGCCTTAGCAACAGTGACAAATGGAAACGAGGATTAGTTGGTAACTTGCGAATTTGTATAAATTCGTACAAATTTTCACAAATTCCTGTTTAGTAACCCAAGAAACTTGCAACAAATCATAAAAAAGAGAGCTTAATGAAAGAGTCAAAAATTTCACATCTATTCAGAGACTAGAGACACCACCTTTTACCACCTTTTGGGTAAAATCTGTGAAAACAGCCATATCTCAGATTCTGCTATTCGTCATATTCCATTGTAAAGGGGAAAACTAAAGTTTATTTCTCCTTGATGTGTTTTTCAATTAAGACGAAGAGCTCTTAACGTTGAGTACACTACAAGGTTGCTGCTAAACAACTCTAAAAAGCAGCAAACTTTACAAGCAAAGGTCTTTATACGAAAACTATTATTTGTGAAACGAGGACGGATCTTTTTACCAAAAAGAGAAATAAGGTTTCCTTAAACTGCAGGATAACTTGGATGCAATGAACTCGGTTGAAACGTGTTTCCGGATATAACAAACGAAGTTAATGTCCAAATTTACTGCGAAGACATAGTACTGGCAGTAGGATGCTGGTGTGGCTGAAGAAATTGATCGAACAAACATTGTGTAATCAAAAACATCTGGAAAATATTTCTGTGAATCATAAGCAACGATAAAACTTTCAATAGTACAAAACTCCAATTATCCTAGACACCACCCATTCATAGCCCCTTAAGGTATCTGAGGAGGAAAAGTCGGCTGTAATGAACAAATGTTTGCTTATCCTTATAAAGTCTATTAAATCTGAGTGGTACCTACTATATTTTTAGAAATAAAACTGTTTTAATGGTTCCGTACCCATATGGTAATACGGAACCATTAAGTTCGCTCTATTTCAAATATGTCTGTCACGATAGAAACATCAAGAACCGTTCTTCCTAGAAACTTGAAATTTGGCATACTTATACATTACGGTGGTCCACATACATGGACAACATATTATTCAAAAATATTGTGAAACAACTATATACATGGTGGGTTAAATGTAATCTCAACAAAAAAAAAACTGAATAATATATCATGTGGAACATCATTCGAAAGGGCTCGAAACGTAGATTCCAAAAATGTTTTTCTTAATTTTTTCTGTTAGAAACTTTGGAAGTTATTGCCAAAAATGTGTGCAAAATATCATACCAAAATGTCCCCTACTGTTTTCTCGGAAACTACTGAAGTCAAAAATATGAAAAAATCATAGTTTGCAGATAATTAAAAATATTTTTAAAGATAACTTGTAATCTCGTAGGTTTTTGAGAAATTCACGTCGAAAAATTCAATTTTATATCAAATGGATTTCTCCACAGAAAAAAGACAAAAGACAAAAACAAAATAATACACTTTCGCTTATTCAGATTGACAACCCTTGATTTGAAAACTTTATAGAAAACTCTATAATGAGCGCAAATTTAAGTCCGAATAATAATGCAATGTCCCTAAATGCAACTGAATAGGAGGAAAGAAAGGAATATTGAAAAACAATAGACATATCACGACAGTACACAAAGCACTAACAAATAGTGAAGATTAAGAGTTCTTTATTGGCGACAAAGTGACAGTTAACGAGTTCCCAAATCACAACCTGTGGAGGGTCCGTGCCTGAGAAAGCACTCGCTCGGCATGGAGGGAATTTATTGATCCCACGAATATCTAAAATCAATTTGCACGTTTTCCTAAGCATCTATAAAAGTGTGGTTATTCATGGATTTGTTTTTTTTTTTTTTTTGATAAAAATCCTTCTCTTTACTAACAATTTTCCTGAATAGCAGGATATCCATAAAAGCACAACCAAGATGTCCTTAACTAAACCACTTGAGACTAATGAAATGTAATGGGGCTAAACTTTCTACGCAATTCTCTATACTGACAAGCAACATATGCCTGAGATCACTCTTGTAACGATGATTTTACTTTGTTCGATACGGTCTATACCTTCCTATTGTATTTGGCACCACCTGTTATCTACCTAAAGAATGCCATTTAATAGTCAATAGTATACATATTGTACATAATGTTAGTTCATATAGATATAAACCCCCCTGTTCTGCATTTCGAGTGAAAGTGGATTGAAACCGAAATTGAGATTCACTCTAAATGGAATTCAGTGTTCTGCATTCCGAGTGATTTCGAATTTTTGGAATCCATTTCGAATCCATTTGTTTGAAATGTCAAACACAGCTGTCAAATCATTTCAAAATCATTGGAGATTTTAAGTTCTTGGTTTTTGTTTTGTGCAAGTGAATTAAACATTTCAGAAAAAATATATTTTATTAAAAAATTAAAAAATGGAAAACAAATTTTGTAAATGATTAGTGAAAACCGCGAAGAAAACCGAATGGAGAGAGTTCGCAGGAAGATTTTGCGAGATAGATCTAACATTCTGGATCTTCCCGAAGCATTGTAAGCAGAAGTTAAACAACTGAAGAAAAATAATTTATTTAATGATTTTTGCATTTTTAAAAACAGTTTTACGGTGCGTAAGAAAATATTTGTTGATATCCTGCGAGAAGTGGAGTCAGAGAAATCTTGATCTTGGAAAATCTTGATTTTCTTTCATGTAATTCAAGATAATACTCTCTTGCCTCTAATTTTTGTGTTGTACTATATTAAACAAAGGAATTATTTTAATACACTAATGGAAAGTCTTATTATTCTACTCATATTTTCCAAAATGATTCTGATCAACAAATTAATTAATTAATTCACTTTACAAGGCCATGTGAATTCAATTCACGTCAAGAATCTCAAGTGAATTCAATTCACTAAAATCACAGGATTTTCGGAATGCAGAACACCAAAATATTCACTTTCGAACATACAATCCACAATTCATAGTTTCGTTCGGAATGCAGAACACCCAATTCCACTGTTGGTGGTTGAATTCACTATAGTGGAATGCAGAACAGAGGGGAAAAGAAGTAATTCCCAAGACGTTCGTCTAATTGTTTTCAGCCTTCGCGTCAACTGATAGAACCCTTCTTCATCCTAAATGGATGTGAATATTTTTTTATTAAATTATTTCAAAACTCATCCCAAGTGCCCATCCAAAGCTCATCCCAATGCTTCTTTGTAGTGCTACGACCACTCTGTCGGTCGAGATAACACGAGCATAAAAAAAGAGTACAGTAAGTTATTTTCAATTGAAAATTTCCCGCAGTTCTCATCCAGGACGACGACCTTTTCGTGGGCACGATAAAGACATCAAAAACCAGTCGAATGGATAAAAGCCATAAACATGGAGAATAGCGCCACAGAAGAATGCACAATTTTCTTAAATTCTAGTTCGTTAATGGATTAAAGTTTAAAAGAGTGCCAGCTAAATATTTTAAAAATAAAATAAAATGGCTATTTTCTGCTCTAAACTATTAATAAAATATTTACTCTGTGTGATCCTTTCAGATAGCATTTACATATAAGTAGTACAAGTAAGTAGCTTAAGAAGCTATCGACCCCTGTTGTGTGTTGCTGCGTATGCTGGGGGTTGGGGGTGTTTGGTACCACCATCCCGAGCACTCAGACACTTATGCTGTACATGCTACTCTGATTTTCCCCTAAAGTAACAAGCTGGGTGGGTATTATATCCACCCTCTCAAAGCCTGGGACTGGAGGGATTCATATTTCTGACTAGAGCTGAGATATTTACTCGCTCTGTGGTCCTACAACCATATAGTGCTCCCCATCTTGAGCTCATAAATATTGCCGTATTTTTAGATACGAGACCAAAGTGTAGGCAAATAGGATTAATACCTGCCCAGAAGTACATTTGCCTCCTAGTAATTATTCAGCACCATATAACAGAAACAGGTAAACCAATAATACCGAATTGGATTGGGCTATACCATTGTAATCACTATGTCGATTTCCTCACAATATTTGATGGCGTTTATCGTTTCCTTGGTTGAAGATTTTGAAAGTAGATTGGTCCTTTCGATGTTCACCAGACTGTCACCATTACATTTTCTGGGTGAAGACCTGTGTGTTTTAGTTTCATCACAGCTGATTATCCGGCACAAAAACGGTATGCTTTGGTTTCATAAAGTACACAGTATTTTTTGGGACTCGTTCAGTTCATCGGGTACACTTGTCGAGTTCCTTTACCGGTTTTTGAGAAAAAAGTGTCGACTGATAATAATGGGGGATACTCCCATATTTTGTACAATGTCCCGCACCGATTTCGTTGCTCTTAAAGCATCATGACCAATTACCGTTCCCGCTTTCCCAAGTAAGTATGTACAGTTAATCACAAAAGTAAGTATACAGTACGGTATACGAAGTTTATTGAACGAAAACAACCACTCAGATAAATTTAAACAAAATAAGTGATATGTATTTTTTTAGTAACTATTATAGGCACTTTATATTAAAAGTAAAATTACCTAAAAAATAAAACAAAGTAACAAAGATATTAAAATTAAACGAAATTCATAAAAAAACACATCACAAAAGTAAGTATACACCTCAAAGAAAAAACAAAAAAAAAAACAAGATATTGAAGTAAGAAATTAAATTAATACCTAGCAGGATATCCATTAAGTTAATAACAGCGTTTATTCTGGACGGCATTGAATTGACGAGCTTTTGGGTCACGTCGGGGCCTATTTTGGCCCATCCTTCTTGAATAATGGTTGCAAGCTGATTTTTCGTTCGAATATCATGTTTTCGTATTTGGCGTTTGAAGTGATCCCACAAGTGTTCAATAGCATTCAAGTCTGGTGATTGGGTTGGTGTCTTAAGCTGGTTGCGTTTATGGTATAGCAGCCATTCTCTAACTATTTGAGAACTATGCTTAGGGTCATTATTTTGTTGAAAGACGAATGACCCTTACAAGGCCAATTTCTGCGCACTCTGATGGAGATTATGTTTGAGGATATTTGAATATTCAAAACGATTTATGTTTCCTTCTACAAACACCAAATAACCCACGCCAGATGCCGCCCTACACCCCCAAACCATTACGTAATCACCACCATGTTTTATGGTTCCAGCCATATTTTCCGGATTCAACTTTGTATTCGGTTTTCGCCTTAACTTGATGCGCCCATCCGAACCATAAATGTTGAGTTTGCTTTTGTCTGAAAATATAACTGTGTTCCAAAAGGTAATATCAGACGTTAGGCGGTTTCTGGCAAATTTAACTCGCTTTTTACGATTCACATAGGTGACAAAAGCTTTTTCCTGATGGATCGACCGTTATACCCAGCATCGCGCAAGACACGGCGTATAGTTTGGAGATTGCACTGCTTTTCTGCTTCTTTGGTAATCTCTGCTTGTAGTTTTGGGGTACTTTTTTTTAGGATCATTCCTTACTTTTCGGACAATAATTCGCTTTTCTACTTCAGTAAAGGTACAGGGGCGTCCACTTCTAGCCCCATTTTCTATTGTACCGGAGGTTTTATTTTTTTCTAACATTTTTTTTACCGTTGCAGGGTTTTTGTCGTATAGTTTCGTCACTTCTCGAATGGATTTCCTTTCCTTAAAAAATGTTATCACCAAATTTTTAAAGTCAATAGAGAGCTCTTTTCCACGCGGTGCGTTGAAATTCGTTATCGAAATTATCGAAACTGGGTAATTTCTACTCACCCAGTATATTTCTAAAACAATTCAATTGAAAAGAGCAAATTTATAACAACAAGTGTTTACTGACCCATGTTTTGTGCTCAAATACCATGAATGTATACTTACTTTTGTGACGTTGTTTTGGTATTTCGTCAGACAAAAGTTATTCTCCTCTAGAACCTAGTCAAGTTATACCGTTAATTTTGCTTTAGAGAAACTGTGCAAATGTCAAACAACAGACATGAGGTCAGGCGGATAATGGTTCAAACGAAATACCCTGTTTTCTTAAGACTTTTGGTACACTCACATATGTAGGAGTAGGTGTATACTTACTTTTGTGATTAACTGTAGGTCGTTTTCGATGTTGAAATCTCCCGATCCGAACATTCGAAATCAATGCCCAATAATGCTTTACTAGTGTACCAGTGCGAGGAACCTCGCATGTTTCTATACCCGTAGGTATAGGTAATAATGTTTTTTCGTAATAACAAATACGCACTTTTTCAAAATTGTTTATACTATTGATAAGCTTTTGATTAGTGTTAGAATTATTGAAATCGGTGCAGAAATAAACTCTCAGGAGAAATCACAAGCTTAGCACTCTATACTGCAGGAATGAACGCTGTACATTCTACCTAAAAACCCGCCCCTTCTTTACCACTGCATAGCCTGTCACATGGTTCCCTTGTTTTCTCCTACAGAACTGTAAAATAAATATGAATAAATACTAAAAAAAATACCACCACAGATATAAAGTGACTTAAGTTTCATCTTCATTATTTTTAAAATATTGCTCAACAATGAAAAAGCGTTGTTCTTTTGTCTAGCACTCCATTTTCCATATCTCTCAACTGTCACGCTGTCATTATTTTTAATGCTGGCAAGACTTTACCAAATCCAAACCTTGCTTAACTTTTGGAACACCTTTTAGCTCCAACAATCTGTGAATTAATCTGGTTTCCCCTAGGTACTCCTGCAGTATTCCTCTGTCATTCAAACGATGTGGAAAAAGTAATCTTATCTCCCCAAATTTGCAGATAAATTCATTGGAATGACTTATACTCGTATTTAAATTAAATACGAAAGGCATTCTACATATTAACGGTGTAGTGAAATTCCTCTGCGGTTACATTACCTTAATCGCCTGGTGAATGAAAGGAGTCCTCATATACCCTTAATTGGCGACGTGTGCATATTTTTCTGGTTATAGTAAAAACTACATGGTATTTTGAATGGTATTATAACGGTGTACTCGTATGTCTGTCTATATGTTTGTGGCTGGATGAGGTGTAATCTAATTAAGTTTCGCCATACCTTTGTCTACGAAAAGCTGCTTGTGGCAGATTATCGTGAATACTTTGTTGGATTGTAATTCATGTATTATTAGTTTTTTTTTTTACTGAAATGCTGTTTTGTTGTTAACATGGTGACCTTTTGTGTTTTTTGTTTTTCAGAGTTTTTAAACGTGGCATGAGATGCTTTGATCGGTACTCGGAGCGCTGCTTATCGTCGGATAAAGTTCAGATATTCCAGAATAATGTGGCTGGTGCTAGAAGATTTTTAAGCAAATTTTGCGATGACCGCAAATTTCAAGCAGGTAGGGTTTAACTATTATTTGATTGAATTTATGTTTTAATGCAATTTATGTCAAATTTAGATTTAAGTTTATTATATAAAAATTTGGTTGTTTACTGCTTTCGCGGCACACAGAATGTTTACTTAACAGTCGATAATTATTTTATTTCACTTATAGGGGGGTTACAGTTACAAGTTTACCTTAAATAGACGAAAAAACTGAAAAGGGTTTTGGATTACCAAGTATTGGGCAGTAAACTAATAAGAATCTACTACAATATACAGTAGTTGGTCAAATTATTAGGGACAGTACAACGGGATTCCCCGTTTTATGAGTCAGCAACGTAGAAATAGGAGGTGATCTCTCAATAGTCTCTGTCTGTACGTAGGTAGGTATGCATTTGATGATGCCTGAACCTGAAAGCTGGAATGGGTTTCTTTAAAACGCGGAATCCAATCTCTCTCGGTGAGATACGTTTATTTAATATGGTGCATTGAACTTTTTTTTATTGTAACCCTTAAGAGAAAAAAAACTATCGATATACATTATATCGATAACTATTGATAGTCAAAAGCTAACTATCGAGAACTATCGATGGCACTGACTATCGATATTTCTCCACTTCTACTTATTGGCCGTGATTTTTTTGTAACCTATATAGAATACGTGAATGAACGCGGGCACCGTAGCGCAAGTGGTTTTCCAGGTAAAATACAACAAAACCTTAGACTGGAGAATTATCCTATATGTATAGGCTTGCAAACAAAACACGCCTATTGTAGAATAGCAAAAAATCCCAAAAAAACATATAAAATGCTAAGGTACCCGTAAATGCAAAACCGAAATGTGGTTCGGGTAAAGGCAAGACATCTATAAAAGTACTTTCGTAACAAATGTGCGTGTTTTTCACATGGATTGTATGCAAATATCCAGACACTGATACAAACTGATGTTTATTTTCTCAACAAAAAATTTCAAAGCTTCAACAGGTGCTGCCAGCTGCCACTGATTTGCTAATAATAAAAATAAAAAAGAGTATTTTTTGGGGGGTTCTTTTTTTAAGTTAAACTCTTCCTTTTACTTAAATTTTTAAGTAATAATTTAAAGAAAATGTAATGAAATATAATTCGATTGAAAAGAACAAAATTCGCGCCGTTTAGCTGACGTATCTCGCATGACTGTAGCTTCTCATCCCAGCTGGACTCTCTCTCTGCTAAGTTTCGGATCTCGAAGCAAAAATGTTGTGGATCATGGCAGTATAGAGTGATCCTATACCTATTATACATACATTCAGCCATCATCCTGCGCATTTTCTGCCTCGGGCGATTTTTCGTAGGTGTCAATGCTGTCATCAGTCTCGTTGTCTAACCAAGTCTTCATGTAATCAGCAGAGGATGATGTCACCAATCGTGATCACCAATCTTACGATCGTTGCGTTTGATTTTTACAACTTCGTACGGACCCAAAAACTTTGGATATAGCTTAAGTCCGGCTCGAAGTTGAGTTCGCTGACTCATGTAGGTACCTGATACTTTTTTGCAGCCTTCGCTTATAGCCTTTCCGATTCTCCTCTGGAACTAGATAATATGATCCTTCAGCTTGTGTTTCAGCTCGTTGCGTTCCTCAATAAAATCGTTTGTCAGGGCTTCTTTTATTAATTTTGAAAGATTGTAATCCATTTCACTTCTTTTTGGTACTCCGAATATGATCTCAAATGGCGTTTTCTTAGTACTGCGGTTAATTGAGAAATTCAGAATTCGATGCTGGTGAGGTACAAAGATACAAGTCAAGAAAAAAAAAAATATATAATCCAAAATAATTTGTTTGTTGCTGTTTCTTTGTCAGCATTGAAAAATTATGTGCTAAATCAGTGAAAAGGTGTGTTCGATTTGGCGAACTGTCAAGAGCATTATAATTTGGACAATATTTCACCGAAATGTTGAAATTCGTAACTAAAAAAATGTGTCGTGAAACTTTCAAATTTGTATGGATCTCATATAATTTACATATACATACATACATCCATACATATTTTTTTCTTAATACAGTACAATCCCGATAAATCGTAGTGCCAAGGGACCTAGAGCTTATTACGAATTATAGAGGTTTTCGAAATAGCGGGGTTTCGAATTATTGAAAATGTTTTCAAGGGACCGGCAGTTTATTTCGTATAAGCGGGGCTTACGAATTAACGGGGTACGAATTATCGAGATTATGCTATATTTGTAAAATTTGACGAATACTGTCCAACGCTCTGCAATTCTTCGAACTAATTGATCGCATCCCTATTCTTGAGATACATTTTAGCCAGTTATTGTTTTTATCATTTTTCAAAGTATGCACTTATTTTTTGTTGTTGCAAAAGTTCAAAATTTAGATCGTGACAGCGTTAACTTTATTGCCGGTCGTGCACTGATTCGGTTATGAAGCTAGATCATTAAACGTGCTTTAAAAAAGGTAATCACGTCGGCACCAAGCTGAAGACTCAGTGTGAAGCAGGAAAAATCAGAAATTAAGCTTTTCCCAACAAAGTTCAGCTTTCATTGTCGCTAAGTGCAAGGTGTCTGGGTGGTAGTTTATTCTTGCTCCAAAATCAGAGTTATGTATGTATACTCGTATCCAAATTAAAAAAAAAATGCATAGCAATTTTATTCCAGCAGAAAGTAAACATCTGCGATGCTACTGATTCTTACTTATAGATCACAGGCACTGGTCTAGTCTTGAAGCCTGGCCTGAAAAAAGGTTCAAATTGAATTGCCACCATAGGAAACACAGATACGTCCGATGCACTAAAAGTTCTATGGCACTGCAAGGACGTTTCCAAAACAGCCAGGAATATAATGGATGCAATAAGTGCCACCGATTTCATCGGGGAAGCGGAAACGTATAGAGAAACTAATAGCATATACATTTTTACCGTAAGTTGGGCGGGCTCGACTTAGAAATTCTGCGGATTAAGGTCAAGCCCATATAGTTTACCTGATTTTGTTAGCATCTTCCAAGTTGAACTGTTGCCAAACCTTGATGTGTACAGCGACCAAAAACTCAAAAATGAAATGGCCATCACAGCTCTTGCTACCACCATGATTCCCAAATTAATAGAAACGTATGGTAAATGCATTTCCACAAAATAAATGCAGCTGAAATGATGTTTGTGACGAAAAAAGCTTTTAGCCACTCTCTCCGTCGAGCTAGAGCGAGCCGTCGAAAACTAAAAAAAACTATAATATACAATAAACAATAAACAATAAACTTAGTGAGTTCTCGGCTTAAAATTTCAACAGACTTTTAAGCTATGTAGAATTGATCAGTTTAATTCGACAAGACATCTGTTGCTTTTTTATGAAATTCACCTTATTTCGATACTGGCAACTGTAACGTGCTTGAAATATTGAGAGAACTGTAGTGTCCAATCTACGAAATTAAAAATTCAAAAAAAGACTGACTGTGTAGTGTAGATTTTGGTGGGGTAGCATCATTGATCCATACTTCTTTAAAGCTGGAGCTGACAATGGGGGGTTCAAACGATCCAAAAAAAAAATGTTTGTGTCATACGGGCTTTATGGTGAATGAAGTACAGTGTTACTTCCCACTTCAAATAACGTTAAATTGGCTTCAGACATTAGGTTTGTTTGATGTCAGCCCTAGGGCGCACCAGCGCGCATTGGAAATGCACTGATGCGTTTTATGTCCGCCAGTGCTACACTAAAAACACAATATGCATGCTGCACTGCATTCGTTGTCGACACTGGTTCTTCACTCGATCTACTCCGAGCATTTCGTCAGTGCAAGAAAAAAGGGCTGTCAAAACATTAAATCAGCTGATTTGTCGTTTGGTTATTTTTCATTGCATTGGTTTTGGTTATTGTGCTTATGTTTTTTGTGTTCGGATAGTTAACTTAATAAAACAACGAACAACGAAACAAATGCAAAAATATACGAAAATTGAAAATCTGATTTATGTTATGTTTTCAATGCATGACAATTGTCAGGGCCAGCTATTTGCGTTCGATAAAATGGCGGTTGCACTGATACAGCACAAATACAGTGACACTACCCAGACCATCTTTTTCAATTTTAATCACATCACTAATTTTATAAAACGAAGTCTAGAAAAAGTATGTATGTATGTATGTGCCGCAAAAACAAAAAAAAAAAAACACACTACTGCTCAGATTTGGACGCGGTTTTTTGCAATTGAATCTGGTAGGGTTAAATCTATAAAATGGATAAACAAAATCAATATTTTTCAATAAAAAAAACTTCTAAATGAGAAAAAGAAAAGTTTTTTTTTCGACTTTTGAGCATTTATCTCGCTCTATCTTAGTTCTTAAATAACGCATTAAAATAAAATTTACATATATGTTTAGATTATTTCACAACAAAGATTTTGATATACATATATATCTTCTTTGTACTTTTATAAACATAAAGAAATATTGTTGGTATGCTTTCGCGACAACGATCATTGGAGACCATTGCCACCGTCAATGCACCAGCGGGTATGCGTGTAGTGTATGTACGTGATTGGGATTGCTTCGTGCTAAGATTTATAGGAATTGTATTTGTTCGATCATCTCTTATTCAATAACTGGATAAATTTGGTTGCAATTTTTTTTATGATAAGTTGATAAGGGGTTGGAACAGAAACAGATATGTGTGTATTATATTTTGACGTTTTGGCGGTAAGAAAGTGCTGTATATTTAAGAAAGCGGAACAATTAGATTGGAAGAAATTGCTAATCCATCTGAACTACTTTTTTCTTTTATATCTATAGAAAATCCCATAGATTTATGCCAACTTTTAAGGTGCAAGGACAAGTGTAGCATTTAGCTGGAAGTCTCCTTCGAGTAGATAATTCATTACAAATACACATACATATCCACAAACAAAGAGAATATTTTTGTATTTGCGGGTACATCAGCTAGTCTAGTATAATTTATTGCACTTGTACTGCTATAGTGCACACAGCCTCACTGGCAGCTCGAATGCCATACAAATTCTTGTAAATAAATTCAGCCATTTCACTGTTTCAATCTTTGTAATTTTTCTGATACGTCGTTCCTTTGACAGAGAAGATTTAATGGCATTGGAACTGGAATGGCAGATTTCATGTTCGTATTACATTTAGTACAATTTAGTCAATTGCAAAAACAATAGAGGGAGTCTGGTAAAGAGTTCTCGCATCGTACTACTCTGTGGCCTTCAGTTCAGTTAGTTCACAGTAGTGTTTTATGTAATTTTGGTTTTGTTCGATTTTTTATTTTTACTTTCATCTTTGATGATCAATTATTTACAACTTGGTCCATTTGATAAGCTAGCTTATTCAATTTGTTTCTTTCTTTTTTACAGACTACCTACGACATAAGGAGTGCTTTGCTCATATCCAAGAAGACTGGAAAAAATGTACAAAAGACTTTCAACACATTTTATCAGATGAACTTCATGGAAACACCTATCCAAAGAATATCACAAACAAATTCATGCAGTTTTGTTGGTAAGTGAACATATTATTGACTTTTGTATTTTATGCTTTTTGGACGCCATTTTAATTTGTGATATAACGTGTGTTTGCTAACCTGTTAATTTACGTAAATTTACATCCAACTGTCAAAAATCAAGAGAAGAAACAGCCAAATGACAGTGTCAAAAAATTTCCCCTCTTTCGAAATCGTGCTACATCGTTTTCATGGAGTCACCGAGGCACATCCTTCAAACAGCCATCTGACAATTCGACAAATGTCAATCATTTCTTGTTAACAAAATAAAAGAAAATTAGTTTTTCGGGAAAATATTCAATAGTTAAAAAAGAAGAAGAGACGATTTTCCCCCACTTTTACTTTTTGACAGATGTCCCATTTGTGTTAGTAAAAGTTAACAAACACACCTATAATTGACAGTCACCCCGGTAGCTGATGACAGTTTTTTTTTTTGTAGCGCTATGTAAAGTCATTGAATTTGACATTTAGCAAACCCTGAATACAGTGAAAGTCAAATAAAAAAATCTATTTTAGTAAATCACAGATCTTTGCTTTCCGGATGATCCTTCCATGTCATCGCACATCTTGGAAAACATTTTCAAATGAAGCGATTGAGGATTTGCGTCATTCTGTTTGGATCCCTTTATTGAATGGCGAGATATTTATACTCAATGATCCGTGAATGATTGCTCCTTAGTCCGCATCCTTAAAACACCCTACTGTGTTATTAATTGAAAATTAAATTCGTTTATTTCCGGAAGGAAGGCTTAAATCCTTTTCTCTTACCAGGAAGTGGGATTAAAAGTTTAATGAGGTGCACAACCCGATTGTTTAATCGACTACTTGCTTCTCATTATCGTCCTTTATGCGAAAATACGTTCAACCCAAGACAAACTGAAATTTTAATTGGTTTTCTTTTAAATTAAATTAATTTTTTTTATTTCCTTTTGCAGCTCCAGGCACGCTTATGAGAATTGCATATACAATAGCGCCCGCTACAAGTGTTACAAGAATTCAGCAAAATTCGCCCGGGATACGGCCAGGATGTTGTCTGAGGAGAAGCACTTCAGCAATTGCAGACAGTATGAGAACCTTTTATGTGCGGCAACGGATACAATTATGCGACAAAGTTTACTGTTGCTCCTTCTAACTCTGGTCGCAGTGACTTGGAGACGCGGTGATGTCTTCTAGTGGATGTGTATGGGAATTCAGAGCTTTAGGGAAATACAACAGATGGGATGGGGAGTTCTTATTTGATAGAGACTAATAAAGAGTTTAATAAAGTTTATTTGCATTTGTTTTGAATTTTTCTTGGAAGGTATTTGTTTTCAATTCAATTATTTATTGCTCAATGTGATGTGTTTCTTTTTCCGCCAGAAACAGGAAAAAGGCTTAAATGTAGCTACTTTCGCCGTCTTTAGAAGAGCCGTTTAAGGAACAAAGATAAAAGTAATGACATTGCCAGTTTGTTCAGAGAAATTTGCTCCTGAAGTCGTTTACTACAGCTGAAATGATTTTCGGATTATCTTGAATTGAATCTTGTCTTGTGGAAGGCAAGTGAACATTAAGGATACGAAGAAACGTTTATATTGTTTCAAGATTGGTTGTGCGATTTTATAATGGAGAAAATAAAAGTAGACGATGAAGGAAATTGTATCCATGGGAATAAGTTGGATAGAAGTAAAGGGTATTTTTTATGAAAGGAAAAGATGAGTATATCTGTATACAAGATGATTATCAGATCCCAGAATATTTCAGATTAGATTGCAATGAGTTTTTCTTAAGCACATCAGATTTGTGTCGAAGGGTGTTAAGTAGAAGTAGATTTTGCAAAAGATTATAAGTAACAGTGAAAGTAGTACCAATTTTTTTTTATGGTGTGGTGGTGTGTCGAATCCTAATCGACCGAAAACTCTGCATCTTCAGGTGAGATCCCACCCCGGGACTGCTCTTCGCATTATATCGTGGTGGTCGCTCCTTTTTTTGGTTCTTCTTTGGCCTTTTGCGAGGCGTCTTCCTTTCTCTTTTTTTCATTTTGAGGACTGTCTCAATAAACGAAGACATTTTATTCCACGTGACAATTGTTGAGATCTTTCGCCGATCTCTGACACCAGCCTGTTCCTCTGTGTTGATCTTCTGTTCCAGGTAAAGAAGGCGTTGCAGGCGTCATCTTATTGGGAATCGCCGTACTGGTAAGCTGGACTCTCTGTTTTTCCCATCTTGTGGGGGTATTGAATAAAGGAACGGTGACCGGTTAAGAACTGGGTGATGTAATAATTTACCTGTCCATGTTTCCGTTCCGTCCGCATTCAGCGACGTCGCTGATCAGGCCTCGCGGTCCACCTGTTCCGGCGTTCCAACTTTTTTTGCCACCTCTGCTTCGTGATCTTTTTCGCATCTGCAGCTGCCGTTTCCATTCCTTAGCTTACAGTCCAGAGTTATATCTTGACTGCATCCTTGCTCGTGATTATTTCTGGACTATCTCTTTTTTCTCCGTCGCTGGGCTAAGTCCATGGTCTTCCATCTCGGTCTTATTATTTGGTTTAGTCTTTTCACTGCATCTTCTGTGTCCCTTGCCATAATTACTGTGCCGATGTCTTCCGCATACCCTACTACCCAACCCAACCGAATTGTCAGTACAGGGAAGATACGACGTTTGCCTTTTAAGCTTTGTTCAGTTAAAAAAAAACGCAGATCAGAGCAGCACAGATTTGTGCAAAAGTTCAGATCAAGTCAGCACAGAAAAGTACAGCCATATGTTTGTTGTGAAAAATGACAACTGCATTTATGATTATTTTACTTAATGTTTTCCAAATTATTTATAGCATTTTACAAAAACTGATTGCCCTTTTTGCGATTGAACTTCGATTTCTTCCATTTGGTAAACTGAAATCTCGTCGAAACACTTTTCACTTCAAATAAAAAAAATCAAATGTGCAACACAGCTGATTTTGACATTTCTCACAAATCTGTTCTTCCTCAAAAGTAGGTGCAGAAAAGTTGTCCAGAGTCATTGAATACAGAACAGATCAGTCTTGGATAGAAACTTTTCTCATCCAACACGTAATCCTTGTATTTTTCTATTCTTTTCTGTCCAACACAGCCTCACTGAACAGACCTTTAGTCTGGTTGCAACAACTTGCTCTGACAAAAGAGCGACACCCGTAGGGCTACCACCTGTGTAATGAAAACAACACAATTTGTTGAACGAAACAAAGATAATTTAGTACACCGTGGACACCACCTCGATTTTGATGAAATTTTAGTATGTTGTGTTGCGCAAATAGCCCTCATTATAAATCGCAAAAATCGAAAAATTGTTGAGCTGCATTTTAATGGTTTCCCCAGAAAAACAAAAGCCACGTGGCAACACACTCACTTAATCAAATCCATTTATTGGTTTTCAAAAGCACAACATCCCAAAGCTCTTTGACAAAAACCAAGGAAAAAGCTGCAACGGTTTGCTTAAACTTAATAATGGGAACACTGGTTTGATGTTCATATTTCCCATACACACAACACATAGCGAGGGCTGATAACAGCCACACGATCATTGTTTCATCGGCTATGTCCATGTGGTAGGCTGGTCATGACAGGATCTATGCGAATTTGACGAAAATTAGGAGATATTCCACAAAACAGGGCCAAGTATTCAGCCCTGCGTTGCTTCGTGGACAATACCTAATGGACTTAAGTATCCTGATTGTGCCAGGCAATCAACCGCACAGTCAAGTGATTTCAGTCTCACTGTTTATTTTAAGTAAGCAAGTAGGGTTATGGTGTTGCTCTTTTATCGGAATAGTACCTTACAGTTACAGCTCCCAGTAGATAATCAACAGCTTTCCGTGTAACCTTTTGTTTGACTCAAACTAAGAGTTTGGATCGTTTGAAGACCCTGGTTTTCTTGCTTAGCCTAGGATTTCAGAATTCCGCTTCCTACACCAGTCTTAAATAAGCCCCGGTAAGCTTTACCATCTTACAATGGTATAAAAATAATTCTGATGGGGTTAAATCTGTAAATCTGCAATCTTGTTCATTCTAAGCGCCTACTCGTTTTTCTATGGACAACAAATAAATCATTTTCATTAACAAAGTGGTTTTGGTTTCTGCGTCGTCGTCGTAGTATAGATACAAGTGGAATATTTCCCAGATTCCCACACAAAAAAGGAGAGAAACTCATTTTAATCATCTGAACTCTGAACTTATGTGCATGGAAGTTTTTAATTATTATTCTATGAAAAATTATTAAAAAAAAAAAAACAAACCGTTCAACCCTTATTTCGGGTTTCCATGGAATTTTCGGATCAACAAGAATTGTTGTAGAACAAAGTCTACTTTCTGCCTCCCTACAACATTTGAATTGCGTATGGCTTCTGGGCTTCTATATTTATTCTACTGTATTTATATTCGATAGATAAATTGGTAATTATTACGAGAAAAAAGGATAAAAGGAAACAGGAAGGAATTAGTTCGTATATTAAAAAAAGTTATTATCCTGAACTTGAAGAGTGCAGAGAAGTACTTTTTTCAAAAATTTAAAATTTTGACAGCTGATTGCTGGCCCGCTGAAAGAACTGGATTGAGTTCTTACGAGATTAAGTGCGCACAATGAACTCACTTAGAACTTACACATTTAAAAGACCATAGACACAGTTAGTATCTCGCTATGGACCTGCAAGTCTTCTTGATAGAAATTGGGGTCAATAACTAGACCTACAGTATATTGGGAGGACTCCTCAAGGGTAAAATCTTTCAACACATTCTAGTTGAAGCCAACTCCAGGTGGAGGAATCCCTATAACTGTGCCATATCCAATAAGACATGGCCCGTTTAAAACAAAAATATATTACACGACCTGATGAACAGAATTGTAGCAATCATAACACGCTTTAAGGTTCGGTATCTCTTTTAACCCCCACTGCCTTTATGATACAATAGATCTTTGAGGTCGCAATATCAGCCTCGGAGCAGGATCCAATTTATAAAAAAAAACCCACTGCCGCTGTTGCAAAATGGAAAAAAGACTTTTCCATTTCCTGTCTGAATGCACGGTAATAGCTAGAGCCAGACAGAGCGCACATTAGGCAACAATTTCTTTAAGGACGCTTCACAAATTTCTGCCATAAAATTCTGTAACCGTATTAAGTTTTTCAACTCCACAGGATGGATTTGAACACTACTGCTAAAATAGATGCAATGGAGCTCTGCATCAGGGAGAATTAAAGAAATACCAATGACACATACATTTATACTCACTCCGATGGTTGCCCGGCCTTGCTTGCTATTAACGCCGTTGTAATCACCTCAAAATGATTCTGGGAATGCCTCAAATTGCTCATAGAACTAGCCATAAAAGAGTCCACTTGATTTGGGTGCCGGGACACAGTGGTTTGGATGTTAATAAAAAAGCAGGCGAACTAGCCAGAAAAGGATCTGCATCGTTATTTATAATGCGAAGACACCCTCTCTATTGGCTCTTAGAAAAGCAGTATCAATAAATGCTTAGCAACGAAACGATTTCTACCAAGCCCTTCCGCTAAAATAACTAAGCAACTCCTACAATCGTCCAGAGGGCAGATACAGACAGTTACTGGGTTTTTGTCGGGAAAATGCAGAGCCAAACAACATCTTCGGGCCATGGGAATTGCCACTTCCCCCTACACACACTATGGTAATCAGGTTACTTTGAGCTGTGGCATCAAAAAGGCGCACTAGTGCTACGTGTTTACGGCAAGACCTGTTATATAGCCACCCTAACTACCTACAAGATCTATATTTGCATATGTAGCATCCTGTTGGTGGCATAAAAGAAAGTAAGTCTACACAGTCTGGAATCAATAAACTTCAAAGACCAGGATGTGTATGCACATCGGATGCAATGTGAGACCAACAGCATTAGAGGTTCTATTAAACCTCCCTCTCCTCCATCTCCATATACAGAAATAAAGCAATGGTAAATTCCTACACTGGATGGAAATAACTTCAAACTAGCTCACCGGGCGTTGGGCAGGAACTCGGTAGGAATGAAATATGTATCAAATTACATTGGTTACATTTTAAGAATGACAGAAGTGAGAATAGACTAGACCAACTTTTGTTAAAGATTCACTTATATGATATACGGATGGTATCAAAACGATTTTACGCGAATATAGAGCTACTCTATATATCAAGCCAAAATACATGCAATGGAGCTCTGCATCAGGGAGAATTAAAGAAATACCAATGACACATACATTTATACTCACTCCGATGGTTGACCGGCCTAGCTTGCTATTAACGCCGTTGTAATCACCTCAAAATGATTCTGGGAATGCCTCAAATTGCTCATAGAACTAGCCCTAAAAGAGTCCACTTGATTTGGGTGCCAGGACACAGTGGTTTGGATGGTAGTAAAAAAGCAGGCGAACTAGCCAGAAAAGGATCTGCATCGTTATTTATAATGCGAAGACATCCTCTCTATTAGCTCTTAGAAAAGCAGTATCAATAAATGCTTAGCAACGAAACGATTTCTACCAAGCCCTTCCGCTAAAATAACTAAGCAACTCCTACAATCGTCCAGAGGGCAGATACAGACAGTTACTGGGTTTTTGTCGGGAAAATGCAGAGCCAAACAACATCTTCGGGCCATGGGAATTGCCACTTCCCCCTACACACACTATGGTAATCAGGTTACTTTGAGCTGTGGCATCAAAAAGGCGCACTAGTGCTACGTGTTTACGGCAAGACCTGTTATATAGCCACCCTAACTACCTACAAGATCTATATTTGCATATGTAGCATCCTGTTGGTGGCATAAAAGAAAGTAAGTCTACACAGTCTGGAATCAATAAACTTCAAAGACCAGGATGTGTATGCACATCGGATGCAATGTGAGACCAACAGCATTAGAGGTTCTATTAAACCTCCCTCTCCTCCATCTCCATATACAGAAATAAAGCAATGGTAAATTCCTACACTGGATGGAAATTACTTCAAACTAGCTTACCGGGCGTTGGGCAGGAACTCGGTAGGAATGAAATATGTATCAAATTACATTGGTTACATTTTAAGAATGACAGAAGTGAGAATAGACTAGACCAACTTTTGTTAAAGATTCACTTATATGATATACGGATGGTATCAAAACGATTTTACGCGAATATAGAGCTACTCTATATATCAAGCCAAAATACATGCAATGGAGCTCTGCATCAGGGAGAATTAAAGAAATACCAATGACACATACATTTATACTCACTCCGATGGTTGACCGGCCTAGCTTGCTATTAACGCCGTTGTAATCACCTCAAAATGATTCTGGGAATGCCTCAAATTGCTCATAGAACTAGCCCTAAAAGAGTCCACTTGATTTGGGTGCCAGGACACAGTGGTTTGGATGGTAGTAAAAAAGCAGGCGAACTAGCCAGAAAAGGATCTGCATCGTTATTTATAATGCGAAGACATCCTCTCTATTAGCTCTTAGAAAAGCAGTATCAATAAATGCTTAACAACGAAACGATTTCTACCAAGCCCTTCCGCTAAAATGACTAAGCAACTCCTACAATCGTCCAGAGGGCAGATACAGACAGTTACTGGGTTTTTGACGGGAAAATGCAGAGCCAAAAAACATCTTCGGGCCATGGGAATTGCTCAAGACAATATCTGTCGAATGTGCAACGAAAACAAAGAAACAGCGGAGCATATCCTAGACACTGTAACTGCTAAACAAGAACACGTTTATGTTTAAGTTCATCTGTCAGTCAATTCGCTCAAAGATTTAGCCGAATTCATTAATAAACTTGGCTTCATAAGGAAACTTTGAATGAGGACATCACAATAGACGGCATGTGTTTGCAGTGATGAGGGTGAAAGCCACATCCCTTGAACAAAACTTATCTAATCTAGTGCGCACATCAAACAGTGCAACCTGTAGCATCAGGATAAGGCTACAGCTGCAGCTTAGCTGTTGGCGTGGATGGCGGAGACACGCTTGTGGTTGCTCGGCTTGAGCTCGTCAAATAGGGGTAGTTTTTGCCAACCCCACCATATACTACATGTTCAGAAATAAAATCTCGTGCTTAAAATTCAAAAGAAAAGAGAGAAAGGGAAAGCTACTTCACTAGACTTCAGACGGGCATTAAAGATAGAAAAGAGGAAAAGAGAAGGCTAGGAAATATTCAAAAAACCTAAAGCTAAACCTAGCTAGTCTACTTAAACCTAGACTTAGACTACTCGATCTCATGTTTTCTTTAAAGAATCCCAATGACTACATCGTTGTCAAAGCCAACCCTGTCATCGGTGTTATTTGCCGAAATTGCAAGAATTTAAGGGACACCTATGCCCTCTTATATTTATACGTCTCCTTAGTAAGGTTGCTTTCTGAGTATGCTGCTGTCATTGGACCCCTGCGTTTAAAACTCACTCCGATTGCCTGGAAATAGTTCAAAGGCACCTTATTAGAATTACTTTTTCCAGAATGCGATTGAAATTCCGGCCTGATTTGCTGATTGCTTGGCATAAATAAACCCTATAGTAAACCTTTACAATACATATACCTTCGACTATCTCTAGGGCGTGTTTCTTCCCTTTCTTTGTCTCTCTACGGTGAAGGTTCGTCAAAAAACCGAGACATGCCTGTTGTTGTTGGCAAACATCTGGCCAACTCACCCTTAATGTCCCATTAGAAAGCCCTTCGCACATACACCTAAGCTGGCCCTATCTATGGCCTAGGCCTGTCTCATATCAAATCCTAGTCTACAGCGAACACATTTATTATTAAAACACAAACTCGAGCTACACGTACATAAATGTTAAAACAAAGTAAATTACACAGGTTTTTATATGGGTATGAAGGGTTTATTTTCCAAAGCAACTCCCCTTACATATTTGTGGCTACCGTTTTTTTTCGGAATTATGTTCAGCTTGAAAACACAACAATGTTTTTAAATAATTAAAAAAATGGTCACCTCTCCTCTTCGCTTCTTCGAATCGTTACTTTACTTATTACATATACAATTGGATGGCATCAGTTAAAATACCGGAAACCCTTCTTTCTAAATAAGTCAAAAACATCTTTTACCCACATAGCCGCACTGAAAATAATAAAAATAATCTCCCGAAAAAGGTTCGACCCTTATCAAGTAGTGTCGACCAGAGAAAAGGAAAGGAAAACGAGAAACAAAAAACCTACGAATTTATTCAGCACGACTGGGATAGAAACTGCTTAGATAAAATCACGGAATATTGCAATTCTCTTAGGTGCCGAGCAAGAATAAAAATAAAATGACCAGTAAAGATTCTTGTAAATAATCTTAAGTTCTTGAGAATCCATTTTATTATCCTCACTCAAAAAAAATCAGAAAGGATTTAATACCGACCACGCGTGGATTTGTTTTTTTTTTCTTCTTTTTTTTATTAAGAATCCCTATAAAGACGTTTATTTAATAATGGTCACTGGGAAAATAAAAATATTTATATTAATATCTGTAGTAATGCTTGTTTCCTTTTTAACAAAAAACATAACTTCATTAGTAATTTTGTGTGGGTTAGCAACAAAGAGGAGGAAAGCAGACAGCGATTATTCGTTTGATGGAGGAAAGACGGTTTTAACCCGACATGCACCACAGTTACCCAATAAATATCATATGACCAACAAATGGTTACCTGAGTCCAACGAGATCTGTAGGAGCTGGCGGCGATGAGGAACAAAGCGAATCGATCCAACATCTACTCTGCTATTGCCCTGTCCTCCAAGAACGACGCTTCCGTACTTTAAGTCATAGATTCTTGGCAGCTGGGAAATATTTATAAAGATATCGGATCTACTAAGTTTCACCAAGAGCACACACTGGTTTTTTTTAGATTTAGATTTATTTATTTAATATAACGACTTTTACAGTAAATTATAATTATAACCTTTTAAAGAGTTTACGAGTTGATAAGAAGAGGATTTACTCCCAATCTATGAGGGGATTCACAATGGACCTTTGGGTCTCCGATGGAAATTATTGCTCGAACAATCGCACACCCCTCCTAACCTAATCTTTAACAAACTCTAATCAATAAACTCTTTGCAGCAAGACTTAAGCAGACCAAGGATCCAATTAATGATCACGGAGATCCAGAATATGACTTTGCTAGTCAGAACTTCCCTACATTAATGCTGCCAGAACAAAAGCGATTTTGCGCTGAAAATTCTTCCTCCTTTTATACTTCCAAAAATTAAATACATACAAACTTAAAGCTAATAAAGAATGAATGCTTTGTAACAATGTGTGTGATTTAAAAAAAAGGTTTTCTACCCTCTCAGAGCTTATACAGTATGTTCGACAAGAAAAGATATATTTGATTATACTATGTGTTACAAGAAAGGTTATTAAAACATATTCCATTCGTTTATATAATAAAATAAAAATACAAAATACTATATTATAGTAATACTATAATCATCATCATCATCATCATCATCATCATCATCATCAGTTTCTAAGTATCCTGGTGTGTCCATATGCATTCGGCCTACAGTGCTTTGACTGGATTATTCTGAGACCGCTCTTTGCTGAGGCTTTCTACATGTGGAGATCTAAAGGCAGACGTTTAGGGATTGGTTCCAATCCTGCTGTTGGCGCTGTTCTCATCGCCCTGGTTATTCCAGATGCAATTCTCTGTACTTTGGTTATAAGTTATAACTTTAAGGTTGCTATGGTTTTAGTGGCAGCGTGCCGCCAGGCTAATCCTCCGTATAGGTCTAACTATCGCACTTTAAACTTTAAAGTACAATTTCTTCAAGCTCGCGACGCAATATAATGTTCGACAAGAAAAGATATATTTGATTATACTATGTGTTACAAGAAAGGTTATTAAAACATATTCCATTCGTTTATATAATAAAATAAAAATACAAAATACTATATTATAGTAATACTATAATCATCATCATCATCATCATCATCATCATCATCATCAGTTTCTAAGTATCCTGGTGTGTCCATATGCATTCGGCCTACAGTGCTTTGACTGGATTATTCTGAGACCGCTCTTTGCTGAGGCTTTCTACATGTGGAGATCTAAAGGCAGACGTTTAGGGATTGGTTCCAATCCTGCTGTTGGCGCTGTTCTCATCGCCCTGGTTATTCCAGATGCAATTCTCTGTACTTTGGTTATAAGTTATAACTTTAAGGTTGCTATGGTTTTAGTGGCAGCGTGCCGCCAGGCTAATCCTCCGTATAGGTCTAACTATCGCACTTTAAACTTTAAAGTACAATTTCTTCAAGCTCGCGACGCAATATAACAAAAATTTGAGAAAAAAAATATTCCATAAATTCCATACCAACCTGTGCTGTTATTAAGTTTCAATATCAATAATATTGAAAATGTCATTTGCATCCTGCATCTGCATGCAATTAAGTTTAAGTTATGCGTACCCATTCCAGTAATGGTTTACATTTCTTTATGGAAATACTGGAATAATACGAGTACTTATGTAAATGTTACTACAAAAATAATAAAAATAAATCATCTCAGGGATTTAACTCTGCAAGTTCACTTGAATTACTTCAGAAATACAAATGTTTTTAATTATTGAAATATGTAGCAAAAATAATTAACATAATTGAAGCTGCCACCTTTGTTTTTATTAAAAACAAAAAAAAATAAATAATTGCAACAAAGGACTTCAAACTTTTATTTTTTTTTATTTTTTTAATGTCCTTTTCTTTTTACAAAAACCATATGATTCCTTCCACCAACCTGGGCATTCTCTGATGATATGTCGAAATCCAATAAGTTATGAAATTGGAAACGACCCTTTTATTCAGCTTGTCCCAAGGCAACACCATGACAGAAAGGTTTGGTAATTGCGGCGGCCATACTCTGTTTTTCAAAACGCGTGATGTTTCTCTTTTTTCGAGAAAATTCCTGTATAGTTAAGAACTATGATGGGACTTATTATCTTGTTGCATAATTGATTATTCGATGCCCAGAGGGCAGAGCATAGTCTTCCAGCACTTCTTGCTTTTCCTTTATGAACCAAAACTCCTACACTTGTAGAATAGCATCCCCAGAGCCCAGACCATAACCAAATGATTGCCATGCCATACTCATTGGCGAAAACATTTTTTTTTTCAGATATTTGATGAAATGTAATCCTTTGTTTTGAACCCAAGAATTCAAATTTGGATTCATCATCCCAAAGTGCTGTTAGAAAATATCTCTCAGTCCAATTCTTATGGGTAGGTCCCACTCTTCCCCTTTTGTTTTATTTTGAAATCGAAGCAAGGATTTTCATTTTGGTCCGGGTTATTGCCAGGTTGGAATTTTCATAGCTTCCGGGAAATGAAACCAATTCGAAACCAGTAACGGACCGGAAAATTGAATAGCTCAACTCGGAATCTGTAATTACAAAAACATTGAAATGGGAATAGATCCCGCTCCAATCCAAACACAAAATGAGTATATTCTTGAATGCATTTTCTGGAAAACAATGCAGACTCTCTTTAATGGTTTTCCCAGTACAGGTATTTATTTTGCACAAAGGAAATGAACTTGCTTCGTTTGAATTGCATAAAGGTACAGTGAAACCTCTTTATAACGAAATGCAACTTTACAAATAAATTCGTTTGCTATAGAGAGAATTCGTTATAGCGAGAAAAAATATGTATGTACAATGTACATACATTTCCACTTTTATTTCATGAAACGAAACAAATAAATTATTATTCCTACTTAAAAATATGTTATTCTATCGTTATGCCTATGATTACTTCACTTACTAGACATTATTACGTATTTCCGCCGACAGGCTGTAATCTACACAGACTGGAGTGTGTGGGCAACTCAATGCGAATGTAATTTCAAGTTGGGTATTCGGGGATTTTACGAAACATAATTATAATGCGTTGGAAGAGAGAGGTGGATATAGACTGGTTGTATACTTTTGTGCCAAGAAAATGTATACATACGTTACAGAGAGAATTTCGCTGTAGGAAAATTCGTTACCGTAGCGCAAGTGGTTAGTGCGTCGGACTACTGAGCCAGCGGTCTTGGGTTCGAATCCCGCCGCAAAACACCTAAAAAGTTTTTCACAGTGCCCACCTCTTTCGAATGTCTGACAAGCATCAAAGAGTATCATTTGTCACGATTGAGCTTCTCAACTCGCCGTTCGGAGTCGGCAAAAAACTGTAGGTCCCTTCCATTCGTGCAAAAATATAACACGCACACACAAATGGTTGTGAGAAGCAGGCCCAGGTTCACCTCGAGCTGTAGCGCCAACTAAGTAAGAAGGCATTATGCTCAAAAAATGCGAGCTAAAGCTGGTGCAAGTAAAATATTTTTTATATAGAGAATTTCGTTATAAGGAGGTTGCACTGTATTTCATATTATTGATTTCTTGATTTGTTAAAATGAAATCGAGTATGAGTGTTATAGCTTAAGTATGTAGTACATATGTACATGATGTGATATCGATATGAGATATGATGAATCTGCGATGCGGTAGAGAGAGATGCCCGCTAGCACTGCGACCAAAATATGAAGGTCTAGAAATCGTACAATTTTGTTTTAGAAATTTGAGAATCCCTTTGACTGGAATACATTTGTACTCTTCTTCCTGTAATATGTATCATACTTGCGTAGTGTTTTGGCTCGTGTTCCAGTAATTTTCGAGTTGGTTTGTTGTCCATTTTGCGATGACTTTATTAGTGTTTACTCTTGTGAAGGCATAGTGAGGGCCTGGTCCAATAAGTGGATTGTTGGTTCATTTTTTGGCCAAGATATCAGCCTTCTCGTTGCTTTTATGTATATCCTTCGTGCCCTGGTATGAGTAACTATCGTTTTCTTTGCCAGCATTCCATTCATATCTGTTAGGAAAGAATTTTCGTAGTTTTTTATGAGACTTACTTTTAGGGACATGTGATCACTGGCACTGGTCTTTTTTTTTAGCTAGATAGATCACTTTTAGTATACCCAAATGTCCCTTTACGTATCCATTTTCGAACTTATAGATCAAATTAAGAGCAAGAGCTTGTCTAGCTGCTTCTCCTGTATTGCTATGCAAATCGAATGCAATTCAAGACTATTATTCGAAATCTAGACATGTGCCTACACACAACGTGCCAAATCCCCAGTTGCAGGATTTTTCTAACAATTACGTGTTTGCGCGATAACCTCCTGGATTTCCAACTAATTATGTTTAATATTATTAAATGTAATGTTAAATGTTATTAAATGTTAATATTATTTAAATGTCAGTAGCTATGTAACATTAGCTTTTCGTACCAACAAAGGAGATTTCTGAAGAACACAATCCGGAGAAAATGAATATTTTCAACTTAAATGGACTTATGTTAAACATGTGGGTGAATGTATTGGTGGTGCTAAGAAAAACTGCCCGATTGATGTTGATTAATCAGCCATATGTGTGTTAATTATATTCATTAAATTACAAAAAGTACCATAAAATACCTAATCGTTTTTAATCTAATATTTTGATGACTATCAATCTCTCGAAACATAAATAAACTGCTAAAGTATGTAATCCTTTGACAACTGTAAGGAAAAATAAAGTTAGATACAATGCTTTCATTGAGTGATAATTAAAATTAAACAACAAAGGTTTGAAATATCAACATAGTTGTTGCTTTATTTTAAAGTTGGACAATGCAGCTATGTTCGGAACAAAACCTCGTTCAAATGTCCACCGCGGCTTTGTTTAATGTTTGCACTGACGCACCCGATCACTGCAATTTGTAGCGCAAATCCAACATTTGCGACGATAGCTTAATGAATTTTGGCTTCCGAATGATCCAAATGATAAAATGATTCTTGTGTTTCCACATTTTGATGTCCCAAAATCTCTATTCTTCTGCCAGCCAGTGCCGAACATTAACACAGTAAGTGTGCTGCTGTCTCAACTTCCCTGAGACTAGTTTACAGGTATCATCTTCTATAAGGCCAATCTTATTTAGATGATACCCCAAACTCTCATGACCCGTAGATAATGCTTCTACCTATTTCAACGTTCTCCGGTTCATGCATAAAACCTTTCTCTAAGTGGAATAAGTCGGCAGGTTAATTGCCATTATAGCCTGTCTACATCATTCCACGGTTGATCATCTTCTCATTTGTTAATCAGATTCTCTAGCATTACTCTTCTAATTAAAGAAAATGATTTCGGGCCATGCAACTTCAAGGTACTCGTATACGTATACCCCTGTTTTACAAGGGAGTCCGCCATTTTAATGATCTTAATGCTCTTGTGCCCTCGTATCCAGGGCACTTCCCGATTGTCCAGTGATATAAGGAACATTCTTCCCTCCACCTGATTTTCTAGCAGTTCGGGAGCTAATGCATACAGCAGAGCAAACATCTTGGCTTGGTATACTGATCTATATTGCCCAGGGCTAACATAACGGGTTAGTTCTAGTTCCACTGAGAAGAAGACCAGCTGCGTCAAGCATCATCGATTCATTTATATTTATATTTCACCATTCTGCTTTGCCGGATTTGATCTATTCCCAATAATAGTCTTGTAATACCTTCATGCATACATAGATTAGATATATAAACATCTGTAATATACTCAGATAGGCTTTGTTGCCACGAAATTTATTGGTGAAAACTATGGATAGTTAAATCAAAATACTGCTTCATCGAATTTTATTGAGGGAGCAGTGCTTATTGATTCATAGATGGGAGTTTTGTAATAAAAACTTCTCATCCAAGAACTGAAAAACCGATTCATTTACTGCCTATCTGCATGCTGGACATAGACAAATACCAAGCCATCTGTATCTTCTGCACCAAAACTATTCAATAAAGACAAACGTCCTAATCATTCTTATAGACTCATAAAGAAATTCACAATAGCCAGAAGTGGTCTGACCGCCGTGCTCATAATTCCACCCTAATGTGTATGTTATGTGCCTTGAAAATGAAATATGTATTACTAAATGCACACCCTTAAGCCTAAAGTACTCATACATTGTGATGCTCAATCATTAAAGTTGTGGTTCCAGTTTGTGATGGAAGAGTTCAGTTATTTTATGATTTTAATAATTTAGTTCAACAGCAAAATGAACGCTTTTTTATTATTATTATAAAACAGTATTTTCTTCTGAAATAAAACTCTGGCTATTTTCCCAGAATATGTGGTGGGGTTTTTCTTTATTTTTTCTTTTATTATTTTCTTTGTTTCTGTAAACCAAACAGAAACAAGAAGAACGTTGTAGTATTAACTCTAGCAGCCCTTTAAAATGGTCAACAAATGGTGAATTCTTTTGAATTGAAATTCTTTTACTATGAATGCCTTTTGCACTTAAACATTCCATTAACTGTTTTTCAAAGGAAACAGATCTGGGTGTTCTGAAGGCCAGTCCACATCGTCAATAAGCTCGGGTAAATAAATCTGCAGTCAGCATGAAGTTGTCCTGGTGTTGTATTCTGGCACTCAATCAATCCAGCTTTCCAGGTTTCACATGAAGGCTTAGCTATTGTGCATACAAATATTCTGTACGGTGTGGATTTAGTAGTTTGCTATACGCGTGTATGCTTTTTAGTTACCTTGTACCCAACAAACTATAACTGAACCCGGAATGTAACCTTTCTTTACTAAAGAAAGTTACGGGCTTATATTGTACTTTTGATTTTTTTCGGTTGAAGTTTTCTTTGATATTGAACAACAATTCTACATAGTTAAAGCGACTTTTTGACCAAAAGTCCTTCGCCCTTTATATTGGGTTTCAAAAACTTTTTTGTTCTAGTGGATCGTATGTTGAAGTAAAATAGGGCCAGCTTTGTTGTTTTTGACAAAAAGAAATTCAATAAAAATGTTACTACACTGTGGCTCCTTGTGGAAGTTTTTTATCTGACTAGACTATAGCAAAGCCAAAAGAATGTGTTATGAATTGCACAGGCCATACACAGGGTGGCGCAACAATTTTATATTTATATTTAACGAATACTTTATTACAAGTGTCAGGGAAATAAGAGACTCAATTAAGGATGTGGAATTTGTTAACAACGTACAACCAACAGGGACCAAATTTACATTTCACCTAATAACTTTGGCAGAGCTAAAAAAATATATGCAAATCGCTAAAAAACAAATCAGACTACATGAAAATAAGCCCAAGAATAATATTGGACAACTGGGATCTGATGGGGCAAAGCTCAGTAGGACTAGTTAACAAATCACTTCAAGAAGGAGAATTTCCAGCATCATGGAAAGAATCAATGATAACACCCGTGGAAAAAATCACAAATACAAAAAATAGTGAGGAATTTCGACCTATAAACACACTACACACCATGGAAAAAATAATAGAAGCAGTGGTGAAACAGCAAATTATGAAATACCTGGAACGGAATAAAATTTTATCAGAATATCAAATAGGATTCCGAAAAAATCACTCATGCGAGGACGCAGTAAACCATGTTATGGAAGAATGGAAAGGTGGTGAAAGGAAAAGGATTGTAGCCATGTTCCTAGACTTTAAAAGGGCATTTGAGACCATCGACCGCACAATACTTTTAAAAAAATTATATAATTATGGTATACAAGATAAAGAGCATAAATGGTTTAAGACATTTTTAACAAATAGAACGCAACGAACAAAAGTGAATAACAAAATATCGGACAGTGCCACAGTAGAAATAGGAGTACCTCAAGGTTCAATACTAGGAGCACTTCTGTTCATAATATACATAAATGACATGCCGAAGATGGTAAAACAATGTAAAATCGTACTATACGCAGACGATACACTAGTGTATGCTGAAGGAAGAGATGAGGAAGAATGTAAAAGCAAACTGAATAATGACCTTGAACATCTTCTTAAGTGGCTCAAAATGAACAAATTAAAGCTTAATGAGCAAAAAACAAAATTGATGGGACTAAACATAAACAGTGAAACAAGCATCGAAATTAACGGAAAAACTATAGAGAACGTAAACAGTATCAAATATCTAGGAATCATTATAGACAAAAACCTAGACTTCAATGAACATATCGAGTTCACATGTAAAAAAATCAGGAAAAAAATTGTTTTTTTCAAACAAATCAGAAAGAGAATGAATGATTCTACATCGATAATAGTATATAATACCATAATTAAACCACATTTTGAGTACTGCGCGACGATATTATATACATGCTGCAACCTCGGACAAATGGATAGATTACAAAAGCTGCAAGATAAAGCAATGCGAATAATTTTAAAATGCAACAGATACACATCCATCAAATGGATGCTAGAAACCCTTAAGTGGCTAAGCATTAGGCAAACACTAAAATTAAATACCCTAATGGCTGTCGACAAACTTAAGTATGGAGATGCACCAGACGTCTTAACACGTCCCATCAGGAGAGTGGAAGAGGTACAGCCGTACCAATTACGCAATGCTGATGACTTCAGGGTCAGCTTCCAGAGATCAACACGAAGCCAAAATACATTTTTGTATAAAGGGCTTAATCTATTTAATTCACTACCTAGTAATATAAAAACAGAAGCAAACATTAGAATATTTAAAAAAAAATGTGTAGATTTTGTTAAAAATAATACTATATAGCCTTGTGATAAAATGTTTTCTAAGTATATATGATCGAGGTGATAATAACTTTATGTTATGTGTTTTCGTTTATTTTCCATGTGAGTGTTTTTTTTATTTATAAACATTTGTTTTCAACGTCGGTCATAATGACAGAATAAAAAATGTATTGATATGTGCCGTTTTGTCTATAGAGTATTTAAAATACTAATATATTATCTTGTTTTTCTCTCAAACGCAGTAGCAGGAGGTTTCCACAGAGCCTAATCCATGGTATCCACCATGGATAGGTACCTTCCGGTTATTGTTCCGAGAAGAATGAAATTCTATCTAAAATTCTATCTAATTTGCTCATAACAACTAGATACCTTCTTTTCTCCATTTAAACGACGAGGTTATGACCAGAATCATAGGGATCACAATCCTCCCACTTCATTGTATTCCTACTGGTCCGCCTGTGGGGTTCGCCGGTTCGACTAAAAAAAATATCTGCAGGCCTTCCGATTTTGAATCACTTCAAATGCTGGTGTCTCTGCATTTGTGTGATCCAGGAGTTTTTAGGCCTGCCTCTTTTACGCGATTGTAAGGGAACGTTGATTGCCATTTCATTTTTGACGGCGTTCGTAGGATCCCTCCTTTGAACATGGCAACAACTAGATACATACCTTATAGAAGAAAATCGTATACCTACATATACAGTCGACTCTTTCTAAGTGAAATTTTCACGGGATACCAAGATTTGTTTGAGTTAGAGAGAAGCCGTGTTTTATTATTCACATGATCCTGATCCGATCAAGTGCTTAAAATAAAACGATCCAGATCATCTCAATTTTAACATCTAAAGTTTGGTAAAACTGCTTTTGTAGTTTGACATTTCCCAAAATGTAAACAAAAGCAATTCAATCGGTCCACATACAAATTAAAATTTATTTAATTTTATCTTTATAACAACAAAACAAAACTGCATGAAATGAATGATCAACTAACAATAAAACAATACATAAACAACACACATAAATAAGCGACTATTTCACTAATAAATAAACGAGTATTTCACTTATTGAAAAGCTCAATCCAGGAAGCGCTTTTCTTTGGTTTTTTCAGCTTCGTCCATCCGTGGTTCAGTTTCTCCTTGGTCTGAAAATATGTATTATGTATGTACATACACATACTCGTATGTTTTGAAATACAAAATATGGATTTTTATATCAGAACTTACGATTTTCGGTTGTTTTCCATTGTTTACTTCTGAAGAAATTTTTTTTTGTCATTCTGACGTTTCGCTTTTGAAGTGAAGTTAAGAGAAAAAAAACGCGGAGTTACCATTTGTAAATTTGCAAATCTTCAAAACATTTTTTTTTGCTATATTAAATGCAATGAGGTATCGTATATTTTACTGAAAATATACAAAATATACCAAATATGATAACTATTTATTACCAATTTTATTGAAATATCAATAACTAAATCACGACTAACTATTTACGATACGCAAAAAACACAGAAATAACAAATAAATCCCAAAAAAATTTTAAGTTTTCGAAATTCTAACCTCGAAAAATTGAAAAGTATCATTTTAATGTTCTTATTTATTTGGCAAACTTTCATTTAGGTTTGTAATTATTTCACCATAAAATATTTTATATTCGCACGACATTTGTACGGTTTTTGTGCAGATTTGTATGGTTTTGTGAAAAATGTATTATTGTTTTAAACACATAAACAAATGGTTTCTCACATATTTATATTTACCAAAAATAATAGCAAAAGGTGAAAATTCAGGTTGACCTATTGCCTAACAATTTAAAAACTGATGGAATAATAACTAGCATTTTGTATTCTATTTACATTTTAATTTCTGATCTGGCAGTACCCATGTTTAACAAATCCTTTGACAGCATACCAACCCTAACAAAACAAAACGAAACCTAGTTGTGAATAGTGTGAACTAAAAACCAGATCACGAAACGAGATCCCGATAAAAAGGAAGATCTTCTTTTGTTTTTGTAATGCGTGTAAAAAGATGATCCGGATAGGATCATGGGAATAATAAAACACGGCTAGAGTTTTGGAAAAATTCGAGTAATAGAGAGAAACATTTATTTTTGTAACGTGTTTAATAAAAAAAAGGTTAATATCCTAACAAAAAAGTTAACAAAAAAATATAGCTTCTTGCTTAGTTCAAAAAATCTAGCTACAAACATGCACATAAAGACTACATCAACTCTGTTGAATTGTCTAGAATCATTTGATTTTGAAATTTCAGCTGGAATCTTATTAAAAAATACCCAGTCACGGATGGCATGCATTCCAGAACTAGTTCTAGAAGTACTTCTGGGGAGTCAGAACTACTTCTCAACTCGATTCCAGCACATGTAAAATAGGTATTACATTTAGCATTGCATGTCATAGGACGGAAGCGATCGCTTCCACTCTGCAATACTCAGAAGTTGTATCAAAAGTACTTCTGAAACACATTACAAAGAAGTTGTGCATTCATGCCTTTCTCTTTACCTCCTAGTTATTTTCATAATTTTGAAAAAAATTTCTATTTGGGTTGTTCTATTGGGGTTATTTTTTTTTCCAACTCAGTTGAACCAGTTGTGGTAATTTTTAACTTTATTTTCACGTCTTATATTTGCAAAAATAATGATTTTTAAAGTTGCTAGACGATCTCCGGGAACTCTTCTAAAAAAGGTGCGGTGCGGTGAGCATGATATCTCTGGAAACAAAAAAGATTTCGTTGATATAAGACCTTATTTAGTACCAATACCTTATTGACGGAATAAGAAAATATATTAATTATTAACAAAATGGCGGCTACTCAGAAAAAAAAAATATTTTCGATGAACATTTTGGGCTTTAATTATTTAAATCTGAGACTGATCGGTTCGAGAAATTTTTCTCAACGAATTTAAAAACACAGCTATGAGAAAATCGCGGAATGACCTGAATTTTTTTGTAAATACACTATATATATGTGTACAGAAACAAAAATTTGTACCCTATGCGTGAAGAGTGGATCAACAACACAGTAACTCGGCATACAGACACTACAGTCTTCACAGACGGGTCTAAAACTTCAAGCGGCACTGGCTCTGGTATCTAATGTTTGGAAACAGATCAAAAAGTGTCCTTGAGACTCCTAGACACCTGCAGAGTCTTTCGGGCAGAAGTTCTCCAAATATCTGGCTGCGCTTAAAGCGTTAGAATCATGCACTTTCAAATCGGCACTAGTCAGGAGCTGCCGCATAATGCTCAGGGCATATTATACACGCAGAACCAGGTTAGACTATGTTGGGTGCCTGATTACTCTGGGATAGAAGGCAACGAGTTTGCTGATGGGGGAAATGGGGAAACTACCACTACCTGTGCCGGTGGAAGTTGCTACAGCGCTATGCAGTATTTAATCAAAGGTAAAAGAAAGTTTTACGAAATAGGCTGACCAGACCATAGATGATTCTACATGGCAGGACATAGGGTTTCTAAGGCACTTTGGCCGGTACTGGATCGTAAGTGGACTAGTGAAATCCTTAGACTTAGCAGGGCACACATGGGAATAGGAATATTATCCGGGCATTCCCTCCCGGGCAAACACGCCAAGAGGCTCGGAATTATATTCTGTGTGAATGTCAGGGCATAGCACGTAGTTGCAGGGACATTTTAGGAGGTGGGTATATGACTTGACTGGGTAGACTGCACAACATCTACACATATAAGCCCAAGCAAAAGTATACTAACTTTTGTTAGTTGAAGCCTCGCTCTACCCCAAACTATAGCGCCACCTAAGTCAATCCGAACAGGCTTTCTGACCGGGAACTATCAGCTGAGAAAATACCTTCAAAAAACCGGGAATTGAAGAAAATGCAACCAAGAGAAGGAGACACCATACAACTTTATAAGATGATATTCACATAAGGAAGATACTGAGATTCATCAAAGTAACCGGACCTATAGACTCGGTAGTCTCCTATGTGCTCATAATCCCCATCTTCATAATAAAAAAATTAGCGACATTACATCGTGGCACGTTAAAGTAGTCCCATAATATCCTACAGATAATTGCCAAGCCTAAGTATAGGTACACAAAAATGGATAACAAAAAAAGTCATTGCAATTTATTTTATTAATTTTTTTTTTACATCGTCGTTCACTTTTATTACCCCCCCCCCCCTGAGTAATAATTTTTCTTCGAAAAAAAAAATCAGGAATTTCAGTGCCAGCTTTGGATTGCAGCCATCAAACCCCGATTTTCATACCCTGGATTGTCCACGACAACCAGAACCACTCATTCAAAAAAAAGGGAGAAAAAAAAGAATCTGATTACGAGTAAGAAGTCCGTTGATAAAACATTCACGTACACATTACGTACTTTCGGTTAAGCTTCGAGAAATTTATTACGCTCCACGGCTCCACGGTATTCCAGTAAAAGTGGGTGTGGCAGGAGGCATTAATTAAAACCAAATTTATTCTATATTATTGCCTATCCCATTTCCACAACGAAACATAAATGTTGTAATGTTGCCGGTGGATTGTAAATTATTGTTGCTACTTTGGGTGACACTTTCAACTAGGGGATTGGTAAGCATTTTTCAAATATTCCGATAGCAAAATGCTTAACTGTTTCGTTACAGTAATGCTGGCGGAAAAGTTAAGTTTAAATTTTACAGCTTGTGGTAATAAATTAAGGACGAGCTTCTTTATGGCATACCGCTAATTTGAAAAGAATGGTGGCGTGCACGTGCCCAATAAATTAAGAGTACGTGTTAAGATTTCCGCAATAACATCGCTTTAGGGAAACGTCATGTCAAATCAACAACCAGCCACCATGGGTCAATCCCATTATCAAGTCAATTTTGCAGTCAAAAATAAAAGTTACATACCTACGAAAAATATTTCTGACCCAGAACGGGTAACATCTGTGAATAAACTTTGAGGACAAAACGCAAAGTCCTGGCAAAGAATACATTAACATTTTTCCTGGAGTCAGTCATTCATGGCTCGTGGGTGACTTTGGCTTCGCACACATGACATCGCTTTAGAAAAATTCAAATTTATTCCTTGCAGGCGAGTCCTGCTTACAGAGACTACACAAAATACAGAAACCATTAACATTTATGAGCAATTGTGTTGACTGTCTTCTCACAGACTCTTTACAGCCGAATTTGTATCTTTCGTATTCGTATATCTCTTGACTAAGGGTTTTGGGAGGGACTGCTGTGTAAGGATATCTTCCACTTCGTTAATACTTTATCCGTGACGAGTTAATGACAAGTAACGTGTTGGGCATTGTACTAACACGTGTTTCAATCAGGGATGCCACATCTTAAAAACTCCAAATTTTTTCCTGAAGCTTAAAAAAACAATTATGTCGGATTTGGGGGATAATTCGGAAAGCGAGTGTTTTTTTAACATTTTTTTATGTGCGACTGGAAGATTTGTTCATTCTATGGGAAAGGGTCGCGTTCGCTGAAGGTAAAACATCGATCTGTCATTTTTGTGTTTTGTGATATTGTTCGTCATTCGGAATCACACTATTGGGATCAATGACCAACCATTGTGTAGAAGAAAGTATACTGCGTGGACCAAGTAGATCGCTAATGTATTCTACCCTCTATCGTTTGTACTGCGTTCGTAACATTTCTTTGACAGTTCGAACTATTCTCCCACTCCCAAGTAACTACACCAGTCACTGCACAATACTGAATCACCTAACTCTCGTCGAGACCTATGCTGAGACTATGCCGAATCCCAATTGTGATAAAATCTTTAAAGTCATTATTTTCGATAGGTCCTTTTGGGAAGACTGAAAAGCTATAACAGACAAGTCGATACACTTCTACACTGACGGCTCTTAAACCAATGATGGTGTAGCAGGAGGTGTTTTCTCAGGCAGATTAAATCGGAATCTCTTCTTCTGCCTCTCAGATCACTGCAGCGTGTTTTAAGCGGAGATTACGGCAATTTCAGAAGCACTATCCTGGATCAAGAGGAATGTAATATCTTCCAACGATATAAGCATAATCTCGTTTAGTCAGGCGACCTTGAAATTCCTGGAAGTCTCATCTACTTCTAAGACCAACTCCACTTGTCGTTTATCTCTTGTATATATGGCTGAACACCCTTACACTGGGTGCAGGGGCATTCAGACATTTCAGGGGCATTCAGGTATTTTAAAGCGGACGAACTGGCTAAACTAGGAACAACAATACCTATTCTACCGGACAAGAAGAATATAGGTATGCCCATTAATACTTAAAAGCTATCACTCAAACTTGACACATTCAATAAAACTAATGTTGGGTGGGAAGGTGGATCTACTTGCCTTGATCTGGCCTAGACTAGATCCAAGCAGGTCCAACAACCTTCTGTCTCTAAAAAGACTACATTTTAGTACGATTGTTGGTGTTATTACAGGAAACTGCCTTATATGCAAGCATGCAACTAGGCTTCTATGACTTATACAGTTATACAGAAGTTGCAGAAACAAATAAGAGGAGGAAATCCCAAAATATCTCCTCTCTTCATGCCCAGCTCTTTCCCGTTGTAGAAAACTGTACCTAGGATAATGGAAATCGCTGTCTATACTGAGAGGAGTGCTAACTGGCCACAATATGCTCAGATACCACATTTCCTCTGTCACTGCCCAAACTTTTGCCAACTTAGAAATAGAAACATGGGCAAATTTTTCTTCAAGCCCATCGACGAGCTATCAGATCGATCACCATCGGGTCTGCTTAAGTTTTCCAGGACGTTCGGATAGTTGGAACCGAAACACTGACACCACGGGTGGGAACACATAATGTGTAGCAAAAAGTTTTCATAGGAACCTAAGTGTGATGAAGATGTGACCATTTTCGTCAGCCCGGTTACCTAACCTAACCTATAACTGAGGGAATACTTCTTCAACGATCTCAGTGACCTATCACAGACGTTGAACGTCTATCTTGATTTATACAAGGCTCCAAAAGGGTTATGAGTAGCGGGGATAAACATACCCAAGATTATTGGTATCACAATGGGCCTCTATAGGCCTTAGTGTGCTGGTACTGGCAGCCACTGCTACCTAACGTAACCTAACCTAGCTATTAAAAACCACAGAATACCAATCATTCCCCACCTCTGTATCAATCAAAACTGGCTTTGTAAATAAATGTCAAACAAGAACCTGCTGCCGCGACATCTTTATTTCACCAGTGACTAACTTATCAAAGTATTCTGTCAAAAAGTATTCACAAACAAAAGAAACAGAGTCGGCCGCTGCCTATTTCCTTTTTTATGAGTAATGAGAAAATCCGTAAATACTTTCTGACATCCAATTAAAATGACTTTAAACTTTTGCACAGATACTATCGCTAAACCAATTAACCTGTCGACTGCATTTCAATTAAAATCTCAAAATCTAAGCTAAATCCGGAATTTGAAAGAGAGCTTTACTGTTTCTCACCTAATTCAAAATAATGTGGCTCTCGTGGTTTTGAGGTACACATTCTGGTACACGTGTTTCGGTGTCATTCAAATAATCCTCACAGTCTGTAAAATAGTTTATGTTTGCTCGTAGTACATGTACAAGTTGTATGTGACACATGTTACAGCATGATTTCAATGAGAGTTAATTATACTCCTTGGAAACTTTTCCAAAACATTTAGTCAAAACGTGTCAGTTGTATTTTGGATGAACTTTCGAGTACGTTTGGAGCAGCAAGGGTAGGTTAATGTTTTGCTAAAGCACCAGATGTAATAAAGTAACTTTTATGAAGCATTAACAGTGGCATCTAGTGGCAGTTCTTCGGCAACAGCGGTAGCACATTATTGACATTAAATTGATGCTATTAATTTGGCTAAGTAATAATAGAAGATGGTGGTTGGATGTTGTGGAAATAGGGTAGGCACTGATTGGCTTTAACTTGGCAAAGCCCAGTGTTGTCACTGGTACTACACATCAATTGTGCTTATTTTACCTCCAAGTGGTAGCCATCGGATATTGGTCGCTGCCTACCCGGGCTCGACTTGCGAAACTTATAAGTGCGAGTGCTGATCCAGAGAAAATAGCAGCACTATAATCACGTCAGCGGACTAGTTCCCTCGATGGACAACGGTGGCGCTAGACTTCCAGAACGGAAGCAAAACCTTACCTGAGCTACTTCGACATATTCGGAGCTCATGTCGATAAGGATTTCAATGGATTCGTCAGGGTCTTGGAAAAGAGATGGAGGCGGATGAGCTCTCACTGGGCCAACGGCAGCGCTCACATCCCCGAAGCGGGTTAATGACGTCGGTTTAAAACCGGCCCCTCGTCCTAGGGATTTCGAAAAATGGAACTGGCCCTCCAGGTTGTTAGTTGTGCCGTCGGGGTAACTTCCTTACCACGTAAAAAAAAGATAGTTATGAGAGAGACACTAGCCTCGGATAATGGAGGAGGGCAGATATTACTGCGATCCATGAGGTACGATAGATAGAAGATAGCTGTCACAAAAGACTGCACATGTGAGGATGCGGATTCGTCGTGGGAAATCGGCTACGCTCAATTATAATTCACTTTAAGCTGATCAGCGATCGCCTGGCTGTGATCCGCATCAACGCAACATTCCAAAACATCAGCATGATATGTGCACACGCCCCTACCGACGAAGCTGAAGACTCTATCAAGGAGGAGTTTTATGACTTCCTGGACGAAGCCTACGGAACCTGTCCGGACTATGATGTCAAAATCATACTCGGGGACTTCGATGCCAAAATCGGTAAGGCTTCCGGCTAATCGATTTCGCAGCAGCTCGTAATACGGTTTTAAGTAGCACTAGGTTTCCAAGACTACGGATCCACACAGCAAGCTGGCGCTCTCCAAATGGTCGAACCGCCAACCAAATCGAACACGTGCTTATAGATACGAGGCACGCATCCAACATTCTGAATGTGCAAACCTTCAGAGGGGCAAACGTCGACTCTGACTATTATCTTGTTGTAGCTAAATTCAAAGCTCGACTATCCAACGAGAAGAAGCTGCTAACCGCCCAGAAACAGAAATTCAACGTTGGAAGCCTGAGCGAGAGACTCTCCACTGTGCATTCACCATCCACAAACGCCAACAATAAATGGAACCGGTATCGCGACATCATCAAAGGGATAGCAGAGACTACCATAGGCTACCAGCCACCACCCAAAAAGAGCCCTTGGTATGATGATGAATGCGTGCGTCTGAAAAAGGTGACAGGAAATGCACACGTGCAAGCGCTGCAACGCAAAACAAGGACAGCGAGAGAAGAGTATCGAGCAAGAAGAAGGGAGGAGAAGAAGATCCTGCGTAAGAAGAAAAGGGCCCACACAGTTTTCCAGCTTAAGGATATCGAAGAGTCCCACGATAGGAACAACATCCGGATGTTTTTTAGGAAAGCCAAGCAACTGGCAGCAGGCTTCAAGCCCGGAATGCAGGCTCTTTGAAACAGTGAAGGAAACCTAGTCACCGAAGCGCAGTGAATAGTAGATGTGAGGCAGGCCACAAATCAATTTAGAAAAATAAATGAGAGTAGCGATTTTAAAACATCAGCTCCGATCGGAGAAGTTATGCTCAGAAAAGCAAGCTCATCCTTCTCATTGATTGCACTTTTATATTTTCTAATAAATAACAATAATTAGGATTCTATAATCTTTGGAGTTTTCTTTAATTTAATAATAAATAAAGTTAGTAATCTTAATGTCTGCTAGAGCTCCAAGCAGGTACCTTTTTTTTTGTAGGGCGTCGGAAAACAATTACAGCCTGGAAAGGGAGTCGCAGTATAAGAAAGATTGGGAACCCTAGCACTTTGTATTACAGGAAACGTTTTCTTCCAATCCCAATTAGTTAAGTTGTTTCCTTAGCTTGCATTGTCCAGTCAAGAATCATAGAACTCTATGCCCATTTTTTCAGAGCCTTAAACAAATGTTAAATCTTTTGCGGGAATAATTCCAGAGTAGCATTAGGAAGTTTATTCCAGAAAATACCATTTTTTCGCTCTGTTTTTGTTTGAACTTTTTGCGGATGACGTCTTCTCTCATAAAGGCTCTGGTCCTATGAGTGGTATCTTCGCTGCTCCTTTCGTCGGTTTGTTTGTTTATTTAGCACTTCAATGGTCGCTTGATTGTCTGAAGACTTTGCAATATCCTTTCTTTTATACTTGATGCCATCAGAAATGCGTAGATGATAAACTGAAAGTCACTTTGAAACTATGCAAATAGTAGCGGGTCTAGCTGGCTATCTTGTGGTAAACCTAATATTCTGGACGGGATTACCGCCGTACATTTTTAAAATTAAAAATGTGTTTCATTTATTTATTTCAATTAAATCATCATTCTTTATTAATAAATGCTATAATTACATAATGTAGGTGTTGGTTCTGTTCACATTTCTCGGCACATATGTATGTATATTTTCTCTTACATCCTGTGATAAAAAAATAGCAGTAATTCTCCTGCCAACAACATGGTATCATAATATATTCATTAAGCTTAAGTTTCTCACGCGCTCTTCCTGTGGGGTGTGTAAATTGATTTAAGGTAAACGAAATTCTCAAAACCTTGGGGAAAAACTATTCGAATTATACTTTCGCGTCGATCCCAGGAGTATTTAAGCGTATACAGTTATTGCGGGAAAGATTTACTTTCGCATAAATAAAATAATTCCAAGAGGTAAAAGAATTTCATGAAACAACCTCGTCGTCCGTCGGGCTTCCAGTAACCACAGATACAGGATATGTCACCGGATGAGCTGTAGCAGAACCAAACTGATTTTATTGCCATTGTCAAGGGACTGCGGGTTGAAGATTCTTTTGCAAATTGACAGTTGGATATAATGAACATGGTCCTTTCTGTTATTCGCTTCGCAGTAAAATTGTATAAATATACAAAAGAAGAGATATGTACATACTATATATGTACGTCCATACGCATGTGCGTATATTTTTATTTGGAAGAAATATTCGAAGGCTGAAGGTAATCATTTACACGGCATAAAATAAAGACGAGTTAGAGCGTTGTCACTACGTGTCATTATTTTATGACAATGTCAGTAAAATGGACTGATGACAGATAACAACAACATTTTCAAATGTCAAATAATGACACTGAATTGACTTTCATTTTTGTAAACATCTTTCACATAGAGAACCATAATTCATCCAATTTAACTCGTCTTTACTTGACTACCGGTAACGCAGTCATAGGCCAAAAATAGAACGAAATTGGCCAAGAGTGTATGTGTGTTGTGCACGCTCATGAAAGACTTCCGTAGTTTCAACAAAATATTTTTCTATAAGTCACTCCATTTCTCGTGTTGCGTTATCGAAACACACCTGTATACCAAATGCCGTCAGCCCAAAATTCGCACCAAACAGTGACACGTTGTGGATGCATTTGCTTCTCAATCACTCGTGGATTTTTTGAATCCCAAATTTGACAGTTTTAACAATTAACGAAGCCATCAAGATGGAAATAAGTCTCATCCTGGTTGTTGTTCCATAATCTATTCAACGAACTTTCTTCGCTGCGCGTGGTCAGTAGGCTTCAGTTCCTAATAAATAGAAATGTTAAATTCTCGACCACGGTGCCGAATTAATGTTCCTGAACTCTCAGCAACACTCTTACGAACTGGTTCAATGTCTTGTGTTGAACGACTTGTTGAAGGACGGCCAGAGTGTCTAAGATCACTAATTGATCCAATCTTCCTGAATTATTGAATTAATCTTTTCACAGGTGATAAAGTTAAGCTACTATTCCGACCATATCTTGTACGAAAATTGCGAACTTAAGCTGCCAAACCTTCATTATTTTTCAAATATTGCTCAACAATGAAAACGTATTGTTCTTTCGTCTAAAACTAAATTTTTAATAACCCTGAACTGTTAGCTATCACGCCGTATTTTTTTCGGTTGGTAACACTTTAACGCATAAACGGCAAAAAACTCAAGTCTTGCCTGACTTTTGGGACACGCTCTAGATATCTGTGAGAGTGGGAGGTCTATGATATACGGCCAGACAGGGTGACCGAAACTAAAGGGTGGGGATCTGTGGGGGCTGTCATCTACAGACATTAATAATTTTAATAATGCACATATAAAATTATAGAAGTCAATTATGAGAATACGTTCAACAAAAAACAAAAAGTGGACATCGCGCCTTTTTAACAGCTTAAACCCTGCATGTCATTGTTTTATAATTTGTTTGTCTTCTCACTGTAGTTTTATCTTAAGTGTACTCGTATACTCCTTTTATGAAGGTTTTGAGCTCTTCAAGTGTTTTAGGTTGCTGCAAAGTTCGCTAAGAACATTCAAAAGTATGCATTTCCTATGTTGTGGTTCAAGTGCGCAAAAATTACTCGCGCGAACTTAGAAAATCTAAGCGAGTAAAATGCTCGATAGTTTTTTAATCGCTTAAGCAAAGCGAATTCAAGATAGATAGATAGATTCAAAGTAAAAGCCAGTTTCTCTTTAGGTAAAATCGACGTGAGAAAACTTGTCAAAATATAGTGAAATGTATCTGGAGTCATTCTATAATATTAAAAAAAAAAAAAACAAAATTGCTCATCTTTGATCAACGAATTGTGTAGAAGTAGATTATGAAATTCTCCACATTCCAGTATTTTCTTAAAAATAAAATTAGTTTCACAACGCGCTTTTTAATGTATTTGTACTTCAAGAAGCTATTTTCTGACAAAAATTATTCTTCACAAAGCGAAAATGACGTTATAAAACTTTTCCAAATCACAATACTTCAAAACACGACTTCTTAGCAGTACTTCATGCAGATAAATGTTTCGTTTCCACTACATACTACTATTTGAATAAATAAATTCGCTTACTTCGCTTAAGTAAACTTGCTTGCACCGGAATCACTCTGTTCGCGTATGTGCACGAGTTTATTCGCTTACATTCGCTTAGTTCGTGCGATTAAAATTCGCTTGCACCGGAACCGCAGCCTAAGGTGTCTGGTTGCGTACTTTGCGACTCATAATTAACAACAAGTTTTCTATAATGCTTAGATCATTTTCTAGCCAGTTTAGAGATCCAAGTCCCAATATCTGCCCTACATTGTGTTATCCATTGAAAAACTTTCCCTAAAAGTGATTTTGAATTTTTACTTACGGAACGAGCACAATGACAAGGAGCGGAATCATCCTGAATGATTGAATTTGGGACGTAGCAGTATTTTTCCTCTATTGTTGGAATAACACAAAAGCAAAATATGTACAAGGCCCCAATTTGTCATGCATCACTAAGCCATAAAATAAGGGAATCTTTAATTGTCGGAAACAATCAAAATATCATTCCACTTGAATTTATTTGGAAATATGACTTCTTCAATCATCGGCGGTCCATTCTTTAGCGTTCCCCATCACTAATCTTTTTTTTCATTACTAAAGGGAGAACACAGTGCTTTCGTGTCACCCCAAAAAGTATGTAATTTGTCTATTTGAAACTTTTTCCTTTGTCTGCTGCACTCAAAACCATCATGCAATCATTTTGTCAACTTCTGGAACACTAATGCGACTTGAGTGCTCTAATTTTACGCTGTGTCCCCACTCCCCACAGGCAATATCTGCTGCAATAGCTATGGCAATTGAGTTGGCAAATGTCAAAATGCCGGTGAACAAGAGATATTCGCGTGCTATCAAAGCAATTGAATTAATAATGAACATAGAATTAATTGAAGAACTAGAACTAGAAGAAAACGCTGATTTTGGGTAAATCTATTTCTGGCCATTTTGAAAAAAGGTAAACTGTCAGATTAATTGCTTTTGCGATGGAAAGCAATCATTCGCCCCTGGGATCAATTCCGACCGGTTTGAAAACGGACGGAATTACAAGAGAAGAATTCGAATTTGTAATTCTTCTCTTGTAATTCCGTCCGTTTTCAAACGTCGGAACTGATCACAGGGGTGATTGCCACACATTTAGGAGTTAATATTACCATTGCCATTGTTTTTCTTGACGTCGCGTCGATCAACCAGTTTGGATGAGGTGCTTGCCGAATTTATGGTTTTAATTGCGGCTTGGCTAACTGTAATAATGGCGATTTTATGTTTGGGCATTGGGTGACAAAGTTTGATAATCGCCAGTCAGTAGCTCCGCCTGATAGACGCTAGTGAAATTCGGAAGGCGATAAGATTTCGAAAATACCACGCCTACTCCGCAGTCTGTTTCAAACCAACCATACACAGCTTTTTTTTGCTACTGTCACGTTTAGTCTAATATTTCGTGTATTATTTAATATGCACAGTAAGTGTGCTGTCAAGTGTACTAACTTAGTTACAAGTTCATATGTATTTAATTAATTTAAACCGCAAGGACCAACTCTAAAGGGGAAAGAGGCATTTTCAAAATGAAGAAGGATTTTGAGTTTTAAAATACAGGAGGAATTCACTTTTTCAGTTGGTTGGTTTTCCAAGTAAACTACCGTTGGATTCTCCTGATTTCACTGATTTTCTCAGAAACTTTGGAAAACTATTTAGTAATTCAATAATATTGACTGCGACTTCCGCAGTGTATTTGAATTAACTATTCCTGGAAGCATTTCTAACAACCCTGACTTCATCGAAAAACATTCAAGTTAAGGAATTCCAGAACAGGAAATGAAAACCATTTTAGTTCTACAAACTTTAAGTTCTAAAACAAAAATTTGAATAGAAACATCTCCATCGTGGCTGTGTTAGAGGTATTTTTTCTTGTCACCCCCCTGTTCACTGACAGTACTCTATTTGCTTGGTGTTCGTTCGTTATCCATAATTTGAATGTTGAAAATTGAAATTATAATGCTATGCGACGTGTGCGATACGCATCTTTAAATTGCATAAATTGGTGGTCTGGTTAAGGTTCAACCCACTTGGCAGTTTCTTTTTGATATTTTCATCGCATTAACGACTAAAAGTCTAAACTGCCTGGTAAACGTCAACGTTTTAAGTACCGACTTTCCTTAAATTAAAACCGCCCTATGTCAACAGAGACCTTTTTCGAATAAATTTACAGTTTACGAAATAGGACAATATCGCTACAGTGAAGTGTTGAACAGATATGCACACACATAAGAGTTTTCGGGTGACATAGTCAACAGCGTCTGATATTGTATGTTTATGTACATATGTACATATAAAAGTGATTGAGATTTGTTTTCTGACAGGAAACAGTGAATTCTCCCATTACGGACATCTCCCTTAGATGGATCGATCTTTCTAACCAAGCTTTTATATTTCAGATTGCATACATTTCACGTTCCCTTAATTGGACACGGGCAAGCATATCTGTTAGAAATTATTTAATTTAATTCCATTAGATGGACGATAACAAAAAAAATATAAAGATAAAAAACAATTTTAAGAAACAAGCTTTAATGAACTAAAGAGTAAAAAAATATTTTTTTTCTGAGTCAAATTAGATATACAACGTCATAAAATATACTTGTTTGAGATTCTACTCATCAAACCCTTCTATTTGATACCCATGTCATGCGGGCTGTGAAGAAAAAAGTAGTCCGCCATCTTATGGCATCCACCATATTGAATTTAAAATCACGTCACTTAGCTCATCGTATTCGACTTTGATAACCATATGAAGGAGGTCATGAAGATAACGGTAAACCACCATATTGGGGCGTCCGCCATATTATATTTACAAGATCATCAAATATACTATATTGAGTTGTCACCGGACATGCAAAATTTCGGAATAATCGGATCTGGAAGTGGGTGTAAAATCGATTCCCAGATTCCGTGCTCACAGAAATTGAAGTTAATATAAAGCTTGTAAAAATATCATGAGCATAACTGCATAATATGTATGTGATGTGTATGAACGAATGCATATCAATATCTATGACGTATTTTCTACAGCTCTGCTGTATTCTGTAGATAGCCAAATTCTGCATTCCATAAAATGTTTGGTAAGACGCACAAAAACAAAAAATACAGAAGCACATTGCAGAAAACAGAAATAAATATATCGTGAATTCAGCTGCATAGTTAGGTTAGGTTAGGTGGCTATCCGCTTCGTCGGTCTATTGTGTTGCCACGTGCGCTTGGAATCATTTTAAAAGTTGGATAAATTTCCATATTTTATTAATATTCATTGAGGAGATATCTTGAAGGTCTATTAAGAAATATTCTCCCAGAATCTTTTTTTCTTTAGGAACAGAATGAGGCGGATTCTTCGTCCTCTTCGTCCATGCAGCTGCATGTATTGTGTAACGTATTATTAAACGTTTCAAATAAATTTGTGTGTTTTTTTTTGGTTTAGATAAATAAAGATAATTTATTAAAAAAAAATCGTATTTTTTCCTTTGAACGGACAGCTCCCTTAGGCAGACACAAATGTTGTCACCGTCGCTGTCCACCTAAGGGAGCTTTCACTGTACATAACTACATGTTGACACTTGCCACACACGAGGAATTTTTAAATGTCATTCTAGATCGCCAGATTTCCCGACGCCAGACATCTTTCTCTGGAAATCGAAATGTTTACGTTCACGGCTATCGGAAGAAGAAAATATCAGCGCGCTAAAATAATATAAAATATGTTGGGTCCTTTATCACAAGTGTAATTATTATATGACATTAATATTTACTCTGGCAGAAATTGAATATTTTATCTGGCGATTGTAAGAAGAAATCACATTAATAGGCAGGCCACCCTGTATACACCTAAAGATGTAGAAACTAAAGGTTCAAACTGAAACCAGAGATAAGCTCTGCCCTTTTTAGGCAAATGATAATTTCGTTTACCGTTATGCGACTTGACCGGTATTGATGTGGTTGACATCGATTTCGAGGAAAAATAAATGCAAATCTCACTGATGACCGCTCAATCGAACGTACCTTATGCAGTCTGTGAGTAGTCGCAATCCACACGTTTAGTCTTAAGTCACGACTCTTCATTTCCGTCTAGACATTTAATTTTACTATAGAATTTTAAGATTTGATTGTGGCCACTTTGGCCAGCCTCTTCCAGTGTATTATAGAAGTAATTCCTTAAATTTTTATCTTCGAGAGGGAGCAATAGCCTGAAAATCACAAAGGACATGTTCGATATCCTCTGATATACCTACATCATACATATGTCATTGCAGTATCTGAACTCGTTCGTGTTTGAAAGACCGATTCTTTTGGAATGTTTCCTTAGTGCCCGGAGAGTATTCCTATTAGAGTTCTTAACTTTGCCGTATTCAGTTCAAGGATTACCCAGGTCCATTGCAGTCTATGGCCGGCCAAAGAGCCTTGGATACCCTATATCTCTCTATTCTTGGCCATCTGTGTTATGATTGTATTGTTAAGCTTCGCTCTGATGCCGCATGATGGTGGTGCTATGTTCATAACCATCTCGGTTATAGGCAGTACCTCGCCTTCCTTGCTAACTCATCTGCAAGCTCATTCCCCTCTACGCGAGAGTGTCCAGGCACCCAGTATAGTTTGACCCTGTTGTGTCTGCTTACTGATTCAAGCACAGAGCGACATCCTTATATTTTAGTGCTCTGAGCGCGGCCTGACTGTCAAAGTAGATGATGATAACCTTATTTGTTTTTAGCTTCGTCACCAACAGCTCCACCGCGCTCCGCACAGCTGGAAGCTCTGCCTGAAATATACTACCGTATAGACTGCAATGTGTGTTTGCCGTGTAGGCGATATGTTCCCCCAAACTCTCACTCTGGGTACAGCGTTTCGTAAGGTGCAGCGAAGTCCAGAACTGGGACGATGTCATCCATTCTATCGAGGTGGCCAATTTTAAGTTCTCTCAGAATAGCGCTATGACCATAGTAGCCTAAGTTTGTGAGTCTAATCGCACTCTTGCTTGCCAGGTGGGGATTAACGACGGCAAAATATAAAATCAAAAAATTGACAGGTGACTAAGCTGCCAGTAGTTATCGTGAGTTGGTACTTTTTTTATTTTGACAGCACTCAGATATGTGAATTATGTTACCTGACAATTGTGAATGAGATACAAGTACATATGTATATCATATGAAGACAGATGGGTAATAGAAGGTTTTCTATTTCCTACATGATGGGCTCATGACACTGACAGAAGGCAAACAAAAATCATAGCAATCGGACCCTCTTCATCAGATTGAATGGCTATTTTGATTACAATTCAATTGTTATCTGGACTATGGTTCAGATTTAATATTTCGAAATACAATCAAATGGAAGAGGGAGTTGTTTTCCAAAGAAACACGATTCACTCAAAGGGTATTGTTTGGGCACCAACATCATAATAAATCCTAAAATCCTATCATTATATTCTTATCAATTCATATTGAAAATGTTCTAATGTAAATTAATCATAAAATGAAGTAAAACTCTGAAGTAAAAATCCTAACATTGTAATACATAATCAAATCATACGATTTCTATGTACTTTAGTAAAACAGTACTTAATACATGAATTTAATGTGCAACGCTCTTTTCTTTGTAGAGCGAAATGTTATAGATTAACTTTTTTTTGTGTGAACTGTCAACGAATAAAGACATGTAACTGGTAGTCAGTACACCTCGCCTTTTGATTGCTTTTGTTGGCTATTTTCGATTATTGAGTTGTTGTAGTGTCTCCTGGGAAGGTACAATCGGTCATTCGGACATTTCGACCTACGAGACTATAGGGAAAAACCATTCCCTCAAACATTGGCGACCGTGACAGGACGTTTTCCTGTGTTAAAAAAGAAAAGGAAAAACGTTGATTAAGGTAATCAATTCGGTGATTACATTATCGTGGCAAGCATCTTGGTGTAACGGCAGTTGTTGAGGATTTGGTCAACGCGGCATATAGCGGATAATCATCTAACGAAAAACATACTGGGAACGGAGTAGCAGTGGATGATAACGGAGTCGGAGTCCACTATAAACCGCAAGTATAAATCGAATATTGTAGTTGTTGCTGTAGTTTAGTTGCTGTTTGCTGGTTGCTGTCGAGGTTAAAATTTGTTGAAAAAGTTTCGAGCTGTCTTTCGGGTCATTGGGCATCTCCACCATCGTTATACTGTAGAATTATTATTATTATGTCTACTACCGACGATACCCCCGACATCTCAAGGAAACTAAGTGAGCTAAAAGCACTTCGATCTACTACAAAGGCCAATATTACGCGCATTCGCCAGTATGTCAATGAGAAGTCGAAGAGTCTCTCTCTTCCAGAATTAGAATGTAGGCTCGGGATTTTAGAATCCTATTTTAAGCAACTGCTTTCGGTTCAGTCGTCGATTGAGAAACTCACACCCGAGGAAGATAGCGTTGCTACTCGCGGGGAGCTAGAAAATTCATACGTTGAAACGAAGGTGCTGATCATGGGTTTCATTGACGATCATAAAGCAAAGTTACCTGATTCAGGTGCGCTGAACGCCTCATTTGCAGCCCCAAATACTGCACACGCTTCTAACTTGCAAAAAATTAAGTTGCCGTACTTTGGCGGGAAATACTCCGAGTACCCCAACTTCATCGGAATCTTCAATAAATTAGTTCATCTAAACCCCGGCTATGATCGAATAGAGAAATTTAATTATTTGAAAGGCTGTTTGCATGATGCCGCTTTGTCATCAATTTGCGATTTGGAAGTGACTGAAGCTAACTATGTGAAAGCGTTGACAAAATTAAAAGAACGTTTCGACAACAAGAATCTTATGTTCCAAGAACACATCACAAACATATTTGATTTGGCGAAGGTGTCGAAGCCTTGCCCCATTCAGATCAGAGCGTTGATAGACAGCATGAGTGCACATTTGAGTGCAATGTTATCATTGGGTACTTGTGAGAACGTAGTGCATGCCATTCTTATTCGACTAGTGACTGACAGGTTGGACCAGGATTCTCAGGAGAAGTGTAACGAAGCAGTTGACTTTAATAAATTATCATCGTGGACAGATTTTTCTAACATTATAGTTCGTCGATGCCAAACATTGGAAGCTCGAAAGTCGAGTGAGTTGACCACCGCTGTCGATCGACGGAATTCTGTTCGTGAGGGCAAAGAAGGCTCTCGGTTCAAACATAAGAAGGCTGCCCAAAATTCGTTCACTGTCTCGTCGTCAGTTGCAGCATGTGCCTTTTGTAAAGAATCCAATCATGCTATTGATAATTGCCCAGCATTTTTAAAGCTCTCTGCTCCGGAGCGATTCAATCAAACGAAAATACTTGGATTATGCATTAAATGTCTTTGCAAAGGTCACACGGTTAGGAATTGTTCTCGAAAAAATTGTGATGTATGTGCTCATCCACACCACACAAAGCTCCACCTCTTTAAAGTCTCAACTGGAAGTAATCAACCAAATTTATCAGAGCAAACGCGGGATGAAGAGGTCAACTTGCTGACAACACTGGTTAGTAGTGACAATACATCGAATGAGGGCTATGTATTTCTAGCAACTGCTATAATTAACATTCGAGACAAAACGGGTGCGTTACAGCCCATTCGGGCTTTGTTGGATTCCGCCTCTCAACTCAATGTAATAACACAAAGGGCCGCTCAACGACTCGGGTTGAAACAAGAGGAAATCTTTGCTGAAGTAAGTGGGTTAGGTCAGCGCACATCAAATTACAGATTCCAGACAAACGCAATTATTAGCTCTCGCCTGAATAATTTCTCAACCTTGCTTAATTTGGCAGTACTTCCAAGGATTACAGGGCCTCAACCTCATGTGCGTATCGATATTAATGGATGGGATTTTCCAAAAAACATTGAGATGGCAGATCCAGGTTTTAATCAACCAAATAGCATCGATCTGTTAATAGGGGCTGACACCTTTTTTAGAATTTTGTCGGTGGGTCAAATCAAGCTGGGCAACGATGATCCACTATTGCAGAAGACATTACTCGGCTGGATAATGGCTGGCAAATTTCAGACCAATGCGTCTCAAAAACCACACTGTTTTATGGTATCGACCGAGGTTGGGGGTAATGGGTCAGAAGACTGTCTGCGGAACATCGTGGAGAGGTTTTGGCAATTGGAAAATGTATCATCTCAGAGTCCTATAATGAGTAAGGAGGAAAGAGCTTGCGAGGATTTATTCATTGAGACGACGGCTAGATTGTCGAATGGCTCCTTTATGGTAAGGTTGCCCTTTAGGGACAATTCCGACCTGCTCGGTGATTCTTTCAAATCGCATACAAACGGTTCTTGAGCTTAGAAAGGAAATTAGGAAGAGATGAAACGCTGAAGGAGCAATACACCGCATTTCTACAAGAGTATGAAGAACTAGGCCATATGGAAGTTGTACATCCTCACGAAATATCTAGGATCAAGTATTATACTCCACATCAATGTGTACTGCGCCCAGAATCCTCTTCAACAAAACTAAGAGTTGTTTTTGATTGCAGTTGTAAAACATCGTCCAATTATTCTCTTAATGACACTCTGATGGTAGGCCCTACGGTGCAGGATGATTTGTTCTCTATAATCCTTCGGTTTCGGTTTCACAAATACGCTCTTACCGCAGACGTTTCGAAAATGTATCGACAAGTATACGTTACTCCTGAGGACTCATATTACCAATGCATTCTTTGGCGCTCCAAATCTAGCGATCAACTCAGAACGTATCGTTTGAAAACGGTTACATATGGTACTGCGGCGGCATCATACCTCGCGACGCGGTGTCTCCAGCAGATTGCAATCGATAATGAACAGGTACATCCCCAAGCTGCAAAGATTATTCGAAATGATTTTTATATAGATGACCTGATAACCGGTGCAGACACCCCAGGTGAAATACAGTCCATTCGAAAAATCGTCGAACAACTTCTGTCTTCGGCAAACTTCACGCTCCGAAAATGGTATTCAAATGATTTATCATTGTTGGAAGGTTTGCCAGAGACGGATTTGGAAAAACCTCTTCGCATTAATGACTCTGATGTCATCAAAACTTTGGGGTTGGTATGGCACCCTCACAAGGATACATTTGGATTTGTGTCACCACCACTGTCTCAGGGCGAACGAGTTACCAAACGCTCAGTTCTTTCTGATTTATCCCGCCTGTTTGATCCCCTAGGGCTTATAAATCCAGTCGTCGTACGAGCCAAGATTTTTATGCAAGAGCTATGGAGGGAGAAAATCAACTGGGATGAGTCACTCTCGTTGGAAATGCATTCGCAGTGGATCAGATTTCTGGATGATCTTGCAGAACTAAAAAATATAAGAATATCAAGATTTGTTTTCGTGGAAAATCAGATGGCTGACCTGGAACTACATGGATTCGCCGATGCATCAATAAGAGCATTTGGCGCATGCATCTACGTCCGATCCATAGACACCATCGGAAGTGTGTCTGTCCATTTGTTAGCCGCTAAGTCCAGAGTGGCCCCATTGGCAACAGAGTCGTTGCCCCGATTGGAACTTTGCGGGGCCCTTTTACTTGCTGAATTAATGGATCGAATCAAATTTAATATTAAGGCTGAACCAAAGAAGATCTATTTGTGGACTGACTCCGAGGTAGTGTTAGACTGGCTCCAAGCCCCACCTGCAACCTGGAATACATTTGTTGCAAATCGGGTGGCAAAAATACAAGAATTATCCAAGCAGGCAATGTGGCAACATGTTGACTCGAAAAGAAATCCTGCTGACATTGTGTCGAGAGGGTCAACAGTAGGTGAGCTGATTGATTCCATGTGGTTTCGAGGACCAAATTTCCTTCAGTATTCGTCAGACAATTGGCCTTCGCAGGAGAGACATCGCTCGACACAAGCAATGGAAAAACGAAACAAAAAAACCATTCTTATGACCACTTCGAACAATGACTTTTGTGCATACAACAGATACAGTAACTTTGAACAAGTCTGCCGAATATTCGCCAATGTATTTCGGTTTTACAATCGGCTAAGGAAACTATCTGAATTACCATATGATGGGTTTTTTAGTGTCCAGGAACTTAACTCATCCTTTTTACGGATAGTTTGGAGTATTCAGCAGCAAGAGTTCGCAGAAGAAATTCATCTTTTGGAAAACCAACAAGAGATACCAGCCAAAAGTCCTATCAAGGGACTATGTCCATTTCTAGATATCGAAAGCGAGGTGAGGCTACTTCGAGTCGGCGGCCGCTTAAAAAATGCAGACTTACCTTATAACAGCAAACATCCTGTGCTATTGTCTAAATGTTCAAATTTTATTAATATTTACTTTAATCATTTGCACAAACGCTTCTATCACGCAGGTCCTACGGCATTAGTCGCTATCAGTCGGCAGCAAGTGTGGGTGGTAAACGCAAGGGCCTTGGCAAGAAAGGTGGTTAGTAGCTGCATCCATTGTTTCCGCTATAAACCGAAGTTAAAACAACAGATTATGGGAAGCCTCCCGGAAAGAAGAGTCAAGTACGAAAAGCCATTCCTGGTTTCTGGAGTTGACTTTTGTGAACCCATACAGACAACCTATAGACTTCGAGGCAGGCAGCCGTACAAATCGTATATCGCAGTGTTCGTCTGTTTTGCTACCAAGGCCGTCCACTTGGAGGTCGTGTCCGACTTGTCAGCAAAGGCGTTTATTGCAGCATTTCGACGGTTTCTTGCCAGACGTGGGTTTTGTCAGCATCTGTACTGTGACAACGGTACAAACTTTGTCGGCGCACGAAACCTGATGACAGAATTTCGAAAGCGGTTCATCGAGCAACAAACCCAGCAGACGTTAGCATCCTGGTGTTCCTCTCAGATGGTTCAATTCCATCACATCCCCCCCCGAGCGCCTCACTTCGGGGGCCTGTGGGAATCCGCCGTAAAGTCTGCAAAGGGTCTATTGGTGCGCACGCTGAATTCACGGCTGCTTACGTTTGAGGAACTAGCGACGGCCTGTTCGGAAGTTGAAGCGATCTTAAATTCAAGACCACTCTGTCCGTTGTCGACAGATCCTAACGACGAGGAAGCCTTGACGCCAGCTCATTTTCTGACCGGCCAATCATTGGTCGCTATGGTAGAACCCTCCACTAACCATAACAAACTTTCTCTTTTACACAGGTGGCAGCAAATCGCAACACTGAAACAGTACTTTTGGCAAAGATGGGCACAAGAATACCTACTCGGTCTACAACAAAGAGCGAAGTGGAGATCCGAGTCACCCAATATTGCTATTGGAACGCTGGCGCTGATTTCAGAGGACAACTTACCTCCGCAGCAGTGGCTACTAGGTCGAGTAGTTGAAATAAAGCCTGGTTCCGACGGTCGCGTTCGTGTCGTAGATCTGAAAACGAAGAAAGGTATACTCCAAAGAACAATCCATCGTATCGCACCATTACCACTAGATGCGGATTGAATAGCCTGAGGTCCATTCAAAGGTGGCGGGATGTTTGGGCACCAACATCATAATAAATCCTAAAATCCTATCATTATATTCTTATCAATTCATATTGAAAATGTTCTAATGTAAATTAATCATAAAATGAAGTAAAACTCTGAAGTAAAAATCCTAACATTGTAATACATAATCAAATCATACGATTTCTATGTACTTTAGTAAAACAGTACTTAATACATGAATTTAATGTGCAACGCTCTTTTCTTTGTAGAGCGAAATGTTATAGATTAACTTTTTTTTGTGTGAACTGTCAACGAATAAAGACATGTAACTGGTAGTCAGTACACCTCGCCTTTTGATTGCTTTTGTTGGCTATTTTCGATTATTGAGTTGTTGTAGTGTCTCCTGGGAAGGTACAATCGGTCATTCGGACATTTCGACCTACGAGACTATAGGGAAAAACCATTCCCTCAAACAGGTATCAATATCGTATTTAATAGAACCAATTTAGGGTGAACATATACCTAGTACTCTGCCATGCAATTGTTTCGAATACCTCCGGAGGGATACACCGCAACTCAGTCGAAATTAATTGGATTTTTCCCAACTAAGTCGAATTTATTGTCCTGTAATTATCCCTAGAGTGTATGCCTGCGTGTGTAATTTGATGAGCAAGGAAATGCTTTACTCTCTTAATTATCTCAATCTGTTCAATCTCGAAATGACGCATCTACTCAGGAATTTCGCCAATGAAAATGCAATTAATTTATCTAATCCGAATGAGTTTATTCAATAACCAGGAAGGGGATTGCTATCTATTATCAGAGACAATTGAGAATGGCTATTTCTGGCCTAGCTAATTTGTATCTCTTAGGCTTAGGAGTTCCCATGTCAAGTTTTCATTATGAAGATGATTGAATTTCTAATTGAATGTCAGTGTCACTTCCACTATAACGATGCATTATAATAATTTATTTTATTCCAAAGATAAGAAAGGCTAAGTAAGAGGAATAACCTATACCTTTGTTCTAGACCCTCATCTGCCAGGCAGTCGCTGTCAAAAGAAACTATTTTGCTACCAAGGTTGCCTATACATAGTTTTGTGAATGTATTTGTGTGACTTCAACTCAACCTTCATGTCCTAGACATATTAGCTCTTAGGTATTTAATTTGAACTCCTGCCGCTGTATGACTATCTTCTCGAATAATACAGAAGGGTCCTAGTATATTCCGTGGTTTCGTTGGATGATTTTTTTACTAGCACATAACAGGTGCCATAAAATTCATCATCCTATGGGAAGATTCTCTCATTTTCAAATGGCGTCGCAGACTTATATCAGTACTTTACTCTTTAATGCCCAAATTATTGATTGAAATTCTTGATTGTATTGAAAAAAAGCGTGAGCCTCACCCACACAAGCTCACGTGGGAAGTGAATACTTATCCAATCCAAAGCAGTTGTGAATGTATAATGTGTAAGAGAAGAAGAAAGTTGTCTAGTACAATCGATAGAAAATGTGTAATAAAATTTAGTAATAGAAAATGTGTAGTAAAATTTAGTAAATAAGTATACATATGTACATCTAATAATATACAGCTCATTTTTTTAGTTTTCTCTTTAGGCACTATACATCATAAACTGTGAATACGAGTCATTTTGGTCAATTAATATAGAAGTTGTAAATAACTTGACTCCAGCGCCACCTAGTGGGCAGTCTTTTGGCATATGTCCTTCCTCAGGTCCCAGACTATCTCTATACCAAATTACATTATGATGGATTCACCGGTTTAGACGTTAAAAGGTAGACAGGCAGACAGACAGACAGACAGACAGACAGACAGACAGACAGAGAGACAGACAGATAGACAGACAGACAGACAGAGAGACAGATAGACAGACAGACAGAGAGACAGACAGAGAGACAGACATATAGATAGTTGATGTTTTCTGTATACATATTACCCCTATATGGAATCATTTCCCTTTTATCGTAACACATTTATCGTAACGCTGCATTTTCAAAAACAAATACATGGCTAAAGAAGTCTTCACTTAAAAAAAAATTCGCATAAATTAACTTTTAAGTAAAAAACATGAATCCTATATAACCTACTAAAAATTAAAAATTAAACTTAATTAATTGGTTTTTAAATAAAATATTGCAATGATGCCAAAAGGCGGTATTATGCATACATGGATACAAACTATTAAAATCTTTTTTTTTTAGAAAAGAAGAAGTTTCGGGCAGTAGAGGTTAATCAAAAACGTAAGTACCTATACACTCACATAGTGTAATAAAAGTCATAACATAACAAAACAGTTTATTTCATTTGAACCAACCCAACACCCAACGTGCATCATGCATGCACATTTGTACAGCTAAGCAGAAAGTTCGGCGAATCTTTCCTTTGTCTGAGTGCAGATTTATTTATTTTTACTAAGAAATCGCAAAAACCCGTTACAAAAGTGATAATACACATTCATGACATTTCACATGCGTAGTTATAAATCTGTTTTATTTTGTATTTAATTTGTTTACAAAATATGTAAAGTGTGTAAAAATTATTGAATTTTGTTGATTGAATTCCTAGATATGGACCGCGTGGAAGAGAGCTCTCTATTGGCTTTAAACATTCGGCTATACAGTAAAAGCCGGATAAGTGCATTAGCATTTATGTAGCTACGAATACCCGCTTAGCTGTTCAGAGGTACTTATCTACGAAGAAGACAAGTCCGCGAACAGGCGAAAGCTCTTTACAACCAACAATCGAAAAGGGACAGCCAATAGAAAACGTCAAAGTCTTACTAGAACTCACTGAATTATGTACTAGACTAAATTTATTACCTTTTGCTTTGTTTCGATTCTAGTGCTTTATGAAAATGCGTATTTAAAAGGGGAATATTTTATGTAAACTATGACGAAAGAAAGGTATGAGTACTTAAAAGGGGAATGTAGTTAGGCGATATATACTTAAAATGGGATTTTAATAAGAATATTACCGTAAAAATTTGGGGTTTAAAAAAAAACCGAGGATGGTATGCGGGTTTTGCACTTTAGAGGGTGGCTTTTAACCGGGTTTTACTGTACAATTTTCTACGGAATGTTAATCGGTTTGCGGGATCTCTCCGACTGCCAAATACGAAAACATGATATTCGACGAAAAAACCAGCTTAATGCGAAAATAGGCCCGGACGTGACCCAAAAGCCCATCAATTCAATGCCATCCAGAATAAGTGATGTGGTTAAGGCTACATGACATCCTAATAGGTATTAATTTCATTTCTTATTCCAATTTTCTGATCTTATTTTCATTTTTCTTTGGTGTGTATACACGTTCGTAATGTATTTTTTTGTGAATTTTATACTAACCATTCGTTGACCGACGACGATGAAATCCCTATAGGAACAAATTTAGACACTAAGACCAAATGAGACTTTTAAGTACCATATAACCTCAATGAAATTTGTTCTTTATGTACATATGTATGTTTAACTTAGTTTAGCCACAGATATAACGGTTTTTCTGACAGCATATTAGACTTTGAAGAAAGTAATTTTAGTCGATGTCTGTGTTTATAAACTAAATTGGTATTTTAACACAGTTTCGATCTTTAATTTGATTTAAAACTTAAATGCATTCGAAAGCCAAAAATATCATCTATAATCTATAAATATTATAAAACTGTTGAGGGTTTTTTGTTGGTTACCTAATGGCGTGAAAACCGCTGGACAGATTTCGATGAAACTTTTTTTAAAATGCTTCTCAGTTACCTGGGATGATCACATGCTATGTTATTTTTTGCTCAGCCTACTGGTTCTTACATAATAGTCAAAATAACTGTATATCAGTAAGGAATATTATGATTATACAGTCCTAACTCAGTAATGGATTATCGGATTGAAAAACAAAAAAAAAAAAATAGGTGAAATTAGTAGATTTGTCCCTCATTCATTTGAGGTATAAAACATCCTTCTGCGTTTTCCTGATGCTGAGCAGTTTCCAAAACAATTATTTAAAGCATCGCCCACAATTTTCCTTCAGTGGAGACCACTGCCAGCAGTCGCCCAGCAGTGGGTATCGTTGCAATAGTGTGTGTGTGTGTGATCATTATGTCTTGCACTTCAATGTGCTGTACAACAATCATCACCATTTGTGGCTCTCACACTCAACCAATCTTAATAAATGAGGTGTCAAAGGAAAGAGAATTTTCTAGAGCAGTGAATTGGATTTTTAGTTTATTAATATTGATACCAAATTAAAAAAAAAACGATCAAAAACAAATATTCTACCCAAAATGAACTCAGGATTTGTAGCTACAGTATTTCCCGGAATTGTGATAAAGCTCGAGTTTTCCTTGACTGTTGTCTAATTGTGTGGGACGAATGCACCGTGAGACAGTTTAAATCGTTAACAGAACCTAACAGGATATACTTTAGGCAAACGTTATCAGTAGTACCACGAGGCACAAAAGCTGACGAAGTAAATGTGTCTCTTGATAAGTCAAGTCTCTGGGGTCCAATGTTACTCAAATGCACTTGACCGTCAATATGCGGGCACGAACAGGCGGCAATCCAAACTTAAAATTGGTGGAGGAACGCTATTTGTTCCAAATAGTGTCTTCTACCGAAGAACTTACCTTTTACGGTGATATATCACAACTAACAAACCGTGAGAATTCTTAGCTTCGTGAGCGAGCTATTTTGTTGCCTCGGAAAGATCAAGCTCCAGCAATTGATAGCGAGATATTTTCACGTATTGATGGTCAAAGTGCAAAATGTAAGTATTTCAATCAACCGGGTTGTGGACCAAGAAGTAACAACCAGTTATCTGGTCGAATTTTGAAATTTTCTATCTGCTCCATCCAGGGCTTCTACCACATAAATTCAAACTAAAGGTGGGTGCACCCTGCACCTACTGTTCTTCTAAGAACCTTGAGCCCGCCTAAATTATGTAACGGCACCCGACCTAAAGTTGCAATTCTGCAACGACATCTGGTAGAGGCAGAAGTTTTGACGGGCTACGGTGCGGTGCGGTTTTTGAGAGCTATGAAATCTGCACTTAGGGGCTAAAAGTTACACATTGAAACGTTATAAATAAAACGCAGTTAATCAACAAAATTTATAAAACACTTTTGTGGACTTAGACAAATACTTTGATGTTTCTTCGCTCCCACTGAAATTGCATATTTGTTTGCATGAGAAAGCCCTTAGAATGCGAAGCAAGGCGAGCACGGTTAAATAAAAATAACTTCAAATAAACATTTTCTTTTAATAACAACTTTAGTTAGTCAAATTTTGTCTCTAGGAGTCATTGAAACGTCAAAAAATGAGTTTTCCATCTTTCTACGGATCTTGCACTTCAGTGCTAATACCTATACTTCCCTTAGCTTAAAAATTCTTACAAAAAATGGAGATTATAACTGTTTTTAATAGCTTGGTCAACAAAGGGTTAAATATTTGGTTAAAATTAATTCGAATATATTTTCGTTCATAAAACTTCAAATGGTGTACATACTGTATACATATGCCTTAATGAACATAATCAACAAGCAAAATCAATTTATTTGTATTTATAACACTGCCTTAGGATATGGTGTAAGTACGTGTGGGCCACCTACTACTATCCCCGTTTCAGCGTTCAAATTCCTCTTTCCGATATCCTAGAAATAACTATACGGTCTAAGGTTAGCTAGGTTGTAATTCCATGGAGTTATAAATAGTTTTATGTGGCAAGTTAAGCATACGAAACAAAAATACATACTGTGGGCGAAAAATTAATTAGGCATCCATTAACCGTCGATGTTTTTTTTTTTTTACCTCGTTTGCCTCAACGGTAGTTATTACTCGTAATTTACAATTTCCGGTAAAAATAAAATAATGTTAGCAGATGATGTATCCGCAGCTTTTGTTATCATTGAAACTTTTATACGGTTAATAAAAATTCCTTTATTTCATCGTTCGATAGTGAAATCTATTTTCAGAAAATTTTCGATATTTAAGAAAATGATTAAAAAAAGAAAAATAGAATTTCGTTATAGAAGTAGTAGTAGCTAGTAGTATTGAATTTATTGGATCATAAGTTGTTTCTCCAATTACAATTTTTACAAATTCTATTTAGCAATGGCAAAAGCCGTCAGCCACTTTGTCAATTTAATGTGTAGATACATACATATTTGCAGTTAAATTCATTATTTTAATATACACTTGTTGTGTGTAAATTAATAGTTTCGTGAGACTTAACACCTTCAGATTATTTTCGGTGGGGATTCTCTAATCAACGCCGATAAACCGGAACCGGACACGATGGACGACTTGGAAGCCAACATTCGACATACGGCCCCAGCTGGTCTAAAAAGTGGTCTTAGACTTCTAGATTGCGTTTATTCGTGGCGCCGATATGGTATCGGTGTGCATTAGAAATGTGTATATTCAAGGATTCAATTCACTTTGACCACAAACCTCGTGCCGTGCTCTACGTACCAATCAGGCAGACTCCTATGACGTAACATGCCCTGTCCTTCGTACCATAAATCACAATGCCAGACATCAACGTACAACATTACATAATAAATACTTTGTCCTTCCCAAAACGTTATCCAATCCTTCTTAGGAAATGATATTGCAATTGTGTATGAAAGCAGTCTACGTTGAATGGAATGGCAGTTAGGCAGTAGACAATATAAGCAAAAATACCGCCGCCAATCGCAATGTGCGGGAAATTGATACTTTTATAGGTTAAAAGGCACTGAATAATTACGAACGATTTTCTATTACGTATTAATTAAATTTAGACGGAATAACTTTGTTACAATGTCAGCACGTGTCACTCATTGACAGTTGATTGACATTATCTACACCAATGACATCGTAGGGAACTATAAATTGATACATAAACTAAATAAACAGCTTAAAGTAGTCAAAGATTCCGATACTTGTGTTCGAATTATTAGAAGAAGAAGCAGATAATGTTTTAATTTATCTATATGCGAATATAGAATTACTCGTACAGATGTTAAGTTATTTTGATTGCTTACGAGACCACTCGAAAACCATGTACATAGTGGGATTTCTTTCATCCATATCGAGTAGGTACTTCTGTGTAGGTCAGCTTATTAATTACTGGTTTGATTGTGTAATTTTCTAGAGTCTCTAACCCATCAGATTAGTGAGCAAACGTAGAACAATAACAGAGGATGTCAATGCCATGATTTGCAGCCTAAATTTTTGTACAGGTGTTTACACCTACAGTTATATATGCCACCTACTATTGAAAGTCCTGCGATAATCGAATAAAATGTTGCAGTAGGACCTTCTTAAGGGGTTACATGGGTTTTCTAGGGTAAAAAACGACTTATTTTTAACAATTTTTTTTTTATATAATAAATGAAAAAGTTCATTCAAACTTTTTACTAACTTAAGTATACAAATTTTTGTAGAAAAATATTTGAAACTTTGCCATTGCGACGTCATTTCCGCTGAGCCCTCGGAAGAAATGTGCCTGCAGAACTCATGACAGGATCAAATGAAGTCAAAAACAAGAATTAAGTGTTTTAGATAATACCTCAAACTAGAACTTAAAAGAAGGAAAAAACAAAAAAGTGAAAATTTGATTTTTGGCAGACATTTTTACATGAAAATTAAAAATTTCGGTAAAATTTGCTCTACATTTCTTTTTTGAAAATAGTTGCATTAGAAAAAAAATCCTTCGTCCCAGTCCTTGTCAATAATATCTGAAAGACGTGTGTCAAATTTCATCAAGATCGGTTCAGTAGTTTTCGAAAAATCTTGACAACCGACAAATACAGTTTCGAGGCGTTGAGTTGAGTGCGCTCCCAAGGCTCTATCTCTGAAATTATTACTCCGATCGACTTGAAAATTTAGGACAATCCTCTAGAGATGTTGTAGAGAGACAATAAAAAGAATTCGATTTTTTGAAGTCGTGAAACCCATGTAACCCCTGAAAACGCCTCCAAATCATTCTCAAAAATTCAGCTCCAATTTGGTAATGTTTATTGTTGACGTTTTAAAATTTGAATTTTAATAATTGTTTACTTTGTAATTTAAGTTGTTGTTGATTTAGTTAGTTAATTTTAAGTAATATTATTATAATAGTAATATAAGTATTATAATAGTTGTTAGTTTATTGTTTTTTTAGTTAATCACAATTATTTTAACAATTTCTTAGTTTGTCATTTCCTAGTCTCTTTTGGTTTGGCTAAAAGCCGCCTACAAGATTACCACTTAAATATTTTTACGTTTTAATATATTAATCTATCTATCTATGTATATAATTAAATTGCTAGCGCAAGACCTTGTGATTCCTCCTGAGAGTTTATTTCTGCACCGTATTCGGTATTTGATCATAAATATACAGGGAGTAAGTTCTACTGTACACATCAGTCATCTACATATTACGGATGTGAGCAAGTATGTTTCTTTCAAATGCAAAGGAAAATAAAAACAAAAAACTCGATGTGAAGCCAGTTTTTTTGTTTCTGTCCGTCTAATAGAATTAAATTTATAATTAAATAATTTCTAATTGATATACGTGTCCGCGTTCGATCAAGGGAGTGTCCGGTTAAGGGCCCGTAAAATGTATGAAATCTAACACATAAATGCTTGCTTGATACGTATAAAGGATTTGTCCGTCTAATAGAGCTGTCGTAATGAGAGATTTTACTGTATCTGTAACAATCGTTCGATTTGTAAGATTTTTTCCATTCCTAAATTGTTTGAAAATATTGTTTATAGCAAAATTGTGTTTCTTGTTAACAATGTAATAAATCGGACCATCGACATGGAAGATCTACTTCAACGAATCTGACACTTTTTTGCAACTATGTCGTGAATCATTTCGAACTTGGTATGCAAACTTATGTAATTTTTACTGATTTTGCAAAAGCCTGCGATAAAGTTGGTCATCGTAGGTACCCTTATTCAGAAACTACCTACTACAGGATTTCATTCTATCTTGCTTAGTTGGGTTCAGTCCTACCTAGTTGGTAGGGTTCAGTATGTTAAAATTGATGATTGTATTTCTGTTTCTATTAGAGTAATATTAGGTGTTCCTCAAGGGAGTAAGCTTGGGCCATTATTATTTCTGTTGTTCATCGACGATCTTCCACTAGTCGTCAAGCATTCCTAGTGCCTTAATTTTGCCGCGATCAATGACTGCTGAAAGCGGAATTACCTCCTTCTTAACCGCGTACAACAAGACAAAACTTTAAGTTTTTAAAATCGGATTGGAACTAATTAGTGTCATAGATAGGTTCATTATAACCATGCAAAATGAGACAATAGGTCTATTTGGTAACTTTTTTTGTTTGTAGTAAGTTTTGCGTATTTTTCTGTTTTTTTTCTGTTTCTGTTAAAATTAATTTAAATCTGATTTACACCCGAAGCGAATAATTGTGGGCACCGTAGCGCAAGTGGTTAGTGTGTCGGACTACTGAGCCAGCGGTCTCGCGTTCGCCGTTCGGAGACGGCAGAAAACTGTAGGTCCCTTCCATTCGTGCAAAAATATAACGCACACACACAAATTGTTGCGGGAAGCTAGGCTTGGTTCTACCTAGGACTGCTAAAGCCAAATGTTTATTTATTTTTTTATACTAAGCCTATTAAGCGGAAATATTAAACGACATATAGTATTACGCATTTTATCGGGTGATTCATTTTTTTATGCATTTACAGTCATGTGACAAAAAATAGGAAAAACTCATTTACATTAAACGTGATGCCCTTAATGCGACAATTCGTCTATGGACAAAAATATATAACAAAAAGTTACAGTCATTTAAAAGGGAAAAAATCATAACTTCATGATTTAGCTGTCAGTTTTCTTTTTTGCCGACATGAATTGCACCTACACGTGCACCTACACCAATCTCAAATTTTTATTTTAAAAAAATCGAATAAATGCTGGCGGCAAAATCTGAAATGCCACTGCTTCCCTTGATCTGATCAAATTTTCACCCGTGCGTGCGAAAAGCTTTACGACGACGACGTCAGCGCTGTCATAACATTTGTTGTACATCCCACCCGTTCCGGATATACAATTATGGGTATGTTTGTTATTATGGCCGATCCATAAAATAGTCTGCAGGTGATTTTTAATGTAATCAGTCAGTGTACGCAAGTTAAGGAACAAAAAAAAAAAAAAAAAAATTCACGCTGTATTTTATTTCAGAAGAAAACCCAATGTGACTTCAAGTTTACCAGCTTTCTAGTCAATATCTAGAACCTTTAAAGTAAACAAATAATCATTTTACAGGAATTAATTCTACAGTTTGGAGAATGAGTTTGACAGTGGGAGTGGTATACACAGCAACGGGCCTCTAGTAATTTAAAGTATTTCGAAATAAGTGTGCCTAGATGGTTAGTTGTTAATTGGAATGGCAAATTAATAACAAAGGACTCTCTGGCGATCTGAGAATACGTATCCAAGAAACGAGGACGAACACTCGAATAGTCGAGTGCAAAAAAGGCTTAATATTGGTATGATTGGTTGGTCGCCAATCATGTAAATTAATTCATAGAAAATTTTAATTTTTGCTTGATGTCCTTTTATTATTGAAGAAGAATATTGGGGTGGATTTCTATCTTCAATACCCACTGAGCTACATACATAGTAGTTCCTTCCTTCAAACAAGCAGGTACCCAAAAGTTATTCAATTATAACTTCTAGTGCATTAAACCTGGAATAACGAAATTGGGCTAATTTCATAGACAATTTATTGATTATTGCGTATCACAGTTAAACATTTACAGTTAGTTAAGTTACAAGAACCATTCAAAACCGAGCATTAGCCTGTATGCAGTGTCCTCTATCAGACTGAATACTAGCTAAACACAGTCGCTGTAACTAGTCTGCCCATGCCCATGCGAGAACTCTCGCATGAGAAAATCCAACCTCCAAAGTATAATTCGTCAGTGCTCCAGGAAATTCTCTTTCTTTTGATACCTCATTTATTAAGATTGGCTTAGTGCGACAGCCGCAAATGGTACCTATACTAAAGAATTAATATGTATAATATTCTTGTTAAAATCCCCTTTTAAGAACATATCAGGTCTGTTCAGTAAAAAAAAGTAAAAAAAATACAGCCATATTCAATTACAGCTGATTTTGACATTTCTCACGATTCTGTTCTACCTCAAAAGTAGGTGCAGAAAAGTTGTCCAGCACAGAGTTACTGAACACAAAAAAGATCAGTCTCGGACAAAAATTTTTTTTACTGAACACCAAAACCTGTACTTTTCTGTACTTTTCTGTCCAGCACAGAGTTACTGAACAGACCTATCGTTTCCCTTTCTTTCCTCATAATTTACATGAAAAATTCCCCTTTTTAATACCGTTTTTAATAAAGCACTAGAATAGAAACAAAACAAAAGGTAATAAACTTAATCTAGAACATAATGTGGTGAGTTCTAGTACTCAACTAAGAATTTGACGTTTTCTCTTGGTTGTCACTTTTCGATTGTTGGTTGTGAAGATCTTTCGCCTTTTTGCGGACTTATCTTGTTCGTTGATAAGTACCACTGAGCAGCTAAGCGGGTGGTATCCCGGCGCGTCGGTGTTCTAATGAAAATTACTGAAACATCAAACATTGATGAATAAACATTTCAAAATTATTAAAAAATATTTTATGTTCAAAAAATATGTGCGATATGACAGTCTTGCATTTTGTCATTTGACATTTAGGCACATCGGTTGCTGTCATATCAAAAGTCAAATGCTGTTTCACTACCGCTGAGTCGCAATCCACACGTTGACTCATGAGTCGCGACTCTTTTCTATTTTCTGTTTTCAACTGTCATTCGGTGAGGCGCTTGAATCCACATGTTGACTTTTGAGTCACGACTCTTATAATTTTTGTTTTCGTAGTTTGACAATTCTCTTTTATTTTTTTCTTTCGCTTTTGAAATGGTTACAACAGCTCTGTATTTATTAGTTTCTATGAAGATGTATTGCTTACATTTTGTAATTTTCCTAAAATAGTAACTATGAAGAATCTGTACTAGTTGTTATACAAATTTAGATGTATTCCATATATGCATAATCATTTAAATCATCAATTTTTGTTCGTCAATTTAAATTCTTTCGTAATTTTTAAGACAATTGCGCTCTATGCGCAACGAAAATAAATGGAGCGAAATAGCACAACAAGAAAAAGAGAAACGTCAAAAAGAGTCTCGGAAAATTCTGCCCGCGACCCACCGGGCAGCTTGCTTTCTATCTCATCGTTCTTCTCTTTCGTACTCGTGTGAGTCGCGACTCATGAGTCAACGTGTGGATTGGGACTGAGCAGCTAAATAAGAGATTAAAATAACGTTTTATCCACCAATCTAGCATTTAACCTCTACAACTATTACACAGCCACAAACACGTATTTTCTTCATTGCATTTGACAGCTGCTGTCATTACCAGCGGAATAAAAGTTCCTTCCTTATGAACACCGTTTGATTTGGGAAACTCGTTCTTGGAAACCGTTCGCCAGTATGGTTCGGAAAACATAATATCATGTGAAAGTGGTGTAATGAGGTGAATACCATGCCCCACCAGCAATGTGTGAGCAAATGTGGAAAGCAATGATTTTTCCATTCAATTTGATATCATATCCGGAGTTCCCTTACATATTCTTATGTACTCGTACATGTGTATCACCGCATTATCTCCATGCTCTGTTCGATTACGATGCTGGAAAATGAACATCCTGCCGGTGGAGTTTAATGGATCGAAAATCACAGCACAACATCAAATTTGGGGTGTCATGTGTTTCCGTGTGAAGATTGAACCGACATTATGATAATTGTGCATATATATTGGTTTGTTATATTTTCTTTGAATAACATGTAGGTGCTCGCACATATGCAAATCGAGAAAATTCAAGTAGGCGCACATATGTTGTGTTGTTGAAGGTCACATTTTAAGATGTGGGTTTCATTGGGAAACCAAAATTTGAATAACCTCTACTACATGTGTCTAAAAGTACTAGAATAATGTTTTCCTTTAGAAATTTGCATAATTTTTTCACATCTTAGTTAGTAGGTCTTTAATATGTTTAAAATGCGTAAATAAAACGCTTGCCTTTTTTCACAGTACGAGCTTAAGTAACATGATTAACACAAATTTTATATTCACAGGTGCAGGTTTAGACATAAACTTCACCTAAGTAGTGGTTTAAGTTAAGACACAGACTTCCCTGGCTTAGGTGTCGAACAAGAGAATACATAGTTGCTACATAGTTGCCGTACTGAAATGATACTAACTCTAAAATACAAGATCAAACAAATATTTTGTCTGGCATTGCTGTTGAAGGCAAATGTCAAATGAAATTTCCTGCAAGGCAGTCATCCTTTTCTTTTGACAGCACATGTAAAATAAAACCCTTATCGTTATCCGGGATACCGCCGCCGCACAATGGGGCAGAATGGCCCTAAAGTTGGCATTAAATCAACCAATAAAGCTAGGAACTTGAAAATTGGAATGATTACTCCTGGCGCCAACTTAAATATATTCTTAAGTTCACTTATGGACACGCCCATCAAAACGCTCACTTTTTGAAAAAAAAGACACTTTTTCTTATGCATGCTTGGAATATGATTTTGTTTCATAAACAAAGTTTATAGAAATGTTATTGAGTAAAAATCAATCAGGTAGTATTTTTTTTTATTAATTTGAACTCGGTAATTTTTCTATTAATATCGTGGTCCATTTTACAATTTCTCTTCTTAAAAACTCGATTTTGGCTGTCTTATCTCTGACAATTTGAGCTCTTTATTATGTCTTGCCTTGTTATAGACACGGTTTTGAAAGTTATTTGGCCTAAAAAGTAATTAAAATAAAACAATTACAAAAATGTTCTATTGTTTGTGGTCACCAACAAAAATGTCTGCGACACGAAGGGGAGCAAATTGGAGCAAAAAAATACATATTCTGAAATTAGACAAATCACTTAATACAGGAACATATAAAACCTTGTGGTATCTCACGGGCAACACAACTAAATGCAAAACTAACATATTTTTTTTACACTTTTCCTTCCTTCAACCACAGATTAACAAAAATGTATTTTGATTCCATTGCAAAAAAAATTATCTTGATGTATCCAATAGATTAGAAATAACACACAAATTAGTGTACGCACTGAAAACGAAAATACACGTAGGACTTATTCTTCATTTCTGACGATCTGCCGAAGATCACGTGAAAGGATGACCTTTCTCTCTCGTATTTTTCATTCTCTATCAAATTTACAACAGAAATAAAACGGGAGTTAAAGATAACGCTCAACTTTGTAATTTGATTTTTTGCCAACTAAAAGGGTATTTTGCCCCAGTGTGCGGCGACCCAATTCTTAGTTTTAGTTTGTTTGACTATTTATTTCATAAAAAAGTGTAGTTCTAACAATTTTGAATACTTAGTCTATATGGCCTGGCTTAGGGCCGTCTTCCAGATTGACATTATATAAAAAAAAAAATTCTAATTCATTAATCATGTGTAGAACATTGTGTACATCGATTATTTAACAAATTTAATATTTTTTTCTAAAATTTTTTATCTATAATGAATTTTCTGTAGCGAAGTGCGCTCATTGCGTAGTTGTACAATTTATCCCAGCCTCGGTCGCCGCCGTTTGGTCTTCGTTTCCTCGACCGACCTGCGCCCAAAGAAGGTGCAGCGGAATTCTATTCTATGAGGATAAGGCATATGGCAATGAAGTGAAATACATCCTTCCGCTATCCAAGGTTACAGAGGCTACACAAAAGGGGCAGTTGGGGAGGTGCGGTATATACAGGGTTTTTCAACAGGGACGCTACAAAAGTAGAGCGACAGGGACAGCAAACGACGCCATATTTCTTGCCGCTCTTTTGACATTTCTCTTCAGTAAGATTTGCCATTTCATCATGGAAAGATATACGAGCCAACAACGATACATAATTATTAAAATTTACTACCGAAATTCGGAGTCAGTGGCCTCAACGTTAAGAGCGCTACGTCCAATTTATGGTCGTCATAATCGTCCTAGCACCTAGCAGATCAACAATTGAGCGTCTAGTGGAAAAATTTGAATCCACAGGCACAGTACAAAATGTTCCCGTGCCAATGAGACAATGAAGTGCCCGTAGTGTCGAGAATATTGCTGCCGCCCAAATGTGTCTCTCACACGTCGTTCTCAAGCGTTGGGCATCTCTGTGACGTCGTTGTGGCGAATTTTGCGAAAAGATCTTGGCCTACATCCTTACAAGATTAAATTGACGCAAGAACTGAAGCCTCTTGACCACCAGAAGCGTCGTATGTTCGTGAATTGGGCTGAGCAACAACTTGAAAATGATTCGGATTTTCATCGAAAAATCATCTACAGCGATGAGGCTCATTTCTGGCTGAATGGCTTCGTCAATAAACAAAATATGCGGTATTGGTCAGGCAGCAATCCACACGTACTCCATGAGTCATCATTGCATACCGAAAAAATTACGGTTTGGTGTGGTTTATGGGCCGGCCGCGTCATTGGGCCGTACTTCTTCCGTGATGATCAAGACCGGCACGTTACTGTGAATGGGAATCGCTACCGTTCAATGATAACCGAATATTTTTGGCCCCAATTTATTGGAAACCAAGTTTGGAGAACGTGTTATCAGTTCACCTCTTATTTTGAAAATATTGCCTATCATCTCAGTTGAGTGACTCTCCAGGATATAAGTTCTGTCCTGCAGATGATGGTTCAATTCGCTATAATATGTACTATATTACAATGACTGAGCTTCGGTTACAAATTGTTCACAGATCTCCTGTCGCGATTTTTCCCATAATGAATGGAACTAATGCTTCAAGGAGATCAGCTGGTTATTAGGTGGAAATAAAAGGTTGAAGCCACATTGCGATGCTAGGTTTTTTGTATCCTTTCTTGCTTCATCCCCATGACTTTTATCACATAGTCGAGACGGAGTTTAAGCGTTGCTAGAAATAGGGGTGCTACTCCAGTCTCCAGATAAATCATGTAGCTGGGAGAACTTTTTGGTAGTCTAAAAACTCGTCGTACGAAATAGCGAACAAAATTTTCTACAGTTTCAGATGAATAATATCCCCATACTTGAGCAGCGTAAAGCAAGACGGATACTGCAGTAGCACGGAATTATTTTTAGTTTCGAGCCATGGCTGATGCTGTTATTGTTGATACAACAACCACTTCCAACTTTTCGGATGAACAGACGTTGAGTATCGACAACTGCGCTCTAATTTTGGTAATATTTTTAATGATTTTTAAATGGTCGTGAAGCGTCAAACGCTGCATGATGAAACTGTTAACTTTACTTTATATTTTGCACCTGGAAGTGAAAGCAAAATCTTTAGGGAAAAAACGATCACCGCTGGCTGGTGAAAGTTGAGTAACGAAATATTCTTTTATGAGCGTCAAGGTGGGATAGCCCCCCGTAAGGAAAAATACTATCAAAGATTTAGAAAACAGAATTTTCAAAATAATTTTTGTGAACCAATAAACAAATTTAGCATCAATTTAGATTTTTCTAAAAGGTGTGATTTCAAAACAATGAACATGTATTCAAACCGAAAAAAAATGTTCTAAAAGTATTCTGCTAAATTACACAAGTGTCAATCGTTCATATCATTGTTGCCTTCGAAAATATGCTCGATTGTCAGAAATTGACATATTCTGCTGCACTTACAGCAATATATGTCCAGTTCTTCTGGTAATGCTCAAGCTAAGCGACTTCCGCGCGACGCGACAAGTCGACAAATGTAAATTCACTTATCGAACTATGCTTGTTTGACAACTGCAAATTAACTCTGTAACAGAACTCAAACCGTTGCACCTGTCAAAAGAATTAATTTCCCTTGACTGGTCAGCATTCGTCGACAATTGTTTAGATAAGTGAAAATGGCGAGAATCACTGCGGACAAAAGAAATGCTATTTTAGGTAGTGGTGTATATTTTATCGTTTAGTCTGGTAGCAAGATTATGTGCAGTTGATTGAGATAAGTGATTTTTTTCAATAAACAGATGATCATTTACATCGAAATTAATTCTTGACGTAAAAACTTTAAACCTGTGACGAGGTTCACTGTTATCACTATCAAATTCAGCCTCAGAAAAGTACATTTTGAACTAAATATTATTTTATTTCTATATTTGTATTCTCTTTTTCAAAGATATTGCATAAAAAATGCACTTGCCAGCTTTTGATAATATTCCAATCGGGTATGGTATAACTCGCGGTTTCTTTCTCGCATTTTGTTATTTCGCTGCGATCATTTCACAGTTTATTATTTCGCATATCAAAAACTCGCAATTTGTTTGTTCGTATTTTTTATTTCGCAAAATTTTATTTCGATTTTTAATTATTTCGGCATAGGTTATTCCGCATTTATTATTTCGCTTTATTTTATTTACTTACTTACTTAGTTGGCGCTACAGCTCGAGGTGAACCTGGGCCTGCTTCTCGCAACCATTTGTGTGTGCGTGTTATATTTTGCACGAATGGAAGGGACCTACAGTTTTTTGCCGACTCCGAACGGCGAGTTGAGAAGCTCAATCGTGACAAATGATACTCTTTGATGCTTGTCAGACATTCGAAAGAGGTGGGCACTGTGAAAAACTTTTAGGTGTTTGCGGCGGGATTCGAACCCAAGACCGCTGGCTCAGTAGTCCGACGCACTAACCACTTGCGCTACGGTGCCCACTATTTATTTATTTTATTTGGCAAAATATTATTTTGTATTTTGATTTTGTTTGGCTTTCATTCTATCACATGTTGAAATTTCGCGCGAAATTCTTAACAAACAAAATCAAAATACAAAATAATATTTTGTCAAATAAAATACTATCAAAGATAAAACTAAATAAAAATAAAATGTTCAATATAAATAATCCTTGCTTAAAATTAAACTCAAACACAAGGAAACAAGCGTCTGAATAGCATTGTGCGAATTAACGGTTTGCCAAGTAAGCAAAGGCAAAAGCACCAAAAGCCAGTTGATAGAAGCGCCATACATAGAAATGCTAAAGAAGTAATGCGAGTTAATCTTACAGCGAGATAAACGCAACACGAAAGGACAATTTGCCATATGAGTTCTGCGAAATAAAAGAAATATATTTAGACAGCCGCGAGATAACAGTTTGCGAAATGAAAACAGCGAATTGTCGGTTACCCATTCCAATCACCTGTCCTAATTGAACCACAATTCTACGAGTGTTTCTTGACATTTGTCGTGTTCTGTTACAGAAAGAGGGAAATTATATAATTTCCCACTTGTCATCTTTCCTCGCGACAATTGTCGAAAGCTCACGGACTTGTCGTGTTGTGTTACACAATTTTTTACAAGTTGTCGCAATTCACTTGTCCTACAAGTACTTGTCGCGTTCTGTTACAGGCCCCTGCTGTTCAGTCTCTGGCGCGCTTACTTCCTAGCTACATCACCAAATCCTCACTTGTATTCAGGGTCTGCAGTTGAGAAACTAAATAAACTGTGTACAGTTAAATTAAAATTAAGATAAGCTATTTTGTTCAAAATTAAGCTTGTTTTCCGTGTTTTTCTTATAACTAAGGTATATAAAATAACGAGAATATCTTGACGCGAACGCGAACGCGAACCAGTTATTCCTAGCATGCGACTTATTTGCCAGTGCATCTATGGAACTCCAATGGCAATTTGTCATCAATGCCATCGATATTAACTCCGGAAATATTAAAGGAAACTGTCACACGATGACATTCAGTTCCATTTCCTCTTGTTTCCAGCAATGACGCAAAAGGATGGAAATCCTATGTGATTTCATGGTAATTTCCCTGTCAAACAGAGTAGCAAACGTATTTGCAAATACCAGACATGTGTGTGCACTGCAGTGCCCTGACATGTGTATGCTCTCACGTCAAATTAGTTTTAATTGAATTGCATAGTATTTTTTTTTTTTGTATTCCAACAGGATATCGGCTACGTTTTTACATAAACAATGTTAAGGAATCCATACTCGACAGTAGGTTCATTATGGAGTTTTTTTTTTTTTTTTTTAGTTTTTACTCGGAGAGATGTAGCAGAGCTACTCAGAATAATTGAATTACTGGGCACGTTAATTAGCATCGATTTTCCAGATTCGAGTGATATTGTTCCATTAGCATTGACAATGTTGACGGTGAGAGATTCCCTTCATGTGAAAGGACTACAATACGTACGAGTATATACAAATATATGTATAGAAGTATCTTTTAACTATGTAGAACTGGAAAGGAAAGTGGTAGAGTCACTTGATGCTGTATCTATGCAGATGGGTATAGAAGTGAATGTACTGTTGTTAATAGTTGTACGTTCTTTCGACATACTTATACTAAGGCAAATGACGTTCGCTGTTAATTATGCTCAGTGCTCTTTGTAGTTGTCTTCAAAAACTATTTGTCTTTGTAACCGAATACGAGATGCACCCTTTTGCGACTTTAATAAGGGATATCTATACACACAGTGCAACTAAACATGGAACATAATAGCCGTAATAGCCGTATAGTCTCCTTGGCTTCCGTTGCAAATGGTCCATGTCGGCCCATTGTGATATCGCTAATATTCTAGCTTCCGTGGTGGCATAAGTATCTGAGTTCCAACCATTCGGACGCTCTGTCAAATTTAAGTAGATCCGATGGTGATCCATCTTATAGCTCGTCTTTGGGTTCGAAGAAGAATTTGCCTGGGGTTTCATTTCTCAGTTGGCAGAGGTTTGGACAGTGACAGGGGAAATCGGTCGTATCGCTATGAACCTCTCACCGCACCGCATCATCATATTTCATCATCGCTTGGATGTAGTTTTAAGAGCGATTTTCTGTCTGTTTTCTGGTTCTTGTTTTGTCGTATTCTGGCCACAACCTTCTTGATACTTCGCAGGTGGTTAGTGATTTCCATATGTTATCTGCTTCAATTTATGATTTTTGTTAAATTTTGGCTTTCAGCGTACAGAGTGGAGGTTTAACCATATCATTTGCCTGCTCTCCGTCTAGTGGCGAGTCCTTTCTGGCCAATTCATCATTATTTTGAGGAAATATACAATCCTGAATATTATCTTTGATAAGGATATTATTTTTCCTCAATCGGAAAATCTGTCATCCAGTTCTTCAATTGACGATGAAGTTGAAGGACTTGATAGTTGTTCGCATCGTATACGACTTAGGACTTTATATTAAATAATACGCCTTTAGCTTTGCTCAGGATTGATTGTTACGAAAATATTTCGGATAGTTCAAAATGCTTCAGACAATTTCACCTGGAGTTTGCAGATCAAATAGATGTCATTTTTTTTGCACTGTAAGGCAGAGACTGCCCTAAATTCGCACTTCGTACATTGGATGTGAGTACTCTGTACGTACTCAGTTTGAGAATCAGCTTTGTTATTTTTGTTGATAATATGCAGTGCAGGCCATTAAGGCTCTTATAAAAATTGCATTGAAATGATTTTTGATAACAATTATGTGTAAAAGATAATATCGGTCAAATGTGCAACACGGCTTCGCGAGACAATGCGTGCCGGGAACCTCTCGAGCAATAAAGTTATCGTTTGTGTGTGCGTGTTATATGTAGAACTAAATGAACTTAGAGTTTTAGCCTCCAAGTCTGAAATTGTGATGAAATTTTATCCAAAATATAAGTTGTCAGATGGTCAAATCGAATACAAATTCAGCGCAGTATTTGTCAATTCTGACAAAAAACTAAAAAAAAAAAAAAATGGCCAAAAAATGTATCGGAAGACAACGGTAATACCATCATTGCCAAACAGCACATAACAATGTTAATAATAACCTATATATGTTATGTATATAAATAGAGTCAAATCACGAACCGTGACGGCGGAAACAATTAGTGTAATTTTGGGCAGAATGCCCATCGATATAGAAGCAAAAAAGTCAGCGGCGCAATGCGGAAGCGAGTAAGAAGAAAGGAGAACCATCAGCCAGGCCATGTAGGCGGTGTGGCAACACAGTTGGAATAGTACAATCAAAGGAAGATGGGCATATACACTGATCCCCAAAAGTGAAAAAAACAAAAGTGAACCAAAGGAAGAGCTGGCCAAGTTATTCATTCGAAAAGGCCGAATCTTTTGCTATTCGTATGCACCGCGCTCCCCAATAACCTTAAGAAGTAATTGGACGAAATGGTGCTGCAAGGGGTTATGGTGCCGGTAGACATCCGCATCTGGGTGGCCTTGATGCCGCTCAATAAGTTCGTGAAGAGAGAGAGAGAGAGAGAGAGAGAGCGCCATCCATAATTTGGATGCCAATAGTGGCTTCTGGCAAATAAGAGTCAGAACTGCTGTTCAGGAGGTTTTGCTATAACCGCCTCCCAGTTGGAATCACCTAAGTTTCAGAATACTACCGGAAGAGAATTTTCATAGTTCGAAGATTGAAAGGATCTTTTTTCAAGTGATGGTTAATTTGGAATTATACATACTTTTTTCGGGAAAAGCCATATCAGCCATAACCGCCACAATTTCCCCAAAGTCATCGAGTCCCCATAGAACGAGTCTCTGGTTGATTTGGATTACATTATCTGCAAATATCCGTGCCTGTGAGCCCGAGCCACTTGGCATATTTGCCCCGGAGTCAATGTCCGGATAATATTTGTAGAGCTATTCTTATTTGTGCCCTGCTAAGTCTAAGGATTTCTTTGTCCTTTTGCGGTCCAGTGACGGCCAAAGTGCCTCGGAAATCCTTTGTCCTACCATGTTAGACCATCTGTTGGAAGGATTTATGTTTTATGTGCTACCAAATTGTAAGTATCATCCCTGTGCACACTGCGAATGTGAACACACTCCTTAGTCGTTTATAGTTCAGTGCATCGGCTGCGATAGTTTCCTTCAGTGCGCCGGTGCCACGTTTCGTAGTCTTATTCGTTCAGCAAAAAGATTATTCTCCATTTTGCATTAGAAGAGTGACGTCTGCACAGGGAGGATACAATTGTAAGTTTCTTTTATACTTATTGAATTATTGTTTTAATATTATATTTATTATACACATAATTGTAATCAAAATCTGCATAATCTAATGAGCGCAACTTCTGCAGCAGTCATGTCTCAGCCGTGCAGAAAAATAAAATAAGCTGCAAATTTGCACAAAAAAGCGGTAATTTTACATTTGAGAACACAAGTGATGCCGGGATATTTGCAATGGTAATGCAGTTTTCCTACATTTGTGGACGCAATATCTGCATTGCTGCAGTTTTTTTTTTTTACAATTATGAACTCACCCATATTTAGGAAATTAAAACCACTTTAGCAATTGTCTAGGAGAATCAAACGTGCGTTATTATTTAAACTCCGGCGGCGAAAACATCTCTTTCATCACCTTCTCGTCCTTCTCGTAAAACTTTCTTTTACCATTGATTTAATGCTACATAGGGGTGGAGCAACCTCGGGTAGTGGAAGTTCCCGTCCTTTTCTTGCCAACTCATCGGCAAACTCGTTACCTTCTGTCTCAGAATGACCAAGCACCTTCACAAAGTCTTACCCAGCTCTGCGTGCATAATGCCCTGAGCACTAGGAGGAGCTGACGTATCTCCTGACTGAAAACTGCACTTAAAAGCTAAATATCAAAGTGAATTTCAAAAGTTCATTACCTAATGTAACGTAACTTAAAGTCCAAATGCCGTTTATTGACATTTTTCTTAATAAGAAAACTTGAGCTGATTAAAGTTTATCGAATAAAAAATTCTTCCGAAAAGAAATGAAAACTTGTCAGTACTTACTTTGATGGAGAAAAGCCGCTTTTCGTCCTGTTAAGCACATCATAAGCAAATGTTTTCCTGCAAATTGTTATACTATATGTATGTACCTATATAATATATTTGCATAACTTTATTATCGTTGTTGGTAGTATTATGTTCTTAGACCTGTTTATGTAGGTTTGGATTTTTTTTTGTAATTTTTCAATTTATTTTGAATTACCTGTATAAACTGTGATGAAGTTTTAATCTGACGTGGGTTCTCCTTTTCATTTCTTTTGCTTTCTTTTCAATATTTGGGCCAGCATTAAAATTCAGTGACACCTAGTTTAAAAATGTCGTAATGGCTTATATTTAAATAATTTATTACTTTATTCGAATACGGAATATAAAAGTAAGCTCGGGCGGCTATGTTAACACGAAGACAAGTTCAAGATGCTTTAGATTTGTTTTCCAAACTAAGCGGGTAAATGAGATTTTTCTTAGAGGATAACAGATAATTTATCCATTTTGATGAAGTGACTTTGAAGGATAAGATTAAGGTGAGATTATGGCCGAGCAAAAATCTGGGAAATAAGAAACGTTTAGAGCCTCGATGATATTTTATCCATTTTGAAAGCAAAAGTTATGACTTATGACTTGAATTGAATGAATTATGACTTGATATTGAGTTTCGCTTATTATGACAGTATACGTGTGTTTTATATGTACATATGTAGGGCAGTTCCCGTACTTTTTAGTTAACAACAAAATGGGGTAAAAATGCATTAAATGTTCAAAAAAGAACGCACATACATGTAGGTATATGCGTTTAACACAAGAACAGGGTTATGAGCTGGTATATTCAAACCAAACTCTAGAATATCTGTACCAATGAGATCATTTCCGGCGTGTTTCAGGAAAATTTCATGTGCGACAGTTTTATCCTCGAAACAGAAAAGAAAGGTGTCTTGCTTTAGATGGCGTTTAAGTTCGGTGTGAACCAGTGCCTACTTCCCGCAACCATTTGTGCATGCGTGTTATATTTTTGCACGAATGGAAGGGACCTACAGTTTGGTGCCAACTCCGAACGGCGAGTTGAGAAGCTACTCATGACAAATGATACTTTCTGGTTACTCGTCAGACACTCGAAAAGGTGGAACTTCGCCGATAAGAACAAAGTCAATCTTTTTTTGGTGCACGGGCTGATTCCTTTATCGGCACTGAGCAGGCTTGCAATATCACAATAAATCCATAAGGAGATGACATTAAATCCATTTCGATCTACGGTGTGATTGTAGGGAAAACTCCTCTTTAAACTTTCTTATTTGAATGCCAATTTGTATGGCTGTTTTGCAACTAAGAAACGCGTTTACCCAGCAAAAGTTCAATGGCAACTTTCCTATACCATTTGAGACCTCTTCGTAGTGTCGTAGTATATGAAGCCATTTGACCCGAAAGATCAATGCCCGACTTGCCTTTATTGTAGTCGATGAAAACGATGAAACACAGTCGTACGTTTTCGTGCTTATCGATTACTTTTAAGTGTTCCGTACCGATATGGTAATACGGAACCATTATAAGTTCGCTCTAACTTAAAAATGTCTGTCACGATTAAGACATCAAGAACTGTTCTTCTTAGAAACTTGAAATTTAGCACACTTACACATTACGGTGGTCCACATACATGGACAACATATTACTCAAAAATATTGTGAAACAACTATACAGGGTGGGTAAAATGTAATGTCAAAAAAAAAAGTAAAATTCTGAAAAATAAAGGGTTTTCCAATAAGAGGTCTTATTTTGGTATTCAAAGAAAAATGCCATTTTTTGAGATAAATGATCGGATGTTTATTTCATAATAAAGAGGAAGGTATGCCGTTAATAATAAAAACCAACATCAGCCAAATGGCCACCACGAGCACGCATACAGGACCATATCCTTTTCATGAAATTTTCCATAACCAAATCGCAAAGTGGTTGCCCTATGTCCTCGATAGCCTCACGAATTTTATCTTTGAGGTCTTGAATCGATGCTGGGCTGTTGGCGTAGACCTTATATTTCACGTGGCCCCAAAGGAAGAAGTCGCAAGGTGTTAAATCACAAGATCTCGGTGGCCAATTGTGATCACCTCTTCGAGAGATAACACGGTCCGGAAACCTTTTCCGTAAAAGATCAATGGTTTCGTTGCTTGTGTGGCACGTAGCGCCGTCTTGTTGAAAATAAACGTTGTCCAGATCAATACCATCCAACTCCGACCATAAAAAATCATTAATCATCTCTCGATAGCGCAATCCATTCACCGTAACTGTTGATCCAACCTCATTTTCGAAAAAGTAAGGTCCAATGACCCCGCCGGACCATAAACCGCACCATACAGTCACACGTTGAGGATGGAGAGGCTTCTCAACAATAACTCTTGGGTTTTCCGAGCCGACAATTTTGCTTGTTGAGGTAGCCACCGAGGTGGAAATGGGCATCATCAGTCAAGGACCCAATCAGCAAAGACACGACGTTGTTGATGATCGGCCGGCTTGAGTTCTTGTGTTAACTGAACTTTATAAGCCTTAAGACCCAAGTCTTTATGCAAAATACGGTGTAATGACGTTTGTGGAATTCCCAATACCAAAGAACGACGAGGAATGGACAAACCTGGGTTTTCTTCAACACTTTGGGCTACAGCAGCAATATTCTCAGTTGTTCTTGAGCGACGTGCACGGGTTTTATTCTTCCCATTACTAACTTATCCCAACAGCTCGAATTTTTCCACCAATTTCTGTATTGCGGTCCGACAAGGTGCTTCACGACGACCAAAAAATGCTTTAGTTTTGCGAACTGTGACTGCAAGATTTTCACCATTTTCGTAGTGAATTTTAATAATTTCAGTGCGTTGTTGAAGCGTGTATCGTTCCATTTTTAGTAATGGTGTAGTTCCTACTTGTCAAATGTCAAAGAATAAAAGCTTCAAAAGTGACAGCTACCGAAATAGCGGGCCATTCATAATAACACCTCTCATTGGAAAACCCGATAGATCATGTAGGATATCATCATTCGAAAGGGCTCGAAACAAAGATTGCAAAAATATTTTGCTTAGTTTTTTCTGTTAGAAATTTTGGAAGTTATTGCCAAAAATGTGTGAAAAATATCATACGAAAAAGACCATAGTGTTTTCTCGGAAACCACTTAAGCCAAAAATATGAAAAAATCATAGTTTATTTATAATTGACCAGTGCGAGAAATCTCGCATGAAGATCCCCTACAACCGTTTATGGTTTATGGATGAATAGGTTACCAACTGATACTTGGGTTTAGCAGGAAGTAAAAGCTACTTTTTGGTATCACGATCCTGATAAATATTAATTGCTAATATTTATAAAATGAGAGTGGAGTTTGTCACTGCTTCAGGACATTCTATTGTTAATATATATACATTTGGTATATTGGTTAATATATGTAATGGAAATAATGTTTGTTCGTAATACTCTTACTTATTTCCACTTTTTCAAAATTTTTTATGCTGATGAACAAAGTTCAGTTGATAAGCTTTCCATCAGTGTTAGAATCATTGAAATCAGTGCATAAATAAACTCTCAGGAGGAATCACAAGCTCTTGCGCTAGTGATTTAATTATGTATATAGATTTAAAGAAAATTATAGCGAATATGGTAAGTTGTATAGTTTTCTATGCTTTTGCTAGGAAACGAACCTCAGACCCCTGAGTTCAGAATTACAGCGCAAAGAAGTTTAATGGACTCAGCGGCATTCTTGATGTCTATCCAGTTTCTCATAGTGAATAATATGACTTATTATAGGTTTTTAATATAGAGATGGGTCGTTTTCATGTTTTGTATTAACGAAATGAAACAGTTATTTAAACAAAATATAACTGGTTCTAAAATTACGAAACCCTTTGAGCGCGAGTCTGACTCGCACTCGGCCGGTTTTTCCTCTGAAAGGGCTACATCGTACGAAAACATGCGACGCCCAACTTCACAGATATAGCAAAAAAGAAAATATAATAAGAAATACTAGAACTAGACACAAAAATAGACAACCCGAAATGTTTTTTTTTTTTTTTTTTTTTTTTGTTTGTTTATTTTACCACATAATTTTCTTTTGTATTTTTTTGTTCTAAATAACTATAAGACTAACATAATAATAATTTAGAGTAACTGACCTAAAGTTTCTCAATACTTACTATATCTTTATTATAATGATTTTATTCTACGGTATTCATATAATTATTCTAAAATTTAATATTTTATGTACATCAGTATTAATTTATTAATTTTTGTAAAAAGGAAAAAGTGGTTAAACCTCTTATTTAAAGACATTATTTTTTTTTAAGTTTAATAAAGAAAAAAAAACTTAGACTAATTAAATCTAACTTAATCTAAGAAACTTAACCTAAACTAACCTAATCTAAACTTATATAACCTAAATTGATAATGCCCTGACATGTAATCCCTAGATCGCTGAGACCCTGGCCAAGCAAACGATACTGATATTCGTCCGCTTAACCAGATACCTATTCAGCAATCCAAACAATCACATGTCAGGGCTTATCCTAACCTAGCCTAATCCAACCTAAACGTTGGCCACAATCCAGTCGAGCCACCAGTATTTTTCTCTATTATGCCTGTTATCATTGTATTTATCTCTTTCAGGTATGCTGACGCAGTATCTCAGGTTAGCATTTTCATCCCCTAAGTTAAAAGGTTCATACAGGATTCGTTTATCAGTTGCCCTTCTAGCACAATGGTAGATGATAGGTACATTTGTTGAATCTGATAAATAGCCATGTGCATCCAGATACAAAAATGCTTCAGGTGGTATATATCCACTCTCTAGTGTATTTCTGAAATACATAGGGTTAGGGTAAAATAAACCTGAAATCAGTTCATTTTCAGTAACGTTTGCTGATCGTGCAAAATGATTTCGGACAAGATCTAAAATGACATTGTCGATTCTGGATACACCGGAAGCATCCATCAGTCTTTTATTAGAGATATAGTGTCGAAAGTCAGAATTTGCACTTCTGTACATCTGCATGCAGGCTCGGAGACATTTTCTCTCAAATAACCGGAACTTTTCAATAAAAGATGGGCTGATATTCCACCAAACTGGACTCGCATAAGTCAGAATTGGGCGGATGAATGCTTGGTAACATATGATCTTCACATCGGAGCTTAGATAGCTGGAGTAGAAAAGACTTTTGAGTGACATAAATGCTGCTCTAGCCTTTTGTATCTGTGTATTTATATGCCCATTATAGTATAAAAATTTGTCCAAGTGCACACCTAAATACTTAACAGCAGTCTTCGGTTCGATGCAAAGTCCATTGCTACTCGTAATTTGTAGTTTTTTCCAGTTCTGTCTCAAATCTGAATTACCGCGTCGTAATGGGGGGCGGAACAGTATGGTTTCACATTTAGCATAGTTAATTTTGAGTTTCCATTCCGAGCAGAATATCTGTAGCTTATTAAATTTGTTCTGTAGATCATTTTGTATATTACTTAGTACAGAGCCATTTGCATACAAAATAACATCGTCAGCAAACGCTAATGAATCACCCATGTCCATAAGCATCTCAGAAATATATATATTAAACAGAAGCGGTGCTGTAACTGTGCCCTGCGGAGGGCCATTAATGACATTAAAAACTGTAGTTGTCGTGTATTCTCTATCTGTTACAACAAATTTCTTTTCATATATCATTGAGATAATCACTTTGATAAGATGATACGGAAATTCATATCTTATTAGTTTGTAAATTAACCCGTCGATCCAAACCGTGTCGAAAGCTTTTTCGATATCCACTAGACATGCAGCTGTACTTTTTTTGGCGTTAAGATTCCAGTTAATATCTGAAATCAGTTTCGTGACAGCATGCACTGCCGAATGGTTTCTCTTGAACCCAAATTGGTTCCGCGGTATAATCTCCTTTATTTCGCACTCGTGTAAAATAGATTTGCTAATAACTACTTCAAAAACTTTCCCGATATTAGGCAGGAGACTGATTGGCCTATAGTTAGAAGGATCAGAGGGATCCTTTTTCTTTTTTATGATTGGAAAAACCTTCGATGTTTTCCAATAACTTGGGAAGTAGCAGTTATTCAATAAATTGTTAAAGATAATGCAGTATTGCCGTATGATTTCATCTGGTATATGCTTTAGTATGATATTGGGAATGTTATCCAAACCGCTAGATTTTTTGTTATTTAGTTTTCTGAATATGTCTGTTAGTTCGTGTAGTGTTGTATAGTAATTGTTGGTTTGTTCATCAGTTATTTGGTCGGCTTTTAATAACTCAGAAAACATTAAGAGCGTAGGTGTTTCATTATTGTGAAACCTCAATAGTTCTTCATTTACTACGCCAGTTTTGCAGCTAGAGAGTATTCTATCGTGAATCGATTCAAAATGAGAACCTATGAGGTTAAGTTTTTCTGCTGTATTATCTATAATATAATAATTGTCGATAATAGGACAGTTTTGGCTTAATATGCCTGCCTGAGTGAGAAGTGGCCGAGAAGATAATGCAATTTTTAATTTTGGAACTTTGACAGAGTTATGTGCTTTAAAAATTTGATTAATTTTAGGAAACATGGTCCTGGAATCAGATTTCAATACATTTTTAGCGCGTTGTCTCCAGTAATTGTTAACGTTATTTCGAAATTGTTGGCTAATAAGTGATTTTACATTTCTCAGGAGAGATTTTAACCTTTGTAGCTCTGAATGGGATGATTCGTCTTGGAACTGGCGTCGTAAGCGATTTATCTGAGTAAGTAAAAAGCTTTTGTGAGTTTGAAGAGTTTGTATGTCACGGTTTAGATAACATTCTATACTATTTTTGGATTTAATTTTTGGAACTGATGACTCAATAGTTTGAATTATTGACCCATTTAAATTTCGGATTAAAGAATCACACTCTTCATTTGTAAGATTCCTATCGTTGGGAATAGTTGATAAAGAAGTAGAATTTCTAGAATTTCTGATGGCGCAACGTTGAAATTTGGACCAATTAGTATTTCTAAAATTAAATTTAGTGACTTCGTGTTGTGTTGCGAAATTAAACGCAGACTTGTTACTAAAAGTGGTATTCATAACTATTGCATTGTGGTCACTATCATACGGCAATAACGAAATTTTATTATCGTGGACCGTTTGTATTTGTAATCGTTGGTCCGCGATGCAAAGATCAAGATAAGAATTTCCGGTAGGGTAACTTGGTGTAACTGGGCTATACAGTTTCATTTTATATTCAATCTGGTTTTCCTCAATAAAGCGGTTTAAGAAGTTGCCTCTTCCATTCGCCGTTGAGTCCAACCAGACTGGATGCTTTGCATTTAGATCTCCCGCTAAGTCGAAATAGTTGTTTAGACTACCAAGGCTTAGTTTTTCGAATAATTTTTCGATCTCGTTGTTAAATTGGTTATCCGAAGCTGGCGGAGCATACACCGATATTAAATACAGACATCCATTATCTCTTAGAGGCAAAGAGATAATAGTTGTCTCAAGACAACTAAAGCTTCTAATGTCACTTCGTTCGATCGTATTAAAGAGTAGTGGTTTACGAACAAGAATTGCCGTACCACCACCTCGTATTGAGTTGCGTCTGTCTGTTCGTATTATGTTATAGTTTTGAAATTGTAGGATATGTCGGTCGTTGAGTTTTGTTTCGTTTAAAAAAAGTACATCTGGTCGATTGTCTCTTATTTGAGATTGTCTATTATATGATATAATAGAGTTAACATTAAGAGAGATTATTTTAAGGGTTTCGCAGTTTGGCCTAGACATTTTAACGACTGAAAAGATTGAGAAGGGTGTCTACCTTCGCTGAAAGATTTGCAACGATGTTAGCCAGACTAGTGACTTGGAATCCGATATTATTAGGAGTAATATTATCGGACCCAAGATTTTTGGATCCAGCAGTCTTAGATCCAACATTACTTTTCAACACGTTTGCAAAGGAGACACCCCCCTGAATATGATTGTCAATCATCGGAATTTTTTGGTTGATTTTTTGTTGCGATTCCCTTTTTTGTGCCTGATGTCGATCTGCCACCATTACATATTTTTCACAGCCTCGCCATGAAGCTGGATGACCTGACTTCTGACACAGAACGCAAAATAATCTCTCCTTATCTGTTTCTTTTTCCACTAGGCATTTACCAGGTTCGTGTGTATTTTGGCATTTAACGCACCTATATTCCATTTGGCAATTCAATGAAATATGGCCAAATCTCTGGCATCGGTGACATTGAAGCACACCATTTCTTCGAATTTTTTCAAGGGATACTATGTGTCCCTCTATGGACCTAATATTCCTTAGATTTTGGACGTAGCTATCCGGAGATAGCTGTACCGCTATAATGGGTAGGACTCTGTTTTCTCGTTAAGAGTGCACCGTAGCATACCTGAAAGCCCCAACGAAGTTAAGGTTTTCAATATTACATTTATTGAGTTCCTTTAAGACCTCTTCGGGATTATAGCCAACGCTGAGTCCTTTTAACAGGAATGACTGTAATTTGTCTTCTTTATTGGTATAAGAAAAATACTGAGAGCCTGCCTCATTGAGCAGGCTCTTGACTTTATTACAATCATTCTTGTTTTTCAGGGACAACCCGAAATGCTTTAATAAAGAAACAAATATTGAGCGCAGAATGTGTAAATGGTTTTGGCAGTCAATGTGTTAACAGAGGTACGGCTCTTGGTAGCAGTTTCTATTCCAGATTTGAGAACCTAATCCTGAGATTCCTATACTCATCTGGGCAGTGTAATTAGCTGATGAACGACTTTTCAAAACTTCTCAAAACGGGCACAACCTTCTCGGTTAGTGGTAACTTAAGCAGATAAGATCGAGGTGAATATGTGGAAATTCCTCAAATTCTAGAAATAATATTACTACTATCCTATTTTAAGCATGACACTTTCTCGCCTCTTTCCAAAAAAAAATTACTTTTTTTCCATTGTAAATAGTATGTATACGCCACCGTGTAACGCCACGTGATCGATCAATCTATTTCCGAATTCACTTTACCTGACCCGCAGAAGGAGAATGATTTATGGTAATCAAAGTTCTTTAGAAATCAGCTCCATCGCTATGGTGATGATTAATGTAAACATATTATTATTTGCATAAAATTAAGATGATAATAATTATTCCGCCTTAGGAGTTTATTGCTGCCATCATTGTCGGTGGCTGTAAAAAACCACCCCATAACACAAGTGTGGATACATTTGTAGTACTGTATTTCATTAAACAAAGTTTGAGGTTTGAATTATCCCACCCTACAGCCAGAACATTTTGCAGTTACTTACTTTAAACCAAACGGAAGGATGAAAATTCATGCAGAAAATTAAATTTTCTCAGCTCGTTTGTTACGAAAGCTTTTCTGACAAATTTCACTTCACAAGTCTGAACCGGCTCATTACCATACCAGTATATTAGCTGGTACAATTCTTTGAGAATATAACATTTACCATTTGCGATGGCAGTAGACCAAATATGCTTATGCATTCCATGGGCAATAATTCAAACAAATGAAAAATCTTTGTGTATTTCCAGTAGAAAATATTTCCAGAAATTCACTTGGAAGTCACTTAATTTTATTTTTATTTTCCACGTCTATACTCAAGCCACATGTTTGGAAATTAAATGCGATTTATGGAACACTTTGATAGCTTTGAAGCGAGTACAGTCTCGATGTGACTCTCATTTTCGAGTAATGTAATACACAGGCCTCCTGTTATATGGTTCGTGGTAAACAAACGTCATTTTAATTACCTAATGGATGCAACCGAGCGGAACTCGTATCTAATGGATTACACAAGCAGCTGCTGGTTCTGTAAGGTCATAAGTTGTCCTTATTTATTTATATTATTTATAGGTTTTGTAAGATGCACACAGAAATACTGTTTAATGTGATTTGAAGTAGGTCTGTAAATATTTGTATAAGAGTGGGAAAATGGCTTTTTAAGATGGATTCAGACTATACACAGAGCTGATTTAAAGAAAAATGCACAGACGGATGGCTGATGAAATGCTTACAGACTGGAATTTAGATTTAACAAAAATAGACGATTGGGACGATGCAACTAGGATTTAGATAATGCGTCGCTATCATACTTTGGAGTTTGTGATTTTAGTTCAAAGAGAGTTTATGCGGATGTTTGGCGGCATTCCTCCGTGCAAATGGACTGTGATGAGGCTAGTTAACTCTTTTGCCAAGCATGGGATAGTTATCACTCATAATAAAGCCTTATCACCGACATCTTTCATTTAGAATACATGATACAATTGCTGCTGTGGTTGCTGCCATACAAATCAATCCTATCGTTTCGACTCACAACTTATCACCTCAAATGGAAATAAGCAGACCATCACTGCAGACATTTCTGTACACAGATTCAAGTTTTATTTCTCTATAAAGTTTCCAATAACAAGCAAATTGATCCCAGCTGAATTGCCGATTCGTTTGGAATTTCGCTTGAAAATTATTCAAATGGTGGAAGAGGACAGAAATATTTTAAATTTAATTTTTATGTCTGACGAGGATCATTTTAATGTAAACGCCAATGTAAGCAAGCAAAATTTTTGAATATGACGTTACTCTAACCCGGAAATACTCCATAAAGCGGAACTGCATCCAGCTCGAGTCAAAGTGTGGTATAAAGTTTCATCAAGCTTTTTTACTTTTTTGAAGAAAACGTTCGCAATGTACCGGTCAATGGAGGCCGATACTTAAAGATGTTCCATGAGGATTTCTTGCAAGAACTACGCCAAAAGAGAACCCATTTCAACTCAAGATGGTGCAACTTCACATATAGCCAGGCCAGAAAATTCCACATATGTACATAATGTGTATTTTATGAGCATCAAATATTGGTACTTTCTGGTTTCTTATATCTAAGAGTTGTACTTAATTTTCATAGTTAAAGTAACAGTATGTAAATGACGAATATATTAGGCTTTGATGTAAGCATTGATCGTGGAGTAACTGGTAAGGTTTGTCTGAAATAACCAACTATTTACTTCTTTTAAAACTCAACAACGCCTACCCCTACTATAACATATGTATTTGTGAATTGAAGTAAAAGGTGAAACTTTATTCTAAGGTATCCACTGACTTAACCTTAAGGTAACCAAATACCGCTTTAAAGTGACAAAAAAAAAAGAAAGTAAAAAAAATCGTGCATTTCCCCCTTTCCGTCGATCTATATCCACACGCTGATAAAGCAGAAACACAACTAACTAAAGTCAGTAGCAAAATCATCCCTCCTCTACTTTGTGCCACAATCCTACACTACAAAGCATTAATATTAACACTAACAACCCTCTCTCAACAGAATGACGATCAATGGCAATAGTTTACCCATCATTCAATGCGCGTATGGGTAGAAAGAAAATTAAAGAGTAAGCGATAGCGATGGATTTGTGGCGAAGAGAAGAGCATAACATCTACAAAAACAACCTTCTCCCAACAGACTGACGATCAATGTCATTGGTTTACCCAAAAATAATGACCAAATAATCAAAGCGGAAATTGGAATAATGCGAATTGTTTTGTATAAAAATTAGACTAATCTCTAATCCAGGAAGTAGGCCTTCTACTCCCGAAAGTTTCATTCTAGTTTGTTAAGCCGTTAAGGTGTTATTGAGCAACAAACATCCAAACATCCGAACATCCAAACTTTCACATTTATATATTAGTAGGATAGGATAGGATAGGATAGGATAGGATAGGATAGGATAGGATAGGAAGGATAGGATTAGTAGGATGGGATAGGATAGGATAGGAAGGATAGGATAGGAAGGATAGGATATGATAGGATAGGATAGGATAGGTAGGATAGGATAGGATAGGATAGGATATATGGCTACCACAGGAGCGTCGCAATAACTGCAACCTGGAGCTCCAATTTTCGACCACTTTTTCGAGCATTTGGTGTATTTGGTGTATGGTGCACCCGAAGTTGGCTTCCAAGTCTGGAATTGTTGTTGAAGTGAGTGTGTACTATGCTGACTGAAAATAACATTATTTACTGTTTACTTTCCTTTCGCCTAATGACCATACCACGATCTCTGGCAAACATTCACGTCATCTGGTTTGCTCTTAATTTCGTCTAATTTGCTCGTTTATACAGAAAATTGATATCAAACAAATTTTCCAAACCACGAACGTCATAGTTTTTCCATTAGCTAGCAGCTAAGTGTTATTTTCTCGTTTCTTTTGCACTTTCATGCGGCAAAGACTCCTTAGGGAGTTTCCATTCATTTTCCATTTGTCCTTCTTTTTATTGACAAACAGATGCAAATTCAATAAGGGTTTCCACATAATCATATTTTCCCCCATTTACAGTGTGCAACGGTTATAATGGAATGTTTGATTTTTCCAATAAAACTATTGTATATAGATACAATACATTATGTATAGTCTAGATGGCAGCACATCTCTCTGAAAGAAAGAAGAAGATAGCGGTCACTTCCGGTGATAATAGAGACTTAAATATTGCCGAAGTTTATTGAAAATTGATGGAGCTCTATGTTGAAATTGACTTCTGCCGTGTATGATGTATGGCATTGTTGTTTGCAGCCTTCCCTGTGCCCGTGTTCTTATGTTATGATTGTGGTTAATGGATTAATTAAAATGCATATTGTCGTAATATTCCAATAATACCGTCATCTTATAAATTGCTCGGACTTAAAAAACTTTAAAAGGTATTTTTTCAGATACGATGCCCATTTGTTTTAGAGCTGAATTTTTGAGGTTTTGGAGTTTCTGCATATGCGAAAATTCGATACCTGGCTTCGTGTCCACTAGTGATTAGTAGACTTCTTGTAGTAGCTGTGGAGTAGAATAACTTTTTTAATAATTAAGTCCAAAGAGCGCTCCATTCTGATCCACAAGTAAGTTGTCCATGTGTTTCTCTCAGATAAAGTTGCTATCGATATTAACTCCCAGATATTTGTAACTGTCGAGAACATCTATTGTTTGACTCGTGTATATAGTTGGACAGGCAATTATTCTGAAGATGTATCCTGTGCCGCATGATTGCTAGATGAGATCCTCATTAGCCATTTTAGTTTTGGTTGCATTACTCACCAGTCCGTTGTCATGACTTCATTTTACTGCTTCGTTAAATTCCTCTTGCATAATTCGCGTAGCCACGTCCAAAAACCTGTGGCTAACGACTTCTGCTGTATCATCTTCATATACAAATGGGATGCTGTTCCCGACTTATTAGTTCATTGGCATACAGTTTAAACTATATTGGACCCAATTTGGATTCCTGTGGGACCTCTTAATTCTCACCCTAAAAGTCCTACAGTAAACGTAATTATTGATCCGTTCTAGTAATCTTCGCATTATAACTTCTTCCAGACATTTTTCAATTACTGGTAGGATCGATATTAGTAATTGCTGATATTGTTTAAAATAAACTATTGCACAGCGGTAAAATAATTAAGTATTACTTGGACTTATTCATCAATACCCAAACAATCGCAATTGTTTTCTGCTCGTGTTGCCTTTCTTAAATACATTTTCATTATCTCTACGCCATCTCTGATTTAAGCTACAAAACAACGTGAGCTTGAACGGAAATCAGTTCCTGTATGAGTAGCAGCAGTTATAAATCTAAGAGGGAGGTTTCTTTAACAAAATTAAACAAACATATCCGTAAATCTGGACTGCGTTCGCTCTCTGTCCACAGAATCCACTTACGTTCAGAGCACATATTGAGGGGACAGCACTATATTCCCACAGTTCTTATTCCGTCATATCACACCTCATTATAACATTGAATAATTTTCAGGAGATTCCATCACTGTCACTCTCTCATAATTTCTTTGCGTATTTCTGTCCCGCTTTGTAGTCATGGGGTAGTTCGTGACAGAGTGTTACGAGTATTATTCATCCTGAAGAGAATTGCTTCCTAACCAATTCCCAGTTTTCTTTGTGTCTTGGTTCATATTACATTTTATTTATTTACTTCAGATGATTGGTGTCCGGAGGACAGGTTGATTGCCTTTTTGAAATGTTTGTATTTTCGAATACTCTAGGGACACCATCACTGCAGGTGATCCTTAGATTATCTCGTTGACAACTAAAGAGAATTTCAAAGAAAGATGAGAATTTAAGACTTAATGAAAATCAGGACAACTTTTAAAGACAGACCACAATGATGACAAAAATGTGTTGAGGACTGTGGTGTGATATTTTCAGCAAACATCCAGGAGCTGTTTTTTCATGGCACCCACTCGTACTCTCACGAATATTTAACACGACGACTGACGGTATAACTTCGAGCAATTCATCGAAATGTGATGCGTAACAAGACAATAGGCTATCTGTCAAACGTACACTCCTATGTGCTACAATTCCACATTTTCAAATGCATGCGTTAAAAGGGCGACAATCTGAATAATCCTGCTTTTGTCTGATGTGTAGAAAAATGATTACTTACTTAACATAAGCTCCTTATTACTGAATATAAAGGCAATGAAATTTAAATAACAGTATATTTGTAGCTGGGATTATAATTGTGTGATTCAGTTGAAGGATTTCAAGCTCCAAGTCTAATAATAAAGATTTCCCTTATCTATCAGAAAGCAGTCAATCTACCACAAACTTTGTTACCACATCATAAATAAGTAAGCTTATTAATATTCCAGGGCTTTGCATTGGATTAGGGTTAATAAAAACGAATCAATTGAGTGATCCGAAAATAGTCTCTTTTATGGGATTCGAAAAGATTTGATTGACTATAAAACTTTCTGACATGTTAATCCAAAGCAATCCCATTGAATTTAAGGCACGCACACCTATAACGGTATGGAATTAAGGATGAAAAAATAAATAATATGATTTTCTCTGAATTGCTTAGGAAAATAATTTGCATAAAGGAGATGCTCACCAAAACACAATTTTTTGGATTCTTTCATTGCACTGAATGCGATAAAACAACTCTTATCAACTTCAGTCTAAATCTTAAGAATGACGCTTGAGCCGGCCGGTGACAGCTCGCTAGTTTTAGCTTAAACGTCAGTCGATATCGAAAGAAATTTTAGGAAATATGTGAACAGCCCCTAATGGATCGTTCTAATTAACTTCATGCGGCAGGTCGAAACTAAATGGGCTCAATGTTCTCCCGGTGCACTTGATTCCTGAATTCATAATTTTTTGGGGTACCGCTGCGCTGCGCTGGCCCGATAGTCAGCTGATTTGATGGCATTATTTTAAAGCTGGTTACATCACGCATGTTGAATGGTTTCCTTGTAATTTTTCAGTAAATGTCAATATAGAGGTATGTATGTATCTCCCAAAATATAATATTAAAGGTTTACTCAGCAAAGCAAAAAAAAAAAAAATTAAAAATTTGAAAAGGCTGTTACACGGGATACAAAAAAAAATTCTTTTGTAAACAGCGATCCTTCATCAACATATAACCAATAAGTGCTTTGGACGATACATCTCCCAGCCCTGCGTGCCTAGTGGAGAATGGTTAAATGAGAACGGTCAGTGGACAATGGCCACGAGTTCCAAGACAAACATGATGGTCTCTAGTCAATCTTAGATTTCACTGTGGTTGAGCTGGATGCTGTTCTTTTTGTTGTGGTGGTGGATTGACACTCCGAGCACTAAGACAATAATGCAGTCCAGTCCAGACACTGCGACCTAAATAGGTCTATTGTATAATTTTTAGGCAAACCATTTCCCTAATGAAAATTAGCATGTCCTTGGTTGATGAATTTTGTAGTTCATAAAGACTTAGAAATTCTTTATGAAGGGTACGCCACCTTACCCTAAAATGCTCCCGGACAATCACAGAGGATGTATTCGGCCGTCTCCAACTTGTTAAGGTGGTATCGCAGAAAAAATTTACCTAAGGGGAAAGCTACTAGATAACTTATATCCTTCTTATCGATATTGAAAAGTTTCCTGTTATGGATGTATGACTGGCCCGAGCTTCGACACATTTCTCCAATGAGAAATTCGAAGCTTATGTTCTCATTTATAAATCAAGTCTAATTAGCCAGTTTTTCCCACAAAATGGTTCAAAGCCTCAGAATTTGGTGGTTCCGTACATTCGAGTTATCTCATTACCTTCGAAGCCTCTGTGTCCGATCATCCATCATCATATCAGATTTATTGATAGTAGCTAAGGATTAGAGGGCATCGACGCAGCACTTTATAAGTTGTTTATTTGGTTGAGGAGCCATCTGTGTAGAAGAGATGGGTGCATGTACGGAGAATGTTATCTGGATTTTCCTATTTCGCCCTATCTTTAAATCTTCTACCGAACTGAGGAAATGCCTAATCTTGTCAGAGGATATCAAGAACAAAGGACATTGTTAATTGAGATCTGCGCCTTGATTAACCTACAGAGAGGTATCAAATGAGCTAACATAAATATTTTCTCAGACAGCTAAACCGCACTCAAAGCTTTGAGCTCCTATTCAGTGGACTCAAGACTGGTAAAGTACTGCTTCAGTGCCCTTCAATCGCTGGCTACTCACAATAAGGTTAAACTTTGGTGGGTACCTAGTTACAGAGGTATTGAAGGTAATGAGATTGCGGATGAGCTGGCCCGTTCAGGCTCTACTGATAAATTCTCAGGTCCGGAACCCTTTTGCGGCATAAATTGAGCAACTATCTCACCCTTAATTACAAAATGGGAACACAATCTCCGTCTCTCTCATTTGAGAAATATCCCAGGTCTTAGGCAAGCCAAACTGTTACCCATCACACATCACAGGGAACTTCTAAATCACAGTAAGAAGGATATTAGGTATCTAACAAATTTCCTTTCCGGTCATTGCAAATTACGATACCACCCTAACAAGTTAGACCTGTCTAGCGCACCGATTATCGACTCTGTTTAGAGGAGGTCGGGTCTGCCGAGCACGTCCTTTGTTACTGCCTGCCACTTTTCGGGATCAGATAAAGAACTCCTTAGACCTCATGACCTTAAAAATAGGACAACCAAAGACATACTCCCCTTTATAAGAAAGGTGATATGCCTCCTGGACTATCAGCCTTGGGGCAGGATGCAGATATAAAAAAAAATGTCCCTTTATCCCTTTTCACTGATTGCACTAATTAACAAAATGTTCAATTGATGTTTGAATCCAAAATTATGTCAAATGTATGTTCATGTGGTTGCCGTGGCTGTGGTGGTTAGTGCGTTGGACTACTACGCATGCTGCTCAGGTTCAATCCCAGCCCGGGTCCAACACGTAAAAAAGTTTTCCACGGTTGCCACATCTTTCGAATGTCTGACAAGCAATCAAAGAGTATCAATTGTCAATGAGCTTCTCAACTCGCCGTTCGGAGTCGGCAAAAAATTGTAGGTCCCTTGCCCTTCCATTCCTGCAAAAATATAACACGCGCACACAAATGGTTGCGAGAAGCAGGCCCAGAGTCACTCCGAGTGTAGCGCCACCTAACATAAGAAAGTATGCTCATTATGCAATTAATTTGAGTTTTTAATTAGCTCTCCGCTGAGATTTATTCAAAAGTAATGCTCAAAGAAGAACTACTACGTCCTTAATAGGTATGTATATACTGGCAGTATCGACCAAAAAAAAGCTGTTCCACGTTAAAATGCTCTTCGATTTCTATAATCCGTTATTGAATAGGATTACAGAGTACTATCTTCAAGTGTCCTGATGTGTTTTTGCTTATTCTCAGACAATAAAGATAAATGTCGTTACGTTCTCAAATATACGAGTAGTCGTATACATGCCGGAGTATTGTTTTACCATTTTGAATTATAATTCGAGTAATATTCTCCTTAAGAGGGCATCAGGTTATTGAAGTTCCAATTAGCCAAAGATAATTCCATCAGTAGTGTTTCGTTGAACTGCCCGCCAGTAATCTTCTGTTTGATGAAAAGATTAAAAGTTGCCTCAGTGATAAAATTGCCATCACGACTCCAGGAATGCCACTTGATGTCCTGCAACCTGGAAAAATGTCTGCTGCACTAATGAAAATCCAAAGCTATCGTCGCATGGTGCCAGGGAAATCGAAAGTTCACAAAATGCTTCAAGTGCTGTTATGAAAGAACGTACTCGATAAATAAAAGTGAACTTCAGTTTTAATTCGATTTAATAATTCGAAAAAAAAGTTCCAACTTCTCTGTTTTTAAATCTGCACAGTTGCCAGGGCAATGGTCGAGACTGCTGACTGACTCGGATTTTACATTTCTCAGGAGAGATTTTAACCTTTGTAGCTCTGAATGGGATGATTCGTCTTGGAACTGGCGTCGTAAGCGATTTATCTGAGTAAGTAAAAAGCTTTTGTGAGTTTGAAGAGTTTGTATGTCACGGTTTAGATAACATTCTATACTATTTTTGGATTTAATTTTTGGAACTGATGACTCAATAGTTTGAATTATTGACCCATTTAAATTTCGGATTAAAGAATCACACTCTTCATTTGTAAGATTCCTATCGTTGGGAATAGTTGATAAAGAAGTAGAATTTCTAGAATTTCTGATGGCGCAACGTTGAAATTTGGACCAATTAGTATTTCTAAAATTAAATTTAGTGACTTCGTGTTGTGTTGCGAAATTAAACGCAGACTTGTTACTAAAAGTGGTATTCATAACTATTGCATTGTGGTCACTATCATACGGCAATAACGAAATTTTATTATCGTGGACCGTTTGTATTTGTAATCGTTGGTCCGCGATGCAAAGATCAAGATAAGAATTTCCGGTAGGGTAACTTGGTGTAACTGGGCTATACAGTTTCATTTTATATTCAATCTGGTTTTCCTCAATAAAGCGGTTTAAGAAGTTGCCTCTTCCATTCGCCGTTGAGTCCAACCAGACTGGATGCTTTGCATTTAGATCTCCCGCTAAGTCGAAATAGTTGTTTAGACTACCAAGGCTTAGTTTTTCGAATAATTTTTCGATCTCGTTGTTAAATTGGTTATCCGAAGCTGGCGGAGCATACACCGATATTAAATACAGACATCCATTATCTCTTAGAGGCAAAGAGATAATAGTTGTCTCAAGACAACTAAAGCTTCTAATGTCACTTCGTTCGATCGTATTAAAGAGTAGTGGTTTACGAACAAGAATTGCCGTACCACCACCTCGTATTGAGTTGCGTCTGTCTGTTCGTATTATGTTATAGTTTTGAAATTGTAGGATATGTCGGTCGTTGAGTTTTGTTTCGTTTAAAAAAAGTACATCTGGTCGATTGTCTCTTATTTGAGATTGTCTATTATATGATATAATAGAGTTAACATTAAGAGAGATTATTTTAAGGGTTTCGCAGTTTGGCCTAGACATTTTAACGACTGAAAAGATTGAGAAGGGTGTCTACCTTCGCTGAAAGATTTGCAACGATGTTAGCCAGACTAGTGACTTGGAATCCGATATTATTAGGAGTAATATTATCGGACCCAAGATTTTTGGATCCAGCAGTCTTAGATCCAACATTACTTTTCAACACGTTTGCAAAGGAGACACCCCCCTGAATATGATTGTCAATCATCGGAATTTTTTGGTTGATTTTTTGTTGCGATTCCCTTTTTTGTGCCTGATGTCGATCTGCCACCATTACATATTTTTCACAGCCTCGCCATGAAGCTGGATGACCTGACTTCTGACACAGAACGCAAAATAATCTCTCCTTATCTGTTTCTTTTTCCACTAGGCATTTACCAGGTTCGTGTGTATTTTGGCATTTAACGCACCTATATTCCATTTGGCAATTCAATGAAATATGGCCAAATCTCTGGCATCGGTGACATTGAAGCACACCATTTCTTCGAATTTTTTCAAGGGATACTATGTGTCCCTCTATGGACCTAATATTCCTTAGATTTTGGACGTAGCTATCCGGAGATAGCTGTACCGCTATAATGGGTAGGACTCTGTTTTCTCGTTAAGAGTGCACCGTAGCATACCTGAAAGCCCCAACGAAGTTAAGGTTTTCAATATTACATTTATTGAGTTCCTTTAAGACCTCTTCGGGATTATAGCCAACGCTAAGTCCTTTTAACAGGAATGACTGTAATTTGTCTTCTTTATTGGTATAAGAAAAATACTGAGAGCCTGCCTCATTGAGCAGGCTCTTGACTTTATTACAATCATTCTTGTTTTTCAGGGACAACCCGAAATGCTTTAATAAAGAAACAAATATTGAGCGCAGAATGTGTAAATGGTTTTGGCAGTCAATGTGTTAACAGAGGTACGGCTCTTGGTAGCAGTTTCTATTCCAGATTTGAGAACCTAATCCTGAGATTCCTATACTCATCTGGGCAGTGTAATTAGCTGATGAACGACTTTTCAAAACTTCTCAAAACGGGCACAACCTTCTCGGTTAGTGGTAACTTAAGCAGATAAGATCGAGGTGAATATGTGGAAATTCCTCAAATTCTAGAAATAATATTACTACTATCCTATTTTAAGCATGACACTTTCTCGCCTCTTTCCAAAAAAAAATTACTTTTTTTCCATTGTAAATAGTATGTATACGCCACCGTGTAACGCCACGTGATCGATCAATCTATTTCCGAATTCACTTTACCTGACCCGCAGAAGGAGAATGATTTATGGTAATCAAAGTTCTTTAGAAATCAGCTCCATCGCTATGGTGATGATTAATGTAAACATATTATTATTTGCATAAAATTAAGATGATAATAATTATTCCGCCTTAGGAGTTTATTGCTGCCATCATTGTCGGTGGCTGTAAAAAACCACCCCATAACACAAGTGTGGATACATTTGTAGTACTGTATTTCATTAAACAAAGTTTGAGGTTTGAATTATCCCACCCTACAGCCAGAACATTTTGCAGTTACTTACTTTAAACCAAACGGAAGGATGAAAATTCATGCAGAAAATTAAATTTTCTCAGCTCGTTTGTTACGAAAGCTTTTCTGACAAATTTCACTTCACAAGTCTGAACCGGCTCATTACCATACCAGTATATTAGCTGGTACAATTCTTTGAGAATATAACATTTACCATTTGCGATGGCAGTAGACCAAATATGCTTATGCATTCCATGGGCAATAATTCAAACAAATGAAAAATCTTTGTGTATTTCCAGTAGAAAATATTTCCAGAAATTCACTTGGAAGTCACTTAATTTTATTTTTATTTTCCACGTCTATACTCAAGCCACATGTTTGGAAATTAAATGCGATTTATGGAACACTTTGATAGCTTTGAAGCGAGTACAGTCTCGATGTGACTCTCATTTTCGAGTAATGTAATACACAGGCCTCCTGTTATATGGTTCGTGGTAAACAAACGTCATTTTAATTACCTAATGGATGCAACCGAGCGGAACTCGTATCTAATGGATTACACAAGCAGCTGCTGGTTCTGTAAGGTCATAAGTTGTCCTTATTTATTTATATTATTTATAGGTTTTGTAAGATGCACACAGAAATACTGTTTAATGTGATTTGAAGTAGGTCTGTAAATATTTGTATAAGAGTGGGAAAATGGCTTTTTAAGATGGATTCAGACTATACACAGAGCTGATTTAAAGAAAAATGCACAGACGGATGGCTGATGAAATGCTTACAGACTGGAATTTAGATTTAACAAAAATAGACGATTGGGACGATGCAACTAGGATTTAGATAATGCGTCGCTATCATACTTTGGAGTTTGTGATTTTAGTTCAAAGAGAGTTTATGCGGATGTTTGGCGGCATTCCTCCGTGCAAATGGACTGTGATGAGGCTAGTTAACTCTTTTGCCAAGCATGGGATAGTTATCACTCATAATAAAGCCTTATCACCGACATCTTTCATTTAGAATACATGATACAATTGCTGCTGTGGTTGCTGCCATACAAATCAATCCTATCGTTTCGACTCACAACTTATCACCTCAAATGGAAATAAGCAGACCATCACTGCAGACATTTCTGTACACAGATTCAAGTTTTATTTCTCTATAAAGTTTCCAATAACAAGCAAATTGATCCCAGCTGAATTGCCGATTCGTTTGGAATTTCGCTTGAAAATTATTCAAATGGTGGAAGAGGACAGAAATATTTTAAATTTAATTTTTATGTCTGACGAGGATCATTTTAATGTAAACGCCAATGTAAGCAAGCAAAATTTTTGAATATGACGTTACTCTAACCCGGAAATACTCCATAAAGCGGAACTGCATCCAGCTCGAGTCAAAGTGTGGTATAAAGTTTCATCAAGCTTTTTTACTTTTTTGAAGAAAACGTTCGCAATGTACCGGTCAATGGAGGCCGATACTTAAAGATGTTCCATGAGGATTTCTTGCAAGAACTACGCCAAAAGAGAACCCATTTCAACTCAAGATGGTGCAACTTCACATATAGCCAGGCCAGAAAATTCCACATATGTACATAATGTGTATTTTATGAGCATCAAATATTGGTACTTTCTGGTTTCTTATATCTAAGAGTTGTACTTAATTTTCATAGTTAAAGTAACAGTATGTAAATGACGAATATATTAGGCTTTGATGTAAGCATTGATCGTGGAGTAACTGGTAAGGTTTGTCTGAAATAACCAACTATTTACTTCTTTTAAAACTCAACAACGCCTACCCCTACTATAACATATGTATTTGTGAATTGAAGTAAAAGGTGAAACTTTATTCTAAGGTATCCACTGACTTAACCTTAAGGTAACCAAATACCGCTTTAAAGTGACAAAAAAAAAAGAAAGTAAAAAAAATCGTGCATTTCCCCCTTTCCGTCGATCTATATCCACACGCTGATAAAGCAGAAACACAACTAACTAAAGTCAGTAGCAAAATCATCCCTCCTCTACTTTGTGCCACAATCCTACACTACAAAGCATTAATATTAACACTAACAACCCTCTCTCAACAGAATGACGATCAATGGCAATAGTTTACCCATCATTCAATGCGCGTATGGGTAGAAAGAAAATTAAAGAGTAAGCGATAGCGATGGATTTGTGGCGAAGAGAAGAGCATAACATCTACAAAAACAACCTTCTCCCAACAGACTGACGATCAATGTCATTGGTTTACCCAAAAATAATGACCAAATAATCAAAGCGGAAATTGGAATAATGCGAATTGTTTTGTATAAAAATTAGACTAATCTCTAATCCAGGAAGTAGGCCTTCTACTCCCGAAAGTTTCATTCTAGTTTGTTAAGCCGTTAAGGTGTTATTGAGCAACAAACATCCAAACATCCGAACATCCAAACTTTCACATTTATATATTAGTAGGATAGGATAGGATAGGATAGGATAGGATAGGATAGGATAGGATAGGAAGGATAGGATTAGTAGGATGGGATAGGATAGGATAGGAAGGATAGGATAGGAAGGATAGGATATGATAGGATAGGATAGGATAGGTAGGATAGGATAGGATAGGATAGGATATATGGCTACCACAGGAGCGTCGCAATAACTGCAACCTGGAGCTCCAATTTTCGACCACTTTTTCGAGCATTTGGTGTATTTGGTGTATGGTGCACCCGAAGTTGGCTTCCAAGTCTGGAATTGTTGTTGAAGTGAGTGTGTACTATGCTGACTGAAAATAACATTATTTACTGTTTACTTTCCTTTCGCCTAATGACCATACCACGATCTCTGGCAAACATTCACGTCATCTGGTTTGCTCTTAATTTCGTCTAATTTGCTCGTTTATACAGAAAATTGATATCAAACAAATTTTCCAAACCACGAACGTCATAGTTTTTCCATTAGCTAGCAGCTAAGTGTTATTTTCTCGTTTCTTTTGCACTTTCATGCGGCAAAGACTCCTTAGGGAGTTTCCATTCATTTTCCATTTGTCCTTCTTTTTATTGACAAACAGATGCAAATTCAATAAGGGTTTCCACATAATCATATTTTCCCCCATTTACAGTGTGCAACGGTTATAATGGAATGTTTGATTTTTCCAATAAAACTATTGTATATAGATACAATACATTATGTATAGTCTAGATGGCAGCACATCTCTCTGAAAGAAAGAAGAAGATAGCGGTCACTTCCGGTGATAATAGAGACTTAAATATTGCCGAAGTTTATTGAAAATTGATGGAGCTCTATGTTGAAATTGACTTCTGCCGTGTATGATGTATGGCATTGTTGTTTGCAGCCTTCCCTGTGCCCGTGTTCTTATGTTATGATTGTGGTTAATGGATTAATTAAAATGCATATTGTCGTAATATTCCAATAATACCGTCATCTTATAAATTGCTCGGACTTAAAAAACTTTAAAAGGTATTTTTTCAGATACGATGCCCATTTGTTTTAGAGCTGAATTTTTGAGGTTTTGGAGTTTCTGCATATGCGAAAATTCGATACCTGGCTTCGTGTCCACTAGTGATTAGTAGACTTCTTGTAGTAGCTGTGGAGTAGAATAACTTTTTTAATAATTAAGTCCAAAGAGCGCTCCATTCTGATCCACAAGTAAGTTGTCCATGTGTTTCTCTCAGATAAAGTTGCTATCGATATTAACTCCCAGATATTTGTAACTGTCGAGAACATCTATTGTTTGACTCGTGTATATAGTTGGACAGGCAATTATTCTGAAGATGTATCCTGTGCCGCATGATTGCTAGATGAGATCCTCATTAGCCATTTTAGTTTTGGTTGCATTACTCACCAGTCCGTTGTCATGACTTCATTTTACTGCTTCGTTAAATTCCTCTTGCATAATTCGCGTAGCCACGTCCAAAAACCTGTGGCTAACGACTTCTGCTGTATCATCTTCATATACAAATGGGATGCTGTTCCCGACTTATTAGTTCATTGGCATACAGTTTAAACTATATTGGACCCAATTTGGATTCCTGTGGGACCTCTTAATTCTCACCCTAAAAGTCCTACAGTAAACGTAATTATTGATCCGTTCTAGTAATCTTCGCATTATAACTTCTTCCAGACATTTTTCAATTACTGGTAGGATCGATATTAGTAATTGCTGATATTGTTTAAAATAAACTATTGCACAGCGGTAAAATAATTAAGTATTACTTGGACTTATTCATCAATACCCAAACAATCGCAATTGTTTTCTGCTCGTGTTGCCTTTCTTAAATACATTTTCATTATCTCTACGCCATCTCTGATTTAAGCTACAAAACAACGTGAGCTTGAACGGAAATCAGTTCCTGTATGAGTAGCAGCAGTTATAAATCTAAGAGGGAGGTTTCTTTAACAAAATTAAACAAACATATCCGTAAATCTGGACTGCGTTCGCTCTCTGTCCACAGAATCCACTTACGTTCAGAGCACATATTGAGGGGACAGCACTATATTCCCACAGTTCTTATTCCGTCATATCACACCTCATTATAACATTGAATAATTTTCAGGAGATTCCATCACTGTCACTCTCTCATAATTTCTTTGCGTATTTCTGTCCCGCTTTGTAGTCATGGGGTAGTTCGTGACAGAGTGTTACGAGTATTATTCATCCTGAAGAGAATTGCTTCCTAACCAATTCCCAGTTTTCTTTGTGTCTTGGTTCATATTACATTTTATTTATTTACTTCAGATGATTGGTGTCCGGAGGACAGGTTGATTGCCTTTTTGAAATGTTTGTATTTTCGAATACTCTAGGGACACCATCACTGCAGGTGATCCTTAGATTATCTCGTTGACAACTAAAGAGAATTTCAAAGAAAGATGAGAATTTAAGACTTAATGAAAATCAGGACAACTTTTAAAGACAGACCACAATGATGACAAAAATGTGTTGAGGACTGTGGTGTGATATTTTCAGCAAACATCCAGGAGCTGTTTTTTCATGGCACCCACTCGTACTCTCACGAATATTTAACACGACGACTGACGGTATAACTTCGAGCAATTCATCGAAATGTGATGCGTAACAAGACAATAGGCTATCTGTCAAACGTACACTCCTATGTGCTACAATTCCACATTTTCAAATGCATGCGTTAAAAGGGCGACAATCTGAATAATCCTGCTTTTGTCTGATGTGTAGAAAAATGATTACTTACTTAACATAAGCTCCTTATTACTGAATATAAAGGCAATGAAATTTAAATAACAGTATATTTGTAGCTGGGATTATAATTGTGTGATTCAGTTGAAGGATTTCAAGCTCCAAGTCTAATAATAAAGATTTCCCTTATCTATCAGAAAGCAGTCAATCTACCACAAACTTTGTTACCACATCATAAATAAGTAAGCTTATTAATATTCCAGGGCTTTGCATTGGATTAGGGTTAATAAAAACGAATCAATTGAGTGATCCGAAAATAGTCTCTTTTATGGGATTCGAAAAGATTTGATTGACTATAAAACTTTCTGACATGTTAATCCAAAGCAATCCCATTGAATTTAAGGCACGCACACCTATAACGGTATGGAATTAAGGATGAAAAAATAAATAATATGATTTTCTCTGAATTGCTTAGGAAAATAATTTGCATAAAGGAGATGCTCACCAAAACACAATTTTTTGGATTCTTTCATTGCACTGAATGCGATAAAACAACTCTTATCAACTTCAGTCTAAATCTTAAGAATGACGCTTGAGCCGGCCGGTGACAGCTCGCTAGTTTTAGCTTAAACGTCAGTCGATATCGAAAGAAATTTTAGGAAATATGTGAACAGCCCCTAATGGATCGTTCTAATTAACTTCATGCGGCAGGTCGAAACTAAATGGGCTCAATGTTCTCCCGGTGCACTTGATTCCTGAATTCATAATTTTTTGGGGTACCGCTGCGCTGCGCTGGCCCGATAGTCAGCTGATTTGATGGCATTATTTTAAAGCTGGTTACATCACGCATGTTGAATGGTTTCCTTGTAATTTTTCAGTAAATGTCAATATAGAGGTATGTATGTATCTCCCAAAATATAATATTAAAGGTTTACTCAGCAAAGCAAAAAAAAAAAAAATTAAAAATTTGAAAAGGCTGTTACACGGGATACAAAAAAAAATTCTTTTGTAAACAGCGATCCTTCATCAACATATAACCAATAAGTGCTTTGGACGATACATCTCCCAGCCCTGCGTGCCTAGTGGAGAATGGTTAAATGAGAACGGTCAGTGGACAATGGCCACGAGTTCCAAGACAAACATGATGGTCTCTAGTCAATCTTAGATTTCACTGTGGTTGAGCTGGATGCTGTTCTTTTTGTTGTGGTGGTGGATTGACACTCCGAGCACTAAGACAATAATGCAGTCCAGTCCAGACACTGCGACCTAAATAGGTCTATTGTATAATTTTTAGGCAAACCATTTCCCTAATGAAAATTAGCATGTCCTTGGTTGATGAATTTTGTAGTTCATAAAGACTTAGAAATTCTTTATGAAGGGTACGCCACCTTACCCTAAAATGCTCCCGGACAATCACAGAGGATGTATTCGGCCGTCTCCAACTTGTTAAGGTGGTATCGCAGAAAAAATTTACCTAAGGGGAAAGCTACTAGATAACTTATATCCTTCTTATCGATATTGAAAAGTTTCCTGTTATGGATGTATGACTGGCCCGAGCTTCGACACATTTCTCCAATGAGAAATTCGAAGCTTATGTTCTCATTTATAAATCAAGTCTAATTAGCCAGTTTTTCCCACAAAATGGTTCAAAGCCTCAGAATTTGGTGGTTCCGTACATTCGAGTTATCTCATTACCTTCGAAGCCTCTGTGTCCGATCATCCATCATCATATCAGATTTATTGATAGTAGCTAAGGATTAGAGGGCATCGACGCAGCACTTTATAAGTTGTTTATTTGGTTGAGGAGCCATCTGTGTAGAAGAGATGGGTGCATGTACGGAGAATGTTATCTGGATTTTCCTATTTCGCCCTATCTTTAAATCTTCTACCGAACTGAGGAAATGCCTAATCTTGTCAGAGGATATCAAGAACAAAGGACATTGTTAATTGAGATCTGCGCCTTGATTAACCTACAGAGAGGTATCAAATGAGCTAACATAAATATTTTCTCAGACAGCTAAACCGCACTCAAAGCTTTGAGCTCCTATTCAGTGGACTCAAGACTGGTAAAGTACTGCTTCAGTGCCCTTCAATCGCTGGCTACTCACAATAAGGTTAAACTTTGGTGGGTACCTAGTTACAGAGGTATTGAAGGTAATGAGATTGCGGATGAGCTGGCCCGTTCAGGCTCTACTGATAAATTCTCAGGTCCGGAACCCTTTTGCGGCATAAATTGAGCAACTATCTCACCCTTAATTACAAAATGGGAACACAATCTCCGTCTCTCTCATTTGAGAAATATCCCAGGTCTTAGGCAAGCCAAACTGTTACCCATCACACATCACAGGGAACTTCTAAATCACAGTAAGAAGGATATTAGGTATCTAACAAATTTCCTTTCCGGTCATTGCAAATTACGATACCACCCTAACAAGTTAGACCTGTCTAGCGCACCGATTATCGACTCTGTTTAGAGGAGGTCGGGTCTGCCGAGCACGTCCTTTGTTACTGCCTGCCACTTTTCGGGATCAGATAAAGAACTCCTTAGACCTCATGACCTTAAAAATAGGACAACCAAAGACATACTCCCCTTTATAAGAAAGGTGATATGCCTCCTGGACTATCAGCCTTGGGGCAGGATGCAGATATAAAAAAAAATGTCCCTTTATCCCTTTTCACTGATTGCACTAATTAACAAAATGTTCAATTGATGTTTGAATCCAAAATTATGTCAAATGTATGTTCATGTGGTTGCCGTGGCTGTGGTGGTTAGTGCGTTGGACTACTACGCATGCTGCTCAGGTTCAATCCCAGCCCGGGTCCAACACGTAAAAAAGTTTTCCACGGTTGCCACATCTTTCGAATGTCTGACAAGCAATCAAAGAGTATCAATTGTCAATGAGCTTCTCAACTCGCCGTTCGGAGTCGGCAAAAAATTGTAGGTCCCTTGCCCTTCCATTCCTGCAAAAATATAACACGCGCACACAAATGGTTGCGAGAAGCAGGCCCAGAGTCACTCCGAGTGTAGCGCCACCTAACATAAGAAAGTATGCTCATTATGCAATTAATTTGAGTTTTTAATTAGCTCTCCGCTGAGATTTATTCAAAAGTAATGCTCAAAGAAGAACTACTACGTCCTTAATAGGTATGTATATACTGGCAGTATCGACCAAAAAAAAGCTGTTCCACGTTAAAATGCTCTTCGATTTCTATAATCCGTTATTGAATAGGATTACAGAGTACTATCTTCAAGTGTCCTGATGTGTTTTTGCTTATTCTCAGACAATAAAGATAAATGTCGTTACGTTCTCAAATATACGAGTAGTCGTATACATGCCGGAGTATTGTTTTACCATTTTGAATTATAATTCGAGTAATATTCTCCTTAAGAGGGCATCAGGTTATTGAAGTTCCAATTAGCCAAAGATAATTCCATCAGTAGTGTTTCGTTGAACTGCCCGCCAGTAATCTTCTGTTTGATGAAAAGATTAAAAGTTGCCTCAGTGATAAAATTGCCATCACGACTCCAGGAATGCCACTTGATGTCCTGCAACCTGGAAAAATGTCTGCTGCACTAATGAAAATCCAAAGCTATCGTCGCATGGTGCCAGGGAAATCGAAAGTTCACAAAATGCTTCAAGTGCTGTTATGAAAGAACGTACTCGATAAATAAAAGTGAACTTCAGTTTTAATTCGATTTAATAATTCGAAAAAAAAGTTCCAACTTCTCTGTTTTTAAATCTGCACAGTTGCCAGGGCAATGGTCGAGACTGCTGTTTATGTCAGTTGAATGTCATACGATGGAACTGGTGTTGTTTTGGTTGCTGGCGTACAAAAGATTTTTTTTCTTCCGAGGGTAGGTGAAAATCTTCCATAGACACTATGAGAATAGCAAGCGCGTGCTCATAGTAGTGTCAGATTCTTACTGACCAAAAACACCACCCTTCGATATAATTTTTGTTAGATACTGCAACTTAGTTATACTACTTATCAAGCAATTTTTCTATCACGAAATATAAACGTTTGGCAGGTTACTTTCCAATGAAAGATCCTGCATGTTCCGCAATTTAGATGCGGTTAATCATTATCTCACCAAGTCGAAAGGTTTTGTCCTTTGTAGTCGGCGCAATAAATTGCTCTCATCCAAAATTAGTAGGACTGTATTGTTAACATGTCCGATTAGTCGGTTTCTATGCTTTCGCGCTAAGCTTTTAGTTTCAGCTTCGATTGTCGGAATTCCGAGATCTCTGTGGATATCGTCGTTTCTAGCATACCACGGTGCTTGGACAATTTCTCTAAGCACTTTATTTTGAAAGGTCTGTAAAATATTGGCATTTGTTTTCTTGGTACAACCCCAAAGTTGTATACCGTAGGTCCACACCGGCTTTAGCACTTGCTTGTATAAAAGCAGTTTGTTCTCGGTACTGAGGTGGGAATGTTTCCCGATCAACCAGGACATTTCTCTATATTTGATTTCTAATTCTTTACGTTTCATTTTCACGTGCGAATTCCACTTCAGCTTTGCGTCGAATGTCATTCCCAGGTATTTGGCGTCATTTGCAAATGCTATTCGGCCCAAATTTATAAAAATTGGCAAGTCATTAATTTTTCTATAAGTGAAATTCACGTGAACAGATTTAGTTCCGTTAAGGGCGATCCGCCAGTCCCTCGTCCATTCATTTAGTTTATTCAATGCGTTTGGCAGTTTGGCAGTCGTTTCCTCGATTGTTTTACCTATTGCGGTATCGTCGGCAAACGTAGCAAGGATAGTGCCATCTTCTTTTGGTATATCACGAGTAAATAACAGATAAAGAAGCGGCCCCAGAACGCCTCCTTGCGGTACGCCGGCCGAAATTTCTTTGAGCTCTGAGTATTCGTTTCCATTTCTAACACGGAAGAGTCTATTCTCGAGATATGAATCCAGGATCTCGTATAGGTACACGGGGAGTACTTGTCGTAATTTGCATTTCAAGCCATCATCGTGCCACACCTTATCCAAGGCTTGCGAGACGTCAAGAAATACGGTTGAGCATATATTTTTTCTTCTATTGCTTTTTCGATTACGTTAGTAATTCTATGCACCTGGTCAATAGTCGAATGCTTACTTCTGAACCCAAACTGGTGGTCAGGGATTAGATTATTTTCTTCTATAACCGGTTGAAGACGCCTTAGTAGAGTTGGGCTAAGTCGTGAATTTATATTCACAGGTATAACTGTGAACGTGATATTTTATTCACTGTGAATATAACCCGTGAATGTGAATTCACGACGATGCGACTATGAAACTACATCAACTACTATAAAACTACATACCTACATACAATGAATTATTGACTATGTAATGTGTAAATATGCATGTACATACGTTTGCATGTATTCTATCCTTATCAGTGCCGTTAAAAACACTTCGACGCAATAGTTCAAAAATATACCTACTTACTAATATTAACGGATGCTTGATTTCCATGTGCCTTTTCAAATTGCACAAATTTCATTTTGCGAAACTTTCGTCTAATTCAAAGAATTTCCACAAAAAACAAATTTTTCTTCGCTTTGTTATTGGCGGCATCTTAAAAGTCTTCTTTTTTTTTTTCTTGAATGCGTTGCGTAGTCCTAAACACCAAAAAAACAAATGCGTGTACATTTCCTTATAATCCCATATTCGAATGCACAGAACTAAACTAGCGCACTCAAATTCTAAGAACCGCTACAAATTTCAACCTTCATCCCTTTTTTCAACGGAAATTCTCAATGCAACCCAGCGAACAATATACATAACACACTATACATACATGTTTGTGTGCGCAAGGCAGCATTATTCAGTATAGTATACACAACATCGTTCACCGCGTTCTGCTTTGTTATACGTATCATTCACTGCCTCGCACCTCACGTTCATACTCACGACCGCGACTTTTGTTGTGACATCGTTATTTGGGAATTTCAAACTGTGCCGTGAAACTATTCACGTTTTAGTGATTCACTGTTTATTTCCAAGTCGTTAACAGACTGCGACCGTTATTTTTCATTCACGGTGAATAATTCACCGGTAGTAATTTTTTGCTCATCACTACGCCTTAGTAATATCCTCTCGAAAATTTTGGATATGACTGGAAGAAGCGTATGATTTTACTTCATATGACCTGGTTTTAAAACCATTATGACTTCCGCAACTTTCCATTGGCTCGGCACGTGTTTTAATCTGAGCGCAGCATTTATAATATGGCCAAGCTTAATTAATGCTTTTCTATGTAAGGCTTTGAGAACTTCTCCGGTGATCAAATCATAACCAGGAGCTTTCTTAGGTTTTAGTTTCGCGATCTCACGTTCGAGTTCTCTAAGCGTCGCAGATGTGAGCGTTAAATCGTCAGATGGTGGAACTACCATCCCCGTGATGTTGATGTTGACGCGAACCACTTGACCATCGTTCGGTTAAAGGTAGAAAAGATGACATTTAAGCATCACCATGGCAGTCGAAAAAGTTAAATTTTCTCATGATTTGTGGCACGGTGCTCACTCTCTCTCTTATTCGAAGAATATGCTATTAACGTTCTCATGGCCGATTTCCAAAGTCTATATCATCGTGCAATTAATCAGACAAATTTTTATAAATACCTTTTACCGAATACATTTATCAAAGAATGACAGAAAAGGCGTTTCAAATATGGAGGCAATCGTAGCCATCGGCTATTGCCATTTTTGCTGACAATTTCCATGTGGGTGAGGGTGACAGACTTCGAGATGAATTGTATTTTCCCAATCAATTGAAACTGCTTCGGGATATTCACGTAAATTACTGAAAGGCTCCAGGAAGAGGCAAACATTTTTCAATGTTCAGATGCCAAGTCGGCAGGATTGAACCAAAGCTTTTTATTGCGATACAAAATCAGGACCATCCTTTAAATGCTATTAATCATGCAGCTTAATTCATGAGACTCAGGAAATAACAACAAATCATTTCCATGTTGTTACGAGATCCATTTAGATTTGAATTACGCAAGATGAAAGTGGTTTCGGGATTACAACCAGCAGAGGGGGTAGTACTCGTATTATAACAGAGTGGTGTTGTTGTGGCCTCTTTAATCGGATTGGACATCTGCATTAGAGGATAAGGCGATGAATTCGGATCACGTATCTACCACATTATTTATCCATCACCCTAATTTTAACAGAGAAGGAATTACTTGCAATTTTGTTTCTATTATATCGAAGTGGATTTTTTATGAAATACAATTTAAATTTGGGTCACTTCTGCTCTCTGTTGTGTTGTTCTGTATTATATTGGTCCGAACGTCATAGCTCGAATTGAAGTGGCTACCATTTTTCATTTAACCTCTTTTGTACAAAAATGAGGATCCTTAATCCACTTCTGAAAGATTTCATGGTACAAATGCTTTTTCCTATTTCATCGGTAGTCTACTTATGAAGTGAGGAGCTCTGCCGTTGCTTATTTTTAAGAGCTGCTTCGTAGGACATTTTATTATCAAATTATGATATTTCGAAATTCCGCAATAATCTAGAACTGTTTAATATTGAAGGCGTTGTAAAGTACTCGCAATTAGTTGTGACAAAAGTACTGCAAATTACGACAAGTACTCCCCGTGTACCTATACGAGATCCTGGATTCATATCTCGAGAATAGACTCTTCCGTGTTAGAAATGGAAACGAATACTCAGAGCTCAAAGAAATTTCGGCCGGCGTACCGCAAGGAGGCGTTCTGGGGCCGCTTCTTTATCTGTTATTTACTCGTGATATACCAAAAGAAGATGGCACTATCCTTGCTACGTTTGCCGACGATACCGCAGTAGGTAAAACAATCGAGGAAACGACTGCCAAACTGCCAAACGCATTGAATAAACTAAATGAATGGACGAGGGACTGGTGGATCGCCCTTAACGGAACTAAATCTGTTCACGTGAATTTCACTTATAGAAAAATTAATGACTTGCCAATTTTTATAAATTTGGGCCGAATAGCATTTGCAAATGACGCCAAATACCTGGGAATGACATTCGACGCAAAGCTGAAGTGGAATTCGCACGTGAAAATGAAACGTAAAGAATTAGAAATCAAATATAGAGAAATGTACTGGTTGATCGGGAAACATTCCCACCTCAGTACCGAGAACAAACTGCTTTTATACAAGCAAGTGCTAAAGCCGGTGTGGACCTACGGTATACAACTTTGGGGTTGTACCAAGAAAACAAATGCCAATATTTTACAGACCTTTCAAAATAAAGTGCTAAGAGAAATTGTCCAAGCACCGTGGTATGCTAGAAACGATGATATCCACAGGGATCTCGGAATTCCGACAATCGAAGCTGAAACTAAAAGCTTAGCGCGAAAGCATAGAAACCGACTAATCGGACATGTTAACAATACAGTCCTACTAATTTTAGATGAGAGCAATTTATTGTGCCGACTACAAAGGACAAAACCTTTCGACTTGGCGAGATAAGGATTAACCGCATCTAAATTGCGGAACATGCAGGATCTTTCATTGGAAAGTAACCTGCCAAACGTTTATATTTCGTGATAGAAAAATTGCTTGATAAGTAGTATAACTAAGTTGCAGTATCTAACAAAAATTATATCGAAGGGTGGTGTTTTTGGTCAGTAAGAATCTGACAGTACTATGAGCACGCGCTTGCTATTCTCATAGTGTCTATGGAAGATTTTCACCTACCCTCGGAAAAAAAAAAAAAAAAAAAAAACTGGCAGTCAGTCAGTTTGTATACTTCAAACATCAAACGACATTTCATAGCAAACAAACTGTTGCATAACCCACGGCTTCTTCTGTTTTATATCGCTTTTTTCAGTTCGTCGTAAAATTGTACCTATGTACTTACGCATTGGAGGTCAATTATTTAAAAAAAAAAAGGTGTACATATGTCAGCATTTTTCACAATAGGAGCCCATTATTTAACCTTAGTCATTAACATTACAATAACATCCCATAATTAAACCAAACGCCATTTCGTTTCATTTTATCACGAACTTCTACCATCTTAACTTTAGCTTCGTATTTATGTTTATTTAGAAATAAATTAGTACTGCACGAAGTATTAATCTATATACTGGCCCTAAATAAAAAATAAATACTGAATTTTTAAGACCGAAAGGAAGATAAATTCTATTATTTTACTTTTGGCTTTTGGGTCGTGGCGTTGTTGACTTCATAAAATTGTTGTGTTTATTCATTTTTTTTTTTAATATTTATTTTAACGACGAAACCAGGGATTATATTGCCTTAATAATATTGGATAAATATGCAAATACGATTGTGATAGTAAATGTTGTTCAGTGAAATAAAATTCCAGCCAGTAAATCCCTTTATTTTACTCGTAAATCGGATTACTTACAGCAATTGATGTCAATCAGGGATGGGCTCAGTTTCAATCAACCTTAAAAGTAATGCAGTGATATAGTGCCTACGGCATTCGGAGAGACAGGTTTGGGTTCCATGTCCATTTACATAGATGTAGTGCACTTAATCATGGCAATTATCCTGCAATGTTACAAATATCTGAATATTGTTCGTAGAACAATAGCAGTTCCACCAAACATCTTTCGAAACAAATACCACCCTTGGTGATAACATACAGAGTTAGCTAAATCTATTCAGGAGTTCAGGACTACTTTTAGTTTATTTTCAGTTTTTTTTTTAAGAGCATCTTTTTTTAGAAAATACATCTATGTGGATATTCTTAATGGACATTTCCCAGTGCCTATGGTTCAGGTAGAATTTCATTATCACTATTATTATTATTTATTGAATGGTGGGATGTGGATTTTTTTTATCAAGGCTAATGCAAGCTTTGAATTTCTTCAAGCTGTAATTACCCAAAAGTTTCTACGCCTGTCTGAGGCCCTGAGTTTTTGTCCAGGACTTACATAGTCCTGTTTATCTGCTCCAATGGTCGGAGCTCCTCTTTTATGGTGTGTTCCCCTATATCGCAGAAGGGTTCAGGAACCACAAATATTGTGGCAGCCCATTTACTGGCAAGTTTGTCCGCCTTCTATCTTCATTACAGCTGCTTATGGGTTCGAATAGTTTAGTTCAAAGCCCAACTGCCTTCCTCAGTTCTTGAACCACCCGTGTACCATTAATGATATGACGCTGAGTGTAGATTCTAGATTTATTCTTTCTTGTTACTGAGTTTAACGTCGACATTTTTTGACCAGTTAAATGTCCTGATGCCAGAAGGGGAAGCTTGTTAGACAGTGTAGCATGGTCTCTTTGGCTAATATATTCTCCTTTGCCTGTTCCATCTTTGGCCATTCTTAAAAAAGCAATATTTGCAGATTCTTCTACAACAAGGTGCATTGAGGTAAGTTCCAATAGCACATCGAGTGCTGCAGTTGACCCAGATCTGGTTGCACCTGCGAGTCTTTCCACTTTATTTTATTCCTCATAGTTATCAGACTCGTTCTCTTTGCAAATGCTATTGTCCCATATGTGATCACAAGTCTCACCATGCTAAAATACATCCATCTGAGAATATGAGGTCTACAACCGCATGAGTTACCGGCTATGCTTTTAATCCATATCACTAAGGTCAGTTTTCTATCTGTATTATTAGTCAGAAGCGCTATTGGCTTAGTTAACACTTTTGATGAGTTCAGTTTAATAGTAATACGAGTACATTGCGCAGTACTAGAGGATAGAATATCTCTTCAGAGAAAGACGTTCAGCTCGTAGCGCTCTAAACTGATTTATTGCTACTTTTCTAAACAGACACGAAAACTTTAAACATAACTAGCCAAAGATAACAAAAAGTACGATTCCTTTATTGTCATTGTTGTTTGAAATAACATCTTATCTAGCGAAACACTTCTTAAAAGAGAGTTCAAGACTATCGATTATAAAATGTGTGTGAATCTAGCTGAGTGAGAGGGATATATCCAGCATTCCGGCATAGGAATCGGCCTCTACTATCCGCTCGACCTTGACGATTTGTTTCATCCCTATTTAGATGGTCTAAAGACTACAGTCGGGCACAATGGACCCAAATGTTGATCTAAGTGAGCAGTGGGTGGTAGGGCACCCATCTACCAAATCTAACCTACTCGTAATGATTTAGTCCCAATCTCACACGCACTCACCTGTGTCGGCTGCCATATACATGGATATGTGGTTCCATTAGCTGAAATGAAGATGACATTGAAGAAGCTGTCTTTTATAAAGTCACCTAGCTTTTCTTATCCCAATAATTCAGCAATGATAATTCCATCCATCCATCAGTTCCAGTTTCAGGTTTTTTAACTTCTTAAATATAATAAATTTGTTTTAATTCTTCCGTTCACAGTGGCTGGTGGCTTTACAGGTTATAGATATCCGACTATTTTGTAGTTCAATCGATCGACTTTTGATAAGCGTCTTCAAATAATTATTATCTTGCGATTTTGCTCCACCAGTGGATTTGTTCGACTCCAAAGCAGAATCTATCTCCAGCTGAGATTATTGCTAACGAAAAATTGAAGGGTGGGTGATTGAAAACCTGGCAAACAAATACCTTGCAGGTTTTCTTGGAAATATCCTTCCTTTAATCTTTTTCATATTAAGAAATAGGGTGTGATTGAATGGATGAATTGTTTGTACCGTAGAGAACTAAAAAAAAGGCGCATAACTATGTAAGATTGGAATGCCCTATGCCTACTACTGAACAGGAGTTGACGTATTTTTTTTTTACATAATTCACTCACGCTAACGGGATTATTAATATCGTTATAATGTTACGCACAGTGCCAGCGCAGGACAGGGAGACATACACATCGGCGCGGCGTAGTGATAGGAAACTCAGATGTTAGGTTCCAATTTCAACTAACTCTATGGGTTGTGTCCAGAATTACTGAAGAGTTATGTATTAGGATTATTTTTCTCGTTTTTTATGATTCACAGTATTTGTTTCCATATGTTTCTTAATACTCGTTGCTTTTACGACCAATTTCTTCAGCCATACCACCATCTTACCGCCAGTGTTATACCTTCGCAGTAGGTTTTAGCATTAGCTTATTGGGTTAGAAATACATTTTTCTGAAACATCTGGATTGGAACCGTGAATAATTTCGAATTCCAAATTTACTCACTGATACATGTTTATATAAAAAAAAAACAACATTTCAGGACATAGTCAAAACATTCTGATAACATTAAAACAGTAGCTGAAAGCCGTAAAATATATGCACTCCACTGATAGCCTTCAGAAGGTCACAGGAATTGATTGAGATTTTCATATCATCTACAACTGGTTACTGAGAGCTCTTCATGATCATTAATAATCATTATAGTTATCACCTTAGCTACAAGTTCTACATAATTTTTAGAGACAGATGAATTGGTTAGAATTTCGCAATTAATAAGATTAAAAGTAGCGGCTTCAGTATTGAGACTTGAGCCACTTCTTGTTGCTGCCATTGTTAGTTGTGATGGTTTTCACATCTTTCAACGAGAGCGAAATTGCGATCGGTTTTGTTGCGAAGTTCCAACGATGAATAAAAATAAAACGATCAACTCAAGTGTATTAACAACTTTAATTTTATCATCTGAGACTATGGCACTTCTTAACTCTGCAACTGTTACAACGAGAATGTCCCTCCAATTTAACTTCTTCGTTTAATTCTTAATCTATTTTTATTCTTTCTATCTTTCCTTTTCTATCTATCCCGCCGCAAACACCTAAAAAGTTTTTCACAGTGCCCACCTCTTTCGAATGTCTGACAAGCATCAAAGAGTATCATTTGTCACGATTGAGCTTCTCAACTCGCCGTTCGGAGTCGGCAAAAAACTGTAGGTCCCTTCCATTCGTGCAAGAATATAACACGCACACACAAATGGTTGCGAGAAGCAGGCCCAGGTTCACCTCGAGCTGTAGCGCCAACTAAGTAAGTAAGTATCTATCCTTTTCTAATATCCCTAATCTTTAGTACAAATTCATTTCGCCGTACTATCAATTTAACACTAGACGGCACTACTTTGACTTGTTACGAAGAATTCAAGAAATTCATTACCTATTTATAATTTGTTATTCAATACTATTTAACATTTTATAGTTTCACTAAAAATACTTAATATATAAATGAACAGCCATTGTCTGATTTACCTTCCAAAGTCTTGAAAGCTCTTCGTAGAAAGTTATCTAGTGGACCGATTGCTAACGAAACTTAAGGTAGCAATCTATTTAAAGTGTCGGCAATTTGTCAGTAGTCTTCGAAAGTATCCTACTAAAAGGCCGATGATTATATGAAGGCAGCGAAAACCTTCACGGGTGAGATGTATTTTTTACCAGGTAAAAAAAATTCACAGAATTTAGTGTACAATGAATATGAAATATGAAACCGATGTATTCTAGACGGGCTACTGTTTGGTAGGGTTAACAGACTTGGTAGAGAGATTGGACGATGTCCTCTTCCGCATGATGACATCGGAGTTTTCGTAGCCTTAAATGGAAGTCAGGGTGCGAAAAAAAATATAAAGGCGGGTAGTTCTATTCCAACACCATTTTATTTATGTACCCGCGTCAAAGGCTACATCATCTCAAGTTCAGAAAATATGTAAAGGTCTATGCTTAAATGGGAGTTTCACGAGATTATGATTTTTTCCGACATTGAGAAGCTTTAAGAATGTGTTGACTTTCAAACTCTTGTAACTGATCAGTGGATGCAGTAAGCCGTACCCCCGCTGATTTTTTTCTTTTCTTGACCTTTGAAGTCCATAGCCAGAGGCATCTTCCAGCATATACTCTAGGCACAAACACTGTATTTGTTTCGACAATAATTTCCAGCCCGTGCAATCTCAAAACGAACCATCTATTCTATACCAACAATTCACCAATAACTTTCAATAATTTCAGTTTATCAGCTTCTAAATGGGTCAAATGGTGGTCGCCATGGCCGTGGTGGTTAGTGCGTTGGACTACTACGCAATGCTGCCCGGGTTCAATTCCAGACCGTAAGAGTACCATCTCTTTCGAATGTCTGACAAGCATCAAAGAGTATCATTTGTCACGATTGATCTTCCCAACTCGCCGTTCGGAGTCCGCAAAAAACTGTAGGTCCCTTCCATTCGTGCAAAAATATAACACGCACACACAAATGGTTGCGAAAAGCAGGCCCCGGTTCACCTCGACCTGTAGCGCCAACTAAGTAAGTAAGCTTCTAAATGGACGCAGATAAGAAATCAAAACTGTATTTTATATCTTGTCAAATCCATTAATCCATGTCAATTGGTTTTGTCCCATAAAAATGGCCGCTTTATCGTTGTGATCGAAAGATCAAAATTACATTTGGGTATCTCAGGTTAGGAGCTTCACTTCACAGATTCTCCATGGAGTTTCATATGCCATGAAAGACACACAAAACGACAGAATTAAACTCTGCTATACGCTTTAACGTTTTTGTATGCTACTCAATTTTGATTGATTTCAAATTTCCATTCGTCATCATATCGATTGTGTTAACTTTCGTTTTAAGATTCGAGAGGCATGCGCTTTCTTTAATATTTCATGGGATGGGCTGTAACAGTTACGTACTCGTTAAATTTATTTAATTTCTTCAGATTTTATTATGATTTTACCGGCGTTTCCCTAACGGTATGAGTGGTATGACGTATGATGAGTGATGGAGTGGGTACGCACATTCCATGTGGTAGGCTCGTGCGATTCTTTTCAATCGAATTGAATTGTTTTTCAATTCGATTTGACGTCTTATTTGGTGAAATGCCGGGTATCGGATGGCGGTAGTATTGCTTTGAGCCGTTTCCATGAAATAATTGAATTACTTTGTTTCATTCTAGACACGCATAGATTGTGTAAATCAATAGCTTACAGTATTGGTGTTGATTGTGTAAACAGACCCAGTAGAAATGTGAAGAAATTAGATCTGTAGAGAGGAATTGGAGTGCAGATATTATTCTTAGCATTCTTGGAAGGAATTGTAATTTACGGGTTCAATCCGTTTCGATATGACAAACGTTGAGCTTAATTTTTTTTTAAAGTAAATAAAGGTGAGCGTACCAGTTGTGCATGCATAATGAGCGCACATAGTGCTTTATACACTACTAATGGAATGAATTGCCTTAAGAGACGAATTTCTATAAAACAAAAGACATGAAAAGAACATTAAGGGGAATATTTTACAAAAAAAAAAAAAAAACATTGAATTATTCCACCCTCTTGAGAAGGTGACTTCTATCATGGAGTAGGTAATTCAAAAGGGCATCTTCAACCTTTTTTTAATGGAGATAAGTCTCTTCAAAATCAGTCACACAAACGAAAAACATTTAAAAAAAAATACATCTCGTATTTGTCAATGAAATATAGTGATTGGAACGTGTGTTTATCGGCTTAGTTCAAGGACACTCTTATAAGATGAAAGAAAAAAGGCAAATTAGTGCAAAGTGTTATAGCTATCAGGCACGTGTGTTCGTGTATGGTACTTGAACTATTGAGAAACCTTTGGCTCTTTGTAGTTCTAAACAATCGTTTAACTTTCATAAACAGAGTTCATTTCCATTGACCGTAAAGAAGCATTTTTTCAAAAGATTAAAAACCCTCAACATTTTAGGAAGGTTCGAAGCATGGACCTCATGAAAGGGGTATAAAATTACCATCTATAATAGTATACATATGTATACATAACTCCGAGATATTTTATGGATAGAATTTTGTATGAAAATGCCAAAAGACATCTTCTTGGTTGAATACCCGAGCGATGCCAACCATACAGAATTTTCTGTAGATATTCAGAATTTACAGAAATCAAACGAAAATATACAGACATTTCAAATTCCAGGATAAAATAAAAACTTTTAATAAATAAAACAATAGCATAGAGAAATGTTCGTTTCTTTCTAAACAAATCTGTTCTGTTCGCTGTAGAACCGAAAATATTGACCTGAACATCTAAACTCAATAATCTGGGACATTTTAGAGTGAGAGCGAGAGTAGCATTCAAATTATATCTCTAGAGTAATTTCATATGGATGACGTCCATATAAGGTTTTATTGAACCGTTATAGTTATTTGCAAGAAATCTATTGTGTTTACCTCATGGCAGTGCAAATGTAGAGCGACTGTTTTTTTCAATAAATCTAATGAAGACTAAATTAAGGAAGAAACTCACAACGAAAACCTTAACAGGTTTGTTATTTACATAAGACGCGCTCTCAACACCGTGCTATGAGGTTCATCTTTCTGAAAATACAGGATGCAAAAAACATGTATGGTTTCAGAAATAAAGATTATTGATTTTAATTACTCAGATTGCTAGTAAACGATGTGCAACTTCAATACAAATAATGATTTATGTATGTTTTATAATATCCTTATTTTTATTCTAATCACTTTTTATGCGTTAAAAAAAGTCTTGATTTATACAGACTTCAAGCATCAGACTTCATCAAGCAAAAATACAGAGTTCTACAGAATTTTAGAAATTCGGGTTGGCATCACTATACACAATTGACATATTCGCCGTGATAACTGCAAGCGATATAGAGGACGCACGGAGGAAACTTATCTATCTCTGGATGGAATCCTATGGTATCAGTTTTGTGTCAAAAAATACTGACGTTGCCTAGCCTGAGATCAACGTAGGCCTGAAAGCAAAAACGCAGTGAAGTATCTGGAAAAAGCTGTAGATTCCAAACTTAGCTTCTGGAATCATATATAAGCTGCTTAAGTTAGCACATCACTTAGCGGATACATGGCAAATATTGGAGGCCGAAAAGAGAGCAAGCAAAGGCTTCTCATGAGAATCGCCATACTCCTGAATGGATATGAAATAGAAACAGATGCGTTTTAACAGGAGAAGTAAAGGAAACAAATGTTAGTAGTACAGAGAAGTGGAGCCCTGCGCACCACATGCTCATACAGCACTGTTTCTAAGCTACTTGAGTGACACCCAGTGTATTCTAGGGGCAGAGAGAAAGTACGTGTACATGAAGAAGGTGAAGGTAGACTTACGCAGCAACTGCTGATGCAAAATAACTCACCAAACAACTATGGGCGACTATGGCGATGGAGCTCTGAACCCAGAGGCATATGGAGCGAATGGACAGAGCGGAAACACGTGGAGATAAATTACTACATCATGCAGTATCTAACCCGACCTGGATATTGCAAAGTAAACCATGCGACATGCCAATACTGCGACTCGCTGGTGGAGGACGCTTTTCATAGCTTTATCACGTGTAGTAAGTGGACCGCGGAAAGCCGGTGACTGTCAACGGAGAAAGGTGACATTACGCCCTACAAGAGCACAGTGAAGGTGATCACAAACAAAGACAGCTAGAACCCAGTATCTTTTATCTAAATCGTGCTCAAAACCAAAAGAAGTGAACCAGAGAGCATCCTCATAGAAGAACAAAAAAAACGTTATGAAGTAAAAGAAAAACGGCCCCCGAAGTTAATATGACCAGAAAATACAGTACTCTTCTCTAAAAACTTAAGATTTCAGAATTCAAGGCCATGTCCCGAGGCGGTTGCAACTATAAAAAGCTACTTTGGAGAAAGAATCTGGAAAACTGCATCTGGATCTGCCGGAGGGCTTTCGGCAAGAAGTGAGGTTCGAAACCAAAACTACATTGTTCAATGAATCTATTTGTGTATTAGTTAAGTGGCAAGTTGTGAATAACAGCTACGTTAGAATACTACCAACAAACCCCAAATGAATGGTACACTCCAGCATACCCACTGCGGCCATGGAGACTATCTTTAATATTCCATCCATTAGATTGCGGATCCACGATTACTTCAAAGATGAGGCGCTCACTCTATACAGAGTAATCTAGAAAGATGTTTCAGAATCCCCTGGACTTGTCAGTAATCCAAGTGATCTCATAGATAAAGAATACTTATTCAAGATCGGCTATATGTACAGTTACATTTCCCGACCGAGAAAAATGGCAACAAGGCACAGTGATTGCAGAAGGAAGAGGCATAGTAATATACACGGATGGATCATATATTGGCAACGGAGAAAAGGCAGCTGGAGTACACTGACCTCCGATAAATCTATATATTTATTTAGGACTCTCAGTGACTATTTTTCTGGTGAAAGTATTTGCAATACTCAGGGACGTAGACGAACTGGTGAATGTCAACACCAGAGATACTTGCATACATACATATGCATACAACTACTCGGAAAGCGCTTGCAAGCCCCAAGATTTACTCCAAGCTAGTGTAACAAGAAGTGTATCGTTTTCCGAAGTTGGAATTGCCTACTAGAGGCGATGCTAGATGAAAATAGCACAGAAACATAGGCAGTCAATCAGTCAGTTCAGTTGCGGTTTGTTATTGTAAGTGACAAGATGTGTAGCTAAAGAGAATAAAGAGATAATAGATAAGTAGATAAAAGTGACTTGTGAGTTGTGAGTTTGATTTAACTCTTGGCAGATTCAGAAGTGGGATCACCCCTTAATCGAAGACACATAAACTTTTTTTTTTTTTTTTTTTCCGAGGGTAGGTGAAAATCTTCCATAGACACTATGAGAATGGCAAGCGCGTGCTCATAGTAGTGTCAGATTCTTACTGACCAAAAACACCACCCTTCGATATAAATTTGTTAGATACTGCAACTAAGTTATACTACTTATCAAGCAATTTTTCTATCACGAAATATAAACGTTTGGCAGGTTACTTTCCAATGAAAGATCCTGCATGTTCCGCAATTTAGACGCGGTTAATCCTTATCTCGCCAAGTCGAAAGGTTTTGTTCTTTGTAGTCGGCGCAATAAATTGCTCTCATCCAAAATAAGTAGGACTGTATTATTAACATGTCCGATTAGTCGGTTTCTATGTTTTCGCGCGAAGCTTCTAGTTTCAGCTTCGATTGTCGGAATTCCGAGATCCCTGTGGATATCGTCGTTTCTAGCATACCACGGTGCTTGGACAATTTCTCTAAGCACTTTATTTTGAAAGGTCTGTAAAATATTGGCATTTGTTTTCTTGGTACAACCCCAAAGTTGTATACCGTAGGTCCACACCGGCTTTAGCACTTGCTTGTATAAAAGCAGTTTGTTCTCGGTACTGAGGTGGGAATGTTTTCCGATCAACCAGTACATTTCTCTATATTTGATATCTAGTTCTTTACGTTTCATTTTCACGTGCGAATTCCACTTCAACCTTGCGTCGAGTGTCATTCCCAGGTATTTGGCTTCATTTGCAAAGGGTATTCGGGCCAAATTTATAAAAATTGGCAAGTCATTAATTTTCCTATAAGTGAAATTCACGTGAACAGATTTAGTTCCGTTAAGGGCGATCCGCCAGTCCTTCGTCCATTCATTTACTTTATTTAATGCATTTTGTAGTTTGGCAGTCGTTTCCTCGATTGTTTTACCTACCGCTAGGATAGCGGTGTCGTCGGCAAACGTAGCAAGGATAGTGCCATCTTCTTTCGGTATATCACGAGTATATAACAGATAGAGAAGCGGCCCCAGAACGCTTCCTTGCGGTACGCCGGCCAAAATTTCTTTGAGCTCTGAGTATTCGTTTCCATTTCTAACACGGAAGAGTCTATTCTCGAGATATGAATTCAAAATCTCGTATAGGTTTGCGGGAAGTACTTGTCGTAGTTTGCATTTCAAGCCATCGTGCCACACCTTATCAAAGGCTTGCGAGACGTCAAGAAATACGGTTGAGCATATCTTTTTTTCTTCTAGTGCTTTTTCGATTACGTTAGTAATTCTATGCACCTGGTCAATCGTCGAATGCTTACTTCTGAACCCAAACTGGTGGTCAGGTATTAGATTATTTTCTTCTATAACCGGTTGGAGACGCCTTAGCAATATCCTCTCGAAAATTTTGGATATGACTGGAAGAAGCGTATGATTTTACTTCATATGACGGTTTTCCTGGTTTTAAAACCATTATGATTTCCGCAACTTTCCATTGGCTCGGCACGTGTTTTAATCTGAGTGCAGCATTTATAATATGGAGAAGCTTAATTAATGCTTTTCTAGGTAAGGCTTTGAGAATTTCTCCGGTAATCAAATCATAACCAGGAGCTTTCCTAGGTTTTAGTTTCGCGATCTCACGTTCGAGTTCTCTAAGCGTCGCAGATCTGCGCGTTAAATCGTCAGATGGTGGAACTACCATCCTTGTGATGTTGATGTTGTCATGAACCACTTGACCAACGTTCGGTTTAAAGGTTTCTTCCAAATGGGCGGCAAAAATATCCGCCTTTTCTTTATCTTCCCTTGCCCATTCATTTTCATTTATTTTAAGTGGCGGCGCAGGGATTTTGGGCCTTTTGGTGCCTTTTACGGCTTTCCAAAGGGAATAATTGGAATCTTTTTTCGCTGTTAAACTCTCAATGTAAGAGCCTATCGCACGATTTTTAAAATCCTTAATGCTATTCTTTAACAAATTGCAGAGACGATTCAGATATGCTTTATGCTGTGGAGCACGACTCTGTTGCCATCTTTTACGCGCTTTTCTTTTTTCCCTGATTAACTCTTTTATTTCAGAAGGATATCGTAGACCGTATTTGTCCGGCGTTTTTCTTTGATTGGGCGTATTATTCCAAGAGGCGAGCTGTACTATCTCAACGAAGCGATCGACTTCAACCTCAAGTTCATAGGGTGTCGCAAGCGGTACGCTCAGTTCAACATTTACTTCGATTTCGTTCCTAAAGCCTTCCCAGTTAGTTGTTCTACCGGTTAATTTCGCCGGCTCTCGGTTATATAATAGTTTTTCGCTCAATGTCAAAATAATTGGGGAATGATCAGACGACAGATCAAAGCTTTCTTCAACTTTTATGTGGTTGTTAGATATTCCTTTCACCACGAAGAAATCGATCAGGTCAGGTATTTTCAAAGTATCAGCTGGCCAGTTAGTCGGTTTGCCCGTCGAATGGAAATCACAACTGTACTCCATACCTGCCCCATAGAGCATTCTACCTTTTTGCGAGATGTATCTAGAGCCCCAGAACGTATGTTTCGCGTTAAAATCGCCGCCAATAATAAAATTAGGTTTCAGCGATTTAAATAAGTTAGTAAAATCACTTTTTTCAAGCGCGGAACGCGGTGGACAGTAAATAGATGAGATTTTAATAGTACGCTGACTATTTTTAACTCGAATTGTGCACAGTTGCAGAGTTTCAAGCTCTATCTTTAGGTCTTCGCATTGTTCAATGCAGTTTTTAATAAACAAGGAAGATCCGCCTCTCGCTTTGCCCGAAGGGTGACAAGCGTGGTAATCAGTATAGCCTTTTATTTTTAAATGCGATTCCTTTTTCACGTGAGTTTCAGAAATCAAGCAAATGTCAATATCTTTTTCTCGCATGAATATTTCCAATTCGTCAAGTTTTTGCAAAAGTCCGTTTGCATTCCAAGTACAAATTCTTTTTTCATTCATATTCTAGGTGAAGTACGCGTTTTCCGTGAATAACTCTCGAGCTTAACCAACCTATCGAGAATAATTTTATTCTCTCTGCTCTTCAAGTTTTGCGAGAATAATTGAGAAAACTTGAGAAGCAGGGTCCGTCGGGATTTCGAGGTTTTTTGATTTTTCGGATGCTGCAGCCTGGGCGTAGGTCTGCACTCCTGCTGTCCGAGGGCTATTACCCGATGTCTTTTCTAATGGCTTTTCATTACTGTTTATTTTAAGACCAGAAGTCGAGGGCTTTTCTGCTATCACCACCTTCTTCCGCTCTGAACCCGGTGGTTTTTGTTTGTTTAAGTTCTCCTGACCGATCTTACCATTTGCCTTAGTTAGCGGTATTATTATTTTATTTTGAGGCTTATGGAGTGTATCTCTTCGTTTTTGCAACTCCTTGGCTACTTCACAGCCTCTATAATTTGCCGGGTGCTTTCCCTTACAATTAGCACAGATTGCAGAGGCTTGCTTGTTTACTCGACAGTCTTGGGAGAGGTGATTTCCGGCGCATTTCACACACCGTGGTTCTTTTTTGCAATACGTTTGCGTATGATTGAATCCTTGGCAACGTTTGCACTGCGGAATTATTTTTAAATTTCTACGCATGGGCTCGATTTTGACCACGATATTCAATATGGTTTTTATTCGATAAATATCGTCGATACTATCACCTTTATCGAATGTTAGCATAAAAAGGGGAAGTCCACGCCTTACCAAGATGTCCTTATCTATTTCGGATTGTTGCTTCTCCTTCTTGATGATATTAACGGCATCAAGAATTTTAAAGCCCTTGTCTTGAAGGTCGGTCATAATCTCTTCTTTTGTGCACGAGGGGTGAAGTCCCCTTGCTACAACACGATGTGGCCTCTCTGACTTGATTTTCGTAAGTATACCACTGAATCTTATCGATATTAAGTTTCTGGGACAGTGCGCGGTAGTCGTCATGGTCATCGACGTTAATCTTCCACGCATTATTCCTCAAAGATGTGACCTTAAATTTCGAAGTTATCGTTCCTTTAAGGAGGCTATGCAACTTATTATATTCCGTTATCCCGACGATGTTTATTGGTGGCGGTAAATGAAATTGCGTTTTACGTTGATTTTCTTGCAGTTCTTTACGCTTTTCTTCGTTTAAGGGCACGACTTCGGGCGAAGAACCGGCTCTCCGTTTTTTAGTAGGTCTTTTCTTAGGGACCCGATTCGTTTCGCGTGCTAGCTCTTCTTCATCGGTGTGGTACTTCCGACTATCTAATAGTGCTGGAGCACATTCGCGCTCTTTCTGCGAGTGTGTGTTCTTTAGAACCTTATTCTCTTCTTTTAATAGATCTATCTCTTTCTTAAGATCTTGATAGAGTAGATCCATTTCGTTAAGCTTTATTCGGAGTACTTTATTTTCTTCCTCAAAGCTTTTATATTTCGCTAAGTCCTGATTTTCGCGCTGCGGTGCTCCCGGCGGACTTTTTTTCCCGGAGTTATTCGATCTTGATGGAGGAGATCGAGATACCCTTGCACTTCTTGTGAAAGGGTCATTGGATTGCAATAAATGGCTCTCCCCAGAATCCGTAGAGCCGACCTCCGAAGAGGGTGGATTTTCCAGTAAAGCTGGACTGCCGCCTGAGGTAATTAATCTTTTTGTTTTGTCCATTGCATTTTTGTATACACTATACACTCGGTATACGGAGATTGGATTTTAGTCGCCTCTTACGACAGGCATGCCTACCTCGGGTATATTCTAACCTACCCGAAGGGGAAGACACATAAACGATACACGATAAACGTAAGTTATGTATATTTATGTATATTTCTTTATTGCGCATTTGCCCGTTAATTTGTATCAAAAAAACACAAAAAAACGAAACGAAACGAAACGAAACGAAAACGAAAAAAAAAAAACAAACCAAACGAAAAGAAGTACGCATGTCGAAGTACATACATACATATGTATTTACATCAAAATACGATGCGTGCATAAAAAAATAAATAAAAACAAAAACAAACAAACGGTATTCAATAAACGAAGAGTTTCTTGTTTGGCTTTGTAAAGAAACGATGACAGGAAGAGGTCGAGGAAAAAAAAAACCAAAATTGCCGGATTGCCATAGATCTGGTTGGTTGGTATTTTGTTTAGCCGGTGAAGTCCAAAATCATAACATAACGAATTGGGTAGGGTAGTTTTGCAGTAAATCGTTTGGTAGCACCGCAGCAAATTGAGGAGCAAAAGAAGAATTGGGAGGAACGATATGATCGCCGATTTAAGAAACTCAAAAAGTACAGCAAAGAGGATCTTGTCGTCATTGAATCGGAGCCACCGTCGAAAGGGCAGTCTCGTAAGTTGGAACCCAAATATCGGGGTATATTTATCGTGTCAGCTGTTCTCCCTAATGATAGCTACATAATATGTACATGCATATGTCATTGAGGATCTGCCTGGAATCCAAAGAAAAAGTTGGTTCTACTGATCAGTATTCACGTCAGACAAAATGAAGCCATGGTGCCAAATAGATTCTAATCTTGATCAATTAGATGAGATGGAAACGGGGTCGTTTCCTACTGAGGATAGCCGAATGTAAGACTAGTGAAGGAAAACTCAATACCGTTGCATGATCCTGCATGGTGAACCTGCTCTGGGTACCTGACAAGAGCAGGGGCGAAAGACGTGAAACCTCCTTCATGGTTACGACCGGTCTTTTGCAAAATACCACTCGCTAATATGGAGTCAAATCCAAACGTGTAAGACTGCCAAAGCCATCATAGAAAACCCGGAACCACAACGGGTATAGAAAGTACCATCAACTTGAAAATATATGCAAATAGACTCGTAGTAGTGCAACATGGCACCTGCCCGGGTAATGAAAAAGAGGATGAAAGTTTCAAACACTTCCTCTGCGACTGTCCTGTTTTGTGGACAATAAGGCAATCCCTGGGAAGACATATCCTACCTGTGCTGACATCTCTTAGATCAATCAATTTCTCGAAAACACTGGAGTTCACACGACATACAGAGCGTTTTTCATGAATCTATTTACTCCTTCTAACTCATCTACAAACCTTTCACTCACACAAACCCCAATCGCCTACTTTCGCAGCACAGTTCCTGATGGGAGCACAAGGAACAAGGTTGCATACAAATTTATATTTATCTTAAGCACCACTCAAGTACATGATTTAAGTGCAAATGCAACAACTTAACGAAAAGTTTTTTCATAGAAAAACAGACCTCACTGTCCTTGACCTCGTTTCGTTTAACTGAACGTCAAGTATAAAGCGAAAGTAATTCAGTTTACTTTGTTGCGTTCAGGTAAGAGCACAGGTAAAACTAAAAAATTGCTGCTGACATTGCTCGCTGCACAGTTGATTAAGTTCTTTCTGAATTGATTCCACTTTAAGCAGCACTTATGCTCGTAGCACACAGGAAAGTCACCTATTCGTCGTAGGATCTACGTGTATAAAGCATGCGCATGCTAGAGGGTAGCTGCTCAAATGTACCTTTGATGTGAATAACAAGATACGAACGAGTACAGTCAGATGAAACGTGTTTGGAGTGTAACTTGAGGATGGGATGTCGTTCAATGAATAAAAGAAAATACGTATGTATTTGGAAAAACATACTATATCCAAAGGACCATAACCGCCAGCTATATGAGAAAAGCGCGGATTCACATTGAGGAATGAAGGAAAAAGACAAATTGGCATCATACAAATCGATCGATAAAAACAGAACAAAACGATAAAAATAATATTTCGAGGAAAAGAAAATGCCATAACGTAGAACTGGGTGATATATTTGAATAAAATCGTAAAAATGCCAAAATACCTGAGATATTTTGATAGGGATGATGCGTTTATTTTATGTAGCATTACCATAGCTTTGAAGAAAATTAAGGAAGGGTTTGAATCTGAGATTTTTGAAGTAAAACCGTGCAAAAATGATACTCATGGCCGGAGCTACCACATCAGCAGATGGTGTATTTTAATAGGGCCCCCATTTAATTAGGGACGTAAGAAGATATTTTTAGTCTGCTGGTATAAGGAAAAAACTTATACTAAAGCTGTATGCTTCGGCATGAGGTTCGATACCGCGTTCACAAGCCGCGAATCATGGAACTTTAAAAATCCTACCTCGGACCTAAAATGTAATAAGTGGTATACGGATGGATCAAAGATTGACACCGGGGTGGGTGCTGGTATATTTGTACCAAACACTAGAATAACAATACTAATATACATATATATAATACCAAGGTGAAATTCATGCCATTCAAGTGTGCGCCAACGTCATTCTCGAATCGGTAATAAAATGTGTCCTCATCCATATACTCACGGACAGTCAAGCAGCTATAAAAGCTCTAATCTGATTGACTCCAATTCAGTCCTGAACTGCTTCAATACTCTCCAAGACCTCTCCAATAGAAACAATGTCAAACTTTGGTGGGTGCCCGGATAGGAGGGTATTGATGGAAACGAAATATCTGACGAACTGGTTAGGAAAGGTTCGGCTGAATCCTTTATCGGCCCTGAGCCGTTTTGTAACATTCCAAATTCAGCTATTAACTTAATATTCAAAAGTTGGGAAAACAACATGTGTATCTCTTACTGGGAAAATACCCAGGGTCTTTGTCAGGCTAAAAGAGCCTTCATTCAACCCTTCCAAAATAAATCCAGAAACAACCTACTCCTCAGTAGAAATGATATCAAGAGATTAGTCGGATTTCGAACAGGGCATTGCCATCTTCGATATCACCTGAACAAAATAGGTCTCATTCAGGTAACTGAATGTCGTCCTTGCATGGAAGAAGACGAAACTGCGGAACATATTCTATGTGACTGCATGGTACTTTGTGCCCCTCAGGAGACAACATTTCTACAGAGAAATCCTAACTTGCATGTAACTTAGTAAAGTCTCCATTCATCAAATGAATTGAGCCTCTTCTGGTCCCCTAAACCGACTTTGTGGTATAATAGTTCTTTTAGGTCGCGGTGCCCTCCGCAACAGGCGGGTCAGAACCCATTTGAAAAATAAAAAATAAAAATAAGAAAAATTCCTAGACACTATGACTGATCGAAAGAGCAACTGGACGCTATGAAAATGTTTGAAAAAAAAAAAACAAAAAAAAAATTGAATTTATGATATTTTCTAATTTTAGAGTCAAGATGAACAACTTGACACTACCGTATTCGAACCAGGCCATCGACACTACTTCTCTGAAATTGAAGCTAAACTACAAAGTACAGCTCACAATATGTGGAATCAAAAAATGACCTTGTACAAAATAACGAATATATTCTGGGCGTACCCCAGCAGTCATAAAACTAGGCAGGTTCTCTGGCTAAGAAGAGTTGAATAAAATTTACTACTTGGCATTTTCACAGTAAATTGCCTATCCCGATATCACGTTCGCAGACTTCAACTAGCTTCGCCGGAGATATGCATAAATTGCAATAAATCGGAGACACTCGAGCTACTGTATGCGCTTGTCCTGCACTGGCAAAAAGGAGGCACATATTATTCACTGTTGTTCAATGGACAAATTAATTTTGTTTCACTGAATAAAGCAACGAGATTCAACTAATTTACTTTGAAGAGTTGTGATGTCACTATGGACACTGGTACTCATATACATACACACATGTGTGAGACTCAGCCGACACTCCCTAACCTAACGTAACCTAAATCATTTCAGTTTTGGGAAACTCAATAGTTTAGCTTTAAACTCCCGTAATCACCCCTATATTTTCATTGAGTTTTAGAGCTCCTTTCTTGGGAGCTTAAGTATTAATATTTTCATCATTTACTTTTAAGAACTATTTTGCACATTTAACAGAGATTGGTATATCGCTACCTTACTACAAATCATTTATTGAAATTTGTACAAAAAATTTGATCACAAATGACATTTAAACCATTTTTTCAATATCTATTCCTTTTTTGCATAAGAAATAATCTTTAAACAGAACACTTTAAAAGTTTATGTATTAACAAATGATTAACAGTTTAATTTTGTAATTTAATTTTTTAAGAAAAACAAATATCTGCCTCTGTGCTGCTAGAAAAATTTGCCAGTACTGTTGCTTAATACTTATTAGTTTCAGTTTTCAACTCCAAAATGCTGACATAGGATAGGGTTTCTTCCTTCCCATTCCCATTAAACCTAATGTAACGAAGAAGAGAAAGGTAGGTACAAAGAAAACGAGAGCAAGAGAAATCATTAGTTTTTATTATTTCCTTAAGTGGAATCATTATTCTAACTGCTGAGCTTCCATAAATGTGTGTATTGCAGAAAAATGATTAATGAAATTAAATCTTAAATGATGAATAGTCCACACAACGAAATCTAATAAACTGTTGCTCGTTGTGTGTAATGCCACAAGCCGTTCCATTCTGGTTATGAATATTGATTATGTACTTTGCCTTGGCCTTCATACACTCACTTGGACTTTAATTTATTTATTTACTAGCTGACCCGGCGGACTTCGTACCGCCTCAAAATCAATAAATGTTGTATCAAATAATTAGCTGTATTAAATTCAATTTTTTTTCGTATGGTAAAATAAATGGATCGTTTAACAATGCACCTCGCACGTTTGTCGTCGACGATTTGAGGCAAGCGTTTATTTCATCGGCAGTAGTCGATCTTGGAAGGATTAGTAGTGTTTGGCGGAAATTGCCAGACAGTGGAATCATTGCGTCTCCAAAACATCTTGAGTCCAGATCTTTCATAGTTTGATTGAGTCCTACCAATGCGCTTTTGTGTGCCTTGTACATTCTTCCCAGATGACGATTTTACTTGTTACCAAAACTTTGGCAATTTCGGACTATTTCGCAATATAGAATGTCGGGTTTTCAGTCATTTGAAGGTTTTAAGACCATTTCAACGCTGAATGAGCCGTTCGGCTTTCTTCTAGCAACGTGGCGTCTATCCCAGAAGAAGCAACTGGTACAGTAATTTTGGATCTCGTACGAATAGTGGTCAAAATCAATGACATGAGGAATGTCTTCCCAGTTCCACCGCGCATCAAGGAAAAATATGCCACCACTTTGTTGGGGGGTTCAACAGTAGTGCATTTATTCGAACTGATTGATTCAATGCATCTCGATCATGTTCACGTTCACCTTCCAATTCTCGATTGAAATCGTCGTTCATTCCACGATATGGCGTTGGCATACCTTACCTGACTAACAAACTGCCGCACATGAGGTAACACATGTCCTCGATCAAAAGCAAGGTCTGGTTATGTATCTCCTCATTCAACTCGAAATGGGGATTCCCTGAACTGACACGAATTCGATGTAAAATGTTTTCTGTCATGTTATCCTTATACTTGTTCTACTGTTTACGTGGATTCGATGGGAAGGATGTCGAAATAATGATAGCAAATAATGTGCGTATCTGACTTGGAGAAGCAGAAACAATTGTTTCAGTGATTGTCACATCCCAATGAGTATCGTTTTCAAACAAATTGAGCTGTTGATATGAAACACGAAATGTTGGGCACGCTGCACCATTGACAGTTCGTGATTCAAATGATTCAGTGATTCAAATGATGTTGGTCCACAAGCATTCACCAGCAACAACCGCAAGTAGAAGCATTCGTCATTCTTCGGATGAACTGTGTAAATGCTACCAAGAGCATTAGTAGAACACACATTTGGATAATCAGGAACCACATCGCCTTGCTTCCAACGTTTAAATTTTTTCGATGAAGCGTTCCAAGTGTTATAACGTTGCATTTCAGAGTAGAGCAACGTTCGTGCAAACGATCAAGTTGGTCCTCCATATTGCCCATGAAGTAAATTTGGATGAATCTATGCTGTGCGTCTTCAAGGGGTTGCAATGATTCAGTTCGATACTGAGTTTGGCCTTTAAAGTTCAAAGCGAAGTCAGAATAACTCATTTATGATCACCAACAGAAAATTACTGCTAATTAATTATTAGCAGAAGTTAACTTGAATGTTGGATTGAGTCTGCGTTCTTCGATAATATCTGCTCCAAATGAAGTGGATTTTCTACCCCCTGTGGGAAAAAATATAGGGATCGTTTGGATAAAATCTTTTTTTGTAGCGAAATATTTAAAAACAATCCTTTTTTTAAGAAGTTCACCTTTTTTTTAATAACTTCCTTATTATTTTTTTAATATTCACTTCATAATTATTTTTTCAGTCAATATTCACACTGTATCGTTTTAACCTTTAACTGGGTAGGTGGGTTGCTGACAATACCCCAAGCTCTTATTTTTCAAAAATATTATACTTTGCGACTGACAACACCCGTTGTCGGTACAGTACCTTCCTGTTGTTTTTAATAATACAGATTCAGATGGTTTTAAAAAAGTTTGGTCGCACAAGTAAGTCGTGGCAGACTGTTTAGGCTGCAAGGGTGCTTGCTGTCAACACCCCACCTACTCAGTTGTGTAGTTTTTTTTACTTGGTGAATTTGTATAGTAAATTTGAAAATATCATTTGAAAAAGATCGGAAACGCATTAAGCTGTTATTGACACTATGTAAGTATATATTCAAGTGAAGAGCCGGACTTAATTGATACGGATGATGGCGAATTTGTTAAAACAAAAAATTGTTGCAAAAATTAATACTGAAAGCACTATTTTGGAAACGACGACTAAAAACTCTATAAAGGGGTCTTAAAGCTAATTCTTTTAACATTGTTCTACCCCAGAACGATATCATTATGACAATTTGAAATGAAATCGTAATGGGGTGTTGTCAGCACCCCACTTACCTACTTAAAGGTTAACAATTAAAAAAAAAAAAAAAAATAGAAATGAATTCTCTTCCTAATTTTTTTTTAAGATTATAGAGGTTCCAATTATCGAGAGTTTACTGTACCTTCTATGGAGTTTGGGAAACGAATTCACTAAATGATAGAATGATATTTGGCACACATTTTCAGCAATCATTCCCAAAGTTTCTTACAGACAAAATTGAAACAAATATTTTTCAAATCCTAGCTTCAAGCCGTTTCGAATGATATCCCACACGAGTTTACATTTCGCAGTCCTGTATAGTTGTTTTCCAATATTTTTAAGTGATAAGTAGTCTCAAATATGTGGACCATTGTAATGTATAATTGTGCCAAATATCAAGATTCTAGGTAGAACAGTTCTTAAGGTTGTTATCGTAACAGACATTTTAGAGATAGAGCGAACATTAAAATATGTACATATTATATAAATTATGTAGGTACGGAACTCTAAAAATGGACAAAGTGTGAATGCGCTTCCAGCTCCCAATAACCAGGACCTGCTCATTTCCTACTGGCGAAATGCCTCGGAAGTTCATTATACCTAGGTACATAATAAATTAATTTTTCATTTTTTTTTCTTGAGATTATATTTTACGTTCCCTTTTCGACAAAATTAACTTTTTTTTTACTTAAGTTGCCACTATATAACATTGTTCAAAAAATTCCCGAAATAGCACCAATGTGTGGTGCTCTTTGTCGACCGATTTTTATTGTAAAGTTGGTACAACTGCCCTTGCCATTCGCACCAGATTTTGGCATCACATCATGACATTTATGAAACGTACAACTTTTGAACAAGGTTGTATGCTGATAAGCCATCGTTTTTTAACTACTACCACCAATTTCCTGTCAACATCTTCTGTTAACAATTTAAAAGAAGTAGACGATTTCCCCTCCTTTTCCTTACAAGTCCTGTCCATGAACTAGATGTTAGGTACTACAGAGCGACAAACTTGTTAAATTTCAAATCACATGGAAAAGTTAGTCTAACAGAGAACCCCAACAAATTGACGTCATAGAATGTCATTGACATTTTCCAACTTTAGGAGAATAAGAATTTCATAAGAAGGTAGGAAGGTGGTTAGGTGATTTTAATATTTTCTAAAAAGCACAGCCCAAAACACAACCATCCACCACCAGTTGCACATGTTGCTTCTGAACATGCTCTCATGCTCCATTCGTTCGATTTTTCTTCGAAAAAGCTTTCACAAGCATTTCCCCTACAAGTGGCCACTCGTGATGTGAATTGTGTTATTCGGGTTCTTTCAACAATCAGTTACTGTTAGGATAGCAGCGTCTCACCAGCCACCACAAACTCCAGGGCGTATACGCGACTTTTTAGCTTGAAATAATGTCCTTCGGTTCCTATGGCAGCGAATTATACTTCCAATAATAATGGCCATTTACCCTTAAAAAATCGAGAAAATAATTCCCAGAATCAGCTCGTCTCTAATAAAGGGTTCCTTTTTCATGACAGCGTAATGACAGTGGCTTTCATACCACTCCCGGATAGAAATACATTTTCATCCTTAGCAGGACTCTAATATTGATTGCTCAGCCATTATGAAACGGTATACTCGTATGATCGATGTTAACTGCTATTTCAGGGTGCTCCTTTGTTATATTTTTTTTGATTTATTTGTAAACAAATACAAAAAAACGAAATGTATTCCCTTACGTTCCATTTAAGTTTTACAAATTATGGTCGGTAAGGTAGGGTCGAGCATGGAAACGGGGGCTAGGTATTTAATAATGAACGAACAAAAAAAAAACTTCGGTGAATAAAAACAAACCAAATAAAAGGAACCCCAAAGCATCCTGCGGGAATATCAGATATAATTTTCCAGTTTCAATGAAAATTTATAGCCACAAGAGAGTCATGCGTTATGTTCGCCTCTATAACAGTTGAGGTTGTTAACAACACACGCATCGCTCGTAGCCATAGCATTTTAGCAGCTTTCAGCTTACCAGTTGTGGAACACGATTCTAATTAGCGAATATTACAAAACATGCCGGACCACATTTACCAATGCTGATGGAAACACAAGTACTAACTGTTGAGTATCCTTGGGCAAGCAGCAGGCGCATCTGTAAACTATGTAAATACAAGTATCTACTTATAGTTGGCTGTTGGAGCACGTACTTTGGGATGTTCTTCAATTTTGTTTTCTTTTTTTTAGTAAAAAGGACGAATGCTGTTCGATGTATAAAACAATACCAGAGATGGTTTTAATTGAACTTTGATGAGCAGGAGGTTCTTCCACTTAGTATTAACTTCGCTCCTTAAAAGTTTTCGTAATTTGATAGCTTAAGAGTCAACCTACATCTGAAATCATTTGAAAAATACCCCGTGAATTTATAAAGGAATAATCTTATAATCCAGAGAGGAATTGATCTGTGGGATTAAGCTGTTGCCTCCGCAGCTCCGTAGAACTCTATAGAAGGAAAAAACAAACCTTTGTTGACAATCAACAACTTATTTTTCGGTCGCTACTGATGGCATCAAGGCCATCTGTTGCAATAACACGTCGGAGTACTTCGATTTTATTGCCTATCCTGACATTGAGGTCACCCACTATAAGGACGATGGCATCTTTAAGTATTGACTAGTAGGGGACTCCTAATTCCGGTACGGCGCGCATGGTGCTGTTCTTTTTATCTTGGATCTGTGACTTTGTTGGTGTATAGCTGAGTACTGACGTTTGATAAGTATGGACAAATGGATATCACAGGTAATGTAAAAGTAGATAAACAAGAAAAGGGCCAAGCTAAGAGCCTTTTTATACGTTTTAGGTATTTATGACTGTAATCTACGATGAAAACAACTATTGGCCTACATGCGCAGTGACTCCATTTACGGAACTCCCATCCACGTAACTTAACCTAAGCAAGACAATAGAATATTGAAGGAAGACGAAGAACCAATACAAGCTTAACCCTTTACAGCGCCATGATGCAGTAATGTTACAAACCGTTTAAAACTTTAAATGCTCACAAAAACGAAAAAATGTTTTTAAGTCTATTATTGCTCAATGCATTGTCATATACCGTTCTATTATTTTTTAGTAAGTTTCAGCTGAAACAGATTGCGCGAGGAGCTCGTCTCTTTGTTGCAGTTCACTTGTCGCGAAACTTGTGAAAAAAACACATGTGTGAATATTGGTATGTAATGGAAAAAAAACACTCAAAAGTGATACCCAGTACATACCCAGTGATGCAATTTTCAGTAAGTTCGGTGCATTATACTACAATAAGCAAAATAATTACTTCAAAATATTCCATATATCATAGGGATACGTTATAATACATTGTGACTGAAAGTGTCAAAAACCCTTTTGTAAGTATTTTTTTCAAAAAATAAATAAAACTTTGTAATTCTAAAAAAATACGTGTTTTATTAAAATTCGAAATGCTATCAAATCAACTAGTACTTTGCTGTTTTAACGATCTTGCGCTGGAAAGGAAATTTATGTTCCTGTCGTGCCTGTCGTGCCTGTCGACAATGAAGACAATGTAGACGATTCTTAAAACGATAGACTTTTTTAATTATACCTTCTAATATTGACCTAAAAAGCTATTAAATTTCCATTTAAATAAGAAACAAGTTATGTGTACCGTGTCACCGTGTAGCAGAATTGCAACATACCCCAAAAGTCTATTTTAAATTAGACGATAGCAAATAAGAGACGCTGTTGCGCATTTTTGCATATCTACGAATCATATTACAATGAAAAATATACTTATGACTTACAGTAGATACCGCTATATGGGGATTTTTTGCTCTTGTTCATTTTTATTCACTCAGTCAGCAATTACAGTGATGATCGGAGTTTTTAAATCAAATAAAAAATTGTATTTTAGTGTTTGTGTAAACTTAAGTTGATTATTTACGAAATGAGTATAGTTAGTATATAATGAGTAACATTTCTGTGAAATCATTTGGAAAAATATTGTAAGCATAGTGGAAAACTGTCGTTTTTCGCATATACCCAAGAAGGTGTTTTCTTATAAATAAAATATAATTTAACAAATTAAATGCAATTTTATAAATCAGATTATAGTTTTTGGCACCAAAGGAAGCTGAAAATGTACTTCTTTTTAATTTGACGCAGTGCGATGCAAAGGGTTAAACTTTAAATAAAATATTTATTTTAAACAACAATTTTGAAACAAAACAATTTATGAAGTTAAAAGAAAAATGTTCAAATGTTGACATTATTCAAATTCATCTTCATCGGAATAATCACATTGGCCATCCTCTATATCTATTCGAAGTGACTAGTATAAATGAATGAAGAAAAAGTCAATTTTTCTATTGAAAGAATCCCAGTCTTCAATGCCATCCCCGTTGAGGTGCTTGAATAAAAACTGGCACACGATTGTGTTTTGATCGGTTGTGAGCTTGCTGTTATCGAAGTTGGGGTGCAAATAATAATAATCTGAAAGGGCATATTTGCTTAGAGGCATATCCACACGCGATCTTAAGAAAGTTTCATATCTTGAACTGAATTTCTCTGGTGGTTTCAAGTTCGACCAGAGATCAACTGCTTCTCCTGCAGAACAATCGACTGCTTGACATCTATTTATCAATTTGCAAACCGAATCAAAAAGCTCAATATAGCTCTTAACATCTTCGATAAATTGCTCATCAAAAATTAATGACATTGTTTACATTGTCGACATCATTGTTGACATTGTTGACATTATTGACATTGTCTACGCTAGAAATGTAGACGTTTAAAGTCGACACGTAGAGGAACAAAACTGACGTCATCTTTTCCATTTTTTAACTTCCTGCATTTTTTTATATTTTGGGTGAGTCTGGGTATTATCGAATCTGTTGGAGCACTCAAACTCAATACTAGTCCATTCCGATGTACTCCCGAATAGGATCCCCAAAGTAACCAAGTCCTGGTTGGGAATTGAATTCACAACCTCTGCGGGGTAAGCTAGTATTTGAAGTCTGGCTGTGGCTGCCAACTCCTGATGTTGTAGTACTTTTCTCCATCGTCAGCTTGATACCTTAACTTTCTGTTGGTGAAGTCATTCATAATATTATCCTCAGCAGGTCGTGAGGATCGCTGTGTTGATTGCCGCTTTTTTGGCATCAGCGGTAGAACGCGATTTTTTGAATCCGACAGGACTCCTTTCTATTCTGCTACCATGAGCAGTCTGTTATATATTATTTGTTCGATGATTTTCCCAAGGTGTCGAATAGATATGTAGGGCGATATGATGATGGTTCACAAGATGGCTTATTTCCTTTTGGTAGAAGTAGCAATTATTGTTGAAAACCTCTTCCTCAAGGCATTTTAGCATCGTCGCTATAAAGATGTCCAGCAGGGATCAGTGTATAGGGCCATCGCCATTAAGTAGTTATATTCCACCTATGTTGCCATTGCTTGTATCGCGCAGCCTTTTTTACTCCCATGCCAAAGGGTATTGGGGCTGAGATTACATTTATGGCATCTTCTGAGACTGTTAGAGCAGCAAGAACTTACATAACGATGTTATTCTGCGCACAAAATTAATTTTTCTCATATAAGACTCGCTGTTTGTTGCTGGTGCTTATATCCGAGTCGCATACATGAATATTGATTTGATTACCGTCTTGTCGTTAGGAGATTTCTAATAGGCTACTTGGGTCCTCCAATATCTGGCGTTAACTGCAACTATCGTGAGGCCTTCTCACCTGCATATTTTACATTTTCTCGGAAGTTGAGTCTATGGTCAATCAGCACTCCCGAGTATAAAACTTCGTGATTCGATCGTACACCAACCTGTATCGACTTTCTGACCTGTTCGACTTCCTGACGGCTACTTATTAGGATGTCTTTGGTTTTATGGTCCGCTAGTTCCAAGTCTGATTATTGTAGTGATAGCTTAATGCCCTTAAACTTTCGGTAGTTTTGCATCACTCCCTTTAATGATTTGAGCACTTTCCTCCACTGCGATATCATCATCATAGCTGATGATCTCCACTCCGCTCCGTCCCTACGTTTTTAGTACAGAACTGGTCCCAGGACATAACCTTGAGGAACTCCTTCTATAATTTTGTACTTCCTCGGTCCCTCGCCCGTGGCATAGTAAATGGTTCTATCTTCGAAGTAGTCGGCTATAATTCGATTTACGTAGCGTGATAGCTGCAGGTTGCTCAGCGTTCTTATTATGCAGCTCCAGATAGCTGAGTTGAAGTAATTCCTAATTCTTCTTCCGAGCCATCTTTTCCCAGCAATTGCTTCCATTGCGCTATATCGGAGACTGTTCGTTTTGCCTGGATGGTGCTTCGTCATTTCCTGAAGCCGAACTTTCGTTTACAGAGCCCTGAGTATGTTTCTGTGTACTGTACTATGCTTGCGTGTATGAATTTCTGGAGCACTTTTCTTCAAGCATGCACACCGGTTTTTATCCCCCTTTGGAATAAGGACATCGTCACGTTCACCTATTAGCTTACAGAAAATGTCGACAAATATACCACAGAAGCCAAGATTAACAATAAGAAGGTACGTGATTTTTTAACATACACATATGTATGTACGTACGTTTTTATTGCATAAATTAGAAGCTGGATTCTTCTGTACAGAACTGTGGGGCTGCTGACCTAAGAACTGAATTAATTTGAACTTAAAACACCAGCTGTTTCTCTAAAACAGACAGACAGTCCGACCGACGAACAATAAAGAGATATTATAAGGGTTCCTTTATTTTCGAGTGTACGAAACCCTAAATGTAAAATTTTAAAGCCTCACATGACTGATTCGACTATGATTCAGCTATGATTCAACTGAATTTCAATAACACTTTCATAATGATTATTTCCTCAATAACCCCACACTCTGTCATAGAAACCACAGATGCTAAAAGTATGTAAATAGGGGCAACACCAGGACTACTTTGTGTGAAAAGGATTTAGGTGCACATCTGTATCTACCAGTACAACCATTTTACTTGTCTACTCATACAAATGTAAGGCTAATGTGCTTTGAGGATCTTCTCATGTGTTTACAACAAAACTCGTAAGGCTAAGTCCTTCACTATGGTAGAGTAAAAGCCACCATGCTGGCGGCCAGTAGATTGTATAAATAGAAAGGGGGAGCTAGGAAGTTAATATCCCATTTATATTGACTTTATACTTCGTTGTTGTACTCGCGCTCTTGTTCGCCTCTGGGTATGGAAGAAACTTATGGGTTCGTACGGATGCAAGGTTGGCGTTGGCCGTTTTCATTTAGCCAACCTTATGTGCTTATAATTTCCATAGTACCATAACAATAATTTTTTCAATTCTTACGGTGATTAACCACAATCCACAACTCAGTGCTGTCCTTTTCCTAAGCCTTTTAGTTTTTAAAATGTTGACTTAAGTAACAGAGTAGGTAGGATGCCATCAACCGGGAAGGTTGTTTACCATAAAATTAACTTACATTGGTGGAAGTGGAAGCTCGAAAATCCCTCACGAGTACGAGTCTTTGAGTTTCAAATCATTTCAAGTGCATAGAAACTCGGATGGAACGGATGGACCTAATTCTGCATTTCACAGCTGAAGTACTGTATTTCCCCGGGCCAACTGGGAACTGGGCCTTATAAGCTAATCCCCCCGGCGCGACTTTAAAAACTAAATCTTATCAAAAATGTAGGAAACTAACTCTAATAATAATCGTACTATTTTCTCATTAAATCTCATGAAATGGCGAACAAATAAAGCGACTGCTGTACGCATAAGGATAAGATGGAAAGTTTGTTAAGGATTCTAGAATTTTCTTAAACGAATTACGAGTTTGTACACATATCATTTTACTTGCTCATACTTTGGCAAGGAAACTTCTGCTCTGCCTTTTCTATGTACATGAGCTAAAGTATACGCGTGTATTTACTCGTAACTGTTGGAAGGCGATAACGCTTTCTTGTTACCTAGTTACTGTTAACTTTAATTAAGTTCGTTGTTGCATAAGAATTACTATTATGCGGAATCAAATTAAAAACTTTCAGTAGCTATAATTTTGAGTGAATGTCACTATCAAATATATATACCTAAGTATCAGTATGTGTATGTAAGTTAAGTGACGCAACATATAAACTACTGCCAACAGTACACTGAGAAAATGTATAGACAGTTGCGACGTAAGATATATTTTGTACACCGGTGCATTGCAGTGTATTTTAATGATTTCTTCTGCATCACTATTACATCCTATTTCTATGGCAAAAGGATAATCCACGATCCCTTAAAAAGTAGTTTAATTTTGCGGTTAAAAGGGCTTTTTAGCCAAAAAGTAAAGTACCAAAATTTTGAAAGAGATTTTTTAAGCACCTTCATATTTCTGCCAAAATAATTCAAACGGGATTTATGTGTAAGTTCTGTGATATTTTAAGAGATGATAATAAAGTTTTCAATACATTTTTATAACAAAAATCATTTTTTCGAAATTTACAAAAACCATTGAATAGGAAATAAAAACTCGTATTTATTTAATTATTTAGTATTTACTTATTAATACATATGTATACTTATATGTATGTATATTATGATGTTATTAATTTAACTATTGGTACGCGTACCACGCTTAAATTGAGGTTTTTGCTTGTTTTTTTTTCCTCACAAACTACATCTTACATATTTCCCATTAAAATCTTACATACAATGCTTCAGAAGAAAAATATTATTATGTTAATATTAAATCTCTGTATATATCTGTAAATTGTGCGATAACGTATTACAAAATTTATACAAACGAAATAAAATACAATACAATACAATACCTACGTAAATTTATGTGTCCAAAAAAAAAAATAAAAATATTAACGCAAAATATGTTATATACACCGGATGATAGTGCAAAACAACGGTCAACAAATCTAGTTTAAGTCAGCAGTAAGTTTTAACAAAAATATGCATATATATGTTACATCATACTAGTATATAAATCTCAATGTCACGCTTTTACCTGTCAAACTTCATCCACGATAAACACAAAAATTAATACCCACAACGAAGTAAAACTTCGTACACCTGTTACTTAACATCCTGTGTTAAGTATAGACCACTTTTTAATGTAATCTAAACATAATATATTTCTTAAATTAATTCAAATTTAAAACACACCTATGAATACCACTTTCTGCGAAATGTCACTTATTCAAAATACAAATATATACAATCCACACATCTTTTGTGGATTGTATTTATTGGTAGAGGGCAAACCTTGGGGTGCGATCGCACTGTCTTTGATTCTTCGAACTAAATGACAATGTGTGTATTGTAAGGAACACTATATTTTTTAGACACGGGCGAAGACGGGCGGGACAGCTAATATGTAATGTATGTGGGATGGGGCCAAACCAACGTACACTACACTACCATTATAACGAGACACATAACGAGAACCATAACGAGACACATAACAAGAACCCATAACGGACAGACCACAGAATACAGAAGAGAGAGTACAGAACATAGACTTTTATATACTACCCCTTAAAATCAGACGATCACCTATGTACATACCTAAAGCGCATGCATCCCTCTCTATTCGTAATTTTTAAATGACACTCTGTGAATAACCGCCGCGAAAGATAGTTGTGCCACAACGTCAACGTTTTCACTTAAATTATATGTCGTTAAACAATAATAAAAGTTCTTATATTATTACAAGTTTAATACGCGTGTTTTATTTCATCAGCATATGAAATCCTACAAATGGGGGCTCAACCGGGATTGATTTCTAAAATCAATTAAAATCGTCCGGGAAAGTTTTTAAAGGAAATTGAAGTCGTCTGGGATACGTATATACGTATAAGTAAACTTCGCATCATCGAAGTAGTGTATCGCGTTCGGAGTGCATAAAATATAATAATATTTGTGAAGTAGTTGAATAATAACGAAAGAATTATTTACAGTGTTTTTTGTGAAAACAAAAAACGGAAAATAGTCGAAAGTGTTTTGTGTGAAAACAAAAAACAGAATACGTTGAAACTGCACACGCGCCACAGTGTCGCAGTAGAAAAATTGCATGTGCCTACGTGACGAAAGTATACATAGAGAATCAAGTATATAATAAGTACAGTGTTCGAGGACATTCGCGTTATCGAATGTACCACAGTAGAAGAAAGAATACCAACACATAAGAAAACAGTGAAAAAGTTTTAAGAGAAACACAAAAAGAAAAAACAACAAAGACTATTAAAGAGCAACAACGTGAAAGCGAAATTCACGAAATTGTCGCTGTTGTATGCTCCAACGTGTGCCGTTTGCCGTATCCAGACGAAAGAGGAGAAAACCTGCCAGAGAAGAAGAAAGAAGAGAAAATCTGACATAGAAGAAAATAATTAATCTTAGGGTGAGTGACGTTTGTGGCAATTTCTTTTGTTTTAAAAAATATTTTGAGAACTGAATAAAGTAAATTGAGCGATTTGGTTATATTGATTAAATTGAGTTTTGAGTAATTTGATTAAATTGAGTTTTGAGTAATTTGATTAAATTGAGTAAGTTGAATAATTTGATTAAATTTATTAAATAAAATAAATAATAGAAAGTCTGTAAAATGGAGAGGGGAGCGATTTTAGCGTTGACAGTAAAGAACCTAAAGAAAAAATTGACTGAGTTAAAATTACCGACAGTAGGGCAAAAAAAACGTACTACAGGTGAGGCTCCTCCAGCATTACGGTCTGTCTGGAAGCGCAGAGGGTAGAGAAAGGGTCGTCGTTGATAGCGACCCAGAGAGTAGTGATGGTGAGGAGCAAGGGGATAACAGGCAAAGCTCTTCCTCGGTGCATAGGAACGCGCAGCGTTCGAGAGGGGCAATTTTTACCTTGAGGGATATTGAAGATTCTCTCATGCCGTTTTATGGGTCGAGTAACGCAGACGTTAATCTGTGGTTACGAGAATTCGAGGAGAACGCAGTCACCGTTCACTGGGACGAACTTCAGAAGTTCATTTATGGGAAGCAGCTGCTAAAAGGGGCCGCCAAACTTTTCATTCGAACCCAGTTGGGTGTAAAGAATTGGCAGACCTTGAAGAAGGCACTCATCGATGAATTTGGCGTAACGTTGTCACCAGCTGAGGTACATCGTCAGCTAAGGTATCGTCGAAAGAAACCCTCAGAGTCGTTCAGGGAATATTTGTATGAGCTTATGGAAATAGGGAAAGCAATTGACATAGATGATGGTAGCCTCATCGAGTATTACATTGAGGGAATTCCAGACAATAGGCAGAATAAGCTCGCTCTCTACCAAGCAAAGACCATCAAAGAATTGAAGTGCCAGATCCAAATTTACGAGAAGATGCGTGGACCGAACCAACAGTCGTCATACTCGAGGGGAGGGACACAGGCAGAAACTAGTGGTCGAGTAGTTAAACAAGAGCAAAGAGATCGTAAATGCTTCAAGTGCGGCGAGGGTACACACCTTGCGAGGGAATGTAAGTCGCAAGCTATTAAGTGCTTTAGTTGCGGGCAGCCAGGCCACAAATCTGTTGACTGTACGAAAAATCGAAACCAGACAGGACAGAGGCGTCCGAGGGAGGAATCAGACCGTGTTCAGACAGCAACAACGGAGGACACACTGGAAATTTCCGAGGCTCAGGTCGGGTTAGCAGTCGGTTACAACCGAGTTTTTAAAGAAGTCACCATCAAAGGCGAAATTGTGTCGGCGCTATTCGACACAGGCAGCGATGTTAATATGATCCGGTACGATGTCCTAAGTAGATTGGAATACATCGAACTTAGCGCAAGAAAGAAGAGCCTTAAGGGATTGGGAGAAGAGAGAGTTGTTACATTAGGTTGCTTTGAGGCAAACGTGACAATAGACGACTTAGATTTGTTGTTCCATGTGGTCAGAGAGGTCGACATACCTTACTCTGCAGTGATAGGGAACAGTGTCTTGAACGAGGTAGACGTTACCATAACAGAGAATGGTGCAGAGTTTGCAAAGAGGCAAACTGTTGATAAGGTGAAAAAACCAGTTAGAAAAGTTGAGTCCGAGGCTGAGTTCAGTGGCAGAGGCCAGGCAGGTGTAAGCAGATGCACGTGAAATGTTGAGAGCGACGTAAGCCGTGAGTACTCGGCCAGCAGGGGCGAAGTGCGCCAGGGGTTGGGGCTACTGGAGCTAGAGGGTTCCACGAAGGCTGTCGCGGAGGAGCTAGAGGGTTCCATGAAGGCTGTCGCGGAGGAGCCAGATGGTTTCATGAGGGCTGTCGCTGAGGAGCCAGAGGGTTCCATGAGGACTGTCGCTGAGGACAGAGGGGAAATCGGTGAACTTCTAACTGAGTTTGAGGCAGTTTGTTTGTCGAGTAGTGAGGAATTCGAGAAGGGGCCTAATATTGACGTCAATCATCTGGGAATCTTCGAGAGAAAGCAGCTGATGACAATTATAAGTTATTATACACCGATCAGAAGCAGAGAGTCGCCAATAGAGATGAAACTGGTGCTTACGGATAAAGTCCCGGTGTACCGGCGACTGAGGAGAATGTCGTACGTCGATCAACAGAAGCAGAAGATGGAAAAGCCAGCTGTTCAAGAAGAATCAAAAATTGAGAATGGGAGTCGTGAGTACACTGCCAGTTGTGTCAAAGGTGGACATGAACTGGAAGTATTCGAGCTTGGAGAAGTTGAGAATAGTAGAAGCTGTAAGTACACTGCCAGTTGTGTCTATGGTGGACATGAAGAAGTATTTGAGCTTGGGGAACAGTTTGGAGCTTTATGTCTTGCTGCGGAGGAAGGAGTGTTCGAGAGAGATGTTCCGTTAAGAGTATCTCATTGGGCAATGTTCCTGCAAGAGGTCGACTACACCATAGAACATCGTCCAGCGACTAAGATGAGGCATGTGGATGCCTTAAGCCGAGTGTCGTGCCTGCTGATAGAAGAGTCTTCAAACTATCGTATCAGAGAGGCCCAGTCAGAAGATCCCTGGATCAAAACTGTAAAGAAGATTTTGGAGAGTGAGTCATACGAAGACTATTTTATGAAAGCGGACGACAAAGACCCAGTAAAGGAGCTTATTGTGATTCCGTCACCGAGTTCATGACACCGTGGAATCGCTCATTCGGGGACGAATGAGGCGCAGGATGGCCGAATGTGGGATGGGGCCAAACCAACGTACACTACACTACCATTATAACGAGACACATAACGAGAACCATAACGAGACACATAACAAGAACCCATAACGGACAGACCACAGAATACAGAAGAGAGAGTACAGAACATAGACTTTTATATACTACCCCTTAAAATCAGACGATCACCTATGTACATACCTAAAGCGCATGCATCCCTCTCTATTCGTAATTTTTAAATGACACTCTGTGAATAACCGCCGCGAAAGATAGTTGTGCCACAACGTTAACGTTTTCACTTAAATTATATGTCGTTAAACAATAATAAAAGTTCTTATATTATTACAAGTTTAATACGCGTGTTTTATTTCATCAGCATATGAAATCCTACATGTATATCAATGAGCTGTCAATTTTAAATCAAACTAGAATAACACGTATACACCCCATCATTTTAAAATTCCCAAAATTGTATTGTTTACGAACTAATTTTCCTTGAAAATAATTTGAGTACAATTTGTAATGAAGCGTGCTTAGTAACATACTCCCCAGATTGTTCAAGAGGCGTACATTAGTTTAAATTGTTTCCTCTAAAGTAGTTTCCCACTTATGTATTTAAGTCGTCCGAAAATTCCCACCTTGCCTCGCACTTGTTGTTCTGTTGTTCTGCAGTTGGGTCATTATCATCTCAAAAACAAATGCACTTATGCGGCCCATTGTCCTTTATCATATTGGAATACTCTAGTCGAATATCTTCGTCCCTTTAGTGAAACGAAGAATCTCAGCCGGTAATTCCATAACATCAAAACCTAAAATTCACACAGATTAATAAAATATTCTGTAGTATCGTTATTTTCAGGACATGATCTGCACATTGGGATTTGGAGGATACATATATGAAAATATGAATTTACGAAGATCATCCCATAGTTATGAAAAGCGGTGAAGAGTAAGGTGAACATGTCACAATTACAATGTGCATAACACAATATTTTATATGAAATGGACTCAATAGTCACTCAGCTTCAAATTTTATTGATATTTTTTTCACACTAAGTTACGTGAGATGGGAAAATGATGAAAAACAGGGTTACCGATAGGCGATAAATGTCACTAAATGGAAACTTTTTTACGGTCTGGTTCCATGGTGACTATATTCCGAAAATAGTGGATTCTGTACCCTCTTAGCAATTATAATACTCTGGGACCAATTTTAAAATTAATTAATTTTTTAGTCCACATTTTTTTTCTTTTATTTTGATTTACATGATTTTTTTTCTTAAAAATTTACCCATCGGTAACCCTGTTGAAAATTGGTGAGGATGACACAGCCTTATCCACTTATCTCTCGAGTGGATTCGCATCTCGGATGTAGCTGAGGGAAGAAATCTGATTTTTTTGGTACTCACGGATGTAGTTGTTCCTCGGGAAATAGGGGGCACCACCATCGATTTGCTCAAGTGATAATACTATTAGTTTTATATGCAATGATGATACCCATGTCTCTTATATGATGAGATCTGGCTCGTAATTAGCCCGACTAAGTCAGTGCAGTTTTTACGTGCCAGACTGAGGAGATATATTGCCTCTTCACTTTAAGTATGCCGGGAGCAAGCATACCGTGGGAAAAATTGTAATTATTAAATAATTCATTAAAACCATCGAAGTTTAACTTCAAAAAGAGAGAAATAATGATGGAGACCGTATTATCCTTTCTATTCTATGCATCCGCATTCACTGCATTAAGCCGTTGGTGGCTATTTTTCCCTCTCATTCTCATTCACCCACAATCATTCGTTTTTACGGTTCTTTTCATCAGAAACCCTCCACCGCTACAGAAATTCATTTAACAAACACAAAAATAAATATCTCTAGAAATCTAGATATGTACAAAAATAAAAAAATTAAATAGTTTGGTAATTTCCTTTCCTCCTCTTTCTCCTCCTCTAGATGTGCATTATCTTAAATGCCTTTTATTTCAATGCAAATATGATAGCTACATACATATGTAAATAAGAAGAACTACATAAGCATGTGGGAAATGGAAATTAACAGGACCTTCCTACCCATAATGTAATTAAACAAGAAGATTTAATTTCATAAGGGACTTAAAGTCGATATCGATATCTTCGTCTAAGCTACAACCAATATTATAAATTTTACGATTATCATACATACATATGTATATTTTTTTTACCTAATTTGAGTTTTGAACTTTTGTACCGAAACCCCACATGCAATTCCAATGGAAACATTCAAGGCTCACATTATGGGCTTAGACTGAGGAATCCATCTTTTTTTTTTTTATAGAATTCCACCGAATTTTTATTCTTCGAGCGTAGAGAAAATGTGTGTACCTATGTATCTTCTAGAAAAGTCATAGCAAAAGCATACTGAGATGTTTGTTGTGTGCTATTTAAGAGACCTTGAAGAAGAACAACAAATTTCACAAACAGTCTTCCTCTTGAGGATTTTTCACAAACAAGCACACAACATGCGCTTCCAATTCAGAGAATTATTTTTGCTCATTAACAGCCATTGTACCATCACTAATCCCAATTAATTTCATCCGAGCTACATATGTACATATCTATGTATTTATCGCCCACAACAGTGATTTCAAATTGCACTCCTGCGTGCGTTTAAACGGATCCTTGTAAGGAAAGTTCTCAGGAAGAGAATTTAATTAAACCCACAGAAGCAGACGAGCGATAAACCTTTTAGCTTTCTACCAGCTCCACAGTGCGTTATAAGTGACAGAGAAATCTGTCCAGTGCATATAGATGGGAAGATGAAATGTGTTATTACTGGAAAATATAATTTACGGTATTAAGTCATACCTGTGGAGACATGAGGAGGTCAAAACTTGTGCAGCAGAAAGCAGAAAGGAACTTTGTGGGTTAAATTTGAAAATTCATTTGATTTCCCACAAAAATTTACAGCACACCGAAACTGGAATATCTGGTGCAAGGGTAAACTTCGACAAATAAACCTACATATCCATATATGCGTAATACGTTTTTTTAGGTTAGGTTAAGGTAGTTATCCCCATCACTCTGGTTGGATTCACTTAGACACTTAAGATCCATTGTGTTACCACATGGAGTCGATTCATTTATCGGTACCTACTCCCCTACTCCTACTCCTACTTTTTTATGTTATGTATGACTTTTACTGAAGAAACAGGGTGTCTGGTGGCAGATTTCTGATTTCAAATTTTAAAATTTCAGCGATACCTACTCGTACTATTATTGTGTGTTGGACAAAGTGATACAATCCTGGGTAAACAAGTTCGGCGGATAAACAATTCATGGCAATGATTCAGCCGAACTTCAAGGGCAAACGAAAATATAGAAGGTACATAATTATGTACATACATAGTTCCGAAAAGCGGACGTAAAAAACTCATGCCCATCAGTACAAAAAATAGCATATGGACTATAGGACTCCCATAAACGAAGGATTATAAAATGTTAGGAAAAAGTTTCACATTCAATAAATTTAAAATGCAATATCAGAGATATGCATTTGTATGCTCTTACTCTTTCGATCGTTTCTTCGTTATAATGCCACTTCTCGTTTCTGCAGTACCTTCTTGAACCTTTCTTGAAGACCATCGTTTTAGATTTTGACAGATTCACCGTAAGATTCCATAGCTGGCAGGTGGCAGTACTCTTGGAGTCGATTTACCATAAATTGGAGGGAATCGGGATCATACGCAAAGAGTTCCACATCATCAGCAAACAGAAGTGCTTTGACCGTAAAGCCCAATTCACAATGTCGCATTCGGGCGCTCTCGCGTTGACAGATAAAGTAGAAACAATGCAAACATATGGGGTGCTCTTAAATGTGACCACAGGCGTTATATCGTAGATATTGTAAAGTTCTGGGCAACGGCCGAGTAGAGCTACTTTCTAATAGGGCGTGTGTTGTGACAGGTCACAGCTGTGTTAACATTATATTATTCGGTGGTCTGTTTGATTTCAGTACAATTTTTTAACATTTAATATGTGTAAAGGATTTAAATGGCTGAATTAATTTTTTTCAGCACAAATTAATTGTGCGGTGTATTTTGTTTAATTTACATATTCGCACAATCTTGTCTACAAAGTAATTTCTTACATTTTGTGTTTCTTAAAAAAACAATAAAAATAAAAATAAATGCATTTCAAATCTTCTTTCTATCATAAATTCATGAATAGGAGATTTGAGAAAACAGAACGCCTGGAGCTTGAAGCGGTATTAAGTTTTACAAATTTCGACTTCTTGCGTTGGACAGAAGTTATCGTAATGTCAATATAAAGCCCATTAACGCGAGAGCGCCCGAACGCGACATTGTGATTTGGGCTTAATTCCTGCAAAGTCAATAAGATCGATATGATGAACAGTGCGAAGAGAACTCCTATTTTGGTGTTTAACCAATTGGAGCTTTCCGAACAGATGACTGGTTGCCACTGTAAATATTTTCTAGGACCCTTCCAAACTTGGATGACTTTCCTACATGATAGAGCTTAAAGAAGTCAACTGTGTCGAAGGCTGCCTTTAAGTCCACGAAGAATGCGTACAATTACTTTTTTTGTGTTCTGAATGTTCCAGTAATTTTCGTAATACAAAAATATTGTCTACATTGGAATAGCCACTGCGAAATCCTGTTGAATTTCCCAATATCATCTACTCCAATTGTTTGATAAGTATCGTTTATCGTTTATTTTTTGACACTCTACCACCTACGTAGATCGGATAAAATAGATTAACTTGCAACGCTTTATAACCCGTCGCGAAGTAGCTGACATATGGTACTCTTCGTGCAGCAATCTATTAACGGGCATGATCGATTCCCCCGCACTACTGGAAATGGTTTCGCTTTACACTAACTCACGTAACTTAAGGTCTGTATCGCTCTTTCGTCTTCCTCACCAGCGCACCAACTACACTCATTTCGAACCAATTTCCAGAATGTTATGTCTGGCCAACAACGCACAGAATACCTTTGACTTTCATTACAGTATCAAGTTACTAGTAGCCGAAATGCAGGGAATAGTAGATGTGTTTAAGCAGCACTTCCAGCAGTTACTTAATGGGCATCAGGTAGTGAGAGTGATAGGGCAAGGAGAGAGCCCGCATCCAGTCAGTGAAGAATCCATCCCTCTCCCAGTTTTGAAGAGGTCGGCTCAGCCATCAAAAAGCTGAAGAACAACAAGGCCGCCGGCTCTGATGGTCTACCAGCAGTATATGCTCAAAAATACATAGTGAATAAGCCAAAACAAAAGTCATAACATTGCGCGGGCCATAATATGTTTGCATTATATTTCTTTGTCTGGATTTCGGGGAATATGTGCTAAAAATGCAACGGTTTTACTGATCTTTATATCGTCGGCAAATACATACACCTGAAAAAGTATTTATGTTGTATACATAAATGATGAATCTCAAAATTTACCAAGGCAATGTTGATAAAGTCCACTTGAGAAGCAAGTGGGTGGCCGTGGCGTAGTGGTAGTCGTCGTCGCTTGTCACGCTGAAGGTTCACCGTTCAAATCCAGATGTCGCCGAAACATTTATTTCTCACGAAATAAAAATGAGTTGATCAGTTTCAGAAGCTAATATCAAAACCAACTGCGAAGGTATAACACTGGCTGTCAGATGGGGGTATGGTTGAAGAAATTGATCGCACAAACTATATTAGGACACATCTGGAAAAAATGTCTGTGAATCATAAGCAATGGCATAGCTTTCAATAATACACAACTCTCCAGTTGTCCTGGACACCACCCATAGAGATAGTTAAAACCTAACATCTGAGTTTCCTATCACTACGTCGATCTGTCTGTCTCTCGTTTTTGTTCTTCATGTGCTCGCGCTGTGTGTAAACATTATAAGAGTATTCATATTCATATCCCCTTTAGCGTGTTTAGATTCTAAAAAAAAAGGAAAAAAAATTTTGAAGATGAAGTTATGTACATACATACATATATACATACATAGCTATTCAAACTTTTGGTAATTTTGGTGAATCAAAATAAATATAAGTAATTAAATTATATTTGTAGGTTTATTAAATTCAGTTGTCCATGTTAAATGATGTATAATATCTTTCTTCTGTTCGTCCTCCATATTTACCTCATTCGTAAAATTACATGACCAATACAAGTAATATATATACCATTTTTTAACAAAGTTTCACTTCTACCGCGTGTGACTGACACACACACTCTTTTTTTAATTTTAATGCAGCTTCAACTATATAATTGTCGACATTTGAGTATCCTTTCCTAAGACAGGTGTGGTATTCGTTAAAAAAAAAACTCCCATTAGTAGTTTGTCCACTATATCCATCAAACAAATGTCCCTGTAATTCCCCCCTTCATTTAAACATCATTTTTAAAACTTCGGGGATATTAATGTTTTCTTATATTTTCCTTATCCATTATACTAGTGTTTAAAATGCCCGCGTATTCTTCCGCCAGTTTCATCAAAAAGTTATCTCTAGTCTAATGTCTGCTTGAATCTTTTCTCTACAGATCGCTGTGTCCAGCTCCTCAACTTGTATAAAAAACAACAACAATATATTTATAAATGTATTCACTATTCAATTTCCAATCATTAATAATGAATTAATTGTAAGATATCTGTTTACACCGTGCCAGTAATGGATTAATTTTTAATTACGAATAAATACGAGTAGGCATGCTGTGCATAGGTACCTAGTATTTTGCAAGGCACTTCTCCTATTTCCTATTTATAGTTTCTCTTAGAAAATCTATTTCAATCGACTAAGCAGGTTGTTATGACATTTAGAAGATGGAATAGTCTCTATTTACATTTGATAAAGTAACGCTGCTGAGCGCTAATTACATTCAACCGCATCTCTTTGTTATGATTTGGTAAAAGGACACTGACTCAACCAGATTGGTTGATTGCTGTTATGAACTTTGATCAAATTATAATAGAAATTGCCGGAGATTGAGGTCGCTTTGCTCCCAATTAATTAATTTTATAGACCGTTATTGATTGTGATTCAAATTACCGAGTTACCTTAAACGACACACATACTTATACTCATACAGATAAGGAACTATTACTATGATTTATACAGATTATATTATGTTTCTAATTGGAAGAAATTTTGAAGTATTCATCTCGAAACTCGAAACAATATTATGGGATAAGGTCTTCGTTAATCTTTATGTTTGGCTCCAAAATTGTATAAAGACCTTAACCTGACCCTAAACTCGGATTGGGACTGCTATCATTTTCAGTTATTATTATTTATTTAACATCCCTCATTTGTACAGATATGTACATATAACTCACCCCTGTATGTAACCAATCGTGTTACTTATATGGCTCTGGAAATTCGGATTAGGATAGAAAGATATCTGCCAAAATCACATTAAATGTTTAAAGTATGAAATAAGGAACACAATCAATTTTATACAATAGCCGCGATTTCTCACCAGCATTGCAGGCAGAGGTGTATCTTGACTTGGGCAAGTAAGGAACTTGTCCCGGGCGCCTTTCAAAGGGGAGTGCACAAAACAAAATTTAAAAAAGAAATAAACCACAATACAGTGCCATCAACTTATCTGTTCAGTAAACAGAATTAGAACAAACGCAATACCAATGTCATTTTCCATTGGAGCGCCATGAATCCAAACGAATTCTTCTGATGGCTATCAAGAAAGGTAATGGTCGACTCTGCTCCTAATCTTCTCAGCAAGGTGCGGAAATAGGGTCATCTGCATCCCACATATTTATACATATTTAGGTAGGCGAGTTATTTTTTCAATAATTTTGTTCCGCATTATCTTCATATTCACAAATCCGTTGGATACAGTAGTTTACGTACAGTATAATTGGAGTGCCGAGTTCTATGAGTTATATGTAGTTTGGAGTTTTCTAGTCCGGTCCCCTCAGTTTTGACGCCTTACGGTATAACTGACCTTATGCCAACGTTGAAGATGCTTGTTTTGAGGCATTTAGAGATGAGCGAAGAACTCCAAGCTCATGGGATCTTACAGGTCTGAATGGTCGTCCTTTGTTATGATACTGCTCGATCGCTACTCCGCTTTGTATTTGAAGGAACGTGTTGAATAACTAATTTTCAGGACTATCTGTATGGGGCTAGGAAAAATAATTTTATACTTTTTAGTCCGTTTAAAAAGCTTGTATATAACCCTTTGTTGACCAAGCTATTAAAAAAAAGTTATAATCTCCATTTTTTTTTAAGAATATTTTAGTTGAGGATATTTTAAGATGGAAAATTCATTTTTAAATTTTTCAATGACTCATAGGGACGAAATATGAAGGTCAGTCTCAAAAGTACCGTTAGGCTATGACTAAAGTAATAAAAAGCAAAAAAAAAATAGTTTTTTTTATTTAACTAAGATATTTTTTGTTTTCGGATACATAAGCATTTAATAAAATTAAGGATCGAAACTGTGTAAAAATACCAATTTAGTTTGTTGGTACCGAAATTGACTAAAATTCATTTCTTCAAAGTCTAATATGCCGTCAAAAAAACCGTTATATCTGTGGCTAAAATAAGGTAAACATACATAAAAAACAAATGTCATTGAGGTTATACGGTACTTAAAAGTCTTGTTTGGTCTTAGTGTCTAGGGGATTTCATTAGAAGTTAAACATGCTGGTACTTATAAGTACCGTCGGTCAACAAAGGGTTAAAAATTTATTTCTATTTAAATAATTATTTTATACTTTTTAGTCTTAAAAACGTAACATAATCATAAGTGAACTCTAAGTAATTAATTAAATGGCCTAGAAGTATCCAATGCAAAATGTTAAATAATCACAGAAATAGAAAGTTAGTGTTAAAATTGCAAGAATTTAGGATGCAGACGAGACTAATGCTACCCATGTTGTCCTGAAATAGATTTGCGCCAATTGTTCCAATTACTCTGAGTGTTGTAACCGGGCATTCCGCTTGCTTGTCCAATCACCTAAATGTGTTAGACAAAGGAAGCAAGGCGACAAACATGGCAGAATAATTATCCTGAAATTTTTCTACCTAAGATGGTACACTGAAGTGCAAGCTCGTCATACTGAGAAAGCCGAAGGAATAATTTTATTGGTTCCCCGGGAAAAAAGGAAAACAGTTATATAAATTTGGTCGCATAAAGTTAATCGCTTTTATTTAGCCAAAGATAGTTTTTATTGAAATTAGAACTTGCTGTACTTCTTACTTTCAAAGATTGAATACATAAATAAATTTGGCTTAGAACATCTAAGCTCTTTTTTAATGTTAATACATCTTATGGCGTTCATCCCTTGGAGAACAGCTACATACATATGTGTATAATATTTGAAGCACTGTATCATATGCATTAACACCACATCCAACAGGGAGTAAATAAATTATCGACTTTATTGCGCTTCAATGGCCATTAGCTTTTTTTTCCACAAAGTGCTGAAAGTGACATAAAAATATATTCTAGCATGTGGATCATATATTGTATCCCATTATGCGTTGCTGTAAGCCCACTTAACAAATTTTATGATCGAAAAAAAACCTGTGACTCGATACTAAATAAAACCTCCTCTATGTTTCATCCATATCGTAACCGTAACCATATAAAAGGACATTCAAGTACAAAAATAGGTTACATGGTTACATAAGTTTACAGATATATGTACATCAATCGATTATCTATTTATCGCACACGTACATACATGTTTTATCGTCAATAGAGAAGTATTTCTAAAGAAGTTCATCTCATCAAAGTACTTTCTTTCCCTTTGCAAAAAGAAAAATCAAAAACTTCATTCGTAAGCGGACGCTTAATGCGGGTACTTATGAGTACATCAAAAATATTTTTTTTTGAAAATGTTCAAAGAAAAACTTGCTTACAAGTTATATAGGAGAAATTTGATTGACCTTTGGTCAGCTTGCTTGGTATTCTATTAAAAGTAAAATATTCCAATTGACATTTAAGCGGAGATTTTATTTTATTCAATTGGATTGAGACTTAAGTCGATTACAAACATCTTAGTCGCAGATTACATCATATTATAGCATGCAACCGGCACTAATGTCTCTCGAATGGTGGTAGCCATGGCTGCTAGGCAATTGAACATTAAGTACAGTATGGTGACGTAAGATTTGCGTTCTCTTCTCATTAGCCCTGTTATGATGCAATTCATGTTAATTTCAAGTTACACGTGCAACTGACATTATAAAATTTAAATATTGTTTCTTTATATGGACGTGGTAAATGTGAAGTACGACTTATAGATCGATGTGTAATTTCCATGAATAATTCAACTGAGAAACACAAGGTATTTTTCGATATATGTAAATACCATGCACGCTTGGGCAATTTGGCAGCATTGGCATGTTTTTGATTTCAACGTGTCAAAGTTGTGAAGTAAAGAAAATAATAAATTGCAAGAAAACACAAATTATTAAATCCATTTTATTTACCTACCAAGTGTTTGCAGTAACTTTGCTGCATTGTTTTTCACATTTAATTTTATCAAAGGTCCTGGAATTTAAACATTAAGATTGGCTCAAGGCTAACTTGAAAAAGCTCATGCATTTAAACTAAGCTAACATAAATATGATTGGGCACTCAAGTTGATGCTGATTTGGCAGCACTTTTTTATTTATTGGCTAAAAATAAAAAAAATCCATCAGGTAACGCTCATAACCGTAATCGATTGGGCCTGAAACCCAAGCAAATACTTGAATATACATAAGGCTAGCTGGGTGTTTTTTTTTTAAGAGTTGTATGCTAAGATTTGAAATTGAAACAAAATAGTTGAGCAAATGAGCCAACGTTTTCTTTATTCGATAGATATGGCATTAATGATGAATAATGAACCTAGGCATATGGCTTCCGTGGTGCGTCGCAGTATCTGCATCGTAGAGCTCCAATTTTCGAACACTTTTTCGAGCATTTGGGGCTATATCTTGAAATCGTTGTTGACTTGTCCACAAAGACCAACGACTTCAAATGCACTCACAGGTCCATTTCTGGAGATAATGTTGGCATCGAAAACTGCGTTCAACAACTCGATAGTTTCGCTGGAAGTAGTCATGTTCACGCTCTTTTCGGGCTGCGTCGGTAGCTGATCGATCACCTTTGGACTTACTTCACTGCAAATGGGACAACCTGGCTTATTAACAAAGCCGCTTAGATAGAAATGAGCCTCGTGACTAAACAAAATTTGACGATGTGAATTTTTTTTTTACCGAAAACTGATTTTGTAAATAAATTTCAACAATTCATAAACGGTACTCAGGATTAGTATTTGCATAATGATTTTCTAAGTAATATCTACTAAATAAAAAGATGGAGTCAGCTTTCAGATTAAGTATTCGCGGTCTGAGTATTGCCATATTGAAAATAAAACCTCCTTTAAACACCCTTACTACACATACTCTTACCCGTGAGTGTATGAGTCTTGTAGGTTATTATAATTCACTAGACGGCGACTGTATCAGAAGGTAGATTTAAACTGTTAGCTTAGGAGGGTCGTTTGCAGTAAATGTAATTTCAGCCAGAATCAGTGGCATAGAAGCTGTGCTACAGATTCCATTTTATCCTCATCCATGCAGCTTCTACAGAAGTCATTTGTCAGGATGCCGTATCTTCTGGTCGCGTTTCCTATTATACGGTTATAACATCGACGAGTACATGGAATTGGCTTCTTCTCATAGAAAGTAGGGATATTGTTCTTTTCTGGTCGACTGCGGGCCACAGGTTGTGGGTTATGGCACAATCGCTAGCGTTGCGTCATCGGCTAAATTACTGGTGATGCAGTCTATTCGATTTTTAGCTTTGTTGAAAGCCGGTAAGATCTGTCTGTCAGCTAGTGTTATATCCATATCGGAGCATTTCGTTGCCAGTCCGTTTGCTATTTCGTTTTCTTATATTCCCGCACGCCCGGGTACCCAGCAGATTAGAACACTCCTTTACGCATTTTGAGTTCACGGAAGCGGAGTCCAGTACTTTATGTGCGACTTGGCTGTCAGTAGCGATTTCTCTCAGTTGGCTAGGTTTTCGGCGCCAAACCAAGATTTTACAGGAATAAATGCCATGAAATATATTTTATACGAAACGAATAACGAACTTGAGTAATTATGCATGAATACTAGAATTACCTACCTATTTTCAAAACAATTTTTCTTGCACGCAATACAAAACTCGCATGCAAAAAATATCCCTTGAAATATGGTTTGGCTCTAAAATTTGCGCCAACCAATTCCATACAATCTATATCTATACCATAGTGTTGGTGTTTGATTTGTCGTATGCAAAGCCCAGTAAAATAAACGAATGGGTTGGCGCGAAAATAAACGGGTCCCAAGTTCGTTCCCGACGATGGCAGTTTGATTTATTTATTTTTTTTTTTGTTTCTTTTATAGTTTTCAATCGTGCTGATAGAACAGAATGTTGTTTCCTTTGGTTTTGTTATTGGTTTTTTGTTTCTTTTCTATTTTTACCTGGCTATGAAGTCCTCACGGACTACTGAATGGAACCAGAGCTAAAAGTTTCCTTAAGACTCCCGGGTGCCTGCAGCTCCTTTAAGGCAGACGTTCTGTGGTACTTCCTGATAATGAAGTTAACATTCACAGTTAGACTGCACTTAAGGCGTTAAAATAGTTCACTTCCAAATGGCACTAGTCAGGAGCTGCCGAATAATGCTAAGGGCATTAGGTATGCTGTATGCATTATACAAAACCTTGTAAGACTATGTTGGGTGCCTGGTCAGTCTGTTGTACTTAGAAGGCAACGAGTTTGCCTATGAGCTGGCAAGGAAAGCTGCCGACTACGGGAAAAACTGAAAAGTACGGCACATGATGAAAGGAAACGATGATGTTGAGAGCTTAGCCCTGGTCTCAACTTCTCTCAAAATCTTTTACGATTATTTTAATAAATGATTTTTAAAAAAAAATAACTACAAGGAAATATTATTGTTCCTTATGCACTTTCGTGCAGCGGATAACTTTGTCTTTTTTGTTTTAGTTTCGTAGCTGCGTATGCGTATATGTAGTTGTTACAAAAATGCAGTGCGTGTGTGCTTACTTGTGACGTGAGATGGTAAGTTGAGTAGAGATGTCTTAAGCCGATTTTATGTTTCGATAAATTGGCAATTTGTATACACTATTCCATAAAAACATTTTTCTTTAGTACATACATACATACATATATTGTACCTAATTAATAAATTTTAAAAATTAAAGATTTTTAATTTCTCCAGAGCAAGTAGCCAACCCAAGGCTAAAGACTAGGAATCGCCACTGTTGGCTGTCCATGCAAATTGTGGTTTCCCATGCGGGAAATCTGTTACTTTGAGTAAAGTCGGTGATATGATTAAGAAATTTAAGTGATATAATGAAATAGCCAGTAGTAAAAAGCAATAATGCATACGAGTACAGTCAGCTCTTCCAAGACCTTCAAATCAATTAAGCCTTTACTTTTAATAATAGAGAGAGTCCTCTGTTGTTTTAAAGTTTTGAATAAATTCCCTACAAATAATGGATGAATCTTTCGGTGTTACCAACCAGGCCAATTAATTGGAGCTCCATTCAGTGGCAAAGTTATGCAATAAAAATATACAGACATCATTGAGCTCTTGGGAAATTAAGCTATCTTTGCGAGCAGTAATTTCCTGAAGATGCACACAATGAGACAGACGAATCTTAATGTATGTTGACAACAGACAACTGAAAAATGAAATTGTCTTCTTTGGCTATGTTAATTAATAAGAAAAACTCCCACGAGGCCATACCATATACATACATTATAGTATTTTGGTCATTGTTTCTATCTCAATGAAACAGAGCATACAATTTTAATGCCAATGCCGTTACTTGTATCGGAAGTTACGCACACACAAGTTACCAGTTTATAGCACACAGACTCCCTTGGCGAGCAAGCGCCTTTCAGTATTCTAAGATCAGAACAAGGGATGTAGGAGCTACATGTGCTTAATGACCACTCTCTCTAATCATAATACAGTGAAAATTCTCTTGGGCGGACACCGACCGTTGGTCGGGCAATTTTCGCAAGGGAGTGTCCACCTAATAGGATTGTCCGTTAGGAGAGTTTTCGCTGTACATGCTAAAATAAAAGTTTGACTATCATATCAATAGGTCTGTTCCCGTACTCTCTGCAGTAAAATATATAGATTGTCAAATTTCAAGGAGTGGGGGTAAAAATCTATCAGAGAGAGGGAAAAAGTAGGCAAAAGTACAGGAACGCATTAACAACAAAAAATGAAAAATGTATGACGTTTGACAGATTTGACAGTTTCATAAAGCTGCCCAAAGAAATTTCTTGGGCTAAATTCGGCAGCAAGGGGAAATTTCTTACTCTCTTCTTTCGAACACTACGAAAAATCTTCGTACGCTAACATAATTTGACTGATTTTCCTAGTTTTGCGCTGTTTTGGATAGTACGCGAACAGACCTAATGTAACGCAGTTCTTGTTTTACACAAAACTTTGGTTTGACAATACAAAGCTTTATTGCGAATTAAAGTACATTCATTCAATACCATTATATTTTAAAAATGATATCATTCAAATGGCCCTTGCAGCTTCATTTACATGACTCGATCCGAGAGGTCCAATTTTGTCTAACTTCGTTGTATAAGTCGGTCTAGATTTCACCAATGGTTATGTTGTTCTCCAGTTGTTCAATTGCAGTGACTTAACGTAGCCCCAGAGAGAAAAGTCTAAGGGTATTAAATCACATGATCTTGGCGGCCATTCCACATCGCTTCACCTGGAAATAACGCGTTCTGGGAACTTTTCTTGCAACAACTCCAATGAAACACCCGATTAATGGCACGTTACGTCGACTTATTGGAACCACATGTCGTCCAGATCCATGTCATTACTGAGGCCACAAAAACACAGTTATTACGGCCCGATACCGTTCACCATTCACAGCCACCGTTTGGCCATTCTCGTTTCGGAAGATGTATGGCTCCCCAACGACGCCGCCTGACCAAAATCTACACCAAACAGTAAGTTTCTCTGGATGCAATAGAAACTCTTGATACTCTTGTGGATTATTCTCTCCCCAAATGCGGCAGTTTTCCTTGTTCACGAAGTCGCCAGAATTTGGACCCGTTTCCAACTGCTCCTGAGCCCAATTTTTATATTGCGTTTGAAAAATTTCGACGCACTGTTGTGACTATGGTGACTATGACTATGACTGAACACAAACGTCAAAGAATGACAGCGTTGCCACTTGAAACGTCAGAGCAATAAGCTGTCGAACTTCGGACATACGCATAGCTATTGAAAAACCCATTATAATCACTGTGCCAACGAAAACTATGTACATATATGAGTCTCATGTCTCTTCCTTGCACGAACCTTTTCAGTCTGCAAAAAAATTACAAACTTTTGTTTGGTTTTGGTGTCAACAATGTCAAACGGAAAATTGCTATAGACGTCAAACGACCAAACAAAGTTTTCAACATTTGGCATTAGATTGTTTTTTCAGCTACAGATTCGAATGCCTACGAAAATACATACATATATGCATGCGGCGTACATACAGTAGTATCCGTTTATAACGAACTCGAAGACATTGACCAACTTGGTTTGTTACTGATAACCGAAGTTTGTTATAAGTCAACTTTTGTTCAAAAAATCAAAAAAAAAAAAATAATAAAAAAATATTGGGAAATCACGTATGAACACATAAAACACAGTATTTCAGTTCACAGTAGGAAGCATTTCCTCTTTTTATTTTATGCCGTATCTCCCATTTTATTTAATTAATTTCCACGCGCGTAGCATCCTTCCTCCACTTCCACTTTGGAATTAAACTCCTTCGTGCTGTTCTTAGAAATTATCGTTTGATCCAAGAATACTGCAACAACACAGGGAAGTACCGAAGAAATCATGTTCAAGGACAACATTTTGTCGTTTGACAATGTTCGTAGGTACGTTAGACAATGTTCGTATGTACACACAGCTATACAGTTCTAGGGGAAGTCCCGAAAAAATTGTGGAAATCGGATGAACATTTTTAGTTCGTTATAACCCAACATTTTCTTAGTTTAACACGCTAAAAGGGTTCGTTGAACGAAAGTTCGCTCCAACCGGGTTCGTTTTAACCAGTCACTACTGTATTTGAGAAGTTCTTTCTAAATCCAGTCCTTAAATTTCTTTTTATATTAAAGTTTCGAGTTAAATGAATACGAAAGTCATGCCGTGTGACAGAGGACACACAGAAATGGAACTAAAACTGTTTGCATTGACCTGGAACGAAAGTATCAAATGTTACTTTTGGAACAGACTCAAACACTTTTCCGCTTTTAGAAACGATAACAATGCTCTCTGCTTTCTTTGGAAAGGGCAAGGAAGAAAAAAATAATCAATGTTTAAAAAGAGGACACACGTAGTATGTATGAATAGAAAACTTGCCTACTTCCCTGTAACGTCTGTGCGGATACCAATCACATTTGTCATTTGTGTAGCTTCAACAGTTGAGTTGTGTGGGTGAGTGTAATTTTAAACTTTCTTTTACATACACTTATACGATATGAGGTGGAAATGGGTCAATAATTCGCTAAACATACTTACAAGTGTATGCAAAGCCAACCTTTTACACCCTCAACCATTTCGTAGGACTCGTTTGTGACTACATACTTAAAATATGTGAACTTGAACCTACGAGTATTGGTTTATCATTTCTTTTGTCAATGGCCTTCCTTAGTTGGAGAAATGTCTTTCAAGTTTGGAAAAAAATTGGATTTTGAAATGGAAGACAGGGATTAAGGGCGAAATAAAGAAGGTGGCTGGCTGACGATGTGATTTCGTTTTGAATCTATGCTGAGTAAAGGGTTAACCTTATGAATATTGAACTCGAAATAAAACTGTATATCAGAAATAATCCTTGAGAGTGGTTTGACTTATCGTAAATGGGGTCTTTAAATAGTCGTTTTTTTGTGGTGCCATAAGTACAGAAACATTTAATTTTCTTTTACATAAGAAAAGGACATTATTAGTCTGATCTTAATAAATAAAATATATGGTAAAGGAGAAAAGCAGAGCGCGGAAGAAATGGCATTCGAGTCGTGCTCCCCTACATAAAACACATTTGAATTACTTGTATTACAGTCCAAAACAGATTAGATATATGTACATACATAATAGGCACTTACAATGAAAACCTTTTAAAATCTTAAAAAGATCCAGGATACGACTTATTAGCCGGAGAAATTCTGAAAATGTTGCGCCTAGAAAAGCTATTTATATTATTTAGAATCAATGGAAAGTTGTAGAAGTTATAATTGTTCTAAAAGCGTATTTATTTCTTGAACTGTGACAAGGTTTGGCATGAAGGCTTACGGTTTATCAGGTCTTCCTTCTTTTTCTTTCAATCTTCTTATTTGTCGACGAGGTCCGATCTTCTTCTTCTCCTTTTATTTCGAGCTTATTTTTTTTCCATCCGCCTGCACTTCAAGACAATCCCATGTATCTCACGTACCATATCCATCCATATCGCTGACCATGACGCTTGTCTGCTATAAAATTGGGCGATTGTCATAAGACAAATCGAACGTACCCATTTGTTTGACGTTTATTGAGATTGACCAGCGCCTCCTATATGTGAAACAGGCCGTAATGCAGCAAAACTACATGTGGAGCTCTTGGCTTACAATTTCGTCTGCCAAACGTCAAATCGTATAGAAAAATCGGGAAATCCATTCTTTCGGAAAAAAGAATGTCCAAATTAACAGTGTTGTGAATAAAAGAAAATAGTGGAAGTGGTCTGAAAAAATTTTTAAATATTGAGCGCACACAACGTGCCAACAATTTATACACAATTTAGTATGTTTAATGTTTTTTTTTTTACTTTAAAGTGTTCTCCAGACGTGTTTAGGTTTCAATGGCTGCCGTTGCATAGTTCCTTTTTGTTCCCTTGTTTAATTTTGCGAATAAAGTGCGCGAATTATATGTGTTTCGATATAAATTTGTGTATTCCTACAAATCATTTCTTCTGATTTACTTTTTTAGCGCTTTCAATAGTCAGTGTATTTGTGAGTACATATGTAATGTGCCTATTGCTTTTTTTTGAAGTGAATATTTTATTTTATAATAATATATATAAGTTATATCTTATTATGTATACTATATAAAGTTATTCTAAAATTGTCTTTATTTCTTACATAATGTATCAACATATAAATTCTATCTCCTTTATTTTGTTAATTATTCTAAACTTTCTAATGCATATGCACTCCTGGTAGTTTATATTTTATCCCTATTTTCTCAATTAAAGCGAACCAAATAATATGAATGCTAAGATCTTTAAAAATGTACTTCTTTTTATAGTTAACATACATATTAAAAGTTATCGAATTAATAGGATATTTTTTAATAAACATAACATAGGTATATCTATATATAGAAATAAATAGGTAATAAGAATCCTGTCAATTATAAATATCTGTGTAACTTAAGTAGGTACATTTTGGCCCGTATTAATTTTTTGTATTTTTTGTATCTCGAAATTGTTAATAAATAACATCTACCTAAAATAAAAGTCTTGTCTTTTATTCTATGCTTCTGGGTGGTGTTCCCAAAATTTTAAAATTGGAAATATTATACATTCTCGTATTAGAAGGTGGCTTTTCTTTTCAGTAAAGGTACGCACATAAAATAAGTAAGTACACTTGCATTTGCATCATTTTCTTCATCTACAAGATTGCGGCTTATAAGTGCTCACTGCGACAGTTTTTATAGTCTAGATTTTCCTGAGTAGTGGTTCTTCGGAAGATATTTCTATACCGAGCATACGTACTACGTACATATGTATATGCGAACCTTCCTACATGCAATATGCGGCAAAATAAACCACACTCACTGAATTATTTAACAAACGAATTCGTAAACATCCCTTCAAATATAAAGAAAACAATTTATGTAATAATATAAGCCAATTTGTGTAGTTGCGAAATAAAAATACATCAAAACACGTTAAGCCATTTTTTATTTAAGAACTGTGCAATAATTAAATCAAAAACTGCTCTTGGCTTCCATTAGATGGTGTACATTTTTCGAGAAAATTCATTCCGGAAATACAGCACATTTTGTTCAAATAACGCACTAAACTTCTATAGAAATCTATAAACCACTTAATGTTATTGCAAATTATAGTACCTGCAAGTCTCATCCATTAACTTTTCAATCAAGAAATGTGGCATAATTATATAAAGGAATGCTTTTGGCTTCCGCAGTTCATTTGTTTACATTTTCCGTAAGCCAAGAGGTGCACGTGGCATTTGACATTTTCGCGGAGCATTACGGCCTGTTTCACATATAGGAAGCGCTGGATTGACGAAGTAAACAATGAAGCTGTCCACATTCACGAGGTAAATCAATTTTCTTCGTTTCGTAATAATATAAATTACACTGGTCTACAACGAAATCGTTGTTTCAATAAAAATATGATCAGTATAAAGAGTTTAACAAGCTGAATCTAAATCTGGCAACAAAATTGCCGTAGGACAAAAGAGTTTTGGGATATACCGATCTCAAAGTGCTAAAAACACGGTTTTTGGCGATATTTGAAGTATTTTTTGAGAACAGAACATTTTTATAGTCATTTCTAACTAAAGCATCCTTTAGTACTACTCTTTCCCCTTCAATCCCATTTTAGTTAGTTTCGCTACGATCTGACCAAGATTCCCTACAAGATTCTAGTTTGGCTTTGGTCAAGACTATTAAGATAGGAAATTGCAACAAACTTGCCTTGAATCTATTCACTGACGGTTATTACTGTGCAAGCAGAGATGCCTTCCAATTTATTAAAAATGTATTTCAATAGCTTTCTGTGTTCTTGAAGCATCAAATCTAAACTTTTCTGAAATACATAACATTACGGGTTTTCGATTATAGTTTCAACGGGTGGTTGAATTTGCTGCACTCTTGGATTTCTATTTTTTCTTATTTTAATCACTTTTTTGGTTTTGAACTTAAATGTATATTAACTTCTTATCCGCTATCAGGGCTCTGCCAACTCATCATAATGGTCCAAATTGACTTTTTTGTCTTTATTTTGAAGCTTGCGGTTGATGTTTACTTCACCTTTCTCTATATATTCTCGTAATTTTTTCACCGCCCAATCAACGGTCAGAGCTTCTCGTTCCGTAGTAGAACAGTTACGCTCTGCTGATGTTAGAAGTCTTGAAGCGAATTCGATCAGATGTTCGTCTGCATTCTCCCTCTGGACCAGAACTGCGTCGATAGCATACTTTCAACTGTCTTAAGTGTAAATCGCAGGCTTGTTGAATGATCGGTTCACTAGTAAGCAAGGTCCTTAATGTATCAAATGAGGTCTGTTGCTCCTTCTTCTTTATAATATTGCTGCAGTTTTGGCTTTCTTTTATAATTTTGTCATTTCCTATTACTCGAAACCGTTCTAGTAGAAATTAAAAGCTCTAATTGCCGACAGAATTGAGAACGGAATAACGCACATTTGTTAAAGATCGAGTATGGTATACGGATGAATCCAAAACAGATGAAGGAGTTGGGACAGAAGTATCCGAGTATCTTCTACGCGAGTATCGAGAAGCTCACTATTTTCAGCAGAAATGCATACAATGAAGCTCTACATAAATAGGAACACTACTAACAAATAAATTTATTATCTCTCTAATAATAGGCGTGTTTTTTTTAGCTTATATTAAAATGAAAATAAACTTAGGCTTAGAAAAAACACGCCTAGTAAAGCTGCTTTGCTTGCTATTTACGCTTTTAAAATCAACATGCTCAAAAATTGTCTGGGATCGCATCAAACTACTAATAACAGAAGTCGGTACCAACAGAGTTCACTGAATCTGAGTGCCAGCACACAGGTGATTTGACGGGAACAGAAGATTAGATGAACGAGCCAGAAAAGGATATGCTTCATTATTTATGATCCCAAGACCCTCCTGCTGAAACAGAAACACTTCAACACTGGACGCAAACAGAAGGTAGCAGATAGATCAGCAACTCCTACAATTTTCCAAGAGGCACATACACATAGTTACCACATTCTTGACAGACTCTGTAGACTCAAAAAGCACCTTGTAGCCATGAGAATAGCTCAAGACAGTACTTGTTGAATGTGCAACGAAGGCGTGGAAACAGCGAAGCACATCTTATGATTCTGTAACTGCTTAGCAAGAACACGTCTACGTTTCCTAGGTTTACATTATCTTGAGACAGCTGAATCTGAATGTATTAATGAATCCGGCTTCATGAGCGATATTTAACACGGAAATATCACTAAAGTCTCAAACATGGCCGCAGTGATAAGGGTACTTGGTCCCACTTCTTTCTTCAATTTAATCGAATCTGGCATCATTTATCTAATTTCGCCTAGCTTCGTGGTAAATATTGTCGCAATCGCGGTTACTTGAATAACTTGAAAGACGTGGCCGACTTGATCTCTTTTTAGAGCCAATAGCTTCTGTCCAAACTAAGTAAATTACAAACTACCATAACTCGACAAGTAAATTCCAGTTTAAAACGCAAAATATCAAAAGGCACAATCATCCCTCGATTAACACAACGTTTTTGTACACGCTTTCTCCTTTTTACGGTAAACCGAGAAATAATTGAATAATTCTTAATTTCATCTATCCTGTGGCCGCCCAATTAATTAACGTCTCGTTTTTATATTTCGAGTGTACGCGACTGAAATCCTAAGTGCTTGGTCCTCGCTGCAGTGAAAACGTTTGCCGCTTCAGCAAAAGGAAAGCTAATAATTAATCACAAGATTAACTTATGGTCAGCTCGCATTTACACATCAAACGAACTAACAGACCGTTATCCCATCGTAATATTCCAAAGTTTTATCGTTCTTTTTTCGACGATTGGCCGCACGCCTGTGGGTTTCTAGATATCAAAGACCTTCTTTAACTCACGATAGATTGCTATTGGGATATGTCTGTACTAAAATCTTAAACCGTATCTCAAAGAATATTGAATACGATTCATCATAAGGTAGTTAACGTGAACTACCTTGCTAAGAAGACTTTTTAAATACCACATGAATAATTCTACCAAATTTGTGATTTTTATTACCACCCCAGACGATATTATTATCATCTCTTTCAATGTCAAGAAATAGGATTTTAAACAGAGGAATGGGACAAAGATTTCATTGGCTGTTATTATTTACAACGTGAAAAGTCATTAAAACCGCGAACATAATTTTAAGATGCCGCAGACGTATCTACAAATACGAGTTCATAATGTCAGTCAACTTTTTTATCCTTCGTCTACTGATGTGCTGAAAGTAAATGTGAATCTCATTCAATCTAGAAACATTTTCGAATCGGATTCAATGTCAACCAAAAAATGATTAATGTTTTTTTTTTGTTCATATTTCAACCCAAAAATGATAAGATGCTGGCACTGGCATCTTGTTTCTCACTCTCGAATTCTCACTTTCCCTCCTTGTAATCAATTCGCTTGATTAATGATGTCGACTTTCGTGTTATGTGAGAAGCTTCATCTTAGTTCAAAGTTATTATAACTAATGTTTGTACATATTCGTATTAAGGAACAAATTGAAAAATATATTGAAGTACATTATGTTGTTTATATTATTTCGCTGAAGCATGCATTAAAACGTTGCATTTCTGTATTAGTAAGTGGATGTTCAGATTATTCGAAGATACTGGGAGGGTTTTTTTCTATGTGTAAACTTTTAGAATTTTTGTAAATCGCTCGCCTCATCTCCCACCCCGCCGAAGTAATTTGGAGAAACTGTTACGAAAATCCGTAACAGGATGTAGCGACCTAAAAATATGTTTTCTTTTATTGCCGAGTAAGCAACGAAAATTAAATGTATTGCATACTTTTCGGTGTACACGGTTAGTAGGTATAGGTACTCACGGTCCCGATGGTGCGTGCCTTGGGAATATAAGCGCTAAACTGCGGATAGGAAAGTCTTTTTACTTATTCTTCCTTTAAAAAATGAACAAAACAAAAAATATTAACGCGGAAAAACAGCTAAACTCAAGTTTAGCCATTTTTCCTCGACAAAAAAATGTAATACATAATTGTATAAATTTAATGTGGAAAAATAACATAAGTCAAGTTAAGTCCTTATTCCCTGTTGTGTTAGATAGTAAATTGCGTTTTTTTTAGTTTAGTTGTTTTTCCTTAATCTCAACTACAAAAAGTGACTAAAGCTGTTATGTTTTTCTTGAAATTGTGGCCACATTATTAAAGATAAAAAGCTGAAGAAAATTTACGAAATAGATTCGAGTACGCTGAATCTAATGGCATCAAAATCTCAATTTCGTCTATAGTCTACTTTAGCGGTTATGGCTTGTGGCCACGGAATTTACACAGAGATTCGATATTGGTTTATCTTTCTACTGAAGTAATATCAAATAAAATTTAACAAGACTTATAAAATTGAATTGAATTTAATTTTTAGTTTTTTTTTTGTTTTGAATAAATATGCATGCATATATGTATGTATGTAATATTAAAACCTTTATTTTATTTACTAATATCGTTTAGAAACAATATTGGCCACAAAATAATTTTGAACACGTAGATCGTTCAAATACCCATGTGTGCGTCGTTCTCAGCTTGCAAAATTAATAAGTCCACCTACCACAAAGCAAACATCTAGTCCATAAACGACATTGAAGTGAAGATTCAACCAAGATTCACCGCTGCTACTTCAGTTGGAAAATCTGAACTCGGACAACAAAATGTTCTGTTCTGCTATATGGCTCCGAGTGCTCGCTGCTGGAGGATACTTGTACCATAATCCAATAACAAGAAAATAAATATGGAGGTAGAACGCATATAAAAATAATTGGAGCTCAGGTAAGCCAGTCTGTTCATTGAACTGAAACTAAAACAATATTAGGACTACGTGACAGGGTTCCCATTCCCATATTTTACCGAGCAATAATAAGTTTGCAATTTTATTTGCTGTAATAAATGGCAATCCACTTATCCGAATAATTATGATGTACATATAAAAAAATGGTCGGACGTTAAAGCTCAATCAGTGAGCTAATAACTGTCAATTACTGGAATATTTTTATAGAAAATTATTCCATTGATGTTCACTTATTTACTTTATTTTGACGTGCTAGAGACGTTGACAGGGAAGGTTCTTGTCAGACAATCGTAATGAATCAACTTGTCCTACTGGATGTTGTATATCAGCGAATAGTATTGTACAATAAATCTCCAGTCGATGTACTGGGGCTGAGTACCGCCGCGCCCGACCTTAGTAAAATAAAAATACTCTTTGTTATGATATCAAAGAATATGGGTTGGTATTATATGTGACAGTTCATGATAATGGGCATTGGGCACTTTATGATAATGGGGCCCGTATGTATTTATTATATTCTAACACTGAAAACAGTTGCGAACATAAAACAAAACAACTGAACTGCGATTTGATATTCAGTCCCAAACGAAAGCAAAGTGAAAGGGGAATTCCAGTCGGACAAATATACTGTTCGTAGGGAATGTCCCGATTATGGAATCGGTTTGATTGGGTGGGTCGCGTTTATTTTCTTATAAAACTACATAAAACTTACAATTAGAGGAATCACCTTGTATGTAGGTAGGGATCCAGACAGAGTTGCCAGTGTCAAAAAAGCTAATAAATATTTTTTTTAGATAGATAGATATTATGGTGCAGTGCAATAACCCCCACGAAAATAAGGGCCGCAGGTCTTATTTCCCAAAAAAAAGGAAATATCACCCGCGGGCCTTATTTCATGCCTTTTACTTGTGGGTCTGTTATGTATAGAATTACATATGTATATTAAATGATAGCATATTTTTAATTTATGAAATTATACAAATCAAAAGTTAAGCATAGACTTAACTTAAATTTGTCAACATTTTTTTTCAATGTGAATATAATATTTTTGAATTGCTATCTTTCATCGCGCATACGATTTTGAGATATATCGTGGATGCTCATCATTTCGATGAATGCTTGACTTTAATTCTAGTTTTATAAACTAAAGATTTGATTTAAAAATTAGATATTTAGTTTTCAAGCATGAGATAGAGTAATAGTAAAAAATTCGCGCGACCATGCTCAAAATTTGGCCTTATGTCATGGCACTTATAATACTAGAATCAAAGTCAAGCATTCGTCGAAACGATGAGCATCCACGATATATCTCCAAAACGTGTGCGCGATGAATTTTTTACTTTTACTCTATCTTATGCTCATAAACTAAATATCCAATTTTTAAATTAACTCTTAAGTTCTGGACCATGCGATATAACGCCAAAATTTGAGATTTGGCCTTATGTCATGGCACCTATAAAACTAACAAGAAAGCTAAGCATTCGTCGAAACAACGAGCATCAATTCACTACTGCTTTACAAAAACTAATGATTCGATTTGAAAAGTAATATTTTTTTTGTGGTGTGCCTTATAACCAGTTTAAAAAATAAATAAGGCCCGCGGGTGTTATTTTCCTTGTTTGCCTTTTTGTGGTGGGCTTTATAGCCACCTCAAAATAGAAATAAGTCCCGCGGGTGTTATTTCCTTTTTTTTTGGGAAATAAGACCCGCGGGCCTTATTTCCGTGGAGGTTATTGCACTGCGCCAGATATTATAGTAAGTAGTAACTATCGCTTTGTTTTCGCAAAATTAATATATTTTTTGGTAATATCGGTTGGTAATCTAGCAGTAAATATAGGGGATCTGGGCACTTGCCAGAGTGGCCAATGAAAAAGAGGGACCTGAATGCCATGGAAGTTAAGAATCATTTTTTTTTGCAAATGCACATCAGACCATTCTGATGTACCTATATTTTGGATGTTACCATCATTACAGTTAACCGTAGCGGCTGCAACTATCATCATCATATATATTATTTCTGTAGTATAGGTTTAGGTAGTAGGTATAGGTACCATTTGCGGATCTCATTCTTAACCAATCTTAACAAATGAGGTGTCAAAAGAAAGAAAAGTTCCTGTAGCACTGACGAGTTGCACTTTAAATTTATAAGCTTTAACAAATTAAAAAACCGTTCACAACAAATATTTTACCGAAAATGAACTCCCATGGGAATAAACACTTCCTGTATGATTTCCATGGGATTTCCAAGAGTTGACAGATGAAAATCATATGGGAAGTTTGGATTTTCTCTGGCGAGAGTTCTCGCACGGGCACACTAGTATTAGTCATATTACGGAAGTTGAAAGCCTTCTAGGTACGACTATTCTCATCTGGTTACCTACTACCAAGCAGCCTTTTTATCCTACAAATACTGCAAAGAGACGGAATGAAAAAAAAACTCGAAAGTGTTAGTAAATACTTACATATGTGCATATGTAACTACATACCTGTAATATTCCAGTACAAGTACAATTGCCACGTAGTACTTATTTTTTTTTAAGTACAAGTACAATTCCTTGGTATGTCGTCCTGATGTGTATTTTTAGATTTACGACAAAAAGTAAAAAATATGAATGGAAAATGAGCGAAAATTCACCCGTGGTCTTTTCGACTGTGTTTGAGGCATCAAGTTTGGAGGCTTCACCAATCGTGGCACAAGTATAATATGTATTTCGAACCGCATACATATGTATACATACTTGAATAACCTCGGGATATGTGGAATTGTAAAATGTAGCCATGCAGTGTTGTTTTCAATTTTGCTGGAATATTTTGAATAGAATCTTCACATGAAATCGATTGGCACGAGTTTGTTGTCGTCCACGTTACGATGTATTCCAGAAGTTGAGTGGTATTATGAGAGGAATTGAAAATATTGACTTGCGCCCAAAGAGCAACAGCTTCATTGAGTGCCTCGCGTGGAAGACACATAATATACGAGTACTCGTATGTAGGATGTCTTGTTTACGTTTTAAGAATGATGGTGTAAGAGGTAAATGTGCAATAGAAATTATATTTTTCAATAGAGTAACTTAAGAGTAACCTAAGACGATCATCAAAGCTAAAAATAATTTTTTACAGCATTGGTTTGTCGATACAGTTACGTTCCGGCCACCATTTTAATTCAAATCAAATACTGAAGTTATGGTTTATTCCTTTTCACCTTCTCAGTCATTTTCGTTTGCTTACTTTCTTTTGCAAATTTGTTGTCTATTCTATTTTTCTTTCTCCCAATAGTCTGGTTGCACTGGTGGCCTGGGCACAAATACACGTAAACCCTATAGCGCAAACACAATGCGAAGCTGTTGCTGTAGTATGAATTGTATGGTGAAGCGCAAAATTCAGCCAACTTCAACTTTCTACTTCCACTACAGCGTCACCATTGTGTTCGGCCAGTTAGTGCGTTGGACTACTACGAATGCTGACCATGTTCAATCACAGCACACGCCAACAAGTTTCTCTGAGTGCCAGCTCTTCAACCATTCTAGAGTGTCATTTGTTGTGAGGAGCTTCTCATTTCGCCGTTCGGAGTCGGCAAGTTAAACTTCAATATCGCCTTGCCGCCAATAAATCACACTACCAATGGGTCATCCAACAAGTGGTGTAATTTTGGCTGTCACCATTCCATTATTATTGCGATGACTTTTGATAAATAAATAAAAACTGGGAGATTATGAAAATATTGATCAATACGCTTGCACAACTTGTTGAAATTTCACTACAAAAAACGGTGAAAATATCGCGAGAACGTTTCGTAAAATTCGTACTGCTTTTCGTCAAAATTATTCTAAGGTATGAGGGATTAGGGATAAGGCTCATTTACATTTGTCTGGGTATGTAAACAAACTGTCGCCCCGGAAACTTCACGGAGTGAGTGACGGGCATTGGGCCATATTTTCTCGAAAATGATGCTGATGCGAGTGTTTAAGTGAAAATATTGCTTTACCGAAATGTGTTGACTTACTTTTTTGCCTGACGACGCTATGGACTTGGACGATGTTTATTCAGCTGGCCGGCGCGTGGCGCCACGTACCACACAGCGACACAGCTGGTGAAACCATGGCTCTATTGCGTGATAAATTTCCTGGCCGTGTGATTTCTCGAAATGGATATACTACATCAATATTTGGGCACGGAGTCTACGCCAATGCTCCACCAACGAATTTCGATATTTTAATAATATCACCACCTTTCAAGAGAATGTTGCGTTATTCTATTAACTTCAAACGGCACCTCTTGTTGGATGACCTATGCTCTATACTTCTATAGGGACATACTTATAGCAATCTGTTTCGAAATAGAATAGCAAATAAGCGTACTAGATTGTAGAACTGCAACGAAAGTCATAAAATTTGTCATCAAAATGAAAGTTTTCTTTTACACGATCCGATAAAACACTGCCGAGTATTTATTATGCTCTTTTGTGAACGCTATGTATTTTACACGTCGATTCTTTTTACGGCCGTGTCTAATTCTAAATTAGTATTTATTCGATTTTTGATGTCTGGTAATTTGAATAACGCTGCTGTCAACGAAAGTGGCACTCAATAACCACGAATTGGACAGAGCGCCACAATTGATAGTTACATCTTTGAAGTAGTAAAGGACTTTGTCTACCTCGGCTCTGCTATAACATCAAGAAAGGATATTTGATCCAATGAAGGATCACTCTTACCAATCGCTATTTCTTTGGACTAAGAAAGCAGTTGAGTAGTAAAAGTCTTTCCTGATTGACTGAGCAGATTCTATATAAGACCCTTTTCATCCCAGTCTTGCTATATGGAGCTAAAGCATGGACTTTACCGAAAGTGGATGAAGATATCCTTGGTCGCTTCGAGAGAAAAATCCTTCGTAAGGTATTCGGTCCCGTTTGCGTTGACGAGTTTTGGAGGAGAAGATTCAACCACGAATTGTACGAGCGGTACAGCGACATCCACTTGGTCAAAAAACTGCGCATTGGGCATTTGTAGAGCGCATGAACATCAACTCTCCGGCCCCCAGACTATTCGATTCCAACCCAAATGGTCAACGCAGCAGAGAACGACTTTGATTAAGTTGGCGCCCACAAGTGGAAAAGGATCTCAACCAACTTGGAGTACGCAACTGAAGGCAGTTAGCTAAAGACCGGGCTAACTGGAAGGGGTTGTTGGTTGAGGCCTTGGTTCACCCCGGACTGTAGCGCCACCTAAGTAAGTAAGTAAGATAGTTTGTATAGGTAATTAAAAAAATATCTTCCCCAACAAACCAAAAAGGAAAGCAATTCGCAAATAACTAAGAAGAGCACACAGAGGACATCTAAAATCGCGTTAAATTTTTCTACGCAGCCATATCAGATTCCGATCTCAACATTTCTAAAAATTTTTCTTGCAAAACTTTGCGTCGGTCGTGCTTTATCAGGATCTACATCGCTAAGCGGACATCAGTACTATATTTTCGCGCTAGTGTGTGTAATCTGGCACAGTCGCCGATAAAATTTGACAAATCTAAAATGTATCTGTCTCTGTCATAGAGCAAACATTTCAAATGGTATATGAGCAACTTATGGCTTTTAAATTGCTAATATCTTGTGGTAAAATTAACATAGAACATGCATAATATCGCCATCCAGGATAATGCGTGTGCTTAACTTTATTGGCGTTATGTGCATAAGTGTCGTGTAAATTCTTATATTCATTTGATTATGCCAAATGTCACTTAACTCACATCGTAGCTTGTGTGTCACTTCGAATGCGTTAGCAGTTAGAGTGTCTATGAAATGGCTTTCATACATTGTAAAGAAAGGGGATGAGCTGCTTTTAAAAGAAGTCCATAAAACGGGCCATAAAATTACATATTATCGTTTCCATTTATTTTATTATACAGGCAATATTTCTGGAGTTTCCTATACATTTTTTCTAGGTTTTCCTTGGATGGTATTAAACTGCCGACATCATCTGGTCATGTCATAGAATTTGAGTATATTCCGGGAATAACGTCCCAATATGGTTCAATGGATTTATATAAAAATAGTCATTTGAGTAAGTTGTCTATAAATAGCGAAGGCGTATAGTCTTCTAGGAGATAGAGAGGATTCCAGACTGTCCACAACCATGTTATTTTACTTCTAGGCTTAGACTGAGACATAATGTTAGGTCTGTCACAAATTGCTGAGTTCCAGTGATACAGGTGACTTATCAACAAATAATAAAACCACCATGGAGTAGCTGCTACGAAATGATGTGTGAAACCAAAAGTTTACGTCACATTTCCTTATTTTATAAGAGACCAGTTTATGTTTATATAACTGACCCTAAAAAGTCTTCAACTGCCGCACCTAATTTGCATTGCAGGCTTCCTGGTTACGTAAATCGTAAAACGAAAAAGGACCAAAAATATAAAAATAAAATTCATTCATAATTTAATTTGAAAAAAAGGAATCTTTTACAGCCACGACATTCTGTGGTAACGTTGTATTGAAGTTTTAAGCACTTTTAAAACTTCCACATGTTTCCATAACAGCGCAACTAGAGGTTTGAGAGGTAAAGGTTTTATTTTGACAAAAAATCACTCTTAAAATAAGGCACATGTAGTACAGGCCCTAAATATACATATACATTCTATATATGACTTTACAATTCCTTTAGGTAATCCATTTTGCCAGCCTTTGAAATATGCCACAAGTACATAAATGTGTGTTGCTTGGAGAATCAAGTGTTAATATAAAATGAATGAAAAAAAAAAAAAAAATGCAGAAAAGTTGAATAATTACTTTTGTTCATGTTGACAGCGTAAGTACCCACCTGGGCACTTATCCGCTTTTGCTATGCGAAAGTCGATAAGCTACGAGTATTATAATGGCATTGGGATTCATCTGAAAACACAAAAGCGATTATGCGATTATAATAAATTTTAAATTAGTTTAAGAAACCCCACGCCCATACGATGAATGTAGATCGTAAGCGATGCGACGACATGATATATAGAGTGCTGGTTTTCGTATGAAAGTTAGATAGCATATTTCATCTCAACTCAATAGATTGTGTCAGTTGTATCTACAAGAACTTAGGTCGTATACAAGTAATTGCTTTCGAAGATATGGAATAATGGTACATTGGCTTCTAAATTATGAGGGCCATCGTTATGAATTCCCAAAGATATCTATGACTACTGTTAAAATATATTTACAAATCTTTATTGCATTAACGATGAGAAAGGGGTATTTTAAAATGACTTTAAAAAGGTCACATTAAACAACTTGTTGAAGTGAAACTTCTTATGGCAGTAATTCCAAACTCAAATGAAACTCGCTAGGTAAGTGCATTGGATTAATGTGGTTCTTGCCGTAGCTAAGAGTTGGGCAAATTTCTAGGAGCAGCATACTTCGAGGAGGTTACACAATAACGCCAAAACTGTTTGCACACAAATTACAAGCTTAGGAGATTGGCTCGTTCCTTTTTAGTAATCCGTTTCCAATTAGTAAAAAGGAACACTTATGGACTCGCATCTGTGTCGGTCTGTATGTACAGTCGGCGACAAAATTGAGTGGACGGTTGAAAAATATAACAAAAATAACTACAGTTTCAATTAAAATATATTTTATCGAAAAAATTTATTGCTATTTGATGAAATACATTATATTTAAGTTAACGATGAGAGAAAAAAAATATAAAAGTGAAACTTAAGAGAACAAATATAAATTATTTAAAAAGCCCAGGGGACAAAATTAGGTGGACGATGTTATTTTTATTCTTCCTCTGATTTTTAGTACTTCGTTTGTGCACCCTCTGCCTTAATGATGGCAGTTAGTCATCTCGGGATATTCTTTACCAGTTTTTGAAGGGTTTCTAAGGCCCGCAAAAAACTGATTTTTTGCTTCTTCTGTCCTTAGGAACACCCTTGTCCAAAATACCCCACCGATTTTCAATTAGATTAATGTCAGGACTCTGTGGTAGCCATTCCAATAGTTCTACGCTGTTATTTTCAGAGAACGCCATTGTTTTTTCGCTTTATGCTTAGGATCATTGTCCTGTTGGAAGACATAATCCTCGCCTAAGCCCATTTTTTCATACGATTCTTCCAAGTTTGTATTTAAAATGTAGATGTACACACATCTGCAGTCATTATTGATTATATTTGGACAAGATTCCCAAGCCAATTCCATGAGAACCAGCCCCAAACCATTATGTAACCTCCTACTTGTTTTCCTGTAGCGGAAATGAATTTTGACTTAAGCGCTTCGTTCGATTTTCGCCATACCTTTGGCCTCTTCTTCGTTCCAAACAATTCGAATTTGCTCTCGTCACTCCAAATAACTTTTTTCCAAAAGGAAATTGGTTTGTTTACATATTTTTTTGCAAACTTCATTTTCTTCCTTTTATTCACATCAGATATGAAAGGTTTCGTTCGAGGTACTCTGCTGTATAAATCAGACTCTCTTAATCTCCGTCCCATAGTTTTCTCAGATGCTCTCAGCTGAAGTTCTTCTTTGATTTCCCGTAGAGTACTCGTTGGTTCTTTTCGTACTTTTCTAACTATCAACGCATCTTTTCTTTCTGTTGTGCATTATTTTCGACCTCGTCCAACTAAATCCTGCGTTGTGTTAAAATTTATCCATTTTTTCCATACTTTTTTAGCGCCACTATTGGAGATATTACATTTTTTGCCAAAACTCGTACCATTTTGTCTCTCTTCAACAATAAATTTTCTAATCTGTTCTGAAATCTCTGTTCTGCCCGACATTTCTTTGAAATATTAAATTTTTTCACAGAATTTATGAATCCGTGCACTCATAGTAATAACTTGCAGTTGATAGCGAGAATTGTGCAGATTTAAAAAAAAAAATTTCTAAAAACTACCAGTTCTTTGAATTTTTGTATGCCGTCCACTCAATTAGGGGGGACGAGGGGAAACGATCAATAAAAGGGATAAATGGGGAAAAAATGCTACAATTAGCCAATAAACTTTTCATATTCAAAACAGTCCGGTAATTAGGTTCGATTCTGGGAATTCTGAAAAGAAATGTAAAATTTGCCACCGTCCACTCAATTTTGTCGCCGACTGTATATCACAGGCGTTTTCCTTAGAGACTATTTGACGTAGACAATTAAAATTTGGAACTGTTGTATAATTGTTATTAGTGTTAGGGCCGGTTTGTTCACAACTGGTTAAATCTGTAGTTAGGTAACCACAGATTTTGCTTAACCTATGGTTAAGAATCTCTGGTAACCAATGAGTGATTGTTCACATTGTTTTTTACTTTGGTCACCAAACCATAGCTTTCCGAAAAACGTTCCAATTTTCCAGTTTTATATGTCAATTCGATTATCAAGAGTAATCAGAGATTAAATTTGTTTTCTTTTGACGTACTTATTTATTTTCATGAAGTTACATTGCGGGTTCTGAAAAAAATATTTTGTTTAGTGTTATTGTTTTTAGTTTTTGTGAAGATATGTGTATATAAATGTACATATGTATGTCCATAGTGCATTATATGTTATGTACAGTGTATCAATCTCATATTCGTACACCTGATGTGGTAATATTTATTTAAGGAAAAATCCAAACAAATTGAACAGAAACTGCAAAATTTTATTGATTTCAGTAAGAACACATTAAAATGAAAAAATTAACTTCAATTAATTCAAATATTTCAAATAAAGTATTGAAATTTTTTCATTAAAAAACATAATATTAAGAAAAATATGGTCAATTTCGTATTCGTACACTTTGATATTAAGTCAATTTTTTCACATTTTATCTAAAAACAAATACTTTGAATCAAAGTCTTTGTTAGCTAAGACCTATTAAAGATGGCTGGGCATGGATTCGGCTAATATTTCTGTAATTTCAAGGGTAATTTTTACCCATTCTTCAATAAACCTTTCTTTGAGATCATTTTTGTACCTTATACCAAATTTTCTTACTCTGTGGCCCAACTCGTCCCACAAATTATTTACGGCATTAATATCTGATGACTGTGGAAGTGTTTCCAACACTTTTCGAGAGTGATAAAGAAGCCACATTCAAATAGTTTGGGGTCATTATGCTGGTAAAGGGTAAAATTGTTCCAGAGCCCCTTTTGAACAGCACTTTTCTTCAGATTTGGCTTAGATATATTGCTTATAGTCCATTTATTCGTTAAATTATATGCGGTCATCCCACTCTAGCTGCGGAAAAACACTCCCACAGCATTACCGAACCATCATCATGTTTGACTGTCCGCCTTGGTATGTGGAAGATATCCGGTAGCTGTTTTCGGCAAACCATTTGTTCGCCATCCGACCCATAATCATTAAATTTAGACTCGTCTGTAAATACTACTGTGTTTCAAAAGTCATAATCTTTAAATTGGTGTTGTTAAGTGAATTCTAATCTCTTGCTTCTGTTCATTAAACTATTGACAGGTTTCTTACACATAACTCTTCAATTGTACCCTTGTTTTCGGATGCAATTTCTTGGCATTTCTGTTCAGAAACCTTTATTAAAAGTTCGACAAAGTTTTCTGCCAGTTTTGATGCACTATATGTAGGTTTTTTTCGAATTTACCGACCTACCAAACTTGATATCACACTATAAGATTTTCCTGCTCCGTTATATCTGATTATCTGTTCCCGCAGTTAATTTGATATCTCACCTTACATTCTGCCCATTTTTCCAAGAAATTTCGATTACAAAGTAACTTTTTTTTTATTATTTCACTTTGAAAAATAATAATTCAATGCAAAAAACAACTTTTACAAGGAACAGATTAGTAATTTTTATTTTTTTGTGAATAAACGATCGGTGTACGAATACGAAATTGAGCTCCTTTTTGTCTATTTTTTTACTTTTATCTATTTCAAAACCAAAGGGAATGTTAACTAATGTCAAAACTAACTGAAATGCAATTGTTCAATATCCAGTAAAAATGCTATACTATATTTAACTTAATATCTCAAGTCGTTTTTGATCAGGAATTCAATGTTTTTCTTAATAGCTGGTGTACGAATATGAGATTGATACACTGTATGTGTTTAGAATTCTCTGGTTAGCTGTAAATGAGGATATTCATTGTTATTGTTATTCACCCCTGTGATCAATTCCGACCGGTTTGAAAACGGACGGAATTACAAGGGAAGAATTCGAAATTAACGGATTTTTCCGAATTCATCCCTTGTAATTCCGTCCGTTTTCAAACCGGTCGGAATTGATCACAGGGCCGAATATTGCTATTTGTATTTGAGTTGTTTCTATTGCTGTGTGCGGCTGCCGTGCTGTGCTCCAGATTCCCTGTGAAAGCGGTAATCTGGATGGTTTTGTGAAAACGTGTATTAAAGAGGGATTTTGACATTGTAGTGGTTTGAATCGCCATGTTTTAAGACTTGTGGGAAGTTTCAGCGACGACGGTGAAGACGCCAGCACTTGAATCCGGCTAAGGGTTAAGTATGCAAGCCGTTATTTTTTAAATTCAATTTTATTTAGCATTGAAATAATTGGTCGATCAGAAATGATTCACATTAAAGGAAGGTCGAACATGTGTGGAATGCTCTTTATGATCTGGTGAAGATAAAAGCTTCAAAGCTTCTGCATTGGTGTTCATGAGATTATACACTAATTTTTGTATTGATTATAAAGTTCGAGTGTGTATAAAATATTTGCAACAGTTTGCTTCCGCAACCTAAATCGTCCCATTTATTGAAAAGGTCCAATCTTTCATACGTATTATACTGTCGCCTTTCAACCAACAAATATTGATTGTAGTCTTCGTCACTGTCGTCACTACTCCACGAATCCCAAATGCAACTTCCAAATGAACAAATGAATTCGCAAATAAAGCAATGCACTATATATAAACAAGACCATAAAATAACTCATTCCATTCTGCGCTTAATTTGTATTTATTATATTAGTTATATTCGTTATCGCACAATATGTAGTCAAAAGTAATACGGAGTGTCAAAATCAAGCCTGAATAAACGAAACTCCATAAAATCATTGATTAAATGTCGTTAACCGACCTAAATCGGCCGGTTATCGATTTCTCTGGTTAACTAGCCAAACCATGGATTCTCTGGTTAAAATTTTGGTGAACAAACACATTCGACGGTTACCGGCTGGAATAACCGTTGATTAAAGTTAACCGAGGCTGAACAGACCGGCCCTTAGTGGCCTAAATACAGAAGTGAACTTGAAACGTTGAGTTTTGACATTGGAGGGCTAGTTTTGGGGGTTAGATGGGAAGTTAACAAAACAAAAAAAATGGTCCTTATCGCTAGTTTTTTTTTTATTTGCATGAGATACTTTTGGTTGTATTCGAAGTGCGGAGTGAAAGGGAAAGACAATTCGGCTATAACGATCGACCTGCTGTGACGGTAATAGGCTTACATTACAAGGTGACTAAAAACAAATACGATCACACTACATACACGTTCGTAGACAGACAGGGCCACCTATGAAAATTTTCGGAAAGGGTCTTCCTGGCGAAAAAAGGGTCACAAAAAATCAAAAAATTGTGTCTGAATATCTCGCTCTTCTTACAAACTTTTCTCCCTGGTCCACGATTACAGCTAAGAAGTTTTACGTAATTTCTACGCGAACTCTTTTTGATGTGTAAACATCTTAGATCTCGGTATGGGCACATTTTTCGCCCTCGTCTATCACGCGTAACCAAACTTAGTATTAGTGCGTTCTCTGTATATGATTCTTTTAGTATTAGGGCATTCTCTGTTTATCCGCCATCTTACACAAACGTATGTTTACACATCAAATTTCATGAGTACCTGGTACTCACGCCTTTTTTTTTGTTATAGTATATAATACAACCATTTTATAAATTGCATTTTTATTTAAGATATAATATGTGTAGGTATACAAGATAATATTATATGTGCATACCTTCATTATAATAGAGCCTAGATGTATGCAACACTTTTTTTTTTGTACCGAAGCGAAAATAATTAATTTCAATGGGATTTCCAAAGGAAAAAATTGATTTTTAAACCTCGATATCTCCTAAACTAAGCGATTAATCAATTTTTTTTTACTCTATATTTAGTGTTTATTTCACCGAGGTCTACAAAATGGCGTTTTCAAACCTTGGCGCCACGGAAACCGTAGAATCCCCGATTTACTTATGCACGTTCATTCCTTGAGATCAAAACTAAATGTCCGGAAGTGCCTCCATCGAAATAGGGTATTTTCTTCCACTTGTTTTCAATGAGACAGTACTTTCTAAAGTTGAATTCGTCTTTAATTACAATGCTATTATTGAATATTGCGAATTTGACGTACTTTGCATAACACGCACACTTTACTGGAATAATATTAACGTTGTTATTTGCTAAATTATAATCTTTAATTTTCGTTTTTGAAATTTCGAAAAAGTGATCAACTCTATTTAAAGAAACTGTCGCCATTCCGAGCAAATCGTGTGTCACACGTGGCAACCCATAGGTCCACTTCTTAGTAGCCGGATTGTAACTATGCACGTTAATTTCATCATTTATCACGTAATTACCAACAGCAACACATAATGAGGATCTCTTAACACCCACGATAGCACGCTGAACTGATTCTTTCATTGGAGTTATGTATTTCCATGCTCTGGTAAGTGGGTCCCATTTCTCAACAGATGTCAAAAACTCATAGTAATCTGCGCCACCAACTACATACAATTCACCATTTAACGTGGTCATCCTACATTCATATCTTGCCGTCAACAGCGGAGGTAGTCGCGTCCATTGAAACGTTTTCAAATTCAAGCAATCCACGCTATCTGAAGGTTGTCCGTTTGCCAGAAGCCCGCCAGCAATATATAATTTCTCATTCAGTGTAGTGAATCCAAATTCTGTACGTTTTTGTAAAAGACTCGGGCACTCTCTGTAAGACCACTCTTCGAGATCATGCGAATAAAGCCCGACTCTCAAGTTGTATTTGTTAGTTTGCCATCCATCGATCGCAACCAAAACGTTGTTTAAGATCCTGCTTCGGATCTGGCGTTCTGGGACTAATGACTGTCGCAGGTATGTCCTGCGAATTAAGTCCTTGCATTTATTGAACCTGATAGCTGGTTCCAGGGTATTGGTAATGAATTCAGGTGGCAATAACGTCAAACGAAGTTGCTGAAAAAGCTCATCAAAGAATTGTTCACGGCGGCGTTCTTGATCATGTTGCACCCATGCCAATATACTATGAAAAATATCCTCTTCGAAGGAAACACGTAGATTGTCACGGGAAATTAAATTGCTTAACTGATGGACATCTAACAGAAAGAATTCCTCACTATGGCGCAACTCCATAAAGTGTTCTGAGGCAAACTCGGAAGCATACTCACACAACGCTGTGATTTTGTATTGACCCGCAAACAATAAAACTCCCAGGACGTTGCTCGGATCAAGCTCATTTCTTAGGTAGTCACAGCATACCAATTCCAAAGACTTTATTTGCAAGAAATGCGCAGCTTTAATGACATTTTCCACCGTATCACCTTCAAGATCAATCGTATTTGAGTACAAAAAACTGATGACCATTTGTAAAGTTTTGCCATCAATGTTTTCAAATGTCACCTCTTTGGATTTAGCTTCTTTGCAAGGGCTGCTGAACATAAGTGCAAAATATTTGCTCCGTGCACTTAGAATCAATCGATGGGCCCTCACTTGGATTCCCCCACTCGCAGCGGTCAACGTGACATCGGCGAATTTTTTATCGTCAAATAAAAAAAGGAGGTTTTGGAAATAATCGTCATTGTTAATATCGTAGTTGCAAGTTTTGACACTTCCCGAACTAGTGCCCGGCGGCATACTTGTCGTTTTAACGGTGGATGACATCATGGTGTGGATTTCAACTGCGCAGTAGAATTACGAACAAGTGGATACTGATAATGATAAAGTTTAAATTGCCTGCAAAGAAAAAAAAAACAAAATTAGTTTCTTATTGGAAACAAGGGATATTCTCCTGCAACCGACCAATTATCCAGAGCGATTCCAGGCGATAACCTCCACTTCAACACCAAATGAATTCACTTACGAGTACGAGTAAAAGCAGAAAATACGCACAGAAAATACCTGAAAATGAAAGAAACATTTCAAGCAGAAAGTCAAACATTTTGAAATTATTTCATTATTTATTGAAGATATCAGATCAATTATTAATATGTAAACAAACAATAAACAAAACAAGAAAGGTACTCGTACTTACACAACAATCAAACTATGCAATGAAAAGTAATGTGAAAGACTACACCACCCCCGATCTAACTGAAAACAACTAATGCAATGCGAAAATTGCACAATCGTTTTATAGCTTCGTGTTTCTTATCAGTTACAATTTACAATCTCACCGATATGAGATATACTTATTTAGACGGTCTATAAGATAAGAAGAAAGGAAATAGGTACTTTTTTTTTGTACCCCCCTCCCATGCAGTCACTAGTGTGGCAAAAACATTACACTTCAATACAATTCAAGAATATATGTACATACATATGTATGTACATAATGTACATGGTCGTGGGCTTGTTGGCATTAACCTTAGACTTCAAAGAACGCCAGAGAAAAAAGTCCAAGGGCGCACTGTGGGGCATTTTTGCAAAAATTCTTGCAAAATTCATTTTTCGCGTGTGTCTACAATGCAAAAAAAGATTATCTTCGGGATTAAGAATTGTTTGGACCTCAAGAAACCGAAAAAATGATTAAATTTGGACAATTGGTATGATAAGTACAGCCTGTTAAAGTTAGGTTATTTTTAGTGTATACGAAAAATTGTTTTTTTTTATGTTTTCGTTTGAGTTCTGGGTGTACAAATTTGGTATAGTGGTTAAAAACACATTGAGTTTTGACTTTCTTGGTACATATGGTTGTTTTTAATTTAAATGCAACCTATTTTTCTTTTTTGGAATATTGATTTTTTGAAATTTTATTGGTTTTTTGAAAAGATGTTTTTAGCAAATTTTTTTTTGATTTTATGTTGAGTTTAGAAAAAAGGTACGGTAATGTATGGTCTAAGCTCAACAGAAATTTAAAGTACAACTATTTTTGAATATTCTCTTAGAAGCTCAGCTGCAAATATTTGCAAATCTTTGAGCTAGAGTGATTTGATTAGTGTAAGTTAATTTTTTTTGGTTTTTTTTTTTTTTAAAAAGAAGTTTGTAAATATTTATGTATGTGTACTTTCAAGGTAAAAAAAAATGTAAACCAATTCATTGTGATAAGGATTTTGCGACTTTCAAGCCTATTTTCGGCAGCCCCTAATCCTCTCCATAAAATCATAATTGAAGTCAATAAGGAGGTGATAAGAAGGTAATACTTAACGTTCTAGATTGTAGAGAAAATGTGGACGGTGCCAAGTTTGGAGAAATTATTCCGGACTTTGACGAAAGATTCCAAATAATTATTTATTTATTTATTCTCCACTGTTAAAAACTTGAAATACATTATTGAAATGGTTTGTTATGTTGATGTGCCACTTAATAAAAAACATGTGTGAGCCTCATCCACATAAGCTCACGGGGGAAGTGAATACTTATAAAATTCAAAGCAGTTGTGTAGGGCAAGAATTTGTTTGCACTTAAAAACGCAAAATATGCGCTTAAAATATGCTCTTAAACGTGGGAAATGTGCACATTAAATATGCATTTAAAACCATGGCAAAGTCACCTATAACGACATGGTTTATAACGACCAGTCGCTTTTAGCGACCAACTTTCCCCCACGTGGTTAGTTTTTGCACAAGTTTTCTGCTTTTGAAAAGTCGGATAAAACGACCATTGGCTAAAGCGATTTTTGAATTTTTTTTAATGAAAAACAAAACAACATGTTATCCAGTTTCTTTTTTAAAATTAAAAAAACAATGGAAAACGACAAAAAGTTTAATGGTGTGTATGCATTTTTACGGTTTTTTTTTTTTTATTTTGTGTTAATTTTTTTTCGGAAATATGCACAAAATATGCAGTTATGTATTATCAAAAATATGCAAGAATATGCACTTATGGTAAAATATGCAAAAACATGCACTGACGATTTGATGCCAATTTAAAGGAAAATTCTTGAATCGGAAAGATAACTTGTTCTATTGCTTCTAATGTGTCTCAGAAAAAATATGCAATATGCTAGTAATGTGTAAGAGAAGAAAAAAGTTGTCTAGTACAACCGATAGAAAATGTGTACTTAAATTTAGTAATATGTAGCTGATATTCATTTTGGTCAATTAATATAGAAGTTGCTAATAACTTGACTCCAGCGCCACCTATCGGGTCCACATCTAGTAGTTTTCTCTTAACCCTAGAAAGATAATCATATTTTGATGTATAAAATGACACTCATGTATAAAACCTTCTCACGGTGTTGTGAGTATTTCCAAATTGAAGAGACTTAACTCAATGACACGTGAGTTTTTTGCTCTGGATACATACTGGCTGGAAAGTCACGAACGGCCATCCCCTGATTCAAAATAATTAGCAAAAGAGCGGTATATTTCGCTCGCGAATGAGTCATTTTGACGCAGATTATCTTTCCAGGGTTAAGGCACTATACCAACATAAGCTGTGAATATGAATCATTTTGGTAAATTAATATAGAAGTTATAAATAATTTGACTCTAGGGGCAGATTTTTTTTGCATATGTCCTTCCTCAGGTCCCAGACTATCTCTTCGCCAAATTACATTAAAATTGATTCAGCGGTTTAGATATTAAAAGGTAGACAGACAGACAGACAAACGTACGGACGGACGGACAGACAGACGGAGGGCGAACAGACAGACAGACTGACGGGCAGACAGACAAACGGACGGACGCACGGAGAGATAGACAGATAGTCAGACAGACAGACAGACAGACGGACGGACGGATGGACGAACTGATAGACAGACAGACGGACGGACAGACAGACAGATGGACGGGCAGACCGACAGACGGACCCCGGTATGGAATCATTTCCCCGTTATCGAAACTCATTTATCGAAATGTATCGTAACGCATTTATCGTAACTCATTTATCGTAACTCGTTTTCAAAAACAATTCGTCGCTAAGGAAGTATTCACTTCAAAAAAAATGTTTGCAGCACAAAACAAACATTTTTTTCCCCCACTGTTTCGCTTAATTAAGTTTTGAAATTCTCTGCAGTTACTACAAACATTAATATTTGAATTTATTTTAAAGTAAAATACTATTTTTACCCCTTTGGATAAAAATATTTTTGTATAACATGAAATTCTGGAACACCCTGTACAGCATTTTTCCTAAATTAACATACTTAGCATAGTTTTTTGACTTAAAAATTCCACCGAAATAGTGTATTTGCACTCTAAAATGCAGCAACAATAAAAAAGAGGGCTTTTGATACACCTGCAAAAATATTTAAAAAAATTCTTGTTCGTGTTTACTTTTATGCACCATTGTGACTTTGTTTGACTTTTAGACATACTGCATTCACTTCAGTTACATACTTTTGACAATTTTTGAGGTAAAATATTGACCATTTCCATTGGAAAAAAGTTGTATTTCAGCAGAAGATTCTGAAACAACCTGCAAATAAAAATAAAATTTCCAAATTTTATAGCCTTGGAAATTTCCTTTAAACAGAAAAAAAAACTATCCCGATATCTTTTTTCGCTTAGGAGCTATGATTTTTGCAAGCAAAAAAGTCAATTTGCCCCACTGTACGGCGTTAAATCGCATGATCTGGGGTGCCAATTCGGATCACCAAAACGGTTAATTACACGATCAAGAAATGACTCGTGCAGTAATTGAATTGTTTCTCGGGTTGTATGGCATATGGCACCATCATGTTGAAACCACATGTCGGGTGGATCCATATTTTGCAATTAAGGGTAGCCCTAAACGACGAACATGCTCGCCGAACTTGTTCGTGCTCGCTATGTTTTTCTCGTTCGCGAACCGCTCGCTGTTGGCGAAAAATTTGGATTTTTTCGTGTTCGTTGGCTTCAATGTTTGCAAGCAAACCTCATTTTTGCTGTGAATAGCGGGGTTCACATTGAACGATTTGCTTGACACACTTGTTTGACGACCTACGAAATCGTTCAATTCGAACGGCGTTCAAACAAATCGTCCAACTTATCGTATGGTTTTTCAAATTTTTCAACCTTTTTGCCATGCTTGACACACATATCGTTCAATGTGAACGCTTGTTGTCAAACTTCAGGTTATTTTTTTATTTTTTTTGTGTATTCAATGAGTAAACATCGAAAATATGGTGTCGAGCGCGGACAAAATGTTTTAAAATTTTTTGTATTTCAAAGATTTAAAATTCCAAAAAAAAACAGGAAACAGAAATGGAAGGATTATCTACTATTGATTTGGAATTCCAAGACGATAATGCTGCAATTAAGGAAGTAAATAAAATACCCGCCCCATGTTCACAGTTCAACATCTTATCAGAAATGATGTGTGTCAAATAAATCGTTCAATGTGAACCCCGCTAATGTCGCACAGTGGGGCAAGATACCCCAAAAACCGGAATCAATTCATGTGATGAATTAGCTATATTGAAAACAACTTTTTTATTTAGGAATCACTTATTAGTGTATAGAATGACTTTTTAAAGTTTTTTTTTTGTTGTTAAACGAATGATTTTTTTTAACCTTAGAAAAAAGGAAAAAAAAAAAGAAAAATCAAAAATAAAAAAAAAATTATTTCCGCATTTTTTGGTAATGCATTTTTTGAAACTATTTTTGTGTAATTGCTTATTGTTTAAATTATTTACATACATATGTACATATTTTTAAGTTTATTCCGACTCCATCATATAAGCTGCCCCACTGTACGTGCGTCGCCGAGTTCATGTTGCGGATGAAACACAATGGCACATGTTTACACGGTGAAGAATCAACACGAATGAATATTCACCAAATGTGTTCGCCGTGTTGGGGATACGGCAAACGAACAAGTTCGGTGAGCAGGTTCGTCGCTTAGGGCTACCTTAAGCCACAAAAAATGGATGGATATCATGTCGCAATAGCGAACACCATTAACTGTTATTGACTGGCCAGCCGCATTTTCAAAAAAGAATGGCCAGGGGCCTGTAACACAACGCGACAAGTCGACAAGTCTTAATTCACTTGTCGAACTATGCTTGTCCGACAAGTAGAAATTAATTCTGTAACAGAACTCAAACCGTTGGACTTGTTAAAAGAACTAATTTCCCTTGACTTGTCGGCATTCTTTGACAAGTCGGTTACGAGTAAAAACGGCGAAAATCACGGCGGATAAAAAGAAAGTGCTATTTCAAGTAGTGGGCTGTATTTTATTGTTTAGTTTGGTAGCAAGATTATGTGCAGTTGATTAAGATAAGTGAAATTTTTCAATAAACAAATGTTCACTTACATCAAAATTAATTCTTGGCTTAAGAACTTTTAACTGGTGGCGAGGTTCACTGTTGCCACTTTCAAACTCAGACTCAGAAAAGTACATTTTTAATTAAATATTATTTTATTTCTATATTAGCATTTTGCTTTTTCAAAAATATTGCATAAAAAATGCACTTGTCAGCCTTTGACAATATTCCAATCACCTGTCCTAATTGAACCACAATTCTACAAGTGTTTCTTGACACTTGTCGTGTTCTGTTACAGAAATGGGGAAATTATATAATATCCCACTTGTCATCTTTCCTCGCGACAATTGTCGAAGCGCTCACGGACTTGTCGTTTTGTGTTACACAATTTTTTACAAGTTGTCGAAATTCACTTGTCCTACAAGTACTTGTCGTGTTCTATTACAGGCCCCTGATGAAGCCTCCAGCCCAAAATCCGCATCAAACAGTGACACGCTGTGGATGCATGTATTGCTCAGTAATCACTGGTGGATTTTCTGAACTCCAAATTTAACAATTTTTACGATTAACAATGTCATCAAGATGAAAATAAGCCTAATCGGCGAAGATCAGTTTGTTTGAAAAGTGACTGCCAAACCTTCAAATATTGCTCAACAATGAAAATGCGTTGTTCTTTCGTGTAGCTGTGAGCTGGCGAAAAAATCAAATCTTGCGTGAATTTCGGGACACACATTTCTTATTAGATTTCTTGTATTTAATAAGTGATAAATATGAGCCAAATATTTTTTGATGCTTAAACAATGTCAACACTAAAATATGACTGATGATAACTACATACATATGTATAGTATATAAAATTCTTGTTTTGACAAAAAAAAATTATCACCGATTAATTTATTTTGAGTGCGATTCATTTGATTGATGATATTGAATCGATGTCACGCCTTTTACCTTGCAAACGTCGTCGTGAGGTATTATACACATCTGGTCTAGCCAAAAATGATGCTGATGCATTTGGAAGGTGTAAGTAATTGGATATTGAAATATTTATTTACTGAAATAATTTGATGTTTTATATAGTCACTTTTAGCATTTAAGGTACTGTCAAGGACCTAACATAGTCGGCATGTGGGAATACTATCAAAATAAAATCTTTTCTCCTCCTGCAGTTTTTGTTACAATCCGATGCGATGTATCTAACATACCTTCAAATGTATGTGTATATTTTTACTAGTCCTGAACTCACTGTTAAGTTACCATTAGACGTTGTAGACATGTAATTTGTCAGTCGCATATGATGTACAATGTAATCGCGTAGGACATACAACTTTCAAAGCTTTGCTACATAAATATGTGGCACCGATGAAATAATTACCTTGCGTTGGATTACTTGCTAGGAGGTCAGGTGGTGGGAAGGAAGATATTTGCAGCACAGGACAGTCAGACAATGGTCAGATTGTTGGAGCATAGAGCAACATCATTGGCATCAAAATGTTCATTTCAAATAAGGTAACACTGCTTTGGTTACGAGGACACATCGGTATTAAGGGCAATAAAAGGTCTGACCCCCTGGAAAAATCGCGATCAACCGCGAAGTTGATCGACCCGTAAGCATTTTCTTCAATTGAAATAGGAATAGTAGAGAGTCTGATCAATAAATGGGCCACGGCAGAACACCCGAGGGATGGTCAACCATGGAACGATGTAGACAGGCTAATATACACATACTATGTCAATGCCCGGCTCTGGCTGGCGGAAGAATGGAGATCTTAGGACATTACTGGGTAGCAACCCAGAGGATAAAACTGATTCCCAGACATATGCTAGCGTTACAACGAGGATTGGCAGCCAGGGAAGAACTGTGGATAATTCCTCATGTTTTGGCTACGAACCAAGTCATTGAGATGTGACGGTCTAAAAATAAAGTGAAACAAAAAAGTGATAACTGTTTTCAATACAATGGTTTGTACACGTAAACGTAACATTAAGTTACGTTACGCTTAGCGAAAATGAAGTGAAGGAACATTCGCGCTCATTTCTCTCCCAGACTATTCCTCAAGAAGTCGTCGATGTCAGTCAACGGTAAGCCTTTCTCCAGGCTTTCTCCGAACGAATAGTCTTCCATCTCCAGCACGTAGTTTTAAATTGGAGCAAATAATAATGGAACTCCACACTGTTTATCTCCATGAAATGTGCGCAGGAGCCAATCGAAAACGCTTTGAATTGAATTGAACTATGTTGTTTAAGCGGCGTTAGGCAATAACGCCCAAGGAAATAACGCCCAAATCGATTTGGAAATAACGCCCAAAAAATTTTCCAACAATTTGTTGTTGTAATTTTTTCAGTCATTTTGGGTGTAATTTCCTAGTCAGGGTTCATTTTATAATAGGCAGTAAAGCCCAAAATAACAAGTGGAAATATTTGAAAAGGAAATACTGCCCGAAAAAGGAAATATCACCCAAAACAATTAAGACGAAATGACATAACGCCCAAATAAAATTAAGAATTGCACAAATGGCAATATTGTTGAGTAATTTCTACTGAGAATGTAGAATGTCATTGAAAAATGCAACCCACTCAAAGTTCGATGACAGATACTGCAAGCCTCTTCGCAGTTTTGAATAAACTGGACTTCACGATTAGTTTGATTGCTTTTTTAAATCAAACAAAATCAAATCAAACAACAAGAACGATTGTACCAAACTAAATGATTCCCGGGGCGCGGCGCTCCATGTCAGCGTGTGACGCGAACGGTACGGTACCCCCCGCGTTTTTCATTATTCACTAATTTGGGAACAACATACGCATTGGTTGCAAAGTTTTGTTTTTAATGGGTACTAGCTATCCCGTCTGGCTTCGCCGTGTACTAAAACAGTCTCGTTAACCATCAGGCAAAATGCAATTTTCTTTTTGCCTTAGCCTGAAATACAGCAATACGAAAAAGAAAAACAAAAAAAGAATCATGAAAGTCGGCACAGCGGTTATCGAGTTATAACGTCATCGAAGACTTGCAGTTTCTTTATATCGCTGTTTCGCATGTTAACGCATACATTTTAAGAAACTTAACATATACGTATGTTATACTCAACCTCGCATCTACTAATATGAATTGGAAACAACGCCCAAAAATCTGGAAATATCGCCCAATTTTTACAAAAACAATTCCCATTGAAAATTTTTGGGCGATATTGCCTTTTTATATCTTGGGTGATATTCAGTTTTGGGCATTAGGCAAAGTCTTTTTGGGCTTTATTTCCATCTTCTTGGTAATTTTTGAGCGTTAGAAATTTTTTTGGGCTCTATTTCCAAATCGATTTGGGCGTTATCGCCTAACGCCAGTTTAAGCGAGTTTTCCTTCTTTTCTACGTAATTCTTTAGTATTTCTTGGAAAGGAGTTTGTATTAAAGTTTTGGTTTTATTTTTTGAAGAGGTTGCACGTAGGAATAGGCTGCTAAATGTTTGCAAAAAAAGGAAAGAAAAATATGAAGAAAGTGCGCAGCAATTTGTGTGATTGTTGATCGAACTTATAACGGTAATATATCGCCCGAGATACAGATGTACGAATATTTTCATTGTGCTCTTTAATTGTTGTAGATTTAGGCCGGTAGTTATCGACGGGTCATAAGTTAAGAGCCTCATAAACCTATTCACCAACCGCTATTAGTGCGTATTTACGAGCGCTCATAAGACTTATGAGTGGTCCCAACCACTCTTAAGTTACGAGCGCTAATATCAGAGACAATTATTTGTATCCGGTAATTATCTTTGATAACTTCGAAATAATTCGAACTCTGTTGTCATTTCAAATTTAAATTATTTCTGTTGATTTTAAAAATGTGTAAAAATGAAAGAAATCCGAATTTATCAGACAAGGAAAAGAAAATTATAATGAGTTCACTGAACATATTCCTTATTTTACTATTTAATTAAATTGAATTTGACGAAAAACCACCACCATCAATTTCACCATCTACAGCTGTGTTGCATCATCCCCATATGTACATTAGGTCTGTTCAGTAACTCTGTGCTGGACAGAAAAGTACAGAAAAGTACAGGTTTTGGTGTTCAGTAAAAAAAGTTTCTGTCCGAGACTGATCTTTTTTGTGTTCAGGAACTCTGTGCTGGACAACTTTTCTGCACCTACTTTTGAGGTAGAACAGAATCGTGATTAATGTCAAAATCAGCTGTAATTGAATATGGCTGTATTTTTCTGTGCTGACTTCATCTGACATTTACCCACAAATCTGTGCTGTTCTGATCTGACTTTTTTTACTGAACAGACCTATTGCCATTTGTCACTGACATGTTAGAAAAGAGCGCATCCGGAAATCCGAAAATAGATTCTCTCATAGTCGAAGTTAGCATAGACAAAAGCCTATTAGTGGTATGTGAATACTAACCAAAAATTTTAACTTATGAGCCTCTTAACTTTAAGAGCGATTTATGAGCGGTCGATAACTACCGACCTTAAAGTTTCTGAAATAAGACAAAAACCAAAACGAACAATCAGGCTTTGATGACAGTTTTCATAGAGAGTACGTACTTCTTCAACATGAAATTGTCCTTAATACAGAGGACGGTAGTAAAAACAACTACGGAACCATATGCAACACGTTTCAAATCTTTCCTTTTACGAGTATTAATTATTTATGATTTCACCCAACAAAATACTTATGTATGAATATTTCATAATACACTATAGTTATGGTCAGTTCGGAACATGAGTAGTTGTGGTTTCTCCTGGAATTGTTACAGTTAAATATGGTCTGGTTTGGAAATGTTAATATGGATAAAACTTACTCTGAAAAAGTAAAACAAAATTGATAGACAGGTAATTAATGAAAGCAAAACATTAAATGGGAGTTTTGTTCACGTTCTGGTTTTCTTCTGTTCTTTATTCAATTTTCAACTTAATAATAAAACAATGTATTTCATGTGGAAAGAAAGTTCTTTGTGCTGCTTTTAGTTTTGTACCTACATACATACACATGTTATGTATGTATGTATGTATGTTTTATTTATCTATTTGTAATAATACGCCCAGCGGGAAATTTGGGAAGCGCTCCTCCGAGAAGGTATTTGGAAGCAATGATTTTTTAGGAAAACATTCAATGCGATGTATTAGTGATGCATTCAGAAGCAATCACTGAGATGTCCTTCTGAAAAAATCTTGTGCAGCAAAACAATAATAAAGACAAAAAGATGCGAATAGAAAAACATTCCCTATGATGCCTATATGATGGCTGGGGAATGATTTGGTCATGAAAAATTTCCGTAAATACATAATTGTAGGTAATTTTCTGTCGCCAAATTGACGCGACAGAATATTGTTTGCGATCTAATTTTCGGGCATTGCAATGCATTCTGAAAGTTTATTTTGTAGTGCGCGGTTGGTTTTGAGTTTTGTTTAAAAATAGTCTAAACATTAAAATTACAAATTTGCTGGTAAGTACCTATTACATTTTACACTTTTTAATACCTTTGTTTTTGGTAAAAAATTCGTTAATATTTGGAAATAGAAACATCAAACATTTAGACTGTAACAATATTATTTTTTTCTTTTGTTAGAGAGGCTGTTAAAAGTGAATCTTTTGGCGACCAACAGCTTGTGGAGGAGATGAAAAACAGCTGCAGGCTATCCAAAAACCATTTTAAATCAAACGTTCACATACAATATTTGTTTTTCTCTTTTTCCAATAAGAAGTGAGGTAATTTGTTTTGTTTTGCTTTGTTTTATTGTTACTATTATTGAAATTATTTAGTTTTTGTTAACTTGTAAATTAAATGCAAAAAGACTAACTAGTGTTTCTTGTTTATTTTTCCTGTGTACTTTTTAGCAGATTCAGCTTTGTGACGTGTTGAAGAACCATTCTCTGGATGTATTCTAGAAAGAACCTAGTGACATCTCTCATTCATTCTTAGGAATCATTCTGGAATCATTCTTTGACATATCGCCTCAGATATATTCCGGATTCATCTGTTGGATGTATTCTAGATACATCTGTCAGATACATTCTATGTTGATTATTCGGACACATTTTAGAAACATGAAGAGGATACATTCCTTATTCATTCCAAGGCATTAATTCCGAATTTTTTTAAAAGTGTGGATTGCTTCCCTCGGCGGACCTGCTAATGTAAAAAGGATATGGAAGATTATACGGAGAGTTCTGCCTTCTAACATTCCAAGGGATTGCTTCAGCATGCATGGTTGTATGCTTCCATTTCCCAGTGGGCGTATTCTACAGAAAAAAAAAACAAAATAGCCGGTATAAACAAAGTAGTTGTGGATATGTACAGAAGAATATTGGATAAGTACAGTAATATACGGATATAAGAAAACTCTATATAAGAAAAAAACGGTTATAAGAAACGCAGACGAGTTCCCCATGACCTTTCCTATATTAATCTAAAAAAAAAAAAAAAAACTGTTTATAAGAAAAACGTTTATAAGAGAAAAAAAAAGGATATAAGAAACTTTTTCCAAACACCAAAATCTATTAATACATAGAAAACAAAATGCTTTTAAGAAATGTTTCCCCGTAAAAATAATTTTTGTTCCAACATCAAATGCGTGTACTGTGTAACCCTTAAAGAAAATGAAAACCCATGAGACTTTTACAAATTTGTGTTTCAATGTTTTTTTTGTGTTATCGTCCCCGGTAGTGTTTTCTTCTCTTGATTGTTTTTCCATTCGGCCGCAATATCCAAAAACCAGAGCAACACAGTCTCGCTTGAAACTAAAATTGAAATTTTTGGAGAAGTAAATTTTGGAAAATATCAAAAAAGATTTCCAATAAATTTAGAATTTCACAGAGCACTTTGCGCAAAATTATCAAAAATACTGAAAACATAGAGATATACAATTTACAAATTTTCGTGCAAGAATTTGAACAAAAAAAGAAATAGTTTTGGGAATGTATTGCTCATATCCATCTTGTGGAGTTGTGGCACCTTATGAGGTTACAGAGTTCTATGTCGGAAATTTCTTAACGTCTTTGACCAAGTATCGGCCGAGTGTAAGGTTTATGGCTCTGGCTAGTGCCGGACGTTCACAGAGAAAGTGAAACAAGTTTTCTTGAAATGTGCGAGTAAGTGCCAACAAATAAGGCAGCAACTGTCCACTGGTTAAGACAAAATGTGAGTACATTACTTTGAAGTGTTTAAGGATTTTACCTACACATTGAAGATTCAACGAAGGAAATGGGTGACTCTAAGAAACCTCGGCTGGTTTTGGTTTGGCGACACAATTGAGTTCCAAACTCGTAACTCGAAGGATGAAATACATGCTTATAAAAACAGTGATACTGCCGGTTCTGCTATATGAGGTCGAGTAGTAGCCGATCAGCCAGGAATGCAGATCAAAATTCTTCGTCGAATATTTGTTCCCGTATGCGAGAAAGGCGTTGGCACCGTGGTGTGCTGTAGTGGTAAGTGCGTTAGACTGCTATGCAATGCTGCCCGGGTTCAATTCCAGCCCGGGCTCAACACGTAAAAGTTTTTTCACGGTGCCACCTCTTTCGAATGTCGGACAAGCAATCAAAGAGTATCATTTATCAATGAGCTTCTTAACTCACCGTTCGGAGTCGGCAAAAAAAAAAAACTGTAGGTCCCTTCCATTCGTGCAAAAATATAACACGCACACACAAATGGTTGCGACAAGCAGGCGCAGGTTCACCTCGAGCTGTAGCGCCACCTAAAGTACCGTCAAATAGCCATACTTTGACCAGTTTTTTACGAAAAACCTTTGCAGTATCCTTGTATGTAGCAAGATCTTTCGGATTTTAGGCTTATCTTGTCGGGCGCTGAATTCTGAACAAAACTAAGACTTTAATTACCTGTTTGTACCACTGGGGGAGTTTTAATTGCTAAAAAACATCCTGGTCAAAGTTTTACTTTGAAATTTTTAACTTTGACCAGTGCAGTTTTAACTTTGACCAGTGCAATATACTCTGTATTAAAAATAAAAATGTTCTGATTTTGGCTAAAGTAACCACCCGTGGTCAAAGGCAGTTTTACTGTATCAAAGTTAAGACCAGTCAAAGTTATACTGTCAGTCAAAGTTAAAAATTGCTGGTCAAAGTTTTCCGAATTTATAACATTTCATGAAGGTATTTTTCTTATTAGTATAAAATTAATTGTATTACACCTATGACTATAAAACAAAATTACATTTAAAAGATAAAATGTTAGTCTAGCTCTCGATAATTGTAAAAAATTCGACGCAACTAAATAGCTTAAAAAAACAAAATATCGGAACCTTTTTTAGGAGTTCAAATCACTACTTTAAAATTGCACTACTATTTTTGACGGTTACATTTCAATTGTATAAATATTTTCACCTCATGAACTGAATACCGCAACTTAGTTGATAAAGCAACTTTTCAACTCATACCAAATATGTTGAAATTACCCAAATATAGTTGACTCTGTACTAAAAATAAAAACGTTCTGATTTTGGTCAAAGTAACCATCCGTGGTCAAAGTTAGGCAGTTTTATGGTATGCGAGGAAAGCTAATAGAAGAGAAAGTATAAACGCGAATTATGTTACATAGCATATCAAGCGTTATATGAAATTCAAAAAGTCAAAAACATCGACAACTTTGGCTTGGTTACACTTTGATAACTGTGTTCCAAGTGAATTTTTAGTGTTATGGAAAAAGTTATTGCGGAGAACTGAAAATAGCGTAGATACTCGATATTGAAAAGATTTTGTTTTTTATTTTACAGTAACAAATTAAAATTAAAAAAACTCGTTAACATTTGATACGAGTACTACATATGTAGATTCAATCACACTCTCTTCTGAACGCAAACCCACGCTCAGTTAAAACGTTTTTTATCCAGCCTATGTAGGATGAAATTTTAGTGTAGATGGCGGGTGGAAGACCAGAGCAGGCTTGACCCGCAGATGTAATTCCCACAGCATACGTTTTGTGTTTATGCACAGCTAAAAGTGGACCACCAGAATCGCCCTATCAAAGATATGAAAATGAGCCAAATATGATGTTAGTACAACAGTTACCAACCTGACAAGTATCCATTTGTCTTTTAATATCACCGGCGCAAATATGTGCGTGCGAAAGACCAGACTTAAATTTTCTTTTACGCTTGAAAAACGGTTGGCAATACCGTTCGTCAAAAACTGTCAAGTTTACTTTCAGCAATTCCTTTGTTCTGAATCCAGCTGCAAATTTAAAGCAAACAAACTAAGGTGTAACCTATTTAGCCGATTTTAAAATATACCAAATGTAGTTAATCCGTATCCAATAGCTGTGACATTATTCACGTACAGATTTGGTTTGGTCCATAGGCATATCGGGCGAATTCTAACACAAAATGGTATAGAAATATTTGAACGTATGGAGATTAACTTTAAGTATCATACTTACAATGAGGAATTTCTTAGCTCGAGTAATGCAATATCGTAGTAAGCCTGACTTGAGTTGTATTCCGGATATATGATGGCATTCACCACGGAGTATTCTTCATTATCCTCTTGTGCAAGGGAAGCGCCACCTATATACACAGCATCGGGAATTTTTCTAACCAAGAACAGAATAAAATTATAAAATCTGTTCCGTTTATAGATTTTTTTGTTTTTTTAAGGTAGGTACTTAGCTTATCAAATAAACTTAAATCCTTGTTTTGAAAATTTTACTTAAGTCACTAGTTATTTTAAAAGCCGCTAACACGAATATATTAAAATAAATAAATATTCAGCATTAGCAGTCTTATGTAGAACCGAGGTTAGCTTCTCGTAACCATGTACATACATATGTCTGCGTGTTATAGTCTTGCACGAATGGAAGGACCCTGTTTGCCGGCCCCGAACGGCGAGCTTGGAAGCTTCTCACGACAAATGATACTCTTTGAATGCTTGTCAGACATTCTGGAGAGGTGGCATCGTGAAAAAAGTTTTCGTGTTTGCTGGGATTGAACCCGGGCTAGTACTCGTAGAAGTCAAAAGCACAAAATCACAATTACAGATATAACAAAGCAAAATGCTTGTTCTGGGAGCACCGAGAATAAACCGCCGCCGAAGATCGGAGAAAAGCTATATTTTCAATCTACCATAAGTCTAACTTAATAAGTTTCTGACGATTAAATATTTACACAATGCTATGGCCTGGGGATGTACAACCAATTGAGGTCAGTTGGCAAACAAATATACATAAAGAAATAATCCGAATGGTGTCGTTCGTACAATAGAGAAGATACGCTGCTTCGTCTTAAATCACTTCTTTCAGGACGATCCCGCTCGATTGTCGACGACTTACTGAGAAATCAGAAAGCTCCGTATGCTCAGAAAGTCATAAACGCCAAATATTTACCCTTTTAAATACGCGCAGTGTGCCGCAGTTAGAACCATATTCGAGCTGATGAGCATTCCACCACATAGAAAATGTAATCCTCCAGATTCATCCCTCCATCCAAGGGCAGCCTAGTATTTAAAAAAGTCACCATTAGTAGAAGCTTTGTTGGTTACTTAAAAATTGTAATTATATACCATAAAAGGGAATTCATTGGGAAATGTGGATTGTCCCCCGTAGGCGTACAAATCTATATATATATATAAAAAAACAACAACATATGTACATGTATCTTCATACACATGTATATACAGTAGCGAGAATGGAAAGTGGAACACCTATTTTTTTACAGAGTAATATTTAATTAATTTTAGGTAGCAATTATTTTAAATGATAATAGTTTACAATATTTTGTAACAAGTATATTTTGTAACAAGACACATCATTTCTTGAAGATTATTTGACGATGAATCTAAATCTGGAATTGCTGTAGGAGGTTGAGATATACCAATTTGAAAGTGCTAAGAACACGCTTTTTGGCGATATTTGAAGTAATTTTTTGAGAACAACAAATTTTTATAGTCATTTTTAACTGAATTGATTTAACTGGTATTGATTCCCTTTCAATACCATTTTAGTTTGTTTTGTTATGAGGTTTTTTTCTCAAGATATAAATTTTTAGATACGGTACTTCGATATTACCTATATTATATATATTTTGCATTTTGGTACTAACGAGTTGCATTATAAAAATAGAATGATATATCTTGAGAAAAAAACGTCGCAGCGAATCAAACTAAAATGGTGTTACAAAGGAAAGAGTAGTACTAAAGGATGCTTTAGTTAAAAGTGATTATAAAAATTTTCTGTTCTTGAAAGATTACTTCAAATACCTATCGCCAAAAACCGTGTTTTTAGCACTTTGAGATTGGTATATCTCAAAATTCTGATCTCCTACAACAATTCTGTTACCAGATTTAGACTCAGCGTCAAATAACCTACCAGAAATTATGTGTCTCATTCTTGTTACAAAAAAAAATTAAATTTTGTAGACTAGTGATCCTTTGTGGGGACATTTATATGTATAGGTGTACTACGTACTACGTGGCCTATTTCACCAAATTAAAAGTACAATTACAAATTTGTATTTGTTGATTACATTTACAAATTTGTTTACCGATTTTCTGTTTCACAAACTACAAACTTTATTCCAACAAATCTGTAAAAAAGAGAAAAAAATTAAGGGAAATTGTATTTGTTATTTACAAATTAAAAAAAAAAGCCGTTTCACCATTTACTCTGCAAAGTTGTATACAACAACTGTTTTTCACAAATTTGTAAGCTCTCTAAGTGTGAACACACACTGAATAGAACAAAGCTGTGTTAGATAAATAAAACAATTTTTTATTTTTTTTAAAGCATAAAATACACACATTTCAATGCAAGTAATGAATAAAGCAAAACAAAGCCGACTAACGCAAACGATTTTCCTTGACTGCCTAAGTCATAAATCCCACGTGTGTTTATGGAGCTACGGACATTGAAATAAGCAAAACAGTCAAGTTAGTCAAGTTAGTCAAGTAAGGCACAGACACGAGAAGGCAGTTTAGGCATAAAAAGGCGAAAAATACATGAAATCAAATGAGAGCGCCCACATCAACTCAGTTAAACAGACAAATTAAACAAAATTGATTGAAACATGCGAGCGATGAATTTTTGAAATTAATGCTTCGTTCAATACTTTTCGAATTTTAGTGTAGTTTTAAGTTTTTATTATTATTAGTTAGTTGTTATTATAATTATTACTTTAAGTGTACATAAATGTCAAAATAAGGTTTCGCTCATTCGTTTAGCGGGCACCGTAGCGCAAGTGGTTTGTGCGTCGGACTACTGAGCCAGCGGTCTTGGGTTCGAATCCCGCCACAAACACCTAAAAGTTTTTCACAGTGCCCACCTCTTTCGAATGTCTGACAAGCATCAAAGAGTATCATTTGTCACGATTGAGCTTCTTAACTCGCCGTTCGGAGTCGACAAAAAACTGTAGGTCCCTTCCATTCGTGCAAAAATATAACACGCACACAATGGTTGCGAGAAGCAGGCCCAGGTTCACCTCGAGCTGTAGCGCCAACTAAGTAAGTAAGTCATTCGTTTTCTAATTTTTGTGTAGTTAAGCTAGTTAGAGTTTGGCTGGCTAGGAGAAAACTAATAAATCACGCCTATCAATAGCCCACACCAAATGAAGCAAAACAGAAATGTGTTTTTTGACTTGTTTTATTTGGTGTGGGTTACTAACAGGCTTTTTTGCTTTGTTTGTCCATGCTTTCTTTGGTGTGTGCTTACCCTTAGGCTGCTTTGTTTTGCTTTATTCAATGGGGGTACCTACTCGCATTGAAATATGTGTATCTAACAAAGTTTTGCTCTATTCAGCGTGGGTTCACACTAACTGATAACATCAAGGACAAAAATGAATAAACAGAACAAAATTTTTATCACCCGCTTAATGATAAGGAGAAGTTGCTGTTTTGGTGTCAGTCAAAAGATTTTTTCAGACTCATTTGCAATCCTAGGTCCAATTTGTCTTATTATTTCCTCTGACCGAAACTTTTCGTTGAAAACAAAAGAATCTGCAATTTCATAGTTAATTTGCGGACGATATATTTTCCTTGGTCTATTAAGCACAAAATCTACACTTACCTATATATCACTATCGGTGCCTTTGACGTTAGGACATTTTTAGGTTTGAAATGCGATTTTTTTAAAAAAATACAAATTGTTATTAAATCGACACACGATCTTTCTATTGTAAGAAATTTTCAGCAACTGAACAAATATGTAAAATTTCTTGATTTCGTGAAACACAAACTTACAAAAAAATATGAATTTCAACAATTTTGTACTTGTTAGCAACAAAGAAAATTAACTTTTGGTGAAACGGAAATAATGAAATTTCTACAAATTTCCCTTTGTAAACTACAACTACAATTTTGTAGCACAAATATTTTGTGAAACAGAGTAAATCGATTTTTCTACAAATTTGTTGAAAAAGTGCTTGTAAATTACAATTTGTAAGTTGGTGAAATAGGCCACAGACGTTCAGAGCCATTTTAGTTTTTAAAGTGATCAGCGTTGGTGTAAAAATTAATAATTGTGAAAAAATGCCAAATTACAAGCAATTGACGGTGGTAAAAAAAAAATCAAGTAATTGCACTGTTCGAAATGACAAAGTTGACTATTACCAAAAATAAGTAAAGAGGTTTGTTGCAGCCAGTTAACTGTTAGTAGACTATTAAAATAAAAACACTTACGGGTACAGTTGAACGCCAAAAAGTAACAGGAGGGCGAGGGATTCGTTAGACATCTAACGCGGATGTACGAGTTTTCCACCGGATGTCATTAAGGAACCGTTTTCAAACAGCTGTATTTAAGTGCAATTAATAAAATTTATTTTTTCACAGATTAAAGAATTTATTATCGATATGGAGATTTTCACACTCGACTGGCCAGGCAGTTCACTGGAATTCACGCTGATGAAAATTCTCAACGAAGTGATTAAAGAAGTCTGGTATAAGGAAATATCCAGGGAACATCTTCATTATTTGGTGGATTCGATGTCAAAGCTAATTAAGGAGATTATGACCTTCTCCTTAAAGGAGGCGCAACAAAGTACTTATATGTCACTAAATGTTACAAATGTAAATGTCCTTTCCCGTGAATCCCAAAATGTAAAAGTTTTATGACCGTAAACAATAAATAAAAATTTAAAATGCTTGCTACCTACTGCAAGATAATACAGTCGACTCTCGATAAATTGAATCTGTAGGGACCTGGCAAAAAGTTTAAATTATTGAGACATTTATTTAACGAGAGTTGTCACTATCGAGAGAAAATAAGAAACATTTCAAAGTATCGAGAGCATGCACATTTTTTAAAAAATCATTGCATATTTATATATAATGTCGTCTAATTCTTTTTCACAACGTTTAACCAATGCAACGCAAAGTCAAGCTACATACGTCATAGTTCATAGATCACGGTCAAATGCAAACTGAATTACGTAGAGCAAAAAATGTATCATTTGTCAACAAAAGGATACAGGTTAAAACAAGCAACTTATTCCTCTGATTATTTGGTTACGTATATTAGTTAGTTCACATTATCGAAAAGTCGCCTTGTCTACTTCAATTTATAGTGTGTTGTGTGGGAAACAGCCGGCACAATCGCTTCCAATTAACGAGTGTAGATACGTAGGATTTGTTCAATTCACCGAGAGATTTTCAAAGAACCAAAGAAAAACTTCAATTTAACGAGAGATTCATGTTATCAAGAGTTTTCTTTATGGATTTTCAACACTTTCTTGGAAATGATGCTAGTTTGCTCGGATTCTACACCTGTAGCAAATAGTTCTATAATTTTGTTTTATTGCCCATAAATTGGTAAGCACTAATTATTTTATTAATTTTTTTCATTGACAAAGGAGGAAGAAATGAAGAGAGATGTGAGTTTTTTTTCCGTGTTGCACTTTCCATGCTCGCTACTGTACATAGATGCATCAGCATACATAACATAAGTATGTATGTAATAACTTTTTAAACTTACAACGACTTTCTGGAATACAGTCGTCCGAAGAAGCTAATGGACAAATAAGAAAACATGTTTTTTTTTGATTATCTTAAATGATTGAGTTTTATTTACATAGTTACCAGATTCATTGAGATTCTCTTGCACGCAAGAGTGTAAACTATCACTAACAAAAAATAATAATAGCAAAATAAATTGTAATCCAAAAAACCTTGAATAAATTGCGAACCACATGATGTGCTGCAAACTGAGTTACACAAAACACTGAATGTGTTTGCTTTTAACGTAGCCAAAGCCTAGTTTTGCAATCAAACTAATAAACTTATTAAAATTGCGGAAAATAAAAAAAAACCGGTTTCTTGATTGGTTGTTACTAGGTAGGTACTTGTTACCGATTAGTACTCAGTTTAAAAAAAATCACTATATTTGCATTTCATCGGATTTTATTGCTTATTTGTTTTTAATTAAATTTTATACAAAATGTATTTCTCGGATTTGGCTAGTATTTTTTTCAGTGATTGTTTGTTATATGTTTTATTGTTCGCTGGAAGGAAAAATCATCAAAAGATCATCTGCAACAGTGAGGGACTGTAACAGAAACCAAAAAAAAACCTCCCGAAGACTGAACACCGTCTGTCTTGAAGGAATCGGACCTAATCGTTGGACTTATCAGCAATGTATTTTTGATTCGTATCAATAATATAATTATTGAATTAAAATCGTGATAATTATTGAGCACCGTGGTGTAGTAGTAAGTGCGTTGGACTACTACGTTATACTGCCCGGGTTCAATCCCAGCCCGGGTCCAGCTCCTAAAAGTTTTATCACGGTGCCACCTATAATCAAAGAGTATAATTTGTCAATGAGCTCATCAACTCGTCGTTGGGAGTCGGCAAAAAACTGTAGGTCCCTTCCATTCGTGCAAAAATATAACACGCACACAGAGATGGTTGCAAGAGCCCAGGTTCACCCCGACCTGTAGTAAAGTAAATTAAAACAAAAATCCGTCGTGTTAAGGTTTTCTGAACTTTTTTTGTTTGGAAGTAATTTGTTGAGATGCTATTTTGCTTAGCTACAATAACTACTATAGATCAAGAGGTCTTACCCGTCTTAATCTACAGGTTATGTTATCAGTATTTAGTAGTTGCGTTATTTTCAAATTGACGTGGATGAGATGCCTAACTCTGTGTCTTGGAACAACTTTTTTAACTTATTTTCAACCATTTCAATATTTAGATATTTATATATTTTCGTATGTGCCAACGCACATTAAATACATTATATTTCGCAGTATGTTCTTTATTTTGGAAGGTTTGGATTTTTTGTAAGTTTGACTGGCAAGTGCAGGTCCACAACTGAAGCTCATAGGTTCATACAGGTTTCATAACTTGCTGCAGTAACCTATTGTAGTTGGACAGAGTAAAGTATCTCTCATTACATTTTATTGCGTGCAGCACTTGTTTAACTCATCTATACACATCTTTTTATTTACATGTGCTTTCCAGCGTAGTAAAGCGTCTAGAGTTCTGCCAAGAAATTTAGCTGTATTTGAATATACCACTACATTGTTATTTATGTAAACTGGAAGGTTTGGTACATTTTTATACGTTAAATTAATATGGACTGACTTTAGAACATTTAATCTAATCTGCCATTTTTAAGTCTTTTCTGAATACTGCCTTCTGAAGCTTTTTTTTGTTACTTTCATAGTTTTTGGCTCCATATCGATAGTTCCTCCTACATTGCAAATAAAGTAGTATCATCTTGCAAAGTTGCTATAATAGTGATTTTTTCGCTTTCTGGTAGATCGATAGTAAATAATTACATAGGTATAGAATCGGACCCAGTACACTGCCTTGTGGTGGTGAAGTGAAATAGCACCCTATGAAATCTCTTAAAAATGGAAATAAGATCACATGGGTCATGTGCACAGTCAGATCTTATTTTGTATTTCGAAATTCTTGAAGATTTATATTTTTGTCAATTTTAAGGCACTTACATATATACAAAAATGATGGGGTGCAAGGTTGGTAGGAAGAAGTGGTGGTTTCGATGGAATAAAACCCAAATAGCGCGTAGAGCGCCGTTTTTATACCACAACCTCAGGTGATCTGTTTGTTAGAAGGTAATGTTGGGATATTTATATCCATCCTGTGGAATTTAGGAAGAGGATCAGTTCTCCAATGCTTTTCCCAGATATCTCTTTAAGGTCGTCGAAGAATAGCTTGCCCAGTACGCGTTGCCTGGCTCTCGCTAGGGTTGGACATTTGCACAGAAAGTGAATAAGCGACTGCTTTTTATTTTCATCTTTGCAGCTACGACAGAAACTGTTGTGAGGGATTCCTAGTTTGGCTGCATGATCTCCTATTGGTCAGTGTCCTGTACTGACTGCCACTACTCTAGCGATGTCTGCACAAGTTCTTAGCAGCACTTCCTTTGTTTTGGGCCTGTTGTAACTTGGCCATAATTTTCTGGATATGACGCAGTTTGTCAGACTGGTCCACCTGAGACCGGCTAATTTTAAGAAGTGTGAGATTATGTTGCCCTTAAGAGCACCTATAAGAATATGAACGTTTTCCGCTAGTGAGCTGTTAAGAGCTGACCCTCGCCTGGCAAGTTCGTCGGCTCTCTCGTTTCCTTCAATGGCACTATGTCCTGGAACCCAGATAAGCGTGACTCTGGCCTGGTTTCACAGGCGATTGAGTTGTTCCTGGCAACGATCTACAAGTTTCGAAGAGTTAATTGCCGAATTTATGGCTTTTATTGCGGCTTGGCTATCCGTAATAATAGCGATATCATATTTGGGTGTTGGGTCGTTTATTAAGTTGCGACATGCTTCGAGGATCGCCAGTACTTCCGCTTGGAAGACGCTAGCAAAATTTGGAAGGCGATAGGACTTTGATATGCCGAGTTTTTCCGAGAAAATTCCCGCACCCACCCCGCAGTCCATCTTTGAGCCATCGGTGAATACCGTTGTATCAAAGTCTGTCACCACTCTCCCTCGCTTCCATTCATCTCTACTTGGGAAAATTGCGGCGAAGGGGGTGCAAAGTCTTTCCAAATAATAAGACAAAATAACCGTCATGTGTATTAATTTTTATTTTGTAAAAAAAGAAGAAAACAAACGTAAAAATGCGAACTTTGCTTTCAAAATCTATAAAATGGATTTTCGAGATTTTTTTCGTTCCAGATTTAAGTCGTTTTAGATTACGTGGTGATTTCATTTCTAACATTATCTAAAAAAAAAATTAGAAGAAAAAAATCTCGAATTGCGAAAATTTAAGTGAGTCTACTTGAGGGACTAATACAGAATCAGCTCCAAGCTCAAAAATGTATAACCAAGCTATGGCTATGGCGGAAGCAAGAGTTATTGTTCTACAAAACTGTAAACCTGTAAACTGTTCGATACTTTTTTTTAATAAAGTAAAAAAAATATATCTACTTTTTTTTTTGTATAAGAGCTCATTCAATCACACTCTCTTCTCAACGAAAAGCCACGATCAGTAAGAACGTCTTTTATCCAGCCTATGTAGGATGAAATTTTAGTGTAGATGGCCGGTGGAAGACCAGAGCAGGCTTGACCCGCAGATGTTATTCCCGCAGCATACGGTTTGTATTTATGCACAACTAATAGTGGGCCACCCGAATCTCCCTACCAAAGAAATTATAAATCTGATAAAAGTCAAGGCAAGTGCAATAGATACCAACCTGACATGTATCCTTTTGTCCTTTAATATCACCAGCGCAAAGGTGAGCGTGCGAAAGACCAGATTTAAATTTTCTTTGACGTTTGAAAAACGGTTGGCAGTACCGCTCGTCAAAAACTGTCAAGTTTACTTTCAGTAATCCCTGCGATTTATATCCAGCTGCAAATTAAAAGCAAACAAACTTAAACGTAACCTATTTAGCTAATTTTAAAACATACCAAATGCAGTCAGTCCGTATCCAATGGCTGTGACATTATTGACGTACAGATTTGGTTTGGTCCATAGGCATATCGGAGGAATGCTGTATTAAAATTGGGAAATATGTTTTATAGAAATATTCAAACTTACATATTTATTTAAGTATCATTCTTACGTTGTGTGATTTTCTAGTTCTAGTAATGCAATATCATAGTAAGCCTGACTTGAGTTGTATTCCGGATATATGGTGGCATTCACCACGGAGTATTCTTGATTGGACATGTTATCTTCTGTTAGGGAAGCGCCACCAATATGCACAACATCGGGAATTTTTCTAGGGCAATGAAGAATAAAAGAATTACTTGGTTGGCTTGCAATTCTAATTTTGTACAGCTAGCTTTTCAAATATAGTATAGAAATCCAATAATGGCAAATCTAGACTTATCAATTTTTAACGCTGCCCGTATGACAAAAACAATAACCCAATTGGTTCCCAGTGTTAGAAGCTATGTCTTTTTTGGGGTTGCATCAAGAAAAGTAACGTCATCATTTTACAAAATTTTCAAAATAAAGTGCTAAGATCTATCGTTAATGCTCCGTGGTAGATACCAGGGTTACCTTTGGGACCCTTTGGGGTCAAATGGACCCTTTTTTGATGGCACGGACCCCAGTGCCCGCCTTTTTGAAAATCATCGAAATTGGACCCTTTTTGAAAAAAGGGACCCTTTTCGGACCCTTTCTGTAAATTGAGAAACAATTGACACATTCAACCGAAATTCCTTCGCTTCTTTTTGTAGACAAAAGGTCTGTTTGGTGTATCTTTTTCGCGTAGGTGATTGATATCTGTCAAATAGTAAAATCCTCCCAAATTGTTTTGCCAACGCCAAAATGTAAATTTTTTCTTGTAAACAGACACATTAAAATAGTTGCTGCGTTTCGTTTGTCATACTTCATCGCATTTAAATTTCTCGTATCCTCATATAGTGTGTAATAACTTTGTGTGTTATTCTTTGTTTTGTTATCGCGCGCAACTGGATTACAAGTACAAAAACTAATGATCACAACTTTTTGTCCAAATACTTTTATTGTTTCTTTTGTTTATGTTACTTTATTTTTAAATGAATTGCTGTTTTTTAAATGAACCGATTTTTTTGATTTGTTTAAGAGTTTTTATGCATAAGCTTTATATATTTTTAAGCAATTGGACAAAAATACAAAAAAAAAATTAATAAAATAATATGTACTTATCCTATCCGTCTTATTCTTTAATTTTATATGGGACCCCTTTTTTTGCCAGGGACCCCTTTTTGGACCCTTTCCGGAAATTTTCAAAGGTAACCCTGGTAGATGTATACATAAGAAACCGCGAAATTCACAAAGATCTGGGAACTATAACACCCGAATATGAAATTAAACATATTGGCCGTGTTTTATTATCCCCGTGATCTGATCCGGATCAGATCAACTCATAAGTTTGTGTGCATTACAAAAACAATACGAGATCTTGCTGTTTATCAAGATCAGTTTTCGTAATCCAAAAATTAGTTCGACTATTTCTCACTATGATAGACTTTCTTTTGTGAATGATGCTGTATCATCGACAATTGTAAAGGGTAAATGTTGCCAGATTAGAATATAAAAATATTATTGGCAATCCAAATATCATTAAATGTTATTTTGTTCGAATAAATTAATTTTCTGCTCATAAAGATATGTAAGTGATGCGAAAGTGAAATTATAGCTACAAAATATTATTCTAATTCGGTACCTATTAATCAAAATTAACAATTTCTTCCTAAAAAAATAAAACAAACGCATTCAATTTTCATTTAAAAGAAAATATTCATTCGCATGGCAACTTCGCACTAAATGTCAAAAGGAACCTAGCTTGTACAATCACCACAACACGGAACTTGGATCCAGTTTGTTTTTTTATTCTGAATTGATCCGGATCAGATCACGGGGATAATAAAACCCGGCTAATGTGAGGGAGCTTCAAATAACACACAACCAACGTAGTCCTTGTGCCGTTTGTAAACGACCGAACCTTTTGACTTAGCCCATTTTTTATGCGGCATTAACGGAAACTTTCATTGAAAAGTCACCCGAAGGGAGTTGTTTTTAGGGAGTAAAAATCTAACACTACTATTATCGCCCGCGCTGTGCAAGACATTTTAATGGTATTCATAATCCCTTTAGCACGCGTGAATTATAAAAACAAACACGCGCTGACGGTCCTCATACAGACTTTTGAAGATTTAAACCTACATTCTTAAATTTCATTCCAGGTTTTCGGTATTTAAAAAAATTTACTCAGGTGAATGAAGACACATACATACGTACATGTTGTCAAATTTTATGAAAATCTTCTCTATGGGAAACAACGGTTAAAAAGTCGGCAGACGAATCCAAACATGCACTAGAGGATTAGGGAGGAAAAAATCGAAAAAAAATTTAATTTGGAAATATTAGCCGTGTTTTTTCCGGATCAGATCAACTCATAAGTTTGTGTGCATTACAACAACAATACGATATCTTGTTTTTTATCAGGATTAATTTTCCTGATCCAAAAATTAGTTCGACTATTTCTCACTTCGTTTGTGAATGTTGCTGTATTATCGACAATTGTCAAGGGTACACGTTGCCAGATTAGAATATAAAAATATTATTGGCAATCCAAATATCATTAAATGTTAAATCGTTCGAATAAATTAATTTTCTGCTCATAACGATATGTAAGCGATGTGAAAGTGAAATTATAGTTACAAAATATTAGTCTCATTCGGTTAATCAAAATAAACAATTTCTTCCTAAAAAAATAAAACAAACGCATTAAATTTTCATTTAAAAGAAAATATTCATTCGCATGGCAACTTCGCACTAAATGTCAAAAGGAACCTAGCTTGTACAATCACCACAACACGGAACTTGGATCTAGTTTGTTTTATTATTCTGATCTGATCCGGATCAGATCACGGGGATAATAAAACACGGCTATTATAGCTGAGGTCGTAGGCATATCATATTAACGGACCTAAAATATCATTCAAAACGAAGTTTGGCTGACCAAGGTTGGGTTCAAAAACTGCACAATCCAGCTGTTGGAAACTGATCCAGAGTATCTTCTGGCCAGATTTGTGGCGGGAGATAACATCACTCTGCCCTTTGGCACACACAGTAATTCAAAGAAACTAGAGTTAAATAATTATCAGCGGATAAGGTAATGACACCAGTTTGCACCAGAATACAAAAATTCCTCTCAGTTGTAATAATAGGAAGTGCCATTTTCTGATTGGGATGCTTTCCCACACTATGAAATCCACGGCTAAAAACCACACCGGTAGACGATATGCCTTTGGTAACATTGTCGGGAAATGGGGTTGGAAGCAGAGGTGGTTTTAGCTAGGGTTAAAGTCCCACACTCTGGCTTTCGATGCTTTCCACCTTCCTTGCCAATACTACTGCCGCCTTTTGCGTCCATTATGAATGGTAAACATTTTTTATTTCTTTAGGATGACGCACACATGTCGCATCCAACCACACTTGGGTATTTCAGTCCATAGTCCAAGTCCAAATTACTGCAGTATCTTAATTTTACTTCACTTTTTTGACATTAATATGTCTAACCGCTTTACGTTTGTACAGATATTTGTGCGCTTCAAAAGTGTTTCCAGAGAAATATATACCAAATTGGATACTCACTTTTTAAAATGGGCAGTAGCTCAGTGTATGGTATGTCGGCCTCTTATCTCATAGGTTCCCGGTTCGTTTCCCGGCGTGGACACTTTTTTGTTTCTTTTTTTTGTTCTAAAGGGTGATTTTTTAAGAGGTTGAGAACTTTTTTTAAAAAAAAAACACAAAAAATTCGAAAAAATGAATGAAATATTTATTTGAATCGATAGTTTGAACCTTGCAATTTAATGTTTAAAGATAATTTCATGCAAATGTTGACCGCGGCTGCGTCTCAGGTAGCCCATCCGCTGAGTCCAATTTTGGCATACTCTTTCACACATATCGGAAGCGGGCTTGTCCCTATAGACATTAGCCTTGACATACCCCCACAAAAAATAATCTAATGGTGTCAAATCGCACGATCTAGGCGGCCAATTGACCGGCCCGAAACGTGAAATTAACTGTTCACCAAACTCGCCTCGCAATTGCGCCATTGTTTCGCGTGCTGTGTGGCATGTGGCACCGTCTTGTTGAAACCACATATCATGCAAGTCAAGAACTTCCATTTCGGGCAAAAAAAAGTGCTGTAACAAAGGCCTAACTGCTGGGAACGGCGCCGAATCGACATTTCGCGGTCTTCTGTCACACTAGCTGATACGGCCGCAATATTTTCTTCACTACGCACAGTACGTAAACGTGTTGGTGGTTTAATGTCCAACAAAGTAAATTTGGTGCGAAATTTGGTCACAATCTTCCGAATAGACTGCTCAGAAGGTCGAGAATGCCGATCATAAAATGGAAGCAGCACGCGATGAACATTTCGAACCGAGCACGAATTTTGATAGTAAAATTCAATAATTTGCAAGCGTTGTTCATTTGTAAGACGATCCATGGTTAAATTGCAAACCAAACTGAAGCTGTTTGACAGTGACACAAGGTACTAAACACACGTCAGCTGTCAAAACCAGTGTTGCCAAAACCAAACCAGCTAAAAAATCACCCTTTATTTTCAATCGTGATGATGGAAAAGAAAGTTATTTCCTTTGGTTTTTTTTGTGTATTTCTTTTCTATTTATTCCTTTGGTTTAGTTGTTGTTTTTGCTTACTAAATATTTTTTAATCGTGGAGATATGACTTACAGTGACGTTTATTCTAAGGTGCGCAGGTGTTCAGTTTGACGTCGACTCGCCCGGTTGTTCTCCATTTACTAGCGCACCAACCCAAAGGGAATATCCATATAAAAAAATGTTCTACCACATTCAAAGTCTCAACAATCGTCTGTACAAAAACTGAATTTGAGTTCTCCAGAGAACTGAATTTGGGTTCTCCAGAGAACTGCGCACCCAGGCTGGATACAACATACAACACATCTCTACCCTTTTCTTTAGCAATGGAAATGTTAGCTGTGGGTATGATGTTGCTTCTCATATTCTGTTTTACTTCGCATCAGGACTGCCGAAGTGAGTACTAAGGGAGTATTCGTACTACTCTCTCAAGCACTGTACTCCCGTGCTCCCCTCGTCCTGATTGTACTCCCCTATTAAATATTTCCATTTTTTTTAAAACAAGTAGTACTTTGAGTACCTTTGTCTTTATTGAATAGTACTTTGTTAAAATACTAGCACGACTAACAGTGGCCGCTATAAGTATAAAGACAAACATTATCAAAATGTTCTGTTTGATATACAGACTGAGGCCCCTATTGTGAGTGTCGATCAACGATCGTCACGACAATTGCCGATTGCGTCGATTGATTCGTACAAAACTCTTTCACATTTCTCAAAAAAAGCATCGACTAGAAATTTGTGATCGACTATAGGCGACTGTCAAATCGACAAATATCGATCATAATCACAAGATATAATACCAAAATCAGCACTCGACGATCGATAGTTGTCGCTTATCGATCGTTGATCGACACTCGCAATAGGGGCCTGAACTACGAACTAAAGAAGCCATGCACAAGAGGCGAAATACTTCAGTATAAAACATTGTGTTTACCTTACAATATTTCAGATGATTGATAAGTATTTTTATATTTAAAATATTTTAAAGGTAATTTCACAGATGACTCGCACTCCTAGTAATTCGAAATGATAATAATTATTCAACCTCTATTTAGCCATGCCCCATAGGTATATTACATAAGTATGTGTATCGGAGGATATTGAACACATTCTTTGTGGTTGTCAGGCTATTGCTCGCTCTCTAGAGAATTTTTTAGGGGATGACTTCTTTAACACACTGGAAGAGACTGGCCAAACTTACTACAATAAAATTTAAAAAGGGAAAAAGGGAAAAAGGGAAAAGTTTTGGTTTAGGTACCATCATAAAATGGTCCCATTATGGTGCCTCGTGTTTTGTGATGGCTTAGCTTCAGAACTCCCGACAACCTAACCTAATCTAACCTAGTCGTGCCCCGCGGAACCTATTTGACCCTGGAAGGATGGGCAGTTATTGCTATACAAAGAGAGCATGAAAAGCGGTCAGTTGCATCGAAGGTAGGACGATCTGTTTCCGTCGTGTGTAATTTCCTCAACTTGGGTAAAAATTATGGCTCTGCTCTCTCATCTAGATCCGGTCGACTAAGCTATTTCATGCAAATTCAGGTGAAACATGCCGAATGCCGGTCAGGTAAGGCGTATTTCGGCGGGTGAAAACTTTATTTTTCCAACAAGACAATTCACACGCCAAAAATAGTCCGCGAATAGTTGGAAGTCAGCAGAACAAGATGTTTGCCGTGGCCATCATGTAGTCCTGATTTGAAACCAATCGAAAACATGTGGGGGATCATGGCTTGAAAAATGTATATGAGAGGCAGTACTGGAATGTGAAAGAGCTAAAAACACAAATAGCCCAGGCATGAATCGAGATCAATGGAGAAGTTCTGTAGAGCTCGATAAATTCCATGCATAATAAAATTTTCAAAGTTATGTAGAGCCGAGGAGGTTGTACGAAGTACTGAGTTTCAGTTTGATAGGTAAAACTCAAGACTTAGTTATTTTAATGCTTAAATTTCTTACTGTTATAGTTTTATACAATTTTTTTTTTAATGTTTTTGGAGTTCATTAATTCATCATACATCAAAAATTTTGTTTTTCTGTTGATTTGCTATTTATGGAAAAAAGTGAACTTTTCTTAAAAAAATCTTTAGGCTGCAGTCCAAATAAAATAATTAAGTTTTAGAGTTTCAACAGGCTAATGGTTGTTTTTGATATTGGATTTGTATCGTTTCTTTTTTGTACTCCCCTTAGAGACGAAATACTCCCCCGTAAACGTCTAAAATACTCCCATTCGAATTTTCAAAACGGCAGCCCTGCTTCGCATTCGCATCAATTTGAGTTCTCCAGCAAACTGCGCACCCATAGGCTCGATACAACACATTTTCTATCCTTTTCTTTAGTGATGAAGATGTTAGCTGTGGCTGTGGGTAGTATGTTGCTTTTCATATTCTGTTTTTCCCATGTTAACGTTTGTTTGGTTGAATTTTGTTCGATTCTCTTCTCTTGATAGTATAGTTATTGTTCGATTTCGATGTGCTCTATATTTGTAGAACTCCAACTCCATATCGACTAAAGCGAAAGCAAAAAGCAGCACAACAATAGGGGTGTTTTTTTTTTCAAATCTTTACATTGAAAACATGTTGCGGAAACATGTTTATTCTTACACACTACAAATAAAACACGGCTATGATCGCATTTTGACAGTAGCTAGATATGCATGTCGTATAAGAGAAAAATATGACCTGTCGACGTGCTATTGAAAATTTATTGAAGAAACCACGTCCCTGATGACTTACTGTTCTTGTAACAAATATAAAAGTGAGTTTGCAACGGTTCTAATTTTTGTGTATTTTCTATTTTTCAATCGTGATGACAGAACAGAGAGTTGTTTCCTTTGGTTTTGCTGTTGTTTTTTGTTTCTTTTCTATTTTTACCCGGCTATGGCAAAGCCAAAATAACCCTGTACGGGAAGAGTGGACGAATAATACAGTTACTCGGCATACAGAAAGCAACGAGTTTGCCGATGAGTTGGCCAGGAAAGTAGGGAAACTTCCGACTATGGGCAAAACTAACTGAAAAGTACGACATAAGATGAAATGAAACGATGATGTTGAGAGTATAGTAGCCCTGTTTTCAGTTTTTCTCAAAATCTTTTACGATTATTTTAATAAATTATTTTAAAAAAATAACTGCAAAGAGATATTAAAGTTCCTTATGCGCTTCCGTGCAGCGGAGGTCTTTGTGTTTTTTTTCTACCACTCGCGGCATTTCTACTACTCGTAATTTTTTCCACAATGGGCAACCTAATTTCTTTTTAATATTTTTGATCAATTTTGATATCGGAGTTCAGAATGTGTGCTTGTTGAATGTAGCCGCAGAATGTAGCAGAATGAAACACACACGAAAAGAAATAATTGAAATGTCAAAATTCTCGGAGAGGAAAACGAAGCGAACGAAATGCTAATGACTTTTGGCTGGCGCATTAATTTCTCGATTCTGCTATTGAAGAGTGAATTTGCATTTTAGTTTTAGCTGTAGCGTAACGTGTACAGCGTAGATATTTATACAATTTGAATTGTATTTTTACCCAACTAGGGAAAAGGAAGGGTTATGATCAGGCTGGGTTTGTTTGTATCTTTGAATGTGTGGATTCGTCTTGATCCGGAGAGTGTCCTAGTCTGTGTGTGACGTCGCAGAAAAATTCAATATGACAGGTGCACTAAGCAAGATGGCTGATTACCTCTTTTTCTTTTTTTCTTTTTCTTTACTACCGCCTTGATAGTGGTATCAGATGAAAGGTCCTGGCGAGTAGAATACAATACGATATGACGTCATTCTACATTCAATATGGCGGACGCCCCCAAGATGGCGGATTACCGTTATATCCTTAATATCCTTAATATGGGTATCAAATGAAAGGTTTTGACCAGTAAAACACGACGTTGCTTACCTACTTACACTCTACATATTTTCTGAAACAACTATGTATGTAACTAAAAAGTTGTAAATAAAAAATTAAGTTTAAAAAGCTAAAACCCGACTTGTGCCAGCAATAGAGTAGATACCTATATTAAATCAACAATAGGTCAAATCTTGTTTTAAACAATATTTACCCTTCAAAATATACGCAATGTGCCGCCGTTAGAACAATATTAGAGCTTATAAGCATCCCGCCGCATTGAAAATCTAATTTTCCAGATTCATCCCTCCATCCAAGAGCAGCCTAGCAATAATATTGCAAATTATTAGCATTAGTTAAAGCATTACTTATTAAAATTCGTATTCTACCATAAAAGGGAATTCACCGACGAACGTTTTGTCTCCTCCGGTGATGCCTAGTGGTATAGCTACATAGAAAATAACATTACAGATTACAGTCATGTATCCAACATAACATACATAATGTATGTAAAATAGTAGTTCTTTTATAAACTTACATAGATCAGTTGAGTTGTCCCCGGAAGAAGCTAATAAAAACATAGAACACACGATTTATTTTTGTTTAGTTTTTATATATGTACATAATGTATGTACATTATTTTTTGATCTTTAATTTACCGGATTCATTAAAAAAAACTTGTGGTTTTTGTGAATATGAAATCCCACTATCGATAAATAGTATCACCAAAAGAATTTGTAAACCAATTAATACTGAGAAAAATGTGGACCACATGATGTGCTGCAAACGGATTTACCCAAAAGACTGATTGTGTGCAATGTAAGCCGACGCTTGGTTCAGCAATTTAACTTAAAAAACTCAATTATTGACGTCATATAAAAAAGAGAAACCCGTTTTTTTGATTGTTTGTTATTTGTTGACTTTGGATATTCATGTCTGTGTATAAATGTACATATATAATAAACACTTAATTAATCATGTTTAATTTAATTTAATACAAAATGTATCTTCCGGATTTTCTTGTATTTTTTAGGTGTCTATGAACTCATCAGTACTCAGTGACAAGAGTACGTTTTGACTTATGTAGGTACTTACCTAGCGGTCTGAAAAATTACATGCTTCCATTTCCATCGGCCCCGAGCTGTCTTTCGCCATACCAAGCTTTGAGGTGTATTCGCGTTAGTTAAGTTCATAAAACAGTTTAAAGTACGAGTAAAAAAAAAAAACAAGCTAGATACAAACCTTTCTTGATAGCCGCAAAATAACACGCCTATAGTATGTTGTAAGTGCAGTATAGTCTTTAAGAGATGTCGGTTCTAACCTGGATTCGAGAAAGATAAGACTACATCTGGTATTTTGTTGAAAACAAGATACCAACTAACGTCATTGTAGCAAGATCTTTGATGGTCTTATCAAATATCGTGTTACAAAGTTGGGCACCCAAAGATACAGGCCGTGAGCTTAAAAATGGAATAAAAGACGAACACATACTCATATTTGGAATACATTCTAGTTACTTTTAATATATCAGTCTTCTTGGCTTATATTCTATTATGTGGTTAAAATCTAAACTCTTGCCATCATCTAGAACTATCTCTTCCTTTTATATAATGCATTATCAGATCCAATGGTCGCATAGACTTGCCGCTCTCCGGTTCAATAACAAAAACAGTACCATTTGGACCTCGTGCCAACTTTGACCTTTTTAGGTTTTGTTTCTTGGAGCTGCTTTTACTTCGGATATTTGATAGACAGCGAGAAATCCTTGCTTTGGGTAGTGATATTGCCTCATTTTTGATTATGCTAGTCGACTTTACATCTTCAGTTTTCCATGAAATTGAGATCTTTTTGTCTTCTGCTTTTACAGGATTATCCGTGAACAGCGAAGAGAAATCAAACATAATCGGCATATCCTCTACTTTAGTTATACACGGTTTCTGTTCTAATTTGGCAGAAGTGACGTCTATTTGCTTGGCTTGTTGTTCAATAAATTCGTCTAAATTGAGGATACTATCTGATGGTTTCGAATCTAGAAGCAAATTTGGCATAGGCTTTGAATCTGTAGACGCTTTACACGTGGGCTTCGTTAGGTATGGAAACATACAGCGTAAACTTTCGCATTTAATAATCTGTTCGTCCAGATTGATGTAGAACGGCTTGAGGTAGTTCCGTAAGCCATAACTGTAGCAATCTTCACACAGTGAACCGACTTGGTACATGGACATTTTCGATTGAAGACTGAAAACATTTGATTTTGTATTTTTTGATCTTGGAAATAGAACAGTTGTATAGTTACCTGATTATTAGAAGTAGTGCAAATGATATCTTAAATTCATAGTTGGGATACTTTCTTTACTGAAGACATTATTGTTTTTAAGTTTACTTGTGGTTTTCATTGAATATTTTAAGATTTGATTTGGTTGTACTTTAAATATAAAACGTTTTGTTGGATTGTTCAATTGCCGCTCACTACGGCAAATGACAACTATATTCTGTTGACAGCGTTCAGTACTGAATTGCATAATGTATACAATAGGTCTGTTTGGTGTGTTTTTGTGATCAAAATGGTAAATAATTTGAAAAGTGGGGGAAAATCCTCTCTTCTTTTTTAACTATTGAATATTTTCACGAAAAACTAATTTTCTTTTATTTTTCAAACATATAGTGATTGACATTTGACAAATTGTCAGAAGGCTGTTTGATAGATGTCTGTCGGTTACTCCATGGATGAAGATGTAGCACGATTTCGTAAGAGGTGACAATTTTTGACACCTCATTTGGCTCTCTGTTCTCTTGATTTTTCTCTTGATGTAAAATTACTACACACCAAAGACCTTATTTTGCATGCGAATACGTTATTTAACATACGAACACAATAGTCGCGATAATTTATTTGCTTTCTTAACTATGGTAACAGAACAATACAATCTACAGTAGAATAAATTATAATAGAAAACCTGCATTCAATAGGAGAAGAAACGGCTACATATGAATAAGGAAGAAGAAAGTATTTACAAATACATACGTATTTTAATTTACAAATTAAAATCTGTTGAAACATCTTCACCTATTTGTCGAATTATATTACATTATATTATTTTTAATTTTCAACGGCATACAACTTTTTTCTTTCCATTCTCTTCGCTCCTGAATGCGCTTATTTAAACAAATTCAAATCTGCCCAACTTCACACGATTATGCACTGCATTACCTACCTCTCTACTTGGCGCTGTCAAAACACAAAAGTAAAAGCACATACTCGTGTTTTTGGAGAAAATTCTTTAATTCTTTGGAAATTTTCGTACAAAATACAATTATTGAAGAATGGGCCTTTCCCCGGGAGCTAAAGAACGTTTAGAAACAGTTTTTGATGTTACAAAGACCATATTTCATTGGGGGTTCATTCCCGTCGTTCTCTATTTAGGTAAGAGTTTCCGATATCTGTTCGCATTGATTCTTTTTACCTTTTTTTATTAGGTTTCCGGAAAGGAGCTGAGCCTGGTATGCCACCGCTTTCCATTTTAAGCCTTCTGTGGCAGTAAACCATGGGTACCTTTTAGTAGATAAATAAAATTAGTTTGGTATTTGCCAAAAAAAATATGGTTTTTTTAATTGACAAGTGGGTTTTCAGATATCAGATGTGTTTTAAGAAAGTAGGTCATGCGCTGCAATTGCAACTGGGAATTTACTCCAACCCAATTATTTACTTGGTTGGAATTAACTTTATTCATATTTGTATGTGATTAGAAGTTTAATTCTACATGAAGAAATCTTTAGTTCGCAAGTCACTGATAAGAAAAATGTGCCGGTAGATTTGTCTTCAAGTCGTTTTCAGCGCCATCTACAACTCGACATAAGTTTCTGTGTTCGTGTACCAACCGAAGTCGAAGAAAGCGCCATCGGATTCGAAAACCAGTACACGAACCATGGAGCTTAGAATATTGTAGTAAGGGCACGAACCGTCATACTTGCCGTGGAATGCAAAGCTAGATATTCTGAACTTGTAGTTCTTCTATTAGTCACAGTAGGTTGGTATGGCGCTCTGATTCGAATTCAAGAAAAAAAAGTTGGCTGTATTAATTAACTGAACTTACTGGTAACTAGTTAAAGTAGGTGCCCTAAGATTTATAGGGGATCCAGAAAGGAACGATCTAGTCCGGATGTGTCAGGCACAGCTTCGGCTCCAGGCGCCTCGAAATGAGCTTCTAGAAACCCCGATGCGCAGCCTATGACAACGCAAACTCTGCAATGGCAAAAGGTTTCAATATCGATGTGCTTTGTTCTTCTTCGGATTTAGGGTTTGCAGTTATCATAGGCATTGAATAAATGTCGACAGGAGCATCTTTAAGGGAGGACTGCTTCTCCTACAAACAGGTTTATGTGATCTGCTCCAAAATGAGCACTTTCCGCAGGTCTGCAAGAAACTTATTCAACACAACCCATCGGCGAGAACGCGAGAAGGGAGGCTTCAAGAGTTCTTATAGAGGGGCCAACAATTCGCAAAGACATTTCTTCTTCCATTTTGATGATTGAATAAAAATATACGCATGAGAAATGTCTTCATTTTGACTCCATTCATGCTAAGAAATTAATTTTCCATTTTTTGTTTTTGTAAGGAAGAAGAAAAACGCTTTCCTTAGACAGATCGTGCGTTTGGTCTCTTTGCCCTTTGTACGAAGTTCCAATACATAAAAATAAAAACAGGAATACCAAACATTGTTAAAATATTTACACAGAAACAAACAAAGTTCCCTCTGAAAGGTGGAGGAGGGCGATGGTAAACTTTTACGGCAAAACAATGACAAGAATAATATTGCTTAGTATTTATTACCGAAATGAGAAACTTTTCCACAACTTTTAAACGACGACGCGGTAGTTAAAGAGAACACTGCAACTGCAACAGAAAAGAAGAATCGAAGCAAATACCAAGAAGTGCAATCAAACAGGAAAAAGGAATTACATTCCATTCAACTGGACATGAATTGTCCACGATGAAACTCAACTGGTCCATGTTGACGGGCACGGGGGTGGTGTTTTTTTTCTCCCTTTTTGCTCGTTTAATTGTATAAAGGTCAGGCATTGGTTTGGATTGAAAGAGGGACTAATTTGGGGATTATTTTTATGGACCTCCTTGCATAGAGAAAGATACCAAAATGTTCAAGACAAATTATCGTTTGGGGCAAATCTGAACGTTAATACTGTTTTGCTTTTTTGTCTTTCGATGTCATCAGAACAGTTCAATTTGAAGGCATAAGTCTAAATCAGAAGACCCTCCACTATTACTTGTAAAAGGGTTTTCAAGAGCGATGCACCCTTAAAAACTTTTTATGATTTGTCAATAATGACAACGGGAACGTTTGGAAATTATTGAAATTTCGAGTCGGTGGTAGCTTTAAGAAGCTTTAACATGAGGTGTATGGTTTCCATTTCCTGTCATTTTCGTAGATTATTTTAAAGCTACAAACTGTGTTTATGAAAACACTTTGATTGCCAAGCTATCTTGACGTTTCGGGTCGCCCTAGGCCAAGGTATTTTTTTTGTAATTTTGTGTATATTAGTATCTAAAAAGTAGCTCCCAACCAATTCCCAGCCATTATTGTAAAATTATAACGGTTTTTCTGTGTCGCGCGTTTTCGTGCGACATGGCCCTTAGGGATTTTTTTTTCTCCTAGGCTCATGTATGTAAGTAAGACAAAAATGTTCAACAGAGGCCGCACAATCTGAAACCCATACAAAATCCCATATACTTTCGCGCAAAAACGTATGATAGCCTGAACTGAACGCCGAAGTACTAAGTGTCGCACGTAAATGTGCGACGTGGCACTTAACGTGTTAAGGGGTTATATACAGTTAGAATTTGTAAAAAATCGAGATATATTGCATTTTCGTAATGTACATATAAATATGTAAGTTTTTTTTTTTTAAGTCAATCCGACGATTATTCTAGAAGTTACAGTACTGTCTTGGCTCTTTTACAAGCTTTAGTTTGAAATAGATCATTTTTGGTGTCTACTGAAGTCTTAGGCTAGGGTAGGTCTGTGGGCTTCTGAGAATGGTCACTTCCTCATCACACTTAGGCCCATGTGGACCCATTGTGATACCTATAGTTTCCACCCACCCGTGGTGTCAATGTCTAGGTTTCAACCAACCCGACGGACGCCTTAGCAAACTCAAACAGTTCAGATGGTGATCCATCAGATAGATCGTCGATGTGATCAAAGAAAAATTTGCCCAGGATTCTGTTTCTCAGTTGACAGAGTTTGGGGCAGTGACAGAGGAAATGGGCTGTATCCTCATGTGCCTATTCGTCACCGCATCCTCTGCATTGATATCCCCTCATGATATTGTCATCATTGGATACCGATTGGGCGACCTTTTTTCACTGCTAGAAACTCAGCGCCAAAAACGCTGCTGTGATCTGGGAGTCGTATGGAGCTGCTGATTCCAAGTTCTTCCGAGAAGCAACCCGCTCCTATACCTACATATGTCCATCTTTGACCCATCGATCGGTGTAGATGGACTTAGCGTTCTGTGATATCTCGTTTCTCTCCCACTGCTCTCTGCTTGGAAAAGCCCACGAGGGTTTTTTAAAGTCCAAGTATGGGACAGTGTAGTCTGAGTTGATATCACCATGTATTCGACCTCCAGTGTTTTGACTGGCTTAACCTGAGGGCGCTCTTTGCTGCGGTCTTCTGCATATACACTTCCAGATCCAGAAGGTTAAGTATTGTTTCAAGACTGGAGTCACTATTTGACCGACATTTTGCTATCTACTGAAATAAAACATTGCTGCTCTCAAAAATCCAAAGAACTGCCACCCGAAAGAGTATGAAAGGGTTTGAGCAACATTTATTCGAACGGGGTACATGGCATATAGTATCACACAGCTACAATCGGTTTGTTGCGCCTGAAGATTGCCTGGTCAAGCTATTTCCCGATTATGTGGGATAATAAAGTCGCCTAAGTATTGCGATTTGACGTAGTTAGATTTATGTTTTTGGGTCTTTTAAAAGAGGAAGGTTTACAAAAAGATGCAAGAGTAATGTCAATAAAACATCAAAAGACCATTTCCAAGCAAGTACTGCAAATATAGAGCGACAAATAAGCCAAAATGTAATGGAAAACTTGAAAAATAATACCGAAGATCGCGTTTACATGATTTTGTGTTTCAGAAATAATTGCCAAGCTTTAATTTTATATAAAAATCAATAAACCTTAAATTATTCAGCTTTTTATTCATACACCCCTTACTGGATCGACCTTCATAACTTGCGATAGAGCTCAGATTCAACCGAAATCAATTTTATTTACCTCAGAAAATCGTTTTATATCCTCCTCGCAGATGGTGGTGAATGCAAATATAATTTAAAATGACCAGCCAAAGCGTACATACGTAATCAATCAATTTTTCATTCAAAGCTTTTCATGCGTCGACCGTCACCAAAGCCACTGACTCCAATTTCCGCATTGAAACAGTTGAAAAGAGTTAACAAAATCCTTGAAGTTGGTAGAAAGGACATCAGTTTGTAGTCTCCGACCGCAACCATTTACGCACATTCAGTCTGGAGGAGCCTACAATCCATCACTGAAAAACTCCCAGCCCCGCCCATAAGACCAAAAGAGCATCGTTCCACAGCAATTGCCACCTAATGCGAGGACTAATTTAAAATATATTCCAAAAGAACCCTTGACTCGAACAAAACAACCGAATCTGGAAAGTTGCCCTTCTTTTCCACCTCCACTCAGATGCTCGAGATACAGAAGTGCGTTAGCACCAAATAGAGATCCTTTTTCGTGTCCTATTTGAGTATTCTAAATGTGCGGTCGGCCTGGAGCCAGCACTTCAATTCATTTCCTGTGCCAATTTTTAACCCATTTCAAAGTTTATGGGAGACACGAACAGATGAAATGTCTCCTTTCCCCCCCGCATACCTAACCAACATCATTCACAATTAAGCAAACAATGTTCCTTCAGAAGAGAGAAACCGATTGGGTTGCCACCTGGCCACCACCTGGATAAAAGTCAGACAGCATTAACTTATTGTCCAAGTGATATCTTCGCATTCGCATTGTTTGATGGGCGAATTTCTGGGATTGGCTTTTTGAGGGTACCTTTGCATCTAATCTACCACATCACTGCGATAAGGCAATAGGCCGTAATGGCCAGAAGAATGTGCGTCTAGCATTTTGCGTTGACATACACGTTAACATTATGTCCTTTTCCTCGTCCTCTCGGTCGTCGTCGTCCTAAATGGTGTGGTTTTGTAGGGAAGTATGTTTTGGTCAAGTGTGCTTTATATAAAGTTGTTCACTATTTGCCGTTAGACAGGTGAACCATGGAATTGGGTGTCCTTGTAGATTTAAGGCGATGTGAACTTTCAAAAGGAATTCTAATGGTGTACTACAGGACCAAAGTTACATACATACATATGTATGTATACGCTCGCATATCAGATCTGAAGCATGTGTGTGTAGGTGTTTTTCATTTCAAAGTTCCGAGAGATTTAATGTGAGATGTGCGTGTTTGTCGGAGACAACAGAGTGATGATGTGGACCAGCAACGAGGACACAATAAGTTTTTTTTTTCTTTGCCAACCAGATGCGGGTCATATCGGACGCCAGGAGAATAATAGGAAATTCCTTTTGAGTGAATCGAAAACAATCTACCCCTAGTGAGCAGTTCCGGAATCTACGATGTCAGTCTAATGGATTTTTACTCAGAGCATTGTTTTTGTATTGCACATTGAAAATTTGCAATTAAATTTCTTACGTTGGCTGCATATTTGCATTGACAAGAGATTGCATTTTTCAGGTGAGGTTTGTACCTATTGTGAATTTGCATACACTTCAGTTCAATGTAGAAGAGGTTTACCTCAAGAATTGCAGCCTAGAGACCATGGAAAGCATCAAATATTCATTGATTGGGCTGAGACTCAGATTTTTTGAAGAAAATCATCTACAGTTCTGCGACTCATTTTGAAGTGAATGGCTGTCTAAACCGGCGCGGCGTTGCCAGAAACCTTACAACTATTTGTCTTATTATTAAATTATTATGCAAAAGCAAAACAATAAAATAAAATATCATTTGTTAATAATAAACACAAACAAACATAAATTTAGAATTTTGTAGGTAGGTTGAAGTGGTGGCTTTGGTGGAAAGAAAACCCAAATAGCGCAAAAATGGCGCCGTTTTGATACCACAAACCTCCGGTGACCCGTGTTCAGATGTACATATGTTGAGATATTTATGTCCACCCTGTGGAGTTTAAGAAGAGTATCAGTTCTTTTGTTCTCTCTTAAATCTCTTTAGCCCGTTTCATGCCAAATGACATAATTTTTTTTACTGTTTTCAATCGTTTGGTTTTTAGTGAGTCAATCAACCAAAGCTTTCTAAAAAACATGATCTATCGTCATTTTTTCTGCCCTTTCCGAATCCGGGAACGAAATTGTTCTATCTGCCGCCATTTTTGAAATATGGCAGCTGAAAGCAGAAAAAATGTGATATTTAATTTTTTTTTCCAAACAATCGTAAATTTGAACATACAATAGAAGGCTAATACTTCGTATCTGGGGGCATAATCGATTTTTCTAAAAGATAGGACCGATAAAGTAAGGAAATTCAGTATATCGTCGGCTCAATAAGAAGACCTCGTAACTCCAAAATTGAAAATTTTACAGGAGGAACGAAAGTTTCTCACTAAGCCCAGCTTTTTAGTTAACGATGTTATTTTATATCCTAAATTAATAAAAAAAATCGTAGCTTTTTCGAGAAAAACTTTTTTTTTAATACGACTTACTGGAGTTACGAGTTTTTTCCATTCCTACCATTGGAGTTATGAGGTTTGCTGCAAAACAATTGTCGGAGTTACGAGGTTTTTCAGGATCTTCGAGTTCGACTGCATTGGAGTTACGAGATATAAAGATAAACAAAATGATTTTTATGACATTTAAATTTATTAAGGAGCTATGAGTGTTTCCATGACAGTGCGCTTACCGAGTTTTTTATAAGTTGGCATTAAAAAGTCATTTTCACTAAAAAGTGGAGTTAAAAGGTTTTCTTACTAGGTCGACGATATGGCAGATTTAAGATTTAAGATGGCGGCCCTAACCACGCCAAAAATGACGATTTTTACAAAGTCAACCGATTTGGACCAAATTTGGTATAAAGGGGTTTTTGAGGCGTGGTTATGGCCGCCATCTTAAATCTTAAATCTGCCATATACTGAATTTCCCTACTTTATCGGTCCTATTTTTTAGAAAAATCGATTATGCCACCAGACACGAAGTATTAGCCTCCTATCCAGTGGCGTTCGCAGGGGGGGGGGGGGGGGGCTCAAAAGCCTAATTGGGTTGGGTACAAATTTATATGTCGTGGCATATGAACACTATTTTCCATTTTCACCTCTGACTATTTTTTTTCCATAACCTCAGCTAGCCTTTCCTTATTGTGAACATTTTTCTCTAGAATTATGTATTATGTCATGTTTGTCTGCTATGTTCACTTTTCCACGTTGAAACAAATCGCGGCGAGCAATGTATTTTGTTGGTAAAATTCGAAGTCGAAATGGGAAAAGGAAAAATCTCCCCGGTCAGCGTTTGTGGCGATTTTTTTGACATTTCTCTTTACACTTTTCGTATATTTTTCATATTATTGCTTCATATTTATTTTCTGCTTTCTACCGTTTGATTGTGCATAGAAATTCAAAGTTAGGCAGTTTTACGGAATGTCAAATCAAAGCAGACATAAAATGTTTCGTACCTACTCGCAATTTCAACGTGTAAAAGGTACAGGCAATTTCAAAAGGCGACTAAGCAAAAAATTCGAACGTTTCAGAACTCAGCATAGTCGCCTATATTTTGTCTGTTAAAAGAAATATGGCACAGGTAAATCATTAAAACCGAGTCATAGTGAAAACCCAAAACAGCTCATTAAAATCAAGGCTAAGCCCCCCCCCCCACAAAAAAAAAAAAATCCTGCGTACGCCACTGCTCCTATCGTAAGTAGGTGGCTTATGTTCAAATTTACGATTTTTTGGAATAAAAAAAATTAAATTTCACATTTTTCCTGCTTTCAGCTGCCATATTCCAAAAATAACGGCAAATAAAACAATTCTGTACCGGGATTCGGAAAGAGCAGAAAAAATTACGATAGAACATGTTTCTTAAAAAGCTTAGGTTGATTGACACATCAAAAAGCAAACGATTGAAAACAGTAAAAAAAATGTACGTATGCCATTTGGCATGAAACGGGTTAAAGTCGTCGAAGAAAGGTTTGCGTTGCCTGACTCTCGCTAGGGCCGCACATTTGCACAGAAAATGAATAAGTGAAAAGTGACTATTTTTCATTTATTTTCGTCATTGCAGCTTCGGCAGAAATTAGTTTGAAGGATCGCTAGTTTTGCCGCAGGGTCCCCTTTTAGCCAGTAGCCTGTGCTAACTGCCACTACCTTTCTGGATATGGCACATTTTGTCAGACTGGTCCACCTGAGACCAGCTTGTTTTAAGAAGTGTGAGAGTATATTGCCCTGAACAGCACCTAACTATAGGTGGAATATGAACATAGTTGCTCTCTTTTATTTAAAAAAAAAACCAAAAAGTAATACCGACAGGTTCCAGTACGGTATAACAATTATTCTCTTATTCTTGAAGTCCCTTTTAAACTCATGTACAGGTACAGCTAACAAAGTGTTGCAAATTGGGGTCCGTCTCCATATCTACATACACATATAGTGTGTAGAAGTAAATACCTAATAAATGCCGTTTTCAATCGGCAATTGAGAAGGGAACTGTGACCTTAAACCTCTTAGTACCCCAAAGTTAGTTTTAAAAATCTAGAAAATGGTTTAAAAAAAAAATTGAGAATCTCTCTGGTGAAGATTTTTAGAATTGAAATTCGCGAAATACTGCCTCCTTACTAAGAATGGAGCCATACATTCACATGGTTTGTTCTGTAGGTTGATTGTCTTGGCCTTGGCTTGCTCAGTTAAAAATCCAGTCAGTCTTCTAATATCATCAGTTTCGGAGAGTAGCGATCCTTTGCATGTCTTGTGGAAGGGATTGATTGCTGTTTTAACCTGACGAAGTTGCTGGGTGTTTTTTCTTAATGGGATACATATCGTCGCTTGGATGCTATCTTGTTCAATGTCCATTTTTCAAAATGTTGGAAAATCGATTTTTAAAGTTTAGATTGAAAATTTTTGTTTACATCAGAAAATTTTTGATTGGAATGGATTTTTTTCTGAAAGCCTTGACAATTTTGTTTTTAAAACAAGTCACAGAAATTTTTTCTTTTATTTTGAATTAGTTATAAATTAAATCAATGAGGAAGTCATTTCGGATATTGAACAAAGTTATATGGAGTGACAACAAGTTGGTAAACTTTTTGGATATTGAACAAAAAAACTCAATATTGAACAACATAGAAAAAAACATAAAAAGAGAGGAAACATAAAGTTGATTATGTTATATAGAACAAAAATATTGTTTTATTGTTTAAAGCTGATTTAATAAAGAATTTTGAAAGAAACAAGAAAAACACATAATGTTGCAATGTTTTCTTTTGGAGCGAATCAAAATCATGTGGGTTTAAGTAAAAAGACTTATTTGTTTCTAAATTCAAATCTTTATTTTAGCAAAAAGTTAAAAAAAATACATTCTTCTTTTAGGAACGAAAATTCGGAAGTATTACTTGCAAGCATCGGTTCACAAAATTATCTTTTTGGTTTCTGGAAGATCTCTTAAAACGTATTTTAAAATAACGGTGAGGCAAGATGCTATGTCATTTCCTGAACGCCCACTTAGCGTTTCGTGCCAAATTCCACAATAAGTTATTCTGTTATTTTGACAAAATCCGGTCAAGTTATAGACAGCATACTTACGCCTATAATAGTGGCTTGAGACGTTTGCCTAAGGAAGAGAAAAACCGTTTTGAAAGGCATAAACAATAACTGCCGTATCTTCACGATTATTCTTTCGATCGATATCGCGCTCAACCTTCGCTTCATTATGATAGCTGCGATGTGTATTGTAATCTTGTGTTTCAGTTGCATTCGGATTTTTCCTTGCTTTAAACTTAGCACATTTAACGTAAATGTCATTTTAGGCTTGAAAAAAGATAAGTTGAATGACTCTTTTAAAAGTTTTCGGTAAATAAAATAAGCGACAGGCTTTTTAACTTTCTCAACATACATTTTGTGCATTTTTATCAATGAAGGGCCAGCTTCGAGATATTGTTTTTTTTTTTGTGTTTGTTCGGCAGTAGTGAGAATGCATAATTTTTTTTTTTTTTTTTTTTTCCCCCGAGGGTAGGTGAAAATCTTCCATAGACACTATGAGAATAGCAAGCGCGTGCTCATAGTAGTGTCAGATTCTTACTGACCAAAAACACCTCCCTTCGATATAAATTTGTTAGATACTGCAACTAAGTTATACTACTTATCAAGCAATTTTTCTATCACGAAATATAAACGTTTGGCAGGTTACTTTCCAATGAAAGATCCTGCATATTCCGCAATTTAGATGCGGTTAATCCTTATCTCGCCAAGTCGAAAGGTTTTGTCCTTTGTAGTCGGCGCAATAAATTGCTCTCATCCAAAATAAGTAGGACTGTATTATTAACATGTCCGATTAGTCGGTTTCTATGTTTTCGCGCGAAGCTTCTAGTTTCAGCTTCGATTGTCGGAATTCCGAGATCCCTGTGGATATCGTCGTTTCTAGCATACCACGGTGCTTGGACAATTTCTCTAAGCACTTTATTTTGAAAGGTCTGTAAAATATTGGCATTTGTTTTCTTGGTACAACCCCAAAGTTGTATACCGTAGGACCACACCGGCTTTAGCACTTGCTTGTATAAAAGCAGTTTGTTCTCGGTACTGAGGTGGGAATGTTTCCCGATCAGCCAGTACATTTCTCTATATTTGATTTCTAATTCTTTACGTTTCATTTTCACGTGCGAATTCCACTTCAGCTTTGCATCAAGTGTCATTCCCAGGTATTTGGCTTCATTTGCAATGGGAATTCGGGCCAAATTTATAAAAATTGGCAAGTCATTAATTTTTCTATAAGTGAAATTCACGTGAACAGATTTAGTTCCGTTAAGGGCGATCCGCCAGTCCCTCGTCCATTCATTTACTTTATTCAATGCGTTTTGCAGTTTGGCAGTCGTTTCCTCGATTGTTTTACCTACTGCTAGGATAGCGGTGTCGTCGGCAAACGTAGCAAGCATAGTGCCATCTTCTTTCGGTATATCACGAGTATATAACAGATAAAGAAGCGGCCCCAGAACGCTTCCTTGCGGTACGCCGGCCGAAATTTTTTTGAGCTCTGAGTATTCGTTTCCATTTCTAACACGGAAGAGTCTATTTCCGAGATATGAATCCAAAATCTCGTATAGGTACACGGGGAGTACTTGTCGTAATTTGCATTTCAAGCCATCGTGCCACACCTTATCAAAGGCTTGCGAGACGTCAAGAAATACGGCTGAGCATATCTTTTTTTCTTCTAGTGCTTTTTCGATTACGTTAGTAATTCTATGCACCTGGTCAATTGTCGAATGCTTACTTCTGAACCCAAACTGGTGGTCAGGGATTAGATTATTTTCTTCTATAACCGGTTGGAGACGCCTTAGTAATATCCTCTCGAAAATTTTTGATACGACTGGAAGAAGCGAGATTGGTCTGTATGATTTTACTTCATATGACGGTTTTCCTGGTTTTAAAACCATAATGACTTCCGCAACTTTCCATTGGCTCGGCACGTGTTTTAATCTGAGTGCAGCATTTATAATATGGAGAAGCTTAATAAATGCTCTTCTAGGTAAGGCTTTGAGAATTTCTCCGGAATGCATCATTGGGAAACTTTTTATATGTTCCTTTACTATTTTTAAATATTCTTCTGGTATAAGTTTTTTAATAAATTTTCCATGTTTAGGAGCGGAATGAGTACCCGTTTCATTATATTTGTCGAAAAGAAGTAGTATATGCGTTGCTGAGAAATATCAAGAGTCGACAGAAAGAATTTTTTACAGACATCAAATAAATGGTTTTCTTTTTCGAAGAAATACTTACACGTAAACTATTTTCTTTTTCGTTTTGGTAGCATCATTTTTACAAATTTAGAATAAAACTGCCCTTTTTCGGTGTCATTCAATTTCCAAAAGGCATTAAAAATTCGTTCGCGATCTTCATCCAAAAATTTTGTATAACAATCATGACTGGAAGTAATACGCATATTGAACAAAACATCCAGAATTGTGGATATTGGACAAGATCACAAGTTAGAAATTATGAAATAGTTTTTTTTAAAAATATACTAACAATTGTTCAATATAATACAAAAAATCCGGTCAAGTGCAAGTTATACTTGCGCAATAAGTGTTCCGTACTATGTATCAGTTATTTTAACTACATACATACTTACATATGTACATATGTCATAGATTTATGTTGATAGATCTATATGAACCCTTTCTTTACGATACGATTTCTACTAAAGATACAATGATACTTTGTTCGATACTCACATATATGTATGTATGTACATACATAAAAACATATATATATGTATATATAGGTACATATATGTACATATGCACTTGTATATCTGCAGACACAAGTAAGTACATATGTACCTACATACATAGTTTTATGGTGCACAGCACATTTCAATACAAACATATTGAGCACAATTTGCGAAAAATAAATTCAAATTTGTACCTACATAAATGTATACCAACACAAAACTTGAACAAATTACCTACATATGCATGTATGTATGTATGTACATATGTCTCGGATGTCCTTTCTCATCTGCTCAGAACAATATAGTTATACACACACACAAAGTAAAAGAAAAAAAAAACAAATAAAGCATGTATATACGTACATACATATATTCCTACATATGTACATATGTACATACATATATACCTACATTTATGTACATATGGATATGTATTTACAATAAATGTACGCTTGTGCATCAGATTTAATTTTTCCTCCCGTTAATCGTTCAATTGCATTAACTGCGTAGAATTTTGCTATTTGTCTCCCTCTCTGTGCCTGTATATACACAAATTCAATTTTTCCCAATATAGTAAAAGTAGAGACACCTACATTATAATAGGAAACCATCAAGCTTCCTTTATGTGTTATATTATGTATTATTGGTTTAAGTCTTAGGTCAATAGTTATCCGGTAGAAATATGCCACGAAAATTCGCTGCGGGTATAACACTTTTGCCATCAATTATTCAATTTTTACTCTCGTATCTACTTTTAGGCGTTGTGATATTTTTCTGGATATGTAAACAGTAGGGTAGTTGAAATTAAAAAATTAATTAAAAAAAAACGGTTAAAGTAGGGCAGTCGTAATAATTATGATTCCATCTACACTTTATTCTCAATGTTTGTGATTTTATTCAGATTTTTCTGAGCGATATTTTCGGAGAAAAAGCTCGGGACAGCAAGGTGTAACGTTTTGTGAAAAATTGTTAAGAAACTACCCCCCCAAAGTCGAAATTCAGCTTTTTAAGTTCTGGTCTGTGTTTAGGCCACTAATTGCTACAACTGTTCCAAATTTTAATAGTCTAGGTTAAGTAGTCTCTGAGAAAAAGGCCTGTGACAGACAGACAGACAGACACCGAACTGATTCCATTAGTGTTCCGTTTTGGTACGGACGAAACACTAAAAAGATGAAAAGCAGTTTATTGAACAAAAATGACATGACAAATCGTTAAAAAAGTATCATATTGAACAAAACAGTTGTCTGTAACTGGAAAACTAAAAGAGATAGAATAAAATGGTTTGCGCCAAACGAAAGAGCGTCCCAAAATTATGAAGACTGCATACCTAACTCAATTTCGTAAAAAATGTCCTTTTGAACAAGATAGCATCCAGGCGACGATATGTAAATAATGTTCTCCCAATGCTGACTTTTTGAGTTCGGAATGTTGCAGAATGGCTCAGGGGTCAGGGTCGGTAAATGAGTCAGCCGTCCCTTTTCTATCCAGGTTCGTCAGCTATTTTATATCTAAAAATAACGTGGTGGACAGACACCCACTAAAGTTTGACTTGGTTCCTATGGGAGAGGTCCTGAGGCGTTTTAAAGCAGTGCCGAACTGATTTGGAGTCAGAAAGGTTTAAGCTTAGTGCTGCTTGACTCTCAGTGAGTATATGCATGGAGACATACCTGAATGGCATAGATCTCCCATAAATTCTGCTGGGCCTTTTTGGTCCAAATAAACCAGCATCCACACGGTTCCCATCGTTGATTCATCCGTATACCAATTATAACCTTTTATGTCTCAAGTTAGAGTTTTATAATTTTAGGGCATGCAACTCAGATTGGGATCACTGTGTCGAACGTCCTGCTAATGGAGAAAGTTTAAGTATAAGTTAAGATTATGTCAAGCTCGGGAATAAATTGTTTAGAGCTTCCTCCATGGATATATGTATGCAATGTGGAGACATGTTTACCTTTGTCAATAAAAATTAAGTGAACTCTCTGACTGAAATTGTTTGCTTCCCTTGCGAAGACATTTTGTTTACTGCCAGCCATTAGAAGATGAAAGGTAAATCATTAAAAAAAAGATCATCAAAGTCTTTGGATTAATAATATAATGTATCAATGTACAGTATACATATGTATGTTGATGTTCGTACATGTTTATCACCAGACAGATGTAAATATAATTTGACACACATTTGACATTCATATTCAGTTAAAAAATAAACGTTTAAATTTGCTTAACTCAGCGGCTTCATGTGCTGTATGTACATATGTAGGTACCACCCATCTGAGAGTAATTAAAATTTGTTCTCATTCTCGCATATTCAGAGAATTAAATAAACATGAACGTGTGCCCCAAGCCAAACAAACTTCAAGAAAAGAAATATGAAAAAGAAGTTTGAACTCCAAATTAGTTTGAAAGAAACTCCTTAAGGATATCTTTCGCCAGCCAATTGTCAGCTTAAAACACCGACGTTAGCAAGAATTTATTGTCGAAGGAATCATAAGTGTTACTCCTTCAAAATAACTATACAAGGACCTAATTGCTTATCTAATGTCTTCAACTCGAACATACACCACACTAATTACTGTTCCTAATGGCAATACGAGACGGAGTCCTTCCTCTGGGTGCTGGGTGCTGCACCCTTTCACAGTCAGCATTTCAACCCCATTTTTCGATATAAGATACGAAGAGAGCTTCAGATTTCGCATAACTTACACGATTTTAAGAAGAAAAGTCGGTCCTCTGACGTTGTACACGCAAATCTAACCTCACACTCAAGCACACACACACATTGGGTAGCAATCCTTTTTGAAAGAAGGCGAGAAGGGGGAGTGGGAGTGCCGGTGGGATTTTAAGGAAAATTATGAAATATTAATTTACGACTGACAGTTTTTCGCACACTGTGTCTCGGAACCAGAGAACAACGAACGGCACATCCCCAAAAGTAAGTTTCTTAAGCAAAAGATTCTATACGTTTACCCCTTTTGTGCAGGACTACGCCAGTGACGAGGACGACGCGACGACAAGGGTGTATGAATTTGTGCAAATCTTGCGATTACTTAATGGAATTTTTGATTTTGCATGTGTAGCACAGTTTGGTTGGCACATACGATGACATCCTTTGCCTGCATCGCGCATAGGGTAATCGTATGTGTAAGGATGAGACACTCACGAAATTGGAAATTGATAAGTAGGAGTGCGCGTCCTTTAAATGAGACTAGGTACAATTATACAACGACTGTGGATCGACACCGAGAGGTGGCTCCTTGGAGCAGTGCTAATTTTGATTCTCGCATAAATTACGAAATAAGGACACGAATGAGTGCGTGTTAGGGTATCGCGAGTGCGAGGATTGTCTGAATGACGTTAGAGCGAGGATTCTAAGGATTCTGTAATTTCTAGTTAAATAGAAATTGATAGCACTGCACGATTCAAAATTAGTGCTTGTTTGTGTGTGTGTTCCTGTGCAAATGGCAAAGTCAAATTAAATTCAAATCTTATTACGGATTAAATAGAAATTAATGGATGACGTTCGGATGTATAATCGGTGTTCTTTTCAACATACACCGTACATGGAAAGATATTTCGTACATTTTCTAATTTTCCAATTAGAGTTAAAACGTTTATTTAAGTGTGGCTATTACTTGTGGGCTTAGAAGAGGCAGTTTGTCATTTCCACTTAAATTTTACTTTTACGATATTGACAGAATTCTTTGGAATAATCACATGATGCTGTTGCGAATTATCCTTAAAACCATTTAAATAAGTAATGAGATGTCTACAAGTATGGCAGCCTAAGGCTAAGTGAAAGTGAGGATAATGATTTTTTTTTCCATTTTTTCTTCTAAAGTCCTGGAATCCTGAATGAAAATACAGTTACGGTCTACAAAGAAAAGCCGTAACTGCAAGCAAGTAATGCGAATCAATTAGATAAACATCCCTTCAAACTTGGGTCACCTGGCCACCTGCGTTAAAGCAGTGTTACCAGACAATTTTCTTGGAATCTGCCAATGCTGGGGAAGAAAAGTGTTGCTCCTTTTAGCAAAAAATATATTCTTCAATATTCCTTGATTTTGTCAACGAAGAAGAGAAAATGGGGAAAAACCAGATCAGGAAAAGTGTCAAACCCTAGGTAGTCCCTGGAATTTGTGCCGACTTATTTGTGTTGTGTGACATATGCATGTATAGTCGGCGATGGTCTTATAGGGTGTTTGGTCTGTTTCTGTTGAAGATCATTCATTATTTCATTGAACTATTAATGGCTCAATAGTGTTGGAATAGAGATATAAAACCTAATAGAGAACTCACGGGTGCATTCACTTACCTCATTTTGAAGATTTAATTCTTTGGAACGGAACTGTACTCACTCACCTTACTTAATTATTAAAATGGGCTTGCAACCCGTGAAGGATACGGTAGCCGTCCATCCTCTTCGGTCCTTAGTATTCTGGCATCCTCAATAGCTTGGTCCTTAAAACGGAGGTTGGTTCGGTCTTCCTTGTCATATTGGACTTGGCGGCGGAAATTCGAAAATTTTCTTAGCTGGAGTAATATTGTTCATTCGGTCGACGTATTTTGACTTTTTGGACTACATTATGTACATCTGTATATCCATCTTCATACAGCTCATAGAATTCACGTTTGTATCCTCTTCTCTATTTGCCCTCTTCGTATATGGGACCAAATATTGGACGAAGAATTCTTCTTTCGAAACTATTCAAAATCAGTCTTGCTTCCTATTTATCGTATGACATTCGGCACCATAGAGCATGACTGGCAACGGCAAGATCAATGTTTTGTAGGTGTTTCACCAAACCGAAATAGCAGCAGTTTCCTAGCGTTAGTCTTCGTCGAATCTCCATCTCCACTAAGGTGTCTTTCGTGGAATTGATGTTTACTCCGGGGTAGGTAAACTTCTTACCCACTTCGAAGTTACTGTTGTCAACGGTAAATTTTAGTCATAGGCGGTGGATGGATGTTTATTGACAACGTGTAATTGATTCCTTGCTTACTTTAAGGTCAACGCGTTTCGCCTGTTCTTCAACTGCCGTAAATGCTTCTATGATATCGGAGCGGCCGATGATGTCGGCATCGTCTGCATATTCCAGCAGCTGGGCAGATTTATTGAAGATAGTGCTAACCGTGTTTAAACCTGGCTTACGTACTATGTGTTCCAGAACTAGATTGAAATAGTCACATGATAACGCATCTCCTTGCTTAAATCGGGTGAACGTTTGAAATAGTTCTGAAGTGCTGTTTCCCAACTGCACATTGCAGCGCGTCTTTTCCAGCTTAAGGCGACATAGTCGGGTCAGTTTTGGTGGAACTATTTTCTCGTTAACTGGATGTAGATGTTCTTCCTCCCCTTCCACTCTCTCTACATGATACCCAGCAGTGTCTGGAAGTATTGCCTAGAAACGTTTACTATATTATTCCATGTGCTTCGGTAACTAGGTTTCCTTCACTATTTCAAAGGCCTGCATTTCGAGATGGAAACCAGCTGCTAGTTGCTTAGCTTTTCTGTAAGACATCCTGATGTTGTTTTTATCGCGGGAATTTTCGATATTCTTGGGCTATATGACTACGTGTGCTCTTTTCTTCCTACGCAGGATCTATATTTCATCCTTTCTTCTTCTGGTCAATATTCTTCCCTTGCTGCTCTTGTTTTGCGCTGCAGCCTTTGTTTGAGTGCATTCTCTGTCAACACTTTCCGGGGATGGCTGGTAACCAACAGTGGTCTCGGTTACCTCTTTGATACTGTCGCGATTCTGGTTCCACAGATTGTTGGGGTTTGTGGATGGTGAATGCAAGGCCGGGAGTCTCTTGCTCGGGCGCTTTCTATAATCTCTAGCTTATACATTCGTGCAAAGCCGTCCAACGTTGAGTTTCTTTTCCTGGACGGGTTGTAGTTTTTTCTGGTGGACAGTCGAGCTCTAGATTTTGCTTTTAAGAAGAAAGGGCTCAGAATTTTTGGACATACACAATTTTGTCTTTCAATTTTATTACATCCTCCGAATATTAAGGGCACTGCATGGAAGTAGGTAATGTTTATAAACTAACATTTTCTTTAGAACTTAGTCGCAGCACTACAACCCTGAAGCAGGTGGTGGATAGTTAGTCCGCCATTAAAACTTCCTTACTTAATCACCACTTCCGCTAAATTAGTAGAACTGTATAAAAAATAACTGACACGTGCAATCAATCGGCTTAAAAACACTCTCCCTCGGGTTACCGACTACAACAACATAGAGGGAAACACGAAAGCCTATGAGCTGGCCGGACGTGGCTCAGCCCTTGTTGAGTCACTTGCGGTGGTAGAATACCTTCTGTTGGAATTGGGACTCATCAACGGTAAACTCTTTCAACACTTTCCAGTTGAAGGCAGCTCCAGGTAGGGAACCTAAATAACTATGCCATATCCAGGAAGATTTGACCCGCTTACAATAAAAATAGATCATATGACCTGGGGCACGTTTCACCAACCACTTTTCACTTTGCACCTTGCAACTTTGCAAAAATATAATTTCCTGCAAAGTAAAGTGCAAAGTGTTATATTAAAAATGCAAAGTTCTCACGACTTCGCACTTTGCAATATTTCAGACCATTTTGCAAAGTTAAAAGTGTAAGCGTTTCACCAACCAAAATGGGAACTTCGCATTTGTAAACGAGTTTTGCAAAGTTGCAAAGAAAACGCTATGAATTCATATATTGTGATCTCGCATCGGCCTTAGCTTAGAAAGTCGACTTTTTACAGAGAGAATATTAAAGGTTTCTGGAGAAGTTGGATGTTAGTAAGCACATTGCATCTTTAGCTTAAAAATTAATATACAAATGCAATACGGTTTATTTTTTTCAGGCTAAAAGTAAAGGGAAAAATTATACAAAAATAGAAACTGGGAGTAGAAGAGCGTCAGTTTCAGATATTGTCGATGGGGATATTCTCGACGTAATAGAAAATGATTCACCTACTGTTGAACGACTAAATTTGCAGGTGGCTTTAGAGTTGTTGTGCTACCTACAGAGGCAAATTCTCAAGCTACTTAGCTTGAGCTGTAGCTTTACTTGTTCCATGCATAGATGTGACTCCATGATATTAGCTCCATTTCCAATCCGTGGCCGTGGCGTAGTGGTAGTCGTCGTCGCGTGTCATGCGAAAGGTTCGCGGTTCGAATCCAGATGGCTTCGAAGCATTTATTTCTCAGGAAATAAAAATAAGTTGATCAGTTTCAGAAGTTAATATTGAAACCTACTGCGAAGGCATAACACTGGCAGTAGGATGTTGAATATGGCTGAAGAAATTGATCGCACAAACTATAATAATAAGAAACATCTGGAAAAAACTCCTGTGAATCATAAGCAAGTACAAAAATAATACACAACTCTCCAGTTATCCTGGACACCACCCATAGAGTTAGTTGAAATTGAAACCTATCATCTGAGTTTCCTACTACTACGTAGGAAGTATAATAAAAGCATTACAAAAATTAATTAAACAGATTTAAATGATAATGGCAGGTTTTCTAAAAATTTAAAGCAAACATATCAACATTTGAAAACAATTTATAGGTCCGGGAACAAAAAGTAAAAAAGTTAAAAAGTTTTATATATGGGAAGCTAGAAATTGGTTCCCGAAAATTTGTCCGTTTAAGGGAGCTTTTACTGTATTTCCTTAAGGACGTTTCAGAAATGTCTGCCATAAAATTCTGTAAAATTATTAAGTTTACCAACTCCACAGGATGGATTTGATCATCAGCAAATCAGGTTATTTTGAGCAGTGCCATAAAAAAGGCGGCCTAGCGCTAATTAAATAAAGAGAGACCTGTCATATAGAGTGGACACCGTAGCGCAAGTGGTAAGTGGGTCGGACTACTGAGCCAGCGGTCTTGGGTTCGAATCCCGCCGCAAATACCTAAAAGTTTTTCACAGTGCCCACCTCATTTGTGACGATTGAGCTTCTCAACTCGCTGTAAGTCCCTTCCATTTGTGCAAAAAATATAACACGCACACACAAAATGGTTGCAAGAAGCAGGCCCAGGTTCACCTCGAGCTGTAGCGCCAACTAAGTAAGTAAGTCATACAGAATTCATATTACATATTTTGAATTTATATTTATTTGGAGGGGTTTATCTTTATATACCTACTTAAAGTTAATTGATAGAGTAGGGCGATATATTAACACTTAATGTTAAGCGTTATACTCTTAAGTAGTTGATGCAGATTATTCCACCTCTTTTCCTGTGCATTAGATAGATGGCACTATGATTCGAATCATTAGCCATACGTTCATCCATCTATAACTCCCAGATTAGCTGATGACGGCTTAAGTACACGCGAATTTAATTCAAAAAAAAAAAAATCACTTCAATCTTGTCTCCCACTTATTTGACCCACAAACCTAGCACTTTGAGTTCACAGCAGCATAACGCCAATGAAAATAGAAAAATCACCTTCCATCTCCACCGAGGAAAATAAATAAAAAAAAAGAATGAAAGGAAAAAATGAAAAAAATAAACAAACATTCATGATACACTTGACATCATTTAGCTGTCAACATAAATTCCACTCCATATGCAGCGGTTCCGTTATCCGTTATAATAGCATGCATATGACAGCTACCACAACAATCCATTTGCGTAACTCCCATTTCTCCATTAGAATACCTTGTGCCATCAGGTTTTTGGTCAGAATCTAACTCTCTATGTACCTCCGTATGTAGGTGGATACATACATATTTGGATTGTCATCTAGCCACGCTGACGTGGTGTTAATTAATGCAATTACTCGCTCTGCTGATACAATAATCCCGAACATCGTTGTTTAACGAATTTCCAGTGAGACGCGGCGAGTCCCGACACACAAACACACGTGTCATAGCTTTGTGTATCATCTGCCCATCCAGGTGTGCAATTTTCTGTTACCCGGTAAAAGCAGATCGCCAGAATGGCTAGAACCACAAATTCCACATCTCTGGAAATATAGCGAGACATTAGTCAGTTTCAGTCAGTGTCAGCGAACGCTCTGAGGATGCGTGTGGTATAGGCAACGCTTAACATCATACTTGGGACAAAAAGCAATTAGCGGTGATACGTGTGTTCTTATTAAGTAAAAGCGAGTGTGTTTGTGTGCGCGGACGAGTAATGAAACTTTCGGAAATCCTGCAGGCTGTTCAATTGGTGAGAAGGACATAGGACGTAACTTTTGACAGAAGGGAATTTTGTTAATTTCAAGGATTCCATTGCAAAGTAGATCAAGTCGGGCAATCAAGGGATTCGGTTTAATAAGCATACACCAGCAGTCACGTATGCGGATATGTTACCTGGTGGGATTAGTCATCAGTCACCCTATGGACATTTGCTGTTACATCCGCAGTAAGTGAGAATGTTGAAGGATTATTTAGAATGGTGTTTTTTGGTTTTGTTTTAATCTGCGAAACGATTAAAGAGTGTTTGATATAAATTTTGTAAATGAAATTTCAGAATTTTATTACAAGTGAACTTAACTTTCATTCGTGAATAAATTTTCAAAAATGATTGAAATAAAAATAATATTTTTTTTATAAATATTTTATCATTAGCATTACTGTCTCGTTAGAACTCAAAAATTAAAATAAAAACTCCAAAAATGACCATCAGCTTAAAAGTATGCAATGCAAAATCTTAACCATTAAATGCCCAACGACATCGATTTGTTTGTGAAAAATATATTATATGTTAAATGAAACATAAATATTGAATCAGGTGCCGAAAAAAAATAAATCAAGTTATTGATAAAAAAACCGGTTGTATCTTTAAAGATACACTGGGCATTAACCCCTCAAACGCGTTCTGAAAATGATTTATTATGAATACATTATATCATTTCACATAATATAATTACATCCGCATAATTTTTTTTATCAATTTAGTGCTACGAATTCATAAGATATTTGATAAGAAAAAACTCAATTTTTTTAAGTTTTATTAAAAAACATTGCAGCCAGTAATTGTTTAAATAATAATTGCAATTTGATAGTTAAGAAACTGAGTATTTTATTGGAGGTAGAATTTGAGTCAATAAACCCAAAAATATAAACTTCGAAGTTTAAATGCTAATATTAACGAAGATATCATGTTTTGAATGGTTGTATCTTTAAAGATACACTGGGCATTTAAGGGTTAAGTATGTATCATCACAGAAATAAGAACACCAGAAAAACGTTGCATATCTACAGGTTTTACATATATGCGTTTGAAGCTCCATACAGAATCTTAACAAACAAACAGATACGAGAGCGAGTTAGAATTGCATTGTCATCCAGTTCTGAGCTATGTTTAAAGTTTTAAGTTTCTGCCTCTAAAGCTAATGTAAAATCAATTGCAAAATTTGTACCGAACATTAGGACAGACGAGAAAGCGACCTAATAAAAGTGCAGTAAAAAAATCCAAAGTTGAAAATCAAATACATATTTAAATAAAATATTCTTAAACAATATTTTGACATAATGTATACATGTTATCTTTTAGGGTTAGTTCAATAACCCACGCGCTGAAATGTAAAGGGTCAGTCACATTCAAATTTAAGTGCAAAAAGTTGAAACTTGGAAAACTACACGCATACGCAGATTCCATCTGATGAGTAGAATTTTTCAAACCTTCTATAAAAACAATACAACTCAATCACATAAAAGCAAATACGCACAGGGAGCATTTTGTGCGTGGAAGTGTAAAAATCGAATAAATGCGCTAAGAACTATGCAATGTGGGGTTTGTGTTAGATAATGCTTTGAGAGTGTATAAGTAATTGAAAATTTTTAAAACGTGGAAGCTAGACTGTGCTTAGGAGCATTCCGAAAAGTTTAAAAAGTGTAGAAACCAATCTTCTTCGTCTTCAGTTACGGTAGATAGAAAAATAACTTATAAGTTTTTTTTAGAAGGAAATGTGCAGTCAGATAGTGCTCTTTGATAATTTGTACTTAATGAACCTCTAGTGATGAGCCGTAGTTGAGTCTTTATAAACAGTTTGCGGAACTCTATAATGATACAACTGTGGGGTTGAAGGACAGACTTTTGAGAACCAGCGGTCCTACAAAGCGATGGGAGTTATTGCTAAAGAGCAGAACTGTCGATAATGTGACCCTTGAAAATGTAAATGATCATTTTCACATGACATACTCCAAAATGTGATCTCAAAACAAATTTTTGATACTCGAATGTGACTGTGACCTTTTTCTACAAGAAACATCAGCCCTATTTGGTTTCACTCTACATTCCGCTTGAGAAATTCATCATTGATGAATTGATGCTTCCTTCTACATAAATTGGTAATTAATCAGAATTTTTAAACGTTAATGCGTTTTTATATAATAAAAAATTAATTAATTAACATAAATAGGTGCAGCTTACTATCACTTAAGATCTATGTTATATAGGTCATTAATTATACCAACATTCAAAAACGAAAGTGTGTCCTAGTCTGAAATAGCTCGAACTAATTTTTGGACTACTAAAATTGATCTTGATCAAAAGCAAGATCTCGTATTGTTAGATCTGTTCCTTTACTTTCTGCTCGAAAAATAGCAAGTTATTAACTTTCAAGGAGTGAGGGTAAAGTTCTCTCAGGGAGAGGCAAAATTACGAAAAAATAAAGAAACGCGTTTAACCACAAAAATTGCTACAAACGAAATGTCATAAACATATGTGAAGCAAAAGTAAACAGAATGGTGTTGTACGATGAATTTGGGTTTTCAGCGTCCACTCTTGATGATATCCCAGAATCAATGCAGTATGGAGAAAGCTCTAAAGGGGGTTGGGGTCACAATCCCGAAAATTCAAAATCCCGAAAATTCGATATGGAATTGTATTGCTTTGTCAATAAGACTTGACCTGTTTTGCTATGATTTATTTATTTGAAGTTTGTTATACTTATCATTATATATGCAAATAGGCGAAGGCAAAACATTTCAACCCCTTTTTAACTGCCTTAAGCATAACACATTCGCTTTTTTTTTTTTTTGTTGGAAAGGTTGTGAAGCCTAAGACCTAAGACCTAAGCCAGGAAAAAAAGTAGTAAAATAATAAATATTCTCTCGCATTCAGTCGGATTTCGACCACAGGCCATACTAGTTTTATTTAATATGTTAAATAAGTTTTCTTCTAATTTTTATTTTCCTACAAAGAAATTTTTATTTTCGTTTTCGGGATTTTGGCCTTTCGGGATTTTGGATTTTCGGAATTTTGGATTTTCGGGATTTTGGCCTTTCGGGATTTCGGTTTTCGGGATTCTGTTCGACTCGAGAGATGCAATTGATTGCGAAATGCAAATTTCATCTTTGTTCTTTTCTTTTGATTATTTCACTTTTTGCACTAAAAAAAATTGCAAACAATTCAAAACAAAAGGAACAGCTGACTTTGACGAGATAGTTCACACCGTCAGAAATTTGTTGGGCAAGAATTCGTAAGATTTTTCAGTGAGTGGAAATTTTTACTCTCTCGTTGCCTTTCTCTTTTACTACTTTTTTTGTGTTAAGGAACAATTTGTGGGTAAAGGAACAGGCCTGTTGTTGTAATGCACACAAAGCAACGATCTGTGCATATGGATCACCGGCGATTATAAAATACGGCTAATATACAGTCATGGACATTAAAATAGAGACGTCTAGGTGGTAGTTATGTTATTACCAATTTTAAACAAAATGGTTGGAGGAAGTAAAACGCCATCTGTTATTTAAATGTTGCCAGTCATTGTCTACAAAAATGCAAGCACCTTTTGTCATTTCCGGTTTAGCATTTGCCTCATGATCATTTCATTTGTGATAGAGTCCCTCCCACATCGGTCATTAAAATAGAGACAACTACGTTCTAATTGGAAAATTAAGCAAAAATATTTGAAGTTCGAATTTGTTGTAACTTGTAAGTGTTTAAGTTGATTATGTGTTTCTAGAACAATATATTAACCTTTTTTTTCTTTTTTATTATTTAAAAGTATAAAAATTATAATATTTCAAGAAAAGGATGGGTCGTGGAAGACACTGCACGGTAGAGGAAAAAGCCGTTATTTTGTCCCTGAGGAATGAAGGCAAGTCACTTCGGCAAATTGCGCAGAAAATTAACCGATCAAAGAAGATGGTCGAAAATGCTCTGAAAACACCAATTGCTAAGAAACAATTAGGCCAACATAGGAAAACCACTCCACATGAAGACCGCAAGATAGCTCGTCTATTGAGATTTGATCCATTTATGTCTCCAAATGACATCAAATCAGAGCTGAGACTACAGATGTCATCACGAACTATTCGCAGAAGGCTGGTCGAAAAAAATTTACACGGAAGAATAGCAAGGGCGGTATCTTTACTGCGAAGAAATAATATCAAACTTCGTATGAAATTCGCAAAAGTTCACCTCAATTGGAGCGGTCCAGAAGGAATAAAAAAATGGCGAAACGTATTGTGGACTGACGAAACAAAAATCAATTTGTTCGGAAGTGACGGCAGGAAAACCGTTCGAAGGCCACCATTGCAGCAGTTCAAGCCACAATACACTGTGAAAACGGTGAAGCATGGAGGAGGATGTATTCAGCTATGGGGGTCATTTTCTTGGTACGGCGTTGGCGCGATTCGTTTGGTTGATGGAAACATGGACCAGCATCAGTATGTGGACATCTTAAGGGATACAATGCTGCCTTATGCGGAAGAAAATATGCCGTTAAGATGGGTCCTGCAGCAAGACAATGACCCCAAGCATACATCCAGGTTAGCCACAAAGTTTTTTGAGGATCAAAATATTGATTTAATGGAATGGCCATCGCAATCTCCGGATTTGAACCCCATAGAAAATCTATGGGGTGACTTAAAAAAGGCTGTAGGCAAACAATGTACGAAGAACAAAGCCGAATTATGGAACATAATCCAAAGGGAATGGTCTCAAATTCCAATTGAGAGATGCCGACGTTTAGTTGAGTCCATGGCGAATAGATGCTACGCAGTGGTTCAAAACAAAGGTCAGGCAACTAAATATTGAGCTTAATTTTATTTTGTTCCCAAAGAAATATGTAAAAATATTTAATTTTGTATTAGTCCTTAAGTGTCTCTATCTTATTGTCCACCTGTTTTCATGAATTCTTAGTTTTATTTTTTTCAGATAATACTGAATACGCTCATTAATCAAATAAATCCAAATAAATATTAAAAAAACACAAACCTCCGATTCTTATTTTTCAAAATTTTGAAGCTTATCCAATTTTTTTTCAATGTCTCTATTTTAATGTCCATAACAGTATATATATATTTACATCGTTAAATAAAAATATTTTTTGTTTTCCTTTGCTTCACAATAATCAAGTTACGGCGTTAGTAAATAACGCCCAAATCGATTTGGAAATAACGTCCAAAAAAATCTCGAACAATTTATTGTTGTAATTTTTTTTAGTCATTTTGGATGTAATTTAATAATCAGGGTTCATTTTATAATAGGCAGTAAAGCCCAAAGTAACAAGCGGAAATATTTGAAAAGGAAATAATGCCCGAAAAAGGAAATATCACACAAAACAATTAAGACCAAATGAAATAACGCCCAAATAAAATTAAGAATTGCCCAAATGGCAATATTGTTGAGTAATTTCTGCTGAGAATGTAGAATGTCATTGAAAAATGCAAACCACTCAAAGTTCGATGACAGATACAATTTTTACAAAAACAATCCCCGTTGAAATTTTTTGGGCGATATTGCCTTTTTATAACTTGGGTGATATTGAGTTTTGGGCGTTAGGCAAAGACTTTTTGGGCTTTATTTAAATCTTTTTTTTATTTTTGGGCGTTAGGAATTTTTTTGGGCGCTATTGCCAAATCGATTTTGGCGTTATTGCCTAACATTAGTAAAAGAGATTCCATCTTCCTAATGAAGGCAGAATGGCCTTGCTTAAATGGTTTGAAATTCTCCGAATTGATATTCCTTATGAAGGATATACAGTTTGAACGTGCTAAACGTTTAAATCACAAATTAAGTGCTTTGGTTGGTTTCCTTTTCTTCTTTCTTTAGAAGGCGCTGCAGATCCAGGGCCTATTTTTCGCAACCATTCGTGTGTGCGTGTTATATTTTTGCACAGTGGCTTAGAACCTCCTCATGACAAATGATACTCTTTGAATCTATGTCAGACATTCGTCAGACATCTAATTATAGATACGTTTTTCAATAAAGCCAATTTTCTTAAAGCCGGGTGTTTGGATATATTTGTTTTAAAATCAGGACTTTTTATGATAATTTTCGAACGCGTATCAGTTCTCTTAAATTCAGTTCAGTTCCGATTAAATCATTTTGTCAGATTCTACCACTATAAAGCATGACTGGTGCTCCCCTTTGATAATGATACCCTTTTCGTAGATCATTACTCTTTTTGCCTGCTAATTTGTTGAAATATTATTTTAAAACCTTTACATAGATTTATTGTATTATTTAAGACATCTTCTTTTATCAAATTTGTGTCAAAAAGGCCTAACGTTTTTCTTACAACCTCCAGCTTTACGGTAGAGATCACTACCGCATGCGGGTTAAACATAATAATATTGTACATGGACTACCACACGGTTGATTGTTTTAGCTGATTCTTTTTATCTTATAAGTGAATGTGCCTGCAAACCGATAGAAGAAACAACAATAAAAATAATGTGCTTGGTGCAGTACACCAAGCTATTGGAGCAAGACTGTTAATTTCAACATATCGTATCGACACACCCTAAAATGTCAGACCCTGTCAAATGAACTGATTACTTTTGCAAGCACTGAACTTGTATTAATTTTTTCTACCGAGATTCGTTGTTCTTTTTGTCTTACCATATTCTACGAATAGGCCTGTTATTTATCGAACCAAGTACATAAGTAAGTCTATTGTGCAAGCATTTGCATTGCCCTCGAGAAGTGCTCAGACTTGATAAATGTACTTGAATCTACATTTTGTCATATTTAGGTGTTCATAGAGCATGTGCTCCATATTATCTCCCTCTTTATAGCAGAGTCGACACGAAATGTCTCCAGTCAATTTAATATTTTTGAGCTGGTATCTGAGTGGCTAATGTCTTGTAAGATAACCAGTTAAAACCATTAGGTCTTCTTTGATAAAATCAAACAGCTTGAAAGCTTTGCCCTATATAGACAACTACTGTGTGAAACCTTTGACTAACTCAGGCTGTTGAAAAAGCAAAAAACTTGGAACTCAAAAGGCCAAATATAGTTGACCTTATTGACTGGAAATACCGTGCACAGGATGTAAAAGTGAAGTCTTCAGAACATTTTTTTTTATACAGCTTACAGCTATTTTTGTATTCATTACATTCATTAACTTTTACCAGCTTAAGCACATTAATAAAATATCTATCAACAGCTATGGCCATCGAGGACCAATTTCCGGTCTAGCATCCGTCGCCCATGGCCTAAGACTTGGCGGCACTGGCACAAGTGCAAGTGGAGCATATGGCGGTCATTCCCCTCCTGCATATCATCCCACCGGATACGGGTAATTAGTATTAAATTCAATAAAGTAACTCAAGTTAATAATTTATCCTTACTAAATTTTACATGATCTCCATCCAATTTCAAGCGGTCACATGGGTGTTCCCAGTGGTGGCCATCCAGCACCGGCAGGTTACGATTATCATGCAGCTACTGGACCTCATGCTCCACTTGCTGACACCACCGGACCAATGCATTCGACGGGAAAATCCAAAGGCAGTGGATCATCCACCATAACCGCACTCACACTACTATCGTTCCTATTTTTTCTCAACATACTGCAGGGCTGCCTTAAGGAGCACATGGAAACGATGAACCCAACGGTCATGGTAATGACGGCCGGTGTAAGTCGTACTAGGGTCAGTAAATTAGCGGAAATGAATTCCAGAGAGCAACAGAACACTATTTCACATTCTCTGCCTCAGTCAGTGCTGACGGCGAACCGAGGAGAACCGGCTGGCGGAGCCGCTACCATAATCGAGGACCAAGTTCCCTTTAATGGTGGAACTACGAAAATTGAATATAACAACCAGAGACCTGACCCCGAGCCAGAGTATTACCCGTCGTCCTATGCAAATCGAACGATGACACTGGTCGATAATAATTATCAGGACCGTTACCATCGTCGCCATTACCAACGTCTACCGGGAGCCTTTTCCTCACCATCGGCATCATCATCGTCCTCGTTGTCGTCGTCATATTCCTCCTCCTCCGCATCTCCATCGAATTCTGCAAGCAATAATTATTATCCCGATACGATGGACCCATACTACATGAGGATAAATTAACTTCATTTGCATCTACGCGAGTGTGTGTGTCCTCCGATTTATATGTTTACTTTAATAAAATTTAGGGACTGTCCTCCTTAATCTATAAGACAAAGTTCCAGTGTTGTCCTTGTCGTTAATTATTGATGAAATATTAGATTGCTTTGTTTTTTTTTCTCTGTTTGCTGGTTTCAATCATCAGCGAATGGCTCCTTTGAAGTGGAGTTAATGACCGTGATGTGATGCTAATAAATCTCTTGAGTTAAGAAAGTTCTATGACATGCACAAGGATTACGGAAAGTTTAATGTCGGTTAATTTGTTGCGACAAAGTTTCCTTTGGCGAAGACTTATAACTCTGATGGTAGAGTACAAAAAAACACCAGCCTACGGATGGGTTGGGCAGAGGCACCCAATTCACTTCACCGAGCAAATCGAATCAGAGAATTTCTTTGGGAAGATTCACTAAGATGACACGTGTGACAAGTGCGCATGTAAAATAAGTCGCCTAGCTCCTAGGTAACGGGAGCATTTTGACTTTTATATCTGCCACATGGTGTTAAATTGGCACACGGCACGTGTAAGTAAGTTGAGTTTTAATTTTTTTCGGTTCAGAAGATTACTGCTATCAGCGATCGACAAAGATTGAAATTTGGCAGCACTGAAGTGCAAGTAGGTATGTAGCTGTTCGAACTGGTGACTTGTTATCTGCCAACTCATGTCAAATAAGGCATACGATTGTTTAAAGCCAAAGTATGCACGATTTGAGGTTTATCTGTTAAGAGGCGAATTGCGGTTTTAAAGGAACAAAATTGTACACATTCTGACTTTTCCTTTGCAGCCAGATTTTAAGCGTCTCTGTAAGCTAGTGAATCAACCTATGATTAGTCAATCATCTGCCTTTTTCAAAATAGAACGAGAAATAGAAAAATATACATATAGGTACATACATATGCTATGTAGATTAAGTCAGGCCCGTAATTTCTTTGAATCATGAACGATTTCGGCAACAGTATGAGATTATGCAGGGTGTCCTATTTTGGGGTATAATCAGTTAAACGGAGATTCCTGAAGGTTTTGGGCGGTCTTTTTTCACCACCCTCCAAGTTAGAGCCCGTCGAAGTAAGGGACCTCCGATTTGGTGGTAAGCCCACCTTAAATGATATACGACTAACTTCTGAACTACTTCAGATACAAAAATAGTTTTGTACTTGAAGACTTCATATATTATTTCTGCGGTGTTTGGTCAAAAAGACATAAGTCAATTTTTTGCGAAATTGAGTTGAGTATGTAGAACGATTCAAAACAAATCTATATTCGTAACTCCACATGTGTTGTTTTGACCGAGCGAAAATTTTAAATTTTTCAAATAATAACATGGTCAAAACAACAGTTAACTCATGAAAAACATGAATAGTATTCTTTTGTTTCAACTACTATTCACATTTTTCTTTTGTTTTTTATTTTTAAACTTAAATAAATGTATTTTTTCAAAAAACTTGCTACTAAAATTATTTTCAATCTGGATCTTATCTCAACCCGTTGAAAAAGATCTAAGTATCGTTTGGTCAAAACAACATATCTCCCTCAAAACATGTTTTTGGGACGATTTTTTAAATTGAATTAATTGATTGTTGTACATCTTATAATTTATATTATTATGGCATTACAATATAACTTTAATACGTAAAACTGGATTTAGAAGGATTTATTGAACTTTAAAACGCATTTATTTCAAAACTAAGATTTAGGATTTATTTCTTTTTGACCAAACACCGTAGATTTTATACAGCAACAAAAAAGTTATGGCTCCTTGATCGAAATTATGAAAATTCGTTGTTCCAATTTGGGAGTCGGACAGAATCCCGAAAATTCAAAATTCCAAAAATCCAAAATCCCGAAAATCCAAAATTCCGAAAATCCACAATCCCGAAAATCCACAATGCCGAATATCCAAAATCTCGAAAATCCAAAATCCCGAAAATCCAAAATCCCGAAAGACCAAAATCCTGAAATTGAATATAAAAATTTGTTTGTATGAAAAAATTAGAAGAAAATTTATTGAACATAAGTTACAATCTTCAAATAAATAAAACAACATAAGCAGTTCAAGTCTTATTGACAAAAAATATTTAAGAAACGATCTCTGACAAAGCAATATGTAATACAAGTTCATATCGAACGCAATTCACATTAAAAACTTAATTTCAGAACGTAAAGTTCCGCGTACATCTTTTTAATTTTTTTTTTTCCTTAATAAAGTAACGTATCAGCCTTGGGGAGGGATCCGGATTTAAAAAAAAAAAAAAAAAAAAACGTTTTCTTATTCTTTGGTTGTCACCGAAAATTATTTTCGATATATATGTACATTATATAAGTTCATGTTTTCACACGGATTTACTTACTTAGTTGGCGCTACAGCTCGAGGTGAACCTGGGCCTGCTTCTCGCAACCATTTGTGTGTGCGTGTTATATTCTTGCACGAATGGAAGGGACCAACAGTTTTTTGCCGACTCCGAACGGCGAGTTGAGAAGCTCAATCGTGACAAATGATACTCTTTGATGCTTGTCAGACATTCGAAAGAGGTGGACCCGGGCAGCACTGTGCAGTAGTCCGAGGCGCTTACCTCTACACCACGGTGCTCACTAGACGTTTAGGGCCAAAAAGAACCACAAACTCCTAATAACGCTTTGAAAATATTGAGAAAGTATGGCAGATTATCTTTCTATAAAGATGCCAGACTTGGTAGCTAGTTTACCGAACCGCTGTTCAGGGTTTTGGTTCTAATTATAAGTCCGCATAAAAAGGTACTTAATTCTTCGTTTGCTTAAATTTGATTCTATAGTTACGGTATATGTCCTTGTTTTTGTTTAAATAATACTATACATATATTGTGTAAAAATACAAATTAATTTTAATTTGTCATCACCAGGGTTCGGATTTTGTTGACCAAAAGAAGCCAAAAAAGGCAAAATAAAACGGCAGAAAAAGGCAAAAAAGGGATTTAATAATAAAGGTTTTTATGCATTATTATTAACATTGTAACACAAAACATTTTGAAGTTCTACGGTAACAATCGCCTGCGATTACCTCTCAGGAAAGCTTTGAAGGAAATAAAGGACCTTTCAACATGGGCAGAGCATAATGGAGCCAAGATAAGAGATGTCACGTCCTTGACTTTAATATTCGAGTTCAATTTAGAGTTTGCAGCGCCGCCATTTCGTTAATTTGCTAAAAAAACCGCGTACAATTTTTTGCCATCCCATCTTCAGCTACTGGCCCTTTAGCTTGTTGTAATTTCTCCTCGAGTCCGTTCAAAGCCTTTAACACCTCTTCTTCTAAATACCTACTACGCATTGCACTAAGATGAAGTGATCAGATTAAAATACATACAACTACTAGGAGTCACCTGTAATTTGTAAACTCTTAAATATGTGGTCTTTCGGGTCAACTAAACATATTTTTTCCAATTTCACCACAAACTTTTGCCATTGGCTTGAATCTTTACATGAGTCTTGGGGCATTTTCAATTCAATGACACGCAACAATATATTTTGGGAACAGCACGCTTGCAAACGCAATATTCAACAGACTAGCACGTAGTATGACCAGTATGTCACAAAATATGAATCTATATGAAAAGGCGCACAGTTACGAAAAATATACTTCCCAGATGTCTAACGGTTTTTGTCAGATGGAAAGATGGTAAAAAAAACTGCGGTGAATACCTGAGATTGCACGTACGGCACAAGAAAAAGCGCAATTATGGTGAGTTGATACAAATGTATTTAGGGTTGTATTCGTGTGTAGGGATTTTTTTTTTATACGCGCTAGTGTAAACAACGCGTGCAGTTATGTGCTTGTTCATACGAAGAAAAGTCTGCTCTCATAGGTGTGGACACTGAAATTTCTTTCGTGTGAACCAGGATAAATCGTAAAGTTAAGAAGAAAGTGCACAGCTACTTTGACAAATAGTACGAAATAGGCAAAAAAAAGGCAATATGAGTAAAAATAGGCAAAAAAAGGCAAAGTCAACAAAATCCGTTCCCTGGTCATCACATTTTTATAGAAAAGCTATGTGTTTCTAATTAGTTTTCCACCACTGTATGTCGGTATATTCTGGAATAATTTTATATTTCCTTTTTATCTTATCTACCGTCTATTTCTCGTTTCGGTGAGATTGCAAATTGTAACTGATAAGAAAAACGAAGCTATAAAATGATTCTGCGTTTTTCGCATTGCACTAGTTGTTTTCAGCAAGATCGCGAGTGGTGTAGTCTTTCGGACTACTTTTCATAGGATAATTAAAACTGTGTAAGTATGAGTCTATCCTATCTTGTTTAGTTTAATGTTTGCTTATATCAGTGGCCACAAGTCATAACCGCCTAAGTCTGTTTTTCGTACTTTTCAGGAGAGCAGTTCAAAGTTTCAAATCTTCACCGCAAATCAGGTATTGTTCGTTTTATAAAACTTTTTCCACAGAACTAAAGGAAATGTGTTTCCTTAATATACTACATAATAATAATTTGTCTACATTAACTAAGCAAAGAGTAATTAGAGAAAAAGACACTTAGGCTGTTATAACTTCTTATTCGTTAAAAATTCAAAATGCATAAGTTGAGTCTAATTATTTCGAAGTCAACTTAGGTTGTTATTCCGTGCATACTTTTTTCATGTTAGATTTCGTATATCGACTTAGGTTAATTTTCCACCTGAAACGTCTGTCAGTGTCAATAAAAATATTACCTATTTTTGCTACCATCATACTAAACTAAACATTTTTCTCCTAAAATAAAAACAAATATTAATATTATGTAATACCTTTATTTATTATTTAGCAATATTTGGCTATTTTGTTACATTAAGAGTATTAATTATGTTACACAAAAATAAAATAATAATAACAATCATACACTCATACTTGACTTTTACATAAGTTATATTAAGTCTGTTTGGTATCTTTCTTAGGTCAAGTGGGCCAACGCTGTCAAACAATAAATAATTTGAAAAGTGGGCGAAAATCCTTGCAGACAGTGGAAAGTTCGTAAGACAGTAACCAAACACTTTTGGGTAAAACCTGTGAATTTGTTTTTGTTTTCCACTAACAACGAAGATTATGATTATGACATTTCACAAACTGTCAGATGACTGGTTTGACAGCGTTGGTCAACCTCACCCAAGGAAAAAGTTGCTGTAAAAATTCGTAAGTCTCTCAGTTGAGGGGAATTTTTCGAACTCTCATTTGGCTCTCTATTTTACGAATCTTATGAATTTTTTGGGTTACCGAACAGGAAATTCGTAAGAATACTACGAATTTGTACGAATTACACAGTTACCAAAGAAACGTAATATTTTGCTTAAATCTAATTGCTAACTCTTTAGCTGTAATTCATCTATATAATATATAATTATTAATAAAATCTGAATCTGAATCTAATTTGAAATCTGATTGTTGAACAGCGCTTAACACTGATCTTTGCATCATCTACTTTTCTTCTTTGCGTACGTCATTGCGGGTAAGACCCGAACCATTTCAACACAGTTTCTTTAATTCCTAACCTATCCAGCTTATCGATTAGGATTTCTAAGTCGATTGTTTTAAAAGCTCGTCTCAGGTGAATTAAAACAGCAACATTTACTTTTTTGAGTGAACCTCAGATTTCCAATCCGCAACGATTGTATTTAGCAGCGTTTCATAGCTAGATCTGCCTCTTAACTCTGACTGACACTCCACCAGTAACTGGTGCATTTTTAAAGATGCTGTTATATTACTCATTCCAAAATGTTGGCTTCATTGAGTAGCATATTAATCGGGCGAAAAGCAGCTATTTTTATTTTTGGGGTTTCAGGACTCTTCCACGTTTGCGGGAAAGCTCTACTGGTCATTGATTTATTAAGAATCAGTTTCGGACAAATCCAGTACAAAGCATCGCTTCGCTAATCAAGCTTACACTTAAGATATTTGCGTCTTTTTATTTTTTATGTTTTTTTTTTTAGATATTTCCAAATTCATTTAGTGTTATACATTTAAATTTAAAGTTTTTATTCATTGGTTGAATACAATTTACATAAGTCAGGAAATGACTCTATTTAATTCACATACACTCTCAACAAAGAAAACGATAAATTTAATTGATATCATTTTACAGTCATTCACTTCAACATTATCTAAAACAACACTTTCTATTGCACTTTTCTGTCCAAAGATGTAATGGTCCTTCATATAGTTTTTTGGTCTTGAGCTGCTTGTATCTTGTGGCTAACAACTTCATCCTTTGCCTTGTCAATCGCTGATTTAAATGATTTAAAATGATCTATATTTATAATTTTTCTTTTCAATTCTAATAACTTTGAGCGCCTTATCTGGAAATTGTCAATACTCTTTACAATACTTTACATTACTTAAGGTGGCGCTACAGCTCGCGATGAGCCTGGGCCTGCTTCTCGCAACCATTTGTGTGTGCGTGTTAGATATATTTGCACGAATCAATTGTTTACCGACTCCGAACGACGTGTTGGAAAGCTTCTTATGACAAATGATACTCTTTGATTACTTGTCAGAGATTAGAAAGAGGTTGCACAGTGAAAAATCCTTTAGATGTTGGACACGTGCTGGGATTTAACCCGGGCAGTATTGCGTCGTAGTCCAACGCACTTACCACTATTTTACTATCACCGATGATCCATGTATGTAGATCTTTGGTTTGTGTGCATTACAACAACAATACGAGATCTTGCTTTTTATCAGGATCAATTTTCGTGATCCAAAAATTAATACAGATATTTCGCTCAAGCATGCACTTTTGTTCGTGAATGTTGCTATCATTATTGACGATTGTCAAGAGTATACAGATAAGAATAAGAAATATTATTGGTAATCCAAATATTATTAAATATTATTATGTTCGAATAAATTAATATTCTGTTCATAATGATATGACAGCGATGTGATAGGGAAACTATGGCTACAAAATATTATTCTTAATTGGTATCTGGTAAAAATTATTTTTTTCTTCCTAAAAGAATAAATCAAGCGCATTCAACTTTTCATTTTCATTGTATGATCCATATATGTACATACATACTTAGATCATAAGATCATAATAAAATACTGCTAAAGCCAAGTGCAACATTTGTCCTGATCTATGGGACATTTTATTTGCTCTTTTCAACTTCTGGTCTTCAAACTTATCACTTTCTAAATTTATTACCACTGAAATGTTGCCTATTCACAACGACCAAACTCAACTTATGACTCACTTCTTTCGAAATGTTTACCCATTTTTCTTTTAGAATAAGGAACTAAGTTGAGTTATTTTTCGGTTTTTTTACATTCAAATATGGAATAACAGCCTACCTAGAGATAAGATTCTCAAAATGTCATTTCCTGATTTGGAAAAAGAACCTAATTTAATTTAGACTAATCAAAAATTAAAACTGTAATTTGGAATAACAGCCTAACACCAGTTAAGAACGCGGAATAGCTTCTAAGTTTAAAAAAATGACTTAGGCTATTAGGTTTTTAGAGAATAACTTCTGTTTTAGAACAGAGACAAATATAAAAAAATTAGTGGACGTAGAATTAGACATGCTAAAGACGATGGTGTCAATAACTCAATTATGTCCTAACTCGAGTTAAGTGGTTATGGTTTGTGGCCACTGATATATTAATTTAGCTGATATCTTCAATAAATAATGAAATAATTTCAAAATGATGCAACACTGACTCTCTGCTTGAATGTTTCTTTTATTGTCAGGTATTTTCTGCTTTGAGTCGTACTCGTAAGTGAATTCTTTTAATGTTGGAGTAGAGTTTGTCCCCTGGAATCACTCTGGATAATTGGTCGGTTCCAGGAGACAATCCCTAGTGATTCTTCTAATAAGAAACTAATTCTAGTTTTTTTCTTCGCAGACAATTTAAACTTTATCATTATCAGTATCCACTTGTTCGTAGTTCTACTGCGCAATTGAAATCCACACCATGATGTCATCCACCAGTAAAACGACAAGTATGCCGCCAGGCATTAGTTCAGGAAGTGTCAAAACTGCAACTACGATATTAACAATGACGATTATTTCGAAAACCTTCTTTCTTTATTTGACGACAAGAGATTCTCCGATGTCACGTTGACCGCTGCGAGTGGGGGAATCCAAGTGAGGGCCCATCGATTGATTCTAAGTGCACGGAGCAAATATTTTGCACTTATGTTCAGCAGCCCTTGCAAAGAAGTTAAATCCAAAGAGGTGACATTTGAAAACATTGATGGCAAAACTTTACAAATGGTCATCAGTTTTTTGTACTCAAATACGATTGATCTTGAAGGTGATACGGTGGAAAATGTCATTAAAGCTGCGCATTTCTTGCAAATAAAGTCTTTGGAATTAGTATGCTGTGACTACCTAAGAAATGAGCTTGATCCGAGCAACGTCCTGGGAGTTTTATTGTTTGCGGGTCAATACAAAATCACAGCGTTGTGTGAGTATGCTTCCGAGTTTGCTTCAGAACACTTTATGGAGTTGCGCCATAATGAGGAATTTCTTTTGTTAGATGTCCATCAATTAAGCAATTTAATTTCCCGTGACAATCTACGTGTTTCCTTCGAAGAGGATGTTTTTCATAGTATATTGGCATGGGTGCAACATGATCGAGAACGCCGTGAACAGTTCTCTTATAAACTTTTTCAGCATCTTCGTTTGACGTTGTTGTCACCTAAGAACTTAATTCGCTGGGCATACGTGCGACAGTCATTATTCCCAGAACGCCAGATCCGGAGCAGAATCTTAAACAACGTTTTGGTTGCGATTGATGGATGGCATAACAACAAATACAACCTGAGGGTCGGACTTTATTCGCATGATTTAAAAAAATGGTCTTATAGAGAGTGCCCGAGTCTTTTCGAAAAACGTACAGAATTTGGATTCACTACACTGAATGAGAAATTATATATTGCTGGCGGGCTTCTGGCAAACGGACAACCTTCAGATAGCGTAGATTGCTTGGATTTGAAAACGTTTCAATGGACGCGACTACCTCCGCTGTTGAAGGCAAGGTGTGCATGTAGGATGACCACGTTAAATGGTGAATTGTATGTAGTTGGTGGCTCAGATTATTATTTGCCTTTGTCATCTGTTGAGAAATGGGATCCCTTTATCGGCGCATGGAAATACATAGCTCATAGCATACATGAGTGAGCCAGTTCGTAGTCCTATTTTGGGTGTGATGGATTCCTCATTATGCGTTGCTGCTGATTTTTATTACGTGATGAGTAATGAAAAAATATGGAAAATTTACGATCTACTTACTAAAAAGTGGACCTATGGGTCCACTGCGCCACACGATTTGCTCGGAATGGTGACGGTTTCTATAAATAGAGTTGATCACTTTTTCGTAATTTCCAAAACGGAAATTAAAGATTATAATTTCGCAAACAATAACATTAATATTATTCCCATAAATTGTAGGGATAATTCATTCTACGTCAAATTTGCACTATTCAATAATAGCATTGTAATTAAAGACAAATTAGGTTTCAGAAAGTACTGTCTCGTTCGAAAAAATTGGGAAAGAATGCCCAATTTCAAGCGAGGCACTTCGAAACATTTAGTTTTGGTCTCAAGGAATGAATATTTGAAATGGTGAGCGATGTTTTGTTTTCTATTATATTGATAGTAAATATGTCCATATATTATTATCTTGTATACATACTTAAACATATTATATCTTAAATAAAAATGCAATTTATAAATTGGTTGTATCTACAAGCTTCTTACTAACTTCACTTTCTGTGAGAGACAAATCTGGCATCCGGTCTTACACACACATCCATATATCTGATCATGCTGAAATTTTGCACACGTGTATAAGTCTGGTGACAATGTACCGTAAAATGGGGTGACTAGCAACAATTTCCAATAAAAAAGCAAATTGTAGTCTATGCTCAACATCATGCCACACTGGGACATTTTTTTTGGTCAGATCAAAGAAGGATATATTGTTTATGAAAATTGGAAGCTCCAACACAAAGTGTCAAACCTACTTTCGCGCCAAATTGGCTTTGAGTGTGGATTTCGAAGCGATTTTTGTTGCTCTTAAAACTCTATAATTTTCGGTATGAAAAAGTGAAGCTTTGTTGTTTATCTCGTATTTGCGGCAGACCCCATTTATTTAGTAAGAAGATTAATTAAAAAAAGTAAGTGAATTACTAAAAAAAAACATAATATTTTAGTTAAAAGTTTGAAAACATAAATTTTTTTTAATAAAAATGGGGTGACGGGAAAGGAGTGACTAGCAAGTACACTAGGGTGAAGAACGCAATCATAATTTAATTGATTTGAATTCTTTTTTTTTTTGTTTTTATAACCATTCAAAGCTATTAAAGTTGCACCTTTATGAACGGAAATATATTTGCTTTGCATTATTTGTATTATTTGTTGAATTTTTTTCAGAATGCAGCTTAAAGTGGATTTTAAAATGTTTAAACCTAAATTTTAGTAAGTTTGTGGTTTTTTTCACTCCAGTGTAGTTGCTTGTCCCCCTTTACCGTCGCTAGTCACCCCAACGGCGGCGGGGTGACGCTCAAGGCGCCACAAGGCATATTTTGCCCAAAATTAAATAGAACGGCTTGTTGTATAGTATCGCGAAAGCGAAAAAAAAAAAGTTGCTTGTCACCCCATTTTACGGTAATTGATCACGAAGTAAATTTATGGCTGCCAGATGAAATTGTATTAAAATCGGGACACCAGGGGCCTATTTTACCAATCACTTTACATTCTGCATTTTCCAATTTTAAAAAAAAAAATAATCTTCTGCGAAGTACTTATGTATGTACAGTACACGTGCTAAGTGTTTCTTTGTGCACATTGCAATTATTTAGATCTTATTTTTCTCAGTCCAAAAGGGACAGTAACTATAAAAAAAAGTAACTCGGGCTGGAAGAGTGTTAGCTCTCGATGTTGTCGATGAGGCTATTCTCGACGTAATAGGAAAGATTCATCTGACCAAATTTGTCAGACCGAGGTGGCGATGGAGCTGTCATGCTACCTTCAGAGCTACTACTCAACTTGAGCTGTAGCTTTTGTTATTTTGTGCATGGATGCGACTTCATGATATTGATCTTCATTTCCAGCGTAGGGAAGACTGAGTACGATTTAAATAAAGGACGGTTGAAACAACACAAATATTTCGAGAACCATATGCGGTGCGCAGATGGGCCGCACGAAGCGGCAACGGGTTCGAACGAACCTGGTTTCGCTCATCGCGCACTTCAGTTGTTTACGGGAGGCCCTTTTGTATAAATTGACAACCAAAAGTAAGTATTTTTGTTCGGATATTATTCTCTATAACTGTTGCTTCTATTCATCTGAGAGTACTGAGTGTATTTTTGTGTTCGAAGTGAAGAGTGTAAAATACAACATGGTGAATGGTTTTAATGTGTCATTATTGTTACCACTACTATATACATTTTTTAACCTAAAAGAGGGGTTGGGCGATTGTTACAATTTTTCTGAGTACGGTTGAAACAATGTGTTTACTTGTTGAATACACCACCTAAACGACACAGCATAGCAGTATAATTATGCAACAGACTTCACCAAAACCCTTTACAAGTGCTCAACTAGTAACTCCTAGTGAAGTAACGTTTTCTTTTAGTTTATTTTCGTTTAGTTTGTTTTGTTTAAAAATACTGTTGATTTTTTGTTGTTCTTGTTTATATAAATAAATAAATAAATAAATATTGAAACACTGAGGACTGATAAATACTGTCAAACAATGCTAAAATTATTCTTATAATTAAAATAAATAATGAATAAAATATGTAACAATATTATATTTTGTATTATTTGCATGTGTTTTAACTGACCCCAATCACCGTTTCAACCGCGGACGGTTGAAACAATTTGGATTTTTTTTTTTTTAAAATTTAATGTAGGTACTACTAAAAATAACGCACCTGATACTAAAATGACACTGCCCACTGGTAGATAAAAACATGATCTTTCATTTAACAAACCATCATCATCGCTGGGCTTATAAATGGTAATACTATGGACGATAAAGGAAAAATCGTTTCAACCGTACCCAGTCTCCCCTATTGCAGCAAAAAATCAACGGTCACTTTGAACTCCAGGGCCCTCGCAACGATTTTTCCCGCTGATGAACTTGTCTCAAGTTTTTCATCACCGGTGGCCTCTAAACTTCTTTTTTTCTTTCACGAGTTGGTCGAGTAGTGTGAATTTTATCACTTTTTGCTATCCAATTTCCATGAACGAAAACTGCCTAACGTACGCTTCCCCCCAAAATTTCGGGGTGAAATCAATTTCTACATTTTTTCTATCAGAAAAAAAAGTTGTAATCACAACAATTTTATACTTTGTCACAAGAATAAACGTTGGTTAAAATTTACTCCACAACTAAAATTGTTGATTCAAGAATTCTCGATGTTACTTACTACATAAGAATGAACGTTCTTACATCAAGAAACAAAGTTCTTACATCAAGAAAAAAAAGTTCTTACATTTAAGAATTTACATTGTTGTGCCAAATGAGATCTTGTTAAAATGAATTAACAATAAAATTCTTGCACCAATAATAAAGAATAGTTAAGAATTTGAAAACGTCAATTCTTGCCTTAAGAAATTTTTTTTTGGCAGAAATTGTGAATAAGGTACTTACGCTGAATATGCAAATGCTTAATAAGAATCAAAAATGTAAATTGTTGCTTCCATGAAACGAATGTTAACCTGGAATCAAAAATACTTACCCTTGCTAAGACTGAAAATCAAAAGCTTATAATTAAAAAATTTAAAAATACCCAAATATTCTGATTTTTTACATATGTATGTGTTCTTGGCTATTTACAAAAACAAATTAACTTTAATAATTATGATTACTCTTCGGACGATATTTGGGAATCCTCCAATGCACTGATTCCATCCATGGAAACTCCCCAACTTTACTTAAGTTCACAAATGTCTAAGTTTCCACTATCAATATTGTATATTTGACTGACTTCTACATTATTAATTAATATATTTAATTCACTCACTTATTGAACTTCACTCACGAAAGATTTGCAACGCAATATAAGAAAACGCAAAGAAAAGTAGTTATAATTTCCGACGATAAGAATAATTCGAATAAGTCGACAACAAATTGTTGCGCGAAGATATGATTTGCTGAGAATTCAAGAATTTATTTTGTTACCTAAAGAATTAATTTTTGATTTGATAATATAATTCTTATAATTCTTCTTCAATGTGAAGAAGCATTCTTTTCCACCAAGATTTTTTTTTTTTGATGCAACTATTTTAATTGTTAAAAGTCAACAATTTCAAATATTTGGATGGAGAACAAATTGTAAGGCTTAACATTTTCCGCAGTTATTGTCAAACAACAATGTATTTCTTTTACCTTAAGTATGAAATTGTTATGAAAAGAATTTGTGTTCTTGAAAATTAAAAAAATTTGATTGTTGTTTCAAAAAAAACATTTTTGATTCGAGTATCCAATCTCAAATAGAAATATTTAAAAACAAAATACTTGAGAAAATACTTTTCTTTTTAATCTAACAATTTTTCGCTTTTGATAATATGTTTACACTTACAAATATTTGTCCTGAGCATGAGATTTTTGATACAACAACTTCAAACCAAATATTCTAAAAATAAATTTGCTACCGCAAGAACTTGTATTTACTGGCAACAATTTTCAGCTTACAATTTATTAAACAATTGAAAATCCTTGTTTCAATAATGTTTTTTTTTCTGAGTGTATATACTATGTAAAAACAACAAAATTTAGTTTTTCAAAAAATAAATGTATTAAGCGGGTCACGGCATTAAGAAGTTGCCTGATGGGTGGGCAGAAGAGTTGTCTATTGAAGGAAATTACATTGACGACTAAATTTTTGCATTTATTGCAATTTTTTAATCTTAAAACAGCCATTCAGTATCGCAATGGGTCCACATAAACTTAAGTGTGACGAGGATGTAACCATTCTTATCAGCCCGCTAACTTAACCTTCTAGCCGTTGAAAAATTGCACAATACTTATGTTACCTGCAACACAACATAGAAATCGTCAGTTTAGGAAAAGAAAAGTTTTCACTATTATAGCGGATTGCACTAATAACCGATGCCTTTTGGTGAAATTAACGCAAGCCTTGAAAAGCCACTTAGCCTTTTATTTCTTCAAAAGCACATCTCAGCATATCAGCATATCTCTAAGTCACTATTAAAAACGTTTAATTTGGTGTTCTTCCCCAAACTACTCGTAGCAAAAGAATTCATTCCCATTAAATACTATATGGAAATTTAGCTGAAGACCAAAAAAAAAAAACAAAAACCTCTATAGTTGAATGTTCTTCAAGAAACACCAGAGCGCTCCTTCAAGGAGCTCACTCACCTTCTTAAGAAAACGCCAAAGCGTAACGACTCTTGGTGTGGTCGTGAATTTATTAAAAGTTTTTGTTCTCTATTTGATTTGTCGCATGACTTTTATTACCATTGCATTTTCCTTTGCCAAAAAATGTAGTTTCTGCAGATTTTTTTTGTCGGTTATTTGCCGCCTGTGACGCCCTCTTTTCATTGCCATCCCCCTTAACGATCGACAATTTGCAGTTTTTCTACATTTTATTTTTTTTTAGTCATTTCATCGACTGCGACCGACTATTATCCGACTCTGTTGCGTTTAAGTCTTGGTTTTTTGTTTGGGGGTGTCCAACTGGGGGTGTAGACATTTGGCGCCATTTCAAAGCAACAGCAGCAGCCATTTTCATTTGTTTGGCTGTTTGTCTTTCTTTTTTGTGAAAAAAAAAATCGAAAAATATTTTTATGTGAGGGCGAGCGGGTAAATTTATTTCGTCCTTATTTATAATACGAGTACAAATGGTCATGGTTAAAGTGATTTCTCTAATGGAGTTGTAAGGAAAATTTATACGCTCATGTGATTGCGTTCAATGAGGTTTATTTAAATGGTACGAGTATGTGATGCGGAATACATTTCGATGGCGGCAGCAGTATGCCGCTTTGTTATTGTTTATGTTCGATGATGGTCATCTGAAGGACATGTACAAAAGAACACAAACAGGAAGAAATTACTAAAATCAAAATGGATACACCACTAGTGGGTATAATCGAGCGGTATAGTCGAAGTTGAAAGGCTACAGTTTGGTGCAGCGTATTGCGAATGGTGGACAGATTTTGGAAATGTCTTTGGAGTCAATGGAAACTTAGCAGATGAGCATAATTAAGCAGGTATGTTACGTGGTGTCAAGTGACCCTGGGATTTAGTACGATTGGCTGCGGAACCGGACTTGCAAAGCAAGTAGATAGAACTTCCTATCTAATTTATTATTGACTATGTCAAGTTTGAGTGATAGCTTTTAGGAAACAAGGGACATTTTTTAAGGGAGTGATCCTACCCCAAGCCGATACTGCGACCTAAAAGGTCAACTGTATCGTATTTCTAATTCTAATTAGTCTAAGAGGCAAACCATCATTCTAATAAAAGCAAGTATGTCCTTGGTTGACGAATTTTTTAAATCATAAGTTCTGAGCAGTTATTTATCCCTCTTATGCCTACAACCGCCTCTAGGCGGGGTAGAGCTAACAAGTAACGGTATTATCTCTTGTCCAATCTGATAAGCTTTACATAAAGTTTAAATATTGTTCTATGTATAGCTGTTTATATCATAGCTGTAGTGCGTTTCGTTTACAAGCTAAATTTGTTCAAAGTGAAAAATACCCTCGCAAGCACAAAATTAAATATTTTTTTGCAAACACGATTTTCATTTATTAAAAAAAAATAATAATTTCCGTCAGATCACATTGGAAAAATAAAAGGTGAGTAGATAAAAGTGTTTTTTATCGGTAAGGGAAAAACGTTTTGTGCTGCAAAGTTTTTTATATAAGCTACCAGAGTTTTCTTAAGCCCGCCTAGAGGCAGGTTCAGGCTGTTGAGTGTAGATTTTTTCTTGTTTGTTCCCCATAACTGATTCTTGTTAGGGATATCACCTAGGTAGCAAGGTTAAGGAGATCTTTGGGGAACCTGTCGAAAATGACAGATGACGAAATCGCTGAATCGATGAATGCAACTTCAAGCCCTGAAAACACTGACGGTAAAAATGACTTCGACGATGACGACAATGTTGAGGATCCAGATTTTTTTTGCTCTGAAGATGAACTCTTGATTGATCATTGTTTGATGGATTCAAGTCAAGACTTGATGGATGGAGTAAACGCAAGTCTGGACATCAGCGCTTTAGACATTGGTCATGAAGAGCCGAGTTAAGCCTTAGCATCATTTCGTTGCATCTGTTGCTGATTGTCGCTAACGCTTACGGCATAGATATAAGCAGCGTTTTTTGGATGGACAACAAAAGTGTTCGACTTCTTTCGACTTACGTTGTTATCAAACCATTTCTGTTTCGAGAGCTTTTCCACCACCCTCCAAATCTTTATGGTGGGACAGCTACAAATAGAAGTTGACTGCCCATTTATAATAAAAGAGTATAATCGAAATATGGGTGGTGTCGATCTCATGGATGGTGTTCTTGGTCATTATCATATTCATTTGAAAACCCGATATTGGACGAACCGAATATTTTTTAACCTGTTGGATGTGACAATGGTCAACGCCTACATTCTTTTTCATAGGTTGCCCAAGGGAGTAAAAGTTCAGCTGCCAAATTTTCGATCAGAAGTTGCAGAATCATTATGCTTGATTTCGAACGAAACAGACCCGCAAGCCAAAAAAGTCTTATCTTTCAACTCCAGAGGTTCGATATGACAACATGGGACATTGGTGCATATTTCACGACCATAAGGGCAAAAAGATGTGTAAAAACCCGGGATGTAAATCAGAAAAACAGACATTTTGTACCAAGTGTAAATTGAATCTGTGCAATTCAACCACAAAGTCGTGTTTCTTCGACTTACATCAACGTTAGTGAACAATATTTTCATATTTTTTTGATTTTTTTAAAGTTATTCATTCAATAAAGTATTATTTGCATAACGCCCCAACCCCGCCTAGAGGCAGTGTAAATAGTTTAACCTGTAAAATGTAAAAACATAATTTTTTTTAAAAACTAATTTCAGATTCGTTTTTATCGCACCCATATTAGTATATACTGATTTTTTGAATCAAATCAAAAAATAAGGCATTAGAGGGTTAAGTGGGCATAGCCGTAACGTCGAGGCTATCGACCTCATATTACCAGATGCAAAAAGAACCAGTCTGATAACTATGAGAAATACATATACTGTATATGCATAACAGGTGCATTAATATCCTGTCCAACTGCAGGACTTGGTGCATTGCACCTTGTGGTGGAAGAAACTGCACGTTTCTCAGAATGCCCCAAAAAGAAATAGGGAAAGGTAAATATATTAGCCATACATTCTTGTCGTTGTTTTTGACATTCGACGGAAAAGGTTGAATCAAGCGCGCCCAATTCCGCGAATATGAAAATTTAGACTAGAACCTCATTAGACGTCTCGTTCTCTGTTCCGTCGCATTTTCGTTGAACATAACGTAATTAAATTCGCTCATCGCACATCTACGGAGGGTCCAACAAAAGCTTCATAAAATCTAGAAAAACATGTTAAACAGGACACAATTCTACGGATGACGAACCTCTTTCAGGTCGCCCCCTATTTCTGACTGACGACACTTATGTGGCTCTCGTAAAGCCAAAAACTGACGAAGATCCTGAAACACATAATGGATGAATCATCGCCGTGAATGAATGACTATTATAGTAATATACTCGAATTAGGACTAAAACAACGCCCGCGACAATTTTGCTGGTAACAATTCAAAAATGGCAAGTTTAGCTACTTTAATATAATTGTAACAGATGATGAATCCTTGTATTTTTTTTTAACCAGTCATTGGTATGAATCTTGGGTTCAAATGCACCAGAGAGCAGGACCCACCAAAATAAGCAATGAAACTGATTAAGTCGATTTCACTGGAAATTGGTCAGACAATAGACAGACAGACACCGAAGTGTAAGCTTGTAATTGGTGTGTAAACATCTTTGGCGTGATGGTGTTAACTGCTAAAAGTATGCAATGGTTGCTCGTAGAATTTTGCCCAACTATTAGCTACGGCAAGAACCATTAATCCTATACACTTACCTGTCGCGTTTCATTGGAGTTTGGAATTACTGCCCAACGAGCCATAAGAAGTTTAACTTCAAAAAATGTATAGAAATACAAGTAAATGGGAAAAAAGGTTGAAAAATAAAAAAATATTGATTTACAACTGTGTTATTTTTCCACATATCGTACTGTCGGGTACTTAATTCGCCGACAACGTTCTAGCTCTTCAGATGTGTGTCCAAAAATTAACTCGTCTTGACCGATGGATGTTCAAAGCAATTATAATATCCGCACAGGAAACAAAGAAGACAAACTCAGCCCCAAAATAGATAGAACACCAATAAAATTCGTACAGACACTCGTCTGGTATACAAGTCCTGGAAAATATTATTTAATTACCATTAATCCTTGGGCTAGTCTTGTGTTTGTTTGCCAACTCAACCCCTATTGTTGGGAGTACTTCCGGCTAAAGTTTACTCAATCTCGGGGTAATACTCTTTCTCACTCACACCGCCACTACCCTCGCCATGTATTATTTAATTATATTTCTACCCATGGCATAGTTAACACCATCACCTGGGTAAAATGCTTCAGGACTTCCATCTGAATTTGGCAAATCGAAAATAATTCGGTTAAGAGTGTGAGTACGCCTTTCACCACTCATTCCACGCACAAAATACTCGTGCAAGGATATTTGTGCGAATGTGAATTTGTGCTGCGACATGATGATGAGGATAATTCGTTTTTCCTTTTTCTGGGGTTCGTGAGCTTCTTTCTTTTTCGAAGACAGATGCCACACATAAGAACAACTCATATGTACTCGTACATGCAGAGGAAGCGGAGGAACAGAAGAGCGTGTGCTATTCCGTGTGTGACTATTACAAAAGGATTTGCCCGCCCGACGCGTGTACGTGAGAAGAAATGCAAAGCGTTTTTATCCTACGTCTTTTCTTCGTACTCGCAATTTCATTGCCGTTTGCGTTCTCATCGAAATCATCGCAACGCAGAAACTAAGATAAACGAAAATTGTTTATCCTGGAAAAATTGTGTCTAGTTTTGTCATCACGAGACGATGGCGACGACGACGACGAAGGCAAACGAGTTTGTTGCCTTTGGTCTTTGGAAAATCCTTGCGATGATGGCGGTTTTTCTGGTAAACACCCCACCCACCCAGTGATAACGTCTTCATGCCGTTTGCCTTAACATGCGAGTTCAATTTCTGACTGCCATCGTATGTTACGATACGAATTCGATATTGAATTTTTATTTAACGTCAAGAGAGCAATGGGGAGCGAGTATGCAGCCAGGATATACCGAGAGTGCCTGGCCTAGGTACACAATTCCTTATTTTTTTTGCGAAGGAATTATTATATTGGTGTGGTGGTGTGAACGTTTTATTGCTTTGGCAATGAGCTGACGTCGTTCTAGATGCTCTGCCGCCGCATGATGTGCATATGGGGCTGATGTTTCAGGATATGGCGTATACGAAGAGTCCCGGAGAATATATCCTGCAATGATTGTAGGGAAGTTCGTGTCAGGGTAGGCCGTCGTAATCTTGAATGGAGATGATAGACTGCGATGAATAGTTTATGGGAGAAGGAGGAATGTTAGTATATGACGTTCGCAGTTGAATGGTTTGGCTCGAAGAAAGATTCCCATTTTCTTCTTCTTCGAAATGGAAATTGAAGGAAATTTGAAATTGAGTGGGTTTAGAATTTCGAGGACGCGCGATCGAGGTTAGTTTTTCAATTACTTCCTTTTTGAAGGATGAAGATGAGATTCACAGCGCGCATACAGTGAGCGAGAAAAAGCAAAATTGAAATGAATTTTAAACGATTTGTGAGAGAGTTTCAATGGAGTTATTTTCGGTGGTGACATTGGCAGTTGTTGGAGGAATAGGTACGGTTTTTTTTTTCTTTAGATGATTTGCAATAAATAAAGAGTAATATTCAGGTTTATACTGGCGGTGACAGTTGTCAAATTGGTGTAGATGCGACCGGTGTACTAAAGCAATTCTGATTTGGTGAATTTTCTTGAATTTCATTGCTGGAGTCTTTGAAAGTCATCGAGAGTCCTTAACATGAAGAACAGTTTTCTTAAAACCCGAATATTGTAAGTTAACCCTTTCATGTCATAATTAAGTTGGGCGGTCTTAACATTGTTTTGAGGACATTAAGTTGTCAGTCAAGCCTTAAATATGAACTGATATCAAATTCAAGGTTCTATGTTTCCTGGTTTGACCGCTAGGAAGTGTTGACTCTAATCAAAAATTATATTACTGAGCTCAAACTAAAAGTTTTTTTTTACTTTTATTTTCTCATCTTACTATCTGACATATTTTGAAAATAATATTAACTTGTTATTAAAAAGTTGTTTTAAGTGTTTTTTTTCAATTTTTTCCACAACCACTTTTTGGAATTTTTTTTTCACTTTTATTTTTTTTTGTAGTTACAACGAAACACAGCTAGAATCTGACCACTTGCAATGCTTATGTCATGAAATTTATTTTATAATGTACTCCCAACATACCAACCTATCGTGTTAAGGAAACCGTTAACAAAAAAAATGTAAAATTGCGGGACTTAGAAGCTAAAACGTCTACAGGCAACATTTGACATCAAAGGGTTAAAAACGTTACAGTAATCTAATTTTGCCTCCCTTAATCTCAAAGTAGACCTCCTGTAACGATAAGTTCACGGTCTAGTCTCAACATATCATTCTTCTTTAGGCTGCCCTCCAAGAATGACGTTCCGTACATTAGAATGTAGATTCTTGGCAGACATTGCAGAGCTGGAATTCAAAGATATTGGATCTTCTAAAATTCACAAAGAGCAAAAACTTGTTAACGAGTTGATAGGAAGAGGATTCACTCCTGCAATGGACCTTCATATCTCCGAATGTAAATGATTGCTTAACATAACCTAACCTAGGCGCTACAGTTCGGTTGAACCAGAGCCTGCTTCTCGCAACCATTTGCTTTCTGCACTAATGAAAGGGGCTTACAGCTTTTTGCCGGCACCGAACGGTGAGCTGAGAAGCTCATCACGACAAATGACACTCTTTAAATGTCTGTCAGACATTCTGGAGAGGTGGCACCGTGAATTTTGGTGTTTGCTGGGATTGAACTCGGGCAGCATGCGTAGTAGTCCAACGTACTAACCACAACGTCACAATACTAATGGGAACAAATGAAGCAAATAATTCTAAAAAGGAGGAGAACAACTTCATTCTTCTTGGTCTCGGGGCTTAAGCAAAATAGTGAATATGCAAACATTTTTGGAGAAAGAAAAATTTAATTTTCCGCCAGTCTGATTCACTTATAGAGGTTCTAATACTCATCATCCCACTTATAGAGGTTTTTTTTAAATATGATTTCAGCTTACACAGGTCAGACATTTCACTTAAAGGGGTTTTTTTTAGTAGCACAATTTTGCCCACTAAATGAGGTATTCTAATTATCCAGGTTCCACTTCACCAGGTTCGACTATAGTCGATTTCAGATGAATCAGTAAAAATTTAAATTTCCTAAACTACAAATGACTACAAATTCTTGGCAGAATAATAATTGAAACAAGCAAAATGGATTTTAAATCGACTCAATTTGTTTAATGATTTTTTCAATGCAACAATCGATGAAGTTTCGATATGCATACTGTATGCATAATGCTCCCATATCCTTTTATTCAGAATACAGGATAAAATGACCAAACTTCACCATTTGACAGGATGTACATATTTTGTTCTAAACATGAGTTTTACAGGATTTTTCCTTTTAACAAAAACAAAAATTTTGGGATTTTACTGTGTTTTTTAAAGAGATTTTGAAAAATTTTCATTTCCGCATAATTTTTATTTATTGACAAAAAAAAAAAAAATTAACATTGGATACAAATGTGAATGTCAACTGTCAAATTTCGAGTACAAATTCTAATTGTCGTCATCTGAATTGTTATCGATCTGTTCGGTACTTTCACTTATAGTTCGTACAGTATATTTTTCATTCGATGCAATTGTGCGAAGCATATCTGGAGTCGATTTAATGAATTTGTGAAATTCTAGGCATGGCATTTTGATGTTGGTTTTGACCGTAAGAATGGCTTTGAGAGTTTCTACATTCAGTCGGGGTTTTTCTTCGGTCCATGTTTTGCTTATTGCGGCGAAAACTTGTTCGACTGAAGCAGTGTGGCGCAGAGAAGACACACACAACACAACGGCAAAGTTAGTGTGGTTAGTATTTTGAAGTGCAATGGTGAAGTTAATGAAAAGCACACAGAATAATCCCGAATTCTGTGAATTTTGAATTGGAAGAGTTCAGCGTATAAATTAATTTTTAGGTGTAACGTTTTACAGGATTTTCACAGGAAAATACAGGAGGCAGGATTTTGAATGAAAAAACAGGATAATCCTGCGAAATACAGGATATATTGGAGCGTTATGCATATGCAGCATACAGTAGACTCGCGATGTAGTGATACCGCTAGAGCCCCCCGAAATTAATTAAAAGACAATATTTGAATTAAGTTAAGGTTATTTATTATATCCTTGAATACTTACATTTCGTTTATTTTTACAAATAATATTCGGAATTGTCTTGGTGTAGCAAGCGAAATAGCCAATTTCATCTGAAACCATTCAAACACCATACAAAAGAAAGCAGAAAAAAAAACGAAACCCACAGCGAAGGCAAAATACTGGCAGTTGGATGGTAGTATGAAAAAAAAAATACTGTGAATCATAAGCTATGACACAACTACTCTCCGATTATCCTGGACACCACCCATAATGCAATTTGAAGCCCTACGTCTGAGCTTCCTATTACTACGCCAATCTGTCTGTCCCGCTGTCTTGTGCTTGTACTGTGTGTATCATTATAAAGGTATTCAGAGCCCTTCTACCGTCAGCCGTTGCAATGTTGAACTATACCAGAGTAGGAAAAATATATTCTATATCTATTATAACAGACAGCTGTGACCAAAAAGCGGGTCAGCAGGCTGATATAGCAGCTCATCGTATCCCATCCTGGCTGGGTGTAGGTTCAAAGAAAACCATATGCGTTTGTATTGGCATTGACAGCTTGACTATTTTCGGGCCTGGCACCTAGAACCGATTTCTTGTTTCAGTGCACATCGCATTCTAGAGGTGGAATTTTTAAATGGCGACATTTTAAACGCAAAATTAGATTTTGAGCTTGGCAGCGAAAGGGTTAATCTAGTCTGTTTTGGTCTAAGCAGACTCTGGGCATTGGAGTTCTCCTACATGCATATATGAAGGTTCGAAAAGACACACTGAATTTCATTTTCAGTGGTCACGAACACTAATATACTTGAGTTGGTTAACTGGAATCAATGTCCCCAGAAGTCATAATCGAAGAGGACTAAATCCTGCAGGGAGTTGTCTACGCGTTGAAATCCTTATGGCAAGTAAGGAGTAAGTAAGTACGTAATCGAATCTTCATGTTTAATCAAACTCCATAAGTCTACATGGAAAAGTTTTCCCAATATTCCCCTAGCAGTGAGTCCCAAGACTTGCTCTAATCAATCGCTTTCCAACTTTTTTTCGTGATCCTCTCTGAATGTCCCCTGTTACCGTTACCCAATTGATGCAATTAACAAATTGTCTTAGCAAAGAACCATGTACTCCGTATTTTGTTAATTAACTGTGTTCGAATTCACAATTTGCGATAATACAAATATACAGGGAAACAAAAAACACCGAAACATCCGCATAAAAACTTCACCCTACCTACGTGACCATCGAATTCAATTCGTACATAATCAAAGTGCACCCCCCCACCCGCCACCCACCACCCCATACACACAGTCAATGAAGCATTTACCCAGGTTTTAGTTTTAATTGTGATTACACTAAAAGCGAGTCGCAGGAGACAAAGGAGTACCTAAACCCGGCTCGGCTACACAGAGCTAAAGAAGTTTTAATTCTTTTTTCGCCAACCGGAGTTTATCTTGATATAAATTTGAACGTGACCGGAATCCCAAAGACACAGATAGAGATAGACAGAGTTCTATCTGTCTAATCAGACCCCACATGTCAGCCAAGTCACCCTTTTCCGTTTTTGTTTGCTTTGTGTGCGGTGCCTTAGCTCTAATGCACTCGTGCTCGGTCATTGTTATAAGAGGGGGGCAGGATAAAAGTTTCGTCCTTGAAATTGAAACAAACCAAAGCGAAAAGATTTCTTCAACAAAGGAAACACTTTTTATGAAGTTGCTCCACATCCAAAGGGAACAAGAAATTTCGATAAAAAAAGGTTACTGAATGTCCTTACGCTCGGATGTCGATTTTATTTCGCTTTTTTTCAAGGTTATAACCTCAATGCGTAGGCGAAAGGCAATACCATATCATTGAATTTTTTTTTAGACTCTTATACTCACTCGTTCGATGACAACTGGTGGCAGCCCTTTACTGTTAGCTTTGTCGCCAAGGGTGGCAGAGGGAAAATATTAAAATTCCCAACATGTTATCACTTTATATGTTGAAAAAGGACTAACTGTAGGGCGGAGATGAGACACCAAAAAAAAGAAACACCCAAATGACTAAGAGCTCAGCAAAGCGAACTGAAATAAGTGCTGAAAATATCGTGCCTCGGCTACAGAGCACGCATCTGTGGGTGGAAAAAGGGATGAACGACGAAATTGTTGCTAAAATAAATATTTTATTTTCGCTCTATTTTCGAATATGGAAATTCGTTGACTAACTTCGAGTGCGTACCTCGAAAACGCATGTTTTACTTTGCAACATGCGATTTGGATACATTAAATGTTTTGAGTTTTGCGAGGATTCAGTAAAAAATAAATAAAAAGTAGGATTTCATGGCTTGAACTGTAATTACGTAGACAATTTTGAAAATTGCGGGTATAGTCTCCATTGAAGCAGAAAACTCTTATTCAGAAACGTCTTGTGGATATGATGAACTCGTGGGTTAAGTTAATCCTTTCTAAAATGTCTCCAACTGAAATTGAACAAAATATATTAAGCTTATTAAACAGATGAGCGATCGGTGTTGCAGACTAATTGATAGACATCATAGATGAATACGCTTAACTCAATCTTGACAAAAACTATAATAACTGCATGACATATGGTAGCTATAATATCAGATAGCCAAGCAGCTGGAGTCCCAAGTCATCAATCCTCTGGGAATGGTTAGACAAATTAAAGAGACTGGGTACCGTCACCATCTACTAGGACACTAGGTAATAGGACATATGGGAATAATAGTTAACAAAAAGGCGAACCAACCTGCCAGGAAAGGTGATGATACACTCTTTGTGGGCCAATTCTATAGTATAGCGGAAAATCCAACTAAAAATTAGCTCCAAACACTACAGCAGACTAACAGGGCTAAGTTCTGAAGGTCTAAGACAAAGATGAACAAACTCTTAGGTAATTTTGTATAACTTAAAAAGATTCAAAGCCATAATCTAAGTGGATTCATGACGGGCCTCTGAAAACTTAAGGAGCGCCCCAGGAAGATGAGTATATCGTATATCAGATGAAGGCTCATGTAGATTTTGCAATGAATCCAGGGAAAACCCCAGAGTGGGGGCACTAACTTAAGTGGGAAACCAGTCCAGACGATTGAAAAAATCGACTATTTTTATTTCATAAATTGTTTGTGAAACTATTCAAGAATATGTTGCAAAAGTTTCAAAACGAAATTCCGATTTGAAGGGAAATAACTTCACGGGCAATAACTTCACATGGGAAATAACTTAATAAAGTTTCAAAACGAAATTCCGATTTGAAGGGAAATAACTTTAAGGGCAATAACTTCACATGGGAAATAACTTCACCTCTAGTGGGAAATAAATGCACATTTTTTATGTGAAATTATTTCTCACTGAAGGTGGGTAATAGCTTCCCTTTTTTGTGGGAAATAATTTCACTTAATTTGTGAAGTTATTTCTCACTGAAGGTGGGCAATAACTTCACATTTAATGATTGTTTAAAAATTCGCACTAAATTTTTACTATTACTCTATCTTATGCTCAAAACTTACGATTCCATTTCAAAATTAGATTATTTTAATTTAAAATTTGTCTTGGCCATGCAAGCTAAAAAATGAAATATCTAATTTTGAAATGGAATCTTTAGTTTTTGAGCATAAGATAGAGTAATAATGAAAAATTCGCGCGAATTTTTTACTATTACATACTCTATTTTATAAGTAGATGAAGCTAAATGCCAAATTTTTCTTCATTTGGCCTCACTTCCAATTTAAAATACAGATAATGCCAAATTCAACCTTATTTCGCTCGGCTTTATTCCACGGTTCCCCTGTGTTTTTGGAAAAAAATCATTAGTGGGAAATAATTTCACAAAATGGTTAAATTATTGCCATGTGAAGTTATTGCCTGTGAAGTTATTTCCCTGCACCGATTTGAACCTTTATTATGAGCATTAAAGTGAACGCCCATCGCGTCGGTTCAGTGTCGTCGGTACTTCTTTTTCAAATGCGTTTTTCTCGAAACGACACTTTTTTTTAACTCGTGGGACTTCTAGCTTGAAAAGTTATTGTTCAATCGTTCTGAAAATTTGTGTGAATATTCTTTATTCAATTAAAATCTATATGAACTAAACTGTGGGATGATATTATTATCCGAAATTCGTTTTAAAATGCTAAAAAGGTGAAAAAACATGGTATAAAAACATGACATTTTATTCGAACTCCTCAAAAACATGCAATTTTAGTTTTTTTTGCTAAGAGTTTAGTTCATATTCTTAGAAAATATGTTGCTAATGTGAAAAAAAAAATTGTAAAGATATCAGATAAAAATTACGATTAACAGATTTCCCACGAGCAGCAAACTCGGATGGCAACCGTCAATGAACAGCAGCTTCTAACTCCACTTCTTCCAGCGGAAATAAATTGAAGAAATTACAACGTATACTTCAAAATATTAACAAAATACCGTTCAAGTTAAATTCTGATTATTCCTTCCCTGTTAAAAAAAATTCACGAAAAACACTAAAATATCGGCCTCCAAACTTGTTTACCACCTTAAAAAAGAGTTGAGTGCCTGTGTAAATACCAGCTTATGAAAGAGATTTTGCTACACCCAAACTCTTGCTGCGATTTTTCAAAGAAATCGGTTGGGATATGATATGCACAATTTTCACCCGGCCTAGGTGGAAGCTCAAACAAACTCTGCCAGGAATAAGGACGGGATCTTAAGATCACTGTGCGACACATCCTCCACGTCACAAAGTTCGGGACTCGTAAGAGGTTGGTCTTAAAAATGCCCAATTTCTGCAACCATCTTGCTGCGAATATATCTGGATTTTCTGAGACACTTTTAGCTATAACAGCCAATTATTTTGACCTGTCTGAATAACCATCGCGCGACTTTTTAACCGATACTGGGATGGTTTTTGAACTGTCTCCGTGAAAGTTCTCATTGCGGTAGAAAATGGTACTTAAATGGTCCTGAAGGTAGTACGCAATAATGTACCTAAAACGGCTTTATGGTAATTTTCAATTAGAATCGGAAATTCTACATTTTCAAATATTTGTTTTATTTGAACACAAATTTTTTAGTCATTAAAAAAATATCACAAAGAAAAATCTTATTTTAATTCAACATAAATTGCTTCAGTTCATCCCCAAAAGTTAAAGGAAAATGAAACCTTTAAATATTTATATATAAAAATTTAAAAATAAATTATAAGTTATGTAGTATAGGTACAATAAAAATAAACGAAACAGAAAAACTTGTATATTCCACAGTTATTTCAATATTTAACATTAAAAAATGTAATACAAATAATTTTTTTATAATACAAAATAAAGTAGAGAATTAAACATTCATATCAGAATTCCATATTGTAAGCGATTTTGTAGTTCTATGTAGATCAGAAAGTTCATGTCCTGAAATGATAAAGTCCCATATAATATGTCTTAGCCTTTCGGCCGTTTCTTCACATGCTTCGCATTTTACCCATTTTTATCATCCACCTCATTTTCTAAGTCTTTATAAAAATATTCTGAAGCTTTGGTTGAAGGCTGCATTTTTTTTTCTTTTGGTGCAATTGCATCTTCTTCTGCGTCTACTACACTAAAGGCAATTACACACAAATACATAATTAAATTGTACTAGAAAAACTACCAAATTACAAAACCGTCTTACATTTTACGTATTCACAAATGTATCCATTTTAAATGTTTCCCTATACAAAATAAACTTTATTTTTTTTTTACGGACTTTGCAAAAGCATTCGATAAAGTTAATCACCGTACCCTTATTCAGAAGCTATTGACTAAAGGATTCCATTCTACCATGCTTAGTTGGTTGGAGTCCTACTTGGTTGATAGGGTCCAATATGTCAAAATCGATGATTGTCTTTCGGTTCCTATTAAAGTAACATCTGGTGTTCCTCAAGGGAGCCACCTTAGGCCATTATTATTTCTGCTGTTCATCAACGATCTACCACTCGTCGTCAAACATTCTGAGTGCCTTCTATTTGCCGATGACCTTAAATTATTTCGCTCCATTAAATCAGAATACGATTGCGACTTATTACAGCAAGATCTGGCCGCAGTCAATGACTGGTGTGAACGGAATCACCTCCTTCTCAACATCTCTAAATGTCAATGTTTCAGTCTGTACAGATCTAATGTTCCTATAATGTATCAATACCTTATAAATTCTAATCTCTTACTGGAGTAACTTCTAAGAAAGACCTTGGTATCATTCTCGATCACCAACTAAATTTTAGAGAACATACGGATTATGTAGCTTGTAAGGCTAATGCGATGCTTGGTTTCCTAAAAAGAAATTCCAAAGATTTTTCCGATCCGTATACCTTAAAGGCTTTGTATGTATCTCTGGTAAGATCCAACTTAGAGTATGGCACTATAATATGGAATCCATGCTATGAGACTCATTCTAAAAGAATCGAGAGAGTCCAGAGAAACTTCACGCGGTTTATGATAAAACAGCTGAATTGGCGTATAGACATGCCAGCTTATAATTCCAGGTGTTTGTTAATTAGTATTAGCAGTCTTGAATGTCGTCGTAAGAACTTTTCCATCATGTTCGTAAGAGACCTGATTCACTATCAAATACGTTGTCCTAAATTATTGTCATTGCTTGAGTTTTACTCACCGTATCGTTGTCTTCGTAGTTATTTCCACTTTCGTGAAAATAATAATATGACTAATTACGGTCGTAATGAGCCAATTGCGAGATGTATCAGAGACGCCAACTCTATGATAAGGTCTATAGATTTATTTTTGGATTGTTCCAGAGCAACTTTTAAAGACAAACTTCTTTTTCTTTTAAACCAACCCTAGAATCATAATTGTTCTATTATAATAATATTATATCTCTTATCTTATACCTAGTTTTCTTACTGTTATCTTTCTTCATTTAATATAATGTACATAATTCTAGTTAGTCTGTAAGAGGTTTATAATCTAATAGATGAAGCAATAAATACATGAGCCATCATAAAAACACTAGGCACCTAATGGGCCCATCGCGATCCCCTGGGACCATCGCATGATGGCACCTAAACCGTAACACTTCCATCAAAACATTTAATTTCCCTGCAAAATTTTAGAATTTTATTGTGGCCTGCTTGGCCAGCCTCCTCCAGTGTATCAAAGAAGTAATGCCCTAAAAATTTCTTACGAAAACCGGCAATAGCCTGACAGTCGCAAATGATATGTTCAATATCCTCCGATGTTCCTATGTCATTGCAGTATCTGCATTCGTCCGTGTTTGAAAGACCCATTCTTTTAGCATGTTTCCTCAAGAGACAGTGCCCGGAGAGAATTCCTATTAGAGTTCTTAACTTTGCCCTATTCCAAGCCAAAGTCATAATATGCATTTTTTTTTTTTCTTTATCAATAACGGATAACACTATTGACCACAAAAATATATATTATCGCTCTCTAACCCAACATATTGGGGAGTAATCAAATCACCAAAGTCACCATAGTTGATATTGGTTATTTTGGCATTTAATGTGTTTCAGCTAACTGTGAATAAATGTTTGTTCTAGTTCGCTAGATAGAAAATTTTGAATAAATGTATAATTATTTACCCATTAAACAATTTTTTTTACAGTATTTCGGACAATCTAAATAGGTGCTTGGTACATGATACTGCTGTAATACTAAATTATGTTTTTTTGTTAGCTGTTCTTGCCTACTTTTTGGATGAACATAATATTCGCTTTGCTTCGCAAATATTTGCAAATATTTTTTTTTTTAATTTTTAGGGGTACGCTATAGCTTTCCCCGCATCAAATTTTTTGAGATTTGGTGGTCAAATTCTTAATTAAATCGTTATAAGAAATTGCTGGAATACATTTCAAGCAGAATGCAGTTACCAGAATCAAAAAAATAAATAGCGAAAGCGATCCATAAGTTCAAAATCAGCAAATTTTCATTCAAATGTTTCTATTGTTTCTATTCTTTACAATTTCACTAGAAAGTTAATTGCTTACAAAATCTTTTTTTTTTATTTGTTTTTTCTATTTTTGACCAAAAATAATAATTATAAACGAGATTTTAATTTTTCACTTTAAAATGTATGGAGTCGGTCCACTGTGCAGCGTGCTGCAAATATCGCGGTAACGTTTCGCAAAGTTCGTACTGCTTTTGGTCATCATCGAGCGCCTTCTCGCATCTCTATAGTAAATTTAATCGATAACTTTGAACGTCTTGGGGAGGTAAGTGAAGCGAAGACTCCAACTCGTGTTCGTCTGGTAAGGTCAGCTAAAAATATCGCGCCGTAGCTTAGAGTGAGACTGAAAACCCAGCTATGTGTTTCTTTCGAGATGATCACAGGAAACCACAACCACTGTGTACCGCATTTTGGATAAAAGTCATGGCCTACATGTTTATAAGGTCCAGTTGACACAAGAATTGAAGCCAGCAGACTACGTACAGCGTCGTACTTTCGCTATAGATTTAAAATGGTGCGTAATAATAACACTACAACTTTTGTCACCTTTTAACTATCACATAAGTTGGCACATATGACTCAGAAAAAATCCCTGGAAAACCCTGTCTACATATTTGTAGACACCAAAACTTTACTTTTTGTTCGCATCTACTTTGTTTTGTTACGGCAGAAACCGCCACAACTATTAACTTAATGAAATTTTATGTTAATTTGTTTTAAACTAATTAAAGGTTGGATGGCATTTTTCTTAACCCTGCAACCCGTTGCTTTCGTTAAGAGGTATGTTTATTGTCACCCTCCCGACTTCTAGAAAGGTAAACTTTTCAACACCATTGCGTTTCGTATGTTTAGCAGTGATGCTGATGTATGGCCTTGGATTATCCTTTGCGAGTTTAATGCAAAAGTTAGGTAACAATAATTTTTTCTTTTCTTTTTTTTTTAAAGAAAATTGTAAATTAATGTACGAGTGTTTGTATATGTGTTTTTCATGGTAACACACACAGAACGGGAGGTGCGGGAAAATGCTAAAAATATCCTTGCGCCGGAATTGCCACCACCATGAGTGTCTTCAAAAATAAACAAAAATGGAGAACTGACGTTTATGGCGAACGAATGCAATTCAAGAGTGAAGCTAATCTTATTTAAGTGGGCTTTTGTTGTAGCGTAATCCTCCGAGATAATGCCATTTTACGAGTACCGAGTATGCTTGTGTGGTAGTTTTTATTTTGTTGGATTAAAAGCGTTAGCATTATTTATGTATTTGGGGTAGGTACCTATAGGAACACTAGTAGTTGTCGGTGAAGTACGACATGTCGGGAAGATGCCATTTAAGTCTTAAGCTCCTTGTAGTCATTTTTGAATGTTGGCAATCTGAAAGGCATTTATTTTATTTACAACTATTCACATTTTAACAGCAAATGGCATACGTAGCTAAAAATTATATAAGATTTGATTTGATGGGAATACCGTTCATATAATTGAAACGATGATGGGAAATGGAGCTAGTCTCAGGTATTCGTCGATTGTTTCGCTGAGGGACAATAAAACTTTCCGCAAGGTAGGAGCTACAATGAATCGATATTACTATCAATAGGTCGCCCACTAAAAGTTAACCTTAAACACAGTATACTTAGTATGACAGGATCCTGAATTATAGGAACCAGGTTTGACGTATTTTCAAATGTTCAAACGACTTCTGTAGAAGTTGTATAGACGAGAAGGGAGGAAGTACTACTCATATCCTTTGCTCATAGCTAGCTCGTTCGTCTAAAAGAAAACTACGTTTACATAGGTGAATATTGTTTCAACCAAGAATCTTAATCCTAATCACAAACGGATATTAGAAGCCTATCCCGCTTCACACAAGGCTCCAAATGGTTCTCATGAGTAGCGGGGATAAATATACCCAAATTCCAATGGCCTTACCTAGGTAAGGTTAGGTTAGCAGGCATCCTTATGTGGCCCATGTGGAAAGTGGAACCATTGTGATACCCATAATAATGTACCCTCGCGTGGTATTAGTGTCTTGGTTCCAACCATCCGGACGCCCTGGCAAAGTTAAGTAGGTCCAATGGTGATCCATCTGATAGTTTGTCGATGTGTTCGAAGAAGAATTTTAACATGGTTCTATTTCCCAGTTGGCAGAGGATTGGGTACTTGGGTAGTGACATAGGAATTGGGCTGTGTCCTTACTGTCACTGCATCCCCTTCTAATTTAATCATCATTCAGACGTAGTTTTGGTGGTATCTTATCATGTTGTGGACAGTTAGTACTCCTATCAGCATTGACCGCAGTTTCCTGTCTTTTTGTAGGAGTTGCTTGTTCTCGTTTTGTCGTATTCTGGCTACAGCCTTCTTGATACTTCAAAGTTTGTTTGTATTTTCCAGCTGTTATTTGCTTCAATTAGCGATTTTTGTTCCATTTTAAGGTTACAGAATTTAACCATGCCATCGGCTTGGCCCATTCTTTCCCTTTCTGGCCAATTCATCTGTTGCTTCATTGCCAACTATCCTGCTGTGATAACCTTACAGTTATTAATTTTCAAGGTTAATTGCAAATCTCAAAAATCGCTCCATTTCGTCTTTTTGGTAGATATTATTAATGAGGAGCCAGGACTAAATTCGTCCTAAGCGCCGAGTATGGCTAGCCAATAGATAATATGGCGTCTATTTATTGTTTTGTTTGTGCAAAACTGTAAATAACGAAATACACCAATACCCCGTTTTGCGTCGTTAACCAGGGAAACACGACGCAAATCGAATTGGCGATTCCTATGTATTTTCACTACATTTGGTTTAATTGGTACCGGAATAAAATATATCATTAACAAACCAAACTATTTTTACTCTTTAATAGGTATATTTAATTTTAAAAATCAAATTATTAGAAAATCAATAAATTCCAAAGAAAATATAACTTCAATATTTTGTTTTTATGTGATATTTAATTTATTTTAAAATAACAATGGACGTTTCTGTCGACTGATATGGCTGTCGTGTTGATTTTATTAAAAATTGGTCCACGGTTTGTTGAAATTTCTTTTAAACAACTGATAGCGTCTGCCACAGATTTTGTTACTTTTAAAATACGGTTTTTGTTAGCATCATTATAAGAAAATTTTTCCAATGCCTGTGAAATAAGTTGGCGAATCCCCTTTTTACCAAAAAAATTATAATAAAAAAATAAAAGTAATAACAAAAACGCAAACCGAAAAGACATCGACGCAAATTCGAAATCACAAAATTTTGTGAACGACGCAAACTGAATTAAAACGATGCAGCTGCGAAATTACGACCATTTTTAAACGACGCACAGTGTGCAATTTTGAGAATCTAGGCGAGCAAAATTATTGCGGGTGTAAAATTAAAGTTTTTGTTACGTTTTGTAGTTATAACTTTATACCGACATAATTTAAACAATTTTTTTTTGTTAATGAAACAAGTTTAAACAATTAAAAATATATTAACGAAATGTACATATGTATGTACATACATAGAAGCAAAATAATATACGTGTAACAGATTTACAGATAACTGAAGTACGTACGTAAGTAAGCAAGAATAGTAAGGAATAGTAAGTATGGCTGAGTTCCAAAACATCAAAAATATGCGCATCGGGAAGGCATCACTGCCATTGTTATGCGATGATGCTTTAAAAATTTTGACTTTTTGGAACGGTTTGTCCATATCATTTCATCAATAAAAATGTCTAAAAAATTCTGTACATTTTTTGTGAACATTTTTCAAGAAAATATCCAAATAACAAATAACTAAGCTTAAAATAAACATGGTAGCTAGTGTTTTTTTTTTATTTTGTTTTGTCGCAATAAGAAAAAAAAATCCTCAAGTCACAACGCATCACAATAAACAGTGATGCGTTGTTTGCTTTTGTTTGCGCAGTGGTTGCTTTCATGATGCGATTTGGAACGCGATACCTTGCATCACTGCTATATATTGACGATATGGAAGGCTTGACTTTGCAGTACTGTGGAAGAACTGCGTTTTGGAATTCAGCCTATAAGTAAGGATAGAAATTAAAATTTTAAGTTCTGGCTGGTAGGCGCACGATTTTATATTGTTGCGTTGAGAGATAAGCAGGAACTATTAAGGCAAGCTCTTGATCTGCAGATAATTCTGCTGGCTTCCGGCAAAAAGACTCGTTGGCTCTTTTTAAGGTCGTACCTCTTTTAGGAGAAGAAACAGACAGTTACTTTTAAACCACAGCCGTCCCTTGCCGATTCATTATAGACTGTACTTCCTGGATGTTTTTATTCTTCAGATACACAAAATATTTATGGAAACGAACATTTTACGTACGATGCGGTCCAATTGTATTGCAGCACCAACAAGTATGACTCCTTAATTAAATGCAGAATGCGCACTTATTTGGCACATCCTTCAATTTTGAACAGCTATTGAGAAGAACGATTAATTTTCGAAATACAGTGGTGGTCCAATATAACGAATGATATAATGTCCAGTTGCATTCCCTATATCGGAAAATTCGTAATATCGAACACATTTTCCATGTACGAAACATTAAATAAATGTACAAATACTGTTTCTAATTCATAACACTTTATTTAATTTATTCATAAAGTCAACAAAACAAGTTCAAAAGTAGTTCCTTTTCCAAAAAGCAATCGCCAATAAGGACATGCTTTTGCAAATGTTCAACGCAGAAATTTGTAGCTATTTCCCGTAGACTTTTTAGAACAAGTTATTCAGAACTTCCAACGTTGTTCTATTTGGCTCTTCTTGAAGAAACATTTCAGTACTGTTCCAAGATTCCAAATCCTCCACTAAGCTTAACTGAGCGAATGGTTGGATCAAGGAGCTTACCTTCGGTTGCATGTACAACACCCAAGTTTTTCCATCGACCGTTTCCTAAACATTATTGTATTTCTTAAGTAAATTTGTCTCTCTATTTTTTAAATCATGTACACAGGTATTGAAGCAACATTCGTTACATCGAATATCATTTTTTTGTTCGTTCGCTATATAGAGCCGATAATGCATTTGAAAAAAGTATACGTTATATCGATCATTCGTTATATCGGCATTCGTTATACTGGACCACCACTGTACTATACTTTTGAGAAAGCTGGTCTGCGATCGAAGACCACGTGCTCAAAAAAAAAATTGTTCGATCTTTGTCCGCTTTCGAAACGTGCTATTTTGCAATTTCCAAGTGTAGTTCCAAATACATTAAGAGTCTCTTCATTCAACACATTATAAAATCTCAGACCATACAGCTTTCAATCCAAACACTTCATTTCAAGTTCTTTCAATAAAATAATTTTAAGGAGGTTTCCTTAATTTTACCAAAAAAATAAAATAAAAAAATGCTTTCCAAATGATAACAACAAAGTCACTGGTCAACTTTTCAAATACAAGTCACGTTCCATAGATTGCAACGCGCGGAGATGCAGCCAAACTCCGTATTACAAGTATATCCACCACATACACTGAACACTGCACACTTTAAGGAGTTTTCCTTCCATCACCCGATAAGACGACAACTTACTTCCCTTATCCATCGGACTACGACTTTGAGTATGCCAAAGCTCTGTTCTCTCGATTGGTTTGCAGAATTGCAGCCGCGCCAAGTATCAACTACTTTCAAACTTACTAATAGAAAATAAAATAAGTGAAAAAAAAACTTCAACCAAAAGACGAACTAATATCATTTTATTTTACAGAGATAAAAATATCCTTCGTATTTTCTTTTTCAAAAAAAAAAAAAAAACAAGACTGGATACGTCTCACACCCGTGACTTAAAAGAAAAAAAATATCAAAAAATAGAACAGGATCCTGTGGAGCAGGTCCTTCTTTCGAGTATTCCCAAGATTCCGGGACCCCCCCCTTCGAAGGAATAGTTTCTTCCGTTTTTTTCTACTCCAAAATGAAGATGAAAAATAAATCCACACTTTGATACGGTTTTTTACTCTTCTTCTTTTTCTGTCCTACATCCTGGCACATGTCGTTGTCGTTAGTGCCGCGCCAAAGGCTAGAAATCAAATCCTTCGAATTGAGAGAGAGATAGAGAGAGAGTTGAGATTTTATATTCCTGTTTGTTTTCGGCGTCAAATGAAATATTTATGGAGTCCTTATCGTTATACTTGGTGCAAATGACACAGATTTGATAAGAGCGCATCCTTTTTTTTTTGAATAAGGATTCGGGGTGAAAACTATTTTAATCATTCATTTCGTTTGATAGGTGGTGGTGGAATGCATCATTTTATCTTCTTCCATTGACATGTTGAAGGACGACGCGACGTGGGGTTATACGAGTACACGTAACTTTTCCTCTACGTCAGCGAAATACGCAAACCGTACCGTATCCCTGAATGACTACGAACAATGTTAAGATAATTTTTGTTATGTTTCCATTCGAGTTTTGTTTTGTCAACAGTAATGGATGATCAAATAAATCATTGTTCTCCCCCACAAAATAGGAGAAAAAAAAAACTCTATGTGTACATTAAAATTAAATTGAATGGAAACATATTATCCATGGGGGAAGGATAATTGAGCAACTGTTGGACAGATTGTTGTAATCAAATTCTATTATGTCCTTTTGAGTTAGTAGAATGGTGGTGGGCAATTCATGCATTAGTCATAAGAAGGAACGCACATAGTGTCTATTATGTTGTTAAGGAGATGGGGATGGGGAGATGAATTGTGTAAACAAAAAAAACTAATTAATACTCATATACATTGCGAGTAACTGTCAAGTCAGTATTAATTTTTAAAACACACAAGAATGAACAATGTAACTGCAGTCCTTGTACTCAGCATGTTGCTTAAAGTTAATTTAACTACGTGTTAGTTTTTTAGCTCGAGCTTGAGTCTGGATTAAAAAAGGATTTTTTTTTGGTAAATAGTTGTCAGACGTTAGCCTTTACCTCAGAGTTCAGGTCAACTGACAGGATCCTTATCACTTTTTTCTAAGTATATTCTAATAGATAAAAGTCAATTTACGGTACGAACCACTCTGCTTATAAGTGGGTACCATAACTCTTCCTCTTAAAGAGTGGAAGGAGATACCCTGGAGCACGTCTGATGTGCCTTGGCTTTGGTGAGGTTAGGTTAGGTAGATGGATGTCCACCGCTTACTTAGATTAATCAGGTCTATTGTGCTTAATTTTGTCGCCGTGGCCGTGGTGGTTAGTGCGTTGGACTACCACGCAATGCTGCCCGGGTTCAACTCCTGGCCGGGTCTAAAAAATAAAAGAGTTTTTTCACGGTGCCACCTCTTTCGAAAGTCTGACCAGCATCAAAGAGTATCATTTGTCATGATTGAGCTTCTCAACTTGACCTTCGGAGTCGGCAAGAAACTGTAGGTCCCTTCCATCCGTGCAAAAGTATAACACGCACACACAAATGGTTGCGAGAAGCAGGCCCAGGTTCGCCTCGAGCTGTAGCGCCAACTAAGCAAGTAAGTAAGTAAGTTGTGCTTAATTTTCTTAACCGGAAAACCTGGTGAACCGTTAACTTAAAAAGTACCGAATAATCGTATGATTTATAAAGCACAAAACGTTTTTCAGCTAAGTCTTACATCCGTCCTGTACCTTTACTACTGTAGCTCTTTGAATAAGAAGTTGCATATGCTGACGACTATTTCCGGCAACATCTTCACACGATCAATGAACTCATTAAAAATGCACTAATCAAGCTCTCGAATTGGACCGAAATATGTGGACTGAGGGTCAACCCCAAGAAAACAGAACTGCTTCTTTTCAATAGGAATTACAAAATCCCTCAGATAGACCCCCCTTTTTTATACGGTACCAAACTAGTTTTCACCGACAAAGCAAAGTACCCAGGTATCATCCTAGATAAAAAAAACTTAGCTGAAAGCTACCATAGCACTCTACTCATGCAAGAAAGCCATTGGCAGCAAATGGGGTATTCAACCCCGCATCGCCAACTTGGCTCTATGTATCTGTTATCAGACTGATTCTGATGTATGGCGTAATAGTCCGGTGGGCCGCCCTGGAAAAAGCCACATATACATCGTGACAGCCTAGGTAAAGTACAAAGATAAGCGTGTCTATGCATGATTGGAGCTCTAAAACCAACCTCCTCCGCAGCACAGTTTTTTGGAACAAACTTGTAGGCTGTGTTCTAGTTTCCTCTTCGATAAAGAGGAGCAAAATCACTGCCCAAAGCATGCGCAGGACCACAAAGGTTGGAGGTTCGAGACTCAGCAAAATCTTATATTTTTCATCTATGTATTTCTTTTTATGTTAAGTTATAGTAATTACATTAAAATCGGTTCAGTAGTTTACCAGTTAATCGGTTGAGAAATTTAATTTTTCGACGTGAATTTCTCAAAAACTATACAGGTTATGAAATTCGTTATAGTTTTCGTGAAATATTCAACTAACCATCTACAAACCATGATTTTTTCATATTTTTGAATTCAGGAGTTTCGAGGATAGCGAGGGGGGGGGCTAATGTATTTTTTTTAAATCTCTGCTCTGAGCCCTTTCGAATGATATCCCACATGATATATTTTTCAGAATCTTTTTTTTCGAGTTTAAATTTTGCCCACCCTGTAAAGTTGTTTTACAATATTTTTGAGTGATAAGTTGTCTCAGATATGAGGACCACCGTAATGTATTTATGTGCCAAATTTCCAGTTTCTGACTAGAACGGTTGTTGATGTTTTTATCGTGACAGACATTTTAGAATTAGAGCGAACTTATAATGGCTCCTATAACCAGATGGGTACGGAACCATAAAAAGTAACAAAGCTGTTGTCAATTTATTTATTTTTTATTTTTGGTCTTTCAAACCGTCACTTTCAAAAATGTTTCTTTCTTACTTTGTTGGCGCTACAGCTCGAGGTGAACCTGGGCCTGCTTCTCGCAACCATTTGTGTGTGCGTGTTATATTTTTGCACGAATGGAAGGGACCTACAGTTTTTTGCCGACTCCGAACGGCGAGTTGAGAAGCTTAATCGTGACAAATGATACTCTTTGATGCTTGTCAGACATTCGAAAGAGGTGGGCACTGTGAAAAACTTTTAGGTGTTTGCGGCGGGATTCGAACCCAAGACCGCTGGCTCAGTAGTCCGACGCACTTACCACTTGCGCTACGGTGCTCACTAAAATGTTTTACATACTATTTAATTAAAAGTTTGGCTTGTCTGAGCCCTGGGATATTTCTCCAATGAGACAGTCGGAGATTACGCGTGTGTTCCCATTTGTTAAATAAGGCTGAGATTGTAACCCAGTTTATGCTACAAAAGGGTTCCGGCCCTGAGAATTTGGCCATTGAACCTGATCGGGCCAGCTCATCCACAATCAAATTTCAATGCCTTTGTACGTTCCGTAATATAAAAAGCATGTCCTAATCGGAAATATTGTTGATAAGATTTAGGCGTCAGATAACCTAGTTTGAATATGTTTTAATTTAATGGCGCTTCTAGCGGCTGACTTCCTAATGAGGATCTGTAATGGCGGGATGGGGCTGCTGAACAGCAGGTGCGCAAAGCACCGGTAATACCAAGACAAGCCATTCGTTGAAGCCTTTCAAGTTTCTGTGCTGTTACGAAGTCTTTTCGATTACTTTTGGCCACCAGACTAAGGCTTCGTATGAAATTATGGGTCTGATCTACTTATCGACGTAGCCCAGAGGGAAATTAAACGTCCAAAGTATGTACCTATGGAGTGAATATAACATTTGTTTTTTGATTCGAAAAGTGAATTATCAGTGTGTGTGTAGGCAAAAAAAAACTCGACTTATATGTATGTATGTACTAAAGAAGGCGTTTTTAAGTTCGTGGAAAGAATAGATACATAGGTCATAAGTAAGGGTAGTTTGCTGAGATGTAACAAGTTTGTGACTCATTATTACTAACAAATAGCATAAAGAAGCCATTAGTAGTTTTTGAACTATCGTCGACTTAGCAACTCAATCGGGAAGAAAGTGTAGAATATGGAAAAAATCGAGTAGCGCGCTGTTACCTAAACCATAATAAAAGAGCTGGCATCTGTTTACGGTAACTCTTGTCCGGATAAAACCCTGATGTACAAGTGGCACAGTCATTTAAAACAAGAAAGGGACTCACTTGAAGACGGCCCACGGCCAGGACCACTTTTTGGGACTCCGAAGGGATTTTGTTGGTAGATTATAAAGAAAAAAGTATCGCCATAGCCGGAGAATATTAACTTTCATTCCTGGAGCAATTGAAAGAAGCCATCAAAGAAGCCCTGACCTGGCTCTTACCGATTATTATCTTTTCTTTGGAAACAAGTTTTCAAGACAAGGACGCAGTTTTGGCTTACTTTTCCGACAAAAGATATTTTTTTTTAGAAGGTATACATTAATTGAAAGATTAGAAAAATTTATTAGGGTAGCTGGTGAATATATATTGAAAAAGAAAAAATAATAATTTGCATTTTTATTTTCACTTCCGCGAATTTTTTCAGTGAAAATTTCAGCTCTACGATTCCTCCGATCACGATGCGAGAATTAAAGTATGAGATAATGCGCTTATAAGACAGAAATGCTCCAAGTTTTGACTTGATCACTGCGGAAGTCCTAAAGTTAGTTCAACTCTTACGAATAATTAATAAAACAATTAGCCTTGAGCACGTGCTAAGCATTTGGAAAATAGCGGATGTGATTATGATCCCGAAATTAGGCAAGGACCCTCATGAGGTATCCTCATATAGGCCAATATCTCAACTTCCCTTGACTTCAAAGTTATTTGAAAGTCTGGTTTTTAAGCATCTCAAACCAATCGTTGAAGCAAGAAACCTACTTCCAAATCACCAGTTTGGATTTCGAAGCAAGCACTCCACAATAGAACAAGTTCACAGAAAAACAACAGAACTCGAAAGAGCTTTAGAGGAAAAAAAAAGTGTGCTCTGCAATCGTCTTAGACGTAACACAGGCTTTCAACAGAGTATGGCATGAAGGTCTTCTACCAACATCATCCTATACCAAGATTGCAGCCTTTGCCGATGACACGGCAATCCTAGCAGTGGGAAACACTACGCTAGACTTGATGCAGAAACTACAATCTGCTACAGATCAAATAGTCAGGTGGACTTAAAGATGGAGAATAAAACTTAATTCGAGCAAATCTGTACACATTGACTTCACAAATAAGTCTGCCTCATACTCTCCAAAAGTAATATCAGGCACGGTAATACCATATGCTAACTCTGCGAAGTACTTGAGTTTGATCCTAGATGCCAAGCTTCGTTGGAAAGAGCATATCAAAATCAAAAGAACATAATTAGACATTGAATGGCGAAAAATGGAATGGCTTTTAGGTAGGAGGTCAGGTTTATCAATTAGTAACAAACTTCTTCCTTATAACCAGGGACTAAAACCAGTCTGAAACTACGGCGCTCAACTCTGGGGATGTGCCAGCCAAACCAAAATTGCAGTCATTCAACGCTCCCAGAACAAAGTCCTCAGAAGTATTGTGAATGCTCCATGGTACATCAGAAATAGCGACCTCCATCGGAATCTAAGAATTCCTACCGTTCTGGAAGAGATAAACTTCAGGGCCAAAGCACATGAAAAAAAAATCCAGGAGCATGTTAACGAAGAAGCAACAAGTCTTCTTAACAGACATGGCGTGAGACGGCTGCAACGCACAAGACCGTCAGACCTCGCCAGGCAACCGGATAACTCCAGAACCAATCACACAAGCAACGAGATAGTAACAGAGCGACAACAACGAGCGAAATGAGGCGCTCGGAGTGAACTTAACCTCAAACGCTTTGGATGGAGTAAGTAAATCTCATCTTTGCTCCTGTTACTGTCATTAAAAGATAAAAACATTCTATAATTATATAATTATAATGTATTTGAAAAATAGTAAATTGTTAGCCATCTACTTGTTCTCCCTTACTAATTTTGAAAAGCAAACTGCTCGTTAGTTATTCAACTAGTCGCAGTGTAAACAAACATTTGTAAGAAAAAAATAAAAAACTTCCGCGAATTTGAAGACAATAAAATTCACCTTGAAGGTTTCAATCCAAATTTCTTCGTTAAATTTAAAAATACACTTTTTTACTAGGAATGTCTGTCTAAACACTAATCGTCTTAAACTTTCGTCCTCTTCAAAGTTAAAGAAAAAGATCAACTCAAATTAAACCATAAGTATGTACATATGTATGTACAAAATATTTTTATCTTGTTTGATTTAAAATACTCTTTGCGGCAAGGACATTTTTTTAAATGATTTCCTTGTTAAATTTTTAATAAAATTGGCAATGAACTTTCTTCATCTTCAAAGGAATAAAAATGCAAATTCACTCGAGTCCATCACCGCGAACAATGTGGCCTAACCAAACAGAGATAAAAGCTTCGGCATAACTAAAGCAAGCGGGTAACCCCGTTAAAAATTCTAACAATGCAGTACAATAGATCACAAAGATTCCTGCCGAAAAAAAAAAACAACAGAGAATCTCCTCCCCTTAGTCCTTACAGACAGCTCAGACTGAATATACTCAAAGGATATACATACAAGCATTGTATCTGGGGTAGTTGTAGTCTCCCAAAGACTGAATGAGACTCTGTCGACCATCGAAAAGTGCAAACATTATTTTGGAGCATAATTAACTGTAGTTAGGGCGTTTTTCTTCCTAATTTCTTCCTTTGGCAACATCAGCCATCTTCACCCCTCATTCAGGAGATTCTCTTCATCATCATCGTTTAACTGTGCAAATCGACGATGTTTACCCATAGTTCATCCTTAAACTAAAGAAAAACTCCAAGGAGCACAGCAAAGCCAGACAATGAAGGAAAGGAGCTACAGCGAGAAGGCTATGGAAAAAGGGAACCGTTCTTCTTTTCTTTTTTTTTTTCGTAAAATAAGCCATTTATCTTATCCTTGTTAAGAGGCTAAAGCTGGAAGCTTCTTTATTTGCTGACCCTTACCACTATGTGTGTTGCACGGAAAGACTTGCAAGTACAGAATAAACAGCATAGACAGGCACAAAGCACAAAGGAGACCCTTTTTGGTCCCTCGCGCATCCAAACAAATGCGATATAACTTAAAAAAAAACTAATTCCAAGAGGTCTACTCCGAGATACATATATACTCGTGCAAGTAAAAATTCGTCCTTTAGTTTTACTCCTTCTTGAGAAATGTTGTAGGTGGTGGACTTGCTGCCTCAATGGGTGTTCATCTAGCTAGGACTCGTTACATTATACAAAAAAAATTATTCCCTTCTTCCTTATTTTCATTGTCCTTTGCACCTTTTTTTTTTTTTCTTTATTTGTGGGTGTTGGTGGTTAACTGGTGGTGGGGCGTGAGTCATTATTCCATTTTTTAGATTCCCTGATTCAAGTATTCACTTAGCTATTCAAGCAAAAAGGTCTTTTTTTCGGGGAGTATGGCATTATTGTGTTTTTATTTATCGTAGTGTGAAGTCGGACATCTCATCGTTGTATGGTTGGAGGATGTTTTTTTTTTGTTTGATAAAAAATGCTGTTCCCTCGAATTTGAAAATGGGAAAGGGTTTTTATTTCTCTGAGGAAAAAAGGATTATTGCTGTTTCTTTGTGTGAAAGGGGTGAAAAGCGAAGATGTGCAAGTTAATTGACTTCAAAAAGAATTGATTAAGAACGAAGAAATTTTAAAATGCTGACAAATATTCGAAAGTTTCTTTCGAAGTCTTTAAGGAATCTGGGCTTCTTGGTTGGTGGCCATTGATAAGACACACTTATACCAAAAAAGGTTGACGTTGTGATGACAGTAGATGAGACGAGGGTTGTCTCTATCGCACACTCCTATAAGCAAGTATTTTTTTGCCATGAACCTACAATATTTATACCTAGATGGTGAGTATCTTATTTGAAAAGGATCTTAGGCACTTCTAAGTGTACTGGGTTTAAACAAGGACAACAAAATAGGGTCATCAACATACTTTGCGTAAAATACCAAATAAATTTTACAAATTCATTGCAATTATAATGCATTTATATTTTATTTATTTCAAGCTGAAATATCTAGCTAAGAAAAATCAACAAAAACACGGAACAACTTCATTGAGTTAACTTAGAAAAATATAAACATAATAACAAGTACTTTTTTTGATGGACAATTAAATAGGGTCACAATGTCAAATAATAATAAAAAAAAAAAAAACAATTTAATAAAACTGGTTAACAATGAAAAGACATATTTATTTGTACTTAGTACTTTGTCGCCTGTCCTTTTTTTTTTTTTTTAACTAATATAGCCTTACATCTAGAGGGCATAGAATCTACCAACGCCCTACAAGTGCTTTCTAGTATAGCATACCACGCCGGCTGTACTTTTTGCCACAACTCTTCCTTGGTTTTAGGTTTTATTGGCCCGATTTGTTCCTTAACAATAACCCATAAGTTCTCGATTGGATTTAAGTTGGGGGATTGCAGAGGCCAAGTCATGAGTTGTACACCGTTGTCGGAAAACCACTTCTTGGCTAGACCCAAAGTGGGTTTCGGGTCATTGTCTTGTTGAAATTGCCAAGACAGTGGCATTTCCCACTTGGCGTGAGGCAGCATTATGTCTTTAAGTATGTCAATATAGATGTGTTTTTCCATCGTACCTTTAATCCAAAAAAGAGACCCGACTCCAGACCACGAGAAGCAGCCCCACACCATTATATTACCATCTCCATGTTTTAATGCCTTAGTGGTGTATCGGGGATTTAGCTCGGCGTTTAATAACTCAAAACAAAATACTTACAATCTTATGACAAAGATTTTGACTTTTTCGACTTTTTACAATATTTTAAATGCTGACCCTATTTTTTTGTCTTTTGTTCAACACGAGTGACAAAGGTTTTTCAAGTGTCTGTTATCTACGATCATTCGAAGTGGTGCCAAATTAAGGTATGCTCAGGGGAGCATTACTACAACTATTTTACACAAGATTTCGGTGTAGTCAATAAGGAGCGAACGACAAAATGTTTGGGAATATTTGTTACAAAGGCTTAACCCTATTTTACTCTCCATAACTGCATGTACATATGTACGTATGTATGTATTTCGTCGTTTCCTCTTCTTTGCCGCAGAGGCTACAAGAATCGACCAGTGGCCACTCAGATAGCCAGTTAGCATCCTTAAATCTTCTTTTTTGAGTTCAAGTATTATAGTTTTCTAGATTTGCTACGAGATGGGCTTATGAATTTCTTTACTTTGTTTTGGCCCTTGAAGTTGGTCTAGTATATTCAGCCTGACTGTCATCTTCTACTTTTCAGACTCAAATGCACTCTGAAAAAGGGTTCAGAATCGATAAGCGGGTGACAAGCACCTCTTCTCGCCATGCAATCTGCATGCTCATTACCAGATTACGTGGCCTGGTATCCAGATAACGTTGAGTATATGTTGCCTTTTGCAAGATATGTGGGAAGATTTAGTTAATCCCGAACTAATTTTGATCATATTGTATATGTATTGTGAGAGCTCTGCCTCTGCTGGCCGATGAGGTGGCAAGAAAAGGAGGAGAACACTGCCTCTGGCAGCAATAATTCATTCGTCAAAGAGAATTTTACTAGAAGGACGGACTACAGATGCACGCTGTCGTAGGTAGGCCTAATCAACTGTAGACTAGTTCTAAAACTTCGCAGGGTAATAAAATGCTTTGTGGTATAGTGTTTTGTGATAGCTGACCCTTACAACCCGTCTCAACCTATAACCTAACCCGTACCCGTAGTAGATGCGAATGTATCGGAGAAATGGAACATTTTTTTGAAGGGTCTAACCCGCTATTTGTGGATGGCACTTCGACCTAAAAGATCTTTTGTACCAGATTGTCAATTTTAGGGAACCAAAAGAGGCTGAATTCTTTTGATTAAAATGAGGATCTGCCTGGTGTAGATTTTAAGAATTTCTCTTAGGAAATGTTGCCTCAATATGGCGCATAGGGCGATGCATGTGCGTTGAATACGTTCTGCAGTTTCGACGTCTTTCCCGAATCTATTTTGTGATATCGAAGATGATTGTGCCCAGCTAGAAATCCAACCAATCTTCAGATCCCTACCATCCCTTTGGAAGAAATGAAACACTTACTTTGCAATGAAGTTCACATTAGCTCCATCTGCGATACGCACGAAGACTTCACAAGAGTATCCATTCATCTGAGGATTTTTTTTTTAAAGGAGGAACTAGAAAATAAGAACCAGTTAAATATAAAATACAAACTCAACAAAATGCAGACCCTCCTTCGGAACTCTTTGATTCCTTTTTCTCGATTTTGCTCCCATATTCAGTACAAGTACTCGTACTCGCCGCATTGTCCCGGAATAAATTGAAAGCAAAACTTCACAAACTTGTTACATAAACTCAAAGAGAAAAAAAAAAGAAGAAACAATAACAAAAAGGAAATATAAAATAAATACAACGGAGAGGAAATGAGGCAAAAAAAAAAAAATAGCAAAACAAAACAAAATCACACATTTAAGATTCATGAAGGACATCGTTCTTCATCTCTCCTTCTGCTAAGGAGATATTTATAGCCGCACAAGCTATTGTTACAGACATCCTTTAACAAGGAGCAGCTCACAGGCACACCCAACAAATGGCTATTAACTACATAGCGTTACCATCGACCAACCAACCGACCGACCGACGACGACGTTTGCATTTCATCGTGAAGAGGAGTATCCTTTACTGATGCTCCAAGAGACATGTTTCACTCCTTGAAATGCAGTGCGCAACAACTCCAAAATGAATTCCTAAGGAATGTATGTATTGCAGGAGTTGGAGCAGCACTACAGAACATATCAACGGCGGCGGACCAAGGATGGCAACTCGGCAACAGCAAACTATAACGATGAAGAAGACGACGACGACGTCGAGCACGACTAGGACGACCGATGGACGTGCTCTTAATTAAAGATAAAAATTAACTGCTGATTAGGAGTTTTCGTTACACTCCCACTGCTGTCGTACTCCACCAAGGACTGAATGATTTATGCGAGTTAATTTATTGTGAGCAATCCACGTTGAAGGATTCTAGTGTTCCATGCCAACTCTCCTGCTCCATGCTCCAGTTACTCGTACTCCTGCTGTTTGGTGTTGATATTGATAGTGCAGCCATTCCGCTGCTGAACAAAGAAAGGATATTTTTCCTGGATTTTAATGTTTGATGGAAGTTTACTTAATTTTCTCCTTTTTATTATCGTTTCCTTATCATCATTCCATGTTGATCACCAGAAATGCGGTGTTCGAAGTGGAAAAAGATGAAGAGAAATCACGGTTTAATTAAATGGTCACGTAAACGTGTAAGTAAAATTAAATGGTTTTATTTGAAGGGAGTAGAATGAAAACCACACTGTCTTCCGCGGTAGCAGATCGAATGTGCATCTTATTTGTCATCATTTAAAAGGTGGTCCATCAGTACTTTACCATCTTGGCCAATGGGAATTACTTATAAAGGTTCACTTTAATCTCAAGAACAAGAAATAAATTAATTCCATTATTTTCTATATATAAGGCGTTCCCGTTCCCGCTACAGATTGTAGCTCGTACGTATAGAACCAAAGCGATCGTACTATATTTAGCTAAAGTTTTTGAAAAGACAATCCTTCCACAGATACATCTAGGGGAACACACAATAAAAGAGGAGCTCCGATCACTAGAGAAGACAAACAGGGCTAAGTCCTGGACAAAAACTCAGGGTCTAAGACAGGCAAAGAAACTGCTCGGTAATTACAACCTGAAGAGATTCGAAGCTTGCATCAGCATTGACAAAAACAAACTCCGCATCCTGACTGCGTTTCTTACGGGGCATTGTAAACTCTGGGGAAATCTCAGGAAGCTAGGTCTATCAGATGAAGACTCATGCAGATTTTGCGATGAGTCCAGCGAAACTCCAGAAAAAATACTGGTGGAATGTGGGGCATTAACCCAGAAAAGATTCAAGTGCTTGGGTAAATACCAAGTTACAGCTAAGGATCTGCCACTCATAGCACCCAATCTCCTGCTGCGATTTCTCAGCGAAATTGGTCTGGATGAGGTGCTGTGACCTATGGAATTCTCACCTGGGCTAGGTGTGAGCGAACCTCTCTCTAACCGATTCCAATAGGAATAATGACGAGAGAGATGTTCCTTCGTCTAGGACTTGGAGGGGGCACAATAGACCTTAAGGTTGCGGTGCATCTCACCCTTCAATAATAATAATAAATAATAATACCTGCTACTCTACAGCAAATCGGGCTTCCGATCTACATACATATGCGCAGCTGTAAGACTGCCTTGCTGTTTTTCATCAATGAGATTCGGAAAGGCCTGGATAAGAGGGAGTTGACCGTTTTAACACTGCCTGACTTTTCTAAAGCCTTTAACACAATCAACCACTCCTTTCTTTGTTATAAGTCATTGCATGTTTTCAAATGTTCGCGCCAAACAGTAAGGCCAATGCAATCCTACCTAGTCGGCAGACTTCAAAACGTGGTAGTTGGCGATAAAATGTCCACCCTTCATCCAATGAAAACTGGCGTGTCAGAAGGTTCTACTCTGGGTCCTATTGTGTTCCTGGTCCATATCAATGAGTTTCCTGTACGCAGATGATGTAAAGCTACAAATTTCATTCCAACTTGGCTCGAAAGAACTATTCGCTGCCAAAATGAATGAGAATCTCCAGAATATCCTCAGCTAAGCCCAAGCAAACAGTGTTTGCCTCAACCCTAGTAGTCACTGATTTATATACCGCAACTTGCTACTAACCTCAATTTTTCCAGTCATCTATGTACCTATTATGATCAAGATGCCAGGAAAAATATGGAACCAAGAGGAAATTCATGGATTATGATAGGTAAAGAAACTATATGGGCTGATGCGGAAGAGAGTTCTTCCAAAGCCACACTTAGATCAATAAAGATCCATTGTGATACCCATGTAGATTTCCTTATTTACTGTCTTGCCTGAGGCGTCTTAAAATAACTTTAGGTTTTAACCAAGCCGCATATGTATATCATTCACCAGTTTACCGCTGACTTCCTCCTTACTTAGTTGGCGCTACAGCTCGAGGTGAACCTGGACCTGCTTCTCGCAACCATTTGTGTGTGCGTGTTATATTTTTGCACGAATGGAAGGGACCTACAGTTTTTTGCCGACTCCGAGCGGCGAGTTGAGAAGCTCAATCGTGACAAATGATACTCTTTGATGTTTGTCAGACATTCGAAAGAGGTGGGCACTGTGAAAAATTTTTTGGTGTTTGCGGCGGGATTCGAACCCAATACCGCTGGCCCAGTAGTCCGACGCACTAACCACTTGCGCTACGGTGCTGACTTCCTCCATGTCCTGCATAAAGTACCTTCCTAGCAACTTAAATATCATATAGTAGAGTTCTGGGCAATGACAGAGAAAGTGAATAGTATCACTTCGTCACCACATCCTTTTAAAAGATACTTTTCATTAAGTGGGTACTATGTATTAGTTTGTGGTGTGATACCGAAGCATATTATGTCCGGTGATTACTCCTATCAAATTAGGCAGTGAGCTCTCGTGGATTACTGAAGTGCTCACCCACACACAACGATGAGTTTCAGCATGCTCGTAAGACTACTGTCGTGGAATCTATACGCTCGTTTCCGCAACGAGAATCTGATGTGTCTAGGGACCATAATTCATGTAATTCACTTTGCTAAATAAAAAAAGAACATACGAAAAAGGAACAAAACACATACCAGGGATTTCATGGTTTGACGATAAAACCGCATGTGACTGTTGTTGAGTTAATTGTTCGGATTCTGGCGAACAGTGGCCAGTGGCATATTTTTCACAAACATATTAATGTAAACATAAAATCTGCCGAAGATATAATAAAGGGCCGTAGCATTCCACACAACTTTGTGAGCCGATGACTGTAATCTCAATATATTATATGCAGATTATCTGTAAATGTTAGAGACCGTTAACCCTACTTAGTGCAACCACCATTTATTCCTTTCGGCACGTTAGTACCTCGGATGCATTGCAGCTTCAAGTCATCACAGAGTGTGAGTGATTGACCGATAAAACAACGCAAACATCTGAAGTTGTTAGCAATACAATTTTCGTCGGTCCATATTCTTTCATGCATAACTTGCACGTTCAGTACTAAATATAAATGTACCAAATACGTATACGCTATACGTATGGATGGCTTAGTGGTATTCCCTTCTTCGATAGCAACTTCATACGAGTTGCGGTTCTAAAAGAAGCCTCCTTTACAAGGTGTAATACTTAGAAGTTCTGAATTTCCTTTGGATGCCCATTATATGAGTGGATCCAGTGCAAGATTGCAGCTAAGCTAACACAAATGATTGCCTCTGTCAGTAGTCTTGATACTCGGAATAACTCAATGACATCAATCAATAATTTTGGAGGAAAATGGCGTGATGATCATGATAACAGAGGGTTAGAGGGCTTTGCTGTGCGTGAACTATACTTCCATACGATCATCATATTTCCAAAATAGGCTAACAAATCAAAACCTCAAATAACTTGAATAACAGAGCTGGCGAAGAATAAAATGGATTTTAAATCACAAAAAGATGATGTGTCCTGAACGTACAAAATTCTTTTAATTCCAATGGAATATCAACAGCGAACTTTATGGAGTACGTAAGCATCTAAAACCAGCAAGTTCCTTCTCAAAGTATGTAGTATAGATCTATAAAAACAGGGTGGTAGGTAAATCATTTAAGAACGACGGCATCCACAATGAATCCGAATTCTTGGGGTCGTCTCCGAGGTGTAAGGACACCAGCATCTGCAAAAAGCGTGAAATAAGCAGTTATTCTAAGTCAGGCCGCAAGTCGAGCCCGTTGTGCTCCCCTGCTGAGAAAGAAAAGGGTTGAGGTTTTTTAATATGCGGATTCAAGAAAAAACGCTTTGTGTGTCATGTAAACTCCAGAGTTTTCGAGAAATCCATTGATCTGAGCGATGTCAGCCCAGGTAGAATGTGTCTTCCTAGGTGTTTGTACCTTACTTACTTACTTAGTTGGCGCTACAGCTCGAGGTGAACCTGGGCCTGCTTCTCGCAATCATTTGTGTGTGCGTGTTATATTTTTGCACGAATGGAAGAGACCTACAGTTTTTTGCCGACTCCGAACGGCGAGTTGAGAAGTTTAATCGTGAAAAATGATACTCTTTGATGCTGGTCAGACATTCGAAAGAGGTGGGCACTGTGAACATTTTTTAGGTGTTTGCGGCGGGATTCGAACCCAAGACCGCTGGCTCAGTAGTCCGACGCACTAACCACTTGCGCTGCGGTGCCCACGATGTGTTTGTACCTTATTGAGCATGAAGTCGTTTGATGCTCGACCCCTCTTCACAACACGGGCAGGGGCTGTACTGGGCTAGTCCAATTCGATTTGCATGTTTATTAAAGTTGATTTGTCCCATATATAGGCCAATAATCAGTTTTATTTGGGCACTGCCCATGTTCAGAACTTTTCTTGTCCGCTGAGGGTTTGGATTTGTTATAATTTCTTTGGCAGCCTTGTATATTTGGATTCGACTCCGCACATTTGTGAGTGACATTTTGCAAAAGACTGGCTTAAAGCAGGGCCGGCCTCATTTATTCGGCGCCCGTGGGCTACTAAAAATAATGCGCCCTTTTCGAAAGAAAATATACGGGATGGCTAGCGGGAGCGGGATAACCGACAAAGTTATACTAAAGTGACTAGAAATTGTCAATTTACTACCATTACTTTATAGTAAACAAAAAACAAAAGTTACTTATACATTTATTTTCCTAGCTTTTTCTTTTGAAAATTGTGCGTATTTTTTTCCAGAAAAGCTTCGTGTTCTGTCAAATTTCGAAGGCTGACTGGCCGAACACAATGGTGACACTGTAGTGGAAGTATGACGCGCTGTCAAAGATAAAACACACGTAAACCCTATAGCGCGAACACAATGCGAAGCTGATGCTGTAGTATAAATTGTGTGGTGAAGCGCAAAGTTCAGCCAACTTCAACTTTCTACTACCACTACAGCGTCACCATTGTGTTCGGCCAGTGAGAGTGAAATTCTCTTTAAAATATGAAAAGTAAGCATTGGACAACAAAAAATTAAAAATTTAAATAATAGGTCTGTTCCCGTACCTGTTCAAAACTATGAAAATTAGTCAAATCCTGTTACCGCACGAAGATTTTTCATAGTTTTTTTTCACCACGATGCGATTGAATGCTTTATGAAAACTGTCCAATCTGTTTAATGTCATACATTTTTCATTTTTTGTTATTTAATGCGTTCCTGTACTTTTTCACAATTTAAGCTCACTCTGGGAGATTTGAAGCCCCATTCACTGAAATCTAAACATCTGTGAATTTTGGAGCAGAAAGTGCGGAAACAGACCTAATGTGATTTGACAGTTTACATAAATCTGCAAAAAGAAATTTCTTGTGCTAAAATTCACAGAATTCATACACTCTCCTGAGCACTCCCTCTTACGAAAAACTACGAAACTTTTCCGTACGCGAACGGGTTTTCGTAACTTTTCGTAGATTTTCGTAGTTATGGGAGCATACGCGAACAGACTTAAAAAGTTAAATGGCTAAGCACATTTAGCCCTGAGGTTAGGGTGGCGCTGGCTAAAACTAATTTTCATTACTTCTACCGCCGGCCGTACCTATGTATGTATAGTATTAAATAGTTGTGAAATTTTCCACGTCTTCCGCCCCTGCTCTTTCAAGTTTATCCGACCTCTCGTTCCGCGGTATATTGTTGTGGCCAGGTACCCAGAGCAGGTTCACCGTGCAGGATCTTGCAAGGGGTTGAGTTTTTCATTGCATTCCTTCACTAACTTACAATTTGTTGGTGGGTTCAGCACCAGAATGAAGGAGATTTTGCTCAATGCCAGCAACTCGCCAAAAGAATGCAATTTAGGAACGACTGCAGCAGTACCTTCCAGAAAACGGTTGTCATCTGCCTTATGTCATTTTTAGAACATAATTTCAATTTTGCATTGCTAAACGGTAGTTTTTCGAAATACATAATTAAAATTATTAATGAGGGGTTATTCTCATTTCAAAAACGCCCATTCTGCCCCACCCTTTACAAGAAGTCTTGGATGGATGTTGTGGTGTACCATAGCGCTTTCCCCGCTACGCTTCCTTGCAATCAAACTCATTTCTTCGCAGATGACAGCACTCTAACAGTTATTAAAAAATCCAAAAAAAAGATTCCGCATCCATCTAAGTTAATTGCTGATTAAAAGAATTGGGCAACACAAAAAATCTCACTTGCTTCCAACAAGTTGCCAATTTGCAAGCCATCAATTCCTCATACATCACATAGCTGACATCTTGCTATCGTCCATCCGGCCAATGCCCCTGAAATATATAGAAAAAAGAATCCTCCTAACCTCTCGTCCTGACATGTGTATGTTTACTTGCTTTATAAAAAAAAACGTCCAAAAACAGAGAACCCCATTTCAATCATTAATCACTTGCACAAAACTGCTGCCAGTTTTCTACCAAAATCATTCTTAGTACCATTCCTTGGCCAGTTGTACTGAAAGTGATTATCCTTAACCGTTTGCACATTTCCTACACACCACCAGCTCCCAACCAACAAGAAGAAAAAAAAAAGCTAATCCTTAGTTCCAGTAACTCAGATTCCTCAACCACCACTCCTCCTTCAGCCTTCTTTACAAAATATGTATTCCCAAAAAATAGGAAAAAAAAAAAACTACCTACCCAACAGAAAGACGAACGTATCCTGACGAGAATGTGAATGCACCCTAAAGATGCATACTTGAATTTTTATTTGTTTACTCCTCACGTTTAAATTGAAGTTAAAAAACAAAAAACCAACACAAAAAGCATCAACTTTTACTTGTTTTGTTGTCAGCGGGTGCTGACGATGGTGTGCGGGTAGAATGGGAACTAGAAATTTTTAGGATTCACGAGTACACATACACAAGCACACGAGTGTGTTCATTAAAAGGGGACCCAAAACTTGTAGGCTTCCCTATCCCTATGGCATCATCAAAAAATAAAACTCGAAGAAGGAGGGGGTGGTGATTTTGATCCTTTTTGGTACTCCACGACAACTATGATGGTATTCGGTGGAAACACCTGCTCCAAGAATGCATACATTTTTTTGCACCCACCCACAGAAATGGTTAGGATTTTTATTTCGATGACGACGATGCTGATGAACACTTACCCACGCTCATATACACATCATGCAGCGTTTTGAGTTGCTCCTTGTCTAATTAGAGCGCGCGCTCTAAAGTCTCGCTGCAAGTTGGCATTGTAGAGGTCCCTTCGTTGTGATCCTTTAATTAAAAGTCATCAGAAGAAGGAAGCTTAAAAAAAAATACAAGAGGCAGAAGCGTTTTGAATCCTTTTTTATTTTTATTTTGGATTCGTCACCCTGTCATTAATCTTTGAAACTTTAGCGGTACTCCTGTTGTTCAAAGGTGATTTGTTTTTTTCGTGTGTTCTTTGCATAAATTATCCGAGTGAAAAATAGTAAAAAAAAAATAAAAAAAAAATCTCAACAAGGATTACGAGAGCATAGTGTGTACCTTGAAAAATAATAATAAAAAAATGCATATAAAGTCATTGAACCGCTAGAATTGTAAACATACGAAAAAAAGGCGAACATCGAAAATAATAATTTAAAACGCTTCAAACTACGTAAAGTTGACGAAAATATGGGTATGGCTATGGATACCCTGAAAGGACTAAGATTGAATGGGAAATGTAATCTGTGGAGCGCAATGAACATACATATATGTATCTACATACTCGTACGTAGTAGTTAGTGAAGAGTTTTGTTTTGTTTTTTTTTTCATTCATTCATTCCCCGAAAAAAAAAATAAAACACCGAAAGCTCAAGTGGAAAAAAATTCATCTTGTACGTGGGACAATCACCTCTGGGACAAGGATGTCGTGCACAAAACCGTTTTCTCAGTACCTACCTAAGTAATGAATTCCCGTCCATTTTGGTTTATTTTAGACACATTTCTCTTATTAAAAAATAAAAAAAAATACAAAAATAAATATGCGCCCTTATCTTTTCTTATGGTAATGACAGAAGCGCATGGATACTTTTGTTCTTTGGAACAATTGTCTTGAGATTTTTTATTTTATTTTTTTATTTCTTGGGATTTATTTCATAGAGCAAATGTTTGTTTGTTTTTTACAGAGGCAAAAATAATTTTGTAGTCACTGTATACGGGGAGTGAGTGATCAACTACTATCTGGTTGATGGGTGCCTTGTGTCACTGTTCACTTAGACCAACAATTGACTTCATTGTAAAAAAAAAAAAAAAACTATAAGTACCAACTTTAAACCTGACCCAGCCCCCCCCCAGTTACTTCACTTTCTGTGACGCTCGGGTGAGCCTGGGCCTGCTTCTGGCAACCATTTGAGCGAGTTACGGCAGTTTAATTGTCAGTTCAGCTATGTATCTTCCGTTTGTATACCGAAATTCCAAAACTGGAAGTGGGAAAGTTCACAAAATTCACCAGAGAGAACCAAAAAAACAAAAAATACGCAAACATTACGAAACGCAGCGAATGACCAAAGGAGTCATATGTTAAAAAAATACATCAATCTAGAATCCTTAAATATTGTTTCGCTTATAACACGGTCAACGTTCATATGTCAGTAACAAGAAAGACTGGAGCAACGAATCCGGAATCTACAGGGTGAGTCCTCATACCATTAAATTGTACACAGATGGTTGAAAAACTGAGGAAGGAACGAGGGCAGGAGTGTCTGGGCCCGGAACTAAACTATTCAAACCCATGAGCACCTACACGAGCATTTTTCAACCTGAAATCTGTGCTAGATAGATGTGCCGAACTCAATCTTAACCCTTTCCGGCGCGATGTCCCCTATAAAGGACACAATTTAGTACATTTTGGTACATAAGGTAGTCAATAGACAAATTTTCAGATCTCTAGCTCAATCGGTTGATTTTCGAGTCTGAAAGGGTTAATAAACGCTACAGCAGACGCGACATAGCAATTATGTCAGATAGCAAGCAGCTATCAAAGCAATCGGGGCTCAGTTAATCAAATTTTAACTTAATAGACTGGACGAAACAACGTCACCATCTACTGGGTACCAGGACACCTGTGACAACAAACAGCAGACAAACTTGCCAGGAAAGGGGCTGCCACACCCTTTGTGGACCCTGAACCTTTCTGCGGCATAAAGAGGGGCTCCGATCACTGGGAAAGTTAAACAGGACCAAGTGCTGGACAAAAACTCAGATGAAGCAACTTTTGGGTACTTATAACTTGAAGAGATTCAAAGCTTGGATCAGCCTTAACAAAAAATACACTTCGAATCCTGACTGCGTTCCTTCCGGGGATTGTTAGCTCAAGAGACATCTCAGGAAGCTAGGTCTATCAGATGCAGATGCATGCAGGTTTAGCATTAAGTCCAGTGAAACTCCAGAACACCTACAAGTGGATTGTGGGGCACTTACCTAGAAAAGATTCAAGTGCTTGGGTAAATACTTAATTATTGCAGAGTATTTACTACTCTAGCACCCAATCTCCTACTGCGATTAATCAGGAAAATTGTTCTGGATAAATGTGCTGTGACCTATGGAATTCTTGCCTGGGCAAGGTGTGAGCGAAGTTCCCTCTAACCAATACCAATAGCAATAGGTATAACGACGAGAGGGATATTCCTTCGTCTAGGATTGTAGGGGGCATAATAGATCTTGAGGCCGAGGTTCATCTCACCCTTCAATAGAGAGCGCCTTTTTATAGAGATATTCAACTCAATTGCGAATTTCGGTCCCGTTTGTACGAGTCAAGTAATAAATCCACCTCAAAGGATTGCCACCTGGACGGTTCCCCTTCCTTGAACCGTTGCCATTTGTTTCGCTGCATGCTGAATTGATGTCTGCAGAGGCAACTGACACCTAGATCTGTTGCAAATAGCCCCGCTACTAGTTCCGTTCTCTCTGATGCAAAGTTGGGCAATTTCTGCACTGATCTCCCCAGGCCCCTTGAGTCCGTGTACCGTCACCCTGCCGAATTGATGGTTGGGCGAGCTATTCGTATTGATCACAGCTGTGTGCGGATTTTCATCGATTCCAACTGCCAGTACTGTGAACGAAGAAGGACTGTGGAAGATTCTACATGTCTGGATGTCAAAACTTTTGTTTTTAACTGAGAAGAAAGCAATGAAAGTAGTCAGCCCCTGCCCTGTGCTCATTGACAAGAAGGTTATAATAGTGTGCGTTTTTGGACTGTCAGCCTGTAAGTTCCACCCATTCTATTTCTTCAGTTAGGAAGGATCTACCGATTTCAGCCATTCGTGGTCTTGCACTCAATTAGCAGTATCCCCTGCCTTGCAATTTAGGCTTATGCTCTCATCTCTGCAGCATTTCAGCTGGTATCTTAAGTGTTTAGGATTTAGGTCTTCGACACTTTTTTCGTATTATCGCCATCCGCTCTACTTTCACTGCCCTGGCATAGGATTTGCTTTCCAAGGTTTCACTTGGCTATGCTGTTGACATGTATGCGACCATCCGTTGTCTCTGTTTTCCGCGTTTTTGATCGTAAGTAGGCGGATTACATCCCCTCTCTTGAGCATGGGTGAGTCGATGCTTTCGGGGTTAGCCGGGCGAGATTTACGAAACGTTGATTTTCTACAGAGACGGGAGGAGCTTGAGGGTTCGGGGGTTTGAGATGAGCTGGTAGGGTTAAGTATAGATAGATAGATGCCGACCATGTCTATTGCAGACTATGAAATTATTAACATCAAAAGCTTGATGTATTTCTCATGATATTTTAGCCTTCATGGATGCCTTTTGAGCTTAGTATTATCTTTCTTAATACCGCTCAGATTTCCAAAAGCTAAACATTGGTCACCGTGGCCATGGTGGTCAGTGAGTTGGACTAGCACGCATGCTGCTCGGGTTCAATCCCAGCCCGGGTTCAATACCTAAAAGAGTTTTTCACGGTTGCCACCTCTTTCGAATGTCTGACAAGCAATCAAAGAATATAATTTGTCATGAGAAGCTTCTCAACTCGCCGTTCGGAGTCGGCAAAAAACTGTAGGTCCCTTCCATTCGTGGAAAAAACAAGACACACACACAAATGGTTGCGAGAATCTAGGCTTGGTTCTATATAGGACTGCTGACGCTGGCCGTATATACCATTGTGAATTTAATAATAATATAAAATTACAGAGTTTAGTTGGATTAAAATACCAATGAGAAGGTGTACCCTAGAGTTGCACTTAGAATGTAAGGAACAGCGCTAAGTATGACTTTTTTCATTGTTAAATTCAGTGGGGCTGCCTTACAAATGGACGATCCGGTGTGGCCTCTTAAAGTCAACGAAACTTATTTCTTTTTGAGAATCTTTCAACGCATCAGTTACTGAATTACTCCATTTGTAGTTTATTTTTGAATTCTTTACTTAAGTTCCTGACTGGTTCAGGGTATGTCCTCTATCCCATCACCAGATGGGTAAGCTATTGGTTAGCTTTAGAGTTTCTAGACCTAACATTTTTGGCTGACTAAGGTAAATTTGGTAAAGATGAATTGTATAAATTATGAGAGCCAAATGTTAATCCACTGAGTCCATGAAATGATAGGGACGTGTTCAGAAACTTAAAAAAGCTAGTTCTTGGTCTTTTAAGCACGCTGAGGAACATATATTGTGGTAGATTAAGGAAATATTACAGGGGAGTCTCAGTAAATAATACATAGCTGCCGTCTGCTACCGTAGAAGTTGAAACGTCAGTCAAAAAAGTACACATCGAGTGGAGTATTCAAATATTCTTCCAGCTACTACAAGAATTCGAATAAAGAAAATGGCTCAACTGTATTTCAGATGAGAATCAATGGATATCGAAAAGAATCTCCAAATATTTACTCATCACAGTTTAGCTAGGACGCATCATCAAAATTATACCCAATACGAGCTGGAGCACCGCAAGGCAGCATGCTTGCACCACTTCTATATAACTTTTATATCAGAGATATTACTCTATCTACTCAGACAACATCGATGATCGCTTCATTCGCTGACGACACCATACTCCTCTATCTTCTCTATATATAAAACAGTTCACTGACTGACAGACAACGCACAGACCAAACCGCTGGACCAAAAGAACTGAAATTTGGACAGGACATTCCTATAGTGACATCCGCTAAGAGAGGATTTTTTGAAATTCCATCTCTAAGTGGGTGAATTTGGAAGAATCTTTTTTCCATACATATAGAACTGTGTGACTAACGGACAATGCACAGACCAAACCACTGGACGTAAAGGGCTGAAATTTGGACAGTACATTCATATAATGACATAGACGTCCGCTAAGGGTGGATTTTTTAAAATTCCATCTCTAAGTGGGTGAATTCGGAAAAATCCTTAATCCCTACATCCTTAAATATAAAACAGTGTGACTTACGGACAACGCACAGACCAAACCGCTGTGCCTGAAGGGCTGAAAGTTGGACAGTATATTCTTATAATGACGTAGACATTCGCTAAGGGAGGATTTTTCGAAATTCCTTATCTAAGTGGGTGAATTTGGAAAAATCCTTAATCCTTACATTCTTACATATAAAACAGTGTGACTTATGGACAACGCACAGACCAAACTGCTAAACCTAAAAAGCTGAAATTTGGACAGGACATTTCCATAGTGACGTAGACATCCGCTAAGAGAGGATTTTTTGAAATTCCATCTCTAAGTGGGTGAATTCGAAAAAATCCTTAATTATATAAATCTCTATATATAAAACAGTTCACTGACTGACTGATAGACAACGCCCAGACCAAACCGCTGGACCTAAAGGGCTAAAATTTGGACAGGACATTCCTATAGTGACACAGATATTCGCTAATAGAGGATTTTTTGAAATTCCATCTCTAAGTGGGTGAATTCGGAAAAAAAACATTCCCTAATATATATATTCAAATTTCTGTCATCAAACACCACTAACTGATCAATGGCTTATTTGATTTAAAATTTAAGAAAATAGCTTTAAGTAAATTCTTTTAGGATTCATTTAAGCAAGGTATAAACTATAAACCATCCTTCTGCGTTATCCTGGAGCTGAGCTATGTTCAAAACAGCCCTAAACAGTTCAAAAACAATTGAACGCAATTCATGAAATCATCGCCAACAATTTCCCATCAGTGAAACCGATGCCAACAGCCATGCAGCAGTGGGTGACGTCATAGACATAGTGTGTGTATGTGGCGCATTTGAAATTTGAATTGTGTGAAATGTTTTGTGCCCAGCCTACTACGATGAATATGATTGTAAAAGAAAATTTTAAAAAATTGCACGGGCAATGCCGGGCGGGTAACAGCTATCTATCTATCTTTCTATGCACAGACAGCCAACGAATGAGACTTATAACAAGTGTAAAGGGGCATGTGGGAATGGGAAAAGGGACTATACCGTGGGCCGTGGCTTTGTGATTTTCATAGTAGCAGTAGGTACCTACTGCGGCAGGTGTTGAATCTTTCATGAATGGGAATTTTGCTACCGCGTATTCGTATATACATTAACATTATACATATATGTATAATTCGAAGGCACAACGAAGGGGCGGGAAAAGTAGATAAATTGGTTGGATTTTCTGTATTTGCAAACAAATAATTTCTTCGACAGCCTTTTATAAGTGTGTGATTTTTTGATATCATTTGTTAACAGTGGAAGGGGGGCGAAGCAAGGCGAGTACGGGTCAGCTAGTTTAAACATATGACTCTCCATTAGCATAGTAATTAAACCAATATGGACGTACGGATCTCAAATCTGGCGCACAGCTAAGAAGTCAAACATGAACATTATCCAAAGACAACAATTAAAAATTCTACGAACACTATTAAATGCTGACATAAAGACGTATTGTTCCCTATATCATGCTGGAAATCTGCTCTTAGAAAGAATTAAGCAACCTTGTGAGTGACGTCCTTTTTTGTCTGCTCTGCATGGAGTATCGACTACTCCCGCCCCATTGAAACTCATTTTAGCCGCATTCCCATTTCAGCTGTTTTCCAAACAAACTATTTCCTTCTTTTGTTGTTTTAAAAGTGAAGTGCACCAACTTAGCACGTCTATAAGTGTTGTTCTAAAACTGGCACCAAAAAATACTCTCAAGTAATACCAAGAAAAAAAAACTCACTCACTACTTTTGACAAAAAAAAACTCATCCAAACAAAACTCATTAAGCTCTTTAGATACATACATATGTGAAAGTGGAACATTTGAATTTCAGTATTGCACTGCGTGATTGCACTCCTTTTATAGTTCCTTCATTCTTCTTTTAAATCCTTTTTTCGTAGAAACAACCACCACCGCCGCCGCCGCACCGCTAACCAGCAACCCAATATTGCAACTTAATGCGCACTTACAGTGGAAAAGTTATTCCCACGCTTACAGACAAAAACAAAACAAAAAAAAAAAAAACACCGCAGAATTTTACCTTTTAAAAGGACGAAAGTTTCATGAAATGGTTGACATTTCTGTGAAGCCACATGTCCCAGTGGAACCCGGGGTTCGTTGCCTCTGTACACCTGTCGCTGTGGATGATGGTGCAACTGCAGCTTTAAACATTAACTGCATTCAGGACGACAAGGTGCCCACGGCCAAATCGTATTCACTTTGAGCTTTGGAAGGACCTCATGTTTTCTGCTCTTTTTTTCCGAATGTTGAGAAATGAACACGCAAATTGGTTTAAAGGAGTCGTAGCCTGGTGACGGATGGCGAGGGCGGTGAAAAAATATCCGCTTTCGGGTTAAAGTGAAAATCTCGATCACTCACTCACAATCGCATTCGGGATGATGATCCCACCTGAAGTTAATTGCGTGTCAAGTGGAAAGTGGAAACGTTCGGTGCCATTTTCCCACCCAGAGTTGGCCTATCTTTTGGAACCAATTGTGTCGTTCAGGGTCGCCGCAATGCGAGTACACACTCATGTACGCGGACATGCATGCATGTATGTCACATTAAGGATTCCCTTTCTGGTTGTATTTCAATTTTTTTTTATTTAAAAAACACACACGTACTACTCGCAGTGGAGAGTGCAGCAGCAACGCATCATTTAATTTGTCTTTTTCCCTAGATTATAGCACTCTGACTCTCCTCCGTAAATCAGGATGAGACGGAATGAGAAAGGAGTGCGGATCAGGATGGATCGGGTAAAAAGAACTGAATTTATATATCAAAGGAAATTATTGCCATTATACGTGTGCTGCATCCGAGTCTCCAGAGATCCGGTGTCAGAGTCAGAAGTGGAAGTGGATACTTTGACGGTTTATTGTACGAGTATGCACCAAGCAGCAGGCGAATCGGCTTATTGTGGAAGTAGCTCGTCCTCGTCCTCGTACTTGTATAGTGCCTCCACGTTATGTATGGAGTAAAGTTAAGAGAGCAATGAATTTTTAGTGTGTATTGTCCTGGGAGAAGGTCCCTGTACCAACTGAGCATACATACTTTACTGCATTTTTGGATAATAGGATTTTTATGCGCTGCTATGTCATAAAATATGAGTTCTATTGAATGTTATTAGTCATAGTGTTGCGGGTAAATACGAGCGCATGTGTATGTTTTTTTTTTACCTTTTTTTTTATGAATTTTTATGGGAAACTAGTATTAGTGATAGTTTTCAATTTTGTCATGAGGGTTTTATGGGTTCAGCTAAGGACATCTCGTACATATTTTATAATACTGGCAGCTTGCAGACACTAGACTGGAATAGGCACTTACCCTATCTAAGATTTTGGGTATGATGAACCATGTCATATTAAATTCCTTTATCCAGTGAAGGGATTTTAATATGGTGAAAAATAAAAATATAAGACCGCTTGTCCTTAAAATTTTTCAGCTGAAAAATTAAGAACGCCTTTCTTCCCAAAAAGAAAAAGAAACGTGCAATCGGTGACATTCAAAGATGTTACTCCAGGAGCAATGAACGGAAGTTTTACCAGAAGGTAACAAGAATGTGTCAGAGAAAAAAGTCCTGTAGAGCTGAAAAAGGAAATTTTAGTAGAATCACAGTCGATGCTGAGATATGGAAGAACTACTCCGCTGTCAGGCAGAATGAAGCATTCAATTCAGATGCTGATAGCCATAACTCCCGTCCACCTGATTAAAACCAGGTGAGGATAGCAATTACCAAGCTTAAGTCCAACAAGGCAGCTGAACCTAATGATTTACCCACAGAGCTATCTAAGGCAGCTGAACACAACTTGGAAGATAACTTATCTCTAAGTTTTGAAATTGTGTCAAATTAATGTAATCTCAGCATCGTTTGCCCGATTCACAGGAAAGGAAACCCCCTTAACTGCTACAACTACTGAGGCATTTTTTGTGAACGCCTGTAACCCTTCATCAGCAACCTGATTGGACTCTATTAGTGAGGTTTTAGGCCAGGAAAGTCCACCAAATGCTCACACTTGCAGATCCTGGAAAAAACCCAAGAAGTAAAAATCGATACGCACCACCTGTTCGTCGATTTTACGGCCGCCTATGACAGTATCTGGAGAGATAAACTGTATAGAGCCATCCCTGATAACCTCGTTCATCTGTGCAGGATGACGATGCAGAGAGCTCGCTGCTCCATGACTTCACCGGGACTTTTGATGTAAAAAAGGATTCTGACAAGGTGACGCATTTTCATGTGATTTCTTTAACATCGTACTTTAAATAATTGTACGTAATTCACAAGCCAGCACATGATACCCGGTCTCCACGAGCTAAAATTTGTAGCAAGATAACTAGCATGCTATAAGAATAGCTAATGGAGACGGCAAATAGCAAGATAATTGAGAAAGCAAGCTATCCATAGCAGGATATTTAGCAAGCTATAGATATCTTGCTAATTTTTGATATTTGAGTGAAATTGGTTTTGCGTCGGCAGTTTCCATGTTTGTGCCATTATAGAAGTGCTGAGTACAAGCGGTTGAATTTAAAGAAAAAAAATGAAATATCAAGCCATAATTTGCCCACACACAAATTTGACAGTTCTCTTTTTTATAACTTGCTATGAAATTCTGCTATTTGCAATAGCACGTGGAGACGCGGTGTGAGGTATGATATTTTAAAAGTCCATTACACTACTTGCATACGCCGATGACATTAACATCATTGGTAGAATACAGCGAGGTGTCACCGCGGCGGAAGCGGATAAAATGGGTCTGGCGATAAAAGAGGGCACAACAAAGTACATACATAATGCTGTAAACGAAAAAAAAAACTCAATATCGATGAATTGGAATGAATATACAGTTGCAACTTTGAGGGAGTACAGGACTTTGTCTACCTCGGCTCTGCTATACTATAACATCAAAATTTACATCTCATCAGAAACCAAACGAAGGATCATTCTTGCCACTCGCTGTTTTTTTCCCTCTCCCGATCAACTAAGGATACTCTATTTAATACCCTTATCATACCAGTTGTGCTACATTCAGCTGAAACATGGACACTTTCGAAAGCGTATGAGGATATCCTTGGTCGCTTGGAGGGAAAAATCGTACGTAAGATATTCGATCACGTGTGCGTTGACGGATTTTTGGAGAAAAAGAATCAACCACGAACTAAACGAGCTGTAAAGCGACGCCGACCTTGTCAAAAAACTGCGCATTCTACGTGATGGTCAGGACATGTAAAACAAATGGACATCAATGCTACTCAAACCCAGTTGACAAGTTCCAGCGCTATTTTAGCATAAAGTATATCTTAAAACAACCGCACTTCATGTCTACTTACACTAGAAACAGGGCTGGAGGAGTAACGACACTCTACTTGTAATCTACACATATGATATATTGCCTGGACTTTATTCGAATACAATGCCAAAAGACTGTCCCACAAATTGTCAAACAATTTTAAACCAGAGGATCTATTGGTACAAAGTTTCAGCGGTATTGGAATTTGGAAATTGGGATAACGAGAACCGATTCAGGAAGGAATGGATATGGAACAATAGATGCATTCAAGTGATATAAATCGCAAAATCAAGAAAACCCGTACAAGGCTACAAATATTGAAGAAAGGATAACAAATATCTGAACTATACCGAAGGCACCGACAAGAACAATTAAAGCTGAATCAGTTGGATTCTCAAAGCACGGGCAGACCTGATATGCCTTAATGGAAATATCCTTAATAAGGATAACTCAAAGTTGTGCTCGCTGTGCAATCTAGAAGAGGTGGAAACAATCCAGCATTTCTTATGCAAATGTCCAGTGCTCAAAGGAATAAGATGCGGGTAGTTTAACAAAATTAAGCTTACAAAAGAAGAAATCATTAAGGTTTAAATGGGAAGAAGGATGGAAACTGGAATAATTTAATGCATTATTTAGAATATTTTTAATTGGGGCATTCAACTCAGTTTGAACCAAACTACCGGCAAACTTGAACCAAAAAATGGTTTGACCCGCCAGTTGAGTAGGGCACTGCGACCTAAAAGTTCTATTGCACCGCAATGTCAATGGGACCAGAAGAGGTTCAATTCTTTTCAGGTAACTCTAGCCTGTAGAACCGGTAGAAGCTCCACCAGAAAGACGCTAGCGAAATTTGGAAGGCGAAAGGATTTCTATATGTCGAGTTTTTATGAGAAAATACACGCGCCTCACAACTTTCTCTCGCTTCCATTCCTCCCTGCTTAGAATTCTAACAGCGAAGAGCTTCTTGAAGTTAAGCTTGGAGATACTGTAGTCAGTTTGAGATATAACCAGATCATTTGGTAGTGTGCCCAAGATTTTCCTGTGTCCAGATGGTTTAGCAGTCCAGCACCCAGATTCCTTCAGTCCGACTGCACTGCACAGCGATGTGCTTTTAATATGGAGATAAAGTGGCAGAAGGTGCAATAACACCTGTGTTCTTTGGACCCTACTGATTTTGTTGGCGTCGTATTCCTTGCTCATGCCAGGCCACTACACTATGGACCCTAAGATGAGAATTGGACACACTACTTCCAACTAAGTTTTGAGTCCAGGACAATGCCCAGATACTAAACACTGGAGGATAGTGAGGGATCAAGGATTTGCACTTTGGTTTTGATGGTAAAAATCATCATTTCGGTTTTGCTTGGATTAGCACTCAGGCCTCATTACTCGAACCAAGAATTTTGAATATGCTGAGAATTGATTTAAAAAAAATTCAATTTGTGTTTGAAGTCATCGATTGGGCTACGGAACGGAGAACGTAGTTCAGCTCAAAGCTTCAAAACCTTAGTGCTGTCATCTGTTCCTAAAGTTGGCCAAATGAAGCCAAGTAGTGTTGCCGCAAAGTATAAGCTGTTCTTAAATGCTTGCAAACTTGACTATAATCTACCAGTAAACTTATTTAGATTTGATTGATCTTTTGCTATTGAGAGATCCACTTTTTCCACATTTTTAGGCTTTGGCTTTTGATTTTAAGTTTTTTTTTTAATTCTGTAACAATTGCTGTTGAATTATATACAGTAAAACTTGTGAATAGTGGAATTTGCGAATAACAGAATCTTGCGAAATCTGGATAGTGGACATTCCTGGATGCCAATTTTGGTTTTTTTCATACAAATTCACTCTTCAATAGCGGAAACGAGAAATGAATGAGCCAAAAGTCATTAACATTTTGTCGGCTTCGTTTCCTTTTTCGAAAATTTTGACATTTCAATTGTTTCTTTTCGTGTGTGCCTCATTCTTCTAGCGGCTAGATTCAACAAGTACACATTCTGACCTCCGACATCGAAATTGATCGAAAAATATTAAAAAAAATTAGGTTGCCGATAATGGAAAAAATTGCGAATAGCAGAAATGTTGCGAATAGTAGAAAAAAAATGTGCACCAAAGCATTCCACTATTCACATGTTTTACTGTACTTATTTTGATTGGCGGTTTGTTAGGTCAGTGACTTTTTGAATTTCCCGCGCAGATACTTTAAATTCATCACTGCTGCCCTTAACTGCCATCTTTTAATAGACTACTGTCAAATTTTGAGTAAGCTGAGTCAATTAGTTTATGCTTGACAGCCATTGAAAGCAAAAAACCTCTTGATTTTTAACAGTAATGGAAAAAAGTGAATTTCGTGTGACTAAGCATTATTTTTTGGTAAAAAAAACCATCACCGAAAACAAGGAAAGACTTGATAAATACTATGGGGACACTGCACCATCAATATCAATAGTAAGGAAGTGGTTTACTGAGTTCCGTTGTTGTCGTATCAGCACAAGTGGCGCCGAAAGTTCAGGTCGCCCAAAAGAGGTCGTTACACCAGAAATCGTCGATAAAATCCATGGAATGATATTGGATGACCGGAGAATGAAAGTGCGTGAGGTGGCTGAGGCGGTAGGCATCTCAACTGAGCAGGTGCATCACATTTTACATGAATATTTGGAACTTCAAAGGATTGTTTGGCGATATTCAGCCGCAATCCGAACAATTTTTTGCGCCGTTTCATAACCGTTGACGAAACATGGATACATTACAGTACACCAGAGACCAAGGAAGAATTAAAACAGTGGGTTTCTCGAAGAGAACGTGCACCAAACGAAATTGTGTTTGTCAGCCAACAAAGTCATGGCTACAGTTTTTTGGGATGCACGCGGTATCATTCATATCGAGATTTTGGACAGTTTTTATATTGATTTAAAGCAAAAACGACCGCATTTGGCGAAGCAAAAAGTGTTGTTCCATTAAGACAATGCACGGGTGCACACGTGTGTTGTCACCACGGCAAAAATCCATGAATTGGGCTACGAACTGCTACCCCATCCAGCATATTCTCTAGATTTAGCCCCATGTGACTATTTCCTATTTCCAAACCTGAAGAAATGGCTGGGTGGTATGAGGTTTGGGTCAAATGAAAAGGTCATCATGGAAACAAACGCCTATTTTGAGAGCCTTAAGAAAAGCTGTTATTTGGAAGGAATAAAAAAATTAGAGAAACACTGGACTAAGTGTATAGAGTGACGCGCTGTCATGCGACTTCTTCAACATCATACTTGAAAGATTTGTTCGAAACTCACAAGCCAACATACAAGGAACGATCTTTCAAAATTCCGTTCAACTACTTGCATACGCCGACGATATTGAAATCATTGGTAGAACACAGCGAGCTGTCACCGGTGCGTTCGCGAGTATAGAAATGGAAGCGGCTAAAATGGGTTTAGCGGTAAACGAGGGCAAAACAAAATATATGCTGTCAACAAAAAGGGAGACGCAACATCGACGAATTGGACAGAACATCACAATAGACAGCTACAAATGACATCTCGTCGGAAATCAAACGAAGGATTACTCTTACCAACCGCTGTTTCTTCGGGCTAAGAAGGCAATTGTGCTTTCTCGATCGACTAAGGAGACTCTATATAAGACCCTTATCACCCCAGTCTTGCTATATGGAGCTGAAGCATGGACTTTATCGAAAACGGATGAAGATATCCTTGTTCGCTTCGAGAGAAAAATCCTTCGTAAGATATTCGGTCACGTTTGCGTTGACGGGTTCCGGAGGAGAAGATTCAACCACGAACTGTACGAGCTGTACAGCGACATTAACCTGGTCAAAAAACTGCACATTTGGGCGTTTAAGATGGCTAGGACATGTAGAACGTATGGACATCAACGCTCCGGTTCGGAGAATATTCGACTCTTACCCGGAGGGTCAGCGCAGCAGAGGACGACCTCGCCTAAGGTGGCGCGCACAAGTAGAACAAGACCTCAGCCAACTTGACGTGCGCAACTGGAGGCGGCTAGGTAAGGACCGGGCTAGCTGGAAGAGGTTGTTGGTTGGGGCCTTGGTTCACCCCGGACTGTAGCGCCAACTAAGTAAGTAAGTAAGTGTATAGAGTTAAAAGGAGATTATGTTGAGAAATAAAAATGTTATTCAAAAAATCACTGACTTATCAAACCGGCCTTGGAAACATCTAATCTGACATATGTAAATATTTTCGGTGTACCCGTGCAAAATCGTTTGCGGGTCGGTTTATTTTAAAGTCTGTAGACAAATCATCGACTCACTATCATTGGATTTTTAATATCTTAGAACATTTAAAAATGTAGGCTTTCTTTTGACTGTGATTGTGTGATCTCACATCACGTAGGCAATAAAACTACCTTCTTTGTTTGACCCAATACCCTACACATCACTACTAACCGACTTCCTGTCTACCATTGATAAAACCACAAGCACAGCACGCACTCGAGTCTTCCTAGCTCCCATCAACAGAAACCCACCCAACAAGTCATATCTATCTAAAGGAAGAACTTTCTACATTGAACCAAACAAATTTATTCCGCCATTGAGGCAAGCGACACACACGATTGAAATGAAAAAATAAAATAAAATAAAAAGGAAACTATCTCGTAATTTATTCCCTTAGTCCTAATCTCTGTTTGAAATCGCGGAAAAGAAGGAACAGAAACCGAAAGAAAAAAAACTACCGTCACATCTTACAATAGAGCCTCGAAGAAAACCATTCCAATTCAGGATAAAGAGGCGGCCAATTTCTTAAATTTTCTTTTTTTCCTTTTTTTTTTATTTGCTTGCAGAGCTTTACCTCATAAATATTATATTCAGGTCAGGATGCAAACACGAAAAAAAAAAATAAAAATCCGCACAAATAATGCCACAAACACACATACCATGCGGCAAGGACTTTTCTAAGACTTCCTTGTCCATTCGTAAGCACTCGCTTATCCAAGGAGCAATAAAATTGGAATCTACTTTACCATTCGCCGATAAGATCGCGTCATTTTGCACGCCCCATATATTATAATTGACATCACCACCACCACCACCACCACCACCTTCCCTGGAACAAGGAAGGATATTGATATTCGAGTCCGCGCCTACGGGCGTACGCTAAACGAGGATATATTCTGAGAGGTCCTATCTTACTACACAGCCGAGTTGGAAGATGTCACTCAGTTGTATTATCTAGTGGAAGTCATCAAAAGCTACTCTCTATGTACGGGTATGTGTTCTTGCGATTAAGAATTCACTATTATTCATATTCGTCCATAGAGCACTTCACAATCCTTGCACATCATCGATGGTGCACAGCGATTACAGGTAAATGCAAATATCCTCCTGCTTGCATGTGTCTTAAGGTGCATTTGATGGCTTTTGCCACAACCGAGTGACATGCTTAGATCAAACTGATAGGATATTTCACATTTGATGGCATTTTATATGGTTTTGATGAGGTGCAGGTACTGGGGCGGTTTCAAGCCCAACAAGATTGAAGGACAAAAGCAGTTGAGAAACCCATCAAAGGACCTGAAGTTCATAATGCGCTGGTTTTTATGTTTTAAATAATTTTTTAATGATCATATTATTATTATGCGCCCTCGATGTGAGGGAAAATCCTGAATTTTGGTACACACGAAAACCAGGAGAGTGTAAAATCTGCAAGGATCTTGATTGAAATCTCTTTTTGGCATCGTCCTTTGAAGAAGTGGGTGAGCGAGTGCAGTGAAATCGGAGTGGAGTGAACTGATATACGAGGTTAGAGATTTGGACGTTTTTCGAAGGTGTTGGTGTTTGAAATTTCAAATGGATGAGGAACAATTTGTTTGGAAAATGATAAGTCGGAAGTTTTTTGCTTTTTTGTACCGAAAAAAGGATTCATGAATACAAATTCACAAAGTGTGGCATACTGACTTGAGAGCAACATTACTTACTTAGAAAAATTAAAGGAAATGCAAGCATATGCAATTAGATACCTAAGACAATGGTAGGTGACCGGTTTCCAGTGGCCTATTTCACCAAATTACAAGTACAATTACAAATTTGTATTTGTTGATTACATTTACAAATTTGTTTACTGATTTTCTGTTTCACAAACTACAAACTTAATTCCAACAAATTTGTTAAAAAGAGAAAAAATGTAGGGGAAATTGTATTTGTTATTTACAAATACAAAAAAAAAGCCGTTTCACCATTTACTCTGCAAAGTTGTAAACAACAACTGTTTTTCACAAATTTGTAAGCTCTCTAAAGGGTGAACCCATACCAAATAAAGCAGACACAAACAAAACGAAAAAGCCTGTTAATAACCCACACCAAATAACGCACGTCAAAAACACATTTTTGTTTTGCTTCATTTGGTGTGGGTTATTGATACGCATGATTTATTAGTTGTCTCTTACTGAAGAGCAAAGAATACAAGTTTAGAGCTCCACTTAACTTCAATACTTTAATTACCGTTTATCGAGAGCAAGAAGATTGGTGGTGTGCATTTGGTATGATTACAAATAGATTTAGGGCTTTGGAAAAAGTTATGTTGGTATCTCAAGACAAAGTGGATATTATAAAATGACAGCCTGCATTCGTCACAATTTTATAAGGTTTTCATCGTCACACATCTCGATTCGATTGAATGAATAAAGCAAAACATTCCGATAAGTCATCGCTCAATTTTGTTTATTTTGTCTGTTTGACTGAGTTGATGTATTTGATTTCATGTATTTTTCGCCTTTTTATGCCTAAAATATCTTCTCGTGTCTGTGCCTTACTTGACTGTTTTGCTTATAATAATTGTTTACTTATATGTATCAATGTACGTAGTCCCATAAACACACGTGCGATATTTGACTTAGGCAGTCAGGAAAAATCGTTTGCGTTAGTCTGCTTTGTTTTGCTTTATTCAATGGGGGTACTCCCATTGAAATATGTGTATCTAACACAGTTTTGTTCTATTCAGTGTGGGTTCACGCTAACTGATAACATCAAGGACAAAAATGAATAAACAGAACAAAATTTTTATCACCGGTTTAATGATAAGTAGAAATTGCTGTGTCGGCGTCAGTGAAAAGATTTTTGCAGACTCATTTGCAATCCTAGGTCCAATTTGTCTTATTACATATTTCCTCTGCCTTAACTCGTTTTAACCGAAACTTTTCGTTGAAAAAAAAAGATTCTGCAATTTTAAAGTTAATTCGCGGATGATATATTTTCCTTGGTCTATTAAGCACAAAATCTTCACTTATATCACTATCGGTGCTACTATGCCTTCGACGTAAAGACATTTTTAGGCTTGAAATGCCTAAAAAAATACAAATTGTTATTAAATCGACACACGATCTTTCTATTGTAAGAAATTTTCAGCAATTGAACAAATTTGTAAAATTTCTTGATTTCGTGAAACACAAAGTTACAAAAAAATATAAATTTTAACAATTTTGTACTTGTAAGCAACAAAGTAAATTAACTTTTGGTGAAACGAAAATAATGAAGTTTCTACAAATTTCCCTTTGTAAACTACAACTACAATTTTGCAGGACAGATATTTTGTGAAACAGAATAAATCGATTTTTCTACAAATTTGTTGAAAAAGTGCTTGTGAATTACAATTTGTAAGTTGGTGAAATAGGCCACTGGAGTTCCAAGTTTCGACCACTTTTTAGAGCTTTTGATACCGTATCTCACGAAGAGTGCGCTTGATGTTGGCTTCCAGTGGCCTATTTCACCAACTTACAAATTGTTATTTACAAGTGGTTTTTTAACAAATTTGTAAAAAAATTCGATTAATTCGGTTTCACCAAATTTTGGTGTTACAAAATTGTAGTTGTAGTTTACAAAGGGAAATTTGTAGAAATATTTTTGTTTTCGTTTCACCAAGAGTCAATTTCTTTTGTAGTTTACAAGTTACAAACTTGTGAATATTGATATTTTTTGTAGTTTTCTGTTTCACCAAATGAAAGTACTTTACAAATTTGTTCAGTTATTGAAAAAATTCTACAAATGAAAGATCGTCTGTAATTTCATCTACAATTTGTACTTTGTACATAGAAATCCCTTTTTGAAAGTAAAAATGTTTTTGCGGCGTAGGCATAGAAGCATCGATAGTGTACAAGTGAATATTTGATTTATTTTGGTGATGAAAAATTTATCGTTCGGGTATAAACTACGAAATTTCAGATTCTTTTGCCTTTAACGAAAAGTTTCGCCTATATCCTATAAGGGCAGAGTAAAATAACAATTATTGGACACAGATTGCTAATAAGTCTGAAAATAAATCTTTTCCTTGACATCGAGGCAGCAGTTTCGTACGGTTTTACACTGGCTTAGAAATGCGAAGAATATCATGGGATAGCAGACATTGCATCTAAATCTACGATATGCAGATGTGTCAATCCTGCTTGTGCAGCCATCGTTGATGTTTTTTTATGAAAATAGTGTACGTTGGACAGAGGAACACGAAAACATCTGTGAACGGTTCTATAATGCTGCCGGTAAATATTATTTTTTGTAAATACATTTTGTCAAAAAAGTATCGGGCATTGATCATTTGAATCGCCCGCTTAAAGGAATTGTGAAAATTCCTTTTGTCGCTAATTTGGCACAACTGACCTCTATCCGTGAAGTTTGAGAGCCAGCTGTCCTTTAATTTGCTTACAGTGCTCGATTTTCTTAAATGGGGCTATCATTGTGTTCCAATTTCTTGCCAGAAACTCAAAAAATATCATCTGATAACCTCCGTATTCAGCTGATATGGCTCAAGCTTTCTCTTTCCAAAACTCAAATTACCACTTCGAGACTCCCGTGTTCCGTCAATATAAGACATAAAAGAAAATTCGCGGCGAGAACTGAAGTCGGTTCATTTCCCGGTTTATAAAATGTTTAAAAAATAATAAAAAATCGTTGGCATAAGTGTATTAGGTATTTCGAAAGGGGACTACTTTGAAGACAATACAATAAATTTGAATGAATAATAAATATTTTGTATTTTACTACCAATTCCCGGTACTTTTTTGACAGAATGTATATAAATATGTACATAATTATAGTTTAAAATTTAGCTAATTTTTTTTAAAGGTATGCCATGTGTGTATCCACGGAACACTAATTAATATTGATTCACCCAATGAGTTTTAATCAGCGTATATCGATAGATGCCAACCATCATCTCGAAGATATTTCCAATCTTTCTCAACTAAAATACCATGAAATAATTTCATAAACTTTTTGCTACTCAATTATTTTGGCATTATGTGCACTTTATTTGAAAATTTACCGAGCAATACTTCTATTTTATTTTTACGAATTAAACTTACAACGAACATTTTGCTTTGCTTATTCATAGCTATTAACTCGTCAGACTCTTACAAATCTGTGAGAAAAAATTCTAGTTTACATGTCTGGCAAATAAGCGGTGCAACGTAATTGTTTTGTAGTTATTTATAAACTACATCTTTATTTTCTACAATTTATTTCCTCTTTGTTACAAATTTACTGGAAACATGTTTGCAGCTGTGAAACAGAAATTAGGTTTACAAATTTGTAATTGTAGTTTACTATTAAAATTTTTTGATTGTAATTGTAGTTTGGTGAAATAGGCCACAGAGCATAGACCAGCAACTTGCAAAACCCCCGTAGAAAATACTCAATACGATATTGGAGACCTGTGGCCTATTTCACCAACTACAAATTACAATCACAATTTTGTACTTGTAAATAAAAACTAAAAATTTGTACATCTCGTTCTGTTTAGCACGGTACAAATGTTTGATGAAACGACATTTGCTCTGGCATATAATTCTTTCCATGATGAGTTGCCAAACAATACTGAATAAAAAAATGATACCAGATGTCAGATAAACTAACAGTTACCTGAGTGCAGGGTTACCTTTGGGACACTTTAGGGTCCAATTGATCATTTTTTGATGGCACGGACCCCAGGACCCGCCTTTTTGAAAATCATCGAAATTGGACCCTTTTTGAAAAAAAGGACCCTTTTCGGATCCTTTCTGTAAATTGGGAAATAATTGACACACTCAACCGAAATTCTTTCACTTCTTTTAGCAGTCATCGTCACCCACAGCAATCACACTTTTGCATTAACCCGTATTCTATCTATGTATGTGTTTGCCAACGCCGAAATGTAAATTTTTCCTGTAAACAGACACATTAAAATAGTTGTTGCGTTTCGTTTGTCATAATTCTGCTATTGTTGATATAAAAAAAGACCTGCCAATCCATGCTATCCGCAATTCCGCATTAAATATTTTGAAAGATAAAGAGTTAGAAGAGTGGGTCCCTAACTCGAATTTAATTCAGAAGTTTAGGGCTTGCATTCCTAACAATTAGGTTTTCCAAACCGTAACTTTTTGTCCAAATACTTTTCTTGTTTCTTTTGTTTATTTTACTTTATTTTTAAATGAGTTGCTTTTTTTTAAATGAACTGATTTTTTTGTTTTGTCTTTATGCATAAGCTTTATAGAGGATTTTTCAACAGGGACGCTACAAAAGTAGAGCGACAGGGACAGCAAACGACGCCATATTTCTTGCCGCTCTTTTGACATTTCTCTTCAGTAAGGTTTGCCATTGCCATGATGGAAAGATATACGAGCCAATAAGGAGTCGAAATTCGGTATTGGTCAGGCAGCAATCCACACGTACTCCATGAGTCATCATTGCATCCCGAAAAAATTACGGTTTGGTGTGGTTCATGGGCCGGCGGCGTCATTGGGCCGTACTTCTTCCGTGATGATCAAGACCGGCACGTTACTGCGAATGGGAATCGCTACCGTTATATGATAACCGAATATTTTTGACCCCAATTGGATGATATGGACTTGGAGGACATGTGGTTCCAACAGGACGGCGCCACAAGCCACACAGCGAATGTCACAATCAATTTATTGGAAACCAAGATTGGAGAACGTGTTATCTCACGAAATGGTCCAGTCGCTTGGCCGCCTCTGTCGTGCAATTTGACGCCGTTAGACTATTTCCTGTGGGGCTACGTCAAGTCTATGGTCTATGCCAACAAGCCAGCGACGATTGATAAACTTCGTACGAATATCAAACGTGAAATTGCAGCAGTATCGGCCGATTTATGCTTGAAAACCGTCGAAAATTGGGTTCAGCGTCTGGACTTCTGCAAGCGTGCCCGTGGTGGCCATGCAAAAGAAATCGAGTTCCATACATAATGGCATCGAACGTACTTTCACAGGAATAAAGAATTTCATTGATATCCAAAACCGTTTTTGTTTTATTTAAAAAAACTTTTGTAGCGCTCTTATTGAAAAACCCTTTATATTTTTAAGCAACTGGACAAAAATACAAATAAAAAAAACTAATAAAATAATACTTATCCTACTCCGGTCTTATTCTTTAATTTTATATGGGACCCCTTTGTTTCGCCAGGGACGCCTTTTTCGACCCTTTCCGGAAATTTTCAGAGGTATCCCTGCCTGAGTGATGCAATATTGAAAAAAAAAACTGCACAAAAAAAATACCATTTAGGTTGATGTACGGGATTTCACCGTGAGAAAAGCTAATAAAAAATCTTGCATTGGAATGACAAATTTAGGATGACATTGCTCCTCTAATCCACCCATATGCCCTTGAATTTTTTATTAGCGTAGACCATACTTTTGAGATCACCCCAAAGAAGGAAGTCAAAGTGTGTTAAATCGCAAGATCTCGGTTGCGAATTGATATCACGCTCCCGCGAGATAATGCGTCCCGGTCCCGCTTCTCGTGCAATAAAGTTATTGTTGCATTGGCTGTATGGCATTTGGCACTGTCTGGTTGGAACTACATATCGTTCACATCCATATAATTCAATTTGGGCTATACAAAGTTTTCGAACATGTTGTAACTACGACAACAACGCCGCAAATTGTTACCCAATATAAATATGGCAACAGTGTAAATTATATATGTAGCTGACATCTGTCACTTGCTACGCACATGCGAAGGTGTCACCTTGTCTGAATCATTTTTGGACATCAAAGGTCCCGGTGAGGTCATTACCGATATTGACAGAGCAGCGAGCTTTCTCCATCATCATCCTGAGGGACTTAAGCTTGGATATTGCTATCATTCTTTGTTTTGATCGAATGGACGGGAGTTGGCAATCATCGCCTGAATTGAATGGTTTCCAATATTTACTGATTCCATACTGCAATCATTTGAGCACCTCTGCTGGCAATGCTAGATTACTTAGCTTGTTCGTGTAAGTCCAAGCTATACTCGTCAACTGTTTTCCTGAGCTCAGCTTGAAATACATTAAGGAGGTCATTCGCCTCTATCCATTACGTTCCAAGATGATTCTGGTAAAAAAAAACTAATTTGGGGAAAAATTTGCCTCTATAGTTGCTTAGATCTCAAGGATCTTCTGAGAAAGATGATGTTTTTTTCTCGTTAGTTACGCACGGAAAGAATTCACGTGGTCTCCTCTTGGTGTTTTATTAATATTGCATTATTGTATGATTCTGCAGACGTATTACAATAAAATTACGCGGTCCAAAACCTCGACTCTCTGGAATGGAGATATCGTGGTCCTGGTTGCTGCTATCAAGTGAGTTCAACAGCTGTCTCGATTATGTCTCAATGATTTCGTTAACACTAGAAAGTCGGGCGGGGGTCATTTGAGCCATTTTGAAGTTTAGCGTTTTATAATTTTAAAATTTTTAATTTTTATGGCATGATCTCTTGTGAGACGTCACTGTTATATTTCCAGCTGTAATAATAAATCTAGTTAACTATGTGTGCGATATTTGTAAAAATCCATTACGTGGATAATGTAATCAGTCAAAAGCAATTTTTTAGCATGATTGTAGTAAGAAATACAAAACTTCTTGTAAGTAAACCACGTTAATATGTTTATGTTTTAGTTGATTGATTAGCACTTTTAAATGATTTACTATATCAAAATCTACATTTTTATTGTATGGGGTCAAATGACCCTGCCGTCTTTCTTGGTAAAAAGATTGTCCCGTCTTTCTAGTGTTAAGGTGAACTGATTCTCAAAACAGGGATTAGGAAATGTTCACATCTTAACGCTGGTCAAAGTATTCGTGGGATCCTCTTAAAGTGCTCCCGGTTTTGGAAGCAAATTTAAAGATAAATCATCTGCATTTCCTGATATTTAGGGTAAAAAACATTTCCTGTTGGTTTCCAAATTAAATCTAACAAACGCTAATATACAATGTTATCTCTTGGCATATTAATTCTCGAATTGCATAAATGTACATTGTGGTCGCTCATGAAATTGAAATCCATTCTAGCCACACGCCATTCCCAAACACCAGCCAGTACGCCAAACCGCAGATGACCCACTGTAATGTGATCAACTGACCTGTGTGCAATCCTAAAAACATTCGCATTGACTTTTGGACTTGCTCCAAATCTCAACCTAAAATCAACACATGAACAGATAAATCCTACAATCATTCGAAATCAGAAAATAAATAAATCTCGGTCGCATATGTACCGCGATGTTGCGCGCATATATTTTTGGAATTACATAGATGTCGCTGCCACCTGTCTGAAAAAGGAAATTATTTCATTTTGCAAACATTTTAACCGCCCTCCTACCGACGACGACGCGTCCTTGTGACCACTAATCATCAATTCACTGGGAATATGGTAGCCGTACACACAGAGGCCACAAATCATAAACAATAAATACCGCCGCTGGATGTCATACCAACAACGGACATTCGGCATCCGACAGTGACCATTTCCGGGCCACGTATTCCCCACCCGAACGCAGAAACAGGATTACGATGTAATAACTCGCAGATCGTTAGCGTAGGACACCATGTTGACACGTTATACGCGGGTGCTTTCAACGGCAATGACCCAGTGCACGAAGAAGATTACTCTGACTCGGTGCAATCGGATGTGAGGGCGGGACCGGGCAAATTATTATCTAGGTCACTGGGAAATGGTCAACCACGGTAGAAAGTGAATGAACAGTGGAGCGAGAAGGTTGTGCCACAGCTTTTGGAAAATACGAAAGCGTAGTAGTTTAAGGAGTTTAAGATGTGGATGGGAATGACTTTGGAAAGCACGCAATTAAAAGAGAGGTGTACCTAAACTTAGCTTTAAGCACAGTGCCGATGATAAGGTACCCTGAGTGAACTCAAACCTGGGTCGTTGCATTTCCATAGAGTCTATACTATAGAATTGTGGGGTAACATTAGAGTGGCAGCTCTACTCATGCAATCGGGACTTATCTCAGTATTAAGGTGAAACCCCATTTGAAAAGAGCCTAAAAAGTTTCGGTTTAAGTTCAAGAACACTTTGACTATTAGCGGAATTGGCTTCCTTTCAGAACACTTAAAGTCTTATAAATGCGGGAAAATGTGAGCCCTTTGACTACGCACCTCCGAAACGGGCCTTATACTGCATACGGAGATAGAATAAGGCCCAGCGTTTTTAACTTGAAATAATTCCGAGTGTATTGACATTTTTGACAAAAGTCAAATCGATGGTATATGCAGTTACTTATTAGAAACAAATCAAAACGCGTTTGACAGGTGTCGAATGATTTAACTAAAGTTAGGGCACCTTTCACGCTAAAGTGTTCAATTCTAGACAATAAGCCACCATCAAGACGACGAAAAGGGTGAAGTGAGGAGAATATCTAAGCTGCAGCGGCCAGTTTTGCCGATGAGCCCAGATTTGTCGATTTCACGGCGATCGCAACAATTGAGTCTTTGAGAGACGTCAACTTGGAGAATTTTGAATCCCGATAAACTGCAGTTTATGGTGGCGGCATTATTGGACCTTATTTCTGCCGACATGAGGAGGGGAGAGCCGTAATCGTCAATGGCGACCGCTATGGAGCTATGTTACTCGAATTTCTGTGGCCAGAACTTGAGATCATCGATATTGAAGAATTGTGGTTCCAGCAAGATGACGCTACGTATCATTACAGCTAATGCTATGCTCGATTTGCTGAAAAATCAGTTTGGCGATTGGATCATCTCATGACAAGGATTTGTGAATTGGCACACCTTTACTCTGTTCCACAAAAATGGTCGGTACAGGAAAGATAGAATGTTTGCCTCTCATTCTGGTAGCAATAGCTTTCATAAATCTTTCCCTCTTTTAAGCTCTCACTGGGTTTCCATAGTATACACGACACATGACACATCGCCGCAGATCGGAGAGCAATATCCGCAGGGCTACCATCTGCTGATTTAAAAACAAAATAATTTGTTGATCGAAAAAAGATAATTGTGTACAAAGTGCACACCACCTCAATTTTGATAAAATTTTTGTATGATTTAGAGGATATTTTTTTTTTAGTATGTCGATGCATGCATGCCATACATAGAAACACTCAAAAAAATGTCTTCTTCAACGTACTAAAAATTCATCAAATCGAGATTTATTACCGAAATAAATAAACACAATATCACGCACTTTCACGCGCCGAATCTTATAAATATAATCACGTATTGCACTGCGACTGAGTTGAATGTTTCGAAATTCAGCGTAAATAAATCTTCATTAGAAACCACAAAAAACGCCAAATTGTACAATTGCATTTTAACGGATCCCCCATAAAAACCAGAAAATCGAAAAAAAAAATGCGGGATGCGGCAACACCCTCACACACTCATACTCATTTATTGGTTCTCAAAGCACAAAATCGCAAAGCTCTTTGACAAAAATCACAGAAAAAGCTGTAACAATTTGCTTTAATTTTGTAATGGTAACACTGCTTTTATGTTAATTATTTTCATACACACAGCGCCAGCGAGGGTTGATGGCGGCCACACGACCGCTGTATGCCATTATCTGTGTGGCAGGCTAGTGATGGTGAGATGTATGCGCATCGAACGAAAATTACAAAAAAAGGATAAGGAAGTAGATGCAAGCAATATCCTTAATTCTTTAACCAAAATAACTGAATCGGAAATAAGTTTACTTCCAGAAGCCTGTACCTAACCTAGCCTGCTGCTAGTTTTGTTGTATGCTTACTAACTTACTTAGTTGGCGCTACAGCTCGAGGTAAACCTGGGCCTGCTTCTCGCAACCATTTGTGTGTGCGTGTTATTTTTACACGAATGGAAGGGACCTGCAATTTTTTGCCGACTCCGAACGGTGAGTTGAGAAGTTCAATCCTGACATTGATACTCGTTGATGCTTGTCAGACATTCGAAAGAGGTGGCACCGTGAAAAAACTCTTTAGGTGTTAGACCCGGTCTGGAATTGAACCCGGGCAGGGCAGCTCTGCGTAGTAGTCCAACGCACTAACCACCACGGCCACGGCGACCACGGTATGTATGCTCATTTCATAGAAAATAAGGTTTATGTACCTTTTAAGTTGTAACATAGCCAAATGCTTTGAGTTGTTTATTCGGTAATTTTACAGAGATCAGACCTTAGGATGTGTTGATGGGATGTCAATGCATCTATTATTGCCCGCTCGTTTGCCTTTAAACTGCATGTATTGCCGAAGTCACCAGGCATCCATTAGAGTGCGACAATATAATTTTAAATATCAATAACAAAATAAGCTTAGGAAGTGTAAAAAAGACACATCTGGTTCACGTGGGGATACTTATCTTAGCTCGTGTTTCTTCGGTAGTAGCCTCTTAAATCATTCCACTGATTTTAAGAGAGATCTTGCTTTCTCCAGTACTTCACTAAGCCTTTTTAAAATGTTGCCGTTCAAATCCAGTCGATATTAGCTTCTTATCGAAAAAGCCCAGCGAATGACGTGGAGACCATAAAATGTCAAAGCTGCAAATGAAATCGTTTTGAAGATGTGATCCTATGTATGTAGCAATGTTCATATTTACGTGGCACGTGATATTTACTAGGTGATAGTTCCTTGGAATGCCTAAACATCTTTCATTGAGAGCCTTCTTAAAATCCATGAAGTGGAGGCTCAAATTGACGCAGTCCTGTGATCGAATTTTGGGAGATTCGAAATGGATGCTTCCTAAATTTTCTTTAAACGATCCAGACTTTTGATGACTCAGATTTTAGAAGACGCCTTTCCAGTTTAATCGGTTGAAGCTTCTTGTGGAGCATTGGAGGTTCCTAAAATCGGTGTTTGCTGGGTCACCAAGAGTATCAAAAGCTCTTACGTACCTAAAGAGTGCTTCTGTCAATATTATTCAAGTGCACCTGTGCTGTACGTAGGTGGAACCTTTTCGAGGTACTTTGATTATTCACCACATTTTTCCATTTGCAACCATCTGGAGGCCTAATTTGAGAGCTATGTCCGCGATCACTTTTGTCAATAGAATCTGTAGCGTAATGTTTGGCTTTTGTTTCGTTCGTGTATTCTGACGAATGGCATTGAGATCCTTTCCCCACTCTTCAAAAAAGGTCCTAAGTGTAAAATAGATCGATGGAAATAGCCAATGGTATCATCTTTTCTGCTGCCTTTTTTAAGTGCCGTTATTTTATTTAATTTTCTCTCATCGCATCAATCATGACCAAGGTTACAGTCACGTGATACATTGATTAATCAAAGTGTTGCCTTCTTTCGGTCACCTCTGTTGCTGTCCTCTATTTTCCCCTTCGTTAAGCCACTAGCCAAACTACTACGACAACGTATTCCTGCCCTAACGGAGTCGGGGTGTTAATTCACCCGTCGCGTTGCATGGTAATAAATTTTCACAAAACGAAAGAGCACGAAAAAAATGGAAAAAATTACCAAAATTCCCGGATAAATAAATTATCACGGATAACATTTTCTATTTTCAGAATTCTTGTTTTTCGCCGGGAAATGCTCCCGCTATTGCCGGCTTTCGCTGGAATTTTCTCCAGATTGCCGACGCTAGGTTAAATGCCCTTTTTTCATACCATTATGCTCTGTTGGTCAATTCTGTGACCTGACAGCTACACCACTTCCATTGTATAACCGCACACTTATACCTGCATATGTATATGTACGTATGTATGTAAGTCCACTTTTTAAGTTGCAATCCAACATAAATGGACTGTGCGCTGTGCGTCTTTTGTTGCTCGTACCTTAGAGGAGTTTTCTGTGAATTTTTATGGTGGTACATAATCCTTTTCGAGGTGGACATGAAAGAAAGCTGACACCAGATACATGACGGATCCCAGTGAGGGAATTCAAAAGCGTGAAATTGAAACTGGGAAAGTTCTGTCATTGTGCCACACATCTACTTCAGTGGGAAATTTGAGTTGCGCTGGACAGATTGTGAAACGCGAATCAGAATTAAACGAAAAAGTATCCTTTTTTGTAAGGGATTTGATGCGGATGTCACTTTTCAGTTTTCATTTTTGTGAACGTTTTGATTGCTGAATAAATTTGGAAAACTGGATGCCAGACACTAGTTGCAAAAATCAGAATAGTTTGTGGACCGGTGCGGTGTTTGACATTAGATCACATTTATAATGGAACATGAATGCTAGAAAAAATGATTTTAAGGTTGAAAAACGCAAAAAAATGTGTTCTTAATGTGATCTAAGTCTTAACCAATAAACCTCCAAAACTAACTCGATCACTGGAAAGTTATTTTTCGGTTACGGCCTTTCTTTACAGCTGGACTGGGCTTAAAGATTATTCAACTAAAGCAATGGTGTACCTGGCTCTGTAGATCCAGGGGATCTCAGGTAGTGAATTAGAAATACTTGAAGTTGGTCAAAAATTTTATGATTTTTAGGGCTTCGTACCTTAAAGGGGTACGATCACAGTCAGTCCGTCGGTAACAGATGTTTCTCTTGATAACGACGAGAAGCAGGAAACAGCAACTTGGCAAAATTTTAGATCTTGGTGACGCGCATAAACATATTTCGAAAGTCAGAAAATATTTTCAAAGTCAAGGATCTGTTTTGATTTGTTAAAGATTTGTTAGTTGGGGCTCCTCTAGTGTGGGTTAGCATTCGAAATGACAAGTTTCAAGGATTTAGACACTCGCCTACGCCCTCTGATTATCTACATAGGTTTCGAAAGCTAAAATGTTGATATCATCAGTGGTAGTCAAGGAAAACTTACGCTTTTTCGTCAGTCTCACAGTTGCTGGAATAACAGTTTTTTGTTGATACGGAACCCTGGTTACGCGAGCCAAACTAATCTTTTGATCAGTTTTTGAATAAGGCTGAGTGGCGCAAATATGGCTTCATCTGTTCATCTGATGGTTTATGCCAAAGATGTTTCGACTTTTCATATAAAACAACCCTTAAAATTTGATTGTGCACAAAATTAATATTTAGACGTATTTTAATGGGTCTGGCATAAGTCTTGCCACGCTTGAAACGTCTTGGACCTACATTTTTGAGATGAGATAAAAGTACTCTATATCCTCCTGAGACCCAAGCTAAAACCAGAATGACCATGTGTTTGATGTTACTTATGGTCACTCATGAGGCTTATCTAAAAGTAAATTTCGACCTTAAAAAAAAGTGGGGTGGGGGGTTTCCGAGAAAAGGGAGGTATAATCGTATAATATATATATTATACATCTAACAAACTAATTATTTTTTTATTTATTTTATTTGTTTATTTTGAAGAAAAAACAATTGTATATTAAGTTGTGTAAACAAAAGAAAGAAAGAAAGCAAGAATAACAATGCTAAACTAATTTATCCTCCTGAGACCCAACCCGTATTCTGAAAGAAAATTTGTTTTTCTGGTTTTAGGGAAAGAATACACTTAGAAACATATACATATTTTAATGGATACAAGTGCCACTGCTGCCAACTCTTACATGAATATACAAAATACGATGTACATTGGAATTTGCCCCTTACATTTTTTATGAAGAAAAAACTTGACGTCCAATATGTTGTACACCGAGTATCAGGAGGATATAATAAGACCAATGATAGTCTGGTTATATCAATTATCTCAATTTTGGAAAAACATGGATTTTCCACATAGTATTACTCACTAAAGCCGCGACCATGAACTGCAAGACTTTCGTTGATAGCATTAGCCTTACACCAGTTTTTATCTCATCTATTATTTTTTCGGTTATATTTCACACACAAAAAAATTTGCTGTGGGCTCTTGGTCTAATAGCATAGTTGCATAGAAGCAAAATATCCCGAGAGTCTACGTAGAAAGCACTCATTGTGCGAGGCCCGACTCGCACCTTACCGTTTGCTTTTTCTCTTTTCTTCGTGTTGCATTTTATATTCTTGTATCTTTACTTTGCTGGCAGTCTTTACGGATGTATATTCGTTGTGAAGGCCGAAAGATATCTCAGATACCTCCAGAATGTCCTTACACTTAGATGGGTAGTGTTGACACTGATCATAATGCTGCCAACGCCGCTCTTGTCGATAGACGATTGGAAAACGTAGAAAACCTCTCGATCATCTTGTTTAAGGCTGAAGGCTGAAGCTTTAGGCAGTTTTGTCTTCTAGACTTGACTCTCCGACACGATCCGTGGTCATGCCTTCCTTTACATAGGTAAGGTTAAGTAAGAAGGGTTCTTGCTGTTGTGTGTGTGACCTCCATTGCTGGTTATACCCTTACTAGGACAATTTCTGCTGCTATCTTAATATCTTAATCGGCTTGTCGATAGACCGGTTTATGCGTAGTTCTTCAGAGAAAACTCCCAAATTCTGTTTTGATTTTGAACTATCATATAGATGATTGGGATGGATCGGGATACCAGTATTGGTAGTCTCGGGATTGTGCCAGATTTGTCTGTCTAGCATTAAAATAATGAAATTTCTGGTAAGTAAAGCCAAACTGGTTTTACAAGCGAGGCTTCCAGTTGCCGTTCTCTCTTAATCTGGAAGCTTCCTTAGCTGCTGTATTTCTTATTGTGAGCTCTAAGGTGTAGCGTTTTCATCTCACGAGACTATGTACTGTCCCATAACTGAAGATGGGCCTTACAATCGCTGTGTAAAGTCAGTGTACAATGTCTGCTTGTAGGTCTTATTTCTTAGTGATTATCTCCTGTACTTTGTCAGCCGTAAAATCATCAAGCATGATTATTTGCAGATCTTATGTGATCTTCTGGGCTTTTATTAGGTTTTCGCCTAATATTTTTGTTCTTCGCGTATATACCTCTTTTCGACAAATATAAAAGATTTCCATCCTCTTATTCTCCAGTTATTTCCATCTATTAATTTTCACAGGAGCCTAGTATAGTCCAGTCAAAGTTTGTGAACTTCAGCATGCACATGAAAGTGCATTATACTCAGTAATTAGCTCATCTCTGCCCAAATCCTGTCGTTGTTTCATTACTTAACTTTTTCATTTGCAAAGGCCATCCTTGCAGTTTTTTCTCCCCCAGTAGCAACTTGCAATTTGATGAGCTTCTCCACTACCACATCTGTAACTGAATCACGGTTTAATTAGATTTAGAGAAACTACCAAGACGAGCTAAAGTCCTACACTCGATTCAGCAACGGACCATGGGTCAAGCGAAAGAGGTTTTTGATTTCCAAGTGAAGTGCTAAGGTTGCTCGGAAGATAAGCTACGTGAGAATGAAATTAGAGTTTAATCCTTGAATTTAAAAAATGTCAAGAAAGACTGGGCCTTCGTTTTATGACGCCAGGAAGCCTTACATATTCAAAAAAAACTAAGCAAAGTCGTACTTAGGATCGACGGGAATGGACTCTCCACCCTATCGACCTCTATTTAAGTAAATAAAATCAATAAACCTAAACGTCTCAAGTACTTTATGACGTGTCCTTTAAATTGGATTGTATTTTACGGCAAAACAGCTATAACCCTATCCCGGAAAATAGCGGAAAATCCCGCATTACACGGTCTCACTCGTACGTACGTTTATACCCGAACAATAAAACAATGAATAATATAAAACGTGGGAAATCCCCACATGAAAAGGAATCCTTTAGCACATTTATCTTGCGACGAAACTCGAATTTGCTCCGCAGAAACAATGTCACATAACAAAAAAAAAAAAAAAAACAGCAGCAAGGACCCAGACAAGAGGCGAATAAATTAACTGGCAACAAAATGCATGACCAACAGGCGGAAAGTTATTCTGATGCGCTGCCGCTGCCCCAAGTGGCAGGAGCTGGTCCATTCTATTCCACAATGGGGCATTTATGATTGTGTGAGACATATGAAAAGTCGACTTAAAAATTGTATTTGGCGAAGGAGGGTGGGTTCCCTTATTTTTTTTTTTTACTGTTGAAAGGACTACTGGCAAGTAGAAGGAAGAGGTTATGGATCCGTATGTCCTTTTTTTCCGGCGAATTTCTTCTTCAATTCATACTGAATGTCGACTGAATGAAAGATAAATTACCTTTGAGGGTTCGAGTAGGGTATCCTTGGACAAGGATGTGTATACGAGCGCTTTCCTCTCGGGAGTTAATCATAGGAGTATAGAGTACGAAATTGAAGTTGGACTGTGAAGCTGATATGGAGAATTCAATTAGATTTTTGGTTCCTTTATTTTTTTTTATGTTCGTTACAGAGTGTGTCTAGAAATGACTGGAAAAATGAAGAGTTGCCTACCATCGTCATGGGGGAATGGAAAATGATTATTGATGATTGGAAATCGTGGCATTGACCATTGATTTGAGTTTTCTATTTTGTGTTGTTTTTTTCTGCAATGGCAGGACATTGATGAGGTTATTTGAGGTGCCTTCAATTTGTTTTTCGGACTTGTAGCAGATGAGATTAATGATAGCTGCAATAGAAACAGAAATTCAATTGGAGTTGTTGGTTGTTTTATGGTCAGGGCTCCTCAAAGACAATGTGCATTTCCCTGTAAGGCAGTAGCTTCCCTTACTTTGGTGGACGTGATTGGACGCATTGGCTCCAACTGCTTCCTTTGATGAGTTAGGTAAGGTAAAGGGATTGCAGCTAAGAAATATTAACGTCAGAATAAGATCAATGTTGAACCATTCGCCCAAAGATTCCTGAACCAACCTGAAGCTATTATGAAGCTACACCAGTTTTCCAAAGTGTTCCTTTAAAACTTGAAAGAAATGCTTTCCCAGAGTTTTAAAATGAGTTGGTAATGGGACTTGGTAGAGATAAAGTAAGTGAGGTATGTCCTTATGGACTTCTTCATAACCTACTCAAATAATTTTAGCTCAGTCTTAGTTTAATGCTGTGGTATCGTAGCATGTTGTATCATATAAACATACATATATCTACCCAGTTTAGTAAAGTGCCCCTACCTTTAGTGGTTTTTACATTGTAACACAAGAGCCTGGGTCTTTCCATCTTTTGTTGGCTTCTTTGAGCGTTCTTTTATCTATCTCTAGTTTGAGAATGCATCATGGGAATCTAATTGAAGGACCAGCTTGAGTTGAGTCCAACGCTGAGCCTTTTTTCCGCAAGTTTTTAGGCTTCTTATTACCCGACACACCTTGGTATCAGAAAACGCAGGAGAGTTTTACATTATACCATGTCTCAAGAACATGGAGCTATCGAAACAGCAACGCACAAACTTCGATTTCATTAAAGTGACGGAGATTTTTATTGCATCTTGTCAGTGTCAGTGAAAAAGATGATATCAGCTCAAGGTATCACCTTCATTACGGTTTTATGGGCGGCTATTGTATTGGGATATTGCCCAAACGCCCGCCTGGAAAACACTGCTTTTATCTGGAAGTCTGACAAATATGAATAGATTGAGAAGATTTTTGCTCCATCGCATCGGTGTGAATGGAGATGGATTTTGCAGTAAGTGGCTGGTTGGTTTCCCATTCTTCTCTGATTGAGAAAGAGATGGAAAACCACCATGAGAAGTCTAAGTAGGGTATTGTGTAGTCCGTAATCCGTACTTACTACATTACCCATGTATTTGCATAGAATACGCAACTCCGGATTTTCAGTCTCCCGACTGACTTAGTCTAAGAGCGTCAACGCTGAAAACATCGGTTCTCGTTAGATCACCGAAATCAAGCAGCATCGGGCGCGGTTAGTACTTAGATGGGTGATCACTTTGAAACACCCTGTGTTCTTGATATAAAAGAGTAGGAGTAGAGGAGTACCGACAAATGGATCGACTCCATGTGGTAACATAATGGACCTTAAGTGTCTAAGTGAATCCAACCAGAGTGATGGGGATAACCACCTTAATCTTACCTTACCTTACCTAACCTAGTCTAAAAGCGGTCTTTACTGCTTATTCTTGCATTAATAGGTCTAATGGTAGAAGATTCAATATTGCTTTTGGTTACTGCAGTTTGGGTCCTTACATCTTCGCAAGTATCTTAAGGTTGATTGTTTTACTCGTACTTGCAGCATGCCAACAGAACAGAATTCCATCAGCTAGAATCGGCCCCGACATTAATTTTGGGCATGTGTCCTCCAATATCTTCCAAATATCCTAGTGCAAGTATAATAGTTGAAGGGTACAAGTGTAGAAGGCAACATTGCATGTTTCTTAATATGTTCTACTCAACTAATAAAAACAAATGTTGGCTCTACGATGCCAGGGACACAGGGACGCTGCGGAGATATCTTGAAGCAATCGATCGGGCTATCAATATCATCATCATCATCATCATCACCATTATATTTAAATCGCTAGCGCAAGAGCTTGTGATTCCTCCTGAGGGTTTATTCCTGCACCGATTTCAATGATTCTTACACTGATCGAAAGCTCATCACCTGAACTTTTTTCATCAATACCAACACTTTTGAAAAAACCCATACGAGTAAAGTTATTACGAAAAAAATATTATTACCTATACCTACGGGTATAGGGTTTCTACATGCGAGATTCCTCGCACCAGTACACTAGTTTGTTTTATTTGCCTGCATTCTCAAGAGTACAACCTTCGGTTATTCTTACGGACCTGCGAGGATACCGTCTGAAACACTGGAGGTTCCTTTAGAAGTGTCTTATGAACTTGGCTCTAAGCAGCATGAATTCTGCAAGATTACTGAGAATTTTTTAAAAGTCTATGGCTGAACTATTTCCAACCTAAATACCGGAAAGTCTAGTAAAGTACACACCATATATAACTTGTCTATCGTTTCATGTTCAGTTGCTAGACCAAGCTCTACGAAATCTGCTATCAGTCTTTAAACGGATAAGACCATTATCTTATTTTTGTCTTTTTATCACAGGACTCCATACCAAAAAGCCCTTACGCTGAAATGATGTTGTCCAATATTTAAATGTGGCCCAGCAATGTAGTCAGCTGTCGTCTTTTAGAGGTTAAATCCATGTTTGTGTAGCTTTATGTTTGTTAGAAGATAGACTTGAAATTCGATGGTCTTTTTCGAGTTTCAAGTGTCGATCAATGGTAAAGTTTGAGCTAACATTTCGCAGCATACGGTAGATATGTTGCATACCGGTTCATTGGAGCCATAAGAGGTGCGGTTGGTCAGTATTCAGTAGATAGAAAAAAATGAAACGAAAAATGTTGTTGAAAGATGCGCAGTCAATCGAACCTATGGGGAGTCGATGAATAAAGAGAAAGTCTGCTACGTTCCAGCGTTCCTTAATTGTTTCCAAGTTAATGAGGTTAGGGCGACCTTGGTAGGGAGGTAATTTAAAAAAGTTGCTCTCGGGTAGACCTCAAAGAAAGCGACGTTGACTGCTCTCAATTTTCGACACATGAACTCGCTGTGAGCGAGCAAACTCAAGGAGGGAAGAATAAGATGTAGAGGGATCAGGTCAGGTATGGGTAAGAACTTTTGTTAGATAAATCAACATTTGACAAAGCCAAGTGATGAGTTGATTTTTAAAATTATCTCATCAATATGCGAACTGAAATTAAGCGCCATATTGCCATGGTCGCGAACAGATTAAAGAACGAATTTAGGTAGACCGTGGAGAAGATATAGTTGAGTAGAAGTCTGGTTATTCTTGCGTGACAAGTTTATAGATTCTTATTGGGCTATGTTGAGCTCTAAGCTATTTTTGAAGCACCAAATCGAAAAATATATCGGGGTCTAGTTGAAACAGATTAGACTCATAGAGTGAATAAATTACTTTGAACAATTTTGTATCCTCTGCATAGAGGGAGAGAGAGGAGTGTTTGATGACCCTTTCAAGATCAAGATTTCGCAAATAAGAGAGAGTTTACTTACGCCGATTAAGTTTTTCATTGCTAAAAGTCTAAGCAAAGCTTACCACCAAGTCCAGTCATAAAACTTCTTCTGAGTCTTGAGTGATTCTATATAACATGCTCATACTATGTACATATAGTAGGTGTGTATGTAGATATGTTCGAAAGTCAATATTTTGTATTCAATTTCAGCAAGACCAACATCTTGATGTCACACCCATGACATCTACAATTTCCTTGACTTAGCACTAACTGCCAATGTATCAACCTGTAAGCTGGCTTCTTTCCACAGCCTAATATCTGATAACAGTCTTAAAATTGTTTACACATTCGTGTACAAGCAGACACTTCCAACAGCCGGAAATAACAAAACGTTTCTCGATTTACCATCCCATCATATGTCTGAAACACAATACCGCCCCGCAGTTAAACATAATAATTTGTCAAGTCTCACATTACACTCGAACCTAATAATATGTAAATCACCAGCCAGCGCCGGTATGGGGGATCGCCATTCATCGTCATTATAAGACTGTCATTCTCTGCTTTCGGCTCTCGGCGAGATCTTATCAGAGAAGTCATCTAATACACGGGAACAGCATGCTGTCCAGACAATAGGCTAACGCCGTGTCACCGTGTCTCTCTGTCTGTCTGGAGCTCCAAAAAGAAAAAGAAATGTACCCAAAAACACCATAACCTCAATTACTTCTATTATCCGCAATTGACGTAACGTTACGTACAGTCAGCTGCGGCTGCTGCGGTTGCTGCGGCTTCTGCGTCCCGCCCCAATCAAAACTATTAAATTTCATTCAAAAAAAAAAGAAGCACGCCTGTCTTCTCGAGCGACAATTATCTTTATTATTATGTAATCCGTTCTGAATGAGCGCGCGAAGGAACGGTGCGTGTGTGCGTCTCCAATTTGACAACACTGGGCGGCTTCAAGTTGCCTTGAATTATAAATCACTTTGTTGTTGGCAGCGGGGAGCAGGAGCTACTTAACACGCTGTCAATGAATTTTGACAATTTTCAGTGGAGTTGGTTATTTCTTCTTCTTTTTTTCGTTTTGTTTATGGCGGAGGATTATCTGGTGGTCTTCGGAATCGTTTCAGTTCCCAGTTGTGTCGACTGGTGGTGGTCTTGATTTATGTGACGATGACAAGTGCAATGAGTTTTCTAAATTTAGCATTCAGTCTACAAAAACAAGAAAAAAGGGGAAAGAAGACGAACTCATTAAAACAACAGGACCAGACACACTTGCCGTCTGGATGATGATCGGGGAGTGCTTCCGCGTGTTCGATGATCATTTTCTGGAGATTAAATTGTCTCACTCTTTAACACTGAACAGAGGAATGCGTGATATTTACACTGAGCGGCTGGATGATTATTCTATTCTCATCCTCGGTGCAAGGGAGCCATCCATCTGTGGTGGATTAGCGACTTACTTCTAAGGAATTAGAAAATTATAGGAAAAGTTGTGTTTTGCCTTGCGGCGGGGATATTGAACAACGGCAGCCGGTCAGCATTCAAACTCTAGGGTTCTATCAGAGTAAAATTTTAGTTTAGAGAAGAGGTGTTTTTCTTTGGCTTTTCTTGATTCTCCACCATGGAGTGACTGAGTACTATCGAAGCTGGAAACAATAGGGGATATGGTTAATATGGCAACGCTCCGTCATTTATGGTCTGTCATACTTGCGACTTAATCATGGAATGCGTTGAAATTGTGAAAAAAAATTCTTCAAATGTGTGCTTTGCTCGTTTAATCCTCCACCAATTCATGGATTTTAATGGCGGCATATGAACACCGTGCCAACGACTTAATTCAACGTTCAATCGAGGAGTATGTATCTGTGCTACTTTTCATAGGTGCGGGCATACCCTTTCTGGAGCACTAAAACTCCATGACTGGTCCATTATAGATGCAACCAGACAGAAACTGGAATAGGTACTTCATTGGCAAGGAGCTAAGGTTAACAGCAGTCACCACATCAGTACCGAAGATCTGCAATCTAGTCCAGGCAAAGGGAGGACAATCACATAGGAAATGCTCCACAGAGAGAGTTGTGTTACTTAGACAATATTTCTGCGCTTGCACGTAAGAACCAAAACCACTAAATTGTTTGTCTTTTACAAGTTGCGGGACTTTCCGTGATTTGAATTGAATGGATTTTGCTGAAAGACCTACAAAGGTCTTCATCCATACAAGGTACAAGATTCAGTTGACTCAAAAACTAAAGCCACAAGACCAGGGCATGTATCATACGTTTGCTGATTGGGTCATTAGCGACGAATCGCATTTTTGACTGAATGGCTTCATAAACAATCAAAACTGTTGAATCTGAAAGGATATCAAGCCAGAATAGTTCCTTTGTGTGACATTATTAGCAAAACGTTTCAAAGCCTCCAAGTTAGTGCGATTTAACACAAGTCGACTTTTTTGTTTGGGATTACGTTAGCCTTTGGCCTATGCAGGTAAACCAGCAGCAAATTATGACCTGATGAGCAATGTCATACAAGCCAATTGCAGAATTTAAGTGGGACAGTTGTTCAAAATTGAGTGTGTCGGATCGCCTCCATTAGTCACCGAATGAATCCTCAATCAAACTCCCCGTAGGATCTATTTGTCGTTAGGCGCACCATTTCTGATTAACACTATATGAAGCTTGCCTTGATAGTTTGAGCTCGACTTGATCAGATGATCACGATAGCCTAATTCCACAAGATTGTGTTCCTTTTTTCCATAATACGATGGTAGGCGAAAATCTCCTCTGGGGTCCCGGTGTGTAGCTGCTGCTATGGACCTCACACATAGTGGTATTTGCATTGAAAAACCGGTCAAAAATTTTGTTTGTGCTAATGGAGTGATACTTGCCTGAAATAACTTTAAAAGCGCTACTAAGCTTATTTCAGTCAAATTAAGGTATAATTTAATTTTATGCTTTATATCTCCAAGTTTTTAAGGAAAAAAAATTACTTCTCAACTCTGCATTTTGAAATTTTGATTTATCAGCGATTTTTCGATACAAATACCCCTATGTGCGTCGCTCCGAATCGTCTCTCAAGAAAACATGCGAGCATGTGCCAAACTTCTTATGGACGAAAATAGTTCCAAGTGTATGATGACTGGTAGGCTTAGGACGAAGTTTTCTTATTTGTAGCGAATATTTTCAGGTTTTCTTCGTCGTCTAGCAGCTCGTGAACATTTCAGGTCTTCGTTCAGGGCAACTCTGAATCCAAGTAGTACTGACGGCAAAACATACTCCCATCGCTCAGTTTCTTGGCATTTAATAGCTTTAATAACCTTAAAAGTTCGATGCCAACGTTCCAAAATCCCTCGTATATATGAATTCGTTAGCTCCCGCAGTAAAGAGGTTTCAAATTGACGTAACTGATCCGTCAGGATGAACTTAATGAACTATGTATATAGATAAAATTTACACCATCCAACCATCTTTTATGTCAGTTTAGGTAGCAGTGGCTGCCAATTGGAACTTTGTATAAAGCAAGAAAGGCTTCAAATGTCTTTTTGTGCTAGGTCGCTGGGGTTGTTGAAGATGTATTCTCCTAGGTGTAGTTTTCTACTACGGGAAATAGCTGGGCATAAACAGATGAGATGACTTTCTTCCTCTTCTTCGTCTCTGAAACTTCTGTAGAGATCGTTTAAAAGGACGCCAACTAGATCTAGCTGCATGCTTACCTATAGGGCAGTATCTTGTGATTATACCGATATAATCGCACTAAAATATATGTAGTCTTTTTAGAGACATAAGGTAGCTAGAACGGGTAAGATCCAGTCAAGGCCAGATCTGTCAAGTGGGGAAACAGGTGGAATCTTTTAACAGTACACACAAAAGTTCTTATAATAAATCACAGAACTCCAAGTCCTCTTTGCCTTCTGAAACTGTAAGCCGAATCAATCCCGCCTTACCTTTTTTTTTTATAATCTACACACGCTAATGGGGATATTAATACCCTTATAATGTTTATACACAGCGCGAGCACATGAAGGATGAGAACGAGAGACAGGCAGATCGAACTTAGTTTGACCTTGCGCCATTTTAAAGTTAATGTATTTCCTTTTCAGTTCAGTTTCCTGTTAGAATGAATTTAATTATTCGCATTAAAACGTCTTATACACTTATAACTTCTCTCCAACGTTACTTACGTTACGTATATAGATATACATATAGTATCTACCTACCGCCGTAACGTCAGCGTCATCCTCAACCTCGTCTAGTGTCCCTGCAAATTGCACAATGCAACGGTCCGTTAAAACGATAAGCCGAATTTATTTACATTTCTGGTGTTCACAGCACCTGTGTGTTTCACAGACGTTGCAGCTTAAGATGGAAATAAATTTCCACAAAAAAATAAAAAGACAGAAAGTACACCAAGTGGCTAGCCGCTATACCTATCCCCACCCCCACGCCAACCGCCCAAAAAATAACATGACCATGAACAGCAAGAAGTACCCAACAAAGGACACTTACCGCCCTAATTGTGTGAGTCCGTAAGACTACTTGCACTTTTGTGAGTGTACCAACATTTTCACTACCACATCCGGGCTGGCCTACGACTGAAAGTATCTATGTGAGTGTTCCCGCTCCTGCTTTGTACTTTTCACTTTGTACACCTGTTCTGCTTATTTCTTTATTTATTCAACCACCCACCCGCCTCCGCCTATCCGAAACAATGCCATGGTAAAAATTATCCAGTTTTACGGTTATGATGATGATGTTTCCTTGTTAATTGTGCCAGAGGTAGCTGCGTGCGTCACATTGTGGAGAATTTATATTCTCCAGCGAGAGCTGTAAAATTTAATTCAACCACACAGGAGGAGTTAGGTGAATGTCCTTTACAGTGTTCTGTGCGGTAGCTGAGTGAGGGGGGATTAACCAAGAGAAACAGGAACATCTCCAAATGAAGGGACATACTATGAGACTATGACTATGACATTTGGGTGTAATTTCGCTCCATTCTGTTGGCGTGTTAAAAGCATGTTGTACATAACAATCACACTGACACCATACCGCATCGTATCGTAGTTGTACCGTAACCTCCATAGAGGTCCTGTAAGTAGAGTGTGTTTATCGCTATCTCTCTCCATCTCTCTCTCTCTCTCTCTCACTGTCTCTCTCCATGGTTTAGAGTAATAAACATTGTGCCCGTATTTCCATGCTGTATGGGGATTAAGGACATGATTTTCAAGGATTACGATAACAAACGCCAGAGATAGTGTACTACACCTAAACAATATTAGTGTTTAAAGTAATTAGGTTTTGTTTCTGTCCTTGTCATACCGTGTTTTCGTGTATTGATTCAGGATTGCTTTCGAAATGCACACACACTCTGCTGGCAAATATGGCTTTTTGAACGTTGCTGACATTTAATGCGATAGGCGGTGATGCTGGTGGTGTTAATGATAGTGATGATGATTATGATGGTGGTGATGGTGTACAGATCATTATAAAGTTGAATTTATCGATGAAGGCAGCGGTAAAACACCGAAGTATGTTGTAAATGCAGTGTGGTTTGACTTTTAGAGCACCTAGGATCGATTTCCAGCTCGATTTCATAGAATGGTTTTCATTTAAATGAAAGCAAATGTGATGATTCTCTTTATAAAATATATGTCAGCACAATTATTAATAAATGCGGTAACACCGTGAACGAACTGTAATGAACAAATCATCACCCCATATTCTTCTCGTCTCAGCTTAGCTGAAGTTGAATTCGAACCAACCCCTTTGGATCATCAGTTGCCTATCCAGGCTACAATCCATAGTACCATCTAAAAGAAGATTTGAATTTACCATGATGTCTCGAAAAAAGAATCTCGAAAAAAAATTCGAAAACAAAAATCTCGCAGAAAAAAAAATTTAAAAACCGTAAAAAATGTAAAAATATAAAAAAAAAAAATCTCGAAAATTGCAAAAATCTCGAATTGATATTAATTTTTGAGACAATGGTAATAATTCGCGCGCGCGAAAAATTAATATCAATTCAAGATTTACTTTTATAGAAAAGTGTTTGATTCACTGTTCATGCATTCAAATGAGTTTGCTCAATACAAACAGTGTTTCTAATATCTGCTCGACATGGAGATGGTTTAACAAAAAAATGTCCTTCCTTTTGCTCAGGTACTGAATAAGCACAACTAAGCCTACCAGTTACCAAGAACACAAAATAAAGTTGAGTCTCGGCATAAACGCTAAAAGTTTGAGTAGAATACCAAACAAAAAAAATATATATATATGTTTTAAAAATCATGGACTAAAAAGAAGAAAAAAACTGGGTGGGATATTTAAGGCGCATTGCCTACAACTTCAGTTTCAAATATTTAAACAGTATCAATGCATTATTTTAGTATTTTGACATACACACATTTACACAATGTGATGTGCAGAATTATTTCTTGTATAAAGTAATTTATTTATTGTATAAAAGTAGTACAGTAAATTAAAAAAAAAAAAATGTTGTAAAAAGATTGTTAAATTCCTATTATTTTCAAAAAAGTTACAGAATATTCATTTTGGACCCGTTTTTAATTACTTTGCAGTAAAATGAATGGATTTTAAAAATCTCGAAAGCAAATTTTTTCGAGATTTTTTTGGAGATAAAGTCTTTCGAAATATTTGTACTTTCTAGATTTTGGCCACTCGAGATTTTTGCTTTCCAGATTTATCAAATGGATTTTCGAGATTTTGATCGTTCGAGATTTTAGTCGTTCGGGATTACGTGGTGATCCCGTTTTGTCGTTGGCAACTATTTTTGTTTGCGTGTTATATTTTTGCACGGCAAGTTGAGAAGATCCACATGACAAATGATACTCTATGAATGCTAGTCAAAAATTCGAAAGAGGTGGCACCGTGGAAAAACTGTTCGGTGTTTTACTGGGATTGAACTCGTACAGGATTGTGTAGTAGTCCAACGCACTAACCACTACGGCACGATGCTTAGTATGAAAAGTTATAGTAATTCCAGATTCTGGCTCTAAGCGCCTTTCTCCTCTTTTCTGAGTTGTTCATGTGTGATACTGAAATAATAGTCACCAGTGCTGACACTAAGGAAAAAATTCCCGTAGCAAATTTGCGTAGCAAAACTGAATAAGTCCATAATATTCAGTTTTTCATCGACAACAAATCAAAAACCGCTTAGTTCTTTATTAAAAATAAACAGCTTTGGAAGGACTTGCATAGTTGGTATAATAAAACCATTTCGATTCCAGTCCGATTCCAGTGGAATTCAAACACATCCGAAGAAATGTATACTGCCTGTGAAGGGCACGACAGAACTGTAACATAAGTTGGTGTCTTGGAAGTGAATAGTTTAAAAATATTTTCGTTTCATGTTTTTTGATTTTTGATTGTGATTGTGATTGTGCTTCCTTACCATCCACTCTCACGTGACCGGGCACCCTTGTTGATGGCATTCCTCATCAGTTTTGAGGTGATTGTCTGCTGGCTACAGATGGCTACATCTCGCTTCCTGTATTTCCTGTGCTTGGAAAATACATATCTCCAATAGTTGTCCATTGGTATGGTCGTTGGTCCAAAAATGCCTGCAACAGCAACATCAGTCGTTTTCAATCCAGCTGTCTACCATTTCAGAGTTTATACATTAAGCATGGCATGCTTAGGCTTGGACCCCAAATTAACCTTTTGCCCTTCAGGGCAACATAATTGCTCTTCTTGCTTTGTTGGTTATTCCATAAACATGTGTATTATTATTCCTAGATGGCGATACCGTCTAATAGTATCGGTCTTAGATCTTGTAGGATTGGCGGTTTAGGTGGGGTTGATGACTAGTCCCACCGATCAGAACCATTTGCTTGGTTATACAAAGATATCTCTGTATTAAGACACAAAGTGTTTCGTCGAAAGTGTCTCTAGTAGTTAGACTTTGTCATTAGCGGTTAGTTTTTAACGTGGATCTACTGACAGTATCCCAATAACCTGAGATTTTGTGTGTGATTTTTTTTTTTGTAGCGGAATCCTCCTAAAGTGCTTTCTCAGCGTCACCACCATCCGCGTCAGCCTTTACTTCGATTCCAATGACCAGTGCCTTCGTGTGATTCCAATGAGAACTCTCCTTTCTTCTTTGTATCAGAAGTAGGCAGTTCACCTCAAACTGCAAGCAGCAATTGAGTCCCCGGAAATGAATTTCACCTTTGATATCAAGAAATCCCTTTATTTCTAAAGAACGAATTCTTAAGCCCAAGGATCTGTGTCAACTGCTCTGCAACTTCAAGCCATAGCACCTCTCAACAAAGCCCATTTTATTTTACTCTCATAAACGTTGTCCTGCTATGCATTCGCCTTAGTCTGGGGCAGTGTGTCTATGGGACACCCATAAGCATACAACACAATTGTTACTGCTCTCACTTATGGGGTTGGCGATTTATTATCTACATGTCCTGCAGCAGCAACAGGATATGCCATGCATACAATAACAATAACAATTAGCGCTGCTACCCAGCAGCAGCACACACACACACACACAGACACACAGAATCATTGTCCAGCGCTGCAATTAGCATAATGTTCTTTGAAACACTATATTTTCGGTTTACCGTTGCTGTGTTAGCACGAGTTCATCCACTTAATGTCACACACGAGGACAACGCATCCCCTAAGGCGTCCGACTTGAAAAGCGAAACCATAAACAGCATATGTACTCATGTATGTATGTATGTATGAAAGTCACCGATACTATTGTGCACGATGACAACTGTCATTACTCTGACACATCTTGGATGGTTACACGAAAGTGACACCCCACTTTGACAGTTCATGGTGATATCAATTTGAAAACGCGCATCGAATTCGGTTCATGGCTTGAAGCGCTAGTCCGCACGAAATCATTAATCACAACCACCACCACTACCACCACTTCGACGGTGCACATTCGAAATCGGGATCGGGATAAATGGCTGTCATTGGAGAGAATGGTATTCTCGCGGTTTGTTGGTGCGGTGGTATCATAGCTATACGCCAGGGGCATAACTGTCCATCAGGAATGTGATTCATTCGACATAGAGATGACCCTTTGGCATGGGACGGACGGGAAGATTTAGTTGCACTGGAGTTTGCAATTATAAACGATGAGTATCTAATGCAATTCAATTGGCAGCGGCAGACATGTATTGTGAGATAGTTAACCATTATTTGAGATTGAAATCGATTCGGAGAATGAAAGGGACTTTAATGAGTTTAGATGTGAAGAGATTTCCATGAGATTGGAGAGGGATTCCAATTGGAAAATCAAATGATTGATGATGGTTTGAGGTTTTCGCAACTCTGGATATAATATTAACTCGCAGGACAAATGCTTGGAAATAAGTCAAATACTGGCAAAAAGTGACTTGCGACAAGGTTTTGTGAAGTTGTAACCAACTTTGATTTGAAGAGTTCTAAGATTGGTTTCCCAACTAAACACCTCCCTGTAAAAATAAAGTCGCTGATATCCACGACTTCGCCCGTCTTTCAATTTATATAAATTGTTCAGGACCTCCCTGTAAACAACATTTGCTTTTTTCTTCTGGTAGGCAGGTGAACTGAACCTGGATTATACCACATTAATACCTACAACAGACAATGGGAGGAACAGTCACTCCCCAGATCCACACTGACACTGTTTTACCCTGATTGACACCGCGCCGGTGAAAATGTTGGCTTATTCAGCGGAACCTGGTTGCCTTCCAATACCTTGAAAGTAGGCCACACACAATATAAAAGGGTCTGTATCAGGTAGTCTACTAAGCATAGTTCAAAACAAAGGCCAGAAGTGTTGTTTTTGGAGGGCTATTGATACAGCATTGTTTTCTGTAGAATAAGCTCTCTGCCTATTTTCGAGATGTATGGAAAGATGCATAACAGGAAGAAACATTTCGTGAGTAAGTTAACAGAGAATGCGCCAAGCTCCTCTTCAGATCCCTATTATATGGGTCTAAATATAAGGAAGGTTCGATACAGTGATCCCAAGCCGTGACGCATGGAACTTTAAAAATCCTACTTCAGACCTTAAAGGTAACAAGTGGTATACGGATGGATCAAAGATGGACACCGGGGTGGGTGCTGGTATTTTTGGACCAAACACTAGAATATCAATACAAATGGGACAAATTCTAAGTGTATTACAAGCAGAAATTCATGCCATTCAAGTGTGCGCCAAAGTCATCCTTAAATCGGGAATAAAAGGTATCCTCATCCATATACTCACGGATAGTCAAGCAGCCATTAAAGCACTAGGCCCAAACTTGGTTGACTCCAAATCAGTCCTGAACTGCTTCAATACTCTCCAAGACCTCTCCCACAGAAACAAAGTCTATTTGGTGGGTGCCCGGACATGAGGGTATTGATGGAAACGAAAAAGCTGACGAACTGGCTAGGAAAGGTTCGGCTGGATCCTTTATCGGCCCTGAGCCGTTTTGCAACATTCCAAATTCAGCTATCAACTTAAAAATCAAAAGTTGGGAGAACAACATGTGTATCTCTTATTGGGAAAATACCCAGGGTATTCGTCAGGCTAAAGGAGCCATTTCACCCTACCAAAATAAATCCAGTAACAACCTACTCCTCAGTAGATATTATATCAGAAGATTCATGGGATTTCTATCAGGGCATTGTCATCACCTATACATATCACCTAAACAAAATAAGTCTTATTCAGGAAACTGAATGTCGTCTTTGTATGGAAGACGACGAAAATGCGGAACATATTCTATGTGACTGTATGGCACTTTGTGCCCTCCGGAGACAACATTTCCACAGAGAAATCCTAACTCCCACGGAACTTCGTACAGTCTCCACCAGTGAGATCATCAACTTCATCAAAAGAATTGAGCCTCTCCTGGTTTCCTAAACTGACTAGGTCGCAGTGCCCTCCGCAACTGGCGGGTCAGAATCCGTTAAAAAAAATATATATAATTTCCATCTATTTGGTAAACTTTAAGAAAAATGGAATAGAAATTTAGCATCTCTCGCATAAGTTCTCGCACTCTTATCGAACATTTTCTTTGGGAGCTTCCAGAGTCTGTGGCTTGTTGTGAAAGACCCGTGACTTCAAGACATAGGCGACCTGTGTACGCATCCTTCAAAATGTCTATTGTCGCGCGAACGCGAGCTGTGTGTGCGGTTCCACAGTCCTGTTGAAATCCAATTTATCAATTCTGTATCACGGACGAGCTACAGGAACCGTGTTACCCTACCCACAGCGTCTTCGAAAAAAGAGGACTTTGGACATGTCCGGCATAAATGGCCCACCATGCAGCGACTTTGAGTGGATGTAATGGCTCTTTGTGAGTGATACGTGGATTCTCAGTGCTCAACATTTGTTTGTTTACGTATCCGTTTAAATGGAAATGGGCCTTGTCGCTCAAGATGAATTTCGACCGAAGATCGTTCACTTCGTCGCCGAGATTCAGGAGAGCGTGAGCGTAATTAAAACGCGCGATTGACGCTCTGCAGGTAGAAGCTGATGGACTGTCTTCACATCTTCAAGTCTTTCGCATAATGCGCCGCAGAGATGAACGTGTAATGGCCAATTGCGTGGCATGTCGTCTAGTCGACACTGTCGGCTTATCTGTGACATATTCAGACTCAGAGGCGATATTCTTATCGGAACGAGCACTACGATCGCTTCCGGCGCGCGTCTCTTCTGTCACGTGTTGTTTCGGTCTCTTCGAGGGCAGCAGCTAGACGCCTTTGTGTGCTTACAGAGTAGAGCGTAGAGCAAAGCTGCGAAAATCGTCCGAGCAAAGAGCAAAGACCAATGATGTAGGCTAGCATAGGAGTGAGAAGCAAACAAGCAAGAGTTCATTTTTTCCATCTGAATAATTAGAGATGAAAAATCAAAGCGATGATAGCTGAGAAATCAAACATGTTTTAAATTGCTGCTTTGCTATCTTGTCGATCCTTTCCTCTTTCTTTAAAAAACGCCGTACTCAGTGCGGTACGCTTTAATTGAACATGTAAGATCACTTAAGGCTCATAGAATGCGTAGACATAGTTGCGTTGAACGTTGAGGTTTCCCAGAGAGAGCCATCCCAAATACCCAACGCACAATGTACTTAAAAAAAGGAGAAAGTAAACTTCTTTTATTTCCAATATACCAGAAGGAAGTAACCTTGGGCCCTTATATTTTTTTCTATTTTGTTTGAGGAAGTTTAAGGGAATTATTTCGCCTAAAATCCGCATTTATCCAACTATAGGCTTAGTAACGGTCAAAACAGTGTCTTTTACTGGCAGGATTCAATTTTCAAACTGAAGGGGGATAAAAGTATTTTTGGCTGGTAAGGGACTGGGTTCTGGGTAGTTTTATTTCTTAAAGCTTCTTTGCCGATATTCTTGTAGACATATTTGTTGTCAGTATTGGATCATATTTGTTTTGATTATCTTATAATGTGTACATATGTTCTTATTCAATGTTACGAAGGTAAAAGTGACAGTGTTTTTAAAAGGTGGCATTCGTATTTAAAAGTTCTGGTTATAGCTGTAGAGATGGCAGTTAACTCGGTAGATCTTCCGTAATTATTATTATTATTATTATTATTGAAGGATGAGATGCACCGCGACCTTAAGATCTATTGTTCCCCCTACAAGTCCTGGACGAAGGAACATCCCTCTCGTCATTATTCCTATTGGAATTGGTTAGAGAGAGCTTCGCTCATACCTAGCCCAGGTGAGAATTCCATAGGTCACAGCACTTCATCAAGACCAATTTGCCTAAGAAATCGCAGTAGGAGATTGGGTGCTATGAGTTGTAGATCCTCTGCTGTAATTTGGTATTTACCCAAGCACTTGAATCTTTTCTGGGTTAATGCCCCACATTCCACCAGTATGTGTTCTGGAGTTTCACTGGACTTATCACAAAATCTGCATGAGTCTTCATCTGATAGACCTAGCTTCCTGAGATGTCCCCTGAGTTTACAATGCCCCGTTAGAAACGCAGTCAGAATGCGGAGTTTGTTTTTGTCAAGGCTGATGCAAGCTTTGAATCTCTTCAGGTTGTAATTACCTAGCAGTTTCTTTGCCTGTCTTAGACCCTGAGTTTTTGTCCAGGACTTATCCCTGTTAATCTTCTCCAGTTATCGGAGCTCCTCTTTTATGGTATGTTCTCCTATGCCGCAGAAGGGTTCAGAGCCCACAAAGGGTTTGTCCACCTCTTCATTACCTTCTATCCCCAGATGTCCTGGTACCCAGTATATTGTGACGTTGTTTCGTTCGCCCAGTCTATTTAGTTTATCTAGGCATTCCCAGATGATTCTAGATTTGATGATCTGAGCCCCTATTGCCTTGATAGCTGCTTGGCTATCTGAAATTATTGCTATGTCGCGCCTGTTGTTGCGTTTATCAAGATTGAGTTGGGCACATCTGTCGATAGTACAGATTTCAGCTTGAAAAATGCTGGTGTAGCTGCCCATGGGTTCGAATAGTTTAGTTCCAGGCCCAAACACCCCTGCTTCCTTCCGTCAGTTATTGAACCATCCGTGTACCATTTAATGGTGTGCGGACTCAGCGTATAGATTCTAGATTCGTTGCTCCAGTCTTTCTTGTTGCTGAGTTTGATGTGAAAGTTTTTAATCCAGCTCAATTTTCTAATCCCATCGTCTCTAGGAAGGGGAAGCTTATTGGCCATTGCATTATGGTCTTTATGACTGATGCATTTTCCCTTTCCTATTCCATCTTTGTCCATTCTTAGAAACGTCCTATTTGCGGTTTCATTCACTACAAGATGCAATGGAGTATGCTTCAGTAGCAACTCCAGTGCTGCAGTTGGACAGGTTCTCATTGCACCCGTAATGCATACACAGGCTAGTGATGCATACACAGGCTAGCTGATCTTCCGTAATAGATTTGCTCCATTTCTACAAACTTTTGAACTTGATTTTTTACTAATTTGCTGACAGATCTCAACTATGACATTTCTAACATTATCATTATCGGGTTGTGTGGTATGTTTAGGGTGTCGTTGCTTGCTTATCTCCATCCTTGTCTTTCTTATCGACGTGAGCGAAGAAAATAGTGAGACTGGGGGTGGGTTCCCGATGTCTTACGGCGGTAACAATAATTTTTTTCACAAAACCAAAACGATTCTAAACATTTTTTGGAAAAGGTATTCCGGTATCTCAATTTGTCACATAAATGACCAAAGCATAATAAGGCACATTGATGAATTTAAATTAATATTCGATGATGGAAAGGTTGATGTTATCTGCGTATCTGAGACATGGTTATGTCAAGAGGTGTTAAACAAGAGAATCGATCTAAGCGGCTACAGAACGTTTCGTGCTGACAGGGTAGGGCGTAGAGGGGGAGGAGTTGCCATATTTATCAACAACCGTATTTGCTCTAAACAATTATATGCTTCCAACGCCAATGATGACTTTGAATACATCTTTGTTCAAATATCAAGTTTATTCGACAAATGTCTTGTAGGAGTTATTTATAAGCCGCCCAATGTAACTAACACCACAGTTATAACAAATTTGTTGGAAAACGTTTCGTTGGAACATAATCAAATCATTGTGGCTGGAGATCTTAATGTTGATCTTTTGAATAGAAGGAACGGCAGGGCACAGCGTTTTCTAAATAACCTAGGTGCATTACACCTTTATCCTGTCAACACAGTTACTCTTACTCATTTCAGTAATAATAATTCAACCCTGTTGGACACCTTTGTTGTTAGTGACTTAAAGCGAACCAACTTCTACGGTCAGTTAGACGTTCCCGGTTTTTCGAAGCATGACCTCATCATACTGTTTTACGACCTTAGTTTTGATCGATTTGTAGCTCGAGAAACCATTTCATATAGGGACTACAAATCCATTGACAGGGAAAGGTTATTAAGAGATACTTTATTAATGGATTGGCAAAGCATTTATCAGTCAACCTGTATTGAGGAACAAGTTTCTATTTTCACTGATAATGTCAACAGTCTCTTTGAAACCCATGTACCTCTGAAAAATGTTACTGTGCGCAACAGGAAGTGTGGCTGGTTCAACCGTAATATTGAAATGCTTATGGAAAACAGAGATAGGGTTTATAGGAGATGGAAGCGGTTCAGAATTCCCGAACTACGAAATGAATATAGGAGACTTAGAAATTTAGTTAAATCCGAAGTATTGAAGTCTAAGAGAAGGTTCTTCACCTCCAAATTCCAGCCTGAGCTAAGCAAAGCTAAAACCTGGAGCAATATCAAGGAGTTGGGTATTGGGAAACAAAAAAACTCAAGTTTATGTGAAATTGATACTAACGAATTAAACAACAAGTTCGCGGCCTCTTCAAACTCTAGCCCCCAACAAGACGTTAGTATCGACGAGACCCTTTTAATAAACCCATCACTTTATCCTAATACTACTAGAAGTTTTAACTTTATTCGAGTTTGTGAACACGATGTACTCAAGGCCATTGATGCGATAAAATCAAATGCTGTCGGGTTGGATGAGATGCAACCTAAATTTTTAAAAATTATAATTTTGGAAGTTCTGCCTGTACTAACACATATCTTCAATTCTATTTTGACTTATTCAGCTTACCCAATGCAGTGGAAAGCCTCCAAAATTGTACCTATTTTGAAAAGCTCAGCTGCCAGCAGCAAGGAGTATAGACCCATCTCAATTCTTCCTTTCATTTCTAAAGTCTTTGAAAAGCTTATAAGTCTTCAAATCTTTTCGTACCTTCGCGAGTTTAATCTGTTGTCACCCCATCAATCTGGTTTTCGTCCGCATCATAGCTGCACTACCTCATTGTTAAACATTGTGGATGATCTCCGCTGCGAAATGGATAAAAACCATGTCACGTCACTGGTTATGCTAGATTTCTCGAAAGCTTTCGATACGGTCCCTCATGATATCCTAATTTTGAAATTGAGGCACTACTTTAACTTTGATCCCACTGCGATTCAACTTATAAACAGTTATCTTGTTAGTAGAGTTCAAAGAGTGTATTCCAACGGGATATTATCGAATTTTCTCGAAACCAAGGCCGGTGTTCCGCAAGGCTCTATTATGGGTCCTTTGTTGTTTTCCATCTTCAATAATGATATCCCTTCGGTTTCAAAGCATTGCAAGTTACAAATGTATGCGGACGATGTACAAATGCACTTGAGTTATCCTATTGACTTAGTAGAAGACGCAGTTTCACGAATTAATGAAGATTTGTCCCTTATCCATAAATGGTCAAGTGAGAACAAGCTGTTGCTGAATCCTAATAAGAGTCAAGCCATTGTAATTAGTCGGTTAGATATTGATACATCCAGGCTGCCTAGGATCTGTATCAACGGATCCTCTTTGAACTATATCACATCCGCGAAAAATCTTGGAGTATCATTTAACCAGCATCTTATGTGGGATGAGCATTTAACAATCACAGTAGGTAAAGTGTATGGGACGCTTCGTACATTATATCAAATAGGTAAATGTCTTCCAATTAGTATAAAAGCAATGCTGGTAAAAACACTATTGTTGCCGATTCTTTTTTACGCATACCCCGTTTTCTGTGACCTTGACAGCAATAGCACACGTAAGCTGAAAGTAGCTGTTAACAATACAGTCAGATTCGTATATAATATCCGTCGTTACGAACATATTTCGAATCATGTAAAACACTTTCTTGGCATGGATGTTAATAGATACTTAGACTCCAAGATATTAACCTTTTTTTTCCGCTTAAAAGAGACGAGATTACCGGATTACCTTTACCAAAGACTCCAACCAGCGTCTTCTGAAAGAAGCCGAACGTATATTTTACCCATATACAGGTATAATACTACCAAAAAACAGTTTTTTGTCTACGCAGTAAGGCTCTGGAATTCACTTCCAGTCAATATTAGGAGATCTGTAAGCATAGGCGACTTTAAGAGACAGTTAAAACATCACCTTGCGCATAATATCTGATTAGGGAAATAGGGATTTATTATTTTAAATTTTTTACATTTTCTAATTTTTTTTTTTTTTTAGTTATTTAAATATTGTCAATTTATATAGGATACAATTATTATTATTTCTATTATTATTGTTATTGTTGTATTACTCTCTTGAATAATTAAATCCGTTACCTTTTTTTTTAAAATTTGCACAACTCAAAGATAATTGTATATCTAAGTGTAAAATTATTATTTAATAAAAATACAAATACAAATACAAAATAATGAAAATAGTACACACATCAAACCCATCATGTCAATTTGAATCACACATTGATTTTCGTAGTTCATCCGATCTCAGTGAGTACAAATAACAGCTTCCGGTAGATCTTCCTCTCATTATCTGCACTTGACCACATTTATGTAGGTATTCGTTCAGACATCCTCATATCATACCTTCATCCCGTCACAAGTAAATAATTAAACCGTAAACTGTTTTCTAAGCTGTAATGCGATCCGAAAAAAAATGTAATTCCTTTTTAATTGCTTCTTAAGAGGCAAAACTTGTTGGCCATCAGAGATAGCATCGTAATACAGAGTAGCACACCATCAACTCAATGAAAGGATTAGTGTTTCGTTCACACTATTCACGAGTCCCAAATAAACACGGGAAGGGGGTGCAGCTATCAAGAATAATTGCAAGTGTTCAACCATTTTACGTAGAGATTTGTTATTTTCTCTTTCTTTATCCGTTTTCCTTTTCATCGTCTAGTTTATTGCTATTTTCGTCGCTTTATTTTATTCTATTTTTTTCTTCTGTTAAACAAAATTAATAGACAAACATTTGCAAATGTCGAAGATTCCATTTTTTTCTGTTTGTGTGTGTGTGTGTGTTTGCGGATGTAATCGGATTATCCGAGCGGGTGTCGTCATCGTCGGTCGTCTTTCGCATCGTCTTTGCGACATTTCATCTCGTAATGAAGCAGGACACCAGAAAGTGTATCTACATACGTATACGTGTTGCTACTTGAATCCTTTAAGGATTTTCACCTTCCGTTCATCATGCGCATCAGAATCTTTTTTTTTTGTTATAGTTAAATTGTTTCCTTTGGATTTGAAAAGATTCAAGATCTGAGGGTTGTGCCAAAATAATCTTGGAAACTATTTAGCAATAACGAGGAAACAATTTCCACAAATTTCTCTGAAAACGGGTTAAGAAAAAATTGTCTCTAAGGTTTTCGTTATGATCCTACGGCACAGGCAACTACACTCGGAAATGTTGAAAAAGTCCATCATACAAAATGCTAGAACTTTCTGGCCGTTGGAATGATACCGACCTGTGATGGAAAAGTCTCTCCCAAGAATGTTCTTCTTATTACTGTTGAGCCTAAATTGAAAGCTCTAGAAAGGATTCCTTCAAACTTGACTATCAATTGAGTGCTTTTTGAGCGGAAAAATCTTTTAAGGCTGTCGTCGTTCCCATTATCTTTGAACGCGTTTGTTCAGCCTGCTATGGACATTGAGCATATTTCTCACAGTTGTTTGTGTAATATTGTACGAATGGAAGTGACCTTCATCCAGTAAAACACCAGTCTGCGTATAACTCATGATTTACACATATCATAACTCATTCATTATTTCAATCGAACTCAAGGGTACTTCTATGCTCTAAGACTGTGGACCTGGCACATTACATGAAAGCCTTTGAAAATCATTAAAGGCGAATTAGCTACGTTTTTTATTGAAACTATTTTTTTTTGTAAGTCCATTCCGTTCTACGAGTAAAAGGCGACAAATGCACGGATATCTGCTCGCTGTTAGTGTAATAGCATCTTCAGCAGCTTGGACAGTTCAGACAGCTCAGTTCACATAAAGGAACTAACGAACTTGAGAGCTAACTCAAAGTTTGTGAGACCTTTTAAGGAAAACAGCTAGTAACTTTAATTTTCGTTTTTTTTTAGTGTAGTACAGTACATCGCTTGCAAATCGTCACAAGCTTTAATGAAAAGAGATGGAAATATGTAAAGCCAATGAAGCCGAGATGGGGTGGTTCAGCACTTAACTCTTCCGGAACAAAGGCAAGACTTAAAATTCACAGAGGACAACTAACACTGATGTTCAGCCCCTACACTAGATACACCAGCCTGAACTAAGACTGTCGAAATTCAGAACTTGGTCAGGCTGTAAGGTTGATGCACATTTTGGCTTCAACAGAAAATACCTTGATTTAATCATAGGACACTGGGACATACATATACATATATACATAGGACATGACAAGCAAATGAGTCCAACGATATCTGTAGAAGCTGCGGAAATGAGGAAGAAAGTGAGTCAATCCAACATCTACTTTGCTATAGCCCCGCACTCCCAGAACTACGCCTCTGTATATTGGGCCATATATTCTTGACAGATATTGCAGAGCTGGGAAGGTCAAAGAAATTGAATCTTCTAAGATTCTCCAAGAGCACAAACTGGCTTACGAATTGGTAAGATGAGGATTTATTTCCAAACTATGAGGGGATTCACAATGTGACCTCAGGTCTCCGAGTGGAAATGGTTGGCATGGACAATCACACATCCTTTCTAACCTAAACTAACCTATCACGCTATTCTGATTTTAAAAACCGACCGTTTTCCTGTGTGTAGTTTAAGTTTCCATCATGTGGTAATAATGCAGTCTAATAATCATCTGCTGCTTACCCCATCCAATCGGGTCTTTGCGAAATGTACCTAGAAGAGTGTGAGACATCTAGACACTTCATTAATAAACATCCGGCTTTTATTCGGAACAAAAAGGCCACATTAGGCAATTACCGAAGAATTTGATGAATTCCTTGCAATTTGCGGACACATTCTACGGGATGAATATCGACTTGAGTTCAATCTCGCCCAAATACCGAGTCAATATTTCAGAATGGCTCCCTGAAATTACGCCAAAAAGTTTTTTGAAAAAGAGCCAAAATGATTGCGGCGTAAAGTTTGTGACAAAAACGCCAAAATCAAAAAAGGAAAATTTGCCAGAATGCAAGGAAATTCCACATTTTTGGAAAAAAAAGCCAAAATGGAAACGGAAACAGAAAAAGTTTACCTTTTTTGGTCTAACTTCCAAATTTGGTTTGGATATACGACCAGAAAAAACAGCTTAGAAGAGAATGCAACTTTCTGGCGCTTTTTGATGTGTAAACATCTTAGCTTTGAATATGGGCCTCACGAATTTCTCGCCGTCATGCGTAACCCGTAACCAATCTTAGTAGTATTAGTGCGTAACCAAACTTAGTATTAGTGCGTTCTATGTATATGATTCTCTTTGCTCATTTCTCCTTCACACAGAGTAATAATAGCAATAGTTACCTATTTCTACAAAACTTATCAAATTTCACGAGTAGCTGAAAAGCCAACAACTTTTATGGTTTTTTTTTTTCTTTTTTTTCAATTTGGAAAAAAGGCCAAAATATGTTCTGGCTTTTTTTCCCAAGCAATTTTTTTTTTTGCGTTTTTTCATATTTCATAAATGGAATCCAACATGTCTAAAAAATTTTGGAAAAATGCAAAAATTCTCAGCATTTACGCCAAACTATTTGGGTGATTTTTCCTAGAAAAAAAACGCCAAAACTTTCTATGGAGATTTTCGGGCTGTTTTTCCATTTTCTTTTTTGCCGTATTTTCTTTTGGCATAATTTCAGGGAGGCTTTCAGATTGGGTCTTAAAACCGCCAGTCACAGACCAAAGAAAGAAAATTTCTTGCATTCTAGAAACCAATATAGGCACCGGATCCCATTCTTGAGGTACTCCACTTTAAAAGAATAAACCAACATTATAATTTTCACTCAAAACTTTCCTCAAATTGTTCGCCCCCGCTCGCAATTTATATTCCTACGTCCTTGACTCGGAAGAGAACTCCAACACCACAACTTTAGAAGAGTTTTAGAAGAGTAAACTTGCGCAGGAGAGAAGTAACGTAACCACATCCAGCCAGCTGCTGGCTAGATTCAAGGAATCACGATAGGAGCCGGCCGCCGCAATTTATTTCGTTCCGATTCTGCGAGCGATGATTCATGATGTGTCCTGTGTCAGTGGCATAGTCCCCAGGGAACTCGCAAAGAGCGTAGTAACCCAATACGAAAGGAGCGTCACCATCCTCATACGTCATCGTGCAACCGCAGAGATATCCTTTCTAAATTTCGAACGTTTGTTGGATTGTACTGCTGCTGGTCGAATCAGCAGAGCAAGCAAGGAAACTCATTCCGGGTGGTTTTTACAGAAATATAAATGTGTCGGGGTGGATGGAAAGATTTTCCTCTTCATTTTCTGAAAATCATCACTTCATCCCTCAAAAGGGGAAATTATTCCAACCCTAGATTAATTTAGAAAACTAAAAACAAGCAACAACAACAACATCTGTCATCATATCTGTCATTCTAACACGAATGAGTATTTTTATTTATAGTTTCATGTAACAGATTTCATGTGAATAGGTTGGTTGGTCTTCTTTCAGTATCCTGTAACCCTTGGCATTGAAAATGTGTTATTGTTTTTTTTCTTATCCTGGAAGGAAAGGTAAAAGGAAAGAGAACAAAATTCTCTTTGCAAATGTAATCCAGTGGTAGTTTTTCCAACTTCCAAGTGTCCTTGCTGCGATTGCGTGGTATCAGTTACCATTTTATTCCTATCGGCAAATGTAGTTACTTTGGCTTGATGGTGACCATGTGTGTTTGTCGTGTAAAATTATTCTCTAGGGCGCTATTGAAGAGCTTAACTGCGAAGTGAATAAATGCCAATTAATAACTTGAATCTAAGCAAAGAGGAAAGTTTCATTCGATTTCCATTTGCACCTTATTAAAACGCCAAGTAAATCAGTGAGCGTCTCCATAAAAAGAGGCTAAAAATTAAGAGAACCAAGCAAAGAGTAGTTACAATTGTGTTTATAAACTCGTTTCTCGTTCCATCGCACAGATTTGTGATAAGACATAAGAGTCACATATGGAAGGATAGTAACCTCCCAATTTTACTTATAAAGTCGATTGTATGGGAAAATATGTTTCGATGTTGTGTTTATGGTGATATGCTGTGATTTTATGGGCAAGAACAGGCTTTAACAAGTCTAAGAGATTATATCCGAATTCTTTATCATGAGTTGGGTGATGGCACTAGTAGTCGGCCGTTTAACATTTTTTTTAACGTTTGACTGGTCTTTAAAATTCCGTTATTCAAATAATGAATTCAGTATTTAGGTTATCTGAATATCTGGAATGTGTAGATTGGAGAAGCATTTCTAGTGGATTTCCTACACAAAAAATGCCATTTACAAAAATTCAAATCAAAGTCTGTTTCTTTAGTAGTCGGCCCCCTCAGCTCCAGAAGTCGGCCACTTGAGTATTCAGTAGTCGGCCCCTTATTTTAAGCCCTATGTTTTCATTTTATTAATCAAAGTTAAGAAACTGTTTGATATCTAATAATTAATAAAAACCATTACGAATAATTTAATCTAAAAAAAAAAACCTTAAACTGATATTAAAAGGTAATCAAACACAATATAAAGCAGGTACTTACTCCCTAGTGAATGAAACAACAAAATAACTCAAGAATAACGAAAAAAACAAAGCCACTTCAACAACTCCCTATGTGTTTCAACATAGTACGTACATATATGTATGACCTATATTATATTTAACTTCGTAACAGCCTAACCTGCGTTAACAAGAATGCACGGTGTTCTAATATTCTGTTTTACTTAGTTGGCGCTACAGCTCGAGGTGAACCTGGGCCTGCTTCTCGCAACCATTTGTGTGTGCGTGTTGTATTTTTGCACGAATGGAAGGGACCTACAGTTTTTTGCCGACTCCGACCGGCGAGTTGAGAAGCTCAATCGTGACAAATGATACTCTTTGATGCTTGTCAAACATTCGAAAGAGGTGGCACCGTGAAAAAACTCTTCAGGTGTTAGACCCGGTCTGGGATTGAACCCGGGCAGCATTGCGTAGTAGTCCAACGCACTAACCACCACGGCCACGGCGACCACACATATTCTGTGAGTCGTATTTAGCAAAACTCCATATAAAGCTATACCATTATTTCTGAAAAAGTCGCTCAGTTCCATATTTAGATGCGACTTATGACCATCGACCAGAAACAATACTGGCCGTTTGATGTTATTTTCAGTTAGCCAGTCTTTGGAACGTTTGGCCACGTACTCAAGAAACGTCTTAAAACGCATCCAGCCAATCTTTGGCATTTCTAAAATCCATTTGTCTGTGGTGCTTCATATGGAAGAACCACTAACGGAGATGATGTTTTACGCTGGGCACTGAACACAAACAAACGGTAATCGTCTCCTTGTCGTTTCCAGGACTCATCCTAGATGTATTTACAGCCCTTAGGAGCCGTTGGATCCGATATAGGTGTCTACTATCATTTTTCATCCAAAACATAAAAGGCCGACATAAAAACCACCGGTCTCCTTAGTCATTCATGAGGCCGACTACTGAAAATTCGAAATAAGAACTCGAAAGTAAGTAGTCGGCCAGAAGGCCGAGCTTAGAAGAATCATTCAAAAAATGTCTTCTAATGTCGGCCCATCCCGCCGCAAACACCTAAAAGTTTTTCACAGTGCCCACCTCTTTAGAATGCCTGACAAGCGTCAAAGAGTATCATTTGTCACGATTGAGCTTCTCAACTCGCCGTTCGGAGTCGGCAAAAAACTGTAGGTCCCTTCCATTCGTGCAAAAATATAACACGCACACTCAAATGGTTGCGAGGAGCAGGCCCAGGTTCACCTCGAGCTGTAGCGCCAACTAAGTAAGTAAGTATGTCGGCCCCCTCTGTATTTATTAAAAAAAAGTTTTTACTCATATTTTTGTGCAATGAGAACAATAAACTATAAATAACTTCTACTATTTTTTTCTTAGTCAAATTCACAAAACTTACCACTCGTTAGAACTTGAATCAATGTTTAATTAAATTTATTGTGCATAAGCCGTTTATTGTATTGCACCAACTCTTTGCACACAGACAGAAGAAACGTTAGGCTATTGAAAAAAAATGTCTGCGTGTGTGATCCACAAACGAGCATCCCTTTATGGGTAGTCCTTTTTTAGAAGTACCTTTTGTCAAAAACGAACTACAGTGGAAGTCGCTTATAACGACCTCGCTTATTACGACCAGTCGCTTATTACGACCATTTTCCTATCAATTGGTTGGTTTCTTTATATTTTAAGCTATTCTACCATCGGATATAACGTCGTCATATATAACGACGGTTCGGATATAACGACCAATTTTCGAGAAAAAAGAATCGATTTCGTCGCTTATAACGACGAAGTGAGAGAAAATCTAGAAAAAAATACATACCCATGCACGTATATGCATATGTATGTATGTGTGTACGTTAATCTGAATATTTCTTCATTCCAGTGAATTTACACAATTTTTTAGTGTTTTTTTTTACGCCGCAGATGATGGTCGTTCTACATTTTGCAGCTGTGTATCTGTTGCATCTTGCATATTATTATTATCGCCAGGATAGCTGATCCTAGTTCTGGAGTTTTGTGTATATATTTGAGTTAACGCATTTTACATAGTGATTATAGTAGGTAGTAGGATATTAGTTAGGAGTGTATTGATTTTATTTTCTTATGCAGCCATGAGTTCTAGAAAACGAAGGATCTTTTCTGTAGAGGAAAAGGCAGCGATTTTCTTCCGTTTGGAGTCAGGTGTAAAAATAGCGTAATAGCACACGAGTTTGGAGTAATTTATTCCGTTTAGCTTCGAAAAAAAAAAAAATATTATTTATTCATGAACTCTCTATGTCGTTCATAATTTAAAAATAAAATTAATTAATTTTGTCTGTGAATGTTTTTAAGTTTTCTGTGAATACTTATGGAGGGCAGTCGGATATAACGTCCGCCGGTTATAACGACCACATTTGCTCGGTCCCTTCACCGTCCTTATAAGCGACTTCCACTGTACATCAATCAATTATCATGTGTCCCAGTAATTACAGCAGACATAAACTGTCAAGAACCTTTGCGTCAAATCATTTTGCTTTAGTATTGCACTTCTTTCAGACAACTAGTCCATAAAACATCAGCTCGACCGTGTAGATCCTTGGCGCAGAGTCAAAGTACTCACACTCAGCGGCCAGCACCAGCCGGAGCAGTCCCAGCCACCCACCACATCGAGTCTCGACTGGAATGATAGAAACGAACTCTTGCACGCACAGTGTTAAATGTTGATAAGCAATATTCCATTTCAACTCACGCAATTTCCCAAGGTTACGCATTAAAGAGAACACACCCGTTCTCAATCGTTCCATTCTTGTGGTAAACCTCTTAACTGTTACTGGAACCTGGAACCGGCATATCTTTTGTGTAATCAAAAAATTCAAACTGAACGAGAACATTCCGTTTACCACTTTCCACAAGCACAACATATTATTTTGAAATCAAAATCGAAACACTGCCGTTGTCGTATTCTCGGCAAACAGGTTTCTCTCGCTCTTCTGTGTCTGTCCGGTAAATTTATCCAGCGAAGCACCCGCAAGCAATCAAAGAGTGGATTAATGATTACTTCCAGTTCCAATTTCATTTGGTATTTTGCCATTCCACTTCCACTTGTACTCTGATGATACTGAATCAGAAATTGTATTGTAGCGTGCGACTGGAATGTGTGTTTGCCTCTCAACGAGTGCTAGCCGCCTTGGACTTGGACAAAAAACAGTTCGGTTGATGTCTGTTCACGAGTGAGGACGCGATTTCTAGCTGCGACGAAAAGTACACGTCCCGGTGACGATAGCGACAAGAAAAATTCATTTTTAATTTCCACTTTCTATCGGTATTATTCCCTAATAAATTTCTTTTTTTTATTGGAGACTTATCGGGATTTTCTTATCAAGTGTCTTGGCATTTCCCTTTTAACACATGCATTGAGAACGATAGCAAAATGTGCCCTGCAGTTAATATTATTATTATTAAATCCTGCAAAGGATACTATCACCACACATTCCAGGAAATACACCTGTAAAGTGGAATTTGCAAATAAAATTTTTTTAGACGGGGGTGCGTCTCACATTCAAAGTGTGTTACAAAAAAAAAAAAGAAGAGAAATCCACAAGGAAAGTGAATGAAATAATCCTTTTTCGGTGTTTTCCTTTTATTTCCTTATTTTATGCCGTTTTCTGTGTTGTTGTTTTTTTTTTTGGTGTGTGCAGAGTGAAAGTGAAAGAAGGAAGGAAAATCCTTGGTATTATATCCTTGTGTGGTGCAAAATAAATAAATAAATAAAAAGAAAAACGTCGTGTAAATGAGTAAATAAAAAAATAGAAAAATAAAAATAAGTGGAAAAAGGAAAATCTCTCTATGGAGAATTGTTGTTGTTTTGATGTTGTTTTATTTTTAACGTGAATGGGATTTGTTGTAAATAAATACACACACACGGTTATCCTGCGTACATATTATATACAATTTCGAAGGATTACCACCGAAAGAAGGATTCACGCTTGAGAAACAAACGAAACGACTTTTTGCCTGTGGAATATACTCGGTACCACTACCAACTGGAATTGTCTGTCTACCCAGCGAGTGAGTGAAATAAAGTGAGTATTACTGGCACTTTGTACCTTTTTTTTTCCTTTGTTTGCATCTTCTTCCGATCCCGGTGGAGGAAGGAAGAAAACATAAATCTCGAAAGTGGAGCAGGGGTGTAGGGGGGAGTAACTTTAGAAGACGAAGATGAAGATCATTCCAGTGGTGTCTTTGTTTTTTTTTTCGCTTGCAGAGGAAGGGGGGACTCTGAAGTGTTGCAGAAAAAAAATCCTCCTCTCTGGACCGGTTAGACTAGATGCGCAAAGTTGCATTGCATAAGGTCATTGAATACTTTTGTGTCAGTTGAAGCAGTGTTTCATCCTCAGATGGATGGTGGAATCATGTAAGTTAAGGGCCTGGTGGACCGTGGTAAAGTGGGGGATCTGTGTGTGTTCGAACTGTGGCTGTGGCGACATATGTGCAAGGAATTTCACTAATTCGACTGTACTAGGGACAGAGAGATGACATTTTGTCATCACCTGAACATGCAAATGGATGTGTGTGGTTTAACCTATGAATCAGTATAAGGAATGCTGGCGATTAGAGTCGGTCTCCATCTGAGTCATGGGAACAGTCTGCCTTTCCGGCACTTATAAGGTCCAAAAGAAGAGAGAAATGTTATCCCAGCAAGCACTTCGAACTTTGCTCTTTAAAGTTCGTTAAAACCCAGTAATGCGGCAAAGGCAAATGCAAAGGCAAAGAATTAGGGATTTGGTTTTTTTTAAGGTTTTCATGAACTGCGTTTTTTATTCTTGTTGAGTGTCTTGAAACGGTGTTCAGAATTTATTTTTGCCACTGAAAGCAGACCTAGTACAAGTGCGTTTAATTCGACTGCGTGTTTAAACTCTTCCACTAAAAGATTGAGAAAGGCTACGATGATGACATAGTGGCACATCCTTGAAAACGCATAGATTTCAAGGGATTTTGAAGTCTCAATTTATTCCTAATGGTTGGCGGCGATTGTTTTACTGTGATAGTTGGATATTAGAATGCAAATGTCTGGAAAGAAATAAACTCAAATTGCAGTATGCAGGCTGCGTTCAGTCGTGTTTCGATTTAATACCGAGCCAGTCGTTACTAGTTTTCTAGTCCATTTTCTAGAGTCTTCTAAGCACTGTTATTTATTTTACGGGCATTGTACTACCTTCAAAAGAGTTTTTAAGTATGGAATAAGGCTGAAACACGCCCGCATTTGTAAGGTTAGGCTTATGACAGGTACACCGGTTAACGTAGTGTCATTTTGCAACGCTATCCCTTGCGTGTCGTCAAGTTTAGGGCTTGGTTTTGATTTCTTTTGTGAAAGAATCATATTGACTCATTGGGACTATGGAGGTTTTGAAGATCGTCCACTGAAGGGCTACCGTCTAAATTCAGATGTTTTCGAAAAAATGTATTTCTCTCGAAATTAAATAAGTCGATTATATTCAGAAGCATATGCACATACGTATTATGTGAACGCCTACTTCTAAGGCATAACAATGGCAAGAGGATGGGCATATGGCTGAGACAATCGATCGCATAAAAGAGTAAGAGAAATATTAAAAAAAAAACACGGTGAATCATTAGCTACGACAAAAATACAGTCCTATGTAAAAAATTAAGACCAGAAGGATCATTGTTTACTTTTACGCTTATTTTTCCAGAAGCAGGTTGCAGCAGAAGAATTAATGCAGCTGAATAAAAGTCTACAATCAAATTACTTTTTTAAGTTTGAAAAAAAAAAAAAAAAAAGTTAAAATTCAAAGTCAATACATATTTTATAAAATTATCGTACTGGTCTTAATTTTTTACATGGAACTGTAAAAATAGTTCTACAGTTATACTGAACGTCACCCAAAGAGCCGATTTATCTGTCTCTCTATACATCACTGGATTTTAAATCTTTCATGGGCCGAAGATTATCTTAGGTTACCTGGGGAAGGACCTACATGACTACTATTTCGACTTACTTAGTTGGCGCCACAGCTCGAGGTGAACCTAGGCCTGTTTCTCGCAACCATTTGTGTGTGCGTGTTATATTTTTGCACGAATGGAAGGGACCTACAGTTTTTTTCCGACTCCGAACGGCGAGTTGAGAAGCTCAATCGTGACAAATGATACTCTTTGATGCTTGTCAGACATTCGAAAGAGGTGGGCACTGTGAAAAATGTTTAGGTGTTTGCGGCGGGATTCGAACCCAAGACCGCTGGCTCAGTAGTCCGACGCACTAACCACTTGCGCTACGGTGCCCACTATTTCGACTTAATCGAAAGTAATTAAATTCCGGAGCAGGAAGCATTTTTATATTTTGAATAAAAACAACTGTTAAGTTCAGTTTCGATAAAACATTTCATTGGTCTAACTGACGAGGACTTTTAATATTATTCTTTAGTTATTTTTTTAAAAAATATGTCTGGCTGACCCAGAATCAGAAATATGTTTGATTTATGGTATTCTCACGGTAAGAGCTTTAGTTTTGTACATTGACATAGATATTAAATTAAATATAAATAAGATTCAATCGCGCTGGAAATAGTCCATGGTAGAATCAGCTCAGGATGATAATTGAAAAGAAGTAGGTAGTTGGCACTATGAAAGTTGGCCATCGCTTTTCCAATCCTTTTTGTGCGACAGCAGTTTTGTTGCACCCCGCATTCTTTTTTGTGTCATTTTAAGGATAAATTGTTCACGTTTAGCTACAGGCACATACGGGAAAACAATTAGGTATCTACAACTTTAAAACATCTTCTGTAAGCAAATCTGACGAAAGTTTGTTGTTGTTGTTTAGATTTTTAAAGAACCACCAAGTCTTTTCAGGAAAGTATTTTGTTGGCATGATTTACCAAAGGGGCCACGACATAAAATCTTCTAGGTGGCAGCGGAATTCGTGATGAAAAGACAAAAAATTTAGCAAAAAATGCAGAATACGGTGGATGTGCCCATGGTAGCTTTGTTTGGCGAATTAATGTATAACTGCTGCTTTATTTTCGAAGAAATAAAGGCAAAATAAAGCCTCCCGCCCAAAAACATCACCAAACAAAGCAGTAACACGTTGTGTACGGCTTAACGGCAATCATTCTTGGATTTTCTAAGCTTTCAATGAAACAATATTGCTTTTAACGAAGCCTTGATGGGGAAAATGTGCCTCATCGCTCAGAATGATTTTTCTGTGATATTATTGATCAATTGCATGCATATCCAACATCCAATTGGCAAAGTTACGACGCTGCTGCTGTTTGGCAGGCTTAAGTTCTTGCGCCAACTGAACCTTAAAGTCTTAATGCAAATGGAGTTTTGGTTGTGATATACCCAATTCCTGAAATCGATATACCTAGGTTTTTTTTCAGTTGTTCTTCGGCTCTTTACATCAAAAACTTGTCCGAATAACAGAAACATCTAAATCAAATCGATAGGCGAGAAGGTGCTTTACGTCGACAGAGAAAACTTTTAACTTTTCGAACTAATTCAGCAAAATTTGCACCATTTTTGAAGTGAATTTTAGAGATTTCAATGCGCCTTCGTTGAAGCATGTGTTGTTTTATTTTGATTAATGGCTTTATTTTTACTTGTAATCTGTCAAAAAAAAATGACATCTGTCAAAATGAAGCCTTTTCTTGGACAACTCTATTACCCTTTGTTGACCGACAGTACTTAGTCCAGAGATGTGATCCGATACGAAATTGTACTATTTCGTACGATTCAAAATAGTTTCAGTTCACGAAACCATGGTCCGAAACTGATACAAAACCGGTACGAAACTAGACACTAAATTGAGGTACTACGAGTATATTAGCTACGAGTATATTAGATTTGAAGGTTTTTATTTCTATTGGGTATTGTACATGTGCATTGTACCTGTGCAAATACTAATAAATAAGAAGCAAACATAAGAAACTTTAATTTTATTCTGGTACGAAAGTGGTACGGAAGGTGGGTACAAAACGACAGAAAACGTACGATCCGAAACTAAACTACACAGAAGCAGTTCACGAAATTGTTCCTTATGTATGTTTACCTTATTTTAGCCACAGAAAAATAGATAGAAATGCTAAAATGTTAGTTTTATATGTTAAAGAAATAATTACCTGAATTCATATTCTTATGTAAATTAACTTTGTAAATAACTTTATATACATAAATGAATTGTTATAATAGTTTTAAAAACTAAATAAACCATACATACATACATACATACAGTTATAACGGTTTTTCTGACAGCATATTAGACTTTGAAGAAATTAATTTAATTTTACACAGTTCCGATATTTAATTTTATTAAATGCTTATGTGTTCGAAAGCAAAAGATATCATAGCCAAATCAAAAAAAAACTTTAAATAAAAATTTTATTTTTATAACTTAAGATAAAGTCTAACGGTACTTTGGAGACTGACCTTCAAATGTCGTCCCTAGGCGTCATTGAAAAATTTAAAAAGGAGTTTTTCATCTTAAAATTACCCTTAACTAAAAAAAATTCTTAAAACAAAATTGGAGATTATAACTTTTTTAATAGCTTGGTCAACAAAGGGTTAAAATGGAAAATAATTTTATTTTAACTCACTAAAGCTAGTATCATTTTTGCTGAACAGAAATAAAGTTTAAATGGTAGCACTCACTGTTAGGATTCTACACATACCTACCTACCATGAATTTGTTTGTTTTTAGATAAACTAGTTTTTGATTTTATCGTTGACAGCGCCCATAAATTGCGGCTTTATTTCTTTGTCTAATTAACGTGAATTTAAATGCTAAATTAACAATTTATTTTCACTTTTAAACGTTTTTCTATTTCAATATCAGCCCGCGTGAAGACGGGTACATACAAACGATTACAGACACAGTCTGTTTTAGAGTTTCTGGGCTAAATCTACTTGAATTGTATCTACAACCGCAGATTGATTTTTTTTGTAATTTATTTAAAAAATTATTTAAAGATAAGTGAAATCCTATTATCGTTAACAATAATTTCCTTGATGAGTTCTTTCGAATGAATTGGCGATGAAAAATCTCCTACTCTAACTTTTGTATACAACCAAGTACATGCTGTTATCAAACAAAGAAACACATGTCCACTGCCTAGGACAAAACGTCACTGTTGGCAACAGTAACTTCGAAGTGGTTAAGCAGTTTATCTACCTCGGAGTAAACATCAACTTCACGAATGACACCTTAGTGGAGATTCGACGAAGACTTACCGTAGGAAACCGCTGCTACTTCGGTTTGGCAAAACAAATTGGTTCAAAACTCCTAGCTCGGAAGACGAAATGCATGCTATACAAAACATTGATCCTGCCAGTTCTGCTGTATGGAGCCGAATGTTGGACGATTAGCAGGAAAGCAGAGCAGATTTTGAATACTTTCGAGAGAAAAATTCTTCGTCGCATATTCGGTCCCGTATGCGAGAAGGGCGAATGGAGGAGAAGATACAACCGCGAACTCTAAAATCTCTAAAGCCAAAACCCTTAAATTACATAAACCAATAAACTACAAAACACTTTGCACATATGGACGCATCTGCCGCTACAAAAGAATCCCATTTCTGATTAATCTACAGCCTTCTGTTACAAGTAATTACTGAATTTTTCATTTGATATGTCACGTGCTTATTTCGTAGTTTCCACCAACAACAAATCACAAAAGAAAAAAAAAAACGAAAAGCAAGCAAACTCAACTTAATTGAGCATTGACATTAAATCCAAATGTCATGCAATTACCTTGTATAAATTGTGTATCTATGTGTGTTGTATACACAAAAGCCTGCAGCAACTATTGCACCTGAAAAAAAAGAAGACGAACCTTTGAATTTGCAGTTTTATTCCGTTCGTTCCTTTCACGACGCTGCTCGGTATCTATTCGTCTACCTTTCGAATCTATTTGCAAACGTCTGTGCTTTTGCTTTCGTGTTATCTTTTCTTCCCCAGATGAGCATGTGTGCGTGCACAATTATCTTATTGTTATCCAAAAGATAACGTTCTGCAAAATGCAACGCAACTGTCTGCATAAAACTGGTGAAATCATCGCCCAGGGCTCGTTTTTGTCATACCTACGACGAGTACCTGAAGTTAAGCATCTCAGATGCATGCATCTGTTTATATTCGCATCCTTGTATCTGAAACTGCATAACTGACACAGAACATCAACAACTCGAACGGTGAATTGAGTGCGTGTTGTCTGGGTCTCTCCTACTACTCACCTACACGCCAGCATAATCTTCATCATTATGCGCACAGGTACAAACGAATGCAGGTATGTTTCACGGTGGCTCCTGTGTGTTTATTTGGAAACAGAGCGCGCCTTCCTTTGGCTTCGTTAAAATTCGAAGGAGGAAGCAACAAAAGAGTTTCAGTAAAACAAAAAAAAAAAGTAAAAAATGCACGTAATGAGTTAGGAAAAAGTTGCTTTACATCCCCTAAATTTTTTTTCTTTTGGCAAAACAACCGAAAAAAATCCGTCAACCGCGAAACACAAAACATATGTCCATGGAACCATTGCAGCGCATTACATCCTGTTCTCGAGTTTTTGCAAAGACTCCTTGCATCGAGCGCAACGACGCGATGCCTTCCTCCACCATCGCAACATCGCATCGCCGCCAAGCGACGACATTGATGTGGTTAAGGTGCATTGTGCTGATTCCGATGCTGATGACGCGCGCTTCCCATTTACTCTTGTTTCTGTTTCTGTTTCTGCTGCTGCTTGGTTTTAAGAGATTCGGTTGGTTTGGCAGCATCAACCGCAGCGCAGTGGTGGCGTGGCGGCCCTTTCGCCTGGCTATAGCACCGTGTACAATGTACGCCGCGAGTATCTACTCGAAAGTCACTTGCAGAAAGAGTAATCCTTGCCCTTTCTGGATTCTGGTTATTCGGTTGGTTTCGCATGTCCTAACCTAACCATTGCATTAGCCAGCCTCACAGACACACACACACACACACACAGTATTTTGTACTACACTGCATTTCTAAAGTGAATAGCAGGTTTTGGGTTGTTGATCTTCGCCGAAATGCAATCTCCTTCTTCCTTTCCCATGCCCAGTTGTTGCCGACGTTCGCCGTCGTCAGTTAGTCGGTGGAATCGTGTTCACTGATTGCATCAAGTAACAGCAAAAGCAGAAGCTGCTACAGCAGCAGCAGCAAGCATCGAAAAGCGAATAACACCCGAAGACCCGAGATCCATTAAAAGAATGGCTGGAACAAAAGGGAACCAGCTACATAAAACGCGGAGTAGAACTGTTTTTTAAGTAGTTTTACACTACGTCTTATCAGATTTGTCGCACTGTATAAATCGTTCTTTATGTGTGTGTGTACGTGTGTCTTTGAGTATCGCGTCCAATTGGTTTTACGTGGTACCTCCAGAGTACCTACCTAAGTGACTTTTTCACGATTTAACTTTATCTGCGGCTTTGATTTCCAACCCGTTTTGTCCTCTTTGCTGTTTTGTTATGTGAACAATTCTACTGGAATGCAATTGCAATGATTGCAAGTTTTTTTTTTTTTAATTTCTAATAAGGAGATGGGTTTTTCATCTTCCCAGGTGTAATACAGGGTGACCAGTTTTACGCGAATTTATATTTTCCCATCATAAACAAGAGCTGTTCGAAGAAAAGAATAGACGAATTACGTCATAAAGGAATAAAAAAAAGTATAGTACCGAGACGGCTGCCTTGTGGAACACCAGAATGTATACTCACCGATCGATCGCCGCGCGCCGTCTGAGTCAAACATCCGCGGTACTGAAAACAAGACAAATGGAGGAATGTGTTTCTGTAGTTTGCACGAATTGGAAATTAAGAAGATTTCTCTAAATTTTGGAAACCACTGGCAAAGACTGAGTGAATATTGAGAACCGCAGACCGTTGTAAGCTAAGAACCTTCTTTAAGTCCCTAGGCGTACTATATTAATAATTTCAACCCAAGTCAAAGTAGTATGTACATATCTCATTTTCTACGTCACCTGCAAATATGATTTAAAATACCGTTACCTTATTTTTTAGCGGACAAAAAGTGTGGTTCAATTTATATTTATCGGCAGTTAGCACAGAGTTCATGTCGAAGAGGTTACGATAAATGTATATTTTTACGAAATTCGTCACACGATTGAATTAATTTTCTCACAGGCGAGTTGAGCCAATTGAATAAGGAATTTTGAAGTCAGCTGTGTTTTTTAATTAATAATAATTGGTGATTAACGCGAATTAACACTTAATTGAAGTCCAAGTACTCGTAAACTGCATCAATGTTGTTGTCTTATTTTGCATATGGAGATATGGTGATGATGCGATTGTCCAAAAAGAATTGAGCAATTTTTTCGAGTATTTCACTCTCGAAAATGGCTACCAAACAACATATTTCGGACAGCGGACACCCTGTACTACTGATGTACGATTGCATCGGCAGGAATATTTATGATCGAAATGCAACTTAAAGTGATGGAAAATGGTAATGAAAATTCCAATCATCGGTGAACGTTGCTCACTAATGAAGTAAAGGAGAAGATATAATATGGTACTCGTAAAACATCGTCGTTTAATTACAGGTTGTTACTTTTTGCAATAAAAGTGACATCCTTTCGACGTAAATGTTGTAAAAAGATAGGTATTTGAATGTGTGTTATATGAACGACAATGTTACCTATCATAAACATATGGTGGAACTTCTCTAACTCGACCCAAGTTATCTGCAAGTTGAATTTTTATCGTAAACAGTACTTTTGCGATGCATTTTTCGTGTATTTGAATCTCCATAACGTCGCCCTAATATTGGGTTACCGTAAAAGCCAAAATTCAATTTTTGAGTTTGGTATGCAGTCTTATGTGATCGAGGCATACCTTTCCAAATATTTTATCCGTTTTGCTCTATCTATTTCCATTGCAAAGATATACAGAATGGTTTTCACCCAATTTATCAAGTTTACGTATTGTTTTGACGTAAACGCCAACATTTGGCATTTACGTCAAATTTTCCATACAATTTAAGCAAATTTTAGTTTAAGAATTGTTGTGACTTATGTGCCTACAAAATGCCAGGTAAAACTATTTAAACGTATGCACGTACATACATACGTCATTAGAAAGAAAAATATTTTTTTTGGTTTTGCCGTAGGTACGTGCATACGATTTAACTGTGACCGTAAAAAAGTATGTAGAAATAACGTTCTCTTTGAAAAATATTTGTCGTAAGAAGACGTGATTGAAAGATCATAAAAATGAATTCTCCAGTACCCAGTATGGATAAATCGCTTCTTTCGTAAGAACTTACATATAGTCTACGTAGGTATAAGTTTTGATTCAAAATTTCAAATTTTTTAAGTTTAATAGACGAGCTAGTCCCAAATGAAGTAGATTTCAGAGAAGAAACAAATAGTGCTTCATAAAGTTCATCGGAACAAGACTCTGGTAAACAATTTCAAATCACCGAGTTTCTTTTTCTTAAATATCGTTGTTTCATGTTCGTAGGGTCAGGTGATAGTGTAAATGACCCTAATTATGTTAATGAACCAAATTTGCCACAACCTTTGACAGAGAGTGTAACAAGTATGTCACCAGAGTGTGATTTTTTTGGTTAATAAGATCTTATGCTAGGTTTCCACTTATCGATTTGAAATTGACAAAAGACGTATTTTTACGTCAATTAGAAAATGGGCAAGTGGAAATAATGAAAAACTGCTTATTTATCATTATTTCCAATTTCCAATTTTCTAATTGACCTAAAAATACGTCTTTTGTCAATTTCAAATCGACAAGTGGAAACCTAGCATTAAACAGACAAAGGAACTAGTTCCATATACTTACATTAAATATTTTCTAATAAGAAGTGATGTATGTAACTCCAAAAAGCTCTACCTGAAAAAGACAAAATAATTCTGAAATGTGGAAACAGTAGGTACCTTAGAAAACGTCTGCGAAAATCTGGAATTTTTGACGTATGTGTATGAGTAAAAGAAAATATTGATTTAAGTGGCGCACACGGCAAACTCATTTTGTAACAAATTTTAAATATTTTAAAAACTAAAAGTGTTTTAGAATAACTTCTTAAATTTTTTGAAAGAGGATTTCCGTATGAATATCGTATAAAAAAATTAAAAAAATCCCAGCGGTTGGTTTTCATGCAATAGGCTGTCAAAACTTTAAATGCGATTTCCCAAAAAACATTAAAATGGCGCTTATGGCAACCCAATGTTGGGGCGACGATAAGTTGTCTCTATAACACGAACAGATTTCGAACGTATATTTTTTTTATAGTTTTATAAAAAAATTATTCAGAAACGCAATTTTAATGTCCTGTGGGAAGTCCCGTGGTATAAACTTTATCCTACGAGATGAAGAGATGTTGGCAAGCCTTTCAGAGATCCGTGTTCCCAATGCATATGGAAATCCAGACACAAGGTCTTACAATTAGTTTAAAAATTCAATTAAATATTTTTCTATGGAATCAGACGATAATTGCGATGGTAGGTGGATCATCTAATCCAGTGACGATATTCCAACAAATTTATTCTTTTGTTGAGACGTTAGGAACGTTGATCGAGTCGAGGAAAAATATTCCGGTTTTTTTTTTTAAATTTAGTGGTTGATTTTATAGAAAAGGAGGAGTTATGGGGTAAGACACAGAACAGCCTATTTTGTTAATATGTTTTTATTTGTTTCTGTATTATCTCCAAATCAATGTAAATCGAAGTTTTACTACGTCGCGGTCGCTTGGACTTCAACTTAGGCATGTTCCACTGGGCATTCTTTTATTTTTACTCAGAGTTGGCTGATGGAAGGTTTTACTGACATTCTTGGTGATGATTTGTTGTATGTACGGCTAAGAAGATATCAATATTCATTAAGATACAGTGTTGATACTGGCACTATCAGTTCTATGGAAAAGAAGATACCATCACTTTTAATAGGGTATGTTAGAGAATGCAGCAGTTGCTGCCGGTACTTCAAGTTCCAGCACACTTAGACCTATAGAGGTACACTGTGATACCAAGGATCTTGGGGATAAACATGTGTACACACATAAATACCCGCTACTCATTAAAACAATGTGGAGCTGTATCTAAAGCGAGAAACCCTTCTACGATCTTTTTGTGCTAGGTTACTAAGATTGTTAAAGCAACATTCACTTAAGTTTCCTACTACGGGAAAGAGCTGGCAGAGGCGATAGATCACTTTCAATAGACCCGGACTGATTCTCAAAAGATCAGTTCTCAAGTTTTGATCTGATGCCCATTAATGATCTATTGGGGCCCCGCCTTGGTGGTCTAGTACACAGAAACGTATATATCATAATGTTAGTATATCACTAGCTTGCAGAGGCTTAAGCTTTGTTACTAAGGGAATCCCATTCGTCAGTACATTGGACCAGTATTGAGACTGAGTGCTCCGACAAACTAGGCATCCGAAATACACAAAAAAAATATAATAATACTAATAATAATAACCTTTAGGAAGCTGTTCTTACTTACTTAGTTGGCGCTACAGCTCGAGGTGAACCTGGGCCTGCTTCTCGCAACCATTTGTGTGTGCGTGGTATATTTTTGCACGAATGGAAGGGACCTACAGTTTTTTGCTGAGAAGCTCAATTGTGACAAATGATACTCTTTGATGCTTGTCAGACATTCGAAAGAGGTGGGCACTGTGAAAAACTTTTTAGCTGTTTGCGGCGGGATTCGAACCCAAGACCGCTGGCTCAGTAGTCCGACGCACTCCACTTGCGCTACGGTGCCTTACATGCCTAATAAAAGAGCGTACTTGCTTAACAAAAAGGAACTCAGCAAGAGTGATTGGCGTCAAATAATACGAATCTGCTAACCAGTCGATTTTGGTTTTTTTTTTGCAAGATGCCTAGAACATGGTGACCGCAGAAAAGCCATCGCATTCTTCTGAAACTTGCTAACATGAAAGCCTATACCACTCAATTGTGACCACAACGCGTTTTTTTTAAAAACTACGACTCAACCACACTGTCTGCCCTAAACTTAACTGTTGCTCATCGATGATGCATCGATGTCTCATATATCACTCACAGCTCCTCTGTGCACTGCACCTAATAATTTTGTCACTTCACAAGTCATTCAGTTGAAAGTGAGTAACTTGTGTCATATTTTTCATGATGAAATCGTCATCTTTGGAGTTTTCCAGAACCAGACCTGCAGCACCCTAAATAGTTTTCTGGTTTAAGTTTCTGGTCTTTCTTGAGAATTCGTTACAGGAAAGCTTAAAAAATATTCAACTTATGTAAGCGGTCGGACCCATATTGAAATCCTGACGTGGCAAAAAAATATTGGCCTACAATTAAAATGCGGAAAACATCTTTGGAGTTCCATGTATTTTAAGTTAGCATCACATCAACTCCATAAAAACCTTTCAAGAAAAGTGCGTAAGTTGTTGCTTATTTTTGGAACCAACAATTTTCATCCAAATATGGTAGTGCCAAGCCAAGCATAAAGCTAGCTTATCGTTCAGACGATTGTCAGGTCTGCCAATGAAAAATTTGTCCCAAATGTCTTACAACCGTGTGAACTGACAATTTTAGTCTGCAAATATTGTCAGAAAAAGCATTTTCAGACAATTGCCAGATCGCTATCTGACAATAAATTATCAGGCCTCTGCCAATCGTGTGAATACCTTTTTGTGACATTGTCAGGCCATTGTCAGGCGTTTCGGACATTTGCAGGCTCATTTTATAGTGTCAGATGTGCGAAGCTTGGAACATCTGCAAATAAAATTATTGTCAGATATTTTTGTTATTATTGCAGTGAAATAGAAGAAAAAAAAAACGTCTTGGGTCTATCTTCTGACAACGCCACGGAGCTACAAGGTGTTGAAAAAAGTTACTATGGGGAACGATTCATTGGTCCATGTTATGAAAAAAAAAACGCATGGGATGGGTAAACCATCTTCAACACCCACGGAGCTACAGGGTGTTTAAAAAAGTTCCTTCAAATAAGTACGTGCCAACAATTATTCAATTATAACTTCTGGTCTATTAAGCCCAGAGCAACCAAAGTGAGCTTGTTCGATAGATAATTGATGGATGTTTATCACAGTTACCTACGGCTATTACCATCCGGGCTTTCATTTTCGAGTTATTGGTCTTCAAACACGATTTTTTAAAATTATTTTTAATCAATTTTTGTGAAAATCGTATTTATTTCGGGAAAATGTGTTAATAACCTCTACATTTTGGTGCGCCGTAATGTTACCTAAAAATTCACCATACAAAGTTTTTACCTGGGGCATCCTGTGGGCGTCAAAAGTGAGTAAACACCCATATGATTTTTCGAGTTACATGTAATTTAAACAAAAAAATTAACAAAAATTAGATTCAAATGATGCAAAATAAAAGCTTTATTCAATAACAATAAAACAGCGGAAAAAATAAATCGATTAAAATAGAACTAATACATTTTTTCTAACAAAAACTAGCCATACTCCATTTTTTACGCGTCAAAAGTAAGTAAACATTAGCAGTTTCTTTAAGGAATTCATAAATTTAATAGCTTTAAAATAAATCTCAATATTTAGTTGGACCGCGTTTATACTTTATAACTTCTTTCAGTCTACGTGGCATTGATATATCAAGTTTATTTGTAACATTGGATGTTATTTGGAACCATTTTTCAATTAAAGCCTGTTTTAGGTCCTTTTTGCTTTAATAGCCCTTTTACGAATGTTCCGGTTCAAATGTTCTATTGGGCTTAGGTCTGGTGATTACAGAGGGCGATCGAGCGATTTTGGGGTCTCATAAAGCAACCATTCGTTAACGAGCTGCGAGATAAGCTTAGGAACACTGTCTTGCTAAAATATCCAATTTTATTTTAATTGATTTATTTTGTCCGCTGTTTTATTGTTATTGAATAAAGCTTTTATTTTGCATCATTGGAATCGAATTTTTGTTAATTTTTTTGTTTAAATTACATGTAACTCGAAAATTCATATGGGTGTTTACTCACTTTTGATGCTCACAGTATATAGTTTTCTATGCATAAAGTTAAAATGTCGAAGAAAAAAAATTCTATCAATTGCTATGAGTCTGACAACGTCTGACAGAAGAAAAATATCTGTAGATCACTTTGCATATCTGAACAAATGCTCCACTGGGTCCAGACCCAACTCCTCGCTAGTGTTCAAGCTCATCCTGTTCATACCTTGAATGTCATCTACAAATTTGATCATATTGTGTGTGCATCCGCATTTTAATTACAATAAAACGCGCCTAATGACCATCGTTCAGCGACGACCGACGGACGGTGTAACACACAAAGTCCAAATCAAAACACACACACAAAACAAAATAAGTATCTCGAACAAGAAACAAATTAAATATTATATTATTCCATTGCCTATCGGAATGATCTTTCATCTATTTATCATGTGTTTATCTCTCGCCTTCTTTGGGTTTTCTATTTTTCCCCGTTTGCCCCTTCTTCTTTTTTTTTTTATCGTGAAGTGCTTCACATTAGGTAGCACTTGTGTTTACAATCTTTGGATTAGAATTCCCAGAATCCTAATCCCATTCAGAGAAGAGCAATCTCTTCAAATTTATGTACGACTTACACATGTATAAAAATGTATCTCGATACTCTGCGACGAGGTGAAGTGATTATTTTCTTTGTTTTTAAAATCGGTGAAGATGGTTTGTTTTGTTTTTCATTGTATAGATATACGCCTTCTGGATCTGTTCTTTGGCTGTGTGTATCTAACGTTGGTAAAATGCAATTTATGAAATTTATTGAAACTATAAAATGCGATTGTATCTAAATGTCTTTTGGAGTAGCGATGTCTGTGGTGCTTTTTTCTTTAAATTGTTTTTGTTCGTTGGTTGCAAGTTGCAAGCAAAAATTAATTACAAAATCGTGAGGTCAACATTTTATGTGGTCGACTTGAAGTCACCATTGTTTGTTGGTGTTTTTTACGAAGACACTGGACGTTGCAGCATCCATCGTAGTCTCAAGAGAAGAGAAAGTATAATTCAATTGCAGATTGCATCTGTATCTGTGCATATCTAAGTATAGTTCGGAGTTAATGGCTTTTACCCAAAGGCGGATTGTTTGACTTAAAATTGGTATTCTATGTGAAATTGTGGCATTGAATTCCCGAGCCCGTTTGCAGTGACTTATTAGCCACTCGCTACAAATTGACTTGGTAAATAGTATTTTTGTAATAATTAACACTTTATGATCGTTTTGTTTGAGTTTACAGTGCGGATTAGTTTTTTACTACATGCGAACAGTTCACGCTCCATGACTCGGAGGTGTGAAGAAGTATGGCAGTAGCATTGGCATCTTGGCCACCTTAGAGTTTAAGCCTCCAATTGGATGAGAAGGTAAACAAACGTTTATTTGTTCTACTTATACATACTGAGACTCTTAAGCTCATCGCAAGATATTATGTTTAAATAAGTTCAGTTGTTGGGCTCAAGGTATACGAAACTTGAAAAGTTGTTAAAAGCTGTAGAGCGGCTCAAATATAGATTGGACTTAAGTTAAGTGCAAACGGTCTTACTAGAAGCTAACTGGACTCAAATCGGGAGGTTTTGAAGGCCATACCGACATGAGAGAAGACGACCCGGGAATACAGCTTAGATTTTTTTTTCACGACCTGTATATGTTGCTTGGACGTTTCAATGAGTTGCCATTTTGGTTTCCAGTTGTCGGCGGCCTACTCGACCAACAATAAACAGTACCTTTCTGGCTATATAAAGACCTTTGTTGGGTAATCCATGGAATTCTAAATCAGTTTCATCGTAAACTATGACTTTAAGCACTCTAAGTAGTGTCAGGCAGCAGTAGCTGATAACGATAATTCACGTGGAAACATATCAGGGTCTTTATGCTGAGCTCTTGCTTATGTGCCTGATTGTTACTTCGTCTCCTCACAGGTAACGCTAACCATCATTTTTAAGGAACCAACAAAATATTTAAAGTATCATTTTTCAGTAAGATAATCTGCCGCTGTGGGCTTATCCTTTGTTCCAAAAGAAAAAAAGGCACGCACCTGATTTTATTTATCACTTGCATCAGCAGCTGCACCTTGGTGTAGTCGTAAGTGCATTGGATCACTACGCAATTCTGCTCGGGTTCAATACCAGCAAAATACCTTAAAGTTTTTTCACGGTGCCGCCTCTTTCGAATGTCTGACAAGCAATCAAAGAGTATCATTTGTCAATGAGCTTCTCGGTAGGGAGCTTCAGAGTAGGGAAAAAAGTGTAGGTCCCTTCCATTCATGCAAAAATTAACACGCACACACAAGTGGTTGCGAGAGTAGGCTCTGATTGACCCCGAACTGTAGCGCAACCTAAAGTAAAGATGCATCGGCAGCTCCCTTTTTTTTTATCCATCACGGATGACAGTTAACCGATATATGAAGCTACATTTTTAGTACGCATTTTGATTCTGAGCAAGCTGATACTGCCCCTCATATTGCCGACTTTTCTGACGTTTAGTTATCTCTTAAGGTTCTCTAAAGGGACTTTGAGGTTTATTGTTTATAAGCTTCATAGCCGTAGATTTACATATATAAAATGACGTAGTGCACTCATATAGCTTGATTCAAAGATGGCGCTACTATCAACCTCAACTGTAATGCGTTCGAGAGTAAACTTTGCCATACTTCGGAAAACTATGAAGCAAAAAATTAGGATGGATAACCCATGCCCTGGGATCTTATTGACAACATCACTGGGGTCGCCTTGTAATTTAATCCGCCGAGATAATACGATCCTCTAGCATCTTAACCCGTATGTGACCAGCTTCTTTTTTGTTGTTATAAACTTTTTTTTTAAATATTTTTCAGTGTTTGGGGACTTAAATAAGTGATTGTAGTATGAAACACAAAATTATTATTTTTAGTTTTGGAGTTATTGACCGCCCCGAAAATGGGGCGATAAGCACATGAGGGTAGATATGTACGAAAATAAGAAGACACCAGATATAATTTCGAATTTATTTCAATCATTTTATCAGAATTATGGCCAGTGTTTTTTTGTGCCATGATGACCATAGTATGGTATTATAGACTCGTCTGTGCTTACATCTGGGTATCCACTTTTTATTGAGTTTTTACCACAAAGGTTGATTTTTCGAAATTGATCCACGGGTTGCATTACACGGGGTTGCCAGGTGTCAATAATTTGGGCAATAGTCACTCTAAAATAATATTTAAATTATGCAAATGCATCAATTATGCAGAAAATACGGTAAATTATAAACTGAAAACAGTGCGCCAGACCGTGCTCACCGCCCCAATAATGGGGCAGTTCATAAAATGGTTAATAAAATCTACAATTTTTTAACAAACTCGAATCGAGCATATACATTTTATTGCACAAACATTGTTCAATGAGAAAAATAAAAAAACAAGAATTTTTTCGAAAGATGAAAATAATTTCTTACTTTAGTTTTAGGGACTTTGCAACTTTTTATTTTTTGCACACTTCACCAAAGAAAAACTCTCTGAAAAAGTAACGAGTCATTCTAGTAACTGATCCAATAGGTGTTGCCATACTTCTAATTTCTAAAAACAATACTTATACAGAAAGAAAAACACACCACTGCATTTTATTTAATTCATATTAGGGCGCTTGAAAAATAAGGCGGTGAGCGCATATGGGTTAAATACGCTCAGACGAAGATACTCAACCGAAACCGCTAAAGGAGAAGAAAGGAATGAAAAATATCGATGAAAAGGGGGCTCTTGAGACCTCAAGTAGAAAATACGTTTGAGTTTGCTTTGCTATCGTTGTACATCTTTGAGTAGATTTGCTATAAGTACTTGGTCCAGATACCAAAATGTAGAATTGATAGCTCTTCTGGTGATGGCTAATCTTAAACTAAAAAAATTGTATCTTCGTATTCTTTCTTCTTTGGTGCAAGTCTATGCAGCACCTAAATATCCAAACTACTCCCTCCACAAGCGCCAACTTGCTTTAGTTTACCTTAAAATAAAATCACTGGTCAACAGAGACACAATACATACATCGTATCTACCATTCAATAGCTTATTCGATGCCTATCTGTCGAATTTAGTAGCGCAATAAATCTTAATTCAAAATCTGAATAAATCACATTCCCGTGAACCTTCTCCGCATGAGCGTGCATGCCTCGCATTTGATTTATTCGATATTGTTGTTGTTGTTTTGTTTTCTTGATCGTTTTTATTGAGTTTTTGTGTTCTCCCTTATAAATCGATGCTTCTTTGTATCTGACAATGCCTCATTTTCTCTCAATGAAACACAAAGAACGACATTCGATATGTTCACTTTAAATCCGAATCAGACTAGACTGGGAAGGGAACACCCCTCATTTTGTTTTTCCTATTTTCCTAACCTCTGGCCTTCCGTATCCGATAATCCAGTCGATAAATATTTAATAATGGAATCAGATGACACGGAGGAAAAAAGTCATATTTAACTTCACTCCTTCGATGGCCAGGTCCACTGCGCAAGTAAGATGTTCAACTCAGACACGCAGTGTTGGGGGGAAGACGGTTAAACAAAATTGATTTGTATCTCTGAGATACATGTTCGTTTGTACATGTCCAACTGTGCATAGATACCAGTCTCTCAGTTATTACCTAAAAATTAAAAATTCAAATTAGTCCAACTGTTTTATTGCCTTTTATCCATGTTCATTTGCGAATGGTGGAAAAAGTATCTATCACTGCCTACCTATGCCGTGAAAAGTTTATAAAATAATTACTTAATTGCTAGGCATTAGCTATAGCGTCAAACTGATGGATAGGGTTGAAAGCAATTTGCCATCGTATAAAATTAATTAAAGTCCAACTAAGGGAAAGGGGTGGCGAATGTCATTTTTCAACCCACTATAAGGGCATATTCATATATATGTATATTCGTATCAAAACCCCGGAATAAATAATTCAATATCGTCTTAGCAATATCTATTCACTTGTCATTAATATCCAATCGCATGATAATTGAATTCCTTACGAGACGTTGAACAGAGCGCGCGTACAGTCAATGAAAAAGCATTCAATTCAATTCAAGGATACGTATTGTGGCAATGTGGTGGGTTGGGTGGTATCGGCATGGAGTAGCGTGCTAACTGCTGTGCAAACTGCAACCCTTTTTCCCGAAATAATTGAATTAATTTTCGGAACTTTTACAACGCGTTAGTTACATCGAGCACCGGTCTTCCGGTGAATAAACGCGATAAAGTCAGTGACGACGCCGAAGAAGACGACGACGCGACACTTATCTGACTTTGGTTCCTGTCAAAATTTCTACGACCTTACTTATGTGAGTTGGATTTCAATTTGTCCATTAATAAAAGAAGAAAAAAAAAAAAAAAAAAATTAAATGCATTCGTCGAGGGTTGCGGATGGGAATCCACCTGCTTTGGAAATTAAGCGGTTGAGATAGGCGTCGAACACGCGATACGAATTTCTTTTTCATTTTTATTTATGTCAAACGCAAATGGGGGGGGGTTGCAGTTAATTTATGCAGCGATGATAAGATCCTTTGTCGGTGAGAAACTGCTCAGAGGATTTCATTCAAAGGGAGAGCATTGGGACAAATAACTGGTGGGTGGGGGACTGAAAACACCCTCTGTCCGATGAGGGGAGTGTAAGTGACAACCTGAAAACGTCTCTCAGAAGCACAGTCGAATTTTTTTTACTTAATTTGTTTCAGGGAAAATATTTAAGGGAAATCGCAATGAATTTCTATGTTATGTCGTAAAAGTTATGGTGGACATTGCAAGCCTTATTGAATGGAATTTAGGGGAACCAAGCGTTATGTGAGGTGATGAATTAAGACATTAAGCTAAAAAATTCCTGATTGTGTCTAATTGCGCCGAGCAGGCAGTGCCCTACGTTTATTTTATTATTTTTGGAACTGCTCACTTAGACCAACCATAGGATTTTACCCTGGAATCTGTAAAAAGATCGCTAATTTAGAACCATCCAGGTATGGATATGAATCTTGGAAGATTCTTCAGCTTAACGCCGCGCCGGTAACGCCTCCTTACCGACAAACGTGTTAAAAAGGATGTGTGGTGTTTGGATTAAGAAAAAAGAATGGCATGGAAAGAAAAAGGATGTACATACATACATACCTAGATGACACATCTCTATTACTGGTTTCATCAGATGACGAACAAAAACTTTCTTCAGAAAGAAAACCTTGCGCACGTTTCAGAGGAGAAGTAGGCTACTTCAGAAATAGAAGCTATGGACATAGCGTAATTCTGAGAGAACGTAAAATTGGCAACCTCGGTAGAACGGATGACATCCTTCCAGTTCTGGACTTAGCTACACCCTACAAAATGCTGTACCCGGAAATAGATCTTTGGGGGAATACATTGCGGTCTATACGGATGGGTCGAAAACCAACAACAGCACTGGCTCTGCTATCTACTCAAGAGAACCTGAGCTAAATACATGTCTTAAGATTTCCAGACGACTGTAGTGTATTTCAGGCAGAGGTCATAGCTGTGGGGAGAGCGGCGGAGCTGTTGGTGATGAAGATAAGGTTATCCCCATCTACATCGACTCTCAGGCCACGCTTTGAGCACTAGAATCGTCTATCGTTAAATCGGCAAATGTAGAAGGATGCCGCTCTGTGCTCAAATCACTAAGCAGACACAGCAGGGTCAAACTATATGGGGTTTGCCTGGACACTCTGACGTAGACGGAAATAAACTTGCAGATGAGCTAGTAAGGAAGGTTATGAGTATAGCACCGCCATCATGCGGCATCAGGGAAAAACTAAAGAACACAATCATAAGTATGGCGCACCACAGATGGTCAAGAACAAAGGCACATAGGGTATCCAAGGCTCTTTGGCAGTGAAATTAAATGTTTGGAAGGAAATGTTTCGGCTTAGGTATCGTCAAACGATGGTCTCAGGAGATCGCGATAGGCCCATTATGATGCCTTGTGTTTTATGATCAGCCTCATAACCCCTTTCAACCTAACCTTACCTAAGAGGAGCAGTTTGACATAATGGAGCTTCCAGATTAAACGCAAATCCGAACTCATTGATTCATTTTAGCAGCTTGCCTACGATTTTTGCTAGACAAAAATTATCTGCATGGTGTTGGAAGACTCTCACTTTTCCATTGTCCAATATGTAATAGTACGTGAACTTATCAACAAGATGAGAGAGCTGCGGATGAGAAATGTGGTATCTTCTATGGATGGATGGGATTCGAACGTTTTCCACGATGCCGTGAAACTCATTCACATTACCTACCGATTAGGAAATGATTCAATTTTGCGGATTCTACGATACCTATTTTCAAATTACATATATGGAAATTTTTCCACAGGCGCGGCGGGCGGATAAGGGTTAATATTTCGTTACTGCTTGATCCGAAACAAATTTTTAGGGTTAGTGTTTTGTACGAACAATGAATTTCTGTCTAAAATGAATGAAGTCATGTTTAACAAAAAAAAAAAACTAGTAATAAAGAACCGTTATATTTGCAATTTCTATTTTTTTTCCGGAAAAATAAACTCCGTATTCAGCTCTGTAGGAAAAGCGTTCATGGTATTCACTTTTCCGTTAACTTGAACACTTTTAAATCAAAGCAAGTTCGCAATAGCTGACATTTAATTTATATCAGTATAATAAGGCTTTATTTCATTGTCAAATTTATCACACTTGAGCCTCTACAAAAGCCGTTCCAAAACTTTTGAACGTATGACAAACTGTGTACAGTACAAACCGGTTACTAACCACCCTCTTAAGTGCAAAAACTGCATAGCATCCTCGGCCTTTTGAAACCCTAAGTTTATAAAGTAATATTCTTGTTAAAATCCCCTTTTAAGTACATAGCCCTTAACTACTATCCTCGTTTAAGTACTCATTGTTTCCCTTTTTTTCGTCATAATTTACATGAAATATTCCCCTTTTAAATACCCTTTAATAAAGCACTAGAATCGAAAGCAACAAAATGGTAATAAACTTAATCTAGTACAAAAGGTGGTGAGTTCTAGTACTCCAGTAAGACTTTGACGTTTTGTCTTAGCTTTCACTTTTTAATTGTTGATTGTGAAGATCTTTCACTTTTTCGCGAACTTGTCTTGTTCGTGGATAAGTCCCTCTGTGCAATTAAGTGGGTTTTCGTAACTGCATATCCCGGATAAGTACCTTCGGCATTGGACAATTCTGCTAATGCACTTTGAATGTGACATAGTCTGGACCGTATTACATATCGACATCGTATTTTTGGATAAAAATGTGTTAACTGATTAAAGAAGCTGCTGGCATCATAAGAAATAGGAAGAATCTCGAATTTAGTAGTAGATTGGATTTCTCTTTCGTTAATTTTTGTGACGTAACTGCCCTCGCTTTGCTTCGTAAGCCGATTCTTCTCATTTATCAGCTAAACGTGCGCCATCTGGTATTAAATCTCACTCATTCTCAGTCCCATCAAACCCAATAATTAAGCATACAACTTTTTCTATCCCATTAAAAGTTGTTCGAAAATACAAGTGCGCTTCTTTTTAAAAACTCCGCCTTTCTTACACCTCCAATTGATCTATCCATCAACCACATGAGCATACACATGACGCTGAGTTTATTTATTTCATGTTTTTCCCTACCCGTCAAACAGGTGCCTAATTTGACAACCACCTAACAATAGAACCGTCAAAAAGAAAAGGAATGATCATGCGATCCTAATTCGCTACCCTCAACCGCTACTACCTGTCCCACCCATATGTTCCGCTTACTGTTCGCTCTCAGCCACAACTCTAATTTGAAAATTCTCACCTCGAATATAATGCGCCGTAAACAGTAATATCTAATGGATTGTTGCCCAACATGATCACTAGAGAAGACGCAGGAGTTCCCTCTGTCATGCTCACGGGACGCAATCAAGAATGCCCGACAGTTTGATGGCCATGATCCATGAACTCAAACGTCATTTTTATTTTATTTTTCCAGGCGGGATAGGAGGGGTAAATTATGGAAAAGCGGTTATCCAAAGGTAATTGATGCGTGTCTCTCGCTATCTCCTTCCTTCAATCGTGTGATGTACGTACCTTATGAAGGCTTAAAAAGAAAAACTCGATGGAGTACGTCAGTGTCAGTGTCAGATAGTTTGATGGAGAGCTTTCACGATTTATTTGTCTACTTTTCCAGTAGGAGTCGCATCGGCTATTAATTCAACAGGGGGTGCCAATTCAAGTCGATATTATTATTTATTTTTGTATTAAGTCTCGTTGCATTTTCCTGTGTTGACGATCTTTCCATCGATCTTTTCGAGTGGGTAAAGTGACGTTTGATGTACCGTCTATCGCATTGGATAAGATCGTGATACGTGATTATTCATCAATTCGTTGTGGTGACGGAAACGAGTAGGTAGGCTTCTTCATCGTTGAAACACGACTCGCTATAGTCTATGGGAGTAGCAGGTGATAGATAGGCAGCGCAGGCGCTATTGCACACACAAACGAATGGGGAATCACACACACATATGCAGACGAGGAATAATCAAGGAATCACAAGTTAATGGCTTACGACAAAGCAGTGGCTGTTCGATTAATTTTCTCCGCCATGATTAAGTGGATATCTTCCAAGTCTTTTGATAGATGATAGTGTTGCATTTAAGTGGCCATTTTCGAAGCCCACATACGGTGCGACTGGCAATTGCTAGTGGAAAGTTAGAGATAATGTGTGGCTCTGGGTGCCGCTTAACAGGAAGCACGCAATCATTTGCAAATTATTGTTAAATTTGTTATTTTTTTTCTCGGTGAGCGTTGTAGGGCTGCGAAGTCTGAACAATAGCAAGTTCAACCTTGATCTGTGGTCTCAGTATACCATGAAGGTCATTAGAAAGTTGGGCACCTACGCAAAGAATGAGATTTCTAATTGAAAAATGCGATATGAGCTCTGGAAAACCGATTGCATTTTGTGTATACGTTTTACTCCCTGTGTATAGTCTCTACTCCAAGTTCAAGTTCCATGACTCTAGCCAGACCCTTCCTTAATGATAGTTATTCAGTAGTTTTTGGTATATCTGGTTGGTGGTTCTATACTGAAATGTTAAGCTATCTTTTGAAAGCAAAAACAAAACAAAGAAAAAAATACGCGCAGACTTAGCACAGAGGATATCGCCTGTTAATATTGCTACCAAGACGATGCATCAGCAGAGCATGTCCTACTCACTATAACTGCCTATTCAGCCAAAGACCTAGCTGCATTTTTTTTTCAAACAATTTGGACTTCAAGACTGAATTTCGATTACAAGGCGGAACCGTGGACTGCTCAGCTCTGGCTACAGATTCAAGCAACTAGTTTCCACCGCATTATTAAGCATAAAACACAATATACATAAGTAAATACAGCGACGTCATCATATTATGTCGAATGCACCTAGTTTTTTTATTGCCTTCAATCCAAGACGTCCTTCGCTCGCATATTTACACAAACATTACATTACGCTTCGAATTAATATTGTAAAGTCACGCAGAGTAATGTAATATTCAGTACGAGAACTTCGTTTGAAGTTCTATATCTATTTCAGGTTTAAAAGTTACTCAATCGTACCTATCGCCTGTTAATTTTGCTACCAAGACGATGCCTTAGCAGAGCATGTCCTACTCACTGTAACTGCCTGTTCAGTCAAGCCCTAGCTGCATTTTTTTCAACAATTTTAACTTCAAGACCGTATTTTGACTTCAAGGCGGAACATAAAACCGTGGATATCACAAAATAATCAACTGAGGGTAAGGTATCAAGCAACTAGGTCCCACCGCATTATTAAGCCTAAAACAAAATTAAGTAAATACAGCGACAGTGCTAACATCGTCCAATTATGTCTATTCCACCTACATATTTTGTTTCTTGCCTTCAACCAAAGAGGTCCTTCACTTGCATATGTGCATACGTACATACATACATAAACATAACATTACGTTACGAGTTAAAATCGTTAAGTCAAAGAGTAATATAGAGCGCATTAGGATGGCTAGGTTGAATATCTATTTTTAAATTTAAGAAGTCACTCAATGGTACCAATATCGCAGTACAAATGTTAACTCCAGCTTTACGTATTTTCATAACGTAAAATGTTGACACTCGTTGGATTTTGTTCAACTGGCTCTATTTTGCCTCATATGTACGAAAGTGTTTAGTAACTTTATTTCTGTTTAAGTTTCTTAGTCTACGTATTTTTTTATACGTAACGTAACGTAGCGAAACGTGACATACTGTAACGCAACGTAACGCGATGTATATAATTCAAGTAACTTTGTCTTACACCGGATTTTCTCACACTTTCGATGAAATTCCCTTGCTTATAACATGGAATTAAAATTAAATGCATTTCTCCCCTTCGCATTTTCATGCCATGTAGGTATGCTCTTCATGCAACATTATTTTCTCACCGAATAGGTAGCACTTTTCACCACACAATTTAATCCTTACAAGTCATCGCATAGATCTGACTTGTCTCACTCGCTCCCTATGCAATTTATATTATTTTTAAAAACTCCATATGGAGAAAAAGAATTCCTCCTAATTTCCCTAACAATTCACCCCACGCCACTTACGACCCCGCCACCATTACACATAGTAACCCATTTGTCAACAGTAACAGATGCATATTAGCTAGGCAATTATCACTCGCCCTCTAATTGAAATCCACGCCAGATGTTAACTAAATTACATGACGCTTCCTGACATTAGGCGGTCATCGACAGTGACACAGACACAAAATGTCTAACAAGTTGTTGCTTCGACTACTGCATACGAATGTAGTCATGGCATGTCGTGTAAGAAAATGAAAATCCAATCCGAAAGACACTCACCCTCTGTAGCCGCTTAGTCACGCATCTCTGACGCACTTATTCATATTCAAATGTGCAACAGAAACACAACTGCTCAAAACCAACCAAAGGCGGCAAACTTCACACGCAAATCGTTACACACACGTAATGTAATGCAATCGCGCAATGCTCAATAGTCACCGCGCATCACAATTAATAGAAGCCGCTGGCCCACCACCACACGGGCATGACATGACACCCTCAACATATGCAAAGCTTAGCTCACCGTCTATCGTACTATCTGTCATTTGTCTATTTGATAGTCGATTAAACAAGAGACAGAGAGAGAGAGAGAGAGGAAGAAAACCCTGACTTTTAATTGCAGGATAATGGGATCCATTGTACCCGCTGGACACAGCGCTAGTTTGGAGAACAGTAGCGCATCTCAATGGAACGAGTTACTCGTACCCGGGTTAAGTGGATGCGATAACCTTTGGTAGGCGAAGCACAGAGGATTTATTTTTATTTTTAAATTTCCGTCGAATAGGCAAACATGACCCTATTTCTCGCGTGCATTTGATTCGAACGAACACGGATGCACGACAGCAAGAGGGGGACGTAACGCAACGTAAACAGCGAATGACCTTTGTTGTTGTTTGCAGAGCACTTTTTTATTATAAAATTGCAGATAGAGATAAAATATTATATAATTTTTTTCCCTGTCCCGTTGCGTGTTGACATTAGATATTAGATTTTTTTTCTCCCCTTCTGATTGTCACCTCTCTAGTTTAGGGGTTGTATATTGTTGGGTAGAGTGAGAAGGCATGTGTGTGTACATAGGACTATGTGTGTACATATTAACGACACTTAACGCCGTGTTACTTTGATCAGATGAGTTTGGTCAGTCATAAAATCGATCAGATAGAGGTAAACTGCTGTACTACGAGTAAAGTGTGTATGTGTGTGTTGAAAAAGGTAAAACGATAAACGAGTAGGTAGGAGTAAATAAACAGTTTTAATTTGACAGATTAATAGAGGGGAAGAGTGTGAACATTGCAGTGATGATTCATTTGTGACATTTTATTTTACCGGGAATGGGTGGATGGTTTTTAAAAGCATTTTCTTGTTTTTGAGTTTCAAAAAACTAATGATTTTGGCGTGTTTTTACACGGATTAACATTACATAACTTTATTTAGATATGTGTGTGCGAAAAGTGGCATTTTTCTACGAAATATCATGCGAATGTTGTATGGAATTCCTTAGAAAATGCAAAAGGAGTGGCAATCTGGTTGCGGGTGTGGCGCTGACGTCTTGTTTTTTCTTTGGAAACTCTACACCACCCACAATTCATTTGTAAAATTAGCGACAAAAAACTGAAGTAAGAACGCAAACAGACTTTGAGAGATGAACAAAAAGAAAAAAAAAAAGGAGAAATTCAGAGACACTGTGTCTCGGCGACGAATGCTTATGTTCAAATGTTCAAGCAGATGCCTTCGACTGGTGCTGATACCGTAATACGAACAACTTCGTTGCATTCTTTCATAAAAAAAAAAAATAATTTTGAGTACAGAGACGCCATTTATAACTCAAAGTGACAGCTCAAGGTCTCAGCCTTACGCAGATGACTAGCGAACAACTGAAAGAAATATGTACATATGTACATACGCATGTACATACATGCACATGTAAGCAGCATGAGTCATGTGTTTCCAAATGTCGACCTTGTTATATTGGTTTGGTCGATAGAATAAGAAGTTTGGACTTCTAACTGGTCAAGGAAGATAATGTCAATATCGACCTCTCAGTAAAAGGCGAGTAGGTACCATGGTATTACTTTAGATGAAGCCCTCAGCTGGAACTTATAAATACTTGATCAATTTACCAAAAAAAGCCTATGCGGCAAATCGTGGGACTGAAAGCCTTAAACGATCAATTAGTCAAACCAATGACCATTTCTACAGCAATCGCATGATGACTTAGAACCAAGCAACTCTGTTTCTATTAGTCATCATTAAGTATGCGTCGGTATATGAGAGGCACTAAAAAAAGAATCGAGCATCAGTCACAGTAGTTATGCTAAACCTTCCACCTTTGCATAGTTGCATAAAGGAAGTAGGTAGTCTTAGTGGTATTGGGCTCTAAAATAAATCAGATTTTAAAGAAGGCAGCTTCGCACGATAGGTGAATAAATATTTTGAGAATACTTACTTACCTAGGTGTCGCTACATTTGTATAAGCGTGTTATATTTTTGCACGAAAGGAAGGGACCTACAGTTTTCTGCCGACTCCGAACGGCGAGTTGAGAAGCTCAATCGTGAAAAATGATACTCTTTGATTGCTTGTCAGACATTCGAAAGAGGTGGCACGGTGAAAAAACTTTTAGGTGTTTGATGCTGGGATTGTACCCGGGTAGCATTCCATAGTAGTCCAACGCACTAACCACTACACCACGGTGCTCACTTTAAGAATATTGCAGGATAAACTTACGCTTAAGATCTCAAACTCAGCGGTTTCCAGAAGCTTCCAAGTAGTGATCCGTGACCGTCTTACGGGTAAATGGAGGAACAACTCTCCGAATGCTCTGCAAGAAAAGGAATTCCATCCAAAAAGAACGCATCTGGGCTCGCGGGTGACATAAAATTCAGCAAGGTTTTGAGGTTTATCAAAAGGCCTGATACATCTCTAGTCATGTTCTAATAATGGCGTATCTATAGGTACTTATTTTATCAGATGCTAATATATAACTGTTACAGTGTTTGAGTATGATGTCAGCAGTGGACTTATCGATAGATTTCACATTCTACAGTTCTAGACAATGAATGTGGCAACTTTTCATAAAGTCTATGAGTAGGCAAGGTGGAATAGCATTCAGATATTGGTATAAGACGTTACGTCCGGTTAGATTCGGTTAGGTGGATAATGGATATCCACCGTATTCACTTAGACCAAAGTATGTCCATTGTGTTGCAACGCGAGCCGATTCTTATCGGTGCTCCTCGAACAATTTTAAGTGTTGGATAAATTTCCATATTCTATATTGATACCTACATATATATAGGAAATATCTTGTTATTTTCTATTAAGAATTATTCTCCCAGAATTTTTTTCTTAAGGTGGAGACTGGAGAGTGCCTGGCAGCTGCACAAGAAATGATTTTTCCTCCTCCTCATCCATGCAGTTGCCACAGAAGTCATTGGCGAGGATTACCAATTTACTGGCGTATCTGCCTATTGCACAATGATCTGTCGTTGCTCCAACTAGGGTGCCGATATGTGCTCTGCTGATTTTTAGCAAGCTATAAGTTTTGCGCCGATTTAGCTGACTACAGGTATCAAGGTTACGCCATCTTTCATTAGCCTCTTGCAGTGGTATTGATTCATGGACTTCACTTTTAGTGGTTCGATTCCCCAGTGTTGTACCTTTTCTGGCTTGTTCGACTGGTTCACCTGGGATGCCTTTATGACCAGGACCTACGCCCAGGGTGAGCATGCATCTGCTCGATATCTCCTTCAGATATGCGCGTGCCTAACCAATTTTGATCTTTTAAATGGTGATTCGAGTGCATTAATACCTGCTTGGCTATCGGTGTAAATGACAAAGTCGCTATTCTACTTCATCGATAACCGCATGGAAGACACTACATTAGTTTGGAAGTCTTAAAGACAAGTTCAGGCTGAGCTGGCCTGAGAAGACACCTTGTCCTATTTGGATCATCACATGTCTTAGACGGATATTACCTTCCTATTTCTGTTGGCTGGGAATATTAGTCTTATCTAGGAGCGGAGTCATATAGTCCGTGGTTTCTCTATCAAAATTATTTATTGAAAATATGTACATACATATATGTACTGGTGGCGTGCCCCAAGTTAGAAAAATTCCCATTGTGAGGATTTTTTCACCGTTTTTGCTGATGCTATGTTCCCTACCGTAAATGTCCAACGGGAGCATGTTGAACATGGTTTCAAGAGCTGCGGTAGACATTATCACCACCAGTGCGCTGAGTTCGGGTCTGTTACGGAACTGTGCGGTATGAAAGATTCCAAGGTTGATTAAAATTTCTAATGCGAACAGTCACTCGAAACCAATAGTTTGTCCTTTATCGTGGAAAAGTGCAACAATGGGCCCATGGTCAGTACAAGTTACCAGCAAAACCAATTTAAACGAAATAAATGTTCAAAAAAGTAATACAGAACCGTCCGACTTACAACACTCATATAGAATCTACCCCCACCCTTAGTGTAAACCATTTTTTATACATATATATTTTATTTTTACTTTTTAAGTCCATCCACTTGATTTTTAAATCAGTTTACAGAGCTCACATACCAGAAATACCAAACGAAAACACATCCCCTTTGTTGTAATGCATTGTGCTGCTGCTGTCGTGTCGGTAGTCTTTTTAACGTGAATAAATCTCCACCCTTCGGCCGCACTCTTTAGCGGGAGGGCGGTAGGTGTGTCTGCGCATTGTCAACGACTATTGTCGTCGTGTGTCGACCATGTGCATTGTTGAACACCTGGCTGGCGGAACAGAATTACATCACCTAAAGTGGCCACTTGACAGTAAATTCGATACCAGTGTGTCTGTAGTCTGTACTTTGTACCCTACTACACCTACCGTACGTACTTATACATTGCAACGGTATTTTTTTTTTTTTATTTCGGGAAAGGGTAGTCAGCTGCTATTCCACTGCGTCCGTGCTGTTAGTCAAGTTCGTTTATCAAACTGGGGGTGCGCTCCTGGTATCATAGTAGTGCAGTTGAAAGTAAACACTTTTACATATTTGTGATTTTTTACAGTTTATTTTTTTTTCTCTCCAAAGTGTGCTTGATGGGATTTTGAAATCCAACTCAACATACAGATTATACTCTCAAGCCCGGCTGTGCCGTGACTGCGTGGAACATTTTTAATATTTTTATTATTTTCTTTTAATAACAAAATATTTTGTTTGAATTGGTCTTTAAACAATTGGATTAAAATGACTTTGCTAAACAAAAACAAAATAAAAATTATTTCATCGCTCAGCAAATACAAAACGAGAGCTATTACGTATAATGGGCTATCTTGCGGTATTTGGATAGCAATTGAGAGTAAAATAATTGTTGAGTGGTATTAAATTGGCATCAGATTGGAGTCGAAATTAAATCAAATACTGCTTAATTATTACCTACTTTGGGTAAACTTTTGTGCGCTTAATCTGCTAGAAAATTAACAAAATATTTTAAAAAATAGGAAAATGTTGCTATAGGCTTAGGATTTAGGATACTTTTGATTTAATGCACACCCTTGATTTTCGAAAATAATTTTGAGAGGTCACACACTCCCACTTTGCAATGTATTAAGGTATCATAGCGGGCTACTAGGCAATGAAGCAGCGGATGATTTGTCCAGAAAGGGCTAAGCGCTAGACAGAGAGTATGGTTTAACCTCCACTCAGTAACCTTCAGGCCAATAATGAACAAAAATCATTTATTGAAGCAAATAACTGCTGGGAATCAATAACCACCAGTGAAGTATCTAAAAGGCTGTGGTCAGAAGGCGACAAAACAAGAACCATAAAAATTCCTACAAAAAGACAAGAAATCGCTGTCAATGCTGATAGGAGTGCTCACTGGCCACAACATGTTAAGATATCACATGAAAAAACTACGGAGAGGCTTATGACGACATGACAACTGAGAAATGGAAGTCTGGGCGAATTTATTTTTCGAACACGTTGACGAGCAATCGGATGGAGCACCATCGGACCTACTTGAATTTGCCAGAGCGTCCAGATAGTAGGAATTGGTACCAAGACACTTATACCACGGGAAGGAACATTATTATGTTATGCGTATCACAATTGGTGCACATGGATCTATGTAAGTGTGATGAGGATGTGATCATTTTCATCAGCCCGCAAACTTATGATTTTCAAAACGCTTGTATAACGGGCTCCCAAACCGTGGAGGGTCCCTGCCTGAGATACTGCAGCGTTTTATTCTCTTTCGTCCTGGACACGCTACTACCAGTTTGCTAGACCAAGCGGTCTGGCATCTTTGGCAGAAGCTTGGTTCTTTGTCGTCTAAAACCTGAGGGCTGGGATGCGAAGATCCTCGCTCGATGTGGCCGAGTGTGGTTGATGTGTTTTGGCTTTTCGGACTACATCGTCATATTGGTATAGGTCATAGAGTTCGCGGTTATATCTTCTTCTGCATTTGCCCCAATTGCATATGGAATCAAATATTGGACGAAGAATTTTTGTCTCGAAAGCGTTCTGATCTGCTTTCCTGCTTATCGTCCCACACTCTGCACCATAGAGCAGAACAATAGCTGTGAGAATATCCTTTTCTTGTACATAGGTAAAGGTCAACTTTGAGGTAGTAAATGACTTTTCTTACCTCGGTTCTGCTATAACATAAAAAATAACGACTCGTCGAAATCAAACGAAGGATTACTTTTGCCAATCGCTGTTTCTTTGGGCTTAGAAGGCAATTGAGTAGTTAAGCCCTTTACCGATCGACTAAGGAGAGTCTTTATAAGGCCTTTATCATTCCAGTCTTGCTATATGGAGCTGAAGCATGGACTTTATCGAAAGCGGATGAAGATATCCTTGATCGCCTCGAGGGAAAAATCTTTCGTGAGATATTCGGGCCCGTTTTCGGTGACGGGTTTTGGAGGAGAAGATTCAACCACAAACTACTAGAGCGAATGGACATCGACGCTCCGGCCCGCAGAGTATTCGAAGACAACCCGGATGATCAGGGCAGGAGAGGACGACCTCGCCTAAGGTGGCGCGCACAAGTTGAAAATGACCTTAACCAGCTTGGAGTGCGCAACTGGAGGGAGCTAGCTAAGTACCGGGCTAACTGGAAGAGGTTGTTGGTTGAGGCCTTGGTCTATCCCGGATTGTAGCGCCACCAATCATTGAACTGACTTTCAGGCGGATAGCAAATTTAAAATCACAATTGTCAAAGTTCATAACATCCCGCTTGGAAATATTTGACATTCGGTTCTTAAATACCGTTTTTTTAAAGTATTTTTTGGGCTGATATCCTTAGGTTAAGTGCGAGCTCTTTGTGAAAGTTTTGTGATACCGATTCAGAAAATAAACTCTATTATGTCATTCTCAACTCGTTCTTGAATGTTTGGCTCCTAGCTTTGCATTCTACTTAAAATAAGACCAAGTGTTAAGCGTTTTCTATGAATACTAAGCTAGGATAGAAAAAAGTGGTGCCAATGTAAGTTAAGGAACCAGTTCCATTTTGAGGGGCTTACACTTAAGACACATTGACGGGCATTTGTTAAATTACCCTTTTTTACTCTTGCGTTGGAGTAGCTGGCGCATAAATCAAGATTCATATGTAATTGAAATACATGGCAACCTTATTACATGATCAAATCATTCTCTTGATCCACTGAAACAGATTCCGGAAACCCACTCAAATTTAACTAATTTTCCATATTTTCCCTCAATTATTCTGCTTATCCATCTTTAATCAGAAAAAAAATATGCTTATCCAAAAAGAAAGGAATGCGAAAAACCGTTGAAAACTATGTCAAAGGAGATTGATAGATGCCAGTGGCATGGCGGCAGCATTCTCATCGTTTAGTAGCGCACTTGAAACTTTCATTCTGAATTGTGCTGATAATGGTGAATGAAAGTATCATCCTCTGACTACACCGTCCGCCTCCTCTGCATCATTATTATTTGTTAACTCATAAACTATGTCAGTATCGTGTGTATTGAAAGAGGATCTGCTTATTCGCGCATTTACCACACAATCCCGTTGGTAGCTGGTAGCACTGGAAGCACTAAACAAGTCTTTAATTTGCCGCATACACTTGGTGTACCCCGGACGGAATCAATGGAAAAGTTATGAAACTCATGATGACGAAGCGCGATGCATCGGAGGGAAATGACTATTTGACATTTGAACATCTCCTTACAAATAAAAGTTTTTTTTTTTCACATCTCGTTGGTTCGGTTTGTTCCGTCTCGTGAATCCAGTTGATACACAAGAAGTATCCCCTTCAAATGTCAGGTGAAAGGTTCAATTTTTTTGTTAGTACTGTTGATGTGAATGGAATGGAACAACCCCTACCGCAACTACCACGCCCATGACATTATTTTTTTTTTGTAGATACAAATGTATCTATGTAGTTTTTATTGCATTGTTTGCTTTGTTCGCATTTGCATTGGCAATTTATTAGTGTATTTGTGTGTGTGCAACATTTATAAGGATCCCATTAAAGTTCACAAATGAGATGACACAGATATATCGCAGTCCGTCGTGTATATTTCAAAATTTATAGGTTAAGGAGAAATTCAGAGACGCACAAGTACGATTTGTATTTATGCTGGATTGAAAGGATCCAATGACTCTTGTACGTTGCTACCTACATGCTACAAACATATGCGAGTATAGCAGCAAACACACATCGATTTTGTATCCTTGTATGAAACTATGAGAGTATGAGCAGCAGAGCAGTATCTAATGGAAGCAGAAAGGTTTAGAATTTAGATTATTATGAACGTTTTCAAAGAGATTTAAGTGGATTGTTGGATTACAGTTCTTCATTAAATAACTTAAAGTGTGCGTAGATAAGCACTAATTGTAGGCACTTCATGTGACTTGAAATTACGTTAGGAATGGCGAACACTAAAGATTCAGCGGACGAAGTGTTGAATTTTGAGTTTTGTATACATTTGAAGACGTTAAGATTTTCCTGAAAGTGTTTGGGACTGAATCTTTGTCGGGGCATTGGCAAAACTTTTACTCGAGGTCCTGCATTGTTGTATCCTTAGGTAGCGATGTATCTTAGTGACATGTATCTCAACTACTCATGAAAACCATTTAGAGCTAGATAGGCTTCTAGCATCCACTTTAGCTAGGTCACTATGATTTTTGAAGCAGTACTCACTTAGGTGTAGTTTTCTTCTACAGGAAAGAGCTGGACAAACGTAATATATTAGAGATTAGACATTATTACATCTCAGAATAATGATTTTAAGAAAAAGGAGCGGAATCAAAGCAGAAACCGATGTCGAAAGAAATAAAACAAAACTGCAATCGTCATTTATGGCCTGTCCAATCACCCGACCTCAACCCAATAGAGCTGCTTTGGGACGAAGTTGATAGAGAGGTTCGAAAACAGTGTCCAACATCGAAAGACAAACTTTGGGAGATCCTTACAAGTAGCCTGAAGATCAATGACATTGGAAACTATCAAGAATTTGGTCGATAGAATGCCTAGATTGACGGCCAAAGTTGTGTAGGTACGAGATGAGTTTTTCAACGAAAGATAGGTCTAATTTTTATAACCTTAGTCGTTTTATTTATCATGTTCACTTAATTTGGTCATTTGCCAAGATAAGCATAATGTTGATGAAGCTATTTATAATAAATTTTGATTATTAAAATGAAAAAGACCGCGTTTTAATTCAATTCCTCTAAGAGAATGTACTGCCCGGAAACTTATGGACGGCAGTGGCAAGATTAAATTAAGATTACATTAGCTTTAAGATGAAGACCTCTTGTACATTTCGAAGGCGGATCCAAACAAAAAAATTTGTGCGTAGAAAGCTGCGCGATAGAAGTGAAACTTGACTTGAAAAATATGATGTAGATCATTTAGCTTATTGTTTGTCTTATCAAACCCTTTGATTTGATACCCATATAATGGAGGTCATGAAGATAACGGTAGTCCCCATCTTGGTGGAACGTCATGTTGAATCTCGAATGACGTCACTAAGCGTATTGTTTGTCTTGTCAAACGCTTTCATTTCATAACCATATTAAGGAGGTTATGAAAATAACGGTAATCCGCCATATTGGCGTAACATCATATTGAATTTCGAATGCCGTCACTAAGCTTATTGTTGGTCTTGTCAAACCCTTTATTTGATACCCATATAGGTAAAGTAAGTCGTGACGATAACGGTAACCCGCCATCTTGGGTTGTCCGCCATATTGACTGTTTCTATGACGTCATATAACCTAAGATACTCTCCAGGTCAAATCGAATCCAACGACACTCTATTTGTTGAAATCGGTTGAGTAGTTTAGGGATTAGGCTGTAGCGGTAGCGCTATCCACTTTCTTTTTCCCGCTCTCTACCATCGCTTATCCCTCCGAATGCGTTCCTCATCACGAGCGCCCATTCTCCTCTGTGAATATTTTCGTTTACTTTTGTCAATAATTGTCATTTGTCATTGTCAATAAACAAGTAGGCTGTTTTTTTTTTTAATTATTTTATTTCTATACCCCTTTAAATTTCCCCTCTGTGAATATTTTCGTTTCATACGAGTTTCATTTTACTGCCCTACAGCGAATAAGAAGTTTCACTTCAAAAAGAAAGAAAGATCCCAAACCGGAAATCTGTCACTGCCATCTAGCTTCTGACATCTTTAGTAGGCACTATTTTTCGAAGACATCTTTAGTACCTACTGTTTAAGGGTGATCCTACATCCTACATGCATAAGCCAAAAAAAATAATCATTCCTTTTGAAAAACGCTGAAAGTACTAGAACGTTAATTGTTAACTCTTTGTACCACAGAAATGTCACTATTATTATTTACACTGTTATTATTTATTTATTCATTCGTCATAGAAATTAATTTATGCAGTTGGTTTTCGTTGAATCGAAATCAAAGATCGAATTTCAGAAGTCCTAAATTTTCATTAAAAACTGACGAATATGTAAAATTGTGTTTGATTTGACGATCTGCCAATCGCTGCCACGACCGACTCGCCTTGACGTGACAAACATGTGTATGTACATTTTAGGTACCTACTCGAGCTAAAATTTATGCCAATGAGTTCCTTATAAATAAGTGTTATCGAAGAAATTTAGAACTGCCTTTCCTTTATATTCATTAAAAAAAAGTTTTTAATTGTTTGACGGACCACTTCTGGTTTCCAAAAAAACAGTGCATGTTGGACAGTGGTAAATTTTTGAGTGTCACCCCAAATTTCGAGCGTACACGTTATCAATCTTGCGTGTTACGCCTCAAAATTGACACTCTTCTTCGATGGTGTGTACTTGCTTTTAAGGTGGAACTTCATTTAATAAAGACTGCGGCATGCTTCTGCTTCTCTTTTTATCACATTGAAAACATGGCATCATTCTATTTCAGTTTTCGAAAGGTAACAAACAGGCTTTCACTTTTTGCACTTATTGACAGAAGATGGCGCTGTGATTGTATGTTTTTGATCAAACAAACGTTATTTTTGTTTTGACGTTGACGTTTCGCATGTTATGAAACTGAATGGAACGGAATCCGTTTTTTTTTAAAAGAACATTTCTCGCAAAAGATGTCGCCTATTTGCTGCTGTGTTTTTTTTTTTTGGTTAATGTATTGTAGTTCCACCTTAAGTCAGCTTGAGCCTGCATATGCGTATATATTTCCATTCCCAATGCTGACAATACTTCCATTGTTCTAAACTTGGAATTCAAAAAAATTCATAAATCCAACGAAACGTGCAACAGGAAACCGCTTGAAGCCAATCAAAGTTCAATTAAGCACCAATAACAATAGAAACCACCCAAAACTACAAAAAAAAACCTCGCGTCTGTTGCATGCCAGAAACCATTCCGAATACAATTTCGAAAAACCAACAAACTTGATCAACAAAACAAAAACCTGCCAAACATACGTACACATGGATGGAACAATGCATGTATGTAGGTGTGTTTGTTTTTATCGCTGTGTACGTATTCACGGTTTTTTTGTGTTTTTATTTGCCCACCACAATTAAAGTTAAAACTTCTCGGGAATTGCTGCCTCTCGGTGGTTATTGTGCTTTTTTTTCGCGTTTCCTCTTTTTTTTTTTTTAGTTTTTCGGTAGATCTTCGTGGAGCATACTTCAATTAGCGCATTCCCATTGCCAATTTTAATCGAAATTAAAATCCACTTACTGTTCAACAAATGGAGATGGGTGGGGGCCGCCGCGCCGGTAGAGTCAATTTGGGAATAAAGGTAAACTTTTCGGATCTCAATTCCGGATTCTCTGGACTCTCGCCGTTAGCAACGAGTGTATACCTTCATATATGGGACTTCAACTGCATCCTATATTGGCCATTGGACTGTGTTTAATTCACAAACGAGTGTTTCCAGTGTTTCTGTCTCTTACGTGAGGCGATCCTAAAATCATTTAACCGCTTTGGTATTAAGAAGTTAATGACCCATCAGGCATCATTGGTGGAATTTGGCTTCGAACATGGTGCTACAAAAGTTTTACAATTAGTCCAAACAGATAAGACGAAAAAAAAAAATTATTGGAGACTTATGGAGTCCTGCTTGAATTTTAAGACACTAGGTTGAGGGTAGGAAAATGTTTGTTATTTTGTACAGAACTACAAGTGACTTGAACGGAATTCTCATTTTACTTGAGGCATAGTTTACAGAGGATTTTTAGGAGATCATTTAAGATTTTTAGGACGTTCCTGTTTTAACTTGGATATTTTATTTACACGGAATATAGTATTCAGAGCACAAACAGGTCGTTGTTTTGTTAGAAGTAACATAAAATTCATTCCAAAAAGTACAGCCTACATTCAAGGTGTGTTGCATACTGAATCTCAAGGCGCTTTTGCTTCCATAACTGAAAAAGGTTAGCTACTCTATTTGTCTTTCACGTTATGCAGTAGCGGATATAATAGGCGTGTTTTTTTCGTAATCTACATCGCATTAGAAAATATTTTCATGTTAAATACACTAAAAATGTAGAATAAAAAAATCCAGATAGCTATCGAGTCTTATGTCCTTAGCCTGGACAAAAAAAACTGTGCTTCCAAACTATTTTCTGTCGATTGTTATCGAAATGTTATCGAAAATGTCAAATATGACATGTGAGTGAAAAATTTGAAAACAATTGCGGCGATGAAAAGGTGATGCTATGCAAAGGAGTTTGGAAAACAAGTGGAAAAGTGAGGAAGAAATATTAAACGTCAAAAAAAAAATAAAAAATTTTCTCAGGCAAATCATTAAATAGGGTATCCCGCCTTTTTTTTAAAAAAAAAAATAATAGATGTTTAAAGGCTATATAGATTACCAAAAAAACACGCCTAATGATAATTATACACACCCTGTCCGAGCTGAATTGAGAAGATGTTTTTACAATATAAGGCAACGGAAACCTTAGATGACTTTTAGGAGAAAATAAGACTTCAAATCGGTCCGCAGTGAAAATGGCGTCCTACTTTAATAGCACAGCTTATTATAGAGAACCAAATTTTCAAACACTATCAAGCTACCTTGCCGTTTACTTTAAAAAAAAAACGAGATGCCGTTTGCGTGCAGATGGCGCCTTTTGTCATGTCACTATGGTGCGAGATCTTACCAAAGCCACGTGAGATGATCTTTATGATATCAAGGATTTTTGGGGATATAAATTCCCGCTACTATTATAGATACTATTTCTGACATCTATTTTTCTAAGTTACTTCTTATTATCCCTTCCTCCTCAATACAACTTCTGCAAAGTCGTTCAAAACGAAACGAAGCCTGTAAGGTAGTGCCCTGTCCAGTGATTGCTGTCACCTAATTGTAGTCCTTACAGACAGTAATAGTAAGAGCACTTCACATCCAGCCTAGGCTAGATCTGTCTGGTGCCGCGACATGTTGATTCGCCTAACCATCTAACATCGGGTCTTTTGACTGTGCCAAGTTTGAGCGATAGCTTGTTAGTAGTGAGTTCGTTCGCTTTCTTATTCACTGTAATGGGTCTGTGTCCCGGCACCTAAAAGAGATGAATATTGAACTAAGCTTTGCCATGTCTTTAAAAGATAGTTGAATGCGGTTTTTGATATTAGATGAAGTTGATTCCAGGAATTTTATGGCTGACAGACTATCTGAAGAGCATGGTGTCACGCGTTGAAATTTAAGCACACACCGACGAAAGGTATAGTTCCTCACAAGAAGCCTCTCAATCTAACTTTTGTGGACTCGAATCTATTAAATCTTTGCTTGAATTGAGAGCAATACTTATTTGGTTTATGGGCCTCCTTACTGCCACAGAAGATGGAATAGTGTTGCCTTGGCCTACGATTACCTGCCAAAGGAACTCGCGTAGCTTGCCTCTTGTAACCGTCAGTTCAAGACTTTTTAGTTATCCATTACTGGAATGCGTAAGTCTGATTTATTTCTTTGACTTTGACCGAGCGATCTCATTTAATGCGCGGACTTATGGGTCCTATTATCCTCTAGACCAAATCTAAGATTATGATGTTTGTAAGGTAAGGCATTGCAATATCTTTTTATACAGGAAAGAGCCGCCGTAGTACCTTATGAAAGTGCGTCCTTGCGTTGCCCCAGAGTTCTAGTAGTTCCACTTTATAGTTCTAAACTGTAACGATAAAGTTGTGAATGTTTTGTTAACCCTACATTCGCTGGCAATTACTTATTAAGAGTAATGTTTGCTTTACTCGTGAAATTTCAAAAGCCATTCCCCAATCGACAGTTCCGTCTCTTCGAGGCAATTAATTAATTTAATTTCATGAAACTACTCAAACTTCACTTAGGGAAACTATTAAAGTTTTCTTCTTCAAAATTTTACGAGCACACAGATAGTATCAGGTGGCTGTTGACAATGACGAGTCGCATGGCGCTATAGCTTCCTCTCCCATACTATAAAATGAAACATAAGAGACCGCCAGGATCTCTCTCACATGTGCACTTAAACTTTATTTGATTGCAAAGTACAAGGATGGAGGATCTTAATCAAGATGTATGCTGATTAACTGCCTTTACGTATACATTACGTTACAGCAACACGAAGTATTCTTTTGTCTCGTTTATAGTTTAGTCTCGAGTAGCACATTTCTGAATGTGCGTACACCCTAAAGTCCCATTGTCGTTTCGGGGAAGTTTGCTAGTACTGTTTTAATTTGCTTAATTAAAATTTACAAAGTCAAATGAGCAAAGTAAGGATTCATTTTTATTTATACGCGCATTAGTGCATCACACATCCCGGCACACGCATATGAAAAATAGAAAATGTGCAGTTATCCGTGCGAGATTCATATCTGTTGCAGATGTATGCAAGTAACGCGAGAATTAAAGGATAACGAATCCTTGACACTATGCGCGGCGCTTGGGGTTCATGACTTCTATCTGATTCTGCTGAATTGTGGATTCCAACCTGCACAGTCAGTCAGTGAGTCAGTCAGTCAGTCAAGCTGGCATTGCCTTTTTTTATTTGCATAATTATTGCACAGCTTATAACTACAGATACGTACATATGTGTATGTGTAGGGATAAAGGAGATTCATTGAGTCTTGTGTAATTAGAAATGCAAATTCCCAACGATGGCGACGTGGATGATGGTGGTGATGAGGCGAAGCTACCTGAATAGATAAAGTCCGCTCCGCTCACAAAACGTAAACGGATGTACGAGTATACTGGTGCAACAAGTGCTTTGTTCGTCTTCGAGTTTTATTTGTTTCCTGTTTTGGAGAATTTTAAATTTATGTTTTTATTTGAAACGTCTGCCACAGCAGAGTTTTCAGCAGCATCATCATCATCCGTTGAAAAAAAAGAGAAAAATAAAGGGAATAATCAGATGAAAGTACCTACAGGCTACAGAGTGGTTAAGTGGTCGCCGAGCGAGGATTTGCATGCATAAAGTCATCCTTTTGCTAGAAAATTTACCGATGCAAGGAAGGACCATGAAATTTAAAGTTTAACATCATCATTATCCGATGAATCAGAGGTTTTTTCCACTTAAACAGGGATCGCATTTCTTAACGGCGATGGTATTGTTCATATTCACGAGTATTTCTGCTTAATTAGGATAGGACAGGATAGGATAGGTATTGTATTTACCTTAGGCCTCTTGGTGCATTTTATTTCAGCCATGAACTTCTTCAGCTGTTACATTTCCTCGATTCTAACATCCGGTCTAAGCTTATTTTTAGGAGCTAGGTTTTTTTTGTATGCTTCTCATTTCAATCGATCTGGGTCTCTCTTAATGATCCGTACTTTCGGGAATACTCGGTTTAGGGAAGCAAATTGAGTTCTAAGCTCTGCCACGTTTTTGATGTTTTATTAGAAACCTGGCTCTGTTTTTCACTGGCGCTTTAGTTAAATTTTTTATTTGTCAAAACAATATATGTCATTTTTTAAGTCGCTGCCGTTAATTGAGTCCTCCTAAGTAACAAGGTCTTTGGTGGTATCTTAAAACTTCCTATACAGCTTCCATCTCGTACGAATATCATCACTTTCTTCAAAACCGTTAATTACTCACGAAAGAAAGATTTTCGAACGCACCATTAATTAATCGGCTTACTGGTTTAAGGTCTTTGTTAAAGTGTTAGGTGCTGAAAGTGGCATAGGAAAACCAGATACGATTATTCAAAAACCTTCATAATAATTGGGAATTTCACCGACAAGTCTAGATCACTTTTTGATTAGAAAACGCAAAATAGTTGAAGCCGTCGAACTTCTTCGAACTTCTTCGAACGAAGGGTCCTTAAGTTTTTTGCCGACTCCGAACGGCGAGTTGAGAAGCTCAATCGTGACAAATGATACTCTTTGATGCTTGTCAGACATTCGAAAGAGGTGGGCACTGTGAAAAACTTTTTAGGTGTTTGCGGCGGGATTCGAACCCAAGACCGCTGGCTCAGTAGTCCTACGCACTAACCACTTGCGCTACGGTGCCCACTAAGTGCTTTTGGTAAAAGTTTATCTAAATTCATAACAACGAATACTGGCGTTCCACAGGGTTCTACTACCGGATCACGACTTTTTTATTTTTAATAATGATATCCTCTCCATTTTAAGTGGTTGTACAATACAAATGTACGCAGATATCAAGAGCCAAGTCATTGTAAGTGTTGTTTACTTTAAGAGTGACATAACTGAAAAAACGTGATTTTGCAGAAAACGCGTTTAAAGTTTTTAATTGACTACCACCTTGTAGGGAATCTTATAATTTCTTTCTCTTCTCACGGGGAGAGTACACAAGATATCAATATGTACATAGGGAGTCTAACACAAGTTAAAGGTCTGCGTAGGGGAAGAGCGCAAACAGTGGGACAGTTTTATATAAAAGTGGTATATCCTTAAACTAGTTTCTGCTTATGCGTGCTGCCCCGGTTTAATCCCAGCCAACACTTTAAAGTTTTTTCATGGTGTCATCTCTTTCGAATGTCTGAAAAGCATTCAAAGAGTAGCAAGATTTGTCAAGGTGAGCTTCTCAACTCGCTATTCGGAGTCGGCAAAAAACTGTAGATCCCTTTTATTTGTGCAATAATATACATTACCACACCTCAAATACAAGGGGCGCCTTTAGCCAACTTGTATGACCACATGGACTAGGCGTTGAAAGAACCCCTTCTATATCCTTGTTGAAGTAAAGCTACATCTTCGTACTCGATTTTTAAGAACTTTGTTGCTCCATTACTATTATTGCTCCATTCCTACGCAGATAGTAAATTTCGTAATCATTTCTTTCGCTCTTGTCTTTGAATATTAATTTGCAAGCACTTGGAACTTCGAACTCGAACTTCACAACTCAATTTTTATCATTCAGTTAGGTTCTTGAGAAACAGCGCGTTATAGTTTTAATCCGAAAACGGTACACATAATAATGATCAAAACAATTATGTTAACTAACATTTAGAAAAACAAGAATGTAATATTTATTACAAATTTAATTCATACTGGCCATGCTTTTTAAATTTTAAAAAAATCCGTTACACTAGTTTGCTGAACATTTCTCTGCACTGCAACTACTTTCGGACTTCAAAATATGGAGCTTGTTGAGAGAAAGCAATCCTTTTTGTTTCCCTGTTCTAAATGGTCGCAGTAAAATACGATTTTACTTTACTATGCTGCTGCGATGAAAAAACACGATCCGTACAGCTCGATGATTTTATTGAGAAGAAGGTTATGGATTTGAGAACCGGAAATATTTATGCAAACAGTTATTGAGAATTTTGTTTCAATTTAGTTTGTTCCAAATCATATTTAAAGGCAAGGTTACAATTGTATTATTTATAATAGAAATTGTAATGAGCATAATATGTATTATTATTTGCATTCAGTGATAATTAATGCTTAACAGAGCTAGAGAACGTTGCAAATGCCTTTAAAAATTGTCGAAGCGTTCCATAGAGAGAGGGATCAATACATGCAAAATAGTTTTCCATATCAGCAGCCAAATCCAATCCTTTGATTATGCTTTATGTTAATACGTATCTACCAGAACGAAAAAATAAACAAAACCCGACGGGTATTTCAGTGAGCCAACATTGAAATAAATAGTCATACGTCATACTGAACAACCTACGAAATACGTGAATATGTTAAAAAGGGGATCACCACGTAATCCCGAACGACTAAAATCTCGAATGGAAAAAATCTCGAAAATGTATTTGATAAATCTCGAAAACAAAAATCTCGAATGGACAAAATCTAGAAAATACAATTATCTTGAAAGATTTTATCTCGAAAATTTTTTTTAAAATCTCTTCATTTTACTGCAAACGTAATTAAAACGGGTTGGGTCCAAAAATGTAAATTCTGTCAAAATAATAAAAATTCAACAATCTTTTTACATCAAAAAAAAAAAAATGTTGTAAGTTAATTTATTTACTCAAAATATTTCTGTATACATTATAAATGCATTGGTATTATACATAATGTATAAATATTTGAAACTCAAGTTGTAGGCAATCCCCCTTAAATATCCCATACAACGTTTTTCTTCTTTTTCGTCCATGATTTTTAAAATATTTTTTTCTTTTGGATATACAGTGGTGGTCCAATATAACGAATGATATAATGTCCAATTGCATTCGCTATATCGAAAAATTCGTAATATCGAACACATTTTCCTTGTACGAAAAACGAAATAAATGTACAAATGCTGTTTCTAATTCATAACACTTTATTTAATTTATTCATAAAGTCCACAAAACAAGTTAAAAAGTAGAAAAATAAGTAAAAGAAACTAAAACAAAATTAATTTATTTCCTTTCCTTTTCCAAAAAGCACTCGCCAAAAAGGACATGCTTTTGCAAACGTTCAACGCAGAGATTTAAAGCTATTTCCCGTAGACTTATTAGAACAACGTTAAAAGTTCTAAAAAAAACAGTGAACAAGTTTTGCAGAACTTCCAATGTTGTTCTATTTGGCTCAGTTAATACACTTTCAATGTCCTCGAGTGGGCTGATACGCGTATCTTCTTGAAGAAACATTTCAGTATTGTTCCAAGATTCCAAATCCTCCGCTTAGCTTAACTAAGCTTTCTTAGGTGAACTTGTCTCGTACACAGATATTGTAGCAACATTCGTTATATTGAATATCATTTTTTTAGTTCGTTCGCTATATAGAGCCGATAATGCACTTGAAAAAGTGTACGTTATATCGATCATTCGTTATATTGGCATTCGTTATACTGGACCACCACTGTACTCACATTCATCTTGTATTCTTGGTAAGCTTAGTTGTACTTGTTCAGTACATGACCCAAAGGAAGGCAAATTTATTGGTTTATATCATTTTTTTGAAAAACCATGTCCATGTCGATCAGATTTTAGAAGACCTGTTTGTATTGAGGAAACTCATTTGCATGCATGAACAGTGAATCAAACGCTTTTCTATATAAATAATCCACGCGCGCGAATCATTACCATTGTCTCAGAAATTAATATCAATTCAAAATTTTTGCAATTCGAAATTTTTTTTTTCTAGATTTTTGCTGTTCGAGATCTTTTTTTCGGGATTTTGGTTTCGAGATTTTTTTCTTTGAGGTTTTTGTTTTCGAGATTTTTTTTTTTCGAGATTCTTTTTTTCAAGATTTTATTTTTTAAGATATTGTGGTAAACCCGTTAAAAAGGAATTGCCCGATATACAGGCATGCAATACACATTTTTCGCATTAGAAAAGACTGAGAATCGTGTACCTACCGCGTTATAGGAGGTTTTGTCACAATTCATAAATCGCGTTATAGCGAATGTGAAAGTACCGCGTTATACCGGGGTTGACTGTATTTGTGTCTTTAAGTCGTATTTCGAACTGATTCAACTTAATTTTTTGAGTGATCTAAAAAGAATAATTCATGTCCTGGGGGAAGTCCCGTGGTATGAACATTATCCTATGATCTGAAGAGATGTTAATAAGCGTTTGAGAGATTTAATGGAAATCCAGACACAAGGTCTTCCAATTAGCTTAAAAATTAAATTTAATATTTTTCTGCAGAATTTGACGATAATGACGCTGGTAGCGTACGAGTAGGTGGCACATCCAACCCAATGCCATCACACATTCGAACAAATTTATTCTTCTGTTGAGAAGTTAAGAAAGTTTATCCAGTAAAGGAAAAATATTCCGGATAAGTCTTTAAATTTAGTTGATGATTTTATAGAAAGCGAAAAGTGGCTGAAATAATTACAACTAATTACTTTGAATTTCATAAAATGTTTTTTCTCTATTTTCTGCAAGTCGAAGTTTCTAAAACTTTGGAAGTTTTTTCCTCCTCTCTTTGACTCAGACGTTCCACTGAACTCAAAATCAATTAATTACTCAAAAATCTGATTAAAAACTGCGTTGGACCGTTACAAGGCAGTTATTTAAAAAACTGTAAACTAACTTAGATATTTCTTTTGAGATATTTTATACCGAAATATTGTTTATTTTTCCATTTGGCGTGATTTAACCATGTCCATCGAATATCCAATTCGACACTGTATCTAACTGTCTGATTGTTTATTTATTATTGCCTTTTCGGTTCGCATGACAGCCTGACTGGCCACAACAATTTCAACGAAGAACACGCACTGAAGTATTCTTACAGATGCTATGGGGCCACGCATCAATTGTGGTCAAGCCAGCTCCGTGTCAATCAATTTAATTCGGTGTATCCATTTGTGTATCTTCAAGGGGCGCACAAAAGGCACGAAATCTTTTGTGTTGCTCAGACAATTACTTTGTGTTCCGTCATCATCGTCGTCATCATCACTCGTCAAGACCGGACATTGGCCAACAATGATCACATGTTATTATTTCTACCTACCGCTGGGTTGATTCCACAGATTCAAACGCAAACTTCGAAGTATCTAGATTCTTTATCTACTAAACTGGAGAAAGCTGAGAAATCCCTTTAAACTGCTTAATGGGAGCTGAGGTAATTGCTGCTGCTGTTGGTTGGATGGAAACCTTCCTCCTTGTGCCTTCTGTTTGTGTGCACCTCTTAAAGACATTGCCAGCTATTCAATTGTGGATGCTGCACTGGTATTCTCTCCCGAATTGTGCCACCATAGGGGCGCTGGTGGTGTGATGACGATGATGATACTCAGCGCAGGTATATTTCCCTCCACTTCCACTACTGGAGTTCCTGGTGCAGCAATTACACACGTTCCTTTGCGCCATGCTGATGTCGTTGATCTCTTGATAGTTTACTAGATGCTGGTGGTGGTGTGCTGAACTGGCTCCTGGTTCTTGGTTTGGTTTGGTATTCCAGTCCGAACAATGCAAAATGTGGAGAGAAATGTTTCCACTTTTTGTTGGCACCTTGTGAGCTTGTGATGGTGCAGAGTCATCGTTAGGTGTACACCACAGTAACAGCAGTCGCATTCGCTGTAGAATGGTACGGCAAAGATTGTATCTGTGGTTCTGCTCTCTCTCTCTTGGATTCTTAAGATGATTATAATGATTTTTATGATGATGATGATGATTATTACGGGGCTATGATGAAGCTCTATCTCTGCTGACGACATCCGCACGAACTAAAAAGAAAAGCTAAAGATTAAGAGGGAATATGAAAGGAATAAGCATTAGAAGTCTGTGTCTGTGTCCGTGTCGCTTTGGCAACATTTTTACCTTTGCTGAAGATGGTGGAGGTAGGTACCCCCACTCACTGTCATCCGCAGGACAGGACAAAACAAAAGGAATTGTATATGTAATTGAAATTATACTTAACCAGTATGGAGGGGAGCCCCCGCTTAACTCTTATTGCACGCTTGCCTCTGCTTAAGCAGCCGTCCATGTGCATATCCTTAGCATTTGGATTATGGCCAAGATTATTAAAATTTCTTCCTCACTCTCTGTCTGGTCGTCGTTGTCCGTTTCGTAACCAAGTCAACCAATTCCTGTAGAGACTTTACATGACCGAGCAAATAAATAGCATCCGTGTCCATCCACTCGCTTGTGGAACTTAATTGGACATGAAGATGTCCATTGTAATGGGCTCAGATACAGATACAAACAAACACATATACATAACAACGGGTGGTTAGTGTTAGATGAAAGATGTTTTTGGCATTGTCGTCGTCGTCAATGGACACAGAGCAGAGAGATGCCAAGATTGAAGCATGTTTTGTGGCTTTTTTTGAGGTTTGTATCTATGGACGTTCTCGTACATATACATGGACAGCACTCGCAACTTACGTTCAATGGTTGACCACTTAAACGATCACCATAAGGTGGGAGTTGAGGATGTAACTGGGTTCCTTTGTGGGAACACTGGATGTTCGGGACAATGTTGCAACAGATGGTGTGTCATTTATTGGGAGACAATTATGTGTATGGCGCTTTTGGGGTCGACTCCAAAATTGTGGATATCCTTGATGTGGGATCCTCGTAAGTATGCATGACAATTTCTTTGTTATTATTAATGGAATTTATCTCGATAGACTGAGCACAAGTGTGCAATGTCTTGAAGGCATTTATGTGCAAACGATGAGGAGGAGAAGAGAGAATTCTCGGGCGTAGATAGGCTTAGAATCACACATTATTTGTATTATGTATCTTATTGGAGATAAGACATCCTCCTGCGGGTGGATATTACTTACTTGGGTTTGAATAGAAGGATTTGTGAGCAAATTGCCTGGAATTTATCCGATTTCCATTTGCTCCCAAAGAAAGCAATAACATTGAAAGGAATTTTGTTGTTTTTATAACTATATTGAGTAGTTTGTCAAAAGGTAGATACTTACACATGTAAGTGGGTATTAAATTGAGGATAAATGCAACATATTGTGTTTATTGTGTCGGGCTGCATTTTGATGGTAATAAAGCTCAGAGTCAATCAACTACCACTTGCTCTTCTACATGTGGATGGTTTCGAAGAATTTGAAATCCCAACTAAATTAGAAGCAAAGTTCATTACAAATAGAAATTAATTAATATTTTAGCACCAGGTTACTTGCCTTCAGTTTTGCACAGATCGGTGATGCTCTTTAAGGGGGGGAATACGTGTAGACGATTTCAAAAATTAATTTTTTTTTTTCATAAATCGATTGTAGAAAAAATACACTCTGAACATTTCAAAGCAAAATTTCAAGCCGTTTAATAGTAATAAGCAGGTTTCGGATTTTGTTGACCAAAGAAATCCAAAAAAGGCAAAATTATACCGCTGAAAAGGGCAAAAAAAGCATTTAATAATAATAAAGGTTTTTATGCATTATTATTAACATTGTAATAACACTGCAGAACCCAAATTATTTTGAAGTTCTCTGGTAACAATCGCCTGTGATTATCTCTCAGGAAAGCCTTGAATAAAATAAAGTATCTTTCAACATGGGCAGAGCCTAGTGGAGCCAAGATAAGAGATGCCACTTCGCGTCGTTGACTTTCATATTTGAGTCCAATTTGGAGATTGCAGCGCCATTTCGTGCATTTGCTGAAAGAACCGCGTACAATTCTTTCATCACATTTTTTATTTTTATTTTCTTTATAATCTACACACGCTAAAGGGGATATGAATACCCTTTTAATGTTTACACACAGCGCGAGCACATGAAGGACGAGAACGAGACACAGACAGATCGACGTAGTGGTAGGAAACTCAGATGATAGATTTCAATTTCAACTAACTCTATGGGTGGTGTCTGGTCTACACAACTGGAGAGTTGTGTATTATTTTTGTACTTGCTTATGATTCACAGGAGTTTTTTCCAGATGTTTCTTATTTTAGTTTGTGCGATCAATTTCTTCAGCCGTATTCAACATCCTACTGCCAGTGATATGCCTTCGCAGTAGGTTTCGATATTAACTTCTGAAACTGATCAACTTATTTTTATTTCGTGAGAAATAAATGCTTCGAAGAAATCTGGATTCGAACCGTGAACCTTTCGCATGACAAGCGACGACGACTACCACTACGCCACGGCCACCCACGAGTTACTGGCCCTTTAGCTTGTTATAATTTCTCCTCGATCCCATTCAAAGTATTTACACCTTTTCAATAGGCCATCCTAAATATTACGCATTACAGTAAGATCAAAAAATGTGCAAATTAAAATATGTACATACAACTACTAGGAGTCACCTGTTATTTGTAAACTCTTAAATATATGCTCTTTCGGGTGGACTAAAAATCTGTTTCCAATTGCCTTGAATCTTTACATGGGACATTTTCACTTTCAATGACAAGCAACAACACTGCGCGCAGTTATGTGCATGTTAATACGAGAGAAAAACCTGCTCTCATAGGTGTGGACACTGAAATTTCTTTCGTGTGAGCAAGTAGCACGAAAAAGGCAATAAAGGCAATGTGGATTAAAAAACGCAAAAAAGGCAATATGAGTACAAAAAGGCAAAGTCAACAAAATCCGTTCCCTGGTAATAATCGTTTAAGTGAGTAAGTCTCAATACTACTTTCACTGCCACTCTTATTTTCAAACGCGTTTTTCTCAAAACTATTTTTTCGAATTTGCGTACACTCTAACTCGTAGAGTTTTTGATCAATCGTTATCAAACTCGGCACATATTTTCTTTATACAGGGTGGTCCGGTTTGAGTTACAGATATTTTCGGTTCTGATTCATTGGTTCATACTATGAAAAAAAAATCGTATGAGAGGGGGGGGGGGGTCTATCTTGAACTCTCACAGAGCTACAGGGTGTTTAAAAATGTTCCTTTATAAAAAATGGTACCAACAGTTATTCAAATATTATTTCTAGTGTATTAAACTTAGAGCAACCAAGGTAGACTCGTTTGATAGATAACTGAATAGTGTTTATAATAGTTAAAAACTATTACCATCCGTATTTTCGTTTTCGAGATATTGGTATTTAAATACAGATTTTTTTTGTTTTTTTTTTAACCAATTTTTTTTTGAAAATCGCATTTATCTCGGAAAAATGTGCTCATAACTTTTTTTTTACTATTATTATTTTGATGCGCCATTATGTCACCTACAAATTCACCGTAAAAAGTTTTTACCTATTGCTTACAGTTTGGCCGGTATAAGAATAATTTAAAAAACTGTGAGCCCAAGGTAAACAATTTTTACTGAACACAAATAACCCGAACCACCCTGTATAAAAATACGCTCTATGTGAACTTCAATTCTAAACAATACCTTTTTTTTTTACTATTTTTTTTTGCAAAAAAAAAAGTACAAAAAATTGTCAAAAATCGTACTTAATTTTCACATTTCTTAAAAACATAAAACTTTTCAAATTTTTTTTTTTTTTAGAAAAATTGATTTCAAAGAAAAATTCTGACCTCCAGAAGGAACGCAAATTGCCCGTCCTACACATATTTCCCCCCTAAAGGGGAATTGCAGGTCGATTTTTATGCATTGTTGAAGCGTCTGTCGTTTTATTTTGATTAATGGCGTAGTTTTTACTTCTAATCTGTCAAAAAATTACGGCATATTCGTTAAAAAGTGGCAGAATAGCGGAATATTCAAAATGCAACGTCTTATTGAAAAACCATATATCATTGCCAAATTACGGATTTCACCGGTGCTTAGAGTTATGCAGGGCCCATATGCTCCAGTATGTTAACGCGGCTACGCCTCCCTCCAATTTATTTTCTATAGCATCCTGCGGCTGCGGCATCGCTGATCAATGTATTCCTTTATAGTGGCAGGTTTTCAGATCATATCTTTTCCATTTTATATTCCACGAGTTCCTAATAATTCAGCTCTTGCTGTTCGCTTTGTACGCCGTTGATCTTGTATAATGCTGGCAATGATGCTTTTGGTGGTCTCCCATCCTCGCTCGTCAATTGCTTAAATGTAATGAGTTCTCGGGAGGTCACGGGTCTGCCAATTTCTCTTTCGAGACATTTTGGACTGCACTTCAGCAGTACGTGCTCGGCGCTTGTTGATTAGAATATTATTTGTCAACTTACGCTTATGGAAGAAATGGAGACGACACGGATATACATACATACATAGAAGGTTAACTTTCTACTTATACATAAGTACATATAAATTAAATTATGCTACGTTAAATTGTTATAAAAAAAACAACTTTATTTCACTGAATCCAACTTAAGACTAAATTACACAAAATATTCTAACTATAACTTAACCTACGCTTATCGTATTGCATCAGCCAGGTTGACGACCGCCAGGTGCAGTATTGCATTTCGTTGCCCTGGTTGGAGCCAGACGCTGAATCGGCAAAACGGATGCTCGTGTCGAAATGTTATATTATGTGCCGTTAACTCCTCCCTTCTAAGAATGATGCGTCCTCGCATCTTTTACATGAATGGAATATTGTAAATGCTGGGATACCTTTGTGCGGGTGCTGGGTGAATGACCTCGAATTGTGTCGTCATTGCAATTATAGGTGGTGCTGTTATTGTCTTGACAGAACTTCTTCTGGCAGTGTACCCAATTGCTGTTATGGCTAGAACTAGTACTGCGAATGTTCCATATGTTATCATCTGGTGCATCTTCTTTTCGGTTTGAAGTTTTTCGAGGTGTTTAGTGTTTCTTGTATGTAGCTCTTTCATAAGTTCCAAGGAAAGAATTTCTTCGACTGCCGAATTTTCGTATGTTGGGTGTAACATTGGTGGCAGGACTTGCAATCTCACGATCTGCTCGGAGATGTATCGTTGATTATTTATCACGATGCTTTCATTGGTAAATTTGATGACAAATGTTCCTTTTAATGACTGGGTTCTGTTGCGAATTTCTATAGTTCCATTAAACTGGTTGAGCACGATGATTCCTGATGCTATCTCTTCAACCTGAGGGATGTGTTGGCTGTTTGTGGCGTTGCACGATGCATTCTTATTTTCTAACAAATTGACGATACAATTATCTTTACTTATATCTATTACCTTTAAGCGTTTACATAGAGACAATTCATCGATTAGCTTACAGCTATCTTTAAGTCCAAACAATGATTTATTTTTTCTTAAAATATTTTTGAATTCTAATTTGTGGATAATCCCATTATTCTTCTTTATTGGTACTAATAATAGTTTTTCGTATAATTCCTTTTTCGTTTTTGGAATATCGATTATGTAAATTAAACTTTTTGAATTAGAAGCAATTTTGATTTCTGCAAATTTAAGTGCTTGTTCTATATTTGAATACGGAATTACATCTTTTTCTAAAGTATCTATAACTAAATCTAGTTCGTTCTTAGCAAGAATATTTGAATTAACAATATTGGCTTTAGCTAGTTCAATAGCATATATAATATTACTTAGTTCTTCTTTAATTAATTTCAGTTTATATAAAAGAGTTACATTGATTTCATATTGGATTATACCATCCTTTTTAATTGTATTAAGTATTTCATTAGTTACATTTGTAAGTGCATTAATTCTTTCTTCGTACTGTTTATTTATAATGATTTGACTGTTGCCATTATCGATTACATTATTGATTTTATTTTGAACTAATTCAAAGTCATCATGGTCGGGATTTCCGGCTATCCACTTCCATGCTGACCCAATGAAATTTAGAGATCTTTTCTCTCTGTTTACCTTTAAATTTTGAATGTATTTCATTACTTGTTGAATTTCGAACTGTAGGAGCGGGAAGAAGGGATTGGTTCGGGGAACTCGGGTCTGTATGATGGGAAGAATTTCTGCAATGAATTTCTCGTACGGTGCTATTTCGATGACATGCATGAGTTTTAAAGAGCCTTCCATGATTTTTGCCATTCCATTATGTAAGACGATCATCGGGGAGTTGGTATAGTCAAGAACATTTACATCTCCTTGACTAGTTCCAAGCAAGAATCTGTTGGGTTAAAAATGAATGATTTAATTCCGAATGTTTGCTTTGTGTACGATTTTGCCTGACTCTGTTACTACGGTAGTAAATTTGTTTTCCTTAACTATCTCTTTTTTATACCTGGCTGATAGTTTGGAACCTAATCTTTTGTTAACTTTAATATAGATTATATCTCCTGGAGAATATCTATTGACAGAAGGTCTATTTTTGTTGTGGTATGCCAAATCGGCTTCTTGTTTCGATTTCAATTTTTTTGTGTTGTCCAAACGTGCGTTTTCGATTTGTGTAGGATCTGTACCTATATTTCTTCCAAAGAATATGTCAACGGGTTTTTTGTTGGTGACTGAATGAACTGAGAAATTATAAGCATGAACAGCTGCTTCTAAAAGTTCTGCAAAGGACGGGTACAATTTTTCTCGTTTCAAACATCTCATGATTTCGGCAAGGGTCGAGTGGAAACGTTCTACTTGTCCGTTTGAGGTACTTGTGTAAGGAGGTGTTGTGAATACTTGAATTCCAAGTTCATTTTCAACCATGAAGGTGATACGGGATGAATTAAAGGATTTTTCGTTGTCGAAAACTAAAGTTACTGGGACTCCGTAGGCGAAGATGATATCCCTTAATGGTTGCCTTATGTCTTCGACAGCTTTTGATTTTACTATTTTGGTAATGGCGTATTTAGAAAATTTATCAATGGCGGTGAGGACTAGTTTTCCCTCTGTGGAGAAAATATCAATGTGAACAATCTGACCTGGATAATTAGGAATGGGTGTAGCTTGAATTTCGACTTTGTTGGGATGACGGTCATACTTGTTTTCTTTACATATTAAACAAAGTTTAACTATTCGCTTAATTTTTCTTGACATTCCAGGGAAGTAATACTTTTCTAAGATCTGAATTTTATTTTCTCTGTCGTTTCTATGGGCACGGTTATGGGTCTGAATTATTAAGTTTTCCTGATCTTGCTCGTTCTTTACATCGTCAACCATTGCTTGTGTAAAACGTACGCGGTATGTACTGAAGTTTGTCCTGTAAATGTTTTGGATCATTCCCATTATAGGTTCAGCTGTTTTGATACAATTTGTAACTGTTGGATTAAGACGTTTTTTCAGAATTTCGACTAGTTTTTGTTCATTATAAAAGGGTTCCGTGATAGTATGTCTGTGGATAGTTGGGAATACGATTTCGAATTTTTCAGAGGATGATGTACCTACCAGAAGGAGAATTTGATTTTTAAATACGTTGATAGGACATTCAACGCTGCATATCAGACCGTGAGCTGAGCTCTCATCGCTATGAGTAGTGGGGGTCATTGAATTGATTTGGCTGTACTGTGGTGGTCTAGAAAGCGCGTCGGCTACTACGTTGCTTCTGCCAGGTTTGTACTTGAGCTCATAGTTGTAATCTTCTAGCATAGCTTTCCATCTCTTCAGTTTGGGGTTATTGTTTTTGCTACTAAGGGCGTAAGTGAGGGGTTGATGGTCAGTGTAAATGAGAACTTTCGTCGAACCGTATAGGTAATTCCTGAGGGAGTTCAAAGCCCATATGATGGCTAGCATCTCCTTCTCATTAGCGGCGTAGTTCTCCTCGGTTTTACTTAATGTTCGCGAGATGAAGGTTATGGGTTTGGTTTCTTGCGACAAAACTGCACCTAGTGCATAATTTGAGGCGTCTGTGGTCAGTTCAAAGGGTTTTTTGAAATCTGGGTAAATTAAGATTGTATCTTCTGATGCAAGTGAGTTCTTAAGTTTTTTAAAGGCATCTTGTGCTTCGTCGTTTAGATGTATTAGCTTCTTGCTAGAAAGATTCTTGGACACGCGTCCATCCTCCCCTCTTAAGAGGGATGTCAAGGGTTTCGCGAGATTAGCGTAGTCTCGAATGAAACGGCGATAATACCCTGACATGCCGAGGAACGATCTCAAGTCTTTCAAGGTTCGAGGAGCTGGAAATTTCTGGATTGCCTTTACCGTTAGTGGCACAGGTTAACTTATTATCGGGATCGTCGAATAACTTAGGGAATTCCTTTACAATGGATTGGATATGTAATTTTTGGTCGGTTGTCATGTGATCGGTTCGGATATTAATAGAGTTTACTGATTGTGTGACCAGCTGTTTTATTTTTACTTTGATGTTATTGTTAATTACCATGTAGTTGTCTTTCGTGTGAATGACAGCTGAAAGATCTGATAGCGTATCATTGCCCAAAATGGCATGAAAAGATTTTAGTTCTGGCATTAAGAAAAATTTAATTCTGATGTTATTGAGTCCGAAAAGACTTAAGAATGTATGGTGACTGATTTTTAAGTTGCCTCCCATGGAATTGGCATAGAAAGCCTTCTCATTTAATTTAGGATTTTTAATAAGAGTGGGTTGTATGTAATTTTTATTTGATCCAGTGTCGATCAAAATTTTTAAGACTTCTCCGCTCTTCGTTTTACATTCAATGTACGGAAGAGAGGAGCAGTTTAATCTAAAAAATGGATATCATTAAATTCAAAAGGTTCTTCTGAGTTATCATTGTCACACTGCTGTTGAAATGATTCAGAATATTCCTGAAGACTCTGATCATATTGATTGTCTTCGGAGCGAATCGCTTGCTCGTATTGGTTCGTATCATCAAGTGTACTTGGAGATTGTTCAGGTTCGATGGTGTTTAAATGGAAATTCCTCTGCATCTTGTTTGGATGAACTTGCTGCGATGTTGAGGCAAACGGCCTTTTTGGTGCGGATGGCCAGTTCTTTTGCTGAGGTCTGTTCATGTAGTTTATGTTGTTCGTTCGGATGGTGGACGTTTCCATAGGCGTTGGTGGAGATTTGGATGGGTAATTATTCTGCGGCGGATTGAAAGGAACGAAGGGTCGTTGAGGCCTTGGGGGAACCATTGGTCGGGGGTTAGAATTCATTGGAGGTCTTGGGTAAGGGTTTGTTGGGTACTGATTGTTCCAACTCATAGGATTATGGAATAGCTGCGGGAAAACTTGGTGTCTATATTCAGGATGTGGATGGTGAACTTGCGGATGACGTTTTGGTGGGATAGGGGGTGGTAATGGATGCGTTCTTCTATTATGTTGATTATTGGCATTCGCGTACTGTGCTCTGAAGGTTTGGTTTTCAAGCTTCAGGCAGAGGTGCAAGGCTTGGGGCAAATCCACAGGTTCCCGGATACCAAGAAGCCTGGGTAAATCGCCTCTTAACCCTCGGACGAAGGTGTCGAGTGCCTTGTCTCTATAGGTATGCATTAATAAATTTAGGGCTTCTTCGCCAACATCCATGCAAGAAATTTTATTCAGTATGAGTGAAAGGTGAGAATAAACCTGTTGGTAAAACTCTTGTATGGAGAGGTTACCTTGTACCAATGATGTGAGTTGGTATTCTAGTGTGCCTAGGTCACGTTTATCTGCATAATGCAGCGTGAGGCATCGAGCAATACAATTCCAATTTAATGGGGTGTTGTACGACTCTAGGATGTGGTCCGCATGGCCCACAATCTTGTTTCGAATCACATTGATAATGCCGAAATATTTCGGTGATCCTCTAATAGATTCGTAAATACGGAGGATCCTTTCAACGCTTTTCCGCCAGGAACTGAATTCTCCTGGTTGCCCAGAGAATTCTCTTAAACTGCGAACAACATCCGGAATTTTATCTAGTTCCGATATGTTGGCTTGCTGGTCCTGGTTAATAATTTGATCCGTTCCTGCAAACTGGTCTGCGTTAGGGTTTAAAATCGATTGAACGATGCTCCTTCCCTCAGTTTGTAGGGCATGGCTTACGATTGAGGAGATTAAAGCTTGCAATGCAGGATGAGATATCGGGGCGGCGTTTGGGTTTTGTTGCTCTTGGGGATCTTGAAGGTTTAGGACTGGAGGTCGGATATTAGGGTTAGCCATTATTACCAGAAACTTGGAAATGTGAAAATTCAATCAAGTAATGCGGAAACAACGAAGGAATGTTTGTCGCGGCAAATACAGCGGTTACAGACGAGAATTGATTTTGAGTAAAAAGAAATTAACGTTCTACGTAATGGTGAAAATTAAAAGGAATGAAAATCACGATAATTAGCGGTGGCAAAAGTCAACTAACTAACATGATATGGTCACATACGATTTATGAGAAAAATTTAAAATGATTTTTTAGTGATTTCTTTTTTTTTTTTTTTTTTTATTCACAATTTTAGCTCTTAAATTTCTAATATTCTATTCAAACAAAAAATATCTTATTTGCACTTTCTTTCTATATATTCGTAACACTAGATCTTTTGGCACTTTTTATTTAAATTTTTAATTTCTATTTCTTTAATTAATAAAAATTTTTTCTTTAATTCTTAAAGGTAATTCTTTTATTGGATTGAAATTTGAGGTTTTAATTTTTCTCTTATACTAACTTACATTACAATAAGTATCAGCATTCCTGCGGCACTCCTTTTGAGGACTCTTGATACTTGATGGTGTGGGCAGCGGCTAGTACTACGTACTTCCTGTTCCTCCCTTTATTCGAAAGGGTTACTTAGGGGCCTCGTTTCTGCACAACCGGGTTCGTGGGACCGAGAGGTTAAGACGGCACTGTTAGCACTATGTTGTTCTGTTTTTACGCGGGCACTACTTTAGGGCACTGGTAAATGTTACGCGGGCACTACTTCAGGACGCTGGTAACGGGCACCTAATTTTAGGGCACTAATCGACAACAATTAAAACACTCCCGGTCCCTGCTCGGGCGCCAATTAAATTATGCTACGTTAAATTGTTATAAAAAAAACAACTTTATTTCACTGAATCCAACTTAAGACTAAATTACACAAAATATTCTAACTATAACTTAACCTACGCTTATCGTATTGCATCAGCCAGGTTGACGACCGCCAGGTGCAGTATTGCATTTCGTTGCCCTGGTTGGAGCCAGACGCTGAATCGGCAAAACGGATGCTCGTGTCGAAATGTTATATTATGTGCCGTTAACTTATATCCCTTGATTCCGTTGACAACCAATTGACAGTGCAAACAACTTTTCAATTTTCTTCTTTTTTGTTCAGCTGTGAAAAAGGAGAGGTCATCGTATATGACAGATTCTATGGGCCAGTCTTATTATGCTCAAGCTATCGACGCTCATAAGCATCCGCAAATTACGTGGGGTAAAGTGCAAATGAACAACTAAGGTCTTCAGTAAATGTATACTTAAATCCTCAATCAGCTGGCAATGGCTGAAACCATAGCGTCTTCTTATGAAAATTGAGAAAGAAATAAGTTCCGTAGTTATTCTGACAGATGTTGCCAATCCTCTCCATATAACACCCCCACCCTAGATTACTCAAAGCAAGTAAATGTCATTCATGCACAGTCTACCAATTAACTTGTGTACGTAATTTACTCGCCAATTCAACAAGCGGCGCGTAGTCTTAATCAAATTTCAACAAAATTCCATCAATATGCTACAATCGCGCGTAATCCTTCACACCGAAGTAAATGTTTCTACATATTTTCGTATAAAAAAAAAACACAAAACCAATCCAATTTAAATGACCCACAGACAAAGTCACAATCAGCTTCCGAATCTTATTCAAACAATCTCCACACCCATTATCCCCACGTTCCTGCCTACTGAACGCGTTCAAAGCATAAATCATTCTATTTCAACCGTCGCGTCGTATAATTGCCACTGAACACCCAAGAACCGAGAGAAATCCTTCCTTTAATCCTTAATCGTAAAATAAAAGCGGCGAACACCCGAATACAAACACATACAAAAACCAAACTGAGCCGTCGAAACTTTGGTTGGTTGGATTTTCCATTTCATCGCCGCCAACTCATAAATCCCTGCAATAAATCATCGTGAATTGAAAGCGAAATCCTTTTTTATGCACACACACCGACCGACCGTTGCGTCGTCGTCGATGACTACATCCATCATAAGGTGGACGAAACTGATGACGGTGACGGGGTTGAGAATATGATTTTAAATTTTTTGATTGAGGTTTTCTAAGTTTAGCTTGAAATGTATACGTTACGTTATGTAAATTGCGTTACGTAACGTTATGTAGGTTTACAGTAATTTATTCTAAAATTGATAAATACCACACACTGTTACAATGCTTACGTTAAGTTACATATTACGTTACGCTATGTACATTGCGTAATGAAACGTAATGATTTTGAACTCTCACAGTAATGTACTGTAAAAATGATAAATATTACACATGACTTTTTAGTGACGTAATGTAACGTAACGTTATTTTTATGTTTATTTATGTTTATTATAGTAACGTTATGTTAATTGTGAAACGTAACGTTAGGTACATATGTGAGGGTTTACAGTAATTTACTGCAAAAGTGATAAATATCACACACTATTACATGCTTACGTTAAGTTACATATATGTATAACGTTACGCTATGTAAATTGCGAAATGTAAGGTATTGTTTTTAAACGTTCACACTAATGTAGGTACTGTAAAAATGATAAATAGTACACATTGTTACACGCTTATGTTACGTTACACACGACTTTTTAGTAACGTGATGTAACGTTATGTTAATGTTTATTTATGTTTAGTATAGTTAGGTTATGTGAATTGCGTAACGTAACATTATGTACATATGCGAAAGTTTATTGTAATTTACAGTAAAAATTCTAAAAACACAGTACTGCATGCTTACGTTAAGTTACGTATAACGATACGCTATGTAAATTGCGTAATGTTACGTACCTACTTTATGTAAAGGTTCACAGTAATTTACACTAAAAATAATAGATCGTATAGACTGTTACATGTTTACGTTACGTTGCCTAAATGACTTTTTCGTAACGTAACGTAATGTTGCATTGAAGTGAAAGTGAAAGGGTATGACACTGGGTCGTGTGAATCTAGAAATAGCAAGCAAAACCGATCTAGCATAAAATAAAATCCAAATGTCCTTTGATATCTTTTGTTTTTCTTTTATTTTTCATTAAAGATTTCTTATGCCATATTTAATTTTCTTGACACAAATATTGTCTGTTTCCATTTCGACTGAATGAAAAAAAACAACGAAAAGAAAAAAACTGCGCCAAAAATACATTTTCACCACAACTAGGACTTTAACATAACCTAACAGTGATACAGAAACAGATACTCGTACTTCCACTGAAACTGAAGTACTCAGCATTTATCCTGTCAATATTTGCAGTGCAAAAAACAAACTGCATTCTGTTAGCAATTTCCACCCCACTCTCCTAATATCATCCCTCATTGTGCCAGTTTTATAGGCAACACCCTTCGCAACTTCACCCATCGATGTCCTGCATTCCGTTTATGTGTGTAGTTGTTTAGTTTTTATGGGGTGTTAATGTATTTGTTTGCATTTGAGCATTTTTATTTATTTTGGAAAAAAAAATGAAAGAAGTTAAACAATGTGTTTTAGGATTTAGGAAAAAAAAGGAAAAAAAGAGGGATGTGCCAAAAGAATTCCACTGAACTCATATCCTTGCTGTACAAATGTTTTGTCTGACGGGTTGGAATGAAAGGAAAAAAAAAACACGTAAAAAACATTTTTTGAATCTTTCTGATTATTTCGCTGGCAGATTTGCTGTTTTTGGCGTTTGGGTAAATAGGAAAACTTTTATTTGGGCTTTTTTCCACCACCGACAAAGTGAACTTTTATTATGAAGTTTTTTTTTTTGTTCTGGGATTAGGAACAATCGCATTTCAGTTTGTTGTTCCCCGGTCGTCATATTGAACTCGTTTAGTTTAAATCGTTTTTTTTTGTTTCAATTCGTTGACAAAAAAAATGTTAAAAAATAGAATATGGAAAAGTATACAAAATAACTAAAACGGTTTAGTCAAAGAAACGTTATTTTAGATATGAATGCAGTTCGGTGCCAGTTGCAATGTGAGCGGAAAAGTTAAAAAAAAAAAAAAAACAGAAAAAAAAAATTCCAATTCATGTTGAACGCTTTCAATTTAATTTTTTTTTTATCCTTTTCATCCTTCAACTACTGTGGAGTTATCAATTTTATTTAGGTCAATCTCGTTACAGCGCTTCATGTGTTGATTGCCGTGTGAGTGTGAATAGTTTTATGAGAGAAGGATCCAATCGGGATTAGATTGGAAATTGATGTACAAATGCAGAGCATAGGGTGAAATAAAAATAAAAAAAATGATTTAAAATATATTAGTTTTAAATAAAGCGATTTTTTTTCCAGTCAAATGATTTGAATTTATATGGCTTTGGTGTTAAACGGGTTAAGCTCTCAAGGGTTCAGCCAGTTCATAAGAAAAATATGAATCTTCTTTTCTTTTCACTTACTCTACATAGCTATACTTTCCAAAGTTGTGGAAATGTTGACTAACCGATTTTGAACTATGAAAATTACCGTCAGTCTAGATTACCATCATGTTAGATATATTTGACAGAGGCTGGCATAAGGCTAGGCTATTCTGTCGAAAATGTATTCTGCGAATAGAATACGAAACTATATAGAGGGTGAGTGATATCATTTTGAGGCTTAGAAAATGCAGTTACGTCTGTTCGGAACAAGATATCTTAGCTTTGGTTACACTGACACACCCGATCGCTCCAATCTTTGAATTCCCTTTTCAATATTTGCGGCTGTATGCCGGCGTTAGCTCGATGAATGTTGGCTTTTAAATAATCCAAGTTTGTGGATTGTCAACATAGACTTGGGCTTTGATGGAGCCCAAAGAAAACAATCTAGGCGGGGTCAAAGCACATGATCGAGGCGGCCAATTCCCAAATCCTTATCGTTATGTGATCCAATCGCCAAACATCTTCAGCAAATCGAGTGTAGCATTAGCTGTATGGTACGAAGCGCCGTCTTTTTGTACCCATCCATAACTCTTCGATATCGATGAACCTAGGCCTGGTTCTGTATAGGAATGCTGACGCCGTATATTTACAGTGTACTCTCTCCTTACGGACACTTCTCATAACCGGACACCTCTTATATCCGGACAGATTTCAAAGAACGGAAATAAAAACTCGATTTTTCATATGAAAAAATCTCCCATAACCGGACTCTCTTATAACCGGACACGGACACCAATTTTCGTAACCGCCATAGAATGTCGCTCTCTCTTAACTGGACAAAACACATCAAAGTATGGCAAATAATTTACATACTTTTTCTTGTTTTTGTTTTGTTTTCCGCAACTTTGCAAAGAAAGGAAACAAAAATGTGAACTGTGGAGTGTGCCTTTGCGTTATTATCACGTTCGCGGTCTCGCGGACACATAGTTTTTGGTGGAGAACGCTAGAATGACACACGCATATCTCCGACATTTTGAGAGATATTTCATATTATTTTATGCGAATTTTGTATAAAGATAAAAATGATTCCGCTGGTCACAGTGAAGTGAAAATTTGTCTCTGGTAGGATAAAATAATGCCGGAATATGGAAGTATAGAAACTGTATTTCTCGTCGGGGTATCCCGTCTTGTCTTAACATACCTAAAATTCTTTGACGGCATATGCCATCATGACCCACTAATTTCCTTAACCAATGAGGGCATATGCCGTCTTGCCCGCGAACATCCAAGAACTATGTGTATTTATAAATCCCGTTGCCCTTTTTAAATAGATTTGTATGTTAAGTGTTTGTATGTAGTATGTATGTGTAATTTCAAGCTTGATTTCCATAGACAGAAATATGAATTTCGAGGTAATTTGTGTCTATTAATTGTGTTTCGTTGATGTCAATTTATTTTTTTCCCCAATAACCGAGCACCTCTCATAACCGGACAAATTTCTCGGTACCGTCAGTGTCCGGTTTCGAGAGAGTTCACTGTATTTATTTTTTAACGTCCGATGACGCCATCACAGTAGCCTGCGATAGCATTTCATGTAATATTTGTGGGTCGTGCGCGTCATCTGATAAGATGATTTTTGGTTGAAATCAGTATCATCTTCCAGGTGGTCAAAACTGCGATTGGTTGGCTGCTGCTCTTGAGTCATAACGACTTTGTTAGGATGTAGCCCCTAATCCTATCCTTAATTCTTCAAGCTGACGTCTGAGAAGCCCCAATTGTTGTGATCGTCATGCAATACTGGCCGCTACAGCTGCGATATTCTCCTCACTGGCTGCTGGCTTATTGTCCTGTGAAGTGAACTCATACTTTTCCAGAGTTTGGCGTATATATAGCCAAAGTAGCGTTAACGGCGACCCCATTTTCTGGTAAACTATCGTTGAGCACTCACAACTGAGTTCGAGCTTTGGTAATATTTTTAATAATTTCTAAATGGTCGGGAAGCGTCAAACGCGCATGATGCAACTGCACACTATACGGAATATTTTGACACCTAAAAGTGAAATAAAAATATATCAGGAACCGACAAATCTCAATTTGTAATCTTTTTCTGATAAACACAGTTTAAGGATTTAGTAAAGGCTTAACTGAACTGAAAAGTTCGTATCGTTCCTATGAGAGGGCGCCACTAGAATTAAATCCACATTTTTAGTTAGTACCAACCTAAAAGATACGTGTATAAATTTGACAGCTGTCGGACTATTAGTTTGTGAGATGGTGATTTTGGATAACCGTAAAATGAAGTTAACGAGATAGCTGACACTCGAAAGATATCAAAGGAACGTGTTTGACATATCGTTAATGAATATTTGAGTATGCAAAAGCTCTATATAAAGTGGGTGCCACGCCGTATTGATGATTCTGAGTAGTGTTTGAAGCTGTTCAATCGTAAAAAACCCGAATTTTTGCGTCGATATGTGACAATTGATGAAACATGGCTCCATCATTTGACTCCGGAATCCAATCGACAGTCAGCCGAGTGGACTTCACGCGGTGAATCGAAGCCAAAGCTTGGAAAGACTCAACAGTCAGCTGGCAAAGTTATGGCGTCTGTATTTTGGGATGCGCGTAATACAGAGACTATCTTGTAAAGGGGAAAACCATCAACAGCCACTATTACACAACGTTATTGGAGCATTTGAAGGACGAAATCGCGGAAAACGGCCCATTTAAAGAAGAAGAAAGTGCTGTTTCATCAAGACAATGAACCATGTCAGAAATCAATGAAAACGATGGCAACATTTTATTAATTGGTCTTCGAATTGCCTCCGCATCCACCGTAATCTCCAGATCTGGCCCCCAGCGACATTTTCCTCTTCTCAGACCTTAAAAGAATGCGCGCTTTATTTTGTAAAAATTGCAACTCTTTCCTTTTGTTTTACACTAATTACAGTTTACGACTTATCTACGTTATCTTTTAACTGGTACACTGACATTTTCAGGTAAACCGTTCCTAACCGCGTCCTGGGTAACCTTTCATGGTCTACAACTATAATTTGCCTTAAATGCACGAGATCGTAAAATAGAAATCGTATTCCTATTACGCAAGTCTTTAATTTCAATAACAAAAAAAAAAAAACGCGCCATTCTGTGCCACTTTCAAGGACAAAACCATGATTTTGCATCGGATTACAGGCAAAAAAAAGAACACGTCGACCTTCTGTTTCGGTATCGCAGCACCAGTATCCCCCGAGAAGGTATTATTATATCATCATGCTAATAATTAGCTCGTATTATACGTCAACCGAAAAGATTGATAACAAAAATATACATATATAGAGCGAGGACAAACAGAAAGATGTAAGCCCCTATGGAACGGATCCTATGGATACCCTATCTCAATTTCAAACTGTTTAAGGACTTTGTCTTAAGTTGTCGTCTATGGCGAGTTTCAAAGATTAAGAATATCTACACATAAACATCCAGTATATGGATTAAGGCTTTCTTCAGGATAGTAGTGATGGTCCAGAGCTAAGGCGGTGGCAGAGCTAAAAACCACAAACATATCCTTAAAGTACTAACAAATCGACTATTGTATTAAAGTGCCGGCAGATTGCAGAAGCTGGCGACTATTTGGGACTATCTAGTCTATTACTTGATTCCGAATGTTCATGGTGTTGATGATCCGATTATGGATGTATTCAAGAATGTAACTTCCTTTACAGTAAATCTAGCTTTTTTGACTATTTATAGTTGGACCAGGATATTTCTTCGCTAAACTATAACTGGTCTTTTTGTTAGTTCAGCTTCTAATCTCAGTCTTTTCTATATGCATGAGAATGCTTTAAAATTACTGTCCGTTTGTCCTCGCATGTACCTAGTTCTCTTTTCATTTCATACAGACCTTCACCGTTTGAAAATAGTTTCCGCAATTTCATCGCCATCTTTGGAAATTAAGGCCCGCTTAATATGATGGTTGGATAGAAATGGTGGTTTCGATGGAAATAAAACCTAAATAGCGTGAAGAGGCGCCGTTCTTATACCACAACCTCAGGTGACCCGTATATTCGGATGTAGTTTGAGATATTTATATCTGTGGAGTCTAAGAAAAGTATAACTTCTCCAATCCTCTGCTCAGATATCTCTTTAAGGTCGTCGAAGAAAGGTTTGCCCAGGCATTGCCTGGCTCTCGCAGGTCAACTCCCAGTTGGTGCAATACCACAGCAAGAGCATCATTTGGGCATGACCTCAATGCACCTGTGATTTCTATGCTTGCCGTTCTTTGGACTCTTCTAATTTTGTTGACGTTGTATTTCTTGCTTAGGGTGGCCCACCACACTATGGACCCGTAGGTAAGAATTGGACGCACTGCAGCTGTATGCATCCATAGTGTCCTTTCTTGATCCGCAGTTTTATATTCTTCTTTCAACTGGGTTTTGAAAATTCCCAAACTGGAAGAATAAGGGAACGTCTTCCTGTGAATGTTCGAAATTTTATTGCACATATTCTATACTTATTGGACCAACAATTTTCTGGACATGTCCTGGACCCAGCTTGTGTTGATTAAGTCTAATGCGGCTCGCTGGTTTAAAATTGTGTACTCTGTTGATACGGTTACAGAATCTGGAGCTGCCAACTTATTCCACCATTTTGAAAGGTGATTCTGATTTTTCTGTTAAAAATATGCTTGAAACTAGCCTTTTACAGAAAAGAAAATGGAGTCCTTTGCGAGAATGTCGCCATCTACTATTTTTTGTGTTGCAAACGGAAACAAAATGAGCATTTACCCTATGGGAGAAGGTATACAAATTCTTGCTCAGCTCACGCAAGACACAACCTCGTCCACAGGGAAGACAAAAAACGATTACAATGGAGCGCCATAGGTCCCCTCACTCATGTCCTTAATAATCGTATTTCCCAAGCGCAGGCGGTGATTATTTACTCGTTTTTTATTTTGGCTCTCACAATCACAAGGCCATCGGTTAAACGTCGCACTACAACAGCAGCTGAGGCATGTGTCCCTTTACAAATGAATAAACTGAAGTTTACGTGTAGAGGTAGACCTAGACATTCCAATTGTCCTCGTTTTTTTGCTTGGTCCTGTTGAAATTTGAACCGGTTTGCCCAAAAAAAAAAGACTGTCATCGCTATTAAATATTATAAAAATGTCCTTACCTAATCCTATTTCTATTTTCCGAGGACATATGCCAACAGTTGTTGTCCGTTTGTTGAATTTTCTTATTTTCCTTAAGGGAAACTGTGTTTTTTTTTTTGTTGGTTATGTGTCGGCGAGAAAATCTTTCTTAAACCATAAATTAACGCCTTATAAGTGTTCTGAATGTACCAAGAGGATAATGAATCCTTTTTCTTGACCGTACTTTAGTATACTTGTAGTTGGTTGGTTTGCCTTCCAACGGGAAAAGCAAAAAAAAAAATTAAGAAAACATTGGTCAAGGGGAGCAAAACTGACGGAAAAATGGAAGGAGCAGCAGCTATGCATATTTTTTTTCTTCGTCCTTTTGTGGGTGGAAAAAAAATGAATGAAATTTAGTGCGAAAAAGAAAAGCAAATGAATTAGTAGAAGGAGCCAAATGGTAATTCAGTGGAAAAGGCAACAAAGGCCGTATTTTTTTTTTATTAGGAAAAAGGAAGGAAATTACAAATAGAATGTGAGAGAGAGATGGGGCAGGGGGTAGGGGGTTGAAAGGTTAATGTTTTACTTTTGTTAAAACACTGCTAAGTGGTTAATTAGGCTCGATGTTTGCTGTTTTCTTTTCGTTTCCTATATTCATATTGAATATTAATAAAGGAAATAGTTGCTGAATGAGTAATGCTTTAAGAATTTTCAAAAATATTTCCTTTTAATAGAGAATTTGATGTTTTTTTCTTTCTTTTCAGGTAAGTGCCACAATGATCCGAGGATGGGTGCAAATTTTATGGTAAAAGTAAGAGCTAAGTGTTAATGTTCATTTTTAGGGTTCCGTACCTATACGCAACCTTTATAAGTTCGTTCTACCTCTAAAATGTCTGTCATGATTATAACATCATGAACAGTTCCACCTAAAATCTTGAAATTTGGCATACTTATACATTAGGGCGGTTCACATATTTCGGACAACATATCACTTCAAAATATTTTAAAACAACTATACAGGGTGGCGAAATACAAACTCAAACAAAAAATGTGGTAAAATGTGTGCTTGCCCTGGGTATAGCAGGTAATGAACGGTCTGATGCATTGTCAAGATATACATCTTTGAACTACGAATAGTGCTGAGAGTTATAAAGAGTCTCAGCTCATCCTGTGCTAAAGAAATAAGGGACAACACAATAGATCTCTTTTAGTCCCGGTGCACAACATTAGAGCCCATTGCATTGCATTGCATTGCATTACATTACACGGGGCTTCCAACAGAAAACTTAAAAAAAGAAGATATGAATTCGCTAAACAACTATCAAGACATTCACGAACAAGTGGATCCACCAGATGTTCAAAAAAAAAAAAAAAAAAAAAAATGGAAGGACCTAGCGATCTGCAAGGCAGCCAGATCTATCGTTAAAGTAAATCGGTAAACTAACCAAGGGTGCTCTTAGGTCTAATAAAACGCAATTGAGAATGATGGTGGGACTCATACCAGCCTACATTAATCTCAATAAGCATGGATACAGATTTGGTCTCATAGATACGAAAATCTGTACCAAATGCACAGGGTAGGAGGAAGACCTAGAATGCTCTCACTGCCCAGCAATAGCGGGGCTGCGAGGAGCTCTCGATTCAGTACCAGGAGCCTTGGGTGGAGCTCTGGACACCACGAGCTCCAAATATAATTTCGGGCGAAGGTTCCAATGTCTCCTTCCAGATCACTCTGAATGGAACAGCGGAGGTTGGTCTGGTTTCCCATCAGAAGGTATAGTCTTCTATACGGACGGGTCCTTAATGGATAAGCTCTCCGGAGCAGGTATCTAGTCGGAAGAATACCACGTTGAGCAATATATTCCACTAGGTAGATTTACAACTGTCTTCCAGGCAGAGGTGTATGCTAGCACAGCGCACATTGCACTTAACAAGAGATGGAAAGGCAAGTCCATCTACATCTGCTCTGATAGCCAAGCAGCTATTAAAGCCTGTTCAGCAGCGTTGATCAACTCCAAAACTGTTGAGGAAGCTGTTAATAAACTGAGCCAGCTTGGGTGATGTAATAAGAGCTGCTGCGACTACAACACTACAACAATTGGCACGAGCTTAGGTCATACCGACAGGCCTAAATTTTAGTAGATACGCCCAGGGCAAACAGAACTAAGTTTCTGTTACACCTTAGCAGAAATGACCTAAAAATCCTCACAGGACTGGTCACTGGGTTCACTCCCTTAAACGAGCACCTGAACAAAATTGGAACCAGAAGCTCGGGCCTTTGCGAGATGTGCCTGGAAGAAGAAGAGACAGCTGAGCACTTCATTAGCGAGTGTCCGGCCTTTGCTGGGATCAGAAAGGCCACTCTAGGCAACTACGTCCTACGGGACGTTGATCTACTGGAGCTCAATCTTGCCCTATTGCTTCGCTTGGCGAAAGCAGATTATTTAGAGCTCTAAATATTCAGAGAATGATGCGCAAACTTAATAATTTGTTGAAGTTTTATCTCGTCTAAACATTGTCAGATTTACTTAAAGCATCGGATATCGTTTTCTACTATGATCTCAAAGAAAACTTCATCGATGGTAGAGAATGTACGTCGTCGGTGGAAGGGCAATTCCTTTTTTAAGCTCTTATGTTGACTTTATGACTTTCTTCCATAAGAAAAACCGCTAGATAGGCCTTTTTTTAGAGGAAGAATTCAAGTTTCCCTATACCAAATGATCCAGCTCAGACCTAACGATCTTCTTTATTAAGCTAAAGAAGCTTATTATCCCACTACTGGTATAGATTATTATAGGTGTCAAGTTTCATAAATACCACCTACTGCAACAACCCGGTTGCTTAGTTCTCCAGAAACCATCATTGTTAGTAAGTCAATTGCATTCTTATTAACAGTTAGCCTAATTAAATATCAACTTCCAGAGCTCGAATGTCGAACCGTCACAAAACTTGCTTAAATATATAAATCATCCGAAATCCCAATGTTCACCGCGCCATCTAAAGGATACAAAGGCTTCAAAAGTTTCTTTTCTTATTTCTTGTTAACTCAAATTCTCGGTCAATTACTCAACCTCCTTTCGTTTGCCTTCTCCGTCGAGGTCAAATTAGGCAAACAGCGAACAGTCATGTTCAGAAAGTTTCCTCTTCTTACATGCAACGTGCTAAATGCTAACCACATTTCGTTTTTCCTGTGTGCAGATACAAATGTATCTACAAAACCCAGTGGGTAACCAAAAATAGAAACGCAAATAACAGTAACGACAGCCAAACAAAAAGAAAAAAAAAAATTACTTCTTTTACTTGATTAACTCGCCCCCCAGATCTCTAACCACACTCCGAACCGATGCGACGTGATGATGTTAGACTTGAGGTGTGTACGCGAGTACACATGGTCACAGTACATGACCGGGACCAAAGCAATTCGCTGCGGACAGCAAATCATTGGAACGATTATTGCACCGCTTGAGGTCGCTTATTTAGTTGCCAAGCCTTGGATTTCTGTTTTTTATTTGTTGTTGTTGGTTGGACACCCGGGACGAGAACATGGAAAAATTAAATTCCAAATCTCCCATCAGTCATATGTTGCAAAATATATCTGCAGCATGAGTGGCCAAGCGACAGTTACAAAGTTTATAGTATTGGTGAAGTTTTGTGCGCCACGTTTTGGAGGCCTCTAAGCGCCCAATTGCTAACAATTTATCGCATTTGACCACCTGCTGTAGAAAATGTTAAATCAAGCGGGAGACAAGTGGAGCCCGAGCGGAGGCACCACCAAGCTTTGGTAGGAAATCAATTTTTTTTGTTGCTGCTGTCCTAATGTGCACTATAAACCGCTTAAGGCTTCGTGTAGACACTACGAGAGCCTGAGCTTGCATATTTCTACGCTATAAGTATCAATTGCACGATTGGTTACCTGTATCTACTCTAATTCCTTTTTTTACTTCGTGTTCAGTACATGAGCAAGAAGCATCTTGCGGCTAAGCTAAAGATATTTATGTTGGCACTGGATACTAAAAAAAAAAAAACAAAGCTAAAGAAAGAAGAAGCGAACACTAATCAAGCTAAGGCGATTGAATTGTAGAGTATTGGAAGACCCACCTACGTTGGTAGAGGAGAATGCTGATGAGTGTGTTTGGATTTTTGAAAAATGCCATCGGCGGAGGAACAGTTCATGGCTTGTGGCTGGAGAGTTAATGTGGCAGTTGAAGTGCAACTGAAGACTACGAGTACCTATGTTGTTGGATTAATAAACAATTTCTGGAAGGTTGCGTAATGACGATGCGATGTTGAAGTGGCACAGTGGTTGGTAGTGGATCACAGAAACTAGTTACCGAAGAAGAAGTTTATTGCGTTTCAAGTAATCTCCAAGATGTAAAATTTGAAAGGGCAAATACATGCGTAGATCTTCCTCTTTTGTATTTAAAGTGTTTTATATGATTCTGCTACTATAGAGATTGATGTATATTCTTATGTAAATAGCCAAGTAGACTCAAGAAGATAATCTTGGCGATCTTAACTCACTAAGGAGAAGATTTGACAGCAACAGCTTTTCAAGTACGCAGTCGATAATAGCTGTCGTTTCGGCCACATTAATTAATGCCTATAGAGCTAGTCATTATCTCTAAAATGACTAATGGAATTTTTCGCTAATTCAACATTCTAAATAGTAAAACCTGTGACTCCTTTATCCGAGATACTCTAGCCCTCACACTTCGTGAATTCTTTGCATCATCGAAATGTATCAGTAGTCCGTTCAGCAATTTATCTAGCCACGGTTCTATACTATCGTCGTGATCACCCTAAAAGAACAACTTATACATAAGGCTTTACAGTAAAACCTCCTAATTGGGACACTCCGTAATCGGGACGACCTCCCAATCGGGACAACCCATTTGCCAACCCTAAAAGTTTTCATACAATATACCCTCTGTAATCGGGACACCTCTTTATTGGGACACTCAATTTAACTTTCCTAGAACCTCCATAATTGAGCCAAACCTCCGAATTGGGACATTTTATTAAAAACGTCACGAAATATGACTTCTCCAATCGGGACAATTCGAGTTGAACCTCTCAATTGGGACATAGACCCGAAAAAAAGCAATTGTGACTTCTCTAATCGGGACAGTAAAATTTCATTAGCTAAATGTTCGCAGCTGCATCTCATTCTACAAATTTTCAAACCGTTATATTTTTACAGACTATATCGGAGACAAACAACAACAGGGTAACGTTTTATTTATTTTCATTGAATATAAGATATTGGTACCGTGCAGTTGCAGTTGTTTTTGTGTGGATACAATACATTTTTTAAACTTTTACGTATGCATACGCGTTGAATTTCGCGTAATGAGATACTACTACATAAATTTTTATATTTTTTCATAAAATAAATGTCGTTTTATTTCAATAAGGTATGATGTTGTAAACGAGATAGGGCGTTCCATACTTGTTTTTATTGAAAATAGCAGTTTTTTCTTAAGTAGTTGTGTTTTTCTATATTTTTTATACAAACTTCTATAATTGGCACACCTCCTAATCGGGACAGGAAAGAGTCGGTCCCATCAGTGTCCCAATTAGAGAGGTTTTACTGTATAACAAATCTAGAAGCTTCGGAATGATTCTTGATCAATGTATTCACGAGGACCTCTGTTGTCACTACAACAATTATAAAATGTAATTCTTTCATAAAAAGTCCGGTTATTACAACCAAAAATCAGCCAAAAAATATACAATTAAAAAACTTTAATTTAACTCATTACGTTTTTATGGTTCTTCGAGCCAGGTGCGTATTGTCAACTAACACCTAACAGAAGCAAGGATTTGGTTACATTTCCTTCTACTGTATTACACATAAGTTCGAAAGAAAACACTTAACATCAACAGCTATGGGCTATGGGCCATTAGATCATGGAAATTAATTGTTGCCTGTAATTCTTATATTATACATATGTATGTCCATAGATCGGAGCTCATTTACTGAAACACTGCCTCTTTTTAGGCTCCTCGTTAGACCAGGAAATAAGACTCTTTACTGGGGGCTTAAAAATGGCCTCAGGAATGGGTTCTAATTAGATACACTAAAAAAGCGGAAAATCTTTCAGTTCAGACTACCGGATACATGCAGTGTCTTCCAGGCGGAACTACTGGCAGTTAAAAAGGCTGCAATATTCATAACAGAAGGCGACATACGGACTGTCGGAGATAACCATTTCGGTGGATAGCCAGCCAGCCTTAAAATCAATTGCTGATCAAACAAAATAGAATCAAACTCAGTTTAAAAATCTCGCAATGCACTAAATGCCATAAGTCAAAGTTAGGCTATCCTGGGTACCCGGACGGAGGGCACGAAATAGCAGACGAATTTGATAGAGCTGGATTGGCTATGAGCTATAGTGATGCTGACACCTCCATACTGCCACCGATGGAAACACTGTTCAGCATAATCGATCATTTTACCGAAAAAGGGAAAGGGCTACTGCCCCGACCTCCGAGAACGCCGCCTCCGTACTTTAGGTCATAGATTCTTAGTAGATATAGCAGAGTTCGGAAAGTTAAAGATATCAGATCATCTAAGATTCACCAAGAACTCAAACTGGTTTACAAGTTTGTAAGAAGAGGAAAGGAATGCTCGCGCAATCGCATACCCTTTCTAAAATAACCTAAGCTCCTCGTCATCGTTAAAGAATATTCAAGTCTCGCTTGCAATAACTTGACTTTAATAATATAAAATTAAGTTGGGTCCCTTTGAGTTACACTTTCCGAGGGATCTTAGTTTAACAAGCTGACCGCTGTGGTTTGCTCTTCCTATCTACATCGATGACTGAATAAATATAGTCTTAAGTTGGGCCTTAAGTAAAGACTTCTTGGTTCTGGACTACGCGTGTCCATAATTGCAGAAAATGCAGACAAATAGACAATGCTTCTGGTACCTGTCAGCAGTCTGGTACCTGTATATGGTTATTAAATAAAAAGGAGCCTTGAATGTTTCTGCGACTGCGTGCTATGCCCTGAATATGAATATGTGCGATATACTCTGCTACACCTTTAATCTATACCTATCATTACAATGTCTACAAATATCTGTGCCTATGTGTCTGACCCTCTGGGCGCGTTTGCCCAGAAGGCAATGCCCGGATAGTATGCCTATAACTTTACTTATTCGTGCCCTGCTAAGTCTTAGGATTTCGTTGGTCCTTAAACGGTCCAGAGCTAGCCAAAGAGCCTTAGAAGTCCTGTGTCCTATAATGTTAAACCATCTATGATCAGCCCCTCTTGTAGTGATATCCTGAACCTTTTATTTAATGCAGCAAAGTGGTAGAGCTACTTCCACCGTCTCGGGTAGTGACAGTTCGCCCCCTTTCCTTGCCAATTCATCGGCAAACTCGTTGTCTGGAGTGGAGTGACCAGGCATCCAACATAGTCTTACCCCGTTCTGCGTGCATAATGCCCTGATCATTGTGCGGCAGCTCCTTACTAGTGCCGATTTAACAGTGCACGAATCTGGCGCCTTATGCGCAGCCTGGCTGTCGATGTAAATATCAACATCCTTACCGGATATTCGTTTCACAAACGAGCACCTGAACAAAATTGGAATCAGAAGCTCGGGCCATTTGCGAGATGTGCCTAGAAGAAGATGAGACGACTGAGCACTTCATTAGCGAGTGTCCGGCCTTTGCTCGAATCAGAAAGGCCACTCTAGCAGCTACGTCCTACTGGAGCTATTGCTTCGCTTTGTGAAAGCGACGGGCAGATTTAGATCGATGTATAGCTCAGCAACAAATCGTTAACTCAGCGAATGGGGTGGTACTTCACCAAAGTACAATGGGCCTACAGGTCTACGTGCTTGTTGTCCCTATGAGATAACCCCCTTCCAAATACAATACAATACAATACGGTAAGAACTTCTGCCTGAAAAACGCTGCAGGTATCCGGGAGTCATTAGGACACCTTTAAATTTGGTTCCACACAATAGATACCAGACTCTGTGCCGCGTGCAGTTTTTGACCCGTCCGTGAAGACAGCAATGTCTATATGCCGAGTTACTGTGTTGTTTGTCCACTTGTCACGTACAGGCTACAAGGTTCTGTACGGTGTGTTAAAATCAAGTGTGAAGAGGGTATCATCCGTTTTATTGCTCTCTTAATCTCGTTACTCTTTCGTTAAAAATTGTGTGTTCTATGAACACGTGTAAAACAGAGCCCATAGACTTTTTTTCAGAGTCTTTATAGAGGTCCTCTATTAATCTTTGAGAGTTCTGAATCCATACAAAATAACTTTTCAACCTACTCGTAGTGCTATAAAAATCTACCAAAAGCTCATTTTCAGTTTTATAAAATCAACCCTAGATGGCTACTTCCAGTAACTATTTAAACCTCTCCACTATGAAAAAAAAAAACACAAGTCTCAGGGGATGAGTTTCACTAACGAGCTTTAATACCCGTCTGAATCTATCTCTCATGTTAGATTGAGTCCTGGCAGATTGAAGTGATTTAACGAGCATCCCAAAGTAGGTACTTAACTTCGACAACTTTTCCTACCAACAAGTTTGTGATTGATCAAGATCAAGATTGAGCCTCCACCACCCTCTCAAGTCTCCATTTCAAAAGGCAAACTCAACGTCAAATCTGAAACATTAAAATAATCAACATCGTGTCACAATATCGCCTACATTATGTCCAAAACGTCACTCATTGATGACCTACCCCCACACCAATCCAATTAAAGTCTAGACTCTTTCACTTTCCATTCGTCACTTGACAGTAGTGGCATTCCATTCGAAATGGAAAGAAAGCACCATCTCCGCATTGTTTTTGAAATTCCATCTCTCCGGGCCATTCAAATCATTAGGCTCCATGGCATGACACATGTCACATGACATTTAGTCAAAGATTTATTAAGGCCTGCGTGTTGATTTTGACTATGTACCTTTACCAATTTCAGGCCCACGAAAAGTGAGAACAAATATTGAAAAAAAAAAAAAAACAAAGGAAAACAAACAAATCTACATAACTAGAGAATACCTGTTAACAAGCGAATTAAATCGGAATTTTATGCAAATTGAAAAGTCGGCGCCGATTAGTGTTTGTTTTTTATCCGCTCTCTGTTGTCTTGGAATCAGATTCGATATCAAAATTGAAATTTGCATTTTTATTAATTTACAAGGCCCGCCCAAAAAGTAGCCAGCTTTTGAGGAGCGGAGGACCATATACGAGCTCAGTTCAGGTGTTAATTTGTGAGATTTTCCGGTGAATGCATTTTCTGGACTTTTCGGTCTTTGGTCTTTGGTGCCGAAATAATAAAAATGCTAATTAGCCAGCCTCACTTCTGTACACCATTTTCAACCCACACGCAGTGGTATGTTTGTTTACAGCATGAGTTCTTTTCAATTGATTGACAGCCGCTAGACTCATGGGTCGAAGTGAAACGTAACTATTTGCAAATGCACTCGTATTTGAGAACTCATTAAAAGTAATAAATCTACTCTCATACAATTTAATTAATTAATTGAATTAGCATCTTGGAGTTGGTCTTGAATTGCTGAATTTCTGCATGCATTGACCTAATTGTTTTGAGGTTTCATTTTAAGTGCGGCCACGCTCCACGAGGGCAGCACTGGTACTCTATGCGAGTTCGTACATTTGTCATCACGTCATGTGATATTGATGCCACTCATGCATTGGTTTATGCATACAATGATTGATTAATTGCTTCTGATTGTGTGGAGTTGGATTGTACGGGGGGATGGGGCACATCCACTCGGTGTTTGTTGCAAGCCAAGCGATTAGCCACAATGCAATTCTGTACAAATTTGATGAGGTTTGGTTGTGAGATTGTCAGTTGGTATGCATGTACATATTTATATGTAGATTGAGTGGGATTCCTTGAAGGATATGATTCTATCGATTTGTCATATTTATGTTCGGACTATTTGTATCTGAGGCTATGGGTACATCTGATGGGAATTAACATTGATTCGATTAGATTGCAAACTGAACTGAGTTGCAGTAGAAGCAGTTTTAATTAAGAATCCTTGAGCACATCCACATATGTGCAATGGTATTGGATAAATCTGTGCCCTAATCTGGGTCAATGGTGCTTGTTACTCCAGATTATAGGTACTGTGAATGGAAACTGAATAATCGTACCGTCGATGTTTTGAACCCTTATGGGTGAATAAGGATGATTGAGGAGTTCTTCTCCTACTATTAAGCTACGGCGGAGGTAACTTATTTAGGTAAGAATCTATTTAAGGGGGGGGGGGGGGGGGGGGGGTCATCTATAAAAACAACCAACAACCTGTTGGCTCATTGCACCAATCGCTGATTAGTTGCTGAGATGTACGTCAATTGTAATCTGCCCGTCGCTATCGCAAAGCTTAGCAATTGGACAATATTGAGCTCATGTCTTGATCTACATCACATAGAATGCGGTCTTTCGGATTCGAGTAAAGGCGGAACATTCACTAATGAAATGTGTAGCGGACTCGTCTTCTTCCAGGCACATTTTGTAAAGGCCCGAGGTTCTGATTCAAGCATTGTACAAGAACTCATCTTACTTAAGGTGGCGCAACAGCTCGGGGTGAACCTGGAAGGGACCTCCAGTTTTCTGCTGACTCCAAACGGCGAATTAAGAAGCTCATTGACATATGATACTCTTTGATTGCTTGTCAGACATTCGAAAAAGGTGACAACCGTGAAAAACTTTTTTAGGTGTTGGACCCAGGCTGGAATTGAACCCGAACTACATGCATAGTAGTCCAACGCATTAACCACTATGGCCACGGCGACAACCTGTTCTTAACATGGGCTGAATTACAGCTACTTGCAGGCCGAGGACCAATGAAAGTGGTTCGTTAATTCAGCTCTAGCCAGAGCATCAGCATTCTTTCCCCAGGATACCAGTATTTCCTGGGACGCAGATCAGTGTGACGTGGTTGCATCGCCCAAGTTTGATAGCTTCCTCAATTATTTTGGAGATAATTAACGTTGTTGAACAAGCTGCTTGGCTATCAGAGCAAAGGACGATGGATTTAATCTTTTGTAAGATACAATGTACACTCTGTTAGCCATAGTATACACTTGTGCCTGAACCTACCAAGTGGGATAGATTATTCAAAACAAAACATTTCTCAGAATAGATATCTGCTCCAGAGGGCTCAGGATAGTCCGTGTAGAAGATTATGCCTCTTGGAAACCAGTCCAACCACTGCTGTCGTGAGGAGACATTAGAAACGAAATTGTATTTTGAGCTTGCTATATCTAGAGCTCCTTCCAAGACTCTTGGTACAGAATCCGTTTCCCAACCGCCTCTACCACGCAGCCTTCCCAAAAATTGAACAACGTGATATATCGCTTTTCTAGCTAGCAGGTTAAGAAGAATCTACATACCAGCAGTCGCTGTCTCTCTCAGAGTCCCGATAATGCTGATGCACGCAAGGTGCTGAGGCTTACCAAAACTGCATTTGAGAGACTTTGCATTATACCTACCACCAACAAATTGAGCCGTATAGACGACACATGAACTAGTTATTCTTGTATACGTGTATCTAGTTCACCATTTTTGGGCAAAGTCCACATGATTTACTAAACACTCTACGGCACTGACAGAGTTTATTGATGGCCTTAGTTGTTCCTGCATTAAATTGATCTAGAAAGGTTAGTTTTGGGTCCAACAGCATTCCCAAGTATTTCACCGTACTAAAAGGTTTGACCTGGGTGATTACGAATGTGAGCCACCTTGAAGGTGACAACTTCCTTTGGTTTGTGAACTACAGCATCTCGGTCTTTGAAGGATTTACTGACAATGATTCTTAGAGCGGACTGTAGGTAAGCTACTTCCGCTAACGACGAAACACTCATCGACCGCGAATCCAACTCCCTCCTCGTTGAGTCTTTTCAATTATCAGTTCACTTAGAGGTTCCACAGGTTCCATCTTGCCCAAAGCCTTGGATTAGCTTTCCAACTAATATGTTTGTAAGCATCGCCAAGATCCAACCCATGATTGTTATCGGGTCGATTATCAATCAGATTCAATCATCGATCATCGAAAGCTCCCTGTATGTCTAGAAGTACAACGATGCTGTAGTGGTTACACTCGATAGCACGTTGCACTCTGCCTGTCAGTTCCACCAGTGCTGTTTCCATTGAAGAGGTAATGTCCTGACGCTTCAAGTATCAGCAATGCTTTCTAGTTGCGACAAGACGGAGAAAACTTATAAATGCCGCAAATTCAATCCGATCTCCTGTGAAACAGTTAGATGACTGTGCCGCCAATCAAATACGAATTTGGTCAATATAAGTTCCTTCCCCTTACCACTCAGCAGATTTTCTCATTACAAAGCAAGAAACAATAAAACTTCCAATCCTAACCTCTTCAAATCTTCCCAATCAATATCGCTCCACTCAATGTCAACGCTTTATTCATAAAATCCGATTGAAAAGCGAGAACCGAAAAACTTTTACATCCAACTTCTTCTTGGAACTCCACACATCGGAGGTGGTCTTTAAGTCTTTGGGTCTTTGGTCATCAAATTCAATTCAACATGTCGAGATACGAGCTAACAATTTCTTTCTCTCCATCCACACACTCCACATCCACTCTGTCACTCTATATGACGTACTACGAGTATAGTGTTCAAGTCACCGCCTTCCAATTCTCCTTAGATAAACAATAATAATAATAATAATAATAATAACCCATTCAAATAACAATTAACTAATACGACATCCACAAATGGAGACCAATTTTCCACTTAACAACATTTTATTCCATTTCATCTAAACCCGAATCCACGATAACAACACACCAACAACAATAACAGCGGCGTGGACGACAATGACAACAACGACGACAACGATGATGATGATGATGATATATGGGTGAAGTGTGATTGTCTGTGGTCTCTTGGATCTCGATTCTCGGCCCCTCTTCGGTCACAAAAGTGGTGAAAATGTTGAAAATGGTGACATGCTGAGTGAGTGAAATCAAATTCTCATGTCACAATCATTAATATGCTTTCCGAATGGGCTTCGCATTGACAACCCTATAATACCCCCGCCTCCCATCCAGGGACTATAAACAACAATCACTACGAGCATAAAAAGAAAGATAACTCTCAACACACATATGAATAGTATAGTTCGAGTATCTTTCGCTGTGTGTATCTAGTTCAATAAATGTCCATTTCTGCTCTTTCAATTCAAATCAATTTCGATTGATTTGGTAGCGCTGAGTGTTGTTGTTTTATCCTCATTCTCTGCCGATCGCCCATCGACACTATCCCCATCCATTGCCTTATCCCCTTAGACTGGAAATTGATTGAGATGGACATCAAATGGACTGTAGTGGTCGAGTAGTTAAGTGAACTTTACCATTTTCATTTGGCGGGTGGTTATTAGGCGGGTGGGGTGGTTATTAAAAGTTTTCCATGTTTTAGTTTGGACAGCTGCTGTTCGAGGGCGTCCAATCATTAGTAACTTTATCACTTAAGTAGACATAAATTGGGAATAGAAACACACACGCCACACAATGACACGTGGCCAATAGTATCTATGTGCCTGTAAAAAAGAAGGATAAACGCCAAATTAGCACCGATGCTGATGTACACCTTCAGCAAATCGAAAATAGCAAAAAAAGAGGGGGGAAACAAAAAACTGTAATAAATTACGTTCAGAAAATTTTAAGGAAAAGAACGGGAAGATGAAGTGCAGAAATGTCAAATTCCCGAGATTATTTCCAGTCGTGTCGAATAGGGAGGAACTGAATTCAGACACTCACACATCTTTAAAGAAACAGAAAGACAGCTGTCGCAAATTGATTAATTGCCTTGGATTTCGTGTTTTCTTACGAGTGTCGTTTTTTTTTTTTTTTTTGTTTTATTCCATCACTTGGAAATGCATCAAGATGTCGCACTCCTTAGGAGGGACGACGACGATTTAAGGCGGAGGTGATCAACTTTTTAGCCAGTGAAAATGTCTGGATATATATTTGCCTTTTTTGTTTCTTCCTTTATTTTCCATTCTTTCGAATGAGTTGCCGCTGCCGCCTGTTAATGTTTGAGACAGATGTAAGTGAATGAAGCGAAAGGAGGAAAGGTGATTGATTTATGAGATTTGCAAATCATTTAATTGTTTTATTTTTTTTGATGGGGTAATTCTTTGCTTTATTTTAAGAATGAGATTGGAAAGAAAGCTGGAACGATTAGATAAATTGATTTGAATAGATGGGATCTGTGAAAGATGTGTCAATAGAACGTTTAGTTAGTATTTGAATGAGTGATGAAATGTGAGGTTTTTTTTTGTCTCAGACTGTAATTTGTGAGTCTTTCATTGCATTATCCTTACGCCCGGTTAATGATATAAAAATGCAGTGAACGAACGTTAACAATTCCCTTCACTTAGTTGCGGACGTTACCACTGGAGATGAACTGAATGAATGGTATCTAAGTTTCAAACCACTTGACGAAAAATCCACTCGCTGTCCCTGTCTCTGCCTCTACGACTAAAATGAACTTGTGTCTTTTTTTCAAAAGCCGGACCCATAGAATACGTCAACGTCGTTGCATTGAACGTTGACGCCAGCGTCGAAGTATAATGGAAAGAGCGATCTCATTTTATAACTCCAGTGGTTGTTAAACTGAACGAATGGTATCTAAGTTTCAAACCATTTAACGAAAAAACCACTCGTTGTATGTATCTGCCTCTACGAGTAAAATGAACTCGTCTCTTTTTTCAAGAGCCCGACCTATAGAATACGTACAAGTCAGTGCGTCGAACGTTGACGCCGGTGTTGAGGTATAACGGAAAGTGCAGTCCCATAAAATCCGTCGCATAACTGCGTTAAGAGATGACAGAAACAAAACTTTTCTTATCAAATCGCAAATTAATTCAATTAACTCGTTTCATGCCAAATGCCATACATTTTTTTACTGTTTTCAATCGTTTACTGTTTAGTGAGTCAATCAACCAAAGCTTTCTAAGAAAAATTGTCCTATAGTAATTTTTTCTGCTCTTTCCAAATGAAACGGATTAATTCAATTTTGTAACTTCAACTAATTGTCAACAACGATGACAGTTTCTCAACATTCTGTCAATGCTTCTTTCTACCAATGAATGTGCTTACTCTCAATCTGTGAATGCGTCCGTGAGCTATAATATATGAATGTGTGAACTTCAATGCGTGAATGTGTGGACACCCAACTCATCCGCATACTAAAAAAGTAGAAAGTAAACCTACTTCCTGCGTCGTAGTTCATATATGCGTTAGTTATGGACCACCTTCTATCAGAATGCGTGTATTCTATCAAGCTGTCAGTTAAACGTGACGCAGCAACGCATCAACGGATTCTATGGGTCAGTGCCTTCAGACTTGTCTGCCTCTGGAACCCACTGATTGGGTTTGCTGGAGTTTTTATTACGTCGTACAATTTGGAAGTTTCTGTGTGGTTCTGGGATCTTCAAGAAGTGAATAATAAATAAACACATAAATGGAAAAAAATTACAAAAATCTCTTTTTGGATTATGTTTGTATATCATAAATTACTTAACGAAAAAACTGCTTAAGCGAAAACGGTGAGGCTCAGTACTTATCGACCTGCCCTCGTATTCCCCTTATAAATACCCTTTTTAATAAAACACTAGAATCGAAACAAAACAAAATGTTATAAACTTAATCTAGTACGAGTACATAATGCGGTTAGTTCTAGTTCTAGTACTCTCTTGGCTGTCACGGCTGTCGTTGGTTGTGACGATTTTTCGCCTTTTCGCGGAATTGTCTTGTTTGTGGATAAGTACCTCTGATCAGCTAAATGGGTTTTCGTAACTACATATCCCTGGTAATATTCTAAATGCTAAAAGGTTAAATGCTTAAATAATATTTAAAAAAAATATTTAATACGGTACATTTCTAGGTTATTAAAATACGGGACGGATGGTCACCGTACGTATAGTCGCTGCTCACTTAGACCTTCTCTTTCCTCACTAACTGACGTTTCTTGTCAATTTTATTTATCCACAGATCTTTCAGACTTCAAGGTTATAATGTTCTGCTTGAAAAAGACTGTTTTTTTTCGAAATTTGGTTCCGACTTGACAATGTTTAATTCCGTAGCTCATCTGTCGTCGGTAACTCATTTAAAGAAAAGTCCACTATTGCCTTTGATATCAAATGGACCTTGAAGGCTCAGTTATTCCCATCTGAAAAAAGGCGTTAGTAAAATTCGTGAAATTTGATGTGTAAACATATACAGAGAACATTGACGTTGCTATGCTATTGCCATTACTCTGTGTGAGGGAGAAATTAACAAAGAGAATCATAAACAGAGAACGCACTGATGCTAAGTTTGGTTACGCGTGACGGCGAGAAATTCGTGAGGCCCATACCGAGAGCTAAGATGTTTACACATCAAAAAAAGATCAAGAGTTCTAGGAGCAAGTACAGGAAAGTAGGGAAAAAGACGTAGACAAGAGTTCTAGGACCTAGTGTCCACTGTATTTCTCACAACTGTCATTTGTTTGCCTTGGCGTAAAATACGTAAGGTATTGATTACCCTTTAAACTGCTTAAATAGTTTAAGTCTAATAGAAGTAATGAGGAGATAAAAGCCTCCTAAATGATGCGAGAGTATGAGACTGAGGTGTGAAATTTATTTCTGTCGCATGGAAGTTTTTGTATCTGGAACTGTGTCGTTACAAAATCTTGGCCAGGCACCTTTATTAATTTCTATTTGCAGAACTAAGCAAGAAAAAGCACTTTGCCATCCATTGGTGTGTTTTTTTAAATGTCGAATACCTTTTAACATACTTCAATAGTCAACACACTGTGATTAACATGCCATATCTCTACACGACATAAATTCTGTTCTGTCAGCCATGTGACATCTGAAAAGATCTGTTTCTTTTGTGGGTCGATTTTGTTATAAAATTGCATTTGTTAGCATGTCAGGGAACTCAGGGTAATAAATATTTTAAAGTACATAAAAGAATGAAAAGGGCTAGGATATTTGAAAGTTTATTTGCTTAACGATTTGACTGATGGAGCGAGCGAATTACAAAAACTGACACCAATTGCGCTTAGAAGTGTCAAAGATGACATATAATGTTAAGTTGACAGATTTACCATAGCTGTTGACATTTCAGTCGCCACTGAACTTAAAATTGTGTTAAGACTGAATCTTGGGAGTGTCAAGGAAGCTGGTAACAAGAAAACGCAATAATTCTGTCAATTTTCAGATATTTTTATTCAAAGCTTTCGGAAAATATTGGAAATGTGATTCTATTTCCAGAACCTGGGGGAAATTTTATTTTATGTTTCAACCACTTTTTGGCATCGATGTCCGATGATTGTGTTAAATTTTGTAATGAATGTGCTACAGCGGCATTTGCTGTCCTTCTCCACAATGACACCCATTAAGAACAGCCTGGCCTGGTAAAATCCAGTAAGTTGTTATCCCGAAATGAAATTTAATGTTTATTCATAACATATACATGCGGACATTTATTGGAGTCCGCGACTTCGGATACAAAAAGTGTGAGTCGAATCACGTGGTCAGATAGTCAGAGACCGAGTGGATTTTAGAGAAATATTCGTACGACTTTTGGACATTTCTTATCTATTTTTTAATTATTTTTACACCTAGTTGGGTTGGTGTTGTGGTAGGAGGGATAACTATCATGAGATCTCACACACTTAAACAGTTCATTAGATTCAGTCGCATTGAACCCCCTAGACTAAGGAAAAAGAATAAACCGTGTCCATCGCCATAATACCATATACCCATTGTGCAAAGTGCAAAAGCAGGACCACTGACAGAGGAAATCTACAAATTGGGTTCTCATATGATAGCCACAGGCGTTTTGTTCCGTTACTAGCCCGACCAAGTCACGGCAGTCTTTACATCTGAGACTGAAATGAAATCTAGCGATGAGATGAAATTAATCCTGACCATCGTTCAACATGAATTGACTTCCAATGGGAGTTATAGGTGCCACACTGAACCCTTATAAAAGACAGACGTGGTTTCTTTTGGGAAGCGCTTTAAGTCTGTACTTACATATGTAAGTACATTCAAGGACAATTTTTGAGTAGTTTATTGGGGCTTCGAGCGTTTAGTAAGATACTCATCATTTCGACTAAGAGATTTTTACTATACGGAGTAAAAGTGTTTGTCAAACGAGTCGGAGGGTGGGTCTTTTGCTGTTTAAGGGGTTACATGGGTTTCACGGCTTCAAGCTTTCATAAGATTTTTATTGTCTTATTGAATTGAACAACATCTAGAATATTGTCCTAAATTTTCAAGTCGATCAGAGTAATAGTTTCGGAGATAGAGCCTTGGGAAGTTGCGTGCTCAACGCCAGTTGGGCTCAGTTTTATTGTCACTCAAAACTTTAAACGCGTTTTTCTCGAAACTGTATTTTCAAATTCGGTTGTCAAGATTTCTCGAAAACTACTGATTCGATCTTGATGAAATTTTACACACGTCTTTAAGATATTATTGACAACGACTTGGACGAAGAATTTTTTTAAATACAACTATTTTAAAAAAAAAAATGTAGAGCAAATTTTACCGAAATTTTTAAATTTTTTTGTAAAAATGTCATCCAAAAATGAAATTTTCACTGTTTTTGTTATTCCTTCGTCCAAGTTCTAGTTTAAGGTATTAACTAAAACGAGTATTTCTTTTTTGACTTCGGTTGATCCTGTCATGAGTTCTGCTGTCAACGCGCCTTTTTTCTGAGCGGTCACCGGAAATGACGTCGCAATGGCGGAGTTTAAAATATTTTTGTACAAAAATTTCAGAAACTCCTTGTCAAATATGTAAATTTAAGGCAATAAAAAGTTTGAATGAAATATTTCATTTTTTATAAACCTAAGAAAAAAATTGTTAAAAATAAGCCGTTTTTACCCGAAGAAACCCATGTGACCCCTTAAATTCACCATCAACTCCCAGAGACAATCACAGCGATAAATATTCGTTGAGAGCTAAAAAGTGACATATTATGTACGTAAAGATCCATTCTCCACTTTATTTGCAGAAACAATTCTATTACGTTTCTTAATAAAATTAAAATAGTTAAGAGGTACTTTCTAATCATCGAAAAGGTATATTTAAATCAAATCATACTCAAAACTATAAAGACATGCTCTCAGAAAATCCAATTTAGACTAAAAGACTGTATTTAATTTTAAGAGGCCCTCAAGTTTAATAATGATATTAGCCTTCAAACACACTTAGCACCGTGGCGTAGTGGCTAGTGTTTTGGACTACTACGCATGCTGCCAGGGTTCAATCTCAGCAAACACCTAAAAAAAATTTCACAGTGCCACCTTTTTCGAACGACTGACAAACATTCAATTTGTCAAGATGAGCTTCTCAACTCGCCGTTTGGAGTCGACTGCATTTGGGGTAGAATTAGGGTTCCCAACTTTGATTGAAACAAAAGGAGGACACCGATTTTACGAAAAAATAATAATTTAAATATTATAAGAAATTATTAAATTTTTAAATATTATAATATTATTAAATATTATAATAAATTTTCGATAATTTCATACCACATCCTAATGAACTGTACGATAAACTATGCTTAATATTGTGAAAAATATGTGCAGCTTCCAAGGTAATTACTGCTTATTTTTCTGCACTGTATTCAGAAGCGTATATATTGGCATATTATTCGAAGATGCAACTCTTGACTTTTCAATATTTTTCAATATGCTTTCATCCTGGTTGGTTAGTCACCGAATGGTATCTCTTGAAAGCAAGACGCGATAACGTCTATCGTCCATGTCTATATCGAAAGAGCCCACTTTGGTTGCTCTAGGTTTAATACACTAGAGACTAGACGTTATAACTGATAAATCCCTTCTTCTCTGAAGGAACTTTTTAAACACCCTGAAGCTCATTGGGTGTTGAAGATAGACCGCCACCTCTTTCTTCTTTATACCAATAAATCAGCTCCCAAAATATCTAGATATATCCCAAACCAGACCACCCTGTATATATACCTTTTAACAAGTGGAACTAGAAAATAGAAGCTTGTTGCACTTTTTATTGATTTAATAGTGACACTTGCTCGAAACATGGAAATGACAGACAAATAACATGAAAGCACACCGATAAAAGATGCAAACAGCCAAATCATCGAAAATGGGTGCGTTAAACAAAAATAATAGTATAAAAATCTAAATAGATTTCAGTCGTATTTTCATTTTTTTATTTTTGGCATTAAGAGCAAAAGGAGGACATTTTTAAAAGAACGTGGGCTGAAAAGGAGAACTGTCCTCCCAAAAGGAGAACGGTTGGGAACCGTAGGTAGAATCCACCTGAATTTTTCGATTTTCTGATTTGCGCAGCTTGTCAAATGAATTTTTCGAATTTTTTTCTGTTTATTTTTTTCCATGAGAAACTGTGTACACCAGCCTAAAGACCTTCAGTTTAACAGTCAACAATTTAATGACATCTTTGTCAAATATGTTATTTCTTTCGGAATTATTCGAAGTTGAAAACCATTGGGGTACATAATACCCCTTATGCAGTCCGAGGTGTGCAATCTTAAGATTAGAGCCAGTAAACTAAGCAAAGTCTCATTTATGCTTGTTGATTAAGTTTTTAGAACGCAACTCAATAATTGTTGCGACATTTTTCTATCCATCGCGAGATACAACCTGCTTTGGTAACATTTGTCATTCCAAAATCCGACTAAGTTTCTTAGTCATTGCCAACGACTCTTTCACATAAGATCTAGAATTCTGGAAAAATGTAAATGGAATAACTTTTCGAAAGGCCGGTCGAAGATATCTGTAGATTCGTCAAAGCTTTGGATCGGATTAAAAAACTTTAATAGCTGTCATCCGAATGCTAAGAAAACAACCTGTTATTAGTGACATAATGAATCTGAAGCTAGATGCTAGATCACTCAGCTTTGACCGACACATCCATGTACGTAATGTTCAAAAAGTTATAGTTTGGCGCAATGATCTACAATCAACATGCAGCTTTTCGTGCTAACTGACGGTTTACGTGCTGTGATTTGCACGCAATGAACAAGTTCTATATTTATCTTCAGCAAACTCTGAGTTGTGGGCACCGTAGCGCAAGTGGTTAGTGCGTCGGACCAGCGTTCTTGGGTTCGAATCCCGCTGCAAACACCTAAAAAAGTTTTTCACAGTGCCCACCTCTTTCGAATGTCTGACAAGCATCAAAGAGTAACATTTGTCACGATTGAGCTTCTCAACTCGCCGTTCGGAGTCGGCAAAAAACTGTAGGTCCCTTCCATTCGTGCAAAAAATATAACACGCACACACAAATGGTTGCGAGAAGCAGGCCCAGGTTCACCTCGAGCTGTAGCGCCAACTAAGTAAGTAAACTCTGAGTTGCATATGATGAGTATGATTATGATGAATTTGGGGTTCTGTCCACTTGCACTGCGACCAAAGTAGGTCTACTGTGTTTTGGCTTTGGAAGAGCACTCGGAGGTCAGGTGCTCCTTAGTTTATTTTATTTTTTGACAGAATCTGCAGGTGTCAGTGTTGCTGATTTTCATTTTGCAGAGGTGGCTGTTGCAGATTGAATGTTCCGTCCGTCAGTCCTGCACAAACAAAATTTAGGTTTTCTCTTTTCAGTTTTAGAGTTTCCTTTATTCTTTTGTTGAGTGATTTACGCCATCTATGCTGTTCCAGTATTTTTTGAGATGGTTTGTTCTTCATTCTGCGATGAATCCATTAACATTTTTTTTTTGTTACGTCATAGTGAGGGCCTGGTGTATTAAATGGGCTTTTGGCTCCTATTTTGGCCAAGAAATCAGCATTTTCATTCCCCCATGTCCTTCACGGCCTGGCACCTATAAAAGTTTAACCACGTTTTAGTCTGTCAGCGGGTTTATCTTAGGAGACGTTAAACAGTTTAACTACTATTTTAATCAAAAATGTAAATTTTTCTATCAATTGACTGCTTAAATCTAGAGCTAGAATTTAGTCTGTCAGACAAAGAAAGAGCATTTCTTGTTCCCAAAAACAATATTACACCACAAAATAAGGATTTACAAAAACGCGATTTGGCTTCTTCATACATACATAATACGGCATCCAATCTTAAATTGGCACTTAAGTTATCAGCATTTTTTTTCCTAATAAAAGCCTTTATTGAAGACAGATGTTTGACTTCATAATTGAGACCGTAGTATCTATTCATCTGGTTTTACTTATTTTCTTCACCATATGCTCGTTACTTTTTTAAAAACAATACAAATCATTTCACCCAAGGGACTATTAAGAAAACTAGTAAAAAAAAGTATATAGGGGATCCTTAACAATTTTGCAAGACCTGCTCCTCTCCATCAATCCCATCTTTCCGCGTCATCTTCTATTTAACTCATTTCTCACATAAACTATTCACAACCCGCAGCAAATCTCTGCTTTAAATCAGAATCAATTTAAAAAGAACCTCTCCAGGGATTGTGCAAGCCCAATTCAAGAGAATTGATTCAAATTAACATTCTCTTCCCCCAGTGCGCATAGCAAAGGCTAAAATGAATAAAAAAAATATAACAGAAACTGAAGAAAATGAATCAATGCAACGCAATCAGAATCCACTGCCACTGCACCCAACGAATAAACAAAAAAGAAAATCTACCCTAATTGCATTTCTTAATTCCAAATGGAATGCGACTAAGTCAACCAATCACACACGCACCATGCCATGTTAATCGTCTAGAAAAGCCTTCGTCACCATTAAAAAAAAAAATTGGAAAAAAACGTGCTCCCGCAGGGATTTCGAAAGATTGAAATGCGTTTTCTACAAAACCCAACCCGTATGCGGGAGCTTAATAAATCGATGACATAGTTTTCGATACTTTCGATACCACCACACAACCACAAATTCAAAGAAAAAAAAAACACTAATTAATTATTTAGCCCTTTTTTCAATGAGGCACTAAGAACCTTCTAATATTGAAAATCTTGTTTTCCAAATCAATTATGCGCAAGTAAATACAGTCATTGCCACATCCACCCACCCACTGAACGCAGCACATTAATCAAACAGCTGTCATCTGTTGATGGCCGGTTGTACTCTCGTTGGAACATCTTAATAACATACGAACTTCGTCAGTCGTCAATCGTCGCCAGTAGTGTCAGTTTTTGCGAACGCACCCCCATCTCAATCAATCATTTTTAGGTCGGAAAGAGAGTCAAAGTTGAAAATACGCCGCAGTATCTACTCGAACAACATTTTAATCGACTCCTTTGAAAGCATTTCAATTCAATGATAACAGTAAATGGGTCATCATCATCAATCAAATAAATTTTTGCAGATAGAGATGGGAGATATATATGTCATTCCATGTACGAATGTCATTGCAGAACTGTCAAAGTTGCTCGTCAGAGCGAGAGAAAGAGTGTGGGTCCGTTCAGTGACACCATAGCGAAATTTATGCACCAAACGACAATGTCCAAGTTCTCCGTTTGAGGGGGAGTAAGAAGATTTATTATGGAACATCAAAGGCGTCATCAAGTCAGTAAAAAAATAACCAACAACAAAATAAGATCAAATTTTATCAAAAGAAAACATAACGTAAGGCCATACCCCATAATGAGGGTAATCAAGTGGCAAAAGCGACATGCAAATGGCATCCGACGATGTATAGAGATTAAGGAGCAAGACACTCGCATAAATCTTAATCCCATTTATGACATACTCGTGCACTTGGACTGTCAAGTGTCAAAATAAATGCGCTACATAAAAATATATAGGTACTTACCTACGTTTGTCGTAAGTCGTGTCTCGTAACGTAGAACCGGCGACCTAAAGGAAACGAGGTGAATAAATTGTGTGACAGCGGAAGCAAAAGGACTGCATGATGTACTACTACTCTGGACATTTATCATAATTCTTTTTTATTTTTATATTAACGTTGTAATGGGCTGAGTAGTAGGTCTAGATACTTTGAGTATAAAGGAAATGGCAGCGACGAAAAGGCGAGCACTTACACTTCCACAGTATAGCAACTTTTCTTGCGGATAATGATAGTCGAGTTAAGCTGGCGGAAAATGCCAATGAAATGAAAATAAATTGTGCAGGTATAGGCTTATGCTATATAGCTGGTTAGTACTGGTTAGTATATGATGGCATATTTCTGACATCTTGTGAAATGATATTTGTGACAAACTGGATACCAGATGGGAGATAGAGTGGAGCTTCAAAAAGTATCCCGGAATTTGAGAAGAAAATGCATTTTTAAACGGACAAAGGGCAAAGAAACTGTGGAGATTTGTCCGAATCTGAAACAGGCAACTATTTGAATCCAAAAATGGCTTAAGACCTACACTGGAGACTCTTACAGAACCACTAGATCTGATGTGGAATTTAGCAGTCACTGCAAGATTTCGTCTTGGTCTTAGAAGAAGGGGCTAGGGGCTACCCTGAATTGGTTTGGCTGAACATAGGACACAATAAATGTATGTAGTAAATTTTGAAATGGATACTACTCCTAAATATCGTAGGTATGAGCAGAAGAATAAGGAGGAACTAAGTTAACATGAGTTTCGAACTATTTTTCAGTCATTCATTTCCTTCCAAATTTAAATAATCGGCCCTAACATTACACCGCGATCTTGTGTCCTCTTCAAGTCCTAGATGGGGAATTATCTCTCTTATCATTATTCGTGTAGTTATAGTAGTAGTTATAGAGCGCTACTAGGTTAGAATCTTCGGGGTCGTAGCACCTCACCTAGTACAATATCCCTAAGAAGTAGCTAGAATAATGAGTGCTATAAGTGGCAAACTCTCTGCTGTAAGTTGGTATTTACCCAAATATGTTACTTGTTTCTTTTTTGGGTTAGTGCCCAACATCCCCCTAGACTCTGGGGCCTATGGGCCTTCATCTGAAAAAAAAACTCAATTTGTTCATTGACTTCCAGTTAGGAATCCAGTAAGAATGATGATGTTGTTTTTGGCAACACTTTAAACTAACTCTGTATCTCTTCAAATTCAGTAGTCTACACACTATCATTTCTGAAATTACATTACCAGACTATGATTTCTCATCATTTCATTCTAGGCTATCATTCCAGGAATGACATTTTTTCGATGCAAACTTTACTTGTGAAATATGCCGAATGATTAAATTTGCTTACACATTACGTATCATTAATTCATCATTCTCCGTCATTCTAGCAAAATCGACGAAAAATGTCAACCCTCATCATTTTCGCCATCATTCCAATAGTAATTTTTCATTCCAAGCTATATACTGTTATTTTTAAATAATTTCAGCGAGAATGTCATTTCAAAAATGAAAGTGGGTAGCCTACTTTATTGATTCACAGAAGTGTCTGTCTTGTATCTAGGACTTAGTACATCCTGTACCCTTCTGCGGTATAGGGGAATATAGAACACAAAAGGAGCTCCGAACATTATAGAAGACTTGCAAGACTAAGGGCATAGCAGCCCCCTTCCTGGCTAGTTTGTTCGTCTTTTCGTTTCTTTCTATCTCCATATGTCCGATCCAGGTACCCAGTAGATTGTTTCCTTCTCCCAGTCTGTTAAGTTTGTCTAGACATTCCCAGATTTGATGTTTTCAACTTGCCCCCCTCAGACCCCCTCCCATATAGTAGATAAACTGGGCATTGAGCAATATAAGCGGACCATATTCTCATCCCCTCCGTAAACCAAATAACACACAACGCCACAGATAGCATAGACCTTTTTCCAGAACTCATTTCTGTCTGTGTGCATTATACTTGAAGGATCGGTTTATTCAAGTTCTATCCTACAGCAATGATTTTTAAAAATAGAGTACTTGATGGTAGAATAAGCCGCTCGACGAATATGTTAGTGTGTCGTTCTTTAGTGAATCATTCAATTGAACCACTTCATTAAAAAAAACTCATTTTTCGATTCATTCAGTAAAATCAATTGCTTCATTTTCTTTGCTCTTATTGGCTTCAATTCTTTAGATTGATTTTTTCCTTAGTATACAAATGTACGTAATGTATGTTCCTGAACTCATTTCACTTCGTTCATTTGTTTTATATTTTTAAATTGTAAAATTAATGACTTAGAAAATGAACGCTTTCGTGAACGCTTCATTTGTTTATTTGCTCTTAATCATGAATACTTTGAAAGTATCATGTGACACAGCACAAGCACATGAAGAACAGCCAAAAACAGACAAATGGATAGATCGATATACTGGAGATTTATTTCGACGTTTTTCTAGTTGCTTAGAAGGTAACGTGCTTTCGTTCGTCCTCAATGGGAAAAGAACGCTTGATGAGGAAAAGTGAAAAACTTCAGGAAAATTAGAGATGGATTTTAAAATGTTTATTTACCTAAGCTTATCAATTGGAAATAGAAGTAGAAGAAGTTTTCGGTCAGTACTGGTGGTCATGCCTCCATATTTCAGTTGAATGACTTTCTTATTGCTTACGCAGGTCGATTTTTTTTGACATCTAAAGCAGTTGGTTAGGTTACAAACCTCTCTGTCTAGACACAAATATACGAGTACAACCATTAAGCTAAGATTATTGAAGCATAAATTCACAACAAATCTCTTCCTGCATATCTTAACAATAATTCGACTGAATACACATTTCGGTCTTCGGATCGTTTATCTGAAATATAATGAAATTCAAACTTCAACCGACGATCAAGTTTTATAACTTTCCAGCAGATACTTTCAAACGATTTATGGGCAATAACTTGCTGTCCAAAATGTAAAACGTTGCGAACATTAATAATTCGATATCCAAATTCACGTTATAAGAGTGGCTTGATCTCTCCCCCCTCCCAGCGCTTTGCATGCTTTGCAATAACAGAAATGTTTTTTTTTTTTTAAATAAATTTAAAACACCAGACTATAAAAAAGTGACTTTAATTGTTTTCGCAAAACAAACAAACAAAATTATTTAGCACAATCGTAAACATGTCGAAGCGTGTGATTGAGATGATTTTAAGTGATTCACTCGATTGGCGAATTTTATGTCAAACATCGAAGTTTTATTACTCACACACATCGTTTTCCAAGAAAACCGGAAATCGGAAAAAATGACATTTAAGATGTGTGCGAAATGTTTTCGTTGTGTGTCGTTATTCAAATTGTAAACAAAAATATGATCAGGTTAACGATTTTCGTCGCATGGGTATTTAGTTACAAAATGTAGAACGCGGTCATGTGAGATGACATCTTGTAAAAGTAATGATGTCCTAGTTTTCTGCTGCCAAACTAAACAAAGTAAACGAAGTCATAGTTGCACTTAAATTAGTCGCAAAAAATGATGAAATACAGTAGACTCACGTTAGCGTGAACACCGGTTAATGTGAACTCTGGATAACGTGAACGGATTTTTTTAAACATTGATATCTGTGAAACGTGAACTCTAAAACGTGAACCAGAAATTCCGCTCCAAATAAATGTAAAATTCAAGCAAGATGCAACTTGAAATTTGTTTTCTCACTTCGTACAGGTTTTAGTTATTTGCGTATTTGCGTAGGTGGGCTATAAAATTGATCGTTCCATGTAAGGAACGAAGATATAATGTCTCTAATGCCCGTTTTCACAGTGCGAGCTTAAGTGTCGATCCAACGATAATCTCAGGATTAACACGAATTGCGTTTTCACAGTGCAGGCTTAACGCAATACTGCACTTAAGTAGTGTCATAACTTAAGCCACCGACTTCCACGGCTTAAGTATCGATCCAGAGAGTAAATTGTTGCCGTAAGTGTACCAAAATAATATTAACCTCCAAATACAGTACAGATAACCTACCTAAACAACGAAATGTTTTATCTGGTAATGCGGCTGGCATTGCGACTCTCATTTTATGCAAGTGGAGGGGGATGATTATGCTGATACCTCTCAGGGTTAGTTCTGAAAATTTCCGGAAAGGGTCCAAAAAGGGGTCCCATAAAAATTAAAGAATAAGTCGGGGGTAGGATAAGTATTATTTTATTAATTTTTTTTTTGTATTTTTGTTCAGTTGCTTAAACATATATAAAGCTTATACATAAAAACTCTCAAACGAAACAATAAAATCAGTTCATTTAAAAAAAAGCAATACATATAAAAATAAAGTAACATAAAAATAAGTAACATAAAATTTGGACAAAAAGTTATTTTCATTTTGGCTTTGGCAAACACATACATATGTACTTGTACATAGATAGAAATCGGGTTAATGCAAAGGATCCAATTTCCATGATTTTGAAAAAGGCGGGTCCTGGGGTCCGTGCCATCAAAAAAGGGTCCATTTGACCCCAAAGGATCCCAAAGGTAACCCTGATATCGCTGCTCGCTGCGCTCGCGACTTCAGTTGTGTATCTGTTTCATCAGGATGCACATCGAAGGAAGGGAGGGGTTCGCAATTTTTTTGTTTTCGTCAGCATACTGCTATTTCGTCGTTTTTTGAATTAAAAATGAATTAATTGAATTATTTTTCTATTTCCACACATGCAGCGTCTTCTTTGTCTTCGTTTCTTTTAATTTTCATTGTATTTTTTCTAAAAAGCATTTGGCAAGGAAGTGAAAATTAAATTTCGTTTGTCATTTTGTGTTCATTCACAATTACTTTTTTCCATTAATAGTTCACAATGACACTCAATACATGACTTAAATATACCACACTTAAGTGTTGACTGTGAAAACGAAAACTTCTTAAGTGTTGGATATGTTTAATCCTACTCTTAAATAATCCGACACTTAAGCTCGCACTGTGAAAACGGGCATTGGACTCTAATGTCGCCCAAAGTACCAACATCATAACTGATGGAGAGTGTGATGATAGAGATGTGTTTGAACTGTCAAAAGAAAAAATTAAGCCTAGATAGGGAAGTTTTTGGAGAAAAAGAAGACACAAAAAAAGATGATCGAATTTTTCTACTAGATTCCAAAACGCTTTTTGCTTCATATATTTTGTACATGTACTTATGTAACTTTTTGTTAAAAATAAATTAAAAATACAGTTATGTAATAAATAAAATAAAAATACATAAATAAAAAGGTTTTTGAAATGAATTTCTACTGTGGGATTGATTGTACTGTTCTTTTATTAAAATTCAACATTCGAAAGCGTGAACTGGCTTGATTTTCCAATTGTTCACGTCATCGACAGTCTACTGTTATGACAGTCTGTTATCGACAGTCTACTGTTATGACTAATTTAACCGCGATTTGATCGCTGGGCATTTTGTAGTTTCATGTACGATTATATAAAGATATATTCGATGTAACATTTGTTCTTTTTTTTTTTAAATAAAATCAGAAAACAGTGGACGTTCAACCAATATAACAAATTATTATAGAATGTACTGCCTTTCGTTAAATCGAAAATATCCTTAATCCATCGTCGTCTTATTTAACTAATAATAGCAATGTATTTATTATAAAAAAAGACAAAATCAATTCATTTAGTGACACTAGCTACTTTTTTACACTCTTACTTTACTTTATTTTACTTTATTCCCCAGAAATTGTGAAAATTCGTTAAACCGCAGAATTTCTCCACCATTCGTAATATAGAGCCATCGGTGGATTCGTCATATTGGAAATTTGTTCAAGCGGGTATTCGTTAAACTGGACGTCCGCTGTACTTATTTTTATACGTTTTCAGTTTTTTTCTGAGTCTAGTTGTGTAATTTATCCTTTTAATAGAACGGGATTAGCGCGGAATAATAAACCTATGCTCATATGTATGTATGTATGTTAGGCAAGAGTGCCGGACGGGGATCAATATCTGTTTGAAGAGGTTTATGGGACAATAGAATATCCAAGAATAGGCCATATCGATGGCCCCATGCAAAAAGATACTAAGTGCACTTAGTATAGTTTTAAGTTATGTATACCATAAGAATTCCCACATTGTCTTTTATTTTTCAAATTTTTTTCGTGTGAATCGAACCAAAAACCTTGAAAATAGAGCTATAATAGCACTTAGTATAATGTCTTATGTAAACACTTATTCCAAGCAAAATCATACTAAGCGCTCTTAATATTTTTATCACTAAATTTTCCAATAAACGCATGTATACTATGTTGACATAGTATTTTTTTGCATGGAATTTTTGGAAGTTTGATGCAATAATGTGCCTTTTAGTATACTTTTGTCTGTACGCAAGAAAAAGAAGATGACACTTAAGTGTATCTTAGTATACTCTTCAGTGTATATATTTCCAGCCACATTAATACTAAGTGCACTTAAAATAGTTTTTGATATGTTTTGTTCCGTGTTAAACAGAACTAACATCAAATAGTATATTCAAAAGTTTAAATTAGACAGTCAAAATAATACTAACTGCAATTTAACATAATAAGCCACAATATTGCAGACCTAACTCCATCTCTAAAAAATTGTATAAAAATTATGAGAGCAACAGAGCATTCAGCTTAAAAATCCGTTAATAAGCAAAGAAGTTATAGTCAAAAAACTTTAAACGCTTCTCCTGAAAAATAGCAAAAATGCACTTAGTATCTTTTTGCATGGGGCCATCGATATTATGTTACGGTGTCCCAATATATTATATTGTGTCCCGAAACTCACGCAAGTACATAACATACATATATGTGCGGTAAAGTGTTGGCAACGAAAAAAATGGCAATGCAACACGAAAGTACAACGCGTTTTCATTGCTGAGCAATATGTTAGCAATAATGAAGGTTTAGAAGCTACAATTCGCAATTTTCGTACAAAATATGGTCGAAATAGTAATTTAACTTCATCAACTGCAAAGAGATTAACTCAAAAATCCAACGAGACTGGACTGACCTGACTACGCACCAGAGTTCGTTGAATTTATTATGGGATAATAACAAGTGGGAGCTGATATTTAAAACAAAACTATCTCCAACCATAAGGTTCGTTTTCATCCTGATGGCTTTATTAATCGTCAAAATTGTCGATTTTGGGGTTCAGAAAATCCACGAGTGATTGTTGGAAGACAAATGCATCCAAAACGTGTCACTGATTGGTGGGGATCTTGGTTCTGGAGGCATCATTGGTCTATTCTTCTTTAAAAATGCGGCTGGTCAAGCAATAACAGGTAATTGGTGCTCGTTATTGCGATATGACAATCCAGTTTTTTGTGTCGAAAATGCAAGAGATGGTTGTGGACGACATGCTATCGTAATATAACTTTTCTAGAATGTCTTGATCTTGTCAAACTTTTATTGTTTTCCCGAACCCCATTTGCAAATGTTTGATTATGTCAATATTTCCTTGCTACTTAGTTGATCGTTTCCTAAAACTTAATTGTACGGAAAATTAGGCGCCTTTTAGCTAAGCTAATAAATTTTAAGTATTCCAATGCGTTTTTGAAATCTCAATTACTCGATAAAAGATATCCCAGCTTCCTTATTTACAACTGTAAAGACAAAAAGGCTTAAATTCTACAAAAAGGAAAACACACAAACACGTTTAATGCAAATCCTACACCTCATTCGGAATCAACCGCTATTTTGTTGACTTTCCAATCGCTTAACCACATAACATTTATTTTTTCCACATAAGCAAATACCTTTCCTGTACTGCTACATCGTACTCCATCGACAATTAATCCTAAGTCCATCATCTGTCATCCTAATTGGTCAGGAAAAGTAAATGTATCCACCATTACCTCAGTTTTTACCTATAATGATCCCCGATAATGATCTCTTAATCGAAATGCTCAACTACCCCTGAAGCGCCATGTCAACTGAATAAATGGTTTACGGACTTTTTTTTTCCTCCTCAGCTGCTTGCTTATTCACGATTTTTCCATCTAAATAGACGTTCGACATATTTATCGTCAAATAGAATCTAAAGAAAAAAAATATATATAAACGATGTCGTCATTGGAAGTCTCGTTGTGATTAGCCCAAGAGAGTAGGTCAGGCCAACACATTTACCAACAAAATTTAAAAAAATTATAAAAAAAAAATGAAAATTCTGTTTTGAAAGGTATTCGGAGCCTCAAACTCCAGTCGACAGACAGGGCTTGTCTATGATTTAATGTGGGAACGTGTTGCGGGTTTTTTTTTTCTTTTCTTTTTCTTATTCGAACGATGAACACAGAACAACAGTGTTACGTACGAATAGGTTTAATCTCTTTGTTTGGGTCTTTCTTTTATGTAGACTTATTTCCTATGTTTGTCTTTATCCATGATACACGTTGCTCGTTGGAAGTATTATTTTTATTATTATTTTTGGACAACGACTTATCAATCTTAGCAGTATTTTTTTCTATTTTTATAATTGGTCACGATTTGGCAGGTTGAGCGGGGGTTTTTAAGCGGAGTCTACTTGTTAGTTAGATTTTTTAGATTCAAAAGTATGTTTTTTGCTATACGTAGGCGTATTTTAAAAGGTGTTTTCAAGAGCTTTAGGATTTGATATAAAACACACACAAGTACAGCAACTTTATTCGGAAAATTACTTCGGACATATGGCTAACATGTGAGCGTCTCTGGAACTGCATCCTGGAGCTCTTATTTGCGACCACTTTTTCGAGCATTTCAGTCCGTATCTTCCGAGACTTAAATCGTTATTTGCGTGTCTGCGGAGACCAATAATTTCAAATACCCTCACAGAAAATTGTCCAGCGGCGTCAGATCACACGACTTGGAGTCCAGGCCACAGGTCAATTTCTGCAGATAATGTTGTCATCGAATTCTCGATGGTTTCGCCAGCAGTATGTCATGTGGCATCATCCTGATTAAACCTAATGTCTTGCAGACCATGTTCACGCAGTTTTGATGACAAAATCTTCTACAAAGTCGATGGGCACAGCGCAAGTTTTTGCACACGATGACAAATCAATAAATTAGGATCTTCCTTGTGTAAACAGTACGTTTCTGGTACTATTGCTTTAGGAGTGAAATAATCCTTAAAGTGGTAGCTCGGGCATATGAGTGGTTTGTTAGAGATTGTTGAGTTCAATATCGGCACACAACAACGAAAGACGTATGCCCGAGTTGACTCGTAAAAAAAGGATTGTTTCGTGTAGAAGTATTTATAAATATATAATTTGGTTTATAAATCAGAAGTGGGATCGCCCAAGTGACAAAGTGCTGTTTTAGTTTTATACAAAAGGAACGAATAAATTGAATGGTACAAATAGGTAGCCACTGCACATTGGTGAGTTTCATAAAAAAAACAAAAAGCATGAACTTTCGTAGTTGCCTTGTACTGTAGTCTATCCTGCTGTCTCATTCTGTTTTCGTGTTAAACACACAACAGAACAGAGTGGACGGGGATGATCTTGCTTATGCACGCAATTATAACGGTCACAATTTGCCCCACGTGACTACGAATGAGGGATGAAAGCCAAGGTTACATACATGCAGTGAAAAAGAAAACGAAACCATATGCGTGTACAGCAACTATTTCTTATCTTCTTTTCACTCACAAGTTGATTAAAAATGAAACGAAACCACAGCGTTTATTAAGTCGTAGAAAATAAATAGATATTATACTGGTGTCCTTGTTTCTCGTATAATTGAAAGAAAAAAAAGCGTATGAGTATGTGTATGCAAATAGAAATCCTTCTGGAAGTATTTTTTTTAATTTTGATGTTGAAAGTTTGTGGTCGATCTTTAAATATCAATGCATTTATATAAAATGTAAAAAAAAAAAAGGTTTTAAAATGGAGAAGCGAAGTTCAAAGAAAATATCAGATGCAGAAACAAGCGGGACACAGATTGAACAACATTCCTGTATGGATCTTTTTGGCTGGAAGAAGGAGCACGTAAGTGGTTTGATATAGATCAGAAGATTTGAACTGTGTGGGGTGAATTCAAAGCCAAAGTAGTGTCAGATTTCCCGCGCTTCGTTAACGAGTGTAAAATTATATAGTTAATGGTTCGACGCAAAGAACCAAATGTCTACGACATTGTAAATATCGCCAAAAGAGTTTTTTTTAGTAACGACACCATCATAAAATATATTATCTCAGTGCCACGTGATCGAGATTTTCGCAATTATTTAACTGTGAGTAGTAATAGGTACCACTATCACAGACCTTCTGACGAAAATCAAGGCACATAAAATGGTTGTAAGTCAATGTTTAGTCCGCGATTAATTTGAGCGTAGGCATATAAATCTCTCCTGACCAATTTTAAAACCTACTCCTCCCTAACCCACAAGACAGACTACGCCCTCGAGTTTCCTCAGGGCCAACAACTACTGGAAACAAAATTATTATTTGTCTAACCATAAGTGTTATAATACTGTAACAAGTTAGGACACATTGCTTATAAATGCACGATCGCGTGCGGTCCTGGTAAAAAACGCTGATGACATTTACTTCAACACTCTGACCGAATACACCGAAATTATTTCCAAGAAAATCAAAACACTGCAGAACTTTCTACAATCAGTTTAAATTATATTCAGATAGCCAAATTTCCATATCGGACGCCGACATAACAGATTTAATTACCACCTTGATCTCAAAGAACTAGGAAAACAAATATAGTAACAATGACAATAACCCTGAAGGAGAATACAATAATTCGCTACAACAAGCCCTATTGAGTAGCTTATCATGAAGTAGTTCATTTTAACTCTATAGTCAAAGAACTCTTGCAACATGACATTATTGAAGAATCCAATTCAGAATACTTTAGCCCCGCATTACTCGTTAAAAAGAAAAATTATTCCTATAGGATGGTTATCTATTAGACATATTAACTCGATAACAGTAAAAGAAAACTTTCCAATACCCAACATCGAGGAATTAATCAACTCAATGGCTAATGCTCGAGTTTTTATTGTATTGAATTTAACGAGTGGTTACCATCAAATTCCGGTAGCTGAAAGTGCCACACATTGAACTACCGCAGTCACATCGAAAATCTTGAAAACATTCTGCGAAGATTACGGAATTCGCCATATCCTTAATGCAGTACGAATACCAAGAGCAAATGGGCAGATCGAGAGGTATTTCCAAACTGTGGGTACTGCAATCTCAACCATGACGGCAAGACAGGACAGAAGGGATTGGCAAAACCATTTGTCAGCAGTTCAATGGGGACTTAATTGTTTGAAGCATAGGATTACTAATCGTAGTCCTCATGAGCCACACATAATTTAGCAAATCATCTCAATTTTGATCTGTATGAAGATGACTCCGACGATGGCGATGAAAACATTCCCCTTTCTGAGATCCTTGAAAGGGCTTGCAGCGAATAGAGCAGTTACAGTATTTTCAAACTGACAAATTTAATAGCATCTGTCCACCGAAGACCGCAAACATATGCAATTGGGGACTTAGTTTCGATCAAAGCAGAGCATCCTTCCACTGGACGGGACAATCCAGAAAACGTCTTCCCAGATTTAAAGGGCTTTTCGAGATTAAACAAATTCTCCCAAATGATCGATAGTTAGCACATACACCATCAGCTAACGTTTCTTCGAGACGATATGAATCAATCCATTCCGCCGATCATATTGAACCGTGGGGAAATCTCCAAGAATTCAGCTTATCCGACTGGGAACAAATACCAGAAGAGCAACGAGACGAACCGACCGCGAGAACTAAATACTAAACTAAACAAATCCATTGCAAGCAAATGCACTTCAACATTCCACGAAAAGAAGGAAAATCGCATTTTGAATAATGAATACTATGACGAATTTATTATTTTTTATATAATTATAATTCTGAGCAAAGCCTACTCAGATAAATGAAGTAAAATTATAAATGTCACTATACGCTTACGCATATACATACGGATACGATTCTGAATTGACTTTTTGCTATTTTTTAAATATTATAATTTTGATAAAAGCCTACTCAGATAAGGTACTAATGTTCAAACATACGCATATATAATATACGTACGACTCTGGATTGATTTTTTATTTTTCTGAGAAAAACAAAAAGAAACTAATACATATATTTGAATTCAAACGAAAAGTGATTCGATTTATTTTTAGTTGAACAAAACTGAGTTGATACATTTCAGGTGGTTCGCCGGATTGGTATTATTTTGTTCCAGAGTAACTGCTTACAGGCAGCAGACAAATGAGTATAGCAACGTAAGTTCATCAGTTACATATATTTACATATGTACATATGTATGTATAAACGATTCCTTCCGTGAAGATGAAACGATTCCTTCTGAAAAGAAGATGAAACGATTCCTTCTGAAAAGAAGATGAAACGATTCCTTCCGTGGTGAAGATGAAACGATTCCTTCGGTGGTGAAGATGAAATGAGTCCTTCTGATAAGAAGATGAAACGATTCCTTCCGTGGTGAAGATGAAACGATTCCTTCTGAAAAGAAGATGAAACGATTCCTTCGGTGGTGAAGATGAAACGATTCCTTCTGAAAAGAAGATGAAACGATTCCTTCCGTGGGGAAGATGAAACGATGCCTTCTGAAAAGAAGATAAAAAAATTCCTTCCGTGATGAAGACGGAGTTATGTTAATTCGAAAGTCACACTGAGGACAGTGTTATGTCGGATGGCCGAATGTAAACAGTACGTTTCTGGTACTATTGCTTTAGGAGTGAAATAATCCTTAAAGTGGTAGCTCGGGCATATGAGTGGTTTGTTAGAGATTGTTGAGTTCAATATCGGCACACAACAACGAAAGACGTATGCCCGAGTTGACTCGTAAAAAAAGGATTGTTTCGTGTAGAAGTATTTATAAATATATAATTTGGTTTATACTTGTAAATTTGGCATTGTACTTTATTAACATTTCTTTTTACTAAAAATTTGGGAAATTAAGTTTTTTAATTTGTGAACGCTGCTCGGGAATAAGTCTTTCCAGGATGATTCGCCAGAAACTATATATTAAGATCTTGTCAGATGTCAGATTAACTTTCATCTATCTGAGTGCTGCCGTATTGAAAAAAACACCATATATGTATATTATGTTAAATGTGCGTATCTTTTTTCATTCTTAAGGTGGCGCTACAGTGTGCCGTGTACCAGCGCCTACTTCTCGCAACCATTTTTGTGTGCGTGTTGTGTTTTCGCACGAATGAAAGGGACCTACAGTTTTTTGCCAACTCCGAACGGCGAGTTGATCAGACATTCGAAAGAGGTGGCACCGTGAAAAAATGTTCAGGTGTTATACTGGGATTGAACCCCGGCAGCATTGCACAGTAGTCCAACGCACCTAACACTACACCATGGTGCTCACTTAAATGTGTGTATAGTTGCAAAAATAAATATAAAGACTCGAAATGGAACCGAATGTGTACGGTACGTCGGGAGTTTTTGCTATTAAACAAATTACAGTAAGGACCAAGCCAATAAGGAAATCCAACTTCAGGTCTTTCATTAAGGAATTTCACTTGACTTGACTTTTATAGGGGCCACATCAAATTGAACAGGCACGCAAATAGACTGACACTAGTGCAACACAGCGTCTGCCCGGGTTGTGAAGAAGAGGACGAAACTATCGCTCATTTCCTCTGTGACTGTCCTGCTTTAGGCGCAATAAGGCACAAATACCTGGGAAGACATATCCTATCTGGGTTGACATCGCTTAGGTCCATCGAATTCTTGAAAACACTGGAGTTCAGACGACATGAGGAGCGTTTTTCATGAATCCATATTTGCCTTCTTTTACTTTTCCCCGTTCTTTCTCAGCTCAGTTCCTGGGGGGAAAACAACGGGCCCGACTCGTGGCCTACGTGACGAAGGAGATCACTCCCTCATCTTAACAAACTAACCAACCTTCACTGATACTTTTATCGCACCCAAGAGTAGAAAATGTGAATTACAAGTGAACTACGAAGGCTTCCGCCTCAGCTGCTCTATTAATTGCTAGCTCATTCCGGTTCAATATCGCCAATAAAATGTCGAAATTTAAATGCTTCAAAAGTTTTCAAAGGATTAAGAATAGGTTAATTTTCGATTTAGTTTAAGAATCGTCAAGCAGAACATCGTCGCAGGTACTTTAACCTTTAGAACTTTAACCTTATGGCTATCAGAAATTATCTACAATGATCCAAAAGAGATGTTTGCTAATTTTTCCTAACCCACAGCCCTACAGATATGAGCATCTCTCTATTAGCAGAGATATGGTGGCATTAAAGATGGATTATACGATTTCCCAATCGTATTTACTTTTTCATAAAAGTCATTTTGCATCACACATATGCAAAAATATAACACGCGCTGTTACAAGGTTTTTGGACTTCTTTTTTTCAGCGGTCCCGTTTTCTTTCGAAACCTTTGATTATGTAAATTTTTGTATCTTCATTTTTTCAGCGGTCCCGTTTTCTTTCGAAACCTTTGATTATGTAGCGCGACTTAAGGATAATGGATTCGCTTCTTCTGTTGCCTTTTGAAGCTTTATTAATCGTCGATTTTTTAAAGTACAAAGCTTTCCAAAATTGGAGCTGCATATTCCAGACAGACGTCGCGTCGCTATTTAATATTTCTCCTCGTTTTCGAAGACGAGAAGCAAAACAAAGGCCCACACCACATACCCTCTGATAATCCACTTCTGCCTGTTCAAAGGTTATTTTTGATATAACTCGCTCTTCGATTTTGCACTATAAGCCTCATATGACCGCTACCTTTTAAAGATGCCATCTGATGTCCCTAATGACATTAGAATATTTAAGTATACAATTTTTGATTTTTCGCTTCCAGATGCTCAACAGCCTTTGACGTGAATTTGGTCAACGAATTCATTTTGTCGAATCCTTAGACTTAGCGGCAGCTAACCAGAGCTCTGCAGCGAGAAGCTTAAATCTAAGAACTCAGAGTAGAAAGCCGATTCTTACATGTGTCTTAGAACAACAGAAAATGTTAAAAGGACGTGCGCCTGATGTAAGTTAGATCTCTTTTGAGACCATAATTTGTCCGAAGGTTATCTCCCTAAGCGCGGAATTTTCGAATGGAAAGGTTTTCGCAACGATCGGTTGCTCATTCTGTATGGTCAAATATAGGCAATTCCCTCCGTCCTTAGGACTAGATTTTTCAAAGTTTTTAAAGCCAGTGAAGGTGTAACACGATGATAAAAGAGGTTTGAATCTGCTGTTTGCAGATATTTGTCATTCCAAATTATAAGAAACCTAAAATTATTCTACATTCTGTACCTATAGTTCACATTTAAGTGCTGCCAAGCCACATGGTGTCTACATTCGCAATTAACTAAAAAGGTTAGCAATCAAATTTCATTACCTTATTAAAACTTTCAAAACTACGTAACATAAAGATCAACAGAAATATGTTAACTTTGAACCTGAGCAAAGCGTGGTTATGGGCGCAGTTTACACTTTTTACAACTACCTGCCTTAAAACTTGTGCTCTCGATTAAATATTCCATTGACAAAAGAGATTTCCAAATTGAAAAACAGAAGTAAAAACATGGTAATAAGCACGCACATATTGCCCAGACCGCCCTGACACTCAAAACTCCTAATGACTTCTTAACTTCTAGGTCTGTCATAATCATAAATTCATATCAAAACAAATTTCACTTCACCTCTACCCTATTACATAATTGAAAGTTTATTACTCAACGTGACCATAAATCAAAACTGCTGCTCTGAAAGATTAATGTTAAAGTTTTCATTTAATTTTTCACCCAAAGTCGTATATATGCTGGTCTTTGTCTATTAAATGCAGACATTGGCACCTCACTGCAGTAGTTGCCGAATGAAATGACTGATAATTAAAACAGTTGTAGGCCAATGAATTAATTTTTCAAATAGTAAACCTTTTTGTTTCCTCCTTCTTTTTTTTGTTTTGTTTATTTTGTGTAAGCATAACCATAACCATTAAAATTAATATTTAAATTTTTATTTTTATGTACATGCCTTCATTTTCCATTCATGGAATCAATTAATTTTGTTTTGATTCATAAAGCCTAATGGAGTTTTGTGTTTTTTTTTTTGTGAATTTATGTCATTAAAAAAAATCAATTTAAAAAAAAAATTCCCTAATTTACGAGCGCAAAAGCACGATAAATAATTTATAATAAAAGAAAAAAAAAAGTTAAAAATCATTAAAAAACACAACTCTCTTCACATAAACAAAGTCAAATATTTGACATCTATCTACCGACTTTAGGGTGCTCGTTCTGTCACATTTTAATTGATGGCGCTAATAAAAAATTCAAAAAAAAGGGATAAAATTCCAAAATTGTTTTTATTACTTTTTAAATTTAACTGATTGGAAATAATTGCTCGTTTATATTGATAAACAGAAAGTAAGGAAATATAACTGGTTTAATCATTTTTTTTTAATTAGAAAGTGTCACAGTGAGCAGGAGCGAAGTTAAAGTCAGAATCAGATGACAGCTTCACAATGCATTTAATCTACTTTTAAAAAAAATTAAATATTTATATCCGTTAGTGGAAATGATTTACTACTTCCTTCATAAAAAAAAGAGAATATAAATCAAACGTCGTTCTAGGTGAAGACCCAAAACGTATCTGCAAAAATCTGTTTTTAACGTTTCTCCTCGTTTTCTTCTTTACAGATCCATCCAAAAAAAATAACAACAACGATCCCACCAATACAAAAGCAAAATAACACAAACAAACATACTGAACTTGAAGTAGAGACTCTCAACTCAACAGAAAACGAACAAAAAAATGATCGTAAAATAGTTGGTTGGTTGGCTGATGTAGAGAACGTGAAACCAATCGAAGACCAATCAATCCATCTTCAACATCGCATTCCAAAAGATAAACGTACTGCGGCAAGTTGAAGAAGAAGATTCATCGTCGTCACCGCGCCGGTTCTCGTCGTCGTCGTCATAGTTCATCCATGAGAAGTGATCGTCGCTGTTGTCGAGTTTTAATTTATTTTTAATTTAAATTTTAATTTTATTTAAAATTAATTTTGTGAAGAAAATAAAAGAAAAAAATGTCTGTTTAGTTAAAAAACAAAAAAAAAAAAAAAAAATTTGCGCGTATCCTTTAAAATCCCCGTCGGTATTTTGAAAGAAAATAAAAAAAAATGGCCGTCAGTAATATCGTATGCGAATGGTTACGTGCCCTCGGGCTGGCACAATACGCGGAAAGTTTTCTCGATAACGGTTATGATGATCTGGAAATTTGCAAACAAGTCGGTGATCCCGATTTAGATGCAATCGGCGTAGAGAATCCGTCACATCGTCACAAGCTACTCAAGAGTATTCGGCAATTGCGTGAAAAAGGTGCGGCCAGTGTTTATTTCATGCTTAACGATCCGAATTCGCTGTCTGGGAGTACGGAGATACTATGCGAAACGCCACCCAATGAATTGGAGTTGATACTGCGGGAGCAGTTGGAAACGGACGCGATACGATTGACAGCCCATCCATATTCTACACCGGTAAGTTGGTTGTTTTATGTACTTATTTAGGAAAACATATTTGCAGTTCTAATGCTCGTTAAGTGTTAAGCCTTAGGAAATAAAAAAGTTCAAATCCAACTTTTATATCCTTTAGAAAATCTAATATTCAAAGGGCACTCGTACTCACACCCGTGCACTCTCAAAGTCCGCACATGGGGTGGTTGTACTTATGTATTCTTAAAGGACATGCATACACATACATACATATCTTCTTATAAGAGCTAGAGAATCTCTGTGTGATGTTTCGTTTGTAATGACTACGTGCCTCATCTTAATGACTTGGATGTGAAAAGCGCGATAAAAGGGAGAACCTTTTTTGCGCGGCGCGCAAGTACCACCGCCACAACCGCATTTGCATATTTAATGAACTTTATTTGAATTCAATTTCCGCGTTCTTCATTATTTATTTTTTTCTTATTTCTCTTAGTCGCTTGTTTTGTTAGATAGCGTGTGCGCATTGTCCTTTGTTTAATTTTGGTGACTTTAAGAAGTTTGTATGCGGCAAACAAGCGCGGGCGGAGCGGGGACAGAAATCGTGCGGAAGATTTAGGGCGATTGCTTAAGAAGCCAAATTCAGAAGATGAGTTCTCCGTTATATGGTATGCAGCAGGGGATAATGAAGCAGTTTTCTGAAAATGTTCATATCCTTAATAATTCCTTTTATTTTCTTATCTTATTATTGTTTTATGTATCTTCATGGTTTCTTGGGTCTTCTAGTTGACAAGCTGACCTGGGGGTTATCTACAAAGGACTTCCATATTAGTTCTGAACTCGATTAGCTACGATTATGATAGGATACCGCATTTTAAACCTTTCGTGAAGCGTAACGAGAAGGAGGTCTTTTGTGTTTTTTTCTTTTTATTATAAGCTCTTTATAAACTTTGACCACTTTTCCAATCTCAAACACTTCAAGAGTTCCAATGTAGTCTATAGTTCAAAGAAATCTACAGAGGGTAGAGCGCGGGAATTTCCGCGTATAAAGTAAACCTCCAGACATTCACACGTTTGACGAAATAGTACCTCAGAGTTAGCAGGTCCTTTTGATTTCTAGAGCTATTTTATCACGGCATCAAGTCAACAGCTTAAGAGATCCTAAACGCGTTTTTAAACTCTTGAGTGTATAAGAAGGCTTCAGAGCTAATACAAATAGAATTTTAACATTTTTTCAGAGTCCTGTAAGTGCATCAATGAAGAACCCTCCTTGGCGTGTTTTGTCGTCTACATGTCATTCTTATGGTTTTTAATTGGGAAATAAGAGGCTACGAAGGGCCATAAGCTCCAAACTGGGTATAGACACCTCACTCTGAACAGAACAAACCTAGTTCTGAAAAGAAATGCTGACGGTCTTAGTTATTCGGTAAAAGCTTATATCTCAGACAGTCTGCTCAAAATCCACGGCAATCATGCAATTTTTTGTATGCAAACCTGTGGCATGCTATATCTGTATATCTGCTGGAAATCTCATTTTTAAGTAAGGAACTTTGGATTTCGAGGGGACTACTATTCCATCTTAGTTGGTAAAATGTGTTAGAATACAAAGCAGCAGCAAGATGGATAAATTAGGGTAAATCAAAATGGACCTTTATGGCCTCTCAGTGAAATTGCACTTGCTGCAAATAATCTTCCTAACTTAACTTTTCCTAGCATAGCAAAGCTTGGTCAATAAACAAGCTACTTTAGACGAACAGACATTTCGCCTTTTATCAGAGCGGTAGAGCAGACTTAAATACTTTTATTTATTCTGAAGAACTAATGAAAATATCCCCAGAAATGACATATTTGGGAGAACTACTAGATAAGTTGCTGGGACCCATTTAAACACCCCTTTTTGTTACAGAACAATCAGAATTTTAGATTCCCGTCATTTCCAGAAGCTTATGATTTACAGTAACTTAAGAGCAACATCAAGCATCCGCTGGCATCTTGGAGCACTTAATCGTCAAAGATTGACCTCTTCATAGAAAAATTAATAAATGTATAAGGCCACTACTAAGATACGATCAATCGAGGTACGGTAGAGATGTACAGTTAATAACAAAAGTAAGTATACAGTACGGTATACGAAGTTTATTTAACGAAAACAACCACTCAAATAAATTTAAACCAAATAAGTGATATGTATTTTTTTTAGAAACTATTATAGGCACTTTATATAAAAAGTAAAATTAACAAGAACACAAAACAAAGTAAGAAAGATATTAAAATTAAGCAACATTCATAAAAAAAACACATCACAAAAGTAAGTACCTATATAGGTACCTCAAAGAAAAAACAAAAAAAGACAAGATATTGAAGTAACAAAAGAAATTAATACCTAGCAGGATTTCCTTTAGAGTGAATAACAGCGTTTAGACTAGATCGTATTGAATTGACGAGCTTTTGGGTCACGTGGGGCCTATTTTGGCCCATTCTTCTTAAATAATGGTTTCAAGGTGATTTTTCGTTCGAATATCATGTTTTCATATTTAGCGTTTGAGGTGGTCCCACAAGTGCTCAATAGCATTCAAGTCTGGTGATTGGGTTGGTGTTTTAAGCTGGCTGCGTACATGGTATAGCAGCCATTCTCTAACTATTTGATAACTAAGCTTAGGTTCATTATCTTATTGAAAGAGGAATGACCTTTCCAATGCCGATTTCTGCGCACTCTGATAGAGATGGTTTTTGAGGATATTTAAATATTCAAAATGATTTATGTTACTTTCTACAAACACCAAATAACCCACGCCAGAGGCCGCCATACACCCCCAAACCATTACGGAATCACCACCATGTCTTATGGTTCCAGCCATTTTCCGGATTCAACTTTGTTTTCGGTATTCTCCTTATGTTGATGAGCCTATCCGAACCATAAATGTTGAATTTGCTTTCTTCTATAAATATAACTGTTCCAAAAGGTAATATCAGACGTTAGATGGTTTCTGGCAAATTCAACTCACTTTTTACGATTCACATAGCTGACAAAACGTTTTTTCCTGATAGATCGACCGTTATACCCAACATCGTGCAAGACACGGCGAATAGTTTGGAGCTTGCACGGTTTTCCTGCTTCTTTGGTGATTTCTGCTTGTAGTTTTGGGATACTTTTTTTTAGGATCATTCAGACAATAATTCGCTTTTCTCCTTCAGTAAAGGTACAGGGGCTTCCACTTCTAGTCCGATTTTCTTTTTTACCGGAGGTTTTATTTCTTTCAATTTTTCTGTTTACCGTTGCAGGGAACTTGCCGACTAGTTTCGCCACTTCTCTCCTCATTACAAAATGTTATCAACAAAATTATCAAGGTCAATAGAGAGCTCTTTTCCACGCGGTGCCTTTTCTGGTTGACGCATAGAAATGCGTTAACGAAATTATATAAACTTAGTAATTTCTACTCATCCTATAAATATCTAAAACAATTCAATTGAAAAAGAGCAGATTTATAACACTAATGTCGATTTCGATTGGGCAAAAAAAGCACTTTTTTTTTCATCTCGAGCAATTTTTATCGCTCTAGTACAATTTTTATTTTCCAACCGACCAAAGAAGCACTTTTTTTTTGCTCTAGATCCATTGTTGTAAATTTCAGATTCAGCTCGAGATTTACACCTACTTGCACTAACACCAGCAGATTTTATATGAAATGTCAACGCAGTACATAAAAATAAATATCAATCAACAAAAATAATTATCAGAAACTGTGTAGAATATTTAGAAAATATAAAGAAAGTGCTTTGAAATTGTAATTATTATTTTTCTTTTTCTTATTTATTTCCTTTTACGAACAAGATGTGAAATGTCACACTAATACAATTGCAGAAAAACAGATCAATCTCGTTTGTTTTCCAACCAGCACGAAAAATCTGAAATCTGAGAGCAAAATCTGAAAAGCCCAATCGATAACGACATACATACATAAGTGTTTACTGAACCGTGTTTTGTACTCAAATACCATGAATGTATACTTACTTTTGTGACGTTGTTTTGGTATTTCGCCAGACAAAAGTTATTCTCCTCTAGAACCTAGGCAAGTTATACCGTTATTTCTACTTTAGAGCAACTGTGTAATTGTCAAACAACAGACATGAGAGGTCAGATGGATAATGGTTAAAACGAAATACACTGTTTTCTTAAGACTTTTGTTACACTCACATAGGTGTATACTTACTTTTGTGATTAACTGTATACCAGCACGCGACCAAAGTAGATCTATTGTGCCCCCTTTTATATCTAGGAATCATACAACATTTTTAGAAATTCGATGATCCCTTTGACTGGAATACTTTTGTAGTCTTCTTCCATAAGTATGTGTTTGCCTAGTATTTTGACTCTTCTTTTTGCTAGAGAAGGACACTGAGATCAGGTGATCCGTAATTTATTTTGTTGGCAGAATCTGCAGGTGTTGCTGAAGAAATTTAAAATTTGCTCTGTTCAGTTTTAGGGTTTTATTTAAAGGAACTTTTTTAATCGTTTTAGACAATCTATGTTGTTCCAGTAACTTTTAAGTTGGTGTATTGTCCATTCTGCTATGACTTTAAAAGTGTCTTTTCTTATGAAGCCGTAGTGAGGGCCTGGTCCAGTCAATGGACTGTTGACTTCTTTTTTTAGACAGGGTATCAGCTTTTTTCTCTCATGTCCTTCATGCCCTAGCACCCATATGAGTTTAACTATGTTTTTTTCTGCCAGTAGGTTAAGGTTTGAGTGATATTCGAATGTGGCTTTTGATTTCTAGGTATGGCTTGTTAGAGCCTTTAGTGTAGCTTAGCTGTCAGATATTATGTTTATCTGTGTGTTTTTAAGTTTCTCCGCAAAAGAATTTAGTTACGGCATCTTTATGGAGGGACATATATTTATGACATCTTGGTCCCGCTTTTCCAGCTCCGATTCGACTCATCTGTGGACCATTGTTGGGGATCAGTCCTGATCCACTTTGGGTTGTTTTTTCTTTCGGGTCTGGTCGAGGCCTATTTTTAGGGACATGTGATCACTGGCACTGGTATTTTCTTTAGCTAAAAAACCTTATTTAGTATACTCAAATGTCCCATTAGGTTCCAATCCTTGAATTTGTAGATCCTATGAAGAGCAAGATCTTGTTTAGCTGCTTCTTCCTGTATTGTTACCTGAAGTGTGGTGATGTTCAGTAGACCTTCCAGACCTGCAGTTAGTATGTTTGACAGTTTTTTGTTTAGTTTTATTTCACCATACCACCGATCCGAGTATCCTATGCTAGTTCTAACCACTTGCGTGTAAATCCATAGAACCATCATGGATTAATTTCGACACAATTCGACAATTTGAGTTGGCCACTTTGAGCTTTACGTTATTCGACTAACAGAAAGTGCATTGTTCTGGAAAACTTTTCATAGTTTCGACAGTTTTTTCGACTGGTCAGCATTCCATGACCCAAGTCCCAGAATGATAGCTGTGATAATAACTATCGTCACTTTTGGAAAGTCCTACGAATATTTGTTCTAATTTTTCAAGCTCACACTAACTTCTGTTGGTTGCCATTAAATTCGGTTGCTAAAGCTCTAAGCCTTAACGTTTTAGTGTCACATTTCCACACAATTAAATCGCGCGCCTATTCACGATGATATCCGATTTCCTGCAATTAAAACCGATTCCACCTCGTGGCAATAAAATAAACTCCCAGCGACGATGCATAAATAATGCAAACTGGGCTACTTTTGTATTCCAATCGATTTAAATTTAATTGCCCGCTTAGCTGTGGGCTGAATAATTCATTGGCCATGCGAAAACATGTGCGTCGTTCCTCTTCTGATCCCTCAGCTATTTCATTTTCGAATAAAAAAAAAATTCAATGCATTAAAACAGTCAAACAACACTGCAACTAAGAAAATATACTTCCTAGTTGCGAACCATTCAAAGGCATACACGTATCCCCGGAGCAAAAGAGTGTCAACTGTGATCTTAGTTGCCACTCAACTAATGAGTTCCTGGAGAACTATTTAATTGCATTTCATACTCGAACACTATCCGTAGCACGGTCCCTCTAATTAAAAAATTTGAAAATGTTGTTGATCCTAAAAACAAACCACCCACACCAGCCAGGTATCCTGAATAGTTTCTTGCTTCATCCACCCGATCTTAGCACCAGGCATTATCTGTGGCAATAAATTAATGCAACACTGCAGTTGAACCTGAAAAGATACTTCGTTTGCAGTGCACGACGTACTATATGGGTGCATCTCGCGGGAAATGTCCTTTGTGTGCAACGACGACGATAGCGTGAAATTAAAGCACACGCCATGTGGGTGTATGTGTATGTGAGGATTTAAATCAAATCACGTCTGCTAATGACGACGACTGTCAAACAAGCTAGTACAGTCTGACAGTTAGACATAACCCGAAGATAGCATCGAATACAGTCAGGCATTTGCATGAATGGCGCGCAAACAGATTGTCAGATCGGGCTTTGCCTCTTTACCACTCAATCCCGTCATCATCGCACACTGGGTAATTATTTTCTAATTAAAGACGTGAATAATCGCTTGCAACATGAATGCTGGGAATGGCTGGAGCAGCGCCCACGCTTGCATTCGCCTGGCATATGCAATCCGGGATCTGGTTTCTTTGTCGTTTTTGGGGGGAGACTAGCTATGGTGGGCGATGTGAGTTTGTACTTTGAAAGGTTTACAAGTACGTGCCACATTCATAAATAAGACAGAAAAACAAAGAAAAAAAAAGAAAACATAAACAAAAAAGACAAAAGACTGACAGAAAAGGTTGACACTGCTACAAAGGAAGTACAGAATTGGGTGCGACGCGACGGCTGGTTGATTTGTCTTGACTCGTATTCTTGTATTCGTATGGCTATTTGGTGACATCAGTTAATTAAGCCATTGAGGGAGTAACCACGAGTTCATAAATGTAATTTGAGTTTAAGTGTAGGAAGTGACTTTAGCCCGAACAAAATTGTGAGAAATTTGAATGGGAGAAGTCGAGATTAGCGACTTCCCACACGAGGAAATAGATTTCCGTTCTGTGATCCTTTCGGATTGTTCCACCAAGCATTTCATGGGAATTTATTTCATTACCAGTTGACCCCGTTCATCAAGTGTCAGTCAGCGGTTTTTGACTGGGACAGCGCCGGCAAACACCATCCCACATGCGCTGTTGGAGTTCTGAGAAGGAGCTTATGTTTTTTAAAGGACAACTTGTCCTCTGGTAGTCAAAGATGAGAATGACTAGGGATGAACTTGGATACTGGAAACTCCGCTTCAGACTAATCTTAGTAAGTTGGTTCACCACTTAGTGGAACTCTTTTAGAAGAAGCTACAAAGACAGGTCAAGTCGAGGGGTCCATCCATTTGGAAAAGTTGAAGTGAACCAAAAATACAAATCTTGATGGGTCAGATGTGTACAATGGTAGCATGAAATCAACTATGGAGCTATGCACACCTCAAGAACGAGCGGGCATTTTGTAACACAAACTGTTTTGTAGATTCCCAACCGGGTTGGGGTCACAATCCCGAAAACCTAAATCTCGAAAACCCAAAATCCCGAAAATCCAAAATCCCGAAAAGCCAAAATCCCGAGCTGCTCCCATTCAAACGGGAAAGGACAAACATTTGTCTACTTTCCTTTTAAAAAAAAGTCTCGAAAACAAGATCCAGAAAAATTATGTGAAATTAAAAATTTGCGCAAATTTTTTGTCCTTTCCTGTTTGCGTTACTGTTGTAATATTTTGCAATAATTCGCAATGTGCATTCAGTCGTGTTGATCTCATTCAGTTTGATAGCTGATAGACTCGATTTCGATTTAAGTTTCACACATTGGCGTATACTGATCGCTCTTTTAGATGAAGAGCAAATCCCTGAGAAAACAAGCCCTTGACATTATGTATATCGAAAATAATTTGTTGTTTGTTTATTATTTTTGTGAAAGTGAAAATATATTCAATTTGGAAAAGAAAGTCAAGATGGGAGGACACCGTGGTCACACAACGCTAGAAGTGCGAGAAATAGTAATAAAACATTTTGAAGACGGAAAACCTGTGCGCGAAATTGCAAAAATTATTAAAAGAAGTCACTCAACAGTAGGTGATATTATAAAAAGATATAAAACAACAAAATCCATTGAAAATTTACCAAAATCTGGAAGACCAAAAAAATTCAGTGTGGCGGATAAGCGTTGCATTGTAAAGCAAGTGCAGAAGAATCCTCAATTAAGTGCACCAAACTTGACTACAGAGGTTAAAAACTATTTGCATAAAAACGTTCATCCGGAAACCGTTAGGATAGTTTTACGGAAAAACAATTTCCATGGAAGAGTCGCCAGAAAGAAGCCATATATCAACAAAAAGAACCGAATCAAAAGAAAGGAATTTGCTAGACGCCATCAAAGCAAAGATTTTTCGTTTTGGAAATGTGTTTTGTTCTCAGACGAGAGTAAACTTAATTTATTCCGATCTGATGGACAAACATACATATGTATGGAGAAAACCTAATGAAGAGCTCAGAGAGCGGAATTTGCGCCCAACTGTGAAAAATTGCGGCGGCTCAGTTGTGGTTTGGGGTTGTATGTCCGCGGCTGGGCCAGGAAATCTTGTTTTTATAGACGGAAATATGGATCAGTGTAAATACATTCAAATTTTAAAAGATAACCTAGACCAAAGTGCACAAAAATTGGGAATTGGCGATGAATATCATTTTTACCAGGACAATGACCCCAAACACAAAGCTCATAATACTCGGCTGTGGCTCCTGTATAACTGTCCCAAGGTGCTAGAAACCCCTCCACAATCACCGGATTTAAATGTGATAGAACACCTGTGGAGCTATTTGGAGAATCAGCTGAAAAACTTCTCCGTTTCAAGCAAAATGGACAAAAGAGCGTGCTTTGAGATGTGAGTGGGACAAAATTCCAGCTTCTTATTGTGAAAAATTGGTCCAATCGATGCGAAATAGGTTGAATGCGGTGAAAAAAGTCAAGACTAAATATTAACTAAATTTTTGTTTTCGACTTCTTTAATTTTTCTTATTTTTATTTAATTACATAAATCAAAGTCCGATTTCTTTTTTGAGGTGAAATTTCATGGAGTTTTTTTAATTTATTTTTAAAAAAATTATGTTCAAGCGGATTTAATTTATTATATATTTATTATATATTATGAGCCTATTATACAAGCTATCAAAAAATCTATAAAAATAAATTGAATGAGTGTTTTTTGTACGTATTTTGTAATTTGAAGAGGAAATCAGTAAGTGGCCGACTACTTTTTTGACCAACTGTGGATCCTTTCTTAAATGTTGTTTTTCAATCAGACTGGAACTGTTTTGTTTTGTTTTATTTATTTGAAGTTTGTTATTTTGTTTAATATGTCAAATAAATTTTCTTAATTTTTTTTATTCCTACAAACAAAATTTTATTTTCACTTTTGGGATTTTGGCCTTTCGGGATTTTGGCTTTTCGGGATTTTGGATTTACGGGATTTTAGATTTTCGGGATTTCGGATTTTCGGGATTTTGGGCTTTCGGGATTCTGTCCGACTCCCTTCCCAACCCTCAACTCAACCCTAAGTCTTTCGAAAATTTACCAATCACTTTTACAACTCCGTCCTTTGGAGGTGTAGCTCCTCAGCTAATTGACATCGAGACTGAAAGACAGTGGAGTTTCACAGTGAAGGTTTTTTTTTGAAGAACGGATCCAAAGAAAACAACTTTTAAACGTTTTGCTCTGAAAACTTCTAGGGCCTCCGCAAGATGTTTCATGTGTGTTGGAAAAATTTTCCTCATATTCCGGTCCAGCTTATCCTACAAAAGCTCCACTGTAGTGGTTAAATCATGGCTTCGCGATTTCCTTCTGTTCACTATTGATCCGAGTTTTGGGATTTGGAGGAGTGCTTTCAGCATGCTGATAGATGAATTCATGGCCAAGAATGCGCAGACCAGATGACACCATTTCGTGTTTGGATATGAATTTTTCCATATACTCTCTTTTTATTCCGATGATTTTAAAGATGTTGCCAGCTATATCTCCTGCAAGACAGCCCCATCCTCCACACCATTAAGAAATCCCCATGTTTTACAGAACGCATCAAACATTGAGCAGATATTCGTTCTCCTTTCTACTGACATGCCTTGAAATCAAATTTCGACCATTTATGTTACTGCGTCCATTTGCCACTCGGGTACTGAAGCCTTCGCTTGACGGTGGACAGACTGACGGGCTTAGTTCGCTGCAGATTCACTTAAGCTTCTATTTCTAGTGCAGTAGGGGGTCTTTTACGTTTGCTGGTTATGGCCATCCTGCTATCTTCAGCTGTTGTAGTAATCCTTAATCATCCAGCACGTGTTCTGTTGCTTGCAGTTTCATCAATTTCAAAACTGTTTCTTTTTAGTTTATGCTTTCAATCTATCCCAAGACCCTGCAATAGCTTAAAGAGTATTATTCGCCAACCAATCTGAACACGCCTCAATATGACAATTGAGAAAATTTGCACTAGCTTCGAACTTAATTCCAATAAAGTTAGGTTACATTAGGTTAGGTTGAGAAGAGTGTGTGATTGTACACTTGTGCAGGCAATCATTTCCACTCGGAGGCCCAGAGGTCCATTGTGAATCCCCTCATAGTTTGGGAGTAAATTCTTTTCTTCCAAACTCGTAAACTATTTTGTACTCTTGGTAAATGGAGCTTGCTATGTCTACCAAGAATCTATGGCCTAGAGTACGGGGCAGTTGCAAAGTAGATGTTGGATCGATTAATTTTCTTCCTCATTTCCGCAGCGTTGGACTCAGTTTGCTATTTGCTTGATCTATGGGCACAGTGTCCAGTGGTTATTCGGGCAATTAAGCGTATGGAGGATTTATCCAGATGTAACATCGTCATTGTCCTATTAAAATCAAGTTTCGGCCATAAAGAACGAGATGTGACCGAGTCGCTTCTTTCGAGCCAAAGTTGTTTTCAGGCTAAAAGTCTAGGGTTTCCAAACCAAAATACTTCGCTGTCATATCCAGAGTGGACTTTGCTGCAGAGACGATGAATTTTTTATTTGATTTATTTGAATTTCTGCTTTATGGATCTCATAATCATGCAGATTCAAGAAAAGTGCTGTGTGTGTCGTGTACACTCCAGTGTTTTCGAGAAATCGATAGATCCGGGCGATGTCAGCTCAGGTCAGGTAGGATATGTCTTCCCAGGTATTTGCACCTTATTGAGCATAAAGCAGGGCAAACGCAGAGAAAGTGTTTGATCATTTCGTCCTCATTTTCGCAACCCGGGCAGGTGCTATGCTGCACTAGTCTCAGTCTTCAAAACTGTTTCAAGATGTATCTTTAAGTTGCCAATTATTAGTTTTATTTGTGCTCTACTAGATTTAATACTTTCCTTGCCCGTTATGGGTTCGAATTTCTTTTGGCAGCCTTACATGTTTGGATTAGACTCCATATTTGCGAGTGGCGTTTTATAAAAGACAGTTTTGGTTTGAAACCCCACGTCTTTCCGAAAGCCCTCCAGCAGATCCAGAAGGCTTTTTTGGCTTTATTAAATTTCATTTTCCATATTATTTCTCCAAAGTATTATTTTACATGGCCTGAGTTCTGGAATCTTAAGACTTTTAGAGAACTGTTTTACTTTCCATTACTGTCGTACCTATTTGAGTGAGAATCAAATAACTCAGACGGATTACACAGGTCAACAAATAAAAATAAATTTTTGGTGCCGAAATATCGTTAGTGATTTTGTAATAGGTGTGCATTCCCAACATTAAAAATATTTTTAATTTTTTTTTTTCATATAACAGATTTTATAAAAAGTGGGCACCGTAGCGCAAGTGGTTAGTGCGTCGGACTACTGAGCCAGCGGTCTTGGATTCGAATCCCGCCGCAAACACCTAAACATTTTTCACAGTGCCCACCTCTTTCGAATGTCTGACACGCATCAAAGAGTATCATTTTTCACGATTGAGCTTCTCAACTCGCCGTTCGGAGTCGGCAAAAAACTGTAGGTCCCTTCCATTCGTGCAAAAATATAACACGCACACACAAATGGTTGCGAGAAGCAGGCCCAGGTTCACCTCGAGCTGTAGCGCCAACTAAGTAAGTAAGTAAGTAAGATTTTATAAAAAGAACTTATTTTTCTTACTTTAAATCGAAAATTGTGGATGAATACAAGCCGGGGATACCCCAAATTGTTTGTAAAATGTGCTATGAACACTTGAGACAGTGGGTCAATGGTCAAGGAAGCCATATGAGGTTCAGAGTGCATATGCAATGGAAAGAACAAAAAAATCACTTCGATGACTGTTACTTCTGCTGTGTTCATTTGCGTGGCGTTAACGTTAAAAAAATGATTAATCCAGACTTAGAATCGGCTAGAAGACCATTACCATACTCAGAGGAAGTACCTATTCTAACATTTTGTTCTACCCGTGAACCATCATTTGAAGAAATCTTTAATGCGTTGAGGAGCGACAGTGATTTGGACGGAATAGCGTCTACAGAGCCAAAACCTTTAACCCAAAAAGAATTAAATGATTTGATAAGGGATCTAGAACTAGATACCTTAAGAATCTGCAGAAGTATTGGCTTCTAGACTAAAAGAAAAAAACTTGTTGGCGTCAGGTACAAAAGTGACGTTCTATCGCACAAGAGAGCAAGACTTGCTACCATTTTTCCATTCGGAAAATGATATTGTTTTTTGTACGGATGTGCAAGGCCTTATTCTTTACTACTTTAAAAACTTAGGATGTAATGTGTCCATCAAAATGCACTACCTCCACAGTCATCTTGAACAATTCCCAGAGAATCTTGGATCATATAGCGAAGAACAAGGCGAGCGGTTTCACCAGGACCTAAAAACTATGGAAGAGAGGTAGCAAGGCCGATGGGATCGGCATGTGATGGCTGACTGCTGCTGGGGGATGCCACGTGATTGTTCCACTACACCTTATTCACGAAACTCAGGAAAAATAAATTTTTTATGCATATAATAATGTAACAAATGCTGTTTTTTAGGTAAATTTGTATTCGTCTGTACAAGTCAAAATCTAGAAAACTACACATAGGAAATCGAAAATTTTGCTGTTAATTTAATCAGTATAAGGTTCTAAGTTAAAAACAAATTACATCTTCTTGGCACCAAAACCAGTGTTGACCAGTGTTATTTATTCAACCCGCCGTAGGCTTTCTCAAATTCCCTATAAAGTTAAGACATGAAAAATTCCATTCGCATTATTTTGGATGAATTATCACAGCTCTCCAGGAAAGTCCTTTTCGGACAGAAACTATGCCTGCCCTTGTTCGTTTTTTTTTGTTTGGCTTCCTTAAAGAGCTTTCCCCAGTAAACATTCTTTCATGTTTGATCCTTTTACCCCATTATTGGCGTCACCTCTTAATGCGGTCGACTATCTGAAACTGAACATCACCACGACCCATATTCCCACGCTCACTTAAGGCAAAAATGAAAACAAAAATTACTTCGCAACATTCCTGTTTGTCCCCTTTTTCAAATCATGTCACGTAATTAAAAATAGGATATCTAGGTACTAGCTGTGCTGAGTCTATTCCTTTGTCCAGTGTAAATAAAAAAAAAACCAAACCTGCAAAGGACTTCTTTACTTTTTCCCATTTCTGGAACACTCTCTGCCCGACAAACACAAACTATCTGCCTCTTGGACAACTGTCAACTTGTTATTCAAATTGTGTTGTAGCTCTTACAAAATGAGGTGTCCATCCACTGGAATACTGTATGCTTGTCCCATATTCTAGGTACATATACATAATGCCCCCTAAAAAGGGACAAGCAAATAAATGGCCACAAAGTAGGTGGTAGGTTGGTGGGACGTGATTCATTTTGTAATTTGAATCGTGTATGTGTGTGTGTGCGTGTGTGTGGACTGCGTGGATCGAGAATTTAATTGCAAACCAAGTATCCGTAGATGGCCGTAAAAAGGAGAAAATGAAATGGAATATGTTCTGCGAATGCTATTTATCTTTGTCCACAAGAGGACACAACGTGCCACACAGCCCAAAGTAACAGATACATTTTAAGATACGAGTATAAAGCGCGCAATCTAAATCACAGCGGGTGGACGATGAATATTGTATCCGTGGGATACTCTTGTACGCATGCTTTCAGCTACTTTGTCATTTCTGTGATTGTGTTGAGTTTTTTCCTCTCCACATTTTAAATAAATTCACATAAATTTAATGTTGATTGAGAATGGACAGTGAGAGCACATTGTAGGCCTCCGTGTGGGTGGCTTAAATAATGACGCATGTCTTATGCCTTTGGATGGTGTAAAATGTGTGCAATAATTCGCTGGGGGGTGAGATATCTGATGCGATGTGCTGTGATGGTCTATGTGGTTAGTACAGAGCAGAGAAATTGACACTTTAAACCGCAGATAGACGTTACTAATTCACAGAATTTACCGATATCCTACACCATATCACCACTGACGGCTGACAGCTGACAGCTGTACGTACGTGTGTACGTTTTTTAATTTTAAACACTTCCTTGTCAGTTGAACTATCATTCGGACGACCAAGGACGGAAAGGAAATTCGAGTAAAATGAGAAGATGTGGAAGCAGCATTATGAATGCTACGCTTACGATGCACAAAGAAGGATAGTCAAACCGACTATGCCTCTGGGTTTGACAGCTGAGTCAACATGCTTCTTTTTAAAAAAATGTTGCAAATTTTAGTACTTTTTGTTTCCATTATGTCAATGATAGGCATTTATGGGGCTCTCAATTGAGAAGGAGATTTTCTTTAAATGTTGCTATAGCCCAAGTATACCTGACATTACATCACAGGGAATTTCTGAACTATAATACGAAGGATATTAGGTATCTAACAAGCTTCATTTCCGGTCATTGCCAGTTACAAAACCACCTTAACAAGTAAGACCTGTCTAGCGAGACCGATTATAGACTCTGTTTAGAGGATGTCAAGCACGTGCTTCGTGAATGCCTGGCACTTTTCATGGTCACACGGCGTACCCTACATAAGGAACTCCTCAGACCTAATGATTTAAAAATGCGTCAACTTTACTAGAAAGATGATTTGCTCCTTAGACTAATTAGAATCCCGCGAAAAAAGGCAGGATCTACTTAGGTGGCGCTACAGCTCGGAGTGAAGCTAGGCCTTATTCTCGCAACCATTTGTGTGTGCGTGTTATATCTTTGCACGAATGGAAGGGACCTACAGTTTTTTGCCGACTCTGAACGGCGAGCTGAGAAGCTCAATCGTGACAAATGATACTCTTTGATTGCTTGTCAGACATTCGAAAGAGGTGGCACTGTGAAAAACTTTTTAGGTGTTGGATCCGGGCTGGGTTTGAAACGGAGCAGCATTGCATAGTAGTCCAACGCACTTATCACTACACCAAGGTGCTCACAAAAGGCAGGATCACTCATTTAAAAAAAAAAATCTGATAATCTGGCCAAATGTCGCTGTTACCAATCCAAACAAGGAACGTTTGCCAGCGTGCTTGTAAATTGCTGTGCATCGTTTTTCCCTATTGAGCTTGTAAATGTTGATTCAAAATCTTCCCAGTTCCGCCATCTAAACATTCACTAGCGGCTGTTAAACAATATGTCAAAGCGATCTTTCAGTAATCAACGCTGTCAAACAGTTCGAACTATATTTTTTATATAATCTACTCACGCTTAAAGGGATATGAATACCCTTATAATGTTTATACACAGCGCGAGCACATGAAGAACAAGAACGAGAGATAGATAGATTGGCGCAATGATAGGAAACTGAGATGTTATGTAGGTTTCAACTAACTCTATGGTTGGTGTCCAAGATAACTGGAGAGTTGTGTATTATTGAACGTTTTTGCCCTTGGTTATGATTCACAGAAATGTTTTCCAAATATGTATTTCCTATTATTGTTTGTGCGATCAATTTCTTCAGCCATACCACCATCCTACTGCCAGTGTTATGGTTTCGCAGGAGATTTTTGACATTAACTTCTGAAACTGATCAACTTTTTTCATTTCGTGAGAAATAAATGTTTCGGCGACATCTGGAGTTGAATCGTGAACCTTCAGCATGAGAAGCGACGATGACTACCAGTACGCCACAGCCACCCACATTTGACAATTAACGACAAACTAAGAGTGTCAAATTCCTGCGTTACTCAAAATCAAATTCATTTGTCGCTTTACAATAAGAAGTGAAACAAAAATTGACAGGTATTCGAATTACTAATCTGTCATAGAATAAAAGTGCCCAGAACAATGCAAAGCACTAATTTCTCTCTTGAAAATGTTCCCTTAGAGTGTTTCCATGAAAGAAAGTGACAGCTGTCATACGTGAAATTTTCCAACGGCACTGTTAAATGATTTTTGACATCAAAGTTATTTTCTGACATCTTTTAAATTCGAGCTTAAATTTGACATTTCCCAAGTAGATGTGTCACACAGTGTTTTGATTGGAATTTTGTTCAACTGTTAAATATTTGACATTTCGTCAGTCACAGTCAAATCTGAAATTTGAACCCTTTCTGTATCTATTCCTGTCAAACTGACTTTAGATGAAACATAAGAAGCGTTACAACGTTAACGTGGTCACGAAAATGTTATTTTTAACCTCTTTGTGGTCCAATGTCCAACGCCATCGCGTTGTCAATAATTCTTTCCGTATCACATATCCATGTATCTACTGTCCAATAAAAGACACAAAAACTGGATACACACGCGTATTATAGTATCGTTGCCGGTGCCGGTGTCGGATGAATTTTGTTGGTTTCTCAGTGGACAACCAAACCAACTCTATTGCCACTGCTCTGTGCTCCGGCCATCAATTCACATTTAATCAACCCAACCGAAAGGATACAAAGATCAACCGACGAACGACGACTTTTACTGTGTATTCAGCAGCGCGCTCTTTCTCTATTCTCATATCTTTGGTTGCGATTGCGATGAGTTTGTCATTTTGTCGTAGTTATAGATAGTCCCATCGTCTGGCCAGCCGATGACGATGATGATGGCGGTGCGGCGGCACTAGCACCGGCACCAGTAGTGACTATGGCGGGGCTACATCCGTAAATTGGAGATAAACTTATCATTGGGGACAGTGGTCATGTCCAGTCCACCATTTAAGGAGGCTATCATTTCATTATTGCTGCGCACTGCTACTCGTATCGTAACTGGTACTCGTTCTTCTGTGGCTATGCGTTGACACGGCTTTTAATGGTTTATTTTCGGTCGAGATGACAATGAATCAGAAGCCGAAAGGACATCTCCAGTTCTTCTTTGTTTTAGGCTTTTCTTTTTTTTATCATTTGAACACAAAAAGGATACCGCCACCAAATTGCTAAGGAGAAGTACCTGCCGCAGCAATCCATCGAATCGATAATAATTCTGATGTATCTCATGGGAAGTAAGGTCCTTGACCGTTTGATTGGTTCTGTCTCCTTCACTCTTTATTATTAAATGAGGCAATTCACATGATCGAATAACATAAATCGCGTGCTAAACCGGGGGGAAATAATGATGCTCTGACATTTGGGACGTTCTCCAAGTGACACAACCGAAAATGCACCTGGCCGAGCGAAGGTTTGGCACTTTGCACATTTCGATTCCATGGTCACGAGCATGACACCATGTTGATGCCACCTTTGTCGCTGTCCTCGGTTGTATTCCTTATGGCTTCCTTTTTCAGGTCAACAGGAAGGTTTTTTCCTGCGGTTATTGCGGTTCGTTCACAGAGAAAGCCAACAGAAATATGACATTTTTCCTTGGATTCGGTCGCAGCGTGTATCTGTGAGTTGAAATCTAAAACCGGATTCTTTCAATTGCCGTCACCGTTGCACTCTGAATTTGTATCTGTTGAATGGTGGATACAAGAATTTGGGAGCGCGCGTGCAAATCGAGATAAACTTTGGATGACTGAGATATGGTGACTTTTTTTTTCAAAAAATTCGCAGCTGTGCAATGTTAAATTGAATTTGTTCGCGCTCCGGTTTAACTTTCTAAATAGCATTCGATTGGAATTAATTTACGGCATGTTAATGGACTCCGCTGGGAAGTATTTATAGGTACCTGCACCTGGACATGCATAGTTTTGTTGGTTTTAGGTATTTGCTGCAACAAAAAGAAGTAAAATTAATTAATGTGACGCTTGTGTGGAAAATTGGTTTTTCAAAAGTTTGTTTGGATTTAGAGACACACTTAGGCAATTACGTATCGTTAATGGGAACAACATACATGTATGAAGTTTCATACGACGGACCAGTAAAAATTGATTTATTATCTGTTTGGAGACATCAATTAAGGAAACGTGTTGCAGGTAAATTGTGGTTCATAATTAAGTGCCCAAAGTTAAGTGGACATCAGTTATGATGTAATGAGAGATAAAAAAAATTAGCTTTGTTTGAAATACTAATACAGTAGAATCTCGGAAAGATGAACGAATTAAAAACAAGTCTTGTTCATATTTTCAAAAAATGTATCGTTTCGAGTGGGTACTCAATTTTGGTTAAGATGTCTTTCAACTTTTTGCAATTTTCTGTTAAATTTAAACACTTTACTCCGCCTTTAACTGGTGTGATCTTTCCTCCACATAAATTCACTTCACACATGAAATGAAATAAAAAAATGGAAAATCAAGCAGAAAAGGACAGTTTTCCAAAGAATAACGGTAATATGAATCTACTACAGACAACTAAAACACAAATAAAGAAGAAAAAAAATTATGTGTAGAGCGTTCATCTTTTCGAGTATTCAAAAATAAACCCGTTCATCTTTTAGAATACTGCAATGGTGATAAGATCCCGTTCATCTTTCTGAGTAGTTCATCTTTTGGAATTGTTCATCTTTTCGAGATTCTACTGTATTTATGATCGAAAAGTTCGTACTGCTTTTGGTCAGCATCAAGCGCCTTCTCGCACAGCTACGGTGAATGCAAACGATAAATTTGAACGTCTCGAACAGGTAAGTGATGTGACGACTCCAACGTGTGTTTGGGCGACAAAGCGACCTAAGAATATTGCCACCGTAGTTGAGAGTATGACTGAAAATCCAGCGGTGTCCATTTCCAGAGGATCACAGGAATTGGGCCAATCCTATAAAGATCTTGGCCTACATGCTTTTAAGGTTCAGTTGACAGAAGAATTGAAGTCAGTAGACCACACATTACTTAAGGTGGCGGTACAGCTGGGCCTTCTTTGATTGCTCTTTAATTGCTTGTCAGATATTCGAAAGAGGTGGCACCGTAAAAAACTTTTAGATGTTGGACACCCGGGCTGGGATTGAACCTGGGCAGCATTGCATAGTTGTCCAACGCACTCACCACTACTTACACTATGGTGCTCACCAGTAGACCAAACCCAACGCCGTATTTTCGCTGGTGATTTAAAATGACATCTCTTGTCGGAAGACCGTAGTCTAAGGCAACTGAATATGAAAAACCTGTCGATCGAGTACGCCTTGCTTCCTGATAACTCAGTCGTGTTTTGTTGTATAAGCATGAGCTGCACCTACACATATTTATTCGAATTTCTTCATCATCATTTTGAAAAACAGCGCACTGGACGATCCAATAAAGAATTGTCATTGTCGATTCTAACATTTCGCACAACTCTTCAATTTTAAGGACACAGAACGAGTTTCACAGTAATTTTAATATCATGAGTGTCATGTCTAGAGATGTCATTGTGCGTTTTGCAGCCCGGTAGAAAGAAGGGAGCGTGTTTAATGATAGATAAACTGCCTTCAGATATTTCGGAGGTATCAATATATAAACCGCATACAGAAAAATGCTGATATCGACCAGGCGGTACTTGTTTCAGCTAAACATCTTACCGATGACTTTTCAGAGAATTTTAATTAAGTCAGCAACTGCTTGTTGGGACCACACAAGTCAGTTATCAAAGGCTCTCGCACACTGCTTGAAAAACTTAATCAAGATCGCAATTTTTCGAAAGATTTGATTACGTCAAAAGAACCCCATTTCCACATCAATGGCTTCGTCAATAAAAATCACTTTTTATTTCAAATAATTTAGGACAGATGCATTCACTGCGAATCAATATTTGGTGCGGATACTATTTATAATAGCAAAGATTAAGTTTTGTTAAAATTCGTTAATCAAATATGTTAACATTTATTTAAATTTAAAATCGATAATATTTTATGGCAATCTTGTATGTGCGTCTGACCGTAAGTTGTGCCCTTTTTTCACACACGCTAAATGGGTTATAATGTTACACACAGCGCCAGCACTTAAAGGATACGAACGAAGATACAGTCACAATTTTCGTCTTCCAAATTAAGCGACGTTTAAAGCTCCATGACCTTTCATCATTCATGAGTCTGCCTTGATGCTGATGAGTGCTCATATGTAACTTTTTCAGTTAAACATACACCTGATCTGATCATCCCACGGCGGGTGGTTGATAGCCCAGTGTGGATTTCCTTTTCCTGATTTCCGGTGTGATAATGGAAAGATCTTATTATTCAGAAGCTGTGGGTAGAGCCTGAAAAGATATACAAAGTAAAATAAATTCCTGTATAGCGACCCACAGCCGGGCTCCGAATCAGGCTACCACCTGAAAATTGTCGCATTCTATTTGCCAACGTATATGTATCAGTCAGTTCAGGATGTGGCGACTCAAATATTAAATGGCATATACTTGTATGTAGCTTGTTTTTTTTTTTGTATTTGTAGTGAAACCCCATTCCATCTCGGCTATGATACATAAAGGTCAATAGCTCTTTTATTCCCTTACAACATGTGTAGTTAATGTAATAAAATTCATAATTTGTTGATACTAATTGCAAGAATATTCAACCAGATACCTAATGACCCACAACAAATGTCACTGAAATTAACGACCTGAACAATCTGCAGCACATCACTACAACGCTACACCAGTGTTCGTCCCACAATCAGTTAATACTTTTTCTGTTTTGCTTAATTAATACACCCGCCCACAGCAACAAACAATTAAAAAAAAAAAAACCAAAAAATAAATACCAACGATTTATTAAAAATACGAGCAATTTTGGAAATACAACATACCCGTGTCCGGACAATTAACGTCCCCCGCGAGAAATCCAAAACCCTGACCTCCCAAGTCCAATAAAAAGAGGAAACAAACTACTTTGAGTGCCAAACAAGAGCTCCAATTAATGCTAAACCACTTCAACGTAGCAGAAGACGAATAAGAAACACAAAAACGAAGAAGAAGATTATTCAAATTAGTTTTTTGTACCTCAAAGCGGCCACTCCTTCTCCTGGGAAGAAACGAGAATTTATTTACCACGAAATTGTTATGATTTTGTTATCTCCTTAATTGCGGTAATTTGTGTCCATGTATTCTCAGACGAGAAAGGATTTGTGCATTAAAAAAAAAAAAAACAAAATTCGCCATAATTGCAAAATTTAGCGGTTACGGATGCGTTCTACCTACTCACGTACTGAGAACGGAGGGGGGACCGGACTACCGCCGACCAAATTAAGACACTGGCAGCGTCGCCGATTACTTTATCCGAAAGACCAGAGTTTCTTTCGGTTTTGTTTACACGACGCGGCGCGGCGTTGCGGATAAGCAATTCCATTTTGTTGTTGCTATCTAAATGGAATCCATTAAAAAGATACTTTAATGGCAGAACGTATCTGGTTCGGATGCAGCTCAAACAGCTTCTCCAGAAGTACAAGTTGAGTTGGGTGCCATACATAGAAACTTTAACGATTGTGTTAAATGAATTTGTTTAAAGGTTTTATGAGCTACAAAAGAAAAGATAATAGGATGCCTCTGTCGTGTTGACAGTAAAGTTTTAAATGATATACATCTCTGTTGTCCTCTATCGGTGCCTATAATCCACAGAGCTATTAAACAGCCATAAAATGCTTAAAAAAAAAATAATAAAGCAAACATTAAATATTCTTTTAACGAATAAAATCAATAATCATCCCAAACCCTACTGGAGGAGAGTGTATGTATGCTTGGTTTTGTTCTGTCCCCTGATGAATATCCATTGATCCTGATTCCCTGGGTAGTTAATCGTGTGGGTGTTCTTTAAATAAAATAAAGCAATGACAATGGAAACCAGGCTCAAATGGAGATGGTAAATGGTATTCGACTGGCCAAAATAAAAGTAAAACAAAAACGTCATCCTATTGTTCGATTTTTAATAAATTTATTCGCGGAATGCTATACATGGGGTATTTACCTACAGGGTGGTGATTGCTAAATATTTTTTTTTTTTATTTCTTTGATGATGGTACTCGTATGTGGGCACCGTAGCGCAAGTGGTTAGTGCGTCGGACTACTGAGCCAGCGGTCTTGTGTTCGAATCCCGCCGCAAAGTATCATTTGTCATGTAAAGCTTCCCAACTCGCCGAGACGGCAGAAAACTGTAGGTCCCTTCCATTCGTGCAAAAAATATTACGCGCACACACAAATGGTTGCGGAAAGCTAGGCTTGGTTCTTCTACCTAGGACTGCTGAAGTCAAATATTTATTTATTTTTTTACTCGTATGTATACATAGTATTTTTGGGAATACATTTTTTTTTTTAAAGAATATCACAGAAGAGTCGCCTTTTATTTTATTTTATTTTTATTTCCTGCTGAAGCCCAGTATCTCCTGCTCGCGCTAATACAATGCAAATTTGTCTAAAAGACTCTGTTTTCATGCTAAATTCGGTGACGTGAAATAAGGCCCAACGAAATAAGACCAAATTTCAAACCTACAGCTTTCTAAACCTATGTACAATTGTACATATCTGAACTTAGCTAAGGCGGCTAAAGCTATGCAGGCTAACTATACCCTATTAAAGTCCACCCCGGATCAAGGGTAATCGTCGAAGAAGCTCCTTCCCTGGGTTCTAGGCACCAGAATTTCTGGTGCTGCTGAGCTACGTCCCTCCGGATGCGATCGAACACCGCTCTTCTAAACTGAAGACACTCTGTATGACTGTGGTTGACGTCTCGGTCGAAGTTGAGTTGCATATCTGCAGCTGTCCGGATTAACTGACATTGAGCGCATACCGGATTTTAGATTTCGTTAGTCAACGGCCTCTGATTGGTCGAGAGACCCAAAATTGCCTAAACGTTTAGTCAACTTTTTGTGAGGTCGTGCACTGGACTTTTAGGCAAGAAAATTCCCCCTAAGCTATTAGTCTGTTTGAAAAATGTCTAAAACAGCTGATTTTCTGTAAGATTTTCCACTGCATGGTTGTACTTTTTAATTTGTGTAAATGAATTTGTGATTTCAATAAGTATGCAATTGAATTATTGAATTTAATATAATCGCATTATGAAAATCGCAGTTATTTATGAAGGCGTTCTTTATGAACTCGTCGATTCAGATGATATTCTTAGCAGGGTGATGAATGGTAAGACATTTAAAATATAAATCGACGAATGTAAATCACAATTCTCAAACCATTCAAAGTGAAAATAAAAAGTACAAGGACGTTTGTGAAATGTCAACTGTCAACTAAAGAGTTAGTCCAGTTTTGCGTTCAACATTTTAGATCTAGACTATTAGTTAAGATTTAAAATCCGGAACGTACCCATTGTCTTTCATATGTAAATAATTCTCTACGTTAAATAAAACTCTTATTGGCAGTAAGCCATTTTGTTTTAGTTTTCCATAAAGTTAGACAAAAATAAAATAGTAAAACTTCCCGACGAACACCCTGTACAAATCATTATACGAGAGATAAGTCGACTTGGGTACATATCGCTCGAAAGTTCACATGTTTTCACGTGATGTGCATAGTGTGGCGCACTCTCGCTGAAGGTATGCCTCTCTTTATAGAGTGATCTTAACTGACAGCGACCACTTCATATTTTTCGGTAAAAAAAAAAAACAAAATGTCCCTTTTAGGGGCTTGACGCGCATATGCGATTTCTGTCGTACTGCATCACACTTAGTAGTCCCAACGCTAAACATGTCTTCAAGCTGTCATATTTATGCACTTGTGGCTGACGCTGTCGTAACAACTGATTTTTTTTTTTTGTTTTTTATGAGATGAGATAATAGATAAACCACAGTTTACCGAGAAGGTCTTATAATAGCTGTAAAGCATTCAATCGCTAATTTTATTATGTATAGCTATAGACTCAGAGTAGTAGTTCTGGTATCACCTTATGGATTTAACAAGAACATAGAGGTAAATCCACCTACAAAATTTGGCGTAAATGTCTTCAAGTTGTTGGCAAATGCTCCTCTTTTTTAATTCTTATACATACCTTAAAAAATTGTCACGCTATTCTAACTTTTAAAGCACAAGCAAGTTTTTTTCGAAGTCTCTTTTTCGTACCTTCAAACTGTGCGTTCATTTGACTAGTACTGCAAAAGCGTAACGTTTATACGTGTAGTCACGATAGACAGGCTTGGCTTTAGCTAAATCGGCGCAAAACTAGCAACTTTACTAAAAATCAGCAGAGTACGTATTGGCACCCTAGTTGGGGTATTGACAGGCCATTCTGCAAAAGGCACATACTTGTACACCAGCAGATTGAGAATCATCGCCAATGATTTCTGTCACAGCTGCATTTGATGAGGGAGAGGAAGAGTCCCCCTATCACCTCCTGTGCAGCTGCCCGCCACTCTCCTCATTAAGAAACCAAGATTGATACTGGCAGACCTTCAAGACCTACAAGATCAACAGATATCAATAAAATATGGAAATTTAACCAATTTTCATAAAAATCAACTCACGTGGCAACACAATGAACCTACTTTGGTCTAAGTGTATCCAACCGAGTACAGCGGATAGCCACACAATCTAACCCAGGTGTGTTATTTTGACAAAAATATAGTTTTTCGTTAATGCATTCGCTTCACCCTGTATTTGCTCTCATTATTTACTATTGTTGGTAGTCTTTCAACTGAATCATTTTGTTTTTGAATTTGATATCCTTAAAGCGTAGCGCCTCCTTTTTATATTTCCGGTCTGCTCTAATTAAAACGGAAGTAATCTATGCTTTGGTACGCAATCACACTATATCGCCATCATTATATCCACAACCAAAGGCTATTTTGGTGATGTGCCTTAGAATCCCACATCCGTACATCTAACGGGTGGGGGACAATATTTCTAATGAGATAAATAAAAGTTGACATTTTTAATTTGGAGAATGTCCTTTGATGAAAACATGAAAACACATATGAAACGATTATCTGTTTGTAAAATGTGACGAGGGTTAAAGGTTATAGGTACCGAATGTGGGTTAAGGCGTAGCTACAGGCATTGAAGAAAGGGGCAAGAGGGTACATTTTAATGATCTTTTGCCTTTAAGGTTAGTTTATTTTAGAAAACATGGGTCGCTCTCTGCAGGGAATAAAGTGTTGACCAAGTGAAAGTGAACCGTCTTCAAGTCATAAAATAGCTGGTTGGTCTAGAGAAAGTGACACAATTTAAATAGGTGAGTCTTGTGATGCCAAGTCTCAGGATCTAGGTGACAAATAGCAATCTCCGTGGTGCAAAAAATAGGTACAGGATATATTATTTAATAATGTGCTCGGTTAACGACGTTTTATCTACCAATATATTGAAACAAAAGTACATATGTAGTAAGTTATCGGCGGAAGTAGCTCATCCAATTTGCTGCATTAAATCAAACGATATCTACATATATGATTACGAGAAGGGCTGACCATAGATGGTCTAACGTTATAGGACACAAGGTTTCCAAGGCACTTTGGCCGGTGCTGGACCATAGAAGGACCAGTGAAATCATTAGACTTAGCAGGGCACAAATGAGTATAGTTATAGGAATATTATCCGGGCATTGCCTTCTGAGTAAACGCGCCAAGAACCTCAGACTTATAGGCACAGATATTTGTAGATATTGTAATGATCTAGGTATAGCAGAGTATATCGCGCATATTCAGTGTGAATGTCAGTGCATATCACGTAGTCGCAGGAACATTTTAGTCTCCTACTTCTTTAGTAACCTGGAGGAGGTAGGCCGAATCAACCATAGACTCGTTCTAAAATTGTACAGGGTAATAAAATGCTTTGAGGAAATTGTGGCGGCTTAGGTTTTGGATGGAGTCTTACGGGATCGCAATGGACCCACTCTGCTGCCTAGTGTTTTGGGACGGCTCAGACTCTAAACCCCTCTCAACCTAACCTGCCTAACCTAAGTAAGCCCCTTTCAATAGCACACTCCTTTGACTGCGAAAATGGCAACAACTTTGTTTTTTTGCTAATTAAAAGTAGAAATACATAAGGTCAACCTCGATTTTCCGCTACACTTTTAGCGATAGCAGTAGTTTTGCGTTTTGTTGCTAACATCACTTATCCAGTTAAGACGTTTATCTTCATAGTGATTTAGCGTCGGTCATGACTTGACAACTGTTAACTACTACACCTTAATCTTTACAAAAATGATCGATCTTTAAAATGAAACCTCTTCATGGATGACCTCATCTACCATCATAACGAAACATGACCCAATTTAAATGTCGGCTTTATAATTTCTCATTTACCTCGGGTCATTCAACTCAAAAACGTAAAACATCGACAAACGCAAGAGGGTCGCAATGACTCCCCTTATTATACCCCATTACTCAGCGTTTATGCATCCTTTGTCAGAGAGTTGGTATTTGAAATGAAAAATTACACGCAACCTGCCAAAAATTTATCTCAATCGTCTGACGTGAATATTATCTCTCAGGTTACCGCAGCGAAATACCCTAAAAAAAAAACGATTTAACATGACAAATATAATTGAAATTAATGTCCTACTATACTTCACCTGCATTACAAGAATTAAAAAAAAAAAACCCACCTGCATGTTACCGACCACCAGCCGACTATCGCACACCTTTAACAGCTTTACTGCTTCCTTACAACAATCTTCAGCCATCGTTCCGCAACCGTCTCTGGCTCACGATTTATTAATCACCCAGCGGTTAATTTATTTTGAAAGTTGCAAAATGAAAAGCGGCCAAGGCAAATAAAATGAAGAGAAGGATCAGGACGCACAGAGGAAGAAGAATACGAAAGCAGACATAAGGTGACAGGACCACATTAAATCTTAACACAGCTGGCACATCACGATTTGTTTGCTTTTCGGTTGTTTTTTTTCGAGTGAAATAGCTTTTCGCTGTTTTAATGTCCAATTGCCCATATAAACTGGGAGTCATCTGCAATTTTTTATTTTTTTTGTGTATATTCCATAGCAGAACAGGACACTGATACAGACATACTCGTACATTTTCCAATTGAATATAAATCAAGCCTTAGACAGTATCTCAATAAAAACCAGAAAGGAAAACAAAATTCGAGCACGCATCTTGCATGCGGATGCACTCAACCAGACGACATGAAAAAGAAACAAATAAATAACTATTGCGGCCCCTTATAGATGCCCATAACCTTGTCTAAGGATCATTAACAAAAAGAAATATAAAAAATCGAAGAAAACAAACACACAAGTAGATGAGGAGTATCTATGTATCTGTAGCGCGTATCTATCGACATTTAAAGGCGAAAATACCTCAATTAAAAATTTTCAACAGCCCTCACAGTGGGGGAGTGGACATTTTTATTCCTTTTAGGAGTCGGCTCTGTCTTCAGTTGAAGAGAGCGGTGCTTAAAACAGATTTTATGTGTCACGAAATTGGTTGAAATTCGATTTTTTTTTATTAGCTATATATTTATCTATAAAATGGCGACTCTGCCATTAATCAATTTTGATTAATCAAAATTTTCCACGCAGGTGGACGGTTGGACTACGTTTAATTGGGTAGGGTCCCCTAGTTCAAAGCTTCTTTTAATATTCTATCAATTTAAGAGGAGCAAAAAAGGTGATAAAGTAACGCTTTTATTAAATTCGATTAATTATTTAAAGAGGGAGGGGTGATAGATACGTTTTTTTTCACTTTGGGAAAGAGGCGACTCCTCCTACATTGAATATTGCCTTAACTATGAAAATGGTCACGTTTCACGTTCGACTAGAGATAAATCGTTAAATGGCAAATTGAATTGCCGAATAAATTTACGAGGCTAAAACTCAGTTTCTTTGGTTGGAAAGTGATTGTTTTTTTTTTTTTTTTGTTAAAGATTTTATTTTCTAGAAGTGAAGTGGAATTTTATTCCTTCGGATAAGGTAATTAATTGTGTGATAGGAGAGAAGGAAGTAAGGAATTTTTACCACTTTTTGTGAAGGTTTTTCTTATTTAAATTAAGGTTTGTGAATGGAAAAATTGTAAGCCTTTAATAGGATTAGCTCCTCAACAGATGGCAGCACTTTAAATAATGTGGGCAGATCTGTGCAGTGAATACGACTGATTGGCCAAAAAGGCTCACCTGATGTTGTTTTGCTATATTTTTTAAAATTAAATGACATAATGCTTAAATTTTTTTAAATATTTATTTGAACCTTTTTTTTCCATTAATTTTTGAAGATGATATCGGTCAAGTGGGCGCCGCTATTGTTGATGACCAATTGAGCTATTTTTACCACATTTTCAATCATTTTGGTGAAAACTTCAGGATATAACTTCTTGCACCCTTGTTGGATATTCTCTTTGAGAGTTTCCAGAGTTGGTGGCCTGTTCTGATAGACCCGTGAATTCAAAAAAATCCCAAAGAAAGAAGTATGGAGCGGTCAAATCGGATTATCTTCCCGGCCAGTGCAAACCGCGAAAACGAGAAATTGGGCGACCCGGAAACTCGTCCTTCAAAATATCAATTGTCGCACGAGCTGTGTGTGCGGTTGTACCGTCCGGTTGGAACCAGATGTCGTCCAGTCCAAATTCATCAATTTGCGGCAATAACAACTCGTTGATCATGATTCTGTATCGCTCACCAGTAACAGTAACCTCACCCGTGACATTTTTATCCACAGCGATAATATTCTCGTCGAAACGAACACTACGAGGCCTTCCGGCGGTTCTTCTGTCATTTATTGTTCCAGAATCCAGTCGAGCAATGGTCGGGAAATCTGCGCCAAAATTACTGACGAATTATTCCGTAAAGAAATAGCCACGAGTATTCCGCGATCCTGAAGAGTATAGCATTCCATGACTTGTCGACGTGTATTGTGCATCACAGTATTAGGAAAATTGTAGCATCTTCCAACAGGATGGATGGATGGATACGAATGTATATTACAAATGGCATTTGAAATGGTTTAAGGTCCTCATTCGTCAATAGCATGGACAATCACAAACATAAAACACTCCTCTAAGAGGCTATATTTAATAAGCCTGTCATTGTACAACAAGATTGATACAGAAGATACTGAAACGTGAGTTTAAGGTTGCTTTTCACTTATTCTTCCGCATCTGTCCACTTGTCATCCATATAACGTCAAATGATAGTACTGCTCTTTCGATCAGTGAGTAAGAAAGAGATAGAATCTTAAAAGTTATGTTTAAAAGTGGACCTAGAAACAAATCTTGTGGATGTTCGTCTTTGTGAAAATGTTGAAAGGATCTGGCACTCAGTATATTGTTGATCAGGGTTGGTGTCATTTTAAAAGCCGCCACTTTAAGGAGTTTGTTGATTTTCATGCCAGACTGTATTGTACACAAAAGTGAGGCCTTCTGACACGGCTACTCTCATCAAAAAGTGTACTTAAAGCCATCTTCTATAAAAGTTATTAAGACGAAAATTTGGGTAGTGCAGCTTATTGCACGGGGATAATTTCAAATGTAAGCTTTGATCATCTTAAATATATATTCGCTTGCAAACAGGTCTTGGCCAATCATAGATGATTGGGAATGAAATTAGTTTCTTTTATAATTTTCCACCCCAGTTGGTCGGGTAAAGTCCATAATTAGGAGTAGGAGTTACTTTGCGATTTCAGTGTTAGTACTCTTCTAGAATTCTTGGTACATCTAGTCGCTACTAGTACTCTACTCTATTCAGGAACATAGTGATATTTTCCGTCGCTTTTACTGAGCTATCGTTTGTAATTGTTGGTAGTCGGATATATCCAGCGAACTAAGGAGTCGAGAACTTTGGAGGAAGCTTGCCTTAAAGTTCTAACCCGATAGTGCATTATAATACTGCCTTCTAGGACACTATGTATTTGTGAATTAAGGCAGAGAGTTAAGTAAGGTTAGTATTGAAAGTGGCGTAGTACTTAGTGGACTACTATGCATGCTGTCACGGTGACACCTCCTCCATTCGTTATGAGGAGACTGGAAAAAATTGAAGGTCCCTTTCATTGCAAAAAATATAAGAGGCACAAACTTTTGAAAGTATTAAGCACAGAATCGCATACCTACATACGTACATATGTTATATGTGTCTGAAGTACTTTTCATATACATACATACATGTGATGCACTTTACAGATCCAATCAAACGCTTTTCTCACCCTTCAACTGTCTCGGTACTCGTTAGTCGTTGCCATGTGCCGCAAGAAAAGTGCGTGCTTCAGCTTTATTTACTTTTCCAATTGAATTTATTTTTATTTCATTCTAAAAGATACATATAAACAAACTGCAGAGTGCAAGGCAACAATTTCAAATGAAAAATACAAAATCCCATCTTGTCTGATTGAAGAGACTACGAGTATCTACAGTCACCCCGGTGCGTTTCTTTAAAAAGGCGCCCATCAAATCACAGCACTCTGACTGCACTACTTACAAAAATAATGTAAACTTGCAATCTTCTTTTTAGTCTTTGTCCGCCACAAGAAGCTCACTTCTTTTTAGTGCAACAGCAGCAGCAGCAGCATTCTACCATCCTCGTTTTTCAACGAAAGAACAACATCACTTAATTACCATAAATATTTATTTTTTTTTTTTCATTTGTTTTCATTTTCATCTTTTGTTATTGTTTTGTTAATATACAAACTCGTCCATCGACGTCTTACCATATCGTGCACCTTCACCCACCCAATGCTACACCCCAGATTATCTGTGTGCGAGTATCTATCCTCTTTCGCTGTTTGAGATACAAACAGATGAGTGCCCACTGGCTGTGTTCGTCCCCGCCGATGATGATGATTGAAATTTGGAATTGGAATTGGAATGGGAAAACGCTGATAGTGCAATGAGATTTCTTGATTAAGCAAAATATTGCTTTGCTTCGTCTGGACTTGATTGCAGTGCGCTGCTTTTTGAATGGGAAACAATAAAACTTTGTTTGGGATTTTCTTGAGTTTGAGTTCGAAGTTTGAAAAGTTGTCGTTGGCATTTTAAAAATGTTCGTTAGGCGAAAACTGGGTTCAATATCCTTTTTGCCTATTCTTTTACGTCTTCCTCTTCTTCTTTGATTTATTTTTATCGGAAATCATCATCATTAAGACGTTGGTCGTCACAATTGCTGCATTAATGACATGTACTCGTTACTTGTTGCCGTACTGCTGTGGATTGGTTAAGCAGCGTTTTGGAATCGATTATGAGGCTTGATGACGAAACGTGACCAGCGACTGGTTTTGTGACAGCTGCAGAGGGACTAGATTTGTTATTGCTGCACGGGAACGTGATGAGATTATGGATTAGTTTTTTTTTTTTTTTTTGTTAGACCCTTTCCTCGACTTATTGTTATTTTTTTAATACGATTTCATTACCTGCATCTACATGACATTTATACTGGAAATAAATTTTATTTTTAATCGGAATTGTGTTGGGTGGCCGGCTATATTACTGTTTTCAGGGTTCAATATCTATCCACTGTTATTGATTTATGCTGCTAATGCTCGTATCTACCTACGCGTGAGTTTTATTAAATTCTAAACCCAAAGTGTGTAGTGTGTAGAGCACGTGCTTTAAATGAAAATATTGACACGTTTCAACGGGTCATGTTCACAATGAGGATTGTAGTCGGAGTTGGTGTCGATTTTCATGTCGTCAGTATATTGTTTGGAAGCGCCTTGATAGGAGTCGACTTTTAGAAACCAAAGCGGATACAGAAATGGGCATACTAAGTTTTGTTTTTGAGTGAGACTTTAATTGGCGACGTAGTAGACGTACGTTGAGGACTGAGATAAAAATACTGATGTAGAATATGTCAACCGATATTTCTTGCTTTTTTATGAAATTTCTGTCGACGCGGTTAAAGGACACTTCTCCTAGAACTTGTATAACATTACGCTCAAACCAGGATATTGAGCCCAGAAGTTCATATGCAGATAATGGTGTTTTTTTAGGCAACACTCAGCCAGCTGATTATTAAACGGGCAACAGACGCCTTTTTTTTTATTAAGTACCTATTGTTTGGCTTATCATCATGGAAAGATGTATACCCAATCAACGTTTAAAAATTTTGGAAATTAAGTTCCAAAATCAGTGTCAAGTAAAAAATTCCAAATTGTCAAATGTTGTTCAGTGATGAGGCACACTTCGTCTTACCGTGTTTGTTATGAAGCAAAATTGTGACATTTGGATCGATGGAAATCCAAGCGTGTTAAATCAGCTACCGATGCACCCTGAAAAATTTACTGTTTGTTGCGGTTTATGGGCTGGTAGCATCCTTAGGCCGTACTCCTTCAAAAATTAAGAACATCGAAAAGTCACCATCAATGGTGCCCGGCAGAGCCAGGATCAACGATTTTTTTGTTTCCAGAAATACGCGAATATGGTCTTCTGGACATTTTGTTTCAACAGGATGGTACTCCATACCATACAGCCGGTGAAACCATCGAATAATTGAAGGCAGTGTTTGATTGCAACATTATCTCCAGAAATGGACCTTTGGTCTGGCCTCCAAGATTGTGTGACCTGACCCCATTAGACTACTCTCGGTGAGGGTATTTGAAGCCGTTGATCTATTTGGACAAGCCAACAACGTTTCCAGACTTGGAAGCTACATAATAATCGAGGACACTATTTGTGAGATACGACTGCAGCTGCAGGACATTCCTGAGACGTCTTCATGGTAGCCATATGAATGCCCGATCTGCTTACCAATAAATGTGACTAAAAATAATCACGAACGTCTATTTCTATCAAAGATTTAGTTTATTTCTAAATATACGAGTGTGACAAGGGAACTATTGGTTAGGTTGTAGGGCTCTCCACCATGCTCGGTACGATTTACTTAGTCCACCTGGCAGAACAAATGTCCAAATCTATTTTTAGAAAAGGTTAGAACTTTGATGGCTTGTATTAGAACTGTTTAGAAAATTGCTCGTCTAAGTAACAGTTTTGAAGGTGGTTTCCAGAGTCTGTATGTAATTTCACTTAAAAAATAATTGGCGCCCAACAATGGATTTTATTGTATTTATTATTTTATTTTTTGCCGATAATAGCTACTTCAAAACGAATTGAAACAATAAGTGAGAGGAGACAAATTCGACTGATTGGTTTTAATAATTTCCAAGTTTTCTTCTGTGACTGGCACTGCAGTCTGGAATGGACCTGGGCCACAACCACAATAAATATGCTTCTTCAGTTGAACCGATAACCGTTTGATTCCGCAAACTATTCTATTCCGATGTGATGCACTGCCCCCTTATATGTCTTCTCATTCCTGTTGGAACTGGTTAAGGAGAGCTTAGCTTACACCTAACCCATGTGGAGATTCGCCTAAGTCACTGCACCTCATCCAGACCAACTTCACTGAGAAATTGCAGAAGCAGACTAACAGATGATTCTCTGCTGTAAGTTGAACCTTTTCTAGGTTAATGCTTCACATTCCTCAAGTAAGTGTTCTGGAATTTCACTGGATTCATTGATTATCAGCATGTCATGAATTTATATCTAAGAAACGTGACTTCCTGAGATGTCCATTGAGTTTACAGTGAACGCAGTTAGAATGCATTTTGTCATATATTCTGCCCTTAGCTACACAGGCTTTTAATCTCTTCAAGGTATAGTTACCCAGAAGTTTTTGTCACGTTTAGTATTTATCCAGGTCTTATTCCTGCTAGTCTTCGCCAATATTCGGAGCTTATCTTTCATTGTATGTTTCCCTATGTCGCAGAAGGGTTCAGGATCCGCCTCTTCATTACCTTCTATCAACAAGTATCCTGGTACACAGTAACTGTTTCCTTCGCCCAGTTTGTTAAGTGTATCTAGGCATTCCGAGATAATTCTAGCTTGGCTATATTGCTGTGTCGCATCTGTTGTAGTGTTTATCAAGATTGAATTAGCCACATCTATCAATGGCGTTTGGTTACGCCATGCATTCGTTGACTGAGCAAATACCTTTACGTTTATTGAAACCCCCATATCCTTAACATCCTTAACATCTTTTCAAAAGCAATTTGAAAATATCTTATAATTTTTCTAATACGTGTTAGAACTGGTCGATGTTCTCTCCACAACCACAACCTTCAGTTCTCTATCCGTCACTTTTTTCTTACGCTTGTTTTTTGTTTTATAAACATTGTAATCCACTTAAAACCTTTCGAAATCGATTCGTTTGCTGGACAGTATTGGTGCTCATCGCATTTAACTTCATCACCTCAAAACCCTAAGGATCGATGTTCTAAGTGCGATAGACACGCGATGGTATGTAGATACTTGAACATCAAGTCCCTCTTTAAATAATTTTAACATCCATCACATCCTTAATTCAATTCGCCCACAACAAGCACCAACAATCAATAAATAGCTGTAATTTTAATTACCGACACGTGAAAGCTATCTCATCATTTCCCTTACTTATTGGTCACCCCTTTAGCTACCACCTTCCCATTCGACTGATTGAGACTAGACCAGCACTTACAATTGTAATTGCATCGTATATTGATTAAATTGAAAAGGAGAATGAACGGTGCATATTAATACAATCAAATTATCGCATCTCGTTAAGGTGCGACGAGTATATCCTGGAATCATTAAATATCTTTCTCTTACCCACCCGAAAACATTTCTACACACGATGGCGAGCCAACCGAAGTCGATCCTTTGTTCGGCAGGATATGCAAGGACATGCAGCAATCATATATGTATAGCTGACGGAACGTCTGCAACATATGTGCGATTCGAGTGCAATTACAATAATTATTCTCATTATCCTTGCGATAGCGAAGTTCACACCTGTCTAGGGTGGGGGGCTAAACGTTGGAATGCTCTGCTCTTTGTGGGTGTCCTTTTTTTTATTTATGCTCCTGTACATCATAAAACTTTAGTTCAATACAAAACAAGGACTGAAGTGTGAAATTAACGCGTCCATTGTTCGCAAAAACCATTTCCACCCACGCTGATGCGGTTCAGCGTTCAATTATTTGATGCGACGACTACGCCCGTATACCACGCAGGATAGGTGTGTTATTTGTTTGAGTCATGGCCAGTAGTGGGCATCCTCTTTGGATGAATATGGTAAAATCCAGTCATCCACTATGCCACCGTCGGCTACCAGCGATAAATATTTCAACGACCTTTTTAATTATCGATGGTGCTTGCGAGGATATTTTTGTTTGGTGTTATTGTTTATTTGGGTGTTCGACGTTTCAGTTGATTATTGTGTGGTGCGGGATGAGGATACCTACAGCGAATGCGTTAAATTGAATCTGTCAAATGTGCCATTATGTGTGGGGGGCGAATTTAAGTGGAACTTGAGTGCGTAAGCTGTGTTGTGGTCGGGACATTCTGAAGGGGCGACACTCTTATTAGAAGAGTATGAGTGTGTTGGGCGGAAAAGGAGTGACGGCGCGGAAAAGCTCAACGGTTCGGAGGTGGGAAGTGGCAGCTGACGGACTTCCAACATATGTATGTATTTGAAAACTATTTAACGTTATTACCGTAAATGTGTTTTTTATGAATTTTTAACTGGCCTATTGGACCTTAGTTCTAATCTTAAACAGTCTTCGGCGCTAGAGTTTTGTCTTTTTCACTGTCATTCAAAGTACTCTTCCAGTAAAACAAAGTATAGTCCATCAATATATACTCATACAGGATAGACAAAAATCCACTCTGTCAAATCTTGTAACACAGGCAAGGAGATCGCACTATGTGCCTTTCTTAATATTTAAGGTGCATTCAATAATACCGGATATGATTCCAGCTCAGAATCCATGTCAAGAAAAGGTATTGACCTTCCTACTAACCGATGAGTAACAGCCATGCTCGGAAGAAAATCTCCACCTCATCTGGGGAGACTTCGGTTTCAGCCATTTAAAGCTGCCCCCACGGAGAGGTTCTTTCACACAATAATTGAGTATTCCAATGAACTAAACTATCTAGGAATGGTTCTGGATAAAAAAAAAAATCTAAATTGGAACTCAAAAAAGTAAAATGATCAAAACATCAAATCTATGTGGGCCTGTCGAAATACCTGAATGACAACTCCAACGGTTACACATTGGAAATATATGCCCACAATGATGATACAATCGATACTCATCAGTGGTATGGTGGACTAAAACTTAAGAGAAGTCCACCATTTAAATGCTGCAGCTGTTGCAAAGACTGGCATACCTCGGATTACCGGCGCTATACGCCGCTGCCCGACAGCTACCATAGATGCATTGATTGGCCTAAATTTATGTAAAAAAGATGGCAATCCGCAGCATGGACATAAATCATAGTATGTATATATTAAGTATGTATATTCATATGTAAGTATGTGCATAAATATCTGAACTCCCCAAACTTGACATGATCTGCTCAGTAAATGAACGCCTACCTAAAACTTTGTCCTTCGGCAGGAGATTCGATCCCAAGCCGTGAAGCATTAAACTATATAAATCCAATTTCAGACCGGAAAGGTAATAAGCAGGGTTCGGATTTTGTTGACCAAAAAAAGCCAAAAAAGGCAAAATAATACCGCAGAAAAAGGCAAAAAAAGGCATCCTATCCTATCCTACTTCCTACTAATATATAAATGTGAAAGTTTGGATGTTTGGATGTTTGGATGTTTGGATGTTTGGATGTTTGTTGCTCTATAACACTTAAACGGTTTAACAGACTTGAATGAAACTTTCGTGAATAGATACTCTACTTCCTGGATTAGAGATTAGGCTACTTTTTAAACAAAACATACAATTCCTTGATTCCATAATTCGAGTTATTTCAATTTCCGTTTTTATTAATTGGTCATTATTTTTGGGTACACCATTGTCATTGATCGTCACTCTGTTGGGAGAGGGTTGCTTTTGTAGATGTTATGCTCTTCTCTTCGCCACAAATCCATCGCTATCGCTTATTTTTTATTTTCTTTCTACCCATACGCGCATTGAATGATGGGTAAACCATTGCCATTGATCGTCATTCTGTTGAGAGAGGGTTGTTCGTGTTAATAATTAATGCTCCTTTTTGGGATTGTGACTGAAAGTAGAGGAGGGATGATTTTGCTGATATTTGCTACCGACTTTAGTTACCCAGCAGGAAAAGGTAATCTATTGGAATCGAACAGGGAATCAATCGCTAGTATAGAATATTGATTCCAGAATTCATTATTCTTAACACAGACTATGTCCTAGGAAAATAATCGATTACCTGAAAGTGTTTTAAGAATGCATTATAGAGTTCATTCTTTGTAATGTATTATATAATTCATCCATTTATAATGAGTTACATAATGCATTTCTCCGACATAAATTAAAGAAATGTATTCAGCTTTAAATGAAAAGTACACTGTTTTGTTTTAAAAGATTTTATTACAAAGAATTCTAGGATAAAATTAAAAAGGAATTTAGATACAAAAAAAAAATATTATTAATAAAATAAAGCACATACAAAGCACAAAGTTTTTTTTTTGTTAATTCTCTTCGCCAATCCGTTTAGAATACATTTCTAACTTTTTTCACTCCTCGCTGTCACGCGTTGCAACACAAAATAAGTTTTTCATGCGTTTTTAAATATAAAACGCGAAATTTGTAGGCGACATGAAGGCGCCGACAGACAACACGGTAACCGAAAAATCGTTAAATTCAAAAACACTACATTACATTTTCTGCAGATGTGGGAATCTACGTGGTAAACAATTTGCTTTGTTATTATATGACATTACCACGTCGATTCTTTTGGATACATTTTATTTCTCATCTATAATAACTAATTATGTATTCGATTCTCCAAGGAATACATACCGTACTTTCCTGCTGGGTAGTTGTGTTTCTGCTTCATCAGCGTGCGGATCTAGATCTACAGAAAGGGGGAAATGCACGATTTTTTTACTTTCTTTTTTTGTCACTTTACAGCGGTATTTGGTTACCTTAATTCAATTCACAAATACATATATTGTAGTAGGGGTAGGCAGGCGATGTTGAGTCTTAAAATTAGTAAATAGTTGGTGATTTCAGACAAACCTCACCAGTTACTCCACGATCAATGCTTACAACAAAGCCTAATATCTTTGGCGTTTACATAATGCTATTGTACTTTAAATATGAACATTAAGTACAACTATTAGAGACAAGAAACCAGAAAGTACCATTATTTGATGCTTATAAAATACATATTATGTTCATATGTGTGTAGACGTGTTTGTAGACAGGTATATTACATTTCCATCAATTTTTTATGCAATCGTTTCATCTATAGGGAACAACCACTTAGTTCAGATAATAATGTATTGGCTTCAGAATTCTTTAGAATCTTAATTTAAATAATATCACTTCCTACTACTACCTTTCTATTATACTACAATCAAATGACGCGACTGATTTAAAGCACGGGCAACGCCGGGCAGGCAACAGCTAGTTTAATAATAAAGGTTTTTATGCATTATTATTAACATTGTAACCCAAAACATTTTGAAGTTCTCTGGTATGTTACAATCGCCTGCGATTATCTCTCAGGAAAGACTTGAATAAAATAAAAAATCTTACAACATGGGCAGAGCCTACTGGAGCCAAGATTAGAGATGTCACGTCTTTGACTTTAATATTTGAGTCCAATTTAGAGTTTGCAGTCCCATTTCATTAATTTGCTGAAAAAAATGCGTATCTACAATTTTTTTCATCCCATCTTCAGTTACTGGCCCTTTAGCTTATTGTAATTTCTCCTCCAGTCCGTTCAAAATCTTTAACACCTCTTCTTCTAAAAGGACGCAGTGCACTAAGATCAAGTGCTCAAATTAAAATAACACACATACAACTACTACGAGTCACCTGTAATTTGTAAACCCTTAAATATGCGGTCTTTCGGGTCGACTAAATATCTTTTTCCAATTTCACCACAAACGTTTGCAACTTGCTTGAATCTTTACACGGGTCTTGGGGCATTTGCACTTTCAATGACAAGCAACAAAATATTTTGGGAGCAGCACGCATTTCGGCACACGCAATATTCAACAGACCAGCACTAAGTATGACCAGTATAATGTCACAGAATATGAATCTAGAATCTAGATGAAAAGGCGCACAGTTACGAAAAAAATACTTCCCAGATGTCTAACGGTTTTTGTCAGATGAAACTGCGGCGAATGCCTGAGACTGCACCTACGGCACAAGAAGAAGCGCATGTATATTGAGTTGATACAAATGTATTTAGGGTTGTATTGGTATGTAGGGATTTTTTTACGCGCGCTAGTGTAAACAACGCGTGTAGTTATGTGCATGTTCATACAAGAGAAAAACCTGCTCTCATACTATTCACGTGTGGACACTGAAATTTCTTTCGTGTGAGCAAGGATAAATCGTATAGTTAAGAAGAAAGTGCACAGCTTTTTTGACAAATATTACCAAAAAGGCAAAAAAAGGCAATCTGAGTAAAAAGGGCAAAAAAGGCAATATGAGTAAAAAAAGGCAAAAAAAAAGGCAAAGTCAACAAAATCCGTTCACTGGTAATAAGTTATACACGGATGGATCAAGGATGGCCACCCGAATGGGTGCTGGTATTATACGGACCAATGAGAAACCTTCCCAGCGTATGTATTTCAGGCAGAAACTCGTGCCATGCTCATGCAGGTGTCTGCCAGATTCATTCTTGAATCGAGAATGAAATAGATGAAGCAAGCAGCTTTAAAAGTACTAGGCTTATTGACTCCAAATCAGTCCTCTTCTGAACTGCATCAATACTCTGCAAGACCTCTCCCAAAAGAATAAACTTTGGTGGGTGTCTGGACACACATTGTATTGATGAAATCGAAATTCCTTTACGGGCCCTGCGCCGCTTTGCAATATATATTTCGAGCTCAGTAATAAAATTTTGTATCTTTACAAGGCTTAAAGACCCATTAAACTCTTCCACAATTGGATTGCTAACTGGGTATTGCCATCTTCGATATCACCTAAACAAAATAGGTCTTATTCAGGAAACTGAATCTCGTCACTCCATGGAACTCGACAAAATTGTGGACCACATTCTTTGTGAGTGCATGGCACTATATGACTTAAGGAAGCAGCATTTCCTTAGAGAAATCGTAATCTCTGGGGAAATTCTTAAAGTCTACAACGGGCAGATCCTCAATTTCACCAAAAGAATTAACCCTCTTCTGGCTCCCTAAACTGATATTGCGGTGCAGTGGTTAGGTTGCAGTGCCCTCCGCAACTGATGAGTCAAAACCGTAAACAGATATACAGAAAATAAGTCGTGTATGATTTAAAAAGAGCATTTCAATTCGATTCCCGTAATGCGCCTGTCTACTCTTAGCAGGGCACACTTTTCTGAACGGCTAAGTCCCGTGGAACTAAACTCATCACCGTCAGATGTACTGGACGTGGACATGGTACTAGTACCTCTTTCCAAAGTATTCTCATGTAGTGGAATAAGTATAGATTGGTCTAGTCCCCGCATGTATCATAGTTAGCTAGATCGTGGGTTTGACTCCCACCCAGGGCTTGGTCACTTAAGGAAAAAACAGTTGAAAAGAGACGAAAAGGGATCGAATATGGCGGTCTGTTTCCGAATACATAAAATAAATAGATTAGTCTGATCATGTAAGGCCAGTGGACCAAGGAAGCGGACTGCATTCCAGTAAAAGACTTAACCTTCTAATATTGCGACTTCTAAGACGAACATAGCTTTAATACACTCCTGGCCCGATGGCTGGCAAAACCGAAGAAACGAAGCTAGCGGTCACATTTTGCATCCAAAAAGGCCTTTACATATACAGCGGAGCGTGTGGAGCACCGTGGTGTAGTGGTTAGTGCGTTGGACTACCATGCATTGCTGCCCGGGTTCAATCCCAGCCCGGGTCCAACACCTAAAAGTTTTTTTCATGGTGCCACCTCTTTCGAATATCTGACAACCAATCAAAGAGTATAATTTGTCACGTTAGAGCTTCTCAACTCGCCGTTCGGAGTCGGTAAAAAACTATAGGTCCCTTCCATTCGTGCAAAAATATAACACGCACACACAAATGGTTGCGAGAAGCAGGCCTATGTTCACCCGGAGCTGTAGCGCCACCGAAGTACATAAGTAAGTCTGCAGCGGAGCGATAAAAAAATATTTGGATCATGTGCTTCTTAAATGTGGATTTTCCTATTCAAGATCTTCTTTCTAACGTTGGACATATAAAACAAAACACAGTAGAACCCTTATTAACTCCTCAGCGCCGTGAAATGTTGTTAGGAATACTTAGACCATATGATGGTCCACAGAACTTGGATAAAGCGTTCGATGTCGCTATCACCCGTTTTAGAAAAAAGAATACCAAGTAAAGGAATCTTCTAAAAGAAAACCCAACCGTGCTCGCCTTCTTTTGCAAGCAAAGGTATTGTGTTGCTCAGATTCATGTAAGCAGTGAAAAGATGACATGGTGTTCCATGCTTCATTGGCTCTATGGGAAACAACTCTGCTACCCCTTTAGAGAAACGCTTTTGGAATGCTTGTTAATGTGGCCAATCGGGCATTGTTTCAACGGATTTCTCCAGAAGCCTACATCGACGAGAAAAAGGGTCTAGAGAAAAATTTTGATAGCCAGACCGACTCAGCTTGGCTCACACTAACATAGCTGGGCGTAAATTGGTTATCCCTTTCGTATTTAAGCTAACGTTGACCATACTGTAGCATAGCGATCTGTTTCGATATGTTCCCGGGACCAACCTTTCGAAAATCATCTGACTAATTGAACGTTTTCTGCCCTTCGTCCCGTGTATATGCATCACTATCACGGTGCAGATGAGATTTCAACGTAATTCGTTGCTCGACCGCTAAACGAAAAGTATGTCCAAACAATGTAAAGTCCTGCATGCTCATTTCATTCCATATTAACACGAAGCCTGACGACATTGGAGGTCCTTGTTGAAACCATCTGCAATAATCTGATATCCACCGGCTGCCCTTTTGCGGATCATACCCAGATCTACCTATTCCCTCTTAACATGTGTATAAAGTCACCACTCCTTAAGTGATCCAGGCAGTAAAAAAGGACTAACTCCGTTGAAAGATAACGACAAACCATCACCGTTTGAGTGGTACTTGGCACTCAGGTGGATATTCAAATGACAGGATTTCGTCTCTGGTTTGTCTGCCGAATAAACCACGTCAAGGAAAGCAAATAGTCCAACGGTTTTTTTTTAATATATGAATGTGTGTGTAGATATCCTTTGATGGCTCAACAAACCGGATAGGTGACTTTACGTTAGAGTGCATCCTTTTGCTCCATCAAACAACTTGATCTTTGTACTTCCCTCTGTATGCGCACATGGACATCTCTTCTCTAAGCGACTAATGAATCCTTTAAGCTGCTGGATAAGGAGTAGGTATATCGTTAAAAAAAAATATTCCACAGATGGACGATATTTTATCTGAGTTCCGAAGGATACCTTCTGCTGCTATTTTTGTACAGGACCTTTTTTGTTATTGTTTTCTTATTTATTTTATTATTTTATACGTACACGGGGTACTTATACGTGAAATGTGAATTTTAGAACGGAACACGACAACTCTTCGGGTAAGGGTGTCCTGTTTCGCTCTGCGTGTCCTGTGTGTGGGTATACAATCATGAATATTCAATTGGAACATCTCGTGGGGTCGTCTATGTCTGAATTGTGGATGTCTGGTATTTGTTGCCCTCTTGGGCGTTGTTTCACTTAAAAAACATAAAACATTTGTAGTGCACAGGTATTCTGTGTTTGATGTTTTCAAAATAAATGAGTACGGGTGCGAGTATTTTTGAAGGTTAACTCTCGGGCAAGTCTACCATGTCTGCCTTGTAGCCGATCGATATGGGAGGTAAAATTTGAGTATCTACATGTAGTTCCGTACTGGAAAGGTTAGAATATCTTTGCAACTCAAATTTGACACCAACATAGCTTAGGCGGATGTGAGCCCTTTTTATTCCGTTGTTCTTGCTCGAACTTTAGTTTTAAGTGTTCTAGCTAACGTCGCGTCGGCTAAACCCAAGTTCCAGCATTTCATCGCGAAGAGGCTGTAAACTTACGTATTTGGCTCGCAGCGAGTTTTCCAGTGTAGCAAGCAGTTGAAAAGCTTGCTTCTTCAGTTCTTTTGGAAATATTGCAGAATATAGTTTAATTTGAGATGAAAGACCACAGATGAGCTCTTCTATTGCTGTTCTTATTATCCCACGCAGGACTTGTTTCTATACGTTCTTCGTAATTTTTTGATGTGTGCGTAGGCTTCATTACATCAAGGTTTCCTTATCAGCATTATACTCATAAGGTCATTGAAGAAATGTAAGTTTAGGTGCTGTAGATACACCTTTAGTTTGTTTATCGGTTCGGCATGTTGCTCCATTTCATCGGGCATTCTTCAGTTCAACTAAGCTTCTACCAAAATACTTTGTCTTTTGCGCTGTCGTTTTGACAATTCTTTCTGTTAAAACAATCAATGTGATTTTCTCAAAAATCCGTTGATTAAAGACACCGTTTGTGAATTAAATTGTTTTTTACTAGACAGTGAGCAATATGCATCTGCGCTCATTCAAGAAGCTTAGCCTCATGCCAAAAACAAGTAGTTCCTGGGTATGTTGGACAAAAGGTTAATATTCGATGGCTTTTGTCTTGTAGAGCCGTTGCCTAGCATTCAACTTGGAGTTTATGGGTATATTAAAAGCTGTAGCTGATGTAAAAACTTCATACTTACATAAACTGATTTTTTGGCGGGTAACCAATCAGAAGTTTCACAAGAAACTGACAATTTTTGACAATATCGAGAAAGTTCTGACCAAACCAAATGTCCTAAATCGAGCTGCTGCTATAAGAGATCTGGTCACGATTATCCAGATTCACATGTGGTAATGTAAAGAACCTCAAAACGACCGATCGACCTGTGCTTTAATGGAATCCAAGATGATAAGGGAGTGGTTCGCTGGTGCCAAGATATTCGAATATAAGACGGGGCTAGTGTAAGTTACAAGGCCGAATAAATCCCAACAACTGATTCGTACTACGAATCTTTTTCAATCTGAGTCGAGCTATCGGTTTGCTAGGAGTGGGTACCCCGCGTCGAACAATTCAGATGAAGCAAAATGGCTTCCAATATCTTATATGTGCACGAGTCCCGAGTCTTCAACAGTAAACTATATGTAGCTTCTTACGAAAAGAGATTCTACAAATATCATTGGAAGAAATTCGAAGTTTTGTTGCACATTTCTGTGCGAAGAGTAGGATCTACCCTGCTCCATACACCGATATTAAAACAGATATTTTTGCAGTTTCTATGATTCCGTACCAAAAAGGAGAAACGGATCCATTCTACGTAGGTATGTAGGTAGAATTAGTGGATTCGTTGGAAGAAAACCTGAATAGCACAAAAAGGGTGCCGTTCCACAACCAAACCTGAGGTGACCTGTTTATTCGAATGTAGTTGAAGATATATATCTATGTATATCGATCCTGTGGAGTTTAGGAAGAGGATCAGCTCCGTCGGTTTGTCACAGATACGTTTGTCGACCAACGTGACATTACTTGTCAAGAACAATGTCATGGAGGGTGTCATTAGAAAAGGCTGAAGGTAAGAATTTCCCAAATAGTAGTAGTAGAGTAATTCCGCACTCAAAAGTATCAAAAATATGAAAAAATCATGGTTTTTAGGAAAATTATAGCGATGGTCATAGTTGTGGGCACCGTAGCGCAAGTGGTTAGTGCGTCGAACTACTGAGCCAGCGGTCTTGGGTTCGAATCCCGCCGCAAACACCTAAAAGTTTTTCACAGTGCCCACCTCTTCCGAATGCCTGACAAGCATTCAAGAGTATCATTTGTCATGTAAAGCTTCTCAACTCACCGTTCGGAGACAGCAGAAAAATGTAGGTTCCTTCCATTCGTGCAAAAATATAACGCGCACAGACAAATGGTTGCGGGAAGCTAGGCTTGGTTCTACCTAGGACTGCTGAAGCTAAATATTATTATTATTATTATAAGTTGTATAGTTTTTGAAAATTGGTACAACAGCCTTCGTATATGAGTGTACGAAATGGCCGTTTTAAATCCCTTATCCTTGAAGAAAATATTTCAACTCGGTACATCTAGCTATTGGCCTTTGTTCCACAGAGTTACAGTTTCCGAGTTGAACCAATAGCCGCGTTTCATTATCACAAGCACTTTCGCTTGTGAATTAAGCTTGTCTGTGTCTGCGCTAAAAAGTTGTTTTATAAAACAGCAACTTCCTGCTAAATGTCTATGTCTGCGTTGAAAAGCTGTGTAATGTAATCCAGTTTGTTTTATTATGCCCGTGGTCTGATCCGGATCAGATCAGCATAGTTAAACACGACTAATATAACTACGCATTGTTATTAGGATGCTCAACAGAGCTTCTGCTCATTCTGATAGCGGTGTACAACATTACTCTGAGTACTTGGTATCTGCACTCGTCTTTTTACCAATTAAAATATTTGTTTTGTATAATTAGCAGCCTCTCTGAATTTTAACAACGGTTTTAATCACCCTATTCCTCCTACCTTGGTTCAAAGACTCTTTACATAACAATAGGTTTGATGATTTCGATTGCTAATGTGCAACACCCTCTGTGGACCCTTCAGTTACAACTGTTAATTTTTATGAACTAATTCAACTTTATAAAGTTTTGCAAATTGCCCCCTTCCCCCCCCCCACCCAGCGCCCACCCACTCCATGTCAAACTCTCCTTCTCTAAACAATACCCGAAACTTTTTGCACCACTATCATCCTTCAATTGTTGTTGTGTTTTTTGTTATTCCCCCTGTCTAGTTCACCCTTTTTAGTGGAATACAAGATACAAAAAAATAAAAAACATTTAATATTACATATTTCCATAGGGAAATTTGTTTATTGCCCGGTTCAGCCTGGTGATACGTACCATTGCCATCCACCTCTATCGCTGTGTGTTGGGCTCCTGCCGGCTACATAAGTCGGTGGCAAATATATTTCGCTATTCAAATTTAATAAAAAGCAAACATTTAATAAAAAAACAGAAAACAAAAATCCCCCGGCCATTTTGTGCCAGAAGAGGGTGAGAGATGATGGAGTGCTGCTAAAGCGAATGTGGGCTTCCCACATCGAGCCTTGTCTCTTCCTCGATGGCAAAATGAGACAAACTACGAGCGCCACAAGGATGAAGTGCGACGGGTGCGCTACGTTCGCAATTGTGTCGCGACCCCGGCAGTGGGCATATTTTTGATGTCATATCCGTTTTTATGGGTCTTTTATTTGCGTCTAAGTTTAAAGGGTTTTCATCCTCTTTGTGGATAGGAATTTCGTGATAAGCTGATTTATTTGCGTGATGCTCTAATAATGTGTCCTTGTTCGCGGACGAGGGAAAGGGTTATGATAAAATATTAAATAAAAGTGTTCCTTGACTTTTATGGGGATAAATGGAGAGCTTAGCGATGTCAATTAAATCGTAAAGTGTTAACGGGGGGAGCGGAGACTGACGGCGTTTCATTCTTAAGGTTAAAAATTGAGGAATTCAGAAAGTGGAATGGAAGACGTAACAATTTTCAGTTTTAATGGCGAAAAACTCGTAACAAATAAATTACCTACAACTGTAATGGTCAAAAGGAAAGCGTTTTTAACCAAAATTCTTTGGAAAATGTTTGGTTGTGAGGTAGAGTCATACAGTCAGACTTTCTTTTGTCGAACTTTTGAATTACGAAGCCTATGTACATTTTCTTGTCTTCTGTTACTAACTTTATTCTTTTCATTATATTTTGTTCGTCTTCCTTTAGAATCTTTTGGTAATGCATTTGGTCGAGCGAAGGATGGAAGGAGCTGCTACCCAAGGCTGTCACTGCAGTGGTTTGCTAGTAAAACTCTTGTCGCAAGAGTGGCGTTAAAAAGACTTTTATTAATGCATGCGAAATTGCTCTAGGAAGTCAGGATTTTGTGATATACCAATGTGCTAAAAACACGGTTTTTGACGATGTTTGAAGCAATTTTTTGAGAACAGCAAAAATTTGTATAGTCATTTCTAACTAAAGCATCCTTTTTCCCTTTCAATCCTCAAGTCAATTTATTTTCTTTTCTCAAACTTGATTTTTTAGTAAAAACCTAAAAATAACTCACCTACCATACCATTATACCAATATCCAATACCAACCAAATAGGAATTAAAATGGAGAGCGAGAGAGCGTGCGAAAACCGCGGAATGGTGAGGAATTGGAACAAAGCAGCAGCCTCGTCATTGCGATTAAATCGAAGTCGTCGATGTAAACAAATGAAAATAATAGATGTTCTCAAAATAGTAATTTGTTTATTTCTCAGCATATAGGTATAGTTAAGAAAAATTTTAAAATTTGTCTATATAAGTAGGTATATTAACTTTATGCAAATATTCTATTTTGCCAATTCGTTTAACTGCTTTAAAGTTAGGAGTTAATATGTGGGTCAACCTCAATAAAATAGGTATAACAAAATAAAAAAATATATTTTCTTGTGAACAAACAACATTTAAACAAAAAAAAAAAAACATAGCCTAACTAATTTTAACGAAAATAACGATTATTGTAGAATTTATTTCACGTTAATCGGTGCAGTATTTGCGGAGATTATCATGCACAAAGTTCTTTAAATTTTCGTCTTTATATAATAGTAATGATAATGATAATGATTAATATTTTGTGTGTCCTCCTTTAGCGACTAAAACACTTTTTAATCTTCTTGGCATCGAGTTTACTAGGCTCGTGCGTACCTCTGGTGAAATATTGTCCCACATAGGTAAGTTGAGTTCTGGTTCGCCCATTGTCTAAGCCTTTTAATGTGGCCCCAAAGGTTTTCTATTGGTTTTTAAGCTGGCGATTGAGGACGTCACCGCAGAACTTCAAACTTCTGACTTTATACACAATATTTTGTGAGCTAGGCTATGAGTTCCGGATCCTTATCTGATAAAAAATGTAACGTCCGATGTTGCTTTGATCCATTTTTCTAAAGTTGGTTCTAGGCAAGATGTCCAAACGTTCACGTACATCTGAGCGGTCATGCGTCCTTGCACCTATTAGCACCATCACCGCCAATGCACTTCCAAAACCTATGGTTACATCCATCAAACTTGACCGTTTATTTAACCAGCCTCTCTGATAGCTGTTGCCCTGTTTTGCCAAGCCCATTCGCTGCTGCCTGAGTCAATAATGGTCTCTTTTGGTCTTATTAGAGCAAAAAAAATTGACATTCTTTAAAAAAGAAACACAATAGACATGGACATGGTACTAATTTTCGACTATGACATACAAACCTATTTAAGAAATGCAACGTTATTTATAAATTCACATAGTTGTTGGAAAACACGTTCGCGGACAAGACAGCATATGACGTTAATGGTTGAGGAAATTATCGGGTCATGACAATTTAAGGTATATTAGGACAAGACGGGATACCCTGACAAGAAATACAGTATACTTTCATATTCCGGTATTATTTGTCCTACCAGAGACAAAGTTTCACTTCACTGTAACCAGCGGAATCAGTGTTATCTTTATACAAAATAAGCACAAAATAATATAAAATATCTCTCAAAATACCGGAGATATGCGTTTGTCCGCGAACGTGATAATAATGCAAAGGCACACTCTGACTCCACAGTTTACAATTTTGTTTCGTTTGTTTGAACAAAACAAATACAAAATAAAGTATGTAAAAAGTTTGCCATACGTAGATGTGTTTTGTCCGTTTAAGAGAGAGCGATATTCTATTGCGGTTATGAAAATTGGTGTCCATGTCCGGTAATGAGAGAGTCCGGTTATGGGAGAATTTTTTATATGAAAAATCGTATATTTATTTCCGTTTTTGGAAATCTGTCCGCTTATAAGAGGTGTCCGTAAGGACAGAATACACTGTACTTTGGCGCAGATGGATTTGGTTGAACTTTCAAGTATAGAGCTTTTATTAGTTTGCTGATGGAGCCTAAAATGCATTTTAATTTTCTGAATATTTCTCGATGACCTAAGCTTTTTTAATGCCAAATTTCATCTGGATTGGTAGAGCCCTGATTTTGCAAATCATCCTTGAAAATTGTGTCATTTACCCAAAAGGCGCATAAATTGTAATCTGTTTATATAAGTTTCACTTACCTTTTAATTGTTAAAAAATTGTAACTAACAAAATGGATAACATCGACTTTTAAGATACCGTCAGGAATTCAGTTTAGCCCGACAACCACTTAAGTATGTCATCCTGCCGTGTACTATGCAACTTCAAATATTAGCTCTGCACACTCGTACCTACTCATACTTAATTCAGTTAATGTTTTATCGCTTTTTAAACCAAACAATCGAAACACAAATTCATTTTATTGACTTATTAGGGAAAGAGCAAATATTTAATTTTTTATTCAACAGTTATACAATACGTCCATGGGTGGAATAGTGTAGAACACACAAACAGGCGCCGATTCATTTTATTTTTAATGATCAAACTAAGGCCAGTTCCAACAGTGCCTAGACCTAGAGATAGTGCGGACTAGGGCGGAGTTCATTAAATTTGGATTTCTAATTTTAAATATTTTCGGGGGTTTTGTATCGGCAGTTTTATTGGTCGTAAAAATTGGTATCCGTATGTCGCCACTAGTTTTCTGTGCCCCCCCATCAATGCCGAGCAATCAAGTTTGAATTAATTCCATTAATTTTTTTGTGGTATAGGACGAGATTTTTATGTCCTTCATTTGAACACTAATGAGGATGATTATAAAGCAGAACAACACGTTTTGTTTTTTTTTTCTCTTTTTCGTTTTATTGATTTCTAGGCGGTTGTCGTTTTGTAGCAATTGTCTGGAGCTCTTCAGTAGTAGATAAAATGTTTAATGTGAAGGAAGTCCATTTTGTGGCCTAAATAATCCGGATTTAATCATAACGAAGGGAAGTTTGTTGAGGAGTAAAAGAAATGGCAGACACACAAGGAGAGAGAAAATCTTCATGTTTATGGTTATGCTTATGATAGTTGATGTTGCCTACCGTGCTGGATGGAGCTTATCTTTATTGTGGTTAGCTGTGATGTCGAACGAGAGTGATACATGGAAACAGGTTTCTTGTTAACCTGCCTTAAGGACATTATAAGATGTTTGATGTTTTGTATAAAGGGCAGGAGATTAGAAAGTATTTATGGTTTATTTACTGATAAATTTACTACTGTTTTCGAATTACATATTTAAATGGATACAAACACATTGAAATTTTCATAGAAAGTATTAGGAGTACCTATGTGTGTATTTACATATGTATGTATGATTGTATGTGCAGTGCATGTGCAAGACTATTTCGTTGGTGTAGTTGTAGGGAATTTCAGGAGAAAGAGCCCAGTGGGAACAGTTGTAACTGCTTCCATGGTAAGTGCATATTTCTTTAAAGAAAATATTGAAAATGTGAGTGACCAAAAGTAACGCCTAGTAAGCGAATGTGTAAAATCTTATTTTAAATATTATTGAAATTTTACACCGATGCCATTACTTATTCGCTTACCAGGCGTTACATTTGTAAGATGTTTTTCTCTCCAAAGCATTCTTAGAATAAAAATACAGTTATTCGACTCAGACAAATCCAATCATGACCAACTCCGTCATGAATTTTTTCAATGTGGCATTATTTGAAGTTTGTTACTGAGCGCTGCCAGTACTTTTTAGTATTAATACTAAATAATAATAACAATAATTTAAGAATGTAAGTTAATGCTTACACGCCAGGATGTAGTAGCTAATTTTTTCAATAACTAACTTTAACTGCTAAGTTAACAGATTCCCTATTAGGCAAACAGTGGGTGCTTTCCACCCTAGGACGTAGTAATCAATGTTTTCAGCAATTACCATTCACCGCGGAAATAAGTGATGACCGGTAAGCCAGTTGGTAAGTGCTTACCTCCCAAGGAAATCCCCATGTAAATGTAATCGATTCTGTAATAAGGAAAGTAAGCGCTGGTAGCTACCAATCAGCACTTACAGAATCGATTCGGTAAGCAGTAATTTCCTACTGGGAGAGTACTTGATATGTAGGTGTGTGAAAAGGTTTATTGTACACGAATAAGGTAATTAATTATTCATTCAAAATTACAGCTTATATCACCATATGTGCTAAGTACTTTGCATTCCATATTTCATTACCTGCATACATATCATATGTACATTATGTATCTATGTATTTCGGAAATATAACTTTTGCACATACCTATCGTACCTACACACAACATTTGTGCGCTTGCTGTGGAATTTTGAGTTTTAGGGATAACTATCTGGTACGAGTGTATCCCAAGTGCTTTGGAAATTACTCGATATGGGAATTCCATCTTATTCCACTTAAGTATTTGTGAAGGCTTCTTACGACTAAAGTCGACGTAGAACATGGTGTTACCCCATCCTAAAGGGGTCCATATATGCTACATGAATGACCTACATTTTAACTATGCCAAATAGCAGATATATGCATATGTCGGTTTTCTGATTGGGGTGTGTTAGGTTTGGCCTTCGCCATAACCAGACATTTGCAAGAAATAGCTCACCATATACTCGTATACCAGCACTTTACACGTAGAGACGATCTGAGTGTGTGTAGAGAAAAAATGTTCAAATCAATTTTATGAAGTTGAGAAATTTAATAAGATTTCAGAATTTTATGACGGAACGTTCTTTAATCTCATTGAGAAAAGAATTGCCCAGTGTGTGCAGTCTGCTAGTGCCCACGGTCTCAAATCTCGATCTGTTGATAAGGTCGTGTGATCTCTTTTTGTTGTAAACTGGCCAATTCCTCTTGGATGAGGCGCAGTTAATATGGTCGACTTTAACAAGAAAGGCCTTGAAGATGTTAACCCTTGACGAGAATGGAATTTCTTCGCAAGGATCCTAGGAATGGTTGAATCACATTCGGCCAGATCGTCGACTCTTTCAGTCCCATCTATGGCGATGAACCCAGAGGGAGTGATGTTAGGGCGATTGCTTTCTTTGCACTGTTCTAGCGATTATGTGGTGGTTGCTTGGGGGGTTTTGATGGCGGACTGACTATCAACTAATATTGCTAACTCCTTCAGGATCGGTCGTAAGTCTGAACCAAATGCTTTACATGTGTACTTTCGCCTGAAAGACACAAGAGCACTTTTGAGGTCCAGCGGGGTTTTAAAAAACTAAGATCAGTTGAGAAAATACAGATTCTACCCTTAACCAGAGAATTTTCTTCATTTCATTCGTATGTTCGGAAACAGTTGTGAGGAGTACATAACTCATATTCAATTCCACAATTCTTGGGCTATTACATACTTCAGCATGGATAATCTTATGTTTGGGCCCGGAACTAAACTATTCGAACCCATGGGCAGCTACACCAGCATTTTTCAAGCTGAAATCTGTGCTATCGACAGATGTGCCCAACTCAATCTTGACAAACGCTACAACAGGCGCGACATAGCAATAATGTCAGATAGCCAAGCAGCTATCAAGGCAATAGGGGCTCAGATCATCAAATCTAGAATCGTTTGGGAATGCCTGGATAAACTAAATAGACTGGGCGAACGAAACAACGTCACAATATACTGGGTACCAGGACATCTGGTGATAGAAGGTAATGAAGAGGTGGACAAACCCTTTGTGGGCTCTGAACCCTTCTGCGGCATAGGAGAACATACCATAAAAGAGGAGCTCCGATAACTGGAGAAGATTAACAGGAATAAGTCCTGGACAAAAACTCAGGGTCTAAGACAGGCAAAGAAACTGCTAGGTAATTACAACCTGAAGAGATTCAAAGCTTGCATCAGCCTTGACAAAAACAAACTCCGCATTCTGACTGCGTTTCTAACGGGGCATTGTAAACTCAGGGGACATCTCAGGAAGCTAGGTCTATTTGTCAAATAATCTCACAATGCAAAGGACTCCTTAAGCCTTAAGGTCTAAAATTTAACAACACTCCACTCGACCACTATAAAGGTAAACAACTTATTTTCGTTCTATTTCAATTTCAGAAAAAATACCCCTTAAATGTCCCGGAGTTAACTGCTAACCAGAGTGCTTCTATCTCAACAAAAAATAGACAAATAGACACCAACGAATATTAACTGCAATTCACTCAAATTGATATGCAAATGCATAACATATGCAAATTGAAGTATTAAAATACAGATTTACTTTATTGAAAGTCCTTTTAGATAGAACGACTGTAGATACCATCGAATAAATTTGAAAAACAAATTCTATCAAACAGGCGCGCTTCCCTATCGAGATGTGCAAACAGAAAACATTTTTTTTACAAATTGATAAATTCCATGAAAGGACATTCGCTGTTACTAAATCTGATTCGTTGAAGCGTATATACGAGTGAAATATCGCTTCCAACTAAATTTTTTTTATTTATGTCTATTTTATTCGACAAAGTCGGGAATTTAATATTCATTAAGCCATGCAAGGATATTCATGGACATGGTACCAACGAAGTACGTACAGACTACAATACACTCGTACAATGAGAGAGGATAGAGAATAGTCTCTCTGCTGGAATGTTATAGTTTTTATCTTTTTAAGTCGATGACGGATTGAATTCTATCGATTTTGCCATGCAAAATATGCTACGTTGCAGCTGCAGGGGTTGGTAGTCGTACGAGTTCAACTAACATTGAATAGAATAGGTATGATAAACCGTTCAAGATATCTGTTTTTGTACTACAAATTTCGCAAAATTGACAAAAATAATATTAAATTGAGAAAAAATGACAAAGCTACATACAGGGTGCTTTTTATGTTCCAAAATACGCTGTTTTTTAAAATAACTTTTAAATGAAATAAATTTATACAATTTATATTTTTTTAATCTAATATAATTGGTAACATTGTATGTTGAATAAGATGTCGGTCAAGTGGCACAATCTCGAGCTCCTTTAAGCTGGTGTTATTTCAGCAATTCCATTTCGAGTATTGTTGTGTTGTGTTTATTTTGTTGGTGAACACCTTTTCCTTCAAGTATACCCTCATAGGAAGAAATCAGGGGATCATGGGGTCACCTAGATATCACCACTTCTTGCACAAAATTTGCATCGTAGTACGAGCTGTGTGTGATGTGGCACCGTCTTGTTGAAACCACATATTCTGTAGGCCGAACTGATTTCAACATGTCCCGATAGGTGTTACAGCATTGCCTCTAGCATCCTCAAAGAAATATGGCCCAATATTGACGCACCATGCAGTTACTCTACGAGTCTGTTGTGGTCTTTGGTGTATTATTAGATTAGGTTAGATGGCTGATGAGAATGGTTACATCCTCATTACACTTAGGTCCATGTGGACCCATTGAGATACCCATATTATGTTCATACCCGTGGTATTAATGCCTAAGTTTCAGTGATCCGGATGCCCTAGCCAATTCAAATATGTCCGATGATCCATCCAATCGAGGTGTTCGAAGAAGAATTTTCCCACGGTTATATTTCTAAGTTGAAAGAGGTTAGAGCAGTGACAGAGAAAATGGGGTGTGTCCTCACGAGCCTCTTCGTCACTGCATCCCCTGCGTAATTTTTATCGATCACGCTCTACTGTCTACTGTGAAATGCTAACAGGCAAATGTCATCTAAACGGAAATGGCGGTCAGACATAATCGACCTGGAAAATAAAAAGCACCCTGTATTTAAATATGTTTCATGAATTTGCGTACTTTTGGCCTTTTTAAGTGTCAATTGTTCACTGAAAAGAATAATAGCTTAAAAATTCTCTTCTAAACATTACCCAATTTGAACTTGTCAAAATACAATATTTATAAATAACGGCAGTTGCTACCTCCTATGATAGGAAATATGTGATGTTTAGCAGAGATAGTATATCTCAAGAGTTTTTGCAAGGCAAAGTTATAGTACCCCGGTGATTTTAACGGGAACATTTTTAGCTTAAACGTTGTGCTGTCCTGCTGGCCATCACAAATCCTTTTCTCTCTCAGTGACTTTGAATCCATAAAACCATTTTTAGTGACTGCTAAAATTGAACATACTTTTCAACAAAATCAGTTTGTACCCTTTATGTCTTCCTTTTTTTTTAGTTTGATATGGCAACCCTGTCTATGTTCACAACATAATTACCTATACATCTGCTGTAGATTATATCTCTCACAGTGAATTGATAAAAAACAATTAACTTTTAAAGTACGACTTTGAACTCCAAGCCGAAGACTTATAGCCAAATTTAATTTAATTTAACCATAATCAGCGTTGCTATAAATAAATTACCCACCAGCTCCAACGGATGACTTTATCATTTAAATTAAAATCCATTATATGAATGCTACCCGAGAGCACGGAATTCTTTAGCTTTTCATCAAGCACCCCATGATCCGCTATCTTGATTGTCAATCAATTTGATGAGCATTCGCTCTAAGTCTATTCACGATTCTACCCTCTTAGCATAATTGTTTAATTAAAACAAAACAAAAGAATTAAAATAAAACAAATAAAACACTAATTTATCAAGTTAATTAGGACATTCAAGTGACATCTCTGAGTGTCACTATCATTAACACACTCTAGGCAATCAATAAACATAATTGTCAAACTGTCAAATGTGAATATTATGCGCGAATGTCGTTCCAGTGTAACTCCGAATGGTAATTCATCGTTGAAAAGTGGAATTTAATCATCACACACATACACACACACGCATTCAATTTTAATGAAATTAACGAAACTTTATGCTGAATTTTCGTCCTCAATGTGAATCAGTATTTCACAGTGGAAGTGGAGCTTTTTGCTGATTCAATTAACAGGCGATATGTAGATGTATCTAGGATACAGAAAATTTATTAATTTTCATATCATTGTTTTTATCTCAGCGGAATTATCAAATTACTCTGCAGGCTTTTAAATTTATCGAATCAATTTGCATAAACAAAAGTAGAAATAAAAAATATGTGCCAATAATTTAATGAACATTTTTTTTTTGCACTACTAGCCAGCCACATGGTGAGATATCGCGTGTGGATAACGAATTAAAAAAAAAGATGGTTTTAGAATAAAAAAAAATCGCGCGCTTTAATTAACATTACCATTAGTTACCATTTATGGTAATGAGGAGAAGTTTCCCTATCAGCATATAGCTCGGCTGGACAAACCAATTAAATAATTATTGTGCTAATGGTGTTTTTTTTTTGGATTTTGTATAGAAATTTTATTGATACAAAAAAAGAATGAAAACTATTTGCACAAAACGTATCTAATTACAGAACATTTCTTATCGTTGCGCCATGGGGGCTAATAGCCAATTGTATCAATAATTACCATAACGTGTTCAGATATTATATTGTTAAAGCGATGATAAGCTGTCAATTTGACAAACGTCAGCTGGGGATGGTGGGTAAAAGGCGTACTTTTGCACAAAAAAAAAAAAAAAAAATAAAAAATTAACAAAATAGTGGATTCCTTCATTTACGTTCCTGGGCTGTTAGAGATTGACATTTGTGCTTAGAAAAATAGGCGAAAACATATTTTATTTTCGTTTACTTACTTTTACTTTTATAGAGTTTCTGATGCATTAGTTTATCTAAATTTACTTGTGCACGTGAGTAAGTGTGGTGTATTATCAGAAAAACGGCAGCAAAGTAAATTATGTCGAAAAAGCCTTCATAAATTTCAGGTGAAAACTCTATACAAAAAAAGACAAGGACTTCCGCTACACGGAAGCATATAAGGGACATAAATACATCTTTGTAGTTATTTTTTAAAATCATTTATTAAAATAATCGCAAAAGATTTTGAGAAAAATCGAGAGTAGCGCTATTCTCTCAACATCATCGTTTCATTTCATCCTGTGTTATACTTTTCAGTTAGTTATTCCCGTAGTACACAGTGCTTCTACTTTCCTTGCCAACTCATAGGCAAACTCGAACAGACTGACCAAACACCCAACATAGTCTTTCATGGCTCTGCATAGTGCCCTTAGCATTATTCGACAGCTCCTGACTAGTACTGAACTATTCTAGCACCTTTAGTGCAGCCTGACTGTAAATCACAATATTCTTGCTGGATATTAATTTCATTATCAGGAAGTAACTTCTGGCCGAAAGACGTTGCAGGCGTCCGGGAGTCTAAAGGACACTTTTAGCTCTGGTTTCATGCAGTGGATACCAGACCCCGCGCCGTTTACGATTTTAGATCCGTCCGCTAGGACTAGGACTGCAGTGTCCAGTGTTGCCGCAAGCTGAAATAAAAAGTCACTAGGCCAATCTCCAAAAGTCACTAGATATACTGAAATTTTGAGGAAAAGTCACCAGGAAAAAAAATTGTAGGGAAAAATAAAATGTTATTCAGCTCAGTTACAAATATGGAGGGCTGCATGTTTCTGAGATTGAAATTTAAACTTCAAAGTCGTGTCCAGCAGACAGCTTGATTTTAAGTAAGTTGAAAAGAGAAGGAATATTAAGAAAAAATATATTTTTGTATGCCACAAAAATGCTTGCTCGAGAAGTCACTAGAAAAAGCACTAGAAATCTGGTGACACGAAAATTTATTTTGTCACTAAACGAGTGAAAATTCCACTAGATATAGTGACAAAGTCACCAGAACGGCAACATTGGCAGTGTCTGCGTGCCAAGTAACTGTATTATTCGTCCACCCTTCCTGCACTTCCACCCTTTGTTGACTTTGCCATAGCCGGGTAAAAATAGAAAAGATGAAAAAACAAAACCAAGAAAAAAAGAAATGGCCCCTGTCGAGAAACGAACCTGGGACCCATAAGATGAAAGGCCGACGCGCTATATACTGAGCCACAGCCCTATAAGAAAATTCCCATCCAATTTCGCATATGTTTCTCTGGTAACAGTTTTGAAACGCACAAATTTCCATACAAACATCAAGCGTTTAGACACAGATTCTAATGTCAAAAACAGCACGTGAGTAAGTGTGGTGTGTTATTAGAAAAATGGCTGCAAAGTAATAATTGGTAATGTCTTAGGTAATGATTAGAAATGGGATTTTCAGAAAAAGCTTCCTTATATTTCGGGTGAAAACTCTATACAAAACAAAGTAATTTGAAGGAAAAAAAAATCTTAACGACTTCAGACTGTCAAAAGCAGAATGTAAATTATCCGAAAAATGTTCTAGTAAAGCGATTTCAGTGACCATTATTTCGATGCATGATGCAGAGCTCTCTTTTGTTGCATGTAACAATTTGAAATCCATATCTTCTACGTTTTGGAGCTATTTGCTTCGCGTGTTGGTGTTCGATGTTTTTTATGATCAAATAAATGTTTATAAAGTTCTGTTGATCATCTGAAATCTATTCATTTCGGCTAGAGTTGAGTGTAGTGCTTAGTGCAACTCGCCATCTCACATAATGGTGTCTTTGACTGTTTTTTAACTGAATCAAAATGCTTTTCAAGTAAAAAACTAAATTTCATTCCAAATTAAAATAAAAATTGGCAAGACGCTAGACCTATACCTTTCACGACTTAAAATTGAATAAGTTTCTGTTATGGAATTTGTATCCCCCATACACTAGCCTACTTAAATAATTTTTTTTTGTCTTGTAGAGGGAATGCCCCATGCATCTTCAGGGTTAGCGAAGTGTATCCAGTGTGTCTCGACTTAGTGCTCTTCATCTTTAAGTAATGTGGAACTGCTTCTTGCATATCTTCATGCCTCCAGGGTGGAGCCACTTTATCTAGTGGGGCGGCTCTTGTGTCTTTTATGACCGTAACAATGTTATGTCCTGTTATCGGTTCTTCAACGTCAGCACTTTCCCAAGAAGCATCACACTTTGTACTAGTTTTCGATATTTATGTGCATTGTTATGTGACCTACTTCCACTTCTAGTCTTTGTCTTTCTCTAAACCATCTTGTGCCTTCAAAGATCGCCTGATTTGCGACGTCCTGTGTCCCGTCTCGTAGCCATAAGGAAGAGAAGCCATTCATTTAATGATAGTTCGCACCTGCTTGCCGTTGGGCCTCTTAAGTTCCATTAAGTTGGTCAACGCTGCATTGATATTCGCAGACCTTTCAGATGCTTAGTCTTAAAATTGTAACTTTAATTAAAATTCAATAGTATAAGTTAGGTTACGTCGAAAGACATAGTATAAGTATTATGTTAAGTATAGTGTGCCCGTGTGGGGTCAGTAAGTTAGAATAAGCTAGTTACGTTAGTTATATATAGTTATATATATAGTATAGCATATAAGAAATTACTGAATTACTGAATAAAAATGCATTGAAAATGAAACCTATCAGATGCATATTTCATCTGCTGCCAATACGTGAGTGTACCCAGTCCCACCTCCACATATTTTACTGCGTCGTTGGTGGTGATTATCTCCGGTCCTGCCTGCATCTCATACTTAGGGTTATTCGCCTTCCGGTCAACGAACCAATACCATAAGAGCTCCTTTATCCTTTTCAAGTTACGGAAAGGAGCTCTGGAAACACAAATTGCTGTCAAAAATTATTTTAAAATTTTATGTTTCAAAATCCCCAAAGAAACTTCAAAGAATTCCTAACGAAGTAAAGTTACCATAATCAGATTAATTTCATTCTTTTTTAAATATGTATAGCGTTCCATTTGTTTTCTTCAACGACCACGCGCATATAATTTTTGTTTTTTACTTTTCGACATTTGCATATTTTCCTCTAATTCGAAAAGATAAGAATCATTCTGTGAATCGTCTCTTATTTCTGAGTCATTGTCTGCGTCATTAAAAGAAATCATACATAATTCAGTTGAGAGATGTGTCAACTGAATGTCAAGCAACTGTCAAAGTATGTTAACTGTACTCTGTTATTCACAATAAGTGATTACTTTCGGTTCTGGAAACATTTTTGTGCGGTGAGGAGTTGCGAATGGAAAATCAGAAAAACTTAACGTCAAATATAAACTTCGTACAAAAGCAAAGACATTTGGAAAATGAATAACAGTTAAGTGTTTTTAGAAACTGAAAATTGGAATTATTTCACCTTTAAAACCGCTGCAGTAAATAGATATTTTTTTCATAGCTAACAGTTCGGCTGAAAAGTTCGTATCGTTTAGAAAAAAACATTTTTTTTTGAAAAATTCGATTTTATTATTCAATATAGTGGCCATCGAGGGCAATACACCGATAATAACGATCTTTTAACTTTTCGATACCATTTTTGTAGCTCGATTTGTCTTTTGCTTTAAAATAGGCCTCAGTCTCGGCGATTACCTCTTCATCGGCACTAAATTTCTTTCCAGCGAACATTTTCTTAGGGTCTGAGAACAGGAAAAAGTTGCTGGAGGCCAGATCTGGAGAATACGGTGAATGCGGAAGCGCTCAATTCATACAATTTTGCCATCGTTTTCATTGATTGGTGACATGGTGCAGTGTCTTGATGAAACAGCACTTTCTTCTTCTGCAAATGGGGCCGGTTTTTCGCGATTTCGTCCTTCAAACGCTCCAACAACGCTGTATAATTAGAATTAAAAAAAAAATAAAAAATCCCACGCGCATCCCAAAATACAGACGCCATAACTTTGCTAGCTGACTGTTGAGTCTTTCCACGCTTTGGATTCGGTTCATCGCGTGCAGTCCACTCGGCTGACTGTCGATTGGACTCCGGAGTGAAATGATGGAGCCATGTTTCATCCATTGTCACATATCGACGCAAAAATTCGGGTTTAAAACAATTGCTCCAAACACTGCTCAGAATCATCAATTCGTTGTTGTTTTTGGTCGATTGTGAGCTCGCGCGGCACCCACTTTGCACAGAGTTTTCGCATACTCAAATATTCATTAACGATATGTGCAACACATTCCTTTGATATCTTTAGAGTGTCAGCTATCTCGATCAACTTCACTTTACGGTCATCCGAAATCATTTTGTGGATTTTTTTGATGTTTTCGTCCTTAACAGCCTCTTATGGACGTCCACTGAGCTCATCGTCTCAGTCTCAGTCTCTATCAGCAGCAATTTTTTTTTTTATAAAAAAAACAGTGTTAAACACACGAAACTCCGTTTTATCCATTTTTTTTCAAAATAGCTAACAAAAGTTGCTTCCCTCAAAATGCTATATCTCACAAACTAGTAGTCCGACAGCTGTCAAATTTATACACGTATCTTTCGTAGGTTGGTACTAACTAAAAATGATATGGATTTCATTCTTGTGGCGCCCTCTCATAGGAACGATATGAACTTTTCAGCCGAACTGTTATTTGTTTTGACAGATATTTTCGTAAATGAAACTGTACTAAAAAAGAGTAGCAGCAAATCTGTCATATTTCCTTCTGTCAACCTCTGTTTTAATTTAATTTTAAAGAAACATAAAAATCTACACCATTTATTTAACTTAATACTTAATTGTTTGTGTTTTTCTTTTTGTCATTTCAGGTAAGTGCCGCAGCTGAGTCAAATTTTCTAATTTCACACTGAGTGAGTAGAAGAAATGTCAAAGTGGCATCTAAAATTTAACGGTGTATGTATATGTTGGTGGTGGGAGTGTCATAAATTCTAAGGAATTCTCAAATTATTGTCATTCTTTCAAAACAATTACAGTTAAATAGTCGCTATTCCACGAAACAAAAAAAAAAAAAAAAAGAACAAAACAATAAAACTCGACAATAAAACTTTACGTGAAGTTAAAAACTACGCAAATCAAATGTTCATTTTGTTGTTGCTACCCCTTCCAGCAACAGAACTGATAATATAAAGGGAAAAGGTCAAATCGAATCGAATTTTAAAATATCATTCGACAGGAGAAATAAAAACAAAAAATCAACATAAAAACACCTTTTGCATAAAAATTGCGTATTTCCTTTGGATTGGAAAGGAATTAAATGCGGAAAAACGAAAAAAAAATCATCATATTAACCGTTGTAACCGAAAGGATCCCCATTTTTTGTTGTTGTTGTTGTTGTTGTTGGAGAGCAATAATCCATTTTATTGTAGGTACTTATGTAGGCGCTTATCTGTTTGGGCATACATTCCCGGATTCATTCAAGACAATGTGAATCGTGAATGTGATATCCTTTTGGGGTACCTACTAAAGGGCGCCAGGCCAAATGGGAGGGAAGAAGCAAGAAAGTATCTGAGTCGCCTTGTGTACCGCGGGAGTGTGTAAGGTACTCCGCAATGATCGGAAACCATTCCATGGTACATTAATTCTGTGAAAGGATTTTTTTTGTATTCGTCTTCCTTCTTCCTTGTTGCTGGTTGTTGGTTGTTGCTCCTTTCCCACACACCTTTTCCTTTCTTTTTTCCATTTTCATTGCAATTTTTCTGGATCGTCTTTCTCCTGATATCTCTCGTTCCTGGGTACACTTTCCCCAGATGGGAATATCATCAGGAAGAACACATGAAATTGTTGTTGTAAAAAGAAAAGAAGTGGATTAAAGAAGAAAATTCTCATCACCATTGGAACAACAGTTCTAGGGACAAGCCCGTAGCATGGAATCGTATAGCGCAACATCCTGGAGGCTACGATGGGAAATCAATTATCCTTGTTGGTCGTCTATCTCTGTGTGTGTTCCTTGGTCTTGCTGTTTTTATCTATTTTTTTTTATCTGTGTAGAAAGCGCGACTGGAAAAAACACGAGAATCGAGAATCAAAAAGTATCTATTGCTAGATACGATGAGCTGCGAACATGGAAGTTGCAACGGTGACGGTGACGATACAGAGCTGGAAGGATAATGGGATTTTTGTTTTGTAGTCATCTTCTCATGTTCATGTAACATGCAATGCAGTTTTGTGGTGCAAAGGGAGACGTCTATTTCGAATTTTCTTTCTTTTTTATTTTTCCAATTGAACAGGAACGAGTATCTTTTTCTATTGTCTTGTATCGAGTCCATGTCCTGGAAGATACTCGTACTATTGCGCGAATGTTTGTTGCTGTTGAATATTTGATACCTTTCGGTGTCGGTGTGTGTTGAAGGATATACCCCGTTGCAATTCCTGTCTTTGATATTCAACAACGAGTTTTGTTGGAGTACATGGAGATGTGCGGATTGATTGTGTTGCGACAAGTGATGTTTACGGATTTCGATTTGCATTTACGCATATTTACGGGAATGATTAGCATTTTAGTTTTAGAATTGAAGAAGGTATGCACTAGTTGTGTACTCATTTAGATTCCAGATTACCATCAAAATAAGCTTAAAAAGCGTATATGGCGGTGTACTTTATCTCGGTAGTTATGTTTATAGGATCTGACCGGCATGTGATTCCTATGAATGAACCCAATGAAATCCGATATATACGTGTGTCCGGCTTCAATAATCCAATCGATCTAGTTGTAGTTTGAGGCAAGAATAAAAAACTAGACTGTGGGTCAAAAAAATTGGGCAATTCTGTCGTTGAGCCTCCGGAACCATCTTCGTCTTGATTCATATTTGAAACTAAACTATTTTTTGGGACTCACCTTGACAAAAGCAGAACTGTTTGTGCTGAAATAGATTTGCTTATTCATGTTATTAGAAACGCCTCTAAGCGGAACTCTTTTCAAACCGATTCCTTATTTTCTTCATTCTGCTATCCACATTGAGCTCCGCTCCCATGTTTTCTTGGCTGAAAAATCTTCCTAATCTTACCGTCCGTAACCCACTCTAACTCAAGAATCAAATTTGAATTTTTTTTGGATATCTTGTATTTCTAACTATGGACAAAATGATAAATACGAATCTTAGAGGATAGCTTAGATCGGCAATGTTAAAAAAGTTCGAGTAAAGATCAGAGTTCTTCGACGATCACTGCCAGTTCTGAGAATGTGACAAAATGCAGCTTGTCCTGTGTCCTTTAAGGATTTCAATGTGTCCGACAACTTACTTGGTGTCCTCGTTTATCTGTGTGATAGCTCTCCCAATATAAACTTCTAACGCGAGGGCTATCGAGAACCATTTCAGATAAATCGAAGATCTTTATTCGATCCTCTACTCTATGATAATCTGTATGGTAGTCTTTGAGTGAAACCTTATTCATTCGACACCAGCTGGCTCTTTTAAGAATTGCCTAAGCTATTTTATTGGGCGCCATTTAAATAGTAAGTGCATTGAAAAAATGCACTGAAGCGCTTAGCGCAGTACATGATGGCACTCACAGGACCCCAGGAATTTTGTGTTTCCATTCTTAAAGCAGATTTACATGAAGGATAAGCATCAGATCATTCTCCTTGTAAAGTACACCTCCGATTATCCATCAACCGATTAACCGTCACTCCGGTTAATCATCACACATCACACACATATTTCTCACTTGCATCGAGTCAGTGTGATTTTTTTTTCGAGTGAACCACTTGTCGATTGATTTCAAAAAATTAAATTCACATAGTCCAGTTTTTTTTTCCCAATCTTGATTAACCGTCTTTCTGATTATCCGTCAGGGTGTTGGTCCGGTGACTGATGGATAATCGGAGGTGTATTGTACTTCGAAACATCTAACAGATACTTGGTGATGTGATATTGGTCATTCATCAATGTAACACTATACTATGTGGTTCTTTTTTTCTTTTCATTTTAAAGTCAGTTAAAGTCAACATTCACTACTGCACCTCAGGTTAGGTAGGGTTAGGTAGCAGTGGCTGACGGCAGCTCGAGTACCAGCAGACTTATGCCTATAGAGCCCCATTGTAATACCAATAGTCTTGAGGAAATCTATCATGAAAATCATTTGGAGCTTTGTAAAAGTGAGATAGGCTTACACATTAAGCCTGTATTTATGCGACTTTATGTAACTTGGATTTTGCTAATTTGCTGCCATTCCTAAACGATTTCTAACGCTTTCTGGTTGGTATTTCACCGCTAACTATTTAAGGTCCTTCGAGCTAAGACCAGATGAAATTCCGCAGTAGGTCGACCATGATCACGGCTAGAACGCTTAATATCCGATTTAACGTTGGACTCGGGAATCTAAGTTGAACGTCAGAGCGATCAAAATTCATCATCAGGTGCGTAGTTGTAGACGGCATTTAGTCGACTTTAATCGACATCGTTTCGATCCCAAGTGTGACCTATATCTGACAGTCAACTAGACTGTCAGAGAAAAAGATTTCGGTTTCAATCTAAAAATTAAACCATGAACTGTCAGCTCATGGCTTTTTAGTTGAAGTCCTGGGCCGAGCTTACTATAAATTTACGAGAATATTTGGAGCTTTATCGAGATGTATCAAAATGTTTTCGAATATCCGATACAATAGTCACTTTAAAAGCACCCAATGTGTGGTTTGGAGTCAAAACTATTGCCTCAGCGAACAGAGAACCCAAATAGCTAAATCTGCAACTCTTTCTAAATTTGAAGGAATCGAATGAACTCTCTTCTGTGCATCCGACCAATATAAATGTATCTACAGCCCAAAAATTTACTGTTAAAAATAATCGGCAGTAACCAGTTGTTCAATAATATTCCAGATAATGCTTTCTTCTCATCCGACTGCGTCATCATATCGAGACAAAAAAAAAAAAACACTGTAACCTTCCAAGGATTCTTATCCAACTATTTCGTGCATACGACTTACAAACAACTAAGCCGCTTTAAATGCACTTCATCAGTATTACATTGCCAAAAACCAATCGATTTTCATTTCATTGGTCTTAATTCCATTCTCTCCGCGCCGCAGGACGACGTCGACGACGAGCAGAATGAGGACGACGGTTCTTGTCGATGTTTTTTGTTTTTAATACCAACTCCCAAAGTACATATTCACTTTCTCTGTGTGGTGCGGCATTGTTGTCCTGCCATTGGCCTAAAGACTTGGAAAGGACCGTGAAATTGCATTCTGAAATCGAATCAGCCCAAACGACGGAAATTTTCATCGTTGTCGTCGTCGTCGTCGTCGTCGTCGTCCTACAGCCGGTTGGTATCGACAGAGGACGAGCATTACTATCTCGATAGCGCGAGAATTCCCAAAACGAAATCCCCATATCTAATATAATGAATGGCTTCACACAGGACACATATCGTACCGTACCGCTTTTGGTCTCAGTCTCAGGCAGTCGTTGCTTGCTTCTTCATCCCACTTGAACTCCCACTGGGATAAAGGACACGTTCGTTATGTTACAACACCAGAATGTGCCACATCAGCAACAGACAAATTAATGACTATGGTGTTCTCTGTGTCTATGGAAGAGGCTAGCAATAAAAAGGGGGAAACTAGCTGATGAAAATAAAAAGGAGTCCTTGATCAGTCTGCGAGCAGGGGTGGTGATGGTGATTTACTGCCCCAACCAATCGATATCCAATCGGCAGCCAACTGCCAACATTCAAGATGAACTGTCTGACAAACAGACAATCACCTCGCTCGCAGCCAGACAATGTTCGGCAGTGCTACAGATACTAGATACAAAACGGTGATACTATTCGTACTCGTGCTCGTATATCGCTGAGAGGTGTCTGTCTAATTACAAAATTCGACTCTGACATCTGACCACGTGGAAAATTTCAATGATGTTTGCAATCGGTCGTGGTTCCTGTTTGTGTGCATGTGTATGGGTTTGAGGCATTCTTTGGCGTTAATTGCCTTTGTGGATGTCATAATCGTGAATGGTAGCGTATAAAGCCCTACGCGAGTGAATGCATGGTAAACAGCTATCCTGGCCAATTCTTAATTAAGGAAAGTCTGTAAAATTTATGCAGCGATTGCGAGAGAAAATGCCAAATTGATTATTGTCGTCCTTGGCGGTGATAAAAGCCGTGAAGCGCATTTTGATCTGGTGGATCAGGGACTGTTGACGAATGAATGGAGATATTTGGATGGGGCATTTAATATGATTGACAGTTGGAGGTATTTTCTAGATCATCTTGTTTGACCCTCAGAGCTTTTTATCTACCGTCTTTTAATAGACAAACCCTGGACAGACAAACCTCTTGACAATAATTAGTACTTCTGAATGCTTGTCAGACATTCTGAAGAGGTGACACATTGAAAATCTTTTTGGTGTTTGCTAGGATTGAACTGCGCGTTCTATGTAGTTCAACACAGTGCCCACTAGGCCACGGCGTAGTGCGAAAATTGGTTCTTGCTCTTCTTAATATACTCGAGTCAACACTTCCAAGATAGATCGTTTCTTTGGAATGTATTGTAATGAGTATTATAAGCTAACAAGTCTAAGTAATCGTGTCAGTTTATAAGTATACTCGAAAAGCATTTGACCATAAACAAAGAAGGAGTGGCGAAAGTAGGCAGTATGGGACACTGTATTGATCTGACAACCACCCCTACTTCAGGTCAAAAATTACAAAATTGATACCATTATGATATGATATCATTATATACTCTACTTTAATCTCCATCGATCGACCTATCTTCAGTAAGCGAAATCGTCCATTATCAAGAAGGATGCAGCCAAAGGATAAAATTGACTGATTATTCTCTTCGTCCAGCCGTCAGTTCTTTAAAATTGGTATTTCTCGGTCGAGCTTGCCACATAGCGACGAGAGTGACAGAATTTGTGCTTTACGCACCCGAAATTATTTTGAATAATATATTCTTTATAAACTCACCTGTCCATACATATGTCCTTTAGACATTTTGCTTATCTCCTACCATTTTCTATCAAAGTGGCAATTTTTACATTTCGCTCAGACTTAAACTGTTCATTGGAATAAATTACTACGTTTGGGTGGAGAGATACATGTATGTACGTACATACAGTCGACTCCACTTATCTGAACTACGCTTTACTGAAAAAATCGGTTAATTGAAACACCGAATATAGCACGGAACATTTTTTTATAAATTTCATATGAATAACTCCGCTTCAGAAAAGCCCGGTAATCTAATCTAGAATTTTGAAAAAATCGTTTTTTTTTTATTTCATATTTTTAAAGACCAGACCTTCAAAAATGTATCCTCCGAACGTTTCTTGAATTAACCTACAGAAAGTCTCTTATACACCATGAATTCTCAGAAAGTCTCTATGTGGAGGTCGTTGTAACGTGTTTCTTTAAATGCGTTTTTCTCGAAACTACTTTTTCCAACACGTCTGACATGATATCTCAAGTTCTAATGAACAGATTAACTTGAAGAAATTTGGCGTGGATTTTCTTTATATATCCCTCCATCGCAGGAACTAGAATTATGTAAAAATTTTGTTTTTTACTATTTTTAAAAAATTAAAAACTTTGAAAAAAAGGGCAAAAAATCAATTTTTTTTTTAAACTGCCGCCATTTTGTGAAAAAAATTTGTTTTTTATTTCCGTAGTTTAGGCGATAGCGATTAAGAATCTTTTTATTTTTGCTTTTTCGTATCACCGGTAGGGTTGCAATCATGTCAACAGGGACGCACCCTTATTTTTCACCGCCCCACTTTATCAGCCTGTAATTTTTTTAATTTTCAATAAAAGTTTTTTTTAATTTTTTTTTGTATTGATCGCTCTGACGCGATCATTTGTTTTGCACTTTAATGTGCTGCAATCATTGTAAGCATTTGCGGCTTCATACTCATCCAATTTTAACAAATGAGGTGCCAAAAGAAAGAGAAAGAGAGCAGTGAACTGCATTTTCAGCTTTTAAATATTTATTAGCAAATTTAAACCAAAAATACCGAAAACTATCCCAAATCAACACCTGTTGTTTTAAAAGTTAATTTTGGTTCATACCATATATCGCGCTAATAACGCAATACTGTCGGTACTCAAAATATGACTTCTTTCTGAACCATCGAAAAACTGAGTATTTATTTCCTGTAACACATTATAAAAAAAAATAATAGCTTATTAGGATTATTAAGAAATATTTTGTTTCTTGCACTATTCTAACGACAGCTTATTGAGGCGTAGGGAAGTGAATTTTACGTTTGAATATGGTGATACATATCTCAAATTTTACAAAATTTTGAGTTACAACAGTATTGTATTATTAGTGCGATGTGTATAAATATATATGTATGTATGTATTTGCTATATGGAAATCACCTGGGAAGCATTTGTTGTTCATTAGTACGAAGCCAAGGTAATATTGCCCTTGGCTGTGGCGTCGTCAGTACAGTAGTTACGATAGTTCTTACGTACTGGCACGTGTTGATGGTCAAAGTGCAGAATACATGTCAATCAACCGGGCTAGGGAGGAAAAAATAACAACCAGCTATCTGGTTAAATTTTTAAATTCTTTATATGCTCCAGGGATTCCATCACATAAATTAAAACTAAAAGTGGGTGTACCTATTATTCTTCTAAAAAAGTTGAGCCCACCTAAGTTATGTAATGCACCCGATTTAGAGTTACAACTCTGCAATGAAATCTGGTGGAAGCGAAAGTGTTGACGGGCTTCGGTGCCGGCGAACATGTATTTATTCCTCGAATTCCGACCATACCTAACATTTTTTCGTTTCAGTTTAAGCGTGTACAGTTTCGCATCAGCGTCTGCTTTGCGGTAAAGATAAATAAGGCGCAGGGACAAACACTTTGTACCGCGGGCGTGGACCTCACCACCGGCTGCTTCTCACGCGGTCAATTATACGTGTTTCTTTCCTATGTCAGCGAAAGTAAAAATGTATTTGCTTATGCACCAGGTAATGCAACCTCAAACTTTGTAAAAAATATATTTTCATAATAAAATATAGCAATTATCAGTTATTTATAGTAGATGATGTTTTATAACATTTTAGAGCATGTTGGTTTTTGAGAACTACGGAATCTGAACTTAGGGCCTGAAACACATTAAAACGGCATTGGCAAAATGCAATTAATCAACAAAATTGATTACAAAATTTATTGGACTTGCACAAATACTTTGATGTTTCTTCGCTCCCACTGAATGCGAAGTAAGGCGGGCACGGGTTCAGGTAGTTCATTAATAAAATTGTTTGTTATTGTGGATACTTTAGCATAGGCCCGCAGAATAATTTCTAATCGTACCAGTCTATTAAAGCTTCCGATTTCCTTGTATATATTTAAAAGTTAAAGAACATATTTCCTTAATACTTCAGCTTTGAAGAATCATTTAGAATTTGTAAAAAAAATCATTTAAATCGCTCTTGGGGAAATAGGTTTTGCAAATTAGTAAAAAGTTGCGTTGGGCGAAGCGAGGCGAGCACGGGTCAGCTAGTATCTAATAAAAGACTGACTAGTAAAAATATACTTAGTTCTTTTTTATCGACGTCCGAAATTAATAAAGGATACTTACTAAGCTCAGCATAACTGAAACAAAATTATTGAATGCGCTAGAATTAGCTCGTAAGCATTTAAGATTACTTTTTATTTTTTTCTTAAGTACCTATACGTTTTTTTTTTTTTTATCTTAATAAAAATGTCGTCAAATATTTATTGTTAATGTTTCTTGCATTTTGGAATGAAATTGTTTTTCATTTATTCGAACTTCGGTTAAGTTCAACCATTTTTCAGTTATCCGATGTCCGCATGTGAAAATGCCGCTTAAGTGAAATAAAATTTACGGCAAATTGCCGTTTCAGTTATGCGGAGTCGACTGTACAAGTACATCAGTCGATACATAAGTCTGTGCTTTTCTTTTTAATGCTTATATTCATTTGTATTTTACTTACAAGCTATCAGTTAAACTTGACACAGTTAATAAAGTCAGTGTTACATGGGAAGGTGGATCCACTTGCCTTGCAGAGCCTAGACTGGATCAGAAACGCTGTAACTACCTTCTGTATAACCACGATTATTGGTGTCAACCCAAGCCGCTGCCTTATAGATGACTTCTGTAGATGTTGCTGATACTTGGAAAAAAGTCCAATACATATCCTCTGTTCATGCCCGGCTCAGTTCCTAAGTAAAAAACTTCATCTAGGTACAACAATTTCAGCGACCTAGCATAAAAAGACATGGGAAACCTATCTCGCATTACACAAAGCTCCAAAAGGTTGTTGTGAGTAGCAGAGATATATATCTCAAAGATCATTGGTATCACAATGGGCCTCTATAAGCCCAACTGTGCTGGTACTCGAACTACCGGCAGGGCGGTAGGCTCTGCTACTGAACCTTACCTAATATGTATTTATTCGTAGTTAAATTATTTCTCGGTTATTCAAGAACAGATCGCCGTTAATAGTTCGAATGGTCTGTCAAAAATTGTACAATTTTACTTATAATTTCTACTCTAAGCTAGTAAGAGTTTCAAAGAGAGAATTTCAAACTTTGACGTAGCTAAACAAGAAACCCTTTACTTTTTTTGATAACTCAAGCTGTCTTTCTATGCCACAATTACTCTTATTCTTATTCTTCTCTTATTCTTAGCTGTTAGCTGTTCTAATTGACTGTTAGATGTCGCTAGCTACGCAATAAGGAACGAATCGAAAGATCGATGCTGTAATACTTTCTGTCAATAACTGAAAAATGTTCATATCTTAGACTTTAGACAGTAGATACATGACTTAAAAAGAGGGATGCATAGTTTTCCCAGTTTTCGAATCTAAAATGCATTAAGAGCAACTCCTTCTGGTGTTTTGGGGAAAAAAAATTCAAAGGGTGACTAGAATTTTTACTACTATAGTAGTTACTAAAATTTTGTTGCACGTATCCCTATTCCCTGTTAATTTTCCCAAATCATCTATCTAAATCGTAACAAGTTACTACCTAATATTGTTTCATTTCGTTACACCATAAAAAAGAAACCATTTCCACCGTGTCACCCAATACCAACCCAAAATTGCCTTCAATCGAATTCACAATTAATTCATTTTCGAAATCGAAAAACCCTAAAAGTTTCCAACATAAATTTATGTTCCCGATTCACCTTCGCATCGAAACGAAATAACAATTGAAAATCAAAGCAGAAAAACAGGAGAGAAGCCGAAATGCATAAAACCCCCATATAACCCCCAAAGGGAAACGATAAATCCTACAAACTTGCAATCTGCTATTCTCATTCAGTTCCCCCCCCTCCCACGTACTCGTACCTACTGCTACTACACTCGTAAGGCGCGCCGCGACTTTCTTGACAAATTTATCCTGCAGGACACTTTTTTTTTTTGTTTTGGGGGCAATAAATAAATTCCCACGTTCCGGCAATAATCCAAAAGGCGAATAAACTTAGCGAACCAGGACACTAAAAGAGGTGAAACAAAGATAAAAATTGAACCAAAGAGAGAGGGAAATAGAAGGAGAAAGGAAACAAATGTATGGGAACGAGTACACGGGTAGCTCAAGTATAAAACCAAATGAATTTGAAAGTTTATGCCCCGAACCGAATGCTGTGCATCGCGAATAGCCACCGATTTGTTAAGGACGACGACACAAAAATTTCATTTCATTTTCGTCCTTATTTGTTTTTTTTTTTTATAGATTAACACTTACGTGACAAATACATTTTACTTCCACTCAATCTTTGTGTGTGTGTGTTTGGGTGTTTTTTGCACGCGGATTGGATTTGTCGTCCTTTTTAAAAGCAAACATCACGTTTATGTCCAAGTCCACGTCAAGTGAATGACCAGACCAGCTGGGGAGATTTATGACCAGGAAACTGGCCATATTACACTTTGTGTGTTTCTTCATTAAATGTAGTCACCGACAAATTAGACCTCACCTATGTGGCTTGCGCCAGGTGTGATGTTTATTACTCCCGAGACAGTGACGAAGAGTGAGAGAGAGAGAGAGAGTCATAAATCGCACCAGCAGCAGAGATGTTATGAGGCGCCTATCTACTGCCATTTCTGTCACAGATGACACGCATGTAGGCCCATTAACACGGCCTGGCGATTCTAATTTCAATGAATCCCTCGTCTTGAGCTAAATTTTTTTTTTTATTATTGTGGGCTCACCCTAATTTTTTTTTCTTTTTTGATTGTCATCGTCTCGTGTTACCTTCCATGAAAATCAAGGACGGCATATCGGTCCTCCGCCGGTCCGATATCGGTTCCCTTTGGGATTTAGATTTATCGATCGTTTGTAGAGAATCTGAAAAAAATGTGATGACAGTTGTCACATAAATTTTCGATTTCCCGCTACGAGCTGACCGCTGTGGGTTTTAGACAAAATGCCCACAGGAATAATGACCCCGCAATCGGGAGAGTGACTAAGATACTCTCGTATGGAAATCAAGATGATCAGTGATATGCTGGATGCTGTACGGTGGATTTGGACATCGATCGACAGATTTTGGGTCTCGGTATTTTTGGCATTTTTATTTGGGCACAGTCAGAATTTTTGAACAATAAAAACTCATTCATTATTATTGTTTTGTGCGTGGATTGGATGTTGGATGTTATCTTATCTTTTGTGTTTGTAACTGAATTGAATACGGGTGTTCTGTTATATGTATAATTTTTTTTAAATTTTTGACATCATGCTGGGCGCACGTTATAATTGATTATCACACGATCGTGTTAAATTTCTCACTGTGCACCGCGTGCAGCTTCAATTTCGAAGAGCAGTCATGACTTTTTTTTCGACTTGATATTGATTTAAATCGGTGAATTCTGTGTGGGTGGGGATAATGGGTGGGTGATGGTGATGAATTTGATGGATTTAAAGTTAGAAACGTAACGCATATGTAAATAAGCAAGAGGCGCCAAATTGGAGTCGGTCGATTTATTTCCAACAAAATTGAAGATTATTCCTTGGGCGTTTCAAAAAGTGGAGGAAGAGTCGAAGAGCTGGTATACTGATCTATGAGATTGGTCCTAAGATTTATTGCATGGGGGAATCTTAAAGCCGGAAGTAGGTGTGGTCCTATGGACGTTTGAATATTCTTTTGGACGGTTAAGCAGGCTTTAATGCCCTTAAACTTAGTATGTATAATAAATTCAAAGCAATTCTCATAAGTCTACTAAGTCTCTTGAAGATTTTTAAAACAAGGCGTAATCCGCTGTCTTATTAAGATTTAGAAAAAAGAAATAAATACATTTTCAGCCTCGGAAATCTTATGTACGGGTGATCTAATAAGAGCTTCCTGAAGTTCTTAAAATGCATAAAAATCAATAAGACAATCAAAAATTGTATTCGAGCTGTTAGTTCAGCTTGTGACAATGAATAATTTAAAAATAATCTCATGTAAATGTTGTCCGCAACTAGCCCTCAGTCCATTTCGAGCACTCTTTCGAGTATATCGGCGTAGATTCCGTTAATAACGCGTCTTATGTTTGCTTCCAAGGTATCAATTGATTGTGGCTTATCAACGTAAGCAAGTGATTTCACATACCCCCACAAAAAAGTAGTCCACCGGATACAGATGACATGATCTTGGAGGCCAATACACAGGTCCATTTCTTGGGATGAAGTTTCCGTGAAAATTGTGTCTCAATAACTGGATGGTTTCGTCCGCTGTGTGGCACGTTACACCATCCTATTGAAATCACTAGTCATCTACACCAATGGCTTTTTCTAACAAAAAATCATGAAACATTGTTCGGTAGCGTTCGTCATTGTGCGTTTTTTTTTTATAATTTACACATGGGGATAAGAATACCCTTATAATGTTTACACGCGCCGCCGACAGATGGGTGTAGTGATGGGGAACTCAAATGTAAGGTTTCCACCAACTCAATGGGTGGTGTGCAGGAAAACTGGAGAGGAGTGTATTATTGAAATGTTTGCCCTTGCTTATGATTCACAGAAGTTTTTTCCAAATGTTTCCTATTATTCTTGTGTGCGATCAATTTCTTCAGCCATACTATCCTACTCCCACTGTTAGGCCTTCGTAGTAGGTTTTGACATTAACTTCTGAAACTTATCAACTTATTTTTATTTCGTTAGAAATAATTGTTTCGGTGACATCTGGATTTGAACTGTGAGCCTTCAGTGTGACAAGCCACCAAAAGTAAAATGGGCGAAGTGCACGAAAAACTTTTTTCACTGAGCATTAATTTTGGAAATAAATTTCTATAATTTGTAGGTGTTGGTCAGACGTTAGTATATTTATGATAAAATGCCAATGAATACTGAACAGAAAAGTCACATGGACATGACATTTCTCACACGTGCTTTGCCTGAGAATCGCTGAATCCTATTAAAAAAAGTACCTCGTATTGGATCATCCTTCAGAACCAAGCCTAGCTTCTCGCAACCAGTTGCGTGTGTGTGTTATATTTGTTCACGACTCTAAAGCGCCTCGTTTTGGCGTATCCAATTGGCGTACTGTGAACCTCCTTATAACAACTACTGGTCTTGATTGCTTATCAGACAACCACATAAAAATCTACGCGACACTGAATATGGACGAAAATGGAGAGTACAAACGTCTTGTCAGGGTTAACAAAAGGCGCCTGATTTTTAGCGTACCGTACCTGCTTTAATTTTTCATTTTCCAGCAGATGAGTATTATAGATTTACGTACCGCTACCACCCTTTTTTTGTAATTTCTTGTGGTCTACCGCAGGGTTCAGGTATTTCGCCTACACTTTTGCAGATATCTCTAAGCTACGTTCTTTTCACTCTCTTTTACTCAGAATTAATTTTTTTGCGGAAGATAGTGTTATTATTACCTGGCAGGTGTTTCAAGTTGTCGGGTGCTAGCGATGTCGAATGTAAGTGCAACGCAATTCTGATATTGAAATTAATTCTTATGATTAAAGTGCGAATTATCCGAATTGGTGGACACTCAGCGTGGCAACAGATGGAATTTGCTGCTCGCTCCAATCTCTGCTACAGGGAAAATAATGTGTGGCCGGCTCAATTCACAGATAGAGCTAACCTAACCCTAACCCAACCTAGATCCAAAAAGTCTAATATGGTACGCTGATGGACGAAAATGGTCTCTGGTGTTAGCGCTGGGGTCTACGGGCCCAACACCAGAGTCTCCGTTCCTCTTGGATCATTCCGCAGCATGTTTCAAGCGAAAGTCCACGCCATTGATATCTGCGCCTTGATTAATCTACAGAACGGCATCAAGGGAGCTAACATAAATATCTTTTCAGACAGCCAAGCCGCACTCAAAGCTTTGAGCTTCTATTCTGTGGACTTAAGCTTGGTAAAGTACTGCTTCAATGCTCTCCAATCCCTAGCTACCCACAATAGGTAACACTTTGGTGGATGCCTGGTCACAGAGGCATTGAAGGAAATGAGATTGCGGATGAGCTGTCCCCTTCAGGCTCTACTGCTAAATTGTCAGGTCCAGAACCCTTTTGCGGCATAAACTGGACAACGATCTCAACCTTAGTCAACAATTGAGAACACAATATCCGACTCTCTCATTGGAGAAATGTCCCGGGGCTTAGGCAAGCCAAACTGTGGATTACGCTTATACCCATCACAGGGAACTTTTAAAATACAATAAGAAGGATATCAGGTATCTAACAAATTTCCTTTGCGTTCATTGTCAATTACGATACCATCTGAACAAGTTCGGCCTGTCTAGCGAGACCGATTTTCGATTCTTTTTGGAAGAGGTCGAAACAGCCGAACACGTCCTTTGTGATTACTCGGCACTTTTGGGGTCAGACGACGTACCCTACACAAAGAACTGCTTAGACCTTATGAATTAAAAAGTGCGTCAACCAAGGACTTACTCGCCTTTATTAGGAAGGTGGTTTGCCTCTTGGACTAAATAGAATCCTTTGATACAATAGATCTTTCGGGTCGCAGTGTCAGCCTTGGGGCAGGATCCAGTTTATAAAAAAAACCCTAACTGGAAATGTGTATGGTGTTTCTTTCAAGTACTCGTAGTTAAATTTCTAAGCATAAGGCCACTCTTCTTGCAAGACCTTGTTTATTAAAAGAGAAAATACACCAGTGAAACGTCCTTAAGTATATCTGAGCGATGAGGCGAAGCATCTTAAAACAGGACATTCATAAGCTAGGGGCGTGAATTCATTCCCAACCAAGTACACCAAAATCTGCCCAACGTAAGTATGTTCTATACGTCTTAAGCGATTTGAACGAACAGGGCCCATACTCGTGTATCTTTTGGAAGATCCTTGACGTTATATCGCCTTATCTAGAGCCAAGTAACATTCAAAAAAGTATCCAGAAACGAATCTTAGAAAAATATACCAGACGTACACCAGTCTCCTACAGGTACAGTGGAAGTCACTTATAACGACCAGTCGCTTATAACGACCATTTTTCCTTCATTTAGTTGGTTTCTTTACATTTAAACCTATGCTACCTTTGGATATAACCTCGTCGGATATAAAGACCGCCGGTTATAACGACCATATTTGCTCGGCCCCTTCACCATCGTTATAGGCGACTTCCACTGTGATAAATGGCTGGTCTTGCATAATCCGGCTACCATCCAGATAAGGAGCGCACGTAGCTCTTTATAGAATCGACCAACAAATACAGCTCTGTGCTTGCAAAAAAAAGATCCTCAGTGTTAAAACGGCAAAGAGAATTCAAAAACCATTGGTCCTGTATATAGCAGTTCCTTTTTTTCCAAATTCAAACATCCTGTTCTGTCTGCCACTCACCGTATCGTTCGTAGTCCTTTATTCCGTACTTAACCAAAAACTTCCGCAAAGTGTACAATCATTCGTTTCGAAAAGCTATTTGAAAATCACTTAAATTCCGAAACTTGAAACCCGCAATCATGGTATTTCTAGAATTTCCTTTCCTTCACCCTCACCCGTCGACCGATTTAAATTAATGACTCCTCGTACATTGACGCGCCACCATCATCGGCCGCAAGCCAACTAACAACCAAAAAAAAAAAGAGAAGAAAAAGGACATCCTACTGTGACTAATTAATTGATTGTTATTTACGAATTCCTTTAATTAGTGTTATTGATGGAGGATTATGCCGCCGCTCATCCCTTTCGAAACATTTCGACTTTCTGCCAAACACGCAAACCAAACAAGAAAGTTAAAACCTCCGGATGTGCGGAAGTGCTAACACCAACCCCCTACCGGAAGCCGTGTAATTTGTATAAATCGCACAAATAAGGAACCGTGAAAATGTCTGCAAAGGATGAATCTTCCCGATGTCAGATTTTCCAAATGATTTATTATTTTTCAATGTAATTCGATACGCGATGGATATATAGATTGCCAAAGGGAAGGATATCAGTTCGAATATGATTATCAAAAGAAAAAGGAAAAATTGAACTCAAAAAGGGAGTCGTCAAGAAAACCGGTTAAACTACCCCTAAATCGTGCTCAATTACCGACCTTCCTCTTCTTGACACGTCAACATATAATTTTCCAATTCATTTCAATTTTCAATTACACCTGTTGTCGACTTTTTGACGTGCGCCGCTTAATCGTCCTTCGAAAAGGAAGTGTTTTTTTTTTCTTCCTTCTTTGGATGGCATGTGTGCCAGCACACAAAAATACTCGTACTTTTATAACTGGACATGGACACACCCCATCTAATTATCTCAACACTATTCCTGTGGAAAAATGAAATGAAACTTTGGAAACACATCTACTTAACCGGAAAAGAGGTATTCAAAGGCAAACGGAACGTTCGTGCCAAACCAGGTTAGGTCCGTTTTCGTGAGAACGGAATAGAGATACCTACACAAACACAGAACATAGCGTGCAACTATACAACACCTCTTCCTCTTCAGGGTTTGCCTGTGCTCTGTGCCACCTTTTCATTTTCCGGATGGTGGTCGTCCTCGCCCTCGTCCTCGTTTGTTGTTTGAAAAGTTTTTGAAAAGCCTTTCGACGCCGCCAACATCGAAGGACGATAAGGGGCATTTAACTCTAATGAAACTATTCACATGCGTCCAATTCCAATTCCAAGTTCGAAGCTTGAATTTGAATTTGAGTTTGAAATTCTCTACCCCAATAGAAGGTAGACGACGAGTACTGAGCTACGAGCTACGAGTACCAGTATTGAGGTATTGAAATTTCTAGAGTGTATGCCGTGTGTTCTCTGGAGAATTGTTGTGTCGTGACCCGGAAACAAAGGGGTTGGAAGTTTTTCCCTCTTATCCTCCTCCTGCCCACCTTCCTGTCCAACAACGGGGCGTACGAGTACTTAATTAGAGTTTGTTCTTTCCTTTTTGGTTTCTCTGTATGTGTATGTGTGTGCGTTTTGAAGGTTAGAAAAGTTAATTTTCGGTGAAGCAATTGTGGTGATGATTAACAAAATTGGAAGAAAAAATAAAATTAAGGCCGCCCAACGGCCCAACTATGAAGTGAGTCCTGTTGTTCGGTTAAAAGGGAAACGATGCGAATTGAATGGTTGCCGCTTTATCTTTGATGGAAGTTTGAAGATGATAAAGCATTGTTTTGTTGGGATTTTGATATGCGGCACGTGGAACTGAAAGTTCTGATTAATTTCACGAAAAGGGACTTTTACAAAAAAAGAAGAAGAAGTTGTTGTTTCTTTGGAAAATCATCTGAGGTGAGCGATCGCGTTTGGACTTTGAGAAGTCACCGCCAAGGAGACGGTCAATTTTAGCAAAATGAACGAAGAAGTTTCGTTGAGTTTATATTGAGCCGATGATTGTCCTCCTCGTCATAGGAATTGATATTTAGGTAGTAGACCACTGTGACGGGTTCAAAAAATCGATTTTTTGTTTTTTTCTTTTTTTCGGAAGAAACAGATCTTAAATATACCCTAAAATTTTCAGACCGAAATTTTTAAAATTTTCAAAGTTATAGCCAGAAGAAGAGAGCGCGCCGTAGTGTGTATGAAAGTGTGTTGACGCGCTAGCGGCAGCTGCTCTGACCGTTCCCTCTTTTATTGTCCTTCAGTCCTTTATTATTGTAGGATACGCAGATATTGTAGAATACCCTAGCCGCTGAAAATGATAACTTTGAGGAAACGGAAGGATTTCTCTATGCACCAGGCATAGCTGATTAATGTAAGTTTTATCAAAACTTTCTCGAAACCATGTTTTTGAAATTTTGGGGAAGCACTGATAACTATTTAACCGATTTGGCTGAAAATGTTCAGTTCAGTTATTCTAGACACACATAGCTAAATGCCTAACCTCTAAAACATTCAATTTTTTGATAATACATTAATTTTTTTAAACAATTTATCAACGAAAAATATTGGATTTTGAGAACTTATTCTTCACAAGTCCGCCATTGTTTTCTTTTTAATATACAGTGGCGGGAAACTAAATAGCACCTTTATGAACGACTTTATTAAAACTCATATAATTTTCTTCAAACTAAAACTATAAAATTTTGTTGATATCTGTATGCACATTTAACATTACTACGTATAAAACGGTACTTTTGAACCTAATAAATAAACCAAGAGGTGACATATCATCATTTGCGTGAATGAAGTCAGTGGAGTAGCTGGAAAAATAAATAGCACTTTTTCTTGTTTTGCATTAAAAAATTGATTTTGACCATTATATTTTTGTAAGCTTAATTTTATTTTGTGTATTCTACCAGTCTTAGTAGTTTTGTATAAGTTTAATATTTGGGAGAGGAATCCACTGCTTGTCATAAAAAAGAATGCCAATCTTTAACATGTTTAAGAGTTGAGGGCCTATTTTGGACATTCCAAAGGACTTGAATTATTCCAAAAAAGTGGTCTATAATGCTATAAGACATATTAAAACACACAAGGCATTAAAAAATTTCCAAAGAAAAAAAACGGGCCAGAAAAACGACAAAAGTCATGGACAGAGCCATGGTAGCGGCAGGTCGAACAGACCCATTTTAGACCTCAATTGAAATAAGGAGCCTAATTGTGAACGTATATGGCGTTAAAATCAAGTGAAATCATATCCGCTACCGCCTAAGGGAGGTAGGACTACATGGATGCATTGCAAGAAGAACGCCACTTGTTGCAGTCAAGCACTTGAGGAAACTTTCTATGTTTTTCATAGAGCATTTCAATAAACCTCTTCAATTTTAGAAAAATGTTTTGTGGGGCGACGAATCCAAGTTCAATAGACTTCGATCTGATGGGAAAGAGTACCTTTGTCGCCCAAAAGGTCAAGATATTAGTACGAAGCATACGATGAAGATGGTCAAATACGATGCCGGATACGTTATGGTCTGTGCAGCCTTTGCATGGCATAGTGTTGGTCCTATAGCTAGAGTATCTGGCACAAACGATCAATATCAGTACAAGGCAATATTTTTAAATCATGCAGAGCCTTATGCATCCGAAAGTTTGGCCTTAGCTTGGAGGTTTGACAATAATAATGACCCGACGCATATAGCCAAAACAGTGCAAGTCGAGCTTTAGGATAACCAACTTCTAATTTTTAGTTTGCTTTCACAGAGTCCGTACTAAAACCCAATTGAGAACTTGTGGAATGATGTGGACAACGCTTTAAAACCAAAAAAAAATTAAATTTGGTCCAATTATGGACGTCCATCCAAGAAGCTTGGCTTTTCATTCAAAAAGCACGCTGCTAAAAGCCTACGAAAATTAGTCAAGAAGACTTGCGGCAGTTTTGGACAACAAGGATATCCTCATCATAATCAATATTGAATGTAAACAATATAAAAATATTTAAAAATATTAAACATTTTGCAGTTTCTTCGTATTTATACTCTGCAGTGCCATTTATATTTCCACCTTGTTTTCCATATTTTTGAAGTTTTAAAAAAATAAAAATAAAAAAAGTTACTGAATTATGTATTTAAGTAAATAGTGAAAATACAGAATAAGTAATTAGTAAACACATTCGAGTTTTTCTTCCGTTCTTAGTCTTTACAAGGTTCGTAGGAGAAAAGTGCTATTTATCTTTCCGCCACTGTACATATTATTGGTTAAGCATTTAGAATAAAGTCTACAGAAAAATAATCTCTTTGATTTTTTTATTTTAGATGACTATTGAAGGCTGTGTGCTTTCCCAAAGTAACACACCTTTTTGCGAGGACTCTACTTTTTCATAAAAAATTATAAACAAATTTATGTAAAATGAAGTCAAAACAATTTTTTTTGAATACTTTAAGGTTCCAATAACGACTTGTAAAAATTACAAAACGATCGCATTTTATTTTCTTGTTAAAAAAATTCCCGAAAAAACGTCGAAATTTCAGCCGTCACAGTGGACTACTACCTTAAGAAAGGACATCGTTTTTCTCCTGACATTTGAAACGCATTCAAAAGAATCGGGCCCATTTAGTGAAGTCCGCTACACTGCAACTAGTCTAGAGTTACACAGATTTTGGTACAATAACCCGTGGCAGAATTGCCCGGCCAGGCAACCACTGAGTTTGTGTCAAAACTAACTAGATGTCGCACATTGTAGTTTATCCGGCTAAAACCGTTGAATGTTGGTTACCATTCTATTATCAAACTTTAAATAATCTTAAATTACCGATATGAGCTTGTTAAGTGTTGCCACGAAGAACTAAAAGTTCTTGGCATGCAGCACAATGTAAAACTCTGCTGGGTCCCTGGTCAAAGCGGGATACCAGGCAATGAAGCAGCGGATGTTCTGGCCGGAAAGGGATCAGCTCTAGACCGAGAGCAAGCAGATGTCACTGATAGGAGTGCTAACTGGTCACAACATACTAAGATATCGCATGAAAAAAACTACGTCTGATGACATATGCCGAGACGAAGAGGCTCATGAGGACACGGCCCATTTCTTCTGTCACTGCCATAACCTCTGCCAACTGAGGAATTAAAACTCTGAGCAAATTCTCCTTCGAACACATCGATGACCATTGGACCTACTTGGACTTTCTAGGGTTACCGGATGGTTGGGTGATGAACCTAGACCTACACCTACAACGGGTGAAAACATACTTTGGGTAGCACAATGGGCCCACATGGACTAAAGTGTGATGAGGATGTAACCATTATTATCAGCCCGTTTACCTAACCTAACTTAAGTTACCGAGAAGTCTAAAGCTGAATGTAATCTATTCGATTCGGTTCCTGAATCTTGAGTGAGTTTAGACAAACTATTCCTAACTATTACCTTTACCATGTGTACTCCTTTTGTTTGCTTGTATCTCCAGACTTGCAGACTCCAACCTAAAATTGAATATTTCTATTCCTTGCATAAAAAGTGGTGATTTTTTAAGTGGTGCGCTGATTCACATCGGACTGTAGCCGAGTCAATTAGTTTAAACTTGAAGGCTCCACGAGAGACATAAACGCTCTTTGTAACGTTTCAGTGAATTCTAAAGTTTGCTTGTTATTAGGTACCGACGGCCTCCAGCTTTTTGATGTGTAAACATCTAAGCGCGCGCCAGCAAAATTTCTAGTGGAGTAATTCCGCGATTTCGGGGACGGAATACCGAACGGTTACGAAATTTGTAACTCAAATTTTATAGCAGCGCGATGAAATATCGACATAGGGATTGCTTATGTTCCTGGTCAACTTTTATATATATGTATAAACTGTTTATCCCGGAAAATGGCATGGTTTTTAGAAAATATTGAAAATACTGCATATTGGGAAGGAAAATTATAGTTATACAGTATACAACTCAATAATGGCTCATCGGATTGAAAAACAAAAAATTAGGTGAAATAAGTAAATTTGCGCCTGATTCATTTGAGATATAAAACATCCTCCTGCGTTGTCCTGAAGTTGAGCAATGTTCAAAACAATTATTCAAAGCATATCGCCCTCAATTTTCTTTCAGTGGTGACCACTGCCAGCAGTCGGGCAGCAGTGGGTATCGTTGCCATAGTGTGTGTGTGAGTATATGTTCGCGCTCTAAACATGATCATAATGCTTTGCATTGCAATGTTCTGCTATCATTATCACCATTTGCGTCTCTCCCACTCAACCAATCTTAACAAATGAGGTGTCAAAAGAAAGACGATTTTCTAGAGCAGTGGTTTATAAATATTATTAACAATCTCGCATGTAGAAAACCTACAACCTATTTATGAATAAATTGGCTACCTACTGGCCTCTAGTGCCCTGTGGCACCTTGTTCCAAAAAATAAGAGCTACTTTTCGTGATAGAGATCCTGATAAATATTAAGATTATTTGTAAACAAATTGTTTATATTTATAAAATCAGAGTGCATTTCGTCATTGCTGCAATTTTCTTAAGACACCTCATTTGTGAATGTAGGTACGTTGATAATAACTTCATTCATACCCTTTTTTTTAAACCTATACTAGTTATAGTTTACTTTCTTTCCAATAAAGTGGAGCTACACAGCCCATCCGCGTGATGTTTACACATAGCTCGGGATTGTTGGATACAGTCGCATAATTTTTTTAACTTACTTTTGAAATAGTGACGTTCGTGTCCTGTCAAATTTAATAAAACTGAATGTATTCTTTTTGTTCTTCGAGTCAATTTCACATATCCTGGAAATGGCATTACTTCTACATCAATACTCACATTTCCAAATCCACCACTGCCTTCTGTTTCTACCATAACCCAATTTTGAACGCATTCATTGTTCGGACAGAAAAAAAAAACATTATCATAAATATCGCATTTGTCCATAGCTAACCTCACAGATACACATTAAATGTCCTGTATCTGTGACAGAAACAGTTCAATTAGAAAATTTAATGCCACCACATTGGAGGGCCAACCCCAACCCCCGCTACTCTATCACACTAGCGGGCTTCATGGTAGTCACATAAAAACCACCCTCTTGTGGTCAGGATTCTCACGTACCAACAAACGTAGAATCATTTTCAAAATGGCAACAAACAAAAAAAGAAGAAAAATACAGAAAAAAAACCGTTATAATGTAGGAATATATACCGCGCACCGACCACCGCATTAGACATCTGTTACAATGAAATTAATTCAGATGCACATTTGCAGAGACCAATCGATTGGTATAATGTTTCAATTAGCCGATTTTTATGGGGCAAGGATAATGAAATATGTGAGAGAATATTATCCGCAGATGTGTACGAGTATGCCTGTGTCTGTGTGTGTGTGCCGGGGATTTAATATTTGAAATATGAGCGAACAAGATAAATATAAAGAGGCAAAATGTAGCTTCGCATCGTGAATGTATTCGCGGAGTGGGGGTAATTCAGTGGCACAATTTAATTTGAAAAATGGTTTCTCCAGGAGGCAGAGCAGGATTTATAGTTAGCGAAGGAACATTAAATTCACTTTAATAGTGCAGCGTATATACGAGTATCTTAAGACTTTGTTTTATTTTTATTTTATTTCTATTTTTATTTTTTTTTCGTCGATGAAAAGTCGTTGAAATTGTTGCTTAATGGGAGGATCTGGAAGGAGAATTTAGCCTAAAGCCTGAAATATAGTTTGGCAAATCTTTTCAAGTAGATATGCTTAAATGTATTGGCGATTAATCGACATAAGTATTGCAAATCGAAGGAGAAGGAGAATCCAGTGAATGACCACAAGGTTATATTTTATCACCGCAACTATTCTTTGTGGTAAGGATTGCTCTCTTTGCTGTAAAGATTGAGAAATGACACCGATATTGATATTCTATCGCCAGAAGTTTAATGCACTGACCATTCCAGAAAGGCTGGTGATGGTAACCAAGTTTTGAAAACAAAGGTAGAGTGAAACCGAGTAGGTAAGGTACGACTCTACGACATTTTTCATAACTAATTTAGTGCTCTTTGAAGGCTTTATGCAGCACGATATGAATCAGTGCATCAATAAAAAAATCACTGTTGTTTATTCCGTCCAAGGTGGTTTAACTGCACCTGCCGAAGTGGATTTGAAGACAAGAACGAAGAATTGAAGAGGACATCATTCATGTACTTTCTTAACTAAGATACTGCGATTAGATAAACGGACAAAGTCCTTTTGGAGCCTTGGAATCTGAAGGCATTTTCTTTCGTTTTACAGTCATTTAATGTTGAGCACATTGTTGCCGCTCATATTGATAGGGAGGTTGAAATTGACTCTTGCTACATCTCTAATGCTTTTATGGGAGATTTTGAAAAGGATCAAAAGTATCACTTGGGACCAGGGTTACCTCTGAAAATTTCCGGAAACGGTCCAGAAAGGGGTCTCTGGCGAAAAAAGAGGTCCCATATAAAATTAAAGAATAAGACGGGGTAGGATAAGTATTATTTTCTTAATTTTTTTTTTTCGTATTTTTGTATTTTTGTCCAGTTGCTTGAAAATATATAAACATAGGTACATAAATAAAAACTCTCAAACAAAACAAAAAAAAAATAGTTAATTTAAAAAAAACAATTCATTTAAAAATAAAGTAACATGAACAAAAGAAACAAAAAAAGCATTTCAACAAAAAGTGATTTGGAAAACCTAATTGTTAGAAATGAAAGCCCTAAACTTCTGAATTAATCCTTTGTTGACCAAGCTGTTAAAAAAGTTATAATCTCTATTTTTTTTTTTGAAGAATTCTTTAGTTGAGGATATTTTAAGATGGAAAACTAATTTTTGAATTTTTCAATGACTCATAGGGACGATATATGAAGGTCAGTCTCCAAAGTACCGTTAGGCTATAACTAAAGTTATAAAAAGAAAAATTTTGTTTGAGTGTTTTTTTATTTAACTATGATATTTTTTATTTAATAAAATTAAGGATCGAAACTGTGTAAAAATACCAATTTAGTTTGTAAGTACCGAAATCGACTAAAATTAATTTCTTCAAATTTTAATATGCTGTCAGAAAAACCGTTATATCTATGGCTAAAATAAGGTAAACATACATAAAAATCAAATTTCATTGAGGTTAAATGCTACCTAAAAGTCCTGTTTGGTCTTAGTGTCTAAATGTTCCTATAGGGATTTCATTTGAAGTTAAACATGCTGGTACTTATAAGTACCGTCGGTCAACAAAGGGTTTTAAATTCGAGTTAGTGACCCACTCTTCTGACTCTTCATCTTCCAAAACATATAATGCGGATAGCATTATTTTTATATTAACAATAGTAGAAGTATGACAAACGAAACGCACCAACTATTTGAATGTGTCTATTTACAAGGAAAATTTACATTTTGGCGTTGGCAAAAAAAATACATAGATACAAATCCAGTTAATGCAAAAGTGTGATTGCTGTCGGTGGCTTTGGCTACTTAAAGAAGTGAAGGAATTTCGGTTGAATGTGTCAATTGTTTCTCAATTTAGAGAAAGGGTCCAAAAAGGGTCCAATTTTGATGATTTTCAAAAAGGCGGATCCTGGGGTCCGTGCGATCAAAAAAGGGTCCATTTGACCGCAAAGGGTCCCAAAGGTAACCCTGTTTGGGACCTCTTTGGATCTTCTTCGAGATCTGGAAAGGTTAGTTGGCTGTCTTTCATATTGCCATATGACATAACTATCAAAACTATACATAGCCCAGTCCATTGTTAAACACTCAATGCGTGTCTGCGACTGTGAAGTCTTTCAAGCCGAAATCAAATCAGAGTCCTTATATCATCAGTGACAGCAACATCGTCAGACAGGCAGTTGGCAGTGTATATTGAAAGCCAGAAAGCTGTCAAAGCTCTGAATTCTACACTAGTTAGTTAGAAAGGGTCATCGTGTTAAGGATTAAAAAACCAATGGCGGGTTCAGGGACTTATGAATACCATAATATCAATATGTTTACAAAAAAATATTTAATTTACAAAAAGAAAAATATCGATAAAAATGTTCCGCAGCATATAAAATGAGCACAGCAAAAGTGCTGATACCCTTAAGGAAACAAGGGACATTTCTTCACCTTAAGTTTGCAGAAGTAAGGCTAACCAGAAATGTTGTTGGATACCCTTTAATGCGGTCAATATGCCAACTTTTGCAGATATTCATTTGATGGTTCTTGCCCTTAACTGAGACTTGGATGTTATGACATGTTTTCGCAAGCGATTGTCCAAATTATCTCAAAGGTGTTCTATTGGACCTAGATCGGGGCTCTGTGGTGGTGGTACTAGCAAGTGAGGGACTTTATATATCCATAAAATGTGGGCGACATGCTTGGGACTGTTATTGTTGTCCTGTTGGAAGTCAAAATCTTCTGAGATACCCATTTTTTGAGCATTTTGAGCTTTTTTTTTAAGTAGGTATACACTTCTTTTGTCACGATTCTCATCGATTATGACCAAGTTACCGACCCCTAAAATGGACATACAGCTTCAAACCATAACACCACTACCACCATGCTTTATTGTTTCCTTATGTTTTTGGGTTTTAAGGCTCTATACTTTGGAACGCCCATCTGAGCCAAAAAAAAAAACTTTATTTCGTACAATAGACGAAACCTGCTGTGGTACCAAGAGTTTTGCTGCAAACTATAGAAATACAGTCGCATTTCTCGGTCTCATTTTCTTCAGTTTCTGGAAAGATAACTTTAATTACTTACTTCAAAAAAAAAAAAGGAGCAAGGTTGGCTAATCCGTTTAGCTGAACATTTCGAGTGCCTTTGCGACGTTCTTGGTTCCCGGTATTGTTGGTCGCATTTCATAAGAAAATAAGAGTAACTTGGTAAAAAATTCTGAAATCATTCCTGTAACGTAACGCATCGTTTCAAAAACCACTTAAACGTCATACATAATAATGAGGACTTAAAATTGAAACTCGAAACATACGAGATATTCGTTCTGCGTTTGTATCCATCAGAATGATGTTGCTGCATAAACAATATTATACTCGTACGCATGCACATACTCGTACATACATAAGTATGTAAATATTTTCTTAATTCATATTAAATGAATATTTTTTAATGGACGCTGGCAAAATGGGTTCCTCGGGAAATCGTGCCACCGCCCACTGTTTTCGAGGATAATGAAATAAATTCTCCAAAAAACGAGTAAAAAATCAAAAAAACAACAACAAAAAACAAACTGACTGTTGTGAGTGGCATGGCCAGCACCAGAATGCGAATAACTCAACAAACGAACCCCGCAGCGATGTGCTTTTTTGATTGTGTCAATTATTAATTTATTCGGTTGTTGCAACATTTCCACGCTTTAAAATTCAGTACAAACGGATACGTCACAAATAAAAATCGTTGTTTGTTTTTTAATGGTATTTGTGTGAACAGTAAATTGTATTACCGTGGGATTTACTGGTTGAAACCAGGGTTTTTGGATTTTTATTTCCGTTATTTAAAAGTTAATGTTTCTCATGTTCAATTTCGACATTATTAAATGGAGTGCGGAACGCGCAGGGGGTGTTTTTGAAAGAAAAGCACGTCCACTCCTGACCGCGTTTTTTGAAACTCAAAAATAAAAAAAAAAACAAAAACTCTTCCATGACAAACAAAGTATATAATGCTGTCAACGAAAAGGGACACTCAATATCGATGATTTGGAGAGAACGTTCAATAGACAGTTTCAACACCGTGTCTGACACCGAAAAATCGGTGCGCACACCAGTCCATACACGGGAAAAATTTCCGTGCACCGACACCGATGTGCACACAAGTGTTGCGTTTATGGGCCGCTTTATTTTCCTACATCATTCAACCGCTCAAACTCGGTGCAAGATTTTCAGTCGTTTCTTACCGCAGACCTTAGTCCCTTCGCCTACAAGACCGATCTTCTGCAGGCAAAAATCATCTCGTGTGTGGTGGCCCAATGTTTGCATGGTGGGGTTGAAAATAAGAATTCTATTTTCTTGGCTTGTTTTGTTGTTGTTTGCTTGTACTTTTGATATTGTGTTGCTCGATATGTATGTGTATTTTTTTTTTAGAATTTATTTTACTGCCTGTTGAAGTTGGAGAAGGGGAAGCGTTTCACTTTTTCGTCTGAATCAGGCAAATTTGCCTTACCGCGGCTAAAGAAGTTTCACTTCAAAAATCAACTTAGGGGAATCTATATAAGACCCCTATCATCCCAGTCTTGCTATATGGAATACTGAAGCATGAACATTATCAAGAGCAGATAAAGATTATACTTGGTCGCTTCGAGAGAAAAATTCTTCATAAGATATTCGAGCCGGTTTGCGTTGACGGGCTTTGGAGGAGAAGATTCAACAATGAACTATATATGAGCTGTAAAGCGACATCGACACTGTTCAGAATCTGCGCATCAGACATTTGAGATGGCTAGGACATGTAGAGCAAATTTATATTAACGCTCCGGCCCGCAGAGTATTCAACTCCAACCCAGAGGGTTAGCGCAGCAGATAACGACGTCACCTAAGGTGGCGCACAGAAGTGGAAAAGGATCTCAACCAACTTGGAGTGCGTACTTGAAGGCAGTTAGCTAAGGACCGGTCTAAACGGAAAGGGTTGTTGGTTGAGGTCTTGGTGCAACATGGACTATAGCGGCACCTAAGTACGTAGATACTATGTCTACATTTCTTCAGAGATGAAGTCGAGTAACTAGTTCCCGATTAATTATCAAATAATGGATGTGGTTATAGCCCAGTTGACACCACAGGAATGTTCCAGGACTGAGAACCGCATTAACGATAATTTTGTGTTCAGGACCAGTGTTCAAATAAAACTCGTGCACATTTTCAAATAAGGGAACGGACCAATGCCTTAACTGATAAATAGGTATAATGAGGCAAATTTCTTAACTAACCTGAAGACTCCTGAACTTAATCAAGATTTTCTGGAGGGTGGTTAAACAAGAAACTTTTAAAGCAGTTGGTACTAGTAATTGTGCCAAGGTGTGTACCTCACGTTACGAGGCAGCATTCCAGCAAAGGGCGGTGTAATTAAAAGCAAAATGGGTCTTAGAAAAGCTACGTCTGGACTTTGGTAGTCGGCTGTGTTCGACGTGTCATAGGTAGTGATGGGAAAATACCCGGTAAATACCATTTGAGGGTAAATACCCAGGGTATTTACCGGGTATTTACCAAAACGGGTATTTATGTGGGTATTTATTTCAAATGAAGAATTTTTGTAAAAACATGCTCATTGGGTATTTTATTTTTATATTATTCGATTTAAAAACGAAAATGCAAAACATAAACAAAAGATTCTTTGAATATTTACTAATCTGAGTCGTTGGAATAAGATGGTATTGTAACTACAATCTTATCAAAAGAGATGAATTCTGCCGATTCAATAGATTTTAATGTGCTGGGTATATTCGCATTTACTTCTGTTTCCGAACTTCTCCGCGTGTTCAGTAGTAAAGCTATGTTAAGACGATTGCCAGATCTGACAATATTGTCAGGTCTACAAATGTGCTGACAATTAGCTGCAAATGAGCTGACAATGACAAACTACCTCACAATGTGGAATTGCCAGTTCACACGGTTGCCAGGTTTTGTCCCAATTCCTGACAATTTATTGACAGGCGGTTGGCCTGCAAATGTTCTGACAATGTTTTCTCTGACAATATTGTCAGATAAGAAATTGTCAGTTCACACGGTTGGTAGATGACTGTTTACAAAAAAAAGAAAAAAACTACAAATTCATTGCCAGACGTTGTCAGACTCATAGCATTCGATGGACATTTTTTTCTTCGTGCTAAAATACCTCTATGCATGGAAAACTATATGTCCTAGGTAAAAACTTTGTATGGTGAACTTGTAGGTAACATTACGGCACACCAAAATATAAAAATTGTAGATAGTATTAACATGTTTTCCCGAGATAAATGCATTTTTCTAAAAATTGATTAAAAAAAAAAATTAAAAAAATTGTGTTTGAAGACCAATTGCTCGAAAATGAAAGCACGGATGGTAATAGCCGTAAAAAACTGTGGTAGACATCCATCAATTGTCTATCGAACAAACCCACCTTGATTACTCTAGCCTTCATAGACCAGAAGTTATAATTGAATAATTGTTGGTACATTCTTCTCTGAAGGAACTTTTTTCTACACCCTGTAGCTCCGTGGGCGTTGAAGATAGACCCCCCCTCCCTTGCAATATGTTTTGTATTTTCATAAAATAAACCAACGAATCAGAATATTTATGGTCTGTGATATAAGTACGTCTTTCTGCAAAATTTGTATTTAGCCATTTTATCCATTTTATCAAAATATTTCCACACGGAACTCTTATTTCTTCCCATATTAAATAAAAAATAAACTTTAATCACTAGCGAGAAGACTGCACCAATTGCTATAAAAAACTGAAGTCTACTACTAAAAAACCATTAAAGTAGTATATATAAATCGTACATAACTGTAAAAAAGGGTTGATTTACCAACCGTAATAAATACTTCTTTGGCATTGTCATTATTTACTTAATGTAATAAATACCCGATTTTGGGTGGGTAAATATGATTTTGGGTAAATACCGGGTATTTACCGGGTATTTACCGGGTATTTACCGGGTATTTACCGGGTATTTACCGGGTATTTACCCATTAATAAATACCCGGTATTTACCCATTAATAAATACCCACCGGGTAGGTGAAAAAAATCTGCCCATCACTAGTCATAGGTCATCATTATAGAAATCAAGATGCTTTGACAAGGCATCGACATTTTTCTTAGAAACTCACCTCAACTCTCGTGCATATCATGGTTGACATATAATATTTGAGCTGTCCTATCGAAGAGTTACCTATAAGTTGCAAAATTCGGTCGAAAAATGAATATTGCTGAGAAATATTGATATTCAATTGATATTCAACCGGAATCTTTATCCATAAATGATTCAATTGACTCGAGAACTAAAGCCACAGGACCACAGGACCATAGGGTGCGTTGGGTGTTTGCCTACTAAGCACTAGCAATTTGAAACGCGCCCGATCTACTTCGCAGAAGCCCCTTTTTTCTAGATAAGTTCGCTAGATTTGGAAAGGTTTCCTTTGCATGCCGAAAAGCTCACATATTGGTCAGCTGAAGTTAACGGTAAGTGTCAGTAGCGAAAAGTTTGAGAAGATTTTAGGCGATCGTTTCTGGTCCGACTTTCATACAACTTAGGGCTCCGGGAGAGGCTACAATGTCATAGGTAGACAAATCATTTGACATTCGGTCTTCCAGATCGCCGCTTGAAATATGATTGAATACGATCACTCATCTGTCAAACAGATAAAAAAGCATATCGGATAAATGGCCCCCATGGCTTTGCTGGTACATACGCACTTTTGTTGTCGAAACGGCGGTAAATCGCATTATGTTGGCGCCCAATTCTGATCACCAAAACAGGAAATTATACGGCTCGGGCTATATGGCATGTGGCACCGTCTTGTTGAAACCACATGTCGTCCACATCCATATCTTGCAATTAAGGCAAAAATTGTCGGTATTGTCATGATTGACCATTAATTGTTATTGCCTAACCAGCCGCATTTTCAAAGAAGAATGATCCAATGATGTGACTTTAGGCCCCAGATCCGCACCAAACAGTGACACGTTGTGGGTGTATTTCTTTCCCAACAATCACTCGTGGATTTTCTGAACTTCAAATTGGACAATTTTTACGATCAACAAAGCCATCAAGATGCAAATAAGCCTCATCGCTGAAGATGATTTCGTATGTAAAATCAGCATATTGCTTAGCAATGAAAACGCGTTGTTCTGTCAGCTGTCACGCTGTGTCACCCTTTATAAAATCCAGTTTCTCCCTTCACATATGAAAGGGAGAAGGAGCTGACTCACCTTACCGCACACGTTAGCCCTAAGTGCTCTCCGATACTTAACCTACAAGAAGAATCACTTCCGTGTCCTACACTGCTCCATCTGTACTCGACTCATACTCGCTCCCTTTTATCGCTAAACGCATTGGCTGTTTCTAATTTCTTTGAAATCATAAAATTAACTTCCTCTGTTCTTATTGAATTCCCTTCTGCTCATACACAGAAGCAATAGAACTCGACTCGCTAACTCTTAACAAAATTGCGAAATGCAATTTCCGTGTGAAAAAGTTGAAAAGGGCACACGCCGCCGTCGCCGCCGTCGCCGCCGCCGTTGCCACTATACAAAAGTGACAAACGACGACGCCTGTCGTAAATGCTCAACGAATCGCAAATAACTATTCAGGCACTCACGTACGAGTATATCTATACACGCGACTATGGATACATTTAAGCAGTGCTGCACTCTAGCAGTATATTTTCTTGATTTTTCGTCCTCGCATCGAACTGAGAATCTCATTATCACGCCTCACGCGTTCATAACGCTCGCTTAATATCCTTATATAGGAAAATCGTAAACGCAGCAGCAACAAGACCAAGACGCGCTAAAAAGATCCTATTTAAAAAGTAAAGCAATCGAAGGCAAAAAAAAAAAATCTAATAAAACCTCACTTAGTTGGAAAAACTGTTCGGGACAAAAAAAAAACTCTTTCAATTTTCTTGCAATTCTTCAGAGAAATTATACACCAAATGTGCATGTGTCTGTGCGCGCACATTTTCCCAAGAAGTCATTTTAACTTTTCCATTTGGAAAAGTATCTAACAAAGGCAACTAACCAAGCCAACAGCCACCCACCCAGAAGGCAAAAAATTAAATGCACAAGCAGATGATGATGATGACGCTGACAACGACGACGACGACGACGACGATGATGATGATGTCGGGTGTCATAAGTGCACTCTTCCTCTTTTGCATTTCTGACAAAGCAGACTGTCATATGAGTATGCATGTGCATGTGTGGTTGTTGTCAATTCCCATGCAGATGATGCGGTTAGGAAGGATATTTTAATGGAAAGTATCTAGATAGATGAAAGTGCTAATGCCCTCTCAAATGTGGTCTAATTGCAACGATACATGTCATCGTAATGAGTTTTAGTGGATAGTCGTAGTGGATAACTGTAAATAAGAATTAAGGATTTTTTTTTTGTTTAAGTGTACATGCCATGGGACTTTGTGGTCAGTAGTGGAGATAAAAAGTGGTTATACATTTAATTGGGTCAAAAGCTAGGACTTCTCCGAGTTTTAATTAATAGACATTTTTTTTATAAGAGTTTCGAACTAGGACAGCGCATCTTCGCACGTTATTTTGTAGATTTTGTTTGGGTGTGTTGGTACAGGATTTTCAGTGGAAACATTTATATCAAATTCGAATATCTCCGCCACCAAAAATTAAAAAAACGTAGTTTTTGTTTTGAAAATTGTAAACATAAACAGTGAAAGCTCACATTAGCGAACATCCGTTTTAGCGGACGACTCGCATTAACGGACAACTGTTTGGGGAACCAATTTCTAATTTCCCATGCAAAAGGCGTTCATATAAACGGCCAGTTCTCATAACCGGAAACAAATCTCCGGTCCCATGGCTGCCCACTTAAGATAGATTTCACTGTATGTACATATTATGTGTGTTAGTAACATATTAACAGTTACTAAACTTTAAGGGGGTATTCTCGTCTAGCGGTACAAATTTAGAAAAGAAAAACAAAGAATATTTTTACTAGTCAGTTTTTTATTGGATATTTTTATTAATATTTTTAAGAATACAATTAAAAAATTTTGGATATTCAAAAATTTACAGTGGGGTACCTTGTGGAAAAATGTCCTCCTTGACATGATTCCAAGTTCTAACCATTCTGGTATGTAATACGAAAAAAAAGAAACAAAGATTCTAAGTCAGTAAGAATGTCGCTATCGTCTGAACTACGGATACGGAAATTAAAAAAGAGCTAAATTTTCACAAAATGGCGGCGGTTTATAATTTTTTTTAAAAATAAATAGTAAAAAACAAATTTTTAAATAATTCTAGTTCCAACGATAGAGGGTATATAAAGAAGCTCCACGCCAAATTTCATCAATCACGTCAGACGTGTTGGAAAAAATAGTTTCGAGAAAAACGCGTTTAAAGATTTAAGCAAAGTTGCAGGCAATCTGTACTTATATTGCGTTAATCGACGATTCCTGCTCCATACATTGAGCCTTCTTTTACACAGTAGTAGAGTACGTACACAGAGTACGTACTCTACGATAGCTTAGAGTAAACTGAGCTTCACTGCACAATAAACATGAATATACATATACTAAATACGTTACAACGACCTTCATATAATGACTTTCTGAGAATTTTTGGTGTATAAAAGACTTTCTGTAGGATAACTCACCCTCAGGAAGTCAGGATATATTTTTGAAGGTCTAATCTTTACAAATATGAAAAAAAAAACGTTTTTCTCAAAATTCTAGACTAGAATACCCCCTTAATAGTCTTTTCTAAAATGTCTCTAAAACCTTTTTTGGCTCTCTTGAAAAATGTCCAAAACAGACATAAGCTGGGGAGAGTGGATACGAAAGTAACGGTGGGTCAGTTGTAACACTAAACTTCTACGAAAAACTAGAACTGTATGCCGGTGCCGTGAAATAAGGTAGATGGAAATTATGTCGAATCGACTTTATTTCCATAAATATTGGAAATAATATCGAGCTGCACAAATTTCTATATTCGACTTTATTTCCAATTGTAACAGTTTAAAAGAGTAATAATGTCGATTGAAATTTCTGTAATCGACTTTATTTCCTACCTGGGGAAAATATTTTCGACTTTATTTCCAAATACAAAACGCAGTTTAACATAAATGTTTAAGTACATTACATATGTATGTGGAAATTAAAAAGGAATAAATAAATGCAAACGAACATAATTTATTGAATTTTTCTGACGTAAATATGGAATACGCAAAATCTTCTTCTATTATCGTGTCTCGATAAAAAGGGAATTCGGCATTCCAACGGGACATTCCAAAATGTTGTTTAATGCTTTCATTTTTGAAAACTTCAATAACATCCTGAAAGTCGTTTGGTGATTTTGGAAAAACTTCCTTCTTAATGTTGAGCAACTGTTTCCGCATTCGACCGAACTCAACCGATGTCGAGGCTTTCGGGTAAGTTTGACATTGTTCATCAAAAATTTCTCTGATGTTTGACCGCTTCAAGGACACGTTTTTGCACTCATTTTTAATCGAGTTCACTAAAATCAATTTATCTATAACACACATAATATTTTAAATTACCGGAAACTTTATTTATTTTATAGATTTGGTTAGTTGACGCTATAAAAACCAGTTTGGTATTTTTCCTCATACCTGGAATTATTTCATATTCCAACACTTCACCATCCAACACTTCACTATCCAGCACTTCACTTTTTTCACGCATGATAATTTGACTTGGTCGCGATTTCTGTCAAAATAAACTTCTATGCACGTACCTACTTCCTTACGCTTCGTGAGGAAGTAGGTATTTACAGATCAAGTTAAAGTAAACTTATCGTAAAATCTGCATAACGTTAAATGCAGACAAATTTCTATTACCTCTGACAGAAATAACGTTATTTACAAAGAGAAAGAGAACATTTATTTTCACCCCTATCATTAAATCCACCGGGGGGAATGATTCACGAAAATTCAAAAATCGGTATCATTGAATCCGTTCCAAGGGAATCGTCCACTTGTCGGTAATGTGAACAACTTTTCACTTGATCATTGAAACGAACGGATCGAATCTCTCCATACAAAGTTTGAAGTTTCAGATTCGCGAGAGAATCGTTGCGGATCTGGTGCCTTTGCTGTGGGATTGGCTAGCATTTTTGTTTACTGCCAAGAACTTTGAACGTTGAAAGTGAAGAAACAAACAAATGGAATCAGAAATAGTGCGGCCACCATTGGATCGATCTTATTTTCGGCCAAAACCAAACGGGACAGAATGCAATGTAAACGGGACAGAATTCCAATTTTATCTGGTGTTGTCACAAATCGGGAAGGATAAGTGTGTGTAATGTTGAAGTCTGGACTCGACGCGTATCGTCAAAAGTCGCCAAAGATATGTAAAGGGAATCAAGTTGTATAACTCCGCTTTTCAAGATCAGCCCCAAGAGTAGTTTGAAGATGGAGGATCTAGAATAGGCGGCAGAAGCTCAAAAAAATGGTATTGACCCACAGTTAACCTGGTCACTGCCAAAAACTTTGAACGCTGAGAGTGCAGAAACAAACAAATGATGAATTGACTTCAGCCATACGCAGAATACACAGATCTTTACACAAAACATGCGACCAAAACAAGGAAATTTTAATGGAAATAAATTTAAGTAGGTACTAAAAACGTTGAACTTTATAAATAAAATAAATGAAACACGACATTGGAATGCAGAATATTTCAAAGCAAAATCTTGAAGAAAAATCAAAAAAATGTTAATTTATAATTTTTTATTCCGTAGATTTTTGTTTTCACACCACAATCGCCCTTTCAAGTGTCAAATTAGAAAACAGCTGATTTCGAAAACATAAAAAGAGATGTAGATAAAGTAGTGTATCCGGCGGGTTTAATGATCACGACGAGAGGTGAATTTGAATCGAATGAGTGAAGCGAATCTCAGATCCGTCGGATTTAATGATAGGGGTGTTTGTGTTTGCTTGTTGTGCATTGTATTTATCATTGCATGAAACTGAATTTCGACTTTATTTCCAACCTCTTTTCTACTTTATTACCCATCTGCATATCTACATTATTGCCATTTCCATTCTGCCATTAAAACACACCCAAATTATTTGTATGTTCTGTTCTATTACCATTCTTATTTTCGACATTATTACTCTTACATTATGGAAATAAAGTCGAACATAGAAATTGGTGCAGTTCGATATTATTTCCAATATTTATGGAAATAAAGTCGATTCGACCTTATTTCCTTCGACTTTATTTCACGGCACCCTGTATGCCTTCACTTTTAAATGCAGAATCCACCGTAATTAGGTTCTGAATGTGTCCACAAAAATCAAGGTGTCAGAATACCGTAATGCGTCAAATAAACTTTAAAACTTGAAATTTAAGCGTAACTAAAACGAATTTAAACGAAGCGCGCTTGTCGAAGTCCATTTTGTTCAGTATCCAATGGATTTAATGTTTTTCTGATTAGCTTAATAGTTTCTTTTTAATTTAATTTTTAATATAATAAACTAAGTGGTGGACGGTTGTAACATTTTAAAAAATTTGAACGTGAAAGTTCTTATTTTGTCTGTCAACGGATACAATAATAGGCACCAGTAGAACGTTTTCCGCGAGTGAGTGCATTTAAATGCATGCATCAATCACCGCGCCGATATATAATATGGCCTAACAACCAACTGCGTCCGAAAGCTGGCATACCACCTAGTCAACTATAGTAAGCTCGAAATGCCTGCTTCCTGTAAAGTGAATCAAATGGTTGGTAAAGAATGGCTCAAGTCTTTTATGAGACTCTTGCCATTCGGAAACCGAACAAACTTAGCAAGAGCTGCGACTCAGATTAACCCTGCAGTGCTAACATTTTTTGAAAACCCCTAATAAGCTAACCATTCGTCGATTCGACGAACTGTATTTCATGTATTAGGTTTTTAATACCTCTTGTACTACAAATGTATATTTTATTAAAGTAACCGATAAACACTGAAGGCGTTTCCGAAATGAATACCGCTCTTTATTTATATTTTTGAATTTTTATCAGAAGTCGTGACAAATTTAAGTAATTAACAGAAAATTCAAGAATCTGATATAGAATCATGATGATTATGCCTAAACAACTCTACACTTTTTATATTTATATGGTGTTACAACCGTCATTTCACCGTGTTACAACTGATACACCGGGAAGGACAGTTGTAACATTTGACTTTCCCTTCTTTTTCACAGCATACACTCGGAGTTAAGCAAAAGTTGTAAATCAAATTAGTATATTATGGAGGTAAAACGACAACTCATTAAAATGCAAGTTGTTTCGTTTTGTTATGTATATTGCTTCTCAAATTATGACACGAGACATCAAAAATGTTACTTTCGTACCCACTCTTCCCTGTACTGACAATTTTTGTGGAACAGAGTATAGTTCTTTAACTTACTGTCACAGTACCATGTGTCCATGGATTTAAAATACAAAACCACTTTCCCAAAATCCTGAATGCATTCTAGAAAAATTGCTGAAGACCTCATCGAAAGGCTAACATGACCCAGAATTTTATTTACAAAAAAAAAAAAAAAAAATATTTTCCATTGCCACGGACATGTTCACAAATTCCACTGACAGTGAATGAGTGCATTTATTTGTCTTTGTTGACAATGCACTGAAATTTACAGTTTTTTTATTTTCTTTTATAATAAATAAAATAATTCCAATAATTCACCCACCGCCACCACCAACGCAGGATTGTAAAGAATTTCATTTGTTATGTAAATTAAATATATTATATATACGAATACGCGAGTATTCAGCTTGGCGATACGTGTAACCCAAAACATGACAGTTGACAACATCCGTCAAAGAATTGTGTGCCATGTGCATGCCTGTATTTGCGTTTTTGTTCGTGATTTTTGGTTTTTTACAACGATAATGCAATCAGTGTGTTTTCATTTTCAATTATGTTCATCTGTCGTTTTGCGGACAACGCATTTCCTTTAAAAAATGACTGCAAAATAACGTGTTTTTTTTTTTTTTTTGTTCAATAAAAATTGGTGTTGCGATTACGACGGACGTGTGCGGTAGGACAGAACAAAAAATGTCGCACGATTCCCCCCGAACGCGATATTGTATCGAATCAATAGTAATCTAGAACAGATAAAAACTATGAAAACAGAACACGACAGGATAATATTGAAAATTAAATGTCACCAAATTGATGAGGACTAGTGAAAATGAATAATGGCCATGTGCGCCTACATGCGGTGGTGTTTTGTGGTCATGTAGGGATTATCCTATCCTGTCCGATACTGCGTGGTAAGCAATTTGTTGGTAACCATAACATAAATTTAAAAAAAAAAAATTTAAATTGTTTTAGATCTGTATACGGGAATATTTTCCAATTAAATTGGAGTTTTCCGTTCTTTATTTGAATTTTGAGAACTCTGCTGTTCTGACGGATAAGAGATTAAAATAAATTCAAATTGAAATGAACGATGCGATGAATTAGAAAGTTTTCGAACTTCATAGAAAATATTGAAAACTATTCAATGGGCTTACGGGCTTGTTTTTTATGAAAATTATTTTTCTAGTTTTTTTCGGCTTTTCAATATTTTCTAAGGCTTTTCAAGTATTTGGATACCTAAGTGGACCCTGTCTGAGCTGTAAGAGTCTTACATTTTCACACACAGTATTATACAGGAATCCATCAAAGGATCTTATAATTCAACCCCTTTTATCAGTGATTAGGGGAAAATATTGAAATCCCCTTTAAGTGCAACATTTATAGGCAATGACCATTTTATCTATCTAAGCCGGGCATAAGAGATATTTTACGAATCTAAGACTATGTTGGTCGCCGTGGCCGTAGTGGTTAGTGCGTTGGACTACCACGCAATGCTGTCCGGGTTCAACTCCTGGCCGGGTCTAACATCTAAAAGAGTTTTTTCACGGTGCCACCTCTTTCTTCCATTTTAAATCCTCGCAGATTTTCTTTTGGGTTATCAATTTCCTTTCCGTTTGTATTTGGTAGATACGAGGCATTTTTCTGGAAAAACAAAAACAGAAAAATAGTTCAGCTACGAGCTACCACTTACCGCCTATGACTGTGATGTGCTCGTTGCATCTTTCGATAGAAGGTAATAGCCTAAAAATTGTTATTACTTTAAAAAGATAAATACTGGGTAAGAAAGCACTGCGCACTCTTACCCACAGAACGACTGCGCACACTAGACGCTACTTTTTTTCTTTGTATTGAAAATCTAAGAACGAATAATATTATCCACTAAAATTGTATTCTAATCCAAACACACATATACACTGTTTATTGTTATAGGGTTTTCCAATGAGAGGTGTTATTGTGAATGGCCCGCTATTTCGGTAGCTGTCACTTTTGAAGCTTTTATTCTTTGACATTTGACAAGTAGAAACTACGCCATTACTAAAAATGGAACGATACACGCTTCAACATCGCTTTGAAATTATTAAAACTCACTACAAAAATGGTGAAAATCTTGCAGTCACAGTTCGCAAAACTAAAGCATGTTTTGGTCGTCGTGAAGCACCTTGTCGGACCGCAATACAGAAATTGGTGGAAAAATTCGAGCTGTTGGGACAAGTTAGTGATGTGAAGAATAAAACCCGTGCACGTCGCTCAAGAACAACTGAGAATATTGCTGCTGTATCCCAAAGTGTTGATGAAAACCCAGGTTTGTCCATTCCTCGTCGTTCTTTGGTATTGGGCATTCCACAAACGTCATTACACCGTATTTTGCATAAAGACTTGGGTCTTAAGGCTTATAAAGTTCAGTTAACATAAGGAATCAAGCCGGCCGATCATCAACAACGTCGTGTCTTTGCTGATTGGGTTCTTGAAATGCATGAAAATGATCCGGAATTCCATCAAAAAATCATCTTGACTGATGAGGCCCATTTCCACCTCGGTGGCCACGTCAACAAGCAAAATTGTCACATCTGGGGCTCGGAAAACGCAAGAGTTTTTGTTGAGAAGCCTCTCCATCCTCAACGTGTGACTGTTTGGTGCGGTTTATGGTCCGGCGGGGTCATTGGACCTTTTTCGAAAATGAGGTTGGATCAACAGTAACGGTGAATGGATTGTGCTATCGAGAGATGATTAATGATTTTTTATGGTCGGAGTTGGATGGTATTGATCTGGACAACGTTCACTTTCAACAAGACGGCGCTACGTGCCACACAAGCAACGAAACCATTGATCTTTTACGGGAAAAGTTTCCGGACCGTGTTATCTCTCGAAGAGGTGATCACAATTGGCCACCGAGATCATGTGATTTAACACCTTGCGACTTCTTCCTTTGGGGCCACGTGAAAGATAAGGTCTACGCCAACAGCCCAGCGTCGATTCAAGACCTCAAAGATAAAATTCGTGAGGCTATCGAGGACATAGGGCAGCCACTTTACGATTTGGTTATGGAAAATTTCATGAAAAGGATATGGTCCTGTATGCGTGCTCGTGGTGGCCATTTGGCTGATGTTGTTTTTCATTATTAACGGCATACCTTCCCCTTTATTATGAAATAAACATCCGATCATTTATCTCAAGAAAAATTTTCTTTGAATACCAAAATAACACCTCTTATTGGAAAACCCTTTACATACTACTTATGAGGTATCGAGTTGCCACGCTTTCCTGACACACTTTTAAGAATTAACTTTTTTTTAACAAAATCCGGCTTTTTTTTTTCTGTGTTGATTTTCTTTGTAGGTACTGTTAATTAAAAAATTTTCGTAGAAGTTGTTCATCATTGGCGGTTAGTGAAGCACACATTTTCTCATTTAGCGATTTCTGCTAATTCTTTCACCCGCTGCGCACTCTTATCCCAAACGAGTTCGTTCATTTAGGCATTGTAAAATCTCGTAAAACCTAGGCCAATTTGTCTTCATTTACTGAAGAAGTGTGTCTAGTGCACAGAAAAACTGAACTTTTGAAGTGGTGTCATTATGGCCGCATCATCCTTGGCCCTTTGTCAAACATTTTTTAATCTTTCGTTTACGCTTATCAGAAAATTACGGTTCTATCGACAGTTCGTTTACTAGATTTTTTGCTGAATCAATATAATACATAGTTCTATTTGATTCTTTCTGAAATTATTCAAAAAATCTACAAGGCAAGTGATGATGAGGTCTGTTCTCATACCTCTGTCCAAAACTGTAAGGACTACGAAATTCTACCAAAATCAGTCAAATCCTGTTCCCGTACGAACATCTTTCGTAGTTTGTCACAGAAAAGAGACCTAACAAGAGAGTAAGAAATGTCCAAATGCTGGAAATTTTAGACCAAGAATCAATTTTTCCCATTTTTGTTGTTAAATGTCTTCCAGTACTTTTTCACACTTTTACCTCTTCCTGAACAATTTTTCGCCCGCTCCTTGAAATTTGAGAATCTGTGAGTTTCGGGGAAGAAATTACTGGAAGACAAAGACACCCACGCCCGGTGTGCCGGAGAGTGGAAATACGACACAGCTTTGGTTTGTGTGTAATTTTTTTTTATCTTTTATTAATAGACCAAGAGCCCACAGTAATTTTTCAGTGTGAATGATAACAAAAAATGTTTGGTACCATTAGATAGTTCTTGATCTTCTTAAGTATTCTAAATGTGGTCGTCTTGCGGGGGCAATTGTGAGTAATACGTCACGATTGAGCTTCTCAACTCGCCGCCGTTCGGAGTCGGCAAAAAACTGTAGGTCCCTTCCATTCGTGCAAAAATATAACACGCACACACAAATGGTTGCGAGAAGCAGGCCCAGGTTCACCTCGAGCTGTAGCGCCACCTAAAGAAAGAAAGTTTTTATAGTTTCCCTTTCCTTTCCACACTTCGACTGAAAGTTGTCCACTTCAGTTATTGTTATCAATTTAACCAGGTCCCAAAGTGATCATATTAAGCGACGCGCAGTGCAATGAAAGGCAGGAACTCCCTGTCCAAACAGGATTTGCATATGTTTCGACGTAAAAGACCGTCGTTCTCGAATGAAATACTGCTAAAACGTACCTTACAAGGACGCAATTTATGATTTTTCTCATCAAAATCGATAACCCACCATGAAATGAAACATCTTTCGAATGCTGATGAGTTTCAGCTACCAACTCCATTCATTTGGACAGATGTTAGCGATCTTAGATAAATCGAAGCCGCTATGCTTATTAATCTATAAAAGCATATCTATTCGATTTTCTCATTCTTGTATTGAAATCATTTACTACTAGTATATTATTACCCATCATCTGACATCTCCTCCTTCCTGTATTTATTGCAATTATAACAAAGGACTTCGCATAAAGGAATCATTACCGGACAATGCCTCCAGGGATTTATAATTCTATTATTCACGGTCTACTATCGCTATTGCGAATCCTTAAACAAATACAGCAATATGTATACACGCATTCAGTAATAAAGTTGTCCCATTTGTTTGCCGCCTTAACACCAATACAACAATAGCTGCATCCTCCTACCTACTCTTTGCAAACTGACAGATGTCCTTCCATTGCTAAGGAAATAATTGACCAACAATGTCACCCCACCTTGGAATGGTTGAGTCCCCTTTTGCGCTGTTATTTGTCATAAACGAAAATTAACTTAATATAATTTGTCACATCTCGCCAAACCCATCCGACAGTTAAATTTCCCGGAAGAAAATCCCTACTATGCTCCAGGACCGATGAACAGCACAGATTCAATTCCGGATAAATTCTCGTATCTACCAACGGGGTGCTTGCATTTCATCCCCTGTTCATTTGATTATCCTTATGTGGATGTAAAATCCTGCGTAGCCCGATTGTCCATTGGGAATCCGAATCATATGAGTATATACCTCACGATTGTCATTTGATTTGCGCGTCAGGACATTTTCTTTTTCGATCCTGAATCAAACTTGAACACACCCGGGTTTAGAGATAAGTAGAAAGATACTGCGTGTGCTGTGCATGACGAGGGATGAAGATGAAGCTACTGTACACTGCACGTGTGCACTTAATCTAACCACGAAAAGGGAAAAAAATAAAATCCCCCGCGATAAAAGAAACAGGACCTTCGACCGTAAAAATGAAATTTTCGGAAAATGCTACATAAAATCCAATTATTCGGTTATGCTGATTAAGGATTTGATGTGGTTGACAAAAAAAAAAAGCGAAACTAAAAATGTTGCTGCATAGTGCACACAAAGGAATACATATTGGCAAGGATCTTTAAAAGGATTTTAAAATTAAATTTTGTACTTTACAGTGTGCGACTGGTACTTTGCGATTCAACCTTAAGGGGTTACATCCTGGAGATTTAATTGCGTAAATGTGAGTGATAGTTAGAGTGCGGTGAATGTCCTTTAAGTGTAAAAAAAAAACTCAACTAACTGCGCTTTAATAACGACAAAAGGGAGTCGAAATGTCAGATGAAGGGCATACGTACACGGTAGCGGTGCCGCACGTGATTGACATATAAAGTCAATTATATTGTAACAGTTTATGTAATAACAAAAAAGGACGAATTTCTGCTCGTCCTTTTATGTACCCGATATTCTTATACTCACACTTGGCGAGGAGATGAGAGAAATCCCTTGAATATGGTCTTTGAAAGGGTTTTTTTTTCTTCTTTTATTTGGGGTCGTTTAAAGGATACGTGAATGTGATAAAGAAATTCTTTCAAAAAGGACATTATATGTGTATGGTATACTCGTACTTTTTTCGGTGAAATATGGATGCCTCTGGATTATTTTTAGTTGATGGCATCATTAGAAATCATTTGGATGTTGCCAGGAGCACGTTCCGTTCGTGCATTATACAGAAACAGACAGAATGTGATGAATATCCTGTGACTGTGTGTGTGAGTTTGTGGAATTCGTTTGAAGTTGAACAATGACACGGAAGGATGTGTTGTGTTGTATGTATAAGACATGATTTCTGTGACTATGGGAAATGATTTTCAAATTGAAATTGACATGTGAGTGATTTTTGATTTGGGGCCAAATCACTGTCATTTCAATCAGCCTGGGTACTGAATTAATGATTTGATTCGACTTGGAGAAGTCATTGGTTTGGCATACTGAATAGAAACTCATTTAGAGAGAGATAGATAGCAAAACCCTATGATAAAACTCAAGAGTTTCAATGGAGAATTGACGTGACTCATTTCTTTCAATCGCTTTCAATCAATTTGAAAATAGAAACTTTGACAAAGCCTGACTGCAGTCCTTAGTGAAATTTTCCAGACACCAGACCCCTTTCACTATTCTGCAATATTTTTCATCTATTAAGCGTTTGAGTGATTTGGGCCAATTAAATTGACATGTGCTACAGTAGAACTTAAAGTTTGTCACCTACTCACCTGGTAGAAGAAAAGTCAGACTGTGTCCTGTTTTGCCTTTTACTAAAAGGAAGAGGTAGAGAACGGCTCTAGTCGTCGGCCACCTAACTTTTTTTTCACTTTGCTCTTCTCCAGTTACTTAAAGTACCTATTTGATGAAAATTTTTTAAACAAAATTTAATTGAATGTCGAAACAAATATTAATCGATAAAAAAGAGAATTTTTCATTAAACCTTCACTGTTCTCTAGAAATGACCAAATTGATGAAAAAAGTCATATTGCGCTAGTGGTCGGCCATAAAAGTTCTGGTGATCGGCCAGGTCCAATAAATCACGTATTCAATGATCATTTAAGGGTTTATTTGAATGCAAAACATTTAATAAATAATATTTTATTATTTTTAATAGCATAGAATAAAAAAAAGCACAGTTTGTTGAAATCAGTTTTGTTGTATCAAATCATACTACCTAGGGTAAGGTCGGGAGGTTTTGACACGTTAACGAACATTTGGAAATATCTTAAAATACAAAAACAATTTCAAATTTTTAAAATTGACATAAGTTACAATATTATTTAAGCAATATAAAAACATTAATGATTAATCGATATAAATATTTTTAACAGAGTTGTAAGGCTTTTACCAAAACCTTACAAAGTGTCAATTCCTCCTACCATGAAGGAGGTTTTGACAGGGATAATAAAATAACTTATATTGCTTTCTTGTTCAAAAAATAAATAATTTTTTTATTTTTAACGCATATCAATCTTTGTTTAAAAAACATTTCATAAAAACTTAATTTAAAACTTGTTTCATCGATTTTGAGGTGGGGATTTTTTTTTTGTTGTAAATATTTGACATTTTTACATTCTAAAAAAGTAAGAAGTTGTTTTACCACACAATTTTTATTTTGACTCATAATCGAGGATTTGACACTTTGTCAATTCCTCCTTCAGCAAAAATGTCAAATCCTCCTTTTTGATTACTTTTGGGACTAATACAAAAAAACTTTTGTAATGCTGCTCAGGATAAACTATTGTTTACTAATAATTTTAAAACGAATGAAGGTGCACTACATTGCACTTTCAATGTCAAAAGCTACATAATTAAAATATTACAGTTGGATTGCTAACAATAAAAGTTAGATGAAATGGGCACAAAAATAAAAAAGACGTCCACTTCGCTTATCTCCTAGACCTTAGTGATTGTTTATTTATCACTCAAACCAATCGTTATTAACTTTGTTATTAAATGTATAGAAAACCAGGCCTGCAATCTTTGAAGGGTGTTTACTGTCTTTAATTATCTTCTGAACTGTTTTTTAGTAAATTAGACAAATAGGCCGATACCAATCGAAATATGCTTCAGTGGCCGAACACTAGCTTGGAAATTCCAAAGGTTGGCCGACAACCTGGACCTGGCTGAGCACTAAAATTTCTCAAACATTTGTTTGCTTAACGGTGAAATCAGAGTAATTCATTAATAAACTTTCAATACTGTAGGTACGTCAAAAGATAAATTTAAGCTTAAGTGCATTTCTTTAATGCTCGGCCATAGCAGGCCGAGGACTGAAATTCGAATTAAAATGGGTGCTAGTAGTCGGCCACCCCAATATTTACACTGATATCAATATTTTGTAATCTTTGCACAACTAAATACAGTCAAACTTCCTTATAACGAACTTGCTTATAACGAAATTCTCTATATTGCGAAATTTGTTGCCAGACTTAAAAGAGTCTGCCAGAACTTAAAAGTTCCTCTATAGCGAAATATGTGTTAAATTTCTTTATAACTAACAAACTTGTTGGTCCCTTGTAGGTTCGTTATAAAGAAGTTTGACTGTACCTACATTCCTCATGTCTTTACGAACAATACAAATTCATTAAAATGTTATCTTCCAAAAAAAATTTCATCAAAATTAACACTTTTGTAAATACGCACAACTAAAAAAAAAAACAAGCAATCATCACATTTTTACACTTTCGCAAATGTGCACGGACTTATGCGCATCTACCATCTGCAGTATTTGCGTAATAATATCAAATTTGAAAGTAAATGTGTAGGACATGTATCTACTTGTATCTACATCTTCATATTAAGAAAATTTCTAACGTTATTTATATTACTTGAAGAAAAGGGTCAAAGTGGCCGAAAACTACAGCGTGGACGACTACTAGTTCCGTTACCCCACAATACCTACGTAAAAAAAACTGTGCTCTGAGCAAGATCAAGTCTCCTTATTGTAAAAACCCAAGTCTTAAACTATTGATGCTAGACTTAGACCAGGACTAAATGCTTAAGAACTAGATTTAGACCAAGGCTGTCATAGCCATAGCCTTTATGCCTATTCTTATCACTATGTTCAATATTACGTTACGATTCTTACGACTGTCACTGGTAATTGCTTAAATTCATTTTTATGTGTATAGAATGAGACACTTGGTTTACATTTGTCAAATCGGGCTACCTCCAAAATATCAAGGAATCTAACCAGGATGCCCGTAATATCAGACCATCAGCCGGCGACCTTGTTGTTCTTCAGCTTTTTGATAGCTGAGCCGACCTCTTCAAAACTGGGAGGGGGGATGGATTCTTCAGTGAGCGGATGCGGGTACTCTTCTTGCCCTATCACTCTTACTACCTGATGCCCATTAAGTAGCTGCTGGAAGTGCTGCTTAAACACATCTACTATTCCCTGCGTTTCGGTGACTAGGATTCCTTCGCAGAGCCTGCATTCCGGGCTTGAAGCCTGCTGCCAGTTGCTTGACTTTCCGGATGTTGTTCCTATCGCGGGACTCTTCGATATCATTGAGCTGGGAGACTGCGTGGGCCCTTTTCTTCTAACGCAGGATTTTCTTCTCATCTCTTCTTCTGGCTCGATACTCTTCTCTCGCTGCTCTTGTTTTGCGCTGCAGCGCTTGCACGTGTGCATTTTCTGTCACCATTTTCCGACGCACGCATTCATCATAATACCAAGGGCTCTTTTTGGGTGGTGGCTGGTAGCCTATGGTGGTCTCTGCTACCCGTTTGATGATGTCGCGATACTGGTTCCACAGATTGTTGGCGTTTGTGGGTGGTGAATGCACAGCGGAGAGTCTTTCGCTCATGCGCTCTCTGTAGGCTCCTTATCACCGTATTACGAGCTGCTGCAAAGGACTATAAGAAAGAGACTATAAGACTACTACGTGTTCAAAATCTTTCTAAATTTAGATTCTTTAACTAAATCGTCCAAGCGCGGCAGCCAAGTTACCTTTATGACAAACTACATACACCTCTCCTCTGAACGTCAATGCAACGCTGCGAGAAGATGCTTCATTTGTAATGAATTTTCAATATTTCTATTCTCTGCTGTAGCATATAGAAACTTGACAGCTGTCAAAGAATAACTTCCATTTTATCTGCATGGATCCACAAAGAAGTTATGTCTGCGTCAGTGGATAGACAAAAAAAAAGTCCAAAAACCCTTACACTTGGTCAATCCAGTGCCGAAAGTCCCTTCACTCTTCGAATAAAATGCAAAAACCCAATCGAATTCCCTCAAACAATACATTTTCGATTGCAAAGGACGAGCTTCGTGGAATGTCTTCTAAAAAAAAATAACATTACTTTGTTGTGTAAGGTTTTAGACTGTGCATTTGTGAGGGCCCTGGAGGGAGCATTCATATCCAGTTTGTGAACTCGCACCAGTACAGTGCCGCCATTAAAACAAGATACAGCACCCCCAAGAAAGCCCATATACGACTAGTATACGAGTAGATGCATATAAGGAGGGGGTTTTTCCCTTTATTTTTCCTGTGGCATTTTAAAATTACTCTTGGGAAATTTCGGGCTTGTACTATGAATGGGCTTGAGCTGGCGGCACCCACAACCCACAGCGCACGCCATATCGTGTGTACGCAATTCAAATGGAATTTCTAGTTCAAATATTTCACTCCATTTAGAAAGTTTCCCTGTGTAGAGTGTAGCTGTGCTGAATCTTCTCCCTGATCTGTATCTGAGAAAACGTTCTTTGTTTCTGGAATTTTTTTTGTTGCCTTTGTTTTAAGAGATGGGGACTGTGGACCGAGGACAGATGCACTGCAGATACACACAAGTGCAAGGGGTTGTGTTTTTTTTTAGAACGAATGTGTGCGGTTTTACAAACACCAAGGCAAACCCACGACACCAGCAGTGCTTGCAGGAAGGAAGGAAGCAGTCATCAGGATGGTTGGGTAGGTGATGCGATGCGATGCGATGCGAATACTTGCAACAACTGTGGTAATTTAAAAACATTGAAGAAGTAATTACAAAGTTTTGGGAATTGCAAATATACAGTTGAAAAACATCACTTTTTGTGGCGGGGTAGGTTGTGGGGGTTTTCAGCGGTGAATTGCGATATAGTGATGTGATAGTTGAGGATACGGGTTGAGCAAAAGTTTTCATTTTCATTCAGGAAAATTTTGTGTGTTTTTGCTGTGAGTTTTCGCTTAGTTCGCACTTTGGGTAGATTTTCGAGTAATTTCGTGGAAATGTGTCATTCCGTGAGGGCACACGACGAGTTCGAGGCGGGTGTGTGGTAGCTGGTGAAACATACAGCGCTGTCAGAGAAGCCATGAAATAAAATGTAAATATTTGACAATGAAATTGGTACGAGTTGAGTTGATGTTCCATGGAATTGATGGCCTGCCGCTGCGCTGGTGGGTGTCAATTCAAGCGGTTGAGAGTGACTTGAATTAGATAATGAAAAATTTAGCAGGCTCTTTCAGAAATCACGGTACCCAGAAGTTTGGCAGCACATTGGATGGGTATGGAACCTACTTTCGATGGAAGTTTTATGGAAAAAGCGAGGAGGTGTGGTGAAGAGAATGAAAAATTCATGAGAAGGTTTTATCATTGCTTCAGAGATTTGGAACAGCAGAATATCTGATTTAAGAAAGAATTCGCAAGTTCGCTTCTAAATACATATTTAATTCTATTGCAATCTATCGATAGATGGTTTCATCATTTGCATGGTTTAATCACTTTTCGTCGAGCTTAAGAGGTTTTTATTCAGCCATAACTTTAAAGATTAAGGGTTAAGTGGTGCCCTGGTGGTTATTTCCTGATTTAAATTACTTCACAGTTAAGTCTATCTTTTTTATTAATAAGCTAATTTCAAGTCAAAGATATCAAAGATAAGAATCTTCTAATGACCTTAACCTTTAACCTTTAAGTAGGTAGGTGAGTAAAAGTAACTAAAGTAGGTAGGTGGGATGCTGACAACACCCCATCATGATTTCACTTTATTACGCTTATCGTTCCTCTGATAAGTGGTTCTATTGTGGAATTGTCAATATGATATCGTTTAACTTTAAGACTCCTTTATAGAGTTTTTAGTCGTCCTTTCCAAAATAGTGCTTTCCGTATTAATTTTTGAATCAATTTTTTGTTTTAACAAATTCGCCATCGCCCGTATCAATTAAGTCCGGCTCTTCACTGGAATCTTCACTTATATAGTGTCAATAACAGTTGAATGCGTTCCTGATCTTTCTCAAATGAAATTTCCAAATTACCTATACAAATTCACCCAGTAAAAAAAGTTACACAACTGGGTAGGTGGGGTGTTGACAGCACCCTTGCAGCGGGAAGAGTCTGTCACGGCTTACTTGTGCAACCAAACTTTTTTAAAACCATCTGAATCTGTATAATAGAAAACAACGGGAAGGTACTGTACCGACAAAGGGTGCTGTCAGTCGCAAAGTCAGCACCCCACCTACCCAGTTAAAGGTTAAGTGGACCAAGACGATGGTTAGGTTAGGTAGAGAGGGGTTGAAAGCTCGCGAACCCCTAAGAATCCATCCCAGGATTGCACCTAAGCTGCCACAATTTCCTTAAAGCATTTTAATAACCTGCCAAATCTTAGAACGAGTCTATGGTTGATTAGCCCCTACCAAGGCGAAGATTGCTTCTTTTTTTGAAATGCAAACAAATTTCTTTCTTTCTCACTCGTAATCCAAGGGATTCCTTTCTGGACAACAGCTTTGTTAAGCTTTACTTACTTAGGACATCAACTACACCTGCGCGCTATCTTTTTCGGAGTTCCGTATTCTTAATCCCTCCAACTCTCCCCAACCGATCTTGATGCTTCCTTCTTTAACTGTTCTGCGCCACGTTTATCTATGGCGACCAACTTTTCTGTCTGAATGTGTAAGTGGATTCCAAAAATCCTCAAGATTATTCGCAGACACCTTTATGTGTTTATCAAGGTTTACAGCTTGCGTGTGACAGCTGTGGGCACCTTCTATTACTGATTCGACGTAATAGCGGAGCAGTCTCACAGCTGGATTTTTCTGCTGAAAACAATGCTTTTCCACTTTTTTGATAGCATTCCGAACGTCAATAGCTTTAGATTTCCCGATTCTATACTATTCACATCCAGTTCGGAGATACTTTCAGCACAGTACAAATATAGGGTGCTTTTCATTTTCTCGACCTGATGTCCGGCAATGTGGCTTATCAAGTGTCAAGTGTCAAGTGTTCGCGTAGTCTAGCTTCTCGAGGTAAGATATCATTGTCCATTTTATTCCGTGGTTTCCCTCCACTAGGGCTGCCAAAAGAACATTATTGATGACCAACAAGAACGGCATTGGTAAAAGTGTACATACATTGCCGTATCCCGCATTGAGCATCGAAGTTCTCTTACACCTTACCATTGTGTAAGACGTGACACTTTTCCTTCTCATACGTAACCGTAATAATAGCTATTCATTTTTTTTTTGGAATGCCACTCTGAATTCTCTTCATATTGGAATTAAATCCTTCGCCGTATAACTTTTGAGCCTTACCCGTAAGACTCCTCCATAAGATAGGAAGGATGGAGAGTCAATGTTAACGGAATTGAACTCCAGTATTGATGAAAATACCCCATGTTCTTGATCTTGACCCGTCTAGCGCCGGCCGGTCACAGTGATCTATGGTGATTAAATGATTAAACTTTTCTGAAGTTTGAAAAGACGTGATTCATGACAATATGCCCATGCTTCTTCATCAGCAGTCAATTTCGACTACAGGTACTGTACAGCTAGACAGCTGGATGTTGAGAAAATCTAGCTGAAGCTCGACAGCGCCATCTGCCAGTAAAAATTAGACAGTATCAATTAAAAAGTCGTTTGATTTTCAAGCAATGACGGATACCCTTTGGTACCAAAGCAAAGCCCCTTAGCTGTCAGCGGCTTAAATTAATTTGCAAATAAATTTAAAATTTCAAAACAACAATGATCAAATAATCGCTTATTAATGACACCAGACTCTCACTTGCCAAGGTTAAAATAGATTCCACTAAAGATGATCACCACTAATTACTAAGTTTGCTTAAAAAAAGAAATACAATCCAACCTCAATAGCCACTGGCACCGTTGTTAACCTAAAAAAGACTGAAACCAATTTATCAAAGCAAATTAATTCATAAATCTTTGCCCATTCACTTTGTGTACACATGTACGAACTACGAAGACTCCCAGCTACTAATTACTCGCTCTAAGGCCATTGCCATTTAACTATTTCAATTAAGAAAAATAGAAAAAAAAACAGTAAAAATTAAATAACAACAAAAAATGCCAACTTCCGAAGCATTGCATCCGAAGAATGCCATAAAAGAAATTAACCCCACATCTTTGCACGCGTTCCCAGTTTTCCCACCTCGTGTCTCCTCCTTAATACAAATGAACAATAAAGCAAAAGAAAATGAAATAATAATAGTAATTCTACTGTCATCGTAAATTCATTAAATGACGGCACTCAACTGTCACTGAAGCATTCTGAATTGTGGGAAAAGAATTTAAAAAAAAAAAACCTCAAACTCACGCACTCACTCACTGAAAATAGAGTCATCCCCTAACCCAATGGGACTCAACTTAGCACCAACAGAGAGCAGCACAAGTACACACGTCAAAAGTTAAAAAAAAAAAACTCATCAAAAAAGAAAAAGGGGCAAAAACTTGCAGAAATAAACCAGACGACAGATAGATAAATAGTCAACGGTATACTTAACACACACACACATGTGCAGTCAAACAAATAAGTTCTTGTGTGGAACAAGTGAATTAATTTTTATGCCTTTTGACGCACGACACGAACAGCTCCGGCTCCCCACCGAGTAAAAGTACTCTTTTTGTTGGTAATGAGGAATTTTCTTGCTCCACAAACTGTATACACAGGGGGGGTAGACAGGCACAGGACCGTAAATATTATTAAATGTGCGAGCAGACGCGAATTTCGCGTCTGACTCTCCCGCTAAATAAGAAATATTGTAAAATGCCTTAATGAAGGCGATAAATTAAAAGTGTGTAGCTGCAACAACGGTTCAGCATAATTTGTCTGGCGTGAAACACACTGACACCATCCCATCCAACAGGAACATCCCAAAAAATTCTCAAAGAATAACCACAACAAAGAAAAAATAAAACGTATATTTTCCGACCGGAGAAAGATGATTTTTCATTCGGATGTTATTATTTTTATTTTTTTACTTTTTAGAACAACCGCTGCATGATTTTGTTTGCTTTTATCTCTCATTTGTCATTTTTTTCCTTATCACACAAACGCACAGACAGAAAGATCAGAACTTGGCAATTTTACTTTTAGCCACAGAGCAGCCCCGTTGAGAGTGAGTAGATAATCTCTTTACACACAGGAAACAGCACAAACGCAGTTTGATTGCGGTGACAATTAGCAAGTGGCAAAATGTCAACAACGTAACGTAACATATACACGTAATCGTAACCTCCTGTCAAAAGTTTTATTGATGAAATGAACGATGTAGGGGACAGCAACAGCTGATGATTAATTGTCAGTTGGTAGGGAATTCTTGCATCCTAGTTCCCAAAGTTCATGTGTTCACATGGTGCAAAGGGTTGAAGAGAATTTTGCTGTTTGACAGGATTGAAGTACAATTGTCGTATGTACTGGGAATACTCGCATACAATTCAAATGCACACTGAATAGGGGTTGGCTCTTGGCTGACATTTGATATTTGTTGTGTGAATGTAAACTGCACGATGATCGTGAATCATGATCGGTCTCAGAACTTCGCCCTCAGACGTCATCTCCCTTCTCCACTGCGGTAGTGAGTAAGTGACACTTTATTTGCAGTTGTTGTGACCGAGAAGCGATGATGGATCATGATAGGGGTAAATAAGTGTACACACTGGCGGGGATTAGGGCTATCATGGCATGCATCGTGGAATTGTGTTCAGTAATTTGCGTGCATTGTTAGAGATGTCAAAATAACGTATGTGACGAAGGGATTTAAATTTTGTTTTGCTTTTCTTCGACGAATCTGTTGGTTAATTTGTGAGAAACAGGGATGCCAAGCGCTTGTAGTAATTTCCTTTATCCGACGATATTTAAGTCGTCATCGCGATTAAGATTGACTGTATTACTTACTCAAAAGGTTTTAAAGTCATGAGCAGTCCGCCTTTTGATTGATTTGACTGGTTTCACTGATATTTGCAAATAGAAAGATTGGTACATATTCAACGTCATCTGAAGCCTCGAATTGGTATCCATCTATGCTGGCTAGAGCAGAATTAGGCCTAAACCAGGATGTACATAGATTTAAAGCCCCTGGGATTCAAGCAATTAACCTTGGTTGTGTGTAAAAAAAAGCAATAGAACGACCATCAGCGTTTCAAACAATGTTTGGCAGCATTGATTTTGGAATGTGAAAAAGAAGATAAGTAGGTGTTTTTAGTAAAAAAAAAAAAACCCAATTATACGCCAACTCAATTGCCCTGTTTGTTTGGATATAATTTTGAAATATGTGTATGCGCTGCCTGGCTAGAGTCGAACATCTGCACAGAAAGTGAGTAGGTAACTTTTCCTCATTTGCGTACTTGAAGCTTCGGCAGAAATTGTTATGAGGGATCCCTATACTTTGTCCACATTGTTCCCTATTGGCTAGTGTCCTGCACTTAATGCCACTACTCTTATGATGTTTACGCGTAGCTTTAGAGGAATATTTTCATATAGAAATAACTTTCCAACCAGTACGAAACAAACGTCTGACTTTTGTACTTTGCTCCGGCATAATTAACCTTTTCTGTTCTTAAGTTCTTAAAAAGACAGTCAAAAGAAAGTCGGTGTATCTACGAAATGACACTAGAAGACTTAGGTACCTGCATTGCATAGTATGGATAGCTATTTCAAAATATGGGCACCGTAGCGCAAGTGGTTAGTGCGTCGGACTACTGAGCCAGCGGTCTTGGGTTCGAATCCCGCCGCAAACACCTAAAAAGTTTTTCACAGTGCCCACCTCTTCCGAATGCCTGACAAGCAAGCATTCAAGAGTATCATTTGTCATGTAAAGCTTCGCAACTCGCCGTTCGGAGACGACAGAAAACTGTAGGTCCCTTCCATTCGTGCAAGAATACATATAGCGCGCACACACAAATGGTTGCGGGAAGCTAGGCTTGGTTCTACCTAGGACTGCTGAAGCCAAATATTATTATTATTATCATTTCAAAAATAAATAATGATGCCATTTGCTGGAATTTGAGTGAGCAGTTTAACAGCGAATCAAACGATTGGTATATTATCTAGATCTACGGTTAGCAAACATTTTCATTCGAGTAAAGAATCAGTGCTGCGAGAGAAAACAACTTGAAATATCAGCTGTGAAGTGTCAAAATGCGAACATTTTTTGAGATTTTGTGAATTAAACTGAAATCAACCTAAAAACATAATCATATTTAGATGTATAAAATGGTAATCATGTATACAATTTTCTCACAGGGTTGTGAGTAGGTTTTTCAAAATTGGAGAGACTTAACTCAATGACTCGTGAGTTTTCTGATAGCTCTGGATACTTGCTGGGATGTAACAAATGCCCAATTCCATGATTCACAATAATTAGAAAGAGAGCGCAGCGGTATATTTGCTAACGCATGCGTATTTTTTACGTAGATTATGTTTCCAGGGTTAAATCTGATTAATTATTTAGGTAATTTCGATTGTCCAAGATGAAACCTTCTGCACAGATATCTCCCACGTAGAAAGATATGTCAGTCAAATTGTCTCGAGCCCTATGCCATGTCTGGATTTGCCTCCATTGACTCGACCAGTTTATCAAATTGATTTTCAATACATTAGTTAGCTGCTAATATACTAATAAATATATTTGTATTAATTTACCTTTTTCTTGTTCCACCGTAATGGAGCAAAGTCACAATTCGCCTAAATTTTGACGTTTGAGGCGAAGAAAGATTTCAGCTTATCGAAATGTGAAATGGTCACTTTCGCCAACTTTTTTGTTCGACTAGCTAACCGTGATAGAGCTGCAACTTCTTCGAAATACAAAACTTTACAATATTTCCAACAGTTTTATTTCAATATTTATATTCTGATATACATATGTAGTACTTGCTTAATTTATTTTAGATCTTTCCAATTAATACTTAAGGAATAAAAGAAATTTGATAAGCAATGTTCGTTATTTTCAAAACAAATTCTTCAAAAAATTTAACCTAATAATGTAGTCCTGATAATTTCTATTCAATCCGCATATTATTTTTGGGATTTGTGATTTATTTATTAAGTTTTTCTGAGCGATACTTTTGGAGATAAGGTGGGGACAGCAATTTTTGGAAATTTTTTTCGAAAAACCGAGTAGCGTATTATACATTTTTGAGTTCGTGCTTCAATGAGCTTTTACTTGACACCCCACTGGATGACTTCGAAAATTATTTTAACTTCCCATTTAATTGTTAGGGGGTTAAAATTGTCTGTCTTTGTACCACTATTTACTACAACTGTTAAATATTTTAAATGTCTTCGTCAAATTGTGTTTCAAGAAACGTCTGTGACATAGAGAAAGATAGGCCGACACCGAGGTGATTCGATAAGTGTTCCGTTTTACAGATTTCAATACGGAACACTGCTAATCTGGTTAAGGATAAACGCGTCTCTCTCCACTGCTCGATTCGGAAAAGTCGGTGGTTCACATTTTTTTTTTAAATTTTGACACATCTGTTGGGATGCGTTCCGAAAGTGTTGCATTCCAATTACATATCGTTAGTGGCGTTCAGCTGCACAAATAAATATTTTTAAATTGTTTTAGGTACCGAACTTTCATCTAATTTTCTCCATTTTTCATTTCATTTCAGGTAAGCTCCATTGAGTTCATAATTTTCTTGTTCAACATCATTGTAAGTACCTGCGGTCATGCAATATGATTAAAAATTATAATAAAACTCATTATAAACTACACTTTACAAAAAAATCATACATAAATGAGACTAACTAATTATCCTCGTTATCGCTGATGCATTATGTTGCTTCAACTACCTAATTGACCTCGGTCGCGTTCTATTACGAGTTCCTCTCTTTTTGTTATATTGATTGCTATCGGATGGACTCTCTCCGTCTATCGCTGAAACGATATCAAAATCCAGTATCTGTGGGCTTAAAAAAAAATAAAATCATTCTTTTGTGTTTCGATATGACTGAAGCCGGCAAACGCATGTCACTGAAAATCGACTAATTATTCACAAAAAAAAAAGACTAACAAAAACTCCTATAAATCCAAAATGTTCATTTAAATTAATTTGCTATTATTAAGCTTCACAAATACCAGCCCCCAAACCCTTATCCTTGAGTGAAGTATTTCCCAGGCTAATGGAATTTTGTCATTAAACATTCCACAAGCCGTGAACGAAAACATTGCTTAAAAAAAAATTAAATTAAATTGCAGTCTATGCGTGTGTGACATTTTGAATAAATCATCAATTCAATAACTAGGGGTAGAGGGTTGGAAAGTATCTCCGAGTAGGCGTACATTTTGTCAACCATCAATAACACCAGCATGACTTTTTTTTGTGCGACACTTTAAGGATGCGGGAGTGTGAATTTAAACAAAACGATTATTGATCTTTTTTATATTCATATAGCAAGGACATTTTTCTATGCATTCCTTTTGACTATAAACACAACATTAACCATTTGATAGTTCATCCAGATTTATTGGCGAATATAAAAGTACTCGTGCTTCTTTTTTATGTCCTTGGAAATGAGGATGATTGTTGACTTTATGAGCGCTAAACAGCTAGACTCCGTTTAAACAATTACTTGGGATGTTTGTTTTCATATCATAAACTCGTCGAAGGATATTTCCAATTCAGCAAGAGTTATGCTGCAGCTATTTACTCGTACATCATCAATAAATTTGATCCTTCTGCTATAATCACATTCTTGTCTATCTTTGACGCTTGAGGGTGAGGTGACTCCAGCCCACCCCCACCATCACCTACGGCCTTTATTCTTCGATAATATTCATGGCACGCGGTTTATATTACTCTCCATTATTTTTCACTTTCGTCTTATTCCCGATTTCTTTGTTCAATCCTTCGAAGGACGAACGAATTTGGGTTAAGGAGCTTCAGTTGTTCATGATATATACGACAACGACCGACCCATCTCGTCTTCTTCAACATGCTGCCAGTCTATCTGGGTACTCGTATGACAGGCTGTATTACAAATCGATGTGCAGATAGGGTGACGCGATCCGATGCGATGCTGTGCTGGGTATATCCTTCGATGTGAAGTGATTTACTGTCAGCGATTTTTCAAATTGAAAGTTCGTAATTGCCACGACATGAGAACGAGTACCAAACCCTACGAACGGAACGAGAGTGTGTCTTGAGGCGACATTATCGTTTGGTGTATTTGTTTCGATGATATTATTAAACCGAGGGACGGATGGTGGACGGGGGGTTAAGCAAAAAGGAAATGAGAATTTGAATAATCGATGCGAGTCATTGCATAGCCCTGTAGCAATGTGTTGATGTTGATATCTACATATAAGTCATTCAATGGCAATATAATTCCGGAGGTATGCTGGGTTTGACAGTGGAAATACGTTCGAGATACTTCAGATTTTCTTTCAATAAATGAGAACATGGAACGAACTTTCAAGCAGGACATTCGAGGTTACTACCGAAATGAATATCAAGCTAGGAATAGCAATAAGGTCCTGACATCACAGACGATGGTCCTGAATAAACCAACTCGATCCGTAATACTTGAACGTCACTTAGATCACTAAAATCGACTTTAAGTAGCTACACACAATTTTTAAGGACTCTTTAAAGAATGAGTTTGAAGAATCACATGCAATCGCGTTCCCACGTAAAAAAAACTGCTTCCGTCATCAACGGTTGTCTGGTCTGACGGATCTGTTAACTTGTGCAAAATGTAGTTTGTAAATCAAGCAATGCCTGTCAACTTCCTGCATATAAATGTTTTTTTTCATATCGGGCTTGCCACTTATACCGAGAATCAGTCAGATTTATCAGGCGCATCGTGAGCAGTAGTTAGAATAGTGGCCTAGCTTCCAAGAAAAACCGGCCCTCATATGCTAGAAAGTTAAAATGACTAAACGCTACAGCTCACGGGAAACCGGTTGCTAAAGATGGATGCCTACTAGCATTACCAGGCTCTTGTGGTTGACTGTGGGTAGGGTCATGCTGAATTGATTGCTGGGTTATTTGTCCAAATTTCGATGGAACTATTATTATTGATGGGTGTGTTGCACCGTGACCTTAAGGCCTAATGTGGCGCCAACAAGTCCTAGACGAAGGAACATCGCTCGCGTCATTATTCCTGTCGTAATTGGTTAATCCGAGCTAAGCCCATTCCTAGCTCTGATGAGAATTGCATCTCCTCCTATTCTTTTCCCGACTCGCAAAGAGGTAAGACCTTGTCCTCGAATAAAATAATTTGTTCAACCCAAACGTATTTTTCTCATTTATTCTTCTTTTCTTTTGATTTTTCGCTTCGAATAAAATTCTTCAATTGCACCCGGCAATTGTTGACCCCCGAAATACTCCCAAGAAACCAGCGCATCTCCGACGAAACCAACAAGTTTTCGAGCTTCCCGCAACCCCCCTCAACACTAGGAAAATGTATCTTTTAAGAGAACACTGTTCAAAAAAAATTTGCGAATGTTTTACTACGGGCTATTTATATCCCAAAAACATATAGTAAGAATAATTTGTAGGAAAGGTCGATTAGCTCATAGTTGGCCATTGTTTCGGGTCCTAAGTATACCGCCAATAAAACATCTGTACGTTTTGAAAGTTCTCAAAGTTTTTTTCATGCGAAGCCGATACAGCGCTAATCTAAGATCTAAAGATATACAACTTACGAATAAATGACATGTTAATATCTAATATTCCAATTTCTAAAAAAAATCGCTGTTCAAAATTTTATACTTCGGCAGCCCCTGGGCTCTTTAATAAATTACCAATCGAAATCAGACAGATAGTTCAACCGACTCCATTTCTCAAAGCACTAAGAAATTTCCTATTTAGTATGGAGTCAAAGCTTTTTTTGACTCAAATCTCTAACACGCAAACATTTTCATAAAAATGATTTTCATTTTAAAAAAAATATTTTTGTTTTTATTTTGGTGTAAGTCCCATAAATTGTTATTATTATTGCTATCATTTGTTAAAAACTTTTGTTTCATTTTTATTATCATTAATTCTTACTATAATTGCTATTATTTGCTAAAAAATGTTTGTTTCATTTTTATTACTGATTTTACCCCACATTCATTAAACATGTAATATTTTTTTGAAGGATCATTCGCCTCTTGTTTCTTATGAACTACAGAATGATGCCCATTATTTGTTTCTTGATTATTAAATAACATGTATTATAATATGTAAATGTAAATTAATAAAATTTTAATATATATAAAAAAAAAAAAAAAAAGTCTTACCACCTTATCCAGACTACATTCCCTAAAAAATCGCAGTAGAAGAAAGTGGAAATTGGTTCTTACCCAAACACTTAAACATTTTCTGGATTAATGCTCCAGTATGTGCTCTGGAAGTTCACTGGATTTACCACAATTCATCGCAAAGTCTACCTTCTTCTGAGAAATCTAGCGTCCTGAGAGTTCTCTTGAGTTTCCGCGGTAAAAATGAAGAGTTTGATTTTGTCAAGACTAATACAGGCTTAGAATCTATTGAAGTTATAGTTACCTAGAAATGTCTTCAGCTGTATTAGACCCTGGGCGTTTGCCCAGATCTAAGTCCTGCTAGTTTTCTCCAGTGTTCGGATCTCCTTGGTTATTGTATTGTGTCCTATACCGTAAAAAAGTCCAGCGCCCATATGACAACCGGTAGATTAGTTGTACATAAATAAAACTCTGATAGATTTAGGTACCGCTGATACAACAAAATAACAATTAACTTTATTTACTGTAAGTATAATAAGCAATCAAAGCTATTCTAATTACAACAATCGGATTCCTTAGATGATTACACACCTGCGCGGCTGTCCAACGACTACACCTCGTAGGTCCAGTCTGTGTCTGCTGATATCAGGAGAGCTTTTAGAAGAGCAGTATGTTCATAAATCAGCAGGTTGCCACATCCCACAAAGTGCATAGCACCCTGGCAAGTTTGTCCACCTCTTCGTAACTTTTTATCCTCAGGCGTCCTGATTTCCAGTAGATGGTGACGTTGTTTCCTTTGCTCAGTCGTTATAACTATACTGAAATCTCCACCAGCGAGATCCTCAACTTCATCAGAAGAGTTGAGTCTCTTCTGGTTCCCTAAACTGACTTTGCAGTACAATACCTAGATCTTTTAGGTCAGGTGCCCTCCGCAACTGGCGGGTCAGAACCTTTAAAAAAAACAAAAAAATACTGAACTCTTAACTTGTGCCAAGTTGCAGTTTGATAACAAACTCGGAAAACGAAATTCGGGAATAAGATATTCTGAAGTCATTTGAACGGTGTTTCCATATGCATATCAACAAGTCAACGACGATAAATCTATAATTTTGAAGGAAAGATCTGAATTCCGGCTGGGGTTTTTCCCACTGTACTGATTTGCAGGTAATAAGCACTTTAGATATTTATGTTATGGAATATTAGGTCTAACAATAACGCCATCTATTATTATCAATCAGAATAAACAAAAGATGATAAAATAAAAAACAGCACCATCTAGTGGCCATGCTGATGTTTCCATTACGTGATAGAAGATTGTAGCCCCACTCGATTTCTTCATTTTGCAGCTTAATAATATGAGTCTTATTTTTTTTAGGGTTCCGTACCCATATGGTAATACGGAACCATTATAAGTTCGCTCTAACTCAAAAATGTCTGTCACGATAAAAACATCAAGAACCGTTCTTCCTAGAAACTTGAAATTTGGTACACTTATACATTACGGGGGTCCACATACATGGACAACATATTACTCAAAAATCATCATCATCAAACATCAACAACAAATACAAATGGAACACCCACATTGAACACATCATCCCCGCATTAGCAAGTCGTCTAAATATCATTAAATGCCTGTCCAGCAAGAAATTCAATAGCAATCCACTCTCAATAATTTCAGTCACCAATTCAATCCTCACCAGCAAAATACTGTTCGGACTGTTCCTCTATGGACAAGCCCCCAAATCACAACTCAACAAAATCAAAACTATTTATAACTCTGCAATAAGATCAGCACTAGGCGCATACCGTACCACAAAAATCAACAACCTACTATACGAATCAAATATGCATACAATAGAAAATCTAAGAGACCATTCAACAGTCAAACTATTTAAATCAATTTTATTCAGCACAGATACTCCACTACTAAATTCAATCAAAAACTAATGAAAAGAAAACGACAAAAGAAAATCCCCTCCAGCATAGAACGAATTATTAAAGTTTGTGAGTCCCAAAATATTCCGTACAAATCGATAAAACCACCTCTCCCAAAAAAAACACCCTGGTCATTCAATCCTATACAAATTGATACATCAATCAAAAAATACACAAAGTCTACCACACCTCCAGAAGTATTCCGCGCCAAGTTCCTCGAAATAAAAGAAAAACTGAAAGATCACATATTCATCTATACCGACGGTTCCAAAACGGTTCCTTTAGTGTCACATCCTCAAATAAAATAATCCAACACTCTATTCTTTCCAGTTATACCTCAGTCTTCTCAGCTGAAATAATCGCAATATTTGTCGCCGTAAACCAAATAAAAACACAAAAAAGAAAATACTCGGTCTGCTCTGACTCTCTATCATCGATAGAAGCCATTGCTAATACCACAAACAATGATTATTACCCAAGCCTTGTAAGAAACATTATCTCCGAGAATTACCCAAATATAAAACTTATTTGGATCCCCGACCACGTTCAAATCCCAGGAAATGACTTCGCAGATAAAATCGCTAAAAATGCCTCCAATCTACCCCTAATTACCACCGCAAACTTCAACCCTCAAGACATAAAAAAATGGTTAAATCTTCAGCACAAGACAAAACATCAACAACAGTGGCTTGATTCCTCCGAGTGGTACAAAAACACAAATAACCTCAAACTGAACATCAAAGACTACCTAAGTTTAAAAGAGACAAACACTGAAACAAAAATAAAAATATCAAAATTCCTTCGCCTCAGATTGGGACACACAAAACTCTCGCATCAACACTACATAGACAAGAACAGCTCCTCTCAATGCCCATACTGCAACCAAGCCACTATCTCCATCGCCCATATCATCAATAAGTGCCCCCACTTTGGAAAAACAAGGAAAAGATTATTCCTCAATACTAACCCAACAAACTTACTTTCTAACCCTAACGTTAAAAATATCAATACTGTGATTAGTTTTTTCAAACAATGTAATCTATATAATTTAATTTAAAAAAAAAAAACAACACAAAACAATAACATTATGTATCATTATGTACCATTTAGTTAAAAGCGAGCTGAAGGCCTTAGTTGCTCTTGCTCTACTCTGAGTTATAATTTTAGATTATAAGTCAGTGCTGTAATAAATAAATAAATAAATAAAATACTCAAAAATTCAAAAATGTTGTTGTTGTGAAACAACATATAATCTAAAAAAAAATAATTTCTGAAAAATATATCATGGGACATCATTCGAAAGGGCTCGGATCAAAGATTCCAAAAATGTTTTTCTTAATTTTTTCTTTAGAAACTTTGGGAGTTATTTCCAAAACTGTGTGAAAAATATCATAAAAAAAGCCCCCTACGGTTTTCTCGGAAACTACTGAAGTCAGAAATATGAAAAAATCACAGTTGGTAGATAATTAACTATATTTTGAAAGATAACTTAGCGAATCTCGTAAGTTGTATAGTTTTTGAGAAATTCACGTCGAAAAATTCAATTTTATGTCGAAAAATTCAATTTCTCAACCGATTAACTCGTAAACTACTAGACCAATTTTGAAGAAATTACCACTATTCTATTAACAAAAAATTTGAGAAAAATAAAAGCTATCCAAAACTGTGCTGCTATACAAAAAAATAAAAAAAAATAAATAAATAAAAATACGGATTTTGCCAGGAAACGAACCTGGGACCCCTGAACTCAGTAGTACAGCGCAAAAAAGGTTAATGGATGCGCTACACACTCAGCCGCGTTCTTAATGTTTATCGAATTTCTCATAGTGAGTAATATTACTTATTATAAGTTGGTAAAGTAAATATAGAGGTGGGTCGTTTAAGTTTATTGTGTTAACGAAACGAAACAGTTATTTAATCAAAATATAACTATGTAGTTTTAAAACTACGGAACCTTTTGAGCGCGAGTCTGACTCGCACTTTTGTCCTTAGGTTAGGTTAGGTGGCTATCCCTCGTACTCGGTAGGATTCACTTAGACCAAAGTAAGTCCATTGTGTTTCCGCGCGAGCGGATTCTTGTCGGTGCTCCTGGAACCGTATTAAAAGTTGAATACATTTCCATATTCTATTGATATCCGCTGAGGGAATACCTTGTAGGTCTTCTAGGAATTATTCTCCCAGAATCGATTTTCTTAAGGAGGAGAGTTTCATAGGGTTCACTTTTTGTGATTGGATTTCCCAGTTTTGTATATTTTCTGGCTAGTTCGTCTGCTCACAGTTACATAGGGTGCCTCTATGACCAGGTGCGAGCATCTGCTCGATATCTGCTTTAGAGTTGCGCGACAATGCCTTACCGATTTGGATTTTATAATTGGTGATTCGAGTGCTTTAATAGCTGTTTGGCTATCGGTGTAACTGACAATGTCGCGATTGTACATCGACGTCACCGATAATCACTCAGCGGCTTCGCGAATAGCCATCACCTCAACCTGGAAAATGGAAAACTCAAGGATAAGTTCAGGCTGAGCTGTCCTGAGAAGAGCTCCGCTCCTATGCCATCGCATGTCTTAGATCCATCCGTCCAGATCTCCAGTACGGATTTATCATAAAAAGATCTCCAACCGAGCATGAACAGACGAGATGTGGATCTCTTTCTTTTCCTCGTCCTGGCAACTTCTACAGAAATAGTTTGAAAGGACGCCAATCCTAGTTGCATACTTGCCTATGAGGTAGTGTCCTGTGATGGCACCAATGATCGTGCTTATAACTGTGGAATGACCGATGTAGTTACCTGACCACTGTGAGATAGCTTTGAGCCTTATGGCTGCACTGGTTGTCATTTACTTTCCGGTTATATCAAGCGGTCGAAGATGTCTAGTGCTATGCGGAGGGTCTGTAGTTCTTGTACTATGATTATTTATTGAAAGGCATGCCATAAGTTAGAATGGGAATGGGAAGATTGTCCTTAATTCGTATGAAAACTCGAACCCATCCATATGTAGGTTTTAAGAAGTTATTGCTCTGTCTTGAATCCAAGCCACCTTCAATTGAAGTTTGTAAATTTAAAGAAAACATTGTTTTTGGGAATCTTCTAGAAAATATAAGCGGTCCCCAAACACGTGTCACTTCAAACTCCCATGACAAAGGAAAAGGATGTGACTACCAACCAAATCTCCGCGTCATGTTATTTTATCCTTTTTTCTGTAAAACATAATAAAAGATTGTCAATTCGATTGAAAATCATTTAAGTCCCATCCACCGACCCACGGTGACAATTTCCAATGCGCGCTGACTTTTTCCCATTTAATCCGCTTTCTATGCTTTTCCAAAGTCAAAAATTCTTTTTCCAAACAATTTCATCGAATTGCGTGGCTGGGCTGTCCGCGTGCAATTTAATTCCATCGTATAGTATCTATAGATTGCACGAGATAGGTTTGGTTTTATTCGAATAGTGGGGAATAGTGGGGGCGGTAGCAAGGAAAAAAAAAGGATCCATCACACCATTTTCAATTTTTTTTTATCCTTGAGGTTTAACGTTTGGCTGTCATGATAATCAGTTTGTCTTAGAGGAGGGTAATCCAACAAATAAACTGATCCTTTCGTCCTTTCTTTTGAGAATTGACTCGGAAAGGAAAAAAAATAAATAAATAAGAGAATTCTATTCCCACCGCCGACCAATCATACATATCATCCTTGTTCCTTCCTTCCTGATGATATGCGCGTTCTTATAGTTTAAGAAGTTTTGTTGTTGTTGGCTGCGCTTCGTTCGTCTTCTTCGAGTCCATAAAACGTACATGAAAATAAATTGAAAAATTCCATCAAAGGAATCACTCCCCCACCCACTTGTTTAGGGGGGAAGATGCTCCTCTCGAAGAGGGAAGAAGAAGATTTTTGTGCGTTTTTTCCTTTTTTTGGTTGCTGTTTGTTCCTTAAGGATATTTTACAGCTTACGTAAGACACTTTACGGTATATCTTAGGAAATAAAGCGAACGCAACGAATTTCACTTCAGTTTGTCTGTTTCGATGTGTGGGTGTGTGTTGTTTTTATTTTTTATTTTGTTTTTGTATTTTTCTTAACTTTTTGGGTGCGTGTTGTGTTGCATAACATTTTATTGCTAATTTGGTTCGACGAATCCTTGTGGGGATGTTTTGTTTTTTTTTTCGTTATACGAAGGAGGAGCAAACAGGGTTACCCTCAAATAAAGAAGGATAAGGAAATGTAAAGCGTAAACGATTGAGGAGGATTTAAAACCAAAAAAAGGATATGCTTGTTTTAAATGTTTCGGAAAGAGTCGAAGGGTTGGATACGTCGTCATCGTGATGGCTGACGAAAATATTCGCGGCGAAATGTACGCAGTATGTCTCGATTCATGTTTGGGAGGGAAAGGATAATGAATGCAGAATTTATGAGATGATGTATGAACAGATATCGTTTTTTTTTTTTGGTGAATCGGACGGAATAGTGAGGAATGAAATGAGATCAAATCCGCAGAGAATTATGCGCTTTTAGGGGATAAATGGAGCTGAGTTGTCGAAGAGGTGTGTATGTGTGTGCCTTGAAGATTTGTGAGGAATTGAGTTAAATGGGTGAAGGATTTTCTTCTTTGAAATAGCATCGAGCTTTGCTATCCATGCGGATGTTCTTTTATTCAATTTAAGTGTATATAGTACATTTTTACCGAGCGAGTGAAACCTGAGAGTTAGAGTAACGCTCGTGGGGCGAAAAGTACATCGTTTTCAATGACATGGGTTTTATTGTCTCATATTGTTATGTAGACGAGTCTCTGATGAATCATATCTTTAAAACTGGAATCAACTGAAATATTTATGCAGATTTAGTCTTTTGTTAGTGGCTATAGCTAAGCAAAGGCTCCCAATAACTATCTACGATTACCAATGGAATCGTTGACTTTACTGTAACAATGCTAAATTGAATTAAGCTCTTGAAATGAACCAGTGGAAGAGTTCAGAGATCTCATTTATGCGAGATGGTCAACGAGAGTTCAAGAAGTTTTTTTTTTTAATCGGGAGAGCCACCTTTCAAAAACGCGTCAAAACCCTCAAGTTCTGCATTACCTGCCTCTATAATCTTCTCATTCGAACCGAAGTCTTATAGCCAGACAAAGCGCTAGGTCTGGAAAATAGGGAGCGTATCGGAATCCAGCTTTTTAAAATCCCGTTTTTTTAAAAATCCCGAAATCCCGTCTTCTAATATCCCGTTTTCTTAAAATACCGCGTCTTAAAATCCCGCTTTTTAAAATCCCGTTTAATCCCGCTTTGCCCGTTCCTCAGCATTTTGTATTTCAACAAATTCATCTTTCAAAATTTAATATTGCTTGTTCCATTTTCTAGGAAACAAATGAGAAAAATTCCTTTAAGCGAAAAAATAAACGGAAAATTATGAAAAATATGTCCAAATCAGGTTTTATGCGTCGTATCGCCCACAATATACAATTGAACAAATTACATAAAAAAAATTTAGTTGTTCCATTAATATTTCATTGTAATATTATGTAAATATTTAATAAACAACGTCTGAGTTTTATTTCATTTATTGTTTTATTTTTAAATGAATATTATTAATTTGTTTGCATATTCGTTGAATTGTTATACATATTTGTTATTATATTGCATTCATTGTTTGTTGCAAATAATACGAGTTATTATTTAAAGGTTAGTGCATATTATTACCTCTGTTTTTATTTCACTTATTTCTATTTGTTTTTCTAATCTCGCTTTTGCAATCAGAACTATTTGTTTTATCTTAAAAATGCCTTGCAATCAATTGCATGACAAATTTTGCGCGAAAGGCATTTTTTTAAAATAAGGCAAATAGTTCTTATTGCAGAAACGAGATTATTAAAACGGGATTAAAAGAAGCGGGATTATAAGAAGCAGGATTATAAAAGCGGGATTATAAAAAGCGGGATTTTAAGGTCAGGATATTAAAAAAACGGGATTATAAAAAGCGGGATATCGTACCCAACCCTGGAAAATAATATGCCGATGCCTCAGGAAAGTGGTTGTTCCTTCTGATGATCTTAAAATCAGTGACGAAGCAAAGGAGGGTACTTATTTCCCAACAAAATTTTGAAAATTTGGATTTACCAAGTTTTGGTATACCGTCTGAGTAGCTTTCAATGAAATAGCTGCGACTATTTGTACACATTGTACACACACAAGTAAACCGAGCCAATAAAGGGCTTGCACCTTAATGCCATGGCCTGTTTGTTGAGTTTCAGTGTCGTACTTAAAAATGAAAAAAAAAGATTAACCACCATGTGTTTACATTTTATTAGTATAGCTAGATTGGCCATTTAAAAATGTTTGCATTTCCCCACTTATGATAGCCTTAGTCAGTCTTGAATCTTCGCCAATTTTTGACTTTACAAGGGTTTATATTTGTGTTACAAGTCAAAGACCTAGGATGAACTCTTGTCTGGAATCTTTGAAACCAATTCAATTCAGGAACTCAAACTTGTGCCCTTAATCAACGATGATCTGTTAAGCCCGCTACTGAAAACCTATGAGTTCGTCTTCTGATCTACTTCCAACTTCGTAGAACCTTAATATAGCTCGCATACAATTGTATGTGACAAATGAAAAAAAGGAAAATTTACTAAGGTTCTCAGTTGAATCAATACTCCGGAATTGGTTTCCTTTTAAAACTTAGATTATAATATAAAGTATTTATGGAGAAAAAATATTTAATATCAGGAACTACTCCAAGCTAACAGGGCATTTACTCAGAGCTTAAAAGGTCTCGGATTTGGACATGGCCAATTCCTGTTAACCTTGGTGAAAACTAAAGAACACCCTGCAGTGTTGTTGACAGATATTCGACCAATCCACTTTTGACTTCATGGTTGCCTAAGATTTTTCTTCTTCGGATCGCTAGTAATATCCACCACCTTATCTCCTCCCTCCAGTCACATTCAGACAGTGTCGTCTTTATGTAGAATTATTTTCCTTTTGTCCCTTGGATATAATATGAGTATCTCACCAGAAATATGTAAGTCAGTGGCCTTGCTACATTTCTCCAAACTTGTCCACAATTTTTGGTATACAATTGTGGAGCCCGTTTTGATCAAGTTCCTTACCATTCCTCTGTCTCATGCTCCTAAAATTGAGCGCTAAAAAAAGCCTGTTCACTTATACCCTTTATTTCCGCGTGCCGATTGGAGATGATTACTGGTTGATTGTGTAGTGTAAAACTACCACCTGGGTTGATGTAAACTTTTGTCTGAAGACAAAGTTGCCAGGTTGAACACATTTCGGTTCTTCGATCTATTCATCTATTCTGAATGAAATGTCTGTTATACCTTTTGGTATAACATCCGTAAAGATTTTCACCTTCATTCCACATATGAAAGGCGGCAAGCACTTTATTTGTTGACTCTTCCCTTGCTGCACACACTGTTATCGACTTCTTCCTATGCAAACACAAAAAGTCTCATCGCCTTTCTGCTTCTTCTTCTTAGGAAAAGCAAAGGAAAGAAATCAAAGGGGTTCCTTGTGCGCGACACGTACACTTCCCACTGTCTGACTTCAAGTAGCCACTCGAACTGTATGGACTTCTTTAAGCTCCTTACATGAACCCGGTGCCAGTTGTAAAATTGTACCTATTTTTTGCAGTGTTGCCATACAGCCAAAGTGCAGCTGCAAGGAAACGCCACTCCTATGGTTACAAAAAATAAAACAATTTTAACCCAAACAGCGTTGCTCCGCTGTCACGCGAAAGTCAAATAACATTTTTTGCCATTCGACGACCCTATTACAGTTAGCTACTCGTACGTAATTATTTCCCTTCGCTGGAGGTAAGCAAGACTCCTCTGCTAGCAATATTCTATGTAATTGTAAACCCATCCGTATGGTACACCATTGAAGGAGCAACTCGTATCGTTCGAAACTTACCTATCTCCATTGGAACAGGACTACTACGAACGACTACTGGCACAAGTGCGCTGCCCTGCTGTGACCCACCCACCTGTGCTGACACAAAAAACGGAAGAGAATTGAAATAAAAATTGAAAGTTGTAAAATTTTATTACCTCTGCCGTCTTAATAGGATTTTATGACTTCGCGATGGGATGGGTAGCGACGGGTCACGAGCGGAGTGTGGAAAACTTTCTAAAGTTTTACTGTTGCTCGCTCCGCTAACTCTCTCTTCGGAAGGATAACACGACAACATACGTGTCTTCGTTTGGGCACAGTCAGAAGAAGTATAAAAAAAGACAACAAATTTACATTGAAAGTGCCAACCAACAACAACGGGCGCGGAGTGTTTTCTTCTGGTGCTCGCTTTTTTTTTTTGGGAAAAAGGACTTTCAGTGGAAGGAAGTTTCCCAGAGAAGGGGGATTTTTCAATTTTCCTAGGATAAATAAAATCATTTCACGAATGGAAGTAAAGTGTAATTGATTTTTACCATTTCAATTTTGAGTAAGAAAAACGCAAAAAAATGTTTACTTCCCTTATGCTAGACAACACACACACATACATACATGGAGAAAAACATCCTTGTTGTAGCTTAACTTGACGTGCATACGAAAGGATATTTCAAAGTCGCTTTTAATTTCGACGGTTTTTTCCTTCGATTTTTGTTCATGTGCAAGGATATTTAGCGATTTCTTGTTAAATGAGTTGGCAAATGTATTTCTTATATGGGACAGGTCCTTAATGGTACCACACTCGCTGCAGGGTTTATTTTCATTTAGTTAAATATTATTCCACATGATTGCATTCGATAAATGCATAGGAGTAACATAGGGTGGGATTTCAGTGTATAGTCCAAGTGATGTCAGTTGGGCGGGGGGTGGCGGTTGGTATACATTTACTGAACTGATAGTGATGTCATCTTGATCCTGAGTGGAGAAAGTACACACAAACACACTCGTACTCGTTTATAAATTGCAGAAAATTGTTTAGTGTTGAGAAAATATTGTCGAAGTTTTCTTTGAATAGGAACCGCTTGATAGAATGCATTTTTCTCAAGTGATTGCAGAGAGTAAATAATTTAACGGTTTGCTATTCACAGTACATAAACATGATAGAGCTTGGCAAAACTGTGTGACTAAAGTTAATCTATATAAATAAGGACGTTGAGTGTAATTTAACTGATAGAAGTTCTAAGCTTTGGGGTTTGTTGAGAAAAGTCGATTGGAAGGTTTTCATTGTTGAGTCACTAATAGATTGTATTTCTGGATTCTTTGGTACTAACCTTCATATTAAAAATCAGTAGAAACATCGCTAAGCCTTACAAAAACAGACGTTGATTTGTTAGCTGTTCACAAGTACACAAGAACATAAAGTTGGTCTTTGACATACAGTGCCGTTCGAAAAATTTTGATCAAACTATTTTTCGCGAAGTTTGGTGAATTGGCTGCAATAAATACATATTTTTAAATGAGGTTTTGTTTTATTAAATGTTTTCAAACGTTCCATGACATCTTACTTACTTACTTAGTTGGCGCTACAGCTCGAGGTGAACCTGGGCCTGCTTCTCGCAACCATTTGTGTGTGCGTGTTATATTTTTGCACGAATGGAAGGGACCTACAGTTTTTTGCCGACTCCGAACGGCGAGTTGAGAAGCTCAATCGTGACAAATGATACTCTTTGATGCTTGTCAGACATTCGAAAGAGGTGGGCACTGTGAAAAACTTTTAGGTGTTTGCGGCGGGATTCGAACCCAAGACCGCTTGCACAGTAGTCCGACGCACTAACCACTTGCGCTACGGTGCCCACATTGACATGACATCTTTAGAGTGTTATAATTGTTTACCTGTGGTCAACGGTGCAAAATGCTCTTAGAACGAAAAATGTTTTTTTTTTTTTTTTAGATAGGTACTTGCGTCAGTTTTAATAATAAATGAAAAATGCTTAATTATTGCAGTTATTTTTATTTTTGTTATTGCTTCTTGAAAACATTGTCCATTTAATCAGGACAATACTCTGTTGCTCCTTCTCTTGCTTTTTTATAGCGATTCATGACTCAGATAGGTTTTCCATGCTGCAGGTATGGTGTTCAAGTGCCGGATTAGTTAATGTTCTAGGATTTCAATTGACTCTGGACGCTTAAGTTTCATGATTGACCGGATATTCTCAATTGGATTGAGGTCTGGGTTGTAGGGAGGCCAAGCTTAGCACATCAACATAATTTGTTCGAAGCAGTTTTTAGCTTAAGAAATAAAAAAAAAAAAAACAAATTAAGTTTTTAGTTATACATATTGTAGCTTATTTAAAGCTTTTATTTTTCAGATATAAAACAAGTTCATATATACAATTTTGGCTGTAAGGCTAGAAGCATTGTCCTGTTGAAAAATTAATCTGCAAGTGCCCTAATTCATATTCTAGGACTCGTAGATAAACTGCTGTAGTGTTTGTCGATTCTAAAAAGGCCATTCTACCTTCTCCATCCCCAGAGAAGCATCCACAGATCATCACACCTTCAGTTCTGGGGGCATCTGTAGGAGGCATTCAGAGCTTAGTCTTTCCTTTAGTTCTCTTCGCGCAGGGATCCTTCCATCTACAACATGCACCTTAAACTTGGATTCGTCAGAGAAGATAACATTGTTTCACATGCCTTGAATCTAATTAAGATGTTTCTCACCCCAAAATAATCGTTTTTCTCTGATTCTTATTGGCAAGTCCGGCTTCAGTACAAAAAAAATTCTCAAACGCTATCTAGCATTTCAATTGATACTATGCTTTGCCCACGTACTTAAGTGTACTTAAAACAAATACGCAAAGTCTATGGAGAGTGGTTTCTGTAGTTCTGAAGACTCTGATGTATCGAGAGCCAACAATCCCAACTCATTACAAACAGAAGCGTACATTGTATTTCAACAGAAACCAAAATCTCCACGAAAAAAAAAGTATAAAGCACAAAAAACTTAAGATAACAAGTTTAGACTTTCAATTAGACCTAAACGACCACTTTAAGTACATATCGATGAGTTATTCTCAAAAAGAAACTATTAAGGAGAATACATTTAAAGAACAGTGACAAAGATAATGGACCCTTCTGGATCTGCCAAACTCTCCTTTCCGAAGCCTCGGTGACTGATTCCCAGTCGGATTCACAATACTCAGTTCTCAGTGGCGTAAACGAGCTCATATGTCTAATACCTACAAATTTTAACGTGCGAAAAGGCCAAGGTCAGAATAATGAATCCGAAGCCACGAATGGTAAAAAAACTAGTACTTGCTACATCAACTTAAACAAACACGCACTTAGACTAAGCCTCTGACAACAATGGATCTACACGGGGTACGAAGAATAGGATAAAAGCATCCAACATTTCCTTTGTGTATGCCCGGCTTTATGCGCAATGAAGCACTAACACTTGGGCTACCTGTACACTGTACAGACATATATTCTCTCCGGGCTGATGTCACCAAGATCTATCCGTCTATTTCTATCTATTTCACAAGAAGCCTGGAGCTCACGACACATAAAGCGTTTTCAGGAATCCAGTTACTCCTTCCGACCAAAACCCCGATACCTTTCTGTCTGATCACAGTTTCAGGAGGAGAACACATACGTTGGGTCGAAACATTCCTAGTAAGGGGAATCCCTACATACATATAGCCAGTCCCTACTTGGATCGGCACAGTTTTCCATCTCATCGATTCTGGTCACATTTCCCACCTTTTGCCAGATCAAACTTTTGAGAATTTCACAATTGTTTAGTTTCCAAAACAGTCATTCGGTATTTTTTGTAGTTTTCCAATGAATTTGCCGCTTTCTCTGGATTGTAGCATTGTTGGTCATCCCATTGATGTGTGCTCACCAATGAAGTCCTCTGGTCCTTTCTAAGGTTTTAAACGATTGAAAGACCGACGCGACGTGCTTAAAAGCTTCAAGAAGATGCGTCAGTTGCCTCCAGCTTCAAGTCGGACGAGTCAAGACGTGGTTTTTGTATTGCTTTGGCTGCGACTACCAAGTCCGGACCTTTTTTTCCATTGGTTGAGTACTCTTATTATTTCTGGAAGCTTCAAGTGATCCAAATGTAGACTGCCGGAATGTGTCATCGCTGATATTATATGCAGTTTGGTACTCCTAGTCTAAGGCGTACATATATAGCTCGTTTAGGAGCTGTGTTAATGCCAACCTACGTTGGAATGACCACATATTCAAAGTCGCCAAAAAACGCCACGAAATGCCTAGGTTTCCTCCAACGATGTAAGAAATTCTTCACCCCTTCTGATCTAGCTACAATTTATAAGGCGTAGTATCGCCCCAAGCTCGAGTACAATGCTCATATCTTGTCGGGTGCTCCAAAAACATCACTGCACCTGATCGATAGAATACAAAAGCGCGCGATAAAACTTATAGGGGATAGAAACATCACTGAGTCAATTGACTGTCTTGAACACCGTCGTAATGTTTCCTGTCTTTCCCTGTTTTATCGCTTTTTCCACAAACAGTGCTCCGGCGAAATAGCCAGCTGCATTCCTCCCCTTCAACAATTTTCCCGCAACACACGTCTCGCAAGGAATGCCCATCAGTTTACCCTTAAACCCAACTCCGGACGTACAGTAAAATATAGAGATACTTTCCTTAACCGCTCAACACGAATGTGGAATGCTTTACCAAACACGATTTTTCCCTCCCGTTACGATCTACAAGCGATTAAGATCAATGCGCATCGGTATATCCTCTTTCATACTCCCTAAATTTCCCTTGGCCCGCGCTGTGCAAGACATTTTAAGGGTATTCATAACCCCTTTAGCGAGCGTGAATTATAAAAAAAAAAAAAACTTGTTCGTCTTCAGATCCCTCTAAAATGGCACGTTTACTTTCTGTAGCATTTCCTGGAATGGTTCTTAGGCCTTGTCTTGATGTTGTCATTACGGTGTAATTTCTGATAGGAAGTCCTCACTTAAACAGTGTTGCCCTGGTTTGTTACAAGATAAACAAGGAGACCCGATTTGCTTTTATAATTATTTACTCACTTAAAGAACTATTACTCTCCATACACTTGTGACTTATAATTTACTTAGGTGGCGCTATAGTGCAGGGTGAACCAGGGCCTTAGCTTATGATGTTAGTAATCATTTTCTAATGAAACCCTCAAAACACAAAAAACGTTCACTTTAAGCGAATTAAAAACAACAATACCCCCCACCAAAACAAAACACCTTAAGCTTGAAAAATCCAAATCATTAGCCATGAAAAGATTCCCAAAAACCGCTGAAAAATTAATCATACTTATCAGACATTGATCGAACGGCACCTCCTTCCCCACTGACACCCTCCGACGCCCGGCAGAATCTCTCACCACCAGCCAGCCCAGAGCCCATGTGGTAAGACTATTGCCAAATAATGAGCCTTATACAAAAAAAAAAAAACATACAACAGTCAGAATATCGTTAAGCCTATAAGAATCTCAACCGCACACAAACGTCGAAAACGCCGGCCGGGAGAAGAAGAAGATACAAGAAAAAGATACAAATTGAAAATCCGATTCGATTTGGTAAATCACTCGGTTTTTTGCTTTTTATTATCCATCTCTCTCCCTCCCTTCCTCTCTCTCTTGCTGTTCAGTATTTTTCTTTGCATCTTCGGTTTGATTTCTTAAATTATTATTATTTCCCGGATCACAAAATATCCATACACAGACTCGGAAATACTTACAGATACGCATACATACCTACCAATGACAGACAGAGGTAAAAGTAAAAGATAGATGATGGTTCGGTTTTAACCTAAGAAACCATGAGACCACGACGGATTCCCATCCAAAGGGAAAAATGCTCTTCAGAATTTGTCATAATAAAATTTAAGCGGATTACTTTTACTGGAAACCCACAAATAGAAGACGACAACACGACCAAAACGAAGAAGAAGATGACGATGGCAAAGAAGTAGACAGGAGAAGAATAAGACGACAGGGAAGACAAGGAGGATTAAAGCTGAAAGTGATTGAGCTGTTTGAATGTGGTGGTGGAGTGGAAAATCGATAACTGTACCTTTTTTGTTACACGCAAAAGATACTAGATTCAGATACTTTTATCGGGGTGTTTTTGGTGCAAATAAATTTGGAAACAGGAGCTGCTCTGCAAATAAGATACAGATATGGGTTCAAATTTAAGACGATACCAATCGAAGTCGTGTTAAGAGCTCGGATTTTATGTTTTCGAATGGCAGCGGCATTTGAGGGTTGACTCCTCCACCGGCTGATTAGTACGGGGGAATAGAAAGGCGAATGGTATCAGGAAATCTGGAAAAATCTAGAACATCGCATTGGGAACGTGCGATAATAAAAATTAAAGTTGAACAGGCTTGGGGAAGATAACCCGTTCCTATCAGAAATCACGTAAGCGAAATTCGAGACGCTTTTAGAGGAACTGACAGGAATTGTCTCAAAATTGTAGTGCAACGTGCATCACGAGCGTTGTTTCAGATGTACATCACTTGAAGAGCTGGCGATAAAAATCGGTTAAAGAAGAAGCACCTGTCTAGGGTCTAATACAGAGCGTCACAGTCGACAGACACTCTAAGCTACGGAATGTACTTACTACATCACCAGTGTGCAGTTTAAAAATAAAGAAGAATAAAAACCGTTTTGCGTCTAAGTATGTATGTATTTAAGGCTCCGAGCGAATTCAAAATGAATGCAAATGGGAAACCAACCGATACCGCATAAGTTTGATAGACAACAGGCTTCAAAACTCCTAGGTTGGTAAAGTATTTGTGGTTATGAGATGCATTAAAGCTTTTAAACAAACATCATCTGTCAAAAACGTTTGCTTTTTCTCGTTTATGATTCAGGATCTGGTGGTCGCCGTGCCCGTGGTGGTTAGTGCGTTGGACTACTATGCATGCTGCCCGGGTTCAATCCCAGCAAAAACACCTAAAAGTTTTTTCACGGTACCACCTCTTTCGAATTTCTCATATGAGAAGCTTCTAAACTCGCCGTTCGGAGTCGGCAAAAAATTGTAGGTCCCTTCCATTTCGTGGAAAAAATAACATGCACACACAAATGGTTACGAGAAGCTAGGTTCTGTATAGGACTGCTGACGCCGTATATTTATTTTATTTTATTTTGATTCAAGATCAGGGTGCACATTTTATGCGTCTTTCAGCACATTACAAGGTTTTGTAAGATTTATTAGTTGGAGCTTCGATATTATCTGTAATCATGTCACGAAGGTTATGTTTTTTGATTAACCTAACAGAGAGGCTTGCTGTTTTGTAGCTTTGTATTTATCATTCCATGCTTTAATCGGAACACTTTCGAAACAGTCTTTAAGTAGTTTGTACCCCACAAACTTCGCGCGACAATTTTTAAGATTTATTTTTATTTGCATTTAATTATGATTCCAAGTATTGACATGCAACCCAAACAGCAAACCATTCAATTTAACAGTTGGAAAAGTTGCGGTTGATTCACGCATTTTAGCGAGTCTTGAAGTATTACCTTAAATCCGTGGGCCACGGATTTTTTAGAATTTTTTTAATTTAAAAGGCAAGCGCCATACGATCAACATCGTTGTGAACATCCGATGTTGGTGTACAAAAACACCAACGTACGGAGCCAACATTACGTTAATATTGCGAGTGGTACTTTTGACTTGGTTGACGAACTCATATGAACAGTAGAACTTTAAATTTTACTTCAACCATTGGAGGAAACTCAGAAAATAATTACCAACACTAAAAGGAATATTGCCAGCCACGACTTAGAATAGACCTTGTGGAAGTCACAAAATCTATGTACATGTTTCTTTTACAACCATTAAATATTTAAAATACTCATACATATAAGTACATATATATATGTATGTTTGTATGTGTAAAATTGACTTTTAGTAGATATCTTGTCTAATTTTCTAAAAAATGGCAGACTTCTCGACTAAAAAAATCCTCATTCGACAATTTTTTAATTTTTTGAATTGCCATTCATATGTGAAGCCGTTTAAGACGATAATTTTAAAAATATGATATATTGAGGAAAAGGTGTTTTAACTGTCTAGTTCCTGAAGCGCATGGGCAAGTTTAAGGTAGATAGATGCTCCGTGACGTACAACAGTCAGCGCTCACTTAGACCAACTCATGGATTCATTAAGCCAATGTAAATGTAACCAAGCTCTGGGGTGGGAATCGAGCCCATAACATCTGCGTGGTAAGCTAGTGATATATGCTTTCGATCACCGAGGCGGCTTTAGCGCTTGGATAACAGTATCAGCTTTAATAAATATTAAAAAAAAAAGTATATCTTGGAGCCGGCACATTTCTTTACCTTGGCTTCCCTTTTTTCTTGTATCCAGGCCGGCCGCTATCTGACAATAAATTGTCAGGCCTCTGCCAATCGTGTAAACACTTTTATGTGACATTGTCAGGCGTTTCGGACATTTGAAGGTTCGTTTTTTATTGTCAGATGTGCGAAGCTTGAACATCTGCAAATAAAATTACTGTCAGATAATTTTGTTATTTTTTCAATGAAATAAATATATTATTATTTTGGGAGCTGATTCCTTGGTTTATTTTATGAAAAAACAAAACATTGAAGGGGAGGGTCTATTTTCATTCTTCAACGCCCATGAAGCTACAGGGTTTTGAAAAAAGTCACTATGGGGAAAGCTTTATTGGTCCATGTTATGAAAAAAAAAAACCTATGGGAGAGCGGGTCCATCTAACTCCCACGGAGCTACAGGGTGTTGAAAAATGTTACTATGGAGATCGATTCATTGGTCCATGTTATGAAAATATACGTATTGGAGGGGTGGTCCATCTTCAACACCCACGGAGCTACAGGGTGTTTAAAAAAGTACCTTCAGAGAAGTAGGTACCAACAATTATTCAATTATAACTTCTAGTCTATTAAGTGCAGAGCAACCAAAGTGAGCTTGTTCGATAGACAATTGATGAATGTTTATCACAGTCACCTCCGGCTATTACCATCCGTGCTTTCATTTTCGAGTTCTTCGAGTCTTCAAACACAATTTTTTTTAATTGTGTTTAATCAATTTTTGTGAAAATCGTATTTATCTCGGGAAAGTGTGTTAAAAACCTCTAATTGTTTTTTGTTATTTTGGTGAGCCGTAATGTTACCTACAAATTCACCATACAAAGTTTTTACCTGGGACATATAGTTTTCTATGCATAAAGACATTTTAGCACAAAGAAAAAAATTTCTATCAAATGCTATGAGTCTGACAATGTCTGGCAATGAATTTGTACGTTTTTTGTAAACAGTCATCTACCAACCGTGTGAACTGACAATTTTTTATCTGCAAATATTGTCAGAGAAAACATTGTCAGAAAATTTGCTGGCAAACCGCCTGCCAATAAATTCTTAGGAATTGGGACAAAACCTGGCAACCGTTTGAACTGGCAATTGAATATTGTTAGGTAGACATTTGTAGACCTGACAATATTTGCAGACCTGGCAATCGTCTGAACATAGCTTTAGAACACTCCGTCTGTCCGTCCTGTAGTTATACATACTGTATTGATATGTATTGATACGCAATTTGCTAAACAGACATGAATCGCTTACCCAACAGAAATGAAGAGACTTGTGGAAAAATATTGAACTGAGATGTCGTTGCATAGCTATCACCCTTAATGCATCTCAAAATGCCGAGTATGGACCGCCAAAAATTAAATCCATTATATCAAAGTACACGAAATACACAAATTAATAACAAATTATAGAATGACAGTCAAGAAAATATCAAAATCGAGTACTGTTTTTGGTGTCAAGAAATTAAATTGACTTTTTTCATGTATTAACGCTACTAGTTCGGCAATTTTGAGGGTCCAGCTGGTACCGAGTATTAGCTAGTACTCGGTACCAAATTCAAGGAGCTAGGCAGTTAGTACCTGGTGAAGAAATGACTTAGTACCGATTTGAGTACTAGCATTTGGTCTAAACCTCAGTATTAGGGCTAGTACTCTGTCAAGAAATCGGCCGTTAGAGTAAGGGCTGTAAAATTCAATAATTAGGTTACAGAAAAAGTCTCAATTTCAAAATGACAGGTCGTGATCGGTTTCATAGACAGTTTATTCAAACATATGTACTTTGTCAATATGAAATAGCTCTTAATGCGTAATTACATGCATACTTTTATAGACCTTGGCTCTGAGTGTTTCCAAGTTGCCTATACAAGGGTGGTTACCACTAAGCCTGTCGTGCTTCGTAGACCGTCCAGTGTGATTTAAATACGTCACCCTTAAGATTAACCTAAAACTCGAAAGTAGTTGAGCTTCACACAAAATCGTGTCTTTTAAAAACAAAATCCCTGATCCATTTAAAATCATGTTAAGTCTGTTTTAAGACTCACTTCAGCTGTCAAAATGAGTGTTTTTCTTTCCCTTGCAGAGGGAAAATGTCACCACAACCGTAATTTATGACTCGAAAAGACATCTCCAGGGAATTCCACTGCTCTGTCTCCCTCTCACTTTTAAGCGTACTGTTAACAACGTTAATTCTCATTTTTCATTTCCTCTGGTATTTATCCAATTTTCTGTTTTTTTTTTTTTTTTTTTGTCATCCCATCCTGCTGGCTCGCATCCACCACATCCGCAGAATCAACATGCCATCGGGGGCATTACGCGAACAACTTCGCGAAATTCCATTACACAAACACACACGGGGTAGTCCTGCCACCGCCACCCAACTTGCCAATAGTATGTGTATGAGCGGCATAAAAGGGCCTTCCGATCGTAGATGGAATGGCATATGTATGGGTATGGGTAGCACACACAATGGCTGGGTTCAAGTGTGTAAAGCGATGGCAATGGCAAGCAAAAGGATGACAGAAGGTCGGAAATAAAAATGAGATTTTATTGTGTGAAATATTTTTATGTCGGGAAAACGGGTACGAGTACCGCAAAACCTACATTTAATTCAGGCAGTAAAATCACGCACACACATACGAATGCGAAGGTACGTAAGAATTTCTAACGGCTTCGAGGTGGAGTTACATCAATGTCATCCCCTTTTCGACCCACGGAACACCACAAAAACATGGTAGCGATGGGGGGGTGGATATGGAAAACCAGCCGCAGGGTCGAAGGTATAAATCTTTTGCGGATTTTCAAAATTAACCCACAAAATGGATCTTAAAATATTTTGAGTGTATATATTTAATGTGTCCGTATGTGATGGTGTATGAGTTGAATAGCGACTGCCTCAGGCGGTGGGTGGTTGGTGGGTGGTGGGCGGTTGTAAGTGAGTAAGTGGTTGAAACGGAAAGGTTTATCCAAGTTTAATTTGATTCTCGTGCCAAAGGAAGTTGAAATAATATTCAAATTGGAAATTGTACCTAAGGGATTATTAGTTAATACCAACCGGATGAGCACAGATATGTGTCTACGTGCCTGTGTGTTTGTGTCTTGAAGGCAATTCTCTGGTTCTAAGTCCAGCCAGAGCTGGTGGTGGTGAACTCATGTAATCCGGAAGCAAAGTAACATTTGGTTTTTAACGCTCTCCACCTCCTCACATGCGGAGTGTGTATGTGTATGTGTGTGTGTGTGTGTGTCTGTCCTTTGCGAATATGGAAATTAATTAAAATCAGGCAAATGTCCAAAGTTTTCGATTTTCAAAGAAGCTGCTGCTCTGGTTTGCTGCGAGAGTAATTAAAATTCAGAATCAGAATGGCATTTGGTGTGGAATAAGATTTATTTGGATAGGAAATGTGTGTACCACGTGATGGATTGCAGACTAATTTGAGGATGGGATTTGACTTAAGATTTTAATGTGCTGAGACTGACGTCAGGAAATATAAGCGTCTGTTTTGGATTTGGAATATATTAGAAGAACTATTCTGAGCTCTATATTAGTATAGAGGTGGTCACTTTTTCGGACTGCTGGCTGGTAGGGATATTTACCTATTTTGGCATCTTTTGTGTTCATAATTTTGGCAAAATCAGCACAAGTCCTTAAAAGAAGATCGAAAGATCTTATTGTAAGGGCATAGCTCTTTGGTTCTGACGCAGTTCATCAGCTTTGTACACTTACATACATATGTACATATGTACATACTTTAAGAACTGGTAGGCACCTGAATGCATGTACATACGTCTTTTCCATCAGTGACTTCTTAAAAGCTGACCTTCGCCTTCCTTTTTTCGGCTCAGCCTTGAATGATGTGGTAGTTCAATTTACAATGGAAGTCCTTTATAACGACCTCGCTCATTACGACCTCGCTCATTACGACCGGTCGCTTACAACGACCATTTTCCCTTCATTTAGTTGGTTTCTTTATATTTTAACCTGTGCTACCTTTGGATATAACCTCGTCGGATATAACGACCCTCGGTCCCTTCATGCTTCATCGTCTTTATATGCGACTTCCACTGTATTGATATTAGTGCGGCGCATCTATGTTTTTTTTTTTTTTTATTATCCGTTGAGTTATTTCGATTTTTAAGTACGACATGCCACATGAACCACTAGCAGCTTCAACTAAAAGACTCTGACAAAATTGCATTTTATATGGAAAACAATGCAAATTCCTTCTGAAAATTGTCCGCAGAGATATTCTTGTAGGATGATTAGCTGGGACGAGCGCCGCCTGGTCGATGTCGAAGGATGCTCGACAATAGATGTCTGTATCTGGGTAACGTCTGGGCGCAGGTCTTAACGTTTAACGCAGTACAGTCTTGTCGAAAATTGGCCGCAAATGCACGAAAACATCTTTAGACAGGGCACTTCTGAGATTAAAATTTCTGCGAATTTCTCTTTAACCTTACGATTGAGGAGTTGTGCCGAATGTAAGATTCGTAATTGAAAATTCTTTGTGGTGTCGTTCGCTAAGCATTCCACCACGCTAATTACAACTTATGGGTACATAGTATAGAACTAAATTTTAAATAGGACTATACCATCAAGTGAAAAGGAGAGACAGCCTTTAAATTTCGTACCTACGCCAGCTCTTGGTAACAGCACTCAGTGATCACATATTAGGGCTTAATACGTTTTCTGTATGCTTAGATCATTAAGGAAACATTCAAAAGCCTAAGATGGCAAAGGAGATGACGGAATTTATTACCGTAGCGAGCTCTTATAGCTTCAACATTTTAGCTGGATATCCTTTTTTTTAAAGGTTTTGACCCGCCAGTTGCGGAGGACACTGCAACCTAAAAAATCTTTGGTACCGCAAAGGCAGTTTAGGGAACAAATGAGGTTCAACTCTTTTGATGAAGTTGATGATCTTTACGACTTTACGAATTTCAATGGGATTTATCATTTCTCTAGGGTAATGTTGTCTCCTGAGGGCACATAGTGCCATGCAGTAACATAGAATATAATGTTTCGTAGTTTCGTCGTCTTCCATGCAGAGACGACATTCAGTTTCTTGAATGAGACCTATTTTTTTTAGGTGATTTCGAAGATCGCAATACCCTGTTAGAAAACCCACTAATTTCTTGATATCATTTCCACTGAGGAGTAGGTGTTTTATCGATTTATTGTGGAAGTGTTTAGTGGCTCTTTTAGCCTGACGAATACCCTGTGTATTTTCCCGATAGAGACACACGTGTTGTTTCTCAACTTTTGATTTTTAAGGTTATAGCTGAATTTGGAATGTTGCAAAATGGCTCAGGACCGATAAAGGAGTCAGCCGAATCTTTCGTAGCCAGTTCGATAGCTTTTTTGTTTCCATCAATACCCTCATGTCCGGGCACCCACCGAAGCTTGACTACTGGCTATCCTTACAAGACTAAAATCTCGAACGAAGAAAATCTCGAAAATCCATTTGATAAATCTCGAAGCGAAAATCTCGAATGGCCAAAATCTAGAAAGTACAAATATCTCGAAAGACTTTGGGCGAGTTCGTAAACGCAGTAATCTGCGAAAGTCCAATCACATCCCTGCTTTGTGCCTGCAAAAGCAAATCGAAAAGACGACAAGCAGGCTGCATTCATTTTACTAAATTGTGCTCATAATTGTCATGAGAGCGCAGAGAGTCTTAAATATTATTCTAAGACAATTAGCTATGCCGAAAAGAAAGTGGAAATGCACATAGTTCTTGATAGGCAAATGAAAAGAAAAGACAGCTCCTAATAATTAATATTTGTAAGCTTAGTGTATAACCGTCTAGTGCCTAAAATCATGAATGTAATGATCACTATAGAAAAACATAATGATGATACATACAGGGTGGTCCAGTTTGGAATACAAATATTTCGGGATCTGATTCATTGGTTCATGCTATGAAAAAAATCATAACTATTATTATTTTAATGCGCCATAGCGTCACCTACAAATTAACTTCTCAAATTTTTTACCGGAAGCTTACAGTTTTGCAAGTATAAGGTTAATTTAGTCACAAGAACCATTCAAAACGAGTATTATCTTGTATAAAATGTCCACCATCAGACTAAATACAAGCTAATACTCATTTTTGAATAGTTCTTGTAATTAAATTTACCTTATACCTGTAAAACTGTACGCCTCAGGTAAAATCTTTCTAAAGTGAATTTGTAGGTGACGTTATGGCGCATCAAAATAATAATAGTTAAAAAAAACTATAAGCACACTTTCCCGAGATAAATGCGATTTTCACAAAAGTTATTAACACTAATCAATTGTCTATGAAAAGAGTCCACTTTGGTTGCTCTAAGTTCAATACAGTCGAAATTATTATTATTATTATTATTATTATTTTGAATAAAGTTTTACATCTGTCTGACATCCAATAAATTATTGTTCATTTACATTAACATGCATTTCACGAGATATAACAATAAAAAAATAAGACCATTATCTTGATACTTTTGGTTGGTTTTGGTATAAGATATAAGAGATTTATACATACTTATGGCTTTTTTTTTAAATTAAATAAGGTACATAAATCGAAAGTTTAATGGAATAACTGTACCAACTTCTCTAAAGGATATTTTTTAAACACAAAAATACACCCCCCCCCCCACCCCCTTCCCATACGATTTTTTTCATAACATGAACCAATGAATCAGTTCCCAAAATATCTGTACCCCAAACCGGACCACCCTGTTTGTCCCTTTCAAAATCACGAAGTCGACATTTAAGGTAATTTTACATTGCATAAATGTTATCGTACATAAACAAAATTTCTGGTTTTCTTTTTCCTGCTGAAAATCGCCCTCCATATATGTATATCTTGTTGCAATTAGCAAATTTATGTCCTGGAAATTCAACTTTTTATCATCCCCCCAACAGAAATATATATTCATTAATTGAATTAAAATAATTAAATGTCTTAAATCACATTGCATACTTACATTATTTCGTAAAACTAATTTGCCTGCTTTCATGCAGATGTTTTTTTTTTGTCTGCAATATCTGCCCGACTCCAACTTGTTTACTGCATATTTTGGACGTTTACGAACGTACTATATTTTTTTTGCCTGCGTAAGTTCGATTTGTTTTTCGCTGCAGTCAGACGTTAGTTAGACGTTTACGTGCTCGCCCTTTATCTTCAAAAAAAATCTCGAAAAAAAATTTTCCAGATTTTCAAAACGGGTCTAAAATGAATATTCTGTAACTTTTTTGAAAAAACTAGGAATTTGACAATCTTTTTACAACAATTTTTTCTTTTTAATTTACTTCAGCACTGTCTTTACTTTATACAAGAAATAATTCTGCACATCACATTATGTAAATACTAAAATAACGCACTCATATTATAGAAATACGTATTTGAAATTGAAGTTGTAGGCAATGCCCCTTAAATATCCTACCCAACTTTTTTCTTCTTTTTAGGCCGTGATTTTTAAAATTTTTTTTTTTTTTTTGATATTCTATAGATATAGACCAATGTGTAGACTTCCCTCAAACCTTTAGCGTTTATGGCAGAACTCGACTTTATTTTGTGTTCTTGGTAAGCTTAGTTGTGCTTATTCAGTACCTGACCAAAAGGAAGGCATTTTTTTGGAAAACCATGTCCACGTCGATCAGATCTTAGAAAACCGGTTTGTATTGAGCAAACTCATTTGCATGCATGAGCACTTTTCTATAAAAGTAAATCTCGAATTAATATCAATTCGAGATTTTTTTTTCTAGATTTTATTTTTGAGATATCGTGGGAAACCCTTGCAGAAGAATATCGGCTCTGGATTTTCTAAAAGTCAGACTTTTTCTTATTCTTAGATGTTTGCAAGTCGGAATCTAGATCTAGTTTGTTACGGATCGAACGTCTACCAATCCGTCATTTTACAAAAAAAGGCTCCTTGCAATCGCATCCCCTTACATGATCTGCAGATAAAATCGCTGCTAGTACATTTTATGATACCATGTAGCAATAATTTAGTCTGTCTTTAGTATGAAAAGTTTGTTTTTTTGGTACCTACATATTGTAGAGAACAAAACTCCTTGCATCAAGCGGCTCTGTTGGTTAACATACGAGTAGATGGGTAGGAGTCTTATTTAAGGAAGGAGATGAAAAAAGCACAAGTATTCGATGTAGGTTTGAATCCTGGGTAATGTGTTTCTCACAGTTGGTGTTCAAAACTTAGTGATGATAGTTTAACCTTTTTTTGCATTCGATTATAATTCCCAGTATTATCTGTCGAAGTTTGCAAAATAATACATCGTCAGTGCGATATTAGTGGGATACAATATTTTGTTCCTTACGGTTATGGCTGGCACTTAAACCAGCAATCTTCCACTTACCCACTCACTTTTGAAGTGCACTTTACGTTCACTGCTTTAGCAAAGGACCACTCGGGATACTGTGCCTAAATAAATCAACAATTGTGCTCAACCACTACCTTAAGGATAAAAGTGAGATCTGAAGGTATACCTATAGCAAACTTCGCTCAAGGACTTGATATGTAGTAATCCAAAAGATTTCCATCGCGTTCATACTCTAACCGTTCCAAGATTTCATCTCAAAGGACTTTTACTTTTCTGGTAGTTTGTTGTCTGAAGAATTTTTTCTTTCTCTCTCTCTCTCTTTATCTATCTTTTTTTCATTCTTTTGTAGTATTTGTTAACTACCTTTGTGGTGCCAGCACTTAAGAGGTGGAGTGAGAACAAAAAGAAGCAAAACCACTGATATCCGCAATGCAGAATGAAATCCCAAAACGAATTGTCTGACATTTTAGTACGAGTATCTGCGACTAGGAGGAGTATCCATCCCATTGTGAAGGAACCGAGTCATTATTCACGAAGACGTGTATGGGTGCAAATTTAAAAAACATAAATTTTGAACACATTCTCAAAGGATTGTTCGGCAGCGCGCGAGTGTTATGCAAAGAACGTGATTATTGTTTTTTCACTGTGCAAGGATGTCTTATATTTTCTTCGACTTTTAATCGGTATACCGCTAAGAAAAGTCTGACAGTTTGGGAGTAAAAGGGGGCACAAGGAGGAAAAAAACGTGCCAAGAAATGAATGGTATACCGAAAGAATTTATACGCGATACGTGAATATTTTTATTCATTAGCACTTGTGCTCGAGGACCCTGGGAAGGGGACAGCAAGGACGAAAAAAAATACTGAGAAGTTTTGATTTTCTCTTAAGCTAATTGCATTTGTGCGCGCTGGCAGAGTTGGGGAGTTTGGCAAATTGGCCTTTTTTTTTGTCCCTGGCAACTTGTCCCGTCCAAGGATAATGATGATGGCCGACGACTAAAGCAGGCAAGAACTTTCCCTCTAAAACAATTCTATTAGCAATTAATTAATTAATTCAAGACTTTGCCACAGCTTACAAAAAAAGCAGGAAAATTCAAGTCCTGTCACAGGATATACATAAACCAGGCACTATTTCCCTCTCTCTCTCTCTCTCTTGGGCTCTTTTAATTTCTTTGTTTAATTTGAAATTAAAGTCAAGGCGCTTAAATAAATAAATTTACTCGCTATAGTCTTGAGCCTTGAAGGATTCCATTTCATCGCTAGTCTTGGAAGCCTTAATTTTTTTTTTTTTTTAAATTCTCAAAATCACTTTATGACAGAAAACAGTAAAAGCGTGCGACCCACGGTGGGCTGGGATTGGGGGTGGAAAAGAAAAGAAAAAGGAAAATAATGCGAGACGTACTTGAAATGAATTTAAATGAAATTACGTGAACGTTATTCGCAAGTTTTATTCTTTTGCAGTTGCCGACGATGACGACGCCCGTAACGGCAGCCACAGAAATTAGATTTTAAAATCAACTTGAAAGGAATTGTAAGGCGGGTGCGTTTGAATTTCGTTGTTGTTGTTGTTTGTTTGCCGACGCCGCCGCCGCCACCGCCACAGCCTTTGCTGTAGCGGTGGGTTAAGCTCTCTTTGTGCGGTTTTCAGCAAGAAGGACGAATTTTTCGAAAGGGGGTGCAGGCAAATAGATTAGCTTTTTATTTCCACTGGAAAAGAACAAATGTTTTTGTCGTTTGTTATTTCTAAGAATATGTACGAACGAGACAGAGAGGGTGGTTGTGGCGGTTTCTTTTGTTGTTTGTAACTTGGTGATTACGGTTGTGGCTGTGTTAGTGATACCGAAAACATCTGGTGGAAGATATGCCAATGACTGCGGAAGAAAAGGGGTTAGTGTTAAGTTTCTCTATTGTGAATACTCTAAAGACCTTCTTGCTATTCTAATTCTGACAGGTGTTGTAATCGAAAGAAACATCAGATCTTTTGAAATCTTCAGTACCCTCAAGAACGGCGGGTTTAAGATCGGCCTTGGTAAAAACATTCCAGACGATCGTTGTGGTCTTCGATTGTTAATAGGCGTAGCTATATTTGAACTCATTGTTATTCAAAGGGTCAACTATACCTTTATATCAACTTTGCTTCTAAGTCGAACATGAACAAGGATGGTTATAAAGATGCCAGAAAATTGTAAGAGTTGAATTCTGAATCTAATTAGCCTTGCAAGCTTTTTACCACGCTTTAGTTTTTGGAACTCCACAATGGCTACCCCTTATCTTGTACATGTCTTGTCATCACCTTTGATGATATAAGATATTTTAGGTTTTTCAACAGTTTCCATGTTATTTTAAGACGTAGCAGGTCAGCTTTCAACCGTCTCAGTGATATATGCACTAGATCACTGAGACGGTTGCATATATCACTAGCTTCCCACGCAGAGGCTCGATTGCCTTATTTGGGCTTTTTTACTAAGAGCATCTTGTCAGTACAATGGAATGGACCAGTATTGAGTGCCATTGTTCAGAAAAACTAAATAGCACTAGTACCCAAAATAAAAAATAAAAATAAATATACGGCGTCAGCAGTCCTATACAGAACCAAGCCTAGCTTCTCGCAACCATAGAGAGAAGGTACCTACAGTGAAATGGAAGGGACCTACAGTTGTTTGCCGACTCCGAACGGCGAGTTGAGAAGCTTCTCATGACAAGTGATACTCTTTGATTGCTTGTCAGTAGTAGTAGTAGTCCAACGTACTAACCACCACGGCCACGGTGACCCGAAATACAAAGAATCAGTATTTTCAGTCTTTTTTATGTTGATTTCAAAGTTCTCGCATTATTTAGTATCGCTGCCATATTTGATTATAATTATTATTTGGGTCATGAAATGGTCTGAGCATTGCCTGTCAAGTTCATCGATGATCTCAATACTTGTTATTTTAATATATAAATTCAGATCCCCAACGTCTTGCATTTAGCAGTTCAATGAGTGCTCCGCTACCATTGCTGTAGACGCATATGCTTCCATCATTTTCTCTTGGAAAATAGAGTTTCGTCAATGAGACGCGAAGTCTAATGGTATTACTCTCTATTAAGATACCAGTTCCAGATCCGCTGATGACATTCAAAATAGCGTACGTACAAGCTGATACTGCGACCTGAAAGATCTATTGTATCGTAGGATTCTATTCAGTCCAAGAGGCAAACAACCTTTCTAATAAAGACGAATAAGTCCTTGGTTGATGCATTTTTTAATTCATAAGGTCTTAGAAGTTCTTTGTGTAGGGTACGTCGCCTGACCCCGAAAAGTGCCGGGCAATCGCAAAGGACATGTTCGGCTGTTTCGACCTCTTCCAAAGTTTTTCAAGAGTCGACAATCGGTCTCGCTAGTCATGCCTAACTTGTTCAGGTGGTATCGTAATTCACAATGACCGGAAAGGAAATTTGTTAGATACCTAATATGAATATCCTTCTTATTGGGGCTTAGAAGTTCCCTGTGATGGGTAGAAGGCTTAGTCAACAGTTTGGCTTGCCTAAGGCGCGGGACATTTCGCCAATGAGAGAGTCGGAGATTGTGTACCCATTTGTTAACTAAGGCTGAGATTGTTGCCCAGTTTATGCCATAAAAGGGTTCTGAACCTGAGAACTTGGCAGTAGAGCCAGAACGGGCCAGCTCATCCGCAATCTCATTTCCTTCAATACCTCTGTGACCAGGCACCCACCAAAGTTTGACCTTATTGCGAGTAGCTAGGAATTGGAGAGCATTGAAGCAGCACTTTACTAGTCTTGAGTCCACAGAATAGGAGCTCAAAGCTTTGAGTGCGGCTTGGCTATCTGAAAAGATATTTATGTTAGCTCCCTTGATGCCTTTCTGTAGGTTAATCAAGGCGCAGATCTCTCTGCCTTAATTTTACGCCTAACAAGCAAAGTAAAATTAAAAATTTCTCTGCCCTAATTTTGCTGTGCTTGTTAGGCGCGTTGTCAAAGTCGTATCGAACCACTGCGCTGTTATGTACCATTGACTTCGGTTATTCGAAGGCTGACTTGCCTGATTAAAAGCCCATAAATGGATTCGTAGTCCGATAAATATCAGTAAATCTTTAAGTTTGAAACTCAAATTATTTGCAGATAAAAGATTCTAGGTCCGTTCCAATCTTTAGCCACCTGTCTTTTGTGATCGCACTTTTAACCCGTAATACGTCTTAAGTACATAAATGTATGTACATCTATCTCCTGCCATCGTGGCATATTATAAGCAACAATTTTCTTAATCTTAATTCATTCGCGCCATTCATTGCCCCGATAGACTCTCGCGGCGAGTTGATAAGAGCGAACCTCCTGCTCCTCCCAGTGGACATAATCCACACTTCAGGCGAAACAAAACGATTCCCTAAAACCGATAATTTCATTGTTTAATTCCTATCTAGAGGAACATTATGTAAATTTCTCTTCCTCCTCATCCACCTTACTTTCGCGACATAATCAGTGAGCTTGTCCCATTCCAAAAGGTTTTAGCTTCTTCGGTGTCGTTTTTTTTTGCAGCCGCTGGGGGAGGGGGGTAGTTCATGTGTTAAATAAAGTTCTCCTGTATCTCGAATAACGGAAAATCGTTTTCATTCAAAAGACCCAAGGATTATAGGGCCACAAATTAAATAATGATTTACAGTTATCGTTGTCTCTTGTACCATTCCATATACCTCTTTCGTCCTCAGCTAGTTGTATCGGAATTTTATGAGCTTTTTACCCTTTTTAAATACACATTCACCCTAATTACAGTTAAGTATTTTTTTTTTGTCTTGCTCTCTGTTCTTTTTCAGCCAAAATAAAGAGAAACTAAAACAAAACAAAACAAAAGTCTTAAGTAAGAGCAAAAAGAGTGAGTGAAGTGAAGTAAAGTTATCAACTTGAAGGTTTTGTTGTTGTTAACCCTTTTGTCATTCCTTATGCCAGGCTTTTGCGGGTTAAGACCTTCAAATTTATGTTCATAAGGATAATTTTTCCATCAAATAAAGTTTCCTTGGAACAAATAAATGGCGTTACACAACAATTTAAACGCTGTCTTCCCATGCTGCCGCTACTACGTAGGGCATCACTTGAAACAGACACACGCAGTAAGCCGAAGACGTAGATGACGAGGACGAAAATTTGAAATTAGAAATGTTTGTCCTTTTTTTTGCGAGAAAAAGTTGGGGGTGGAAAAACTTTACATTATCATTGCCATTGTATAATTGTGTCCTCGAGATATGAACTTAATTAAACTCTTAAAAAAAAACGGGACACGGCTCAGGGTGAGGTGAAAAGTTTCTGTAATGAAAATATACTTCTTGTCGTTCGTAGACAGTTCGAGGAAAGAAAAGGCGCCGGGAAAAAAATGTCCTTTGTCTGTGGATGGAATTAAGATAAACTCACAGAGACCGGGAATGACTTAACCTTGAAGGTAGCTACGCGTAGTTGCATGTGTACACATGATTTGCATAAGCCTGTTAAAAAGGTGCTGAAACTCAGATGGCATTTCGTCTGCATGAATGAAAAAACAAAGAGAGGCAAATATGAAAAATACTCGTACACGTATCCTTTCAAGCGGCGTTTAGTCACACCTGCGTTACGTTGGTCGTTATGAATTACCATAAAGCGAAGGGAATACATATACACGTAGCCTCAAGCTAGGGCGAGTTATGTTTGGCTGTAGGATTTTTCATATTCTTTTAAAGAAGAAAAAGAAAATATTCTTAAGGATCTCTGCATTTGCCTCTGGGAGTGGCGGAGACTTCATTGCTAATTTGTTTATTTAAAGCGTTTTTTTATGTCAACATTAGGTGGTAGTCTAATTGGAGAGTGCTTTTGGGTAAATACTAGCTGTGGCTTGGTGGCCATTTTCATTTCACGTCTGATGCGGAGGAAAAAACAGAGATGACAGAAATTGAGTCATTGGACAGAGAATAAAGTTCCATATAGCATCCACGTATAAAATATAGTTTGTATTGAAGCCGAATACAGGTAATATGACACGTCAGGACATTGACTTTATAATTTACTTGTGTAAGTTTAGTGTTAAATCGGCTTTCAGCTTGCAGATTGTTATTTGTTTTTTTTTTTTTTTTTTTTTTTTAAATCGTTTATGAAGATTATGTGATATCCCACGAGGTCAAGGGGTTATTAATTTATTTATTTATTTATTTATTTATTGGATGATAAGTATCACTGTACATGAAGAGTAAAATACTTATAAATAGTACAGGTAGCAAGAAACATTTGATATTATAAACAATACAAAGATTTCTATAAACTTAGTTACAAAGAAGCTTAATGAATTAATAAGAAATAAATACAAATAATAAATTAATTAAGAAGATGCAAGAGAAAATTATTGTGTAGATACCAAGTATGTAGGCAGAAAGAAAAAAAAGAAAAGGGTCAAAAATTTCAGTTAAGCTGCAAAATGAGAGAAACAAGCTGAAGAAAATTGTCTGTACTCGATTAAAGACTTCACCTGATGAGGTAGATGGTTCCAGAGATAAATAGCATAAATGAAAAACTGTCTGCGAGGTATCTTGAACACCCACTGAGCTACAGGGTGCTTAAAAAATATCCTTTATAGGAAAAGGTACCAACAGTTTTCCTATTATAACTACGAGCGTATAAAACTATGAGCAACCAAGGTAGACTCGTTTCATATACAATTGATTAGTGCCTATCACAATTGAAAAAAAATTACCATGCGTACTTTAATTTTTGAGATATATGTCTTCAAACACAGATTTTTTTAATAATTGTTTTTACCAATTTTTGTGAAAATCGCATTTATCTCGGGAAAGTGTGCTTCTAATCGTTTTGCCCCTGATTTCTTTATTGTTTTGCAAAATAACTATTGAAATTAGAGTTGTGTAACTCATAAAGGAGCCGTTCAAAAGATCGGCTCACCTTGCTGAACTAAATGAATTAGTTCAGATATCTTTAGCTCAGTAGTTCAACGTCTCATCTCTCATCTGAATCTGTATATGAACTAGTGAGTTCAATACAGATGACGGTGACGGCTCAGTAGTTCAGTACGTCTACGGCTCACCACTTCAGAACCAGAAGAATGATAAGTATGTCCATACAAAACCGGATTTTTTCTACACGAATTCTTTGGGAACTTTGTAGTTGTAGTAGTACAGTAGTAGGTATACCATTCACTACCATATGAGAGAGAAATAAAACCACAGATAGATATATAGATATCGCACGCAGCTCCGAGGGGCAAGTAATCAATATTTTTGCGTGGTCCTAGACTACAGAATACACATGAATACGTGTGAATTCGTATGGATGAATACATGAAGAATACATATGAATACGTGTGAATGCACTGTAATTCACCATGAATACGTACAGAAAAGTTCCTTGAATACACTGATTACTTGCCCCTCGCGCAGCTCGCAAGCGCAACCCGAAGGTTTGTTGCATCGATCCAATTCAAACAATTTAGTGTCCATGGCAGGGCTGCCGAAGTGAGTACTAAGGGAGTATTCGTACTACTCTCTCAAACACTGTACTCCCGTACTCCCCTCGTCATGTTTGTACTCCCCTATTCAATATTTCCAATTCTGAAAAAATTTAGTAATGTGAGTACCTTTTCTTCAGTGAATAGTACTTTGTTAAAATACTAGCACGATAACTTTTATTCTGTCAAATATGTTGTCACCTTAATTTCACTGAATTAATTAATTTTCCAGTTTTAAATTCATATACAGGTGCTTTCTATGTTCCAGGCCGAGAGTTTCTTTAACTTATATTTATATTTTATTGATCGAATATATGGTCTTTAACATTATGTACGGAATATGATGTTGGTCAATTAGCTGGTTCTGGCCATGGCGCAAAGGACGGCTATTTCAAGCACATTTTTCATAAAAACTTGGCAGACGTCTGGTGTTATTTAAGGCAATTTTATTTAGAATTTTGTTCTTGAGCATAAAGGTTTCTTCAAGTACCACCATATGAAGAATCTGGGGCGGTCAAATCAGGGGATCGTGAGAACCACGAGGACGCGAAGAGAAAATTCCACCCCCCACATCCAAACCTCCCATATGTTTTCTATTTGTCAACTAATCACACGTGAAGTATTCATTCTTTTGGGAGTTAATTTTGGGTAGAATATTTGTTTTGATAAATTGTTTAATTTGTTAAAATTTATAAAGTGAAAATGCAATTTATAAAGTCAGTGCAGGAAAATCTCTTTCTTTTGACACCTCATTTGTTAAGTTTGATTAGGTGTGAGAGCCGCAAATGGTAGCTATACTACAGCACTATGCAGTTGCTCTACGAGGGTGAAGTGGTCTTTGGTGCATCAATTGAGGGTTTTCGGTGCTCCAATAGCGGCTATTCTGTTTCTTAACAAAGTCGACCAAGTCGAAATATGCCTCGTCACTCATAATGATTTTTACCAAAATTGGTGGTCATCCATACTGAGCTATCGACTTCTCTCTACGACTGTCAAATGCAAACTGAATAATGTTATCCAATCCGAAATGGCGGCCAAAAAAAATCGACCTGGAACATAACAAGCACCCTTTACCTACTTCCATCAGCCACTAAAAAAATATTCTTGAGGCTACAGTCAAAATAAAATAGTTACTAGATGCTACTATTAGGTGTTAATGTTTGATTTGTATTGTTTCTGTTTTGTACTCCTCTCAGCCACAAAATACTCCCCTGCAAACGTCTAAAATACTCCCATTAGAATTTTCTAAACGGCAGCCCTGGTCCATAGTCGAGCGAGTCAACCGGCCTCCAATGTGTTGTGACTTCGGTATACACACATTTTTTTCACATTCCACCCTTAATCTCGTATTTCCTCTCAATCGAACTTGTAAACGAACATATACGATCGTTTGACTGGTATATTTCTGTATATAATCTATACCTCATGGATGAGTATGAGGGATGAGATGAATGTATATTGTGTCTGTTAAGTGTGAGGTGAATGGTGAAGCTGAGTCTGAACTAAAAGAACTACTGAGCTAAATGAGTTACTGAACTACATACATTGGTGAACTAGTTCTTTTTAGTGAACGAGAGTTACTGAACTACTTCAGTGAACTAGTTTTCCCAACTCTAAGTGAAATTGAAAAAAATGACTACCTAACAAAAAAAACTGATCACTTTTTTCGTACAGTAATTTATCTTTTAATTGAGAAAGCAAATCCTATGAACAAGCCATTTTTTTATGTTCGACATACATATACATACATATGTGTAATGTATTGTACTACATTGCAAATGCATACATCACAGCATGTAAATGAAATCTAAGAATAATTATTCTTTAAAATGAGAATGCTATTAATTGCAAATTGCAAATAAAACAACATTTCTTTATTTCCGAAATTCCAATTTTAAATTTACCCAGCTGTTACAGTTAAATGTCAAATTTTCGTACGAAAGAGCGAATGGATTCACTCCTTTCTTAAGTGAGCAAAAGTGGACGAAAACTTAACGAATCGAAGCGAAAAGCTATTATGGTTGTACAATACAAATTCCTTGTGTTCGCACAGTTTCGTACGTGGTACGAACCCATTCGACTATTATATTTAGTTCAGCCTTTACCTTCTACTAATAAATCCATTCAAAACAAATTGTTTGCATTTACGAAAGTAGATGAAAAATAGAAAATCCTATGACGCTTACTTGCAGAGCACTAAAATACAAAAGCCATGGGCTTGCAATGAGATCACTTTGGAGATGAAAATCAAACGGTTTTGACTTAACGGAAAATTTTTTGTTTCTCATTAATATTAACCTTCGGTTGTTCTCAGCCAGCTTAAGTGGTTTTGGGTGAAAACTTTTACAATTAATTTTTCGACTTTTGGCCTACGGTGGAACCACTGTGCAGTGGTACGTATAATGGGTTCCAGACTCAACGGATAACATTCCGAAATCCGCTAGTCTATCAGTGTTTTCGTTGTCTGGAATTCCGTGTGACCCGGAACTCATATAAAACATACGAAGTTTCTTTAAAAAAAACGCTTATATGTATAGTCCGGCTTACGCAAGCGCTTTGAGAGCAGCTAGAAATACCAGCTAGCAACTGCGAGTATTGCATACACTTCTTTTTGCACACACATTTTCCAAATATCAATCAGCTCCAGGTTTACTGGCACTCGAACCATCCATGAAGAAGACATGAATTTATGGACTAAGAAGGTCATTTGGGTCTTCCATTTCTCACTATCAGTGAATGACACTGTAGATCTCCTACGAAAGTGCTGATCTAGAGGTCATCAAGAATAAAGGCGATTATGTAGACACCTTTTGATATAATAGGGCACTGATGGGTGACATGTTTTTTATGTCAAATTCCATTTTTATATACCGACCTATATAAAGGGTGATTTTTTAATAGGTTGAGAACTTTTTTTTAAAAAAAAAACACAAAATATTCGAAAAAATGAATGAAATATTTATTTGAATCGATAGTTTGAACCTTGCAATTTAATGTTTTAAGATAATTTCATGCAAATGTTGACCGCGGCTGCGTCTCAGGTAGCCCATCCGCTGAGTCCAATTTTGGCATACTCTTTCACACATATCGGCCGGTATCTCACGAATGAATGCATGGATGTTGGCTTCCAGTGCGTCAATCGAAGCGGGCTTGTCCCTATAGACATTAGCCTTGACATACCCCCACAAAAAATAATCTAATGGTGTCAAATCGCACGACCTAGGCGGCCAATTGACCGGCCCGAAACGTGAAATTAACTGTTCACCAAACTCGCCTCGCAATTGCGCCATTGTTTCGCGTGCTGTGTGGCATGTGGCACCGTCTTGTTGAAACCACATATCATGCAAGTCAAGAACTTCCATTTCGGGCAAAAAAAAGTTTGTTATCATCGCTCGGTAGCGTTCACCATTGACAGTAACGCTGCGATTCGCATCATCTTTGAAGAAATATGGCCCAATAATGCCGCCGGCCCATAAACCGCACCAAACAGTGGCTTTTTCGGGATGCATTGGTAGCTGTTGCAATGCTTCTGGCTGATCTTCACTCCAAATGCGGCAATTTTGCTTATTTACGTACCCATTCAACCAAAAATGAGCCTCATCGCTGAACACAATTTTTCGATAAAAAAGCGGATCCTCGGCCAGCTTTCCAAGAGCCCATTCACCAAAAATTCGGCGTTGTGGTAGGTCGGCTGGCTTTAGTTCTTGCACCAGCTGTATCTTAAAAGGATTTACGCCCAAATCCTTCCGCAAAATTTTCCACGTAGTGCTGTAACAAAGGCCTAACTGCTGGGAACGGCGCCGAATCGACATTTCGCGGTCTTCTGTCACACTAGCTGATACGGCCGCAATATTTTCTTCACTACGCACAGTACGTAAACGTGTTGGTGGTTTAATGTCCAACAAAGTAAATTTGGTGCGAAATTTGGTCACAATCTTCCGAATAGACTGCTCAGAAGGTCGAGAATGCCGATCATAAAATGGAAGCAGCGCGCGATGAACATTTCGAACCGAGCACGAATTTTGATAGTAAAATTCAATAATTTGCAAGCGTTGTTCATTTGTAAGACGATCCATGGTTAAATTGCAAACCAAACTGAAGCTGTTTGACAGTGACACAAGGTACTAAACACACGTCAGCTGTCAAAACCAGTGTTGCCAAAACCAAACCAGCTAAAAAATCACCCTTTAGTTGGAACTTTGCTTTTACTGCTGTTATAGACGGAGCAGAGCTAGCAAAGCGGTAAGACTATCTTCGGAAGTAGTGCGCATAGCTCCAGTATCTCTAGACAAACTTTTCTTTGTAGTCTGGTGAGCTAATAGCACACAGACTCGATTTCAGTTCTGGATCACTATACCACAGACGCGTATATTATCCAAAAGCCATATGGCACTCAAAAAATTCTGAGTATTTGATGTGATTTCTGTTGAACGTACAAAAATGTATCCTTGAACTTCTGCAGCATTTGAAGAGTAACAAGAACATCAACATGCCATTCTCTTACAAGGAAACAACATTCAGGTTAATTTACCTTATAAGGTTCAACAGTTCAGGGTGAACCGTGAACCTGTGCCTCAGTCGACATACCTGTCCAGCCAGTTATCTCCAAGCTTCGCATGCTGAGTTGGTAAGGACTCTTCTCCAACTACGCATGCCAGTAGGGTTCCTCTACCGCGTTCTCGCTTAAGAGTGAATTCGAAGATTTTACGCCAGAACGTTGGTATCTATTCTATATTTTTTTTTATAATCTACACACGCTAAAGGGGATATGAATACCCTTATAATGTTTACACACAGCGCGAGCACTTGAAGGACGAGGACGAGAGACAGACAGATCGACGTAGTGGGAGGAAACTCAGATGATAGGTTTCAATTTCAACTAACTCTATGGGTGGTGTCCGGGATAACTGGAGAGTTGTGTATTATATTTGTACTTGCTTATGATTCACAGGAGTTTTTTCCAGATGTTTCTTATTATAGTTTGTGCGATCACTTTCTTCAGCCATACCCACCATCTGTTCTATATCTATATCTATAGCAACATTTTTGTATAAGACCCCGGTGTTGGTGGTCCTTTCTCGTAGACAATATTTATTTCATTTTGTCTTTATTCATTGCTTATAGTGGAGTTCCCATGTTCTACACTTAAAAAAGAACCGAAGGGGGTTTGCCACGAAAATACATTAAATAGCGGTCTTCGGAAAGTACTCTACTCTTTCATCCGGGCGGAGAAAAAATCATTGAAAAGCACAGTCCTGTCGTAATTTGTGAATTTTTTTGGTCCAGTTCCACATATCCACAAATCAAAAAGGGTCTCAGGCTCCCTCAATCATTTATGATGTGAGCGAACAAGAGTTTTGACGAAGTTGTCTGCGAGACTTCGGCAGGAGTTCCGCCTTTTTTATATTCATGATTTCTCCTTAACCTTTAAAATTTATAGCCTCCTTCCATCGACGTATTATATTAGTGGTTTGGCTGAGTCAAATTCATTCTTCATTTCGAGACCTTTGTTTTGTTTTATAGCCCTCCGATGGACAGATAGAATTTTAATTTTTTTTTATATGCCTTTGCCAACCTACCTACCTCCATCGTCCTTTGTTTGAGATTAAAATTTAATAACGGGCTCTTAAAAAACACAATAGCAAGTGGATTTCATTTCAAAGTTATTGCAATCTTCAAATATACCATTCCAGGACCACCGCCACCCCCATTAGATTGTATATCCACAGAGAATGAAGATTTGTGTTATCAAAAATGTTTTCCTTATTTTATTTCTTTCAATTTCCATTTTAAGACAAAAGATTAAAATACAAAATCAATGGGAAAACTTTACCAACACCCCACCCCCTACACCCTCATATCGTCGCAACTGAAAGCCCACACAAAAGCTGTTCACAAATTCAGACAAAAGCCTTAAATCACATCTGGGCCATCGATTGGACCAACGACGATGGAGGAATTATGTGTGCCACTTACACAGACACTCACACCCACACACACACACGTGATGCGAGTCCCTAGAGTAAACACACAAAATGGGTACATTAGTGAGGCTTTTCCTGTTTCCTGTTCCATTTTATGTTATCATTGAAAATGCCTTTTCTTCGTCTCATATAACTCCGTAGAGAGTTGTGCCCCCTCCACCGAGGGGAACAAGGGGAAATCCTCGGACAAAACCTTCCACTGGATTTCTCTGTGATTTTGCATAATAATATTTTCTTTGATTTTCTTAGATTTGCCTAATCCGCCTACGGCCTCTTTGTGTTTGTGTTTTGAGTGTTGTATTTTCGATTCATTCTTCATTATGACAGTTGGGAGGGGCGGGAGAGTGAGAGGAGAAGTGTCCCAAATTTATTTATCGACTCCAACTCGTGTGTCACTCATCATGGAGTAAACTCGACGCATCTAATTGCTCCAGAGAAGATGGAATCCATCTGCACCTTGAGTCATCGCACAGTTCGAGAACCGGATTTCTAAGAAAAGGCCAAGTGAGGCCATAAATTAGTTAGCGTTGCGTGAGGATGATGATGATACTGAGACTGACACTGAGTCTGACTAAATCGCGTCTTCCTTTGTCTTTGATTGATTGAATGACAGATTTGTTGCGGTTCACGTGAATCGGCCAGAGTCATAAAGATCCACCGGAGGCTGGAGGCTAAGCGCTTGATTAATTAATTACACACAACCGTCAGTGTTCTTTGGTTCTTTCGGGGAATTGCTTTGGTTTCCATTTTTATTATGGTCGAAGATATAGCCAAAGACCACCAAGTCGTGCCTCTTTCGCCGTGGGAAATTAATTTTTTTGTCTGAGTTTGTCTTGTTTGAACCTACACAGACGACTTTAAGCTTTAAGCTGCTTGAGCAGATTAAATAGTTTTATTGAGCTATATTGATGATGGTCATTAAATCTACAAGTGCTGCTTTACCTTCATCGTGGAACAGATGCTAATAGCTGGAACTGGAACAGTAAAGTTCTTTTTTTTCTTCCGAAGGGAGAGGGTATTCAAATTTGAAAAGCATGACTAAGAACCCGATGTTCTGGAGCAGAGAGGGGAAAGTATATCGTGGCTTTGAGATAAATCATAACAGACATGGAAGAGGAAGAATATTTTGCATTTGGTTTTGTTTCCTTATTGTGAGATAGGTCAAGATTATTACTATGGCTTTATTGCTAAACGTATTCGAATGGCAACATAGACTTCATAGGACAATTTCCCAGGTAACAACTGGTCATGAAAAGCTCAAGTCGCAGTTCATATTAAGCAGTCAAACTGCAGGTTTCTTCGAGTTATTCGAAAATTCAGCACGCACAACATGAATGTTGGGAATTCGTACGCGCAGGGCTCCGGCATCATCTTCAGAAAGAAACTTCTTTAAGCGAGTGATCTTATATTAATTTTAAAAGTCTCCTGGTGATGGAATTCTTTCTCATTAACGTTGTCCGAGCTGCAAAAGTTGCACTCGTCTCAATTCTTGGAATATCTATCCAAGTCTTGCTCTACCTCTGTTCTGCTTAGAAAGTCGCCGGAAGTGGGTAAAATTACAGCTATCATCATTATGTGAATACTTTTCGCAAGGGACCTATTAGTATATGCCTCTAAGGCCTGGGATCCAGATTAAAAAAAAATGATAAATAGTACATTGCCTTGGCAATAAAAAAACAAAAATTCGTTTATTTTAACCTGATGCGCTTAGTCCAACCTTTTTCGTCATAGTACGATTTCCGAAGCCCTTCAAAATATGCGTTGCCTCCATTTAAGACTCAAATCTCTTGCTGCCGAGCCTTAATTCAAATTCGAAAACAAAAAATTCTCGCAGAGAGCTTGATTTAGTTAATATGATGGCCCAGTATCTTCTTTTATCTTCTTTAAAATGTTAGTTGCAACGGCCCAAAAATTTAGAATCGTTGGTTGGTTTGTGAGGGTAATGGGAGATCTCTCATCTTCACGTAGGTCGTTGTGCTCCCCTGCATTGTACTGCAAAGTAAAATGGGCCTACAAATCTACGTGCTTGTTGTCTCTACGGGATAACCCCCTTCTAAATACAAGGTTCTCCCCCCAGCAACTTTGCTGAGAAAGAAGAGGGTTGGGTTTGTGTAAGTGATGGGTTTTTAAGGGTGCATGAAAAAGTTAGAAGCAAAATGTGGATTCATGAAAACCACTTTGTATGTCGTGTGAACTCCAGTGTTTTCAAGAAATCGATAGATCTAATCGATGGCAGCCGATGTAGGATATATGCCTTTTTAGGCATGTATGCCTTATTGTGCATAAAACGGGACAGTCACAGAGAAACAGTATGAGTCTTTCGTCCTCTTCTTCACAACCGTGGCAGGTGCTATTTTGCATAAGTCACAGTACCTATGTTTGCATGTCTCTTCAAGTTTATGTTTCCGTATAAAGGCCAACCAGCAGTTTTATTTGTGCTCTACCTAGATTAAGTACCTACTTTCCTTGCCCCTTCGGTTCGGATTTTCTATCAATGCTTTGGCAGCCTAACATGTTTGGATTTGTCTCTACATAAGCAAGTGGCGTTTTGCAAAAGACAGACTGTAAGCGGTTTTCACTGCTTGTATCGCCGTACCAATAGTAGTAGCTGTGAAACTATCCACGGCTTCCACTCCTGCTTTTGCTAGTTCATCTGCTCTCTTGTTTTCCGGTATGTCGTTGTGCTAGGTACCGAGAGCAGGTTCACCTTGCAGGATCTTGCCAGGGTTCTGAGTTTTCCTTTGCATTCCTTCAATATGCGTGGAAGAAAAAAAAGTTGGAATAATATTCGGCAGGTATTGCTCTTTCCTTTTCAATGATTATGCCCCTTTTTCGGCACCGATTCGAAAGGAAAAATTCATTTTTTCGACTGTGCCTTCATCATAACTGTGTTTGATGAATTGATGCAAAAATTCCTGTATTTTGATAATCATTTCTTGTCTGGTTGGACTCATTTGGACGACTTGGATGTTCTCCATCAAAGATGCTTGCATGAACGTCGCCGTTGAAATTAAGTTGTCCGATATTTTATTGCTGCTAACGAAGGTTTAGAGTCATTCTTAAAAATCATAAATTTAATTACTGCTTTAAATTTGGTCATTTTCATAAAAAACACCAAAGTTGTTCAACTTGTTGAGTTTCAAATACAAACCGAGTCACGGGCGGGTCGCAGTCTTTATTAACAAAAATAGCATTGAACTTACTAAGTGACTCCATCTATTGCCAAAGCTAGGTACTTACAACTGTGCTCTCTTATATTGCAATATTATTGTTAAGTATTGAGTTGGGTCGCTATCGATTGCATGACAATCCTGACACCGCGTCTTCACGAGACATTTCATATGGCAGGATTTTATTGGAAGAGAAAAAAGAGAAAATATAAGAGATTGCAAGCCATCAAAATGGCTGATGGAGACCGCCATCTGCCGAATGCCGGTAGGAAGCGTGGAGCGTGCCATTAATAGCAGCTATTGATGGCTTGCTTTTTTTCTCATTTCTCTTTTATCTCTTCCAATGAAATCCTGCGATCTGAAATGTCTCGTGGAGACGCGGTGTGAAGAAGACGCCGGCAAAATCAGTTAATATCCAATCCATATACTTGTATCTAATGTATAAAGTTTCCGAAAAATAATTCCGCTTGTCATATTGCCCCCCAGCATCGGTGGGAATAGTTTCTCATCATTTATCCATTTTCTTATTATACCCTTATAATTGTGAGAGACTTGTTCAAATTCAATTGAGAGAATATGGCAGTCAGTTGGTGTCATTCATACACCTAGCGGCAGTAAGTTAAAACAATTTTTTGCTATCTAAGTTTTGGATATGTGGCGACATGAGTTGGCCATCAAGAATGTATAATCTAACTCCTTTGGATTCTGTTTATAGGGGTATTCTGAAGATCAAGTGTAAGCAGACAATCCCAAAACTGTGAAGCACCTTAAACCTAACATCAGTGAAATTATGACCGCAATACAGCTAGGAATGAGCCGACAAGTCATCGAAAATTACCTCACACAATTTCATTGCGAATTCACCCTAGATTTTAAAATCATAAACTACAAATTAACTATCCTTTTAAGTCTACTGTGGTACCTAAGCTAGCAGTTGTTGGCAATTTATTTAGTTTGGTATTGTAAAATACTTTAGGTATATACTTGGTGTGGTGACCAATGATCAAACTTAAGGCCATAGAGCGATTGGCAATGACAGCAGTTCGCCTCAGCTTTCAGCAAAGATTTTTTTAATAAGAGGTTTCTACTTCACAATTTTTGGAATCTGATCATAAATTTTATTCTTTTTATCTTAATTGTTCTACGACTTAGTAACGCCTAATGTAGCTTCAAAAGCCTTCGCCAAAGATAGAGTACAGTGAAGAAACAACGACACTCCTGATGACTAATTTGACTCCATCCAGTCCATCAGTAGTAATAGGTATAGAAAATCCTGAATCCGGAGTAAAAAAAAAACCTACGAATGTATAACAATGCCAATTTGGCTCAAATCTTCTTCCGAAGAAAATCCCTTTGATTAAACAAGTAAATCCTTTCCGGCTCCCAACTGCAGCGTCATTAGCAAAGTTCCGTCACAGGATTTCGTTGATTTTCCTCAATTTCAAAGAAAATTCTTTACTTAACCGTTATGCTTCCCTATTGCACCAGCAAAGAAAAACTTCATTACAAGCGGCTTTATCTTAAATTGAAATCAAATTGCCCCCCATTAGCGGAGTTATCAAAATAGAAGCGACATTCCCCTCCCTTTCCCCTCCATTGTCTGACAATATCCTTGCCGTTCATTACTCGGTACTAAGTATGTAAAGAATTTGCACTTTTTAATCAAATTACACTTCCTTTCTCACATTAACTTCCCGCCGTCATAAAGGAGAAAACGCACTCTCATTTCCATAACGCCTTCGTTCGGAGTTCGTCCTTTGAACGTGTACGATGTTCGAATTCAAAAAAAAAGAACGATAACAGTGCTTCTCCGCCAAAGCATTGAAACACCATCAACACGTACAAGCTTCTTTTGCTGCTCAGTTCTACTGGTAGAAGCAAATTATATTTCCTTGGTATAATTATCCTTTTTCCAGACAATTGCCACCGACACACAGTCCAACTTTTTCTTCTGCCTCGTATCCTTAGGACAACTGAATTGTCGTCGATTTACCAGAACACTTAAAACAATTGCCTCAACGCGTTTTTACTCCAAATGTCTCGCCATATTAAGGGACATCCGGCTCGTATATGGTGGGGCGTATACGCACTATTCTTATGCCCTTTTGCTCCTTGCTACGATTCCTTTGTTCGCTTTTTTTTTGTTTATCTTCACCTACTCCTGGTTTTTATGTTTTTATGTGGGAATGTGAATGCCTCCTCCTTGAGTTTCATTTCATATCGTCTACAGGCGTGATGTTGAATTTACATAACACGTAGCAGGTGAATCGTTCCTTCCCGTCTGATGGGATTACATGTGAGTATCAACACATAACGGGTGGCTCCTTTGCTATTAGAAAATCATGTACCTTGTACCAGACGTGTGTGTTGTTCCGTTCATCAACCTAGAGAATTTATGACTCTCTAATCCAATATTCTGAACCTATACAGCATCGCCTTTGGCCAAAAAGAATCTTTTACAACACACGATGCTCGTGCGGAAAATGTTCAATGTTCGACGACTATACAAGGATGTGTGAGTGCATGTTTTTCTTCGTTCTTCTTTTTTAAGGTTAACAACGTGTGACTTTGGCAATCGAAAAACAGTGAATGTGCACTCTGGCCTTGTCCTTGTCAGGTTTTGTTGAATGTTTTGATGCGGCTAAGGACTCGGGTATTGAATCATGTTGTTGTTGATTATTATTGAGATTGGGAAATACAGCAGGCAGGACTACGGGAATCTGCACGATATTGCAATCTCTTGTTTCCGAAAGCAGGGCTATATCTGTACGGGTAGATAGGTTTTTTAGTGCTCATTTTATTTTCCTATTTTCACCAAATCTTGTTCTCATGAAATTTTTTTTTCTTTTCTTTTCAGGTGAGTTGATGATCTTAAAATGTATCTTGCTTTAAAAAGGACTATCTTGAGACGGAGGTAAATAAAGGCGGGTAATCAATTAAATGAAATCACAGCACCGACTTTTGCTTGAGGTTTGTATGCTTGAGGAAAGTTCCGTAACCTAGAGGAGGTAGGCCAAATCAACCAAAGACTGGTTCTTAAATTGTTAAGGGTAATACATAAATCGCTTTGAGAAAATTGTAGCGGCTTAGGTGCCATTCTGTGGCCTATTTCACACACTTACAAATTGTAATTTACAAGTGCTTTTTTAACATATTTGTAGAAAATTCGATTAATTCGGTTTTAACCAAAATTTGGTGTTACAAATTTGTAGTTGTAGTTTACAAAGGGACATTTGTAGAAATATATTTATTTTCGTTTCACCAAGAGTCAATTTCATTTGTAGCTAACAAGTTACAAATTTGTGAAAATTGATATTTTTTGTAGTTTTATGTTTCACCAAATGAAAGTACTTTACAAATTTATTCAGTTATTGAAAAAATTCTACAAATGAAAGATCGTCTGTAATTTCATCTACAATTTGTGCCTTGTACATAGAAATTCCTTTTTGAAAGTAAAAATGTGATGAAAAATTTATCGGTAAGGTATAAACTATGAAATTTCAGATTCTTTTGCCTTCAACGAAAAGTTTCGCCTAAATCCTATAAAGGCAGAGGAAATAATAACAATTATTGGACACAGATTGCTAATAAGTCTGAAAAAAAAACTTTTCCTTGACATCGAGGCAGCAGTTTCGTACAGTTTTACACTGGCTTAGAAATGCGAACAATATCATGGGATAGCAGACATGCACGGCATATTTAAATCTACGGTGTGCAGATGTGTCAATCCTGTTTGTGCAGCCATCGATGATGTTTTTTTTATGAAAATCGTGCACGTTGGCCAGAGGAACACGAAAACATCTGTGAACGGTTCTATAATACTGGCGGTAAATATTTTTTTTTGTAAATATATTCTGTCAAAAAAGTACCGGGAATTGATCATTTAAAAGGTCCGCTTAAAGGAATTGTGAAAATTATTTTTGTCGCTAATTTGGCACAGCTGACCTCTATCCGTGAAGTTTGAGAGCCAGCTGTCCTTTTATTTGTTTACAGTGCTTGATTTTCTTAATTGCCAGAAACTCAAAAAATATCATTTGATAACCTCCGTATTCAGTTGATATGGCTCCAGCTTTTTCTTTCCAAAACTCAAATTACCACTTCGAGACATCCGTTTTCGGTCAATATAAGACATAAAAGAAAATTCGCGGCGAGAACTAAAGACTAAAGTCGCTTCCGGAAAATTCGTTTAAAAAATGTTTAGATAATTGGACTATTCGTTGTCATAAGTGTATTAGGTATTTCGGAAGGAGACTACTTTGAAGACAATACAATAAATTTGAATGAATAATAAATATTTTGTATTTTACTGACCAATTCCCGGTACTTTTTTGACAGAATGTATATAATATGAACACTAATTAATATTGATTCACCCAATGAGTTTTAATCAGCGTATGTTGATAGATGCCAAACAACATCTCAAAGATATTTCCAATCTTTCTCAATTAAGATACCATGAAATAGTTTCATAAACTTTTTGCCACTCAATTATTTTGGCATTATGTGTCACTATATTTAAAAAATTACCGAACAATACTTCTTTTTTATCGCGAATTAAACCTACAACGAACATTTTGCTTTGCTTATTCATAGCTATTAACTCGTCAGACTCTTACAAATCTGTGAGAAAAAATTGTAGTTTACAAGTCTGGCAAATAAGCGGTGCAACGTAATTTTTTTTGTAGTTGTAAACTACAACTTTATTTTCTACAATTTATTTCCTCTTTGTTACAAATGTACTGGGAATATGTTTGCAGTTTGTGAAACAGAAATTAGGCTTACAAATTTGTAATTGTAATTGTAGTTTGGTGAAATAGGCCACTGGGATGAATTTTTCGGGGATCGCGATGGATCCAACCTGGTGCCAAGGATTTTGTGGTGGCTCAGTCTCGAAACCCCTCTCAACCTAACCTAACCTACTCTGAAAGTTTGTTTTAGGTAAGAATTGCTAGGTTAATTATAGTCATTTCGCAGTAACTTACAATTTTTAACCACAATTTGCCATTTTTGCTATGAAAATCTCCTTGCTCATATGTGCAGGGTGTTTTTTGGTGCTGCGGCTGATTTGAAATTGAAAGCATTTAAAACCACCGTCTTCCGGCAACAACAAGTTTCAGAGACGAAGCTGAGTAACTACAGATAAAACAAAATCGAGAATTTTCCACATAGAGGTTGGAGAAATCCCAATTTGTTGGGCACGACGACGAATTGACGTTTCCGGACTTTATATAAAGGTTTACTTACGAGGATATTCATATGCTGGGAAAGATGATCTGAGATCTTAATCATAGCTTCAGGACTACATCTACATAACAGAGCGACTGCTAATAGATACACAAGGTAAAGTGCACATTCAAGCTCATTGAGTAGATTCTAAATTGCCTTGTCGACATTGAATGGGGGAAATCTCCTTAGGTATATATCGACGAGTATTTTAATAAGTAAAACTAATAGAGATTCCGCCATCTGACATCTGCATAAATTGCCGGAAATGTCCAAACAATTTGATTAACAGGAGAAAGCTAATGTTGTTTTAAATGCAAATTGTCGCCTTAAAGGCTTGTGTTAAATATTTTGAATAGAATCGAAGCTTTATTGCAGTCTTTTTGAGATCGATCTTAGGGCGCTTTTATATCCCTTTTGCCATCTTCTTTTTGTGCGGCTATTTTTACTTGAAATGCAATACCATAAGAATGTCTGAGAAGGGCTTAAACACCTTTTCCTATACATGCATACGTTTTAAAACAAATTGACATACAGAAATTCACCACTCTCTTCCAACTGAGAATTTAGTCTTTTGCATGATCCTTCATCTTCTACTTCTGCTTGTAAGTGTTTGCTTATTTCAGTCCTCAAACTAAAATGTACATATGTAGGATAAGGAGTTTCTTCGGGATGCTTAATAGCGACTTGTAATAATCAAATCTTGGGTTTCTGCAAAAATATCAGCATCAGCAATGTTTCCAGTCTAACTGTCACCTCAAACATTGCCAGGCGGCCTTATATTAGTACTGCTTTATTGTAATATATTGTATTTAGAAGGGAGTTATCCTGTAGAGACAACAAGCACATAGAACTGTAGGCCCATTGTACTTTGGTGAAGTACCACCCCATTCCCATTCGCTGAACCAGCAATTTGTTGCTGAGCTATAACATATGTCGACTAGATCTGCCCGTCGCTTTCGCAAAGCGAAGCAACAGGGCAAGATTGAGCTCCAGTAGATCAACGTCCCGTAGGACCTAGTTGCCTAGATTGGCCTTTCTGATCCGATCAAAGGCCGAACACTCGCTAATGAAGTGCTCAGCTGTCTCTTCCTCTTCCGGGCACATCTCGCTAAGGCCCGAGCTTCTGATTCCAATTTTGTTCAGGTGCTCGTTTAAGGGAGTGAACCCACTGACCAGTCCTGTGAGGATTTTGAAGTCATTTCTAATAAGGTGTAACAGAAATTTAGTTCTGTTTGCCCTGGGCGCGTCTAAGTACTAACATATTGGCCTTTCGGCATGACCGCTCTCGCCAATGGTTATAGTATTGTAGTCGCAGCAGTTCAAGAAGCTTGTTTTTAGCATAAGCTGAACTGCAGCCAATAAAAAGCTGAGGACCGATATAAGGGGTCGCTCATCCAGCTCTAGCCAGAGCATCAGCTTTATCGTTTCCCGGGATGTCAGAATGTCCCGGGACCCAGACCAGTGTGATCTTATTACATCGCCCAAGCTGATTTTTTATTTATTTTTTTTTATAATACACGCGCGCTAAAGGGGTTATGAATACCCTTAAAATGTCTTGCACAGCGCGGGCCAAGGTAAATTTAGGGAGGATGAAAGAGGAGATACCGATGCATATTGGTCTTAAATGCTTGTAGATCGTAACGGGAGGGAAAAATCGTGTTTGGTAAGGCATTCCACATTCGTGTTGAGCGGTTAAAGAAAGTATCTATTTATTTTACTGTACGTGACTGTACTGTACAGTTTATTGACAGCTTCCTCAACAATTTTTGAGTTGATCAACGCTGCTGAACAGGCTTTAAAGTACTGCTTTAACTGCTATGTTTTTGTTCATCAGTTTAACGAACTATCTCCGGAAAAAGTTCAGCACATTTATAGCGATTTTTTTTTAATATGAACTTTTATCCACTCTTTAAACACATTGCATTCCATTCTATACGACAGCTATGTCTGACAGCTGTCACAGTTTTGACAGATTCCTTTTTGACAGTTAAAAAATGCTGCTAAATTGTAAGTGAAAACTTTATTGGAACACTCTACAGGCCCTGTGCCATCAAATCTGTTGCGTGGACGGTTTAAGCTGACAGCTCTTGTAGAATGAAGAACGCGACCTATAACCAACGAATATGACGGATACGGCAGCAAGAGAAGGATAGTCATGTATTTTTTTTATATTAATTGACAACCGATTAACGTTTCAAACAAGAAAAAATAATAAGAAACTGTCATCGCTTATATGCTTATATTGCAAAATTGCATAAAATAACAACAATAATTAAAACAGTGATGCCAAATATCATTTTCCACCTTTGCGATGAATCCACAGAAAAAATGCATTCATTTGACAACCGAAGAAACCCAAACTTAAAAAAAAACCATCGAAAACAATTCCTCCATCTTTTAGTTGTTTTTTTGACGACGCGGCTATTCCAATGATAAATTTATCATCTAAGACAGTAATTATGTAAATGCTTTCTTTTATCGGAAATAAATATCAAGATTGTTTTTTTTTGTAACCTGTATAAATGCTGGGATAAAAATCGCAAAAAAAAAAACTATCATCGCGGCAGTTCTCTTAATATACATACATACATATGTACTTATATCTGGCAGCACTGGGCATAGTGACATAAATGACACTTCAGTTGTAATGTTTAGTTTTGTTCTTCGTTCTTTTGTGATACAGTTCGGGTTGAACCACTGCCTGACATCTTGCCATTTTAGCAATTTTCGATAGCATTTTTGGATTAAATCTGCTTGAAATAATTTGGAAGCACAGTTTTATAGCGGCTTAGCGCTTAGCTTATAATACCCGATAGCTATCCAGGCTAAACTAATTCTTTACATATATGTATGTAGATTTAGTTCTTATGTGTATATTATAATATCTGTGGCAACAAGGAAAAACAGCATAAGTCGATTTTTACAACTTTTCAGGAGAGCAGTTGAAAGGTTTGACGTTATGTTACAGAAAACTATGCTTCGTATAAGAAAGTTGTTGATACAGAAATAAAGATGAGAAAACAAATATTTTTATACAATTACTTATGGTTGGGTTAGTTTCGTTAGCTGTTCGAGCTGTTCGTTGTTTTTCCATAAGAACATTTGCGGGAACATTACTCATGTTGATTTTTGGTGGTCTATAACTCAGCAACCGCTAGAGATAAAATGGATAATATGGCAAATAGAATCGAATATTGCGCATCCGTTGGCGTAAAAAACTCAATTTCGACATAAGTCGACTTATGTCGTTTTTCCTTGTGGCCACAGATATGTAAAGCTTTTTTTTAAGCCTATATAGGTACTGTATATACAGAGGTTACAAAAAGAACAAACGTACATATTTATATTTTATTCTTCAAAATAATTTTTGCTTTTATTTTGTCAACAACTGACAGTTCAAGTGTCATTAACTATCATAAAAATGTCTATGCTGCCAATTATTAGTGATGAACGAGTTGGGTTATAATCCCGTTTTTTAAAATCCCGACTCTAAAATCCCGCTTTTTATAATCCAGCTTTTTTATAATCCTGCTTCTTATAATCCCGCTTCTCATAATCCCGCTTCTTATAATCGCGTTTTAACAATCTCGTTCTTGCAATCAGAACTATTTGTTTTATTTTAAAAAATGCCTTGCAATCAATTGCATGTTAAACAAATTTCGCGCGAAATTCGGTAAATAGAAATAAGTGAAATAAAAACAGAGGTTTTTATTAATAACTCGTATTATTTGCAACAAACAATAAATGCAAAATACATAATAACAAATATGTGCAACAATTCAACGAATATGCAAATAAATAAATAATATTCATTTAAAAATAAAAAAATAAATGAAATCAAACACAGAAGTTGTATATTAAATATTTACATTCATTGAAATATTAATGGAACAACCAAATTTTTTTTATGTAATTAGTTCAATTGTATATTGTGGGCGATATGACGCATAAAACCTGATTTTGAAATACAAAATTGGGCTGATGTGAAACGGGCAAAGCGGGATTAATAGGGATTTTAAAAAGCGGGATTTGTAGACGCGGTATTTTAAGAAAACGGAATTTAAGAAGGTATTTTAAAACTTTTTTTCGGGATTTTAAAAAGCGGGATTCCGATACGCTCCCTGATGAACTATTTAAACTTTTTTGTATGCAAGTGTAAAAGAACACGGTTCCGTCCTTTCCGTCAAATAGGTCAACATCAACGTATTCATCAATGCAAATTTAACAAGCGCTCCTGGAAACGTTTCGTTTCGTTAAAAACTCTGTGTTGGCTATAAACGTCTTTCGTCCTAAAATAATGCCGATATATAATGTCGATAACCTACCTTCTTGCAAAATTGTTGAACTACTCCATAACCTCCGAAACTTATCTAACCCCATTTTTTTTTTCGATATCATTTTGGCCTCCTACATCTGATCTAACAACTTAATTAGACTTAGCTCCCGTGGGCACGCCCGGAAGTTCCCTTAAATTGCATAAAAGCACGCAAAATGAAATTATTCTCTCCGGGGACGAATATCTCTCAACTCATTTGTCCTAAAGAGCCCCAGTGAGTAAATCACAGTCACAGTGTTACCCTTCAAAGACCGAAACTGGCATACACACACACACACATTTGTGTATTGTTACACACAAATCAAATCTAGATCACACCTCTGCGTGCGACATAAGATTTATGTTTTGAACATTTTTGGAAATTTCTCCTCAGGACGACGCGACGTTCCCCGGCGACAAACGACAAAGTTTCTCACCTGCGCCATATTTCATCAAAAATTAGCTTCCATGTTTTTTTCTTCTTCCTTTTTCTGTTGTGTGTGTTTGTGTGTCTGTGCCCGTATAGCACTGAATTGTTGTGCATAAGGGGGTTAATGGAAGACGAAAAGACGCATATCAAAGTAGCGAAGGCGTGATGGAGTGTTTTCGGGAATGGTTTTGAAGAACCATGAAACGCAAAAAGCAAAAAAAAAAAATCCAAAATCATTACTCTAGCGGCAGAGCCCACATATTATGGCCCCAATTGTTAACAGAAGTGGCAATTGTAAATCATTTTCGCCGGAGGATGTTGTGCCAAAAATTTAGCCTTCTAAGGAGTTTTATGCTTTTAGGGGCTAAAAGCGGCGAAACACACTGGGGTCGTCTCTTTCCACTTCACACATATGGGTTATGTCGAAGATGCGATCATGAGAATGGTTTTTCGGTTTTATTGAACAATAAAACTCTGAAGACGAGATGTTGGGTAATAAATCTTTTCATGTTGTATTTTTTTTTTTTGTTCCTTTTGTCTCCTGCTCGGAAGCTATCCTCCTAAATGGGTATTGTTTCATGTGGTGTAAACAATCGATAGATAGAAAAACGATTGAAGTGCGCTCCGGCCTGGGATGGGAGCTTTAATGGGGTTTGTGTTTTTTTTTTAAGGACATTTCGTGTTCTATTATGGGGAAAAAATGTTGTTAATATATTTTAATGTACATACTCGTGGATGAAACCAGGCTGGGATTCCTATAGAGGCTGAATTTAAAATTTCCAAAAAGCAATTCAGACCAGCTAAAAGGAAAAGTTAGAGAAGCTTTGCTCTTTGCACATACAGACGCATACAGATATAGGACAAAGTTTTGACATTAGGGATGGGCACACATTTTTCTTAGCACCTATCTTCCTAACCTTTGACATCAGATGCTGGTGTGACTCACTTTACTGGCTTCCATAAGAATCTTACTTCTTATCTCAATGAAGATGTAGCCAGGTAGCCAAGATATCTTTACTAACAATCATATAATCTGGGGTATCCTAGCCCTTATAATTCACCGGGTCCGGTCGACATTATTCCTGCCTTGCTGTAAAATGGGCAAGAAGGAACCCTAGAAAAATGTTTGCTATTCTCTAAATGATATCTCGATCCGAGCTAAATTTCTTTCAAAATGGGGTTAAAGCAGTCACGTTAGAGCCAAGGACAATCGACGGATGTGCTTGACTGCTATAAAAACAATGAAACAAATGTTGGATTCGTGTACAAGAGAGTCTATCTGAATCAAATCTACCGATACAGCGCTTCGCCAGGTGCCTACCGCAAACGAAATCATGAAGCCTCACTGTAGTACAAAGAAAATACACTTGATGATTTACTTGATATCAAGGCGACTTAGGAAATGTGGCTATATATGCAATAATCAGTGCACAGTCAAGAGCAGAAGTCGATCAACATCGAAATAGATAGATGTACATACAAGTTGCTATATAACCGCACTATAAGAGCAGAATAGGACCTACTTCGCTCCAAAAAGATTGCAACGAGGGATTGCATAGGGAGGAGTGTTGTCCTCCATTCTGTGGATGCTTACAGTTGATTCGATACTTCATATTCTTTAAGGGCAGGGTATAGGTAGATGAAGTTGCGTTAGCTGATGATGTTGAACGACTTGTAAGGAAAGTATCTAGAAACAATGAGTGAATTGATGAAAGGTAATCAGGCTCTTTCAATCTCAAAGCAGGCTAAGCTTCTTGGAAGAGTTTTTGATACAAAACTTTACTGGTAAGCCAAATATCTAAGAACGCGTCAAGAATGCTCTAAATGAATATTACGCTTTAAAAATGTTCGGAAAATGTTGCAGCTTGAACCAAAATTGACACAGAGGATCTACACTTTTATATACAGAGTTATCCTAGTGCATCAAACAAAATACTGTTCTTAACTTACTGCCAGTAGACCATTCCGCGATGAGTGTTGTTTACAAATCTATACTAAGGCCGGTAGCTATCAAGCACTCATAAATCGCTTTTAAAGTTAAGAGGTTCTTAGTTTGAAATTGGTTGGTTCATATTTACCGAGCCGAGCTCTTATAGGTTTTTGTTTATGCTACTTCGGATATGGGATATGGGGGATCTTGATTTTCGGATTTCCGAATTCGCTCTTTTTCTAACATCCGGAGTCAATGACGCTCTTTTTCGAACATTTCAGTAACAAATGGAGATAAAGCAACGCAACTGCAGATGGTGAAATTGTTTTGGTGGATAAAATGTTTGCTCGTCAAATTTAATTCAATTACAGTAGAATCTCGGAAAGATGAACTATTCCAAAAGATGAACGGAATTTTTTCACCATTGCAGTATTCTAAAGGATGAATTGGATACTCGAATAGATAAACGCTCTACCCATAAATTTGTTTTTCATCTTTATTCGTGTTTTTGTTATTCGTAGTAGATTCATATAACGGTGATTCTTTGGAAAACTGTTCCTTTGTGATTGATTTCGCGCTTTTTGCATTTCATTTCCTTTGTTTGCATACCAGTGTGAAGTGAATTTATGTAGAGGAAAGATGCCCCAGTTAATGGCCGAGTAAAGTTTTTATATTTAAAAGAAAAGTAAAAAGTGCTGAAAGATATCTTAAGCAAAATAAAGTACCTACTTAAAATTAAGTACCCACTCATAAAGATGAACATTTGGAAAAGATGAACAGGAACTGTTTTTTATTCGTTCATCTTTCCGAGATTCTACTGTAAATAGTGAAATAACGGACATGTTCACTTAATTCATTATAGTTTTCTTTTCCTTCGGATAAATTCGAATTTCTTACTTTTCCATCCATTTTAAAAATCAACAGAAATAATTTAAATTTGGAATGAAAACTGATTTCGAATCATTTCGAACTTATCTGAGATATTTACCAGAGACAATAATAATTGTCTCTTATAATATTACTGCTCGTAACTTAAGAGTGGTTGGGAGCACTCATACGTTTTATGTTTATTAGGATCTTAGTATAAGATTGGACGGTGAATACCGGCCTAGGTCTTAAAATGTTTAATGAACTTACTTGTTGGTTATTTGAACTGATCACATTAACCCAATAAATCTATTTAAGTGATGATTTTAAATGATTGCTCCTTCTATGCAAGGGTGGTACATATAATAGCATCAATATTTTTACTGATGCAAGGAATGCATCAGGATACTGCTAACGTAAGCTTACTCAGGAAGACTTAACATTTATTCCAACTTCAGACAAGATGCCATTTTTCGCAGCCTCTTTGGTGTTAAACGATTTCCATACATACAAGTCCTGAGGACTTTTTGGATGAAGGAACAGGCTTATATCCTGGACCCTCATCTCGTAAGACAGTCGTCATCAAAAAAATTAAATATAACTTAAAGATTTCATTAGTCTATTGTAAATGATTTAATATTAATTAATAATAAATATGAAATATGAAAATGTCGTCAAAACCACAATGTAAAATTATGACTTCATCAGCAAATATCAAATCGCTTATAAATGTTGTTTTCTGTGGTTCTCAAACTGGAAAAAGACGAAGATGATGGACGACACGAGACTGGTAGTGTTTCGGGAAGCATCGTTTCGTCGACGTCGTTTGGTACGGTCGTGTGATCACGAATCCTCGGTGAAATAACGTGATGAGAGCCCAGCATTCCTTACTCGTGCGTAGCGTATTACCGTAACGATGTTGTCCGGAGTAATTTCTCATAATCTCCTTTCTAAAAGCCAGCGGCTACACTCAAAAAACGTCGTTTAGTTGTCGTTGTCTCAGTCTTTAGCCTTTAGCTCTCCCATATCGATTGCTCCATATATGTATGCAGTTGGCAGTATTTTTATTCAACCCTGCACTACATCTTCCTTTTGAGTTCTCTGCTCCAGCCTTCCTGCCTTAACTTGGGAACAGCGGTTCCCAATTCCCGCGCTTTGTTTCGAGACTCTTGGAACTGAACACCCGGGGAGTGCTTTTCGCTTCACCGATGCCATTTTTTAGTCGCGGGCTTCTTGAAGCTGTGAATCGTTGAGTTTTTCTCGGCGACAGGCTATTTTGAATTGAATTACTAATTTGAAACACAACGGCCTTTAGGCTGCTTAGAAAAACGTTTCGGTTCAGACAATCCGGTTTCTTTTGTAGACATCCCAATATACTATGTACTAAATCTGTCTCAATACCAGAGTCTTTATAGGAAACAAGACATTCCATAGAAGCGTTGATCGAGGTTGAAACAAAGGCAACTGGAAAAGACTCAATATAATCTTGAATCTAATGAGTGTATGTGTGAACATTTGTCTGCCTGAAATTTTGTACAAAAGGCTCATAGAACGATTAGCATCCCGGTACTTGTACCATCACATCAAAATGAATAAAAAAATCAACAGCAATAAGGAGCCAACTATAATTTACTTATTTGAACGAAACTAGTAACACAACTGAACGAAAACCATATTCGACTGTTGCCGAATTCACAAAGGAGTCCCTAGCTCTTCTGTCAACTTAAAAACTATCTTCGAAATTCGCTATTCGTTTTCATCCAGGTTTTCAACTGTCAAACATAACGTTAAAAACGAACGAAAATTTGACGAACGTTTTTTTTTTTTGTTAATATTCACCACAATTGAGTGCATTTCGAAGCTAACACGAATTGAGGAACATTTATGGAAATCCTACTGACTACGATTTTGCCTAAAGACTTAAGGCGAAATGATTAGGAATGCAAATGGACCTCTCGACTCATTTAGGGTATTCCACTTTCAATATACATACATAAGATTATGTACGAGTATTATAAGCGAAAAAAAAAGCGAAACTGGGTCGAAATTTAATCCAAATATTATCTCCACACACATGAGCTGTTCTTTGCTTAAATACATTTCCATGTTAACATCTCCATGACCAAAGATTTGTGTAACAAAATGCCTTTTCCCCCCACCCTGTCCAGCTCGAAATGGTATTTTATTTGCTAAATCCTCCTTATCTGGAATTTCCCGAAAAAAGGGAACGAAATCCCCATGAATGTGCTCTGTGCTTGAATAAAGTACTACCCGCAAGGCAAAAGGGAACTACTTATATACAAAACAGGTATACGGAGTGGAGCCGCGTTGGTAGGCATAGAGGCTGGCAGGCTCATAATGTACTTCAACTTACGGGACTGTGCGGAATCCATCTATCTTTCTCTTGTTTATAACTCTTGGTGGTTTTTAGGTATCCGCATCCGTACCCGGGCATCGCTTTACGATTTTATGCCGCCCAGGCTGTTTATGTTCCTGAGACACCCTCCATCTGTGGACCACCACCAGTACCCCACGAGCACCACAAAAGATGTTGGCACGATAGTTGCAATGTTGCCTCTCAGCAATTTTCATTGCCTTATTAAAAATGTTAGTGCCCCATAAAAGTTCATTTAAGTCGGTTCCGAGGCACAGCAACTGCGATGGCCACGTACGTACGCGCGCCTCCTACCCCGCAACTTTGATACCCGAGAGGGGAGGAACCAACAGCGCAGCGCAACGCCACCATAAGGGCTGCTAATTTTTACATTTTTAGTGCAAATAGCATTTTTATGTGTATGCAATCGTAAAAACGCTCGTTTTATGATGGAATTTTTGCGTACACATTATTTTATTCTTTATTACGTTCATGGGAGATGAAATGAATGATGTGCGGATGAGGATGGGGGGAATGGTCGGTGCTGGAGTGTGACAACGGACCGTGTAGGCACAAAATTCTCTTATTTCATTGAAACGTGTTGTGTCCTTTGTGCTAAGATGCTTTTGCTGTAGCTAACACAGATTGCCCATTAAGAGTGACTTTCTATATACATAGCTGTAGGTGATGGAATTTTGATTTTAACAGGTGGCAGGCGTGTTGCGGACGTCGTGAGGATAGAGAGGCTTTCTATTTTTTTAATTAGTGTGCCCACACATGTGAGGCATCGCGATAAAGTTATTACATAGCACACAATATTCTTATCATACATAGCCCACGCAGAATGACGGTAAAGGTCCTGCGTTGAGTGGGAGTAAACCGATTTACTGGGAACTGGAAACTAGGTTAGGGGACAATTATTACTTAATTACTTAGGCTCTGTCGGATGCCATCCGTTGTGCAGAATAGGGCACTGATAAAACGATACGACACGGCACAAAAAGCGAGTATTCTGTGACCAGAAGGAGATCTATTATGTTAGACTTTCTTGTTTAACTCAGCGATGGTTCAAAGCTTCTGGCCTCCATTCCGAATTCCCTCGGTGTTCGCAGTAAGTATGTAAGAATACTCAGCCATAGCTCATAATTTACGCATTAGAACAGTTTCAAAAGAACTAGCCAGAAGTTTGAATTCTTAATTACATCTAGTCTCTCTGTTAAGATTAAGAAAATTTGAATTTGATCTTACTTTGATTGATAAATAAGTGGAGCAGAAGAATGTGCAATTATGCAAAATATTTACAAACAAATCAAGTGTTTCTCTCTTGAGAGAAGTTTGAGCTCAATCGAGTAGTTTCTGAATTTATCGAGAACACACAAACAAACAGTGTATGCATGAAATACTGAGTAATCAAACTATGAATATGTGTCATATCGGTCAATAAATATAGAATTTGTAAATAACTTGACTTCTCTTTGTGCACTAACCCAACATACTTTTATTGTGAATATGGTTCGAATAGTCTCTTTGTTGATGTTTAAGGCCTCTTCCGTCATTCTCAGTGAAACATTGCCGGTATTCCACAACAAAATCACGTACTTTTTGGATCATTTCAGGCGTCCGAACTGAAATTGACCTTCTTGTGTGTTTGTCATCCCCCAGCGTCTCTCTACCGCCCAAAAAACGTTTATGCCACTCGAAAACAACTGGTTTACTCAAACAATCATCACGGTACACTTCTCAATCGGAATATTCCCGATGCATTTTTATCAAGTTTGCGTGGAATTTAATGACCGCTCTCTATTCCATGCCAACATTTCAACATTCCAATGAAAAAGAATTTATATAACTGTTTAATATCAACTTTTGACAGATTGAAGAAAATGATTCAAACGCATCTTCGAACAAATAGATGGCGCTCTTGGTTGCTGAGATATGGTTCGTATCCAGGATATTATTTGACACCCTGTGTATTTTGTAAATATATGTAAGTCATTTTGGGCAATAAATACAGAATTTGTTAATAACTTGACTATATTCTCTTTCGGTACTAAACCAACAGATGTTGTGAATATGAGTCATTTTGCTCAATGAAAATAGAATTTGTTAATAACTTCACTACAGCGCCATCTATCGGGTCCAGAAGTATCCTATCTTTCAAGCTGGAACTAACCATACATATTCACAAAATTGCATTGAAATCGGTTGGGTGGTTGCAGAGATTAGCGTGAACGAACACAGTGACACGTGATATTTATATATTAAGATTTATTTAAACTTAACTTCTTAATAGATAATTTAATTTAATAATTTTAATATTTTCAAAATCACCTTATTTATAACATTTTGAAATCAGCGCGGTAGGAGGTACATACAATATATACGTAAATACGCCGCATTCTTCTGCGCTTTTATCGAAATAACCTTTTCAACATCGATGACGTAAATGTTTTCAAAACTATTGTTTCAAACTTGAACAAATGTTGTCAGTTTTTTAAAGTCATTTTTTTTAATTTCACATAAACTCTGACAACACAATTCACTCCACCATCATGGAAAAGGCAGGTTCAGTCGTGAATGCTTGGCAAACATGCAAAACAATAGGTATACGTGAGCTTAGAAGAATTTTAGCCAATAATTCAAAATTCTTTGATTTTTGTTTACACTCTGGTTGAGTACTAAAATAAAGTCGAGGCATAGAGATATTCCAGGGAACTATAAGGCTAATAACTTGCCAGACTATACACACAGTACACGTATGGTAATATATTGCGTAGCTGTCAAAATTTTTAAATGGCCGAAATTCGTGCCCTTTCTATAAAAATTGTACTGAGTTTGGCGTTTAATTCAAATTAATTACTTAATTTGTGAGTTTGTCGTTTAATACAAATTCATTTGTTTTTGAATGTAAACAAATATTCGCAGGACACGTATGGCAGCCATCTTGTTGATTTTTTGAGAGGTGCGCGAACTTGATCGAAAAAAGATAGTATCGCCTACCCCTACCCAGGGATGAAAAATGGCATTTCAGAAATGTATTGAAAGTTGAAAAAAAATTATATTGAAATTGTACTAGTTGATTTTTTTCATCTTACATACATTGTGCTTGAATTTGCGTAAGCCGTTGGTTTGTGATTAAAGTATTTTCTTAATAAATTGTGTTTAAAAATTAAATTCATAAATGATTTTCAGAGTATAGCCATACGTCGCATGCCCTTTTGCCAATGAATGCCTAATTATATAAATACGTTATTGTAACGGCATGCGACCGCGGCTATACTCTGAAAATCATCGTGTCGTTTCATCTTGTTTCGTACTTTTAAGTTAGTTTCCCCATAGTCGGGTTTTAGTTTTTTAAACTTAATTTTTTAATTCTAACTTTTTAGTTGCACAAAATATGTAGTGTATATAAGTAACGAATGTCGTGTTCTACTTATCAAACCCTTTCATTTGATACCCATATTAAAGACGTCGTAAAGATGACGGAAATCGGCCGTCTTGTGGGTGATAAAAATCTTTCTTGGTGCGTCCGCCATATTGAATTTTCCTGTGACGTCATATAGCCTATGACACTATCCGTATGAAGACGAATCCAACGACACCTCATTTGTTGAAATCGATTCCATAGTTTAGGCTGTACGAGGTGACATCCTTACATATAAACAAACCCAGCCAAATCATAACCCTTCCTCTGCATAGTCGGTTAAAAAACAGTGATTGTGAACTGACAACAAATGGGTATGTCCAGCGAAATTAATATAAACTCGATTTTAAATAGCAAAAGCAAACTATGTGATGGTTTGGTTTTTTAAAACATATTTTGTTAATGAAAATACCTACTAAATTAGCAGCATCGCAAATTGTTTCAAATTTTATAAAAGTGTATTTGTGTACTGAAGCAAGATCAATTGTATCGAAAACAGTACAATTGTATCGACTTTTGCAACCCAGCCCCTACCCCTTGAATTTGAGCTGAGGACAACTGAAACTGATGATTGGCCTATATACGGGACACATCAACTTGAACAAACATGCAAACCGACTGGGACTAGTGCAACACAGCATCAGCCCAGGATGCGAAGAAGAGGACGAAAGTATCAGGCATTTCATCTGCGAATGTCCAGCTTTATGCTCAATAAGGCACAAATACCAGGGAAGACACATCCTACCCGGGCTGACATCCATTCCACAACACAACCCCCCCCCCCCCCCCCCCCCTTCACTTACACAAACCCCAAACTTTTTTTGTTTTCGAGCACAGTACTAGAGGGGAACACAACGGGCCCGACTTGTGGCCTACGTGAAGAGGATTGGTCCTCACCCTCACAAACCAACTAACCATCGCCTACCCACTATCAACCTTAGCAGGTATAAGACCAAGAAGGGTCTCAACAGCACCTTTTATTGTCCAGCACTTGCCAACTTATGTTAAAACTGCTCGGTTCAAAATCAACAAAGAATGAATCAAATGATTTTAATAGGCGACCAATACTAGGTTGCTTCGTCAAACTAGGGCAGTGCCTTAAGTCCTTGTCTAAATCGTGTACATTTGACAAATTGCAACAAAAGCTTTCCAGCATTTCTAGACACAGTTGGATGAGTTTTCTTGGGATTCCTTAATCAGGTTTAATCCTTTTAAGCTCTTAACGATTATATCTTACTTTCTGTAGTTGGTTTCGACTCATTTATCTTTATTCGAGCGATCCATACCGTTTTTTAATCTTTGACATTAAAAATATTTACGTAGTGATACCTACCCTTCTTCGAATACAAACAATCTATGTTGTAATCAAAAAATGCACTTAACAACATAGAACCTATGAACAAGGATATTAAATTCGTCAAAACAGCACTTAGAAACGTTGAACACGAAATGTTGATTTATAAATGTCGAGGCTTCAGCCGATATCACCCTACTACAGCACCAACCATTTCCCATTTTTGGCATCATTATTACACGCCCATAAAGCCCGAATGAAAAAGTATAACCCAACGTTCCCATTAATACCAATCACAGCTCCGCGCAACAACCGATCCTTGAATAAATAATTTACAATGCCACTCCACCTTCAAAAAAAAACAAAAATATTAACTTGTCATTTGGCTTCATTTGGCTTTCATAGCTCATGAATATTTTAATTTTATTTCCCTGTGTTCCTCGGCAAAGACATCTCTTTTCCATTAAAACAAAGCCGCACATACACGGGTGGAGGTGCTGTTTGGAAGGATTCATGTGCCACTACATATATTCGGAACCGACAAAAAAGAAAACACCCCCCAACCCCCAACCAGCACGGTAATAATTTTATGAGTTATGTCCCGTCGGTCTATACTAAGACCGCAAAAACCATAACACTCGTTCGTATACCTTTAAATAAGAACAGAAGTAAAAAAAAAATTAATTTATATCCTGCTATAACGCCGAAAATAACCTCTATCGCTCAGGTGAAGCTCGTGAGCGTTTTTTTGTTTTTTTCATATCCTTAAACCAGCAGCATACGTGCTTAAATCGCGACAGGACCCCGAATAACGAAAAACGAGAACCGAAAAACTGAGAACAATTCAAGCGAAAAAAGGACCAATAACTTGCAATTTTCCGCTTTTTATGGTTAAAACGAACGGAGCCAACAAGGACGACAATGAAATGTTCACTCCAAATGGGCGAGGGGGCACTACTTTCTTTCTTTCTTCCTTCTCCCTTTCGGAGTAACTGTCACGCGAATGACTGTTGTTTTTACTCCACTTTCATGGGCTTACTCGTATTTGGGTTCGTGAACACAAAACGATTGTAGGTGACGGTAGAAATATACACACACACAAAACTCCAAACAAAAGGAGTTAAAGGGTTTATTACTCCGACTTGTATGGATATCGAACAATATTTAGTTCACCATAACAAATAAAAAAAGGCATAGTGTCTCCTTTTCTATATCCTTTGTCCCGTTTCGATGTCCTCTGCGGACGAACATTCCCTTTCAATTTACAAATTCATATTCGCAATGGGGATACAAAACCCATGAAACGGGAAGCAGGGTACGTACGAAGGACACTTTTTTGAAGTTGGCTTAAGGCGGGTAGTCTCGAGCTAAGTATACGAGTAGATAGTTTCTGACATTTCGTTTTGAATCATTTGCATGCCCCACATGCAATTATTCTTGACAGCATTTATTATTCAACAATCGGAACGAATTAGAATTAGAATAATGGCGTAACGTAATAACGTATAGAAAGGGGAAAGGATAAATGTTTAACGATTGAGTTGAGACAGTTATTGAATTTCATTTAGAATACATTGAAATCAACATATGGCCATTATTTCCGCATGACAGAAATACATATAAAATAGATAATGTATTTTAAAGAATCAACAAAAAATACCTATTACATTTATCTATTTTATTAAAAAAAAAAAAGATGTGTACTCATACTTAACGAACACAGCCATTTCTGTTCCTCCAACCTTTAATAGATTTCAGCGCCGTCTGGTTCTTAGAGTCTTTAACTGCTATACAAAGTGCTGATTTACTTTTATAAACGACACTTTGTAAAACTATTCCGAAGTACATAACGGGTGATTCGTTTAGTTTAGAGGTACTGTTTTAAAAAAAAAAATAAAAAATCAATTTTATCGGGTAATCTTTATAGTCATAACCAGGGTTCGGATTTTGTTGACCAAAAAAAGGCAAAAAGGCAAAATTATACCGCTGAAAAAGGCAAAAAAGGCATTTAATAATAATAATGGTTTTTATGCATTATTATTAACATTGTAATAGCACTGCACAACCCAAAATATTTTGAAGTTCTCTGGTAACAATCGCCAGTGATTATCTCTCAGGAAAGCTTTGAATAAAATAAAGGATCTTTAAACATGGGCAGAGCCTAGTGGAGCCAAGGTAAGAGATATCACGTCGTTGACTTTACTATTTGGGTCCAATTTAGAGTTTGCCATTTCGTTCATTTGCTGAAAAAACGGCGTACAATTTTTTCATCACATCTTCAGTTACTGGCCCTTTAGCTTGTTGTAATTTCTCCTCGATCCCGTTCAAAGTATTTAAACCTCTTCAATAGGCCTTCCTAAATATTACGCATTGCTTTTTCGGGTCGACTAAAAATCTTTTACAATTGGCTTGATTCTTTACACGGGGCATTTTCACTTTCAATGACAAGCAACAAAATATTTTGGGAGCAGCACGCATTTAAGCACACGCAATATTCAACCGACTAGCACTAAGTATGACAGAATATGAATCTAGATAAGTTACGAAAAAAATACTTCCCAGATGTCTAACTGTTTTTGTCAGATGAAAACATATGGTATATAAAACTACGGCAAATGCCTGAGATTGCACGTACGGCATGTGCCTACATATGTTGAGTTGATACAAATGTATTTAGGATTGTATTGGTGTGTAGGGATATTTTTATGCGCGCTAGTGTAAACAACGCGTGCAGTTATGTGCATGTTAACACGAGAGAAAAGCCTGCTCTTATACGTGTGGACACTGAAATTTCTTTCGTGTGAGCAAGCTTAAATCGTATAGTTAAGAAGAAAGTGCACATCTACTTTGACAAATGCACGAAAAAGGCAATAAAGGCAATGTTAATTAAAAAACGCAAAAAATGCAAAAAAAAGGCAATATGAGTACAAAAAGGCAAAAAAAGGGCAAACAAAGGTAAAGTGAACAAAATCCGTTCCCTGGTCATAACAAAGAACCATTCTTTAAATTTATTTTTTAAAGATAATTTCTTTCAACTGTTCGCCGTTACTGCGACTTCATTCTGAAATTCCAATTTTCGATGACGCGTTTAAGCATTTGGAGTGATATTTGGCGAATGACGCGAGTAATGTTGGCTCCCAATTCCTTAATCGTAGCCGGCTTATCCATGTAGAATCTAGACTTTACGTAGCTCCAAAGGAGTCTAAAGGTGTGATACCGCATGATCTAGGCAGCCAATTTGTAGGTCCGAAGCGTGAAATTAACTGTTCACCGAATTGCTGTCGCAATAAAGTCATGTTTTAACGGGCTGTGTGATAAGTAGCGCTTCTTTTTGGAACCAAATGTCGTTGAGATCACGGGCTTCAATTTCAGGTAGGAAAAAGTCCTTATCCAAACTTACGTTCCAGCCGCCCTAATTTTTGAAGAAATATGGACCGATGATTCCACCAGCCCATAAACCATCCCAAGCCGTTATTTTGTCTGGATGTAATGGCAGCTCTTGAAACTCTTCGGGTTGCTCTTCAATATTGCCAAATACCAGAAGCCAGAAGTGGGCCACATCCCCATCGCTCAACAAAATGTTAGTCAAAAAGAATGGAACTTCTTCAAAAGAACCTCAAGATCCCAAAGACTGTGACGGTAACGTTTCGGAAGGTTCCTTTAATTCTTGCACGAGTTGAATTTTGTAAGCTTATAACCAAGATCCTTATGTAAAATACGCTAAGTTGTTGCATACCATAATCCATGCTATTGGGAACAGCGTCGAGCCGATTCATCATGGTCATCGCGTATACTCCCAGCTATCGCCGCTATATTTTCTTCAGTTCGTGCGGGGTGTGATCTATTTGGTCAGGTATTATCCAATAATAGAAATTTCGTTTCAAATTTTTGGATCGTACAGCGAATTGTGCGTTCGGTAGACGGATTGTGTGGACCATGTTGCTCTTAGCGCACGAAACGTATCGCTCCTAATAATGTTGCCTCGTTTCGATTTCTTGAACCAACTCAGCGAACTTAACGATAGTACAGTATATTTGAATGATGTCTCTGTATTTTAACATTATTATTTCAGTGCTGCCACACTTAGTCTGCAATCTGTTTAAATGCATTTACTCATAAACTGTTCAAACAGTTCGTACCAACGCCCATCTTGGGTTGTAGAAGCTCTGTAACTTTTGTTATTTCCCATATGTTACATTCGGAGATAGTTCATTTTACAAAAAGTGTGTTGTTTGGTCTAACGTCACAAGCCGACTCTGAAATGTAACCAAATACTCTGCAGTCTTTCTGCGGTTTTTTGATCAAAATAACTTGAGCAGAAGACAGCCAACAAATGTCGATCACTTGTACTAAGCTATAGTTTTTTGCGCCATTGAGTCAACGACAGAATGCAGTCATGCGGATAGGTACGACAGAAGTAAGACTCGACCTAGCTGTCTAATGGAAAATGGACTCTTATGGCTGTACTGCTATTGAAATAGCCACGTCACATTTGAAAAGCTTGTGGGGTACGGGACAATTTCTTCAAAATTTCTCGGTCTGTATCTAGATATTTCAGCTTTTGCCGCACTTTTCCCGTTCCACACACCAACATATTATTCCGAAACTGGCGACAATGGAGAAGGTCGAACAGTTCAACTACCGTGGGAGTTTTGTATCATCTGATGGCGGAAAAGCCCTAGAAGGGTGTCCAAACTTTTTATTTCACTGGGCCACATTGGAAGAAGACATGGTGTCTTGGGCCACAAGAATATTACCATAGCTGACGACCGAGGTATAATTCCATATCATAAAATTAATGTGATACTTCGAATTGAAGTTGAGAAACTAATGCGTCAATATCTGGTTCGATTGACGTGGTTGCAGGTCTCAGGCAGACCTCAAGGCGCTCATCCAACATATTTGTTCTAATTTAGTATGTTTACTACTTGAAAAATTGGACAATGGACTTGCTTCAGTTACTTTAAATATTGTCAGGCCGCGAGTTGGACAGCCTTCGTGCCCTAGACAAAAATGCTGGTCCTGCTTTTGGTATTCTGTTTCCTTACGCACTCTTTGAATGTGAAACATGGAAAGTCTCGAGAAAGTTAGAAGCTTTTGTCAATCGCCTGCGATACATCCTAAATTTTAGCCGCAAATCATAAACAACCAGGAGTTGTGGCGTAAAACGATTGAAAAGCGACGTAAATTGTTCTGCATTGGTCACACACTGTGGAAACTAAATGACAACATAGTGAAGAAGATGTAAACATGGAATTCCAGAATCAAGAACAGCACGCAGATCAACAGCCTTGCCTGAAGCAGCGTCGCAGAGACAGTAAGAAAGCAGCTCTTTCGTGTTAATGTTGCACAGTCAATTTCAGGCTAAAAAGAAACCCAATGAGTTATGTACTCTTAAAAACACTTACCCCTGTATAGTAAATATGAAAGGATTCAACAGAACCCTCATTGGACTCATATTGCTCTGTCGAAAAGTGGTTAACGAAATTTATTACAATTCCCAGTCCTTCTCTTCAGTCGGTCCTCCGAAACAGCGTAATTGAATCTGGAAAAATTCGTTAGAAAAATAATTATGTCCTTACGCTGTTTCCTTCCTCCTAATTAGAATAAAATGATGAAATAAAACATTTCAAATTATTTAAGCAACTTCACACTGAAAACGAGCGAAGAACTCCTCCTTGTTGAGCTGAACATAATGTCAGGGGGCACCACCCTACCCAAGCACCCACCCATATAAGTGTTAAATTCGACAGAAGAACTTCCTGCTTCAATTAAATAATCAAACAGCACCCGCTCCGTTGACACTCTACGTACGTAACGGTACGCCTCTATTTAATTTTTGCATCATTTGTACACATACATACCCAGACATTCTAATTACGGGCAAATTAAATAAAAGTGAAAGCTTTTTAAGCATCCTCCTGTGTCGGTGTGTTCCTCTTGTTCCTATCGAGGTACTGGTATATGCGTGTTCCTCCTTCGACTCATATACATCTGCTGGAACTCATCTCCGCCATATTGCAAATAAACAAAAAGGAGTTACGGAGTACTACTTGCAATTACCCCGTTCAAGGATGCTATTTGATAATGAAATAAAATGAGGGCGCGACAGAGGAAGAGGGCACAGTAATTTTATTAACATTTACACATATTCAGTAATTTTGTCCCTTCACTTAGCAATCTGTGGAACAGCAACCCGAACCCCTACAAGATATTTTTCCCTTTCATTAGTAGGAGTAGGAGTTCAAAGGAGGAGGAGCCCCGTAGGGCGATGAGAAGTTATCTGAATTAAGGGCAAGTGTGCGAGCGATTACATCGGATATCCATTGCGTGGAATTTGCATGTGTATTTCCATGTGGGCTATGGGGGTGGGGGTGGTTTACGACTACTACCAGATAGCAACGAAGCAATTCTTATTGTATATTGCGCTCCTGTACAGGCAGATGTACTGAAAATATCCTCATTCTGAGGTTGTTCTTGCTTTGCATGTTTCGCTATCCGCGATTCGAAATGAAAACGAATTCAAAATGAAAAAGTAATTAACCATGTTTCCGCCACTTTTCATCCCACTGACTGGTGTGCTGTCAGAAGTTTCTAACAGAATGAGGGGAAAATAATATACCATTATCAGATTAGAGGATGGGTTGGAACCCCCGTGTGCAACTGTAACACCATTCAATCTAGTAGGTTGCAAGTTGGGAATAAAAAACAGGAAAAATGACGTAATTGACTCTCGATTGGGTGCAAACACCTTTCTGTTTTTATTTTTCAAAGGATATCCCGATTCGAATACATATTTACATTTCCACTGTGTGAAATTCTGTTTGTGCTTCTGTCTGGCGGTGCCACGGTGTCATAGAAACACCATCACCACCACCCGCTCCCGATTGTCCTGGTTGCTTTATGATTTCAATTTGACGCTTTATGAAATTGATTACTGTTTTGTTTGCCTTTAGCATTGTATACGCGCTATCTGCTCGTTCATCTATCTATCCATTTGTGGTTAACACTTGAAAATTGATGGAGCTGGGGGTTGCTGGGTTTGGATGTCACTTACACAGGTATTTGCCATGTGGGTTACACCTTTGTGGATTGAAATACTCGTAGGAGTTTGCTTCTTTTTTTTTCCTGACGCGCTGTCTTAATTTGAAAAGAGGGTTTGTTGACGTGATGGTGGGATGTGTAGATTTATGTAATCCTGAGGAGGTGGGGGACACATACATATGTATGTATGTATCAATTAAAAGATTCGCATAAAATATAGGATCGTATGAGTTACGCTATGGTGAATTGTGTACGTTCGAGGATTTTTCTTTTTAGAAAAAAAAAAAACAAGCTATGGAACAGTTGGTTTGAACTAACGCGTATTTTATTTTCTTCGTCTCAAGTATTACATTTTTCGAGAATGGCTGTATCAGGGAACTTATCTTCCAGTATATTTGTTTATTTAAGTGTAAAGTGCCGGTGCGCACAGAGACATTCCAAGGAATTACAAGTTGACGAGCTCGCTAATCTAGGAACCACAATACCTATTCTACCCGATAAGAAGAATATAGGTGTGCCCCTCGCTTCGCTACTTACAAGTTAACACTCAAACTTGACACAGTCAATAAAACCAACGCTAGATGGGAAGGTGGAACTACCTATCTTGCCACCAAACAGATCTGGCCTAGACTAGATCTAAACCGCTCCAGATTCATTTTGTCCCTAAACAATCTGCACATAAGTACGACCATCGATGCCATTACAGGACACTGCCTTATAGGTAAGCACGCACCTAGGCTTGGCATAATTTCTAATGACTTCCGTAGAAGATGTAGAGACGAAGAAGAGAAAGAGAGCCCAGCACATCTCCTCTGTTCATGCCCAGCCCTTTCCAGTAGTAGAAAACTACACCTAGGAAAATACTTCTTCGACGATCTCAGTGACTTAGCACAAAAAGACGTAGGAAACCTTTTTCGCTTTATACAAAGCTCCAAATGGTTGAGTAGCGGGGTTTAGTTATCCCCAAGATCCTTGGTATAACAATAGGGCCCATTGTGGCCTAAGTGTGCTGGTACTCGTTACCGGCAGCCACTGCTAACTAACCTACCCTACCCTAAGTGTAAAGATTCAACATTTTATAAATGATTCCGAATCCCTGCTTCATTCGAATTGTGAATGGGACGACGGCAACATAAATTAAGTTTCTTCATAAGCATCTACTTAGAGGAAATCTAACGGAAAAATCATATCATATGTATTTATATGAAGAAATTTCAACAGGTTTTCCGCTGATATTGATTGTTTTATCCCGATTGCAAAATGTTCCATAGTTGTTCAATGGATATTGAGCAAACTTTTCGGACGTTCCAGATTGACTCATTCCACAAAAGCTCCATTTAGTTCAGATTTGGTGACCGTGATAGCCAAATCATGACTCCGAGGTTTCCTACTTTTGACAATGGGTCAGGTATTCACTACAAAGCTTGGAGTAGTGTTTAGAGTTTCATGAACTCTCGGTACCAACTGCTCTTTATCATAACTTGCTCCATCAGAACAACTCGACACTATGTCTTATGGAAGATAGTAAACATTGACTCTTTGCCTTGAACCGAAAACTTCAAACTTGAACTCGTCACTCCACAGAACGTTTTCGTAGTCACCTAGTTTCCAATTTTGATGTTACTGGGTGCAATGTAATTGCTTTTACTTATTTGCAACGCATTATAGTGGCCTTCCTGACAGCCACTCAGCCATGAAAGTTTGCATCTTTAAGCCTACGTTTGACGCTGTGCACACTAAAGAGCTTAGCTTGTTCCAGATTCACTTATGCTGCTATATCGAGTGCAGTAAGGCGTCTGCTAAGTTTGCTTCATAATGAGTAATGAGGTTAGTTCTGGGCAGAAAAAAATCCCCAAATGCTGTCACCATTACATGCGGTAAAAGTTGCAATATGGTATGTGCTCTTTGTGGTCTAGACGAATGATTTGCTCTTACATTTTTTAAGATGAACGTCACGGTAACTGTGATTAACAAATGTAACGTGGTTGAAAACTTTTTCACACCAGAATTGGATGTTTAAGGCTTGGTTAACATACGGTTCCAACAAGATGGTGCAATACTACATACAGCCAATATAACAGTGGAATGGTGATTTCCACGGTTGTCGGATTTAACAGACCCGGACTTATTTTGTGGGGATATCTAAAGATCAATATGAACAAACAAGAAATACATAGACAAAATCATTATGGCTGGAAGATGAATTTGACAGATGACCCCAACCATAGCCTATCATCGCCGAAACACAAAGAAAATACCACAAAAGAGACTTTTTACGTACGTACAAACACAGAAACAGAATAAAAGGTGTTTAAGGATTTAAAGGCTAAATTGTTTTTTTTTGTCATATTTCTTCCCTAAACACCTAATCCAGTAAGTAAATCTGTCTTACTGGTTTTCATATCGTCGGCAAATATAAAAATCCTGCCACATTTTTTCAAATGAAGCAAAAAAGGGGACCTAGGTACCTACCTTGAGGTACACCAGATTCTATTAAAAAGGAGCCCGAAAGAAAACTTTTAAATATAACCAGTTATGAAATAAGAGCCAACCCACGAAGTAAATAATGAAGGAAGCCTTACGCCTTCAGTTTGTAGGTAATTATATCATAAGAAAGCTAACTAAAAGCTTTGGAGAGTATAGACACAGTCCACGTCATGACCACCTATTAAGATCTGTTTTTGACGAATCCATGTTATTCTTTACAAATAATATTCAAGTTCAAAAAAGCTGTTTGTAGTTGGAAATAACATTTCTATCGCCTTTCCTTAAGACTGGCGTAATACCCGATTGATTCTAGAAACAAAGTAATGTCAGGACAAAGACAGCACTTCTTTTTTTCAGGACTATGGAGGAATAATATTGGAACCTACTTTGTATCATCTGCTCATGTGAGAATTCAAAGAATTTTTTAATCACCATACCCACCTAGGGGAAGCAATACGCGTTCAGTGTGAGAAAAACCACCTAATCGTCATTGAAGTCGAATTTTTCCAAGAAAGAATGTCTACCTACATATATAGATTAACTGCTCGTAAAACCATTTTGACATTTTTTGCTATCCAATCATGCGACACTTTGGTCATGAGTTATGTGCATTTGCATATTCCATGGCCATTTGATTGCAGAAAGGACATTACACCTTAACCCTCAAAGTCGTATTCACCCTGCCATAACTGCCATTATCCTACAAAAAGAAAAAAAACTTCATCGTTATATGCGTTTGCATTCGAAATGTGGTCTTAATGCGTTTTTTCTTTATTTCTCTTAACATTAACATTAAAATGTCATTAAATGCAAAAGAAAGCGCGAATGCATTAAAAAGCGAAACAACACAAATCGTGATAATAATTTATTTTTTAACTCCAATTTCCATTTGAAAGCAAAATAAAAAAAAATATTTGAAAACGTGCGACAAAGGACTTCGTAGGTACTCGTAAAAATTTACATAAATATGCACTCTGTCATTAAAGTTATCGCGCAAGTTTAAGGAACAAGAAACTCCACCCACGCTGCAGCCACCCCTCAGATAATGTCGCTAACACAACAACATGCAGTAAATAGGGAACGAAATATTACCGTTGCAGACGTTTATCTGCGAACTGTGAGGTGGCATTGAACACGGGCAGAAAAATGCTGCTTTTCTGCTTAGTAAATGCCATTAGTTGACTTAAGGACCTTTTCTGTTGGTCCTTTCATATTCATTTAATTTCTCTTGGGCAATTTTTAATCACATTAATCATAGTGACATTGAGACATTTATTATTCCAATTTAAACCCAACATCTGGTAGGGGTAGGTAGGTATACTGCGAAATTCCATTTGGCAAAGCAGAGGAGGGGTGCAATTAAAATTGGAATGCTTTTTATGGTGTCTTAACCAGGTGAGAGGTTTAAAGTGAATTTTCTAACTCCGGGGTTCAAATGAAAAATCATCCGTAAATAATTTCTCACAGGGGGTTTTAATTACAAAGAACAGGGGAAGAAGACAAAACTAATGGAAGTGAAACACTTTCGACAGAGTGATTCAATTTTGTTTTGTCTAAGGACGAATTTTTGTGAAAAAATCTGTGGTTTCTTATTTCATTGATTTTCTCATGGTTTTGTTGACAAGCTCCTGATTCTTGAGATACCTCGATTATCTAAAGGCATTTGCCAATGTTGAAAATCGTTAAATTCCCGGAAAGCAGTCTTGTAAATACTGTGCACATCTATTACCTTTTTTCCAATTTTCATCAAAGGGAGCTCCGAGCCACGTTACACAAAAACTGGAACCTTGTTCTCTGCGGAGGAAAATGCTTTCAGATACAACGGCACTAGTATACTCTGGCAATGCCATAGAATGTTCAGTCAGATCATGGGGACATAGACCAAAAATGCTCTACCGTATCTATACAAGCCTGGTCAGACCATATATCATCTATGGTTCAATTGCTTGGTAGTACAAAGCAAAGTTTTTCAAACGCAATTTTGGTAAACTTTACAAATCAATCCCATATTCTTTGTCATAGGGATACGGTCTTACGCACAACCTCACCAAGCTTTTGTTTTAAGTAAACACCGCTCCTAATCAATATGCTGTCTTACCAGATGATGACATTTTAAATGAAGATTGATCAGAAGCATTTAAACTGCGACTTACCACAGGGGTCCATGCTAGTACCACTTCATGTTAGCTCATACCCATATGATCTCCATTCGATCGATTAAAGGCGTACAGCTTAGGTTCTGAATGCATTCCTTAGAGCGACAATTTTCAAAATGTCAAAGTTTGTCGATTTCCCTAAAATCTCAAACCCTAAAAACTTTAATTAAATTCTGGAACTATTGGGTCTGCCTTACTTTCGTCATTTGGAGAATTTAAAACGACTTACAGTATCATCTACATCTTTAAAGGTATTAGACAGCAGAAGGTATGAAGGGTGTCCATCAAATGCCGTAGCCTTATACCCGATAGCCTGCCTGGCCGAAAATATTGGAAAAGCTTTACTTAACCCTCAGTTTGTATCTAAAAATGTGATTACTAAGGTATAAGTGGCCCCGTGGCGTAGTTGTAAGTTGGAACAAGGGTAACCCGCACTCTGATAGATCTGCTAAAAGGATGTTTCACCGCCAGACTAGACTTTTAATCTGCAGATCGCTGAAGTAGCACTCTTGATAATATGTGAATGCACAAATCTTGAAACTCGTTGCATTTGTGATGTGGGCAATAGACCATTTGAAGAAATAAAGAAGATCCTAGCAGCAGATACATATGTATGTGGTGATGGTATCATTAACGAATGTCTTCATCCCGCCAGTGTCTCCAGAATAAGATTGCACTCAATCCCTTCTTTTTCACGAGTCAGAAATCTACATGTACTTAAAAAAAAACACTTTGAATTGTACCCAAAGCAGTCCAACATTTTTAAATTTCAAAAAACTTGTACACAACATTTCTGTCAGGCGAAAGTACTAGATTTCTTCCGATACACTTTAATTCACCCTTTGCTCTATGTTCTATGAGAATCTATTATGCCATTGGATTCCACGGCTCCTATTTTGCCGAAACACTTTGCTGAAAATCAAATAAAAAAAAATTGTGGTCACAGTAGACAACCTTGTGGGACCTCGTTTGGAAAATTAAATTTAAAAAGTTTTTTTTTATGTATAAAAAGGCACAAAAAGTGTTGACAACCAGTGAACCTAACCCATAAATAAATATCGTCATTGTTACCTTGAGTTACAAGCCATAAGCTCAAAATTTAAGATACCCTATGGGATAAGGTGTAAAAGTTCCCAATGAATGCGTCATCCTGTGTGAAATATAAAAAAGTTGCCATAGCAGCAATCTTCTCTTTGTCTTCATCCGGGTTTTTTTTTTGCTTTATTTTCTTTTATTTTGTTTCACCTCCCTTTAGTGAAAAGGAGTGCTTGTATGTGCGTATGTGAGGTTCTGGAACACAGTCTTCTATCCGTTTCGTAGAAGCACTTCACGTTGTGGAAAATCATGCGGGTGCTTGGCTTTGGATTTATTTTTTTCCCTCTCTTTTACTTGTACTTGCACCCTTCATGGTGTGGTGTAATCTTATCAACGGACGGGTTATACATATTATAAGGCGTGGGTTAAGATAAGTTTTGAAGAAAGCAGCTGAGATATTGTTCAGGTGAGAAATTTTGATTCAGTACTCACATCAGGTGTTCTGACATGAAAATTGGATTTTTATATTTTTTTATTTTTTCGTATTTTTTACGACAACGTTTCCACATTGTTAGATGGATGAGCGCATTTTTATGTGTCTTGGTGTTTTATATACCAATTAGTTGTGCTCTGTGTGTATATGCGCGAGAAATTCATTTAAAGGTGAAAAATATATTTTTACGATATTTCTAAAGTGTGGTTGGAGTTGGGGAGCAAAGTGTTTATGGCTTCATTCGAGGCTGAAAAGTTAATTTTTGCTTTGTTCGTTTTTGTTTTTTGTTTTTTTAATATCTCATTACGAAAATTTAAGGCGTTTTATGCATATAACCAACAAGTAATGAGGCTTTTAAAAAATATGTATTAAGGGCTCATTCTTTAATAAATTAACAACTCCATGAGTAATAAACAAAAGTTGAATGGGACCCGGAAGATAAAATAAAATGTGGATTATGGTGTTTCAAACATTTTAAGTTACTCCTAGAATGCCTCATTGAAGGTATATGAAAGCTTTTATTTTATATTAGATGGTAATATACAAAGTCCCAGGCGGATGTGAACGTTAACCAATAAAACTCAATCCTTAGGAAGCTGGTTTTAGTTGGGATCATGATCAGGTCCCTTTTCAATTGTGAATGTCAGTTAAATGGATTTAAAAGACTATACAACAGAAACTGCCGTAAAAGAATATTGATTCAGGACAGAGGAGTAGAAAAACAGGCTTACGCGATCTGTCAGCTTAAAACAGCATTTGAGGGTAAGAAACTGGTAGCTTAAGAAGATTCTTCAACAATGAGGAAGAAACGTCATCAGGCCAAAGGGATGGAAGCACGTAGTCCTGTGAGAATCGCCGGGTTATAAGGACAAAGAAGATTTTAGTGAAAATCGGTATTTTCTCAACTACTGGCGCTGTTGTCATTACGAACCGTTTGAAAATGAATTTCGTCTTGCATGGACGCATGTACGAAAAAATTGATAGATAACAACGCTGTAGTGCAGCGCGTCTTAGAGTCGCAATACCTGCCTCCAAATATATAAAGGAAAAGAGCTTTCTTTTTGGTATGAGACAGGCTTGAGCCAGGTTAGCCTAGGTGTAGGTGTGTAGCGGAGGCACGCTTGCGGTTGCTCGGCTTAAGCTCTTCGGACTGGGGTGGTTTTTGCCTAGGAATACACAGCTAGACTTTGCTTATTGATATAGGTACCCAAAAAGGTGGAAATGTGCGTCATTAGAGAAGAAGATTTTCTTTGAAAAATCAGCATCAACTTCCGTGTGCTTTTAACACCCATTGTGAATATATTTGCTGTTCGTGATCTCTGGGCTTCCGTTGTTGTGTTAACAGTATTTTGTACGTAAGTTCCAAGTCCAAATGTGCCATAGGGAAAGGACAAAGGCTGCTAGCACGAACAAATCGACAGTTTCGGCCACACTCACTTTTTTTCTGACCCGCCAGTTGCGAAGGGCACTGACACCTAAAAGATCTTTTGTACCGCATAGTCAGTTTAGAGAACCAGTAGAGATTCAGCTCTTTTAATGAAATTGAGGATCTTACTGGTGGAGACTTTAAGAATTTCTTCGGAAGTTTGGATTTCTCGGTGAAAAGTCGCCTCTTAAGGGCACAAAGTACCATGCAGTCGCATAAAATATGTTCCGCAGTTTCGTCGTCTTCCATGCAGTTTCCTTAATAAGACCAATTTGTTTTAGGTGATACATATAGAAGATGGCAATGCTCTGTTAGAACTTCCACTCATCTTTTGACATGGGCCGGTTAAAGGGGTCAGCCGATCCTTTTCTAGCCAGTTCGTCAGCTTTTTCGTTTCCATCAATACCATCATGTGCGGGCACCCACCAAAGTTTGACTTCGTATCTATGGGAGAACTCTTGGAGGCTATTGAAGCAATTCAGGACTGATTTGGGGTCAATCAGGTTTGAGCAAAGCCTAGTGCTTTTATAGCTGCTTGTTACTAAATGAAGCACGACAAAATCAGTGGCTTAATTTTGTGAAGTAGCATATCCGATGGGATAGAGTATGGCGTCAAGTCGTCTTTTCTTGAGAATTGCGGATATCTGTTGGTTAATAGAAGACTTAACAGCCCCGACCGCTTTCATTTCTATTTTCATGAATTGAGAAAAGATGAAATAACCTTGGATAGAAGACACATGCACTGAGGCGACACAGTAGACGACACAGTTGAACTAGATTTTCAAAACTCAGGTATGACCGCTGAAACCTACAAATACATTCTGGAGCAAGCTTTTCCTTAGTTTAATAAATGATTGCTTGATGTAGATTAGATTACACCGACGGACTTTCCAGAAGGACAACCCACCCATCCATTTCGCAACGTTAACTAAAGCCGCTATACTAATCTGGTTTGAACAAAATGAAACATGTTTGAGAATGGCTCTTACGGAGATTTTGTGAAGTAGAAAGACAGTCCAAAACCGAAGAAATTTTAATCGAAACCAGAAATTCATCTTGGACGGAGATTTCATTGCATTATTTGGGTTCCCTTTATGACTAACTGTACCGCAGGCTTCTGGAAGTAATCAAACGCATTTGCTCCTGATTTTAGTGTCAAACTCTCTGACTCTAATATGCATGTATTTTGCAAACGGTTTTTGGATATGAACTGATTTTTATAAAACCGTTAAATTTGACTGCAAATTCAAAACCAAACCTTGTAACAATCATTGTATCTGCTAAAGAAAATTACGGTCTTAATACCTCTTCTTATTTATATTATTTGTATGTACATCTGAAAGCAATTTATTTTGTAAAAATAAATGCCACTATCCTTTTCAAAACAAGTGTCCATCCTGTCGGGATGATACTTTCACAATTTCATAAATTTCATAATTTTCTTCTTCTTCTTCTTCAAAAAAAAAAAACATTGCATATAAATGAACTCATTATAAATCAAACGCACAGAACAGAGTAAGGTACTAAGAAATAAGGACCCGTGTCCTGTTGATGTCCTGCATAAAAAGGAAATCCTAACGAAGGATCAACAAAACAAGGGATGCAAATCAAAAATCGCGGAATTTTTCCAACGGAGACACAAGCTACCAACCAACGCACAAAAAAAAAAACAAAGCAAAAAAAATTGAATAAAATTTCGAAACATTCTCTTCTGTAAGAAAAAGACATCAAAATCGAAGGACGAAACAAAAAAATGTCCTTAAATAAAGTTCAAAGAAATTCTATTTATTTACTTTTTTTTGTTGTTTTTCTTTAAGGATATCACTTTGGCCACTTTGTCATCAGACGTACACAATCGACGAGTGCGACGTTCTGGTTCATAAAGAAGTCAAGCAGTTGGCTTTCTCATTGAAGGTTAAGTGAATTTCATCAGAAAACAAGGAAACAAAATATTTCATCTAAGGAGTCGGGGCCGTCCTGTTTTGGTGGGTGGGGAAGAAAGCTCGAAAGAAACAGGTCGACAGCTTGAAGTTGTTTTCTTTTTTTTTTTCTCGAAAATGCGATGTATAAATTAATTCAAATGGCCCACACATATACAGTCACACATCCATATAACCACAAGGACGACCGCTTTTAATACAATTGAAGATAAATTTCGTGCCAAAAATTCTGGGATGCAAATCCTTAATAAGTCTGCATACGAGGAGGAGACCAGCAGAAAGTGAAAAATGTGCAGCAATTTAAGTTGCCAGGACCAAAAAGATATATGTTCGAGGATATGGCCGTACATTCCCCTCTGCAGCTTATTTGTAACACGAAGAAAGACAGAGGAGCCCTATGCTCGAGAGTATGCTAGAGCACATATCCACGAATATTTTGTACTTCTTATTGCAAGGACACAAAACTCTTTCCCTGTTCAAGGATTAGGGTTGTACTTATATCTTTTTTCTCTATACGTTTGTTGCGTTCCGCTGATATTTATGTGCGGTTCGCTTTGTGCTTTAATTTTTGGTGAGGGTGAAACGGAAACAACTCGGGCGGAAATAAATAGGATCAGACAGAGATTTACTGCGCACGTTGCTGTTTGAAGCGCAGTTAAAAATTAAGCGAGTCCTGCAGCACATGCGATGGAATTGCATCTTAATTTATTGCAGAGAATTTTCATGCTAGGTACTATACTGTGTACATATATTGGAACATGTTAAGTATTTTTGTTGTCTGAGGGCATCTCTTCAATCAAAAAGTTTTAAGTTACGGAACACAACTCCATTTTATGTGGCAAAAGGCTTCTCTCAATCGGTACTTTGTGATGAGGCTTAAGGACATCGAATCAAAAACATTAGATTAATTTCAATATTTGCAAGATTAGGCCGCCGGATGGTGAAACCTATATCGAGATTGATCATATGTTGGGGGCGGTTATTAAATGGATGTCCGAACGTACCAAGGAATCAAGCAGTTCCAAGCTCCACAAAATCCAGGACGTAGTTAGTAGTTTTTCAGCTTGAAAGGACTACAGTGGCAAGAGTCTGAGAAATTTTTGAAAGAACCAAATCTGCATGAATTTCTCAAAAGTGTTATGCCTACGTCTTTCTTTCTCTGGAAAAAGTACTAGGCTCACATGATCCAGTCAATATGATGTCGATCATAGTTGTAGGGTAGGATGAAGGATGATCGCTAGCAAACAGCAGTTGAATTTAAATGATGAAAATGCAGAAAAGGAAGAATTTACAATATTAAAGCTGAAGTTCAAATAGGTTATTGGAGTTGGCAGTGTGCCCTTGAACTAGGTACTCCCAGAATCTTGGTTCTTTTTTAAAAATCTTTATTGAGCAACATACATATTATTTTTAGCTCAATCCACTTTTTCCAGCGATGTTCAATAGATTCGATAACCTGTTTATGGTGAGAACTGTCGAGCTCCTCAAAATAGCCGTAAACCGCCGATGCCACCTCTTTATTGTTGGCAAATCTTTTACCATCGAGCCATATTTTCAAGTTGAGAAACAGAAAACAATCTGAGGAGGCTAAATGAGGCGAAGAGGGTGCGGGAACTTATTTATTTTGCCAATTGCAATACCGGATGTGTGAACTGGTGCATTGTCTTGATGAAAAAACACTTTTGTCAAATGTGGCCGATTTTCCTTAATTTCAAAACTCAAACGCTGCAATAAATTCGTACACTACTCGCCGTTGATTGGTTTTTCTTTTTGAAGATAATCTATCAAAATTATCCTACGCGCATTATAAAGACTGACGTCATGGCTCATGACCTTGCCAGCGGATAGAATTTTCTCCGCCTCCTTTGGAGCCGATTGTCCACTTTTGGTCCATTGTTTTAACTGCTACTTTATCTCAGGTGTAAAGAAATGGACCCATATTTCATCCATGGTTATGACTCGGCTTTATTAATGTGGAACATCGCCAAACCCTTCCATTGTAAGCAAACGCGGTACCCATTTTGGGCACAGCTTTCCCATGTCCAAATTTTCAGTCAAGAGCACTGTTTGATATTCCCCCACAACGGCCTCATTTATACTCTGCCACCCGATATTTTATTAGTGTAAACGAAGGAGCAGACTCCTACAGAGTCGAATCTAGCTCGACTTTGATATTGGTACTGATACCTTTCACATAACGATGACCAATTTTTTCCATGTTTGCAAATTTACTGGTTGTCAAACAAATATACTACATTTATACCCTTTGTTGACCAGGCTTATAATCTCCATTTTTTTGTAAGAATTTTTTAGCTGATGATATTTTAAGATGGAAAACTCATATTTAGATTTTTCAATGACTCCTAGGGACGAAATTTGAAGGTCACACTCCAAAGTACCGTTAAGCTACAACTAAAGTAAAAAAAAAGAAAATTTTTATTTAATTTTTATATTTTTGGCTTTCGAATACATAAAGCTTTTAAAACATTTAAAGATCGAAACTGTAAAAATACCAATTTAGTTTATTCACACCGATGCGACATCGACCAAAATAACTTTCTTCAAAGTCTAATATGCTGGCAGAAAAACCGTTATATCTGTGGCTTAACTAAGTTAAACATACATAAGGAACACATTTGCTTGAGGTAATACAGTACTTAAAAGTCTTGTGTGGTTTTATGTCTAAATTTGTTCCTATACGGATTTTATTTAAAGTTGAACATACTGGTACTTGTTAGAACCGTCGGTCAACAAAGGGTTAAGCTTAAGCTTTATAAAGTTTCGCCTTTCGACCAACAAACCGCCATCTATACATCAGGTCGGGTACTTCTGGTACTCTCGTAGTCACTAAAGCTGCAAATACATTATACAATTCTTGTACAACGGTTGTATGCAATTTGGGGTTGCATGCGACAATTGTATCGTGAGTTAGATAGCTTACGACGGTTGTACCGATATCGCACGGTCGGTCATACGCTTAGAATCGAAAACCTGCGGTTGCATGCGACCGATTGTATGGAAATCGTATGGTGCGTGTGCTGCGTACAACCGTTGTACAACCGTGGTATAAATTTAATTTACGTTTGTGACTTTGTCGGTGAATGTGTATGGGATGTCCACAGCAATGAGTAGAGTAACAATTATGTTAACGAGAAGATGTATGGGAAAAATTAAAGGAAAAGTGTTTGGAGCTGATCCCGGCTGTTGATAAATTAAAATATAATATTTTTACATAGTGAACAATTTTTTTTTTTTTTGACATAATCACTCAACGACAGCTGAAGAATGAATGAAACAAAATTATGGTTGTATGGAAATCGCACGCAAATTGTATAGTGTGTGTGCTACATACATCGGTTGTGCCGATATCGGTACAACTCGCGGTTGTACAACAATTGTATCGTGTATTTGCTGCTTAAGTAGCCCAAGCTCCAGTCTTCAATTTGGCTGTAAAGCATGAGTAAGCTTTTGTCCGAGACACTACATCGAACTAAATCTTTTTTTTTCCTGCTTTGCTAAAGGAATACCTCAACTTTCTATGGCCAGCATTGGTCATGAATGCCCTCTAATGCGTCTAAGAAAGCCATGTTTAGTATTAACTTCTCTGTAATGATAGAGAGTACACCTTACGTACTTAATATGTGAAAGAATTAATACAATTCAATCTTTTATCATAGTAAAATTCAGAAGTGCAACGGGAACGAGACTATAGTGGCTCAGATGGGATAAAAACGTAGCGATAACTTACAACATCAAGGTAAAAATCCTTGGCTACGTAGACCTAGCTTTTTTTATAATTATCACGTGCGGCTGCGGGGATATGATGGGATATCCCGAACTCGGTATTTCGCCTATCAACAATGGAATGCACGATCCAACTACCATTTAAACATCTTCCAATCACAATACCGAGCTGCGTTAAGCAAAGGAGATGGGGCACCTTTGGGCCAAGGGCGTACATCAATGAAATTGGTATCAAAATAAAGCTGAGCTTCAGTACATTAAAACTGTGAAGTTTTATGAAAATCGTATATGGGATTTTTGTGTGTGAAACTCGTATTGCGGATAGATCTTCTGATAATTTTTGTTCGTTTATATGCATATAAAATCACAATAATCATAAGAACCGTAAAACGCACATAGCTACATGTATTTAGTATCAAATGAAAGGTGCTTCTACTATTTTTCTTTTGACCTAAAAATAATGGGTATAAAGTTTTCATTTTTACAATAATCAATTAATCTCTGGACTTTAAAAGTAAAGAATTTTTTTTAAAATCACTGATTTCTGAATACCAATTTCATTAATGTACGCTCTTAGCCCAAGTTTCATATAATTTTGCCCCATCTCCTTTTCCTTATTGCAATGATCTCCACACATGAGATAGGATTTTTCTCATTTCACTCGGCAATCGAGTGAACACTGTGGTTAAGTAGGTGTCGCTGATGGTTACGAACTATCTTTTCATGAAGCTCGTTTTACACACAAAAGTTTCTTTTAGATGTTTCTTATTATTCATTGTTTGCGCGATGAATTTCTTCAGCTGTACCACGATCTTACAGCCAGTGTTATGCCTTCAAAATTGGGTTTTCGACCTTAACTTCTTCGACATCTGGATTTGAACCGTGAACCTTGAGCGTCACGAGCTACGACTGCTACGCCACAGCCACCCATTATAACTCAAGTGCAGAAATCCGGGGAACAAGCGAATCTCTGTTTCCTTAAGGTCCAAAGAAGGCAAAGCCGTCCCACAAGCAACTAAGGAGACTATTGCAAAAGTCTCTCACCCTTTTAGCCCTTCTTCATGGTTCATTGACGTTGACGTAGTATGATGATGGTTAGCATCTTTTGCGAAAGGTTATACCTGTATGAAATTAGTCATGTCCTACATTAGCATCTGACTCTACCATGAGATCCGAAAGAAAAAAGTCGCGTAGCTATTAGGGCTGTCAGGGTCGTGAATTAATTTCAAACAGTTTCTGAGCACCGTGGGCACCGTAGTGCAAGTGGTTAGTGCGTCGGACTACTGAGCCAGCGGTCTTGGGTTCGAATCCCGCCACAAACACCTAAAAGTTTTTCACAGTGCCCACCTCTTTCGAATGTCTGACAAGCATCAAAGAGTATCATTTGTCACGATTGAGCTTCTCAACTCGCCGTTCGGAGTCGGCAAAAAACTGTAGGTCCCTTCCATTCGTGCAAAAATATAACACGCACACACAAATGGTTGCGAGAAGCAGGCCCAGGTTCACCTCGAGCTGTAGCGCCAACTAAGTAAGTAAGTTTCTGAGCACAACGACCAATATTCTTGATTCTTAAGGCTTATACATTAAATTACGATAGCAAGACAGTTAACTACTCAAAGACTTTCGCGATGATTCCGAGTCAAACTATGGAGTCAACGAACGCCGTATTCTAATCCTTGTGTCGCGAATTAAATATATTACTCCCCGTTGAATGACGAAAATGAAACTAACGAAGCCATGCAAAAAAAATGACGAAGCAAATACCATTAACCCACTACGAGTACAAAAGTAGAACGTACCTCCCCTTCAAAACCAGCCTTAATGCAGCTGCCACATCTCGTTAGAAAAAACATGCTTGCTTGTTACTTACTCTGTTTCCTTATTTTAAATTGCTCACCAGTCACAATCCATGACCTTTCTCCATAGTTAACCTGGTATTGCCCCCACTTCCGATTAAGCCGTGACTTAAACACACACTCCTCTCCAGCCTAAAGGACACTGAACTTACTTTCTACAAATAAGAAAAAAACTAAAATCCTTCCTCTGCACATCCCTTTTGTTTCTATAGTCCATTCGAATTCATCTGTGTGTTCATTATTCTTTTGTGTATGCACTCTCGTTAAAATTTTGCGCTCAAAAATCAGGTACGAGTGTGTAACGAGAGAACCACCCCACCCCGCCGTAACAGCGTCTGTTTGTATGTACCAATGTATTGTCTCATCGTATTCATTCCGTTTGAATTATCCAAAAATTTTCCAAATGGTGTAGCACTTCCATACGCCTCCTTTCATTCATTCGAAACTCAGTCCACTACAAAGCCGCCACCAGCGACACCACCCACAGGAAGCAGGAACAAAAATATTACTGTTTCACATACAACACTGGCTCTTCTCCTACAAGCCCCCATCATGAATAAATGAGAGGGCTATACACAAAAAAAAAAAAAAAAAAAACATAAACACAAGCTCCATCGACGCCTCGGAAGAATAGCAAACGTTATTCCACTTCAACATGTTGCCACCATCCGCCCCTAGCCGCCCCTAGCCGCCCCCAACTACGTAACCCACCTGACTTTCACATTTTATGCCTCCGCCACTCCACTTAACCTGGAGAGTGTAAGGAAACATAGTAACACGCCCGGACTTTACCCACCAGATAGACAGATAGACAGACAATGGATGGTGCGGAATAAAACACCACCCGATGGGTGGTGGGTGCAGGATGATGGTTTGCTTTTTAACTAGGGGTGCGATGTAATTTATAACTTTTTCCCAAAGTATTACTTCTGCAAAATACTATACTTTGCCATTATTTCGAACAGCAGCACCAGTGTATCTAACAATATGCAGATACAAAACGAGGGTTGTTGGGCTGGGGTGGGTTTTACACAGGTAAAAAAGTACACAACACCACTTGGGCCAACTTGTGCTGGTGCAAAAAGTTTTTTTTTTGTTTTCTGTGTCGTTGACGATGTCAAAACATGAAGATATGAAATGCTAAATAATGTAACACAAGGAGGATAGAGGAGATGTTACGCATCCTACCCAATCGATGGGAGTTGTTGGGTGGTGGTGGCTAATAAATTTCCTCTAAAATTTGAAAAGTTTCAAACGAGCACCAGAACGTCACACCCCCCCTCCATCCCAACACATAGAGTAGAACTTTATTTCGGCATTGGACAGGAACAGACTTAAGTAAACATCAACAGACGTTGCGTTAGATTAAAATTTGTTTTCCACTGCCGGTTGAACCCGAGAATCCAACCAAACCCCCCATAGTCAGAGTATGCGAGATTTTATGTTTCAAATGAACACAATGACACATAATAAGAAGGTGTGTGCGGTTGTGTTCGAATGTGGTTGCATAAATTAAGGTCAAAATACATACACACACTCTCGTACAAGGATCCGCTTTGGGTGGTAGGTATGGTGTCCAGATATACTCGTAGCTGGAATTCAAATGTAATTTATAAAACGCAAATTATACACCAACTTGTGGTTCGAAGTTTGTGTGTTAGGACGAGTATTTGTGTAATTTGTTTTTATTGTATTTCGGTTCCGGTTGTATTTGGAGTTCGAAAGTTGCCTTGCATCTACTTTTTTGTCTTTGGAATATCCGGTTCATTGGCGATTTGAGTGATTTATTTGAAATGAATTTAAAGATAGTCGTGAAGATGTCGAAACTTTGACAGCAGCATTTTCATTCTCAATCTTAATCTCGATAAATAATTGATTTTCTTAACCTTTTTATCTATACCTACTCTTGGAAGGAGCACAATAACTCGTAACTCTTTTGCTTTATTGCTTTGATTTTCATTTTTCATTTTTGCGATGGCATATCACAGAAAATCAAAGGGTTTTTAGCACTGACTACATATATGTATATATTGTGTTTCTACCTTTTTCGAAGAAATATTGCGAAAATCACAAACGTTGTTCAGTGGATTGAGAAAGATCAAATAACAGGCTAGCTACCAGCCACTACTCTTAACTGGATGACCCTTGTCAGGTGTGTACTGAACCGTTAACAGTTGATTTTGATGGTTAGAGTGAGGTTTTTTGCAATAAATATAGACTACGTATACAAAAGGGTTATCTGAAGTTCGTAATTAAATATAATCAGTTAAGGGTTATTTATTATTATTTTAAGCATTTTTTTTTTAAATAAAAACAAATCCGGCCGGTGCGGGGCAGACTTGCGCTCGAAGGTGTTTTTTGATAATACAGTAGAAATCGGTTATAACAATATCGAAGGGACCTCAGAATTTCATCGTTATATCCGGTACAATACATTTTTACGCCACTTTCAATTATTGAAATAATATCATATTGTCGGGCAAAGGAAAATGATTTTCATTTATGTTTATATTGTCATCATATTAAGAACAATCTCCAAGCACCATTTGTTTCAAAAAAAATCAACAATTACAGAACGATATATGGAATTAAAACAGCGCATTTGATGAAATTTAACAATTGCCTACATACATAGATGTACATACATACATAATGTAGCTACATATTTATAAAACAGGTTGGAAATGACGAACAGTATTTGTATAAGAACACTATTTTTTGCCATTGTTATAAACAGTTTTCCGACTTAAATCTGATACATTTTCATCGTTATAAAAGGTTTCATCGTTATATCCGGCATCCCGGCATCGTTGTAACCGATTGCAAATTACATTGAGTTAAACGGAGCTTAGCCTGGTCTTTGAAAATATATCGTTATATCCGGTTCATCGCTATATCAGGTATTGTTATAACCGATTTCTACTGTATACACTGGGGAAGAAGCATATGTTGTGGGAAAATATAACTTCAACCTTTCCACAATTCCAATTTGTTTGATGTTCAATGACATCTATCGGAATCGGAAGTGTCCAGTAAATTTTATTTTTTTTTGTATATAGCTTTTATATATTTTTATTAGAAATATTGTTAGCACAAACCAAGCAAATAACTGGAGCACATGTACAATGCGGGTGCATACAGGATTAAAACTATTTTGGCAACGCTTTCGAAAATGTCTCTTTATTCGGTTATCATTATAGTACTTCTTGCAAATACCTTGCAAAGGAAGGGTGCTATCTCGTTTTTCAATTTATTGTGGAAGCCAAATGGAAGTACTTGCGCTCTCCGTGGCTGTTGTAATAAAAAAGTATCACGTTGTCAGCGTATCTCTCGTCTTCCGTTACCTCTTCCGAATGCCTGACAAGCATTCAAGAGTATCATTTGTCATTTAAAGCTTCCCAACTCGCCGTTCGGAGACGGCAGACAACTGTAGGTCCCTTCCATTCGTGCAAAAATATAACACGCACACACAAATGATTGCGGGAAGCTAGGCTTGGTTCTACCTAGGACTGCTGAAGCCAAATATTTATTTATTTTTTTGTCAGCGTATCTAAGCTCCGAACTTGAATCAATTGCAGGCATAGATCTCTGGCCAGTTCTTGCAAGTAAAGTTTGCGACAATCTCTTCGAGTATTTTATAGATTACAAGCCGTAACCCGTACCCAGTGCGCTTCGCTCCACCTATCTTCTTAAAATTTGCCTTCGCACATAGTTATTCGGGAATGATAGAAAGCAAGTACATACATAGTAGGAAGCAATCACTGCTGTTCTATTTTTCAACTTCAATTTCCACTTTTTTTTATTTGTCTGTCTATCTATCTATCTATCTATCTGTCTGTCTGTCTATCTATCTATCTATCTATCTGTCTGTCTGTCTATCTGTCTGTTGTCTTTCTGTCTGTCTGTCTATCTATCTATCTGTCTGTCTGTCTGTTTGTCTGTCTGTCTATCTGTTGTCTTTCCGTCTGTCTGATTGTCTGTCTGTCTGTCTGTCTTCCTGTCTGTCTGTCTGTGCCTATACATATTAATTGACCCAAATGATTCACATTTTACTTGAAATTACGAAATTTTGTATAACAGGTACCAAAACCACCGGTTGTTGAGTAACTGCACTGATGCTATGTTGTTTTCTATGTTAAGGAAAAGTACTATAAAAATGTTTCCAAATCGGTGGGATAGTTTCCGAGTCTATAAAAGACAAACATACATACATACATTCATTTTTATTTACATATGTACATAGATCTAATAACTTGACTCAAGCGCCACCTATCGGGTCCAGATTTTATAATTTTCTCTTTTGGCACTGAACCAACAGCATATTATGAATATGAGCGATTTTCGTCCATAAATTTAGAAGTTGTTAATAGGTTTGTATGATTTCAGCCCCAGCGCGCACTAGGGCACACTGAAACCGCACTGATGTGTTCGATGTCAGTCAGTTCTACACTGAAAATGCTGCCCTGTGTTTTATATCGACACTGGTTCTGCGCTGTATTCGCCCTGGGTATTTTTTCAGTGCAAGAAAAAAGGGCTGTCAAACATTTTATTCATTTATTTTTTTCATATCACAAACTGTTTTTGGTTGTTTTCTTGAATTGAAGAAAAGAAATTACATATTTCAAAAAAGTAAATATTTATAAAACTAATTAAAATCTTAATATGAACATGATTTAGATTTGAATTTTAGTTCGAAAATGGAAAATATTAGAATGACAGTGGTCAGGGCAAGCTATTTGCGTTCGATGAAATGAGGGTTGCACTGGGGTTTTTGACAACCATGAAAATATACTGACAGTAGTCAGTGCGCCCTGGGGCTGGCGACATCATACAAACCTAATAACTTGACTCCAGCGTCACCTAGCGATATGAAATATACTTTATGGCCTATTCTCATACCTACCAAATACATATACACAAAAAAATTCATAAAAATCGGTCGAGTTGTTTGGGAGAAGTGCGACCACAAACACCGTAACACGAGATTTTTATATATCAGAATGATCGATATAAATGACATACCGCTTAGCAGGCAGCATTAATTACTTTACTTATATGACCCTAAAGTTCGGTGTGCGCAACCTTTTGTGTATGCGTGTTATATATTTGCAGGAATGGAAGGGACCTTCAGTTTTGTGCCGACCCCGAACGGCAAGTTGAGAAGCTGATTGACAAATGATACTCTTTGAATGCTTGTCAGACATTCGAAAGAGGTGGCACCGTGAAAAAAACTTTTAGGTATTCGCTGGCATTGAACCGGCTTTGTTAACAAAGAAAATTGCCGCTACGAGGAATGGTATAGCATCTCATCGACAAATGGGCGATGGCGGAATACCTGAGAAGATGATCAACTGTGAGACTTCATAGACAGGCTAAAATTTTATAAAATTTGGCAACTTCCTCTACTCAGGTCAAAGTTCTATGCATTAGCTCACTCATTTACATAGTTGACTTAGACTTGGGAGACAATAGACGATGTTTACAAACGCAACTATTACTTTTCTAGTTTACACTGGATGGCGCATAATCAGTCAAATAAATGGAAAGATTCGTATAAATATATGTTGTGAGATTAAGTGGCAACGAAAAGCTGATATTTTAGTCATAGACATAGTCACCTGTGTAAACCAAACCATTTTCTCCACTGAAAACCACATCGAGGGAAGGAAGTCAGCTGATAACTCCATATTTTAGAACAAGCTATTACAACCAGACTGACTGGCAACCGTCCTATCTTCCCTGTACTGAAAATAAAAAATATTTGCAAGAAATGATGACCGAATAGGAATAGAAATTGTCGAAAGCGTTGCCAAAATGGTTTTAATCCTGTTTGCATATCTCATACTACACCTGCTCCGGTTATTTGCTTGGGTTGATCGGATATCTTCGCAATCAACTGTCAAACTCAAAGATAAGAAGGAAGATTAGCCTTCACCACAGATACTTTGTACACCTTTCTCTATTTTCTTTTTTATATCAAGTTACCTCTTGTTTAGTTTTCTTTATACTCCTGCAACACTCTGAACTATCAAGCTGTCAATTTCTAATAACTGGGGCTTGTAACTTTCCACTTTCCAGTGGAATAACTTTCCATTTATTAAAATGTAATCGATGAAAATGGGGTGACAGGGTGAAGAGGGTTAGAAGCTGATTTATGAAGCTTCTGTGTTTCTTCTAGGACTCAAATTCCTGATGTATTCCCCATTTCCACTTGCAAATCGTCTTGGTTTATGGTCGGTCGGAAGATCACCCTAATGAATGCAAGGTACAGTTAGATTTTGCAGACATTTTAGAGACTGCATGAACAACTGGAAAATGTTACTGACTACCTCAGTAAGGATGAGTTACAGATGTGTTAACCTTTCATGATATACTCGTTCATATAGGAATCTGAATGCACTTGAGATGATACACCACAAGGTGGAGTCTTATCTCCCACACATTTTCTTTCAACCTCCAGTGGCCTATTTCACCAACTTACAAATTGTAATTTACAAGCACTTTTTCAACAAATTTGTAGAAAAATCGATTTATTCTGTTTCACAAAATATTTGTGCTACAAAATTGTAATTGTAGTTTACAAAGGGTAATTTGTAGAAATTTCATTATTTCCGTTTCACCAAAAGTTAATTTTCTTTGTTGCTGACAAGTACAAAATTGTTAAAATTCATATTTTTTTGTAAGTTTCACGAAATCAAGAAATTTTACAAATTTGTTCAGTTGCTGAAAATTTCTTACAATAGAAAGATCGTGTGTCGATTTAATAACAATTTGTATTTTTCGACAAAAAATCGCATTTCAAACCTAAAATATCCTTACGCCGAGGGCATAGTAGCACCGATAGTGATATAAGTGAAGATTTTGTGCTAGTCCAAGGAAAATACATATATCGTCCGCTAATTAACTATGAAATGGCAGATTCTTTCGTTTCGGTTAAAACGAGTTAAGGCAGAGGAAATAATAAGACAAATTGGACCTAGGATTGCAAATGAGTCTGAAAAAATCTTTTCACTGACACCGACACAGTAATTTTTTTTCTTATCATTAAACCGGTGGTAAAAATGTTGTTCTGTTTATTCATATTTGTCCTTGATGTTATCAGTTAGTGTGAACCCACACTGAATAGAACAAAACTGTGTTAGATACACATAAATTTCAATGCGAGTACCCCCATTGAATAATGCAAAACAGTCAAGTAAGGCATAGACACGAGAAGTCATTTTAGGCATAAACAGGCGAAAAATACATGAAATCAAATGGGAGCGCCCACATCAACCCAGTCAAACAGACAAAATGATGACTTATCGGAATTAATGTTTTATTCATTCAATTTCTGTAAAGCCAAGTGTAGTGTAGTGTCGAATCGAGATGCGTGAGGGTGAAAAACTATTATTTTTGATTGAAATTCGGGCAGCGATATAGCTATAGGTAATAATTTTAAGTTAAAAGAACATAGTGATACACGTATTATGTATTGACAAATTATGGTCAGAAATTGCTAAGGAAATGCAAACTACAGGTACGTTTTTTCATGATAATTTATTGTATTTAACATTTTTATTATGTACATATGTAAATACATAGTATATTTATTTACTAGCAATATTTATATTGCCATGGAAGTCATGAATTCTCTTCGTATATCAAATGCAATGCTTGTTGGACGATTTGAAACTACTACTACTACAATCAGCTCGACGTGTTGTAATGGAAAGTTCATGTAATTCGTTGTGAAAATCCGTATATTTTCCTTTTTTCATTTCTATAAAATTGTGAAGAACGCAGGCTGTCATTCTTATAATATCCACTTGTCTGGAGATACCAACATAACTTTTTTCAAAACCCTAAATCTTTTTATAATCATACCAAATGCACACCACCAATCTTCTTGCTCTCGATAAACGGTAATTAAAGTATTGAAGTTAAGTGGGCCAAAATCTCATAACTGTTCAAATTAGAACGATTGACATAGCTCTAAACTTGTATTCTTTGCTCTTCAGTATAGAAGAAAACTAATAAATCATGCCTATCAATAACCCACACCAAATGAAGCAAAACAAAAATGTGTTTTTGACGTGCTTTATTTGGTGTGGTTTATTAACAGGTTTTTTCGTGCTGAAACAATCTTTAAAGAACTTACAAATTTGTGAAAAACAGTTGTTGTTTACAACTTCGCAGAGTAAATGGTGAAACGGTTTTTTTTTGTATTTGTAAATAACAAATACAATTTCCCTTACATTTTTTCTCTTTTTAACAAATTTGTTGGAATTAAGTTTGTAGTTTGTGAAACAGAAAATCAGTAAACAAATTTGTAAATGTAATCAACAAATACAAATTTGTAATTGTACTTGTAATTTGGTGAAATAGGCCACAGGTCTTACTTGAATCCTTCGGTATGAGAATTAACCTGTTTATATTTAACTTTAGCTTTCTACAACTGTTTATCGTTCTCAGCCTCCAACAGTTTTTTTATGTCCTTAGATCCTCTTTGAAAAAAAGGATCCCTGCGCTCGATATAAAAGTAAAAAAGTGTTTATTCAATTTTTTTTTATTACTTTTCTCGTAATGCTGCTTCGCATTACGCTCGTCTGGCGTTTACTTGGCTTCATGCTCATTCACTACTCTTCAATTTCTTCACATTAAGCAAATTCCCATAAAGCCTACTATTCAGCGTTATTGCTAAAAAGGATATCCTCTCAGTGAATAACATCACACGGTCATAACCGTAAAAGGGTTGCTTTTGGGAATCTCTTTCGTTTTCTTGCAGAATGGATATCGATGTGGGTGCGATGTTAAAATAGACTTCTACCGCAATTTCAGGATTTCGTCCTGCCAGCAGAACTCCTCTACATACGCGCATCACCACCAGTGTTTCGCTGGTGTGTCAATTCAATTTTAAGGAATATGCCTCGAACGTGAATCCTTCGGTGCTTTACCCTCTAATCAATTATGTAAAACAGGCTCGAAGGATAGAATACTCTTTTTTTTACCAACATAAAGGATATTTTTATTTTTTTGTTTGTTTGCAAATTGTCGTCATTGGATGGGAGGGGGGAGGGGGGAGGAGGAGTAGTTGCAAAAGAGAAAAAGGAAATATTTTAAGAATTGTTAATAAGGTCGCAGGCAGAAAAAAAAGTGTGGAAGTAAGGTCTCGTCCTTTGATACATAGAATTGGGTGCCTTTGTTTTTTCTCACTTTCACCTTCGTTTGCGTGCAGTCATAAAACTCGCAGACGAAGGAATAGGTTAGGTACTTTTACCTTAGTTTTTTTTTTTGTTGTTTTTGTTTTCCTGTGCGTGTTGTATCCTTGAACGTGCGCTCAACAGTAAGTCACTGAACAAAGGATCTCTTCAATCCATTCCGATACATTATTAAATTTAGTCCTTGCTGTCGCAGCACACTAAATCCCATTCATTCGTTTTGGCCTTTCATTTCGGTGAAGTGCGGTAGCGGTAGCGGTGGCGGTGGCCGTGGAGTATGAGTATGAGTAAAAGCAGGCAAGGACTTTTCCAGGGATTGGATAATTTAAAACTTTTCTTTCTTGTTTCCATTATGAATGTATGTATGTGTGTGAATTGTTTTTGCTTGGTTTATTTCTCTATAAAATATTAATGGACCGTCGGCTGTGTTAGGGGGGTGTACATTCAAGGAATCATGGGGATGTATGTACGGTATATGCACTCAGTTATTGCCATTAAAAGATGTGTAACTGTACATGCATACATGTGTATGTATAAAGGAAGAAATTATGTACAACCCCTCCGATAAAAGGGTGTGAATTTCCCCTGTTATCACAGCCTGGGATACATCCAGAATGCGTGTAGGTAGGGTATATGGGAGCATCATAAAGGACGAAGACAAAAAGGAAGAGTGCTTCGCGTTTATCGATTTTTCTTTTACATATATATTTTTGCCGTAACGCTATTGTACTCTTATACGAAGCGGGGCTATGTGGTTATTTTCCTCGTTATACTTACTCTTCACGGAGTGTCCTGTGTACACAGGTTACATTTTGTTGACTGTCTATCTCGTTGAGAAGGACCCACAAGAAAAGAGTGGAGGTATGTTACTTTAAGACACGTCCAGTGAGGTTGTTGGCTTGGTAGATAAGTCTGAGAGTAGAGGGTGTGCGCTTATCTATCCACAAAATACAAAGAATATCTGCTTTTGATGTCCATCTTCATAGGTTCCAGCTATCGAAGGTTGATTTCCCTTTTATCATTAATTAAGCTACAAAGAGATGGGACAATCGATTAGCGACAAACAATTCCTTTGTTCTGAAAAAAGATTGTTTTATGTTTTAAGGTCCCTCCTTTGTTGTTAGACTATTATTCTTTGTTTTTGGGATATCCCTAGAGCTCAGACGCGTATCTGTTGATCGAGATCAAGAAAGCTTCCTCAATTCACTTAGCAATATAACATATGAAACTACTTTGTACAAAATAAGTATGTATATTGTGTCGAAGAGTCTAGAGCTAGCTAGAAAAGATACAAAACAGGGGAATCCAAACATAAAAAGCGGACCCCATGCACCAATAGAAACATTACCTTAGGCAGAAAATCTTCACGTAAGCTCTGCAATGAAGTATGGCGTAACCTTGATATGTGTAGTCACGCTAAACCGACTTGGACGCAGCTAAATGGGCGCGAGACTTACAGCTTGCTTAAAACCAGGAGAGCACATATCGGCACCCTCACTGGGGTATTGACAGGTTACTGTGCAATGTGCAATAGACAGACAAACCAGGAGATTCGGAATCCTCGCTAATTATTTCTGACGCAGCTGCATGGACGAGGAGGAAGAAGGATCCCACTTTCATCTCCTGTGCAGCTGACGGTACTTAATATTTATAAATATGTGTATCTACTAGATATTTCCTCAACGGATACCTTTCTTGGTTAGATGAGGTACCCGTAGATGACTGTCCCGTCACTTTGAGTATCCACTTATTTTGACCAGTAGTTGAGTCTATTATGCCTATTTAGGACTACTTGGTGACCTAAGAGTGAAGTGCTAATTTAAAACAAACTAAACAGACAGTGTTATAAATTTGAGAATATTTTTCAGATTAATTTTTCGTAGGTCTTCGAGCTATGTCGAAGATGTAACTGCCAATTGCCAATCTTTTTTCGGTGGGAGCCAGACTTGCGTTGGCCTTTTTTTGGTTGTCCGTAGAGTCTAAATAGACTCAATAAGCTGATGTCCTGACTGTATACTGTGCCAAATGCAATAATCAAAGAAATACAAAGAATCTCACCAACTCATCTCGGGGCTACAGACAAAAAGAACTAAACAAAGAAGACCTTCGAAGTCTAGTGGGTTATTTAATAGAAACTATGAAACTACTAACCTTAAAAAAGATGGAACTGTTTGAGGACGATTCCTGTCTATTTCTCTGGTGAAAATGACGAAATGCCAAAACATAATATACAAGCATGTGACGTTATAATTGGTCTATCAAGAGCCTTAAGCTACGAAAGAAAAAGTTACACCTAGCCTCGGTAAGCATAAGCAAATTACGAGTATGTACATTATGTATCTTACTTGTTCAACAAGCGTCATAAACAAGTGGCTTGACATTTCCTTATTAATGTCAAAAAGAATCAAGTTAAGTATATAGCTAAAGTGCGTATGAAGCTTGTGATCTCAGAGCTTGTAAACTTGGTTTCAACTTGCAAAACTCTCTTAAATAGGCTACACACTCTTAAATTGTCTAAGGTCCCTTTTAAAACTGATTGTCACCTAGGATGAGTTCTGTCAACATTCAGACACTTTTGTTAAGTGATTCCTAGGTTATGGTATGTTAGCAGGCAGATGAGAATGGTTACATCTTTATTACAATTAGGTCCATGTGCACCCATTGTGATACCCATAGTGTATTCCCACTCGTGGTATTACCTAACCATCCGGACGTAATTGCGAAGAGGGTTAGGGCAGTAATAGAGGAAATGGGCTGTGTCCTCATGAGCCTTTTCTTCACCGCATCCCCTGCATATGTATGTCATCATCATTCAGGCGTAGTTTTGTCATGTGATTTCTTAACATGTGGCCAGCATTTACAGCGATTTCGGGTCTTCTTGTAGGAGTTTTCTTGTTCTTGTTTTGTCGTATTCTGCCTACAGTCTTCTTGATACTTCGCAGGTAGTTAGTGATTTCCACCTGGTACTTGCCTCAAATAATGATTTTTGTTCAATTTTGGCCGGTTACAGGGTGTATGTTTATCCATACCATCTGCTTGCTCTCTGTCTAAGGCTGAGCCCTTTCTGACCTAATTGATTCTTACTTTGCACCTCCTTTTCTCTAGCTGCCGCTGTACAGATATGTATGTATATAGGTTAGGTGCCTATACATACAGTGACTCGCAGTGAAAATGGCCCACCCCAAACTAAATACATTTTCTGAGAAAAATTCTAGGAAATCCATCGAAATTAATAGCGAAAATGGTCAACTTTAATTGACTGCTATATTCTTGTTTCAAAAGCAACGACAATTTTAAACATTTAATAATAAAAGCAACGAAATAAGAGGAAATGAGGGAGAAAAGAACGAAATTCATCTCACAGTGAAAATGGCCCAGATAGCAAAAGCTTCTCAAATAACAGTTTTTTTTTTTGTTAACTTTTAGAACTGTAATTTTTCTTATCTCCGTATTACTATTCCACATTAGAACGCAAGTGCCAGAAGTCGTTGACGCCCATGTAATTTATTCGTTTAGTTAACTTTTGCAAAATGCGACCTCATAGAGTTACAAAAATCCAATAGAGCTACGAAAATGAATTATTAAGCATTTTATGAGTGGAAAACGCCAGAGAGAAATCTCTAAAATTGTAGAAATAGTTCGAGAAACAATAAAAAAATATTATTTGAATGTCCAGAAACGATAATTGAGTTATAAACAAGCCAAAGACAGCCCCAAGAAGATGTTTTCTAATCATGATGAACGTTGGATTGTCAACTAATCCGAAGAAAAACCAATGCTGAGCGCACCAAAACTAAGAGATATGGTGGAAAAGCATTTAAAGATTAATTGCAATGCTGAAACTGTTCGGACATATCTAGGTAGATCTGGATCAAATGGTAGAATTGCAAGGAAGAAGACATTCATTAGCCAGACGAACAAAAGGGTTCAATTGGAGTTCGCTCAAAACCACATAATGAAAGATTTTTTATTTTGGAAAAGCGTTTTAACTACGGATGAGAACAAACATAACCATTTTGGATCAGATGGAAGGGTAGACGTTTGGAGAAAGCCGAATAAAGAGATGAATCCTAAGCATATGCGTCCCACAGTTAAGTCGACAGTGGTCATCCTATGGTCTGGGGTGGAGGATCAGCATCTTGGGCTGGTAGCTAACATTTTATTGAAGAGAATATGGATTAATATCAATATTTAGATATTTGCAAAACAATTTAAAACAATATCCTGAAAATTAAAGATAGATTGATGGAATTAAAGATACTTTTCAGCTCAATCAAGACAATGATCTGAAGCACCCGGCTGGAAGTATTAGGGACTAGATGTCGTACCTTTGTCTAAGAGTGATCAAGCTCTACCGCAATTACCGTATTTTATTATAATTGAACATTTATGGCAAAAAATTGGAAATTGAAATTCGAAAACATGAAATTTTCGATGAAAATTACCTTAAGAGAGTGTCATTGGAGGAATGGTAAAAATTAGTCCCGACTATACCAACAAACTTGTAGAACTAGTTCCAAATCGTCTTAAATCAGTTACAAAACAAATAGTTTGCCCAAAACCGTACTAAATATTAAAATATTTACGCTTTTTTGACAAGTTTTAGAACTTAAATATTACTTGGCCATTTTCACTGTGAGATGAAATTTGATTTCTTATTTGTTTTTTCATATTATTTTGATGTATTTGTAATTGAATGTTTAAAGTGTTTGGTGTTATGAAAGAAGAATATAAAAGTCAATTGAACCTGAATATTTTCAATTTTTATTTTTCTTGAGTTCGTGGAATTTTTCGATGAAGATAATGTTGGTTCGAGGTGGGCCATTTTCACTATGAGCCACTGTACATACACACATACATATGTGCAGTGAAGATATCCCTTCGAACCTTTATAACCCACTAATGACCCCTAGGTAATATGTATGTATGGTATGTCGTCCTCCTATTTCATGGAATTTTATTTTGACTAATGAATTTCTCTATTCAAAATAGTAGAGGGCTCCACCAACCCTTTTATCAGTTTGCACTTTTAAAACACATTTTAAGGATCCATCCTAAGTTACAAATGAAAAAAACAAAGAAGCATTCTTCTACACAAAAATATCCTGTCAACCACTTCACACATCTAAAGAGCAGCAGTTAAAAAAAAAACCTTCAAATAACATTTTTTATACCCTGACAAGTGTCCTTCGTCAGTCACTCATTCCCATTCTCATATGTGTGAATTTAAACCAAGTAACAGGAGTAATGCCCTGTTCCTTCAATCGAGTACTAACCAGGAAACCACTTATCGTTCAAAACCGTTTCACCTCGAATAAATAACGAACGAACAAATGGAAAACGAAAAATCCCTCCCTCTTTCCTCCGGATTTATGACCGAAGGATTTACGTTGAAAAACAATAACAAAAATTTGCCAACTGAAACGGTATATTTATGGTTTTTGCATGTCAATTGACAGTAAGACGATGTTCCTACCCACACACGTCACATAGTATGAATACAACCGACGATTGTTATGTCATTTAGTAAATGAACAAACGAATGAGTGAGTGAGTGAGTGAGTAAACGACGAGTACCTACATTCATTTTGGTGGTTGTTATGTCACTTCAAATGGGGAGAAGATGACTCGCGTCGTTACTTGATGAATCCTGATTTGCAGGTGTGTGTATGTGTGGTACCAATAGAATGATGGTGCAGAATAATGCAGTCACGATATCATAACTCTTTAGTAGGTTACCTTATGAGTACTCGTATGTAACGTATGATTTGTGTATAACTTCTTAATTGATAACGGGTAAGATATACGATAAAAGGGGTGAAAGGACTAATAGCTTATGTTACCGTTAGATAAAATGGTAATCGTGTATTCACGGTGTAATGGTTTCCATAATACACTAATGATCTTGACATGCTGTTTAACTAATCGAAGAATAATTGGTTACCAAAGGAGTACAAAGGACTTGCAAGATATCCTTTATCTGTATTCAATTCTAGTCATTTATGTAGTTTCGTATTTGAAATAGGTAGGTACTCGTCGTTTGCTTTAAGAATTATGATTTAGAGACTCTTACAGGTTTCTGAATATGAAACCTTTAAGTTCTTGGTAATCTCCTTGAGCTACTGTCCAATTGTTAACTCAAAACCATTTTTAGGTACAATTTGAGTTGGTCGTAGAATTAGAAACGAAAATAAAAAAAATTTAAATTTAAATTAATATTTAGTGGATTTATTTATTCAAACAGCAGCCAATCTTTGTTGAAAACTTTCCACTAAAGTGCGGCATCTTAACACTAGAACCGCCGCCGTCCCATTTTTGTCCCACCGACACTTTCAATCACCTCAAACTTCGTTTGTTTTTAATTTAGAATCATTAAACTTCCTGACTTTTACTCAATTGGTATATTTTAATAATTTTTAACACTTTCATCTTTGTAATTATCATAGGTTTTGAAAAAAATATTGATTTACCTAGAACCGCCGCTGGGTCATTTTTGTCCCACCATAATAAAATGAAGAGAATCTATCTATCTGTCGCTAGCGCAAGAGCTTGTGATTCCCCCTTAGAGTTTATTTTTACACCGATTTCAATGATTCTAACACTGATCGAAAGTTCAATTTTGAAAAAGAGCAAAGTTATTACGAAAAAACTTTATTACCAATGCCAACGGGTATAGGGTCTCTACATGCGAGATTTCTCGCACTGGTATACTAGTATTAATTATTATTACATTCGATTTCTCCCAATCAATACAAGAATAGTTTTACTATAAATCACCGTGATATGACTATAAGTTTTAGTTATTGTACCTAATATTCTAATGTATCTAATACAGTCTTATATATTTATAGTTGGCCTCAAGAAAATTTACTTATTTATGTAAAAGTAAGCCCGTACACAATTTTTGGTTTTATTATTCCACGAATTTTACGAATTCCACTTCGCTACTATGTATGTAGAAATCGAAATTAAAATAATCGGGTTTAAGTAAATGACGTTATAATTCAGAGTAAATATAATTCATAGAAAAACAGGAAAAGATTACATTAGAAAATTAATAATATGAGGAAATATAATAATGGTCGGCGCGCACGTCTTCGTCGTTCGTCGTGATTGATTCGCCACTCGTCTTCGACTGCTCTCAAATTCTTCAACTCTTCGTCGTTTTGTCGATTTAGTTAACGGGCACACCAAATCAGCGTTGCCGTTGGGACGCTAAGGTGTCCATTTGGACGCTTTTTAGCAATCGGGACACCTGGACATAATTTTTTGATAATTAGCTAAATTGGACGCTTTTTGAAAATCGTGGACACTTTTGGACGCTTTTCTAATATTTCGATAAAAACCATCAAATTACTTTTTGTACTTCTGCGTTATTTAAGTATTTTCAATCGATAACAATAATTTACAACCACTACCATTAAATTATAGAAGACATGTTATATGTCCACAGAAAATGACAGATAAAAGCATACATATGTTTTTTTTAATGAACTTTCCCAGTAGGGAATCGTTGGCGATTTCAACAGACCTTGCCAAATCACCCCTTACTTCATCAATGAAAATCTTAAAAAATAGGAAAGTCTTCCCCAAATCATGCCTAGGAAGCGAGTTGGTAATGGCTCTTGTTTTAAAATTCCCACCAGTTTTAAAATTTGAGCGTCAATTGTATTACTATTACTACTTCGCTTCTAAGGGAATGACTGTTTTCAGGCCTGAGTTTAGGCATTGCCAATGAAGCGAGGCATTACCGCTCCGCTTCCTATATTATTTTTTCAGATCTTCTTTTCGAAAAGTAGAAATATGTAACTAGCAAGCAAGTCTGATCACGTTAAGTAAGTTTTTTTTTTTGCAAAATAAGCTGAGGGGAAAAATGCAAACACCGATTTTTAGTTAAAGTTTGATTTTTGACGCATAAAAACGTTCGGAGAAAAAAAGAAGTGCTAAGAAAAATTAAATTAAAAAGTGTGGTGAAAGTTAGTTATCTTTGTTTTTTATTTACAATATTTTTTTCTTAAACAGATATATGTAACATATCTACATATTTTTTTATCATATGTAAATATACTATGTCTGAAATATACAAACACAACATATAAACACTTGGATTTATTTATTTGATTTTGTTTAGAACTATGGCTTCCCTAGAAGCAATATACAATAGGAAGGCCTGCTTTCACTCATAACTGGTAGCCGACGAAATAAGTGCTTCCTTGGAAGGGCTATAGGAAGGCCTACTGGAACAACTTCTTGGTAACCCCTGAAAGAAGGCCTGCAAAGAAATCGAGATGGGAAGTACTTGCTCCCTATGACATCGCTATGTTAAAATCATGGCTGAAGTAATAGCAAAAGTCATCGATGCTTAGCTTAGGGAGGCCTGAAAGAATCACTGGGGTAATGCCCAAATTTCCTACTGGGTAGCGCTTTCTTTTATGAATATGTACATGTGTACTATATGTACGAGGGTGGGTCAATTAAGTCCCTGAAAATTCAAGTAAGGAACGCTCTCTTCGGCAAAAGAACATTTTATTTCTCAATATATAACAAGTCTCGTTTTAGTTCTATGCTGATGTCCTTGTTGGCCGACAGGCCCACCTTGGACACCTTCGGCTTCGATTCGCCTGGAGAAATCCACGGTTTCGACTGTTTCTTGGTCTCTGATGTTGTGGTGTTGTGAAGAAGTCACGTTGCGTTTTGTTGACTTTGAGGTAGCAACGCCATCTGTTTTAATTTTTATGGACTTATTGACCCACCCTCATATGTAGTAAAAATTGTATTTTTCATAAATTTTAAAGAAGCTTTTTTTTTTTTATAAATTCAATTATTATCTTATTCGAATTATGTATGTGGACTCTTTTTTTAATTCAGGACACCATTTTGGACACTTTTTAAATTTTACCAGCGGCAACGCTGCATAGAGAGTTTAGAACATAGAATACAGGGTGAGCCTAAACTCCACATGTATTACATGAATATTTGATATCTAAAAAATACTACTATCGTGTCGGTACAGTCAATAAAGCTCGCAGTGAAATACGAGTGTGCGTGAAGACTTCACAAGAAAAATTGTACAAATGTAATTGTATATATCTACTAAAAAAGCCAATTCTTTGAATATTTATCAATCTAAGGCTAATAAAAAGGTCCTAATGTTAAGCACTATAATAAAGCAATAGAAACTGGTTCTTTGAAAAAACGATTGGGAGAGGAATCGGGCAAAAAGTATTTAGAAATAGAAAGACGAGTTTGTAGGTGTTCCTATTGCAGTTCCGGAACATCCCGAGAAACGAGACAAAAACAAATCAGAGTTCATAAATAATAATAAATCTTCTATAAATATATTATTAAAAAGTAATTACAACTTACTTGTATTTCAAATAAAAAAAAAAAATACATAATATTAATGATAACTAGTGCATAGATTTTGTCTTCAGTACTTGCAGAAAAAATATTAATTGTGACGTTTTTTTGTTAATCAAACAATACAGAATATGATTTGAAATCAGTACAAAAACAATAAAAAGCATTTTACTATGTATTTTTATGATGACTTCGTACATTAAACGGCTGATCTTCGCAATAATTCAAGTGGGTCAAATTTGTCCCGCCGGCGGTTTACGGGGGTATAGAACTTCGGCGGTTCTAGTGTTAATGGTGGCCTATTGAACCAGATATCCTTAATGTTTTGGAAAAGCTCATCAACATTTTTGAATTTTTTGGCTTTTAATCCTCTTTCGAAGTCGGCCAAAAGGTTTTCAATTGGGTTTAGGTCGGAACTTTGAGCGGGCCAATCCTAAACATCAGTTTTATTATCCGTAAGCCATTGCTTCACAGTTCGTCAAGTATGCTTATGATCATTTTAGTGTTGGAAAACATAAGTTATTGGCATATTTTCGAAACAATAGCGTTCCATTGTATTTTCTAGTATGCCTCTGAAAAGGTTTTAATCCATTTGACCACTTTTACACACTAACGGACCCACACCGAACCAAGATAATGCACCACAAACCATTATGTTTCCTCCTCCATGCTTTACGGTCTTAAGGGTGTACTTAGGACGCAATTTTTTGTTTGGAGGACGGCTGACATACACTTTACCAACGGATCTAAACAAGATTAACTCGGGTTCGTCGCTCCAAAGCACTTTTTTCCGGAATCCAAATAGTTTTCAGATATGCAATTCCGCAAAATCAAGTCTCTTCTTTATGTTCTTCGTTGACACATGCGGTTTTTTGCGGGTTATGCATCCACGGAGATTATGGTTTAGAAGGCGACGCCTAATGGTCCTAGCTGATAGTTGATGGTGAATTTGAGGTTCAGCAATCTCCCTAATTTTCGTAAAGGTAAGAATAGTATTGGCCTTACTTGTTCGTCAAATTAACCTGTCTTCCTTTGGAGTAGTTTTGCATTCAATCTCCTTGCTTTTGGGGTTTTCAAAACTTCCGATCTTCTTAAAGACTTGTATTGCTCCGAAAACAAGCTTCTTTGAGCAACTAAACCTTTTTGCTATTGACGCTATCGACATCTTTTCATTTTATTAGCTCTGGACTATTAGCTTTCGATTTTCTGGAGTACAAGATTTATTCTTACCAATTTTTTTACTATATATTAATTAATATTAACAAAGCAATCCAAATCAAATAAAGAAACATATTTTACATCAGGAAAAACAAAGTATTTTGTTCAAAGTTTTCAATTTAAAAAATCGTTTCTAACTCTTCGTCTACAGCGAATTGTAAAGATAGCCGAACTTTCTGCAATTGTGCCAGTTTAACAACCACCTGAGCTCATAAAAACATATTAGAAGTAACAGTAATCTTGTAAAAAAAGAACCCATTACTTATATGCGTTGGCGATTATCGTTTCTAATTCTGTGGCCACCACTATATCTACCAGCTGCAGTGACTGAATCGTGTGATTTTGGATGGAACCAACATATTGCAATTGGGAAATCTCCATTGTGGGTGTAGTTACATATTTCTCCTAAAGCTAGATGGCTCATTTCCTAAAATATTGCAGATTAAGAGTCTTGCTTAAGACTCGATCCTTGAAGATTTTTAAAATTCAGTATTGTAGAGACGTAAGACACACAGTAGGGCGGTATCAGCAGTAACATTTATTATTATTATTATTTAATAATAACTTATATTGATACATAAATAAAATTACATTCTCAATAATGAAACAAGTAGAGCCATGGTAGCTACATGGCTTTTGGCTATACCAGCAGTAACATAAAAAGGTTAAGAAACGGATAACTATATGAGTCAGTGTTGGCACCAGTTCTTGGTTCGATGATCTGATACTAAATATGCACTTTAGTTAGTATCAACTACTGCACCGAAATATGTCAGTCAGACCTAACGAGTAACTCCAACTAGCGGTCAACTGCTGAGTAGCAATACGTAGCTCAAGTGGATATGTACATATCTACGTACATGCGTATCCTTGACTAGCTATCGCTTAACTTTTAACTATCATCCACCTTAGAAATTCAGTCGAAAAGTTAGAAACAGAAAACTATATCATCCAAGAGCTTGCCAATATTGATATGCTTATGGGTCGCCCCTTCATATTCCACTGCTGGCTATAAATCATAACTGGAGTTTCTCTGCTACCGCAGTTGAGTTAAAGAGCCACACACCACCCTTTCTCTTTCCAATGCTTAAATTCTGACATTAAGGTATCAACTTCGAAGTTATCAACTGTCTTTCACACATAGTGGCTTCCCGTCGAAGCTTCAAAACTGCCTTACTTTCACAAAGAAGACCCAAGTTCTGAAACAAGAATGGCCACTCGATACACCCTCAGAAAATGTACAAATCTTCAAGAAGCCAGTATGTATCTAAAATTAGCGATCTTGAGCTAAGAGGCAGTATAAATCGTAGAACCTGAAAACTACAGAGACAAAAATACCAGCGCAATAAACCTACTTCCTGCAACGAAGCACAACGAGCCTTTAATATCGCTGGTAAATTAAGTCGACATACTGTTCAAGTTACCAATTTACCGAACAGTCACAGACCATATTTTGACCTTTATTGGTCCGGCACTGCAGCCAAACATCATCAAGTTTTGAGTTTCAAACGTTGGGTTTTAGGCCGTTTGGCAAGATAGGGATCTAAAGCGAAATATTGTATTTCTTCAAATAGTCTAATGCCGAGATGTATGAAGGACGAAAGTATGAAGGACCTACTCTGCATTCTTCGCACAGAAGTGGATATGTAACAATTGTTCGGTTCCTTCTAGGGAACTTTAAACATCGAACAGCTCCCGTTGAGCTCAATGCAAGATTATGTTAAGTAGCTCAAGCCATTGTAGAAAAGTGCATCATTTGTCTGAAAAGGACAATGAGATTTGTGACATGCACAACGGACTCAAGCTGTTCCGAAGTGAAAGTGATTTTCAGCCCTATTCCACTAACAGAAACGTTCAATCTGTTATTGACGGCTGAAAATCTACGTCTAGATTTTCTTACACTGAGCAGCCACCTTACCTCTGGTGGGGGGATAGCTCTCAGTGAGTCAACAATGCTTAGTCTACTACTTAGCTTTTTCAATGTTAAACAGCCACCTTACCTCTGGTAAGGGGATAGCTGTTAGTAACTGACAGAAAAACTGAACCGTTTAATGGCTTAACTCGATCTATATTTATTTCCAATATCTTAAAGACTATTTATACATAAAAATTGCTTACTATTACTTATTATTATTACTAATTGCTTCGACAGAAGCCGCAACCAGCTGGCTAAAAGCTGAATCAGCGACAACAGCAGAACCAATTAATTATAGCTGAAGTATGTCGTGAGTGTGCAACCTTTTGTCGATGGAGCCAGGGCTGATGTTAATTGCTGGAGTTGGTGTCGCTTTTTGTTGATGAACTCAACAACGGCCTTATGCCTTCACATTTCCCAACTTACCAGAGGCGTGCAAAAGGCACCCAAATTAGCCTGTATTTACATATTTATTTTATCCAATCCAATCAGCAAATAGGTACTGTAAATCACTAGGTCACTAATTATCCGACTCGAAGGATCATGAGCCTTCTTCGCCAATAATCCACAAGTCGTCGAAATAAAAGCCAAAACTATAACACCTCCGTCTCATTATACCTCCTGTCCAAATCGTCCTCTTGTCTGACACGTGTCTAGAAATATTATTTTAATATTCTATTAGCAATTATGTCCTTATTCAACACATCATCTAATTTCCTTCTTTTCTCTTTTTTTCTAATTCCAGGTAAGACCTTCAGATTATGTCCGCCATCAAAAAAAATAAATAAATAAAAAACTATACAACACAAAGTATCCTCTTGCGTGTGATCTCTAAGACAAAAAGAAAGGAAAGAAAAAAAAACTCCTTAAAAAATTCCAACACAAGAAAACAAAATATCTTTCGATGTCGGTAAGAAAAGAAAAAAAAATCATAATAATAATTTTCCCTTTCGCGCGCTTATCCTTAAACCAACTGATTGTTATTACGTTGTCCTTCCATCCAAAAAAAAACCCCTCACTTCCCTAAAAAGGACGAAAGAATATCACGAAACTTTTTAATTAAAATTTCAAATTGATTCCAGACGGTTACCTCAATATTATTCACTGTGTAAGCACAAAATTCCTCTCAAACACATACCTATATACACACGGACTGGACCGGAATCGGGTCCTCTTGAACCAAAGATGACGACACGACAAAACAGTTAGAATAAGAGAACTGCCTTTCAATACTTCACTTTCCACTCTCCACTGAGAAGGAATCTTCATTAAAAATTGACGCATGAAACATTTTAATAATTTTGTTTTTCCCTCACTTCCTTGATCCTTGTTCGTTCCGTCTATGGGCTGGTGAAGGACGAAATCAACTTTAACGTGCACCAGGTAACTTGGTCCGAATTATTTCCCAAAATCTACAAAGACTGAAAAACAGAGACAATGGGGCAGACAAAGATTATGCCAGAGGAAGGAGCAGGGAGCACCAGGAAGGACGGGAAGGAAGAATTTAATTGCTTTTTCCGGCGAGCAGGAGAAATATGAATTTCATCCTTCAAAATCCTGATGAATTCTCTTGGTGGACTAATTTTCCACCGAAGACGACGACGACGACGACGATGGTCTCGTCGCCCCCGAAAAAAAAAATTCCCCAAGTAACTGTGAAAGTTTGAAAAGTTGTTCCAAGTAATTGATGCAAGCGAAAGTTTCCACTACTCCGCTGTGCTGTGTGCATGATGATGAATTGTCCTTGCCATTTAGCATAGTCATCTTGGTCGATGGTGGTGATTCGGATCGGAAGGAAGAAAGGACATTCCTGTGGAAGGATCTGTGTAACAAGGTGGTGTAAAGTTTGTGATTTATATCAATTTTCATCTCTTGCTGCTTCTTCTGCTCCTGCTGCTGCTGCTGCGTGTCCTGCAATCAGTTTTGCCCGAACTTGTTTGCTTTCAATTTAGTTGCGTTATCCTTGTTGTTGCATGTATTCTAGCAGCTGACGTCTCGACTAAAGGGGCTCTGCTCCAAGATTGTTAATTGGCAAAAGCAGAGAAGTAGAAAAGAAAAATTATCGGATGTCATTAACTAATTAGTCACAGGACACTGCACAGAGAAGAAGACACCCAGCACTCCTTGCACATCCAACACATGGCGCATAGGCAAGGCATAGCGAAGAAAAGATGAATCACCCTACTTATAGGTGGGTTATCCTTTGGTATAGGGATATTCTTCTCTTCTCAGTCTCTCGCTTCTTCTGTTTGACTTGCATTTTTGGCAAGATCACAAAGGACTTCGAGGGACCCCTTTATTTCGGGGAAAGAAAGTAAACGATAGAGAAAAATCCACATTCATATGAGCTTTGTGAAAATTCCTTGCACATCCTGGCACAGGAGGGTATATAATACTTAAATTCCAAATATTTTTGTTTCCTCTTTTTCTTTCTTTCATGTGCCTCTGTTGTTGTTGGTCCCGCTTTGTATCGCTGGTGCTAGTAAAAATTAGGGTGGTGGAACTACCCTGGATAATCTCTCACTTTTTAGGCATTTCAGAGGAAAATTCCACAGTTTAAAGGTCACAATGTGAAAAATCTCTCAATACCTTTTACTTTTTGATGTTTTGTTCAGGAGCGGATCGAGGGGTGCAGTGCGCCTATTCATGTCCAGTTGTAGATGTTTAATTAGGCATTCTTTTCGTAACTAGGTGGCGAGGTGGGGGAGTTCAAGAGATTCCATGGATTATTTTTCGTTTGATTTCGAATGTTCGAAATTCAGATGATTTGAAATAAAAATTTTTTTTAATCCATCAGAAGAAATTGTTTATGCTTTTGAGAAGGTTTTGTGGCAATAATTTGAGCTTGTTTTAACTATTTCTTATTTTTCTTTGATGATGGTATTTGGAGTTTTTGTTTTTAAACTCCTTTTGGCTTTATTTTCGAAAAGTTTTATCAAAGTTGCTTTTTTATGAAAATGTGAGAGATACATTTATTAGAAGTTTTTTTCAATTCATTGAATGGAAAATGGAAGCAGACAGTATTTTCGTTTTATTTGTCTAAGTCTTTGAGTGTTGGGTACATAATAGAATTTGGTGATTTTATGTATTTTATGTAGAACTCGAACTCGAAGAACTTTGGCGCCTTTATTCCTTTTGGAAGGAAAGAAAATAGTTAAAGGTTTTTGATGTTCTCTCAGGTTCACCCAGAACTCGGGCGCTGATGGCGATGATCTAGTATATTCAAACCACCGGGTAAGATTTCGTCTATACTTTGCTGAAAAATGAGCTCTATCCACACCAAAGCTTTTGCTCTATTTTCCTTTCCATCGAACCTGGCAACAATTCCCTGTGAGTTCTTCTGAAAAGGGTGTCCAAAAAACATGACCACTCCCTGTGTACCGATGTGCAAAAGGGAAGGACTCTCAGTCAATCCCTGTAAAACTGTTGTAATGCCGTTCACGAAGAGAAGAATCATTAACTTGGGTCCAATCATCCTAAAAGGCACTACACTTGAGTATTCCAATGAGGTCAAATACCTGTGAATTATTATAGATATGCGTCAAATTTGGAATTCTCACCTCAGCTCTATAATAAATCGTGTGCCCAGTGCCTTATGGGCAAGTCGTTGACTGTATGGTAGAGCTTGTGGTCTCAATCCTAAAATTATACACTGGTTGCATACCACGATGGTGGCCCAAGTTTCTCGGATAGGATAAGCTTCAACGGATGGCATGTCTTGGCATAACCGGTCCCATGCGCACCTGCCGCTCTAGAAGCTATAATTGGCATATCGCCATTACAGATCTTCATTAGGAAGTCAGCCGCTAGAGGCGCTATTAATCTTCAACTTATACGTAAGTACAGACCAGGTAACCTTACGGGTCAACCAAATATCATCAACAATATTCCCGATCAGGACATGCTTTGCACCGTCGCTGACTTTATGATAAGTGAATACTGCTTTGGCAGAAAATTCATATTGGAAAACGTACCACGTGGTCGAACGGAGGACCCACCCTAGACCCAAAAAGTCTAATATGGTACACTGATGGATCAAAAATGGCCTCTGGTGTTGGCGCTGGGGTTTTCGGGCTCAACACTAGAATCTCCGTTCCTCTTAGATCATTCCCCAGCGCGTTTCAAGCTGAGGTTCACGCCATTGAGATCTCCGCCTTGATTAACCTACAGAGAGGCATCAAGGGAGCTAACATAAATGTATTTTCAGACAACCAAGCCGCTATCAAAGCTTTGAGTTCCTATTCTGTGGACTCAAGACTGGTAAAGTGCTGCTTCAATGCTCTCCAATCCCTAGCAACCCACAATAAGGTCAAACTTTGGTGGGTGGCTGGTCACAGTGGCATTGAAGGAAATGAGATTGCGGATGAGCTGGCCCGTTCAGGCTCTATTGCTAAATTCTCAGGTCCAGAATCCTTTTGCGGCATAAACTAGGCAACAATCCCAGCGTTAGTTAACAATCGGGAACACAATTTCCGACTCTCACATTGGAGAAATGTCACGGGGCTTAGGCAAGCCAAACTGTTGAGTAAGCCTTATACCCATCACAGGAAACTTCTAAACCACAATCAGAAGGATATCATATTAGGTATCTAACAAATTTCCTTTCCGGTCATTGTCAATTACGATACCACCTGAACAAGTTAGACCTGTCTAGCGAGAACGATTGTCGACTCTGTTTGGAAGAGGTCGAAACAGGCGAACACGTCCTTTTTAATTGCCCGGCACTTTTCGGGGTCAGACGACGTACCCTACATAAAGAACTGCTTCGACCTTATGAATTAAAAAATGCGTCAACCAAGGACTTACTCGCCTTTATTAGGAAGGTGGTTTGCCTCTTGGACTAATTAGAATCCTATGATAAAATAGATCTTTCAGGTCGCAGTATCAGCCCTGGGGGCAGGATCCAGTTTAAAAAAAAAAAAAAATTGTAACGATGTAATTCTTCTGTAGTGCTACATCAGGCACCGTAGCGCAAGTGGTTAGTGCGTCGGACTGAGCCACTGGTCTTGGGTTCGAATCCCGCCGCAAACACCTAAAAGTTTTTCACAGTGCCCACCTCTTTCGAATGTCTGACAAGCATCAAAGAGTATCATTTGTCACGATTGAGCTTCTCAACTTGCCGTTCGGAGTCGGCAAAAAACTGTAGGTCCCTTCCATTCGTGCAAAAATATAACACGCACACACAAATGGTTGCGAGAAACAGGCACCGGTTCACCTCGAGCTGTAGCGCCAACTAAGTACTAAGTGCTACATCAGGCAGCATGTGATCTCAATAGCGACAAATGTCAAAAATACTGTTAAAATAAGGATTCTTTATTGCTCAGAGATTGTAAGCCACCAGTTTTCCGAAAACGCCGGAAAAAATTATAAAATTTTTATAGATTCGTAAGGGCCTCCACGACTATATCATCGATTTTGACGTAGCTAATTTAAAACCATTGCAAAAGGATCAAAAATTATATTGCATTCCTCCTATCTGGACCTACATCCTGTGACTAGCAGTGAGCTAAATATTGTACATAAATCCTGTTCTTAGAATCAAACATCCTTTCATTTCACTTTATTATGACAAAAAGGACATCTCTAGTATTTTCCCAACAGAATTTCCATTACTACAAAAATTCTCGCTTGACATGTCCTTTTGCTTTGCTACGAAAACTCAGCAAAGAAAACACAAAATTTCAAATCTCCTTTACATGAGGAGAGTCCTTTTTCTATTTACTAACATTTCAAATGACATGGAGAATGTCCTTCGATTGGCATGCAATAAGTCGCTCTTCGATGAGCAAATGATTTTTCCATGGAAATCAAACTGCAGTATGTCCAAGTCAGAAAAGGTTTTGGCTCTTCCGATATCCTTTCAAATTGGAAGGCGAAACTGGATTCATTCATCCAATAGGAAAAGAGTCCCTGGTGCAAAAAGACAAAATTGATTCATCATTTTAGTCCTTAAAGTCGCTATTAAAAATTAAATGTATACCTCAGTTCATCCTTATCGTCCTTACAGTTCGCAACTCATTATCATTCGAGAACAATCAAGAAGTTGAAAGTTTATTTCCAGCTATTAGTGGAAAGAGCTACTCTTCATTTGCCCGGTGTGTCCTTTTATTGCTGCTCCACAAAAATATCCTTTTACTGTGCATAAAATTTGCATGAAATAAATATGAACAAAAAAAAATGTCTTCACAGCTAGCGCGCGTAATTTTATCAGCAATAAACTGTTATTTACAGATCCTGTAATAAAGATAAGCGCATTGATTATTACTGCGCAGCACAGTGTTGCCCGGCAGTATAGTGAGACTCCTTTTTGGTGTCCTTCACAATGCTTTAATGCAGACGATATGCGGTGTGGAGTGGCGCGGGAAGGTATTACTTTTGTTTCCTTTTTGTGGTTTAAACGAAAGCGAAGGGAAAATAAACAAACAAAATTATTATTTTCATTATTGTGTGAGTGTCGCTGGGTGACTACTGACGGTAGTAATGTTATGTCTTTTTTTTTGGATACAATGGTGCACAGTAACAGGATACTCGATTGTATAAAAAGAAAGAATGAAATCAACTATTGACATTCCTTATTATTGGCGGTTATAAGAAGCTTAATGTGATAACAAGAGGAGGGAGGTGTGGTTTTATTTGTATTTCGGCATTGTAATCGCTTTGACATTTGAAAGGACGACTAATGTTATCAGTTTCGGTTTCTAATCCAGCACTCATGACTCGTCTTAATAGACGTCTAGAATGTACCTAACCACCATAGGGGAAAAGAATCCTCGGAGACTTACAGCAACCGTTTTATAGCCTAGTCTTAAGGATCAAGGCCGTAACTTTGTGTGCAAAAAGACTATCCTTTAAAATTTCCTGTTCCCAGTACCAGTTTTGCTTTAAACCTCAGCTCTAGAAATATGTATGTAAGTCCATTCAGAAGTGGTACAATAGATCTTCTAGGTCGCAGTGCCCTCCGCAACTGGCGGGTCAGTATCCCTTAAAAAAAAAAAAAAATCTATTCAGATAGATCGTCCTTCCATTGTCTTAAGGACGAAGCTTACGTAATTCTTCTTGGATCGATTGGAAGATTAGTTTGCGTTCTATGTGCATAAGTCATATTTGATCAACTCTGATTGACAAGTTATAGGCTTCTGTAGACACAAATAGATCGAAAGATTTGTATGAATCGTCTTCTTAGTCCTCGATGAAGGACTATGCTCTAGGCCCTTTGGCATACACAGTCGGATCAGGACCATTAAACTCTTCATACTTTTCTTAAGGTACTTTTGATTGGTGAGTATCAATCTTCCCCACAAAATAACCTTTAGCTCACAGTGCCCTCCAAAATTGATGGGGCAGCTAATATAGAAAAAACCGGTCTTCTGGGTATTGTCCAAAATTTGCTGCATCGTGAACAGTGGGTTAAAGAGCCGATCTCCTTTCTTGTTCGTCGGGTCATGCCAATTGGAGGCAGTTAGCTTAGGACTGGGATAACTGGAAAGGGTTATTGGTTGAGGTCTTGGTCCACTCCAGACTGTAGTGTCAACTAAGTAAGTACATAAGTAACCACATGCCAAAATCTTTCTTAAAACTCCCGAAGCCACTGAATGTATTGTCAGTTGAAACCAAGTCACTGTCGTTACCATAAGTCAACAAAAGCACTGACCATAGACACTGGCAGACCCAACGTGGATTTAGTTGCTGAAGATATCATTCCTGCTATTCTGTCGTTACATAAAAAATTCTACAAGAAGAATCGTGCTCTCCTATGTCCCTTTCAGCCAGAATATCTATGAACCAAAAGTCAACCCTCTCCATTATCCAGTTTATAGTCACGTTGCGTTTGTTGACCTATCCACGTTAAAGGTAACGCTGTTTTCATAACAAATTACGTCGGTGGTAATAGAAAATTAAATTTTCATTCCATCAGCACAGCACAAGGACAATATTCGATTAAACAATTATTTTGTTATGTAAACAGAAATACCACTACCACTGGACTGGGCTGTTTGAGGGTGGGTGGGGGTGATGGGGGTCATATTATTTATTTATTTTCTTTGGCTTCATGAACGCAACGCAGCACCGGATTGAATGAGCGTTATGCAAAAGTGTACTGCGCTATAATATTCTATGTCCTTTTTTTCGTCCTTCGAAAATGCAACCCGGTATTTTCAATTACAGCAAAAATCGAAAGATAATATTTTCACATTTCCTCCGGCCAGTCGGCGGGGTGGGTGAATGTTTTTGCAATTATATTTTAGTTTGCGGTGTGGATTCCATTGGAAATATGTTGAAAGGGAGTCATTGGATGATGTAAATTTTACATGGGTGAACAGGTGTAGGATAAGTGGACCAAGTGGCTGAAACATAGTGACATCTTAATGCTGTCTAATGGCAAGCTGCTGCAATATAATCCAGGCAAAGGCAGTACAGGAGAGTTGTTCCATCTTCGAATATATTCATGTGGTCAATAGAACCACTGACCGTATACGCTGATAGATTCAATGTGGGTTCAGGTCATGAGAGATCGGCTTCTGAGCCTTTTCTAGCATCTCTTGTTTTTCCTTTCTGTCCTGGGACTCATATAAGATTCAACGAGTTCTGCTTTCGGCCGAATTCAATGTGGTTTTTTATTGCAAGATTATTTTAGAGTTGGTTAGAGAGGATTGAGAGAAGCATTAAAGACAGGCTGGCTGTCACTATAGACGCAAATACTTTGCCCACTCCACCTGTTCCTTAGTACGTAATCCGTATCCATTAGGACTCAATGACATTAATATCGTACATGGCTTTCCCGGCCTCCAAGGGAATCAGTCCTGGCGGCCAGTTGACATCATCTATTCTCGAAAAAAACGTAGGACGTAAAACCGTTATTCGGGAAACACTGTTCCCTAGCCGGTAATATTCAATTCGATTTGATGACGCTAAATTTCTGAAATCCACACAAGATAGAAAATATGTAAAGGAAGGTTCTGGAACGTTTGTGGCAAACGTTCTAGATTCGACAATATTTTTTTTTTATGATTATATTCAGTAGAAAATACGCTGCAGCTTGAGATGATTTTTTTTACCCAAATAGAGATCCGTTTCCAACTAGCTGAGTGCCTACTCAGTGATTGTGAAATGAGCGCTATGCTATCCAGGAGTTCAAGGAGCTTGAATTCTTCAGTCAGTGTTTAGCGCAGTCGAATTAGATCAGAAGAGGGGCTGACACGGAAAAAAATCCCCGCAGCAATTTTCTTTCGGAAATCGATGGGGGCAGTCTACATTTCGGTTTTCGGAATTCCAAATCTGTCCCGTCATCCGCCATCTTGAATTTGAGGGCGAGTTTTTGTTTATTGTATAACTCGTTTATTTTCAATTTTACACGAAAAATGGTCAATAACTAATATAATAAATATAGATTTCCTACAAATTTGGTCTACATCACCTTTTCGCTAGGATGGATATTTCCTCGAAGTTTACAATCATTTTTTGAACTAAAAGCTCGCCAGAACGCTTCTGTTTGCTACAAAATTCATGTTGAACATGACTAGGTCAACTAAAAGATTCATTGCCTTAAGGAGAAAACAACTCAAAGTGTTGGCCCAATATCTATGCAAGATTAAGCTGCATCTATTTCTACTGAAGCTATTGCTATGCTTGTACTTGTACTTATCACAATTTTGAATCTCCAAGAAATTATTTACGAGACGCCTTCGCCGCAGCTGGGCTTCTCAAAAGCAACAGAGAAATCCGATTGGCGACTCTTCGAATTACGCCACTTTAAAGTTTAAAGTGGGCACCATAGCGCAAGTGGTTAGTGCGTCTGACTACTGAGCCAGCGGTCTTGGGTTCGAATCCCGCCGCAAACACCTTAAAAGTTTTTCACAGTGCCCACCTCTTCCGAATGCCTGACAAGCATTCAAGAGTATCATTTGTCATGTAAAGCTTCCCAACTCGCCGTTCGGTGACGGTAGAAAACTGTAGGTCCCTTCCATTCGTGCAAAAATATAACGCGCACACACAAATGGTTGCGGGAAGCCAGGCTTGGTTCTACCTAGGACTGCTGAAGTCAAATATATATAAAGTTTAAAGTAGTCCGATTCGATATTAATATGTACACAAAGTTATGCAGGGCGTGAAATAAAACAAATACGCAACGCTTTATCTTATTTCACACGTTATTTCTCGAAAAATTAATAATTAAAATTTATTCCAAATTGGAGCTCGGAGGAAAAATAATCCGCCACGTTTTCCTATCTGGTTAGCTATCTCTGCCTTCCTTTTGAGAGCTCTGTGCCTTACCGCGGATCGTGTCGGTAAGGTCGTGTTCATAACACTTCGTCTCGGCAAGGTAGGAGCCATAACAATAACTTTAACTATGAGTTTAAACCAGTTGTAATATGTCATTCACAATGGATGATATCAGAGATATCAAACGGACACTGGCGACCATTAGGTGATAGTTGTCGAAGCAGGGATTTTTGACATCTATATTTAAGGACTTTTCGAGGCCAAATCTGGCAGTTTTGTTCATTGACATACCCCCAATATCAGACTAGGATTCTATACAAGCCTCGTTATTATTTATCCAATGGTAATTAATTTTTTGTAGTTGCCACCAGAGCTCCTTCGATTAACTTGGGTAAATTTGTCATTAAAAGTTGCAAATAATAACGCCTTCAGGACAATACCCAATTTAAAGAGGAGAGAAAGACAAAGACAAAGACGTCGACCTCAGTTTTATTACGAATTAACCTGCTAAACGTTTCCCCCAAGTCCTAAGATAATAATCACAAACCAGAAAAAAGGAAGAAAACGAAAAAAAAACCGTATCCTCTTAAAAGTTTTTAACTTATCATTCCGCTTAAGCGTGCATCCTCAAAGGACAAATAAAAATAGAAAACATTTTCTAAATATTATCTCTCAACTTATAGGTACGAGTACGAGCTTCCAGAGTCCTTGCAGGCATAAAACAATCCCGACTAAATGTGTAGCCCAACTTTCAACTTTCACCACCTTTTCCCTTGTACTGTTTTTCTTTAAAAGACGAAGAAGAAAAAAAATACATTCGCCTCCCACTTCCAACAAGCTGCAAATAGAATGACAGTCACGAAAAGTCAAGATATTATTAACTCCTCCCACTTGCATTGAGACAATTTTTTCATATCCTCTTCGACATTTTCGTTTTGTTTTGTCTTAGTTTGTCTTGCTGGTATGATGTTTCATTGGAAAGCCAAAAACTACTTCAAATAGTTTTAAAGGACAAAACAGGATCTTCGAAAACATACATACAAAGAATTCATTTTTATCTCGTTTTCTGTTCAAAGACGCGCGTTCAGATAAAAGCCAAAATTTAGTAGAAACAACCGATGACAAAAAAAAAGGATGTCTCTTGTGTTGTTGTTGTTGTTGTCCTTATATAAAGGGTACAAAGAAAAACAACTCCAACCAGAGTAATGACACAACCACTCTTCGGCATGGCGAGGCCACCCTTTTGTTCAACCAATTTAACTCTGTGTATCCTTACATAAAATACTTTGACAGATAAAAGGACCTTGGGAGATCCTAACAACCACCATTCGCTATGGCAAAGGAACCACCATCATGCGTTCATATGGATAAAAGGATTTCGTCCAAACATTTCGCAACAATTTGAGTTGTTTTCCCGCATTTTCTCCGTAATAAAATGTCGCATCGAAGAAGAAAACGAATACTAAAAGCGGTGCAAATAAAACAGGAAAATTATCCATCCAACTATATAACGGTTCAATTTACGCGAATCCTTTTAGTCTGAAAGGACATTTCAATACTTGTACTTCGTACATATTTTTTTACTTGTTTACTAACTTTGTCTTGGGAATATGATAAAAGGAAAAAGGTACACAAACCTTCTTTTATCATCGGGAGAACCCTTAACGGTACTATATATGTTCAATTTGAAACTTTCTAACGTTGAAATTGACGTGCATTACGTCGTCCTTTGAACAAGTAATCGCATACAGGTACTGCTTAACCGAACGATAACACCTTTCATATAGTATTTCTGTGAAATAATTGCATTGTGCATGAGTATGTATAGTGGTTACAGGAAGCGAAGGACTTCACTACAAGTTGTTCTGCAAACAATTAAAGGTGGCAGATTCTTCCTGTCTTCTTTGAAGGGAAGTATTTCAAATGCACTTACTGAACTATGTCGCGAGGTATTCCTTGTTGTTGTATTAACGGAAAATAGAATACCTGGAACTTCTTCATGATGCGATGCTGAAGTCAGAAACTGGTAAGTTTCTTCTAAGTGCAATATTGCAATCCAAATTTACTCAGTTAAAATACTTGGAAAGGGGTTTATGCCACTTCAAGGCTTTAAAGTGTCCACCCACTATCAAGTCTACGTTTGGCTAGGTAAGATTCGAGTTTTGGGAATCTAGGTAAGGTAAGGTAAGGTTTTGGGACTGCCACTGCGAGTAAGTTCATAATGCCTTATAGTGCCGCTCGCCTAAGTATTCCTTAATAAAGCTGCATATATGTAAGTATTGATCACAGGTTTACCGGAAATATCATCTAGAGCTTAAAAGAAATGTCTTCCTAGAATATTGTATCTAATGGGCCATAGGTACTGTGAAAAAGGGCGTATCCTCATGGACTTCCTCGTTACCGTATTGGTATCCTCTGGACAGCTAATATCATTCAATCGCAGGCTCTAAGTACGAAACCATTGTGATCCCTTTTTGTTTTTATGGTCTGACAGATTACTATCCCGAGCTCTCAGATATTTTGCGCTCCATAGTACCTACTCTGATTTTTCACTAAGTAGCCAGGTCCTGGGTGGGAATCGAACTCACAATCTCTACGACGTACGTTGGCTGCACTAGACCACCGAGGCGAAATTTACTACCAGGTCCCAAGGGGTTAAATCATCATCAGCTATTAAGAATTGAACTAAGCTACAGTATATAGCTATTAAGACTGATGTTGGGACTTAAAAGAGGCCACATCCATCTTTATAGACTTGGCCTTGTCAAAAAGGCAATCCAATTACCACTAACACACTAATTGATGTTGTTGAATACTTTTCCCTGGCAAATCTCTGTTTGTGGTTGTGGCTTGTGCTGTTTAAGCACACCACGCCACAGATCTGATATTTTCTCCTATACAGTCCAGTAATAGCGAGACTGTGACATTAAATGCTGGTAGCACCACTAATTTTGGACTTAGTTCACCTCAGACAATTCGGAATCAGTTGTAAAATTCACCAAACAAGCAGTAATCAGCAACCTTCATAACACCCAAACCCACATTATTAAGAAGCACTTAACACCAATGCCTTACCTAACAGGTTCGTTAGGGAAACACAACGAGCTCATTCGGCGGCCTTAGTGAGTAGCGATAGGCTCACTCACCTCAACTAGCCAACCGGCTATTTAGAGACAGAATCTGTAGGCATATCGTGGCCGTCTCGAGCTGGTCAAGTCTCTCTTTAACTTGACTTGAACACTGCACTTGTACATCGTCCATTATTGAAAAAAGTAGCGGAGATATCATACAGCCTTTCAGTTATCCACTTTAAAATTTGTAACCCTATTGTTCGGCGTATCTCTTCTTTGTCAGTTCATACTTTGAAAAGTCTTCTTGAAGTCAAGAGTTGCTGAGATCTATAGTCGGTGGATTGATCAGGGTAGTGACGTATTACGATGGTGTTAGCACATACAAAATGAATGTCTGCTTGTCAATTAGTGATTTGAGGGAATTCACACGATTAAATTGGCCACTGCCAGTGCTCGAAGAAGCTAGCAGTTTTCAAAATTGTTCGAAGAAGTTCCGGCCATCTGAATGGCGAAGTTTGGTAAAGATTGCCACTTTATTTTCTCTGAGTGCTAATTGGATCCTACGATGTCCTAAAATGTAATTTAAATTTTGGAATTTTGAACATAAAACAGTTCATTTTGATGTTGCATTGGGAACTTGACGTGAATTGTTGGCGAAGTGTTTCAACCTTTTATTTCGTCGTTAGTCGTAATATTTGGCTTCTGCAGTCCTAGATAGAGCCAAGCCTAGCTTCCCGCAACCATTTGTGTGTGCGTGTTATATTTTTGCACGAATGGAAGGGACCTACAGTTTTTTGCCGTCTCTGAACGGCGAGTTGGGAAGCTTTACATGACAAATGATACTCTTGAATGTTTGTCAGGCATTCGGAAGAGATGGGCACTGTGAACTACTTTTTAGGTGTTCGCGGCGGGATTCGAACCCAAGACAGCTGGCTCAGTAGTCCGACGCACTAACCACTTGCGCTACGGTGCAAGTTCGGTTCGTAATAACTAATAAGTTTGTCGAATATTCGCCGTTCAATTGTACAGTCCACATGTCCAATTGTACATGGGTGTGGGCATGTCACGAGGAAGTTCTACGTTTAAAGAAGGTGCGACTACAGTGAAACCTCTCTTAGGCGGACAGTGAAATCATTTTTGTGCACCCAAGGCAGTTGTCCATTTAAAGGAACATAAAATGTATTACAATCTGAAACGTAAAAGCTTGGCTAGGAAAATTTGTTCCTCTAAAGGATCGGTCCATTAACCTGATCCAGGAAAAGAAATCCTGATACGATACGAAAGTTTCGTCTTCCCTCTCATTTATCTCGTCCATAGCTCAAAAAATTTAGAAATAAAAACACTTTTATGATTGTCAGATGATAGACCTCTCACAATCTTACAAGGATACGAATCACTTTATGCTACAATGACATTTTTTCTTACAACTTGCTGACAATCGCCACTATGTCATACGAAACTAACACGAATACCATGTCTGTGCTCAGTAAATGGATGTGTTCCTTCCTTCATGCGGCTTTTTCACGTCTACGCCATGTAGCTCAACAAGGATAACTAACATTTGACAGATGATATTATGGCATGTGTGTAGCGTTTAATCCTCTCGTCGTCAATCTCCGTCTCTTTTCCTGCTTTCAGCCTCAGCGAATAGGCTTTTAGCATGAAAATTCCATGTAATCTTCGTCTCTTCGGGAAGGTGATGGAGAGGTGGTGTGTAAGTTGTGATTGCTTAATATGGGCACCAACAGAGCGCGTCCCTTTTTTGTCATTAAGTATGCATGGAACGAATACACTCCAATCGCTCAAAATTCACCACCCTGTACCCTGTCTAACCATCGACCGCCAAGTGTTAAAATTTAAATTAAGTTTTCGAATGGGGGAATAAATCACACTTTATGACGTGTGACAGGAGTATTTTGCATATTGCAATTTTCATCGAGACGGCAGCTAATCCTTTCGCAATTTGCATACGACGGCATATCCTGCGTATACCAATAAAATATCCTTATTTTTTTTTTAAATCAAAAAAAAAGAATGACAAGAACGGTGGGGGGGGATGGAAAAAAGAAATGAAACCATTTCCACTCAAAACAGGATCACAGTCCCAACCCCATACAAATAAAACTAAAGCCCCGGTGCAATCAGTTTTGAAAAATCTTATAAATTAGCTTATCTCACGGTGACGTGTTTTATCCGCGCTGCAAGTGTGTGTTTGCCTATCATCCTGCGACAAAAGCAATCAACCGCACTACTCAAGAGTAAACAAAGAAGGGAAGACGCACACACTGCATCAGGCAGCACCATAACCGAAGCCCTAAGGGGGATGTTTATATCCCCTGATGATGATGGGGGTTAAAATGTTTCTATCCGCCGCCGCGCCGCCACATCGCCGTTTGTTTGACTAAAAAGATGCGTCAATTGCGTGCTTCCCTCAGAGTCTGGAGAGAGTTGACGGCAATAGTCCTTGAAGAGCAAATCTTTTCATACACGCGCTCTCGAAACTCGATTCCACTTGGCAGACATTTCGTCCTTATCTCCCCTATTCTATCGGCTGTGTTGTTCCAGGAGGTGGCTATTAAATTACAATTTTTTTTTTTTTTTTTTTTTTCATTTTAACGATTCTCATTGTTTTTAGCGGTTTTTAGTCATAATAACCGAATAAATGGTCGAGAGAGGGGTTTTTCGGTTTCAAACAATGGAACATTTTTGCAAATGAATGGAATCCTTTTTTTTTATTCAAGTGTTTCATATGAGCCAAGGATAATAGCACTATACACGTAAACTCTTTTAGATTTAGCTGAAAGCAGAATGGAATGAAAATGTGGGTAAACAGGACCACGTACATATTTGTATGGAATTCCTAAATTCTTTGCAAAGGATATGGATGTGGAACGAATGAGTGAAAGCTGATTACCTACATATGTATGTATTTGTAACGAGTATGTGGCGATTTTACAGTATTTGAAGGCACTCTCGTTTTTAGTGTTGAAATAAAATATTCAATTCAGAGACAGAAATTTCTGAGCAACACGAAAATGGATTTCTATTGTGCGATGTGGGTCAGAATACGAGCAAGTTGCTTCGTTCTCATTTACGGTATTCAATGAGATCAAAGTCGTGTACATTTTAAATGGAATTTCGGAATGTAAAAGGCTCTCTCGTGTGTTAGGTGACTAAATACCGAATGCATTCCGAACATTAAAAGAAAAAAATGCAAGTGGAGGATACTCTAGATAGAGGTATACCATTGTGTTTGGGACAAATCGTAAGCATCATCAAGTATGAAAGCTTTTAAGTCATCTGTATGGTGGATGATTCCACCCATGATTAAGGTCCCTTCACAAGAGTCAATAGGAGAGCATCCATTAACGAACTACTTATGCAGGTCCCACAGGGGTCAGTTTAAGGTCCCCTTATGTTTAAATTATATTTATTTGTTACTTTTTTAATGGGCTCCCAACCCGTGGAGGGACCCTCTCGGAGACATGGCAGCCTTCCATTCTCTCTAGTCCTATGCATGGTTCTAAGAGTTTTTTCGATCACGCGCTCTGAAAAGCTTGGTCCTTAAAACGGAGATTCCTTATCGCCTCGAATCTGGGAACTGTAATTCGAAGATTCCTGGAGCATTATTTTCCATTAGCTCGATGTGGTTCAGCAATATGTAGGTCTAGGTAGTGGATACATGCTTGTAGACAACATGTACTTGGTTTTGTCCTCGAGGCCAACTCATTTTGGCTGTTCTTCAATTGCCGTATATACTTCTATGACTTCATGCTGGGGAGCGACCGATGCTGTATGTCGTGTCCCAGCAGCTTATCGAATTGTTGAAGATAGTGCCGTACAGAAAAGGGAAACCATAGCTTCCTATTACTATACACGTAGAAATAGTTAAAACCGCTTAATTCGGCTTCAGACTAAAATTGTCCACTGGGACTTCAAATAAACTGAATGAGCTCGTGTTTTACTAAAGGCAAAGTTCTACATGCAGCCAGAATATCTACGGTTGACCATGACTACAGATCGACCCTTGTGCTGGAGTTAACTTTTTCTGAAGACAGCGTAAAAGTCAAGTAATGAATGTCGGTGAGGTGGAGATCACACGGTGTTCTGGCTTATTTGCTTCATCCTCGTTGCACCTTTTTTCCATTCATGACCACAGAAATGAAATTGACTAAGGCCGACAAATTAGCGTCCATCCCAAAACCAATGCCACATTACTTAGGGCCTAAGTACTGCGATCTTATGATTTTTTTCGCCATTTTCCTAGCGTTTATCGATGTTTTTCCTTTTTTTTTTGAAGAGGGAACGGAATGCGTCATGAAATCGCTTTTTTTTTATATACAGGTAATTACACACGCTAAAGGGGATATGAATACCCTTATAATGTTAAAACATACAGACAGACAGATCGACGTAGTGATAGGAAACTCAGATGTTAGGTTTCAACAAACTCTATGGGTGATGTCCAGGATAAGTGGAGAGTTGTGAATTATTGAAAGTTTTGCCCTTGCTTATGATTCACAGAAGTTTTTCCCAGATGTTCGCTATTACTGTTTGTGCGATCAATTTCTTCAGCAATAGCACCATCCTACTGCCAGTGTTATGCCCGAGAAATAAATGTTTCCCGACATCTGGATTTGAACCGTGAACCTTCAAGGTGACAAGCGATGACGACTACCACTACACCATAGTTACCCACATTGGTTATATGCCACTGGTGTTTGTTTTGGACTCCAACCAACTAAACCCTTTCCATCTTTAGGCAATCCAACCCTGGAATTCCTTCATTATTTCACGATAGTGCAATTTTACCTAGCATCTGTGGGGCTCTTACCTTTTATGGCTGGCCGTAACAGGGTTATATCCTGTTCTCTCCTTTTCATCTTCGGTATTTTCTCAAATCCAAATATCGTGTGATGTGCGTCATTTTTTCCCCACTCGGGGTAGGTATTGATTAAGACACCCATATCCACCTTGCAAATCAGTGGGGTAGAAATGTACCTCTCCAATCTGGTTTGTAGTTCATCTTCTCCTAGTTTCTCTGATCCACCGATCTTGGCAGCAACGTTCCCATGTCCGCTTTCCTCTCGTCTTTTTTTCCCCTCTATTCCCAGAAGGTCGATGGGTCTATCCCAACGTCTAAGAGGACAACTGGACTGGTTCCGATACAGTTCGGTAGGAGCTTGCCACCCAGAGAGCTCCGCTTTGTTCAGGCGCTGCCATTAGTTTTGTATACTTTTCTGCAGGACTGCACATCTCATAGCCATATGGAAGAGAAGGGTGCCTTACATTTTGGACTCATACCTATATATGAGCTTTGTATCCAGCCTTACTTCCAGGTATTTTACTGCGTCTTTGTTAGCTGGTCGCCGTGGTCAGTGCGTAGGAGTACTACGCATGCCGCACGGGTTCAATCCCAGCAAAACACCTAAAAGTTTTTTCACGGTACCACCTCTTTCAAATGTCTGACAAGCAATCAAAGAGTATCATTTGTCGTGAGGAGCTTCTCAACTCTCCATTCGGATTCGGCAAGAAAACTGTAGGTCCCTTCCATTTCGTGGAAAACAATAACACGCACACTCAAATGGTTGCGAGAAGCTAGGCTTGGTTCTGTATAGGACTGCTGACGCCGTATATTTATTTATTTTTTTATTTTTTGTTTTTTATTATCTCCGATCCTGCCTGCATCTCAAGGACAGTGGGGACTCGGTTTTTGGTCAACAGAACTATCTGTCTGTCATGTTGCTAGGCCAGTCCAGGATCGTTCCCATCTCACCACTTGGTGGAGTTGTAGGCGACATAATCCTAAGTATTTGTCATTTGAAATGACATAGAAAGCTAAGACAAGATTACCAAGGTTTAGGAGCATAGTCTATTGACTAGGATTGTGAAGATTGTTAAGCTACAGAATCTCTTCCTCGATTTATAGTTTCACGACTAAAGTTAAAAGCTCATTGAAAAACTAATTTTAGGCAAACTTCACTACCAATGAGTGACCATATCGCCCCTAAAAAAATACTCCTTTGTGCATCGCTCTCCCTTCACCAAAAAACACTTAAACTTAAATTCATATGAAGAAGTCTCAATATTTGCTCGCCTAACCGCCAAAAGGGCTCGGCAGTCTTTATCAATTAATTATTCAATGTAAAGTTTTCTCCCATCCACTTCACTCCCCATTTAAGGACGAAGAAGGGCTGAGCTGAGCTGAGAAGCACTCGGTATGTGACCACATGCATGTAAATAATAATAACGACGATAGTGGTAGAGTGTCCCAGTCCCAGTCCCAAACCCAGACCCCCTAAGTATGTGACTACACATATTTTACCTATCGAAGAGTGGAGTCTATCCACCTCTATCCATGTGAGATGAACGAACATTTCGTTGATTGTAATCCGGTTGTAAGTTACGGACTCCTTAATTGAGTTCATGTACATGACCTGAATACCAGATGAATCGGTTTTCGCCAAAAAAGGACTCCTCACCTCATCGGTGAAAATTTCATCTCTGTGTACCTACATATTGTTTATGCATAACTAAGGATAACACACAGCGTACATGGATAAAGGAGTTTGTATATTCATCCGAATTGAGGTAAGGAAAACCACGTAATCCTGCGTGTGTATACGTGTACTTGTGTGCGTTTGTGAAGTGCAAACACTTCGGCAGGAAAGCCCAATGATTTCCAAAGGATATATCCAACTACGTTTAGCGCTTAGTTTGTTTAAATGTATCCCTGCCGGTGAGGATGTGTGTACACATACATTTAATATTTCTCCCAGCTGTCATTGAATAATTGAAAGAGGGTCTCTCGGCTAAGGTGAAGTTTAATTTTAGGATTGAATTTTTGATCCGAATATGAGTTGGAATATTTCCAAAATCAATACGCGTGGGATTCAAAGGATGAGATATTTTATGTAAAATAAGGACTTCGTCTTGCCTACGCACTTTGAGAGTGGATTTATTTATCTAAATGGCAGCATTGTATGTGGGACCTAACATTTTGCACCTTGGGAGTGGTTGGTGCGTAGGACGAAATCAATAAATTTATGGGATTTGAGTCGAAAGCCTTACGAACGTCCAGTAGCTTATTATGTAGTCTACCGCCAGAGACACTGTGACAGTTGTTGGTGTAAAATATGTCTAACATCGAATTAATTTTCAAAATTCAAATGCTTTTGAATGTCGTCTCCTCGTTATATCTTCCAACAAATCGTTAGGTCTTCCCCAACTGTAAGCTGACATTTTAACATTAACTCAATTTAAATTCCAAACCTAACTGGGATTTTCATATTCCTATTGCCCAGGCCCGCTTTTGTTGTCATGTACCTATTAAGAGTAAAGCTGTATCTGGAGCCATCGACTTGCCATCTTTGTTATCTTGTTGTGTTGAAAAGTAATGCTTTTCTGGGAAAGAGCTGAAGAGCTCTCTTAGACGGTTAACACAAAAGTATTTTAAGTACAGTCCACACGAACAAACCGTCGTCAGTCTTGAAGAGTCTTGAGAGTGATATAAAATCACACCTTTAATTAAATCAGCCCGAGGGAATGATTCACGAAAATTTAAAAATCGGTATCATTGAATCCGTTCGTCCACTTGTCGGTAATGTGAACAACTTTTCATTTGATCATTGAAAACGAACGGATCGAATCTCTCCATGCAAGGTTTGACGTTTCAGATCCGCGAGAACATCGTTGCGGATCTGGTGCTTTTGCTGTTTGGTTGGCTAGCATTTTTTTTACTGCTAATAACTTTGGACGTTGAAAGTGCAGAAACAAACAAATGGAACCAGAAATAGTGCGGCATAACATCCACCATTGGATCGATCTTATTTTCGGCCAAAACCAAACGGGACAGAATGCAATGCAATGCAATGCAAACAGGACAGTATTCCAATCTTCTTTGGTGTGGTCACAAATCGGGAAGAATAAGTGTGTATAAATGTTCAAGCCTGGACTCGACGCGTATCGTGAAAAGTTGCCAATGTTATGTAAATGGAATCAAGTTGTCGTATAACTCCGCTTTTGGTAAGATCAGCCCCAAGAGTTGTTTGAAGATGGCGGATCTAGAACAGGCAGCAGAAGTTCAAAATACTGGTACTGGCACAGTTGACCTGGTCACTGCCAAAGACTTTGAACGTTGAAAGTGCAGAAACAAACAAATGATGAACTCACTATACGTAGAATACGTAGAATACGTAGAATACCTACACAGATCATTTGAAAAAAAATCACGACAATACAAAAAACGTTTAACTTTATAAATAAAATAAATGAAATATCACATTGGAATGCAAAATATTCCAAAACAAAAGCTTAAAGTAAAACCAAAAAAGTATTTATTTATTATTTTTTATTCCTTAGATTTTTGTTTTCACACCACAATCGCCTTTTCAAGTGTCAAATCAGAAACCAACTGATTTCGAAAATATATAAAGCGATGTATGTAGGTAAAGTAGTGTATCCGGCGGATTTAATGATCACGACGATAGGTGAATGTGAACCGAATGAGTGAAGGGAATCTCAGATCCGTCGGATTTAATGATAGGGGTGAATATGAAGGCTCAATGGACCACATTACAGTAGGGATGAGCGATGTTGGCAAAACATTGATATTGACATCGATTTCAACATCGCTGAATGAACATCGATGATCGATAATAATCGAACTCAAAACATCGATGTTCTATAACATCGATGTTATAGAATGAATTTATAGAATGTTGACTAATGACGTAAAAAACAACATAGGTACTTGCATCCTCCCATATACAAAAAAATCCCGAAAAAATCAAACACGATGTTCTTCCCGAAATTGGAGAAAATAATAGTCCAAACTTCGCGAAATTTTTGAATTTCTCATATGCACTTATAAGGCATGCTAAGTCTTCAATTTAAAAATAAAATATTCAAAATCTTTTCTCAAATTAAAATTTATCTCAAATTTAGAGTCGGTTCCGTTTTGCTAAAATCGATGGTCGATGTTTTGTTCTTAACATCGATTATGCGATATTTTACGTTATTCAACATCGATGTTTAGTCTCTCAACATCGATGTTTTGTGAACATCGATGAACATCGCTCATCCCTACATTACAGTCTGCTAAATTTAACTAAGGCGACTCCCCGACTTCTATCTATGATCTGGCTTGTGCTGCCATGACTCGATCAATCTGGTTTGGCTATGTTAAAGGGTGTTCGTTATTCCAGTTCACTTCCTAGACTAAAAACACGGTAGAAAAGATCCTTAAGGTATTTTATTACTCCACGTCCCGTAAGATACTCGTTGACAACGGTTGAGTTAGTGAGGCTGAAGCTCAGCACTTTAAGTGCTGCTTGTCTACAAACAGTAGAGATATCAGTAACCGGAAGTAATTTTTCGTTAGTACTGCATAACTTATGTGAAAGATATCATTCTTTGAACACGCTGCAATTTTTCTTACTTGCATTTCTTTAGAATACGGTACGATGAAAAAAAGCAAAAAAGGGAATAAAAGTGTAGACCGAAACAATTTTTTTCTTTTTCATTTAAAACAAAAATGGGCCGAGGAAATGCATTAACTACTGCAGAAAAGGCCAAAATAGAAATTTATGCTGAAAATGAAGAGACCAGCGCGCGCCAGCGTTACCATAGACGCGGAGGAGGTGATATGGTCTGGGGTGCGCTGATCTGGAGTTTCCTACACTAAAAATGACCGCAATTTCCTACAAGAACATATTGGAGTAGCTTTACCTAACTTAAGCAATATTTTTGGACCAATATATTGGACATTCCAATAAGATAATGCACCAATCAAAACTGCAAGGATCATTAAAAGTTGGATATCCGAGCAAAATTTTAGCTTGCTACAATGGCCACCATACTCACCGCACCGGACCTTAATATTATGGAAGACATGTGGGGATGGATGGTTCGCCGAGTGACAACAATTTGGCAAAAAGGAATCACTCATTACAGCATGGAATGATATTTCGTTACATGATTAAAATCAACGCTATGATGCACTTCCCAAAAGGGTTTATGAAGTTATTTTAAATAAAAATGGTAATACAAGATATTAAAAGAAGAAAAAAAAAAACTTTGGTCTTACTATTTCTTCCTTTTTCCTAATTTAAGCAGATGTTTCTATTCAAGTGAAGCAAAACAAAAAAAAAAACCGTGTTTTCTTACAGGAATGCAAAAATGCATGAAATAACAATCTAAAATCAGTTTTTGCATTATTCTGTGTATGCATTGTTTTTCGGTATGAATTTCTCAATAAACCTTTAACTGGGTAGGTGGGATGCTGACAACAACCCAGGCCCTTATTTTTTAAAAATATTATACTTTGCGACTGACAACACCCGTTATCGGTACAGTACCTTCCTGTTGTTTTCTATTATACAAATTCAGATGGTTTTAAAAAAGTTTGGTTGCACAAGTAAGCCGTGACAGGCTCTTCAAGCTGCATGGGTAACGTGACCAGACGTCCCGCTTTAAGAGTGTGTGTCCCGCTGTCCCCCAGACTTCAGTGGGGACAGCAAAATGTCCCGCTTTGGGTTACCCCACAGATGATTAAAAATAATTATCCAATAACATGCATTGGAACGAGTACCTAGCAATAACGCCTCTCGTCATAGTGTCATGCAATGTTCTCAGTTATGACTTGTGACTTTCTGTTGTATCAGTTTTCACTCACGCAACTCACCTTCAAATACAAACCGAACGTACTTAAATATATGTACCAGATTCATCCCCAGTTGCGTTAATTCGTTGCGTTCACATAGGCCGTTTATGTGCTCTGTGTTTTCGCAATCACTACTGTTGTTTTCGCTACCAGCATCGTTTACTTTACCGCCGCCTTTCATTTTCAATATAAAATGCAGTAAATACAAAACATAGAAACAAACGGTATGTTTTTTCATCTTTTGTTTTAAGAAATTCTCGTTTTTTCAATTAATTTCAACTGACATTTGTCATTTTATCTCAAATTTGAAAATACGTAGGTTTAGAATCGGTTTAAAAACGGGTTAAGCTGTTTTTAACCTGGGTTAAATCAATTTTTAACGCATCGGGTTTATTAAACATTTTTGAGTGAATATTATGAACATAAATGTTTTTCGGGTTTAAAAAATGCGGGTTAAGGATCGCGTTTTGAAATTCATTTAAATTTAATTTACACCCGGAGTGAATAATATCGCGCCAGTAGAGAAAATATTCTAAGAAATGAACAAAGTATGGACATCGGAAAAAACTAATTTAAAAATTGAAACACCGCAAAATATATTAATTTGCAAATGCAATGTGGAACGACTAAAATCTCGAACGAAAAAAATCTCAAAAATCCATTTGATAAATCTCGAGGGCAAAAATCTAGAAAGTACAAATATCTCGAAAGACTTTATCTCGGAAAAAATTTCCTCTCAAGATTTTTAAGATCTCTTCATATTACTGCAAAAGTTATTAAATCAGATATTGTGTAAATTCGAGATTTTCTTCAGATTTTTGTTGTTCGTTTTTTTTTTTTCTTCGAGATTCTTTTTTTTGAGATTTTATTTCTCGAGATATCGTGGTAAATAAATTTTTAACACTTTTTTGAAAGGATCACCGCAATTGCTGAAAGAAATCTGTGCAAACAAGAAGTACTCTGATTAAAGTTCAAACTGAAATTTAAAAATATAGCTTGTTATTTTACTTTTTTTCTTTTTTACCCCAACTCCAATACCAACCCATGCACATACCCTAAGCCCCCCCCCAATCCTTCGTCCACGGTATAGCGTCCCGTTTTCAGCCTGCGAAAATCTGGTCACGTTATGCATGGGTGATGTCAATACCTACCCAGTTCGTGTAGTTTTTTTTTTTACTGGGTGAATTTGTACAGGTAATTTTGAAATGTCATTTGAAAAAGATCAGGAAAGCATTTAACTGTTATTGATACTATATAAGTGAAGATTCCTGTGAAAAGCCGGACTTTATTGATACGGGCGATGGCGAATTTGTTAAAACAAATTTTTTTTTCAAAAATTAATACGGAAAGCACTAGCTATTTTGGAAAGGACGACTAAAAACTCTATAAAGGGGTCTTAAAGTTAATTCTTTTAACATTGTTCTACCCCAGAACGATATCATAATGACAATTCCACCATCATAGAACCACTTACCAGAGGAAAGATAAGCGTAATAAAGTGAAATCATGATGGGGTGTTGTCAGCACCCCACCTACCTACTTACGTTACTATTATTCACCTACCTACTTAAAGATTAAAAAATAAAACAATAAATCAGCTTTTTAAATTTACCAGAGCGCTAAACGGTTTAATCGTGAGAAAAATCCTTATTTCTATTTAAGTGGCGCATAGTGTAGACTGTAGAGTTATCGGTCTTGTCTATAGATTTTGTGAGGTGAGTCCTTCCGAATTTATTTCGGATATTTGACTCTTGATTTCACGTTTCAAGGTTGCGAAATGCCATTTTGTATACCATATCTACTGCGATGATTCCTTAAGGATAGCAACAAAGTTGGTTCGGCATCGGCACTGCTCTGTTTGGCCATCTGCTACTAGTTCCCCACTCTCTTGCAGTCCCAGTTCAGGGTTTTTTAAAATTCGCAACCACTTTGACTATACACAAGTACAAGATGAATGCCAATGAGTTTGGTCCGGCTACGGTATGACTTTCGTCCACAAATCAAATTTAACGCACTGTCGAAGCTCACTTTCGTTTCATTAACCCTCTTCGTAGTCGCTTTGTCCTTTTTTTCGTTTGTCGCAATACGCAATTCCGCATCGTTTCACCTCGCCCCCAATACGAATAATATTCTCTTGGCGCAAATTGAATGCGGCTCAACGCACCGATGCAAAAAGCCAACCAAAAGAAAAATACCAGCAGTGCGTATGTACATACATACTTGTGTTTATGTATAAGTGCGTCATCTGTTTGTGCTATGTGATAAATTCGTTTCGTCCTTGAGTTCGAAAACGAAATATCCTTCTTGGATTTTTTTTTCACCATCATCGCCATCGCCATAGTCATATAGCAATCGGCCCCTTTGGTCAGTGCGCTCGATATTACCCACAAGGGATTCAACTTCAATCCCAATATGAGAATACAATTCGAATGGGGTGGCTGATGGCTATGCCTATGTCCAGTTCATCACTTCCTCCCTGCCATCCCTGTCGGTGATGGTGGTAATGATGATGAGTATCCTGGTTGTGATGAAGAAGTTTCCCAATCTCATCATATCGTAGTGTCGAAATGACCTTTGGGTATTTGTCATTCGCACATATGACAGCAGTCGCATACGAAGATGGGCTCTGTATTTTTGTTTGTTTCTCTTGAATATCCTTAGCATTATCCTTTCACTGCTTATTTTCTTGGAGGGGAAAACAAATCATGAATTAACTCAATCAGAAGGGCTCTTTTTTCTTTATGCGAATCACCCTTCGAGTCGAGTTTTTATCTGGCATTTGTCACTCCCTTATAAGGACATTCGTCCTTTATTCCTATTGAACTGTGCTGTCCAGGCCGGCGGTGAAGTTTTGCAGGACCTTTAATTGATTTATTGTTTTCTTGCTTTTTTTTTTTAACTCATGTTGTGTGCATAAATCACGTTCCACTGAGTCAGGATATCAGGCAAAGGACGAACAGGATAATGCCACGAGAGAAATTTTGCAAAGCCAGCAACATTGGCATTGGCAAATGTTTGTTAATTATTTATGCGTTTAATGAGCATGTCCTGTATATGCCGTCATCAGGACGCATTCATCTCAGTATCGGTATCTTTTGAAATAGCAGCCTCATTAGCATTTAGGGTTTACTTAACCGTGTTTGATGATGTTAACCAAATGACACTACTAACCGCCCAACGAAGACGTAAACGACAGGCGCTAATTGACAGGCGGGTGGAGTTTTGACCGATTGTGGTTGTCGAGAGGTCGTCCTTGAAGGATAACCTCACCACCGTTACGATATCCTCCTGTACATACGCACATATCTTCGTGCATATGTGAATTGAATTTGGTTAACTCTGCAGATTCCATTGTTGGCTCAAGAATTTGCTTAGCTTAGGCGGTTTAATTTGATAGGGGGGCGTTTGGGGGGTTGAACAACAAAGCTAATGGCTGTGTTAATGAACGGTATAGCTGTGCAGTAATTACACGTATTAGTGGTGTTCGGTTACGGTGTGCTACTGATGGCTAAGTAAATATGATTGATTTGAACAATATCGGGTTAAATGTGCGGAATTGCTTAGTGCAATCGAGAGTGAAGAAATGTGCGAAGATTTTTCAAAAACGTCAGCCGCCAGTTCTGTTCCTTTTACTGAACACTATAATTTCTGAAGGCTCACTGTGAAAGTACGTCCTGCAATGCGTCACCATCATGTTTGGTTTCTCTAGCTCAAGCATCGGTCCAACCAACAAATCGCTTCAAGAGTGTTTGTGATGTTTGCGATGTGTTCCACCTTGACCGCATTGTTTCACTTAAATGGATACGAAGTCTCTTCTGATCTGGGCACTGATTTCTATTCATCTATGTAAGAAGCTCTATTCAAAGTTTCATACCCTGCTTGCCCTTGACCATTGGCATGATTAGTTCTGTGCTTTCTGAGCCTAGGTGAACAAAGGCGTGCTCTACGTCAAAAGTGTTAACAATGGTCCTAGTATCGTTTACCTATTGTCGCCAGTACCGGGTTGGTGAAGAAAAAACATCTTTTCAAAATACATTTTCCAAAATACCTTTTCCCAAAATACCTTTTCCTGAAATACCTTTTGAACAAAATACCTTTTTGGAAGTGTGGAATATTGAGGCGCCTTCTCTCCGGTATTTTGTCCAAAGGGTACCTATTTTAGCCTTCTCTCAATAATCCAGATTTCCGAGAATATATTCAAGTCTGGATTTGCGCAAAATTTGCTGACTTTCTGTTTATTAATAGTTTGGGTTCACATCTATTTCTGGGCATAATATTAGTTTTATCCTTTAACTAACAAAGAAGTGGTATTTTTTTTTTTTTTTTCCTCCTTAACTACAATAAAATAAAAAAAACAAAAAAAAAAGTGGATGGAACCGTCAGCCCACCACGTCCTCGTCGTGATTCTGGAATAACAGAGAGTGGGTTGGGCAAAATCTGAAAACAACTTTCAAAATCCCTTTTTCTTGAAAAAATGTATTTTGTCCAATATGTATTGTCACTAAAAAAAAAAATTATGTCCAAAGGTCAGTATACCAAAAAAAGGTATTTTGTCCAAAAGGTATTTTGAAATTAGGTATTTGGTAGGGTTCCCGCCAGTACCCCCATTGATAGAGAAGAATGGAATGTTTGTTAAGTCAGTAGCTCCTACGTATGTCTATGCATCTATTGGCGGCACGCTGAAGTCAGGACTAGAATGCCAGTAAAGCTATTAGAATATTCGGAGAAAACAAAGCTTTTGGTTTCGTTGAAGATATCGTTGAGTTAGTATTCCGAATCGTATCTTGTGAACCCAAACCCCACAATACCACATCGTCTAAATCTCTTAACTACTTACGTACTCTGGGACATATCGGGCTCCTTTAATTCCAAATTCTTGGGAATAGTTGGCAAAAGTCTTGCCCTTCAAAGAGGACCACAAGAAGATGCCCGATATCTTTATGTCCGCCTCAAAACTGCAACTGTTTCAAGATGTTGACACTACATTTTCTGTAGACCCTTCCTTTTCATTTCCATTTAGATACGTTTTGGTTTTGAAGTCCTGGACATCGCTTTAAATTGCTGGCCATTGTTTGTGTTGACGGCAGCATTCATTAGAAAGTACGAAAGTACGAAACTTGCTTCACTTATTCCAAACTAAATACTCACTTTTCTATGATGATCTTGTGTAACATGAGTGCGTTTGAAGTTTCCCAAAGGGACGCTGATATGAGCATCCTTGCTCATGATCAATTCGATCTGAAAACTGTTGAAAATTGTTCATATAGGTTTCTAAAGGATTGGATATTGCAGCTATTGTCGCTGTTAGTTGTCTCTAGATATAAGCTTATGAGTCCCGAGATATCTATACTTTATACGGGAACATATGTATGCAAGTCTTGATGTAAGATTTGCCACAAGAGTCTACTGAGAAGGAACATATAACTAAGCGTGTCGTCTTGCACAGAATTTATATTCTCCAGCCAAAGGCTTGTTCATGGTCCACTACTCACATTTACCGATCCGTCTTTGTCTTCGACAGATAACACTCAACAGATTTATTTAGGGAGTTTATCTACATCCATCGGAGGAAACGTTTATTTCTTACATGACTGCTACCTCAGTTTTGTCAAGCGACTGGGTTCAACACTTCTTGTGACCAATGATTCTACGAGCTCTGAAAACTTAGAACGAAAACGGAGGATGTCAGCGTGATCTCCAAAACCAATCCTTCGTCATCTATTAAGTGCTAAGTTTAAAGTCGAAAGGAGAAATCGGTCTCTCTAACTAAACTCAACCACAAGGACACACGTTCCGTGTGTATCAATGGAACTCATGAGGAACGTCTTGGGATCTTTCACGGCGACTTCTGCTAAAGATGGTGGGACGAAGAAAAATTTGAATCAATTCATCACCTCCTATATAATTGTCCCGCCCTTGCTGACAGAAGAATGAAGATACTTGGCTTCTTAAGCTTCTTAAGCCCTTAAGCAGAATTGAACTGAGGAACCTCCTGAGATTCATATTTTCATCTAGATGGTTCTAAATCAGCAGTCCCTATACATGTTCCAGGGGAAAATCCACGTATTTGGCCTAAGTGAGCGGTGACTATACCTCACGTCTATTTAACCTAACCTAACCTTAAACCTGCAACAGCGATTCTGTGCGGTGAATGTCTTCTGAACCTAGTCTTGAAAGCTCATCGCTATAATTACGAAACCAGGGCCAAAGTGTAGAAAGTGACATATCGTCAGAATTGACGACGATTTCAGGTTGACTTATGTATATTTCAACATCTCGAAGACTCTATGTTTCTGCTTTTATAGTCCTTTCAATATTCTCTTCACACAGATGAAGCTTCTAATCTTTAAAATTCCAGTATGCGGCATATATGTAGCTTCTCCATCTTCAAAAATACAGAGAGTTGTATCCTTTTTTTTTTAGAAAGAACATAAATAATCTCTCCCTTAAGCACTCGGTGCACACTCACTCGACCGTAAACAACACGCGCGCCCAAAATACTCGAACTCGTATCTCATGCTTTGCAATTTCACAGTACTCTGACCAATACAATCGCGCGCATTAAAAGATGCACATCAGGCCAAGCTAGACACTGATCCACCCGGACATTTTGAAAAATCCTTACTCCTGGCCAAACGATAACAACGATGTTAGAGCAAATAACAAATGGCCACCCCATCACCATCCGTGATAAAAGACAAGAAGGACGAGGTATCCACCACCCATTAAAGAATGAAAAACGTATTTTACTCGCGCCCAAGAAAACGAATTCAATTCCAAAACACGGACCAAATCCAAGAGTATCTCGATACAACAGACCTGCCATGATGTTTCTTCAATTTAAGACAAAATATAAAATACAAGAAAGAACTGAAAGAGAAAACCCCTATAATCCCAATCATCCTCTTTGTACCCTCAAATAGAGGGGAGAACAAAAAAAAGTAAAAATAAATTTCCATATTTCTAGGTCATGTCTGTTTATCTGTCTGACGACTGACTGTCTGCTCCAACTACTAGGAGTTCGTTGTGCTCAGCATGAACGAGATACGACTACGAGAATGCCTCGATTTTTTTTTCACCCCCACCCGATGGGGTGGGTTGGGTACTCGCTATCTTATCTCTTGTGTTGGAAGGAGGTTTTTCTTGGAGCTTTGCCAACAGTGTAAAAGGGTGAATGTTCCCGCTCAAATAACTATACTCGTACTCGTATAAGTAAAAATAATTTTCAAAGCTGAATAACAAATTTTCATCCCCTCGAAAGTCCACCCGCACTTGGAGAACCCTTATTTAAAAAAAAAATTTAAAAATAAATTTCCCATTTCAAGTCGAAGGTAGGGTGGGAAAGTGGACTCTGATGACAGCCCTTGTATTTCCGAAAGTGTGGAGGAACTTTGCTAATATGATTTAAATGGAGATGACAACGCCAAGATAAAGTGGTTCTTTTTGGGTTCATTTTCGGGTGGGGGGTGGTGGAAATTTATGATTCCTACCGCCAATTCTTTTGAAGGGTGATGGGCAATGGATGATTGTTTTGATAGCCGTGCCAGCATGTGGCGTCTGCGTTTATTTTTTACACAAATTCTTGTCATTGTGCCAAAAACGGGAAACCCCAAATGTTAAAGAAAAACCCTTCTTCCAGGGGAAATTCTCGCTTTGTTCTTTGGAAAAAGCAGGGCGGCCAACTATTCTAGGTCCTGTGTGATGTTTATCAACCCGCATTTATTTTATGATTACTGTTATGCGTTTTTAAGCTGTATATTTTGTCATGGAAATCCTGCCAAATAGCAAGAAGAGGAAGAGAAATTCGTTATATCCTTTCTCTTCGGTCGAACAATGGGAACAGGGATTTGAATTAAATTTAAAAAAGTTTCCTATCTAAGGATGTTTGCGACTGTCAATGCGGTTGGTAGACCTAACCTACTGCTGGTGGTGGTATTTGCTTCGATGGGACTTTAATGTACCATAAGAGTTTATCGGGAAAATAAGAAAGGACGAGATTTAATGATAGTGTGTCCCGTTTTTTTGGTGGGTTAGACTTTTTTGTAATATTTTATTGAATAGAAAATATGAAGTTACATCGAATTCAATTGATGGTCCTCAGTAGAGCCTTTTGCTCATAATCTTCATGTGAACCGAATTATCGATGGATTAATTCCAAACTTCTCAAATAATAAATATCACTCAAAACCCCACAATTTGTCCTCATATAGGCCAATATTTCGACTTCAAAGTTTCCCGAAAGATGTTTAAGCGTCTGAGAATACAAGGTAAAAAATGTGTGTTCCGTTATCTTCCGCACTGGCTTTCGACAGGGTATGGCATCAAGCATGGCATGGCATCAAGGATAATTCAAAAAACTAAAAGTATTCCTGCCAGTGAAGTATCTCCCAAAAAAGGAGTCGAAGTCCTTCAAGGAAGTGTCTTAGGGCCTCTTTTGTACCTCTTCTATGTCAGAGACCTATTAACAACACTTTACACTAGGACAACGTTTGTGGGAGAGACGTCAGATTCGACGCAAATATTGCATATTACTAAAAATCAGGTGAAAGGTATCCTTAAGACTCCCGGATACCTGCAGAGTTTTTCAGGCCCGTACTTTTACCCGTACTTAGAGCTGCAGGGCTTCTGGAAACGAACATCCGGTAAGGATACTGATATTTACATGGACAGCCAGGTTGCACTTAAAGCGCTAGAATCGTGCACTATTCAGTCGGCGAAATCGGCACTAGTCAGGAGCTGCCGCACAATGCTCAGGGCAACGAGTTTGCCGATGAGTTGACAAGAGAAGGAGGGTAGCTACCACTACCCGAGGCGGTGAAAGTTGCTCCCCCAGTTTGCTGCATCGAATTAAAGGTAAAGGATATGTTTACTAGCAGTGCTGACCACAGATGGTCTAACGCTGTATTACATAGGGTTTCCAGGACACTTTGGCCGGCGTTGGACCGTTAGAAAGATCAGTGAAATCCTTAAACTTAGCAGGGCACAAAAGAGAATAACATAGCTATAGGAATAATATCCGGGCACTACCTTTGGGTAAACACGCCAAGAGGCTCAGACTTAATGACACGCAGATACTTTGCAGATACATATTCTGTATGAATATTAGAGTATAGCACGCAGTCGCAGGAACATTTTAGGCTTCTACTTTAGTAACCTGGAGCATAGACTCATTATAAAATTTAACAGGGTAATAACCTCAACGTAATCTAAGATCAGGTCAGGTCAGATATATGTACACAAAGATGGCGAATAAAACTTAATTCGAGCAAATCTGCACCTATAACTTGGAGTCCAAAAATCATGGTTTAGGGTAGGCTAGGTCCAAGTCTGTCGGTATTGCGGGTACCGGCATACTTAGACCTAAGTATATGGATCAATTGTGATATCAAAAAATTTGGTGATAGGTATCTCCGCTACTCATGAGAACGATTTGGAGCTTTGTACAAAGCAAGACTTCTTACATCCATACGTGCTAGGTCACTGTGGTTGTTGAAGCCGTCTCTACGGTTGTTGAAGCCGTCTCTACAACTTCTACAGTAGTCGTTCGAAAAGACGTAAGGTCCTGTTGTCCTGTTAAAATAGTGTCCTGTGTTGACACCAATAGTCATACTAATTTGCAGTATTTTTATACACACACGACCTAAGCCAAATCTATCTGATGGCAAGGCAATTAGATCCACTTTCTCATCTATCATTGTTCTTATTTAATGTGTCAAGTTTAAATGATATCTTGTAACTAGCAATCTGCATACGATATATCTATGTAGATATTCCTTCTCTGTTAGTATTGTTGTTCCTAATTTAGCGAGTTTATCGGCTTTGCAATTCCCTGGAATGTCTCTGTGTCCTGGCATCTAATAGAGGTGAATATTAAACTGTTTGGCCATCTATTTAAGTGATAAACGACAGATGGAGGTGGCTTTTAAATAGATGATACTATTTGCAAGGACTTCAAAGCCGCCTGACTATCCGAGAAAATACGAACATCGTTAGAAGATTAAACATTCCTTTTAATTTAGGACAACGCCCAAATCGTTTCCTCTTATCGAAGTCAGACCCAAAGTTTACTCATTTTTGTCCGCCTAAAAAGTTCGGCTCACAGGCTATTTCATTCTGGTTAGTTCAATAAGTCCTTTTATCTGAGTCGTCAAGATACCGAAGCTTCAGCTTTCCTGTTTCATTTCGTTACTACCTCCGCTCTAGAAGTTTGACTTTAACCCTTTGCTTACCGACGGTACTTACAAGTACCAGCATATTCAACTTTAAATGAAATCCCTATAGGAACAAATTTAGACACTAAGACGAAAAGAGACTTTTAAGTACCATATAACGTAAAATTTGTTCTTTATGTATGCTTAACTTAGTTAAGCCACAAATATGTAGAACGGTTCTTCTGACAGCATATTAGACTTTGAAGAAAGTAACTTTAGTCGATGTTAGTGTTAATTAACTAAATTGGTATTTTTAAACATCGATCTTTAGAGCCCCCGTACACTTCAGACTTTCTGTCGGCCGACTACTTAATCAGTACGGCGCGGCGCTCTTCCACGCGCGCTCACTACCGACTATAAAGTCGCCCGATTTTTTCGATAGCTCAGTTTGCTCTGAGTTTTATATGAATTTTCTCTAAGTTCTGGATATTTCTTCATATATGGCTATGGAATTATGGACATTTTCTGGAACATTTTTTATGAACTGCCATGAAGGGACTGTTCTCTGCAAAATCTGTTTAAAGACTAGCAATAGCAAATCGGTTGAGAACAGTCAGCCGATTGTTGTCTGGTGTGCGACTATTTAATCGGCCCAATGTGCGCACTAACCAGCCCAACCCGACCAAACTATCGGCCGATAGAAAGTCTGTAGTGTGCGGGGTCTCTTAGTTTTATTAAAAGCTTATGTATTCAAAAGCCAAAAATATCATAAAAAAATAAATATTTGGCTTCAGCAGTCCTAGGTAGAACCAAGCCTAGCTTCCCGCAACCATTTGTGTGTGCGCGTTATATTTTTGCACGAATGGAAGGGACCTACAGTTTTTTGCCGACTCCGAACGGCGAGTTGAGAAGCTTCTCATGACAAATGATACTCTTGAATGCTTGTCAGGTATTCGGAAGAGATGGGCACTGTGAAAAACTTTTTAGGTGTTTGAGGCGGGATTCGAACCCAAGACCGCTGGCTCAGTAGTCCGTCGCACTAACCACTTGCGCTACGGTGCATAGTTAAATAAAAAAAACTTCAAACAAAAATGTTCTTGTTATAACCTTAGTTATAGCCTAACGGTACTATGGAGTATGACCTTCAAATTTTGTCCCTAGGAGTCATTGCAAAATCAAAAAACTGAGTTTTCCATCTTAAAATACCCTCAGCTAAAAAATTCTTACAAAACAATGAAGATTATCACTGTTCAATAGCTTGGTCAGCAAAGGGTCAAAAACCATCTTTACAAATAACTTGTAGCTTCTAGTTATGATGGTCAGATTTTATTAGCCTATTTAACACTTCCAAACGATCTAAAGTTTTATTGAAATTGACTAGCTTTTTTCACTAGAAAGTGCAGGTATGCCTTCGCCTCCTTTGATAGAAGCACCTATCATAGCACTCATACATACAAATTTCATGCACCAGTTAAACATCTCCTCCTACTTTATATAGTTTTTGTTCGTAAGCCTTCATCCTTTATATCCTTTTTTCCTGCTGGCTAACTTCCGGCAACAGAATTAGGTTATTATACCGAAACAAGGCACACTCGTACTTGAAATTCTAATTAGCTGCGAAGATTCGGTTTAACCACATAGTTCTACCCCTTCAGAGGGTTACACATGAATTAATGAATTCTGAGGCCTCCTGCTCACCCTTAAATGCGCCTCCACAAATTACAAAGAGTGCAAACATCATAAAAGATGAATTCTGTGCATCATCCGTCCACTACAAGCGACCACATTTTTTTCTACATCCTTTTATATAAAAAATGCAACACAACTACAAACATCTGCATATGTATGTAATCGTACAATTTTCCTCCCCCCCAGGAGGGCAGTAATCTGCAATTTGCTTGCACATTGCAACGATTCCACTTTGCCACTGACCTCGATGAAGGTCGTCTTTGTATTTATTCAACCTTCTGCGAGATGCTGCAGCACCGGCCAACATCTAAAGCAGAAGGGTGAAACTCCTACAGCAATCCTTCATCAACGCTAAAGGGTTGCAGGCACGTTCTCGTTTTTACTTATTCCCTGAAAAAAAAAATGGAAGAAAAATCTACTCTTTTTTTTTGATTGACGGTACCACACCAAACATCAGCAAAAGGGATGAAAAGAGCAAAAAAAGCGAACACACAAAGGAGCAGGGCTCTCAACACCAATAAAACATTCTTCCATCGGTCATTGATTTTGGATTAGAGACGAAAACGTGCGGGTGATGGTGAGACCGGTCAGCCTTTATCTACTCGCGTGGTGAAACCACCCCCAGAAGGTTAATATCCTCATTTCCTTCGTTTGATGAAAACTTTACATCAATCAAGCTCTTCACTCTGGAAAGGATGAACTACGAAAAGAGAGAGATATACATATATACGAGTACTCGTTGCCATAAAAAGGACTCGTGTCTGTAAGTAGAAATTTTCTATCCCAACCGATCCGCCGCAACTGACCAAAGGAAACATCTCATGGAGAGAGTAACTACGCCCTAGCTTCGCTGTCCAATAAATCGACAAAACTTTTGTGGGTGGTTGTTGAAGAATCAAATCAACCAGGAATTATTATGGTGTGAGTGTATTTTATCCTTTTTCTCGTAAGGGATCCAACGACCACAGTACGTATCCAATATCCATATCCACATCCATTTTGCCCATTGCCTATATAATGAAGACACTGTTCAGGTTCGTGGGTTTTGGGCCCCATTTACCAGAAGTCCTGATCGTTGTACAGAAAAAATTCAGAGAAAGAAAGGAAACTAAAGAGTGAAGGAAAATTATTAGATACAAAGAAGTGGAAAGTTTGCAATTTCCCTGCGGTATACGCGTGGTAAGCAGAGTTAGCAATGATACGCTCTCTGATACAATGAATAAAATCATTCGTAATACAGCACTGATCTAGAGCTAGTCGAAGAATAACAGATATATACGAGTACACACATGCACATACACGTGAGATGTCCATAAAGGGAGAACATGAAACAAATTTATAGGCGTTCAGTGCTTCCAGCTGCAATCTGCAGAAAAACCGGGATGTACTCGTATATCCTGAGGCAGAAAGAAAAACAAAAAAATTAATCAGTTGCGTAAGTGTATCCTTTGAATCCTTGTTATTTATGTACACACAAATTTTGTATGGCCGGCTCAGGACCTTGAGGCCAAGCAATTAATTGAGCGATAGAAAGTGAGGATTTAACATTTAAAATACGCCTGTGGGAACTGACGGATCGGGCTCGGTTCAGGTCCAGGGGTAGGTCGCCGTGTCAAACGCAGTGCGGTACTAATAGTGAAAGAGAATATAATAGAACTAAGCTAAAGCTTTGATGTATGAAACGAGGAAGGAGTCTCGTACTTTGATTTAGAAAATAACCAGCAAACTGGCAGACACGGGAGACTGGGATGACATTTAAAATAAAAAGGACTCCTTCCAGCATGGCGGAGTTGCAGATGACCTCGAACTTTGCCTATAAAAATCCAGCTGACACAGAAGCTCTAAGCATGGATCGAGGAACCTGTCATAGCTCTCAAAGGTGGGTCTTCTGGTTTCTGAAGACTATGCCTGAAAACAAAAGAGACTATGATACATAAACAGTAAAGGAGAGAGAAATAAAATAAAAAATAAAGCCTCTCCTGGAAAGTTAGCCCAATAATTCATTCTGTTCTGAAGGGTCTAATATTTACTTAGTTGGCGCTACAGCTCAAGGTGAACCTGGGCCTGCTTCTCGCAACCATTTGTGTGTGCGTGTTGTATTTTTACACGAATGGAAGGGACGATCAGTTTTTTGCCGACTCCGAACGGCGAGTTGAGACGCTCAATCGTAACAAATGATACTCTTTCATGCTTGTCAGACATTCGAAAGAGGTGGGCACTGTGAAAAAGTTTTAGGTATTTGCGGCGGGATTCGAACCCAAGACCGCTGGCTCAGTAGTCCGACGCACCAACCACTTGCGCTACGGTGCCCCCGGTGTAGTTTAATTAGTGTCTCTTAACATTTGCTCTTTTTATTTTTATTTGAGGTTGAAAATAAGAATTTTATTTTCTTGGCTTTTTTGTTGTTTTCTTCGCTTGCTGGTACTTTTGATATTTTGTGGCTCGACCTGCCACCATATTTCGATGCTTAAATGTCGAGTAGATATTTTATAAATAATTAAATGCGAATACGTAATTCAATTTAAATACATAATGGAATGTCCTTACTGTGGACTGCCATCAGACCGTTTACTCCACGTTCCAAAATCTCTCAATAAACTGTAATAAACCGCAAAACGATTTATCCAACAGAACGATTCTACTGAATCTCTGCCACTCATGTATGGATATATTCAACTATGAGTGTTGACAGAATGAGACAACGAAACAGAATGTTACACTTCATATCCAACAGGACTTGCAAACCTCACAGTCCAGCAGAATCTTAGGCTAAGGACTTGTCTGTGAAGAGACTTAATCTAAATTCAAATTAAATTATTGAATCACTCCCATGGGCAATTTGCCAAATCAAAAAAAGAAAAAAAAAACTGTCACTCTGAGCATGATAATCTCCCACAACACCTCTTTAACTCGAAAGCAGCAAACAAGACGCTGTCAATTCCTTACAAGTACAACACAACCGCACAATCCCTTCTTACAGGATGACATACCGAGCAGAATCACTCGTATTCGAAATGCAAGCAAACATATTGAATGCATTGTTTATGTGACAAAATTATAATTCACTGTAATTCCCCTCGAGTGTTGCATGTATTTAAATTCACAATTCATATGTGCTATGCTTGGAAACTTGTCCAACAAAAACGCAAAATGCCAATATGCCGTACGCATCCTTGCAGTTATTACCCCCACACACGCACACACACACAAGGTATTCTGATTAAATTCTAGTGTTCATTGTAGCCAATTCAATTCGACGATATGGTATTTGTCAAGCCATTAGTAATTTACCCAAAGCCCAACATCACTACATAGCTACGAACCAGCTGAAGTCAGATCCTGGCCCTTGTCATGTGTGAGGCGAACTTCAGACAACTTAGTCACACTCTATACGAGTACTGTTACACGAGGCTCTTCATTGTTAATCAATTTGATTTTCGTTTGTACAATAATAATAAATTCCGATTCAACTAAATGCCAGCAAATGGACAGTAGTGTCCTTTTCTCACATACACACGTAGTGGCAGTCGAAATATAATTTTCATATGGTTACGTATATTATCAGACGACAGGACCACATTGTGGTGCTATGTTTGGAAATTAATTTTACATGAATTCAGGATACATGTTCATATGACGTGTGTATGTACGAGTACTTTTGTTAATTTAACTCCTTCCAAATGTGAATGTGGGGCTGTATGGTGGTGGTGGCGGTTGCCAGAGTCTAAATTCTAAATTGTTCGCCACCACCACACCCCGCCTTCAAAACCCTAAATAGAGAAAATTTAATTTCAATTCTATTATTTCACAGTGGTGAGTGAAAATGGTATGCGGTTATTGGGTATAATTTTTTAATTGGTAATTTCGCATTCAATTGGTTTTATTACGTCATAGTGCTGAAGAAGGATAATTGTGCAAGTTGTTTGGCCTTAATTTTTTGAAGTGCGGTCCATTGACTTAAGCAGGACATTCTGCATTAACAAAACACTTAAACTATTTGTTCGTATACAGTTTGTAGAGTGGAGTGCTGAGTGGAGACTGGAAGTAGATTTTTTTTTCTTATTGATACAGAGAAGGTCGTAGGGCATGGAATGCGAGAGGTTCTACAGAAGGCTGTCGTTGGGGTAGTCCCTTTTCTGAACCCGGACAGATTTTGAAGTTGCAATAACTTTTTGTATGAGACAAGTTTAATAAATTCATAGCACAAGACCATGAGCTCATGAAAACCTGGAATCTCGATGTAGTTGGCTTAACTATAAGAAACGCATTCATGGTACCGTTCTTGTCGTCAAATCGACGCAAGTAGATAACCGAAGTAGGAGCTAATATCTGCAGTCTAAGGACCGAATGTATTATATCGATGGTCCAAGCTTAGACAAGTGAATTTTCAACTCGGGAACTATAACCGAAAAAATTAGAAGTCTTGGTTCTTGTAAGCTTAGGCGGAAGCTGGAAATTTTAACACAATGATAAAAAGGCTCTTTTCGAGAAAGGAAAATCTGGCCAAGAGCAAATATCATCAACAACTAAGAGCAACTTAAAAAGATGGGATTGCGCCTATGAAATAGCTAAGAAGCGCTATGCGATGAATAAATCTTGGCAACTTGGAAACATGCGTTGCAAGATTTTCATATCCAGAGCAGGTTATAGTCGTCTGACCAATGGACTATAAACCATTTTCAAAGTTTTAAAGTGCGACCATCGAGTCCAACCATTGTTTAGTCTGAAGCACATTTCAAAAATGGTCCCGAAGATAAGACCGCTATAGAAAGGGTCAATCGAACAAAATCCGCTGCACTATACAAGCTAAAACCGAGCCCCTTAAGTGTACAGGAATTGATTATACAACTGATTTATCTGAAATCTTGTGTTGAAAAGATAAGTATCTAGTATCAGAAGCCTATGAGGCCAATTAAAGTCAACAAAAAGGCTGTTAACACGATTATTGAATCTAGTGCCCTAACGATCGATTGTTGGACGGCTTGTATGACACGTAACGCGCCCTAGTCGCACCAAAATTAATTTTCCAAGACTTTTATAAAAAAAAATTGGTTATAATGCCACTGTAGCACATGTTATTGGCATATTCACTTTGGAGGAAAAATGGACAATAATGCCGCCCTCGCACTTCTGGCAACAACAGCAATACTTTCTGTGGAGCATAGGGGACGACCTCGAGGATGAGGATAACTTGGGTGATCAGACAGCTGTCAATCTCACGAACTTTCTTCAAAGGGTGGTGCATTATTTCGACCAAAATTCGCACTGTTTTCGGTAACACAACAACTCACTTTGGTAATAAGTTTTCAATACGTTGTTCAGGCACTTAAGGATTTAGTTCGTTACGCGGAGATAGAATACTGCGTTCCTGGCAATTTTTTTGAGGGCGAAAGTGTAAATATTTAAAAATAAATCAGCAGATGGCCACACTTCTATTTCTACTGACTAAAAATAAATATGAAGACACTCGTCATTGCAGGGAATGACTTTATCAAACTCGAACTACAGTCTTTTTAAAATCCAAGCGAGACAAACTTTTATATACACGAATGAGATATAAAAGTAATTGTTGTACACTGACATCGACTTAGCTTGGAGAATGACCAGGTGAACAAAGCAGGCATGACACAGAAAGTTGAATGTACCCCAGATTACGTGGCCAAGCTATATATCTCCAGATTTTGTGACATCCATATTAGTCTGCTACGCCAATTTGATAGTATTGTTCATCCTCAAATTAGCAACTTCGTTCAAAGCTAAAGAATAGAATCCAGCCAATCCAGGAGCTACTGGTGATCATCGAGGCCTATCACGACTTAATAAATTATCCAACACCCAAACACAACATCGCTATTATTAAAACTTGTCAAGCCACAATTAAACCCATGAATTTCGCAATCACCGATCACCATCGGAAGGTGGATGGATGGATGCCAAGAAAAATGCAATCGCTTGTGCAACCAGGATAGAGTCATTCCTCTCTGGGTTCCATGACATAGTGCCATAAAGGGGAACGAGAGAGCCGACCGACTAGCCAGGCGAGGATCAGCCTTTAACTAGCGGAAAATGTTCGTATTCCTATAGGTGCTGTTAAGCCATTATACACACTGCTTAAAACTAGCTGGTCTCAGGTGGGCGAGTCTGACGAACTGTGTCATATCCAGAAAGATATGGCCAAATTACAAAGAACCCGCGTAGACATTGCAAGAGTAGTGGCAGTTTGCAGATGACACTGCCCAATAGGGAACCATGCAGCCAAACTAGTGATCCCGCAGAACAATTTCTGCCGAAGCTACAATGATGAAAAAGAAAAACGTCACTTATTCAATTTCTGTGCAAATTTGCGGCGACAAGCAATGCAAACTTTTCTTCGACGACCTTGAAGAAATATCCGAGAAAAGGATTGGAGAACTGATCCTCTTCCTTCGCACCAGCGTGGATATAAATATCTCCAAACTCATTCGATATACCTGTCACCTGAGTTGTGATATCAAAACGGCACCCTTTTTGCGCTTTTTGGGTTTTCTTCTATCGAAAGCACCACTTCCTCCTACCTCCCTGCCGTAAAGAAGACATTTCCCAGTAATCTATTCCTAATTCTTGCCAATGTAGCACAAGCGCACACTTCATTGAAGTTCTCTAAAGAGTCAGTAACAGCAAAAAGATATAAGACAAGCAAATATTTTATCTATCATGCAGAGGAGTGACTCCAACATCTACCGTTTTAATGTACTGAAACCGCCAGAATGTAAGAATCCAGGAGAAGGTGGCTTACAGACCAGAACTTGTCCATGGACAACAAGCTTTTTTCTATAACCTTAAAGTCCGAAGGCATTGAGGTGACAGGAAAGGGCTTCAAAGTTTTTATTATTGTCCCAATTATGCTCAAAGACCGAACTGTTTGGCAGTATAAAAGTCAGATTTACTTACTTCAATTCTTCTCTCTATTCTTACTTGGTGTCCTTTCCGCATAAAGTCCTCTCCAAATTATATCCACATTTCCACTGTCAAAACCAAATTATAGTATTTTCTTCGTAATTGGAATACAAAAAGAAAAACACCTGTCCACCTCACAAAAGCTGACAGGAAAAGTACATACATACCTACCTACGTAGTTTACCAAAGGTAAACCCTCCAAATGAGCAATGTCTGATCTGGCACTCTAAATGCCTGTCCAACCTTAATAGACAGCCAGACCGGATCTGGTCAACATACTGCGATAGGATGTTCTCAACAAAAACACACTCGTTTGACATATGCACTCCCGCCTACAATGTGAAATGTTTGGAGTATACACTTCGCCTCACATATGTGGTAGATTAGCACATTCAAGTTCATTCGGGCCAAACAAACAAACGGTCCCCCGATAAACAAAAAAAAAAAACGAAATAGGGAGCAAAAAAATGACCAATGCGGCACCATAATGTCGGCAATGTTATTTTTTTCTACTCCCATTAAAATGTCCTGGAAATATTCCAACAGGAGTATTTTGTTACATAGGTGAATGTGGCGCCGAATTTTAAATAACAAAAAAAAAAGTAAACTCCCGACTTTGATGTTGCCAGCGAAATTCCCGGGAAAAAAAATAACGGAAACATTTTTATTTTGATAACAAAAAAAAAATCGAGTCAGACAAATAAAAACGGAATCCCGGTTTTAATCAAAATTAAAATTCCCGACTCCATCCGGTCACGCATCAACCAGAACGGAGGCGATGCAGAAACATCATAACATGTCATCCCCCATCCCCCGCTTTGCTAACTGTCTGGATGTTTGAGTGTGGATGTGCTTTTTTTTGCCGCACCGTCTGTTGTATAACCACCCCCGAGGATAATAATAAATGACAGGAAAAATAATAGTAAATCTATACACAGTGGTTTTAGCCACCCTCCAACCCCTATGGAGTCTTAATAGATTTAGTGGTATATGTACATAGTTCTTCTTATGTCAGTCGAAGGAAGGAGTACAAAGTTTTGAAGGAAACATAACGGAAACAACAATAATTCGAATAAATATGTGTCATCCCTCTAATAAAGCCAATTTTCTTCTGCTGTTGCTATAAATTCCGTTCCCACCGATGCTGATGGTGATGGTGATGGGGATGCCAAAAGCCCCCCCACCGCCTATTTATGAAAGTTTACTCGTTAAACAGGACACTATGGCGTGTCAGGCATGTCATTCGTATACGTACGTACGTACATAGGTTAACACTGTTAAGGTTATAAAAATAATAGTCACCAGCTATTATCATTCAATGAAGGCGTAGCTGTGTGGTTGTCAATGAATACGAGTATCCTTCTAGTCTGAAGGAGTAGTCGGAGTCTACGAATTCAATCAATTATCTTATCCTTTATATGTACACACTCTGCTTTTCTTCCGATGCCTTTCAAGTTTTGGTGGAGGTTTTGTTTTCTTCGCCACTATACCCCAATCCACCACTCACCCCTCCATCTATTTATCTGACAATATTTGTTATTAGCTTTTTATGGTTCGACGAATTCTTGAAAGATGAACAAATCTGATGGTAAAATTTTATTATTCCTCTTTGGCGTTGTATTGGAGTCTGGAACGGGACTTGAGTGGGTGGATGAAAAAAACAATATTTGCCTCTCTCCCTTTGTTTTCAGTGGAGAAGACAGATTTTCATGACAATGATGATGATTATGAGACGAAAGACGATGACAGTGACAAGGAGCAAGGCGCGCACACATTCATACATATGCGACTCGTCCATAGGAAGGATAATGTCGTTTTAGTGGTTGTTGAGTTCAAATTTATTTGATAGTTCTAGTAAGAGGATAATAAAAGATTTTTAAGGCAGTTTTGTCGCCACTTAAAAGTTAGACGATTTTTTTTTTTCTTTATTTGCTTGTGACATATTTCTTGAGTTTTTTTTTTCCATTTGGTATCAGATAAAAGCAAAAAAAGAAATACGGGGACATTTAAACGGACAACGATCTGAAATGGCGACTAAAAGAAATTGTTTGTAAAAGAAGCGACGATATGCTTCCTGGTGGGGGGGAATGGGAAATGTTTAATGGGGATGTCGGTACGTTTATAGAACGTTCTTTGATACTACGGTTTGCGACTTTTCATTGAAGTTGAGAGTTTGCAAAAGTGGTTGAATCTTAAGATTCAACATTTTAGAACGTGTTTGAACATACAGTGATAGTCAAAAATTTGTATACATACAGTACCTTCTAGTAAGAAGAAATAACAAAAATGTTTTAAACACATTAAGAAAGCTCACAGTTTACTATTTTATTATTCACAACATTTTAGTTATAAAAAAAAGGAATCCAGGAATTATTCACAATTGAAAAAAAAAGTACAGTGAACTCTCTCATAACCGGACACTGACGGTACCGAGAAGTTTGTCCGGTTATGAGAGGTGTCCGGTTATGGGAGAACAACAAATTGACATTCTTTTAAAAAGAAAAATCAATAGACATTTGGTATTCATTTTATTTTATAAAGGAATTCATTCATGAATAAACCCAAATTACCGAAATCACTAATTTCTGTCTATGAGAATCAAGGGTAAAACTACACATACCTATGTATACACATACATACACTTAACATACAAACCTATTTAAAATGCGACTGGATTTATAAATGCACATAATTGTTGGATAACACGTTCGCGGACAAGACAGCATATGCCGTCAATGATTGAGGAAATAAGAGGGTAATGACAATTTAAGGTATGTTCGGACAATACGGGATATCCTGACGCGAAATACAGTAAACTTCCATATTCCGGCATTTTTTGTCTTATCAGAGACAGATTTTCACTACACTGTGCCCAGCGGAACTTTATACAAACTTCGCACAAAATAATATAAAACATCTCTCAAAATGCCGAGGATATGCGTGTCATTCTGCCGTTCAACACCGAAAATCATGTGTCCGCGAACGTGATAATAACGCAGAGGCACACTCCACAGTTTACATTTTTGTTTCATTTCTTTGCAAAGTGTAAAGAAGAGTTTATCATACGTGTTATGTCTATTTTTTATATGAAAAATAGTGTATTTATTTCCGTTCTTTGAAATCTGTCCGGTTATGAGAGGTGTCCGTAAGAAGAGAGAACACTGTATACAGTTGAGAAATAAACACTTGTTGTCTTACATAGGGTCAATAAGCTTAGGCGTTAGTACTTCGTTAGGCCTCCTTAAGCTTTTATCACTGCGGCTAATCTTCTAGGAATTTGGGTCATTGTCCTGCCGGAAGACCCAAGGCGATGCGAACCCCAATGTTTGCACACTGGGAGTAAATTGTTCTGCAAAATGGCAAGATAGTCTTTGCTATTCACTGTCGATTCAATGGAAACAAGATTTCCAGTTCCCGCAGCCGACATGCAACTGCATACCATCACTGATCCTCCACCATGTTTCACGGTCGCAGTGAGGTTTTGCGGAAGAAGCTCGCTATTAGATGATCTCCAGACCTTTTTCCTGCATTTTGAACCAATTATCTCAAACTTTGTCTCGTCGCTAAAGATGACATTATCCCAAAATGTTTGAGCGGTATTTAAGTGATTTTTGGCGAAGGTCAGGCGCTTTAGACGATTAACATCAGAAATGCATGGTTTCTTTTGTGGTACTCTTCCGTGTAATCTACTAGCATTTAAGGCTCTACGAATGGTTGAGGCACTTCCTGGATTTCCACACTTTTGAGAAACGTCTGGCGCTATTTGCACTGCACTGGACCTAGGAGTTTTTCCTTCGCACTTCGGTGTTGGTCATAACGCGAGGGTGACCAGAGCGCTGCACAGTCTCCGTATTTCCTCTCAAGTTAAATCTCCCGATAATTTTTTGGACGGTTGCACAACTTTTTTTTGACGATATCAGCAATTTCCGCCAGCGACTTCTTTCCTCTGATGCTGAACGATTAAATTTCGCACTTCTATCGGTAGATCCTTTCCTCGCGCCAAAACCTTACTTTTTACTATGAAATATTAAAAATTAACTACGCCCTACGAAAGCTTGGAAAAGAATAATTGCAAGGAATGCGAAATATAAGAATACTAAATTCTAACGGAACCTATCTACTCATGAATTTTTAAATATATTGTGGTATACTTACTTTTGACTGGTTTTTTTCAGATATTGTTTGCTTCTATCGTGAATAGTTTCTGAATCCCATCTATTTTGTAGTAAAAAATAGAAAAGGGATAGTTGTAAGCTTAATTTGCGTACTTAAAATATTTTTCTTATTACTTGTCACATAGCGTTATTGAACTTCTGTACTACAAAATTTTGACTCTCACTGTATCTATGTACATAGTTGATTTGGCATACTCCTTCATGATTATTAAAAAAGTAGCGGCCTCAGAAACTACAATGTTTTATGCTCTGACATTCGCAGAGAATATAGGTATGCAATATCCTCTGCTGTCTGCTATATCTAGGTTAGGTTAGGTTAGGTTGACAGGTGTTGTGAGGCTGACGGATTACAAAACACTAGGCACCAGAGTGGGCTTATCGCGATCGCCTAAAGTCCATTACAGGATGGCACCTAAGCCGCCACAATTTCCTCAAAGCATTTTATTACCCTAAAACTTTTTTGAACCAGTCTATGGTTGATTTGGCCTGTCTTCTCCAGGTTACTGAAGAAGTAACAGCCTAAAATGCTCCTGCGACTGTGTGCTAATCCCTGACATTCGCATAAAATATGTTCGAAATCTTCTGCTGCACCTATGTCATTGCAGTATCTGCAGATATCCGTGTCAGTGATTCCGAGCCTTTTGGCGTGTTTGCACAGGAGACAATGCCCGGATGATATTCCTATACCTATTCTTATCTGTGCCCTTCGAAAGGATTTCACTAGTCCTTTTGGTTCTTTAGCAAACCTATATCCTACCATGTTGGACCACGGCTTACCATAGCCCTTCTCAGAAGACTTTCTTTTACCTTTGATTTAATGCTTCCTTTCCTAGCCAGCTCATCGGCCTGCTCATTGCCTTCTATCCCAGAGTGGCCAGGTACCCAACAAAGTCTTACCTAGTTCTGCGTGCATAATGCCCCCTGCGCATGTGCCGATTCGATATTACACGATTCTAGCGCCTTAATCGTTCGCGGCTGTCGATGTAAATCACAATATCCTTGCCGGATATTCGCTTCATTTTCAGGAGCTCTAAGTATGGCTACCGAAGATACCAGACCCCGTGCCGTTAGCAGTTTTGGACTCGTCCGTGAAAAGTGCAGTATCTGTTTCCCGAGTTACTGTGTTGTTTGTCCACTCTTCACGCACAGGGTATGAAATGTTGTACGGTGTGTGAAAGTCAAGGGTGAAGAGGGAATCGTCCGTTCTAATTGGATTATGCATTTGGATTTCTGTTAGGATAGTACAGTATTATTTGCCGTAATCCTTAAAAAAAACCTAGGTTGGTGAGTCTTAGTGCACTAATACTCGCCATTCGCCTCAAATACAAATCGAGCGGTAGCAGGTGGAGGAACGTTTCTAGGGCCGCCGTGAGTCTCATGCAAAAGGCACCCGTGATAGCAACACCAGCCGTTCTCTGTACCCCCGCTAATCTTACCAGTAACGTTTACTTGTTTGCCGCCTACCACCAGAATAGTTCTCCTTACGTAAGTATGGGTCTGACTATTGTGACATATAGCCACTGCATCATTGCCGGTTTGAGGGACCATGTTTTACCAGGCGGTCTTTTGCAAATAAAGAGTACACCAAAAGCTTTCCTAATTATTTCTTGTGTGCTCAAGTTCCAGTTTAGTTTCCTATCCAGAATAATTCGAAGATATTTCTTTCTCTGAGCGGGTTAGCTCAACCCTTTTAGTTTCAGGAGTTTGAAAGGCGGATTCTTGTGTTTTCTGATAAAGGAAACCAATTCCATTTTCTGAGGATTGACGTTTAGTCCGAACCTGTTTGCCCATTTATTGGTTGTGGCTAATGCCGGTTCCAGTAATTGGCTCAGTGTTTAATCCTTGATTTTGCGATGAAGAAGTTATTTTTCACACGTGATTTAAGCGGACAAAGCCTCTTAAAATGGTCAAATCATCCTCCGATCTCTTATGGTATTAAATTAAAAGTAAAAAAAAACCCCACCGCATAAGTTTCTGTCTTAAACTACAATTTCGATCAACTAAAAAGGACATGTGTAGATGGATTACTTACCCGACAACTGCACCATGGCCTTTGTTCCCATTTTTCCCCAATTGACTTGTTAATAAATTTTCGTCCTTAAATAATTCACCAGCAAATCTCTTATTAATCAAAAGTCCATTAAGTGTCGCTAGCGTCACACTCAAGTAGTGCTCGTCATCGATAAAGGTCACAGTGATTTGAATAAATCAAAGGACACGTTTGCCTTTATTCAATTTCCCTAATTAAATTCCCTTATCGATGGTGGTGGTGATTAAAATAAAACAAGACACACTCATAAGCAACTACCAAAGTGTTTGACTTTTGATTGTGGTACCTAGTGACTGAAAAAAAGGCTTTATGTCACCACCTACAGCCTGTTCGTGTGATAACTTCAAAGCCAAGCCGCCAGCCAGCCCATACCTCAAATCGAGTGGACATAATTCAAAGTGGCGGAAAGGTTCAACTTGAAGAGGTCTACTTAAGCCCTAAGGCACAGGTACTAAAGCACTCGTATGCGAGGCGAATACCACAAAAGGTGCACTGATGCACAACGAACGAAACCCTAGGAGTACGATTAAAAAAAATCGATGTGCTTTGATTTTGCTGTTTTCCCAAGGACTTGAGCCCTGTTTGTCTACCTCGACCCAGATGTTCACTTAAACGCCACAGCGTTAATTTTTAATTATTAATATGTTCAGTGAACAATTTAAAAACTGATTATGCCCGGCAGAGGTAGGTACGTTAATCAGTTTAATGAAGCTGTATACACTCCTGCTGGAGATGAGGGTTTATTTAAAAAAAAAAAAAAAAACAGGACGACTTCAAATTAATCGTTGGGTGGCCTGCACGCGTGAGAAACTTCGAAAAGCCAACGTAAAGTAACCAATTTCCGAACTAACTCCGCAATCAGCAGTTTCCGTTGATGACGACGACGACTCGGCCGATGCCAAATTTCTGTCCGGTATCGTGAGTCCTTCATGCGGAATAGCAACCTGTGTGTGTGTACTCATTCGCGGTCTCATTTGCTTTCCTTTTGGCACAAAAAAAAATGGAAAAAGGGTGGTGCTCCGCCGCTGAAGATGAAACGGATTTTTGGTCACGGTCATACGAAGCAACTCGGCTGACATCATATGTCAGTGGGTTGAATTACGTATTTTTCACCCCCACCCCCATCCGACATTGCTCGTATTGCCATGCAATGTGCGTATGTACGAGGAGCTTAGTTTCGGGTCTTCTCCTGGAAAATTAAAATTGAATCATTTATGAGGATGAATACAGAGTAGATAGGTGGGGTGTGGGGGTGTGTGGGATTTAGAGGGCTGTTAAAACACACACACAGAGCAGCCTGCGTGGATCCAGGATTCAGCCGATGTACTCGTATGCATGATGTAATTTTACTCCGGAAATTGTTTTAATCCGGTTCTCTGTAGTAATTCCAACGGCACTGTAATATTGGGGCTTGTGTTTGCGTCGTTGAGCCGCCTTATGGTGCCATACTGCCAAAATGCTGTATTTACGAGTAAACGTACAATCAAAAGTTAGATAGAGCGGGCGGTAGGTGGGTAGTGCGTCGTTTTGTTTTGTAAAAATGAGGGTTGCACACAGGATGGCAATGGCAAAACATTTAATGGCACACATCTTGGAAATACAATAAATTTACAGCACATTGCTAGACCTTATAAAGGTGGAGAGAACACTGCCGACTAAAATCGGACGATGCGTTGAAGTGCGGCTAACGTTATCTACTTGATTGCATTCAACAAGAGTGGTTTATAGCACATTGGTCAGAGGCATGGAGCTTTAAAGTCCTTTAAACCCATATTCTGATATTCCAGGTCTTTAAAGAGAAACGTTCAGGCCGGATGTAAAAGATAATGTTGACGAAAACTCTATAGATTTCACCAAGTCGCGTCTGAAACTATGACAAAAGACAAACTGCCCTAGTGTAGGTACATATGTGTAGGAGCAAAGGAGGTAGTGTTCAAGTCCAACCTTTGGAGTTGAGGAACTTAATGAAGAATTTAATGGCAGAAATTTTTGAAACGGAATTAGTTTCCTAGTGTGTGCTGTCTGGCTTTAGCTAGTGCCGGGCACTTACACAGGAAGTGGAAACTGATATCCTCCACATCTGCATTCCTGCAACTGCGGCAGTGGGCGTTAAAAAGAATATCTAACCTTGAAGCATGAGTGCCGATTGCCCAGTGACCTGTACTGATTGTTATAATTCTGGCGGTCTCAGCTATCGATCTATTAATTAGGTCGTGTGACTATGTCTTCCTGTGTATGGCACACTTATTGAGGTTCCGCCACCTGGCTTCAACTAGAAAGTGTTTCAAGATTTTACCCATGATGAGTCTTCCACCGCACGGGGGTCAACAAGGGCTGAACCACGCCTGGTCTTTAATTTCTCTCTATCCGGGGGAACCCAAAGGAGAGTGATTTTAAACCAATTGCTTGCACGAGTCAGTTCAGTTCTTCCTTACACTGTTCTACCAAATAAAAAGAGAAATCGATATAACAAATCTCGGTTATTCTTAACTCTTAGCACGTCTTTAGGAGCCAATGACATATGTATATGTAACTTCTTAGAAAATAAATTTAAGCCATACGTTCCGATTGGGCTAACTGATACGAGTCCTTAGCTTCAGTGTTGGATTTGGGTCTCTTCAAAATTAAGGCACTCTCTGTATATAATTAGTTTCGTCTACCTCCCAATTTCTTTGTCTAGTTAAGGTTGTTGCCTGCGAGTGCCCCGCCACTAGAGCCAGTTTGTATCATATGAGACGAATTCACCTCTGTAACATCAGATATAGCAGCCTTATAAGTCATAAGTTGTAAGGCAAACGGAAAGAAATATTAGATGAATTGTAGAATGGCTCAAGTAGTTACTTATATAGGTATGTGACGCGGCTTAGCCATTGACATCACCGTTGCGTCCACTGGGTCTTGCGAAGGGCAAAATTGTCCAGCACTCTCTCTTTTAAGCCAACGCTTGATGTCAAACCCTCAACAACTGTATCATTTCAAGGCTTACAACAAAAAATAGGTCCCACGATACAAACAACAGACCACGAGTCGAGCTCGCCAGAATCGTAGCAATAAGTACGGGTCACTGGCCTATCAGCACTCACGCTTGTAGGTTCAACTCCCAGTATCACAGCTGCGAGAGTGCATCCGGGGAAGAAAGTCTATTTCTCTGTGAAGATCCGGCACTAGCCGCAGCCAGACAGCATACACTCAATGTTTCCAAAGGCGTCCAGAAGTCTCCGAAGTGGAATTCTGTAACCTTCCTCAATTTCACAGGATAGATTTGAACAACACATCGCCCCACATAAAGAACGAAATTAAGTTGTGGTAACAAAATGGCGCACATGCGCTTATTCACCTACATACCTGCCTACATGTTTATTCAATCAGCTGGTTCAAATTTGCCTCCCAAAAAAGATCCTAAAAGCTATTCTCTGGAGGTTTCTACGATTCTCCTTTTTGTATTTAAATGGAGATTCCTTGACTCTTCAGGATACAGAAAGAATAAAACTGTGACTCGATATCTCTTCCTGCTGTCCTTCAGCTAAAAAGACGGCAGAATTCTGATTTTTTTTATCCCTGCCTCATGAAAAATGCTATATTGACCAAAGGACCTTCCGTCTTCCTAGTAAAGACTAGAGCATCATCTTGGCGGTCGTCAAGCTCGTACTCTTCCATAGTCAGTCGCATATATGCACTTTTTTACTTGTCTGTCCTCCTGTCTTTTTTAGTACACTCGAAAAGTTCCCTTTACGTTTGGCTTGTCTCTGCTACGAAACAGTTCTCCAGTATGAAATTCGAAGTTTAGACCACTTGAATGTCGTCCTTAAGATGTAAGGGTTTAAAATAAATTGACACCCCATTATCAACACCTGTGAAGAGGGCCAACAGTGTAAAGTCTTCGTATCGAATTTCATCCCTTTTTAAATATCGATCAAAAATCCGCAGGACTGCTCAAGCAATAAACAAGTCTGTTCTTCAAGGAGCACGCACCCACCTCCTAGGTAACGCTGCTGTCCCTTACAATCCCCAGTTGCCCCATTTGCAATATGCTTTCTCTGCACACGAGCATATTTGTTTGTCTGCTCCAAGCCAACATAAGGACTACACATCCATCACAATAAGGATATTCCATTCCATTTGCTTAATTGCCTGTTTTATTGTTCATTTATTCTACGCAATTAATTTAGTTTTTTTTTCTTTTTTATTTTGTTGTCTGTTCCGCTCTGTGTGTCTGGAAAAAAGTTACCCCGACCCTAACCCTTATGATTTATACTGCCAAACAATTGACAAGCGCACATATGAGTAGATTTTTTTTTAATATAAATAAACACTTTTGTGTAACGCAGTTTGATGCTCCTCCGTACAAAGGCCAGAGCAAAAATGACTCCTTTCCCATATCACCTAATAATGTGTCATTGTCTACTGTCATCCGAAATACGGAACTTAAATGTATAAATACGTGATGAGTGCATCCCAAAAAACAGTTCATCGTGCCCGGGTTGCGTTGCGATGACTTTTGAAACGATATACGAGTATGAACCTCAACCCACCCGCCCACCTACTAAACAGGATAATTATCATTTGTCTGTCATCGTCAATGGGGTATGATGCTCTCTTTTGGGTTCAAACTGATGTCGACTCCAAAACCCAACAGAGGAAGTTCATAATTTCGTTACCAAACGTCAGAGAGAAACTTCATACTTTGCATTCAGAGAAATTTAAATGGATGTGATGCAATTTCCGGTATCATCTTCGCAGCACCGTACACGCACTGTCGTGTTTGTTGCGTCGTTGGTACTTAAAGGAATTTCCATTGTTTATGGTCTTCCTGCAACTGAAACCCGATGCACGTCTCTGAGTACCGCTAGCGGGCTGGGATTGTATTGTAGATACTTTATATATTGCCTGCTCATAGATACTCAGATACATTTGTGATAATTAGCATATTGTAGACAAGTTTTCTGCACCATGCTGAATAGCAGATACGAAATTCAATTGGCCCATGTTTTGTGTCTGTTGTTCGAGTTTGATGGAGGGAGGGAGGGTGCGCCACTGGTGCTGGTGGTATTCCAAAGTTGACGGATGGCAGTAGATTTGTGATGCTCCAGTGTGTTGTATGCCAAAACGTTTTGTTAACAAATGGAATTGTTTGGATAATATTTTGTTTCACATATGCAGTCAAAGGGATTGTTGTTGTTTTCAATATACGACTTAATTTGAGGTAATTAACCGAATTAAATGCGGGAGAGCTTTGGTTGCATATGATAAAAGCGTTGGTATGTAGTTGAAAGCAATTATGGTAAAACAACATTATGTCTGTAATTTCAATTAAGGATTTGCTTTTGATCTTTTTTTTAATAGGTAGACCTAGACAGGAAATGGAAGGATAGAGATTACGCTTGTGGTATGCAAACTGGTTTTTTTTTAATAATTAGCGACAAAAAAAATACTTTTGCCCCTTTTCGATTTGAGGAAATGCGCAAAATGGAATTTCAATTATTTCAGATTTGATGATCTTAAAACAAAAACGTCCTCCCTTTTCGAAAGCTCTCCCTTTTTTATTCACATAGCCACCCCAAAGTACTTGGCGCGCTGCCATCTTGTCCAATATGCCAGCCGCTTGATTCACATAGAGGTAATTAGTGTAAGCCTTTATTCTAAGCAAATCCATCCAAGTAAGGAGCCCAGCACGATCTACAAATTTGCAATGACACGAAAACTTCTCAGCTATAATACTGCGATGGTTTTTCTAAGAAAATTAATCGACAGCGTTCGGTTTCGAAGGCACTGGCGTTAATTTTAGCCCTTAGAGGTCTCAAAGATGCTGTTCGATAATTTGCTAAAAATCCTAAAAAAGCACAGTCACATGATTGAACTTCTAACCATATGACATACAAGTGTATCTTGTTAGCATTTAGTATGTTTGAGCATAACTAACCGCGTGGCTTTTAATTATTGACAACGAACTGAATCCACGGTTGCATCTTTAAAAATTAAAAAAAAAACACCGACATAAATTGATATAGTACTTTGAGCCTGGACCTCTTTGTTGAGTATCCTGAACCTTGTTTTTTTTTTTATTTAATCTGAAGAGATGCTCCAAAGAGGCCAACTGCTTCGTGTCTCTTCCACGATTGATCGTTTTATCCAGGAGGACCTCTGGATTTCTCTTAGTTCTTCCCTGGATGTACCTTTTCGTGTCAACGGCACTACACATATCAATCTGTCTCGATCTCATTTACCCTGAACCTTGTGGTGTGACCCGAAAGTCTTGATGCCGGGGACTTATATCGCTGCAGTTGAGATCAGCAGTTATGTGCCTTATGTTCTCTTTGTCTAGACGTTAAAATGTTGTTTGCATTAAGATGTGAAGATAATATCAGTTATGTGGCCGCGCCCACAGAGCTGATGCCCACTCAGACTCATTCCACTGCATTTTTCAGGATTTTTCTCAGAGCTTCTGGCTATAAATTATTCACTTCTTGTTGGGCCAAGAATGAAGTCTGACATGGTCAAATCGTTCAATCTTGCGGGCCAGTGCAAATCAACCGAACACATTCAGCGACCGCGAAATGCTTTCTATAGAATGCCCACTGTCGGTTATGCTGTGTCCGCGGTTACACCATCCTGTTGGATCCACATGTTCTCCAAACCCAATTCGTCAATTTGCTGCAGCATAAAGTCATTGATACTAATGCAGTCACAGCTAATGGCACCGTGTGCTTCTGTCCAATATAGTGCCAGTTTCCCTGAGGCGAACGTGTGAGCGCCACCTGCAGTGCTTGCCCAGTTGGTTCCCCATAACCAGGTAATCGACGACGAAATTCAGCCAAAATCTATTGTCTGATTATTTGTCAAAAACATTGTCAAACATAGTTGCGATGACTTAATGACGCTATTTGAGCGTGCTCGCATCTTCCGATAGGGTGATGGCTTCACATCTAAGATAAAAGTTTCATCTGCTCATTGATTTGAATAATCAAAGGTATTCTAGTCAGAAGGCTTCCTTTAGAAATTGGCAGACACACGCAATGTATATTTTACTACTCCCAGTTCCCTACTTACTTACTTTACTTAGCGCTACAGCTCGGAGTAAAACTGGGCCTGCTTCTCGCAACCATTTGTATGTGCGTGTTATGTTTTTGCACCAATAATGGAAGGGATCTACAGTTTTTTGCCGACTCCGAACGGCGAGAGAAGCTCATTGACAAATGATATTCTTTGATTGCTTGTCAGACATTCGAAAGAGGTATGGCACCGTGAAAAAAACTTTTAGTAGGACCCGGGTTGGGATTGAACCCGGGCAGCATTGCATAGTAGTCCGAAGCTCTTACCACTACACCACGGTGCTCACTTCCCAGTCCTCTTAGAAACAATGAAACCTTGCATCCTGATACCCACTTCAAAAGACTTTTTAAGACTTTTTGCCAGGAAGTCAGAAAGTACCGCAGTTCTATCGGTTTTGAACTTGACGCCAACGCTTTGTTGTATCCCTTTCCGGTCATGGAAATGTGGGGCCATGAAATTTCAGACGCTACTGCTCTTTTGTAGATTATCTTATGCCAGTGAATCTTTCAGGAGATAAAAGGCACTTAATTGGCAAGGACCATCTTAGCTAGTGTACCCTTTTAACATAAAACTTTAAGCTCTATACCTTAGATTTTGTGTGGTTTCCATAATTTATTGACCCGGATATTTCACAAACTTTGAAGAATTGGAAAAGACTGTTAAAAGCTATTTACTTAAATCCCCTGGAAAAATGTTCAATCTTTTTTTATAGGTAGGTACATATATGTATGTAGGACATTTATTCCCTTTCTCTTTACATAGGCATAAGTGAGAATATCCTGCCGTCGTCAAAATTTCTTTTAAAACCGCGATTTCGGAACAAATAATATATGCTTGTGTTGGAAATATAAATTTTAAGGAATTTTCTTTTCGACCCTTAAGCTTGCTTGGTACTTCTATTTATTTATGTATAATATAATATCTGTGTGTGTGCATTTTTTTTTTTTTTTTGTTTTATCCTTTAAGTGTGCCTCTACTTTGAATATCAGCAATGTTCTCGAAAACTCTAAATGTATCTAAGTTTTTTGGTATTTCTAGATGTACTCGTATGTGTGTCTCTTTTGTGTGTTGTTAGATTTTCTTTTAATTTTTTTTTTGTGTTTCCATTCTTTGGCATGTTTTGACAAATAATACCCCCATTCAAGTTGAACAAAAAATTGTAAAGCCATCAGTCCCCCAGAAGATATCTCGCCATCGCCGCCGCAGCCACCACATCTGCACACAATTCGTTGTAATTAAAAATAAATTCAGACGTCTACTGCTTTCGCTTCATTTAAAAGACAAGAAAACAAAAGCACATATTTAATCCTTAGAAATACAGTAAATTCGAAAGGATCTGAAACAATAAAAACCCAAAGAATTGAAAACTACCTTCGGGTGTTAAAACCCTGACAGAAAATTACTAACCAAAAAAACACACACACACAGAAAGCACTCTGACTCCAAGGACCCTGATTGATGCCTAAATTCACACCCATACATACAAACAAGAGCACGTATTCATTCGTTTACTCATTTTGTTGGCGATAACATGCGTTTATGGGACTCAAGCGAGAAACGCCAGGACGAATGGAGAAAATGAAAAGTTTTGTGGCTGCTAAATCACCCTTAGGGGTATTATACGTGAAAAAGAAACTTACGCAGGAAACCAAACACACATACAAAGAAAAGAAAAAAAAAATTGTATAAATAAATCCTGGAGCCATTACCACTGGAATCCAATCCAAATCCTGTATACACTAAAGAAACTTCCATTTTTATTGTGTTCCTGCAATTTATGAGTCCTGCTACCCAAGGAATGACGAAATGTTGATCCTTAACCATACACACATACACACACACACACGATATTATACCCCCGTTTACAAACGGCTAAGAAGAAAACAACTTTTCTTGTTCTTTTATTTTTATGACACATTTGACGCTTTTCTTTCCAAGGGGTGGACGCCTCAGGGCTTCTATGGTTGGAGTTCCCTTTCCATAACACAACCCCAAGAGATTTCCTTTTATTACCGTAAACTTAAATGCAATCACAACATCGAACGATATCCTTGTTAATACAATTACCTAATTTTTGTGTTTTTTCCTTATTTGGAAAGAAAGAAGCTTAGAGGTCCTTATACGCAAACACCCACACACACACACTCACACTTAAACAATCGCAGAAACAAATTCAAACTAGCAAAAGAAAAGTCAAAACGAAAACACAACTGTGGAACGTAAATTTTTTGTCTATTTTTTGTTCACAGGATGGTCAGCGAGGACATTTAGAGGGTCTAGCATCGGTGTACTGTGAACTTCTAATGGCTCCCTTTGGTGATATATTGAGTGCTTTAGAAAATGCCAGGCAAGCAGCATGGGCGGAACGAAGTCCACAAAATCCTGCGGGTATTGGTACAACGCGAGGGCATCGCGGTCATTCCAGTCATGGTGGCCTGCCAAATAGTCATAGTCAGCCAATTTATGTGCCAGGAAAATATTCGGTATGTATTTAACCTAAGCTCCGAATGTGCTTTGCATGTCCTTACAGATTTTGTTTCTTTTTTTCTTTCACTTTTAGTCCTTTTACAATTTTCATACACATTGTTAAATTGCTTGCAATATTCTCTTTCACAAAGTAGTAAAAAAAAAAATTGCGAAACTCCTCTGCCCAAGTACTCCCAAGGTGTTAATCCTTTTCTGCTGTCAGAAAAGACGAAAAAAAAAACACAAACAGAAAACACCTCAAAACAATTGCCATTTAGCGAAGCCTCATCACTTGAATTCGCCCAAAAGAAAAATCCTTAATGCTATTTACTCACAAGTGGTTCTGGAATTATCCTTTAACCCTTGGCATTCCAGAGAGCAATGCAAACGAAGCAGCAAAAAAAAACCGAGTCCTTTACCAACAGTAGTTTGTTTATAAATGTATGTGTGTAGGTACACTCGTGATTGCTTTCTTTTTCTTTTCCTTTCCCGGTTCAATTTCTTATTTTGCACCTCTTCATCGTCCTTATTGGCTTGTTTCTTGCGTCCGCCCGCCCCTTGGATGACCATTTTGGTGGGCATGTTGCTCGTTCTTCCTGATATTGCATGTTTTGTTGTTGTTGTTTCCTTTTTGTTTAAAATTTCATTTGCATGCCATTTTGGAGATGGGGGGTTGGGTTTATTTCGGGTTAATTAAATTTTGTGAAAATTAATTTTTCTTTGTTTTTTCACACTTTTGACGTCCGGCATTGTGCAGCCTTCAAGTTGTCTCTCGGACAAGGAAGAGGATGAAATTTATGGTTTTGGTTATGGGGTGTTTGCACCTCGTGTGGCCAGAGGTGCACTGCAGCTACAACATCAAATGATGCAGCAGCAGCAGCACCATCAGCAACAGCAACAACTTTTACCATTAGTGCCACCATCGCAACAACAGCAACAGCTACAGTCGGGACAGCAACAGCTACAGCCAGGCCAGCAGCCAATGCCTAACTCAGCGAATTTAAATTTAGTCCAACAAAGGTGAGGATTCATTTTGGTTTTATAATGAAATTTGTTTGATTCATTTTTTTTTGCCTTTAATTTCAGTTGCTTGAGTCCCAGATCAGCGTATTTTTATGAATTTCCACCAACAACAGGTGAGTTATGAATTATAATATAATTTGCATTTCAGACTTAGGGTTGCCAGGCTTGCTATCGCATTTAAGCTTACGTATCTGAAATAGGTGACACAGCAGCTTTCTTCATTACATCATTAAAGCCTGACCATAGAAGCGCTCGTAGGATTTTTCTGAAAATTTCTGGAACTAGTTATACATATAAGTCATGGAAGTTGATCTGCAAAATTTCAGATTTATATGTTATGGCATAATCGAGTTATGATATGGGTACTTAAATACACAGCCGGCTTTAACGAGTTCCAAGTTTACTTGTTTTTTTTTTTTCATACAAAAATAAAGGGCCACCTACGTATATTATAAATATGATTCGCGGATGAGAATGTATGTATATTGATTCGTGAATTAGATTTGGCTATAAGTATTGATGTTTGGCATCATCTGATGGATACGCTTCCAATTTTTGCAATATGCGGGCGCATCAATAAACAAAGATGTCAATTATGGCCTTGGCGAAAATGTTGTGTTGCAGTTGCTGTCACATCCGGAGACTCCAGCAACTCATAACGTTACATTCGACAACTTTTTTACCAGTCATAAGGTGATGTGTCAGCTGAATGTTCCTGGCCTTTTTGCATCCATAACCGTGCCAACCGTGCTCCTCTAACGGAAATTAGGGAAATGAAGAAACTGCCGCACGGAACATCACCTTGCTGGCTATGTACTGGAATGATAGCTCGGTTTGTGCAAACTGTGGCCCGCAGTCGACCAGAACAGAACAATGCCCCTACTTTCTATGAGTAGAAGTCAAATCCATGTACTCATCGGTGCTATAACCGGACACTGGATAACTGGAAATTTGGCCAGAAGATACGGCATCCTTACAGAAGCTGTATGAATCAGGATGAAATAGAATCCATAACACACCTTCTATGCCACTGCCCGGCTCTTCAAGAATGGCGCGCATCTTGTATGGGAGGACGTTTCTTCGACTGCCTGGATGACCTGGCTAAGATACCGCTTAGAGACCTAAAGAGATTTATTAGAAGATCGAAATGGTTTTGTTAAAAGCATGTTTCCACATGCACAACTAGGGTATTTACAATGGACCTCTACATGTCACCAAAATGTCAAACTTTCGGAGACATGCGCGAGATGGTAACTATCGATCAGCCATTCCTCATTCATCAATGTAATCAACGAATGGGTGGCGTTGACCTTTTTGACAACGCAAGGAGCAACTACCGCATAAGAGTCCGCTGTAAGAAGTGGTATTGGCCACAATGTAGGTACTTATAAATGCATGTACTGCATCTATCATATTGTCGAATAAATACCAAAACGCACCCGTTCTAGTCAATGCACCTGAATGTTGATGCTTCTCGGACTACCACAATGACGTCCCACGTCATATGCGAAAGATCATCAAAAAGGCCAAATCATGCATTGCCTACTTCTTTACTTTAATTTTAAGTTGCCTACTACGTTCTATAATTATTTTCACAAAATATTGTTTTTAAATTTTCGTGTATATTTTGTGCACACTGCGGCCGGTTGGGTATTTAAATACCCAACAGGATATTTTTTATCTCCAATGGTCAGATAAGTGATGCAATCGGATTTCTTTAATTTTGCTAACATAGATGATAATGAAGGCTAACTACCTGAGGAAGGTTTTCCCGATTTTTCTATTTATCTATTTTCCAAAGCTAATCTTTATACATAAAAATGTTTGATACCTCAGAACTCATAAACTAACCATCCGATTGAGCTGAAACTTAGACTATATCCTTTTGCTGATGTTTGAAGTGTTCGTACATCAAAATTTTTTAAGTTTTCCGCTAGATGGCGCTGGAACTAAAAAAAATTTAAATTCACCGTACGATTAAGCTGAAACTTACACAATATATTTGTTATGAAGTGAGAAATACTTGTTAATCAAAAGTTATCAAGTTTCCCGATAGATGGCCATGACAACCAAAATCTCAAAATTATTACTACAGCAGATTTACGTGCACTTGTCGCTTCATAACAAATATAATATTGTCTTAGTTTCAGTTCAATCGGATGGAAAGTTTTGAGTTTTGAGTTTTTAGGATATTATTGCTTGGACAGTTTTCTTAAATCCAAATAGAGTTGTCGGCATTTAATTCTCCACCAGAGTCATTACTATTCACAAAAACTCAATCGAAAAAATTTCATTACATTTATGACATAAGCACTGTTTTCAATAGGTGTAGCGAAGCACACCGGGTAACCACTAGTTTTATATAAAACTTCCAATTCTGTAGAATTCGTGACTTTTCAAGGTCAAAAAGGATAAGTGGACAAAACATTTCACAACTTTATATTTCTTCTATTGGATGGAAAAAGAATTAACGCGATATCTCATATCTGCTCCGAGATGTTTGATTTTTTAACGACACGTGCTTTTAGGTATTTAAATAGGCATTAATGGGTTAAACGGACGAAATGTTAAACACTTGAGGCTTTGTCGTATCCAATCGATTCTCCAGATTATAGTCAAAATGTATCAAATTGCATGTATCTTGGTATCTGGAGCTATTCCCGAATAATTTAGGAAATCACAAATAGTCACAATATCAAAGCCAGGGAAACTAGATGACGTACCTGAATGCTAGCTCTGTTGGGCACTTGCTACCAAATTATTGAGCGTCCTATTTACAATTATGCTTAATGGAGCCATGACAGGCTGTATTTCGAGTAGAGCATAGTTGCTCAGATTAGGTTCTGGCCTTTAATAGCTCTGATCGAGGAAGAAGCTGCATTCGTAGATCTGACAGCTGCACAGCCTGGCGCACTGGAATGAGCTACAAGTTTTAAAAAGTTCTCTGTTGCCAAATAAAAAAGTAAATATCAACAACATGCTGCTTCAAAGTTTTAATAACTTTTAGTTATTTTGGTTAGGCCCATTGTCATTAAACACCCATGATACGCCAAATGCTTACTTAAGGTAGCGCTACAGTCTGGGGTGGACCTGAGCCTCAGCCAACAAGCATCTCCAGCCAGCTCAATCTGAAGGTACCAGCTTCCACTTTCGCACGAATTTTAGTTTTTTTTTCTATTTTTTGTTTATTGTTAACAAATAGATAGTATACTTAAGGTTAATACAAAATTTAACTACTCTACGCCTGATCTCGTTCACTTCACCTCGATCTCTCCTCTTTTCTCTCTCTGCTGCTGTATTTATATATCATCTGCTTGCCTTTTCCATGTCTGCTCACCATGTGTTTACTTGGGTGGTTGATTGCTCTGCATGCATCTTTTCTATGCAGGTAGTCTATTAATAAACATTGGTGATGCCACCAATGTGTTAACATTAGAATGGTCGATCCCTTCTTCAGTGATGGTCTCATATGTAACTCCCCCCTCCTTAAGGTTTGGCTTCTCCTGGATCAAACTACAGGGTCTATATTTTTTGTATAAAATGTATATTATAATTGTTACAAAAATTATGGTGGTACTAATACTCGTATTAATTACAATATTTGTTTTGGAATGCTTATATGCTATTTCATGGATTTCTTCTAAATTATCTATGTGTTGAATTTCTTTATTAGATAATTCTAATGGTACATTTATTAGAGGAACTTGCAATATATTAGTATCGATACTGAATGGCTGGTTTTTTATTTCTTTATAATTTTCAAAGATCTCATTATTTATAACAATATTACAATTTTCAAAACTGATAAGAGTATTTCCTTGTAATTTTACTGATGGTCTTTTATCACATGTACTATTTATTCTTCCATTACCTTTTATAATTATAATTACACCTTTTTCTATTTCTTTAACAATATTGTTTTCAGTTATTTTATTCTTTTTACATGTTTGTGATATACATCCTTTGTATTGTTTTAAATGTTTTAGCTCTTTGTTTTCCACATACTCATATAATGTATTATTATTATTGATTAAAGTAGTTTCCTTTATTTGCAATTGCTCATTTAAATAGTTTGGGATAGGTAGTATGTAGGATTTAGGAAAGAAAAGTATTTCTTTAGGAATTTGAACTATAAATATGATTGTATCATGATTATAGTGTGCTGAGGTAATTTTTATATTTTTGGATTTTTCAAAACCTATCTCAAATTCTAATATTTCCTCTATGGTCAAAATGTTTTGTACCATTACGCCTAATCTGCTTGATAGGATATTAGCTTGAATTTTTTCTACTATATTCTTTAGATTGTTAAGTTTATTTTCAATTTCTAGCACTGTAATTCTATATATAATTGATAATTTATTATAATTTTGATCAGATCCTAAATTTTCCTGGTGTTCTCTTTCGAGTCTAGCTTTAATATTATTAATTTCGTTTTGAAGTTGGTTATTTATTTTGATTTGTTTATTATTTAATTGCGTCACTGCCATGTGATTATTTTCAGTTATTATTCTTATTTCCTTTTCTATTTCGGTTCGACCTTCGCTGTCCATTGTGCCAAACAGAAACTTCAGAACTCCTCCTCCGACATCTATTAAACTTCTTTTGGGTCTGTGTTTCCTGTATGTGACCCTACTTTTGTGAAGTGATATTCTATTCCTAATTTTTCGTATAGTTGTATTATTCTAGGTATGTTAAATTCGTTGTCTGATACCATCTTCTTAACCTTACCTTTAGTGGATATTAAGGATAGTACCGTTTCTTCTAGAGTATCATAAGACACATTATGTAGGTATGTACTAGTTGCTAGTTTAGAAAACTTTTCTACCGAAGTCATAAATTTTGCTCCTCCTATAAAGAATACATCTATATGAATTATCTCATTGATATCTTCGGGTATTTCCGTTACTTGGTACTTGGGTTTGATAGGTTGTCTATCATATTTAGCCATCTTGCATATATTGCAAGCATTAATTACCGAGTTAATTAATTCTCTTAGATTTTTATAATAAATGTTGGTTCTCAGTCCTATGTAGTTTTCGTCTACACCTGAATGACAAGTCTCTTTTTTATGGTATAGCTTAATTTGTTCGACAGCTTCTTCCTCTGAACTCATGTCTTTTGCGTAGAACATGCATTTTATAAATCTTACTTTATTTCCATATAATTTGATCAATTTCTGTTGTAATATGTTGAATTCACTTTCACTTACTACAGGGTTTACATATATTCCCGTTACTTTGCTTTCTATTAGAGGTATTAATTTGTTTACTATATCTTCGTACCTCAAAGAATCTATACCTATAAATATTCTTCGTTTTTTGTTAAACATTCTTAGTTTTACTTGATTACCTAATGTCAGTATTATTTGTTGATTATATACGTTTATACAATTATCCTTTATGGGGAAATGATCATTTCCTTCCTCGTGTTGAGAATGGATCGTTGATTCTTCAGAATCCAACATATTAATTTCTTTTATTGGGCGACTAAGAAAGTCTGCAACCGTGTTTGAAGTACCTTTTAAGTACTCAATTTTCATATTGTATTCGCCTAGCTGAAGAATCCATCTTTGTAACCTAGGGCTTATATCTTTACCTAGATATTTTGTTTGGAGCCACTTAAGTGCTTGATGATCAGTTTTGATAATAAACTGCTTTCCATAAAGCGATGGTATTTACATGACCATACAATTGCGAGTAATTCCTTCGCTGTTGTTGTGTAATTTTTCTCATGTTCGTTCAGTGTTCTTGATATATATGTGACAGGATGCCCGTCTTGAGAGAGTACGGCACCTATTGCGTAATAACTAGCATCTGTTGTTAGGGTAAATGTTTTATTATAGTCGGGATATTGAAGTATGGGTTCGTTTTGAAGAGAATTCTTTAAATCTTCATATGCTTTAACATAGTCTTGGTCGTTTATGTTGATCTTAGATTCTTTCTTAAGTCTTCTTGTTATAGGTTGTGCGATTTTTGCATAGTCTTTGATGAATTTCCTATAGTAACCGGTTATACCGAGAAATGACTTTATTTCTTTTGTGGTTTTAGGTATGGGTATTTTTTCAATAGCCTCAATTTTATTTGTGTTGGGCATAACTCCTTTGCTTGTAATGGTATGTCCTAAAAAATCTGTAGTTTTCCTCAGAAAATTACATTTATCGATTTGAACTTTCAAATTGAATTGTTCCAGACGATCGAATACTTTTCGTAGGAATATAATATGTTCTTGTAAAGAAGTAGAAAATATTAGTATGTCATCTAGGTATACAACACAAATAACTCCAATGAGTCCATCTAAAACCTCATTCATCATCCTTTGGAAACTAGCTGGAGCATTTTTTAATCCAAAGGGCATCCTTAAATATTCAAAATGCCCGAATGGTGTAGAGAATGCGGTTTTCTCTACGTCATCAGGATACATGTGGATTTGGTGAAAACCTTTAGCTAAGTCCAAAGTGGTGAAGTATTGAGCTCTTCCAAGTTTGTCTAATATACCGTCTATATTAGGTATGGGATATTTGTCTTCAATTGTCTTTTCATTTAATTTCCTATAATCGATCACCATTCTCCATTTTTGTTTACCTGAGTTGTCCATTTTCTTTGGAACGACCCAGACAGGGGAGTTGTAAGGTGAAACTGATTTTCTAATAATACCTTGTTCAAGCAACTCATCCACTTGTTTCTTTATCTCTTCCTCATGTACTTTGGGGTAGCGATACATTTTTGAAAAGGTGGGATGGTTGTTTTCTGTACGAATACGATGTTTCGTTTGCGTGGTTGCGGACAATATTTGCCCCTCTTGGAAGAAAGTTCCAGAATTGAATCTGATAAATTTTTCTAATTCTTTTCTTTCTTCTGAATTTAAATCTTTATGAATGAAATTTTCGATAGTCAAATGGTTTGCATGCATTTGATGGATCTCTTCGTAATAATACGGACCTTTTTTGTTTGTATCGAAATTTGGAGACATTTTTGCGAATGGGATTCTATTATTGTTTATTTCAATAATTTCCTTTCCGTTGTCTATAACGGCTTTTATGGGTTTCAAAATGTTTTGGCCTAAAATGCCGTCAAATTTTTTGTTATTTATATGGGTCAGTTTCCAACACATTTTGGAACCTGGTTCATTGAATTCAAAAGTTAATTCTGTAATTATCTCCTGTCTGATTTCTATTTTACTATGCAGGGTATTCAAGGTTATGGGGATTTTTATGTCGTTACGTTTATAATATACCAATTTTTTGTCGTCTAAGATGCTGGTGGTTGAACCAGTATCTACTAATAGTCTTAAATGTTCGTTATTTATTTTTACTTCTATTATGGGTAAAACTTCTGATTCCCTGGCATGAGAAAATTTACTTCTTCCTTATTTATATTGTTGACATCCATGGGTTCTTGGTTCTGTATAACTTGTGCTGAATTATTTTGTCTAACATTATTTTGATATCTACTTTCATGAGAATTTACGTGATTGAACCCGAATCTATAATTATTTCTTGGATTTCCTAATAAATTGTTATTGTGTTGTCTAATTTGTGCACTATTTTCAAAACCTAGGTCTCTGGTATTCTTCCTAAAATTATGGTTTTGATTACTTCGATTAAAATGGGTTTGTGGATTTGATCTAAAGGGATTCACTGTAGGATGCAGGATAGGTTTGTTTGGGTTTATATTTTCGAATGATACCAAATTTAATTGAATGAGTAATTGATATGCTTCACTAAAATTTTGTATATTCCTTGCATGGAGGATACTAGAGATATGTGGATCCAAACAGTTTTTAAATTTGTCTAGCACTAGTTTTTCATTAAATTTAGGATTATATAAAATATGTGGCTCAAAGCAACATTTCTTATTTAATAAATTTAATAATATTTGTAGTTCGTTATAGAGAACATGGATATTTTTATTATTTTTTATTTCTAAATTTCTATTGAATAAATAGTCATACCCTTCACGTACTCCATATTCGGATTTTAACTTTTCCTTGATGTCGGTCCATGTTGGATTCACGAGTCCTCGGATTTTTTCCAACGCTGACCCTCGTATTTTGCTGATTACTCTGCGGTAAATGAAGTCCCTGGTGTCTTCTGGTATAAAGGCTGTCAGATACTCCACATCGTTGATGAAAGTTAAAATATCCTGCTCATGTTCCCTCCCGGTGAAATCTCGAATGCCGTCAATTTGTCTGAGGATCTCCTTAGGTGTTGTAAATAAATTTCTTTGAATTTCTTGTGCTCGTCTGTTTTGTTCGGCGATCATTTGTGCTTGTGCCAACTGTGCTTGAGCTTGCGGGTCTTCCATTGGGTTATTCATTGATTCTTCCTCAAGGATAATACCTGCTCTCAAGATGAAATCGTCTAGTCTTTGGCGTGTTCGTCGTTCCCGGTCCAGAATTGCTATGCTTACAAGACTTTTGTGACCTTACACTGAATAGATTTGAATTTTGTATTTAGAAATGTTTTCAACTCCCTCTACGAGATTGTGTGCATTCGAAAATTAAATTGTTTAATTTTTCTTTGAGCACTGGTTGAACTTGTTTCATGATTTTTGTTTTTTTTTTTTTTTTTTTTATTTTCACTAAAAAATTTAAATCACGATTCGTTTCATTGGATGCCTATAGTGGTTTTTCATTTACTTTGAAAACTTATTAGAACATCCTACCGACTGCGCCAATTTTAGTTTTTTTTCTATTTTTTGTTTATTGTTAACAAATAGATAGTATACTTAAGGTTAATACAAAATTTAACTACTCTACGCCTGATCTCGTTCACTTCACCTCGATCTCTCCTCTTTTCTCTCTCTGTTGCTGTATTTATATATCGTCTGCTTGCCTTTTCCATGTCTGCTCACCATGTGTTTACTTGGGTGGTTGATTGCTCTGCATGCATCTTTTCTATGCAGGTAGTCTATTAATAAACATTGGTGATGCCAGCAATGTGTTAACAGTAGAATGGTCGATCCCTTCTTCAGTGGTGGTCTCATATGTAACTCACGCTAAGTTCGTTAAGGTCCCCTTCACTTGCGTGCACCACCTCATTGACAGGCTTTCTCTACTGCGCGGCGCCGTCCCTCGGGAGTGGATTGGAAGATTTTTCGGACTGGACCACCGTTGTCCATTCGCTTTATATGAACCAGCCATCTCAGTCCTTCTGGATAGGTCGATGTCCCTGAACTCTCAACGTCCATGCAGACGGTACCGAAAGTCATCCGAAGAATTTTCCTCTCAAACCAGCTAAGAGCAACCTTATCCACTTTTGGCAAAGTAAATGCCTCGGAGCCGAAAAGCAGTATTGGGATGATTAGGGTCTTATAAAAGGGTTGTTCCAGAGAAAGCTTTGTTAATTAGTTGCCTTCTTAGCCCAAGGAGGCAGCGATAGGCGGTAGTAATTTTTCGTCAAATCTCAGCTCTAGTGTCGTTCTCTCAATTAATAGCGGAAGCTAGATATATAGAAAAAGTCCCTTAGTACCCCAAAGTTACATATGACTATGGTGACAGTCTGTGCGTCGGTGTTGTGTGTCATGTCTAGTAGACAGCATATAATAAAATGCGAGGTGTCTTGTAGTACTGCTAACCGAAGACTACCACAATCAAAATAACAGGAAGAGTCAATGCGATACTAATGCACTGTTCCAGCCAAGGAATGTGCAGCGTTGCAGTGTCTTTTTCTGGAAAGCGATAAGTAGCCAACGGATGCACAAAAGAAGACAGGCAGGCAAATTCTGAACACGCAGAATGATAGACATGTCATTCACTGGTGATCTTATAACCGTCGGAATGTTAGCCGTATCGTATTCCGCATGAACGACGCTTACTCACGCCTACTTCAGTGGTCCGTATGTGACTATATAGCTACTTGGTTTTGCCTTCATTGACCGCTAAGCTCATCTTCACCACGTCCGTCTGAATACTCATGCAACCGTCACTGACCTCACACTGCATTCTTCCGATTATGTCAATATTGTCGGTGTATGAGAGTAATTGGACGAATTTTTGAAAGATTGTGCCTCTAATTTTGGCGCGAGAGTTTTGCACTATTCTCTCAAATCGCATGACAGTGCATCGCTTTAAGGTTTCGATTAGGTCCTTATCGGCCTTGATGAAGCAGCATGCACTCTCCATCGTCAGCCTGCACAAACTTCAAAAACATTGGCAACCCTTCATTTAATCCTAAAACTATGCAAAATTTTAGTATACCATGTGAATTCTAACAAAAACAAAAAATCATTGCATACTCTTAGGCCGATTAGTCAACGATTTCACAGGGTAGTCATAAATTTTACGATGATGTTTTTAAATATTGTTTTTTTTTATTGTATTTTATTACAGAAGGACGAGAGACAAAAAAGCGAACAACCCTTGCTCGACTTTTAAAAGGACTTAAGACTGTCAACAGAAGAGATCGAAATAACCACCAAACAGCAGCTCAAGTAAGGGTAAGCGAAATGAAATTAATTTTGTTTTTATAACATATCCTTTTTGTCCTTTGCATTTCATTCCTTATTTATTTTTTACCGGTTTTTGGTTTTGTATCTTTTATTGTTTAATCGTCTCAACATCGGGTCACAATACGATATTAAATACGGTTCAAGACTGGAAGCAAAATAGTCAAGTTCGATACAAATATGTGTATTCATATGAGGATGTCGAGTGTCTACGGTTATTTTCTTCTAAGATGAATTGTTTGATGAGTGGTTAGGCGAGGTCTTGAAGTCCTTTCTTTTCTATTTAAATAAATCACGTCAACGTGTACAACTTATAGTATGTCCTTATGAAAAGTATTTAACATAAAGTGACAAAACAGCAATGAAGGGAAGGGAAGAGATCCTTTTTATGTTTCGTTTTGTTTTTTTTTTAAATGTAGTTTGTCTGTTCGCACCCATTCACGGAAAGCAACTCGCATTAAAGTTATTTCGTCATCTTTTCAGTTCAAATATCTGTTTAAGGACTAACACGCCAGCTTTTTGGTTTTGGAAATAATTAAAATAAGATGAAAAAAAAATCGAAATGACTGAAAAGGTGACAACTCCAGCTGTGGGCGGATATCCTTCATTAAAACGATACACAAAAGTACATACATAATGTGCGAGTATGTGTAAGACTGAAAGCGAAAATTCGTGTGCATCGCTTGAGGGGACATTTGAAGACGAAAATGGTTAAAGAAAAACACTAAACCTCCATCATGATAAAACACGAATTTTCTCTGCGTCAAAGTGTACTTAGTTTTTCATTTCCTTGAATTTATTTTTGGAAAATTAATTTCTTTCGCTTCGGTGAAAAACTTTCTCCTTACCTGGGTCTAAAGGGTTTTTAACTTTTTACACTTTTTTCGGTTGTGGAATTGGAGTCTGCAATCTTAACCCAAAGTTAAAGGGTTTCAGATTACGAGACGCAGACGACATTAATGATTCTGCTGGTGCACCTTTCAAAAATTATATTTCGAAACTCTAAAGCCAACACCGGTGCAGAAACTACTCGTAAAAGCTCACATAAGTCAAAATAAGTTAAATTTTAAGAAAAAGAAAGCAAAGCTGAAGGTGTGCTGTTAAAAAAAAGGATAATGGGAACATTGCGAAACTGAATGTGTGCATCTGACTTATGAACTAGTTATATGGACTGGCTTGATTGAGAGCAATTAATTTATATTTTTTTTTGGCAAAACGTTGGCCTTGTCATCTTAAAGAGTCCTTTTGAAGTTCCTCATTATCATCGGTTTTTATGTGGACCAAGCTTTCACTCAACGTCATCGCGAGAAATACTCTAAAAGTAAACCTTCTTTGGTGACCCTTCTTAGTACTGTTCTGCTGTACATGTACTGCTTAGCTAACCACCTCGTAATGGTAGACTGCTTATTTTATCTTCTACTGAAAAGGAAGTTATTTGCGGTTTTCAATATCGATTATCCTAAAACTCTCATCAAAGTTAAGAAATAAGACTTCTTGGTTCGTCGCATATGAGATGTATACGAGTCTTCAAAAGTGTGGTTCAAAAATAACCAATAAACTAACAAAGCTTTTATTATGGACAACGACGTGCATCTGTAGCGATATTCAGGCTAGCTTTAGGTCAATGCCACACGAGCGTCTTTTTCTGCGCTCCCATTTGGTCGCGCGTCCTGAGTATAATGAAAAATGTACACACGGCGTCTTTTTGGACACGGGCTCTCGTGTGTACACTTCTATTGGTTTTCTATATACTCATGGCGCGCGTCCAAATGGGAGCGCGGAAAAAGACGCTCGTGTGGCATTGGTCTTAGAGTGTCTCCGCACCCTTTGACAACTTCCAAAATGATTGTAGGATCAAAACTTGTATGAAAGGAATCAAAAGACTGAAGGGTCAGCACCATTGTCCCCTCTTAAAACCTTGTATCAACTAGTGCTACTGCCCTGGGTGAACTGTTGTTTTAATCACAAAGCCTCCCAAGACAAATCGAACCTTAGCTAAATGTCTTTAATACATCAAGTAAGTTGAAGAGGGTGCGTGTGTTGCTTCCATAGTCTAAGTATATGAATTCCACTTTAGTGCAGTCCCATGCCTAAGTCTACTAACTGACTTTGTTTTTCAATAAGATCCGATCTGAAGTATGCTTTCGGTGAAATAAGGCCTGACCTGAAATTTAACTTTAGCTTAGCTTCAGCTGCCGTAATTATCGTAGAGTCAGTTCTGAAGACTAAACATAAAAGTCTTCGTATACGTTCAAACGGTAACTCAGCTTATAATAAAGTTAAAAATAACATAAAAATCAAGGCTTAAGAAGGTAGGCTTAAAACTAAGATTGAGAAGGATGCTGGGAGGCTGGTTCATTGGAGCCACAAGAGGTGCGGTGGGTCGGTAGATAGAAGAGCGAACTTTAGTCTTGAAAAAAAAAATAGAGTTCCAAAGAGATGCGCAGTCGATCGAACCTAAGAAGAGTCGATGAGTAAAGAGAAAGTCTGCAACGTTTGTGCATTTTCAAGAGTATTCAAGTTAATAAGGTTAAGGTGGTCTTGATAGGCAAGGACCATTCCAGGACAGGCCTTGAAGAGCAAATCAAAGAAAACGACATTGAATGCTCTCGACTCTTGACAAGTGAACTCGCTGTGAAAAGCATCAGGATTCACTGGCATACTCAAGGACGGGCGATCAAAAGTAACATAGAGGGATCTGCTCACGTAAGGTTTAGAGAATTCTTTAGACCACCGTTTGACAAAGCCTAGTGATGAGTTGGCTTAGTTATTAAAATAAAATAAATATACGGCATCAGCAGTCCTGTACAGAACCTAGCTTAGCTTCTCGCAACCTTTTGTGTGTGCGTGTTATTTATTCTATGAATGGAAGTGAGCTTCAATTTTTTGCCGATTCCGAACGGCGAGTTGACAAGCTTCTCATGACAAATGATACTCTTTGATTGCTTATCAGTCATTTGAAAGGGGTGGCAACCGTGAAAAACTTTTTTAGGTGTCGGACCCGGGCTGGGATTGAACACGAGCAGCATGCGTAGCAGTCCAACGCACTAACCACCACGGCCACAGCGACCACTTTAGCCTTGAAAAAAAATAGAGTTCCAAAAAAATGCGCAGTCGATCGAACCTAAGAAGATTCGATGAGTAAAGAGAAAGTCTGCAACGTCCGTGCATTTTCAAGAGTATTCAAGTTAATAAGGCTAAGGCGGTCCTAATAGTCCAGGAGAGGATTTTATTCTTATGTGACAAGGTTATTGATTGGCATTTAACGATATTGAGCTCCAAGCAATTATTGAGGGACCAAATAAGCACCAAGAAAGTTTAGCAATGGGACGATAATTAGTAACTTCATTCTTTAAAGTTTAAACCCTTTTTATGCAATAGGGGTATGAAAGATGTTTCTCAAATATCAGGAAATTATTATTTAAATCGAAAAACGAAAGAAGTAAGAGAGGGGGAGAGAAAGGTTCAACGAACACTTTTGAAGGAATATGGCAGGAGACCATCACGGCTGGTTAAAAATTCATCAGGAATCAATCTTTTGGGGGAGAAAGGAGCCAATTAATCTTACCTGCACATAAATTATGTAAATTAAAAATTGTCAGTTTGTCATAAAGGAACAAACATGTCAATTTTTTTATTCCTTGTCGTTATATCTAGGGTGACATTTAAACGGCATTGACATGGTGTCATTATAATGACAAAACGATTGCGCTTCGCATTTTACTAATGACATTTATTAATACCGTTAACATGCGATATTGATATTTAGGTCAGGACTGGTCCTGGTCCTCCTCTTCTTCTGAAAATGATTCAATGTTATTAACTATGAGCTTGTCAATTCCGGACTTAACGACTTAGATACGCTGCAACACATTGATGGTGTAAGCTAAGCTAGATATGGTAAGTGAAACCGTGGCGACTTTTTGACTACTGTCACAGCCAACACCAAGTCAATCAATCAGAGTTCATAAGCTCAGATGCATCTTCAAATGGGAAATACATATGTATGTCCTTTTTCAGAGTTAAAGTTCCATTGTTGGACAGTCGAAACAGTAGAAATTAGTTGCTTGGATAACCTTCATCGACAAGAGCGATGTAGAGCATTAAGCTGCAATAATAGAGTTGACGCTCATCCTCTAGCTAAGGATTCAGAAGGATAAAAACCACGTCCCCAATTTATAGAAACGCCACCACTGCACTAAATATACCAAAGCTATGAAAGCCACTTTAGACGACTTTAAAAACCCCACCCTAAAATCTCTTGAAATTAAACTGGGAACACTTAATCTCCATGTTCGCTTAAGACCACCACTTTCGTTGCGTTATCCACTTATGGCCTTTCTGTGAATAATACCATCGGATAGATACTAAGAAACTTTATCTTTTGCTGCAGACGCTTCTTTCGGCTTCAATAGTTTTAATCAAAGGATCACTTATCGTCTGGGAAGCTTATAATTCCTCCCTTCGCCCTAAATCCTTGTGCGTTGGTAAACATTTAATTAACTCTGAATTTAACAAACACTTAAGTGTCCCTATATTGCGTTCCCACTCCACTCCTTTGGTGCATGCACAACTTCCCAGGATCAACATATGAAAATTTGATGTCATCAATTTCTTATCTAGGAAAATGGAAAGTTTTGCGCTTACATCCTTTCGGAGATCTTAAGCAGATTCGTTGTACTCGCATTTATACGTATTCGTCCTTGCAACACAACCTTCCTTCCGTACATCATACTCGTATCCTTTTTTTGTGTAGCTTCTCTTTCATCCTGGCAACATATGGAAATAATTTTCATCGGAAACGATGGAGGATGTCAGAATGGCAGTGCGACGTTTCTTACACTAGTCCTGTGCTGTTATCATTCCCCAAATGGGATAAGGGATAAGGCAACAGGGATAAGCATTCGCTTAAGAAACTTTCGAGAAAGTCATCTGCATGCAATACAAATGGGGATATTGTCCTGCTCCTGCTGCTGCTGCTCTCATCCTGGTCGTACGAGTATGTACATCCTTGATACTTTATGAATGTATTAGCAAAACTTTTAAAAGGCTCCACCGGCACTTTGTCTTTTGCCACAAACATACGTGTGTCTGCATATGTATGGGTTGTTTGTGACTGTTGGTGGTGAATGGCACACAGTATAAACGGGCGGGAAAAAAATAAAACTGAAATAATGATGGCTCGCATCCACCCAAAGGACATGCACGACCATTAAAAGCCCGGAGATACATTTTGTCTGCCGCTGTTGTTTGTGACGGTTGATCTTCGCTTCGTTGGCGCTGGTTGTTGCACTTGCATCTGTCAAGATGGTGGTTGGTCTGGGTGGTAGCTGTGCGTTTTTATGTATTCCCCCCACAGAGATACAAAGAGATACTTCTGTAGACTTCAGCTTAGCTAGAGCTGATATGCGAGTAGGTTGTGTGTGGCTTTATTGTAAGAAATTTGCATACTTTTGGGGATTCTCTGTGCCGCAAGTTGTCGTTAAAATTATCCATGGGCTATAATTTCTGTATCCAAAGGGGAAAATGACTTTTTTTTTTGCTTTATATGCACTTTCACCTTATGGGATTGGAAAAGTTTTCTGAATGAGGACTGGCATTATTGACAAAGAAGTTAAACCTTATACAATGGGTGCGAGTCCTTTAGAGTTTTAAGACCCAACAACCGGTCTACAACGGTCGTATATATTAACGAAAATTGAAAGGAGAACCATAAATGCAACATTTTTATCATCAAGCTACACAAAACTTTTTTCAAATGTGTAATTCTTTAGCAGTAGCTTACCAAGATCGCTTTATGAGAAAACTTTAACAAGAAACCTTTGGTGAACGTACATAAGCTGTTTTCAATTATTTCCAACTAAGGGTTCAAGTCATCTTTAGATAGATACGAAATCGGTAACGAAACACTGACTTTTATAACTAAAGCTCTCTTCTTCTGGCAGGGCGATACAAAATATTGGTCCTTTCATCTAAATAGTTCCTCATTATTTTGAACGTCATGAGCCTCACTCTTACATACAGAGAGTTATATTTTGTACTGAAACCGATCTGTGGCTGGCTGACTACTCTTGAAAAAATTTGGTGGTAGGAAGAAAGTTGAAAAGGCAATTCCGAATTACATACTGTTTTTCGGCTTCCTGTTTGCATGTCTAAACATTTCCCCCTTCACCCACACTTTTTTGAAATACGTACATATGGAGCAAGTGCAATATCTCAAATAGTATTGTAGAATTTTCTTTTTAGAAATAGTGATCGGAAATTGAAAGATTATAGCGTAGTTGCATGGTTGCCGTAGGCGCCATTTTAATGTTTTTGGGAAATCACATTTAAAGTTTTGACAGCCTATTGCATGAAAACCAACCGCTGGGATTTTTTCATTTTTTGACAAGATATTCATACGGAAATCTTCTTTCAAAAAATCTTAGAAGTTATTCTAGGTTAGGTTGGGTAGCTATCCTTCGTAGTCGGTAGGATTCACTTAGACTAAAGTAGGTCCATTGTGGTACCACAATGTTATCGAAACTCCCTGGAGCCGGTTATCGAAACTCCAGAAGTTATTCTAAAACACTTCTTGTTTTTAAAATACAGTAGACGCTCGATATAGTGAACATCGATATAGTGAACAATCCAATATAGTGAACACTCAATATTTTATAAAGGCTATTCTAAATAGTGAACAAACTTGTTTCACAGCTTGTGGTTGTTTTTAGTGCAAAAACAAAGTGCGTGTGACCATGTCACTTAAGCATAGCTTAAGTTTGTTGTATTTTTGTTTTTTTAAGTACATGGAATGTATTATGTTTTTTACGGAAGAGTTGTTTTTGTTAAAAATAAGATTTTCTTTCTTATAAATATTGGCTTGTTTTTTAGTAATCGCAAAGAAAAATTATAATTATATTCTATTTTCGATGAATTGTACGTAAAAACATACACATTTTGATAAAATTTGCTTCAAGGAGTCCACGCTCGTTAAAATGAACAATCTCGCTTCAGTGAACAGGCCTGGTTTTTATTAGTTCACTTTATCGAGCGTCTACTGTATTTAAAATTTATTACAATATGAGTTTGCCGTATACGCCACTTAAATCAATATTTTCTTTTACTCATACACATACGTCAAAAATTCCAGATTTTCGCATACGTTTTCTAAGGTACTGTTTCCACACTTCAGAATTCTTTTGTCTTTTTCGGGTAAAGTATGCACGTACGGCAAAACTTTTATTAAACGATTATTTAGTTTTACCTTGCATTTTGTAGGCACATATGTCAAAACAATTCTGAAACTAAAATTTGCTTAAATTGTATGGAAAATTTGACGTAAATGCCAAATTTTGGCGTTTACGTCAAAACAATACGTAAACTTGATAAATTGGGTCAAAACTATTCTGTATATCTTTGCAATGGAAAGAGAGAGAGCAAAACGGATAAAAGATTTGGAAAGGTCTACCCCGAAAATATAAGACTGCATACCAAACTCAAAAAGTGAATTTTGGCGTTTACGGTAACCCAATATTAGGGCGACGATATGTATAGCTAAGCTATATATCGGGGAAAGTCCAGAGGTCGACCTATCTGTGTTCAAGCAGCGTGCTAAGATCAACGCCTCATCAACGCAGTAGACATTCACCTCAATCTTCCTATCCAATCGGCGTTTATGGCGACAAACAGCAGCAATTATACTGGACACTCCATAACCATTGACAATAAAATTTAGTTCTGGAAATATAGACCAGGGTTACCTCTGAAAATTTCCGGAAAGGATCCAAAAAGGGGTCCCTGTCGAAAAAAGGGGTCCCATATAAAATTAAAGAATACGACGGGTAGGATAAGTATTATTTTATCAATTTTTTTTTGTAATTTTGTCCAGTTGCTTAAAAATATATAGGTAAAGCTTATGCATAAAAACTCTTAAAAAACACAAAAAAATCAGTTCATTTAAAAAAAAGCAATTCATTTTAAAAATAAAGTAACATAAACAAAAGAAACAAGAAAAGTATTTGGACAAAAAGTTGTGATTAGTTTTTGTACTTGTAATCCAGTTGCGCACAAAAGGTCTGTTTGGTAACCCACGAATCCTTACACATTTGTAAGATTTTTACGAATTTCGTATTTGTTAACCCAAAATATTCGTAAAAGAAAGAGCCAAATGACAGTTTAAAAAATTTCCCCTCCACTGAGAGCGTACATAAACTTACGCAATCTTACGCGGTCTTTTTCTTCGCGTAGTTTCATCGATTCTGTCAAACCAGCTATTCTAACAACTGTGAAATGTCATAATCTTCATTGTTAGTGGGAAACAAACACAAATTTGGAGGTTTTACGAAAACGTGTTTGTTTACTCTGCTTACCCCCACTTTACAAATTATTTTATTATTTGAGAGCGATTTAAGATTTACATAGAAAAGATACCAAACAGACCTAAAGTATTTAATTACACACTATATGAGGATACGAGAAATTTAAATGCGATGAAGTATGACAAACGAAACTCACCAACTATTTGAATGTGTCTGTTCATTTTGGCGTTGGCAAAAAAATACATACATACATAGATAGAAATCCGGTTAATGCAAAAGTAGGTCCGTTCGCGTACCCTCCCAAAACAACGAAAATCCACGAAAAATAACGAAAAACAACGAAAATGCGTTCGCGTACGCAAAAATTTCGTAGTTTTTCGTAGAAGAGAGTGCTCACGAGAGAGTAAGAAATTTCCCCATGCTACGAATTTTAGTCCAAGAAATTTCTTTGGGGTGTATTATGAAATCTGTCAAATCTGTCAAATTATATACATTCTTCATTTTTTGGTGCTTAATGCGTTCGATTACTCTTTCGTGATTTTTCTGGCTTTGAGAGAATTTTACCCCCACTCTTCGAGATATGACAGAAAACCCATATTTAGTGCAAAAAGTACGCAAACGGACCTAGTGTGATTGCTGTCGGTGACTTTCTCTACTAAAAGAAATGAAGGAATTTCGGCTGAATGTGTCAATTGTTTCTCAATTTACAGGAAGGGTCCGAAAAGGGTCCCTTTTTTTAAAAAGGGTCCAATTTCGATGATTTTCAAAAAGGCGGGTCCTGCGGTCCGTGCCATCAAAAAAGGCTCCATTTGACCCCAAAGGGTCCCAAAGGTAGATATAGACTATCACTATACTCTTCTCAAGCTCAGTTTCAACAGAAACTCCTATATATAGATAACATCACGATTTCCGACAGATCATTCTGGGTTCTGCCATAGGTGATGAACCAGCCTGAAAACTACAGATGTTTTTTTACCCTTTTTCCGAAGAGTTCCTCTCAATCTGTAAATGTTTCCCTAGATTTTCATAGAGAGTGTCGAACAGGAATTAAGGTTTATTCTGATGGACTTCTTCATCGCCGCAGCCTCTGCATAAGTCATTAGCATGTACTCTTAGTTTCATGGTGTGAAATTCATATCTACTAAGATAGAAATAGAGAGCACCGAGGTGTAGTGGTAAGTGCGTTGGTCTTCTACGCAATGCTGCCCGGTTCAATCCCAGCCCGGATCCAATACCTGAAAAATTTTTTCACGGTGCCACCTCTCTCGAATGTCTAACAAGCAATCAAAGAGTATCATATCGACCATCCCAGGCTGTCAGCATGCAGGTGAAGTCGAAGAAACAGCCTTAAACCTATTGTTGACTCCCAATACGCCTCATAATTTTGCGTTTAGTAGAGTCTATCCACCGGACGTTCTAAAAGCTGTCTTAGCAGTCAAATCAGAAGCCATTGGATTGGATTTTATGCATCCAAAATTTCTAAAAATCATTATCATTGATGTATTGTCTCCCCTGACGTATATTTTCAACAACGCTCTGTCCTACTCTACGTATCCGAAATCCTGGAAGGCTTCGAAAATAATTCCTGTTTTAAAAGGCACGGTCGCCAAAGAAAAGGAATATCGCCCCATTTCTATACTCCCTTTCATCTCTAAAGTGTTTGAGAAGCTAATGAGCTTCCAAATATACACATACTTGAACCGATTTCAACTCCTTTCACCATTTCAATCAGGGTTCAGACAACAACATAGTTGCACCACTGTACTGTTGAGTCTGGTTGACGAGTTTCGCTCTGCGATGGATCGTGATGATTTAACCTCGCTGGTTCTGCTCGACTTCTCGAAGGCCTTTGACTCCGTTCCGCACGAACTTCTTTTGCTTAAACTCAAACACTATTTCAACTTTGACGTAACTGCCATTAAGCTTATAAGAAGCTACCTTACGAATCGCACTCATGCAGTGTCCTTTAACGATAGAATATCGGACTTTCTTGAATCAAAGGCCGGTGTCCCTCAGGGATCTATTATGGGACCTTTACTCTTCTCTCTTTTTAACAACGACATACCATCAATTTTAAGCAATTGTAAAGTTCAAATGTACGCAGACGATGTCCAACTATTTCTCAGCTACCCCCTTGGAATGATTGAAGACGCTACCGTGCGCATTAACGAAGATTTAAAATCTGTTGTTCACTGGGCTCATACCAACCAACTTAAACTTAATGCTGAAAAGAGCCAAGCTATCGTTATAAGCCGTACAAAATTAGACACGTCCTGCCTTCCTCCTATCGAAATAAATGGTGTTCTTCTTCAGTACTCTCCAAGGGTTAAAAATCTAGGAGTGCACTTCAACCAATTTCTTACCTGGGACGATCACATTACAATAACTGTAGGCAAGGTTTATGGTGGTCTACGCGCACTGTACCAATCCGGACATTGTCTCCCAACCAGAGTGAAAGCTACCTTGGTGAAAACTTTAATCCTGCCAATCCTGCTTTATGCACATCCGGTCTTTTGCGATGTGAGCAGTCTAAATTCACGTAAATTAAGAGTGGCTTTCAATAGTGCTGTGAGATTTGTTTATAACGTACGTTGGTATGATCATATCTCCGGATATGCAAGAGACTTCCTTGGTCTGGAGTTCCAAAAATATTTGGATCTTAATGTCCTAACGTTTTTGTTTAAGCTCAAAGAGAACAGAATGCCGGAGTACCTTTTTCATAGACTTCAGTTCGCAACTTCCGAAAGAAGTCGAGCTTTCATCGTGCCCACCTTTAAATATGGCACAACCAAAAAACAGTTTTTTGTTTATGCGGTGCGACTTTGGAACTCGCTTCCGGCCAATATAAGGAGATGTCAAGGTGTCGGTGACTTCAAGAGACGGTTAAGACAGCATTTGAGTACTTGAGAGCGTATGGATTATGGATTGTTTTTAAGAGTAAGCTAACATTATGATTAGGGCACTAGGGATTCTCTTCTTATTTTCTTTTCCTATTTTTGATTCTTGACTTAAAATAAAACTACTTTAAATTATTCCGCTGTATAATCTCTGCACAACAATGGATTTATATATATCTACGTGTATGATAAATGAAATAAATAAATTGAAATTGAAATTAGTCAATGAGCTTCTCGACTCGCCGTTCGAAGTCGGCAAAAAACTGTAGGTCCCTTCCATTTGTGCAAAAATATTACACGCACACACAAATGGTTGCGAGAAGCATGCCCTGGTTCACCCCGAGCTGTATTGCCATCTATAGTAAAGTAAAGATAGATATCGGAAGCTATATGTTTATACAAGCCTGGTCATAGCTTTCTTGTTGTAGCACAAGAGTTACCCGAGACACAAAAAAAGTGGCAAAAATTGCTTTTATTGCAGTCTCACTTTCAATAAAAAAATGTGATATCGCCTTCATTACGGTTTCAAGGGTATGGCTAATATTACTGCCAGAACTTTCGCCTGGAAAACACTGCTATAGTCTGGAAGTCTGACAGATAAGGATAAATTGAGTGTTTCGGAGAAGACTCCCGCTCCTACCCCTGTTTCCACCCTGAAGCCGTCTGTGTAGAATTATATGGAGATGGATTTTCCAGTATCTGGTTGATTTCCCACTCTTCTTTGCTTTGAAAAAAAGTGGAAAAAAGTGAGAAGTCTAAGTAGTTAGTTGTGTAGTCCGTACTGACTGTATTTGTGTAGAATCCGTGAATTTCCAGATAGGCTCGATTTTCAGCTTTGGACTGACTAAGCTAGGACGCGAGCTCTTTTCTGTCGATCCTTGCACAAATTGGTCCAATGAAAGAAGATTCACATAGTCCAGTAGTGGGGGTGATACGCAGGCCAGTCTTTGAAAAAATGTCATTTACTGACATCTATGTTTTTTTCCCAATTTACATGCATAAATATGTATGTATATCCTCTATTAAAAATTTAGCCAGCATTATATCTTTGGTATGGAGGGGAAAAATGGAGACTATAAGGTAGCTAACATTTAAAGCGAGCAGATCTTTGGACAGATATATGAAATCTGTCAAATCGCATACACTTATCTTTTTCTGTTGTACAACGTCTTTGTTTACTTTTTCGTAATTTTTTCTATATCTCTGAGAATTTCAACGCCACTTCTTCAGATGATGAACAGCTTTGTTCAATGAGGCTGTTCCGAACAGTTCAGAGTAGAAACATATCAGGTTTTCGTGTTCAAAGAGAAAAAAGTATGTCTGAGATTGTTCTGCTTCTGCCTTTTTTTTAAAAACACTATCAGATCTGTGTCATGGTGTGCTTAATACAAGCAACAACCACAAGCAGAAATTTGCCAGGGCAAAATATGCATCAACAGCCTCATCATTTAGTGCTGGTGTTAGTGGTTAGGCTACGCTACATTTCAACACTACCACTAGCAATAAATAAACAAATACATAATTAGAGTTTATGTTCGAGGAACTACATTACGCAATACATTTTTTAGTGTAATCTTGTTAAGATTAAAGTCAAGAATGTTTACATTTAAGTTATAGATTTTACTCATGCGGCTAATAGGCTCATGCATCCCGTAATTTGTTCTACGCAGGTAATGCGATCCCCCACGAAAGTTTAATCCTAAACAGGATAATAAGTCAGGTGCATCAATCAGACCTGAGATCAGTTGAAGCATAAAAATGATATCGTTATTGACCCTTCTTTGAGCCAAGGGCTGCATTTGCAACAGTTTTATCCAATGCAAATATGGAGGGAGGTTAAAAGGATCGTCCCAGGGAAGACCTTTCAATGCGAATTAAATGAAGCGTCGCTGGACGGCTTCAATACGAGTATTGAGATTTTTCTGATAAGGTGTCTATACTTGCGAAGCATATTCGATGTGAGGACGGACAAGACTGTTAAATAGTGAGAGAGTGACATAAGGATTTTTAAATTCTTTACACCATTGAATTTGATTTATTGACAATGTGGTTTATATGCTTTTTAAAATCAAGTTCAGGGCTAAAATAAACACTCAGGTCCTTAAAACTATAAACCCGACTGAGAGAGTGATTCGATATCAAGTAGTTGAATATAGTCGGTACCCGTTTCCTGGAGAAGGTCATGGATTGAAACTTGAGTGGGTCAAGGACTAAACCGTTTTTACAGCACCAGATTCTGAAGATATCAATATCTGATTGCAGATGTCTACAATCATTTATGGCTGTAATTGCTTTACTGATCTTCATATCGTCGGCAAATATCAGGAGGTTGCTATGTTTTATAATTGATGGAACATCATTGATAGCAAGAAGAAATAAAAGTGGACCTAGGTGGCTCCCTTGAGAGACGCCGGATCCTGCTAAGAAGGAGTCTGAAAGACAACCTCTAAATTTAACCTGATATGACCTCTGCTTGAGGTAAGAGCCAACCCACGAAATAAATATTGGGGGAAAACCTAACGCCTCGAGTTTGTAGATAATAATATCATGAGAAAGCTGATCGAAAGCTTTGGAGAAGTCAGTGTACACACAGTCCACCTCATGACCACTTTCTAAGGCATTGGAACAGTTATGGGAGAATATTATTAGGTTTGTGACAGTAGACCTGTTTCTAACGAATCCATGTTGTACTGTACAAATAACACTCCGACAAAGAAAAGTCAGGCTTTCACACACAACTTGCTCAAATAATTTTGGTATGCATGTTAACTTTGAAACTTTTTTCAATCACTCTGCTCTGAGTAGGTTTTCACAAATCGAGAGTAAGCACATTCATCGATAGACGCATTGAGAGAATGTTGAGAAACTGTTATTGCTGTTGACGCTAAGGCTTTTTCCGGCAATACATGAACGTCAACGGAACGACGACGTCCACGGATTCTATGGTTGGAGGCCTTAAGTTTATTAACTGAAAGAAATCGAAATTCAATCGGAATTAGTGCTGTTCTGCTCTGCCTTTTGTGTTATTGAACAAAGCTTCTATTTCATCGCTGTTAGTTGAATTTTCACTGTATATGAACTGTCAAAACAAATCTTCGATTAGGTTAGGTTAGGAGGGTCGCTTGCAGTAGTTCCAACCTCACCCATGGGCCATAAAGGTCAATTGTGATTACTCTAGTTGTGCATGTTGGAACACGCATTTAACAAAACAATTTTCGATCTTATAATGAATCTTTTTTGGTCTGCGAGGTCGTTCAGGCAGTCGAAGAACCGTATTTCCATACAAGATAGGCGCCGTTCTTGGAGAGCCGGGCAGTGACATAGAAAGTGTGCTACAGATTCTATTTCATCCTCGTCCATGCAGCTTCTACATGCCGATCTACTGGCTATGTTTCCTATTGTCCTGTTAAAACACCGACGAGCACATTGATTTTGGCTTGTTTCCATTAAAAGAAGGGATGGTGATCTTTTCTGTTCAACTGCGGGCTATAGGTTCCGGGTTACAATGAAATCACTAGTATTGCAGACTTCGATTAGGGACCATTTCCATTTTTTTGGTTTTAATTTACTCATTTTTCTGTTTTTCTGTTTTTGGAATGAAAAATTAAAAACCAATGCAATCACTCAAAATCTTTAATATTTTTCCAGGCGGCTAATGAACGACTGAGACACTTCCAGACGATGAACGGAGGACCCCATCAAAGTTTCGAAGAGACAATCCATAGGGTGAGTTTGACTTGGTTTTGTGCATGCAAGTCTTGTCGTTGTCGCTGTCAGTGGTGATAATGTTTTTTTTCTTTTCTTTTTTGTTTTGAGTGCTTTTTTCTTTACTTTTTTTGTTTTCCTCTTTTGCCCTTGTTGTTGTTGTTTTTGTTTCCTATTGGATGCTGTATTGCCTTCAACAACTTTTCTAATTTCACATGTTTTTGCTGTCACCTGATCATTTTAATGTTTGTCCTCTTGCTGAGAACATTCTGTCTGGGGAAAGTGTTGAAAGCCGGTAAATATTTGATAATGCTTGAGTGTGGGGGGGGAATATTAAAAATTCCACCCACTCCAGCAGACGTTGTGATGAAATAAAAACGACACGACGGCAAACGGCAGCAACGTCTTAAAATTCAAGAGCAAGGGCGACACGAATTCATTTAAAATCACCTGCCTACACAGCACAGCAAGGATGTGTAAGGATGTTTTGCAACATCCCCGTTGGCGCTAGTGTTTACACAATCTAAACGAAACCAACCAGCCACTGCACATACGGGTGCACAGAAGAACTTTGGTTATACACACTCAAACTGAAAACAAAGGCGGCAATGAACTTTTAAATGTTTATCCTTGTTGGTTTATTTCACAAAAGGGACGTTATTATGGCCACCACATGTGTGCATACACTATCTACACACAAACACCTGAGAAGGATGCAAATCGATTTTTTTGAAAACGTGTTCTCGTGATGGTAGGAATGTGTAAGTCGATTTACACACATTTCACATCCTTAAATGCCGTTTCAAAAGAATAATAAATGCACATACGTAATGTTAAAAAAAAAAGGAGAAGAAAAAAGCGTGTTTCCCTACTGTCGGCTTTGTACCTACTCGTATTTCATGACAGATTTTTAATGAAGTTTCATTTTGTGTTGACGAGGAGATCCCTGAAGTGTAGCGCGGCATCCGCGAGAATCTGATTGACATCTGCTTTCGGTTCGGTTTTGCAATGGAATTTCAATTTTCAATTTATATTGTCGCCCTTCAAATCGATGCGGAATGTTAATGGCAGGGTGCACACATTAAATGCGTTCTTGTGGATATATTGATGACTTCCACCCACCCCCCAATACCCAGCAATTCCAGGATAGGAGTGATTTTGTAGGTATTTGGGATGGCGATGATAGGATAAACGGATGAGAGAGTCCTTATGAAGTTTTTTTTTTTCTCATTCGATAAATTCCAATAAAATTTAATTTACTAACAAATGAACCTAATTTGAGTGGACTAACATTTAAACGGTTTGAGGTAAGGTTCGTCTCCTAATGGATGAAGACGGAATCTCAAGATTTTATCATTATGTGATCGACTAATCTATACGACTTCTTCATCGTTTAGTGTAGATATGTATTCAGTGGTTTGCTTTCTGACATGGTTTCTGACTCTTGAGTTTACCTTAAGCACCTCAGCTTTCTAGTTTCATATTTTGAATCGGAATAATAAGACAGTGCAACCAGTTTGTGACAAACGAGACCCAGTACCCACAAACATAACATCCTACGGTTGTTACGTTTGCCAATTAGAAAACTACCTCTTTGGGCTTTTCTGACCAATCTCCTGACGTTCTTTGGTTTCGGGAAGATTTTTTACTTACACAGCATTGAATACCACTAGATCGCTTTTGCAATTTTTTGGATTGATTCACCAACAAGTTTCTATTTTCACTGATAATATCAACAGTCTCTTTGAAACCCATGTACCTCTGAAAAATGTTACTGTGCGCAACAGGAAGTGTGGCTGGTTCAACCGTAATATTGAAATGCTTATGGAAAACAGAGATAGGCTCTATAGAAGATGGAAGCGGTTCAGAATTCCCGAACTACGAAACGAATATAGGAGACTTAGAAATTTAGTTAAATGCGAAGTATTGAAGCCTAAGAGAAGGTTCTTCGCCTCCAAATTCCAGCCTGAGCTAAGCAAAGCTAAAACCTGGAGCAATATCAAGGAGTTGGGTATTGGGAAATAAAAAAATCAAGTTTATGTGAAATTGATACTAACGAATTAAACAACAAGTTCGCGGCCGCTTCAAACTCTAGCCCCCAACAAGACGTTAGTATCGACGAAATCCTTTTAATGAACCCATCACTTCATCCTAATACTCCTAGAAGTTTTAGCTTTATTCGAGTTTCTTAACACGATGTACTCAAAGCCATTTATGCGATAAAATCAAACGCTGCCGGGTTGGATGAGATACAAGATGCAGCCTAAATTCTTAAAAATTATAATTTTGGATGTTCTGCTTGTAGTAACACATACTTATCTTCAATTCTATTTTGACTTATTCAGCTTACCCAAAGCCGTGGAAAGCCTCCAGAATTGTACCTATTTTGAAAAGCTCAGCTGCCAGCGGCAAGGAGTATAGACCCATCTCTATTCTTCCTTTCATTTCTAAAGTCTTTAAAATGCTTATAAGTCTTCAAATCTTTTCGTACCTTCGCGAGTTTAATCTGTTGTCACCCCATCAATCTGGTTTTCGTCCGCATCATAACTGCACTACCACATTGTTAAACATTGTGGATGATCTCCGCTGCGTAATGGATAGACGTAAAAATTAACGTCACTAGTTATGCTAGATTTCTCGAAAGCTTTCCATACGGTCCCTCATGATATCCTTATTTTGAAATTGAGGCACTACTTTAACTTTGATCCCACTGCGATTCAACTTATAAACAGTTATCTTGTGAATAGAGTTCAAAGAGTGTATTCCAACGGGATATTATCGAATTTTCTCGAAACCAAGGCCGGTGTTCCGCAAGGCTCTATTATGGGTCCTTTGTTGTTTTCCATCTTCAATAATAATATCCCTTCGGTTCCAAAGCGTTCCAAGTTACAAATATATGCGGACGATGTACAAATGCACTTGAGTTACCCTATTGACTTAGTGGAAGACGCAATTTCACGAATTAATGAAGATCTGACCCTTATCCATAAATGGTCAAGTGAGAACAAGCTGTTGCTGAATTCTAATAAGAGTCAAGCCATTGTAATTAGTCAGTTAGATATTGATACATTTAGGCTGCCTAGGATCTGTATCAACGGATCCTCGTTAAACTATATCACGTCCGCGAAAAATCTTAGAGTAACGTTTAACCAGCATCTTACGTCGGATGAGCATGTAAGAATCGCAGTAGGTAAAGTGTATGGGACGCTTCGTACATTATATCAAATAGATAAATGTCTTCCAATTAGAATAAAAGCAATGCTGGTAAAAACACTATTGCTGCCGATTCTTTTTTACGCGTACCCCGTTTTCTGTGACCTTGACAGCAATAGCACACGTAAGCTGAAAGTAGCTGTTAACAATACAGTCAGATTCGTATATAATATCCGCCGTTACGAACATATTTCGAATCATGTAAAAAACTTTCTTGGCATGGATGTTAAAAGATACTTAGACTCCAAGATATTAACCTTTTTTTCCGCTTAAAAGAGACTAAATTACCGGACTACCTTTACCAAAGACTCAAACCAGCGTCTTCTGAAAGAAGCCGCACGTATATTTTACTCATATACAGGTATAATACCCAAAAAACAGTTTTTTGTCTACGCAGTAAGGCTCTGGAATTCACTTCCAGTCAATATTAGGAGATCTGTATAAGCGACTTCAAGAGACAGTTAAAACATCACCTTGCGCATAATATCTGATTAGGGAACTAGGGATTTATTATTTTCAATTTTTTTTATTTTTTATTAGTTATTTAAATATTGTCAATTCATATAGAATAAAATTATTACTATTTATATTATTATTGTTATTGTTATTGTTGTATTACTCTCTTGAATAATTAAATCCGTAATTGTATATCTAAGTGTAAAATTATTATTTAATAAAAATACAAATACAAATACAAAATACAAAATACATCGGCACACCGTTGAGCAAATACAGCTTAATAATATATAACAATCAGCTCTAAAAATTGTTTCCTTGAAATTTACTCAGAGTATTCTTAATTGTTTGTCCAGACAGACCAGTAGATCTTGACCGATGCATTCGAAGAAAATCACTTTAATAACTGCATCTGGAATGCTGAAAGCTGTCCGCTCTATCTCTATGTTTGGCATCACTGGCTGCGGCGAGAAACATGGCGTTTTTCCTGCTCCACTGGGCACCGTTCTGTTTGGTGAAGCCTTAAGGAATTTAAAATAAAAACAACAGTATGGCCATAGTATGTGCTAATAATTTTTGTGGCAATATCTCAAATTGTGTCAAAATTAAAATCCAAGGCGCAAATCCTGGATGTACGCAGCAACCCCCTGTTATTGCCTTCACCGAATTTTGTGCAAAGTTCCCGGCCGGCGCTCAGAATTTAGCAAGAAACACAATTTGGTAGCCTTTATCTCCTGAGAGTTCCAAGTACAGAGTATTGGATGCGTTTACTTAGGTATTTTTATTTTATCCCTTCATAGGGTTCCTTTCCTATCATATCTATATGCTATCATATTCCGCCTTTGGCTAGGGGTGTTAGTGTACGATTCCACCAAGACGTTGGCTCTTATTTAACTTCATTTCATGACTGTCTACTCATTTGCTATTCAAACATCTTAGCCTACCTGGTGGACGCCGGCCGTGTCGTAGTAGTTAGTACTCGTAAATTGGAGGACTACTATGCATGCTGTCCGGGTTCAATCCCGGCAAAAACTGTTTTTTTTTTTCCGAAAGTCATTTGTCGTAAGGAGTTTCTTAGCTCGTTCCTCGGAGGCTACAATTAACTGTAAGTTCTTTCCATACATGCGAAAAATATAACACGCAATCACAAGTATAGTTGCGAGAAACTACGCTCGGCTCTCAATAGGACTGCCAGGGCATTATGCTGGGTTTTGTTCCCGGTCACTTCGGAATAGATAGAAATTATAAGATCGACGAATTGACGAAGTTAGAGGAAAACTACCATACCAGTAATCAATGAATGCAGTGGATATTAAACCGCCTCTGGGTCTAATATCGTCGGACATAATGTGTCCAAGGCACTATGGCCGGAGCTAGACCGCAAAAGGATAGGAAATATTCTTAGATTTAGAAGGAAGCCAATAAAGAAAGCTGTCGGTATCCTATTGGGGCAGTGGGAGTGCCTTTTAGGCAAACATGCCAAGAGATTGGCACTCACAGGAACAGACAAAAGTATAGCTACTTCAACGATTTGGCCTATTTGCATATTTTTGTACCTAACGCGTACTCGCAAGTGATTCTTAAACCATTATTTTTTTTTTTGATAATCTAGAGAGGAAATGGGTTGATTCTTAATTTTTCTAGGGCAATACGATGTTTTGGGCTAGGTACCTTCTTAGGAAAGTTGTTGGCAATCGATGTGGGCCCACTAAGGCGCCTAGTGTTTTTGAGAGGCTCAGCTTCACAAACCTCTTGTCAACCTAAAACCTAACCTTTCTGTCTCATACAGATTGGCTGGAACAATAGTTCCCAGTTGCCTTTTTTGTCAGCAGCTTTATACTGAACATACGTTTGCTTGGGCATCTTAATTATCAAAGCTTCTTGCATAGCTTCTTTAAATCCTGTGTATTACACTGATTGCAAGCAGCCATTCACTTACGTAATTAGCACCGATGATCGATGCAATAGTTCTATAGCATCGAATGTCCTGCCCATTTTTTGCATACTCTTAACCCTAGATTACTAACCTTCGTCGAATCGGCTACGCTTTTCCAATTTCTCTTGTTTTTTATTTTGAGGTGCCTATTGAATTTCTCAAAAAAGTCTGAATTATACCCGATTTTATTTGTGTTTTTTTATATTTTTCATATCGCTAAATAAATAAGTTCTTATGACACAAAAAAAAAATACTTGTATCTCTAAATAATTTCAAAAGAAATGAAAATTAATATTCCGTCGTCTAATCGACGAAGGTTAGTAATAAGGTACTATGAAATAAGATTAGTAATCTAGGGTTAAACTGTCTTTCTTTGTAAGCCATTGAAAGCTTAACCCTAAAACTACACACCTCCGAAACCAGCCTAGGACTGCATACCGTGATTGAATCGGCCCCAAGCGTTCACAAATCAAATCATTCCGAAAGCACTTAATTTTTTTTGACGAAGGTGTCAGTAACAGAAAATCTGATAATATTACTAAAAATCCTGGCGTCGATTCGAATCCATATACAGTCCAAGGGTTAAAGTGCATTGCTTTCATAATTCGATAGGCAAGGTTTCAACAACACTTTTTTTTGAACATATAATCTCTTTTTTCAGATATTGTCTTAAGATAGATTTTTAAATGTCTAATTCAATTCGCCATTTCTACATGGCTCGACCCCTTTCCTTCGTGTAAAAAAATAAAAAATAAATATAGACAAGCGGTTGTGAGAAGTAGGTAAGGTTAGGTTAGATTGTACGGAGTTATGAGGCAGAGCCATCATAAAATACAAGGCACCATAATGGGCCCAGCGCGATCCCCTGGGACCATCGTATGATGGCACCTAAACCGAAAAATTTCCGTCAAAGCATTTAATTTCCCTGCAGAATTTTAAGATTTTATTGTGGTCAATTTGGCCGGCCTCTTCCAGTGTATTAAAGAAGTAATTCCCTAAAACTTTCTTTCGAGAACGAGCAATTGCCTGACAGTCACAAAGAATGTGTTCAATATCCTCCGATATAGCTACCTTTGTCATTGCAGTACCTGCATTCATCCGTGTTTGAAAGACACATTCTTTTGGCATGTTTCCTCAGTAGACAATGCCCGGAGAGTATTCCTATTAGAGTTCTTAACTTTGCCTTATTCAGTCTAAGGATTACCTTGGTCCCTTTGCGGTCTATGACCGGCCAAAGAGCCTTGGATACCCTATGTCCCTCTATTTTTGATCATCTGTGGTCCGCCATGCTTGTGATTGTATTGTTGAGTTTTGCCCTGATGCCACATGATGGCGGTGCTATGGTCACCATCTCGGTTATGAGCAATGCTTCCCCCATCCTTGCTAACTCATCTGCGAGTTCATTGCCATCTACGCCCGAGTGTCCAGGCACCCTGGCATAGTTTTACCCTGTTGTGTCTACTAAGTGATCTGAGCACCGAGCGACATCCTTCTACAATTGCCGATTTAACGATAGACGATTCTAGTGATTCGAGCGCGGCCTGACTGTCGATGTAGATGATGATAACCTTATCTGTTATTAGCTTCATCTCCAACAGCTCAGCCGCTCTCCGCACAGCTAGAACCTCTGTCTGAAATACACTACAGTCATCTGGAAGTCTAAGACACGTATTTAGCTCCGGTTCGTTTGAATAGATACCAGAGCCCGTGCCATTTTCGGTTTTCGACCCATCCGCATAGACCGCAATGTGTGGTTGCCATGTAGGCAATGAGTTCCCCAATACTTCTCTCTCTGGGTACAGTGTTTCGTACGGTGTAGCGAAGTCCAGAACTGGGAGGATGTCATCCGTTCTAATAAAGTTGCCCATATTAAGTTCCCTCATAATGGCGCTAAGACCATAGCCTTTATTTCTGAAGTAGCCTAAGTTAGTGAGTCTAATCGCACTCTTACTTGCCAGGTGTATTGTGTGCAGATCGAGTGGTATAAGATGCAGACAAGTATCCAGTGCCGCCGTGGGTATTGTGGGCAGGGCTCCCGTAATGGCAACACCGGCAGTTCTCTGCACCGCTGCTGATATTCCTAATAGTGAGAAGTAAAGCTTTCTGGTTTTTGTTAGCCGATTAAATTGAGTGTTGTTGACATCCGTTCATTCCTTCTATCTTTTTAAACACTCTCTTTTGGCTTGAGCTTCCTCTTCTTAATCTTTTTTAAAACAGTTGAAATGTTCTAAACTCTTCAGATAACATTTTCTTAAACACTCGAAAGGACCTTAATTTACTATAAACTCCACATAATGTCTAGTTTCATTTATTTGCCCACCTTTATCCTTGCTTTTTTTGTATCCTTAAATCTTCACTTACATACACGTCCAACTAACAAAACAATTTTTTTTCTCTTCTTTTTATCATTTCAGTTAAAAGTACAAGAAGCCATGCGGAAAAAGGAGAAATTTCAAAGGGAACATGAAGAGGTAAGCCTTAACTCTACTCAAAATCCCAAAACCGCTTTTGAAAAGGCATCACCTGAAACCAGAGAAGCGAATTTATACAAATGACGGTACCTTCACTCCCAACTCCGTAACTCGTAGGCACTATTTGTTCTACTTAAATTCCCAACTGCAGCAACGTCGTACTAGTCGTCCTTTCACTTCCTTATTTAACTCCACGGTGAATTGTCTTCATTAAATAGATGGCCAAAAAGGATTTTAGAATGCGAACAGCGTAGGCACTTGATATGAGTACTACTAGCTTGCCAAGCCCACTGTTTAACCAACTGGATTTTTGTGTCCTAAATTTTATGATGCATTTTGGATGCATCCTTAAGAGGTGCATTCGTGTTTGTTTGTATATTTTTCTCCATCATCCTTTTGGTAAAAGCTACGCTCAATTGTTTTGGGTGCAACGAATGGCAACGTATACCAACTTCGGGTGAATGCCCCAAACAAAAAAGAAAGAAATAAAGGACGAAAGGTAACTGTAAGACAATGTAAAGCGAAATCACCATCTCTCGTTCAGGTGCCATAGGAGCATTTTTTTTTTTGTAACTTAATTCATCTTCGCCGAGTGAATACATTATTCAGGATCTTCTTCTCCTTAAATAAAGACAAAAAAAAGATTTTCTCCAAAAAAGGAATGAATTAACTTTCCATTGTCCAACGTTGTGTATGTCATTAAATATTCAGACACTGTTACACTCTATTGTACTACGTCTGCATTGTTTATTTTAACAGTTTGTTGTTGATAGGAATAAGGCGGAGTTTTGTATAAAAAAACGAAAAAAAAAAACAATTTGGTCCTTCGAGCCAGGTCAATCGGCGAAAATGCTTAGAAGTCCTTAACCCCAAGATGGTTTCATCCCGTGCAACAAAATGCAACCATAATTACACACTTCAAACAAAAGGATCTTCTACTTTTCCCACAAGCATGGATATCCTTTTTATTCTATTTTTGCATGAGCACGACGAAAGTGATGAGCAAGGAAAAAACGTTTGTCTCTACGACGGAACTCGTGCAGTAAAAAGTAAGCAATTTCATTTATCGGTCTCTAATTTGCTCCTTGCGGTTTTAAGTGGTAGTGGTGCATTTCACATTAAATTCCAGGAAATGTGCAGTTTACCCGTCACGTAGTGGAAAACTTTAAAGTATGCTCATTCCGCAACGCCATTGCGTATTGAAGTGTTTACCTAGTTTTTGTTATTTTTCTTTGAACTAAAATTCAAAAAAGCGGGTGGAGCAGTAAAACTTGAAAGAATCATATAAAATGAGATGATTTCCAGGACATAGTATGACAAGAGCAGTATTTTATCTTTGAGTCGGTCATTAGCGGAATAAATTTACTGATTCTTTGGAACCAACTTGTCACGTCGCATAATGTGCATGCCGGAGAAGAGTCATAACTTTTCACAGGATGAAGAAGTTGATTAGGGAGCATATTCTCCTTGCAGTCACGGGTATTTAACTTATATTGCATCCGACTTGGAAATGTATTTTTATGTTTAACTGTAAAGTTTTGTTGAAAAAGTGTCACAATAAGAGACGTGTCAAAAATGAATGATGACAGGTAGAAAAAGTTATTAAGTATTATCATTTGGAGTACTGTTTGTTTAATGTTGAAAGGAATAAAATTTGAAGTTCTTAGTTCAACTGATTCGCATTCATAAGCCAGCTCTATTTCACTTTCTGTCACACATTTGACACCTTTGGCTTTCCCAACAGAAAAAAATATGCCTCTCTTTTGATATACATATGTATGTTAGAGTAGAGACTATAAGTGTGAGGTACACTGAATAAGTTTAAGGCGACACTGTGCTTAGGATGCACTGTGTAGTATTTTAAGGATGAGAAGCTTTCGTGAGACGATGATGAAGGAACAGGAAATGAAAGAGACAATACATTGACGAATTGATATGTGAGTGCTCGACTGCAAACATATTGTCGTGGAAAGTTTCTAGCATGTATGTAAAAACTTATCACATTAGACGTGCATTCTTTCACATTCAACCTATCATTCTCATTCAATCGGTAAGATGACGGTAATTGGTCAACAGAAGCAGAGGAAACAGTGGAAGTACTTTGGATACTCACTTTACTGGTTGCACTGTAATTCATTGTCACAATCCTCACGTATTGCAGTCATCCGAGAATAGATACCTCACATTAGCTATTGGTTCGTTCAGTCCATGTTAATCACCGGGGCCAGGTGACATGCTTCCTGCAGTATTGCAAATAGTGAAATAAGTCTAGAAAGGCTAAGGTCTATCTTTTAAGGTTGTATACAACGCAGCACTGTCCCTAAATCTAGGATAACTTCACGGATTTATTCCATAAAACGGAAAAAACATGCCACGTAAAAGCTAAGGACGAAGGGCTGTTATGTTTGACTTTTTTTTTTTTTGTTTTAATTATTGAAGGAATTCTAGATTCCTGTATAGGAATCAGCTCAACATTTGAATGTGAATCTAACTAAGAAAGTGCTTCATGAGGCTTCAATGCACTGTAAAGAATACACACATGGTGCCTTTCTTCATTTTAAATGCGCCCTCAATATTGTGACTATCCAGAGCCGGTTGTAATTAACATCTCCACTGATGGATTGAAATTATGCTAAGCAACCGAACCATCACTGCAGGACGGGCCTTAGCTCACGATAAAAGGATTCCGATCAAGGATACACCGCAGGACGATATTTTGTCACTTCTCCTATGGTCAACCCGAATAGCATATCGTTAGTCATCAAAGAAATCACATATGCCGATGACGTAGTTCTACCTATGTATATCAGGCAAACAAATGGAAAGAGCACTCTCTTCGATTAGCTACCGGGTCCCAGAAAAGGGGTTAAAAAGCAATTCGCAAAAAAACTGAAGTTATGATATTTTCGAGAAAATTATAAATTCCTAAATTTAGAGTTATTAAGATGAACAACTTGATATTACGATCTAGGACATTATTCGGGTGGTTTTTGACAGAAACCTTAACCTAATGCAGAAGAACGCACCAAAAAGGCCCAAAGCGCTTACTACATTGCAAAACATGGGGGCTACGACCCAAAGTGATGAACTGGATCTACGCTTCCATAGAAAGACCGATCGAATCGAAACAGAATGAAGGGAAAAAGGTTGGAAGTTTCAATTAATAATCTATCTACATACATTGATTCAAGCTCCCAAATAAATTAAGCAACTTTCGACGCGCCGAACCAGGACTAGTTCCCTAAAATGTGTGCTAGACTGAAAAGTACAGCGGACTATACATATGTGGAGTTAGACGACTGCGTGTCAAATAACGAAGAGGATCTAACAGAACGATAGTAGGACTAAATACGTTCTCTCGCTATCAAGATATGTGGATCCTTGACCTTATCGAATATCATGTTCGCAGACTACAAATAGTGTAGTTACACTGAAGCACCTACTGTCCGCTCGAAGAAGTCGCAAGCTTAAACCTTCAGCTTCTTATCAAATTTGCTTGACAGACAAGTTCATTTTGTCGGAGCAAAGCAATAATAATTATTGACTAATCTGACAATGCAGAGTTGTGGCGTCACCAATACTGGTTTATGTAAGGCTAAGCCACCAAACCCTAACCTAATCTTACTTACGTCGAATGTTATCTTTCAATCTTAAAGGAGTCAGAGTCCCAATTGGACGAAACTAACAATTGTCTTTTGCTAGGATGATTTCTGCTGCTTTTTTAAGAGCGTATATCTCAGATTGAAAGACAGAGCATTAGTCGGTAGGACTGGCTTGTGCATAGTCTTTCAGAGAAGGTGGCTGCTCCCGTACCTTTTTCTGTTTTCGAGGCATCCGTATAGATGGACCTTTCAGTAATGGAAAGGAATGGCTGGTATGAAGACTTCGGAATTCCTGATAAAGTTAAACAGAAGTCTTTTTTGATTGAAAATGTCCAGCATAAGCATTGTCCAGACAAGCGATGCCTCCCACTGCCGTTCTCTCTTAATCTAAGAGCTCACTTAGCTGCCGTTTTTCTAATGGAGAGTTATTTAGGTACAATGGGTAAAACCGCTTGCAGACTGACTTGTGGTGTGGATTTAAGTGCCACTCTGTACCTTTTCTTTTTGTCAGAAAAGTGGAAAGCCTGTTTGGGGGACTTTCATTTACTAAAACCACCTCCCGCCTCTGGCCACTAGTCCCATTTGCGGGTGAACTTTATCCGTAGCTTTTTATCTTATTTACACGTATATGGTGTGTCTGAAAGTGTCTGTTTTTGTGTATGTCCGAGCCAGTATGGGTGTACTAGTTCGCTAGTTTCTAGTTCTAGTTGTTTGTACCTTGCTCAGGTTTTTAAGTAAGGAATTAATATCAACCGCATACCACTACTACCCCGTAGCTGACGATGGGTCTTAGAATTGTCGTGTAAAGCTGTACGCCGTATTTCTTGCCGAATGTCTTCTTGCAAAAGCGTCGAAATTATCTTTTTCTCCGTGTCTCGGTTCAAATTTACGAAAAGGTATAATGTAATAATAGGCGTGTTTTTTTTGTAACCTATATAGACTTCGAAAAAGCTTTCAGTGCAAAAATAAGACTCGATAATTATCGAGGCTAAGGTTTTGTTGTATTTTACAGGTGTAAACATGCTGCTGAAATATGTTGAGCCTATACAGGATACAAAAAAGCACGCCTAATAAGTTATTTAACTGCCGTGGATGTGCTAAGGCGCATGCCTTCCAAGATAGCAAGAAGATAACCTTGTGAACAGAACTAGTTCCATCTTATTGATATAAATCGACAGGCCGCTGGCATCAGTGCACTTTGACAGCGCAGATTCTATGATATCGCATTTGTGGAAAGGAATTTTCCTGTCACTAAAATGACCATGTCCTCATCGGTGTATCTTGATGACTCAATTTATGGGGGACTTAATAATGTTGACAAGTGAGGTGTTCCATAAAATGGGTAAAGGTAGGATTGGTCACTTAGACCAAAGTAGGTGCATTGTGTTGCCACGTGTACCGAGTCTTATCGGTGCTCTTGAAAGCATTTAGAGAGTTGGATACATTTCCATATTTTATTAATACCCATTGAGGAAGTATATTGTAGGTCTATTAAGAACTCTGCCGGAACCTTTTTTCTGAAGGATGAAAGTGTCGGGCAGCTGCATTCTGCATAGGATGTAATAAGAAGTTTTTTTTTTTTCCTCAGCTTGGATTCCCAATCTGCTGGTATGTTTGCCTATTGCACGGCTCGAGTAGATGACTCGTCTGTTAAGCGTAGTTTTTATCTAGTTTGTCGGGTCTCAGAGCCAAGCTTCTTGAGTTACAGCGTTTGTTGAAGGCTCTTTCTTCCGTATATCCAAATGATTTTTTTAAGATCAGTGGACGATTGTAACTGCAACTTCATTTAGTGCTGTTTCCACAGATCTACCCTCTGAGTTTGACTGTTGTGCGGTTTATAGGGGCATGTTTATTTTGAGTTCGTTCCTTATTTGAAGATCTTGTAGTCTCTCAAGGGTGTCAAGGAGAAACTACATTATGAGAAATCATCTTCGGTGGTGAAGTGGGGCTTAGTTTTCCTGTTTTGCGGATTAATACGTTCTTAAGTCTAATAAGTAATTGTGTAATTATTGTGTCCGACACCAGGGGTCGCAGATGAACTCCACTAATCGCTTACAATGTAATAGTTATTGATCAGTAATAACAGCGTTACGGTAGTATCAGCTGTGCACTGAATTTGCATTTAAGTCGAGCAGTGTTTTCAAGTGCAGCAAATTAGTTGTTTCGAACTCGAATTTATGTTGTGACTGCTCGCTATTATGTACATATCTCGCTTTTTTAAAACAATTTAAATGATTTTATTACAACAGTGCATGCGTGTATTGTATATATAAAGAAAAAAAGTCCCATTATACAAAAGTGCTTCTACACTCATAATTGGTTCCTTTCAAAAACTACCAAACCATTTCAAATTGGAAAAGCATTCACAATAGACACCCCATCCAAAACAAAATCTCACAATTTACATACATAGAACAAAATCCTGAATCCACTTTGATCCCTGACTGCCACCATTCCAAAACCTGTAAAAGAAGTTTAAAACAATTATCCTTCGGATAAAAGTCACTCTCAATCTCATTATAAAATGTTCATAGCAATTTCCAAAAAAAAGGATATTTTTTTTATAGTAAAAACTTCTCAACGTCGTCGTTTACTCCTTTCAGATTCTCCGAGACATACGGCAAGGACTTTTGCAAATGAGTAGAGAGGGCAGAATAGGTAAGTTGTTACATTACACCCACTCCAAGCAGTGCGCTTCTTAACAAGTTTTGCATTCGAAATTTTGTAACTATGAGCACATGGTGCATACGGAAAACATTTTCTTCCTTTGCACACACATACACGCGCGCATTCTCATATGCAATGCAATTTTGCAAGTACTTGAACTCTGAGAAATTTCATCGCGGGCATGCAAAAAGAAGATGAAAAAGTTTTTCGCCATCGTCGTCATCGCAGGATTTTCTGTCATGCTCATGGGCCAACTTGCAAAGTTGACAAAATGCCAGTCCTGTTCCAGCTCCCGCCGCTTTTATCCTGATGTTTTGCATCTAAAAAAAGAAGAGAAGAGAAGAAGAAAAATTTGAATGTCAATATCATATTCGGATGGATGTAATTTCGTGGCAAAGTTGAAAGTTTCCGGTGCTGACTTACGAGCAAACAAGGACACACTGGGACTGCGAAAGAAGTGCGTCCTTAAACAGAAAACCCGTCGAATTCACAATGGAAATTCATTGATTTCGTTCTATGAATGAACAAGCACGGGGATGAGGCTAAGGAGCAGGGCTCAAATAAAGGAGCACAGTGCAAAAATCAACATGACAGAAACATGACTGCAGGGGAAATCCTCGACTGACTTTGGAGAATAACAAATGCAAAAAAATAAAAAATATTTTATACGTCCTTGTTTGTATTTTCCAGATGACACGTACATGTACGACGATGCGGTTCGTGGGGCGGCCTACGGCATGGGTGGCATACACCATCAGGGACATTGGTACGATGAACCACCGTACGAAAGTGATCCGGATGATTTTCTCATGTCTGGAATCAACTGTGGTCCTGCGGCTACAATTCAGGTAATCAACAGGAGGGTGTTATTTTTTTCGTCCTTTTTTTCGAATTTAGTTTTGTTTTTGTGGTTTACAATTTTGACATGGAATACCCGCTGATTTTTGTTTTTTTTTATTTTTTTCTAAACGGGATTCGAACGCAGTGGGTGGTAGGTTGTGGAATTAAAGATGAAAAATTAAATTTTAAGTTGATTAAGGGTTATGAACTTCGCAGACTTGTGGTTATCTTGTTTTCTGCGCAAACGAAGAAAAACCTAAGGACTTATGATATTAAGCTTTATGGCATTAACTGTTATTATTAACTTATCGGTCGTGGAATCTCTTAGATGGTAGAAGAGGGTCTCAACTTATTTCTACACTATTCCACTTAGTGCTACGAAAGGACATTAATGTGGTTTTTGTGGGGATGATGATGAGCTTTGTGGGCTATCTATAGTTATGAATCCAGTCTAATAAGAAAATTGGATTATTTCGGACGCAAGCACCGATATGCTATACCTAAGTGGGGTTTAAAACCACAGCTCTCAGCTCCGCTACTTCGAAATAACCAATGAAGGGTTGACCAAAAGGCAAAGAGGTTGGCAGACTACACTGTCTTAGAGGGAGTCTGTCGCGTTAGTCTGAAATACTTTAAAGAAGTGGATTATTGTTTTTTTTTATTGCATAGTTCCGGACGTGTCCTTTCAAGATATCCGAGGTTTGATTTCTCAAACGCTTTAAAAAGATTAATGTAAGCAGTATGATTGTAATAAATGCAACGCATCGACTGCTCGTGCAAACTTAATCGTTTGCCACGTATTTATGTTTTTCTCCCTAAGTGACCATTCCCAAGTGTAAATAAAACCCAAAACCTATGTCCGGTAAGCTAGCTGGTAATATACGCACTAAACCATTAAGGCGGTTTAGCCTAAAAGTAAATATCGGGGTAATATCGTAGACTTTGCAAAAATTTGCAGGAGGTGATGCCTGATGCCATTAACAAAACTGGCAGTATTTTTGAAATATTCTAGCAGTCAAGACTGCTGACAATGTACTGGAATTCTTACGAGTCACTTCACCTTTCTCAAACATCTTAGAATGCTGTCTTTAGGTGATGATCCTCCTGTGCGACACCCCAGACGATGACACTGGGGACAGTTTTTATGTGATTGTTCTACCTTTGCCTGGATCAGATGGCACATTTTCGGTACCGTTGATAATGCTAACTCATTCCCATTGAACAGCCCACCATCTTTCTTTGAATTTGTATCTAACTGATTGCTTGATTAAACATAAGAGTGTCCCTATAGTAAGGAATTGTTTTCTCGTAACTTACCACGCCCACTATTTTAAATGTTAATGTCCAGCCCTACGCTATGCCTCAACTATAAACTACCGTGAGCCCTCTTGAATGATTTTACCCTTTGATGATACTCTCATAATTTGTCTTGGATAAGCCTGATTTACGAATCGATATTTTGGATTTATCGCCACTTAAGCTACAGCTTGCTGGCATGCTGGTTTGGCGGAAACAGTTTCACAATGTATTTCGATAAATCTGTCCCAGGGTGAATGTTGTAAGCCGTCTTCGTCACTTAAAAATTATATAGCTTTCCGAAAGTTGTCATCATAATATGTTACATACATATATATGTATGTATGTATATTGCGGTAACAATGTTAATAGACAAGAACACCGCCCTGCGGTCAATCTTTCGTCTTGATTTAATCTAGATTATTGCTCAATTTAGCAAAGACACAATCCATATGTCTACTTTTTGCGATAGGTGGCCGTAGTGTAGTGCTGAAGGTAGTCGGTTCAAATTCGATGTCGAAAATCATTCTTTCAATGAACAAAATCTACGAACGAAAAATTCATAAAAGACAGGAGCAATTGCCATAAAATTTAGTGGGCTTAGGGTAAAGGAATACCTTTATCACCGACTCCTGTGGAGAAGGCGAAGGCACTCAATATTTCCCTATTGTTAGACATCTTAAAAACCATTTTCAAGTTGTCTTGCGATATAACAAAAAAAAAGTTCTCCAGACTTGTAGTCTTGTTGATGACTTCTTTCCTATAAACGCGCATTTGTCGAAATCCATCTACGTTTGGAATTATTCTCGGAAGTCTCAAAACCCAATCTTTATCGCAAAAGTCAACGAAAACATTCAAATCTCTGGTCAATTAAACAAACATCAGGGAAAAGCATCTGCAAACCCATAATTCACTTTCAATGGTTGTTTTATTCAATTCAACTTTTTTCCTTAATGATCCTTCTCCACGCCCCATGCATCCGCTTTGGCATGTAAAATCATGCGGAAATCTTTAGTCAAAAGTTTCGTTTGCTCCTTGTAACGGTGATAAATCACCGTTGCCGCATTTAACTTGAATAAAATGTTAATAAAACTAAAAGACTGTCACTATGTAGTGGCAACCCCAACCGCTACCCTCAAAAAAAAAAAAAAAACCGGGTGACACCACTTACCCAAATGGAACATCAAAGTGCCAACGCTTTAGAGTTCGCCATGAAAAAAAAAATACAGAATAACATCTCTCGACTCGACCCCCGGACATAAAGTGATAAAATGCGAAAATGTTCCGTCTTTCCGGTGATATTTTTTTTCCAAAGAAATAAATCAATACAGAATAAATCCTTTCAGACAGACGATTCCTTTTTGAGCGAAGGAATCGTATCTCTCCATAGACCGACATATAATCAATTCCGACAGTCGAATGTCTACCACCTACCACCCTCAACTACTGCGAAACTATGTGTACAAGGATATTTCCCACAAAAACTTATTCCTTCAGCAGAATGGGGGGGAATAAACTTCATATCCGAATTTATGGATAAAACGAACCAGGACTGCAGTAAGAAGGCTAAGTTGGGATGGGGGAGCAGGAAAAAAAATCATAATACTCTTAGAAATCAACAAATAAACCGCACACTGGGCCTCGACCTCCCCACTCCAACAGCAAAGCCGAAAAGACGTCGAAATGATTTCTGGAGTTTTTCGTCCTTTTTTTTATATTCTTACTTTTGAGCATTGAGTAGGAAATTCATCCGATTTGCTTGCTTCATAAATCCTACTTTTCTGGCAGGAAGTTCAACTGCCAATGCGACTTCATACGATGGAGTCTCCTGAATCCTGATTCCTTAGACCTTTTTTTTTGGCGAACACACACTCTTGGAACGGAGTTGATTTGCAAAACTTTGTTCCGGGTACTTCACCTTCAATTTGATTTCCTCTAATAGGAAGTAGAGGCAGCGGAATGGGTAGACAAAATCTCCCAATAACTTTGGGGCCAAATCTTGAAAGGTCTATGGAAGTAGGAGTACCGAACCGACAACGACGTCCTACGAAACTTCCGAATGAGAGGGCGACTTATATAACTTCTTCGACTTTTTTGTTCTGCTGGTCGGCTTCACTGGGAAATTCTCGTTGGACAGGTACTTGGAAGCGTTAAGAAATTCGTTTTTTTTTCCTCTCCATATCCAGTCTTATTGGCAATTCTTGACGTTTTCTTTTTCGATAACAGACATAAACTCTTACCTGGGTATGTACCTTCCATTAGAATGAATGACGTCTGATGATGACCTAACGAAGAACGCCCACTTAACTAACTCGACATAGTTCCGATTGCCTGGTTTATGTCCTTCGACCTTTCAATGTTCGAACATGATATGTGTGGTTATGTAAGCGAAGGACATTTAAGGGGTGAATAAGTTCTTTTTGCAGAGTGGCTGGGCGATTATACATTGAAAAAATATTTGGGGAATGTGATCAAAGAAAAGGAGTAGGATAATGGTTACGCACAGATAGGCAAAGCTTTGGTTAAGGCAATCAGTAATGACATAGCCTTGGAAGACTTAGAAAAAAGAAGGCCAATCAGTATTTAAACTTCACCAATTAGTGATTTCGCCATTTTGTCACAGTATTTATAGGCCTAGTCGATTATGGCATCACCAAAACTTAACACGTAAAAGCTTTTCACAAGTACGCCTTTAAGTCATGTTTGCTTGCAGAATTAAGTAAATATTTTTTATCTGAGCATTCTTGCGCAAGGTCTATCTTTACTTATTTAATGAACAGCCTCCCATCCTCTAAAAAGGATTTTTGCCTGAGACTTAATTCTCGCTTCAGCTCCATATAGCAAGCCTGGGATGACAAGGATTGCATCTAGTTAGTTGATCGGGAAAGGGCTTTACTACTTAATTGCCTATTTAGCCAAAAAAAAAAAAAACAGCGATTGGCAAGTGTAATCCTTCATTTGATTTCCGATGAAATGTCATGTTTTGATGTTATAGCAGAGCCGAGGTAGACAAAGTCCTTTATGATCTCAAAGTTGTATAGGGACGTTTTGTCCAATTTGTCAATGTTGAGTGGCCCTCTTTGTTGACAACATATACTTTGTTTTTCACTCGTTTATTGCCGAACCCATTTTAGCCGCTTCCATTTCTTTGCTGGCAAACGCAGCAGTGATAGCTTGCTGTATTCTACCAATGTTGTGTTGACTTTAGAGTCTCGAATAATTATTTTAAGTAGATGTGGTCTTAATCCTTTTTTGACATCGGAGGTATCGATGAGGTCATTACCGATTGTGATGGAACACCGAGCTTTCTCCATCGTTATCCTTTAGCTAGAAAGCATCTAAGCTGAGTATTTCTAGAGAAGGTAGTTATTTTGTCAAAATGTCTTGTTTTCCGAATTCGCCTCTGTTGTTTCTGAAGTCGACGGCAGTGACGCACGCATTTTGGGAGCCAAACGAATTTGCATTTTAGACTCTTTCTCAGGTATAAATTCACAGTCACATCTATAAAAGTACTTTATCTTATTGATGGATAAGAATCGGTACATGCACTAGTGGTATCTAATATACAGACTCTCTTTTCGCACCACTTGTCTACACTCGGTGCGAAGTTCGGCTTCACTCCCTCGAATATGTTAAGCGATCGGATATGAATTTGGCATTCTTTAATTCAAACAGAAAAAGCTTATTGATGTAGTCTTAGCTTTCAAGGTAGCCTCACAGGAAAAAGTTAGCGTGGTGGTCAGTCTACACGATCAGCAACACTTTCCCTGAAAACAACCTCCTTGCAACCTATTTCATGTTTTTGAAATTACATACATACATCCTTGTTGAAAAAGCGCATTTCAACGAGCTATGCAATGACGATGAATTTCCAGGACGAAAAATTCACATAACATGGCATTTGAAAAAATAACAATGCAATGGGCGTTGCGTGTGCAGTAATTCGGATTATTTTGTGACCAATAATGATATCAGGGTCTTTTTCCAACATCTGTCTCATTTTATTCGGAAAATCCTTACTTCGCATAAAATCTTGCGCTTCAGCCTCCTGGACACTTTAGACCGATCTTACGGTGCGTCGAGCAGATAAATCTGCAATCTGAAGGGACTGAGCGTGTCGTCTTACAGATCGGCAGGAGCTCTGTTCAGTTGCGTGACGCAGAGCTTAAACGTTTCCAGGTGGCCATCTTTGACTGCATCCCGGTAGTTCACTTCAGTTTCACAGAAATTCTGAACCTATAATAGAATCTTATTGTAGGTAGAAATCATCACAGTGGAGTTCACTTATTCACTATTTAAAAAAAAAAAACTTCGCCATGGTGAACGCATGATCTACAGGTTTCACCTGTACATTGTGACGAAACTTACACTCAAGAGAAAAACAATGAGACCTTCTTGAACACTGCCGAAGTCAAAACCATCTGCTTTTGAAGTGCAAGTATTCTCAACAATGCTAGAATTTCTGACAACCTTTGGGCTAAAAAATACTATTTTCAATAATTTGAGAGCCAGCTGTACAAGCTTGTTGGAAAGAATTACCTTGGTATTGCATTACCAAGCATTACTGCAAGCAATGCCATATACGAGCATGGTAATGATGTAAAAACAAATGGGAAAAATATTTACTAAAACAATGCTATTCACATTTTTTTTTAGCATTGCTTTGCATTACAAGACATTACAAAGTATGTATTACGTTACATTACCGTTTCTTAACGATGTTAACAAGAACATTACGTCGCCATTACTTTCATATTTCATCAGAAAATCTTGTAATTTTTCGTTTTTTATCATTAATGGAAGTAGTGCCGAGTAATTAATCCCTTGTAATTCTTAAAGTATGCGAATGGTAGAAATGGGTCTACAGACAAATTTAAACTATAAGACGGTTTTCTTCCTCATTATTTTAGTATTTAAGATCTAAAATAATGAAAAATCCGGGTGCATCATTTTAATCACTCACGGTCCGGTACAGCAAATCTAAATTGAAAATTTATAATTTACTCTTCGCTTACTATGCCGCCCCAGTTTCATCAGAAAACGTCCTCTTACTCTAATCCTGTAAATGTAAATTCTTTACACCTAACAATTCTACATAACTAAGGTAAAAGGATAAAATGGAAGTAAACACAAATGAATTTAATTTACACACTTGAATAAATATAAAAATAAAAATCTAATTTAATTTGTTATTCCTTTCTCTAACATCCTTGTGTGTATGTAATTTCTTTCTAAACACATTTTATATTTTGTATTTACAGGGTGGACGTGTCCGTTTCACATCGAATCGTGAAAGCACAGGAGTAATTTCATTAAGATCAGCCGGCGATATATCCTTGCCACAAAGAGGTCCACCCAGACGGGGTCTTATCGTGCCACAACAGCCACCTAATCCGCCAACAATAATACCCCTAACGCATGCCAGGTAAGATGAGTTTTTGCTATAAATCGCTTCTTTCTCCTTTTCTCTTTTTTTTTTTTGTAACAAATCAGTGAAAGGAGTAAAAGGTTATCCGACATTTTTTTTTTATTTTTTTCTCCTTTTTTCCTTTATCCTTTTGTCTTCATCGTTGAAGCAGTTGCTTGGTATAAGTTTAACTGAATCCCTTTAGTGGCGGAAAGTCTTGCAATAACGTTCGTAATAAATAATCCATCGTAAATTTGTCTAAAGGATTGTTATGAGTATCGGTGGGTGTATGGGTGGTTGGGTGGGTGTATCCTTGTCTACCTCATAAACTGAGATGAAACCAATAATAAGATGTATTCCTTTGGTATCCTTTGATTGAGCTTTTTGAACCTTATTAATGGATTAAGGATACAATGCGAGAGAATTCTCTCGCCCTATACCCATCAAGGACCGGATAGTAAAGTGTTGTCGGGTTGATTTTCGAACTCATTGTTGTGGCTATCAGCAAAGTGTCGGTTGGCATGAGGCATAAATGGCGAAGAGTGAAAGAGGTTTTTGGAAGGATCTCGCAAATGGAAGTCAGAAATGATACGAGCGTAATAAGAAGTGAAATCTATAGAACCTTACCTATGCACGTGTATAGATATACGAGGCGTCTTTGTGTAAGAGAGAAGTGGCTGTGTGAGGCGGTGATACAAGATACTTTAATGTCCAGCCCAGCCCCCCCAAACCAGCAATCAACTACCTCCGCTACCTCCACTTTGATAACTTTTTCGAAGTACCTATCTTCTGCTAGCACTCTGCATAAAATGGCCTATGGCAAACGAAATTATCCAGCAAATGGATAAAAGTTTTCTGCTACTGAGTATTTCGGTCTGCACTCTTTGGAGGAATCTACGAGTGTGTTGGAATGTATTTTGCAATGAAATAATAAGTAGATCGTCTAACGGTTAGTACAGTCGGTCGGACGAGAAACTCGACACTTGCTTGAAGTTGGAAAAAGGTTCAATAGTTTTTTGTCAGGCGGGATGAACAATTGATTTCCACAGGTCCTGTAAGTAAGGCCCCTTGGGCCTATTCCACGAGGGCACTCTGCAACTCTGCACTCTGCACTCTGCAAAATTTGCAAAGTGCAGAGTCCGACCGTCTCACAAATATTTTGGGAGTGTCTGCAATTCCGCTTTGCATTTATAAATATTTTCAAGCAAAATCACTCTACAACTCTGCACACTTCACTCTGCACTCTGCAAAATCAAAGTGCAGTGTCCGACCGTTCCACAAGTATTTTAGGTGTCTACAATTCTGCTCTGCATTTAGGTCTTCATATGCACTCTGCATTTATGAATGTTTGCAGAGTTATGATTTTTTTATATTTTGCGTGAATAATGTTGTGGGAACCGATGAAAAACTGTCGTTTTGAACAACGATTAACAAAATAGCCTTTCACAAAGTTTCATAAAACGATTGGTTTTCTTGCAAAAAGGTAACGCAAAAATTCTAGTGAAAAATGGTGAGTATTTTGTTTAGTTCATTTTCATCAACGCTAACTAATGTTGATAAAGAAAATACTTGGAAATAAGTTTTAGTTAAGGCGCAAGCTATCGAACTCGCAACTCAAAATCTCTGAACTGGAGTCATGATCCATTCTCTAAGTGGGCAGCACTATCACCCAAGAGGCATGACTACCGCCTCTGGGAAAGGTCTTCAAACTTTTTTGCGATTGCAGATTTTGGGGGTACTCTTGCGGTGTCGACGCTTCCTCTAAACTTTGGATTTACTGCAAAAAATTATAGGTTAGGTGCTCGTAATGCATATTTGCATGTCTTTTTACAAAGACATGTTCATAGGGTCTTCTGACCACACGGCTCCGCTTCATCTCTTATGTCTGAAGGTGAGTCAATGTTTATTATGACTTCATCAACACACGCACAAATGAAAACCCCTCTTTTCTGAAGAATTGTTCTGCAATACTATATGTGCTATCTGGCTATTTGACTAAATCTTGAAACAAATGGCATACAATGAGATTTATAATATCATGGACAGCGCGGCAGGTTGTAGACTTGGCGATCCCATGTGGTACTCCAATGGTACTCCATGATATTGCGAGCCATTACCAAGCCAATGAAGGGCGGTAAGAATTTTTTGTTTTGATGTTAAGGCTTTGCTTCTTTAAGTTTGACACCTCAAATAAGGACCAATTTTAGTTAATAAATATTCTGTCTGCTCTCTAGATAGTCAAAATGTCTCTTTAAAGATCGAATCACTAAGATCCCATAAATAATTCTTCTTCTTAATGTCACGAACTGAAATGAACGACGGCTGAAGAGTCGTTAACTTAGTCTACAAAAAATGTCTAAGCTCTGCAAGTATAAGTCACTGACTTTGCAAAATAGAACTTTATTGAAATATGAAATTCACTCTGCAAATCCACAACTCTTCACTCTGCATTTGACTCTGCCTCTGCAATTGAATAATTGTTTCGTGGAACATAAAATGATACGCAGAGTGCTTTCGTTTAATAGGCTCCAGTTTTCGCACATAATCTCCAACTGCCTTATGCAAGAAAACAAGAAGTCAAAATGGTAGGCAAATACATAATAAAGGTAGAAGACTACAAGAGAATAACAGTCAAAGCGATTGTTCAATTCGTAAACATTTTCTAAGATTCCTAGTAACGGTCTGCCCGTCTGTCCGTCGGTTTGAATGTAACAGCCATCACATACTTTCATTTGTATACATAAGAGTACCTATTGTTAAACTCTAATTTTTCAATGTCAAAAAGTTTTCGCCAACAGATGTCTATACGCGACTTATTTTGTCTCGGGTACTACCGGACGATGGCCTTCCAGTGATTCTCATATGATCAAACACAATCCCTTCGTGCTGAAAAATGGGCAACACTAAACTCTAGAATTTTCGTAATCCACTTAGAATTTTGGGATCGACTTTCGGTGAAATAAACAGTGACACGTTCATAAATTGTTAGCTCAATCCAGTGGAATAGAATCCACTACCCAGCTTTATAAATCAGCGCTTTAAAAACCAACACTGCTTAAGTCATCTACATATAAATCAGGAGTTACAAATGTTAATCTACACATGTATGTAAGCCTAAAATAAGATCTTCATCTTCAAAATCCATGGAATCAGTGAGCTCGCCATTACTGAGGCGTATACTTGTTTTTTTTTTTTTTTAGAAAAATTAATAAATTACAGTAAAGGGGGAATTTTAGCCACGAACTTTCACTGAACAGTATGTTGAATCTTAGTGCTTCAGTGGAGTAGGACCATCTCCAGCTCTTGTAATATGTATCATTGCCTTTTGTTAAGATTCATTAGAAACTTCGAGTTTCTTTGTACAGAGTATGTACAGCAGTTTAGTGTGATGGGTCATTTTTTAGTGTTCCGTACCCAAAAACGGAAGACTAATAAATTTAGTTCGATGTCTGTCTGTCTGTCTGTCAGTCTGTCTGTCTGTCAGTCTGTCTGTCTGTATATCTTTATGTCACAGGCCTTTTTCTCAGACAATTGAAATTTGGAACAGTCGTAGCAATTAGCGGCCCAAACACAGACCAGAACTTAAAAAGCGGAATTTCGACTTTGAGGGGCTAGATTTTGAAGGTCAAATGGGAAGTTAAAAGAAATGTTTGAGGTCATCGTGTGGGATGTCAAATGAAAGCTCGTTTAAGGACGAATTCAAATATGTATAAAGCATTTGTTTATGTTTCTTGTTTTTTTTTTCAAAACTTTTTCAAAAAAACCTAAAAAAATTGCTGCCCCCTACCTTATCTCTAAAAATATCACTCTGAAAAATCTGAATAAAATCGCAAACATTGAAAATAAAGTGTAGTTTGAACCAAAATTATCATGACTGCACTACGTTCGACAGTTTTTTTTTAATTATTTTTTTTAAATTTCGACTACCCAACTGTTCACATATCCAGAAATGACGTACCCTACCACAATCGTCTAAAATCAGATATGTAAAGGAAAATTTGTATGTGTGAGAGTAAAAATTAAATAGTTAATCCTAGAAATATGCCACAAAATATAAATGTATAAAGGAATAAAGGAATCTTTATGATTTCCTATACATTATATTGTAAGTAGGTACATAGGTGTCTCTACTTTTACTAGGTACATTGGGAAAAATTTAATTTCTGTACAGACACGAGAGGGAGACACATCGCAAAATTCCACGCATTGAATACAATTCAACGAATAACGAGACGAAGAATGAAATCTGATGCACATGCGTAAATTTCTTGTATTCGTTATTTGTTGTTTTGTGTGGATGTATAATTTTATCTTCTGAGCAGATGAGAAAAGGCATCAGATAGGTAATTATTTTATCAAGTTGCTTACATTAGTGTCCATACATCCATCAACATACTAGTAATTCTGTTACATAGTATGTAAAAATAACTGATAGTACGGAACACTTATTGTGCAAGTACGACTTGCACTTGTCCGGATTTCTAAGAGTAAAAATAGTTTTCACAGTTTCGTTCACAGCAAGGACCTTCTACCAAAATGAGTACTTGCTTACGATCTTGTCGCTTTTCTCAATATTGCCGAGATTAGAATGGATCAGCTTCATTCCATTACCGGGGATTACAACTAACTGACAAAACACGTACCTTTCATCCTTAAATGACAAGACCAACCCACCTTTTGCAGTCTACGCTATAAAGTATGGCCAGAATAGCTGTATAAGTTGTTGCCAATGGATTAAAAAGTACTCTGATCCAGAACCACATCTGGACATAGCCATTTCTGACCGGATGCCTGCAAAGTTATCAGCGGCATACTATTTTTTAACAGTAATTTTACGTGTGTATCCTTTCTTCTTCGACACACTATATGGTCACTGTTTTGTGTCTATTGCTATCCCGTGTATTTGGAGTTTATCGCAACACCTGGTATCGGGTTTCTCAGTTGATGGAAAAACTTTTTGCATTATTTTTATTTTTTATTTTTTTCCTTTCTATACGAATGTATTTATGTATTTGTGTGTGTGTGTGTAACAAAGTCAAAATAGCAAAGCGTATCCATGTACGGCGTTCATTTTCTAATAAAATTCCAATTTTTATCTAAATTTCAGATCACACGACAGAGAGAGTGGTGACTACGCCGGATCAATTTCGGATTTGCAAAGTGTTACTTCCAGGCTAAGTACGGTTTCGGTAAGTAGACAGGACGATTTTCTGTTTTTGTTTATATCCTTAGACATAAAATACAAGAATTTATTGTTGTCAAGGGTTTTGATTGGTACCACCTGATATACAAATCAGGCCGGAACCCCTTTTGTCCTTGCTCCAAGCAATTCACTACCAAAAACAACCCACTGGCACTACCAACACATGACTTTGGTCGTTTTTTTTTTTTTGGTGTTTCCTTCCTTCCGATAACGAAAATAAAGTAGGAAAGTTAAATATGTAGAAAAGGATTCAATGTTTACGCTTTATTACACTGATAAAGGACAATTCAATTCGTGTAGTGCGGCGTGTATAGTTCCTCCCCTAATTGCGGGCACCTACCACCTCCTGCCACATCCTGCAAATCAAATTCCCATTCAATGAAACAAGCATTTTTATCGAGGGCGACATTTTGACGGTTTATATGTTTTGCAGGAGCTGTGTTGTTTGTGTGTGTGCTCTGGTGTGAGGCGACAGGATTACAATTTGTATACTACGATTCGAACAAAGTGTATGTCGACTCGAACTCTTATTGTTTTTATGTTGGAAACAATTTGTTGGAGCTTTGCACCAGGAACGGCTTTTTCTGAATTCGTTCCTCTGTTTACGATGGGATTACGTGCAACCTGCAATGAAGTTAAGGTCTTGTTTTTTATTTTATTTAAGGATTCCACCAGCGACAAGTGGAACACTAAAAGTGGCACAAAAATATAAAACGAAAATAGCTGGCATTTGAATACTCATACTTATACCAGGAAATGTTTTGGCAATGCGAGTATATGCAAATGTGTAAGGCATTAGGAGCATGCTCGGTACTAGGCGCGGATAATTGTTTGTTCAACATGACGGTACCAATGTTTAACGGGTGTTTTTTTTTTTTCGAAGGATACTTATGTCAGCGTTGTTAAGTTGTATACGGTTAACTAAACTGTCTAGTTTTGAAGGTGGGTTGGATCATTAGAGGAACACATTTAAGTGTATAATTTCGATTTACTGGAACACAGTATACTCGTATAGTAAATTCTAGACGACAATACATAAGATTTCGTGGCGCTCATAAAATTTAAGAGCTAAAAGAAAACTCGTATGACTTTAAGTAGCAACATTATATCGGAAGGGGTACCTTGAGCGCAGGATTGAAGAATCTAGAACCGTTTCAATTCAAATGCACAAATCCGCTTACATCTTAGGCGGACCAAACTATCAACTTGATAAGTGAAAGGAATCGATGGCTTACAGCTCCAGAAATCTGGATCCAATTGAATCATAAGCACTTAACGCAGATATCAGCTACGACGAGAAATGTGCGCGTTGCTGCATCAAGCCAAAATCCAAAATATTTGCTATGACAACAATAAAGCGAAAGGATCGCAGTTTAAATGAACAGACAAGTCGAAGTTTTACTTTTTTTTTTGCTGAAAAAGAATTAAGGGTTCTGTTCGTCTTTTGGGAAACGGAGTTCCAACCGGTGGGGGACCTCTGCCTGAGACACGACATCCTTTTATCCTCTTCTCTTAGCTGGAGGATTATTGTCCATTCGCGCGATTTGGCCGAGCCAGTGTAGTCGACGTGTTTTGGCTTTTCGGACTACATCCATATCTGGATACAGCTCATATAGATCGCGGTTATATCTTCTCCTCCTTTTGCTCTCCTGGTATATGAGACCAAATATTCGACAAAGAATTTTCCTCTCGAAAGTATTTAAATTCCGCTCTGCTTTCCTGCATATCATTCAGCACTCGGCTTTTTAAATCAGAACTGGTAGGATCAAAGCATGATTTTCGTCCTCCAAGTAAGGTGTTTTGAGCCTGTTTGGCCAAACCGAAGAATTAGCTGTTACATAAGATTAGGTTTCGTCGAATCACTACTAACTGAGGTGTCAATTGTGGAGTTGATGATGTTCACTCCGAGGTAGGTAAATTCCTTAACCACTTCAAAGTTATTGTTGTCAACAGTGGCTTCTTGTTGTAGCCGTTGGACAGGTGCTGTTTTGTTTATGGACAACATGTATTTTTTTTATCCTGGCTCACTTTAAGGCTCGATTCGCCTGTTCAACAACTGTCATAAACCCGTTGGGACTGTCGACTGCATATCATGGTAGTGTCTTTATAACGGCATGAAATATCAACGATATGTCAGCACCCTCACTTACGAATATCTTTGTAGAGGTTGCCCATGAGGGTACATCCCACTTTTTCAGTCATTGACCAAATCTCTATCACATAATTTATAAGATGGAAGCCACGTTCTAAAGACCTTTACGTACTTTACCTGCTATATAGTCCGTCGTGGACCTGGGACTCAACGAATAACGCATTTTTTTATTTGACCAACTGCGTCGAAATACGCACGCTGAGCTGATTGAAGGCGCCCATGTCATTGCTGCCCATTATGGCATTTGGTCCAAGATATCCATTTTGGCCGGTACTGCATCAACACTCACAAACTTCACTGACAACCCACTGCCTGGTGTTGTGCTCACTGACTATAATAGAGCTGCGGGTTTCCATATTCATCCTTGAAAAAGGACGCGTTATGTAGAGGTGCCAAAACTAGACATGACTTTTTGTAGCTCATCCTTATCATTTGCAAAATCGATAAACAGGTTATGGGTTCCTGGATTTTTTCTAATATTGTCGCAGGGAGAATAGGTATTTGGTCAGATAGGGATGTATGAGGTTGTTGATGGTTGGTTTTAGGTGTTCACATATTATGGCAGACAAGATTATGTAAGCGACTTTTTCCTCTGTAATATTAAAGTTAACCCATAAGGTAAAATGCGGTAAGTGCTGGGTGGCTGTAACAAAGTGGTAGTCGTTACGGTTCAAATCCCCCTGTCTCCTAAAAATGTATCTCTAATAAAATAGAAAAAAGGGATCAGCTTTGGAATTTAATGTCAAAAACTTACTGCGAAGGCATAACACTGGCAGTATGATGCTGGTATGGCCGAAGAAATTGATCGCACAAATAATGAATAATAAGAAAAACATGGAAAAAACTTCTGTGAATCATAAGCAACGACAAAACTTTCAATAATACACAACACTCCAGTTATCGTGGACACCACCCATACAGTTAGTTGAAACCTAACATCTGAGTTTCCTATTACTACGCCGATCTGTCTGCCTCTTGTTCTTGTTCTTCATGTGCTCGCGCTGTGTGTAAAACATTATAAAGGTATTCATAACATCTTAGCGTATAGAGAACAAAGACGAGATGCGATGTAGGTGATAGCTTCAATGGACGTACTAGTGCTATAAGCAGAGGTCTGCTACTAGCCTTTAATAAACTGACACGGTTGGTGATTGAGTGTTTATCTGAAGTTCAATTCTCGTCTCCCTATAGTGTGCCGAGTGATTATACTTAGTTCAACTCCAGGCAAAAAGTAATATTTACAACTTGATTCACTGGTCCCTCGCTTTTTGCGGGTGTTATTGGAATGAAAAGTCTCGCGCAAAGCGAAGCATGAATTTCATGTAATTTAGAGTGTTGCGTTCCTGAAAATGAAATTTGCTGCGCAAATCAAATTTTGGTAGGCAAATGCAAAGTCGCGCAAAGCGAGAGACCAGTGTACTTTGTCTTTAAAGGAAATAAAATTGTACATCGAATTAAACAGTTGTGAACGAAATAATTTCCATCCGAGCGTCCTTAATAATAATAATATTTGACTTCAGCAGTCCTAGATAGTACCAAGCCTAGCTTCCCACAATCATTTGTGTGTTTGCGTTATATTTTTGCACAAATGGAAGCGTTCAATAGTTTTCTGCAGTCTCCGAACGGCGAGTTGGGAAGCTTTACATGACAAATGATACTCTTGAATGCTTGTCAGGCATTCGGAAGAGGTAGGCACTGTGAAAAACTTCTTTGCTCAGTATTCCGATGCACTAACCACTTGCGCTACGGTGCCAGCGTCCTTACTTGCTCAAATTTTCTTTCATACATGTATGTCCAAGGCAATCTACATACGACGTCGACGTCTTTAGATTCATCAGTTTTCACTTCGTAGTCCGTTTGCAATTGATGTATTTTTTTGTTGCACTATAGCAGATGGACAAAGTTAAAGTCTTGCATACAATTTCTAGGACTTTTGGTACTGGTCTGTCAGGTGCCTCTTTGTCAAGTAACTGAGTAATGGTTTGCTCGCCTTAACCTTTACATTGACAGATGTCATTCAATGATCCACGTTAATTTCAGTTTATGTCATATACTAAACAAAGTCCGTGCAATCAGCTGGTCTTGAACGTTGCAAGTAATCAAGCGCATTCAGCTTAACTCGCATCTCGGTTTCTGTTCAAATTCTAGTTATGCATTCGAGTTCTTAGTGTGCTTCCATTTTTTTGCGAATAACGGGTTGTGGAATAGTTCCATGCCTGACATTCTGTTTATGCCACTGCTCCTGTACAATACGTTAAGGACATTGGAGCACTTGTCTATTCGCGTCTAATTTTTGTTCAATTAATATTTTAAAATTACCATTTCCAATGAATGCAATAACGAAAGCGAGAACGTCAGTCGAACAGAATATCATTTCTTCAAATACAAACCAATCGATTTCAACTCATAAAATCTATCACCACGGTATCTGCACCTATTCACTCTTTCAGGACGAAGTCAAACCAAAAAAAGAAGAAAAATCCAAACTACCAGCCACCACCTTCTGTTGATTGGATCTCGTGTATCTATCTGTTCACAAGAAAAAAGGATGAAACTTGGAATAGCCGAAGAGGATACATCATCCTCAGAGGAGTCAGGCTCCAGCATTTTGTTACACTATAAGACAAGGCGGAATCGCTTCGCTCGGTTTACTACACTATCCCACCGAATCAGCGAATACACATGTACGCGTGGATCCTGTAGATGCATGTGTGTCTGCATCTATACCTGACTACATTGTTGGGGGGGGAACTAAGAAAAGCTAAGGGAAACAAATATGAAGGAAAAATAAAATTCGCGATGAGTTGGTACGTGAGGGAAATTCCATTTATGTTTCCCTCCTCGCTGTAGTTGGGATTTTTTTTTTATTTTTTTTTAACTCCAGGAAACGATGATCAATTCCTTGTGGTTGAGTTCAGCGCGTCGTGCATTGCTGACTTCCTTTTTTTTTTTTGTTATTTTGTAGAAAAATATTTTTCTATTGTTGGACGTGACGACACAAATCGATTCGTTGCTCATTTATTCTTATTTTCCACAGGAATTTGTTGGATTTTTATTCGCTCCTTTTTCCTCATTTTTTCGCTGACTGTAATAACATATGAGGTTGCGTCCTCGAGGTTGTTACTGTGGCTGCTTTTGTTGTAGATGTATGGGTACGCGAACGCAGTGTGACTTGTTACCATATTTTGATGCTCGGAATTTCGACTGGCGCGGCGTTGGGATGAATTTCTGTTTTGATGGGCCACGATACGAGGGAGGGAACGGAAAAAATTACATTTTTACATTTATGATGATGGATGGTTGGTGATTTATTGTCGAGCTTTTTAGGTTATATTTTCTCATTACATTTTCTAATGGAAGTCAAGAGGAACTGGGACACGTTTTTCGTTGAATGCCGCCATGAGCTACATTAGATCTACGTGCATAGAAATAAAGTTGCAAATGAACTTTGCTGTTGCGTTAGTCACTGCGGCTTGCGGATTATCTTGAGGCTATCGGGTTGACACAGACGTGTAAGGGAGTGAATAAAATAGGGGATGGATTGTAATAATTTTGTCAAATTCTGATAATTTTATTTGAAAAGGAAATTATTTCAAAAAGCTGAGCAATGACGATTCGAAGAGTTTAAACCTTAGTTGAATGAGGTTTTACCAGATGCTTTCTCAGGCAAGCACCTCTTCGGCTGTTCTTCTACTTCTATTCTGAAGTCGAAGTTTCTGTGTTGGAAAATGATTTTGATTTCCTTTTTTTTTTTTTTTTTTTTTTATAATCTACACACGCTAAAGGGGATATGAATACCCTTTTAATGTTTACACACAGCGCGAGCACATGAAGGACGAGAACGAGAGAGATGCTATCAGACTATATCTTCGGCTGCTTCCTGTGTCAATTGCTCAATCGGCATTAAATAAGTATTTGATGAATTATTGCAGTTATTGGGATTCAAGATGGCCACAATACATCTTTTTAAACAACTCGAAGTTAGCTTTGACAAAAGCGGAACCACAAATATATCTAAAGAGTCACTGACTAATAAATGACCGCCAGTATGAGTTTCGCTCAACTAAGGACCAACTCAACTGTGGACATCTGTAGACGTTAGTCATCAAACAAATCGGTGACTCAAGAGCTATAGCCCTGGAGATCTTTCATCGAATTCGACTTTTAAGCAAATTGTCCTCCTATGGACTTCCGCAACTTCCTTATGGAGTATATATGTACATATAAAACTTATTTCACTAGTGAACAGATCATTTTCTGGTATTGTCGCTTCTTGATACTGCTGTCCAAACTGGAGTACTCATAAGGGATCCATACTTTCGCCGACTCAATTCCTAATTCATATTTACAATTTGCTGAAATCAAATCAAATCAATTTATTATATAAAAATACATATATCTTTTACATGTCAACCTCATTCCACGATAAACACAAAAGCTAATACACACAGTGCAGTAAAACTTCGTATTCCCGTTCTTTCGCATCCTGTACGGTGTATAGGCCGATTGAAAATTAATTTATACGTAATAATATTTAAATTAATTTAAAAATAAAAACATGCCACTTGCTGGCGGAATGTCAATTATTCAAAATAAAAATACAGTCCACACTTCTTTTGCGGATTGTATTTGTTGGTAGTTCGCAAACCTTGGAGTGCGATCGCACTGTCATTCTTCAAAATAAATACCAATCTACATATGTATGTAGCGGGGAGCGGGGTTAGAAGCAACAGTGGTAAATCTTAACAGCTAAAAGATAAAGGGTTCCGCTGAAAAATAAGGGTCGCGTGAAACAGAAACATATTCGTCTTCTCCAAAGCAAACGACGTACACAGGCGCATTTTCCCAAAAAACATGGCCAAAATGGTAAAATAAAAATGTGTATTTTTTCGATTTTTTCCCCTCCAAAATTTTTTACATATTAAAAGACTATCATAATGGGTTCAACCCGTTTTTTATTTGCAAACGATTTGTCTAGTCGTGCTTTTAAAGTGGAAATTTCTTTGAGCTGATTACAGTGATAAATTTATTTTGTGAACACTCTTAACTTGTTTTGATGTTATTTAAATTTTGTGAGGCAGTTATCAAAGGAAGTTAGTATGGAATCGTCTGCTGGTAGTAAGTAGATTATTATGATTGTAAACTAGAGCGCAATTTTTTTGTAAAAATAAGATTTTTTACCCGCTCAAAATATATCTATTTGTGAGTAAATAGAAAAACCTACTTTTCTGCTTCATAAAGCAAAAAGTTGTGTTCCGGGAAAGATCCAGCAATCAAATTAAGCTTGAAATGTACTCTAATATGCCCTTACCGAAACTTAGCTACAAGTTGCGATATTCTGCGATGTTGCAAGATATCGTGAAGTAAAACTTGTATTTATTTATCCATTATAAGCAATGAAACATTTTTTTAATTTATTTATAATTTATTTAAATCAAATTTAAATTTTTTTCTTTATTTTTTCTTATCTTTTTCTTATTTTTTATACAATTTCTTTATTTTTTTGTACTTTTTTTAATATAATTCAGTGGAAAAAGTTGCGGGTGGCGTCCACGACATTGAGAGATTTGTAACTTTAATTTTTGTTGGTATTCATATTCACACGCAAGAGATACATAATACCAGTTTTTTTTTTTTTTTTTTTTGTAAATATGCATTTATGTTTTGGCGAAGTTTGTGTTTATATGTTAGGTTTGTAAGGATTTCGGTTTTTTTATAGTGATCTTTGTGTTAAATTTGATGGCGGGGCTACATGTAACATTTTTGAGGGGCAAGTTGTAACATGTTAAAATTCATCACCTCATTAAAACTGGCTGACCAATGCCAAGAATACCTCAATCGCTTATGCAAACAGGCTAGAGTTACTGGGCTCCAGGACAAAGATAGTCGACGAACTAGCCAGGCGATGGTCAGCCCTTAACAGCTCACTACAGGAAAATTTGCATATTCCTATAGGTCCTGGCTAAATTACAATAAGTCAAAAACAAGTGCCCGAGAGCCGGCAGCGCATTCAAACTGCATGCTCTTTGCGCTATTTGGGTTTCTTTCCACCAAACAACCACCTCTGCTTACCTTACTTTATTTATTTGTTAGTTTTTTTATCAAGTGAATTGTGGTTTTATATGTTTTTAAGAGCTTTTATACTTTTTTAATGAGTTTTCGAAAGAAATTAATATTTTTTATTAAAAAAGACCTCTTTGTTTGTAAATGCGATATTTATATTTTTTTATATCTTCTGAGCAGACTTTGTTGAACTCTTTTGCTGGTTTATGTAGGTGAAATATTGCTCTTTGATTTAAAATAGGTTTGGCTAACTAATTTGCAAAATCTTAGGAGCACCATCGACTTTAGTAAAAAGTGTTAATTTTAACCCCTCTCTCCCCCATTAGCTGGGCGGGACAGCTAGTATTGAATAATTGTCCCTTAAGGAACTTTTTTAAACACCCTGTAGCTCGGTGGGTGAAGAAGATAGCCCCAGCTCCCAAAAAATGTACGACACCCTATATACCAGATATATTTATATATATTTTCATTCCATATCCACTAGATAGGGAATTTTTGACTAAATATTACTCTTCAGCTTTTGTAAAGTTTTCAACCAAAAAATTGTGACGTTTAAGCAGAAATAAGCTGTCATCTGTCATTGTGATTTGCAGCGTCCTGAATATGATGGGCATATTTAGTTCCCATTAACACAATAAATCAGTTGATACTGACATTCGTCAAAGCATTCGTTTGTGTCAGTACATATGTGTCAAATATAAAAGGTTTGAAATATGAGGTATGTTTGGGATCTTTTTTGGGTCAAGTAATAAATAATTTGAAAAGTGGGGGAAAATCCCCTCAAATAGTGTGAAATTCGTAAGAAAGTAACCAAACACGTTGAAACACTTTTAGGTTAAATTTGTAAACATGTTTTTGTTTTCCACTAACAATGCACAAACTGTCAGATGGCTGCTTTGACAGCGTTGGTCAACCTTTTACTTTAGGTGGCGCTACAGCTCGGGATGAACCTGAGCCTGCCTCTTGCAACCATTTGTGTGTGCCTGTTAGAATTTTACACGAATGGAATGGACATTCAGTTTTCTGCCGATTCCGAACGCGAGTTGAGAAGCTCATTGACAAATTATACTCTTTGATTGCTTGTCAGACATTCAAAAGAGGTGGAACCGTGAAAAAACTTTTAGGTGTTGGACCCGGGCTGGGATTGAACCCGGGCAGCATTTCGTAGTAGACCAACTCACTTACCACTACACCACGGTTGATCAACCTTACCCATGGAAAAAGATGGTGTAAGAATTTGTAAGGCTCTCGGTTGAGGGGAATTTTTTGATGCTCTCATTTGGCTCTCTCTTTTACGAATCTAACGAATCGTTTGAGTTACCAAACAGACCTAAGATTTGGCCTGGTTCAGCCTGTTAAATGGTTTTAGAGATTGCAATCTCCCTTCCAGGTGCATCCTAATCCATTCATCGAAATCGAAAATGATAAAATAACATTTTTCTAACTGAATCCCTTTCGCGTCTATTTCGTGCGAATGGAAAAAATATTCAAATTCCAATTGAAAGCAAACAGAGATCCTCGCAGTTTTATTATTGTAAGAGCGAACGGAAAAAAAATTAAATCTTTTTTTACAACAATTGCTCTGTCAGAATCAATTTCGTACTCCCTCCGTCGAAGGACGAGCATAATCATTGAAAATACCGTAACGCAGTGTTTTCTTTCGTTCAGATTTCATTTGGTAAAAAGATTTTCAATCAATGGCTTTGCCTTTGCCTTAGCTATCAAAACAGCGAGGACCAATTTCCAATTCAGATTCGTGCAAATCAAAAGAAAACATTCAACCACAGGATGTTCTGCTCGAATCCGCTGCCGCCTCTAAATTGATTAAGTACTAAGCGCCACGAGCTTTTGTGTTTTTTCTTGATCCTTCGAAGTGTCCTTTTTAAATTTGTCTTTAACCGCTTTTATTTCTTCTTTTTTTTTGCAGATTGGAACAAACAATTGCACCGCACGGTATCGGACATTAAGTGGTGGCATTGGTGAGTCGCCATCGCTATCGCCGAGTCCTTCATCTGATTATGAGGATATTGCCGCCACCCGTGGTTTGCCAATGAGTTTGGCAGCGAAAAGCAAAAAGAACGGCAATCACAAAGGAACGACCATTAGCCAGAAGGCGACCGTACATCATGTAAGTTCGTTATCCTTGTCAACTGAAACTGGAACTGTGCTCCCTTTTTTTGGCAATTTTCAATTTTTTTTTTTGTCTCTGTGTTTTGTTCGTCCTTCACGATGACTTTGTGCGGGTGAGAAGGGGTGGGTGGATGCTCAAATTATTTTATTATGCACAAGAGGGCGAGAGAAACAGAAGGAAAAAAAACTTTAATTTGTGCTGTTATGAGTTTGGGAACACAGTTATCTGGGCGAGCCAACCCTTTCGTGGACGGGCGGTGGTGGGGGGCGATACCAAACTTTTAATGATTTAATAAACTTTGGTTTTTGTCTTTCTCCTCGTTATTGGATAGTCCAACGAAATGCGAAGCTCACCAAAGGAAATTGGCGTATTTAATGAGAACGGAAGGAACTTTGTTGCCACAAAGGATACCTCAAGGGATTTCAGCAATTCCCAGGATAATACAGACCGAGGAAGTATGAGTGATCAGGCATTTGCCTGTTCGGCTAGTTCTGTAGAGAGTTTACCCAGTGCATCCGGTTCAAGTAAGTTTTTTCCCCTGAAATCCAAAAGAAAGAAGGAAGAGGGAATAGAGAAATGTATGTCCTGATGGCTTCTCATTATCTTTTAAGCTACTTGGGGGAGTCATATTTCTTTTTCCCTCTTTCCTTCTATTGTACCATAAACTCATTTGCTTACTGTACACACACAGGCACCCAAGCCCTTGTTCGTCCTGGCAGTCCACATAGTTCAATATCCACCGAGGATCGAACATCATTACCGCCAATTTGCAAAGCCAAAGCACTTGTCGATAGTTTGCCAAATCCTTACGATAAGGAAGCACTTAAATTTAAGGTAAGTAGTGTTGCCCTGTACTTTATCCTCCTCCTCCCTGTTCCTTTTTTTTCTTGTGTACTTACTTTATGTTGTGTCCTTCTATGCAGAAAGGTGACGTTATTGATGTGCTCTCGATGAACGCATCGGGGATATGGAAAGGCCGCTGTCATGGGCGTGTCGGGCACTTTAAGTTCATTAACGTTGAAGTGATGCCTGAGCAGAGGATGAAGAATTTGAATAATAAAAGTTTAAGCCGACTAACGAACACCAATGGGCCCAACTCTGTTGAGGATTTATTGTTCCGCATCGGCCTGAAGGAGTACACTTCGGTGTTTGTTCTAAATGGGTAAATTTTTGTTTTCAGTTCGCTTTGCTTGGAAATTGAATTTTTGTGTTTTCTTTTGTTTCCCTATATTGCAGGTATGAAGACTTGGAGCTCTTTAAGGAGCTCGAACCAGCCGACTTGGATTATCTGGGAATCGTTATACAGGATCACAGGGCGAAGTTATTGACCGCTGTGCAATTGTTGCATGACATTGAATGTAAGTTTGGTTTTTTAATGGGTTATTATATTTAACCCTTTCGATCCGAAAAGGCGCTATGGTAAAAAAAAAAACTATTTTTCATGTTGTATCATTGGGAATAGTTTCTACCATTCTGCTGCTTGATTTTAGAAATACGTTATTGCTTATTGATGACAAAATTAGGACCACGCTTGCCCAACATCGAAATCCTTTTTCAAACTCTAAAGTGAGAAACTTTAAAAAAGATCTGCTCCTTTACCTGAAAATTGTTACGAATTCTTACGAATTTATATGAATTCTAGACCAACCCCGTTCCTTAACACAAAAAAAAAACCCGGCCAAGTGTGAGTCAGACTCGCGCTCAAAGGGTCCCGTAGTCTTAAAACTAGTTTTATTTTGTTTAATTAACTGTTTCGTTTCGTTAACACAAAAAACGACCAACTCTATATTCACTTTACAAACTTATAATAAGTAATATTATTCGCTATGAGAAATTGGATAAACATTAAAAACGCGGCTGAGTGCTCCATTAACCTTTTTTGCGCTGTGCTACTGAATTCAGGGGTCTCAGGCTCGTTTCCTGGCAAAATCCGTACTTTTTTTTTATATGGCAGCACAATTTCGGATAGAATTTAATTTTCCCAAAATTTTTGTCAATCGAATAGTTATAGTTCCATTGAATTTGGTCCAGTAGTTTACCAGTTAATCAGTTGAGAAATCGATTGTTTCGACATAAAATTGAATTTTTCGACGTGAATTTCTCAAAAACTATGCAACTTACTTACGAGGCTCGCTAGGTTATCTTTGAAAATATAGTTAATTATCTACAAACTATGATTTTTTCGTATTATTGACTTCAGTAGTTTTCGAGAAAACCGTAGGGAACATATTGGTATGATATTTTGCACACATTTTTGGCAATAACTTCTAAAGTTTCTAACAGAAAAAGTTAAGGAAAACATTTTTGGAATCTTTGTTTTGAGCCCTTTCGGATGATGTTCTACATTTTTTTAGATAACATTTTACCCACCCTGTATAGTTGTTTCACAATTTTTTTGAGTAATGTTGTCCATGCATGTGGACCACCATAATGTATAAGTGTGCCAAATTTCAAGATTCTAGGAAGAACGGTTCTTTATGTTTTTATCGTGACAGACATTTTTGAGTTAGAGCGAACTTATAATGGTTCCGTATTACCATATGGGTACGGAACCCTAAAAAGGAGTAAAAGAGAGGGGCAATAAATCGCTATTTCTATTTTATGCTGGATATTATTGGCGGACTATTGCAAACCGCACTAATCAAAATAAAACAATTGTAGAAAGTGGGGGGCCCAGTTGGAGATGCACGGCGCTAGAGTGTTAACAAATAGCAACTAAGGTGGGAACTCTTCTTTTAGCAAGCAGCTGGTGCTGGGAAATGATCAAGATAGCTGAAGACGCTTGCTCTTGAGTGAAGGGTTGTTTAAAATCAACCACATTGCCCACCGTGCATTTTTAAACGTCGATACGTTCGTCAGAGGTATGAATTTCTAGAATTAACAAGTTCATTTTATATTAACTTACTAAATTGTAGACATTCGATAGCTCTTTTCAGTTAGTTCATCATTTGTCTATCCAGTGTGTAGTTATTGCTAACTTGAACGTCTTGCAACTCCTCCCAATCTCTAAGTGACTATCATTTCAGGATAATGCTATAACAATTACTTTTATGGTATAAATTTTAATACTACTAAATAGTACTAATATCTCAACACTTCAGGCCAGCGAACTGTAAGCCTTATTATATTCGACATTTTTGGAAAGTTACTTTTCTTCTGGGAAGCAAGTACATTTATGCATCAATTTAAGCCCAACGAAAAAGAGACAGTTGCTATCCAATTTCAGTTTTTTATCTATCTTATTGTCATGGACCCTACTCTAGCGACACGTTTCTGGCTTAAGAAGAGGGGGGCTTCATCTTCTCTTCAAACTGCTAGTTGATACAGCATGTTGGCATGCTAGAGTCTGCTTAGTAACTAAATTTTATGATTACATCCGCTTTCTGGACTGGTCCAGCTATATCGATGTCAATATATTGACCAGTTTCCTTTTCAGTTCACTTGTAGTCGTAAAATGCTGGACTCAACCCTCATTCTAATACATTTGAAAGATGTCATGTTGATCGTCTATAGTGCACACAGGGTATAAGACATCTGTTTGAATAGACTGGTCCTGGTGACGAAATTCAAAGAAGAAGTCAGTAATCTCCTGTTAACTTGGGTGCCTTATAACTCTTTGCTGCTTACCATTTCTAAATGCCATTAGCTCCAAGGTACTCGTTGTAGGATCCGTCCCTTAATATATTTAATCTTTACATCACTTGCCCACCATTAACTCAATCATTTCCTTCTTTCTTTTTTATCATCCACAGGCTCCGATGGGGATATTGCCGGTTCCAGCTCAGAGAACGACGAGGCTCGGCTAAATAACATTAATAAAAAACACGGTTCATCACCATTTGGTCGTCGCCATTTCCCACGTGATTCGGGCTGCTACGAAGGCTCCCCGGTGCCATCATCTCAGACACCCACCCAAACAATTACATCCACCGATGATTCGAATAGTTTGGATGACGTTGTCACCAAATGTTCAACGGAAATTCTCAAGCGTGTCGAAAGTGCACGCCGCCAAAAAGAGGCCAATTCCGGTGGCCCACTCAAAGGTCTCTCTCGAGTCGGCAAGAAGGGACTCCTCGGCGGCAGTCTCATGGGTGATGAAACCCTGACACGTGGCGGTGGTCTAAGCGAGAAATCCAGCGACTCTGGTGTGAGTAGCAGCTCCCTATCATCGAATCCATTAAAGAATAACTCTTAACATTTGCCGCAAGTCCTTGCGCAAGAGTTGGCAGCAGCAGCAGCCACATGTAATACACTGCCACAGATGTCAGTGTCTTCGATGGCGATGGTCATACCCTCTTGCGGTGGCAGCGTAACAAATAATTTAAATCTAAATCGTAACTTGGTCATACTCAGGAATCATTTGCGCAAGAATACACTCTCATCGAATCATTTCAACGGGCTGGACGCAGATGATGACGACGAGGGTGACCATGTCCACCTCCATCCGCACAATACGGATCAATAGCCCCCAGAAGACAGGTTAAGTTCAAATAGACTTCGGTTTTTAATACGTTTCGAGATTGTGTTTAACTCGTTATTTTGTCGCCCATTTTACACTGCTCTTAAGTAAAACGTTTTTTTTTTTTTCAAAATATTATATTCAATAACATTTTAAATAGAATTCAAGTGAAGGGAAGGTTCTAAGTAATATAAATATTAAAAATAAAAATAAATAAAGACAGAGTAGATATTTAAATAAATAAATAAATAAAAGTAATAAATTAAATAAAAATGATGCTGTGATTCGTTGAAAGATTAAGTTCAAATGTACAGTGTAATGATTGAGTCCTTCTCAGGTGATGGGAAAACAGAGTTATGTAAAGTGGTGTAAATAGATTGGAATATTTAAATAGCAATAACCATTTGGCACAACCAAATCGGAAATGGAAGAGATGTTATTATGTGCGTGTGCGGAAAGAAGTGACTAATTTTTTTTTTCCTTATTTTTTAATTTTATTTATACCTTTACTTAAAATGTAAAGGAATAACCACACTATATATACAAACAGGCTGTAAACTTAAGGACACCTTTGATGCATTGATGTTTAGTTGAAACTAAAAGACTTATATTTTTAAAGCAATTTTTTATCCCCTCAATCGTTTCGTAGATCATGATTCACGGTGAGTGAATTTTAATTAACAAAAAAGAAAAATTACAATCTAAAACTAGAACCGGTAAGTCAGAGTAACATTTTACATATCAAAATAATCGCATTTATTCCTCAATCGTCGGTCCAAGTATTAAGTGAGAACCATAATGAACATTGGTGTTAGAAAAAATGCGAATACACAGATATTGTATACTCTGCCCATTGAGATAGCGCCAGCTTAGATTCGTTGAATTTTCGTCCACTTTCGCAAACATCAAAGAGAACGATTTAATACGCTTCACACAAATGACATGAAATTTTGACAGTTGTTTCGATTTTAAGAACAAAAATCAAATAAAATAACATAAAATAACGGCAAATGCAGTAGGATACGACTGTTCATATTTTAATTGAATGTGTGCGTCAAAATAGCTGTCTTCACAATAAATGGTATACCTTTCATTTCAGTGGGATGAAGAAGGAAAAGTCGAAGAGTTGAAACCAACAAAAAACAACTCAAGAGCTTGAGAGAAAAAATGTTATGTAGATTTGACAGATACCTACTCGTAGTAATGCTGTTATGGATATTATGGTCTACTGTCAAAAACATATACAACATGTCATAAGCTTATGTTTCCCTATGCGCATTACGGTTGAGGCTTTAATCGTTTCTACACCACAAAGATACTACTTTTGGATCCCCGTATGTAGTGAGGGAACGTAACCATTCTAAAGGCTGAACTATAATAGTCGAAAGCAATCGGAAGCTACTGTCAAAATCCTACGTAAAGTTTCCTTCCAAAATGTCAATTGCTTAAGTTGCTCATAATTGGAGAATGCGAACGGAAGCGATTGTCACTGGCGGTTGTCAGATTCTAGTCGTTTTGCCCGTGATTTGTTTGTTGTTTTGCAAAATAACTAGTGGAATCGAAAAAAATTACTACCTACAAAATAAAAATGATCACTTTTTCGTAGATTAATTTATGTTTCCATTGAGAAAGCAAATCGTAGTCCTATGTACCTACAAGCCATTCTTTTATGTTGGACGTACATGCATATACATATGTGTAATGCATTGTTGGTACTACATACTTGCAAATGCATACATTACAGTATGTAAATGAAATCTAAGAACAATTATTCTTTAAAATGATAATGCTATTAATTGCAAAAAGCAAATAAAACAACATTTCTTTATTTCCGAAATTCCAATTTTAAATTTACCCAGCTGTCAAATGTCAAATTTTCGTACGAAAGAACGAATGGATTCGCTCCTATCGTAAGTGAGCAAAAGTGGACGAAAACTTAACGTATCGAAGCGAAAAGCTATTATGGTTATACAACACAAATTCCTTGTGTTCGCACAGTTTCGTCCGTGGTCGAACGAACCCATTCGACTATTAAAGTTTAGCCTTAACTTGATAAACAAAAACTTAACGAAAACAGTAACGGCTGGCAAAATGCGCATCTACGTAAGTGCCTGTGTTAAATCTGGCAAATTCAAAACAACATAACTCTAGCACACCTAACAAGTACCACTACCGACCTTGAATACCCCAAATAAGATATTATGTACATACATAACATACATAACTTATGAATAAATTTAGCACATTTTAATTCGTTGTGACTGTTGGCTGCTCTGTGTTTGTCTTATTATTCCCTGTATTCGGGGGGCTCACATTATCAATCATGTTTGACAAGCACGGCAGGATGAATGTTTGATGGATGAAAAGCATTAGCGTTCACATTTGTCAAACTTGTTGTTAAACATCAGTTCTCATTCGGATTTCAACTATTGCGGAGGTTTTAATCGCAGCTCTCGTAATCAACGAAATTTTAGAAGAGCACGAAAAAGAAGAAGAACAAAGGCGAACAAATAAGAGGAAGCCAATTTGGACTAAGAAATTAGTAAAAAAAAAAAGCCCCTAAAATATTCATTTATGCTCTATTATTTTTTTTATTTTTATTTTGTTCACTCCTTATTTGCCATGTCTCAGGAAAAATTCTAAATAATTCAAAAAGTGCTCTCCAAAAATCGCAATTTCCATTTACAGCCATTTTTATTTTCGCTCGTAAAGCCCCATTTAGATGATCAGTTTCAGTTTCAGTTGTCAGTTTAGTTGACATTTCAGTTAAAAAAGGTAGTGCATTTAGACTTCATTTCGGAATTCAGTTGAGCTTTTATTTTACTTCTGAGCAGTTTAACTGACAACTGAACTGAAAACTGATGGGAATTTCATAAGTTTCAGTCTCAGTTTCAGTTTCAGTTATTGGATTTACACAACAGTTTAACTGAAAGCTCAACTGAAACTGAAAATGATCATCTAAATGGGGCTTAATGATGCGCACCGGTTGAAAAATTTGAAAATGAAATTTCATTCCGGCATGACAAACAAAATAGCAAAATATCAACATTTTTTGAAATCCATCCAGCACGTTTGACCAGACGCTGGATCAGCTGGTGCATTCACATTATCAAAAACAAGGCAATCATGCCATGCTTGTCAAACATGTTTGATCATGCGAACCCCGCTATAGTGGCTGGCTACACGATGATTTCCATACCGGTAGTGTCCAGTGAAACATGTAGATCTTATGTGAGTCAAAACCAGAAGGGTTGATTTCACCAAAAATACACCGAAAGTCCACTTTGAATAATAATTCTCGGTGTAAGAATAAGATGCGTGTTCTTTTCTCAAACCGTTTCATTTCTCATACATTTTTTCCGACCGTGGGAGGCTTCCCATCACGGAAGACTCAAAAATATAATCCTCTGTGCAGGACGGAGGCTATGTGTTCTGTTTTCAAAGCGTTTCCATCCATACATTTTGTGTGTAGCCACGGGTAACTTTATGGCCTATTATGCCCATGACCGTGCGGCCACCGTCATAGTCAATAGTCGAGTTCCACTTACGAATCCCTCTGATATCTCCGAGAGATCCGTAAGTGAAACACGATTCCTCAACTGAGGAAAGGGAGATTTTTACGTATTTACTGAGAATATTTTTTTTTGGATTCGTCTCCGTCTCGTGTTCTGCTGAAAACGAACATGTGCTTATTTTGGATATTTCATGAAAGGAATTCATAGTTCTAAATGTTGTGACGTGAGAAAATGTTCATGTTTTTCATTTCTGCATATTAAATTCAATTAAATGAATCTGAAAAGCGAAGTTATTGAAGAAGAATACCAATTTTGACAGATAAATTTTCACTCTACGGAGAATGTTGTTCCACTTAACAGAAAAATCTCTGCTGAGGCAGCGGTGGAAAATCTCTGAGGGATTCGTAAGTGGAACTCGACTAATAGCTTTTGTGGAACTCGTTCAATTATAAGCGCTTCATATTAAATTACTGCTCCTTGACATTTCGTATTCATATTCCACATCAAGTAAGCCATAGAAATTCCATTCAAAACGTTTCCCAATCAAATCAGTTTATTTACGAATACAAATTCCTTCTCTAGTGTATTACTTCGATCAAGCTCCCGGCTAAAATGACAACGTTGCTCAGTCGATTTCTAAAGATGTTTCACCGATCGCCCAATAAAAAGGACTTGAACCACCTCAATACTGGCACATCAAAAATCCAAAAGCCCAAATATCCAAAACGAAGAAAATACTTCCGAACAATTCAACACACATGGTATTTGAAGAAACTCCTTAGGGATGTGCATCCAAATATGCAGCTTGACAGAAACTCTGCGCTGATTTTAAACTCATTCGTAAATGATACGTTTACTCGTTTGGTGGAACAGGCGGCGCATTTTCAAAAAGTATCGAAACGAAAAACCCTAACACACTTGGATATCGCGTCGGCATGTCAGATAATACTGCCCGATAAACTAAGACATCATGCAAGAATGAAAGCCACCAAGGCGATGATACGATTTCAAAATGCGAAAAACCAAAAACAAAATTTATATTGAATAAAATATTTGGAATCTAAAAACGCTCCTATCTTTTTGAATGCGCTCGATGTGGAAATCGTTTTAAAGTGCTGCGAGTTTTCCTATATTTTCTTTTGTAGTTTGCTGTTTTTTGGCACGCCCTTAAAGCGTTTAGCCTAGGAACGTTCTTCTACATCGAATTTATAACCTTTGGCTAAATTCTATCATAATACGCGTAGGAACCGCCTTGTGGGCATCAGGCTGTTGACATTTTGGAACGTTTGCCCTTAGCGGAAGCTTCAAAGATTGATATCATGCAAAAGATCAACGCAAGTGTCACTGTTTGCTGATTTGCAACCGTCCTGCGGTAACATTCATTAGAAAGTCATGATGTGAGCGTGCCCGGAAGTCCATTCTCCTTGTTTGCGAAGGCACTAATGCCAAAGTGGGCTTCGTCACCCATAACGATTTTTCGGCAAAGTCCACGTCCATTGCCAATCAAGTTTGCCATTATGTGAATGAATGCTAATGGGTTTGCAGGTTCTTGCATTCTGGTCTCTCTTGAATGATGGATGGCAATGTTACCAGATGTCAGTCAGCGTTCGAAACTGACCAAGAAATCTGATTAATTTTTATTTTTGTAAATAATGGCGTCTGTGATTTGTGTTCCTTTCATGTACTTGCAAAAGATGCCTTGTCACGTGTGGATATGACTTCATTCAACCAAGTTGAAGTCCACGTACTCGTCCATACAGGTCCATAAGATTCCTGAGTATGGTGCTTGGCAAAATTGTAGAATCTTATTCGCTGCAGATGATGTTCTCTAGGCGCCCATAAATCTTTTGTATGTTACTCTTAACATCCGATTGCTATCTAAGATGAGTTCTGCTGGTTAGTCTGCTCTCCGTGATGGAATGAATAATTGTCTTACAAAACTTATCAAAAACTATAAAACAATATTCTTTCCCGTATTCTAACCCATGACACCAAGTGTCACTTTCCTGCGCACGAATGCCACATAGTGGGGCTTCTAAAGAAGTTCGTGTAAAGTATATATTTTGCTCTCAATATGTATGCACATAAATACATAGATACATCAATTTGTTATTTATAATATTATTTGACATCGAAATGCATAAAAGGTGTTACTCCACGAAACTGATTCCTTTTTTTTTATACACACACAATTTGCACTGCCATATAAGAAAAAAAAAATTAAAATGTATATCTAGTTCCATGTGTTTTCATTTTCTTTAAAATTAATAATTATACAAATATTTAGTTGACCCCCTTCTTGCCGAAAATATTTAATATATAAATTCTAAAATCCGTCAATAAATTTAATGTAATATGTAAAATAAAACATCAAAAATAATGTAATTATGAAAAGCAATAAACATTTAAATATATTTAAAGTAGAAACTCTAATATTTTCTTATAATACAATTACTGCTAAATAATACTGTATATAGTTGAATAATAATAAAAATATTCCATTTGCTTAGTTCATAGTAACACAAAAAGCAAATTTGTAAATAAATAAAAATTCTAAGAAAATGTTTTCATACATAAAATAATCAAACATTGTTGTAGCTAGCTAAAAAAAAAAACATATAAATACAACATTAATTCCGTTCTAAATACATAAACAAATACATTATGTATTTTTAGGTTATATAATAAAGAAGAAACAAAAATCTATTTAATTTATTACTTAACACAAAAGCATGCAAAATTCAATCAATATAAATAAAATACATAAATTAACAAACAAAATCTAGGGAAAGTCATTAAACTAACGTACATTAGCAATTCATAGTGTAAAAAGCAAGAAAATAATTAAAAATTAAAAATCAAAATTAAATTTTCACTTAATGATAAAAAACGAAAATTAAAAATAATTATGAAAAAAAACACAAGAACAAAAAATCTTTAACGCTTTTCAGAACAAATAAAGAAAGATCTAAATTTAGGCTTCTAGCAAAAAAAAATTCATCTTATATAAATCATTAAATATATTTCTTAAAAAAACCAAGATCAAAAAAATTATAAAAAAATTAAACAAAAAGATGATGTGTATAACTTAATCCATTTTAGAATATCAAATGATTATTTAGTTAAGTGTATCTTCTATAATTTAAAATATGTTGTTATTTTCTTTTATCTATTAATTTTAAAACAAAAAAAAAACAAAAATGATAATAATTACAATTGAGAGAAGATTTATTTTTATTTATGACTTAAGAATTATTGTTTTCTTTTTAAAATTTATTTAAATGAATATTTGTATATAAACATTTGAATTAAATTTATTTTTAAAAGTTGTTTATTTTTTTTCCTTTTGAATAGAATAAGAAAATATGTATGGTAGAATATGAAATTTGAAAGCAAAACAATTAAAACCAGAATGTTATGTGTACATTTTTGGAAACAATAAAAATGTATCTGAAGAAATTAAATAAAAATAAAAAAAAATATATAAACAAACAACGCCTGTAAGTATTTTAGTCGAATATGGATCAATATTATAATAATAAAGCATTTTTAATTTTAACTTTAAAAAACAAAAAGAAATATAAAAAAAATATGGAAACAATGAAAAGGAAATTAATTGAAATAAAAAATGAACATATCGATAAATAAAAGTAAAACGTTGTTTTATTCTACATGTTGTTTTTTATGAGGTGTTTTTTTCAATATGACAATGGTTGGTTGGTTTATGAGGGTGAGGATTGTCCCTTTTCACGTAGGCCACAAGTCGGGCCCGTTGTGCTCCCCTCTGGAACTGAGCTGAGAAAAAAGTGTTGGGGTGTGTGTTAGTGAAAGGAGGTAGTATAGTGGAATGGAAAGGTTGGAAGGAACATGTGAATTCAAGAAAAACGCTCTGTGTGTCGTGTAAACTCCAGTGTTTTCGAGAAATCGATAGATCTGAGCGATGTCAGCCCGGGTAGGATGTGTCTTCCCAGGTATTTTTGTCTTATTGAAAATAGAGTAGGACAATCGCAGAGGAAGTGTTTGATACTTTCGTCTTCTTCTTCGCAATCCGGGCAGGTGCTGTGCTGCACCAGTCCCAGTCGCTTAGCATGTTTATTTAAGTTGATGTGTCGCTTATAATCAACATTTTTATTTGTAATCTGCCCAAATTCATTACTTTCCTAGCCCGCCGTAGATTTGGAAATTCCATAATTTCTTTGGCAGCCTTGCAAGTTTGGACCTGACTCCACATTTGTGCGTGGCGTTTTGCAAAAGACAGGCTTTAGGCAGTTTTCGCTGCTTGTACCGCCATACCGAAAGCTCTCCGGCAAATCCAGAAAGCTCTTTTGGCTTTGTTAATTCTATTTTCTAGATTTCTCCAAAGTAACTTTTTGTCAAGTATGAGTCCTAAGTAGTTTACATGGTCCCTTAGGTCTAGCTGAGCTCCCCCTAGGGACGGGGCCTTGAAGTTTTGAATTTTAAGTCTTTTAGCGAACAGCACCATATTGGTCTTTTCTGGGTTTACTCCTAGTCCGTTGCTGTCTGCCCAAGATTTGGTTAACTACAGAGCGGTTTGCATGAGTTCCCCTAATGTGCTTAAGTGTATGCCTCTCGTTAGCAAAGCGAGGTCATCTGCGTATGCTATGCATTTGAATCCATTTGTTGCAAGAATTTTTAAGAGTTCTTCTACGACCAGTACCCAAAGGAGAGGGGACAAAATCCACCCCCGTTCCGCACGTTCCCTTTCCTGCTTTCGGAGCCGAGATCGGCAAAAATGGTTCGGATTGAGAGCAGTTGTTCGATGAAGTTATTCTATTAGTCAATATGACAATACTCAGATAGCTGACAGTTTATCTGACAGCGTACTCAGATAGCTGACAGTTTATCTGACAGCTAGCACCACGACTGAGCACCATTTACAAATTGTCTTCAGTAAAAAACTTCAAATCTTCAGATTTTGTTTACTGTTGAGGTTCACTTCTGTTTAGTGGCTTTGTTAATAACTAAAATCCAAATGTGATCAATCAGCTACGAACGCATCCGGAAAAGTGCACTATTTGTTGCGGTTTGTGGTTTGGCGGCATCAAAAATGAAGAAAATCGACATGTCACTGTGTATGGTGCAGGTATTCAGCTATGATGACCCAAGATTTTTTCTTTCCAAAAGTTCGTGAACATGGTCTATAGGATATTTGGTTTCAACTGGTCAATGCTACATTCCATACTGCCGGCGAAATCTTCGAGTTATTGAAAGAAGTGTTCGATGGCAACATATGTACATACATACATACATACATACATGTATACTTATCTTTAGATATGGAGGTGTGACTTGGCCTTCAAGATCGTGTGATTTGATGACGCTGGAGTATTTTCTGTGGGGATATTTGAAGTCAATAGTCTATGCGGACAAGCCAATAACGATTCCAGCCTTGCAAGCTAATATCGAGCGCACCAATTCGTGAGATAGGTACGGCCTCAAATGCTCGAAAATGTGGTCACCAGGATGCAGTTCCGATTCAGCCGATTCAGATACGACCGAAATAATACGGTTAAACTCCATCTAGACTCTAGAAGAGTATATTTTCAATTGGGCTTCACAAAACTATAGTTCAACGGTTCAACGGTACAGCAGAAAGACTGATATGAACCTTTCAGGTGGCCTTTCTCAGAAATATTGTTGGGAAATCTGACAACGCGAACATTTTTTTTAATTGTTTTGAAAGAAAACTATAGTTTGGACTGCGGTTGGTAGGTGGTCGACTAATTCGATCAGAGAGGACATATGGGTGGCAATGCGCATTGCGCATTGGTGAAAACCTTCACTAAGCAAAGTATAATATAAAGTCCGTGGTAAACATCGCTGTGATGCTGGAGTGGGTTATCCTCCCGAAGGGATCTACCAACACCTTTCGCTCTCTCGCCCACTGAAAACTAAATAATAAAAGCACGAACTGAAGACACGTCCAGATCAACCCTACATAGTTTTGTTTCGACCATGAAAATGCGTGACACCAATCCATAGAACTGTAGAATGGACGCCCCATTCCTACGAGCTAGTTACTGGCGGAAGTTATCATGCCTCCAGCTAGAGGAATTCGGACTCCGTTCCTTCTCTGCTGACCCGATGGACCCAAGGAGTTCTGTAGTCTTTTGTTCTATACGTAGCCTATGTGGAGCTTGCCAAAAACTAGCGGGTACAGCACCTACTTTCCTTCGCACCACTCCCCGGATTTCCGCCTACGCTCGAAAAAAAATTCGGTGACAACATAAAGGACTGAAGATGTATGTATAGACAACTTTCCTGTTAACATAGATATTCTCAAATGCCGGGGGAAAACCTCCAGTAGCATCATGCGAATCTTCCTAAATGTCGAAATGGCAAAAAGAATATCCAGGCTGACGGTTTGAGGTTTGGGAGTAATTTCCTTGGTAAACATTTACTGTCAAGATGAGCTTGTTTTTGCTATACTGCGGACATAATCTGCTTCAAATGTCATATGCAAAGCTTGGCAAGACCGCTGTCGTAGTTGCATATCACTGGTCTTTGATGAGAAACTTATCAAATGTTTGTAAAATAAAGAACAAAAGAAATTTTCTGCACAATTTTTGTTACTTACTTACTTAACGGACTCCCGATCCGTGAAGAGTCTCTGCTGAGACGCTCTCTTCGATTCCGGGATTTTTGGATGAATTGTATGAAATACAATTTTCCGTGATCTTTATTTTAGGTCCATTCTTGTACTTGTGTACTTTTTGCACTAAATATGGGTTTTCTGTCAAATCTCGAAGAGTGGGGGTAAAATTCTCTCAAAGACAGAAAAATCACGAAAAAGTAATCGAACGCATTAAGCACCAACAGATGAAGAATGTATGTGATTTGACAGATTTGACAGATTTCATAATACACCCCAAAGATTTTTCTTGGACTAAAATTCGTAGCATGGGGAAATTTCTTACTCTCTCGTGAGCACTCTCTTCTACGAAAAACTACCAAATTTTTGCGTACGCGAACGGGTTTTTGACAGCTGTCATGTATATATGTACTTACATTAAGATTTAGTCATGGGGAATTACACGGATACACAACGCATAGAAATTGTAAATATCCGCTTTCGAAATGGTGAGATTTTAGTGGAGACGCGACGTGACGGTTAGAAAATTGCGTGGATTTTGCGGTCAATGTAATGCACCCTTTCGCCGTGCAGTGGTCCGATTTATCAAGTTTGAGGTGATTGTGTCAGTTCAAACCCAGAAGAGACTTGTGTTCGTGCAACTTGGTCTAATGAAACCATTGCATCAGTTAGTGAGAATGTTGACCAGAATCCTTATACCTCGATTCGCCATCGAAATTTATGCAATTGAGCCGACACTATGTGAAACGTTCATCGAAAATTTCGTCAAAAGGATAGACGAGTGCCATCAGGCACGAGGCGGTCATTTATCGGATATTGTGTTCCATACATCTCTACACTCTTAGCTAACATAAAAACGACAGAACTTTTCAAATAAACGCGGCGATTTTTTTAAAATTTCAAAATAGGCGGTCTTAGATTATAACCAGAAGGCATCATACAAGTTCTCATCAAATTGAATGACTGCAAGAACTGTCTTCTTTGCCACCTCAGCAAATGTCCTGCTTCTGATTCTGGGTAGCAGTTTTGCTTAGCTTCATGCAATACTTTTGGATACAAATTTCTCCAACCGAGTTAATAAATATTGCTCTCTTTCCAATGGCAATGACTCATTGCATCTACCTTTTTGTTTAAAATACGACCACATAAATATCGCATAACTCCCGCATGTTTGCAATCATTCGCTGGCTATAAATGCCATTTATACGTCCACTTACTTTTTTAATGCAATTCCCATAAAAAAAAAACCAAACCGCGATAAGCGTTAAAAAATTCATATAAAAACCACAATTGCATGAGTGTCCCACCAACAACAAAACATAAACAGTGACCACCACATTTCAGAAACAAAACAAACATAAGTCTTCTTCCATCACGAAGGCCGCCATAACATGCACTCTAATCCTGCTTTATTATATTTCCTTTTCTACCTTAGAATCGTAGGCAACCGCAAGCCCTCCAATCAAAACAAAACTCCATTTTATTACTTCATATAAAAAAAATATGCTTTATAAAAGCTCTTTATTTCCGCCATTAGAGTATCTAACTTCTGAATGAATTACAAAGGATTTTTTTATTTATTTATGTTGAATTTTTTTTTTACCTACAGCTTAACCTATAAGCGCACAGCACTCCTATAACAAATCACACACTCAATGGATCTTAAAATATAAAAAAAAATCATACAATTAAATTTAACAGCAAAGTGGTAAATATAAATTTGTCCTAAGCTATCCTCTACGCCTCTAGGGTGCGCGCGTTAAGGTGCAAATTTCGTTTGATTCAGTTTCTCAGTTGCGGATATTTCGTCCCTACTCGGATGGTGTGGCTTCGGTAGACTGAAGAATTTCTACAAAACAAAAAAGAAGACGATTACTTACGAGGACTTTTTAAATTGTTCAAATGTCATACCTGATTTTTTCCAAAAACTTTAGCCTCCTCTAGCGTATCCGGCAGCTTATTGTGCAGCGTCTCCGGTAGGAACAACCCGCTCATTCCGCCGAGTAGAAAAACTATCCCCAAAATGAAATAAGGATATCGGATGTCATATTTTGTGCCCAAATGCACTAGATATGGGGCGAAAATACCAATGGCATTGCATAGGATTGTGCCCAGTGCTATGCCAGTCTGGCGGACACAGGTTGGATAGATTTCCATTGCCTGAAGACTCACCAAGAAGAATGTCACCGCATTGAGGAACTTAATAAATGTGGCGATTATTGGTGCCACATAACCGTACTCAACATCTAAAGTGGATTATAAAGTTGGGTTTTTAATGTATTAATGGATAATCAGACTGGACTTACCTTGCGCTAATAATACAACAGGAATACAGGCAAGGAAACAAATCAGAAATGAGAAGCTATTGGTCAACCGGCGACCAATTCTATCACCTGTAAAAGAAAAACATTATATTGTATTTATTTTATTTAACTTTTAGCCACACCCTGTTTTCTTAATATTTCATATTATTTTAGCCAGAAGTGTTTTTTTTTTTTAATTTTCCTTCGAGTTTTTTTTAGGCTTGTCCAACTTTTAATAATAAAATTCCCAGTTGCAATGATCCTTCATTACTTCGGGTAATGATTACATGGCATTACCAGGTATTTTAAAAAAGATGCAGATGTATTAGCAGTATCTTGAAGCTGTCATTTAATAAAATCAATTCTTTGAAAAAAAGAAAAAAAAAAAAGTTAGTGCGTTGGACTACCACGCAATGCTGCCCAGGTTCAACTCCTGGTCGGGTCTAACACCTAAAAGAGTTTTTTCACGGTGCCACCTCTTTCGAATGCCTGACAAGCATCAAAGAGTATCATTTGTCACGATTGAGCTTCTCAACTCGCCGTTCGGAATCGGCAAAAAACTGTAGGTCCCTTCCATTCGTGTAAAAAAATATAACACGCACACACAAATGGTTGCGAGAAGCAGGCCCCGGTTCAGCTCGAGCTGTAGCGCCAACTAAGTAATTCTTTGAAAAGTAAGCCATTACCATACATTACCATTTTAGATCAGTACTTCGGATTATAGAAGATTGGTAAGTATTAAAGCTTGCATTAGTCAATGACTAGTAGCTAAGAATAGATATATGTACAATAATACTACTGTCGTTTATTGACGTGTAGTATCTTATAATGATGTGTAATGCTTACCACTTTTTAAGTACTAACAATTAATTTAGTTATACAATTAGGAATGTGAATCTAAGTGCCAATTACACACAACTTCGATTTGCAGTATCAAGGTTAGTAGGTAAAGTCTGGGGGGAAATATTGAGGGGCTCAACTAGCCTTGCATTAGTCAATGACTAGTAGCTTGCATTGGTTTACTGGCTATAGCGTTTACGAAACCGATTCTATCACCCCTATCGTGGAATCCACCGATGGGAAAGATGCACTGTAACTTGAAAACGGTATCGTTAAATCCGCTGAAGTAAATCAGGCTCTATATTTCTTTTTTTTTTGTTTGTATTCTGAACACCAAAAGACAGTTACAGAACTAAGGAGTTAGTAGGGAAGCGTCACCGTCGGAATCTAAGATTCTAAAATATGCTTAAGTGAAAGAGTTCTCCGATACGGATTCCACAATAGCGGTATTTTATAATGGTTCGATAAGGTCAGATTTAATGATAAATGTCATCTCTTTAGACTTACAAAAATCGAATGGACGCCTGCTCTTGTACCGATAAGAGACAGCTGCCAACAAACAGGAAGACACCGACTTTCAACAACAAAGAACCAGCCCTGAATTCTGAATCTTCAAGAATGTACATGGGTATAGTAGCTGGGGTCTACTCCGAGGTACTTCATATAAACCTCTGCTTCATAATTAAAAGACTGTAGCTGTAGTGTATTTCAAGTCTTGTTGGCCAGGATCTGGATTTGGCAGTAATAGGATTAAGGCTTAGTTAAAAATTGTTGACGGCATCTTAATCAGATAAAAGGAAGCAATGTGGTGTCCTATGTAAAAATACCTAACAGCTCTGTGAAGAAGCATGTGGACGAGAAAGCCATGCATAAAACGAGTAATTAATGGATTCACCTTATTATATGCCATGCGTAATGACTAAAACTCTGATTTTCAGTATTATCTGCTGATCTGCAGCTTTGAATAGTGGAGCACGTACCGTATTTGGCAGCATAATAGCAGCTATTGGAACTCATGTAGAGCAATGGAGTGGATTAGTCACCATCGCTGAGAAGGAGAAGGTGTACTCCTGGCAGTTACGTTTTCACGGAGCTGAAATTAAGTTCAAAGCCTGGTATCTTAAGTCCGGAGTTTTTTCTATCTACAAGTCTTCACAAGGCACTCTTCAGGATAACCTAACCTGAAATACACGAGGATCTGAATATTTTGGGGGCTTGTATGTAACTACAACTACCAGTAATGCAATACCCAAAGTAATTAACAATATTCTGCTGCGCATCGTGAAAAAATAGTTGCTTTGCATCTCAATCTCTGCATAAACTTGAATGTAATTCCAGTCCAAATATAAAGCTCCTTCTTCCATATGATCTCCGAATACGCCTGAACTTGCCGGCTGTACTTTGACAAACACAAATAATTTCTAATTACTATGTAACTGTTTGCCGATGAAAGGGAAAGAGATTAATGAAAAACAATATACATATATGATACACGGTAATGTAAACGATCCAAATTACAAGAAAAAAAAAATAAAACACCATCAGACAACAGAGAATAAGGACTTTTTTTTTAAACACAGCCATTTTCAATGTAATTTTTTTTTTCTTATTTTAGAAATTACTTAACAAAATTGCTTAAGGGATGCGCAGCACAGCGCAGAGAGCATATATTACTTACCTAAATATTTGCCAACAATGTAAGCAGGAATTTCAACAACGCTCTGTAGTAAAAAATTCAAAAAAGGATTTCCACCCATTTGTGAGCTAAAAAGGACCAATGTAAAATACGAAACAGCTACCACACACCTTCCAAGTAGAGTACATGTAAAGAAAAAAAAAATTAAATAAACGAAAAATTACCAAAGGACCTTCTCCTCCTCAAAATAAAGCGGAAACAATGAACAAAAAAAAAAAAAACAGAATAAGTGTTGAATTTCATTGCACTCGAAAACTTAAACTCACTGACATGGAAAATTGTTCCAAGGACAAAGCGTATGCATGGAGGACAAACGAAAAATCCTGCCTCCATCCCAAAAAGGCAACAAAACTTATTTGTTATTTGTACAAACAGTTTCCCGGAGAAACTTTAGTTAAGCCTTCCATTCCGTTGAACAATTTCCCATGCTTCCGTCCACACCCTCTCTATATGTTTGTATACGTACCAGCTGAATCCCATGATGGTGGTATTCTTTGCCATCCGCCAACCGTTGAACAAGGATGCGATACCGAAGACCTTCTCCTCGTTCAAATTGCCATACAGTTCGCATAACTCCTTTTCGGTCACTGTGAATTTTCTGCCATTGAAGTGTGCGATTGTTTTGAATTGAACCAAAGCATCGGCGAAGCGTCGCTTGCTAATCAACCATCTGGGTGATTCTATGACATATCTGTACCAGACACACACATAGAAACAGAAAAAGGAGAAAACAAATCAAATCAAACAAAATGAAGTATAGTCCTGTAAGAAAAGGCTAACGGTCGCGTCGCCATCGCCGGCTATACGTACTTGTAAAAAATAAGGACAACTGCAGTTGGCAAGGTTGTTAGCCACATGAAGGGAACCCAGTCCCGTAGCCACCAGTAGAGCAGTGGCATCACCGTGGTACCGATGGACCATCCGAAGCTCTGATACATCGCAATGTTAGTTCTATCATCCCTTTTTTGGTTGTTTGTTTGTGGTTTGTGTAGCAAAAAAAAAGATGGAAGACCGTATGGAAGGAGAATAAAAAATATGCAAAGATTAAGCTCGTTTGTTGATGCATTTTACACTATGAATGGGAATGGTATCCGCTTTAATGTGAATTTTTTGTGATAAATGGGAATGCCACAAATATCTAAGCTTCTTGGGAGACTTATCCTTCGTCTGACCAGAAGGAAACCGATGCGTTTTTCAATTTAAGGATACTTACTCGCTTGAGATTTCCATTCCGACAATTAGAGGCGACTGAAACAAACTGTTGACGGTGAGCGCCGTTAGGCTGGACGTAATCAAGAACAATATAAACGACGAGGTAGTTAGTATTGACATAGAACGGCCAACTGTGGCCAAAACTACGCTAATGTAGTACACAGGACGACGACCGAACCTGAAATTAAAAAGTTTAGAAAATTTGAAATGAGTCTATACAAGGAAATCTAAAAATAAGGTTCATCAAAACCGAAAGGTGTAGTAATTATTGTAAGAGAGCTGCTGCTTCAATGCTCTCCAACTCCCTTGCCACTCATAATAAGTTCAAACTTGGGTGGGTACCTGGTCACAAGCATTAAAGAAATCGAGATTACAGATGAGCCTTTTCAAGTTCAACTGCCAACTTCTCAGGCACGGAACCCCTTTGTGGCTTAAACTGGGCAACAATCTCAGCCTTAAATAACAAATGGGAACATAGCCTTCGTCATTTTGGAGACATTTTCCCAGGCTCAGACAAGCCAAACTGTTAATTAAGCTTTACACCCATCACCGGTATTGTATTGCTTTGTATTAAGAAGCCGGTTATCCCATACAGACACCAAGCACGTAGACCTGTAGGCCCATTGTACTTTGGTAAAGTACCACTCCATTCACTGAATAAATCTGCCCGTTGCTCTTGCAAAGCGAAGCAATAGGGCAAGATTGAGCTCCAGTAGATCAACGTCCCGTAGGACCTAGTTGCCTAGATTGGCCTTTCTGATCCGATCAAAGGCCGAACACTCGCTAATGAAGTGCTCAGCTGTCTCTTCCTCTTCCGGGCACATCTCGCTAAGGCCCGAGCTTCTGATTCCAATTTTGTTCCGGTGCTCGTTTAAGGGAGTGAACCCAGTGACTAGTCCTGTGAGGATTTTGAGGTCATTTTTACTAAGGTGTAACAGAAACTTAGTTCTGTTTGCCCTGGTCACCTCTACTAACATTTTGGCCTGTCGGCATGACCTAAGCTCGTGCCAATGGTTAAAGTGTTGTAGTCGCAGCAGTTCAAGAAGCTTGTTTTTAGCATAAGCTGAACTGCAGCCAATGGGCACCGTAGCGGAAGTGGTTAGTGCGTCGGACTACTAAGCCAGCGGTCTTGGGTTCAAATCCCGCCGCAAACACCTAAAAGTTTTTCATACTGCCGACCTCTTTCGAATGTCTGACAAGCATCAAAGAGTAACATTTGTCACGATTGAGCTTCTCAACTCGCCGTTCGGAGTCGGCAAAAAATTGTAGGTCCCTTCCATTCGTGCAAAAATATAACACGCACACACAAATGGTTGCGAGAAGCAGGCCCAGGTTCACATCGAGCTGTAGCGCCAACTTAGTAAGTAAGTAAGAACTGCAGCCAATAACAGACTGAAGACCGATAAAAGAGGTCGCTGATCCAGCTCTGGCCAGAGCATCAGCTTTATAGTTTCCCAGGATATCATGAATGTTCCGGGACCCAGACTTATTACATCGCCCGAGCTGGTTCAGTTTATTGATAGCTTCCTTAACAATTTTGGAGTTGATCAACGCCGCTGAACAGGCTGCTTGGCTATCAGAGCAGATGTAGATGGACTTGCCTTTCCATCTCTTGTTAAGTGCAATGTGCGCTGTACTAGCGATAGCATTCACCTCTGCTTGAAAGACAGTTGTAAATCTACCTAGTGGAATGAATTGCCCACCGTGGCATTCTTCTGAGTATACACCTGCTCCGGAGAGCTAAAACATTAAGGACCCGTCCGTATAGAAGACTATACTTTCTGATGGGAAACCAGACCAACCTCCACTATTCCATTCAGAGCGATCTGAAAGGAGACTTTGGAATCTTCGACGGAAATTGTATTTTGAGCCTGTGGTGCTTGTGGTCCCTCCAAGGCTCCCGGTACTGAATCGAGAAGCTCCAATCACAGGTAACTTCTGAACTATAATATTTAGAAGGATATAAGGTATCTTCAAGCCTTATCTCCGATCATTGGCAGTTACGATACTACCTAAACAAGTTAGGCCTGTCTACCGAGACCGATTGTCGACTCTATTTAGAGGAGGTCAAGACGGCCGACCACGTCCTTTGTGAATGCCCGGCACTTTTCGGGGTCAGACGGCGTACCCTCCATAAAGAACTCCTCAGGCCTTATGATGTAAGAAATACGTCAACCAATGACATACTAGCCATTATTAGAAAGATAGTTCGGCTCTTGGACTAAATAGAATCCTACGATGCAATAGGTCTTTAAGGTCGCAGTATCAGCCTTGGGGCATAAAAAAACATTGCAGTTTCTAGTTTGTCAAATCGAATGAATCGAGCCTTTTAAAACTGCCTTAAAGAAAAATTCGTTTAATATTCTTCAATTTGTTTGCTTTTTTGAAGAGTACATTGAACAGTACACTTTCTGATTATTAAGAGAAAATTATTTTTTTTATGTGTCTACAACGGCGGGCTTGGCAGTACCCACCCTGCCAAAAGAATTTTCCGTTTTCGATCGTTTTGAGCTCTATTTCACGAATAGCTCGATCAATATTGTGCTGAACTGTTTCTGGATTATTAGCGTAAATAGTACACCACAGAAAAAAGTCAAACGGCGTCAAATCACAGACCCGAATGGGTTGTGTAATCAGACTTTTGATTATAGAGCGCAAAAGATCGATTGTTGGATGGTTTGTATGGAACGTGGCGCCAACTTGCTGGAGCTACAGATCGTCCAAGCTCATTTCCTCAGTTTTTGGCCACAAACAATTGCCTATAATGCCTATGTTTTCCACTCCGTTGATATTAACTTCACCAGGGCCGGACCTTACATAGGAGCGAGTGGCGCAGCCGCGCCAGGCACCAGAAAGCAAGAGGCGTAAAAACTAAAAAAATTACTATCCAAAAAACAGATCTACTCGTTTGCTAATATGTATTTATATTCTTCACAAACTAATATTTCTCACCGTACTTCTCAAATAACAATACACACATTTCAATCACTGTACTTTAAAAAGTCCACACACATTAAAATCACAAAATTTCCATATAAATATGCACATAATGTTTTTTTTCTATCCCTTCCCGTTCCCACAACATTTCATTCTCTTTCTCTCTATAGCTGCTAATTGGTATAACAGACCAGTTAGCAGAATTTTTATCTGTACCCAACTACAACCAGAGGCAAACATTTGTCTCTGCTGCAACCATAGTAGACTCTGTTGTTTCATATTAAATATCCAGTCGACCCTTCAGCCAAAAACGAAATTTTCACTGCCAACATGCTGTGGAGCAGTCTTATCATACCGCTCCATTTGCGCCTACCAAAATCCATACAAATCATCAAACATGTCGGAAGTTGTGGAGCAGGATTCAAATTTTGCGCCAAGGCAATGCGCCTACCTAAAACGATGCGAACTCCAAATTTGGTTTCGCAACCTTGTTCGATATATCAAAACGTTCGATTTGACTGAAGAGAAAGAGAGTCAAACTCAGTTCATATTTACATAGTAAAATTTATTGTTACATTATATATGTACAGATCGCGACAGAAAGATAGCACATTTGCTTTTTTTTTGGATCCCTTTTGCATTGTCGTGTTTTCAACCAATAAAAAATCATTTCCTTCTTATATGTTGTGCATTTAACATTTAATTGATAACAAAACAAGACTACATAAAAAAAATGCAACCTGCGGTTACGAAAACAAAAAAAATTATTCAATTCAGAACATTAGCACTTTAAGTGGTAGATAGCACATTTTTAAAAATATTGAAAATTAGTATGTAATATATTTAATGCCTTGATTCTCCTTGGCTTCGATTATAGTAGATTGTACGCTTGATATACATAAGTAGAAAGAAGCAATTAACTTTAGTAGTTAGAATAGTGGACCAAAATACGAAAAAGTTTAAAATTAGAGAATATTTTTTGGGATTGTTGTGAAAAAAACAACTGGGTCTGGCTTAACTGATTTAGTTTTGAATGAACTTGCTTTTTTGGATATTCTATTAGTGAATTGTAGAGGACAAGGGCATGATAATGGTACTTATATGAGAGGGAGACATTGTGGTATGCAAACGAGAACTAAGGTTTTGGAACCTAGAGCTTTGATGATGTTCAATGCTCTACTGATGCAGTTGCATTCTTCGATAAAGTTGAGAGTATCTATGTTTTCTATTCAAGTTCTGTAGGCAGATGGTCGTTTTAGACAAAAAAAACATCTTAGTAGTTTGACTCTTAGGCTGCGGTTATATATGTAGCAAGCGTGTAATACAAGCGCTTAGCTCGCGTTTTAAATTATCAGAGCATTTTATCTCGCACTTGCTCGCGCTTGTAAAAATTTGTTACCAACCACCATGCTCCAATAAAATGCATTTAATTTAAAGCGCGAGCAAGCGCTTGTATTACACGCTTGCTATATAACCGCAGCCTTAAGCAGTTAAAATGATGCAATAAAACCACTAAAAGTATACTTGGGAGATGTTTATAGGCTCTTGTTGAAATTTCAGAAAATTATGATCAAAGAGTCTAAAATATGCCACAATCTCTTGGTAGTAAGCTAAGCGAATTTAAATTTATTGTTTTTGCCTTAAGCTTGCAGTTGAGATTTTGTGTTCAATGAAAAAGTTTTTAGTCGAACTAAGAACTAATGACAAGTTTTTTTTTTGAATTTGTAGATAAGGCGAGACTTATAGCAAATGAAATTAAAGTTCCTTTTCCAGTAATTTCAACTTAACGGTCCCGAAAAAAAGTAGTTCAGTTTTCCTATGAGGATAGGAATGAGGTAATTTTAGATCATCAAGAAAGATTTAGGGTTGAATTTTATGTTGAAGTCAACGCGTCAATTACTCTCTCTCTTCGGGAGATGTGGAAAAGATCAAACATGTTTTAAGTTGCTTTTGGGGCGCTTACTTTTTTTCCTGCGCCAGGCGCCAAAACTGTTAAAACCGGCCCTGAACTTCACATTCGAAACAAAATGCTAATAATGCCGCCATTTTACTTTCGGCAACAGGAGCCATATTGTCGGCGGAGCGCACAGGCTATACTTAATAATAATATTAATAATATTTGGCTTCAGCAGTCCTAGGTAGAACCAAGCCTAGCTTCCCGCAACCATTTGTATATGCGCGTTATATTTTTGCACGAATGGAATGGACCCACAGTTTTCTGCCGTCTCCGAACTCCGAGTTGGGAAGCTTTACATGACAAATGATACTCTTGAATGTTTGTCAGGCATTCGGAAGAGGTGGGCACTTTTTAGGTATTTGCGGCGGAATTCGAACCCAAGACCGCTGGCCCAGTAGTCCGACGCACTAACCACTTCCGCTACGGTGCCCACTAGGCTATACTTACTTGTGTGATCAATTAGTACGCCAATCTCACGAACTTTCTTTAGGGGTGTGGTGCATTATTTTGACCGAAAATTTATTTAAAACTTCACACAATTTCGGCAACATAGCAGCATAACGCCATACTACTTGCGAAAGATTGTATTTATCTACTTCATCAATAGAAGGTGGATATATGAAACCGAAGTAGGATAAACGTACTATAAAGTCCCCGCGGGAATCCCACAAGAATCAGTACTGGGCCCTCTACTTTGTACGAGGGAGTTCTGCAGCTAACACTGCAACCAGGAGTAAAAATAATCGGATTCGCCGATGACATAGCCGTTGTTACTGTTGCAAAGAACATTTGCAAGATACAGTCGGCTACGAACGAAGCAATCAACCTCACCAGAGACTGGTTAGTGTCCGCCGGCCTAAAATTAGCAGATCGCACAGCGGAAGCTGTCCTAATAACCAGCAGGAAAAATCGATATCGTTGCGGACGGGATGCAAAGACTCTATAATAGGAGAACTTCTTGCAACCAAGAGGTGACGGCCTCTACTAAACCTCAGGATTTCATTAGTCCTTTTAGAAGTACCTTAGAAACCCGATGTCATATTCTGTTAGACTATCTGTACGTGACAAGCTTGTCAGGCATTTGAAAGAGATGGCACCGTGGAAAAGCTTTTGGGTGTTTGCTGGAATTGAACCCGGCCATACGTTGTAGCCAATCCATGGACGATAAAAAGGCACTTAACACTCATCTATAGCTTACTACAAATATTTTGTCCTGGACGAAGTCAATGCACTTTAGTTGTAATCTAAGAATCAGCAACCATGTACACCACTTTAAGTCTCAGGCCACAAGTTCGAGATGACAATGGTAACCGGAAGCCAAAAGGATGGGCTATACCTCCTTTGGGCATGACTCGATACCCAAAACGAAATGGTAACCACCTCAAAGCGGCCATACAAACCCTGGTTACAGTTTCCGAATGCATTTGCTGAGTCAGAAAGTAATCCAATTTAAAATCCCCAACCGTTCGTTAAATCAGAAAAGAAAAGAAATAACTTCCTACTCAAGAAAGCATAATTTCCAAAATCAAACACATTCAAATCCGCTCAACCAAAGACGCTTATAAACTTTCAACTTAAAGGAGCTCCAACAAAAGGCCCGCACATTAAAACCAAACATAAACTTGATTCGCTTCGCCTCACCACTCATATGCCCAAGGAAAACCAGGATTCCTACCCAGTAAATATCCCCGGCAACTGAGTCTATTTGAATTTATTTGATTGCATGTGAATAAGATATAAAAAAGAATAAAAATAAAACCAAATATAGAAATAGAAATCTAGAATAATAACAAAACAAAAAAAAAAAAAAACAGCACACTTACGTGTCACCCATTTGGCCAAGGACAAAACAACCAATCACTTCGGTCACTCGACTAACCACAAACGTATTGGTAACGTACAGCTCCTTTTCACAGACCCAATCCTCTTGGGTGGGTATTGTCTGCTCGTACCATTGCTTATCGTAACTGTAGCCATAAGGACATTCTGCAAGAAAACACAAAGAAATAAGAGAAAATCAGGAAAAACGAATGAAATCATGAAACATAAAATAAAAGAAGAAGAAGAACCCCCTTAAGTGTGTGTGTGTATAAGAGAGAGAGATGGCACTTTCAGGATAACAGCAAATCAAGCAGTCACACTCACATCACATGATACTCGTATAAGGTACAATATATGCCAAATTGAAGCCATTCCCGAAGGAGGGTGAACCACCTCTTATTCATGGAACGATGACGTTACCACCACCGCACCGTCGACCTACACTTGTGTATCCGAATGACGATCAACTTCAGGGATTTTCCTTTTTTTGATTTCTCCTATTTTATTCGGATTTTTAATGATAAGCCTGACAATAACTTTCCTACAGGATCTGTGCCATGCTGTTCTGTGCTATTGTCGGAGAATTACCTTGGAGGATTTTTCTTTCCCATTTTGTTTTTTCTTTTCTTCTCGTAATACTCGTACCTTCGGCGTCTGGTTGAACTGTTGCCAGAGTAATGGAGTTGACTCGATTAAATTATTAACGTCGTAAGATTTTATGGCACTTGGTTGTAATAATTAGGGGCTACGAGGGTATATAAATAAAATACACGAATGAGGAAGTTCAGAGAAACGGTTTACCTAGGATTTGACATGCTTCAATGGGAACTTATTTCCCGGATGACAGTTAACTTTATTATTGGCAGTATTGAGTATTGATTTGGCCGGTTTTACTTATTGTTAAGCCCGCGGGGATAAAATGTTGATTTCCCATTTTAAGGGTAGGTACGGCGAAAGGCATTCAACTGAAAAGATAGATCGTTGGGAATGGGAATTCGTCCTCCGAATGCGTATTTCCTTTAGGGCTTGCAAGGTCTAACCAAAAGGTTAGATTAGGTTAGGTTGTAATGGGTTATGAGGCTGAGCCGTCACAAAACACTAGGCACCTTATGTGCCCACCGCGATCCCCTGGGACCATCGAATGATGGTACCTAAACCGAAACATTTCCGTCAAAGCATTTACATAATTTTATTGTGGCCAGCTTTGCCAGCCTCTTCCAGTGTGCTAAAGAAGTAATTCCCTAAAAATTTCATTCCAGAACGAGCAATAGCCTGACAATCGCAGAGAATGTGCTCAATGTCCTCCGATATACCTATGTCATTGCAAGATCTGCATTCGTCCGTACTGGAAAGTCCCATTCTTTTGGCATGTTTCCTCAGGAGACAATGCCCGCAGAGTATTCCTATTAGAGTTCTTAACTTTGCCCTATTCAGTCCAAGGATTACCTTGGACTTTTTGCGGTCTTTCGCCGGCCAAAGAGCCTTGGATACCCTATGTACCTCTATTCTCGACCAGTGGTCCGCCATGCTTATGATTTTGTTGTTGAGTTTTGCCCTGATGCTGCATGATGGCGGTGGTATGCTCACCCTTTCGGTTACTGGTAATGACACCCCCCCCCTCCCATCCTTGCTAACTCATCCGCAAGTTCATTTCCCTCTACGCCAAAGTGTCCAGGCACCCAAAATAGTTTGACCCTGTTGTGTCTGCTTAGTGATCTAAGCACAGAGCGACATCCTTCTACGACTGCCGATTTAACGATACACGATTCTAGTGCTCTGAGGGCAGCCTGACTGTCGATGTAGATGATGATAACCTTGTCTGTAGTTAGCTTCATCATCAACAGCTCGGCAGCTCTCCGCACAGCTAGAACCTCTACCTGAAATACACTACAGTCGTCTGGAAGTCTAAGACACGCATTTAGCTCCGGTTCTCTTGAGTAGATACCAGAGCCCGTACCATTGTCAGTTTTCGACCCATCCGTATAGACCGCAATGTGTGTTTGCCATGTAGGCAGTGTGTCCCCCAGTCCTCTCTATCTGGGTACAGCGTTTCATATGGTGTAGCGAAGTCCAGAACTGGGAGGATGTCTCAGAATAGTGCTATGACCATAGCCTCTATTTCTGAAGTTGCCTAAGTAAGTGAGTCTAATCGCACTCTTGCTTGCCAGGTGCATTGTATGCAGATCGAGTGGCATAAGATACAGGAAAGTATCTAGTGCCGCCGTGGGTGTTGTGCGCAGCGCTCCCGTAATGGCAACACCGGCCGTTCTCTGAACTGCTGCTAATCCTCCTAGTATGTTACTCTTCAGAGTAGCCTTCCACCTGACAAGTGCCCCGTACGTGAGTATGGGTCTGACGATCATCACGTAAAGCCAGTGCAACATTGCCGGCTTGAGCCCCCAAGTTCTTCGTGCTGTTCTTTTACAGATAAAGAGCGCATTATACGCTTTCCTGATTCTTTCCTGTGAATTTAAATTCCAATTTAGCTTTCTATCTAGAATAATTCCAAGATACTTTGCATGATCTGATAAATAGATTTCAGCGCCGTCCAGCTTAGGGAGCTTGAACGCTCGTATCTTGTACTTTTGAGTAAAAATAACTAGTTTAGTTTTTGTGGGGTTGACGTTGAGTCCGCACCCCTTTGCCCATTTACTGATGGTCGCCAAACCGAGATCGTACGGTTTAACACCGCGCGACTAGTTTCTTTGTGGGCACCGTAGCGCAAGTGGTTAGTGCGTCGGACTACTGTGCCAGCGGTCTTGGGTTCGAATCCCGCCGCAAACACCTAAAATGTTTTTCACAGTGCCCACCTCTTCCGAATGCCTGACAAGCATTCAAGAGTATCCTTTGTCATGTAAAGCCAACTCGCCGTTCAGAGACGGCAGAAAACTGTAGGTCCCTTCCATTCGTGCAAAAATATAACGCGCACACACAAATGGGAACAGAATGCGGGAAGCTAGGCTTGGTTCTACCTAGTACTGCTGAAGCCAAATATTATTATTTTTACTTCTTTCTTTGATGCCATTTGAAAGAGAAAGTTTATGCCAAAGCTGCCCAGTCAATTACCCTCATGTACCTGTGTACTTTCTCAACGTTATTTAAAAAAAAAAAAAGGATTTCGACCGGTATCACTATCTTTTCAGTGCCTTCGTAAAAAGCATTTCTGCGTCGAATGCGCTATTAATGACGAAAATCGAGCCATACGTTTCGCCTACAAATTTTTTTGCTGACATGTTCCCCAATATGACATCAAAGTACCTGCGATATATTCTGCTCTAAAATGCGTGCACGAGCAAGTTCACACAAGTTTTTAGAATGAAATTGATTGTAATTTAATTGCATCGATTTTGTCTCTCTCACATGACATTTTCAAGTAATTAGTCAATCTAAGGCCGTGTGCCAATTGCGTTAAATGTTTTTCCACTGGCTAATATTTGACGTTTCTACCAGAGGTGGATAAAATTTTAGCTTTTTGCTGTGTCGATTGTATTAAATGGGATTTCTTTTAGTGCTATTTTTCATTAATTTCCTACTAGAATTGAAAAATTTCCCTTTCATTTGTTTTCCCTGTTTTAAATAAAAAAATAACATAAAAACCATAACTAATAATTATTTTCCGTGTTAGTGCTATTTTTTGTAAATTATATCTAATTTGTGTACATGATTGAACAACAAAGTTCATCATTTGTAAATGGAAAATATAAAGATAAAAATTTCACCAATCAACATTATTCAAACTATCAATTTTACTTGTTTTTACACGATATTGCTCATATGAATTACTTTTTTTATAAAAAAAAATATGTTGAACTGGTTTTTACATAATTTTCACAATAGGTAGTTTTCCCATCTTATGTGAACACTAGTGCACTACATTTGTCCACCGACAATCGACTTGGAAAACCGAAACAAACACAAAGCTCTCGTCGTCTCTCTCATTCCTTCATGGGTATATACAAATGTCAAACATTAGCCACAGGATAATTTTTTATGCAGCTCCAGAGCCGGTTAAATTTTTGAAGTCTATATTCACCTCACTAGCGTCAAAAAATAGCCAGAGGATAATATTTTAACGCAATTGGCACACAGCCTAAGTCGACGTTATAAAAAATATGGCCTCATTATCTTGTGCTACTGGGTGGCAATTTCTTATTCATTCAACGCGCGCGCAGTGAATAATTCTGGTATAATGTAATTCCAATAATTCGGATAGATCACTAAAGGTATGGAATCCACTCAATGTTCAAGAGCGGAAGGCTTACTTGGGTGTTCCCTTTATAGCTGGGATACATCATTCGATTGGAGAGCACTCATCGGTCCTCTGGAGCACCGACTCTGTTATTAATGTTCGTGCTACAATTTCTCTTTGCCTATATTCTGCGATTACGTGCTTTATACGCCTTGATAATAAACATACTAGAGATCTTTGGAACCTAATGAACGAACAGCTGCATAGAAACTACAAGCCGTCGACAGACATCACTGTCGATGAACAGGTATTTCCATACAGAGGCCGTTTTAAATTTATGCAGTATAAACCCTCAGAACCAGCCAAATATGGCATAAAGGTAAGAATATAAGCAGGTTATAGGAAAGTCTTAACTCAAATATTACTTCAACGCAGTGTGCCTAGAGGGCGTTTCGAACCCAAGTTTCCAAAGTTGACTGGGATTAGGAAACCCTGAATCTCTTAAGAAACTGCGAAGCATTATTTTGCCAAAAGTGAATACGTCCTTACAGAAAATTTGAGATTTATGCCCCTATTCCGTAAGACAACTTTTGTTAAGTTGAGTTGAAATTTGGTTGAAATTTGAAATTCGGTATTACTGAACACAACTCTGAGAAAAAGAGTTGCCTGTCAACATAAAACCAAGATGGCGAATCCTCTCTAGAGTTGTGTGGGAATTTTTCTGGTATTATGGTAGACAACGCAGTTATGTTTTGGTTGCTAGAGCTGTCAAAAACTAACAACTGGGTTTAAGCAGTTGTTTGAGAGTAAATGTTGAGATACGAAAGATGGAAAATGGACAAAAAGACGTATATCGGACAAATGAAATAATGCAATATTATTAATAACGTCATTAAACAATGTGTGCAGCTTAAAAGCATATAGTCCACATTAATTCGAGAAAATAGTTTTACATCTTCAGCACTCGGAACTGGTAGTGGTATTGCAATTGCAATCGAGCGTCCATGCAATTTTAACAAATCTTTGGTTTCGATTTGAACGAAGCAAAATGCTTCTGTGTTCAGTACAAAAACACTTGTAAATATTTAAAAATAACAGAAGTAATTTACACATTGCAAATGCATATTCTTTACTTAGCATTATTTCTAGTTGGAATTGGAATATGTCACGGATAGATTTTCATATGCGCACAACAATAACAATATTATCTTCATCATTATTATCATTAAAAAAAACAAATCAAAACTTATTTTCATTCTGTTTTTATTGAATATTGAGTTTCTGTTGGCAAAATTATTTTCTACTTCGACCACCAGAGGTCAGATTTACGTTAAATAGTCAATTTGTAGTTGTTATTCGCATCTAAAAGTATGCAATTTTTTTTACAATCACAACTGCAAAAGGTTGTTTTATGTAATATGAAAAATTCGTTGAGTTGCGCAAAAGTGGAGTTGAATGACAGCCAACTCGAATAAATTGAGTTGTGTTATTGAATAGGGGCATTAACTAACTTGCCAATCCATAGATATTATATACATAAATGTTAAAATAGATTTTCGACTGTTAGAAATAGAAAAGTCTGAAAACATTTCAGCGTTTTCCTAAAAGGATACAAACGATGCACGACGTTGTCATTGGGTGACTATTTTAGACTGCTGCTGCTATTTTTCTTCAATTTGTCAAATATACTAATTTTTACCAATCCAGAAAACTTAATGAATCTCTGTGAAATCGAGATAGTCTTGAAACTTGTTGGTACTCCAAAATAAAGTAAGAGAACCGTTCAAAAAGGTTTCTAAGATCCTGTATATAGGAACGCGTTAGCACACATTTTTTCGTAACCTTTCAAAGTTTTCAGCGGTAACACTGGCAGAGCTTTCACAGTAGATGACGGATATAAGAACATCTCATAGAAGAAAAATGACGTATACGACACACACATCGAAAACACTATGCACTTTCCCATATGAGTGAAACATGGTTAACAGAAAGTAATTCTTTGGATTTTTGGGCTTACTTACAGTTCTTCAGTATTAAGTATGACTTCCCCTTTCCTTTATAACACCAAAAATACGGTCCGGCATAGTAATGGTGTTGTCTATCAGCCCCCAAATGCGCTTAACCTCTCCTCAAAGAGTGGCAACATTGTGGAATTGGCGCCCATTCTTATAAATATTGCGATTTTCTATGCAATTTTCTATGCGATTTAGGTGAGGACTGCATACTGGCCAACGTATCAGTGGAATGTTATGTTCACGGAACCACTGTTGTGAGCTTCGGGACACGTGAATTGCCGCGTTGTCTTGTTGAAAAATAAAGTCGCGCTCACTTACAACATCTTCTAAATATGGCAACAAAGATGACTCCAACATTTTTCTGAGTTCATTTTAGGAGGAACGAAGCAGAGTTTCTGCTCATTCGTGGCGTATTATTTTGACGTAAATCATGGATTAAATTTTTTTTTTTCATCTGAAAATACGACAGATTTCCATTTATCATCCCGATTCATATGATCTCTCCCGAATGCTAATCGAGCAGTTCTGTGGTGAATCTTTAAAAGTGGTTTTTAGGTTGTTTTTTATAGGTACGCAATGGACCTTAAGTGTCTAAATGAATCCAGCCAGAGTGATTGGCCCACATCTGCGTTGTGAGAACTGTACCGTTAGAAGTTGTTGTAGATTTATTTGAACCCATTACTGATGTAAGCCCTGACACTAGTGAATTCATTAGATTTAACATCCCGTAATGACGAAGAACGGGTAACATTTCATTGCAAACTGTGTGCGTATAAACAGATTTCGCTGACTGTATATATTTCTGTCAACTACTGGTAGAAATGGGAAAGCATTCGAGTATCTGATCTTGAAATATCCACCTCTAGCTACTGATGGGTAAATAGCGGCTTATAGTCACTCCTTCGATGATTGAATGTAAACCTTGTGCGAGGACACACTTATGTGAATTTTCTGTCTTCTTTTTAAAATATTCAACCCTAACAAGGCAATGGGTATGTCATTCGATGAATACGATCTACTCACCTATTACTTCATCGTTTGTCTCGGCTGCTTGGTCCATTATCATCACAGAAATGTCTGTTAAATTTTTATTATACATTTGACACTTGCTATATGTCTGCAGTCCTTTGTTATCCCTTTCCCTGTAAATTCGATTTATTACAGTTTTATTCAATGAGAATTCTCTATCCCTACCTTGGCAGTGTGATATCTCTCCACGCATCTAGCGTTAAATTCGTCCGCTCTCGTCCGGGCACATTACACCAATGATCGGGTACATTTAAGGCCAGAATAATATTCATATAGATCATTGCACCGAAACAGGATAAGCCCAAAATGAAAATTCCATTGTATATCCTTTGAAAGTTCCCTCTGAAGCCGGCCTTCTCCATAATCTCATCGAAGGGATCAACGACATCGGCATCTTTCTCACCGGTACTTTCACCGGTCATTTTGTCTAACTATGCACTAAAAAGTCCTTTGGTCGATGGGGAGTGGGATGCGCCTCTGCTAAAAAGAAAATAAAAAATTAAAAATAAGTAAAATGTATCTTCTGCAAAAATAAAACAGAATTAAGTTCAAATATTTCGTTTTGCTACCAGTGTCTGTTATCACGAATGGGGCTCCAAAATAAAAACACCCCATTGGGGGTTAAAAACAGTCGTAAAAATCGAAAGCCGCCCAATAAATAAAAAAAAAACAAAGGAAAAACAGTTAACTGTCTCGCTATTGTCAACTGCAATTTTTAATCATTAGTATAAGCAAACAATAATACTGTTATCAGAATGCGAGGCTAGCAATAACAACTCAAACATGTATGAGTATTATGTATGTATGTATGTACATTGACAACCCTATCTAATGTATAAAGATCAGATAAGTGGCGTTTATCTGATAACCTACACTATTAAATCTGTCAAGTGAAAGCGTGCAAATCTAGATATCAATTAATTACAGATTTAGATAAACTGAATTAGCTGACAAGTGGTTGATTCTTAATTGAATGTCACACAGATTTGTAAATATTTGTCAATGAGACAGTTTAGAAGTCTCGAATAAGTAACAACAGACAACCACTTGTGGCCACTTGTACGCGACGACACTCAGAATAAGGCTACCTAGTGCATGGCACATATGTACAATGCCAATGGAGTTTTGAAGGTCATACTGATATCAATCAATTGTTACACTTTGTACAGTTAAGGAACAAGTTAAGGGTGGATGATTTAAACTCAGAACCTTACAACGTTTGACAGGTTTTTAGCAAATTCAAATTTTACGTTGGACCCAATTTTTACTGTTTTTTTTTTTTTTTGTGTTTTAATTCTATTAAGTGGGCACCGTAGCGCAAGTGGTTAGTGCGTCGGACTACTGTGCCAGCGGTCTTGGGTTCGAATCCCACCGCAAACACCTAAAAGTTTTTCACAGTGCCCACCTCTTCCGAATGCCTGACAAGCATTCAAGAGTATCCTTTGTCATGTAAAGCTTCCCAACTCGCCGTTCGGAGACGGCAGAAAACTGTAGGTCGCTTCCATTCGTGCAAAAATATAACACGCACACACAAATGGTTGCGAGAAGCAGGCCAAGGTTCACCTCGAGCTGTAGCGCCAACTAAGTAAGTAAGTAAAGTGAGTTAATGAAAAAAAAGTTACTTTGTAAGGTTATTCGAGATTTCTTGGAAAATGGGTAGAACGTAAGGTGAGATATCAAATTAACTGCGGGAACAGATAATCAGATATAACGGAGAAGGAACATTTTATAGTGTGTTAGGTATCAAGTTTGGTAGGTCGGCCAAACAACCATTAATCGGTTGAAACGTGAAAAACACATCGAAAATAAATAAAAAAATACATCTAGAAATGCATTAAGTGCACATGACATTAGAATAATTATACGATAAATTCAAAAAAAAACCTACATATAGTGCATCAAAACTGGCAGAAAACTTTGTCGAATTTTTAATAAAGGTTTTCCAACAGAAATGCCAAGAAATTGCATCCGAAAACATGGGTACAATTGAAGAGTTATGCGCAAGAAACCTGTCAATAGCTTAATGAACAGAAGCAAGAAATCAGATACCTACATTGTGGTTACTTTTAAGTACATTTATTACAGGGTGTCCCAGATGCCAACATCAATCTGCGGAGTGTTGAGTTCTTGGGCCCGGGTACATTTATACCAGAAAGCACCGATCACTTATAGGTGCATACATAGTTAAAAACTAAAAAGAATCTCAAATGAAAAGAAGAAATGGTTTTGGGTGACAGATGTCAAAGAAGACGCGTGTGTTGCTGTGTTATCCAATAACAAGAGAAATTAATGGATTTTTCTCCATTCGATTTAAGGAATATCGATTCGAATAGACTCTCCAGCTTCAGAAAAAGCTTCAAAACGTAAATTTGATGTACAAAATGTTTTCGTGTGTACTTATAACACGACACAACAGCAACACTTTGGTAGCTGATAGTTGATAAAATTGATCTGATAAAACTGACACTATCATTAATTTAGTATTATTTTGCTAATCATCCTTACAAATTGTGGAAAGCTAGCTAGTTCCAAAATCAATCAAAATCAAAAAAAAAATTCAAAACATCAAATATCGTTCTGTGATTAGGCACCGGCTAGTGTGTTGTGATTCATCAGCTACAGTCACATTTCCAAAAAAAATTCACTTTTTGTTGAAGTTTATGGGATGGCGGCATCATCGGGCCGTACCTACTTCTTCAAAAATAAGGAAAATCGAAAAGTCACCATCAATAATTCCCTGTACAGAGCCATGATAAACGATTCTTTTATTTCGAAAGTGCGTGATGGTGCCACATGCCAAACTGCCAGCGAAACCATCGAGTTATTGAAGAAAGTGTTCGATGATAAAAATATCTCCCAGATATGGGCCTGTGGCCTGACCTCCAAGATCGTGTGATTTGATGCCGCTGGACTATTATCGATGGAGGTACCTATATGAAGTAGTAATGCGGATAAGTCAACAACGATTCGACCCCTGGAAGCCAACATCGAATGTACCATTGGTGAGATATGGTCTTAAATATTTCTTGAGTTACTGCGCTTCAAATTTATTCTTATTCTTGACGCTTCGGGCTGGTAGGCCTGATAGTGTATACCATTATACGACGCTCTTAGTACACCGAAAGCGGAAATCGGACTAGACTAGTAGACATGCGATAACAAAAACATAAATTACACTCTTATCGGCAAAACCGATCGGTTTTCAAGTGTACAGGTAATAAAAGTACATATAAATTGTAATAAATGAATAGTAACAGTTTTTTATTTTATTGTATTCATTACGCAAGTGTTGCCATTGAGTAAATTGAATTGACGCTGTTTTTGACAGGAATAGATTTTGATTTGGATTTTTGCATTTTCTTGTTTCTCTGCGCAAACGGTTAAAATGCAGTTATTCGCTTTTTGTGCTTTATAATAAAGGTTTATTTGCGCGAGATGAATGTTGAGTGCGGAAACGAATAGTGAGTATTTATTTTGGTTCTTAGCTTATATCTCGTAAACACTAATAGTTTCCGATGTACAAAATTGAGATATCAGTGTTGGGACAAAATATGTACTTCTGTTCACAAAGAAAATCGTCCATATGGGTCGATGGTTGATATGAGCGGTTTTGTATTTCCGGCAACGAAAAACCACTGCTAGAACCGATGTTGCCATTGCTTAGGGTTGCGCCACTAAGTACCAGTATTATACAATAATATTCACTAAATTATTCATATGGACCTCAGCTGTGGGGAACAGCGCGTAAATCAAATATTAATACCATCCAAAGACAGCAATCAAAAATATTTAGAACGGTAATAGATGCTCCATGATATATTTCCAATGACGACATCCATAAAGACCTCAAAATATCATAGTAATGGAAGAAATACAAAAGACAAGCACAAAACACCAAGTCCGGTTATTATCTCGCTACAACAAATAACCCGAAAAAGAAGACTGAAGCGCCTTAGACCATCAGACCTAACTCAAAGACATTAATAAAAATTATAAGTACATATTGTAATCTTCACTTTTTGCATACTCCTAAACCCATTTACTACCACTGTACCCGCTTGGGTACGAAAAATGCATGAATTCTATCGAACTTAATGTCATTTATTTTAATGAGATTTGCATTTTTATTATTTCCTGACAGTGGGCACCGTAGCGCAAGTGGTTAGTGCGTCGGACTACTGAGCCAGCGGTCTTGGGTTCGAATCCCGCCGCGAACACCTAAAAGTTTTTCACAGTGCCCACCTCTTTCGAATGTCTGACAAGCATCAAAGAGTATCAATTGTCATGAGAAGCTTCTCAACTCGCCGTTCGGAGTCGGCAAAAAACTGTAGGTCCCTTCCATTCGTGAAAAAAATAACACGCACACACAAATGGTTGCGAGAAGCTAGGCTTGGTTCTGTATAGGACTGCTGACGCCCTATATTTTATTGTTTCCTGACATAGTGGGAACACATTTGAGCAATTTTCTATAGAATAAAACCACAAGGACATTGTTATTATCACCCCGTGTGAATTATGACTGTCACCTGCCCTGATTTCTTGAGGTTGGTTTTTTTCGGAAACAAAAATAGTGTTTATATTATATTTTCTTTTTCCTATTTTCTAAAAACAGTTAGAGAATTCTTCGCAAAAACAGATAAAAGTAAAAAAATAAAAACAGAACTTATAGTTACCCGAGGTAAGTTACATGGAAGTTAGATGTACCCGCTTGGGTACAATGGGAACATATGAATACATTTTTTTTTGTTAGAATGGATTTCAAATCTTTTTCTGTGGCCTTGTTTCACGGACGGAGTTTCAATAAAGTTCCAAACGCCATAAATGCTATAGAATGACATGAGCGTAATGCCGCGTATAATATTGCTTTTATACCACCTGATGATAATTATAACACAGACGAAGACGTGATAGATATTGAGCATTTGAACATTGACCATTGAACATTGATTGAGCACTGTAGCGCAAGTGGCTAGTGCATCGGACTACTGAGCCAGCGGTCTTGGGTTCGAATCCCGCCGCAAACACCTAAAAGTTTTTCACAGTGCCCACCTCTTTCGAATGTCTGACAAGCATCAAAGAGTATCATTTGTCACGATTTAGCTTCTCAACTCGCCGTTCGGAGTCGGCAAGAAACTGTAGGTCCCTTCCATTCGTGCAAAAATATATCACGCACACACAAATGGTTGCGAGAAGCAGGCCCAGGTTCACCTCGAGCTGTAGCGCCAACTAAGTGAGTAAGTAAGAACATTGACCAGATCCCTATAGATGTCCCAGGTAATATTGAACTTTTTATAAAGGATGAAGAATACGACAGTGAGGACAAGGTTTCTTTATCCATGATCAGAGCTTTAATTCTTGAACAGGCGCAATCTCAACTACGCTGGTTTCAAAGAGCTGGTGATATGGCCATGAATGCTTCAAACAGCTTCACAGCAAGCAAATGGAACATGGGATCTAGTTTGGAAAATAAATCACCTGCGAAATGTTTGAAACTCTTCTTTGTACAATTTTGATACATACTGTGGTGCTTAAAGTGTAGAGGAAGATTATACATGCCACTAGGATCTCGAGTTGTGCTTGACCTTTTAGAGATCGTTAGAGTTTCACTTCTCATGAGCTATTGCGTTTGTTGGGAATAAAGGGATTTAGAACTACTGGAAAAGCAAGAGAGAATCGTACGAAAAAGGTAAAGAAGGACTTCATAAAAGAGAAACGGGGACACTGAGCATTCCTACGACATCAACAACCGAATTCATTTTGTGAAGTGGAACGATAACAGTGTGGTTACTATGGGGACAAACTTTGATACTGTACAACCATTTCATTTTGTCAAACGCTGGTCATCCGCAATGACTAAAAAGCTTTTAACACCGCAGCCAAATCTCATTGCTGATTAGAATAAAGGTATAGCGGGCGTTGACCTACATGACCAGTCAACGCATACAAAATAAAAATCAGAGGGAAAAAGTGGTGGTGATCGCTTTTTACAGCAATGCTAAGCTCTGCAATAGTGAATGCTTGGAAGCTGTATAATATCGCGGCCGGTTCCGAAGATGATTTACTTTCATTTCAAAGAAATGATACCCGGCACTTTCTAAGAAAGCACACACTTCAAACCTGTTAATTCGAAGCGTTCCATTTCAGCAAGTGTTCCTTATGCTGCAGGACCCCATTCTCCGCAAAGAATCGAGAATCCTTTTAGATGTACATAGGTAATGTCACATGCGTGTTAGATCGATTTGTGAGCTTTGTGGCATAGCTCTCCGTGTGGAGAAAAATTGTCTGAAAAAATTTCATGCTAAAAATTAGTACCTATATCTTACCATTGTACCCTTTTGGGCACAACTAAATAAACATAAAAGGAACTTAATTAAAATATTAACTTATATTTTTTTGTATTACTATACGAACATTTAATAAAAATATTGAAAAAAAATCGAGTTTTGAGTTTTAAACGACCTTGGTTTTAAATGGGTTAAAAAAAAACCCACCTTATTGAAAAACTAAAGTATGTAAAGGCAGTGGCCTTATAAGCTATCATATCCTGTTAACAAGTACTAGGTGTCCAATATAGACCGATGTAAATGAATAAAGGAAAAAAAAATTATTAAATTATTCAGAAATGTTGTAAAGCTTCATAAGATTTTGTAATGAATTTAATGTGTGCTATTTATTTTGCCCCTTAACAATGTACATATGTATGTAGGGGAGAGTGGGGAGCATTCGGATAATTTTCACTATTTTCATGATATCTTTTACTAAACGAAAAAAATTTCGAGTATATTTGTTCTTGGATCCGATAAAACAATATATTATCTATCATCCAACATTGAAATCCATTTATAAGCTATTTCAAATAACACTCTCTTGTGTCTAGATGTGCCCCACCCCGGCGGTAGATTCGTAGGCGAGATAGGGTAGATATGGACAGAAAAGGAAACACCCAAATATCGCTTTATTTATATAAAAATAAGACGTTTTATGAATTAAATTTAATTCATGTATTAAATTAAAATGTTTTGTAAAAAGTACGAACTTCATTCAATTAACTTTTTTACAAAAATATAGAGTAAACTAATGACATTTCAATTTAACATTCAGTGAACGATGAGGTTTTGAAAATTATAGCTGAAAGTTAAAAGAAAAGCAATGCGAGATGTTCCTGGACTGCAATTTTGATTGAGAATTGCAACGATATCACGGTGATCAATCATCTTTATCGTTCTTTATGAGGTATTCTTTTGTGGTAGACTTTCCAGTGTGTGTTTGATTCGTGAATGTAAAGTTCTTTTCTTGATATTATAAAAGCTGGTAGCAGATCTTAAACTCTTTTTTTTTAAGATAAAGCCTTTTTACATCGGTTGCATTTATCTTATCCCGAATAGTAACTTTTTTATAATTACAAACCATCCTGAAATATAAAAAAAAATCATATAACTTAAATAATTTCAACTGTGGGACACGTACGAATCTGCCCCAGATGCACTGTCCGTAAGTACCCCACCCCCCACTTTTTAAGAAAACTAACCTTTTTTGTTTAGTTACAAACTCAATTTGGTTAAAAACGATTAATAAATATCTACTTAACAAAATAAAAAAATATATATAGATCAAGGACCATCACAATAAGAACTTATTTTTACTTACTTCAGACAAAAGAAAAAACACTTTTCACCGCCAAAACACAAAAACATCTGCATAGAGCATTGTAAAGAAGCAAACCGAATGAAACAAACGCGAGCATGTTAATTTTAAAGTGCTACCAAATTGCCCAGAAGGTGCTGAGTACTAAATATGTTTCCTTTATGAATAACAGGGGGTGTCCAAATGTCCCCCACGTCCGAAAGTGCCCCACTCTACCCTATGTATATTAATATTATATTATTTTTTACTTAAGGAAATCTGTGTTATTTGTTTAATACTAGTTAATATTGCAACGAGTATTGTACCTATCTTATTTCATTAATTTTACTTATATTCATTAATAAATAATGAAATACGCAAATTTTGCATATGAAAAAATTAAACCCAAATGAGTTATTTATTTTGTCGCCACTGTATATATAAAACAGTTCACTGACTGACTGACAGATAACGCACAGACCAAACCGCTAAACCTAAAGGGCTAAAATTTGGACAATACATTCTTATAATGACATAGACATCCACTAAGAGACGATTTTTTGAAATTCCATCCCCAAGGGGGTGATTTTTGAAAAATATGTTTCCTTAATTTGAATTTTCATCGGTAAACAATTATTATTGATCATGAGTCTGTTGAGAGAGTGTTGTTTATGATTAAATTATGTCTTACTAGTTTTCCACCCTATACTCTACTCATGTGTGGAATATGTCACCCATGTAAGGAACCTTGGTATATTTTGTAATAGTGAACTAACATTTTTTTTTTTTTTTTTTTTATTTCCCAGTTAAAGATTTACATCTGTCCTTCATAGGACATCCAGTAATTGATTGTACATTTACATTACACAACAATACAAAAATAAGATCATTATCTTGAAACTTTTGTTTGATTTTATAAGAAGGTTGTACATATGTATATACATATATATATATATATATTTTTTTTTTATATGATTTTTGTGGTTCTTCGATTGTCGCTGTTGAAGGTCTACGGGTCTGCGTCTCTTAAGTCGTCTTCTTATGATGGTTTCTTGGTAGGGTAAAGCTTGTAGGTCGCTGTTGGTGTGCGTGGACAACTTTCTTATGTGTTGTGTGCTCATATTCTTTATTTCTTCGTTGATTGAAGATATGCCAAGGTCACGATGTAAACTGTCATTTGATATGTACCAGGGAGCATCTGTGATTGTCCGAAGGATTTTGTTTTGGAGTCTTTGAATAATGGCTACATTTGATGTACTGGCGGTGCCCCATATTTGTATTCCGTATGTCCAGATTGGTTTGATTATGGTCTTGTATATTAACAGCTTGTTGTCAATTGATAGTTTTGAATTTCTTTTCAGGAGCCAGTACAGTTGTCCAAATTTGATTTTGATTTGGTTTCGTTTTTGTATTATGTGATGTTTCCATGTCAATTTGTTGTCTATATGAACTCCGAGGTATTTCGCATGATTGTGGATCGGAATTTGCTTATTGTTTAAGTAAATGGCTTGAGGGCTAAAGGTTCTTTTGGTGGTATAGATGACTTGTATTGTTTTATCTTCGTTGACTTGAATTCCCCATCTGCTGAACCAGTCCGCTGTTATATCCATTATGTCCTGTAGTACGTTGGTAGCCATTTGAAGGCAATTATGGGAGGGAGGTATCACAGTGTCATCTGCAAATGTCGCTACCATAGTGTTTAGATTTCTTGGTTTGGGTATGTCAGCTGTATATAAGAGGTATAATATTGGTCCCAAAACACTTCCTTGGGGAACACCTGCGTCTACTTTGCATAGGTCTGAATATCCGTCATTGTACTGTACATAAAATAATCTCTCGTTTAAATAACTCTTAATAAGGGGATAGTAGTCTGGTAGCAATCGTTTTAATTTTTGAAGGAGTCCTTTATGCCAAACACTATCGAATGCTTTAGCAACGTCTAGGTAAACAGCTACACAATATCTTCGCTCGTCCAGGTCGTTAAGGATCTTATTTGTCACTCTATGAACTTGTTGGATTGTTGAATGTTGTTTACGAAATCCAAATTGGTGGTCGGGGATAAGGCTTTTTTGCTGTATGGCTATTTCCATACGGTCAAGGAGCAGTTTTTCAAATATCTTTGAGATAATTGGAAGTGAACTTATTGGTCTGTACGATGTTGATCTTGTAGAGTCCTTGCCTGGTTTTAGTATGGCGGTTATTTTTGATACTTTCCAAACTTTTGGAAAATGGTTAAGTCTAAGAGTAGAATTAAAAATAAGCCTCAGGTATTTAATTGCCGTATCGGGTAGTTCTTTTAACATTCTTCCTGTTATCATGTCATAACCAGGTGTCTTCTTAATATTCAGTCTATTTTGGAGGAAGTGTTTTATTTCATTTACGTCGAATGCTTTTATTGTCCTGTTATTTGTGTTGTTAAATTGAGGCATCGGGGTGTTAGTTTGGTTGATGGGATTGGTAAACGTTGTTTTGAAGTAATCTGCAAGTGTCTGAGCTTTGTCTGTATTTGTCCTGGACCAGGTGTTGTTCAGATTTAATAAAGGTGGTTGATAGATGCAGCCTTTTTTGAGTTTTTTATTTAGTTTCCACAGCGAGTAGTTGGTTGATTTCGTCGCTGTTAGATTAGATAAAAATGTATTGGTGTTGTCATTATTGTGTGTCTGTAAGAGCTTTTTTAGCTCTTTTGTCGATTTGTTTAATTTGGCCTTGAACTAACATGGAACAACCATATTTGTACCAAAGTTTCCAAAATATAAGCATCGCTCAGTGGCCTACCTGTCGAAGTTAAATTAAAACTTGAAAAATAACTTATTGTGCCCATTATTTCCTATGGCTGCGAACTCTTTGCTGCGCACTTAATTCGGCTGCTCGGTATGTTTTCAATCTCTGTAGGTATGATCGCAAACTCTTCGGTTGATCTTTCTTAAGATCTTGGTCATGTATCTTGCTTTGGAAGATTATTCACAGGAAGCAACCAGAGTATCTCTACAACATATTTACGTTCTCCTGATCTAGCTGTTGTATTATATTAAGGCCATCAATGCATACATGCATGCCATGCTTGACATCTTACAAACAGTTTCTCATTCATGCTGTTTATCTCTTTAATCGAATACAGACAATTTTTATCAGCTTGTTTCTCTCATTTTGCAACTTAACTGAAATTACTGCCACTTCACTTTTTTGTCTACAAACGTGGTGCATACATATTAATTTACTTTTGCATCCTTAAATAAATTTAACATTCTTATTTAATTCTTAATAAATTTATTCAGCTTCTTTGTTGCTATGTAAGTTTTTTGGAACCTTTGTTTTGTTCATAATATCAAATGTTTACTACTTAGTACCTGTACAGCGATTATTTATCAACAATAAATAAAATAAATAAATATTGCTCTTCCGCACTCATCTCCAATACAATATGTTTTGTCTTTACAGTGGCAGGGGGCGAAGAAAGGCGAATACGGGTCAGCTTCTCTACATCAATTAGAAGTACTGCATAATACACCAAAAAATATTTCATGAAATTTTAATTTCAATGAACTTTTGTATTTTTTTTTTAAATTCCTTATCATTAAGTAAGGTCACTGTCACGAATTGCTAGCTATTAAATCAAGACCATATGCTGTTCATTTTATTTGCCTCAGTTTACACTTATGAAACGCAAATTAAACAATAAACATAAACCTTTTGAGTATACATACATACACAGGTATTATGTACGTAGCGAATAGCGGATAGGAATAGTTCGCAACATATTTTATTTTACTTGTGTAAGTACGAGTATATTTAAAGTTAGTAGCTTCCACTTCGTAGATAATAATCTGTTTTGATATGCTACTGTTTTTTTTTTTTTAATTAATTAATATACCTACTCTGTTTGCATGTGACTTATAAGAAGGAAAAAAAAACATTCGTAGTATATTCGAGTATAAACAATATTTGTGTGTGGATATTTTTATGGTTTTGTTTGTTTGTTCGTTTATTTATAATAACAAAGTTAAAGAAGGCGCCGGAGTAATAAATGCGTTCGACTGCTGAATTAAATAACAAGCTTTAAGGTATACATATGTAGGTATGTATGTATCTATGTTAAAATGGGATTCTAAAATAACGGGTGATTCAGTAGGAGTAGTGCGCTGGAGAGCAACCCAAAGAGATTCTTGAGCTGCCATTTCATCCAGACAAAACAAAGGTTTGGAGTGATTCATCCGCAGAATCATCGGTCCATATTTCTTCAAAAATGAGGCTGATGCCGTTCGTTATTGCGCCATGATAGCGGACTATCTGCTGCCTGACATTGCAACCCATGATCCCGACGACATTTGGTTCCAACAAGGCGGCACTTGCCACACAGCCCGTGAACCCATGGCTTTACTGCGAGAACAATGCAGTGAACAGTTAATTTCACGCTTTTCAACCGGTGAATTGGCCGCCTAGAACCCTACTTCATGCGATATCACACCTTTAGACTCTTTCCTTTGGAGCTACTTAAAGTCCAGAGTCTACATGAATAAGCCGGCTATGATTGAGGAATCGGAAGCCAACATTACTCATAACCTAACCAAACTCTTACTGGGTGCCGGGCACAGAGACATTCCAGGGAATTGAAAGCTGACGAACTCACTAAAATAGGAGCAACAATACCTTATCTACCGGAAAAGAGGGATAAAGGTATGCGCTTACGTTCCCATCTATCCTGTATTTCGCAGGATTATCCTGTTTTTTCATACAAAATCCTGCCTCCTGTATTTTCCTCTGAAAATCCTGTAAAACGTTGCATCTAAAAATTAATTTATAACACGACTCAAAACAGAAACTCTCAAAGCCATTCCTACGGTCAAAACCATTATTAAAATGCAATGCCTAGAATTTCACAAATTCATTAAATCGACTCCAGAGATGCTTCGCCCAATTGCATCGAATGATAAATATAATGTACGAATAAATGAAAGCACCGAACAGATCGATAACGACTAAGATGACGACAGTTAGAATTTGGACTCGAAATTTGACAGTTGACATTCATTTGTACGCAATGTTAACTTTTTATTTTATTTTTTTTTTCTTTTTCAAAAAATAAAAAATATGCGCAAAATATTGAAAATCTGTTTAAAAAAACGGTAAAATCCCAACATTTTGCTCTTTTTCCCTGTTTTTCTGTTAAATCGAAAAATCCTGTAAAACTACTGTTTTGAACAGAATAAATCCTGTAAAATGGTGAAGTTTGGTCATTTTATCCTGTATTTTGAATAAAAGGAGATGGAAGCATTAGGCCCCTTGCTACTTAAATGCTATCACTCAACACTTAACTTAATAAAATGAAAAAAAACCTATATTAGATGGAAGGTGGTTCCGTATGCCTTGCCATAAGACATACATACATACAGTTGCAAAACTGATTCAATGTTTAAAAATTAATGCATTTTCTTCGAATTTTTTTTTAGTGCTTTTTTGAGAAAAATCTCCTCCGTTATTAAGAAGCTCACAGTCTGTTTATGTTGGGGCAAAATGCCATTTTTAAAATTAATGTTTTTGTATTCGAGTACCATTGTTTTTACATTGACTCAGTTTTGCACCAGATACTTGGCTGATGGTAGGCATACAATAATAGTTGAATAAGTCCAAGTTCAAAAGTGTCTCTGTCGAACGTTAGTTTTAAATTTTTATTCTGTGTACCATTTAAATTCAGTTAAAGGTTACAAAATCGTACAGATTCTGTTCTGGTTAATACAAATCACAATATACTTTATACAGAACAAAGAGATGAAAACACTCCCAGAGACACTGAAAAAACAGGTCGTAAAGTTGCTGGAAGACGGGAATTCATCACGCTATGTGTCTAGAAAACGGGTGTTAGTCAAGCAACTGTCGTTTGCCTAAGAAAATAGGCCCAGCTGGGCAATGAGAGCTCTCCCGGAGGTAGATCCAAGAAACTTTCCGACCAGGACGAGCGCTCTTTGGCCAAACACATTTTATCTGGAAGTGTTTCGACGGCTTCTGAGGCAGTAAAACTAATACAGAGAAGTACCGGGAAACAAATAAGCAGTTGGACGGCTAGTCGCACTTTGCACAAGTTAAGTAACAAGGCCGTTGAAAAAAAAGAAGAAACCATCACTCACCAGAAAAAATGTTAAAACCAGATTGAGCTGTGCTAAGAAGTACGAAGACTGGTCGGAAGAGGATTGGAAGAAAGTGATATGGTCGGGCGAGACCAAAATAAACTGCTACTGCACCGATGGAAGATCTTGGGTGTGGAGAAGGGACGATGAGTGTTTGAAGCCAAACCACGGTGGTGGTTCCATCATGCTTTGGGGATGTTTCAGTACCTTTGGAGAGGGGGAATTGAGGCCAATCGAAGGTACAATGGACTAAATTATGTACAGAGCTATTTTAAAGAACGAATTAAGAAACTCAATAAAGTTCACGCCCGTTCCTGCATCTCAAACTACATTCAAGCATGTTAGGGACCCAAAACACATGACAAAAAAGTACACGAATGGCTTTAAACACAGCCTCTTCGCGGTTCTTACTTAACTTAATATATCTATTAAACTTAATTCTTTAATTCGTGTAATTAGTATTATTTAATGAAGTTAAAATAAATAAAATATATTCACGTTTTTGAATAAATTTGGTTTATTTCGGAGGTAACATTAAAAAAGTGACTTAGTAGGCAACTTTGAATCACTTTTGCACCTAACTGTATCTGTCGTAGACTGAATCTAAACCGTTCTAACGACCTTCTTTCCCTGAAAAGTCTTCATATAAGTACTATTATTACATTACAGGAGACTGGCTTATAGTCAAGCGAAGAGGAAGAGAGCCCAACACATTCCCTCTGTTAATGCCCAGATCTTTGCCCTAGTAGAAAACTACACCCATACAGGTGAATACTTCTTTAGCGAACTCAATGGCCTAGCACAAAAAGACGTTAAAAGTCTAATTTTGCTTTATTCAAAGTACTAAATCTAAATGGTTCTCATGAGTGGCGGGGGAAAACATTCCCAAGATCCTTGATAACACATGGGTCTATATAGGCCTAAGTGTGCTGGTAATCGTTAATAACAGCCACTAACACCTAAATAGAAAATGTACTCCGTCATATCAATTACTCATGGTCATGGCCATGGCCATGGGTCATCTTCTATCCAGTTATCAGTCAAGTACGTCGACGCAACGAAGGCAACAGATTCTATGGGAACTCAACGACTACATTATCTTTACAAACTTTGAACTTCGCTTCTAGCGTGTAACCAACTCAAACAACTGACGTGCAATGACGTGGCATTCAATTTGATTTCCAAAAATTTAATTATTTACGTAAGAACGAGTAACATCTAGAAGAAGATAAATAGGTAACTTTCTACCGACAAATATTAGAAAATTAATAATAAAATAGAAATAAATCAGATCAGATACTGATCCTTCGCCTTCCTACGACTTTAAATAATATTTGCTTATCACACGGTTATGGTAAAAATATTTGTTTTTAAGCGAAAGTCCAGATACAATCAAATTAATTGTTTTTTCGTAGTTCAATCCACGACTGATCCAATCGATGTGTGATTATAGAGATAAGAAATTAGAATCTTACCTTTGTTTGTGGTGATCTGCTTGTGAGGTGGTAAATGTAATTTCACACGTCACACTATCAAATGTTCATATTTCCCCTTAAAAGTCTGTAATGTTTTATTAAACCCGTAAGACACGTTATCTGCAGAAGTCCTATAATAATTGCTTTGACCTCACAATCCGACATGATAACGCCGAATTCAACGTACTCAAAAAAAACTGATACAATTCGAGTGTCATTAAACTTGAAAATGTCGGCTTTCAATATATGTACATACATATGTACATATGTTCATTGGTATACGCTAATCTACCCGTGGCTAACAATAATCCGAGCAATGTACCTAGTGAGTTTTTTTTTATTGGAGTTCCCCAAATTAAGGTGACGCATTCTGATTGTGTCTCAAGTGGAAGATTGATATTTTTGAAATCAAATCGAATCAGATCTTAGATACTTAAAAAAGCTACAATTAAAAAAAAAAAACAAAATTACATTACAAGCGAAAAGTTGCGCACGACATAAACGTCAGACACGTAATTACGTAGTATTATCGTAACATTGGTGAGGGAAGATCTTTAAACATTTTTAAACGTTTTTTTTTCAATCTAGAGTTTTTGAACACTGGGTTTTCGTAAGTTATCTTCGAGTATGTCTAATCAATCACTCAAGTTGGTTGAAGTTCACCGAATCACATCTGACCAGAAAAACCGATTAGATTGACAGCTATTTGACCGTTAACTCATTTAAAAAATAAAACAACTACACATGTAAGACTTTTCGAAAAAATGCAATCCTGTTGAGATTTCTCATTTTTTTGCAGAAAAAAAAATGGAGCAAATTTACAAATATTTATTTAGTTAATTTATTTATTTATTTCGTCAATCAAGTTTCATACAACTTTTAAGAGACTACAGAATAAGAAAAAAAACAGAAAAAAATAGCAATCATAACAATTCCATAATAATATTCTTAAGAGCTAATCTATTAATATCAAAATCTATAGCATAATCGAATTGATTATAGGTAATACAAGCAGATGTAATTGGATTATTTCTTGTATAATTTGTAAAATGGTAAGGAACATGTAAGAAATCAAACTCTCTTGGTCGTAAGCTACGAGATGGTGCATAAATCTTAAACATTGAAAGTAACAGCGGACCATTTATTTGACAATTTAAGACATCAAAGGCAAAAAGTATCAAATATAATTTTGTTCTTGAGACCAACGCTTTCAATCCAATTAATCTACATCTGATCTCATACGTGTGGTCGCCTTGGCCGTAGTGGTTAGTGCGTTGGACTACCACGCAATGCTTCCCGGGTTCAATTCCTGGCCGGGTCTAACACCTAAAAGAGTTTTTTCACGGTACCACCTCTTTCGAATGCCTGACAAGCATCAAAGAGTATCATTTGTCACGATTAAGCTTCTCAACTCGCCGTTCGGAGTCGGCAAAAAACTGTATGTCCCTTCCATTCGTGCAAAAAATATAACACGCACACACAAATGGTTGCGAGAAGCAGGCCCCGGTTCACCTCGAGCTGTAGCGCCACCTAAGTAAGTAAGATCTCATACAAGCAAACTTCGTAAATCTTTTCTGAACTGTTTCAATTGGATAAATACTAGTTTGATGATAGGGATTCCATATAACGCAGCAATATTCAGGAATAGGCCGAACAAGCGATAAATATAAAATTTTTAATGTGTACGGATCCGCAAACACCTTAGAATTTCTTATCACAAATCCTAACATTGAGTTTGCCCGGGAAACCATATGGTCAATTTGTAAAGAGAAATTCATTTGAGAGTCAACTCCAAGATCCTTTTGGCTAGTAGTTATCCTTTGCAAGACATGATTTTCAATTTTGTATTGGAAGCAAATGGGACTGAATATCTTTGGGAAGGTTACCACGCTACATTTACTAGCATTAAAATGCAAACCGTTGCGATAACACCAATCAACTATAGAGTTCAGATCGGTTTGAACTTTAGTTGCCTCTGATAAAGAACTTATTGAACTGAAAATCTTGAGATCATCAGCATACCGAAGACACTTCGCAAAGGAGACCTGAGACGGTAAGTCGTTTATAAAAAGAAAAAAAGGAGCGGTCCAAGGTGACTGCCTTGGGGTACACCCGAAAAGTTTATAATTTTCTCAGACAAAAAATTTCCAATTTTGACAAACTGTTTGCGTCCAAGTAGATAAATTTTTAGCCAATCCAGAAACTAAGAATGAAATCCAAGCGGCTCAAGCTTTTTTATAAGGATATTATGCTGTACACGATCGAAGGCCTTTGAAAAATCGGTATAAATAGTATCGACTTGCGAGCGATTTTCTAAATTATTAAGAATTAATATTTCTGAAAATGGATAAATTAGTAGTAGTAGATCTACCACTTACAAACCCATGTTGGTACTCTGAAATATGATTTTGTACAATATTGTAGAGTTTTTTTTAACGATTGCCTCAAACACTTTAGGTATTAACTGGAGCTTAGCTATAGGTCTGTAGTTATGTACAGAACCTTTAGAACCAGATTTGTGCAAAGGAGTTATATACGAATGCTTCAAACGGTGGAATATTTTCTGGAGCAATGGAAATATTGTTATCTAGAGATGATAACATAGCCATTACTTCATGCTCATATAATTGAAGGCTACCGACATCCGTTATGGAGTTTACGCCAAAGCAGTTTTCACAATCAATCCTCAGATCAATAAAATTTGATTGAAAAAAAGATGCGAAACTGTTACATATTTGGTTTAAATCATTTGTAGAAACTCCATTGTAGGTCATGTTAGATGGAATACCAAGCGATCTACGTTTTTTATTCAAAAAAGCCCACATTAATGGGGGTCCCACAGGGATCCAAGCTAGGCCCTCTTCTATTAACCATGTTTATCACTGATTTTCCGACTTCCACAACTACATAACTCATCTAATCAGATGTATGCCGATGCGATGATGCCCAACTAAGTTGTAAATAAGAACTCATTGGAGATAAAGTACTTCAATTCAGTGAAGATCTCGATAGCATTCATCTATGGTCGAAAAAAAACTATTTGTGTCTTAATCCAAAAAAAAAAAAAAACGGCAGTGCATGGATCCAAAAATTGCTTTGACTCACACCGTGGCAATACTCACAAGTATAGAGGTATTGCTAAGCTTAGCGTCACCCCGAAATTAATTGAAGCTATAGTGACGGTAGATCTTTCTCGGAACTTCCAAAATTGGGAGGAAATCAAAATTCAAGTTATTCACCCCTGTGATCAATTCCGACCGGATTGAAAACGCAAGCCGATTTGAAAATCGGACGAAATGAAAAAGGGTGTGCTGAAATTCGCCCGAAATGAAACAAATTCGAAATAGGGGAAATCGATCGTTGTTGAACGGCTGCATAATTGCGTTGGCAGCGAAAACAAGGGTTGAACAGACAGCACCAAATAAAAGGATTTCAGTTGCAGTGGGATTGCTGCGTAGAACGATCGTCAGTGAGACGGCGGCATCCTTTCTATTCACCCACAGTAGCGAGTATTCATATCTTACAGTCAAATACATGTACGCACCAGAAAACTTCCATGCGTATCAATACATAAAGTAGTAAAACTTAAAAAAATAAATAAATAAACAAACAATAAAACTCAATCGTAGCAAAACATCCTCGAGGAAAAGAAAATATTTGAATGGAAAAAAAATCCTGCCTTACAAACTAAAGAAAAAAAAAATTAGATTTGTCCTACTCTAAAAAGTAAACAAAACATTTAAGATGTGCTAGGTGAAATTGTTCCCCTACGAATTTTAACTAGAATCTCTTATTCTGTTTCACCGACAAAAAAATTTCCGACTCGCTGTTTTGGTAAGCCCCTTGCCAAATCAGGATATTTTGCCATGAAGTCAATCATTGATTGATTGATTTTGGTTGAAATTTGTATGTTTTCCCCTAAATTAGGTAGAAATAATTAATATTTTATGTAAAGGGTGATTTTTTAAGAGGTTGAGAACTTTTTTTAAAAAAAAAACACAAAAAATTCGAAAAAATGAATGAAATATTTATTTAAATCGATAGTTTGAACCTTGCAATTTAATGTTTAAAGATAATTTCATGCAAATGTTGACCGCGGCTGCGTCTCAGGTAGCCCATCCGCTGAGTCCAATTTTGGCATACTCTTTCACACATATCGGCCGGTATCTCACGAATGAATGCATGGATGTTGGCTTCCAGTGCGTCAATCGAAGCGGGCTTGTCCCTATAGACATTAGCCTTGACATACCCCCACAAAAAATAATCTAATGGTGTCAAATCGCACGATCTAGGCGGCCAATTGACCGGCCCGAAACGTGAAATTAACTGTTCACCAAACTCGCCTCGCAATTGCGCCATTGTTTCGCGTGCTGTGTGGCATGTGGCACCGTCTTGTTGAAACCACATATCATGCAAGTCAAGAACTTCCATTTCGGGCAAAAAAAAGTTTGTTATCATCGCTCGGTAGCGTTCACCATTGACAGTGACAGTATTTCGCGGTCTTCTGTCACACTAGCTGATACGGCCGCAATATTTTCTTCACTACGCACAGTACGTAAACGTGTTGGTGGTTTAATGTCCAACAAAGTAAATTTGGTGCGAAATTTGGTCACAATCTTCCGAATAGACTGCTCAGAAGGTCGAGAATGCCGATCATAAAATGGAAGCAGCGTGCGATGAACATTTCGAACCGAGCACGAATTTTGATAGTAAAATTCAATAATTTGCAAGCGTTGTTCATTTGTAAAACGATCCATGGTTAAATTGCAAACCAAACTGAAGCTGTTTGACAGTGACACAAGGTACTAAACACACGTCAGCTGTCAAAACCAGTGTTGCCAAAACCAAACCAGCTAAAAAATCACCCTTTATAAATCTTCTAAAACATACATGTTGAGCCTTCCGGATTCAATTTCACCAACACAAAACCGAACGAATTGAAAACGTCAATTTCTTTGCGTTTTTCAATTCCGACCGATTCTCAGCACACCCCTAATTCATTCGAATTCGAAGAAATCCGAAAATCATCACACCAAAACTGCGAAAACGTAACGGATTGGATTTCGACCGAAAATCACCACAGGGGTGATTTTCTATATTTCAAAAAATCATAACTTTGACTCCGCTCATCAGAATTTAGTAAAATATACATACATACCTTGGGAATGTACTTCATCGCCTAGAATGATTTTTCGGTGAAATTCCTTATCAATTTTTGAATTTCCAACACCCAATTGGGAAAGTTTCGACGCCTACTGATGGTCGGTAAGCTTAACTTTTTGCGTCAACTGAACCGTATGGGCCTTATGACCCAAGTCTTTAGTTTCCCAATAGTTCAATTTTCGGAACCAATTTAGCAATTGCTGGGCGTCTCGAACTGTTTCAGGGAAATTTTGACCATTTATGAACTTAATTTTAAGAATTTCATTGCATCGCTAAAGCATGAATCGTTTCATTTTGATATTGTACTATCTTAAAATGACAGCATATACTTATGTAGCTAGCGGTCTATTCAAAATGAAACGTCTTATGGGTTACCCTGGCCTATACAAACACGAATAAAAAACACATTAAAGGACAATCGGTATGTTTAAATATAGCTAACTGATTTGTGGACAAATTTGCGATAAGTGGACATTTAACTGACTGAAGTGAAATTAACTGTCAAGAGCTGTCACACCTGTCAAAATAGAAATCAGTTAAAATCAGTGAAAACTTCATTCTGCTTTTGACTGCGTAGGTTTATTATTATCTATCTACGAGGTTATTTTTACTTTTTAAGATATTTTTTGGACGTCAAGTGTTATTGACAGTGAATAGCTTCTATGATTATTTTTGGTACATAAACATGAGTCTATATATCAATATCAACACTTGTACTATCATACATGCACACATAGGTAAATTATTTCTCCAAATTTAAGTATAAGTACTTCAAAATCTCGGGATACAAATTTACAAATTTGGTTTAGGAGTTTGGTTTAGTTTGGGAGTCATTTTAAAAAAAAGATAGGTACGATAGGATCTCATTTAGAGATTCGCGGCAGTGCCTTACCAATCGAGTGCTTTTATGGCTGCTTGGCTATCAGTGTAAATGAAAATGTCGCGATTGTACATCGATTTCATCGAAAGCCACTCAGCGACTTTACGAATAACCATCACCTCCGCTTGGGAGACACTACAGTGATCTGAAAGTCTTAAGGACAAGTTCAGGCGACCACGGCTATTCTCTGAACATCATTGTTTCATATTTTTAAATTAGTTTTTCCCGTAGTCGGGACCTTTTTAGTTTCAGAAAATATGTAGAATGTCATTAGAGAAGCAATGTCGTGTTTTACTTGTCAAACCCTTTCATTTGATACCGATATTAAGGAGGTTGTAAAGATAACGCTAATCCACCATTTTAGTGCGATCGCCACACTGAATTTCAAATGACGTCACAAAGCTTATCGTATTCTCATTGTCAAACCCTTTCATTTGATACCAATATTAAGGAGGTAGAAAAGATAACGCTAGTCCACCATTTTGGGGCGTCCGCCATATTAAATTTAGAATGTCTATCATAGCGTATTGTATTCTAGTTACCAAGCCCTTTCATTTAATACCACTATCAAGGCGATTGTAAAGAAAACGAAAAAAAAAAAAAAGTAATCCACCATCTTGCTTGATGCGCCCGCCATATTGAAATTTCTTTAACGTCACATAGTCAAAGGCACTCTCCGGATCAATACAAATCCAACGACACGTCATTTGTTGAAATCAGTTCCATAGTTTAGGCTGTACGATGTGACCTCCTAACATACAAACAAACAAACAAACAAAAAAAAAAAAGCCAACCTGTGAAAATCATAACCTTCCCTTTGCCCAGACAGGTAAAAATATAACAAATACGACTAAATGACCGCTGGAGTCCATGGGCGCAACATCAAAGTTTGCAATTCCATCGAGTAAGTATCTAAGTATATTAAGAGCAAAAATCTTACTAATTGATGCCTTATTGATGATGATCAAATTCAAGAAGCACCAATGGCGCCATTATCCAGGTCTGTTCAGGGACTCAAGCAGTACCTAAAGCCCTAAGTTGGTGTGATATAAATGCACACTGAAAATAGTTTCTTTGAAACGCTAAAAGGTGGGAAGGTACCTTATCACGGGTGTATATTGGAAAATTAAATCCTGAATGATTTCGCTCAGCCACCAAATTCTCAGGACCAGAACTTATCTGTGGTATGAACTGGGCAGCAACCAAAACAAGTTCATCGACGCCATCTAAAGTGATATTCTGTATGTATAATCAAACTCCCAACCTAGTAAACTCCCCAGTTTCAAAAAGTTAAATATCAGGTCAAAACCTTATAAACCAAGAACTGAAAAAACTGAAGCTGACTATCAAGATCGAGTCTTTAGAAGAAAGATAAAAAATCTCATTTTTTGTAAATATTTGGCTCCCAGGTAAGAAAGAAGAAAGTCTCAATTCTGAACACATTGAAAATATTTGAAAGTTGGAAAAACTGAAAACGCCACAGCCAGGTTGCCATTATATTTTTCAATCTTTCACTTTCATCTGGTGAGTTCCTGAATGATTGGAAGATTGCTTATATATCGCCAATTCATAAAAGCGGGCACAAACATTTAGTGGAAAACTACAGGCCTATAAGCAAACTTTCAGCTATCCCAAAGCTCTTCGAAAAAATCGTTAAAGAAAAGTTGTACTTTATTGTGAAGGAACATATATCGCCTAAACAACATGGCTTCGTGGCCGGTCGCTCTACGTTGACTAACTTAGCCCTTTTTTCCAATTTTTGTTTGAATTCAATGGAAAGCGGTGTGCAGGTCGATGTATTATTTACTGACTTCGTAAAAGCCTTCGACAGAATCAATCACTTTATATTGATACAAAAGTTATCGAAAATTGGGTTTCATTCAAACATCTTGAATTGGCTTTCTTCTTACCTTCTAAATAGGAAACTTATCGTCGAAGTGGATGGTTTTTTCTCGAATGTGGTAACCGCAACTTCAGGTGTTCCTCAAGGAAGCCATTTAGGACCGTTGCTATTCGTTCTGTATGTGAATGAAATCCCTCAGCTTTTCAAAACGTGTGAATGTCTATTATTTGCTGATGATTTTAAAATGTTTGTTAAAGTGTCCAACTCTTCGGATTGCTTAATATTCTAACAAGAGATTGACCTATTTTTGCGATGGTGTTCCGAAAACGATTTGGAGCTTAGTTTATCTAAATGTAAAGTTTGCTCGATTTCTCGATCACACAGTCCCTTGCTTCATTCCTATGTGGCTGGGAACGTTGCATTTGCTAGAGCATCTGAAGTTAAAGATCTTGGAGTTATTTTCGATAGCAAGTTAAGCTTCAATTTGCATGTTGATTATATCGTCTCTAAATCTTTTTCCCTACTTGCTTTTATAAAAAGAAACTCTGAAGATTTCCGTGATCCATTTGTTCTTAAAACTCTTTACTGTTCTCTAATTAGATCCAGATTAGAGTACTGTTGTGTTATTTGATCCTTTTTATGGTGTGCACTCTTCTCGAGTTGAACGGGTTCAGAGACGCTTCACTCGCATTGCTCTGAGGAGATTCAATAGGGATTCTAAACTGCCTTCGTATAATACTCGCTGTTTATTGTTAGGCCTGAATACTCTCGTTGTAAGGAGAAAGATACTGTCCTTGATGTTTCTAAAGGACATTGTCTCTAATAGGATTCATTGCAGTGAACTCCTTTTTAGTATACCATTCTATGCCCCAAGCAGAATGCTGAGAGAAAGACATTTATTTTTACCTCCGGCACATAGAACTAACTATGGATTGTCTGAACCGATACTCGGTGCATCTATTTATTTAACTCGGTCGATAATACCCTTGATTTAACCTCGAATCGGGATTGCTTTAAACGGAATGCTCTTATTGTATTATCGTCTAATTTTACGTAATCTATGCCCTATTGTTTATTTACTTAAGTTTTCAATATGCTATTGAATTATTATATATTATTATATTTACTATATGTATACAATTTTATATTTTTATTTTTGCGAAATCTGTTAAGGTTTTCTACCTTGTAGATGAAATAAATAGATAAATAAATAAATATTTATTTCGCCCCAAAAAAGCTTACTCGTATTGTTTTATGGATTAAATTGAATTTGTATAATTTAATTTCGTTTCTTATCTATGCAATATGTATGTATGTATGTAATACGTATATAAGTATATAGAAATGAGCTGTTCGTTTAATACTTTTAAACTCAAAAACAAACCACCCGATTGAGCTGAAACTTACACAATCACCACTGCGATCAATTCCGACCGGATTGAAAATGAATTGAATACAAGGGATGAATTCAAAAATGCGAAAATCAACAACAACAAACATGGCAATGATTTCCCATCATTTAATGCGCGAATGGGTAGAAAGAAAATTAAAGAGTAAGGGATAGCGATGGATTTGTGTCGAAGAGAGGAGCATAATATCTACACGAACAAACCCTCTCACAACAGACTGGCGATCAATGACAATGGTTTACCCTAAAATAATGAGCAAATAATAAAAGTGGAAATTGGAATAATGCGAATTATGGAATCAAGGAATGGTATTTTTTTGTATAAAAAGTAGCCTAATCTCTAATCCAGGAAGTAGATTATCTATTCCCGAAAGTTTCATTCAAATCTGTTAAACCGTTAAGGTGTTATTGAGCAACAAACATCCAAACATCCAAACATTCACATTTATATATTAGGAGGAGTAGGATAGGATAGGATAGGATAGGAAGGATGAAGTAAGAAATGTTCGTAAATGAAAAGTTTTGAGGTTTTCTGGCGCTGAACATTATCAACGAAACGAAGTGCATTATCAACGTGTTGCAAATGTAAGAATTGCATTATTGCTTCATTTGTATTCGACAGTGGTTCCACTCTCGAACAAAGGCGGTCATAACTACTTGTCGTGTTAGAGTAATTTGGGGAAGCTGATTCCGAATTTGCAATCCGTTTTGCTCTATCAAGTCACGCTTTCGAGATAACGGTACGGTGCGGTACGGTACGGTTCGCTATAGAGGGTGGTCCGGTTTGGAATACATATGTTTTGGGATCTGATTCATTGGTTTATGATATGAAAAAAATCGTATTGTAGTGGGGGTCTATCTTGAACACCCACTAAGCTGCAGGGTGCTTAAAAAATATCCTTCAGTGAAAAAAGTACCAACAGTTATTCAATTATAACTTCGAGCGTACTTAACTTAGAACAACCAAGCTAGGCTCGTTTCATATACAATTGATTAGTGCCTATCGCAGTTGAAAAAAAATTACCACGTGTGCTTTAATTTTTGAGATATTTGTCTTGAAACACAGATTTTTTTAAAAAAAATTTGCAGGTGTGACTTGAAAAATAGTGCCCGCCACCAGAGTCATTACTATTTTTAATGTCAGGGAAATTGATTCAAAATGCTATTCAAATAGACAAAGTTTAACTTCGTTCAAATATGTATATTTAGGTTACACATCCGATTCCAAGCACTTCTTGAACAAGATGACATCGTTCAGTGCACCAAAAGTCACTCCAAAAAAATTTCATGACATTTTATGATATAAACACTATTCTCAAAGGGTGAAGCGAACCCCACCCGGTTACCATTAGTTATTCATATAAAAAAAAAATAATACAGAGTCTAAGCACTAAAAGAAAACAAATTAAAAAAAATATTATGACTGACTTTATTTTTATTTCGGTCGATGTAAATCTCGAAGGTTGAGCTTGCACTCGAATATTAATTTTTCCTTCGACTTTGATTGTTCATCGAAACTAGGGATTTTAATGGATTTTTGCGTCAATTATTTGGAAAAAAAAGGTAAAAGCCCGAAATTAATCGATGATAATCGTTGTTCTAGTACTTTTTCTTGTTTTTGATGTGAGAGGTGATTTTTAGGTCAAAAATAAAGATTCACAGAGCAGCCACTTCAAAAATAGCACTTTTCTGCTAATCGTAGCATAAAATAAACATCCAACCCACCTACCTACCTTACAGACGGCTAATCAGCTCAAGATGGCACGCAATTCTCATAAATCAGTACGAGCAAAAAACCGCTTACACACATATAACCATAACTTCCGCGATCGCGCGGATTGAAATCGATTCGAACACTTTTTATTTGGGGCAACGTCTCAAGGTCTGAGTAGAGGTTCTTCTCGCATGCCACTTAAAAACTTTACGCGATCTTGCCAAATTGTGATCTTCATTACACGCAACACGTCCACCACGGTACCGATACCGACCAAACTAACCAACTGAACTGCCGTGGCCGATGTACACCCGAAAACGCTGCTTGCAATTTATATTAGATAAAAGACCGTTGTTCATATTAAAAACAAATGAGGAGCCATTTATACGCTTTTAAATGGCTTTGATAAGGCTTTCTGTTTTCAATTATCCCTTGAAATGATTATAATAATAATTATATGATTATATAAATGAGAATTTGCGGAGGTGGTGGTGGGCGGTAGGAGGGGGTTTGTATTACAATGTGATAAGATTCTGGTATTGTATTCGTAATTAGAGTCTTCTTCACTCTACGCTCTACGGCTACCTACGTACAAATACAAATTCGCTGGGTGTTCTGTTCTTAATCTCGTCGAGAGCAAACACATGTCAAACGGATGGATTTTTATCTCTGCAGTTGATTTGGTAGGTGCTAGGTAGGTGGAAAATGCATCCGCTCTTGAATTGGGGCAGTAAATTGGGCAAAGTTAGTGGAAGTTGTGTAAGTAAGTTTTGTGTAATTATTATTAGACGACTGTCGAGTTGTTGATTGAGTCCTATCCTTACATCACAAAAAGATAAATAATACTGTATATTGACTGATATTGTGATACAATCGCATTTGCAATGGCACATGACTGCATCTTAGCTTTTACTGCTACAATATAATCTATAAATTGATAAATAGATTAAACTGAAGTATAAGGTCTTGTCAGACAAGCAAACAAACAACTGCGCTATGTTAGTAGGAGATTTTAATTTTATTTTCATTTATTTGTGTTTCAACTTTACGTCAAAGTATCTACAGCTTGTTTTATTTAAAGTACCTAGGCTTAACGACTTGGGAGGAAATATCGAGATGGTTTGCGTTTGGAATTGCACACTTAAGTAAACGACTGAGATACTTGTAGAAAAATGACCTTGAACGAATATTCGTGGATAATAAATACTACTGATACCTACACTGAAAATAGGAAATACACAGAGATGAAAAGTACTAAGCGATTTTTGGCATGAATAGAGTGTGGTTTCAAAAAAAGCTATGAAACTGCATAATTAATTGAAATCGACTTGCTCCTTAAAACAAAAGAAATCGCGATTTAAAAAATTGTATGAGAATCATATATTTTTGCAGTGAAACTTCTTAGCGCGCGGTGTGAACTGAAAATCGTGCAACGAAAAAACGACTTAAAATGAGAGGCACCATTCAGAACGCAACGTTATTAGCGTTTCCTTAAGCCCCTTATTCCTAGAACAAAAATCGTTGCGAGAAAAATAATCGTAGCGTAAAACGTCAAAATTCTCGCACCTTCACTGCGAGAAACCATTCTTTCTCGCAACGAGAAAATGAATGTTCCGGACCATTCTTTCTCGCAACGATTTTTTGACATTGTTTTCAATGAAAGAGGAAACAATTGTATTAATTTTGAGTAGCATAAAGGGAAACTACACATTTTCGCGCCTTCAATCGTCATTTCCTCTTTTAAAAAATTTAAATTTGTTGCTCAAAATACTCTTTATTCAATATGAGTGATAAGAGGAGGAAAATAACACACACAAAAAAGTTTTCAAATGACCAAGAAAAATATCAAAACTCGTACGTCAAAAATCTTGTTGCGAAATTTAAAATTCTAGGAATTTACCCTCAAAATCTCGCACCACAAGCTACGATTTTTGTTTCGCAACGATTTTTTTTCTCGCAACGATTTTTGTTCTAGGAATAAGGGGCTTTAGATTTATTCCTATACTCGGTCTCCTCTTTGTGCGGTGGTTCATATTGTCCCAACTCCTCAGGATGCAGGCCAAAATCCTTACACAAAATTATTCTAGTTGACGCTTTATGAAGCCTCAATTGTTGTAATCGTCGAGAAATTGACAAATTTTACTCACCGGCGATATTTTCCTCACTTTGCACTTTTCATTGTCTTAGCACGCTCAAAGTTTTTCACAGTGTGGCGTATAGCCTGCGCGACACAATTCTCTAGTGAACAAACACTGAGCACTCACAAAGTCACAAGTGAGCTTGCACTTATGCAATATTTTTCAAAATACTAGCTGAACCCGGTGCGCTCCGCCCTCCGCTCCACCTATCTTTTCAAAATTTTGGCCGCGCACTTAGTTATTCGAGTATGAAAGAAAGCAAGTACATACATAGTAGGAAACAATCACTGCTGTTCTATTTTTCAACTTCAATTTCCATTTTTTTTTCTATCTTTCTTTCTGTCTGTCTGTCTGTCTACCTATCTATCTGTATGTCTGTCTGCCTGTCTGTCTGTCTGTCTGTCTGTATGTCTTTATGTCTACCTATTTGTCTGTCTGTGCGTCTGTCTGTGTGTCTGTCTGTCTATCTATCTGTCTGTCTCTCTATCTGTCTGTCTGTCTGTCTGTATATCTATCTGTCTGTCTGTCTACCTGTCTGTCTGTTTATCTATTTGTCTGTCTCTCTGTCGGTCGGTCTGTTCGTATATCTATCTCACTTTATTTGTCTTCCTCTAGTCCTTTAATACCTCTAATGTTCCAATGTTTCTATGCGACTTGATGGATACCGTCTCCCCAATTAATATCGCAATTTGTATCAAATTATTGCCTCAGCTCTTATAAAGATTTCCCCACTCAAATAGTGCATCATACAGGATGGCCCAAAAAAACCCACCCGATGTTATTTCACTATATCTAAAATGAAATGATATAATTCCATAATTTTTTTTAAATGTTTATTTGTGTAACGCCTTTTCTACAGAAAGTGCTTCAGGCTTACTTGTGCTACAGACCGCCCCTGCCGATGCCCTTGAATTGCGCATAGCAGAAGTAGCGGGCGACCGTAGAAGTGAATACGAACAACGGGTCAGTTGCCAGTGAATCCAGAAAAGATTAACAATAATTGAAAAGAGTACACATTTGTGAGGAAGGTGAAATAAAGAACCGAAATTTATTCTAATTGGTATTTGCCTTTTTGAAGTGAAGCTTCTTAGCTCGCGGTGTGAATCCAAAATCGTGTAACGAATATTCGTCACGAAAAACATTGCATCTCTTTCAGAAACCAACGTATTAGCACGCGTTAGAATGAGATACACTCTACACTCAGTCTCAGCTTTGTTTACAGCTCAGCTCAGTCGGGCGGCCGCTCACGCAGTGTAAGTGCATGTGTGTGCTACTTGGTAGGGTTTCGGGTGGTATACAGTGGAACAGTGCTAGCGCGCTCAACATGATAGCATTGTATCTTGTACTTGTATGTGAAACCACTCTCATCAAGCTCTTTTCGAATTGAAATATTGAAAGCGCGAACAATGAAAATTAAGAATGAGATTGAGAATTAAAATATGGGATTTGGCTTTTACTACTTACGAGCTTACGACTTTCGAGTATGACGGATTCATTTCTCTTTCTTTGGTAGGAATTTGAATGAAACCATATGAGATACAGTGAATAAGCCAAAACAAAAGTCAACATTGCGCAGGTTATAGATATTCAAACTTTTGGTAATTTTGGTGAATCAAAATAAATAAGTTGTAAAATTCATTTGTCCGTGTTGAATGATGTTGATGTATGTAGGTATATGTATGATTATGATATCTTTCTTCTGTCTGTCCGTCAATTTCTCTCTTCGCTCTCTTGCAATCTCTATCTCTCTGTATTTGTCTCATTCGTAAAATTATATGACCAATACAAATAATATATACACCATTTTTAAAAAAATGTTTCACTTCTACCGCGTGTGACTGACACACACACTTTTTTTTTTTTATTTGAATTTCTCTTCTTTGCCTTTGACGTTTTGTTTTGCTCCTCTGATTTGTTTTCCTCGTGTCTTACATTTTAATCTTAATGTTTTTTTTCCACTTTTTGAAGATGATATCGGTCAAGTAGGGACCGCCATTGTTGGGCTTCTTTTAGGGCATTTTCAATCGTTTTTCCTAGAAATTCGGGCGGTTAGTTCTCGTACTCTTGTCGGATATTCTCTTCGACAGCTTCTAGAGTCCATGGCTTGTTTTGATATACCCGTGACTTCAAAAAGAAAGCTGCGGCTGTCAAATCGGGCGTTCTTGCCGGCCAGTGCAAATCGCCAAAACGAGACATTACGCGACTATGAAACGCATCCTTCAAAATGTATACTTTCGCGCGAGCTGTACCGTCCTGTTGGAACCACATGTCCTTCAGTCCCAATCCATCAACTTGCGGCAATAAAAAGTTATATCATCTTCCAATTGGGTGATACATTTTGGACCACCTTGTACTTGCAAGCTGATCACGCACACACACTACCCGTACCCGTACCCGTACCTATAGTCAGCCAATGTATCTCCGCACTTTACCATTTCCCAGTGCCATTTGCCTTACGTCGACTTTCATGTAAGCCAATTTAAATTTTCTTATTAGTTTGCCGATTTGTCCAACTTAAGGACCACTTCCACCTTGGCAGCATTAGACTGCGGTTATATAGCAAGCGTGTAATACAAGCGCTTACTCGCGCTTTAAATAAAATGCATTTTATCAGAGCATGGTGGTTATGTAACAAAATTTTACAAGCGCGAGTAAGTGCGAGCAAGTACGAGCACGCGCTTGTAAAATTTCTGCAGTGAGTTGAATTGCAATTGCAAGCGCGAGTTAAATCGAAAATTGATACTAACCGAAGATGGATAGTGAAAAATGAATAATCGAAGTTCGGAAACGGCGCTGTTTGTTGTTTTTTCTTTTTGTATAATTTTGTATACAGAGTTGCTGATGAATATTGCTTCATTGAAAAACTCAAATAATTTTTTTTCAATTCATATTTAGTTCATTTCAAAGATAATTTATTTTTATTATGTTTTTTAATGACATTCTAAAATGACTGATTCGAAATGGTATCCACGCTCGCTGATGCAAGTGCGGCATCTTATTAAAAAGTTTTACTGCCTGAAGGGTTTCTGCGGGAATTGCTTCAATTATTTTTCAATTAATTTAAAGTAATGGGTATAGTAAAAAAAAATTAGGTGCAGTCAAATCAAGAGACCTTGGCGGCCAACCTAAAGTGAGTTCCTGGATATTAGATATTTTATTTGGGAACTATCGATGTAGTTCTGTCATAACAGGCCTGGCTATGTGTTGCACAATCTTACTGAAACTACACAGAGTTGAAAGGGATTTTCTTTCGGGTAAGTTCTGGGACTTCTTCAAAATCTTTAAATAACGGTCTCCATGGACCGTTTCAGTGCGACCGTTTTCTTCAAAAAAGTATGTCCCGACAATGCAGCTCGAGGGAACTGCACACCATTATGTGATTCGAGCTGGAAGCAGTTAGATGCTTGAAAATTATACTTGTTTACAATGCCGTTTAAATCAAAAGGGCCCTTATCAGGCATACAAATGAAGTTCAACATATTACTATTGTCCTCTTCAACCATTTAAAATTTTGAATGATCTTCTGGGAAATTTTCAAGCGAATCGGCAAGTCTGCTGGTTTAAATTTGCTTGTTTTTTTCTTAACTTTGTAGGGAAATAAGCTCAAATCTTTGTGGATAATTGTCTGCTTATTCCCATTTGAGCAGATAAGTCCTGGGTCCAAATCCTGTGTTCTTACTGAAGGATCTTGGTGATAAGGCCGCCTTGTGACTGCTCCACGCTCGGCAAAAGACAAAACTTGCATTATCCCGGTTCATCTGCTCAGAGGAATGTCGCCAAATGACCGTTAAAACTCACTTTGGACTAAAATCACCGACTTCAAAGCATGATAGCGACACACTTTCCAAATCCTAGTGTCACCGTCTCAATTGTCCATTTTTGTTAAATCTAAATGCCAGTCTGTAAAATAAAAATAAAAGTTCTTCCTCTAAAAATAGCGACTTAATGTGCACTTTGCTAGACCTAAACAGAAACTGAAGCGTTAACTATAGTTCAATTTTAATCGAACACACGACAAGCTTAAGCTAGCGCGTGCTAGCGCTTGTAATTGAAAGCGCTTGCTCGCGCTTGTATTACGCGCTTGCTATATAACCACCGCCTTATGCATCAAAGCTTATTCACTCGTATACACCTTTGGTGAGCCACTTCATTCGCTTTATGAAAATAGCATCCGCTTATATTTATCAATTGGATTTAAAATATTTAATTGATTTTCCAGTTATGTTTGGGTATTTTTAAAAATATTACTTTTTACCCAGATTTATTTATTTGTGAATTTACAATGAGGACTCTTTGTGCTGCAATACAGTTGTACGGCTATTTATGCAATTTTACAGTGCCGCTGAGATCAGTTGATTAAATTTATTTATTTTTTTTATTATTAAAACTGAAAAGCTAAAATTAAATCAACAAACAACACCAACCATCCGCCCATCCATTCACAGAGATATGAATACGGAAATGCATTCACTCAAATAATTGGGTCACTGCAGACTGCTGCCCTTATCCATGCAAATGCGAATGAATTAACTTTTAAGGGTGCCAAATGTCAATTTTAATTTACGACGAGTATAAAATGAATTTAACATCAATAGGATGCAAGCGGCAACTACACAGAAAGCTACCCCTCTGACACTACTGATTTATAATTAAAGAGTAGGTTAGGTATAGTACATATGAATATTCTGTTAACGTTATAAGCAATATGTTATAATTAGTTGCCTATTAATTATGAATGTGTAAAATAAAAGATAGATGGTACGAGTATGTAACATTATAGGCAATTATACAATATAACAGGACAATTTATCTCATCACAGTTTTGATATCCAATTGCATAAAATGCATTAAATCGGAAAATAATCAAATGGAGCTCTGGCACAAATGACAGCAACTGTCTAAAACTCTAAAATATGGAATGTGAGTAAAATAAATATCATCAGGTATCTAAAATTTCGCACAAGTGGCAGCCCCGCTCAACAAACTGCATTCGAAAAACGTGAAATTAGTCTGGAAAAGAGAGCAGCAACAAGCGTTTGACATGTTCAAAGAGAAAATTATGTCTGAAGCGAGGCTGGTTCATTACCAGGAAGATTTGCGTATCTCTTTGGCAACAGACGCCTCATTTCACGGCATCGGCGCCGTAATATTCATATGTCATAGGCTTTGACAGAAGCTCAAAAGAACTGTAGTCAAATCGAAAAGGAGTCACTGTCGATCATCTACGGGGCGCGGGCGTGAAGAAATTCAACCAATACCTGTATGTGCGTCAGTTCGAAATCATCAGTGAACATCAGCCCGTCGTCGTGACGTGACGATCTTTATTTCAAGCAAAAAAATTGCCCCAGATGACTATTCAACGACTACAGCGATGGGCAATCACGCTAATGAGCAACACGTATTCTATACGCTATCGTCCAACAAACCAGCATGGCAATGCTGATTGTCTTTCCCGTTGACCAGGTGGACCAGATGAGGAACTTACATATCGATATCCGAGACCTGTCATACTGTTGACGGTAATTTCGACTCGGTGGTTGATGATTTTCCAATCAATTCCTTAATTGTGGCTGAGAATTCAAAAAAGGTGTATGTATACAAAATCGTTGACCGAGACAACTACCGAGTAGCGAAACTAATTTGACTCATTTTTTTCGATGCATGTTAAGCTTATGTGTATTTACAGTGCACGCCGCTTAATATAATCTCGGTTAATGTTATCATTCGCATAATATTATCACTTTGACACAGTCCCAAACAATTACAGTACGCCCTCGGTAAAAGCAACCGATAAAAATTCGAGCAGTTGCGTTAATTGCAGTTATAGTAAAACCAAACACCAAAAAATAGAAACAAATATAAAACGAAATAAGAGATCATGTATGGAAAGTTGCGTTTACTGAGTCACATTTTTTTGAAAAGTTGCAATTACTGAGTCACTAATGGCAAAAATTTGGGTGTTGCTTTGACCGAGGTATTGCGTTTATCGAGGGTTGTTTTTACCGAGGGCGTACTGTATATACAATTACACAGGATAAATTTCGTTTTATGTAATCGGCACATCGGTTATTGTTATCATTTTTTATTCATTTTTGCCACATTTTTCCCTTGGAGATCCACAGCCGGAATGTTTGTATGTAAACAGTATTTGTGTATCTCAATTCAACACACACTCGTCGCCGGCCTTGCGCGGGGAGTAAGGAGAATGAAAATGTTCGCGCAAAGCTAAACCGCGCAAAGCATGAATTTAATGTAATTTAGGGTGTTACGATCCTGAAAAATTAAATGTAAGCATTTATTAAAGCCGAATCGAATTTTGGTAGACAAATCCCTTTTGTGCAAAAGTGAAACCGCGCAAAGCGAGGGACTAGTGTATTGGGAAACGACGCAACGTATGTATTTATGTGCGCAAGTTTTAAGAAAAAGCGGTGACAAAAGAGTTTCCTTGCATTTCTGTGCTTTGTTCAGTTTATTTCAAACACAGCAAATGGGAATTTGCACGGCGGTGGTATTGTTTCTGAATGCATGTATTAAAATCTTATTTTTTGTTAAATACAGTAGAATCCGCTTAAGACGCTATCCCGCTTTTAACACTCTTTTTCTTGGGTCCCTTTATTTTGATAAGAATTCGTATGAAAAAACATCCGGTTAATACGCTCTATTTCCCGCTTAATACGCTCACGCAGCTAAAAAATACACTTCGTAAAGTTTGTATTTTCTTGTTTTTTAATTTTTTCACCAGAAAAATCATTCGGTGCATTGGGATATACGGCGTCGCCGACGGTCACTGCCGTTCTTATAAGGTTTCTTTTTGTTTTTCGCAAACAAGCCATATGTAGCGTGTCGTTTGTGTGGTCGTTACTTTTGTCAGTTTTGTTTCATTTCTGGTGTGCACCTTACGTACATACAGGTGGTGTTAGTGCATTAGAATTTGATTGCGTACAATGGTTGGTACAAGGTATGAAAGGAAAACTAGCATCATAATACATGTATAATTTCATCTCCTTTTATAAAATAATCATATTTTTAACTTGATGTAATTTTTTAGTTGTTCCCGCTCAATACGCTATCCCGCTTAAGACGCTATTTTCTGTCGGTCCCTTGAAGAGCGTCTTAAGCGGATTCTACTGTATATACATACCTACCTATAAGATATACTTTTTATGAGTTTATTTTTTAGTTATCATCGGTTACTGTTATCAATTTAACCAGGTCCCAAAGTGATCACATTAAGCGGCGTGCACTGTACTAATATATTTTTATTGCACACAGATCATACAAGAGTACTAGTCGCGCATTGTCTTCAGTTACGGGTGTTTTCTTTGCTCCACGAAGGTTACGGCGGTGTGAAACCAGGATGAAGCAGATGGTTCGTCGTTACTGCTGGTGGCCCGGAATAAAGAGGTTATTCCCCAATCCACGTATAGACCTCTTTGCATACTCGTACATAGTTTCAATATTCCGACTATAATTTGGAACATAGCGAAAATAGAAGAGAGAGCGAACAAAACCATTTCTATTGACTCTTAAAATGTCACAAAAGACCCAAACCGACATTACCAGTGATTAACTGTTCGACAGACCAGTATGGACCAAACTTTGCGAAAATATCATTTTCAAAATGTTAAGAAAGACACCAACTGACTGAGAGTTGATTCAGATTTCAATGCCATTGTAGAAAATGTATTGAAATCTACACGTAAATTGCGACAAGATGAATAAACAAAGACAAAACCAAACACTAATCGGTCATCATAACTTTCTTTAAATAACTCAAAGATAACAAAATGCACCCGAACCCCATAAAACGTTTCAAAAGAGCAGAATTAGATAAACCGAAAGCCGAGACGACAATAAATGATAATTCCCCCCCTCTGTGGTCTTCTCCACCCATTCGAACGATCTTAATTACAAGTCATGTGTCTCTAATTTAAATTCACCAGTTTACCTGATACAGGTATGAGTCGAAGGTAGTTATAACCGCTCTCCTGCTGCTATTCCACAATTCGAAGATGTCCTCTATTTGATCCTTGTATTCTACACATCCATAGAGAAGGAATATAAATCAAAAAGAATAGCGATAGCACTTCACTCGGTCACTCGGTCATACCGGAAAAAGAAAAGAAATACCGCCGCGTAACTGAACATACGATATCATAACGATCACCGCACACGAATCGCTCCCAACTGGCACTTTTCAGAGCGCCTCCATTCACACGATATACCCCTAAACAAAGGAAGTCTAATCAAAACGCTAAACACAACCCCATTAGTGGAACCACTTGAGTGGTGTTACTCTGTCTGTTTATATGAGTGGTGAGTGCATACACCTTGTTGTGGGGGAGGGTAATTCGCATGCGTCGTCAACCCCTAGAGCCGAAGCATGAGCGCGTCGTGTCGGCAACTATAGCGATCATCATTACGAGCGGCGACATCATCTTTAGACTCTGTGTACGAATTGTTCCAAGGCCCAAGAGATGTGAAACTGTGTGGAAGAAATTCAATTAGAAAATTTGATATACTTCGTCAAGTAACTGGAGCTGGAAGATGACGAAATGGTGTTTTTCAATATGAATGTATCAAATGAATTTGGTGACAGTACGCGACACTACGGCGAAAACATTTATAATTATGCACAGGGTCGGTAGTAGGTTGCGGTGAAGGCGGTGGGCGCCAAGGGCCCATATTGAGATACCTAATACAATGGCCGATACAGTTCTAGCTAGGGTACTCTACTCTGTTTCATATAAATTGTCAGTACAGGCCTTATGGGGGAGCTTTTTTTAACCACTGGTGCCTGTACGTATTTTAATGGCACACGATTCGAAAAATTGCTACTATCGAAACCACTGCCTTACGCAGGTTTTGTTTTTGTAATTTTTGTCCAATGCGCATACATCCCATCATAACCAACCTGCCATACAGCAAATGGCATACTGTGGTCATGCGGCCGCCATCAACCCTCGCTGTGTGTATGGAAAATATGAACATCAAAGCAGTGTTACCATTACAAAATTAAAGCAAATCGTTACAGCTTTTTCTGTGGTTTTTGTCAAAGAGTTTTGGGATTTTGTGCCTTAAGAACCAATAAATGAATAGGAGAGGGTAGGAGAGGGTGTTGCCACTAATTTTTTTTTTCAGTTTCCTTTTTTTTTCCGGACAAATCGCTAAAATGCATTTATGAATTTTTTTCGCGTATTGTGCTTTACTGCCCGAACACAATGCACGCTGCTGCCGCGTAGCAGTAGTAACAAGGCCGCGCCGTCAAATGTTGTCGCCATATACGCATAAAAATTCGACCATAATGGTTGGTGCTGCGCGACATGTCAAGTAAATTGCACTCAGCTGGTTGGAATTTTGTTGCGTAGATTAAAAAATATATATTGCGAAAACTATTTTTCTTGTATTAAACTTTAAATTATCTTTATATATAAAAATGAGCTGTTCGTTTGATACTTCAAAATTCATAAACTATCCATTGAGCTGTCACTTACACTATATACTTTTTATGATGTTTGAAGTGTTCGTACATCAAAAAGTTTCCAGGTACATATGTAGATGGCGCTGGAACTCGAAAATGTTTAAACTCGCCGTACGATTAAGCTGAAACTTACACAATATATTTGTAATCGAGTGAGAAATGTTCGTACATGAAAAGTTTTCAAGTTTTCCGATAGTTGGCGCTGAAACACCAAAATTTCAAAACCATCCGATTGAGCTTGAAACTTACAGAATATATTTGTTATGAAGTGAGAAATGTTTGTAAATCAAAAGTTTTCAAGTTTTCCTATAGATGGCGCTGAAAACGAAAATCTCAAAATTACTACAGCAATGCACGGTGACAGCTAACGGCTAACTTTTGATTTAGGTGCACTTCTCGCTTCATAACAAATATATTGTGTGGGTTTCAACTCAATCGTATGGTAAGTTTTTAAGTTTTTAGGTTATTATTGTTTAGACAGCTTAGTTCTAACTCTTACATTGAATAAAACGGATGTGAATTAAAAGGGCTCTGCGTTTCAATATCAATTCTTTTTCAGCCGTTTCTGCCCCATCGTGGTTTAATTTCCAACAAATCCAAATAGAGTTGTCGGCATTTAATTCCCCACCAGAGTCATTACTATTCACAAAGTCACTCGAAAAAATTTCATTACATTTATGACATAAACAATGTTTTCAAAGGGTGTAGCGAAGCGCACCGGGTAACCGCTAGTAACTAATATTTCACTTTTTTTACACTTTCAAATTTTTTTCTAATTCGTCCGCTTCCATTTGTTTGTTTTTGAAGAGAGCTGCCAAACGCGGCAAAAGTACTACGCGGCCGCGGCATACTACGCTGTAACTACTTCATTGTGGGCGCACTTTTGACTTTCTATATATTTCTACTTTGACAGTGCGGCATACTACGCGACAGCGGCATGCATTGTGTTCGGGCAGTTATATTGAAGGTTTATTTGCGCGAGGTAAATGTTGGGTGCGGAAACGAATAGTGAGTATTTATTTTTTTTTTTTTTTGGTTTTTAGCTTATATGTATCTCGTAAGCTTACTTACTTAGTTGGCGCTACAGCTCGAGGTGAACCTGGGCCTGCTTCTCGCAACCATTTGTGTGTGCGTGCTATATTTTTGCACGAATGGAAGGGACCTACAGTTTTTTGCCGACTCCGAACGGCGAGTTGAGAAGCTCAATCGTGACAAATGATACTCTTTGATGCTTGTCAGACATTCGAAAGAGGTGGGCACTGTGAAAAACTTTTAGGTGTTTGCGGAGGGATTCGAACCCAAGACCGCTGGCTCAGTAGTCCGACGCACTAACCACTTGCGCTACGGCGCCCTCGTAAACTTAGCATATCGAATATATAACATTGATAGATCAAAATACTCGATCTACAATATTCCTCAAAATCGAGGTGGTGTCCAGTTTGTACACAATTATGTTTTTTTCGTTCAACAAAAAACAACAATAAAAGATTGAAGGGCGCAAATAAGGTATTCGCCCTAAGCACTGTTTTTCTACACAGCGGTCTTGAATCATTTTTTTATTTACCTATTGCTGATTGCAGTAGTGACTTTGTGGTTACAGATAAAACACAAACAATAAATAACACCCTTAAGCTTGTGTACTTGAGCCTAAGTGTTCAGTTTATTCGAGAGTGTATGTCTTGTATGCCAAAAACGTGGAGTGTTGTTATCTAAGCGTTTTCTTAGAGAAGAACAAGAAAGCATAGCTGGTCGACGACTTGTCCCAAGGACAGGGATAATTATCCTATTTTAAGATTTTGGCACTAGACAATGAAGATTTATGATCCACATGCTCTTGAAAATTGTAAAGAAATAAAAATAAAGTACTTTTTGGGGCAGTGGCCACTAGCTACACCTATGGTACGGTCGGACAAACAAACACGCTAGTGTAGGTCATTAATTTTCATTCAGACGTAAATTTGTATTTTGGTGGTCACATTGGCTGCTTCTTAATTGAACTTTGGATGCTCGTTCTGATCTACGCGGTTAAGTTTTATTTAAAGATATATTTATCCGTTTATAAATAAGTTATTTGTTTTACAAGCCATACAGACGCAAGGTTAATCGCCGTAATGTACCTTTAAACTCGCAAGCAAGGCCTAGGCTAATGTGGGGACAACTAAAGACAATTTTCGTTAGGCTATCCAGTAAGGGCGCACAATCTAAATGTTTACTACTTAAATGCACGCAGTCTTAACAATCATAAATTAGACTATCTAAAGTACTTATTCTCTAACTCATATGTCGATGTTATCTGTGTAAGCGAAACCTGGTTCAAGCCATCTGTTGATGATTTCTTCTACAAAATTCCGAACTATGAGATATTTAGAAATGATAGAGTTACCGAAACCACAGGCGGTGGAGTAGCAATTTATTGTAAATCATCACTCAAATGTGAGGCAGTCACTAAGTCTTGTGGTAGTGGGATTGAATTTATTATCGTCGAAATACGCGACTCCCATACTAAATGTATTGTTTCATGTGGTTACAGTAAAAATCGGCTCTGCTCCCATGCTCCTTTCTTTTCAGCTTTATCTGATATCTGTGCACTCTACCAACACATTATCATCTGCGGTGACTTCAATACAGACCTGCTAAAAAACGATTCCCTAACTTTTCGAATGAAGGACTCTATTTCATCGGTAGGGCTAAATATAGTAAACACAAACTCCCCAACTCGATTTGCTCATAACCGCTCACCTAGTCTTCTAGATCTATTTATCGTCTCTGATTCGTCATTAGTTCTTTTGTTCGATCAACTATCGTTCGATTCTGTTTCTGACCATGATCTCCTGTTCTGTACCTACAATATCAATCTATCTAAATCTGCTGTCGCCGAGTGTTTCACTTTTAAAGATTTCAGCTCTATTGATTTAAATGCACTTCATATGCAAGCGACAACAGCTCCGTGGCAAGAATGTTGGTTAAGTTCTAACACAAACGTTAAACTGAACTGTTTTCAAGCTATTCTGTCTTCGTTGTTTGACCAATGTGTTCCGACCAAAAGGGTACGCATTCAAAATAAAATCTGCCCTTGGTTTAGTCGGACGTGGTGAGTGCAATCAAAAAACGCAATAAGGTATACAGTAAATGGAAGCATCGGCCCACGGATACAAACTGGAATGCCTACAAGGTGGCTCGCAATCTCGCAACATCCATACTGCGCACATCGAAGAAAAACTATTATGCTTCCAAACTCAACATTTCCCTACCTGCAAAAAAGCTCTGGAGCAACCTTCGTAAAATCGGTGTCTCCAATAAGAATAATAGTCCCAAATGTAGTCTGGATCCTAATGATTTAAATCATTTCTTTCTTGGGAGTGACTCTAGTATAAGTGATTTTGATTTCGACTTCAATCAACCTGTAAACTCAGCACAACAAAATGTGAGGCTTGAAGATTTCGAGGTGGTCACGGAAAATGATGTTGCAGAGTGTATAGCTGCCATAAAGTCTGACTCCATCGGAGAGGACGGTGTGCCAATACGCTTTGTTAAACTCATTTTACCAGTTATCATAACCCATCTCACCCATGTTATCAACTGGTGCTTTATAACTTCAACTTTTCCGGACTCTTGGAAAATTGCACGAGTCCTGCCAATTGGTAAAAAAACAAACCCTACCTCTCCAGCTGATTACAGACCGATTAGTATTCTCCCCTGCTTGTCCAAAGTTTTAGAAGGCCTTATATCTAAGCAGCTAATGAGATATATTTCAAACAATAGCTTGCTAAGTTCTCGACAGTCTGGGTTTCGAGCTAACCACAGCTGCTCCACGGCTATGATCAATCTACTGGAGGAAATCAGGCTTGATTATGATAAGAATAATGTCACGTTTCTCTGTTTATTGGACTTTTCGAAGGCCTTTGATAAAGTGAACCATCAAATTCTTCTTTGGAAACTTAAACATCTTTTCGGGCTCAGTGACAGAGCTGTCAAACTTATAAATAGTTTTCTCTCCGGAAGGTTGCAAAGAGTTATCACCAATGAAAATCATTCTCAGCTGAAGCCTATCATGCAAGGAGTTCCACAGGGATCAATTTTGGGACCGCTCCTATTCTGCATTTTTATAAACGACCTTCCAAATGTCTGTAAACACACATCAGTTCATTTGTACGCAGATGATGTTCAACTTCATGCTGCAAGGTCGTTTCACAACCTAACCGAACTGGCTGTCCTTGTCAACGAAGACTTAGAGCGAATTTACAGATGGTCTCTAGTGAATGGACTTCAATTAAATCCAAAAAAGTCGCAAATTATCCCCATCTCATACAAAAAATTTAATCTTAATCTTGTACCGGATATATGGCTGAACGACAGTAAAATTAAAGCAGTAGAATATGTCACTAGTTTAGGCTTCGTAATAAACCGCAGCCTATCTAGTTACAATCACATCAACATGATTGTTGGTCGAATCTACGGATGTCTTAGAAAATTGTGGCTTACTGCTGCCTTTACTCCTATTGAAACTCGGCGTAAGCTCATAATTACCTTAGTACTACCTCTCATTACATACGCTGAGGTGGTCTACTGCACTCTCGACTCATTATCGCAACGTAAACTCCAGGTTGCTTTCAATGATGCGGTGCGATATGTACATGGCCTTCGTAGAAGTGATCACATTTCCGTTTATTCTCGTAGGCTACTGGGTTGCTCTCTGCAGAATTATGTAAACGGCAGGAACTGTATATTCCTCCATAAAATCATATACAACCAATGTCCTACATATCTGTTCACTAGGCTGAATTTTTCACGATCTTCCAGAACCATGAATATTATCACCTTTCGACACACGCACCTTAACTCGTCACGTTTATTCTTCATTCACGCTGTCAGACTATGGAACTCTTTGCCTACCCGTATCAAATCAATTTCTAATTTCAAAAGATTTAAAAGTGCTGTTCTTCTTCATTTTTCATCGACTACCTCTCGCATCTAATACCATTCACTACCTTTCAACCTTCCTTATCGTCCTCGACTCTTTTTAAATTAATTGTAATTTTATTTAATTTAGTTTTAAGTACTTGAAATTATATAAAATCAATTCTAAACTCTAAGTACTATAAAAGACATTCCTCTTAATGTACAAACCAATGAAATTTAATAAAATTAAAAATTGAAATTGAAATTGAAAAAAAAAAAAAAAACAAAAAAATCGAGATTAGGGCCAATTTTTCTATATTACGTTGGCAGCTCTTAAACTATAACATCTTGTCATCTGAAGGCGTATAGTATTTATAGTAAGGAAGACTGTTTAAAAGGTCAGATAAGATTCAATGAAAATTTTAAGCTTGGTTAAGAAAGTTTCTTGAAATCAAAGACCAATCTTATCCATGAATGTGCGTTTGCTAATGCCTGCCGATAAAAGGCAGATGCATGTATGGTATAGATTTTGAGTCAATAGAAAAAGTAAGCCGCTGTACGTTGTTTGCTTCAATTCTTATGTCAGCTAGACCTTGTAAGCATGTAGACCAAGATCTTTATGGAAAACGCGGTGCAAAGCACCCTCAGCTACGGCAAGGATATTTTCAACTAACCTTGCCGGACAAACACGAATTCGAGTCTTCACCTCAGTAGCCTGTCCAATACGTTCAAATGTATCGACTGTAGTCTATGAAGGTATGCGAGAAGGCGCTGAATGATGACTAAAACCTTACGAAAAGTTTCCGTGATATTTTCACCGTTTAAGCGTTCCATACCCATATGGTAATACGGAACCATTATAAGTTCGCTCTAACTCTAAAATGTCTTTCACGATAAAAACATCAAGAACCGTTCTTCCTAGAAACTAAAAATTTGGCACACTTATACATTCCGGTGATCCACATATTTGAGATAAGTTATCACTCAAAAATATAATGAAACAAGAATACAGGGTGGGCAAAATGTAAGCTCGAAAAAAAATTCGGAAAAATACATCATATGGGGTATCATCCGAAAGGGTTTAAAGCATAGACTCCAAAAATAGTTTTCTCAATTTTTTCCGATAGAAACTTTGGGAGTAATTGCCAAAAATGTGTGAAAAAATACCATACCAAAAGTACCCCCACCTCATCTCCGAGACCGAAACTACTGAACTACTGAAAAAATTATAGTTTGTAGATATATTCAAAGAAAACTATAGCGAATCCCATTAGTTGTATAGTTTTTGAGAAATCTACGTCGAAAAATTCAATTTCTCAACCGATTAACTCGTAAACTACTGGATCGGTTTTTACGAATTTATAATTTTCGATCAATAATTCCTTAAGTAGTATTATAGATATTCCAAAGTTGCACTATAATAAAAAATAAAATAAAAAAAAAATAAAAAAAAATAAGAAAAAAAGACCGTAATTTTGCTGAGACTCGAACATCCAACCTCAGTGGTCCTGCGCATGCTTTTGGCAGTGATTAAGGAAACTAGAACACAGCCTACAAATATGTTCCAAAAAAATGTAACGCATGTACATATTATTTGCATACATATGTACATAATCATATAACATTCAAAATTCATTTATATAAAAAATTAGACTACGGAACCCTTTGAGCGCGAGTCTGACCGGTTTTTTGTAGTGAATTTTGATTAGTTTAACATAAATGGTGTGAGTGTGTATCGATCCTTATCTAATTACATTTTAGTTTTTAGGTTTCCATACGATAAAAACATCCAAAACCGTTGTGCATAGAAATTTGAAATTTGGCGCACTTATACATTACGGTGGTCCACATATTTGAGACAACATCATCAATCCAAAATATAGTCGGACAACTATACAGGGTGGCAAAATGTTAACTCGAAAAAAATATCTAAAAAATATATCATGAGGGATATTATTCCCCCTTTTTGTTAACTTCCCATTTTACCCCTCCAAAAATAACCACCAAAGTCCAAATGCAAATTTTGAATTTCCCTTCTATATCTGGGTTACAAATAATATTCTACAATCGTTCCAAATTTCAATTGTCTACGACAAATATTCTCTGAGAAAAACACCTGTGAAAGACAGACAGAAAGACCGACAGACAGACACCGATGTCATTCCATAAGTGTTCCGTTTTGCCAATTGGGTGTGGACCATTTAAAAGGTACAAGCAAATCTCCCCAACTTGTAATTGGTGTATAAATATCTTTAGCGTGATGTTATTAACTCCTAAGAGTATGCAATGGTTACCCCTAGAAATTTGCCCAGTTAGGTATTAGCTACGGAAAAAAACCATTATTCACATTATACACTTACCTGTGGCGTTTCATCGGATCTAGAAATTACTGCCCAACAAGCCATAAAAAGTGTCACTTCAAAAGTTTACGGAATCCTTTGAGAGCGAGTCTAACTCCCCCTTGGTGGGCTTTGGACTTATTAAAATTCATCTCAATGATAGTGGAATGTTCACAATTCAAAAATGGCGCCCAACACCTTTTGTTGGATGACTCTTTTCAATTGGCATTTAAATTCTTTGGCCCTGTCCTGTTTTCCATTTTATAGTCATACGTGGACAGTAACAGAACCAATGCACAGTGGTTCCACCGTAGGCCAAAAGACGAGAACAACCCAAAGCTAATATTAATGAGAAAAAAAAAAATGATCCGTTATGTCAAAACCGTTTGATTTTCCTCTCCAAAGTGATCTCATTGCAAGCCCATCGCTTTTGAGTTTTAGTACTCTGCAAGTAAACGTCACTGGATTTTCTACTTTTTATCTACTTTCGTTAATGTAAACAATTTTTTTTTTTTTTTTGAATTGGATCTATTAGTAGAAGATAAGAATTCCGTTGTTTAGGTATGATATGTGTAACTGTACAAGTAGGGGCACTATGAAAGTGTGGGTGGCGGGGAAATTCAAATAAAACTGCTTTCTGTGTTTAGTGTTAAACTTTTAACTGTGTTTCGCCCGAGACCACCCGGTAGATTATGTATTGCCAGAAAGGCTGATTTACTGATGATGCAAGTTGAATCAGCTACGGAAATTTGTGGATTCAGATTAAATTGAGCTATAAGTGACCAGACCATACCTCTTATTATTTTATTTCAGGTGCTATCACCAAATGCTCTTTTACTAGAATGTTATGTTTACATGCCCATTACAAACAGGCATCTGCTTGAGTATAAAAAATCTGACCTGCAAACTATTTCGCCTGATTTTTCTGATAGCCTGGCATTTAGTCTGATGGAGGACACGGCATGCAAGGTAATGCTCATTTTTGAATGATTCTTGTGTTTTCATTAACTTTATACCAGGAAAACTGTAAGTCCTAGGTAAAAACTTTGTATGGTAAATTTGTAGGCGACATTATAGCGCACGAAAGTGGTACTAACAAAAAAATTATAAGCACACTTCGTCAGTGGCGATTCCTGGTCTTTAGCCTTGGGTTGGCTACTTGCTCTGGAGAAATTAAAAATCGTTAAATATTGAAATACATACAATATATGTATGTACTAAACAAAAATGTTTTTATGGAAAAGTGTATACAAATTGCCAATTTATCGAAACATAAAATCGGCTTAAGACACCTCTACTCAACTTACCATCTCACGTTACAAGTAAGCACGCACACACTGCATTTTTGTAACAACTACATATACACATACGCACCTACGAAACTAAAACAAAAAAGACAAAGTTCTCCGCAGCGCGGAAGTGCATAAGGAAAATTAATATTTCCTTGTAGTTATTTTTTTAAGAATCATTTATTAAAATAACCGTAAAAGATTTTGAGAGAAGTTGAGACCAGGGCTAAGCTCTCAACATCATCGTTTCATTTCATCATGTGCCGTACTTTTCAGTTTATCCCGTAGTCAGCAGCTTTCCTTGCCAGCTCATAGGCAAACTCGTTGCCTTTTGAGTGCAACAGAATGACCAGGCACCCAACATAGTCTTACAATGTTTTGTATAATGCCGCAGCTCCTGACTAGTGCCATTTGAAAGTGAACTATTTAAGCGCCTTAAGTGCAGTATGACTGTGAATGTTAATTTCATTATCATGAAGTACGACTAGAACGTCTGCCTTAAATACGCTGCAGGCACCCGGGAGTCTTAAGGAAACTTTTAGCTCGGGTTCCATGCAGTTGCCCGTGAGGACTACATAGCCGGGTAAAAATAGAAAAGAAACAAAAAAAACAATAACAAAACCAAAGGAAACAACTTTCTGTTCTATCACTATCAGCACGATTGAAAACTAGAAAACAAACAAAAAAAAAAAACAACTAAACCAACAAAAAAATTAAACTGCCCTCGTCGAGAAACGAACCTGGGGCCCGTGAATGAAAAGCCGACATGCTATACACTGAGCCAAAGCTCTATAGCAAAACTTGTATCCAATTCTCATATATGTTTCTCTGGTAATAATTTTAAAACGAAATACATAATCAAAAAGAACACAAAAAGTATGTATGTATACGAGTATACCTTACCTACCCACCACTTCCAGCCTGATGTCTCGCTCGTCTCTCATAAATCTATATAGATTTCGAAAAAGCTCTCCATACAAAAATAAGACTGGATAATTATCCAGGCTAAGGTTTTGTTGTATTTTACATGTGTAAACATGCTGCTGAAACATGTTTAGCCTATACTATACAGTATACAGGTTACAAAAAAAACACGCCTATTGAAAACATGTTGCAAAAACATGTTTAGCCTATATAGGTTTGAAAAAAGCACGCCTATAGTTGGCGCTTATTTTCACGCCAACCCATTCGTTTATTTTACTGGGCTTTGCATACGACAAATCAAACACCAATACTATGCTATAGATATAGATTCTATGGAATTTGTTGGCGCAAATTTTAGAGCCAAACCATATTTCAAGGGATATTTTTTGCATGGGAGTTTTGTATTGCGTGCAAGAAAAATTGATTTGAAAATAGATACTTCTAGTTTTCATGCACTACTCTTCATAATTACTGAAGTTCGTTATTCTTTTCGTATAAAATATATTTCATGGCATTTATTCATCTAAAATCTTGGTTTGGCGCCGCCAACGCCAACCTAGCCAACTGAGAGAAATCGCCACTGTACTTTGCCGAGATAAATGCGATTTTCACAAAAATTGGGAAATACAAATTTAAAAAAATCTGTGTTTGAAGACCAATACATCAAAAATTAAAGAACTCATGGTAATTTTTTTTCAACTATGATAGGCACTAATCAATTGTATATAAAACGAGCCTAGCTTGGTTGCTCTAACTTTAGTACGCTCGAAGTTATAATTGAATAACTGTTACTTTTTTCCCTGAAGGATATCTTTTAAGCACCCTGCAGCTCAGTGGGTGTTCAAGATAGACTGCCACTCCGGTACGATTTTTTCATATCATAAACCAATGAATTGGATACCAAAATATATGTATCCCAAACCGGACCAACCTGTTACCATACCGTACCGTACCGCACCGTACCGTTATCTCGAAAGCGTGACTTGATAGAGCAAAACGGATAGCAGATTCGGCATCAGCTCCCCCAAATAACTCTAACACGAATTCATTTGGTTATTTTTCAATGAGCAAGTTCTAATGATCGCCCTTGTTCGAGAGTGGAACCACTGTGCAATGTAACATATGTAAGTGCCGATATCATTTGTGTTGCTTGTTTTCCTCTATTGAAAATTCCCAGTAAAGGTTTTGATCAATGACGATTGTTATAACACTTCTTTTACATAGATATAGTCATCACCCAATGGAGAGCGGTATTAAAATATTGATTAGCCGTCAGTTCAGAAGCAGTTGCATGGGAAGCGTTTTTTATATCCTTTTTAGATTCTATTGATTGTTGCGTATAATGCTTCTGTTTCAGAAAATTAAGACTGGTATTGCATTCGTAACGGTTCCATCGTATTAATATGCTGTCATCTTTCATTGTCCTATTTCACAGAAACGGTAGTACGTCCGACTACGTTGAAGAGGTGGAGACCCCATATATCAGTCATGGCCTCAAATTCCATCTTCGTATATCACAAGGGTAACACCAATTAATACTATTTCGGCTTGGTTTAGTTGAAAGCTTAAAAAAAAAAAAAAAAACTCAACTTCTGAGCTATTTTCCACTCATCGGCAACACTCACTTGAAAACTAATCTCCACTTGCTATCCAGTCACACTCTGTAAACTTCCCGCCATGGTCTGTCTATTTAATATGCCACACTTCCACTTCATATCGAAACTGATGTTCATGTGATGTCGACTGTTCCGTCACAGTATGCGCGCATCCCTCTAGAAACATCCATAGAACTACACAGGGATAAACCAGCAGCAGACCGAGCCCCCACGAACGGAACGCATATAAACACCTTGAAAAATAAAATCCAATCGACTGCAATTCGACCATCAGTGTTCGGGCGGGCGAACAAGCCTCAATCCAAAACCATTAATAAACTAACTCAGAAGCGAGCTGTAGTGTCTAATGCCTCGAGAAGGACGTGTGTTCTGTGTTGTATCCTCCGATAGACGGGCGCTGGAGTTCACGAAGTGGTTGCCTTTGGCGGTGCATCAGCGGCAGCATGCATGTTATCTGTGTGTTCGTTAAGTGCGATAGTTTCACCAACTTCTGTGGGAGCTATTACAGCCTTTTCCATGCAAAGATACTACGTTGTGTATGCCGCCATCGGGTTAACTCGGGATACGTGTACCATTTAACCCCAATGGATACATGGCATTGTGGTTCCTTTATGTGTGTCTTTGGCGATTTTTCCGAAACATTAATTTGCGTTGCGTTTCGGTATTTTTTTTTTTTTTGGAAATAATCCTGCTACAGTGGAGAATTGCTGTTTTTTTTTTTGTTTTATAATAAAACTAAATCCAAACACGGTGAACGCAATGAGAGCTTAGTGAAATTCGGCGAAGGACGCTCAAGTTAACAGGTACATTGTGGGTAAGCCGGCATCAGTTCTTGTCAACAATTCTTTGGCAGTTGGAAATTAATCATCACACCTTGTCACTCTCTCATATGTACACAGGTACTTATTGAGGTGATGTATTTGGTATAACGACGTGAATCGGTGACCCAGCAACTAAAATATTTTTTTCACACCCCCCTTCCATGCAGTGAACAGTGAAATAAAAACACACAAAAAGTAACCCATAGGTTCGGGCATCATTGCATAGGTCTTACCAAAGGCAACAGAACACGCGCTGACACCTTGCTGTTTCAATTCTTGAGTCCGGCGATATTCACCTTCAAAGTACCTAAATCAAAATCATAACCCTGATCAACTCAGGGTCATTTGTGAACAGTTCCAATCTAATAAAACATACAGAGAAAAACACTAGATGTAAATAGTTTTTGAATCTGTCCAATCACTGCAATTGAGGTACTGTTTGAACTTACTACACTGCCGCTAAAATCATGCAATAATGATAAACAAACTTTCCTTTATCAGTGGCAATGGCATTAGGAAATTTAGCTGGGCAAACAAATTCCACATCAAACCCAGCAACAAGTACTGGAGCAACAAATCTATAATCAACCCACGGATGTCTTAAACCATAAAATGGTACTCGCATGTGCACGGATGGTTCAAAAACTACGCCCATTCCCACATACTTGTAAGAGTTTGTGAGTGATGCTCCCATTTGATTTTGCTGGAACGTCAGAATTCATTCAAGCTTCTATGTAGTTGGAAATGGACGAATTTTAGCTACAGTGAAATGGCGAAGCGAAAAGCACACCTGTCAAATTGCGCAATGCCATCTCTTATTGATCTAGCAAACAGAAAATCATTGCATACGAATGTTTGGGCAGTGTTGTTGCATGTGAATGCCTACAAAAAAAAATGTTTCGACTAAAAAATTTCCAAATTTTGAGCTCTGGCAATTATTTACACTGTATTATTACGTCATAAAGAAGAAAATTATTTCCCGGGTAACTTTTCCCAATTTTGAACCAACCATTTGAACTGTAATATTATGATATTATGAATTTTCCAGTGTGTGTTTACCTGGTTCAATACGAAAGTAACAAAAAAAATCCCCATGCAAATCGAATGATGTTCAGCCGAGTTATGCGCGTACGAACCGACACCAATTAATTTTTATATACATATTAGCTGATCCGCGCGGCTTCGCCCCTGTACGCAAACAGTCGCGTTACTCACATGACAGCTAACCAAACTATATTATTACAGTTAAATTAAATATTGTTGATGTGAAAATTATATACGGGGAAAACTACATTTTCGTAAATATCTGCACCCCAGCGCCACCTATCGGGTGTAAATTTTGCCAAAGATTATTTAAATATTATATTTAATATGGTGTGAATTTGAGTCAATTCGGTCCATAAATAAGATTTTCCGAAAAAAACGACCCCAGTGTTACCTAGTTGGGTGCATTAGTTTTAGTGTTTGCCGAATCGTAAGATTGACAGGTAAGAGCGTCACATTGAGATTTATATATTACTAGCTGTCCCGCCCGGCTTCGCCCGTGTACCTGGGTTGCAAAAGTCGATACAATTGTACTGTTTTCAATACAATTGGCCTTGCTTCAGTACACAAATACACTTTTATGAAATTCGATACAATTAGCTAATTAAGTAGGTATTTTCTTCAACAAAATATGTTTTAACAAACCCAAACATCACATAGTTTGCTTTTGCTACTAAAAATCGAATTTATATCAATTTCACTGAACATACCCATTTATTATCAGTTCACAATCACTTTTACCCAACTACGCAGAGGAAGGGTTATGATTTTAACAGGCTGGGTTTGTTTGAATGTAAGGATGTCACCTGGTACAGCCTAAACTATGGAATCGATTTCAACAAGTGAGGTGTCGTTGGATTCGTCTTGATGCGGGTCCCAGGCTATGTGACGTCACAGGAAAATTCAATATGGCGGGCGCACCAAGCATGATGGCAGATTATCTCTTTTTTTCTTATTTTTTCTTTTTCTTTACAACCGCCTAAATATGTAGTGGTATGCAATGAAAGGGCTTGGCGAGCAGAATACAATACGATCATTCTAAACTCAATATGGCGGACGCCCCCAAGACGGCCGATTTCCGTTATCTTTACTACATCCTCAATATGGGTGTTACCAACACACCACTTCGACTTTTTATTGTAAACTCAGTTGGTCTCCGAATGCTGCCGCATTACTCATAAAATAGCTCTGTGTACTGTCAATTTCATTTCTATTTAAAATACACCTTAAACACGCTCATTTCATTTCAAATCTGACAGAAGAAGAAAACGGCAGCAACGGCAGACCAAAGTGAGTAAATTAAAAATTATAATAATTTATGAATTTTAAAACGTTTCTTTTTTTTTAAAAATAAAGTTTTTTAAAGCATTCTCCAAGTGGAACAAAACAGATGTTTCATTTTTCATTTGGATGCTACAATAAGTTGGAAACCCGACCAACATTTCTTTAAAAAATTTGTTGGCAAGCGTTGCTGATTTCAGAAGAGTCCCTGGAAACTTCCACAACTGCGCATTACTCATTTTCAACGCGGATGCAACGAGCAATAATGAGTCAAGCAACAAGTGGTACTGGGGTTGAAGATCCAACCAAGGGAAGTTGCCGAATATGTAAAAAGGAAGATACTATGCGAATGGTTCAGTGCGACAGATGTGATGGGTGGTTTCACTTCGAGTGCGTCCATGTCGACGACGAGATTTCAAAGCAGGACTTTATTTGCGACATGTGTTCCGCTTCAACATCGACAGCAAAACAGAACAAACAGCGATCTACAGCGACAGACGGCGGTAACTTTCAGTCACCAAATGGGGTGACCTCGCAAGAAGGACAAAAGGTACGTACAGAAAATTTGTCTAATTCATCAAATACAAATATGTGCGGCGCCTCCAAACAACGACGTAGTATGAAATTAGAACTAATGCGTCTGGAGGAAGAAAGAAAAATAAACATGCAATACTTAGAGCAAAAGTATTCGGCTATGCAAATGTTTAAGGATTCCGATGAATCCGACGAAGATATTGAGATTGATTTGGGGGAGCAGCAGCTTCAGCGAGGCATACATTGGGCGGATGGCAATGGTTCCACGCTGGGTAAGGTAGGCAAGGGTGAAAAAGGTGCTAGGGTTAGTTACGGTCGTCACGAAAATGTACAGGGCATTCAGACAAATAAATTACCAACGTCATTAAATATGAGCGGAGTGCAATCAGGGTCAACTGCTCGAACATTAAATGCAGATCAGGCTTGTGCGCGTCAGGTCGTTCCAAGAGAGCTTCCAGTTTTTAGTGGCAAACCAGAGGAATGGCCACTTTTCGTAAGTAGTTTTGAAAATTCAACAAGACTGTGTGGATTCAGTAATGATGAGAATCTACTTCGGCTACAACATGCACTGAAAGGAAAGGCTCTTGAATATGTAGGTAGTAGACTTATGATACCGGCACTAGTACCTGAGATAATTTCTACTTTGCGTATGGTATTTGGAAGGCCAGAACACATTATATATAATTTACTGGCAAAGCTACGTGCGTCACCAGGTGTAAATGCAAACAAGTTAGAAACTCTGGTGAACTTTTCTTTGGAAGTAAAAAATATTACAGCTACTATGGAGGCAGCTGAACTTGAAGCACATTTAAATAATCCTTTGCTTATTCAAGAGCTTCTCGAGAAACTTCCAGCACAGATGCGGCTCAGTTGGGCGATTTTTGCCCAAACAGTTCATGTTGAGAATTTAACAACTTTCAGTAATTGGCTATTTGAACTAGCGGAAGCTGCAAGTAGTGTGATCTCTATCCCGATTACCAAATCTAGTCAACCAGACTTTGAGAAACGTAAAACACATCGTGTCGGTTTTCACGAAGAGGAGGGACAGTCCACGAGAAAAAGAATGGATCACAAGAGCACAGAGGCACTAAGGTGCTTTGCATGCTATGAAGCACATTTAATAGTAAAATGCGAAAAGTTTAAAGGGTTAGAATATGGCGAAAAGTGGAACGTGGTGCACAAGAACAAACTATGCCGCACATGTTTAAAGCGTCACGAGGCCAACTATTGTCCAGATCGCAAAGAATGTGGAATCAATCACTGCACCGCTAAGCACCATCCTCTACTCCACAAATCCCATATCAACAATGATAAAGACAAGCCAGATGTAGTCGCAGTACACCATGTAGAGACCTCCAAAGTATTATACCGAATTGTACCAATTACTGTTCATGGAAAGAAATCATCCATCGATGTATATGCGTTTCTCGACGACGGGTCTGGTCCCACTCTTATCGAGAAAGATATCCTTGCGCAATTAGAAATTCAGGGCTCAAAGTCAGATCTGTGTCTAAAATGGACTGATGGGTCAGTACGTGTAGAGAAGAGTTCGGATAGTCTTGATTTAAAAATATCGCCTAAAGGTAACATCGGAAAAATATATTCATTACGAAACGTGCGGTCAGTAAGTGCACTTGATCTACCTTCGCAGACACTAATGGTATCGGAACTTACTGAAAGATATAAACATCTCAAAGGTCTTCCAGTGGAGTCATATCGAAATGTTGTCCCGAAAGTGATCATTGGTATAAACAACAAAAGCGTAGCCATGCCATTAAAATTCCGAGAAGGAAAGGTAGATGAACCTGCGGCTACTAAAACGCGCCTAGGCTGGACAATATACGGTGAACTGGATCGAGACGCCACAGGAACAAAAGGAAATACGAGTGAGGTCCATAGGCAATTACATGTATGTGAATGCGATGACGATGTGGCTCTGCAGCACCTAATGACAGAGAATATGAGAATTGAAAACGAACTGTCGGGTGCACAGCCAAAGGATAAGTTGGATGCAAGTGAAAATAAAAAACTACGAGAGCACGTAAGGCGAGATGGTGATTGTTTTGTTGCAAGATTGCTGTGGAACTCAAGCAATATAACTATGCCCGACAACTATACAATGGCTATCCGAAGACTAAGCTGTTTCGAAAAGAAGTTAAATAAGGACCCAAATTTAAAGATACTGGTCAACGACCATATTAAAAGCATGGAAATTAAGGGCTATATTCGCAAGTTAAGTGCTGCTGAGATAAATACAGATTTCCCGCGAAAATGGTACCTGCCGATATTTACAGTCAGGAATCCAAACAAACCACATAAGATAAGAGTGGTATGGGATGCCGCCGCGGAATGCAATGGCATATCCCTAAATGGATGCCTTGAGAAGGGCCCAGATCTGCTGACATCGTTAACTGGAGTCCTATTCAATTTTCGAATAGGAAAAATAGGAATATGCGGCGATATTTGTGAAATGTTTCACAGGGTAGCCATCGATGAAGAGGACCAGCAATCACAGCGTTTTATGTGGCGAGACGGGGATTCCAGTCGGCCTCCGGATATCTTCGTGCTTAGAGTTATGAGTTTTGGTGCAACTTGCTCACCGTCGCTTGCACAGTTTGTTAAAAACGAAAACGCCAATGAGTGTATAAAGGACTATCCAAGAGCAGTCAAATCTATTGTCGAGAGGCATTATGTAGACGATATGCTAGACAGTATAAATTCCGTTCAAGAGGCTATTGAGCTTGCAAAGGGTGTCAGAGAAGTCCACAAGCGCGCGAATTTTCATATTCGAAACTGGTTATCAAATTCTATCGAGGTCACCAATGCTCTAGGAGAAATAGGTACTGCGGATAAGTTTTGCCGGGCAGGAAAAGTAGTAGAACAAATCGTAGAAGCAGACAAGGTATTAGGACTGTGGTGGCAAACAGCTAGTGACACATTCACATTCAATTTAAAATTTACAAAGGCCAGTCAGGAAATTCTGCGCGGAGAAAAATTACCGACCAAGAGGGAGCTTCTTAGACTGCTCATGTCCATTTTTGATCCATTAGGATTTCTATCATTTTTTACAATTTATATGAAAATATTGCTCCAAGATGTCTGGCGCAGTGCAATAGGTTGGGACGAAACCATACCGGATGACTTGGCAACTGCATGGAAAAGATGGCTGTCATTTCTCAAGAGAGTGCAAGATGTTCAGGTGCCAAGATGCTACTTTGGCCTATCCGTTAGCAACAAGAGTAAGATGGAATTACATGTATTCGTGGACGCCAGCGAGACCGCATATGCCGCAGTAGCGTACTTGAGAATCCTAAGCGCGAAAGGAATAGAGGTGTCCCTGGTGTGCTCGAAAACGAAGGTGGCCCCATTACGTCCTATCTCTATACCTCGCATGGAACTTCTCGCCGCAGTCATGGGCGCCCGCCTCGGAAATACAGTCATCAAAGCCCACGATTTCAAGATTGAAACAACCATGTATTGGTCGGACTCAAAAACCGTTTTGTTGTGGTTACGTTCCGATCCAAGAAGCTACAAGCAGTTCGTCATGCTACGCATAGGTGAAATTCAAGAAACGACGGAAATAGCGAATTGGTACTATGTCCCAACGAAGCAGAACGTAGCAGATTTAGGCACTAAGTGGAGCCAACAACCAGACTTCGATCCAAGCGGGCCATGGTTTACGGGGCCCGCATTTTTGAAACAAAAAATAGACCGATGGCCCAAGTATCAAATAAACTTCGAAAGCAAATGTGACATAGAACTACGACAATCTTCGGAGCCGCAGCAATTAGCAGTTCAAGTCCATGAACCAATGCCTGTTGTATGTTACAATCGTTTCTCTAGATGGGAACGTCTGCTAAGATGTCTAGCGTATGTTAAGCGTTTTATAACATGTCTGAAAACAACAAAAACCGTAAAAAAGGCTTCAAAGATCGATCCAAGAATAAGTAACATAACTAACTTCACTGCTGACGAATTGCTCTGGAGTCAAGAGTTTTTACTTCGCCTTGCCCAAACCCAAACCTTTAGCCATGAGACCTGCCTGTTGCTAAAGAATCCTGATTGCCTGCTCCCCAAATCAAGTCCACTACGTTGTATGTCGCCCTTTATTGACAAAAATAAGATAATTAAAATGCGAGGTCGCCTTGAGAACGCCAAGGTGATAGGTGACGCAACTAAGAACCCTATCCTTTTACCGAAAGATCATTATAAAGGGTGATTTTTTAAGAGGTTGAGAACTTTTTTTAAAAAAAAAACACAAAAAATTCGAAAAAATGAATGAAATATTTATTTGAATCGATAGTTTGAACCTTGCAATTTAATGTTTAAAGATAATTTCATGCAAATGTTGACCGCGGCTGCGTCTCAGGTAGCCCATCCGCTGAGTCCAATTTTGGCATACTCTTTCACACATATCGGCCGGTATCTCACGAATGAATGCATGGATGTTGGCTTCCAGTGCGTCAATCGAAGCGGGCTTGTCCCTATAGACATTAGCCTTGACATACCCCCACAAAAAATAATCTAATGGTGTCAAATCGCACGATCTAGGCGGCCAATTGACCGGCCCGAAACGTGAAATTAACTGTTCACCAAACTCGCCTCGCAATTGCGCCATTGTTTCGCGTGCTGTGTGGCATGTGGCACCGTCTTGTTGAAACCACATATCATGCAAGTCAAGAACTTCCATTTCGGGCAAAAAAAAGTTTGTTATCATCGCTCGGTAGCGCCGAATCGACATTTCGCGGTCTTCTGTCACACTAGCTGATACGGCCGCAATATTTTCTTCACTACGCACAGTACGTAAACGTGTTGGTGGTTTAATGTCCAACAAAGTAAATTTGGTGCGAAATTTGGTCACAACCTTCCGAATAGACTGCTCAGAAGGTCGAGAATGCCGATCATAAAATGGAAGCAGCGCGCGATGAACATTTCGAACCGAGCACGAATTTTGATAGTAAAATTCAATAATTTGCAAGCGTTGTTCATTTGTAAGACGATCCATGGTTAAATTGCAAACCAAACTGAAGCTGTTTGACAGTGACACAAGGTACTAAACACACGTCAGCTGTCAAAACCAGTGTTGCCAAAACCAAACCAGCTAAAAAATCACCCTTTATTACGAGGCTGCTGGTCGATTGGTACCATCGCAAGTTTAAGCATGTTAACCACGAATCAGTAATCAACGAGATCTTTCAGAGGTACCACATTCCAAAAGTACGATCACTTCTCAGAACTGTTCGCAGTAACTGCCAGCTATGTAAAATCCGAAGAGCACATCCTAATCCACCAGAGATGGGACCTCTACCAGAAGCGCGTTTGTCGGCTTATACAAGACCTTTTTCGTACGTTGGGCTTGACTTTTTTGGCCCATTTTTGGTCACAGTCGGGAGACGCCAGGAAAAGCGATACGGTGTCGTCTTCACATGCCTAACATGCCGTGCTGTTCATATAGAGGTGGCACATAGCTTATCAACGGATTCGTGTGTGATGGTAATTCGGAACTTCATCGGTCGTAGAGGGACACCGCTTCATATCTTCAGCGACAATGGCACCAACCTAAGAGGGGCAGAAAAGGAGCTTCGAGAAGCCCACCAAATGATCGATTTTAACGCAATCCAAGCTAAATTTACAAGTCCGGACAGCAAGTGGACCTTTATCCCTCCTGCTAGTCCTCATATGGGGGGTGCCTGGGAACGTATGGTTCGTTCAATAAAAACCGTATTGTACCAAATCATCACACGCGACACCAAACTGAACGACGAGACGCTTTGTAATGTGCTGGTGGAGGTCGAAAGTATAATTAATAATCGACCACTGACCTATCTATCCTTGGACACCGCCGAAGAGGAAGCTCTAACTCCTAACCACTATCTTTTGGGCTCATCATCCGGCTGTAAGCCTCCAGGCAAATTCGAAGACACCGACAAATACGCAAGAATGTCATGGCGTCATTCGCAGCTCCTCGCTGACAAGTTCTGGAAGAGATGGTTGGCTGAAGTCTTGCCAACGTTAACTCGGCGAACATCGTGGTTCCAGAAAATTAAGCCCATTGAAGTTGGGGATGTGGTAATTATCGTCGACCCTAATCTGCCCCGGCATTGTTGGCCGAAAGGAGTTGTGACGAGCACGAACGAAGCAAAGGACAGACAAGTAAGGAGCGCAACCGTACGTACCATACATGGTGAGTATCTCCGGCCAGCTACCAAGATTGCTGTCTTAGATGTGAAAAAAGATGGTGGCAGTGTTGTTCAATAGTGTAAGGTATGCACTTACGATGATCGTGATACCGGGGGGGAGAATGTTACCAACACACCACTTCGACTTTTTATTGTAAACTCAGTTGGTCTCCGAATGCTGCCGCATTACTCATAAAATAGCTCTGTGTACTGTCAATTTCATTTCTATTTAAAATACACCTTAAACACGCTCATTTCATTTCAAATCTGACAGAAGAAGAAAACGGCAGCAACGGCAGACCAAAGTGAGTAAATTAAAAATTATAATAATTTATGAATTTTAAAACGTTTCTTTTTTTTTAAAAATAAAGTTTTTTAAAGCATTCTCCAAGTGGAACAAAACAGATGTTTCATTTTTCATTTGGATGCTACAATAAGTTGGAAACCCGACCAACAATGGGTATCAAATGAAAGCGTTTGACAAGTAGAATACGATAAGCTAAGTGACATCATTTAAAATTCAATATGGCAGACGCATCAAGATGGTGGATTAGTGTTATCTTTACGACCACCTTCGTATGGGTATCAAATGAAAGGGTTTGACAAGTAGACATACACTACATAATTTGTGCAACTATAAAGTTGGAAATAAAAAATTAAGTTTAAAAAACTAAAACCCGACAATGGGGAAAACTAACTAAAAAGTACGAAACAAGATGAAACGAAACGTTGACTTTCAGAGTATAGCTGTGGTCGCATGCTGTTACAATAACATATTTATACAACTACGCATTCGTTGGCAAAGGAGCATGCGACCACAGCTATACTCTGAAAATCATCGTTTTGTTTCATCTTGTTTCGTACTTTTAGTTTGTTTTCCCGGTAGATTCTATGTTTTGTGTTGATTAATATTTTGTTTTGTTTTCTGATAATGCAGTACAACCTATCACATTTTATTAAGAAAATACTTTAATCACAAACCAACGGCTTACGCGAATTCAAACACAATGTAAGGTGAAAAAAAATTAACTAGTACAAGTTCAATACAATTTTTTTTCAACTTTCAATACATTGCTGAAAGCCCATTTTTCATCCCTGCCGTGTACTAAAACAGTCGTGTTACTTATTAGGTAAAACGCTGCTCTTGCAATGTGGTTTTGTGTAGAAATAACGCGTGCCAAATCCGACATTTTAATTTTTAATTTTAACTCCCAAACGTTGTTTAACCCTTTCCCGTATGTAACGCGATGAGTTTGAGTTCAATCTTAATCTCTACTTGAATAATGATTTACTGGAGTAAAAGAATGTACAGAAACATACTTCCGCTTTCACAATATAATTTTATGCAGAATGTATTTTTATTTAAGTACTTACAATTGATCCGGTGAACTTCGTACCACCTAAAATTAATTTGATTGTAACTATTCATAAGCGATTATGAATCCCAATCAACGTTCCAACTTCAATTCATTGAAATCGGCAATATTGGCACTGTGTACCTACGGTTTGAGTTTCGTTTAGTTATTAAATGAAACTCGTTAATTTAATGGCTTTAAATCTATTAAATAAAAATGAATGTATGAATGTTTGTTTGTTTGTCTGTCTTTTAACCCTTAAATGCATATGCTATCAAACCTAACACTACTCACATTAACTCTAGAATGCACCCCCTATGCATTCTAGGGTCAATGTGAATAGTATTTGATACCGTATGCATTTAAGGGTTAAAGACTCGAAAACTACCCAACCGATTTTGGTAAAATTTTCAGAGTACGTTTTTCTTAATACATGTAGAATACAACACAGCATCAGTGCGATTAGTCAACAACTGGTAGTTTTGGTAACTGTCATACAAAATTTGGTAATTTCAGGTGAAGTGTGAATATAAATAATTTTGGTCAATTAATGTAGACAGATAGACAGATTGGTAGACAGTCAGATAGACAGATAGATAGACAGGCAGACTGACATATAGACAGAGAGACAGACATACAGACAGACAGACAGATTTTTTTTTTAAACTTTTTATTTATCTCAAAAAAATGTTTAACAATGGTTTTCCGCGAAGCCTCAAGGCTTATCTGCAGGAGGTTGTCTTGCAAATTGTACAATATTTATGCTATGCGCTTAACTTTAGTATTTGTTCGAAAACAATAATAATAATGAAAAATCAGAGTAGGATATGTTTTTTTTTTTTTTTTTAATTTTTTATGATTGAGAAATATAGAATTCTTTTAAAAGTTTTTTCCTAGTATTTAAATTTACGATTTTTAAGAAGGATTGGGGAATCTCATTCAAAATCGTCGGAACGCTATGCTTTAGCTGCCTTTTGCCGTACGTATTCTTGAAGCTAGGTATTTGAAGCATCCCCTGGGCGCGTCTTCTTGTATTCACCTGGTGTTGAATTGGTATCTTGAAGCGGTTGTCATCGTAGTACTCAAGCACCATCGACATCTTCAAAATCTCCTTAACTCCTAGTACTTTCATGCTGCTTTCTTCATGGGCGTTGGGTGGTACGTTGGAGTTGATCTGCCTTAAGATTGTGACTTGGAGTTTCTGCAGCTTCTCTATATGGGTATTTGACGCGTTGCCCATGCTAATATTCCATAACTTAATAGACCTGCTTCTGAATCTGTGGGGTTGAATGGTAACCTAGATAGATGAGACCAAAGAGACCTTTGTTGGGGTCAGACCGAAGCTTATCGGTGTGTTTATTCCATATAAAATGGCTATCAATTATCACCCCTAAGTATTTGTAGCTACCCACAACTTCAATAGCCTGGCCCGTACTTTGACAGATGCTGCTGTTGAACCTGATTGACTGTTCAGTTTTTTTATGATGAGGGCTTCGAATATGCATCATCTTTGTTTTTGAGGTATTTAGTATAGGCCTGTTATCGTGGCACCATTCGACTGCTTTGTTAAATTCGGTTTGCAGTATTTCCATTCCAGTTTTGAGACACCTATGTCTGACAACTATTGCCGTATCATCGGCAAACGCAAATGGAATGCTGTTGGTAAAAACCCGAAGCAATTCATTTGTAAATAAAATAAATAGAAGTGGCCCGAGTTTCGATCCCTGTGGTACTCCATAAGGAGCCGATGTACCGTCGCTTCAGAAATCTTTAATTTTTACTCGGAAGGTCCTGCCAGATAAGTAGTTTTGCAACCAATTTGCCGATTTCCCCCGGATTCCAAGTCGACTCAATGCTTGTAGCAACTTTGCGTGATTAAGAGTATCGAACGCTTTGCTGAAATCCATGTACCAAGACATGATGACTTCTGTTCAGACTTTCATTTATTGTATTTGAAAATTCACCCAGTAGCTTATTCGTGCTCTTATTTTTTTGAAACCCGTACTGTTTTGTGTGAATTATTGAGTATTTGTCTACGAATTTTAACAATCGCCTTGTCACAACCTCTTCCAGACATTTTTCAATTACTGGCAATGATAAATGGATTGTCAGACATACAGACAGACAGACAGACAGACAGACAGACAGACAGACAGACAGACAGACAGACAGACAGACAGACAGACAGACATACATACAAACAGACAGACAGACAGATAGATAGATAGATAGACAGACAGGCAGACAAACAGACAGACAGACAGGCAGACAGATAGACAGATAGATAGGTAGACAGAGATAGGCAGACAGACAGATAGACAGACACACAGCCATACAGACAGACAGACAGATAAATGGATAGATAGACAGACAGACAAATAGACAGATTGATAGACAGACAGACAGAAAGACAGATATATATATAGATAGACAAACAGATAGATAGACAGACAGACAGATAGACAGACAAACAGAAAGACAGATTGACAGACAGGCAGACAGACAGATAGATAGATAGAACGGATAGACAGACAGACAGACAGTTAGACAGACAAATAGATAGATAGACAGGCAGACAGATATACAGACAGATAAATAGACAGATTGACAGACAGACAGACAGGCAGACAGATAGATAGACAGATAGGTAGACACAGACAGGCAGACAGACAGATAGACAGACAGACAGACATACAGACATACAGACAGACAGACAGATAGATGGATAGATAGACAGACAGACAGACAGACAAATAAATAAACTAAACTATAGAGAGACAGACAGATAGACAGATAGGCAGATTGACAGACAGACAGACAGATAGATAGACAGACAGACAGATAGATAGATAGATAGATAGATAGACAGACAGACAGACAGACAAATAAATAAACTAAACTATAGAGAGACAGACAGATAGACAGATAGGCAGATTGACAGACAGACAGACAGATAGATAGATAGATAGATAGATAGACAAACAGATAGATAGACAGACAGACAGATAGATATTGTTAACAGATAATAGAATGGCTTATCAAAATTGTAATTAATTTTTTTTTAGTTTTAAATGACTTTTATTTCAACGTAGATACTATACATAAAAACAAAATAAAAAAAAAATTGTAAAGTTCCCATACAAAACCCAAATTTAAGTTTTTGTAGATTCCGGCTTTTCCTTGGAGTTTTTCTGAATTTTCTTTCCTCATAGACCATCCCTGAATCAAGTTAAACAAAACAAAAAAAGAATCTTCCGAATCGGTCGAGCCGTTCTCGAGTTTTAGCGAGACTAACACACAGCAATTGATTTTTATATACAGTGGTGGAAAAAATAATAGAAACAAATGTTTACATAATGCTTACCATTTGGTCTCAAAAATGAATTGAATGCACCAGTTACAAGCCGAACGATAAAAAATAGACTAAATGAAGCAGGCCTTCCTGGAAGAAGTCCCAGAAAAGTTCCATACTTGACCAAAAAAAATATGAAACAGAGACTAATTTTCACCAACAAACACCTCCACCGTGATAATTGGAATAACGTCTTATGGTCGGATGAAACCAAGATCAATTTGTTCGGTTCCGATGGGAAGACGTACGTTAGACAACCAAAGAACTCCGAATTCGATCCCAAATTTACAAAAAAGACAGTTAAACATGGTGGAGGCAATGTTATGATTTGGGGGTGCTTTTCAACATCTCGGGTTGGTCCACTTTTCTTGATAAAGGATAAAATGTGTGCTGTAGACTACGTTGAAATCTTAAACACTGTAATGCTGCCATATGCTGAAGAGGACATGCCTATTAAATGGGAGTTTATGCAGGATAATGATCCCAAGCACTCCTCAAAGTTGGCTAAAGAATGGTTTCATCGAAACAAAATTGATGTTATGGAGTGGCCATCACAGTCCCCCGATCTTAACCCGATAGAACACCTATGGGGCGTTCTCAAGCGCAAGATTGGGGACTGCAGAGCCAAAAACAAAGAAAAACAAATATACAAAACAAATATTATGACACCTATACTGTAAATTAATTATTCATGAAACAAAACGAAAAAAAATAATTTGTTTCTATTTTTTTTTTCCATGTCAAAATCGAGGAAATCCAGAACCAACATTTGTTCACCATTTGTCTTTTGTTTTTATTAAAAAAATGTATATTAAATTTCTGCAATAATACACTGTACACTGTACCAAATCTGTTAGTATGTGTTTAATTTATGATTTTTCCCGAATACTTCGTATTTTTCCAATAAACGGCGAAGAACCAGCTTGTTTCTATTATTTTTTCCACCAGTGTATATAGAAAGATAGATAGGTAGTAAGTATGATAGATTTCCAGGATTTCCTACCTTGCAAAAATTAAGGAGTTTCATTTGAAAATTTCGTTGTCTGTACATCATATACAATATTTTCTATTTATTTCGAATTGTAAATTTTCCAAACCAATATTCCGATTAACTTAAGTTGCATTTGAAGAACCTAAAAATGCATATAAATAGCGTCAGCGTCACGTACAGCGAAATAAACTGTCGCAGTGTATAAAGGGTCCTTTAATCGTACTTAAGCAAAGCCATCAGAGCTGAGCTAACCCCATAAGTACTCATGCAACTGCAGACTCTAAACACATTCCACTGTGGTGGATACAAAGGATTTAAAGTATCGCCATCAGATTTTCACATCAAAAGTTGATTAGTTCGAAAACACTCCTAAAACTTAATTGAAGTCTTCACTTGTATGTGTGGCGAAACTCCCTTTTGCAATCACGGTTCAAACACTCTCAGGATGCATCTTATACTCAATGAACACTGACCTCTGACAAATTGAATGGGTAATCTAAATTCTGCACAATTGCAACAAGAAACGCAAAAGCATCCCCACGGGTCTCATTCCTTTTGTAATTTTATTACTTTCCACGTCATTACATCCACCTGAATCTTCTCAAGCACTCTCCGTAAACGATTCTCCCATGAATACACAATATTTTCAAATTTTTACTGACCACTCTGCGGAATTCTCAACAAAATAGAAAAACACAATTCCAAGGACATTATGACTACAGTCTACAACCCGTGAACAGTGCTCCACTCTGGCCTCCGGCTACAAAATAGAAACATACGACCCATATCATCGACATTTTACTTTCTTCACGAAATTGCATCGTCAGACATCGCAGAGTATAGTTCTCAATGTAAGCCAACGCGCCATAGTTTTCCAACTTAAGTTCCTGTGGCTCAATTGCATTCCCACCTTTTTCTTTTCACTCGGCGCGGCGCGGGGAGTCTTTACCAAAGGACCACCACCCTGCGTGGCGTATAGAAATTTATGAGATCGCATTGAAGTGAAAGAAAAACTTTTTCGCCCGTTCCGCCCGCAGAAAAGAAATTGGAAAAGGATTCCGGTCCGGACGATATTCGCCTCCGAGAAACGTGCGGCAATGTTGGAGAATTTAGTTGTAACCGTTGAGTCGTTGGTCGTCCTCGTCGTCCTTGTCGTCCTTGTCGCCCTTTTGAGTCAAATGTAGTGTGTAGGTACCTACTACTTTTCCACACACTAACCAACTAAGTTTGGATGGCGGAAAAGTTTACTTTTGCTTCATTGCGGCATTCTCAATCCAAGTTTTCCAAGCTCCTCAGGGGGTGAGCGGTGAACAACCGACGACCGGTCCATTGGTCCAGCTGAATCTCTTTCTCAACCCAACGCCCCCCTAGCTGGTGGCGCGGCATTATTATGAAAGTTAATCGAAACGTATGGAATGTAATTCGGGAAATGTTTTATAGATACTTTTATTTATTTTGTTCGATGGAGTTGGCTTCCGAGGGCGCGTCTAACCTATTAGAGATGGTGGCCGGAGAAGTTTTGTGCTGGCACAGGGTGACACCGGGATTTATGGCCGAACAGTACAGAAATCACATACGGAAAATGTAGAGGACCACCAAATGGTCCCAGTCGATGATTGTGAGTGTGCTACTTTGGTGTGGTTCATGGAAAGCAATTATTTCATTGGACCACCGGCCGTGATATACGGTTATGGACTTACAAGATTGAAAGTTAGTGGGTAACACTCTACTGAAGTGGTAACATGTTGTAAGGTGAGGGTTTGCACTCGTAGTAGTGAGTATATGTACACAAACACGTTGTATGGTATACGATATTTATTATTTAAACTGTTTAGTTTATGATGGTAGCCTGGCCTTTAATTTTGTATCTCGGACTTAGTGGAATAAAGGAAAGATTAAATTGGTTTGCTTCGACCAATCGATTGTTGCTGTGGTCAGTGACTTTTGGCTCCAGGTGAACTTAGCATAGCATTCTAGGAATTGGTTGTGCTATGTTTGTATGGGGAGCTATGATATCGACACTTTTAAACAACTTAAAAATCGCAAGTAATATGTTGCTGGTTCAAGTCCCAACTATGCGATTGCAGTAAACTTAGAAGAAGTAAGAAGAAGAAAAACAGTCGAAACTATAATTGAATGGCAAATCGCTTGGTAAAATGAAACAAACATCAGTTAAATTTTGTTGCACTTCGCTACGAATTACCACCGAAGGAAGCAGGACTTGGCATGCTTGCGGCAAGGCTCAGCTTAGCTCGCCGGATTGGGGTGGGTTTTTGCTTCCTTCACGCTGATACGGGCAACGAAATAAAAAAAAATAATTCATGCCAAGAATTTGGGAATCGGACAACAAGGATTATTTATGCACTGGTACCGAGATATTTGTTTCACTTCGGCTGGTGTTCGCCGGTATGGATGCACTTTTCCCTCCCTATCACCAAAGGTGAACGCCTATGACAGTTCCAGCATCCTTAGTTTTAAAACTGTCCCATATTTAAACACACATCAGCACTTGCAGCATTGACATGCACCATGACCTATATGTTTTTCACCCATCGCAAACCACAATTAAAATAGTCTTAGTCACTGTTCATTATAACTCAAAACATTTTATTTTACTTGTAAGAAGGAAACGAAGAAACTTATCATAACCAATTAATTAATTCAATAGGAAAATATACCCGCCGAGAACTGACTCACTGTACATGTTGCGTTCTATTATTTTTATTAAAAAAATGAATCTAATACTTCAGTTACAACCTGCCGAAACTAAAACTGAATACCTATATGTTATATGCGTGTGTTGCGTCAAATGTAAATATAAGTATGGATGGATATAATTGTTTTAATAAGATTTATATATATGTATGTTCAATTGTTAATTATGTATTTGTCAAATTTTATGTAATGAGGGGTGCAATTTATTTTTATGTACAGTGGCTCAATAAAGAACTCGGACACTTAGCTGCTTTCTTTTTCATAACGCTAAAGTAATTAAAAAAAAAATCCAGAAAAAAAACAAAATTATTTTCTTAAAGATATATTATTGTATTATAAAACATAGAAAGAAAATAGTACAAAATCAATTGCTTTGTCATAAACAAATATAAACAATGTATAGATTCACGAAATCAATCCCAAAAAAAAACTCGGACGGGTTAAATTTCCTTCGGTTTTTGTTTAATTTAATAGGGCAATCAGAGAATTTTTATTTTTTATTCCCTGTTCAGAGCTCAAAGTGATCAACTGAAATAGATCGTAGTCCAGTTTTTCTAATTTTGTTGAAATAATAAATATAAAAATTAAAATGGGAATGCAGCGTGGACAGACTTCTTTAGAAGTAAGGGATCTGGTTATAAAACATCACAATGATGGTAAATCGGTTCGTGATATTGCAGCAATAGTGAATAGATCGAAATCTACAGTCCATGGCATTATAAAACGTTTCAAAACATCGAAGTCCGTGCAGAAGAAACCAAAATCCGGTAGACCTAAAGTATTCACACCTTCTGATGAGCGATGGATTGTGAAGCAAATTAAGAAAAACCCCAAGCTAAGTGCTCCAAAATTAGCCACAGAAGTTTCACAAAACCTAAATAAAAATGTCAATCCTGAAACAATAAGACTTGTATTACGAAAAAGCAATTTTCATGGAAGAGTAGCCCGTAAGAAACCGTTCATAAATAAGCGAAACAGAATAAAAAGGTTAAAGTTCGCGAAAACCCACAAAAATAATGACCTTTCCTTTTGGAATCAAGTAATTTTCTCGGATCAGAGTAAATTTAATTTATTTAGATCAGACGGTCAATCTTACGTGTAGCGAAAACCAAATGAAGAATTGAGAGAGCAAAATTTAAGAGCCACGGTAAAACATGGTGGTGGCTCTGTGATGGTTTGGGGCTGCATGTCGGCTGCTGGTCCAGGAAATCTGTGTATAATTGATGGAATTATGGACCAGAGGAAATACCTAACAATTTTAAAAGACAATCTGATACAAAGTGTTGAAAAATTGGGAATAAAGGACAACTTCCACTTTTATCAACACAACGACCCGAATCATAAAGCACACCATGACGCTTGTGGCTGCTTTACCATTGTCCACATGTTCTGGAAACGCCACCACAATCCCCAGACATTAATGTTATTGAACACCTGTGGGCGTATTTAGAGAACCAATTGAAAAAATATACTATTACGAACAGAAAAGCTTTGGAATCCAGACTTAAGGATGAATGGTCCAAAATTGATCCTTCCGTCTGCAAAAAGCTCGTTGAATCCATGCCCAGAAGATTGGATGCCATTCGAAAAAACAAGGGTTTGCCAACAGAATATTAATATGCTTTGATATTATGCACATTTTATAAACAAAAAAATTTAATCCTCAGTGTCCGAGCTCTTTTTTGGCATTGATTCCGTGAATTTTTATTTTTTTTAATTTTTTTATGAAAATGTAATTGATTTTGTACTATTTTCTTTTTATGTTTTATAAGACAATAATAGAGCTTTAAGAAAATAATTTTGCTTTTTTTCTGAAATGCGTTTTTAATTACTTTAGCGTTATGAAAAAGAGCTAAATGTCCGAGTTCTTTATTGAGCCACTGTATGTAGTATTAGGATAATTTTAAGTTTAAGACTTATATAGTTTGGCACAAGAAATTTATGTAGGTATATAATGTATATATGATCATGCGTGACTTACTTGTTTTTTTTTTTTTTGTTAATCCAGATGTTGTGCGCACAAAATCCGTTGTTTCTGTTTTCTTGATATATTCGGTGTTTGATATTATGCATGCTGTGTTACGTATGTATGTATGTACCTTTGTGTTTTAACCTTATCTGTGTATATACTTATGTATAATGTTTCTTTTTTTTTTTTTTTTTTTTTTTTTTTTTACTTCATTGCCAAACTATGCACATTTGATAGGATTTGCACTATGTATGAATATGAACTTTTTTCCTAGGAATTAAATTGATTCTTCTTTTTTTCTGTGGATTTCTTTTTTTTCACACTTTATATAAATATATATATACGCAATTAGGTATTGGAATTTAACCTTCAGGCATTTAGGTTAGTAACTAGGCAAATTAATTTTAAAGTAAGTTTTTTTCTTTTTCTAGGACTAGTTTTAAAAATTTTACAAATTCACTGTAGTTAGATAGGAAATATTAATGACCTTTATATGTATTTAAATGCGTAATACATATATATACGTACTTGAGCGGAGCTTTTTGGCTACTGATCGTGATCGTGATACTGGAGTTTGCTACTGGTTGGTGCAGCAAGTGTGCTTGGAAGGCTGATGATGCTGGCGATCGAGCGGTTTTATTCCCGACAGAGGCTTCACGTATTATGTGTGGTGGATGTACCGGACTTCTTTCAGGGTATCAATTATTTTATTGCCGTGAGTAGATGTAGGTAGGAGTTGCCAAGGCTTCCGAATTCGGCAGTCGGACTTTGGGGGAGATTTAATTTCTCTTTTTCGCGCAATCACCTGCGATGATGGTAGAGTGAGATTCGCTGGTTTTGGTTGGTGGGATTATTAACGAATTTATAAAAAAAAAATTCCCATGTATTTTAATCACCGCTTGTGGAAAAAAAGTCTAAGGACTTGGTAAGTCCAGATTTATGTCCGTCCTCAATGGATGCTCGATAGAAAAGAACTCTATTGAAGCGATAAAATGGGGATCTACTATCTCGTCTTCCTGTTCTAAAATTGAGCAACATACCAAAATGACGCGGGAGGTGTTCAACAAGTAAAGTGTCGGCAAGGCATGTCGATGGTAGCTGGCATGCAAGTTACTGAAACCTTGCAGATTATAAGCCAAGAGTGAAAACAATTTATTTCAACGACATTTTCGTAACAATTTCATATCAAGATTTAAAGACACATTCTAGGGGCTCTACTCTGTATCGCGAATCGAAAGTCGCAAAAAATATAGATTAAAACCCATTTACATTGAACTTTGAATCGCATAAGAATTAGAACTCAGAACTTTCGTCTTACGATCCAGACTCTGCATATGATTATGTCCATGAACGTTCCATAATACAGTAGAATCCGCTTAATACACTTTTTCGCATTTAACGATATTTTTCTCCAGACAAACGTGTTTCTTTCTTTACTTATTTATTAACTTAACGGTACATTTGCTGTTCTTTCTATTTTTTACAGTTTCCTTGTCTTGCGAACAAAACATGCAGTGCACACAAGACGCCCCGCTGTTTTTTTCTTTTGACCGTTTTTTAACAAAATAATTCAAAAACTGCATTTTTACTTTTTCTTCTAAAACGCTTCTCCGCTTAAGTTCCTGGCCACGCACTGAGCGGCTAGCGATAGAGCGGCAAAGAGCTGAGCGGCAAGTGGCCATTTATTGAGCGGCAATTCTTGAGCGAGTTTTTTTTTTATAATTCACGAGGGCAAAAAAAAGTTTTGCATACTTCTAGGCGTAAAACTAAAACAATCGCTTTTTATGAATTTATGTAAAGAAATTTTATAAATTATAAATTTCTTTACTCAAATTTTTAAACCTCGATATCGCCTAAACTAAGCGATTAATCATTATTTTTAACTTCAGATTTTGTCCTTATTTCACCGAGATCTACAAAATGGCATTTTCAAACCTTTGCGCCAGGGTAATCGTAATCATGCCCAAAGTATTAAACGCTCACGAGTACAGGCGGATGCCAAACCCAATCTGGAAGCGTTGAGCTAGCTTCAAAATGCACGGCGAGCTGATTGGCTTTGTCCAAAGAGCTTACAGCTGCAATATCATTTGAAATGAGCGTCAGAATTGATGACAAGACAGAATTCTTGATGTAGTATATGAATATGAGCATTGCAGTTATTTCTCGCTTAATCGAACTTATTTCGGTTTTCCTCAGTTGGGTTGGCTTTAAAAAATTGATAACTTATCTCCTTTATCATGATAGCATCTTTGCAACTTGATTCACACCACGCTGCAAAGAGGCTAGGATGTATCAGGGATGAAAAATGGTCTTTCAGCAATGTATTGAAAGTTGAAAAAAAATTGTATTGAAATTGTACTAGTTATTTTTTCAACATGGATTGTGTTTGAATTCGCGTAAGCCGTTGGTTTGTGATTTAAGTATTTTCTTAATGAATTGTGATAAGTTGTACTGCATTATCAAGCAACAAAACAAAATATTAATCAACACAAAAAATAGATTCGAAATAAATTTACCATATTTATCCTTACTTACTTACTTAGTTGGCGCTACAGCTCGAGGTGAACCTGGACCTGCTTCTCGCAACCATTTTTGTGTGCGTGTTATATTTTTACACGAATAGAAGGGACCTACATTTTTTTTGTCGACTCCGAACGGCGAGTTGAGAAGCTCAATCGTGACAAATGATACTCTTTGATGCTTGTCAGACATTCGAAAGAGGTTAACCATGAAAAAACACACTTTATATAAATATATATATACGCAATTAGGTATTGGAATTTAACCTTCAGGCATTTAGGTTAGTAACTAGGCAAATTAATTTTAAAGTAAGTTTTTTTCTTTTTCTAGGACTAGTTTTAAAAATTTTACAAATTCACTGTAGTTAGATAGGAAATATTAATGACCTTTATATGTATTTAAATGCGTAATACATATATATACGTACTTGAGCGGAGCTTTTTGGCTACTGATCGTGATCGTGATACTGGAGTTTGCTACTGGTTGGTGCAGCAAGTGTGCTTGGAAGGCTGATGATGCTGGCGATCGAGCGGTTTTATTCCCGACAGAGGCTTCACGTATTATGTGTGGTGGATGTACCGGACTTCTTTCAGGGTATCAATTATTTTATTGCCGTGAGTAGATGTAGGTAGGAGTTGCCAAGGCTTCCGAATTCGGCAGTCGGACTTTGGGGGAGATTTAATTTCTCTTTTTCGCGCAATCACCTGCGATGATGGTAGAGTGAGATTCGCTGGTTTTGGTTGGTGGGATTATTAACGAATTTATAAAAAAAAAATTCCCATGTATTTTAATCACCGCTTGTGGAAAAAAAGTCTAAGGACTTGGTAAGTCCAGATTTATGTCCGTCCTCAATGGATGCTCGATAGAAAAGAACTCTATTGAAGCGATAAAATGGGGATCTACTATCTCGTCTTCCTGTTCTAAAATTGAGCAACATACCAAAATGACGCGGGAGGTGTTCAACAAGTAAAGTGTCGGCAAGGCAGGTCGATGGTAGCTGGCATGCCAGTTACTGAAACCTTGCAGATTATAAGCCAAGAGTGAAAACAATTTATTTCAACGACATTTTCGTAACAATTTCATATCAAGATTTAAAGACACATTCTAGGGGCTCTACTCTGTATCGCGAATCGAAAGTCGCAAAAAATATAGATCAAAACCCATTTACATTGAACTTTGAATCGCATAAGAATTAGAACTCAGAACTTTCGTCTTACGATCCAGACTCTGCATATGATTATGTCCATGAATGTTCCATAATACAGTAGAATCCGCTTAATACACTTTTTCGCATTTAACGATATTTTTCTCCAGACAAACGTGTTTCTTTCTTTACTTATTTATTAACTTAACGGTACATTTGCTGTTCTTTCTATTTTTTACAGTTTCCTTGTCTTGCGAACAAAACATGCAGTGCACACAAGACGCCCCGCTGTTTTTTTCTTTTGACCGTTTTTTAACAAAATAATTCAAAAACTGCATTTTTACTTTTTCTTCTAAAACGCTTCTCCGCTTAAGTTCCTGGCCACACACTGAGCGGCTAGCGATAGAGCGGCAAGTGGCCATTTATTGAGCGGCAATTCTTGAGCGAGTTTTTTTTTATAATTCACGAGGGCAAAAAAAAAGTTTTGCATACTTCTAGGCGTAAAACTAAAACAATCGCTTTTTATGAATTTATGTAAAGAAATTTTATAAATTATAAATTTCTTTACTCAAATTTTTAAACCTCGATATCGCCTAAACTAAGCGATTAATCATTATTTTTAACTTCAGATTTTGTCCTTATTTCACCGAGATCTACAAAATGGCATTTTCAAACCTTTGCGCCAGGGTAATCGTAATCATGCCCAAAGTATTAAACGCTCACGAGTACAGGCGGATGCCAAACCCAATCTGGAAGCGTTGAGCTAGCTTCAAAATGCACGGCGAGCTGATTGGCTTTGTCCAAAGAGCTTACAGCTGCAATATCATTTGAAATGAGCGTCAGAATTGATGACAAGACAGAATTCTTGATGTAGTATATGAATATGAGCATTGCAGTTATTTCTCGCTTAATCGAACTTATTTCGGTTTTCCTCAGTTGGGTTGGCTTTAAAAAATTGATAACTTATCTCCTTTATCATGATAGCATCTTTGCAACTTGATTCACACCACGCTGCAAAGAGGCTAGGATGTATCAGGGATGAAAAATGGTCTTTCAGCAATGTATTGAAAGTTGAAAAAAAATTGTATTGAAATTGTACTAGTTATTTTTTCAACTTAGATTGTGTTTGAATTCGCGTAAGCCGTTGGTTTGTGATTTAAGTATTTTCTTAATGAATTGTGATAAGTTGTACTGCATTATCAAGCAACAAAACAAAATATTAATCAACACAAAAAATAGATTCGAAATAAATTTACCATATTTATCCTTACTTACTTACTTAGTTGGCGCTACAGCTCGAGGTGAACCTGGACCTGCTTCTCGCAACCATTTTTGTGTGCGTGTTATATTTTTACACGAATAGAAGGGACCTACATTTTTTTTGCCGACTCCGAACGGCGAGTTGAGAAGCTCAATCGTGACAAATGATACTCTTTGATGCTTGTCAGACATTCGAAAGAGGTTAACCATGAAAAAACTTTTTTAGGTGTTAGACCCGGCCAGGAGTTGAACCCGGGCAGCATTGCGTGGTAGTCCAACGCACTAACCACCACGGACACGGCGACCACCATATTTATCCAGTTTATGGGTAAATAAAGAAAAGTAACGGCTATTTTCAAATTTTTTTATCGAAATTCTGGTAGTGGCATCTGTTGGACTCAATCCACAAACAATTTGAAATCAAGGTATTTTCGTAGTAACTCTTTTATAAGGTATCAAGATGGCCACAGCTTCTATGTAAAATTGGCGGACAGTTGATTCACTTTGCTGTCGCTACGAAACCCTTGTTATGTTGGAACCAAATTATAGAAAAAATTAAGTTAAAAATAAAACTAAATTCCAACTATGGGGAAAACTAACTAAAAAAGTAAAAAGTACGAAACAAGATGAAACGAAACTATGATTTTCAGAGTATAAGTATCTGTCGCATGCCCCTTTGCCAACGAATGCGTAGTTGTATAAATACGTTATTGTAACGGCATGCGACGACGGCTTTACTCTGAAATACTAAATTTAGAATGACGTCATATCGTATTGTATTCTACTCGCCAAGCCCTTTCATTTGAGACAACTATCAAGGCGGTTGTAAAGAAAAAGAAAAAAGAGGTAATCCGCCATCTTGCTTGCTGCGCCCGCCATATTGAATTTTCTTGTGACATCACATATCCTAGGACCCGCATCAAAACGAGTCCATCGAACCCTCATTTGTTGGAATCGATTCCCTAGTTTAGGCTGTACGAGGTGACATCCTTACATACAATCATAACCCTTCCTCTGCGTAGTCGGGTAAAAAAAACTGTGTTTATGAACTGACAACAAATAGGTATGTTCAGTGAAATTGATATAAATTCGATTTTAAGTGGCAAAAGCAAACTATGTGATGTTTTTTAAAACATATTTTGTTGAAGAAAATACCTACTAAATTAGCAGCAGGCCAAATTGTATCGAATTTTATAAAATTGTATTTTTGTACTGAAGCAAGGTCAATTGTATCGAAAACAGTACAATTGTATCGACTTTTGCAACCCAGGGATGTATTCGCAAATGTTGTTCAAGAAGTGCTTGGAATGGGATGTGTATCCTAAATTAATTTGAATCTCTTTTGTTTGATAAAAATCATTTTGAATCAATTCACCTAACATTAAAGCGGATTAAATGCTGGCAAGACAAACTTTCCATTTGCACAGCACATTCCTGTCGTTTCACCTTTGTACTTCAGTGCTTGCCAGTATAGACACAATTTGTTCATTGGTCCAAAAACAATGAATGCATTTCATTCAAATGGAGAAATAATGCGTTGTCTATGCAATTCGAGTGCGTACATTTGTGACACGTTGATCATTTCATATGCTCGTGTCATAGTCAACCGAATTCGTAAGCTTTGAATACGGACTGCACTTTATTTTCTATAATTCTAATTTAATATTGGCTTGAAATAATAGATGGCACTCTGCTAACGTTCCATGTAAACTCCCAAAAATATCCCTAGAAATTCCCTATTTCCTGTTTTTATACCTTAGCTAGGTGAATAAAATTAACCTTTCCTCCTATTCCTTTCCCGACTCGGAGGCGACGCCTCTCTGCCGCTCAGAAATGTCGCTTGCCGCTCAGCAAACGCGTGGCCACAAACAAACAATTTCATTTGTTTTAAATTTTTTCTTGCCGCTCAGGTTTTTGTCGCTCAGCCGCTCTACCGCTTGCCGCTCAGTGCGTGGCCAGGCCCTAAGACACTTTACCGCAGGTACCTCGAAGAGCGTTTAAGCCGATGCTACTCTATTTGCTTGGACAAATGTCAACCATGAAGAGCCAAATAAAAGTGAAGAGGTTAATGTATCTGCTATATTTTTTTATTGAGTTTTCCAATAGTGGTGTTTGTCTACGGTAATGTAAGAGTGATAAAAGTGCGATAAAAACAATAAAAACTGCGAGAACCTCTGAGCTCTGACTGGAAAATGTTCATATAGTCAGGAAGTCTGACAGATATATGTATGTAGATAAGTTGAGCGCTTTGATGAAGACTCCTGCTCCTACCCCTGCTTTCATCTATAAGCCGTAATGTGTAGATGGAGATGGATATTCCAGTTTGTGTTTGCTAAGTTTTTTTATTCTTCTAAGAAGTCTAAGAAGGGTGTTGTGTAGTCCGTACTGACTACATTACCTATGTATTTGTATAAAATCTACACATGTCCTGTAAGTTTGAATTTTCAACTTATCCAAATGGAATCTGTGCATAAAGATAAAAAAAAAATCAGTATACTTACTTTCAATCCCTTTACGATTGATCTTCTTGTACCAATTTGAGCCAGTCTTGGAACCCTCTTCAGGTAGTGTGCCACCAGACTGTTTTTCGGTAATCAACTGCCGTGTACAACCAAAGAACAATAACGGGGCTGGGTCCCCAAGTACTTCGAAATATTATATTGTATTGTGTTTTCGTTGTACGTTCTGCAATACTGAATCCTCAGTTAAGCTTCTTATCTAGCACAAGTTCACCCCGAAAGGTGGAATGTTAAAGAGTGGTAGTTTCCTTTTACCAGTTAATAGTGCAAGCTCCGTATCCTGGTTCTGCATAGTCTGCATATACGTAGTACCCCCCCACTATGTCTATGCTTAACTTAGATTCTATCATTACCAAAATCCAGAAGAGTGATAGAGCACCCTCCTTTCGTAGTACCACTTGAGATAGATATGTTCAATTTTCTAGTATACATACATATATCTTATCTTATATTTTCTTCTATATATGTAGGTATGTACTTATATAAAAATGAATTGATGTCTGTTTGTACAAGCATAACTCGACTGAACATCATCCGATTTGCATGGAGATTTTTTTATTGGATTCGTATTGAACCAGGTAAAACCACAATGAAGTCGAAAATTTGAAAATTTTAAAGAAAAATTGGAAAATTCAGAAAAATCGGTTTTCCATACATTTTGTATGAAGCTCGATGACGTTATTACTCGATAACCGCTGTGCTTATTTATATGATTCTTTTTTAATTTTGTTCGTATTGCTGTATATCAGGTTTATGCATCTGGATCCGATAGGTGGCGCTGAAGTCAAATTATTAACAAATTCTATATTAATTTATTTACCAAATGGACTCATATTCAGAACCTATGTTGGTTTGGTGCTAAGAGAGAAAACCACAAAATCTGGACCCGATAGATGGCGCTGTAGTCAGGTAACAGGAGAAAATATAAATAAAATACATTGATATGCAATGTGATTTTGAATTTGATGGAAGAAAATAAATTATTCAGTTAACATTTTTTTCTTATTCAATTTAATTTGTCGTATTTTGAAAATTCTATACTAGATTTTGTAAAATTTACTGTATAAATAGGTTGGACGGATAATCACTAAATCAGTTGAAATTAAAACTTTCAACCGAGAAGAGACTGTTTGTGTACACGGGCGAAGCCGTGCGGATCAGCTAGTAATGTATATAAAAGAGACTGCCGTCCGTGTGTGCACTAATAACTCGAGAACGGGTCGTTCCATTTTCACGATTTTGGGCTTGATGGATTTGTATTTACCCAAGGAAGGACATTATGGAGAAAAATTTCATGGAAAATTGGAAGATTGATAGATAACTTCCTACTAATTCCTTTGTAACAAACAACAAGTAACTAAAATGCGACTGTTTTAGTGCACAGGCAATACCGGAGGGGCAACAGTTAGTTTATTATAAGATTTTAATCACAGTCAAACTTTTGAACGGGAAATTGATTAAATAAAACGCTACGGTATTTAAATTAATATTAAATTGTCCACGTTCTATCAGGAGTCCTGGGTTGCCGTTTCTTTTATTTCTGACCCTGAAAAGGGCAGGAGATTCGAAGAGAATGTATTCAACTTCCAAACAAGCCTCCGTTCCGGCAGTCAGGTACAACAATGACCTGAGAGGAAACCTGCTGTATATTCTTCTATTGCAGTTTCGAAAATTCCTGTGCTGAGTTCAAGGATTAAGAAAAAACTCAGCTGGGACATATCTTCAATGAGAAAGTCGAAATGCATGCTCCCACTAAGGTTATAGTTGATGTCAGACTTATGCCCCGAAATAGTTCTGGACTTAAAGATTTGGTAGAAGACTCTAATCGGGCACTACCTTAAATGCCTCTGTGACCCACCTAAATTATTAGTTTTGAGGCAAAGGCAAAGGAACTGTTTAGTTCTGGAAAGGAGTTGGTAGACAGTGTTTGGCCCGTCTAGTATCTTTTATCGAGCAGAATGTTCTTGGCATCATAATAATGAAACAAATATTTTTCTGTCTAGTTCGTCTGTCGTCTACTAAAAACTTCACTTTCAAGAGGTTTCAAGTGGACAGACTTTCATCCTTGCATAATTTATCCAATTATCGCTTGCAATAGTGCGTCCTTATCCTATGGCAGTAATATTTCTGGTGACCATCTCATAGCTAATCAACAGGAGTTAGAGGGTCACCTCTTTTGTCATTGATTTATGTTTAACTAATCATTTAAGAAAAGAAAAAGCATTCTCCTCCCACCTCCCCATACAACTTCTCTTTATCAAAAAGCCAATCCTTTGAAAAATCTTTTTTAAGCGGATTAACTTTTCAAAACGATACGAGATAGCATAATCTGTTTGCCTTGTGATTTATGTTCACAAGTAAATCAATTTCATTTGATATCGCACACCAACACCACTCACTCTCTCATCCTAGAGTCTAACAACTTCACACGCGTCAGTCGATTACGTCCAGAAAAGCAGGGGTAGCTAACATCAACATCAGGCATTCGAGGAAAAAGGAGAGAAAAAAAACCTTTCCAACCTGTAAAGTTATCAATTTAATTTTTTTTTTTTATTTCAGTTATTTATTATGATTTATTCGCTGCAGGATTTTCACCATATTCAGTCCGCACTCCGTCTTTGTTACAGCGATACGTCGTCGTCGTCGTGTGTAATATATCAGTTCGCAGACAGCGTAGATACACACCCCCGTACACCGGTCGGCAGGGGGGCTGGGGATGATGGGGGTTCAAATGGCCGATCTGCAAATATGAAGAATGATGTTTTCACCCCCCCCCCCCCCCGCACCATCCTCAGCAAACTGCATAGAATAAATCATATATTTAGGAACTTTACACCATGCCAGGATTCGCAGTGATTTTCTCCTTCATCCTTTCAGCTTCTCGTATCACAAATTGTTTGTAAAAGTTTTTGGCGCGCTAACGCGTTGATAACGCCAAAACTCCTCCTCGATTGATGATGCCACACATCATATAATCGATCATACGGGAAACGGGAACTTTTCCACAGATAACAGCGGGAGTATTTCCTTATAAATGATGGAGGGGAGGGGATTTTATTAAATTAAACCCCCGCGCCATAAAAACTCAAATTTTAAAAGGGACTCCAACTCATCCATATTGAACACTTTCATCTTGATTAAACCGAAGCAGAAGCGGAAGCAGACAGCCACAACCAGTCGTAAAAATGGCAGCAATATGTCCCGAATGAGGTAGTTAAGGCGGGCGGCAACAGTTAATACCGCTGCTTACTTAAAGGATGGCCATGGCCATATCGTTTTCATTAAGGAAATTACCAGTGGGTACTTACTTCTAATTGTCTAATAAAAAGCGACTTTGTGACAACCTTATGGCGAGAAAGACTCTTTTGTGTGAACACACCCCCATGAACTCCTTGAAGATGTCCTCTCATTATCCTTTCGATTATTCATCAATCAGGAACTCTCAGTGTGATTTTGATTGAAGCGGAACTAACAAATCAAGATAACCAATGCAGGGCAAGGACAGTATTTTATTTACCACACCTCCGGGTGCGCTCACTTCATTTAATACAAAGTAAAGTATCCTTGACAGTTACTAGGTTCCAATTGTGGTTGTTTTTTTTTTGCGTTGCTCCTGTTGCCTTTTGTGTTCCCTCTGGGTGGGTGGCGCTAAATAAAACAGGAAGTATTGCTCATTATTATAGCGATGGCAGCGCTTCGAGGGTTTTTCAATTACGTTCGCTAGCCTTTGAGAGCGAGATCAAAGGGCTGCGACGTTATTCCCTAGGCAGCACGGGTTCAGTGGATTGTTGGTGCGTAACTCCGTTTGTGGGGAAGAGCAGCTTGAATGCCGGGTAATTTAATTTAAAGAAGAAACGACTTTCTCGTGAAGAATTCATTAACGGTGTCTAGACTTGAGTAGGCAACTCTCAACTGTCAATTGTCGATGTCACTGGTGGTCTTTAGTCTTAGCTTACTTCACCTTCACGAGGTTAAGTTTGAAGCAGTTTTAGAATTTAACGAAAGTTAATAGTCCTGAAGTTTAAGTGAAGTATTTTGGCCGCTTTTCTTGTGTTTAGGGCCCGTTTGCATCCCAGTGGAATTATTTAAATTGTCGCTTCGTATTCGGAGTTCCGCGAGAGGTCTTAGACTTTCCTAGACGATATGACCAGGCATCATTGGATTTAAACTACATAGTGACTGATGAAACGTGCTACCAAGAGAAAATTAAGTCTTTTTGTTTGGCTTTATTGTTTTTAATTTAGATCTAACACAAATGGACGATTGGGACGATGACACTAGAATTTCAGTTCAAAGGGAGTTTAGGCGGACGTTTGGCGGCATTCCTCCGAGCAGCTGGACTGTGATGATGATGAGGCTAGTTAAAGTTAACTCTTTTGCCGAGCGTGGGAGGCCTTCACAAGAAGGCCTTATCAACGAAATCCATCAGTAAGGAAACAGGATACGATTACTGCTGTAGCTGCTGCCATATACAAACAAATCCTAGCTAGTTTCGACCTGGAACTTATCTGGCCAAATGGGAATAAGCAGACAATCACTGCAGACAATTCTGTACACAGATTTGGGCTTATTTCCCTACAAAGTTCAAATACAAAGCAAATTGAACCCAGCAGACGTGCCGATTCGCTTGGAATTTTTCCAGGACATCATTCAAATGGTCGAAGAGGACAACGACATGGTAAATTTCATTTTTATGTCTGACAAGACCTATTTTGATTTAAACGGCATTGTCAAAAGTCAAAGCCCAAAATTATGGAATACTCTAGCCCGGAGATACGGGAGATACCCGGATATGGATCTGAGTGCATTCAGCTCGAGTCACACTGGAGTGTGCAGATTCATCAAGCTGCATTGTCGAGCCATACTTTTAGTTTAGTTTAGTTTAGTTTAGTTTATTATTCCATCTACTGAGCTTAACTCTAACAGATTTCAGATATGTTATTATAAAAATAAAATTAAAATAAAAAAAAAAAAATTTAGTTCGGACCAAGAACATCCAATAATAATAATTTAAACTTAGTTCTATCATAACTTAAGTCAATCTCTGTACATACTGAGTTAAAAAGTTTTATACATTTCCTTAAAGGGTCATTGAGACCATAATTATAACTATGCTTAGGAATAAACAATAAGTTACGTGGACGAAGTATCCGTTCTGGTGCATACATTTGAAATTTAAAAAGAATATCAGGACATATAATTCTATAAGAAAATACATCACACAACAAAAAATATACAATGAACATTTCTCCTTTTTTCGAGGGTATCTAGTCCGATTAAAGCACATCTTGTTAGATACGGGGGCATAGCACCAAGATTCCATTTCATTTTTTTCACAACAAAACTTGTGAAATTCTTTTGTATTCTTTCCAATCGAATTTTTGAATTGGCATAAGTCGGACACCAGATAATGGAACAGTATTCAAGTAAAGGACGAACTAAACACATGTAGACTGATTTTAGAGTGTACGGGTTACAGAACTCACGAGAAGAACGTTTAAGAAAACCAAGCAATGAATTAGACTTAGCAACAACATAATTAATATGCGGTGTAAATGTAAGCTTAGCATCAAAAATTACACCAAGGTCTTTAATTACAGTTTTTCTACTTAGTGTAAACGAGGAGATGCTATAGTTATATAATATAACATTTAAAATACGATGAATAAAAAAGAAAGAATAACACTTATGTATATTAAGCAAACGTCGTTTGCGTTGACACCAGTGGACAATAATATTTAACTCATTTTGAAGAATTTGGCAATCATCTATACTTTTGATACGTAAAAAGATCTTTAAGTCGTCAGCATGCATTAAACAATTAACATAACGCAGTAATTTTGGGATATGATTAATGAAAATATTAAAAAGCAGGGGACCTAAGTGACTTCCTTGGGGGACACCCGACAGAACTGCGATGGTTCTAGATTCAGTAGAATCAATTTTAATAATTTGTTTTCGATTTTCTAGGTAACAGGAGATCCATTTAAGTAACATGGAATGAATTCCAAATGACTTGATTTTATTTATAAGAATTTCATGGCATACTGTGTCAAATGCTTTTACAAAATCTGTAAAAATAACATCAACTTGGTATCGTGTTTCAATTGATTCAAAAATATAATTTGAGAACAGAATCAAATTCAATGAAGTTGATCTTCCAGATACAAATCCATGTTGGTTTAAGGATATTTGTTCTTTAACGTGAAAGTACAGCTTTTTGGTTACTATCGACTCAAAGGGTTTTGGAATAGCTGAAAGTTTGCTTATGCCACGATAATTCACGACTTTTTGCCTATGTCCAGCTTTAAAAATAGGGGTTATAAATGAAAGTTTCCATTCATCTAAGAAAACACCAGACGACAAAGAAAGATTAAAAAGGATGCAGAGAGGAACTGATATGATTCTCCTAATTTGCATTGGTTTAGTTTAGAGCATCAAAAGAGCATTTTGAAGAAAACAGTCACACTGTAATGGTAAATGGAGACCGTTATTTAAAGATGTTGAAGAAGTTTTTCTTCCCAGAACTACGGCAAAAGAGAATCTCTTTCAACTCTGTGTAGTTTCCAGGAAGATGGTACAGCTTCACACATATCCAGGCCTGTTATGATAGAATTACAGCGAAAATTCACAAATAAACTGATTACTAGGAACTCCACATTCGTTGGCCGCCAAGGTCACCTGACTTCACTGCACCTGATTTGGTTTTGTTTTTGTGGGGTTATTGTAAAAGGGAAGTTTACAATTTCCGTTGCAACCCTTTTTTTTCTTTCTTTAGGTGGCGCTACAGTTCGGAGTGAACTAGGTCACAACCATTTGTGTGTGCGTGTTATATTTTTGCACGAATGGAAGGGACCTACACAGTTATTTGCCGATCCCGAACGGCGAGTTGAGAAGCTCCTAATGACAAATGATACTCTTCCAATGCTTGTCAGACATTCGAAAGAGGTGGACACCCTGAAAAAACTTTTGGGAGTTCGCTGGGATTGAACCCTGGCATATGTAGTAGTCCAACGCACTAACCACTACGACACGGCGCCACTAAGTGAGCCTCATCACAGGGAAAAATTTGAAAATTGGAATTTTTTTTTACTGATTTCGGAAATAAATTTCCGCAATTTGTGAGCTCTGCTCGGGCGAAGTCTTTCCATGATGATTTGCCATACAATCTCAGCTATCTGAGTGCTGCAAATTTCCTTTGCAAAATCATGAGAGTAGCGAATAAAATCTCAATAAGGTCTATGCCAATAAGCTAGCAACAATGGAAGAGCTGAAGGACGAGGAAGTATTGGTGGAAAAAAGGAGTAATAATGCCCGGAGCTCGTGCTAAATTTGGACAAACGGATTGATAGAGGTCATCCGAAAATTCACGCAAGATTTGAATTGTTCGCCATTTGTGTGGTAAAGTGTTGCCAGTGGTATAATTGTATAATTGTGTCTGTCCGTCTGTCACAAACCCTTTACACAGAGACTATTTGACGTAAACAATTGAAATTTGGAACAGTTTTAGCAATCAGTGGGCCAAATACAGACTTGAACTTAAAAGGTTGAATTTCGGCTTTGGGGGCTAGTTTTGGGTGGATAAATGGGAAATAAAAAAAAAATTATGTCATCGTGTGGGATGTCAAATGAAAGCTTGTTGAAGCACGAATTCAAATATGCATAAAATTTTGTTTGTGTTACTTTTTTCTTAACATATTTTCAGAAAAACGTTAAAAAATGGCTGTCCCCCTACCGTATCTCCAAAAATATCGCTCAGAAAAATCTGAATAAAATCACAAACATTGAGAATAAAGTGTAGTTTGAACCAAAATTATCAGGACTGCATTACTTTCGACGGTTTTTTTAATTACATATTTTTGTTAATTTCAACTATCCAACAGATACAGAAGTGACGTAACCCTTTCACAATCAAATAAATGCGGATATGTACTTATATAGGGGAAATTTGTTATTGTGAGAGTAAAAATTGAATGGTTGATCCTAGAAATATGCCACAGAAATCAGCATTGAGCTTATATTTAAACCATTGATTTTATGTACATAAAAAAATATTCATGGTTTCCTATACATTCTAGTATACATAAGTGTCTCTACTTTAACTTCATTGGGAAAAATTGAACTTGGGACACTAGTAGTTAGTAGTAAGTATGTACTTCATTTTCATCCAGAGTTTAAGTGGTAACCAACAAAAGCATAAAGATTTTCCTATATCATAAGGAAAATAGTATCGCAAATTGGTAATTGCAAACAAAAACAAAGCACGAAGCCGCTTATACTTCTGGTAAATCGAATTTTTTCTTTAAAGAAGTTTTCCCTCTGTAACAATCCTTTTGTTTGTAGAATCGCCTTCAAAGCTCTGTGAAATGATGGCCCACGAGGACATTAAACAGAACGTAGAAACCCCCAATGGAACGGCTTTCCTGGCCACCAGCTGTGTTGCACCTAATTGGAATTAATGGCAAATGATTTTCTTTATTTTAATTTCTTACCCCACTCCACTGAAGGGGTAACATGGACTTCCTTGCAAGGAAGGTTAGAATTGCACTTGCCGGATGAGTAAGAGAAGAGAAACAAATGCGGAAGCATTTGAAATTTCAGAGATGCCACGGTTGGATGGCTAAATTTTATTCCTTAAAGTGTGCCACACACCAGTGGTTCACATTCGCATTCCCTCACATTGCAAGCCGTGCAGAAAGTACGCTGCTTAGAAACGCAAAGATTTCGGAAAGTACTTTAGGGTAATGTGAACTGCATTTCCATGTGGAATCGCATTAATTTGAAGACTTTGGAAGGTATGTTTGTTTAGCGATTGCATTAATTGGTGGCACAGACTGAAGATATTCTTAAGGAGGCTTGTGTGCGTTCTGATATGTGCTAAGTCGTACAAAGGAGAAAGTGTAAAGACGGGTATATTGCATTCATTTGGAGCTTCCTTTTTGGAATGGGATCATGTGTACACAATAATTAAATCGACTTTTATAAAATTGTACCAAGTAGGTTCTTTTTATTCGAATCCGCATGTGTAACACAAATTTAAGGAGATGGCAGGACCACTGTCATTAGTCAGTAATAGTAAAGGTTAAGTCCTAATTCTCACGAAGCGTGTTTTAAGTAAGTTGCATGTGTTTTAAAGTACATTTATACATAGATTCAGTATTGTGCCATATAGACTACAAATGTAGACTACACGTTTGCTTACGTGTAAACAATTCAACGTAGACAATTTAAAATTGTCGACACGTGTCTGTCGACAAAGAAGACAATGTAGACAATTCATCAGACAATAATAGACTTTTTTAATTATACCTTCTAATATTGACCTAAAAAGCTATTAAATTTCCATTTAAATAAAAAACAAGTTATGTGTACCCTTTGTATCACCGTGTAGCAGGACTGCAACATACCCCAAAAGTCTATTTTAAATTAGACGATAGCAAATATGAGACGCTGTTGCGAATTTTTGCATATCTACGAATCATATTACAATGAAAAATATACTTATGACTTACAGTAGATACCGCTATATGGGGATTTTTTGCTCTTGTTCATTTTTGTTCACTCAGTCAGCAATTGCAGTGATGATCGAAGTTTTTAAATCAAATAAAAAATTGTGTTTTCAGTGTTTGTGTAAATTTAAGTTGATTATTAACGAAATGAGTATAGTTAGTATTTAATGAGTAACATTTCTGTGAAATCATTTGGAAAGATATTGTAAGCATAGTGGAAAACTGTCGTTTTTCGCATATACCCAAGAAAGTGTTTTCTTATAAATAAAATATAAATTAACAAATTAAATGCAATATTATAAATCAGATTGTAGTTTCAGGAAGCTGAAAATTTACTTCTTTTTTAATTTGACGCAGTGCGATACAAAGGGTTAAACTTTGAATAAAATAAATATTTTAAACAACAATTGAAATATTCAAATTCATCTTCATCCGAATAATCACATTGGCCATCTTCTATGTCTATTTGAAGTGAATAGTACATATAAATGAATGAAGAAAAAGTCAATTTTTCTATTGAAACAATCCCAGTCTTCAACGCCATCCCCGTTGAGGTGCTTGAATAAAAACTGGCACACGATTGTGTTTTGATCGATTGTGAGCTTGCTGTTATCGAAGTTGGGGTGCAAAGAAATAAGCTGAAGGGCATATTTGTTTAGAGCCATATCCACACGCGATCTTAAAAAAGTTTCATATCTTAAACTGAATTTATCTGGTGGTTTCAAGTTCGACCAGAGATCAACTGCTTCTCCTGAAGAACAATCGACTGCTTGACATCTATTTATCAATTTGCAAACCGGGTCGAAAAGCTCAATATAGCTCTTAACATCATCAAAAATTAATGACATTGTTGACATTATTGACATTGTTGACATTGTTGACATTGTCTACGCTAGAAATGTAGACCTTTAAAGTCGACACGTAGAGGAACAACACTGCATAGACTATACGTGCTTTGTCAAAAAACAAATCCAAATCGCAAATAAGATGCATTGTAAGCTTGGCATACTCGAAATAAAGGCCTTTTATGAATTATTAACCCCGCTGATTTAGTCCTATATGAAACAGGGTATAGTATCTACGAATGTCGCCACTTACTTATTCTTGTCACCCCTCGGGGGACATAATTTACGTCTGTGCGCCATCTTGTTGGGAGTTCTGCAATGTATTCAACTTTGTCCAATTCTTCCCAAGTGCCATCGATTCCTCATCAACTGATCTGCTCCACGTTTGTCTAAGTCGACCCAATGTTCTGCCTGACTTTGGAAGTGGATTCCACTGCAGGGCATATTTTGCAATGGAGTTGTCGTCGCATCGTTAGGTTTAACTGATTCACTAACATTTCTTGGCCCATTTCCTGGTGAAACTATTCGTTTGAGATACTTTTCGGCAATTAAATCCTCAAGATGATATGCAGACATCTGTTTATGAAGGTTTGCAGTTTGCGTTTGTCAATGGTGGTCACCTTCCATGTACTGCAACCATGCATAACATTTAGTACTGATTCGACGTTAGAGCGAAACTTGTCGTGAGAACATTTATTTTCCATATTTTTGATAGCAGCGCAGCTTTAGATTTCCCAATTCTACTGCCCACATCCAGTTTGGTAGACCGGATGCTTCCTAAATATAGGAAGTTTTCCAAATTCTCGACCTGTTGTCGGGTAATAAACGTTTGAGTCGGAAATGTTTGATTTTCTCGAATTTATCTCTAGCCCCACTTTCCTTGCTTCAGTTTCCAAATTTTTGATTATAAGACGTACTTCCATTACCCTATGCGAAAGTAGGAAAATATTGTCCGCGTAGTCTATGTATGTGCTTAAGGTGGGATGTCGTCCATTTTATTCCATGGTGTCCGGTATGTAGCTCCAATGAGATGGCGCTGTATGGCATACAGGTAATACTACTCTGGATTTGCTGAGGGGTAAGTTTGCCGATTTGAACATCTCACGACGAGGTTTTCTAAATTGAATTGTTATTTGATTGACACCCCTAGACTATTTCCTTGGGGCTACGTCAGCACAAGTCTATGTCGAACTAACCTTAGAGCTGATATGCCCCTATGAAATGCATTCGAATCTATCTATAACGGCCGAACTTAATTATATTATTCGTTTTAAAAGATCGGATACATTTCAGACCATTTTAAAATCTCTGCGTAATTTGGCGCCCAACATTCGGATTGAGAATATTAAACGAGAACTGTACACTCTGCGGCATTAGTTTATTCGTAAATTCCGGGAGAAGAAAAATTGGCAAAAAGAGTAGAGCTATGCCAGCCAAAGTTGTGTTGCTAAGACCAAATAGTTTTTTTAAAACGTTTTGTAGAACGAGATGTTGTACCACAAAAATATTGAAGAAGTAAAAGTATCATCTTCAACAATAACATATGGAAGCGTTCTTTCATTTCCAATAACCTTATCTGACGGAAATTTACTGAGTGCATCATCAATGATGTTTTTCAATCTGCTTTGTAGAAATACACTGGCGCGGCGGCGTCGTTTGTCCTTCGGTTACATCCGATATTTATATAAATTAATTTGCAATTAGCATCCGCTCAGGCAAGTAAAATTATGCTGTTCGAACACTTATAATTGTGGTAATATGTACCATTTTTCCGAAGATTTCTGAATGCTATATGTTTGCCGTTAAGAGCACCCAGGCAATAAGGAAATTGCTTATGTAAAGTAAAATCGTCAGCAAATCTCTCTCATTCCAAAGTTTGTTGTTACTTTACTTAAGGAAGCGCTACAGCTCGGGGTGAACCTGGGCCTACTTCTCGCAACCACTTGTGTATGTGTATTATATTTTTGAACGAATGAAAGGGACCTAGAGTTCTTTGCCGACTCCAAACGGCGAGTTGAGAATCTCATTGAGAAATTATACTCTTTGATTGCTTGTCAGACATTTGAAAGAGGTGGCACCGTGAAAAAAAACTTGGTGGGATTGAGCCCGGGTAGCATTGTGTAATAGTCCAACGCACTTACTACTACACCACGGTACTCACAGTTTATAGTTGGAAACTGAAAAAAAAAACAAAAATAGTACAATAGTACCTATATTACATAAATTTAATAATAAAACTTATAGAGAACATTGTTCTGTTCTAGGCAAGAGCACATACCAGCATTTCAAAAAAAAAATTGAAAAAGTTGCTTGACTTTTGCAGCAGAAGGTTGAGGGCAAATCTTCTTACGCCTGGCTTGGATTATATTTGTAATGGATGTAATAAGGAATGCGAGAATCCAATGGAATACGGCGTCACACAGTGGGGCAGAATGCCCTAAAATGTGGTATCAAATCAGCCGTTACAGCTAAGAACCTAACATTTTACATGAAAGCATCTCAGACCAGTCCCAAAATATTTTTAATCCCGCCCACCCGACACGCCCACTTTTCTGAAAGGTACCTATTTTTCAATATTAAAAACTGAAAGAAGATTTTTTAAAGATCTGATTTTTATCAGCTACACTTACCTTCCCCACCCCCTTTTACGCATGCAATAATTCGTGGAAGCTGGACGAGCGTTTTGCCAGATGATATTTTCATCACTTATAAGTCTAATGGGGACTAAACAGGTGACGAAAATACCAGAATCGTCTGCTTCTGGTCCGTTAAAAGCTTGTTTTTAACTTTGATCTTGCCAAAAAAAATTAAACTTGATGAAAATCCAAAAAAAACGGAAAAAAATGTGTACCAAAGGCACCATACAAAAATCCAAATATCACGAAAAGTGCAGAGAAGGGCACGATTTTTTAACGGAAATACAAAATACACATCACACACATTTGTATGACACAAAAATAAAAACTTGGACGAGTCCGGAACCCAACTAAAAGTCTACGGGATTTAGGAAGTCCTTAAAAATACACTTTTTTTCAAAACTGACCACAGTACATCACCTCTATTTTACACAATTTTTTATTTTATTTTTTTTTCTGTACCGTACACATTATTACATACCCGAAGTTGAAGGCTCAATACCAAGATTTCAAAATTATTTACAGATTAACAAAAATTCGGGCTTCATACAAAGAAGAAAAAAAAATAAATTTTTTTTTCTGAGTCAACTGAGAAAAAATCGGGCTTCAACTAAGCTGCGCTGTGATGAATCAGATAAGTCTAAAAAGAAATCATTTGCATTTTTTAATAATGTGGATATTATCTTATCGAAAAATAATAAAAAAAAATATAGATATTCTCAATTTAGTAATTTGAATTAATGCCAGCTTTTGGGCCTCTTTGCCCCATTGTGCGTCGTGGGAAATTCAAAAATTTTGAAGGAAAAGTATACCAAACAAGATCTTAGCCCTTAGCAATCGGTACATACAACCGTGAATACAACCACGAAATTTTTAAGGTGGTGCTAATAAAACCTCCTTCACAATCGAATGGGGCAAGGTGTCTTTGAAGACAAGGAAAAACTTTTAATAATAAGATTTAATATATAATGAAATAGTTATTTAAAAATTTACAAAAAAATTTAAACAAAAAGATTTACTCACTTTTTAACACTAGAAAGACGGGCGGGGGTCATTTCACCCATTTTGAAGTTTAGCGTTCTATAATTTTAAAAGTTTTAACTTTTATGCCATGTTCTCTTGTGACTTTTATTAAAATAGTGTCAATATTCATATACATAGATATAGTTTCATTGTTATATCTTCATAAAGAATTGCATAAACATATCATCTACCTACAAAGCCGGCGCCGGTCATTTGACCCATATAGTATAATTTTTCACATTTTTTTAATTTTTTTTTAACTTTTTTTTTAATTTTTAACACAACCACCAATACCGGTGCAGCCCTTAGCTGGTAAAAGACGTCACTGTTATATTTCCAGCTGTAATAATAAATCTAGTTGTGTGTGCGGTATTTGTTAAATTCCATTACGTGGAAAATGTAATCAGTCAAAAGCTATTATTTGTCATGATTGTAGTAAGAAATAACAAACTTCTTGTTAATAAAACACGTTAATATGATTATATTTAAGTCAGTTCACTAATTGATTAGCACTTTTAAATGATTTACTATATCATAATCTACATTTTTATTGTATGGGGTCAAATGACCCTTGCCGTCTTTCTTGGTAAGTAGATTTTCCCGTCTTTCTAGTGTTAATGTGTATTTCTCAATTTTTTCCAAATAGCTCCAAACTTCAGAAATACTTTCACTCAGAAAACACTGCGGCTAGTCTAGTTTGGTAAAATGTATCTAGTTTGCAAACAAGAATTAAATTTTGTCAATAATCTTAACGATTAGCACTTTTCAGACCTGTATGTAGACTTTACTGACTGACTATAAGTTCAGCTTAGACCGTTTTTAATCGATTTAATTTAAAGTTTGATTACGATTTTTCTTACTATCCATTTGATTATCCTGTTTACCCGTTGCTTTCTATTTTTCCACGAAGCTTTGTTTGGTTTCGCTTTTCTCTCATGAGAAAATAGAAAACTCTGGAACCAATTGCCTTGTGAGGAAATTAAGAAAATGGGAAAATTCCTCCCATTTCACACCGAGTTGTCTACTGCTATCCGCCGTCACCGCCACCATTCACTTGCTCTACCGGATCTATGGTTTTGCGAAAGGATTAACTAAATATTTCATGTTTCACATCGAACCAATTTTACGCTCTTCAAATCCTATTAGTCAGTCCATACGCTGGCTGGTGAATTTATTATGGGGCTATCATATCCCCTAGAGAAGCTATCAATATTGAACCCGTATGGGTTATTCATAAGGACTCTGTGTTTGTATGTTTTTGAACGTGTGTGCGTGTGTGCCGTCGTCATAATGCCCGAGAGTGTAAGCTGTCGGGATAACCCTTTTTGCTGTTATGCCATCGTCCTGAACTTGTTTTTAGTTATATGCAGTTTGGGTAATTTTTCCCTCCGAGTCTTTGGAGTTCTTGTGTGTACCAATTTTTTTTTTTTTTTAACGGGAAATCCGGAACCCTTCATCGGAACCTAACCCAACAGTGAATCGGCCACCCACTTTTGATGGTGGTGGGTCATTGGCAAGCTGGTCAGGTCGGGGAATAACACTCAACAAATATGGGATACGGCGAGTACTCGTATGTGGCACAGGAACTTTCCTTTCCCATATGGTCGCTGGGGTTCCGTTCGTTCCGTTCGTTCCGTTGGTTCGTTTAGTGCATTTTCTTCTACCTTACGTCATTATTATTACAATTCACATTGTACCGTACGATGGTGTGTTGTGTGCGGCTACCTTTAGCCCCGGTAGGGTGCACGGGATGAGCCGGTACATATACTCGTATCTGCATTTATTTTTATCGAACAAACCGATATGGATAGCTCGATGATGGTGTGTTGGTTATGTTGTTGACGGCGCCAGATTATGGTGGAAAACTCGACATACCATACTCATACATACTACACCGAGAGAGAGTGTGTGGTTCGAGATGAATTCTTCATTGGGAACAGGTCGATTCGGAGGAGACTCCTCAGCCATGGACAATAAATCGGAAGTTAGAACAAACAATTTACTAATGGGCGATAATGGACGTTGTGGCCGGTTGGGGATACGGAAGGTGAAGGTGCACCTATTTTCGATCCACACATACACATAGACATAGACACGTAAATTAAAGAAAACGGAGTGATTCCATTATCTCACCACGTCTCTTCGCCGGATGTAGTGTGAAAGAAGAGTGCTCCATGGCACGATGTCGGTAGACCGATGAATTTGAATTTCAATAAAAAATGAGTTCCGTTCATTTGCTTAACAGATGGCTTAATTTATGTTTAATGAAGCGGAGACTTGCGTCCGGTGTTTGTCGATAACCGAGTTGGATGGGATTTTCGGAACTAGTGCAAATATTTGTTTGAAGATCCTGTGAGGATTATTTTTTTTTTTATTATTTTTCAATATGCCATATGGAAATTGTTTAATCCTTAGGAAGGGTAAGGAAGCGGCTGCAATGGTTAACGGATCAATCTGTCTCTTGAATAATTTCATTGGGAAGTGGATGTATTCACAATAGTATAGCCTGTCCCAACCGAATTGTCAGTACAGGGAAGATAGGACGTTTGCCTCTCAGTCTGGTTGCAATAGTCCGGTATATGCATAAAAAGAAGGTAACATGCGATATAAACTCGGACCAATCATTAGATTGTGCATATATTCACTAGGTTTTTGGAGTTGTTTAATAGGGGGAACAACTAGTTTCAGGGTTTTATTTGGCAACACAAGTCGTCCATAGTTTCACTTTCATTGTCACTATCTGGGAGGCACTGTAAGGGGCTCCAATAATTCGGATCCATTTTTTTACCGCGCGTTTGAGGTAGCGACCTAAGTTTTTTATCGGAGGACATATTGTCCTCAATATTTGGAGATCTCGGGCGTTTACCAATTTTGGGCGAAGCAAAAAACAGTGGAAAAACACAGAAAATCAGTACGTCGATTTAAAGAGCGGTGCGTATAGCATTAAAGCTGCGGCCGAACTGATATCACATAAATGAAAAGGGTTCATGCCTACGATAACCCTGTAGCTCTCAAACGTCTCAGGCAGTTGGTTTTATTAGACACTAAAGTGGAAGTCCAGTTTAACGAATACCCGATTTAACGAATTTCCAATATAACGAATCAGAACTTTTTCCAAAATGTCCGCTCGGTTTTACGAATGCTGTACGATTTCTGGTTAAAAACAAAATAATTTGTCATTTTTGTGCATTTATCCCTACTTTTGTTATTCGATTTAACGAAATGCTGTGCACTATATAATTCTTCATATTGGACGTCCACTATAGAGCTGAAATCGTTTCCTACAATACTCCAAAATATTAATGTCCGAACGAAGCCTTCACGAGGATTTTCGATTTTGCCACACACCTACTATAATTATGAAAGATACCGCTTCTTCGTGGTGACACTCGAAACCATTTTCGTTGGAATTGCCTTCTGAATGACATGAACGACATCGTTCGTCGACTGTGATGAAAACTCTTTTATTTTGAACTATAAATGCCATTGAATCCTTTCTCAAGTATTCTGACAATAATTTAACAATTTGTATTCTTTGAATTTCTAGTTTTCAAACTTTTAATGAAATCGTTTGGCTTGTTGTGGTCCGACAATCTAGTGTAGAATGTTCTGCTCCTGCGGGGAGATGTATCTATCAGAAATCAAATGTATCCTTGATACATTTGTAGTGCACTTTTTTTTAAGAAAAAATGTTTCCAAAAGTGTTCGCCACGGATATGGCCCTAAAAGATGTAAAAGGTGAAAACCATCGATGACCACTAAGTCTACGCCCACAGGCTTTGACAGTTTAATATTGGATGTATAGTTTCTTGCAAGAATGAATTGGTCAGTCTTATACATCCCTCCTGTGGGTTAACAGGCAAAGTTTCATATTAATTTTTTTGAAGTGAAACTTTTTACTCAGCTTCGGGAGGTTGCGTTAAACGGTCGCGTTGAATGGTCGCGTTAAATGGTCGCGTTATGGTTGCATTAAACAATTCATCACAGATAATTTACATAGACACCGCATGCAGACAGTGTTGCCAACCACTTTAAGTGAGATTCCCCATCACAGACCTTAAAATTCCCTTTTTTCCCCTTGCCACCATAAAGGTGGCATTCCCCATGGATTCCCCACGATAAATTTTCAAAAAGCAATCCGTTTTGCACCAAATATTGAAAAATGTATGTGATTTGAAAGATTTGACCATTTTCATATATTTGCCCAAGGAAATTCCTTGTGCTAAAGTTCGCAGCGCTCTGTGTTATGAAAAACTACAAAATTTTTCCGTACGCGAACAGGTTTTTGTAGTTTTTCATAGTTTTTGGGAGCGTTTATGCATAATAAAAAAACAGACTAGATAAAATGTAATCATAGCAGTGCAAAATCTCTTTATTGAAAAATAAATAAAAATTGCCGAACATTATGAAAAAGAATGAGAGAATTGTAGGGATGGTTAATTATGTACATTATTGGTATGTTAAATTTCGAATTTCAAATTTATTTATTAACATCATTATAGCATAGTAAGACTGATTGTCTTTTAAATTAATACTATAGTTACATAAATGTATGTGCATATAAAAATACAAATCTATTTGTTAAACAAATGTAAATATTTAATATCAAAAAGCTAAGCCCTAAAAACTAATATTTCTTCTTTAAAAAGCTTTATTTTCAAAATTACATATATGATTTATTTATTGAATGCTAAGTTGCAAAATATCTTTTAACGCCCTTTTCGAAGCTACCCCTACCGTTCAGACTCCTAACACTGGAGGGAAGTGATTTCCACAGTCGTGTAGCATAGACAAAAAATTGTTTGTGTGTGGCGTAATATCTAAAATGCGGTAGAATAAAAACCCTATTTCTGACCGAATGAGCGCTTTGTAGTCTCTGAAAGAGATATTGGGGACTTTTATTTAATTTTAAGTTGAATAAAAACATAAGGATTTTAAAGTCAAGGTACTTTTCTAATGGCATATTGAAGACACTGACCGTATATTCAGAGACATGATCATATCTTCGCCAGTTGTATACAAATCGTACAACGTTGTTGAATGCAACATTAAACTTTCGTTTACTGTCACTATCCAGATCACAGAAAACGGGTTGAGCGTAAAAAAGAATTGGTAGCAAAAGTGATTTTATCAGCATCATTTTAATATTAGTTGGAAGACACGTCGCTGAAAGATAAAGAGTTCGCAGTCCACCATAGACTTTTCCCACTATGTACGTAATATGGTCATTCCAGTTAAGTGTTTAGTTAAAAATGACACCGAGGTTTTTAACTGATTTATAGTACAGTACCTCATCACCGGCAACCTGTATTCTAGGGAAATACGATGTGTCGTTGACTCTTCTAGACACAACTATTGCTTGACTTTTCTTGCTGTTTAACTTAAGTCCGTTTCTTTTTGACCATTTAACAATCAGTAATAAATCTTCATTTATACGTTCTGTTGCATCTTCAACCAAACCCAGCGGATAGCTCAGATGAATTTGGACATCGTCAGCATACATCTGAACTGTGCAGTGCTTTAACACTCGGGGCAGGTCATTATTAAATAGGGTGAAAAACAAAGGTCCGAGGATTTATCCTTGAGGAACACCCGCATTGATTGCTTCAAAATTCGAAAATTTTCCACCAACAGACACGGCAGAGCTTCTGCCGACTAGATAATTTTCCATGAGCTTTAAAGCCGTGTCTTCGGAATTGAAAAAGATCTTCATTTTCTTTAAAAGCCGCCTGTGTGGAACTGTATCAAAGGCTTTGGAGAAGTCCAAGAGCACCACTGATGTAACATAATCTTTATCCATGTTTATACGTAAGTCTTCTACTAAATTTAAAATTGCAGTCGTACAACTGTGCTTTGCTCTAAAGCCTGATTGACAAACCGCGAGCAAGTTGAAATTATTTAGGTGGCTTAACATTTGCCAGCTTATTTATTTTTCAAAGACTTTTGATAAAAATGGTAAAATAGATATCGGGCGATACTCTTTGGTGCTAGTGTTTGTATTTTTTAAAATTGGGACTATTTTCGATTTTTTCCAGGTCGTCGTATATGTCGAAGTAGTGATAATGTTATTAAAAACTTGCGAAACATAAGGCAATATATATGAAATAATACCTTTTAGGAACTTCGGGTGCATAAGATCAAGACCGATTGCATTGGATTTTATTGCGAGAACTGCTTTCCAAACATCAAAGCCATTAATTCTATTAAATCTGAAACTGTTATTAGTGTCTGTCAGTGTGAAAGAATCAGTAGGTGATTCTTCACAATCATCGTTATTACTAAATGCAGACATAGTAGACGCGGCAGCAAACATTTTGTTTAGATCATTTAAATCAGAATCAAAACAATCGGATAACTTTTGTTTAGTTATACCCATTTTCTTAATATTACCCCACGTTTTTTTCATGGATAGATTAGGTTTAAACTTTGCCGCAAAAAATTTAGCCTTTGATTTTTTGATTACCAAATTGACGGCATTTCGTAATCTTTTAAAGTTTTCGTACAACATAGGCAATCTATATCTTTTCCACCTTTTATATGCAAGATTTCTATTCAAAATGAGGGATTGGATTTTACTACTGAACCATTCGCATTCTCGATTCCGAATTACAATTTCTTTTATTGGAACATGAGATTCGAATAAATGGTTAATTAGGCGTGTCAGAATTTGTACCTGTTCATCAACAGAGGGCGTGAAATAAACGCTCTGCCAATCAGTAGATAGTAAATCTTCTATTAGAGAATTCTGATTAATTGCTTTAAAATCATGAAATCGTATTACTTTTCTATTTTCTGTTCGGTCCAGAGGTAAATGGTAAATTAGGTCATGTCTGGAAAACCCAGGAACGCTTAATTGATTGTAGAAAGTTATACAATCTTTTCTGTTGACCAAAAATATATCTAAAAGCGTTGAGGTTGTAATACTAAAATGTGTTGGACAGGAAGTGTTTACGGGTGAAATGTGCAACGATTTGATTTCATGAAGAAAATTAACAACATAGCCATTGTTGTTATCCAACAGGTTTATATTAAGATCACCAGCATTGCATAATGTGATTATAACTATTTCCAAAATTTTCAATTGGACTTGTTATAGTACTTGAGTCAAGAATATTCGGTGGCTTATACACTACACCTAACAGACACTTACGGAAGCCGCATTTTACTTCAACAAAAATAAATTCAATGTTGTCATTGTCACTGGATTTTGAAATTAATCCTTGATAAATATAGCCACACCTCCACCGCGCCTACCAACACGATCTGCCCTATACAGTTTGAAGCCACCGATATTAAGTAAATCATTACTCATCCCGCATGTCAGCCATGTCTCTGAGACACAAACAATTTCCACCCCAGAATTATCAAAAATATACCTAAACTCATCCAAATGCTTCGAAAGACTTTGCGCATTTAAATGACAAATCGAAAGTCCCGAATATCACTTACAGAAAATGTCCAGCAGAACACGAGTTACATTAATTCTTTCATTAGTCCCCACATATGACGACGAAGACTCACTATCCCTATCTTTTGATTTTAAAAAAAGAGAAACCGGCAACTGTAGCATCAAAAGCAAACACAAAAAAAAGGTATAAATACATACAGTCATTGGCAAAATTATTAACACAGAGCGATGCTCGCACTCTATCGAATCAATAAAGCTGCAAAACTTTTTAAATTACAACAAATACATGAAGACCTTTTATATTTTTAATCTTTATAATTTTCTTAAGCCAGCAAATAAAAAAAATTGTTCAAATTTCAACAAGTAACTGTAAAAATAATACAAAAATAATGGCACAATTATTTACACACCATTTAAAACTGGCAAAATTATTTACACAAGTGCAAATAACTGTCTTGGGAAGGTAACGGTGCTAAATTTCTTTGATTAAATGGCTCTTGGCGATGCAGCCAACTACTGCCATTAGTTTAGCTCAGTAGCTCCAGAAAAGTTATACGCGATGGTTAAAACGATTGAGCTATCCCTTGACAAAAGAGCGGCTATTGTTGGGGGATTCCAGGGGGGTGTTTCGGCAGCGGAACTTGCTAAAAAAACGGTTGCAGTCGGAAAACTGTTTACAATCAAATTTCAAAGTTTAAAGAATGTGGAAGTGTCAAAAATAAAACCGGGAGAGGCAGAAAAAGGGTGACATCGAAAAGAGAAGACGTTAGAATTGTTCGTTCTTTCAAGAATAACCCGTGTGAAAGGATTCGAAATGTGCTGAAGGACATAAACAAAGATCGGGAAAATAACATCAGTGAGAGAACCCTACGACGAAGACTGAAGGAAAGTGGAATAAATGCCTACGTCGTCCAAAAAAAGCCGCATATAACACCTAAGAACAAGCGTCTTAGGTTACAATTTGCTAGGGAGCACATTAATAAGCCACCGGAGTTTTGGAGGAACATTCTCTGGACGGACGAAACAGCTTGCTCCTTGGATGGTACCTATGGCCGAAAATTTTACTACGCCGATACTAAAACGAAGGCTAAGCAACCCGTTACGCAACCTACAAGGCATTCCAAAGGAGGCAAGATCATGATATGGGGTTGCATATCCAGCAGTGGTGTAGGACCACTTGTAAGGTGCTGCGATAATATGAAACAGTCACATTATTTGAATATTTTAAATGATGTTGCACTGGTCGCAGGATCAAGATATATCGGGAGTGAATTTGTCCTACAGCAAGACAATGCACCGATACATACAGCTCACAACATCAAAAGGTATTTGGCAGAAGTGGATCAACAAGTTTTAAAATGGCCCCCGCAAAGTCCTGATCTTAACGTCATTGAAAATCTTTGGCATATTGTAAAATCGAAAATTCCCGAAAACATTGGCAGAACTGCAGATCAAACTTGGAAGGAATTCATAACAGCTTGAAGTACCGTTCCAGTAGAGCAAGTCCAGGGTTTAATAGACTCTATGCCCAGTCGCCTTGCAGAAGTTATTGCAGCAAAAGGAGGAAACACAACTTATTAAGTAACGTTACTTTAAATAACCGTTTTCTATGTAGAAAAATTCCTATTTTTTTGCTTCCAGGAGTTAAAACAAAAGAAACAGCACTTGTGTAAATAATTTTGCCAGTTTTAAATGGTGTGTAAATAATTGTGCCATTATTTTTGTATTATTTTTACAGTTACTTGTTGAAATTTGAACAATTTTTTTTATTTGCTGGCTTAAGAAAATTATAAAGATTAAAAATATAAAAGGTCTTCATGTATTTGTTGTAATTTAAAAAGTTCTGCAGCTTTATTGGTTCGATAGAGTGCGAGCATCGCTATGTGTAAATAATTTTGCCAATGACATACATAATAAAAGTTGTAATATTTAATTTAATGGAATGTAAAACCGAAGAATAGAAGAAAGAAAAGCTAGCTAAACCTAAAAAAGTTAATATTATAAGAAATATAGTTTTATTAAAAGTTGCAGTAAAAGTTTGATGTTCACTGTTGTAGACCTCTGGTGGTGTCAGGTGGATGATCATCGATATCATCTGGTGAGTTACCATCTGCAGGTTGTTGTTGCATGCGTGCGTGGGTAATTTCATTCAGCTTTTCCATTGTGTTGATTATGACAGCTGCTGCATTTTTATCTGCCTTTGCAAATACAAAACCACGTGCGGTGAAAACTGAAGCGAGTCGATGTTGACGTTTGTAGCGAATTGCATTTCTCAGAATAGTGCGGTTGTTGAGTGTTAGACTTTAGTGTATATAAATTGGTTAGTCGGAACCAGCATCTCCAAGATTGATATGCCGCGCGTTAGTTTTCCGTGCATCAGTGAGCTTTTTAAGCGTTTCATACTTATCGTGCGGGGAGCAAAATTTTAAAATTACTATTGAATCACGACCCGGCTTTGATCGAAAGACTCTGTTCGTTGCTGGAGGCTGAAAACCAATCGTGTGACATAGGTGGTTGAAAATGTTTTTAAGATTCTCATCGGGTAGAAAAGGAATCCCAACAAGAATAGCATCCGTATCAAAGTTTTTGTGATTAAGTGCTTCAAGTTGTGTTTTAAGGCTTTCGATTTCCGTACATACATTCTGCTCAGGTTTGTGTTGCTGGTCTTGTATTTGTTGGAGTTGTTGTTTTTTGAGAGTATCAACTTCCAATCGTAGACAGCTGATATTGAAAGGTCTTCCCTGGGACGATCCTTTTAACCTACCCCCATATTTGCATCGGATAAAACTGTTGCAAATGCAGCCTTTGGCTCAAAGAAGGGTCAATAATGATATAATTTTTATGCATCAACTGATCTCAGGTCTGATTGATGCACCTGACTTATTATCCTGTTTAGGATTAAACTTTCGTGGGGGATCGCATTACCTGCGTAGTATAGAGTTACTGCATGTTCCTCATCACAGAACAAATTACGGGATGCATGAGCCTATTAGCCGCATGAGTAAAATCTATAACTTAAATGTAAACATTCTTGACTTTAATCTTAACAAGATTACACTAAAAAATGTATTGCGTAATGTAGTTCCTCGAACATAAACTCTAATTGTGTATATTTGTTTATTTATTGCTAGTGGTAGTGTTGAAATGTAGCGTAGCCTAACCACTAACACCAGCACTAAATGAGGCTCATCAGTTGATGCATATTTTGCCCTGGCAAATTTCTGCTTATGGCTGTTGCTTGTATTAAGCACACCATTACACAGATCTGATAGTGTTAAAAAAAATTGTCTATGAAGTCTTCAAGTGCAGAAACACGATTCCTTAAAATAGTGAGCTCCCTATCAACTTTCTCAATCTTCTCGGTTATGCGGTTTTCAAAGATGCTTATTCTTACTGAAATATTTTTTTCCATTGTAGTGAGCCTGTTCATAATAGACTCACCCTGATCCTCAATTTTTTTGGAAAGCAGTGAAAAAGATTTATTTGACGTCATCAATCCGGTAGAAGGCGATTCCCGATGTGTAGGTGATGATGTTGGTGTACTTCTTACAGGTTTATTATTCAGTCTGGTGTTGTGTTTGTGTGACATTATGTAAGTATTTTGAGTGCCTATCGTTTGAGTGTTTATATTTGCAGCTATTTTTAATACAATAATATACAGGGTGTTTCCAAGTTAAATGTCAAGACTTTGGCAACTGATTCTTGGGTTTATTCTTAGAAAAAAATCGTTCTACAGCAAGGGTCTATCTCCAATTTGGACATCATTTATCGAGAATTTAAGAAAACACCTACTTTGGTGTACCTTGACCCATACTAACTCAATTATCTCCACTAATTCTTACTACAGGAACTTCTTTTAGGGCATTCATTTTAGAAGAAATAACACCCTTTTTAACTGCGTTTAAATAAATTGGATACCTTTTTGTCCTTTCCAGATATTTTATTTTTAAGTCAATATCCTAAATCTTGCCCATACATTTTTTTGACTTTCAGGTCGCTTTTCTACAAAAAATGCGTAATAAACATACCGTTTTATTATTTTATTTTGTTATTTTAATTGTTAACAAAAAATGTGTAGTAAGTATTCTGAAAACCTCACAGATTTTATGATACTTGGAAAAAACCGCAGCAGGTAAAAAGCGCAAAAATGATTTTTTACCTATTTTTTTAACCACAGTTGATAATTAGTGCGATTTTCTAACTGAATCATAAGTTTGCAATTTGTTTTTTCAATAATGTAGGACTTTACGAAGGTTTTAAAGTATGCTCATTTATACGAATACCCGTCAAACCCCTAATTTCCATACCATCTTGTTCTCTTTAACTGCGTTTAAAATTAAAGCAGGTCCACCTATCGTCTTAACCCATTGGTTAGAATGTATTTGAAGTGAACTCATGCATATGGCTTATTTTACAATCAGGCGTAGAAGTATAAGAACTGCTACCTGCGCACGAGGCAGGCATGTGAGTGAGTTAGGCTTACGCATTGCTACTAATACGTTATTCTTTTTTGTTATTGCTTTGTGTCTCAATTAAAAAATTGACATTCTGTTTTTATTTTCCCCACATTTCGTTCTAAAAAGGAGTAGACTCCCCTTTTCCCCTTTCATCAAATTTTGGACTGAAATCCCCCACGAAAAGGGGAATTCCACACGAACTGGCAACACTGATGCAGAGTAAACAAATTGACCACGTTTTAAATGGCAAATATTAATCGCAAGCGAATAATTGCTGCATCGACCCAATAGATTGCTTTTAAACCATTTTAAGTTATATGGTCGTGCGAGTCAACCATCCTTCAGTGGGTTGTGACTTCGATATACACAACCTTTTTTCGTATTTTGTTTTGCTGCAACCCGTCTCGTCCGATTCGATCACCGAAATCAAGCACCCGAACAATTTGATTCCATTCAAAAGCCAAGAAAATTTCTGATGAAAAATACATAATTATTATGTGTCATATGTAGGGTTCCCAACCGTCCTCATTTTAAAAAGAACAGTTCTCCTTTTCGGCGCTTTGTCCTCCCATCCTTCTTTAAATAAAATTGGCCTCCTTTTGTTTTTGAGTAGGCAACACACTATCATTTTCAAAATGGCATTCTTAATAAAATGATGTAAAAATGACAGTGTGTATCTTGGAATAGAAAATGACAATTGGAATGATGGCGAGAATGATGATGGTTGACATTTTTCGTGGATTTTGCTAGAATGAGGGAATGACGCATTATAATGCCAAGACAAATTTGATAACAAGAAATGTCATTCCGGGAATGATAGTGTATAGCCTAGACCTAGAATGAAATCATGAGAAATGACAGTCTAGGAATGAATTTTACATAATATTTTATTTCCTTAAATCGATGTCATCCCTTTGCTTCAGTCAGAGTTGGGAACCCTAGTCATATGGTATGACCCCATTTCTTAAGTTTTTCAAGGACTTTTTGAGGAGAAATAACGGAGAATATTCTTTGAATATCCAATATCCAAATTCGAAAATTGTATGAATGTCTCTCCCTTTTGTCACAAATTCTTCTTCCTTTGTCCACGATTATATGTAGCTAAGAAGTTTCACTCGGAATTCAGAATAACGTCGCGTTTTATTGGTTTTCGAAGACAATCTGCTATTACCTTACAATCTTTAATAAAATTGAGTATATAGTATTTGGACCTATTTCAGTGACATTTGATCTTAAGAAGAGACTGCCCTGCCTGTTGCAATATTAGATTATTTATTTTTATTGACGTCCAGGTCAAACGGATTCATGTTTTGTTTCATTGCGTTGGCATTGGCATCAATTCGTAGGAAATGTTATCTCTGCGGTTAATTTGAACATCCTCTTGCAACGGAATTTTGATTCTATTTCGCAGATTATGACTGACAGTCCAATGTCGCCTTGCAGATATTGATGTTTGTAACGTAAATTATGTAATTCTAGTCAAAGAATCAACAGCGGCAGCGTCAGCATTAATAGGGTATGCTGGTGGATTGTGTTACGGCCAGTGTTTCCAGATTGCGGGGAAAAGCGCCACTTTTGGCGCTTTTTGAGCAGAAAAGGGGAAAAGGGGACACTAGCTCAAAAAAAGGGGAAACGCGTATTTGAAATATTATCTTAGAAATCACAAAATCTTATAAAAATAAGTCACCAATATGCATAGCAAATCTTCGTTGCCACAAATGATTTGTTTTACCGAACAGCGCAAGAAAGTAGGTCTGTTCGCGTACACTCTCAAAACTACGAAAATCTACAAAAAAATAACGAAAAGTAACGAAAACCCCTTCGCGTACGCAAAAATTTCGTAGTTTTTCGTAAAAGAGAGTGCTCACGAGGGAGTAAGAAATTTCCCCATGCTACGAATTTCACCACAAGAAATTTTTTTGGGGTATATTATGAAAACTGTCAAATCTGTCAATTCACATACATCTTTCATTTTTTTGTGCTAAATGCGTTCGACTACTTTTTTGTAATTTTTCTGTCTTTGAGAGTATTTTACCCAAACTCTTCGAAAATTGACAGATAACACATATTTAGTGCAAAAAGTACCCGAACGGACCTAGTATAATTGGTTAGTTGGTTTGAGAGGGTGGGCAGGGATCTATCCTCTTCACGCATGCCGTCAGTCGGGCCCGTTGTGTTCCTCTCAGGAGCTGTGCTGAGAAAGAAAGGTTTAGGGCTTGTGTTAATGAAGGGTTTGTGCAGGTGGGGAAAGGGAAAGGTTAATAGAAGTGCCAATCAAGCATCAACATCCACATACACACCTCGTGCTTATTGCATATTGTGTGTAAATCCGCAAGTCGCTAAAAAATCGGAGATGCAATTTGGCAATGTTCAATTATCAGCTCAAAAGAGCCAACCGAAAATTTCGATGTATGTATGGATATAATTTTATGTTTTTTTTTTTGCATGCCGTGTATGATTTATTTTTTTTTTTTGTTAAAGCAAGGTTGTTTTTCTTTTCAAAAATACGTGTTTTTTCCTGTGATTAAAAAAGGGGAATATTGCGGTGAAAATAGACTGAGAAAAAGGGGAAAACAAGGCAAAATGCGACAAAAAAAGGGGAAACTCATTTAGAAAATCTGGGAACACTGATTACGGCTAGGAGCCACCGGTTCAACCAAGTTGAAACTGACATACATAAATATGTCATAAAGGCTGTGACTAGGCAGTGGATTGACGCAATATAGGGAAATAACATTCTTTAAATGATTTTTATTTATTTAAGTATGTATAAAAATCGAATACAGTTTTTTGGCAATACATATAAATTGATATAACATATTATTATAGAAAAAAAACAACGTTAATCATTCAAAAAGAAAATAACATTCCTGAGGAGAACGCATGTAATTCCTTTGAATCAGTCTTATCTAAATCAGTCATCCTTTCCCATTCTTTTTTAACGGGACAATACTCTTTAAAACAACCTTCGTTATAAGTTATGAAGCTTCCATAAGAGAGTGCTACATCCGTGAAAAATGAGTCGTCTGCACAATTTAGTTGAAAAGTTTCATAATCATACACTCTTATTTTCTTTTTCAGAATGCAACAGTAATGATCAGCTTCATTTATAGAAATTAATTTCATGCGGCTTATTGGGTAAGGCAGACTTAAATCGTTATTGGAGTCGTCTGCACAATTTAGTTGAAAAGTTTCATAATCATACACTCTTATTTTCTTTTTCAGAATGCAACAGTAATGATCAGCTTCATTTATAGAAATTAATTTCATGCGGCTTATTGGGTAAGGCAGACTTAAATCGTTATTGGACCAATTTTTAGTTGGTGGAGTGTAGTGATCAAATGTAGTTTCATCATTTTTATATTCAGCAACAACTAGGTTTGATTGCAAAGCACACACACAAAAATTACTTTGTGAAAATCTCATTGGAGGTGTATTTTCCCATTTTCCGATAAGTGGGTCCCATACTTCTACAGAATCCAATACACCACCAGCGCTATCCTTGCCACCAAGTACATATAAATGACCCTCTAACGTCGCCAACTTACACCCACTTCTGGCCGTCAGCAACGGAGGTAGTTGCGTCCATTGAAATGTTTCCAAATCCAAGCAATCAACACGATTTGTAACTGCTCCGTTTCCTAAAACCCCGCCAGCAAAAATTGCCTTTCCATCGAATGCAAGGCTATCGAAATGTGAGCGTGGTTCTGGAAGATTGGGGCACTCTGTATAAAACCACTCTTTGAAAGCAGACGAATAAAATGCAACCCTTAAGTTACGCCCGGCGATGTCAAATCCATCGACAGCAATAATCAACATTTAATGAAAATAATTCCTTATTACGGCGCAACTGCATGAAGTATTTTAAAGCAAACTCAAAAGCGAAGTCCCACAGCTGTGTCATTTCCAATTGCTCTGCAAGAAATAAAATACCAACGACGTTAGAGGCATTAATCTCCTTTCGTAAGTAGTCTGAGCATCCCGCTACCAGTGGCTGGATTTGAAATAGATGTGCAGCTCTTAGGATATTTTCCACTGTGTCGCCTTCAAGTTCAATCGTACTCGAGTACAAGTAAGTGATGACCCTATGTAAAGTTTTGGCATCAATATTTTCAAATTTAACCTCTTTGGATGCAGCTTCTTTGAAAGAACTGTTCAACATCGATGAAAAGTACTCGCTTCTTGCAACTAGAATCAAACTATGGGCCTTCACCTGCATTTTTCCATTTCCAGCGGTAAGAGTGACATCACAATTTTTTTCATCAGAAAAGAATTGTTGTAGTTTTTGTATTAAATCGGAATCGCCGTTATCGTGGATGAAGGTTTCCACTTTTTTCGAGGTGATTTCAAGTGGCATATTCGTAGTTTTAAAGGTGGACGACAACACGGAGTGGATTTCAATTTCAATTGATGAAGATTTAAACTCAAATTATTTATTACAGAAGACTTTATCTGCAAGGAAAAAAATTAAAATCAGTTTCATATAAGAAACCAGCTTAGAGCAACTTACTCAGAGCTATTCCAGAGGACAAACTTTACTCCAATATCAAAAGAATGTACTTACCCACGTACCAAGGAGAAAATACCAGGAACTGGAATAAAAAAATATTTGAAATTAGTTTTGCATCAATATGTGGCTATGTTTTGCTTATTATGAAATAAGAACAAAACGTCCGCTCAACTAATGTGACGAATAAAGTAAAACTAGAGACACCTAAAGTTCCATCATCTAAGACAGATTATTGAAAACCATACTCCTAATAATCCTTATAATGCAAGCTCCAAGCAATTTTATCGAAACAAAGAACACGATTAAATGAGTCATATTTCTGAAAAACCAAAAACTGAACAGTCTGAAAGTACTGTTAGAAAAATAATTGAAACGAGTAGCTTTCGCCTTTTTTCCTTCGGAATATGGACATATGCATCAACAGCAAAAATTTTAAAATGGGTTATAGTAGGGATCTTTTCAAACCATAATTCAAATGGGGTTTTACCTTTTTCTGGACTTCGTCCTGTTCGGTTCAGCGTATAAACCGTAGTTGTGACAACTTCACCCCAAAATTTATAGCTCATTCCCTTAGCGGTTTAGCGTGAAGCATTGACCTGGGTGATTCAATTACTGTACGGACGCATATCGCGTTCGGCTCTTCCATTATGCTCCGGTGTATACGGCGTGCTTCTCTGATGACTTACTCCTCTTGTTGCAAAATGTGCTGCACATCTCTATTTACGAACTCCAATCCATTATCTGAGGGCAATGCCTTAACCTGAAGACCCGTATCAACAACTACTTGTTCAAGAAAATGCTCAATAAATTCAGAAACTTGTGATTTCGATTTTAAACAATAAGCGCGCCGGTAGTTAGAGTAATCATCCCGAAATAGCAACATATATCTAGCACCTCCATAGGACGTTTCTTGCATGGGTCCACAAAAGTCTGTGTGGACTAGTTCACCTGCAACTGCAGCTCTGTTTTTACTACAACTGAATGGTGCTCTATGTTGCTTGCCTAGTAGCTATACATGCCTCACAAAAGAAATCATCTCCTTCAAGGTACTTGATTCTATGATTCGATAACACGCTCTTGACCTGGTCTAAGTTTTGGTGACACATTCGCTGATGCCATGATTTTATTGGGAGAACTGTGTTTGCCAAACCACTTGGCAGTAAATGAATCACACGGAAGAGCAATTTAAATAGCTTATTTCGTCCACGGTGCCCAACAGCAACAACTTCATCACCCTTCAGAATTTGACACGTGTTTGAATTTACGGTCATATGAAACCCCTTGTTTCTGTTGTGTCGCCAGACGGCATTTTTCTGTTGCTAAATTCTGTTACTACAAAAAAAAGTATTCTGTTGCTAATTCTTTTTCAGTTGCAAATGTATGGGATTCTGCTTCTGTTCCTGTTTCTGTTGTTTGTCACTAGGTGCCTTAAGCGACCCAACGCAAAGGAAAACCAGATTTGTAGGCACTGCATGCGAATAGCCTGTCTATTTACAACACAGTATCCTATTATATAAATGCCATAAGTGCGTAAATCAACAAAATACGTTGTAACACCACTATTATGTATAAAAACAACTTTTAACCACAAAAAAATAATAACATGTCCAAAATAACAAAAAAAGCTTAAATTATTTCATTGTATTATAATAATTTCCATACAAAATGTATGAAGGTCCAGCCAGACGCAAACCTATTCCATTGATGGGAAGGTGGCGAAACATCCATTGACAGAAGGGTTAATAGATTATAACTTAAGCTGGAAGGATCATATCCGAGCAGTAAAATCACATATGATGCTGGTAGCTCGTAAACTATACATCATTAGACCGCACTGCTCTAAGAAAGTTTTAACTCAAATCTATTATGGTCTTGCACACTCAAAGTTGCAATATGGCATCTCCAGCTCGGGAAGATCGTACTATATGACGTTGGGACCTATATTGATAGCTCAAAAATACCTAATTCGGACCATTTGAAATTGCAATCGTTTAACTCATAGCTGGGGCCCTTGTTCAAAAAACTTCAATCTGACTATTAAGGCATCTGTACGCCTTCAAAGTACTCAGAGAGTTTTTTTAAGCAAAGTGATAATATTCTCAGTAGGAACTCACAAATTTATAGTTTACGCATAAATAATTTGGGTCTTGTAAACATACCAGTTGTACATAGTACTCATTTCACTCACTTTTACACCGTTACAGCCCCAAACCTATTTCAATAAACTATGTACCTTACTTAATCGGAATTACTTATAACTTTCACTCATCTATAAATATTATAAAACTGTAGAGGTTTTTTTGTTGGTTACCTAATAGCGTGAAAACCGCTGGACAGATTTTGATTTTTGTTGAAATGCTTCTTAAGTACCCGGCATGATCACAAGCTATGTAATTTTTTGCTCAGGCTACTGGTTTTTACATAATAGTCAAAATAACTGTATATCGGAGAGGAATATTATCATTATACAGCCCTAACTCAATAATGGCTTATCGGATTGAAAATCAAAAAAATAGGTGAAATTAGTAAATCTGTCGCTGATTCATTTGAGATATAAAACATCCTCCTGCGTTATCCTGAAGCTGAGCAATGTTTAAAACAATTATTCGAAACATCGCCCACAATTTTCCTTCAGCGGAGACCACCGCCAGCAGTCGTGCAGCAGTGGGTATCGTTGCAATAGTGTGTGTGTGAGTATATGTGCGCGAGTTACATACTCCGCCTAGCAACGTATGCACCATAAACACCATCAGTGCATAGCAACAGCGGAGTATGCACCACGCACAGCTTAATGTACATACTCATACATGCTCCTTACACAACCGCCCAGCACATCGAACCAAGCAACAGCTCTCTGCGCTTAGAGTGCATAGCAACAGCAGAGTATGTACCACGCATAATGTATGTACATAAACGCCACGTACACAAGTGCCCCAAACCTCGGAATTAACATCGGTTTAAGAAGCACCAAAAGCTTATATCACCACGCTCAGAAGCCAGCTCTCCCGCTTTATCAAGCCGCTGCGTGAAGTTAAAGTACAAAGGTCGTTCTATGTTATATTCTATGTATTGTATTATGTGTCTTGTCCTATTAAACATATTCATTTTGTCATTCCAATAAAGATCGTGAAGCTGATTAGTAAATTTTGTGTTTTACTCTTTATATCAGAAACCCATAACTGGCGCAGTCGGTAGGATTATCGATTAACCTACGCTGCCTTCAACGACTGGATGTCTCAAACAAATTAGACAAGAGGACAAAATAATTTGTTGATTGTTTGGTAAGTCCAATATCGATTTTTATACTTATCGCTGAATTTCCGTATGTCCCTTCAACACCAAAAGAAAATTAAAGCTTTTAAATATTATCCATATAGTGTAGTGCGTAGTGACGGGAGTTTAGAGTTAAAACCAATTCAATTGAGTAATATAGATTGTGCATCAGCTATTGATAACGGCAATATTAAATTCACTGCAAATAAAAGCTTTTTCAATACTTATAACAAGCCGAGTAGTAATAACTGTTCTAAAATGAATCCAAATGAAAACATTTCCAACCTGTTCAATTCATTTCGAATTCCCGATATCGTTAAAGACTTACCCAATTTCGATGGTAATCCCAGGTTGCTGTATGATTTTTTGAGCAATGTCGAAGAGATTTTCGGTCTGATGTCTGAAGTTTCTGATGCTAGATACGCTAGCATTATTTTAAGGGCAATTAGGAACAAAATAATAGGCCCAGCAAATGAAGTCCTTAATATGTACGGCACCACATTAGATTGGAAAGAAATTAAAGACAACTTGACTATTCATTACTCTGATAAGCGTAATGAGACTAGCTTAATTCGCGATTTACATAATTTAAGGCAAAATAGTCGTACAGTTGAAATATTTTATTCAGAAGTCATTGAAATCCTTTCCACAATGATAAACCACATAAGGATGCACGAAAAAGAACAAAGTGTTATAAAGGCTAAACAAAGTTTATACGAGGAAATGAGCTTAAACACCTTCTTATCAGGCCTAAAGGAACCACTTGGGTCCACCATAAGAGCCATGAGGCCAAAGAGGCTAGCAGAAGCACTAAATTTCTGTCTGCAAGAGCAAAACGCTTCTTACTTTCATACGCCTCAAAGATCGTTTTTTCCAACTCCTCAGACTTGTCAACAACAGCACCATTTTCTCCAACCAAACTACAGTAACCCTCAATCATTTTACAATAGCCCACAGCCCTTCAGACAGCATTTCTCTAACTCAAACCCATCATACAGACAACATTTCAATATGCAACAACCAACCGTCAGACAGTTTCCAACTAACCCACAACAAACTTACAATTCAGTTTTTAGAAGTCCACAACCAAATGTAGAAACAACTCAAAATATTAGGGGTCAATCATCTTTTGGGTCACGTATCAGTCGAAATCCAAGCACTCGAAATATTCCTCCTCCCGAACCCATGGATACATTAAGCGCAAACACTTCCAACTATCGCAGTAGAAATAATACTAGAGGCAATCGTTCAACACAGTATAGACCTCAACTATACAATATTGAGGGGAATAATGGTATTAGTAATAAAAACACCAATCAAATAAATGCATACCAATATCCTCCACAATATTGTCAAAATCTGGACTTTACAGCACCACCGAATGGCCAATTAGAAAATGAGATTGACGATCAGAATTTTTGCTTACCAGCCTCGGAGAACCAATAGGGTTTATTGATATAAATAACTTTGACTCACATTTGTTACCATACATTATTATAAATCAATTTAATCATCAGTTAAAGTTCCTTATCGATACTGGAAGTAATAGGTCATTTATCAATCCAGAAATTATCGACGTTCACGAAGTTGAATTAATTAATCCTATAGAGATAAGAACAATTTTTAATACATATTCTGCAAACAAGCAGATACGGCTTCACGGTTTACAAGAGTTAGGCACAAAAAAGGAGCTAGAATTTATCTTATTTAAGTTTCATGATTATTTTGATGGGTTGATTGGTATAGATATTATGAAAAAACTTGGGATGAAAATAGATCTCCATAATTCATTGATAGAAACCGAAAATATTAAAATTAAGTTAAAATATAAGCCTAATCTAGTGTCTAAAGTATACACAGTTCCTTGTCTTAGTAAAGTTGTATGTTATTTACCAGTTGATGTGCAAAATGGTCACATATACATTAAACCAGTTTTAATTCAACCTGGCCTCACAATACCTGAGGGCATATATCAATGTAAGAATTGGTATTCATTCATGGAAGTAATAAATACTTCTGATTCCCCATTGAGTTTTGTGATTGAGCAACCAATAAGGGCCCGATTAATGAATAAAAATGAATACGCTGAATTTCAAAATTTTTCGATAGATTATGATAGAAAAGTAGGAAATAAGAATAGTATTAATCAAGTTATTAAAACCGATCATCTTAACACTGAAGAAAAAGAGGCTATACAAAGGTTATGTAACAAATATGAGAGAATTTTCTTCCGAGAGGGGCAGAATTTAACATTCTCCAATCAAATAAAACATAATATAAAAACAAAAGACGATATCGCTGTCTATACGAAATCCTATCGGTACCCACAAATCCATAAAAAAGAAATTCAGGATCAAATAACTAAAATGCTTAGTCAGGGAATAATTCGCCATAGCTTTTCACCCTGGTCTTCACCAATATGGATCGTACCCAAAAAGAGTGGTAACGAAAAATGGCGGTTAGTCATTGATTACCGCAAACTCAACGAAAAGACTATTGACGATAAGTACCCACTGCCAAATATCACTGATATTTTAGACAAGTTGGGTAAATCCCTTTACTTCAGCACCTTAGATCTTGCTTCTGGATTTCATCAGATTGAAGTGAACTCCCAAGATATTCCAAAAACAGCATTTTCTGTTGACCATGGACATTACGAGTTCGTTCGTATGCCATTTGGTCTTAAAAATGCACCATCCACCTTCCAACGAGTGATGGATAATGTGCTGAGGGATCTTCAAGGGAGAGTGTGTCTTGTCTACATGGATGATATCATCGTGTATTCGACATCACTTCAAGAACACATAGAAAACTTAACTGCAGTTTTCAAAAGACTAGATGAAGCAAATCTAAAAGTGCAAGTAGAGAAATCTGACTTTCTTCAAAAGGAGGTATCCTTTTTGGGGCATTTAGTGACGGCCGATGGCGTGAAACCTAATCCAAATAAAATAATTGCTATTAAGAATTTCCCCATTCCTAAGACGACAAGGCAAATAAAATCCTTTCTAGGACTTTTGGGGTATTATAGGAAGTTCATAAGGGATTTTGCAAATCTAACAAAGCCTTTGACAGAATGCCTTCGAAAAGAAGGACGTATTAGATTGGATGCAAGATATGTTAACTGTTTTGAAACCTGTAAAAACCTTTTATGCAACGAGCCAATTTTTCAGTACCCAGACTTTTCAAAACCATTCAACGTTACTACCGACGCGAGTAATGTTGCAATAGGTGCCGTACTATCGCAAGGACCACTCGGATCGGATAAACCGATTTGTTATGCAAGTCGCACCTTATCCAAATCCGAGCAGAACTATAGTACAATTGAAAAGGAGTTATTGGCAGTTGTGTGGGCTACGAAATATTTTCGGCCATACATATTTGGAAGAAAATTTCAAATAGTTACTGATCATAAGCCCCTCACTTGGCTATTTTCCCTTAAAGAGCCCAATTCGAAGCTTGTACGCTGGAGACTTAGGCTGGAGGAATACGATTATTACGTAACATACAAAAAAGGGAAACAGAATTCGAACGCCGATGCCTTGTCGAGAATTGAACTTAATACACACGAAACCGCGTGTGTAACTGAGAATCTGGATAAAGCGTCTATGCAAAACAATATAGATGACCAAGAAAGTATATCCACCATTCACTCTGCACAAGAGAACCTTGGTGATGGCATTCCTATATCAGAACGTCCAATTAATGAGTTTTCTCACCAATTAATTCTCATTAAAAATAACAACAAATCGAACCTAAATGTAAAATTTCAGATAATTTTCCAAAAAAAGAAAAGACATACCATAATGCATAGTAATATAAGTAATAAAGATATTTTAGTAAATATATTTAGAGACTATGTTAACCCAAAAGGCTTAACAGCAGTTTTGGCGGAAGACGATATATTTAAATCTTTTCAAAATATTTACTCTAAGTACTTTTGCAATTCTAGGATTAGATTTGTTAGATGTAGGAACAAAATTGTAGATGTAACTGAAGCAGATGAACAGGATAAAGTAATTAACGAATACCACCAGAAATCAAATCACAGAGGAATTAATGAGACTTTTGAGCACCTCAAGAGAGAAATGTACTTTCCGAATATGAAAACTCGTATAAACCAATTGATTAACAAGTGTTTAACCTGCCAAAAATTCAAATATGACCGTGATAGACAACCAATAAAATTCGAAATTACTGAATCCCCCTCCAAACCCTTTGAAATCTTACACACCGATATTTACTCAGTTCACAAGGAAAACTTTTTAACTATAATAGACAAATTTACCAAATTTTCTAGTGTCTACCTTTTAAATTCAAGAAATAGTATTAACCTTATTCAATCCTTTAAACATTTTTTTTCACACCACGGGGTCCCCAAGAAAATAGTAACCGATAATGGAAGTGAATTCGTGTCAACAATCTTTAAGGAATTCTTAGATCTTTACGACATAACTTTGCATACAACATGCGCAAAAAGTTCGACGGGAAACTCGCCTATTGAACGTTTTCATTCCACACTAACCGAAATAGTCCGAATCATTTATAATCAAAATAAAAACAAACCTATATGTGAAATAATAAATGAAGCAGTTATTACCTACAATAATTCAATACACTCAGCAACAAAATTGACTCCATTTGAGTTACTTTCTGGCCATTATCACCCTAATATTCCATTCCCCTTAAAAACAAATAATAGAACAGAACAAGACTATCTTAGAGAACACACAAAAACATATGAAGCCCTAACCAAAATAATACACGATCGAAATGTAGCACATAAGCAACGTGTAATTAGTAAGCGTAACGAAACACGTAAGAATCCATCACATTACATTCCACATGAAAAAATATACGAGCTTGACGATAGAAGAAACAAACTAGCACCTAGGTTTCTGGAACACGAAATTTTGAAAAACAAAAAGGTTACCGTAGACACAAATAGGCGTAAGGTTCATAAAGCCAAAATAAAAAAGAAGCGAAAGTTCGTCGACATCTCAGGAGAAATTCAGTGACTTGGGATCACCTGCTGGAGTTAAGTGGTCCGCGAACAAATAAACATTTGTACATATATATGTAACATATTATGTACACATAATGTACAAATGTATAAAACTGGTTGTACATATATATATAAAAAAAAAAAAAAAAAAAAAAAAAAAAAAAAAAAAAAAAAATGCTTTCATTTATTTATATAGAGCAGTTGACAGGTCAAACTATATTACTCTTTAAGCTAGCAACTAAGAATATCCCAGTTACTTTTGTTGAAGGTCAAAGCTTTAGTTTTCTTTTTCCTGTTTTTCTTATTCCCCAATTTTTGTTTTCTCTCCTTATTCCTCTTTCCCAATGTACCTTACGAGCGATGAGTATATTTTTCGGTGTTGGACGTGTCATGCAAGTATACTAATTATTTTTGGGAGAATGAACCGTACTGCCACTCATCCAGCTATCACATGTACTTCACTCGTTCAGTCCACTCCAAGAGGGGAGGAGTTACATACTCCGCCTAGCAACGTATGCACCATAAACACCATCAGTGCATAGCAACAGCGGAGTATGCACCACGCACAGCTTAATGTACATACTCATACATGCTCCTTACACAACCGCCCAGCACATCGAACCAAGCAACAGCTCTCTGCGCTTAGAGTGCATAGCAACAGCAGAGTATGTACCACGCATAATGTATGTACATAAACGCCACGTACACAAGTGCCCCAAACCTCGGAATTAACATCGGTTTAAGAAGCACCAAAAGCTTATATCACCACGCTCAGAAGCCAGCTCTCCCGCTTTATCAAGCCGCTGCGTGAAGTTAAAGTACAAAGGTCGTTCTATGTTATATTCTATGTATTGTATTATGTGTCTTGTCCTATTAAACATATTCATTTTGTCATTCCAATAAAGATCGTGAAGCTGATTAGTAAATTTTGTGTTTTACTCTTTATATCAGAAACCCATAACTCGCGCTCTAACATGATCATATGCTTTGTACTTCAATGTACTACAAACATTATCACCATTTGCGGCTCTCACACTCAACCAATCTTAACAAATGAGATGTCAAAAGAAAGAAAATTCTAGAGCAGTGAATTGCACTTTTCACTTTATAAATATTATTAATAAATTAAAAAAAAAACGATCAAAAACAAATAGTCTACCCAAAGTGAACTTCTGTTGTTTTGAGAATTAGTTTTGGTTCATATATGTATGCACATATGTATTTGCTATGTGGAAGTCATCTGGGATGTTTGGTTTACAGTGCTATTTTGCCGAGACTTTAGGCAAACGTTATCAGTAGTGCCACGAGGCACATCCGAACGCACAACATTTCTCTGATTTGTTATTTAAAATTGTTGGAGGAACGCTTCCGGAAGAAAATGGAAAAGTAAACTTATCACAAGGTTTAAGGTGATATATCACAACTAAAAAACCGTAAGAATTCTTAGCTTTGTGAGCGAGCTATTTTGTTGCCTCGGAATGATTAAGCTCCAGCAATTAACAGCGAGATATTTTCACGTGTTGATGGTCAAAGTGCAGAATGTATTTCAATCACCCGGGTTGTGGACCAAGACCAGATATCTGGTCGAATTTTTAAACTCTCGCTTTTGCTGCCATCACATAAATTAAAACTAAAATTGGGTGTACCTACTATTCTTCTAAGAAACTTGAGCCTGCCTTAATAATGTAATGGCACCCGACCTAGAGTTACAATTTTGCAATGACATCTGGTAGAGGCGGAAGTGTTGACGAGCTACGGTGTGGTGCGGTTTTTGAGAACTATGAAATTTGCAGTTAGGGGCTGAAAATTACACATTGAAACGTTTTTGATAAAACTCAGTTAATCAACAAAATTTCCTAAACACTTTTGTGGATTTGGACAAATACTTTTATTTTTCTACGCTCCCACTGAAATTGCATATTTGTATGCATAAGAAAGCCCTTAGAATGCGAAGCAAGGCGAGCATGGGTTCAACTAGTTTCTAATAAAAGTAAGAAAGTGGCTATTTACCATTGACCTTGCAAGCATTGAATCTTTGTTAAGAATCATATCCTAATCTTCAGCAACGGTAATGTTGTTTAAATTTATATACATAAGTATCTTATAAGATTTATATTTTTGAAATGATTCAAAAAGTTCATCTTTTATGTATAATCTCATTTATTGTAATTTGGATTGTATCTATGAAATTGATTTATTTACTTTTACTTTTTATTCTTAAATATTTTTTTTTTCTTGATTGTATACTGATTGTTACCCCACATCAGAACCCTATTATATTATTTAAATAAACTTGACGTATCATTGAGCACAGGACATTTTGTTCAAATAGTTAGGTATAGAATGACCACTATTTATTCTCTGTCAATTAATATTAGCTAACTTTTATTGTTGTTGTTTAGTTTTAAGTTGGAAATGAATAAAATTATATATCTATCTATTCATTCAATACATCACCCTCATAATATATTAAAGAAAAAAAGGAAACTTCAAAAGAAATTAAGTCTTCAGAGACATATGTATAAATAAGTAATTATTACTTACTAGCGGATACCCGGCGTGCGTTGCTACGCCTTATTTCACAGTGATTTTTTTCACTGTTCTTATGCCGATACAATGTTGCATGTTGTTATCATTCGATGCTTCTTACACGAATAAGAATGAAGCTGCTCTACTTATCTAGTTTTATATAGAAATATGAATCGCCATCTTGAATCTTGTATAGAAACACACTAAAAAACAAATAAATACATATGTATTCAGCAACTATGTATAAGAATATTTTCCAAAAAAAAATACCCTCCTTCCTCAGGTTCCAAAATATCTCTATACAAAATTACATTATGATTGGTTCAGCATTTTAGGCGTGAAAAGGTTTTGTTAATAACTTAACTCCAGCGCCCTCTAGCGAGTGTTTTTTCTATCTCTGTCCTTCCTTAGGTCCTAGACTATCTCTGTACCAAATTTCATTATGATTGGTTCAGCGGTTTAGGCGTGAAAAGGTAAAAGGCAGACAGACAGACAGAGTTACTTTCGCTTTATAATATTAGTTGTGATTAATGTGATTAGTGTGATAAGAATCGCCAAAAATGACAAACATTATAGAAATACAAATATATAGGGGAAGGTCATGTACCTTGGACCGATTTTACCTTGGACCGAGTGCCGATTCCTGGCAATTGGCTGAACATGTTGCAACAAGTTCTTCAATAAATTTTCCAGTATGTTTATGGGACTCATTTCAGCTTGTGTTCATTTATCGCATGAGACGGACGTGCAATCAATACAACATAATATAAATTACACACTCTAAAGTAATTTTTTTTATGTTTTTTTGAAGTGTTCTGTTCATTCAGTTATTATATTTCTTTCAAGTTACTGGTTTTAATGTGTAAGTATATGTATATATTTCAAAATTCAATATTTTATTTGCTACAATTATACAACATAATGTGTTAAAATTTTGTATTTCTAAAAAAAGTGTAGTGAATGTACCTTGGATCTATGTCCATGCATGTACTTTGGACCGGTCCAAGGTACATGCTTTTCGAATTTTTTTAAGAGTTCTGTTTTCCATTTTCCTCAAAAAAAATGCCCAGGAGTAAGTCAGGATCAAAAAGACCAACTGCTGACGTTGACGTTTTACGGCGAGCTGTGGAGAAAGTAGTGTACAGTGGAAAATCCATGCAAAACACTGCAGCGAATATGTTCAACGTTTCCAAGACTACTTTAATGCGGAACATCGCCAAACACAAAGCATCGAACCATTCTGATTTTGTTTATGAAAGCCGAATTATCCACCGCCAAATATTTTCGCTTGAAGAAGAAGATCTCCTGGCAAAGTGATTGGTCGATTTCGGAGTTTCTCACAGCTGCCAGAAAAAGAATATTAAATGTCTAACGTTTTTTTTTTCTTATTTGTTTCTGGTCTTTGTTCTTTTATTTTCTTTGAAATGTACTTTTTAATGAATTAATAAATGGATTGAATTTTTTTTAACGAAATAAAATAGTATTTACACTGCATCATTTGAACACAATTGATTTCGGTTCAAGGTACATACACTAACAGTCCAAGGTACATTCAGTGTATGTACCTCGGACCGTTTGAGGTTTCCTTGCAAAAATGCATTTTCTAAGCATACGGTAATTACTTAAGATGTCGTTTTAACACTATTGACTATCCAAAATAATACACTTTTAACATAAGCAAACTAAATTGGAAACATTTACGTCGAACAAAAGTTGCAGTAAAAATAGTAAATTCCGGTCCAAGGTACATGACCTTCCCCTACGCAGCAACTAAAAGTATATTTTCCAAAAAAATACCCACATAAAAATTGTGTGATTTTGCCAATTGCCAATTAAGGTTTTCCTATTTAAATTCATCGGTGAGTTCAAAATTGTCAAAAACATTACAGCACACAGTCGCAAAATAACCATTTCAACATTGTATGTATTCGAAATACAGAAAACGCACATCCATATATGTATGTACATATGTACTGTACATATACTACATATTAACAGCATCGCCGGCCGCCACCAGAGGGGTACCTGCCTGTGCAATCGATCACTGATCTACATCTATACATATGTATGTATCCACCCGCTTTGGTTTGATAATTTTTTTTCCTACTCGTTATATGTATGTATACTTGTGTTCATAGGGTGACCAGATATTTTTGAAACTAAAAGAGTATCTGTGTATTTTTTAGTTGCATTTTTTTTACTAATAATACTCGTAGTATGTACTGTACACAGTTAACATCAGTATCTACCAGCTGATTTTTGTTTATTTCTGACAGAACAAAGTAACAAGCTGATTTTTTTTTTTGTAAGACTAAGTAGATATGAGCATTTTTTTCGAGTAAACATTTCGCCACTATGTAGGTATAGTTGTTTCAAAAAATGTTTGAGTGATGAGTAGACTCAAATATGTGGACCACCGTAATGTATAGATAGCTATGCCAAATCTCAAGTTTCTACATAGAACGGCTCTTGAAGTTTTTATCGTGACAGACATTTTGAGTTAGAGCAAACTTATAATAGTTACGTGTTTCCGTATGGGTATGGAATCCTAACGATTGAATTCCTTTATAAAATAAAATTAACACCATAATGTCTATTGTGTTTCTTTGTTAAAAAATGTCAATTTATTATTTTCTCCCATAACCGTACAGCTCTCATAACCGGACAAATTTTTTGGTACCGTCAGTGTCCGGTTTTTAGAAAGTTCACTGTATATACATACCTACATAGATTAAGTTTAAGTGAATTAATTGAATATTAAAATTTAGTATTTACCTTTATATTTCACTTCTCTATAACATATGTACGTACATATGTATCCTTAGTACTAGTAAAGGATAATGTATACTATAGGTCTAGATTTATAAGATATGAAAAGTCATTGTTAGTTTACTAAACAAGAAAGATTCAATAAATAGACTTACTTTAAATAAAAAACCAAATGATGAAACAAAAGAACTTTCCCGAACAAATTCGCTGCCAAATTAATGTTGAGAACACCCGTTCTAACTGTAAGTAACTAATTAAATGCTCAAATCGCTTATCATGTACGAACGTTTACCTTTAACTTTCTTATATTTTTTTTCTTTGATTGGCGTTGCTTTACCTCACTCGAAGTTTTGGTGAATTACATTCATAAAAATGAGCCAATCTTAATTTCTTATGAAAGTAAAACTAAAAAACTGATAAATAGCAGCTTATCGATAAAAAAAAACATTGTATTGTATTGTGTGTCTTTTTGCACATAGTTGCACCTTATCGCAGTTTTGTTCCGAAAATTGTGGGAAACCCCAAACTACAGTTACTGCCGATCGTGTGAGCGGCTCGCAGACATACATTATGTACATAGATACTTACTTACTTACTTAGGTGTTGCTACAGTCCGGGGTGAACCAAGGCCTCAACCGACAACTCCTTCCAGTCACGGTCCTTAGCTAACTGCCTCCAGTTGCGTTGTTTGAGGTCCTCTTCCACTTGTGCGCGCCACCTTAGGCGCGGTCGTCCTCTGCTGCGCGGTCGTCCTCTGCTGCGCTGACCATCCCCGTTGGAGTCAAATACTTTGCGAGCCGGGGCGTTGATGTCCATTCGCTCTATATATCGTAGCCATCTACTGGCCGCTGCCAGTGCGCAGTTTTTTGACCTAGTAGATGTCGCTGTACAGCTCTTATAGTTCGTGGTTGAATCTTCTCATCCAGAGCTCGTCAACGCAAACAGGACCGAATATCTTACGAAGGATTTTTCTCTCGAAGTGACCAAGGATATCTTCAACTACATTCGATAAAGCCCATGCTTCAGCTACATAAAGATGATAAGAGTCTTATATAGAGTCTCGTTAGTCGGTCGGGACAGGGCCTTAATACTCATATGTCTTCTTAGCCCAAAGAAAGTGATTGATTTTCGATGAGATGTCATTTTTTGATGCTACAGCATAGCCGAGGTAGGTGTCAATATCGTCGGCGTATGCAAGAAATTGACCGGACATTTGGAAGGTCGTACCTCGTGTGTTTGCTTGAGTTTAGAACCATTCTTTCAATTCTGATGTTGAAAAAGTCGCATGACAGTGCGTCACCTTGTCTAAATCCTTTCTTGAGGTGAGGTCATTACCGACATTGATGGAGCAGCCAGCTTTCTCCATATTAAATTCTGCACAGACGGAAGAGTTTGGCAGGGATGTCAAAACTAGACATGGCTCTATACAGTTCATCTCTCCAGATGCTATCATAAGCGGCCTAGAAGTCGATGAACAGGAGGTGGGTATCGATTTAGACCGGGCAATCAGCATCGTTTGCAGACTTTCATCTGACCAAATATTAGAGATGAGTTGGTGTATGCTCACTACCAAGTCATCTTCAGCTGCTTTAAATAGCTCTGAAGGTAGACCGTCAGGTCCAGCAGCCTTGTTGGACTTCCAATGCTTCGAAGAAGACGCAATCATTCTTAGAATCACGTAAAATTCCCACTCTCGATTGGCCAGCCAGTCCAGACCCAAACCCGAGAGAGAACGTTTGGGCCAAACTTTCATCAAACGTCTATTTAATAATGTAAAGGAACTTAAATTGGCTATTCAAGAAGAGTGGGGAAGTCACATTTCATATAAGTTTAAAGTTGTTTCGTTTGTCAGGAAGAAGTGCCTTTATATATTACTAGTTGAACCCGTGCTCGCCTTTCTTCGCATTCTATTCTAAGGGCTTTCTCATTCATACAAATATGCAATTTCATTGGGAGCGAAGAACATCAAAGTATTTGTCTAAGTCCACAAAAGTGTTTAGTAAATTTTGTTGATTAACTGCGTTTTATCAAAAACGTTTCAATGTGTAATTTTCAGCCCCCAACTGCAGATTTCATAGTTCTCAAAAACCGCACCGCACCGTAGCCCGTCAACACTTCCGCCTCTACCAGATGTCGTTGCAGAATTGTAATTCTAGGTCGGTTGCCGTTACATAATTTAGGCGGGCTCAAGTTTCTTAGAAGAATAGTAGGTACACCCACTTTTAGTTTTAATTTATGTGATGGAAGCCCTGGATGGAGCAGATATAGAATTTAAGAATTCGACCAGATAGCTGGTTGTTACTTCTTGGTCTACAACCCGGTTGATTGAAATACTTACATTCTGCACTTTGACCATCAACACGTGAAAATATCTCGCTATCAATTGCTGGAGCTTGATCATTCCAAGGCAAGAAAATAGCTCGCTCACAAAGCTAAGAATTCTCACGGTTAGTTAGTTGTTGATATAAGTTGATATAAGTACAGGGTTTTTCAACAGGGACGCTACAAAAGTAGAGCGACAGGGACAGCAACCGACGCCATATTTCTTGCCGCTCTTTTGACATTTCTCTTCAGTAAAGTAAGGCCATTTCATGATGGAAAGATAGACGAGCCAACAACGAGTCGAAATTATTAAAATTTACTACCGAAATTCGGAGTCAGTGGCCTCAACGTTAAGAGCGCTACGTCCAATTTATGGTCGTCATAATCGTCCTAGCAGATCAACAATTGAGCGTCTAGTAGAAAAATTTGAATCCACAGGCACAGTACAAAATGTTCCCGTGCCAGTGAGATAAAGAAGTGCCCGTAGTGTCGAGAATATTGCTGCCGCTGAGGCTTCAGTTGAAGAAAGCCGAAATGTGTCTCTCACACGTCGTTCTCAAGCGTTGGGCATCTCTGTGACGTCGTTGTGGGGAATTTTGCGAGAAGATCTTGGCCTACATCCTTACAAGATTAAATTGACGCAAGAACTGAAGCCGCTTGACCACCAGAAGCGTCGTATGTTCGTGAATTGGGCTGAGCAACAACTTGAAAATGATTCGGATTTTCATCGAAAAATCATATTCAGCGATGAGGCTCATTTCTGGCTTAATGGCTTCGTCAATAAACAAAATATGCGGTATTGGTTAGGCAGCCCCAATTGGATGATATGGACTTGGAGGACATGTGGTTCCAACAGGACGGAGCCACAAGCCACACAGCGAATGTCACAATCAATTTATTGGAAACCAAGTTTGGAGAACGTGATATCTCCCGAAATGGTCCAGTCGCTTGGCCGCCTCGGTCGTGCGATTTGACGCCGTTAGACTATTTCCTGTGGGGCTACGGCAAGTCTATGGTCTATGCCAACAAGCCAGCGACGATTGATGAACTTCGTACGAATATCGAACGTGAAATTGCAGCAGTATCGGCCGATTTATGCTTGAAAACCGTCGAAAATTGGGTTCAGCGTCTGGGCTTCTGCAAGCGTGCTCGTGGTGGCCATGCAAAAGAAATCGAGTTCCATACAAAATGGCATGAAACGTACTTTCACAGGAATAAAGAATTTCATTGATATCCAAACCCGTTTTTGTAGCGCTCTTATTGAAAAACCCTTTATAACCGTGAAAGGATAAATTTACTTTTCCATTTTCTTCCGGAAGCGTTCTTCCACCAATTTTAAGTAACAAATAAGAAAATTTTGTGCGTTTGGATTGCCGCCTGTTCGTGCCCGCATATTGACGGTCAAGTGCATTTGAGTAACATTGGACCCCAGAGACTTGACTTTTTCAGACAGGCATTTACTTCATCAGCTTTTGTGCCGCATGGTACTACTGATAACGTGTGCCTTAAGTTTATGCTGTTAGGTTTTGTTAACGATTTCCACTGCCTTACGGTGCATTCGTCTCACACAATTAGACAACAGTCACAGAAAACTCGAGCATTATCTTTATTCCGTGGAATAACGTAGCTACTAACCCTGACGACGCGACATCCAAGTGCAATATTACCTTGGCTTCGTATCAATGAACAACCAATACTTCCCAGATGATTTATTTATGTGATGATGACATGTGTATGTATGTACATATATGAACCAAAATTAGATCTTAAAGCAACAGGAGTTCATTTTGGGTAGAATATTTATTTTTGACCTTTTTTTTTTAATTTGTTAATAACATTAATAAACTAAAAATGCAATTGACTGCTCGAGAAAATTCTCTTTTTTTTGACACATCATTTGTTAAGATTGCTTGAGTGTGAGAGCCGCAAATGATTGTAGAGCACATTGAAGTGCAAGCCATATGATCACGTTAGAGCGCGCACATATACTCACACGCACACTATTGCAACGATACCCACTGCTGCCGGCTGCTGGCAGTGGTCACCACTGAAAGAAAATTGTGGGCGATGCTTTGAATATTTGTTTTGAAAATTGCTCAGCTTCAGGGCAACCCAGAAGGATGTTTTATATCTCAAATGATTGAGGGACAGATCTACTAATTTCACCTATATTTTTGTTTTTCAATCCGATAAGCCATTATTGAGTTAGGGCTATATAATCATAATATTCCTCACCGATATACAGTTATTTTGACTATTATGTAAAAACCAGTAGCCTGAGCAAAAAATTACATAGCTTGTGATCATGCCGGGTACTTAAGAAGCATTTAAAAAAAAATCGAAATCTGTCCAGCGGTTTTCACGCTATTAGGTAACCAACAAAAAAACCTCTACAGTTTTATAATATTTATAGATAATTTCGCACTAATTTTTTTTTTTTCTAGTTTCTAGTTATTTTCAAAGTACGCTCTCATATATGATTTTTTTTTTGTATTCACTTTAATTGTTCTTGATTTCAAATAAAATATAATACATATATTCAAAGTGCAATGTTTTTCAGCTTTCGCTAAAATTGCGAAAAATTCACTGCCTATATAGTAATTTCGCAGAGTGTATGGCCGAGAGTCCAATATTGCCTTGCCGATATTGAAGTTGTTAAGTAATTAATTCCAGTTAAATAATCACCAGCGCCAGCATTAATAGAGTATGCTATTTGCTTTTATTACAGCTAGGAGCCACCGGTGACGTCTTGCATTCTAAATATTACCAAAACTGGCTCAGATTCATCGCTTATTTAGACACCCAACGCAGAGCTTTATTGATTCCCAGCATCGAAGTTGAAAATTACATGAAACGCTCTGGTTCGGTAGTGGGTTGACACAATAAAAAAAAAATACAGTGGCAATAGAAATATATTATAATATAATTATAGAAAAAGAGAACATCGTTAAACATTTAAAAAGAAAACAACATCGCTGAAGGGTACAAATGTAATTCCTTTGAATCAGTCTTATCTAAATCAGGCATCCTTTCCCATTTGTTTTCAACGGGACAATACTCTTTAAAACAGCCTTCGTTATAAGTTATAAAGCTGCCGTAAGAGAGTGCTAAATCCGTGCAAAATGAGTCCTCCATACAATTAAGTTGAAAAGTTTTAGCAGTCTTGGTTTTGTAACTATACAATCTAATTTCTGTTTTCGTAATGTAACACAGATGATCAACTTTATTTAAAGAAATTGTTTTCATGCTGCATATGGGATATGGCAGACGAAAACCGTTATTGGACCAGATTTTAGTTTGTGGATTGTAAGAATCAAGTAGAGTTTTAGTATTTTTAATTTCAGCAACCATTATTAAAGATTTCCTAGCAACCACACAAATATTGCTTTGTGAATATCTCATTGGAGTTGTGCTTTTCCATTTTCCGATAAGTCGGTCCCATACCTCAACAGAATCCAAAACACCACCAGCGCTATCCTTGCCACCAAGTACATATAAATGACCCTCTATCGTCGCCAACTTACACCCACTTCTGGCCGTCAGCAACGGAGGTAGTTGCGTCCATTGAAATGTTTCCAAATCCAAGCAATCAACACGATTTGTAACTGCTCCGTTTCCTAAAACCCCGCCAGCAATAATTGCCTTTCCATCGAATATATAGCTTTCAAAATGTGAGCGTGGTTCAGGAAGATTCGGACGCTCTGCATAAAACCACTCTTTAAAAGCAGAAGAGTAAAATGCAACCCTTAAGTTGCGTCCGGCGATGTCAAATCCATCGATAGCAATGAGAACGGCGTTTAAGGTCCTTCGCTTGATCTGTTGTTCTGGCTCTGATGACCGCAATTCTGACAAACAATGCAATTTGTATAACTTGTTAATTAGTTCCATGCTAGTGCATGCATTGATTGAATTGATAGTTGGTTCCACGACACTAGCAACAAATTGTGGCGGTAACATGGTCAAGCGAAGATGGCAAAACAATTGATCGAAGAATTTTTCTCGTTGGTCTCGATCATGTTCCACCCATGATAAAATCGCATAAAATACTTCCGCTTCAGAGTAAACTTGTAAGTTGTCATTGGAAATCATTTTGCTCAACTGATCAACGTTCAATAAAAAGAATTCCTTATTATGGCGCAACTGCATGAAGTGTTTTAAAGCAAACTCAAAAACGTAGTCCCACAGCTGTGTCATGTGCAACTGTTCTGCAAGATATAAAATACCTAGGACGTTACTCGTATTAATCTCCTTTTGTAAGTAGTCTGAGCATCCCGCTACCAGTGGCTTGATTTGCAATAGATGCGCAGCTCTTAGGATATTTTCCACTGTGCCGCTGTTAAGTTGAATCGTACTTGAGTACAAGTAACTGATGACCCTATGTAAAGTTTTGCCATCAATATTTTCGAATTTCACATCTTTGGATGCAGCTTCTTTGAAAGAGCTGTTCAACATTGTTGCAAAGTACTCGCTTCTTGCAACAAGAATCAAACTATGGGCCTTCACCTGAGTTTTTCCATCTGCAGCGGTAAGAGTGACATCACAATTTTTTTCATCAGCAAAGAATTGTTGTAGTTTTTCGATCAAATCGGAATTGCCATTGTTGTCGGTGTATCTTTTGACCTTTTTCGAGCTGATTTCTCGCGGATTTTTTTTAGTTTTACGGGTCGGTGACATCACGGAGCGGATTTCAGTTTCAATAGAAACATATACGAGTGGATACTGACGAAGATTTAAACTCAAATTTGTTACTCTGAAGTCTTAATCTGCAAAAAAAAAATTCAAATCAGTTTCATATAAGAAACCAGCTTAGAGCAAATTACTCAAAGCTATTCCATTCCAGAGGACAAACTTCACTCCAATATCAAATGAATGCACTAACCCACGTACCAACGAGAAAAGACCAGGAACTGGAATAAAAGAAACATTTGAAGTTAGTTTTGCATCATTATGAAAAACATCTTCACAAAAAATCTGAAAGTACTATCAACAAGATCACTCACGTATTGGCCAACGGATCTTCAAAAAACACCCGGCCTTATTGACTTATTCTACAATGTCATTGATAGCAGGCACACTGACTGGCCCTCCTACAGAAAGCACCTAGATCTCAATATTTAATTTCAAACAGTGGGAAATGTATTGACAATGCAGTGGAATCGTTCACCCATACGTGCCAAAAAAAAGTACTGAATACTCCCAGCCAAACAGAAATTGAGACTCTCCTTAAGTTGAAAAGACACTTGAGAATGGCAGAATCAAAAAGGACCTTCTCACAAACGGGAACTCGATAATTGCAGAAACTCAATCAATAAAAAAGTGTCCTTCCAGAAGAACATCAAACATCTTCCACAATGTATTTAAAACTTCTGACCATTCACTGTGGAATGTAGCTAAAAGTTTAAAACTCCGTTTAGTAAATGGTGACTAGGCGAGTTGCGAATCAGAAGGTCAGTGCAATCGCAAAGTAATTACAAAATGTATTCAATACAAACCAACCCTTAATGCTGCAACAACTTAGAGCGGTACACCTAATGCTCTTCCCCAGTAACATCTTTGTTTTATGGTTCGACCATCAAAGTCGATCTAAATCCAAGTATGACGGAATCACAGAAAAATGGTAAAGTCAGACTTTTAATGGTATTTTACGCACTGGCTTCTTTCTACCCAACAAACTTTCCCAAATATGGAAATATTATATAGGCCGGGTATTTTGCCCTCAATTCTATACACGTTATTCGAAAATATGATAACCGCAACAACTGAAACAATGGTATTGAACACGCACATCATACCGGACGTAGGAGGAAAAAACATGGCGCTGATGACATAGGAATGTCCTCTTAGGTGAGGATGAGGATATCATAATTTTGTATTTACAATATTTACAATTTTAAGATTGGCAAAGCTGTGTTGTTCTTCTCTTGAGAGGAACAATAATTAGTGGAACAGGATAAGTAACTAAAGCCGTGTGTCGATTGCGTTAAAATTGTTTGACGTTTATACAGAGGTGAATAAAATTTTAGCTTTTTGGTGTGTCAATTGGATTAAATGTGATTTTCTAGCACAGTTTTTTTCCCCATTAATTTCCCTTTGGGATTGATATGTTTCTCTTTTTTTAATATCTATTATTACGACTAAAATTCAGCGTTGCCATTTTGACTTAATTCAAGTCAAATTTGACTTAATTTTTTTTTAGATTTCTTCAGTGCTGACTTAAAAAGATACTGGAATTAAGTCTAACTTAAAACAAAAATAAAAATTAAGTCAAAAATTGTATCTTGCAATCAACTTAGACATATTAAAATAAATTAGCTTCTTGTCAGTTGGTGTGTCTTCGGGTAAATATAGAATCGCTAAATCATATACTAACAGCATTTAAAGTTTATCCTACAGCAAAGTTTCCAGATTAATTGGTGACTAAAGGGGGACACATTTTCAAATCTATGTTTAAAAAAAAAAAATATGTTATAGACGTTATTCCGTCTACCTTATGTTGCTTAAAGCGGGACGTATGGTCACATTATTTTACAGATTCTGAAAATATTTTAAATGAGTGGAATAAGTTTTTTCCTGGGTTTCGGAAAAACACTAACTGTACAATTCTGGTGCGAAGTAAACATATGTATATGTATACATTAGCAATCTTCTTCATTAACTTCGTTTTTCGGATTAATTTACTTTAATTTAAATACAGCGCTGGCAAGCTAATTAGCAAACCCTTATGAAAATTCAAACTTATGTTTTTTCTGCAATTTCTTTTACTTATAAGCGAACAAATGCTTAAGAGTTTAATACGTACATTAATGACAAAACTTAATCGAGAAAAAAATATATCGTTTTGCAGTACGATTCCGTGTTATATAAGATTAACCGTAAGTGTTTGTGTTTTACTGTGGCATTTTAATTAGCACACCCAAGCATTCAAATAAGTTTTTACTGAAAAAAATCCAATTCTGTGATCAGAGCTATTTTTTTTTCGAATCTCCCTTAGTTGTTCATTGTTTTTTTAAGATTTGAGAATAAATATGGGAAAAAAAGTTTTCAATGAAGGCAGAATGAAATCAGATTCCGAATTTGCACCAAAAAGAGCAGAACATATCTGAAATCGCAAGATTAATCGGCTTTTCACCAAAAACAAGTACAGAATGCACTTAAGCATTACCATTAACGTGGGATTTTTGCAAATCAGAAACAATCCAGGTCAGAAAAGACCTAAAAACATGAGAATAGTCCGATGGTCAGACATACCCTTAGGCACTCCTTCGCCTCTTCAATGGAAATAAGAGCTCAAATACACCAAAATTGCTGTGTGAATATATCAGCTAGGACTGTTAGAGCTCAGCTTTTGCAAAATAATCTTCGAGGATGCCAGAGTCTCAAAAAACCGAAGATTTCATAGTCTGATCGAAGACAACCGCTGGATTTCGGAAAATGCCATATCTTCAATAGTCAGTTTCTCTGGAATTCTGTCATCTGAAGTGATGAATCCAAATTTAATCTGTATGGAACCGATGGCAGAACCTACGTACGACATCCTCACAACAAGGATTTGGACCCAAAGTACACTACGAGGTCAGTTGAGTATGGAGGTGGCAGCGTGATGTTATGGTGCTGCTTTACCGGGAATACTGTGGGGCCAATAGTCCAAGTTAAACGAAAAATGGATGGGCTTATGTACCAGAGCATATTGGCCAACAATTTGGTACATTTCTATGATAATTTTCCACTTGCAACACATCGTCAAATTGTGTTTCAGCAAGACAATGCCCCATGCCATACGTCCCGCACAGTTAAGGAGTGGTTTGATGCAATCGTTATTACCGTTCTGACTTGGCCCCACAAAGCCCGGATATCAATCCAATAGAAAATGTATGGGTCATGTTCAAACGACGTGTAATGGCATTAAAACCAACCACGGCAAACGCGTTATGGACCACTTTTCGGGAAGAATGGTACAAAATTCCTCCTGAAGTCTGTGCTGACCTAATGACGTCATTAAGCAGGAGATATGCTGCCGTTATTGTTCAGAAAGGATACCCAATCATATATTAAGTAAATCTGAATAGCCAAAATCACATTTAAATTATTTATAAGTTGTTCTCACTATTTTTCACACTCTCTAAGTATCATTTTAGAGAGCAGCTGCCTCACATAATAACACGTCCATAAAGCATTGATCTTGATCATTGTCTTTTTTTTCTCGAAATTATAGTTACATTTTCTATTTTTGTTTTTTATTTTTCGTAAAATGTTCAATTTTTCGTAATGTGTTCAAATAAAACTAAATATTTGTATTTGGAATGCGTTAATGAACTTTTTTAATGCATTTTGTCGCCAGAAAGAAAAATTTCAATGGGTGTGCTAATTAGCTTGCCACCCCTGTATAAGTGAAATAAAAAAACATGACAATTTTCTCACTTCACAGCTTGGATTCCTTACATGGAATGTCGAAAATAACCACAATTTCAGTTTCAGCATGCTAATCGTTCGGAGATATTGAAGGGATTCATAAATGGAAATTTCAGTCAACTTGGTTAAAAGAAATTTTCGAAATAGATTGCAATTAAATACAGCAATCTCCATGTTAATTATTAGGAATCAGCTTTTGTTTAGCAAAGCTGCAAAAATTTTCCAATATGACACGAAATAGTAAATATAATTGGTGTTTTTTTTAGTATATACAACCTACCTACTAACAACCGACCTGCTGTTTCAAGCACTTTTTATACTGAATGAATGAACTTTCAAAACCCTTCTTGAAGACTTAGGTATGCAATTTAATTTGTGATTTATGTTATTTTTTGTAATAAAATAACAAATTTGTTTTTTAATTACTTGTTTTGATATTTGATTGTCACGGCCTGACTCAAAAGAAACTCTTATGAATCTTTGACTTAATTTGTTGACTTAATTTGAAAATATAAAATTAAGTCACTAAGGGCCGATTTCTTGACAGAGTACTAGCCCTAATACTGAGGTTTAGACCAAATGCTAGTACTCAAATCGGTACTAAGTCATTTCTTCACCAGGTACTAACTGCCTAGCTCCCTGAATTTGGTACCGAGTACTAGCTAATACTCGGTACCAACTGGACCCTCAAAATTGCCGGACTAGTAGCGTTAATACCTGAAAAAAGTCAATTTCATTTCTTGACAACAAAAACAGTACTCGATTTTGATATTTTCTTGACTGTCATTCTATAATTTGTTATGAATTTGTGTATTTCGTGTACATTGATAAAATAGATTTAATTTTTGGCGGGGAAAATTTACTTTGCGATTTCGAAGACATCGAAAAATCGAAGTTCGTGGATTTAACGGAATACAGTAAATAATTGGGACGATGTGGATTTTTTTCGGCGTTTTCAATTGTCGAAAACTACATTTCACTTCGTTCTCCAATCGGTAGTGGACAAATTGCAGCACCCACAGCCACGTTAAAAAAACGAATTCTATGTTATTTCAGTTGTATTCATTTGTTTCATTTCCACCTTAACAAATTCGAGTGAAATCCAAAAAAAATTCAATTCTGGATTAAAATATCATATTGTACACGATCGAACGCTTTGGAAAAATCTCTGAAAATAGTACCGACTCGACCACGGTTTTCCATACTTTGAAGACAACAATTACTAATAATTGGTAAGTTAGTGGTGGTCGATCTTCCACTAACAAAGCCATGTTGAAATACTGATATGTGATTTCGTACCATTGAGTAGATGTATGTATTTCTTGACAAAAGCTTCAAAAACTTTCGGTATAAACTGTAGCTTCACTATAGGCCTATAATTCTAAACCATTTGTTTGGCACCAGCCTTATGAATTGGCGAAATAAGTGAGGATTTCCAACGCTTCAAGAATGCACCCTTTTTTAGATATAAATTAAATATCTTTTGAAGTGGCTTTACCAAGCAAAATTGTTTTTTTTTTTTTAAAGAAATAATGGGGGAACCTTATCGAGGCACAGGTAACGCTTTCTTCAAGACTAGAGAGCTCTAAAAGAATGTCCTTCCCCGATAGACTTAAGGAACCCAAATCAAAATAAGGCTCGTCATTGCATGAAGAGTACTATGCTGTCGATTCAGCAACAAAATTTGACTGGAAAAATGAAGCAAACATATTACAAATTTCAGTCAAGTCGGTACTAGCGGATCCTTTGAATTTCATTGTGCAGGGTATGTCAAGTGACTTCTTTTTTCTTACACCGGTACATTCCGTACATGGCCTTTTTTAAATTGCATAAGCGTTTATTGCACCAAACTGGCTTTGTTAAATTTTGTATCCTGGGAGTATCTAGATACAAATCTAGAGAGCACAACCTCAATTATACTCAGTTGAGAACAAAAAAATAAAAAATATTACAGAAAACAGCCGAAATTATATCAAAATTTAATTTCAGAAGTCAAAATAGTATCAAAATCGATTTTATACCAGTTTAGACGTATTAGGCTGCTAATACGCCTGCGTGAACCTAGTACCGGTACTAGAAATGTGAAGAAATGCACGAGTACTAGCTTATCGTTGATACCGAGTACTAGAGATAGCTCCAGAGCTAGCTGGTTCGAGTATTAGACAGACTTAGTACTAATGTGAAGAAATCGGCCGTAAGTCAAATTTGACTAAATTGGAGATTTTTGAGTGGCAACACTGCTAAAATTACTTAATTGTTTTCACAGAATTATATAAGAAAATTTAGTGGGATCTGGGGAATTGTTCAGCACGAGGAATTTGAGAGGCTGCTGAGATACTTCATAAAGAAAATCTTTCGCCTACCGGTAAACACGCAATTTGATTCGGGCGAAATAAAACACTATGACAGCTGAATTTTTCCTTCGGTTTTAGTAGGCGAAAAAGAGAGCAACAATGCGGAAAATGTAATTTGTTTGTTTATTTATTTTAATGCAAGAATAGTAGAAATTCTAGTAGAAATTGATATTTTTTGAATCTGAACAAAACGAAGTAACATTTAATTTGGGCGAAACTCACAATAGCTTTTAAAATTCCGGGCGAAAAAAAATATTTCGGGTGAAATATTTTCCGGGTGAAATATCGATTGTGATACGATACCAGTTCAGCGATTACAATTACGATTCGCGGAAAAAAAGAATTACACTATTAAAGGGGATTTTTTTTTTCAAGAATCAGGCGCAACAACTGGGGTCAATAGAGAGGTCATGAATACATGAAGTAATAGGTACTTACTCATTTGAATTGCAAGGATGTTATGTTTCAACTAACTTTATTGGTTAGTGTCCAGGATAACTGAAGAGTTGTGTTTTTGAAAGTTCTATCGCTGCTTATGATTCACAGAAGTAATTTCCAGGTGTTTATTATTATTCGTTGTTTGTGCGATCAATTTCTTCAGCCATACCAGCATCCCAATGCCAGTGTTATGCCTTCGCAGTATGTTTTTGACATTTACTTCTGAAATTGATCGACTTATTTTTGTTTGTGAGAAATACATTTTTCTGAGACATCTAAATTTGAATCGTGATCGTGAACCGTGATAGATTGGAAAAACTGAAACAAACACAAAGCCCTCGCCCTCTCTCTTACTCCTTCATGGGTATAGACAAATGTCTAAGAACGCAGATAACATACGACCTAACATGTACGATAAAAGGATGAAGAAATACTTTCCTTTAGGTAGCGCTACAGCTCGGGGTAAACTTGGCCTGCTTCTCGCAACCTTTTGTGTGCGCGTGTTATATTTTTATACGAATGGAAGGGACCTACAGTTTTTTGCCGACTCCGAACGGCGAGTTGAGAAGCTCATTGACAAATGATACATTTTGATTGCTTGTCAGACATTCGAAAGTGGTGGCACTGTGAAAAAACTGTTGGGCCCGGGTTGGGGTTGAACCCGGGAAGCATAGTCAAACGCAGTTACTTTTTTTTATAGTACACGCACGCCACTTATAGATATAAACATAGATTAGGTCTAAGTGAATTCATTGAATATTAGCACTGGTAAAGGATAATGAGTATACTGTAGATGTATAAGATATGAAAGGTTGTTGTTAGTTTAAAGCAAGAAAAAATCAATGAATAGACTTACTGTAAATAAAAAAAAAAACCTAATGATAAAACAAAAGAACTTTCACGAATAAAATACGCTGCCAGAGTAATGTTGGGAACACCTGTTCTAACTGTAAGCAACTAACTCAATGTGCACAACATCGCTTATCATGCACATATGTTTTGCCTAAAACTTTCTTCTTGCTGTTTCGTCCATTGTGTTATCCCATTCGAAGTTCTGGTGAATTATGTACATTTATAAAACTGACGCAATCTTAATTTATTAAGAAAGTAACACTGATAACCCGATAAATAGCAGCTTATCAATAAAAATTGGCATGCAGTTGTACCTTATCGCCCAAAACGACAGAACCCAAAACTCAGTGATTGCCGATCGTGCGAGCGGACATACATACATATGTATGTACAATACATAGTACGTAAGTAGAAAAGATCCAGAATAATGAATGTAAATGCGATGATTCATAAAGTCGTTTGACATGGCCGATATCTGGTGGATTTCAATTGAAATATAATGGAATAAAAGATCAGGGCTTATATTACCGCATCCGTTAACGAGTTACTCCTCGTTATCGAAATGTCACGATTTGGCATTGCCGCTCTAATTATCGAGATTACATACAATTTACTCGATCATTCGATAAAGAGTCCTACTCGCTCACTCGTTAACGTATGCGGTAATTCGGTATCACGGTAGTCTTTAATTTAAGTATAAACAAGGCATAAGCAGTGATTTTAAGAATACGACTGGAAACCCATAGGTATATTTTTCGCATTGTCGAGACTTTTTCTAGCGACAACCAATTTGACAGCTGACAGCTGATTTGCCCTCAATTCAGTGCTGCCAGAATTTTTTTTTTTTGTTCGCTTAAATTGGGGATAACTTTAGAATTTGGGGAATTTTTATACTGTGGGCAGGTTTATTGCCACTGAACAACAACAAATAATTTTACAGGTTTTCCATGTTAAAATAAAATAACGCAAAACTTGGGAGCATGATCCTTAACTTTTATTACTTATTCTTGTAAATTGAATTTTTATTATTGAATTAAAAAGTTTTGTTTTCTAGTTATCATAAGTTTTTATTATGGTCTGTAAAGTAAGAAGCTATAAAATGTAAACAAATCACAAACAGCTGAAACCAAGTTTACTTAGCACTTCGCAGGGTGCCAGTGTCAGCCATGGCATTCAATGTGTTAAGGTGGCGCGGCGCTAGAGTTGGTGGCGCGGCGCTAGAGTTGGTGGGTGCGTGTGAATGGAAAGGACTTACAGTTTTTGCCGACTCTGAAGCACGAGTTGAGCTTTGAGAAGCTTTTTATTACAAACTAGCCGTAACCCGGTGCGCCTCGCTCCACCTATATTTCCAAAATTTGCCCGCGTACGTAGTTTTTTTTCTATCTGCCTGTCTGTCTGTATGCCTGTATGTCCGTCTGCCGGTCTGTATGTGTGTCTGTCTGTCTGTCTGTCTGTATGTCTGTCTGTATGTCCGTCTGTCTGTATGTCAATCTGTCTGCTTGTATGTTTGTGTGAATGGCTACATGTTTGTCTGTCTGTCTGGTCGTCTGTCGGTCTGTCTGTATGTTTGTATACCTGTATGTCGGTCTGTCTGTCTGTCTATCTTTCTGTATGTCTGTCTGTCTGTCTATCTGTATGTCTGTATGTCTGTTTGTCCGTCTGTCGGTCTTTATGTTTGTCTGTCTGTCTGTATGAATGTCTGTCTGTCTGTCTGCTTTTCTGTCTGTCTGTCTGTCTGCCTGTCTATCGGTCTGTCTATCTGTCTGCCTGTCTGCCTGTCTGTCTGTCTGTCTGTCTGTCTGTCTGTCTGTCTGCCTGTCTGTCTATTTTAACTGACCAAAATGGTTCATATTCACATTTCACCTGCAATTACGAAATTTTGTATGACAGGTACCAAAACCACTAGTTTTTAAGTAACCGCACTGTTATGTTGTATTCTATATTAAGAAAAACGTTATCTGAATATTTTACCAAAATCAAAATGTACGTATCGGGTCCAGATTTGACAATTTTCTCTTTTGGCACTGAACCAACATATATTGTGAATATGAGCCTTTTTGGTCCATAAATATAGAAGTTGTTAATAACTTGACTCCAGCGCCACATCTATTCTGATATGCGCACAGCACCTCACCAAAGTTTCATCATAATCGGATGAGCGATGCGCCCTCGTATAGGGTTCGAACATACACACATTAATTTTTATATAATAGATGATACTCTTTGAATACTACTCGTCAGACATTCGAAAGAGATGAGGAGAGAAGTCCTCATTGTGGTGTTCCTCATGGTCTTGAGCCAGTAAGCTTAGCTTGTAATGCTTGTAATTAACAAAGTAATGATAACCAAGCTAGAGCCTAGAGGTATACCTTACCTACCTAACGCAAAACTTGGAACCTGCTTGTCTATCTGGAAAACTCGAAGATGGTGGTATTTAGAGGTGGTAGTGGAGATGTGCTCGATTTGAAAAGTGGACACATGAAGGAGATTGCATTGATATAGTAAGAGAGTACAAATACAGTGGCGGGAAATGACATCGCAGCACCCGCAAAAAATAACTGTATCCTTTCGCATTACTGCAGAGTGGTACCTTTAGATTTATTTTGTACAAATTAACGCTACTAGAGGAAGTGCTTTTCATTTCGATTAACATTTTTGAAGTATCGAGATGAATTTAAAGAGAAAATAAATTTGAAAAAAAAACTGTTTAACATTTGAAAATTGGCGCCTGAAGAAAAGTCGGGGATTGTCTCGTGGTGGAAGAATATGGCGCCATAGCATCACGGCGGATGCGGATCGTGTTTTAAAAATTCTGAAGATTGCGAACGAATGAAAGGTTCCGGCTCCAAAAAGAATCCGTCGACCACAAGACCGGTATATTGTAAGGATGAACTTCCGTTACCTTTTTTAAAAGGCAACAGAGATTCGAATGGATTTCGAGGAAATCTCTTACGAATTAGTATTGAAAGTGTTTGTAGGCCGATAAGGGCTTTCAGCCAGCAAAAAACCCATTGATTACAAAAAATATAAAGGCTGCTCTGTTAAATCAGGCCAAATATCAAGGAAATGGCTTAAAGAGGATTGGGAAAAAGTCATCTTTTCAGACGAGAGTAAATTTAACTGCTATACGGTCCTGATGGTACGATTTACGTACGACGAAAAGTTGGAGAGCATTACAGTGACCAGTGTACCTGTGATAAAATGGCTTTCATGTTCATGTTATCATGTTATTGAGTTTTGGATTTCTGTTTCTCCGTTTTTTTTTTATTTATCGAATTTCTATATCTTTCGATATGTACGATATGTAGATGTATATGTACTTACATAGCTCCTACATAATTTCTTTAGATCATTAAAAAAATGTTAAACAATGAAAAAAAAAAATATATATGATTTTATTTATAAATAATATTGTATTTTAAGTAACTCGACAGATACATAGATATTTTTATACAAACTTAAATTAAATTTTCTTAAATATACAAAATTTAAATTTAACTAACAATTTATTGAAATATTTAACTGCATTAAATACAGTGTTCGCAGCAGCAATAAATATTTACTTTTATAATTGTTAATTTTTGCCAAACATGTAACATGTACACTTTTTCAACTTGTTCAATAACTTTATACATACTTACTTTAATTCTCTTGGTTAAAAGTTCTCTCATTAATAACATTTTTTGTATAACAGTTTAGACATTGTAACATTGTAAGGTTTTCTATGCCATTTTCTCGTTCACTTGGATTGAACCCATCAACGCGATAAGTATACTCGTCTCCAAATAAACTTTTGTATCGATCGCACATTAAAATTGATTTAAAGGCGTTTTATTTCGTGCCCTTTTTCGTTTCTTTCTTTTTGGACAAATGGGTGGTGCAAAACAGTACCTCCTCAAACCATTGGTGGCCCCGACGTGATCGGTCGGAAGTTTTTAAAATTCGAAAATGGTGGTCTAACGAGTCAAAGGCCCTACTTGGAGTTCCTGATTCCGATCGTGAGATCTATTAGTTTATGTTTTCACTGTCATACAACCCGTGCTGACAATCGACCAGGCTGAGAGCCAAAAAATATCTGAGTCACGTAGGGAGTACCGGGATACCTGGAGCCCTACGGATCATCTAGCTTCACCTGCGTAGCGCGGATGTCTCTCATTCACAATTTATCTCCTCTATTATCACTTTGTGAACATTTTAAAAGAGTAGAAAAAATAATTCATACCACTATTCCAAGATCCCAAGCGACTTTCATGGCATGGCTTTCTCAGTATGTTTGTATAAGGTCATCCAACAAGAGGTGTCATTTTAAACCAATAGTGAAAGTACCGTCTTGTGTCAACTGGACCTTATAACCATGTAGGGCAAGATCTTTATGCAATATGCCTTGCAAAGTGGTTTCGGATAGTGTGATCGTCTCGAAATTAAAACACCTCCGTTTACAGTCACACTCTCAGCTTTCTTCTTTTCTCTATGTGGCACTACAGCTTGGGGTAAACCAGGGCCTGTTTCTCGCAACCATTTGTGTGTGCATGTTATATTTTTGCATGAATGGAAGGGACCTACAGATTTTTGCCGACTCCGAATGGCGAGCTGAGAAGCTCATTGATAAATGATACTCTTTGAATACTTGTCAGATATTCGAAAGAAGTGACACCATGAAAAAACTTTTCGATGTTTACTGGGATTGAACCCGGGCAGCAATGCGTAGTAGTCCAACGCGCTTACCACTACACCACGGTGCTCACGCGCTCTCAGCTACGGTGGCGATATTTTCAGCTTGCCTTGCTAGACGAACACGAATTGGAGTTTTCACATCAATTACCTGTCCGAGACGTTCGAATTTACCTTTTAAATTTTCTATAGCTGTGCGAGAAGACGCTTGATGAAGGCCAAAAGCAATTCGAACCTTACAAAACACTTCCGAATTTTCACTATTTCAACACTTTGTTTTAGTGTGTATCGATCCATGTACTTATCGAAAATGATTGCAGTGATAGTTGAGTGTTGAGAGTTCAACAATGGCGCGAAATTTAAAATGACACCTCTTATTGGACGACTCTATATTTCTCCGAATTAATAAAGAATGAGTGTTGATAGATTTATTTGCACTCCAGATAAGAATTTCTTACAGGAAAACCTTTAAAAACAAACTCTTAAAAACGTTTGTGCTCATCACCTTGTAAATGATAAATAAAAATGTTTATCGAATCGTAGTACGACCCAAACGCAAAATAGTTGGCCTAATGAAAATTTCTTCATACTCCTTCATAAATTGGAATAAAAGATTGAAGCCCAATTCACAATGTCGCGTTCGGGCGCTCTCGCGTTAATGGGCTTTATATCGACTTTACGATAACTTCTGTCCAACGCAGGAAGTCGAAATTTGCAAAACTAAATACCGCTTCAAGCTTCAGGCGTTTATAGATTAGGAGTATGACAAATAATATGTTCTGTTTCCTCAAATCTCCTATTCACGATTTTATGATAGAAAGAAGATTTGAAATATTCCTTTTAATTTTTATTGTTTTCTTAAGAAACACAAAATGTAAGAAATTACTTTATAGACAAGATTGTGCGAATATGTAAATTAAAAAAATGACCACCCCACATAATTAATTTGTGTTGAAAAAAGTTCATTTAGCCATTTATATCTTTTACACATATAAATTGTTAAAAAATTGTGCTTTAATCGAACAGGCCATCGAATAGTATAATATCAACAACAGCTGTGAGTTGTCACAACGCACACCCTAGTAGAAAGTACCTCTACTCGGCCGTTGCCCAGAATTTTACGATATCGATATAATTTTTTTTTATATTGAATAAGTGTTAGACATACACATTAAAAAACAGTTCTTTACAAAATGATAACGGTTCATTTTTTGTAAAAAAAAAAGGTGTTTGTCACCGCATACTACGCAAAATAGTTGGACCAATACAAATAACTGACCTTCACCACTGAGTGACGTCACCGTAATTTTTGATAACGGCCGTAAATCGACTGGGGTGTGTTTCCACTAAGTTAGGGCAGCATTCAGGGGCTATCCCATTCCAAACTTCTTGGATCTTTTCCTTTTTAGTTCTCTAATTTTTTTTCAATCTTTCCCCACAAAGTCTCAATTGGGGACAGGTCGGGGCTATTTGCAGGCCACGTTAGAACTGGAGTATTCTGTTCTCGTAGCCGGCCCATATTCCACTTGGCTGTATGACATGATGTTCCATCTTGGTGAAATATAAAACTGCAATCTTCAGTACATTCTGCACTTAAGTCACTCATGTTTAAATATCGTTACAATAAGAAGTCCATATCAGCAGAGAGAGACATTATCTAGCATCATGGGCCAACTATTTTGCCGCGAAAAACTAGCGGACCAACTACATACATGTTTTGAAATATGTATAACAAAATGGGTTTCCACCTTCAATTTGTTACGAAGACAGAAATTGTTTTAACTTATCAATTGCTTTATAAAGAACACATGTTCATAAATTATATTAAGAAAAAAAAATCAACTTTTTATTGGCTCTGCATGATAACCACGAATTGGAAAATGTTTGCAAAGAAAAATACCATACTGGACCAACTATTTTGCGTTTGGGCTCGTATAATACCTCTAACATTGGAATCGAAAATTACTGACTTTCAGGCGATTGTAAATAATCAAAAAAAAAAAACTTTTTTTATAGTCTGGCAATGTCGACCGAGGCCTTCTTTGAAACATGAGAACATTCAAAAACAAAATTTCGAAGGCTAAGCTGAGTTTTAGTATACGACGTGCGTTTGTCCAAATTGTATCCTAGCTCCGAATCACTCATCTGGTTTGGATATAAACTGATCCCTCCCTTTGCGCGGGGAATGAAAATTCTCGCGCAATGCGAAATCGCGCAAAGCGAAGTATGAATTTCGTGTAATTTAGGGTGTTGCGTTCCTGAAAAATGAAATGTAAGTACATATTTATTCAAGCCGCGCAAATCGAATTTTGCTAGGCAAATGCATTTCGCGCAAAAATGAAACCTCGCAAAAAGAAGTCGCGCAAAGCGAGGGACCAGTGTACATATGTACACATGTATACTTTTTAGTGATTTTTTTTTTTTGTGACAGTCATTGGGAAAAAAGCTTTTCAGAAGTCGGCGCTTATTAAAGTAACTCACAGCTGAGTTATACTCCCATCATGTAATAATGGTTTCTTGGTATCATCCTTCTAGCTACATATATTATCTCAGTTTTCTACCGCCAATGCCAAACATCCTTTAGAAACTGAGAAATTAAATTTTTGTAGACTTAAATTTAAATGTAAACTTAATAACCGTGCAAGGCTTATTAGTTTTTGGCAAATTTGAGGTACATATATGACATTTCAGGGTTGTATTTTTCCAATCGCATAAATGCATGGTTGTAGGGGAACCTGGGGACTCTTGATCCCTTGGGAGACTTGATCACTGGCTATTATATCGATGTGGGAATTTAACGACAAATATTAATTTACAACTCGCGCGCAGTTAGCAGTATTGTGGTGACGTGTTTTTCTTTTTTAGTTGTCAAATTGTATTTTCATAAGTATTTTAACTGTTTTTTTAACATAGATATTGATCATAAATACGAGTTATCTTTAAAAATAATTGAAAACGGGTTCATTTAGATAAGTCTTCGAAGGTTTGTTTTTAGAAAAAAATACCGATACGTATTAGAAAAATTTTCAATAAAAAATTATGACCCCAGGGTAGATTTGATCCCTATAATGTAGGCGAGACTTGTTCCCGAGATATTGTGCTTCAATAAGCACAATATTTCGCAGGATGAAAAAGATTAAATTTGGGGGCAGAATCTATATGGAACATTGACGAGACTAGGCTAACTACAGTCCATAAAGAGTGGTTGATACCAAGGGGTAGAAACAAGTAACCAAAATGACGTTAGGCGAGCGCGGTGAACTGGAAACTACATTCTGTTCTATACCTAAAGGCACTGGGAAACTATCTTCCGCCCTTTATGATCTTCCTACAACAAAATTGGCAGGACTGTTTGCTGTATCCACCCATAATTAAGTCTACCCTAAGCCCGGATAAAGTCTCCCTGAATAGGGGACACTTGGTTATTTTGGATAATTTTAGAAAAACGGCAAAAAATATATTTTATCTTACATACTTTCTTAATTAAACTGTACAATATGATGAACAATCAAATTGTTTATAATATCGTTAAAATAAAAAGGCAATTAATGTTTTACTTTTGGCAAATTAAAAAGGGGGGATCAAGTGTCCCCAGGTTCCCCTACATGTGTATCTTTAAAGTCATTCTATTCAGTTATTTTCTGACAACTGGCAAACTTGTAAAGGATGAAAATTTATAGATATGTTTCTAAAGAAAATATTTTAAAAATAACATTTTGTGTTGGAAAACTGTTTTTACGGTAAAAATAATATTTTGATATACAAAGACAAAAATTTGTACACTGAGTAGCACAGGTTGTTTATTTTGCTCTCGCCTCTTACAATTTTTTATTATTTTATTTAAATTACATTTAGTGCTTTAGTGAAACCTCTGGTGAAAACATGTTTCAGTCATTTACATATTATTCAAATCTAGAAATCCATAGAATACGATGGAATTTTGAAACTGATTTTTAACATTGCATGAGATTTGTTTCTTCTATTTGAAGTTCATTTTCGCTATATCTTATTCATACTTTTAAAACAATTATTAATTTTTAAACTTTTAGCAATAAATACTTTAAGTAATAGCAGCTTTTTACATATTATAATAATTTAATAAATAATTATTTTATTGCTGTTTACAATCCTGCATTCGCAATAGAAGTTTATTGGTAAAATGTATATTTTTAAGTAAATGTCTGTTATAATCCAAAAAAAAAGTAATATATTTGTTTACGCAATATTTTTACTATAAATTTATTTTATTTTTTATATTTTTTTAACAGTATCGATGTGTAAATATTTCCAACGAGAATTTCGGATATATGAATTATTTTATTTTTAAAAAGAAACATTTGCATTTCTATAAAATACAGATAACAAATTGGCAGTGGATCCCAACTAACGATGACACATATTTGTTTTCTATTTTTTATTGTATAAATGTGTGTATATATTATTATATTATATGAATATTAAATGCAAATGTCTTTTTTTGGTGTATACATAAATATTTTATAATTTCTATTGATTACAACTCTTAGAATTAAATGAATGTATAAATGTAATTATATCAAGTGTTTCGTTAAAATCTTTTCATTGGTCCTTAAATAAATTCGGATTTATTGCTTAGTACACCTAATTTTATAGCTGTGAATGTAAATATCTATACGGAATGAATCAGCGCTGTTATCCCATTTTGTATATATTTTTTATATTGATAAGGATTCATGGTAAGAGGTATTATTTTGTTTAAATTAAATTTTGCAGAAGGCTGAAGTTAGTCACATCTTGTGAACAGTCTAACTGCGTTTTTAGTGGGCTTAAATTCTTCTATGTTTAGGGATGTCCGTGGACTTAACCGGATTTAACTTTTTTTTGTTCAAATGTTTAAGCTCCTAATTTTCTGCAACTCTATATGGCCGAGTTATAAGACCTTTACTCCTTGATATCGATCTTTTATAAAGGATTTTCTTTAATTGGAGCCTTTTTTCTCCAATCACCATGTGGTGGCTAAGTTGGTACAACTGTCCTTGATAGTCTCACAAAACGTTATTGTTTGACATTTGTGAGCAACAAATTTGCATTAGATTTTCTGTTAAAAATTAGCATCGGCAAAGAAACATTGGAAAAGAGAGTTAACAGAGATAACCAACATCCTGCTTGGATCCATTCACGGCAATCAATTAGGCTTAAAACGTGGCGCTTTAAAGGTGACGCAAAAGGACTTGAATTTCCTGAAAAAAAAACAAACAAATTATCCCAGCACTCCTTGTTAGGTTAGGTTAGGTTCAGAGGGGTTGAGAGGCTGAGCCATCCCAAAACACTAAGCATCAAAGTGGGCTCATCGCGATCCCCTAAGAAACCATCCAAGGATGGCCTAGACCTAAGCCATCACAATCAAAGCAATTTATTACCCTGCAAAATTTTAAAACGCGTCTGTGGTTGATTCGGCCTACTTCCTCTAGGTTACTAAAGAAGTAGGAGCCTAAAATATTCCTGCGACTATGTGCTATGCCGTGACATTCACACAGAATATGTGCGATATCCTCTGCTACACCTAGATCATTATAGTATCTGCAACTATCCGTGTCTGTGAGTCCGAGCCTCTTGGCGTGTTTACCCAGAAGGCAGCGCCCGGATAAAATTCCTATAACAATACTCACTTGTGCCCTGCTAAGTCTAAGGATTTCGCTGGTCTTTTTACGGTCCAGTGCTGGTCAAAGTGCCTTGGAAACTCTGTGCCCTACAATGTTAGACCATCTTTTTTTTTATTTATTCATCGGCAAGCTCGTTCCCCTCTATCCCGGTGTGACCAGGCACCCAACATAGTCTTACGCGATTCTGCATGCATAATGCCCTGAGCATTGTGCGGCAGCTCCTGACTAGTGCAGATTTGATAGTACACAGGGTACAAGATTCTGTACGGTGTGTTGAAATCAAGTGTGAAGAGGGTGTCATCCGTTCTTATTGGACTATCCACTTGGAATTCTGTAAGAATAGTACAGTGTCCTTAGCCGTTATTCTTAAAAAGACCTAGGTTGGTCTCAGTGCACTGCTACTCGCCAGTTGCCTCAAATGCAGATCGAGAGGCAGTGGGTATAGGAACATGTCCAGTGCCGCCGTGGGTGTCGTGCGAAGGGCACCCGTGATGGCAACACCAGCCGTTTACTGTACCGCCGCTAATCTTACCAGTATCGTTTTCTTGTTTGCAGCCTTCCACCAGACTAGTGCCCCGTACGTGAGTGAGTATGGGTCTGACTATCATGACGTATAGCCAGTGCATCATTGCCGGTTTCAGGCCCCATTTTTTACCAGTTGTTCTTTTGCAAATAAAAAGTGCATTAAAAGCTTTCCTAATTCTTTCTTGTATGTTCAAGTTCGAGTTTAGTTTTCTATCCAGAACAATGTCAAGATATTTCGCATGCTCTGAGAGCATTAGCTCAAGCCCGTTCATTTTCGGAAGCTTGAAAGGCGGTATCTTGTGTTTTCTGGTGAAGAGAACCAGTTCCGTTTTTTGGGGGTTGACGTTCAGTCCACACCTACTAGCCCATTTCCCAGTGGTGGCTAATGCCGCCTTTATTAATTCGCTCAGTGTATTGAGGAATTTGCCTTTAACTATAATGACAACGTCATCAGCATAAGTAGTGACGTTCATATCCTTGTGGCGTAGCTTGGAGAGGATGTCATTTATGACCAGAACCCATAGCAGTTGGGAGATAACACCTCCCTGCGGGGTTCCTCTGGTGACTGATTTCCTTATCGAGGTATGTCCCAGGGTTGAGTTAATGTTTCTGGTAACTAGCATGTTGCAGATACAATTGGATATTGCTAGTTCTACTTCCATCTTATCTAAAGCGTATTTGATTGCGCTACCTGTGACATTACTCCTTGTTAAAGCAACACAAATACCATCCAACAGCCATCGTATCCACCTGATCTGGATTATTTTCCTGTTCGGTCGACTTGAAATAGCAGAGGAAATAATGGAATACTACACTAAAAAAAGAAAAAATATTGTAATTCACGCACAGATCCTTTAACTCTTTAATATCTTCAAACTTCAATCCTCCTTCGACGAAAGATCAATAAAAAAAAACCAAACTAATCATCCTGGGTAAATAAATTTAATGTAATTCAAAAAAATTAGAATCCGATTTGTAAACAAATTCAAATTGTTTTGTTTGTACACCAAAAATATTAACCCCCACCCTACTACTATGACCAGGGCAGCCCACCACATAGCAAATAGCAAACAGAAACCCTCAATGTAAATTTATCCCCAAAATACCAAAGTACACTGTTTATTTTATCCTTCTCAAATATTTATCGGTGTGCCCTTTTTATGGTTTACATTTACATTCATCGAATCGATGAGACATTGCTTTCGTAAATTAAACAACAAAAAAAAAGGGATTATTCCTTTGAAGCTGTCTGCCTTGCCGTTGATTGGTGGTTCAACAAAATCGAATCGAAGAAGAACTACACATGTGTACCTACTTGTATGTGTGTAGGTAATCCGAGATCGGAGATTCTAAATCCTTTTGTTTTACAAAGGATTCAGCCAAGTAGTGTGTGTTTTATTTGCAAAGTATAAAGCCAAACAAATAAATATCATTTCGCAGGAGTAGCAGAAACAGCTCCTTGTCCTCATACAATACTAATTACATAAACCCCAGGCGGGTGATGGTGGTGTTCGCTGTAAAACAGGATGTAATGGGGTTGGGATGTAATTGTGGCCTCAGCTAATGGATATGGGAGCCACTTTAAGGTCATGAATTTCCCGTTTGTTCATAGATAATTCAAAAACTTGTTTCCCATAGCTTTCGAAATCAAATTCCATTTTGAAATGGTCTGTGTTGCTGTGTGCTTCTATGGTTTCGCTGAGGAAATTCCTTTCAATGAATGTGGGCTGGGGGCTTGTGAAATGATGTTGTCCTAGTTTAATCCTAGTGAATTACTATGGCAGAGTGTTTATTACCAACCATTCCCAAGGGGAATGGAAATGGGACATTGCAGTCAATGGTGTGTGGTATGTTTAATGGGAGGTTGGAAACGGTATAAAAAGGATGCAAAGAATTGTGAGACACGTACACAATAGTCTGTTAAGGAGTGCTGTATTCAATTTTCTGAAACACACACTTAATTACGATCATTAAATTTGTTGCAAAATATAAAGACTGAGGCAGTGATGTGGAGAAGGACCAAGAAGTGTGTTTTCAGTTACTCCTAAGAGCCTACGACATAGTCAAGTCTTGAAGAGGAGAGAAGACTTAATATAAATAGGCATTCTTGAAACTAGGTTTTGATGAGTTTTCGTACGAACGAAGTGTAAAACGCAGTTTTTTTTAACGTGAATACGTCTTTACAAAACGACATCGCAACAGAAATCAAACGAAGAATTACTCTTGGACTAAGAAGGCAATTGCGTAGTAAAGTCCTTTCCCGGTCGACTAACGAAACTCTATATAAAACCCTTATCATCCCAGTCTTGCCATATGGAGCTGCAGCATGGACTTTATCGAAAGCGGATGAAGATATCCTTGGTCGCTTCAAGAGAAAAATTCTCCGAAAGATATTCGGTCCCGTTTGCGTTGACGGGTTTTGGAGGAGAAGATTCAACCACGAACTGTACGAGCTGTACAGTTACATCAACCTGGTCAAACAATTGCGCATTGGGCATCTAGGATGGCTAGGTCATACAGAACGCATGGACATTGACGCTCCAGCCCGCAGAGTATTCGGTTCCAACTCGGATGGTCAACGCAGCAGAGGACAACCTCGCTTAAGGTGGCACACGCAAGTGGGATAGGACCTCAACCAACTGGAAATGCGCAACTGAAAGCAGTTTTCTAAGGACCGGGTCAAGTGGAAGGAGGCCTTGGTCCAACCCGGATGATACCACAAGTGACCCGTTTATTCGAATGTAGTTTGAGACATTTATATCAACCCTGTGGAGCTTAGGAAGAGGATCAGTTCTCCAATTCTTTTCTCGGATATCGCCTTAAGGTTGTGTACGAAAAGTTTGCCCAGTAAACATTGCCTGATACATTTGCACTGAAAATGAATAAGCGACTCTTTTTCATTTTTATCGTTGCAGTTTCGGCAGAAAATGTTGTGATGGATCACTAGTTTGGCTACATGGTCCCTTATTGGCCAGCGCCCTATGGTAACTGCTACTTCTCTTGTGATGTCTACGCGACTACTTCGTAGCAGCTCATTCATTAGACCTATGTATGCTGTAATTTGACCATATCTTTCTGGATATGAAACAATTTGTCAGACTGGTCTTCCTGAGTTCAGCTGTTCAGCCAAAAAGGTTGCTGCGGCACTGAACAGTTTGATATTCCAAAAATTTGACACAAAGCGTGCTCTTAATGAATCCATCGTGTTCTAAACACATATCTTCTGGGTCGAATGCAAAAACCTTTCGCTCAGTAGACTAAGATTTGAGACGGAGCGAAAGGTACCGAGACTTAGGTCCCGCTCCCATTCACACACTGCGCACCGCATGGTTGCAACCGGTGAAACCGAAGTTTACATTGTATGCATTGTCTTAGTTTACTGGAGAAGGTTTCTACTCAGATACACTAAATAAATGGGAAACTTTTACCGTGCTGGGTACCCGGACATAGTAATATCAAAGGGAACGAGATAGCAGACGAATAAGCTAGAGGTGGATCCCCAATAAGCAACAGTGTTGCTGACACCTCCGTACTGCCACCGAATTAAAACACTGTTCAACATAATCGCCTATATAACCGAAAAAGAACTTGTGGCTCATACGAACTGACTGCGTCACATCTCGGTCTTTAAGGCCAAAACCTGATCTTAATATGACAATACAGGACACTGTGCCATAGATCATATGACAAGCAAATGGCTACCTAAGTCCAACGATAGCTGTAAAAGCTACGGTGATGAGGAAGAAAGCGAATTGGTCCAACATCTACTCTGCTGCTGCCCCGCCAATATATGGTCGTCATAATAGTCCTAGCAGATCAACAATTGAGCGTCTAGTGGAAAAATTTGAATCCACAGGCACAGTACAAAATGTTCCCGTGCCAGTGAGACAAAGAAGTGCCCGTAGTGTCGAGAATATTGCTGCCGCTGAGGCTTTAGTTGAAGAAAGCCCAAATGTGTCTCTCACACGTCGTTCTGAAGCGTAGGGCATCTCTGTGACGTCGTTGTGGCGAATTTTGCGAAAAGATCTTGGCCTACATCCTTACAAGATTAAATTGACGCAAGAACTGAAGCCGCTTGACCACCAGAAGCGTGGTATCTTCGTGAATTGGGCTGAGCAACAACTTGAAAATGATTCGGATTTTCATCGAAAAATCATCTTCAGCGATGAGGCTCATTTCTGGCTGAATGGCTTCGTCAATAAACAAAATATGCGGTATTGGTCAGGCAGCAATCCACACGTACTCCATGAGTCATCATTGCATCCCGAAAAAATTACGGTTTGGTGTGGTTTATGGGCCGGCGGCGTCATTGGCCCGTACTTCTTCCGTGATGATCAAGACCGGCACGTTACTGTGAATGGGATTCGCTACCGTTCAATGATAACCGAATTCCTGTGGGGCTACGTCAAGTCTATGGTCTATGCCAACAAGCCAGCGACGATTGATGAACTTCGTACGAATATCGAACGTTAAATTGCAGCAGTATCGGCCGATTTATGCTTGAAAACCGTCGAAAATTGGGTTCAGCGTCTGGACTTCTACAAGCGTGCCCGTGGTGACCATGCAAAAGAAATCGAGTTCCATACATAATGGCATCGAACGTTCTTTCACAGGAATAAAGAATTTCATTGATATCCAAAACCGTTTTTGTTTTATTAAAAAAAAACTTTTGTAGCGCTCTTATTGAAAAACCCTTTATATTCCTGGCAGACATAGCAGAGCTCGGAATTTTTATGATATCGGATCTTCTAAGATTCACCAAGAGCACGAATTGGTTTGCGAGTTGGTAAGAAGAGGATTTCCTTCCAAACTATGAGGGGATTCACAATGGACCTTCGGGTCTCTGTGTGGAAATTATTGCTCGAACAATCACACAACCTTCCTAATCTGTTCTAACCTAACCTATCCAATCAACTTGAACTGAATTAAATCGATGAAAGTCATTTGAAGTCCCGATTTGGTGCAGTAACACCGAGAACGTTTAAATACGCAGCTATTTTACCTAATGATGAATCCAATTTCTAGTCTTGACTATTTACGAGCATAATCTCATTGTTCTGAAGCTTTGCTATTTCTTCTCATTTTCTTTGCATACGAGCCCGAGCTACAGCTATAAAAATTGAGATTTCAGTCTGAGCGAAAATATTCTGCATAGACCCACTGAGTAAGTCGAAGACTCACAAGTTAGGCCTAACGATACCGCTACAGTTACAGGCGGCGCGTCGTGTGAATGTGTTTTGACAATAATTTTGCTATGTGTAGATATTCATCAAATGTGAAATTTGATCAGTCATTATTTTTGGCGCTTTACAATCTGTTTCATCTGTCAAAAAACAAAAAAAAAAAAGTGATCGTTCGATAGCTGCTATACCTACTTTATGTCACAATGTCAGGTTAGGTTAGGTTAGGTTATGGGGTGGCGGCTTAGCCTCACATAGACCAGTGTTGGTCCATAGTGATACCACAACTCCTCAGAGTGATCTGTTAACTTCTGTTGCTTTGTTTAAACAAAACGAGTTTGTCTGTAGAGCAAATTTAATGAGAAGGTGAAGTTTTATGTCTGCCACTTCTACAAGTGAGTTGAAATAGAATCTTCCCATTAGTCGGTGCCTTCTTTTTGCCAGTGCAGGACAATCACAATGTCATTTAATAGTAGATACTATAAAAAGAGAAAGAAAATATCAGTACGTTTCTGGTAGTATTGCCTTAGGAGTGAAATAATCCTTAAAGTGGTAGCTCGGGCATATATGTGGTATGTTAGAGATTGTTGAGTTCAATATCGGCATACAACAACGAAAGACGTATGCTCGAGTTGACTCGTAATAAAAAGGATTGTTTCGTGTAGAATTACTTATAAAAATATATTTTGGTTTATAATACCTATTCAAAAACAAAATGAAGAGAGAGAAAAATGTATTGGGTGAACTATCAGAAGCCACTCAAAGAGAACTGCTTAGGTTTTGACGTAAGACTATCCTACTCAAACTTACCATGTTGAAACGTGCTGCGCTTTCAAAACACCTAACCTAACCGCCTTCAGAATCATTGCCAAAATCTCCCCATCAAACTTATTAATTTAGAAATAAAACTAAAATTAGAAATTCTCCTTTAAGGATTAACACACAAAAAAAAAGCAAACAATCCCTTCCCTGTACTCCTTTAGTCCATCAATCGCGTTACACTATCTAACCGACCAAAACAATGCCAACAATCTAAACCACCCAAAATTGTATGCTGTAACAACTTTCGCCTAAAAACAAAATGGCGGGGGAAAAAAACCTTTCACCATGATTACAAAATAACATTTGTGTCCTTTTGTCAGCAGGACTTAAATCCTCAAAATGCAAATCGCTGTTTGTGTTTGTACGCGAATGGGACAACAGCGCGCGACTACATACATACATACATCCGCGCTTAAGTTCATTGTCTGAGAATTGAGTTGGTTTTCACATGAATTCTAACGGTTTTCTATTTCCCATTCAGGATTTTCTATGCGCCTTCAACTATGCTCCGATGATGATGTTGTTGCTGCTGCCGCTGCTGTTGTTGATGATGATGATGATGATGGTCCTTTTTTGATGATGGGGCGGTGGGGGTTGTGGGTAGCTTGGATAACCATTTAAATGGAAATGCTTTGCTAATCTTGTGTTGTTATCGTTTTAATCACATTCGGCTGCAATGCATACTGTGGCTTTGGCTATGGCTGTGGCGTTTCTGGAAAAGACAAAAACCCACAAAACACATTAAAAGCGTCGCCTTTCAGCGCAAATCCGTCCGGAATTGCGAATGCTGTTAAAATATTCAAAACACTATTTGTTTGTGTTGTCCCAGTCTGAGCTTGGGGGGGTTGGTTAGTATGTATATGTAGGTGTGGTGTGGTGTGCTCTGTACTTACGTTTTGGGCTTTAGTTGTTTTTCAGTTGTTCGGGGAGTGGTGATGATCACTTGAACTGGTTATCATCGCTGACTTTATGGATGTTTTGTATAATTATTTAGAGGCATTTCTGTAACGATTGTCACTTCCTTGGGGCATTGCTCGTGGAGTATGCCACCGCTGCTGCCGACACCGCCGCCGACTCCACCGCCGCCGCCACCTTTGTCAATCTTTTTACGTGCAGCTTTCTGCGTTTTGAGCTGAATTTTTAAATATCCCACGCGGTGTAAAGCAAAATATAAGAGAAGAAGAAAAAAATAAAATGGAAAGGACATATCGTAGATGTTGGTTTAGATATGAACTACAAGAGGTGGGACATAATTACACGGTGTATTGTCTCTTCGAAGTTCTGATGAGGCTCCCGCTTGATTGTTCCGCATTTGACTTTTTCCGTTGTCTGTGAAGTGAAAAGAAAGAAGAAGAAAACGTATTAAAGATATAAAAATTATTGCTTTGAGTTTAATGTATTCAAATGTTAGACAATCAGGATAATTTAGATGGAAAGACGAAAGCGAAGAGCGAAAGGGTAATATGAAAAGAAATTGCAAAACTATTAAGTCTAAAGTAGTTTTAGTAACAGGGCATCACGAATGTTTGACATTAGTTGCTGAGTTGCCTGCAAATTCAGAAAGAAACACAGGATGCCATGGTCAAGAGTCAATAGATGAAAAGAGTGGAATCTTGAAATAACCAAAATAGCAGTTACCGAAATGTTATTATTTTCCATTCGTAACATCATAAAAAATAGCAAAGATTTGTGCTCAATATTCTTCTAGATTTATTCAGACTCGCTAATAAAACAAAAAGTTATTCAAAATTTAAAATCCACTTAACCCATTTCAACCTATTGGGTATTTAAATACCCAAGAAAATGGTAACACTTAAAAAATTCTGGCGTGGGTCCGGTGAGAGATATCGCGGTAAAATTTGTTTTATAGTAAAGAGGAAGGGTGCACCTACAAGAAAAAATAGAACAATGTAATTTTTTCGCGGCCAACTTATAGATTTTTACAGGTAAGATTCGCGGTTTTACTTTTTACCGAAAATGCTGGAGAAAGAAAGAAAGTGCTGCCAAATTTAGGGAATTGGGAAAAATGAAAATCGCACAGCCTTAGCAGATACCTGCAGTTGTTCTTTATGCAATGGTGTAAAATCTACACCGATATGTCAACAGACCTAGCTGTCACACCTGGTCTAATGACAATGGGTATTTAAATACCCGACAGCCGTAGGTGTGCACTATTAAAAAATTTTTTTGCTATATTGAAAAGTTTCATTTGGAGTGAATCAAAGGCCTATTTAAATTGGATTTTATTTTATTTAATTGAGAAATTATGCTGTTTCCTGATTATTAAGATTTAGCAATCTCCTTCTGATCTGGGGCAACACCCTTATGGTAATCCAGAAAGGAAGGAGTAGGATGCAAGTTCGTCTGGCACGTCAAACAACCGTATTCAGTCTTGCCACCACATTGCTTACAACGATGACGAGTATTGCGTTTCCCAATGAAATGATCGGTATGATCGTAACGCATTGCCAATTGAGCACCGAAAACCATCAATCTACCCGGATGATGATAATTGGACTTGGACAGTTCATCGCGCAACAATTGAGCTTCTTCTTCTTCTTCTTTCCATTTAAAGGACGAGGTAATGATCAGAATTATGTGGATCACAGCCCTCCCACTTCACTGCATTCCTACTGGTCCGCCTATGGGGTTCGCCGGTTCGACCTCAAAAAATATCTGCAGGCCTCTCGATTTTGAATCACTTCGTCATTGAGGCCAATCAAATGCTGGTGTTTCTGCATTTGTGCGATCCAGGAGTTTTTAGGCCTGCCTCTTTTATACGGGATTGTAAGGGAACGTTGATTGCCATTGCCTTTTTGACGGGGTTCATAGAACCCCTCCTTTGAACATGACAATACCAACTGAGTCGGTGGTGCTCCAGTTTTTTCGAGATGGATTCTTTGACGTGTAGGCTTCCTTGGATTTTGGAACTTCTTATTCGAGTAAGTTTTGTTACTCCTGCTGTCATGCGAAGTATCTTCATCTCAGCTGCTGTCAATTTGCGCTCATACTTTTTGTACAGTATCCAGCAATGTGAACCGTGTGTAAGCGCCGGACGCACAACTGCGGTGTAGAGCCTTCCTTTCAGCTTAGGGGACATTTTATGGTCACAGAAGATGACAGAGTTTTCCTGCCACTTCATACACCCTTCACTTCCACGATGATTGATGTTGCCATCAACGGTTGCTTCGCTGTTGATCATTGATACTAGATATTTGAACTCTTCTCACCTGAGAACCACCACTCCATTCAAGTAAATGTCTGGAATGGATTGGCTTGGGTCAGAGAATGGGCATATTCCGCTTTATATTTAATACTTTTTAATTAGTTTTTAGTTTTACAATATGTGTAGTGTGTCTGACGCCAGCCGAAAAGATAATGGCCGAAAATGCGAGAAGCGCGAAAGTTACAATTCCTATAATTTGACAGACAAAGTTTACTTAGGTATTAGCTTTGCGAATCTTTATAATAAAATACATTATTATAGGGTGCTACAGGGCAGTACAGATACTCTGTCTTTTTTTGGCTAATACGATACCCATTCCCCTCCAAAACATCTACCCAAACATCAAATGCTCGTTGTAGGGAAGTCTGATCATCACTTATGATGGATCCATCGTCAGCAAAGAATAACTGATGCACTTTAGGGCCCGTCACTTTTCCCTCAAGCAGATAATCTAGGACCGTAATAAAGAGCGCAACAATTGAGCATTGACGTCTAATTCCTCATTATCAGTAATAGCATCGACGGCATCGGGTGGCGTTATGATAATGTTAGCGGCGTCTGCGTGTTGGCCAAAGTTCTCTTTCCCATCAATATTTCCATCAGACCAATATTATCAACAATAGCTTGCAGCTCGGCAGCACATTTTCTAGCTGATTTCTTCGAATTAGCTGAAGAACTCATTCTAGCGAAGCGTGCCTGATGAACTGTAAATAGAATGACGAAAAACTGGCGAATAAAAGCGCGTATTCACACTAGCGCCTCATCACAGCAGCCCAAGATGTCTTTCGGTTTTTTTTAAAGTAAAAGTGAAAATATCACACCAATGCCTGTCGGGTATTTAAATACCCACGTCATATCTCAGGTGTGTGCGTGGGTTATTTTTTGTTTTTATATACATAAACTTCTATGATCCCCAGGGCACATATTTCAAAATTTCATCAAAATCGTGCGAGCCGATCTATGGGCAGCCTTTAATGGGTTAATACCTTCACTTTGCACTGCAAAAGGTATTGAATAACATAAAATCTGTCCAACATAGATGTCTAAGTTGCCTGAAATTAACTTTTCAGTAACACTCACCATTTAAAAAAATTACTTAATTCTTACCCTTCAAAATAGCAGTACCTACCACATCGCCTTATACACAACATGCTACAAGCGAAATGTAAAGCAATTTGACCCCGGCTTAAAACCGCCCAATTACATCTATTGAAAATTTTTTTAGGATACATCTTAAATGTGACAAAAAAAAATTATGGAACGGTTCTTTTCCAATTAGGATCATACACTGAAATTCCGAATCATTGGCTTGGAATGGATTGACTTGGGTCGCTGTCAACAGATGAACTTACGGCTCCATGTCAAATCGCCCAAAATTGCAAAAATGTCACATTGCCCAACATTTTTGGGCAATTCAACACTATGACAAATCTCGACAACTCTGATATTATTTGTTTTTTTTTTTTGTTTATGTTAAAAGCTAAAAAAATTTTATTGATGGTGAATTAATAACTAATATATTTTGTATAAAAAACAATTAAAATAAAAAACTTGTCACACATTTTATAAATTTTATGAAGTTTTTTTCATAGCAGAATAATTTCGTGCTTTAGTTTTGGCCAACACTGTATCTATCCTTCATTTCGGATTAAAGCTGTTTTTCTTTTCATTACTTACTTCAGATCGGGCCATGACATTTCTCAGTTTTTTATGAAATGGTGTACTTAAACGGAAGCTGATTAAAAAATGAAACTTTCTCAAATTCGTCAAAGTCCTACAGGATGATCATGATCGCAAGTTATTTATTTATAGGTATTTATAGATGTCAACTCTTTGTTAGAAATTACTTTTGAAGTGATAAGATTAAATTGTTTGTCCAATTTGACCACCAGACTTATTTTTATAAAGAAAGATTGACAGTATACAAAAAAAAAGAAGTAATCTCAATAAGAAGCCTTTAGAAATATTTTCGAAGAATTCCGAGAAAAGTTCTATTGAACAGATTTAAGAGTTGTCGGCGTACACATTGTTCGATGTTCAGATGAAAACACAGACAGCAAATTCCAATCAATTACTGTGTCCGACGTTTGCTCTGTTTTATTGTTAACATTTTCTTTGTTTCACATACATACATACGTTAAAGAAGCGAACATCAAAGGCAAAAGTTACCCAAGTCCACAAGTCATTTGTAGGTGAAACAAATTAAATTAAAAACGAAGCAAAAATCTTAAATAAATGATTTACAGAAATTATATCGCAAAGTAATTACATTTTGGAAGTGTCCTTGTTATTTTTAGGGTTCCGTACCCATATGGTAACACAGAACCATTATAAGTTCGCTCTAACTCAAGAATGTCTGTCACGATAAAAACATCAAGAACCGTTCAGCTATAAACTTGGAATTTGGCACAGTTATACATTCTGGTGGTACACATATAGTTAGTTAGTTAGTTAGTTTATATGACTTTTATTTTCATTTTGAATTCATAACATTCAATATAATTCTAAGTCTATTATGGTTTGGCCTATGGCCGTCTACCAGATTGACAATAGTTACATTTCTATTTTTGTTTTTAACAGAGAACAAAGAAAAAGGCAATATGTATATACATTAAACATTAAAAATCTTCTTCAACTATACATTTTCTATAACGAAGAGCATTTGCACAGTAGTTGAAAAGTGAATCCCAGCCTCGGACTCCATTTAAGATTTCAATTGCTTCATCTAATTCCAGGGTATACGAATCAAAGAATCTCAATCGAATTTCTTTTAAAACTGGGCATATTGCAATGAAGTGAAATATATCCTCTCGTATCTTCATATTGCAAAGATTGCACAAGACAGGTAGCTCTGGACGGTGTGGAATGAAATTCAAATTTAATATCTCTCCTCTGATTTTAAAAATTACGCTGATCTTTTCTATTGAGTTACATTTTAAAAAGTAAGTTTTTTCTGCTAGATCGTGTTTCAACTTGCTGTAATATGTTCTATACTGGGAAGACTGTGCTTCCGTTACAAATCGATCATACATAGTTCGACCTACTTTTTGCAATAAGACGTTGAGTTGTGCTTTTAGATGTTCAGGTTGCTCATCGGATGTTATCGTTATGGTTTCTCCATAATCTGATGCAAGGCGTTCCCATTCTTGAATGAAGCTTGCTCTACTTCTTATTACACTCTTGAGTACAACTTTTGGCAGTCTGTCATTACTCATTGCCATAACTTTTACTATGTAGTCGAAATGTAGTCTCAGTGTTTCCAAGAACATAGGCGGTGCACCAGTCTCTAGATGCAGCATATAATTAGACGTAGAACTTGGTAAACGAAATATTCGCTTTAAGAAATACCTAAGAAACTTTTCTATTTCAACAAAGGAACAGTATCCCCGCACCTGCGCTCCATATAAAAGAACTGAAGCTGCAGTTGTGCGAAAGAGTTTCTGCTTCGACCTATGGCTTAAATACTTGTTGTTGATGCAGCGACCCCATACCGATGAGATTGCTCGTTTGGTTTCAGATAGTTTGGTTTCTAGATGTGTCTTCATATTCAAGTTCGAAGACACCAAAATTCCTAAGTATTTGTATTCGCGAACAACTTCCACCATTTCTTCTTGATACGTCCATCTTTCACTTTCACTTTGAGAATATCTGCCACCGCCGCCTCTGAAAACCATTACCTTCGATTTATTCAAGTTCACGCTAAGGTTCCAGTATTTGCAGTAAACGCTGAGCCTATTCACCATTAGCTGCAACCCATCTACAGTGTCGGAAAGAAAAACGATGTCGTCTGCATACTTAAGAGCCGGAATTTGTATATTGCCAAACTCGATTCCACCTTTTACAGTATCTGATATGTCGTTGATGAAAAGGATAAACAGTAACGCACTCAAGATACATCCTTGCTTCACTCCCATCGTTGTTGTGAATTCTCCAGAAATGGACTCCCCATCCCATACATACGCCACATTATTTGCATACATTGCTCTTAAAATGTTGATTATTTACGTTGAGAAACCTATATTATATAGTTTGTAGATCAGAGCATCGCGCGCTATGGTGTCGAAAGCCGCTCGAAAGTCAACGAAAAAGGCATATAGTTTTTTATGTTTCTGTTTATATATCTCCGCAATATTAAGTAATGCAAATGCTATCTAGGAAGTCATCGATAATTAGTGGAGCTGCATATTGGAGTGGTGGTGATATCTGTGGGGAATTAAGCAGATTGTTAAAGTGGTCCATTAGCTGCGTTGCTTTAAGCGACGAGGCGATGCTATTCGTTTGCCCATTTATATATTTTACAGCTTTCCAAAATTCCGCTGAAGATGTGGAGTTGTTTATAATAGCAATGCGTTGCTGTTCAAATGCTGTCTTTTTTTCATAGCAAATGCGCTTGTAGTTCTTATTTGCTTCGCCATAAAGTGTCTTAAAGATGCTGGTATTATATTCCCTAAAAAGTTTTAGAAGTTTGAAAGAGTTATTTGTAGCTCCCAGACACTCATAATCAAACCACTTTTGTTTTGGGATTTTATTCTTTCTTATGGGCAAGTTCGGATCTGCTTTTTTAATCATACTCGTAAGGGCATCGACATCCGGTAAAATATCCACTGTGTGCAATCGCTCAAGTTCAGCATTTAAATTACTGCGATACATATTTCGCGTTCGGTCATTCCACACTAGTTTTGGTAAGAGTCCTAATTGCCTTATACTCCTCTCATTCGTAGGCCTAGATACCAAATAATTAACTTCGAGTGGCATATGGTCCGAGAAAGTCTCCATGCCTATCCGAAAATTACTAAGGAGGAAGTTCCAATTTCCAGAGATGCAACAGTAGTCAATTACTGAGCATGCCTTTCCACGGATAAATGTGTACTCTCCGCAATAATCGCCTTCACAACTTCCATTTAGAATACTGCAGTCGTATGCATCCGCAAGATCAAGTAATTTTCTACCCTTATGGTCACAAATTGCGTCTTTGGAAGTGCGGTTTATGCGCATTGTGGGTATTTTGTAATCGCTCACAAAATTATTTTGAGAAAGTCCTAGCCGACCATTAAAGTCACCAATGAGCATCAAATTTGTTTCCCTTAAGTTCTGTAGTACTTCCTTTAGATTTTCATAATCGCGTTGCCAGTGACTAACATTCAAATAAATGGGAATTATGAATAACACGCTGTTATTCGTTCTAACATCGAGGACATACGATTTTTCCACTCTTTTAAAATTAACCTCTGCGTAATTAAGACCCTTTCGATAACCATACAATTCTCCACCACTTCCTCTCCCAAATGTTGACGATTTAACTGCAGGTATCCACTTCAGTTCGTAATTTAAAAATATTTTTTCAAATCTCTTCTCTTCATTTTCTAATACATGGGTTTCGAACAATACAAAGATGTCGCATTTTTTGACATAATTAAAAAAGTTTGTAAATAATAATTTATTATTTAATCCAGCTACGTTATAACTTAAAATACTTAATTTAATATTATTTCTATTCTGGTAGACTTTTGTGTATCAAGCTTTATGTGAAGACGTACTTGCGTGTCCACCCAAACGGTTCTCAGCAATCACATTTTTTTTGATAGCGCTGGCAGCATTGACATTTTGTGACATATTTGACGTTTCACGAGCATTGTTTACAAGTTCATTCATAAATTGTTCCGGTTGTAAAATGTCTCCAACTAAATTCTTTAAAACTTCAAATCCACATTTTTCGCCGCATTTCAACCCTTTCGCGAAATCCCAAGTGAATAGTTTATCCGACGTACAATTTATCGTCTCTTAAGACAGTTTTGACCTCAGGCTTCTTTCTGCGTAAGACTTGCATAATTGGTACTAGTTTTGCTCTTTTTTACCGTACATTTAGTGGTAGATCTTTGTGAATGCTTATTTTGGTTCCTTTTAGTCTGTTGGCTCTACGTAATACACTCCAAGCATAATCTCGTGATGACATCTTTACAATGATCGTAGAACTGTGTGGAGCTTTAGTTCGAACGCTGTACGCAGACTCCACAATGTTGGATGTTTCGTTCTTGTCCAACAATCCGGCGCAGATGGATTTTGCTTTTTCCTGCATGTCGGTGTTCGGTTCAGCAGGTAAGTGCACCACGACGTTGGACTCAGTATTTTTCTGTATAAGCTTATCTAGCTGAATTTCTAGAAACTCATTTCGCTTCTCTAGTTGTACTACTCTTTCCGATATTTCATCTTGGCGGATCTTTAGGCCGGATAACTCTGCACATAGAAGCTGAAAGTCGGATTTTGATGGAAGTTCCTGAACTAGTTCTTTGTTTTTTTCATCGAGCAATTTTTTTAGGGTTTCAATGCTGATGCCAGTTAATTTATCCATTTCCGCGTTAATCTTATTACAACTGAAACTTGGGCGACGTTTTTCGTTCCTATGATGTTCTGGAGAAGTTTCCGATACGGCTCTTTTGCTCATTAAGTGAGGTTAGCTTTGTGATGGATTTTAGTTTTACCAGGTATGGACTTAAATGCTACAACTTACTCTGAGTTACCACTTTATTTGAAGATCCGGCCTCTTAGATTACACTTTTTTCAGTTGTTTACCAAATATTTTCACGTTTTGTGTTCTCTTTTGTATAAGTTTTGCAGGAGATCTTTTTGCAAAATTTTTCCTCTACAGATGACAGATGTCAATTCCAGGTGGTACACATATATGAGACAACAGGCTAGTTAAGAACAGAATTGATCCAAGTAACATTTTGTGATTATTGAGATAATGAGCAAAACGCGTTTTCCTTATTATTACAATTGTGTGTAATAGGTTTATTACAACATGTATTTTTTATGATAGATATTAATGTAACTTAATCTTTCCCATCATTTTTTTTTGACACTTCCAATATTGATGAAGTTTTTGACACTTTTATGAACTTGGATCACTTCTGCTTTTATTAAAAAATTATGAAGTGGAACAGAAATGAGGTAAACGAGTTTTTATCGGAAAATAAATTTTTTATTTCATTATAACAATGACAAAAATATTCACTTTCATCGCCCTCTACATTTGGTAGCACATCTTCCTCAATTTCGGCTGCATTGCTCCTTGTACTTAGGTGTGGTAAGTTTAAATAGAATTGATGATGACAGGGTGGCACATAGTGTAGCATTTTCTTTAAGTTCTGCATTTTTTGATGGGTGAGTAGCTTTGTTGACGTTTTTTCTGTCGGGGTGAAAGACTTAAGGGTTTTTAAAAATAGGGGTCTATTCTCCCATTTGTCTAGATCTAGATCAAAAAAGTCTTAATTTTCCGAGTAGTCTTCATTGAAATAGATTCTACTAACTCCATTACAAATTTATTTTTCTCATTATTGAGATTAGGATCCGATTCCCTTTAGCACTATGCCCTTTTTTGTTCGTCATTTTCTCCAAACCTTCCAACCATATCCGTCACAGCAAATGGTTTCTTCTTTCTACAATTACGAATTATGTCCATCCAGTCTTGTGGAGTGTATATGTGCTACTGTTTTTTGTTTGGGCTTTAGAAACATCTGAGAAATCAGAGTCGTTGGGCAGAAAAGAGTGGCCGCTTACAAGATAACAAACAGTAGTCTTTGATATGTGTTCAACGTTATTAACCATGTAAATCATGAAGAAAAACAGATTCCAATTACGGTTTTGTCCCGTACAAGAGTCACTGAATGTATAGATAAACGTTACACTGTCACTGAAAGGTTCTGATTCCATTTCCGAAAATTTGACTTGGGCTTCAAGTGCTGCATTTTCAATATGAGGAACAACATTCATGGGAGCTGCTAAAAAAATATTAAACACTATTAACACTTCCCAGTTAATGAGACAAAATGAAAACAATTGACACTAACATACCTTCGATTTCATGAACATTATTGGAATGCTCTGAGCCGAAATTTTGAGTTTGAAGCACTTAAAACCTTGAACAACTTGCTAAAAAATAACCAATAGTAATGATATAAAATAGCAATGAACATGCTATAATGTTACATACCCCCTAGTCCAATAACATTATTAAATGGTTCCGGGATAAAATCTGCAGTGTCAGACACCAAATCCCTTGAACTTCCTTAAAAAATAACCAACAATCAGAACAACCATCACAAACCAAAAGAAAAACAAAACAGTATTGTACTCTCTGGTTGTTGGTGCATTATTACTCGTAATATTAATTCTATCTAGGTTTTCAACTAAAGCGGTTTGTCTTGCTAAAGCAACTAATTTTTTAGACCGAGAAAACATTTGCGCAATACAACACAAGTAACTCTAAAAGAATCTTTCAGTTAAATCAATCAGCCAACTGTCAAAATTCAAACCTTAGCGTATAAAATTGCAACGTACACGTACACTTCTGAAATAATCAAAGGAGAATAAAATATTGATCTAAGTGACTTGTGTAGCTTTAGATTACCTTAGCAGTATCGTTTTTTTAAAATAAAAAGTGATCTAAGTGACAAAAACCGACTTGGATTATTTCTGCACTTAGTTAAAATCAACAGTGGAATGATCCAAGTAACATTCAAGTAACTTAGACCACATCTGCACTAATAATTTATATTTTTAACGCAATACAGAAAGGTCAAAAAGTAAACTTTGTTAATAGAAGTGTTCTTGGATCTCTTTTGCACTAACTAAATTAATGTCTTAGAAGTCCAAGGACATACTCCGCTCAGTTCCTAGAAATGTTACTTGGATCAATTCTGTTCTTAACTAGCCTTTACTAATGATTCAAAAATATTGTAAAATAACTATACAGGGTGGGCAAAATGTGCACTCGAAAAAAAAATGTCTGCAAAATATATCATATGGAATATCATTCGAAAGGGCTCAAAGCAAAGATTCCAGAAATATTTTTTCCGTTTGAAACTATGGGAGTTATTACTGCAAATGTACTGAAAATGTGTGCAAAAACACCATAGCCCCGCCGCCCACCCCATCTCCGAAATTAGTGAAGCCAAAAATATGAAAAAAAATCATAGTTTGTATAAATGTTTACCTTAATATCTAGGAATAACTATAGCGAATCTCATAAGTTGTATAGTTTTTGAGAAATTCACATAAAATTCAAACAAAAAAATTAAAAAAATGTACGGACTTCGCCAGGGAACGAACCTGGGACCCCCAAACTCAGTAATACTGCGCCAAAAGGAGAAAAACCGACGCGCTACACACTCGGTCACATCGGTTACAAAAAAACGTTCATCCATAAAACATAAATAATATCCGCTCGTAACTACTCTGTTCTGTCATCACGAATAAGAAAAGAAAAAAAAATAATAGAAAATAGAAAAAACCAGGATTTACTTCTTCGATAATATCATACAAAATTAGGAATACGGGCGCGAGTCTGACTCGCACTTGGCCAGTTTTTTATTTCTTGATTTTGCATAGTTACGTAATAAAAATAAATAAAAGTAGGCAATTCTATTACGCAAAAAAAAACGCTAAAAAAATCGAACATCTCTGTAGCGAAATTCGGAAGACCTCTCCTAATGGCAAACGCCCGCACTGACCACTTGTAAAATATTAATTAAAACCCAAGACCTAAAGTCATGCAATTAAAACGGCACCTCCTCAACTTCCACGGGCGAGTGTGATTCTTATAAATTCTATCTCTGAGAAAAATGTCATCTCCTAAAGTGTCCCATCATCCTAAAACTAAACGAGCGACCTCTTCGCATGTCGCTAAGAAAAATCAAACCTCCTTGCTTCACTCATTAAACGTTATGTCTGTATAGAACCCCGTTGGAATTTTCACAAGGACCGCGCTCAAGGGAAATTCTCATTGCAATTAGAAAGTCCAATCAAAAAAATAAAATCGCAAAAAAAAACCGAAACCCCAATTGAGTGGAAAAAGGATTTCTATACCGGCTCTCAAATAAAATATCCACCTTAGCCGTTTTCGTCCTTAAAACGAAAACATAACTTGACAACAAAAATTGCGGTCCAACTTAAGTACACAACATTTCCGCATAGAACCACATTATGAACAAATTGCAATTTTCACCCGGAGGACATTTTACACAAAACAAAAAAGGACTTACCAAATTGACCAAGTCCTTGGCATTCTCTATGGTGACAAACAAAAACTCATTTCATACAAAATGGACAAAATGAACTCAACACTGCCGACGACGCGCCGCGCTGCGCCAATGTAATAAGCAGTTAGCACTTTAAAAAAAAAAAAAAAGAAGAAAATACAGAAATGAAGAGTAAGGACGAAAAGGACGTTATACAAAGATTTTGCTCCCTATACCCGTCGAACGTCAATTGCTGGAGAGTTGCTGGAAGTCGTCTCAAATCGAAAGGAAACGAACAAATTTTCATCTTTTTTTCTTCGTTATTGCGGAAAATGTAAAAGAAAATTCACCTGAATAGAAAGAAGAAGGACAATGGTGGGTGGGGAGGAGGATATCCCTTAGCCCCACCACACAAAACGTTTAACAACTCACCCACGTCGAATTAAAGACACAACTTCAAGGATGTAATTTCCATTTGATGCCGAACGACAGCTGTGAACAAATGGACCCACGCTCTCTCACTCTCTGCTAAGAAGGCAAATACGTATGTACATATATAGAAAATGTCCTAACAAAGAAGAAGGAGACAAGTGAGGTGGAGTAGAAAAAGGACATCATTATAATGATTCCGTTTGCAATTTTTATTGAAAGGACTTGCGATGGACATAGTACAGGCGAAAGAAAAAAAACAGACGAAATGTAAAAAAAAAGCGTTCTTCGCCCCCAAGGACAACAGATCCTGTCGTCTTTATTATTACGAGTATATCTGGTAGAAGGATAGCACTCTCAATGTTACTTACTTTTAATTGCATTCCTTCCGTCTGATTGAGCTCATCGCCGCTCTGTCGTAGCCCATTGAGGAAACGAGCAAAAACTGTCCGTCTTTTGGCCTTGTTGCGTCCCTCTGGCAGTGGTGGTGGTGGTCGTAGTGGTGTTGACGGTGGTATTATTATCGGTGTTGGCAGAAGCAGACACAGACAGGAAGACAAACATTAAAGTGAACCTCTGTTTGGCATGGCAGTTCTATTTTTTTTTTTTTTTTTGTTTTTTTAATTTCTCAGTACTCACCTGTTGCAGAGAAATCGTAGAAGAAATTCGACCTGTTCGTGGGGTAACCATGTTGCATGCCATTCAAGTTGACAGCGGATTTGGAGTCAATTGCACTGCGGGCCATTCGGGCAGCTAGATCGCTTTGGGCGAAGCTATATATCTCATTCTCTTCGCGATTTGAAAGACAACTGGTAGGCTGTTCAAAGGACGAAAGTGGAAAGTTTTTTTTTTTTTTGAGTCAGAGTGAGAGTGAGTGAGTGTGTGTGTGAGGGAAAGAGAGAGAACGGTCAGAGTGGTGGCCACTTTAAAAAGGACCTTTTCACATGGCCATCAATCTTACCAAATATTTTCCGGGCACATAGAGCGGTTGACTGTGACTGGTGGGCAGGTTTGATTGATTTGCAATGCCTCGATGTGGTCGGGTCGTTGTGAGGCCACCAGCGATCCGTACGTGTCGTTCTTTCCACTTGGATAGGCGGACTCTTTCAATGGCATCCAAAATATCCTCATATGGCAGTGATATATGTTTAGTGTAGTGTGACGCTAGTCCTTCTAGGTAGCCGCGTTTACCTTCCTGAAAAAAATAAAGTAAATCATTGGAACAAAGGTGATTCGTATTAATTGCGGTTAAGTCGAATCCATTGTGGTGGTTTTTGTGTGTGTGGTATTTTTTTTTTTTTTTGTAACTACGTGACCTACACAGAAGCCAATTCAAATATAATTCAAGCACTAAAGTGATGGTTAAAGCCATTTAAGGGGGAAAGTTGGTCTTTATGTTTGGATGAAATTGAATAGCGAATACTTGGTAATGGATAAAAATGGACGAGGAAACAGAAGGCAAATAAAAACGTGTTCTGAAATAGGTTAAGACATATTAAGACATATGCTTTGGAGATCCTGTTAAAAAGCTGTGCTATATGCATCAATTACCCGGCCCTTATCCTTTTTACAAAGCGGTATCCTTTCTAAATCCAATTAAAATTAAATCAATAATGAAGGTCCACTTCAATCTATTCTTGCAAAACAGGAGGAAAGAGCTTTTTGCTAATCCGCCAGTTTGTTGTCTCAAACTTTCCTTGGTGCAGCGGCTCTTTACATCTGCCATGTCGCATCAGTGCCGGTTTTAGCACTACTAGTGCTGTGGGCGAGATTTCTACGGCGCCCCCTATCTGCTATACAAACCCATGTGAAAAGAGGAAAGAATTAAACAAGGGAAACAATGAAATAATAACCATTTATGTATTTAAAAAATAAATAAATGTCTGGACTTTCTATCTGCAAACGTATGACACCGAAGTCTATGTATCCTTCAATTTCATTTTCGATTGACAAAGCTGCCAATTTTGTCAATCTAGATTGAGATATTGTCGAACCCAGATCGGAATGTGAGTTTATCACACAACATACAACCATTTATGTATAACTGATTTCGAGCCTTAAAGTTAATTTTAATTGGAGAAGGTCTGGTTTTTCTGGAATCTTTATTTATGTTATACAAAAAGCATCTAGATTCGTAGTACTAATTTAACTGTTCAAATCACTCACTGAGTGAAACTAAGGTAGTGCCCAACAGAAAGCTGAAAAACCTAACTTCAAATTTATTTTCTGGAGAAGCTGTAGGCTCATCGCGGGCAGTTAAATACAAGTTCAATTTTAAGTTCTTCAGTTCGCTGTGAAAATAGCGCTTTTAAAGTACTTTTTCAACACTTCTGTGCATTTATCGAGATCCATGTCCAATGATGGAATGCTTTAACACTGCTTATTCTTGTTCCGCAACGTATTTCACTGCGTTTTTTTTATAGTATACTAGCCGTAACCCGGTGCGCTTCGCTCGACCTATCTCTTCAAAATTTGCCCGCGCACATAGTTAGTTTTCCATCTGCCTGTCTGTCTGTTTCATCACATTCAGATGAGCGATACAAACAAACATGCACACATTAATTTTTCTATAATAGATAATCCTAAGTGATTGGAAGCTGGAAACAATGTGAACAACCTCTGAAGTACCCCAAACAATGTGACGGATTCGAATTATTTTCAAGTGCACCGGTGTAATGAGCTGTGTCCCGCTTCTTAATAAGTCAAAAATAATACTCTCTTTTTTAATACAATGCTAGAAGGGGATAAAAAATAAATTCTGTCTATTGATGGGGATTCCCAGTAAATGTATATCAGTACTCGCGTTCCAGTGTTGCAACCTTAATGATTTTGTCGTCAGATTTAGAGAATTTAAGACATACATCTCTTACAGTTGGCCTGGCCGCTACCGAAAATGTAACAAGTCACAATATGCAACTGGATCGGCGCCCTGGGCGGTCGCCCAACCGCGCCCTACCCTTACGCCGCTGAATTGTCGCTCTTCCAGCGATCTTCCTGTCTCCGTCGTCAAAATTCTGGGAATTCCCCGTGCGTCCGCCACCATGTTTAAATTTGCCACGCCTATTTTTCCGCCCCTTTACCTTCTACGTAGACGTCAAAGTTCATGTTATTTTCTTTTCATTTTGTGAGTCCGCGTGTTTTATTTTTGTATATCGGTTCTCGGGATGGAAGCTTCGTGCGCTGGAGATGACGATGGTAGAAGTGGTGAGGCTAGTTGAACTGGAGGTGGGTTATGCCGATGCAACCCCGTGTTTCGAGGTTAGGAGATGGCAAAGCTACGTTCTTATTTTTTGATATTTCAGTGTTTTTTGGATAATAAAATAGAACTGTCGTCTATGGTGTGCTGGATTTCCCATTCATTTTTCAACCATGAATATTATTCACCAATAATTCCACACCAATATACTCGTATAGTCTGAGTACTTTATAAAAATAGTAAGTTCGGATATTATTCTGTGCCTTGAGCGGCACAGCCTCTATATACGTCTTTGAGGAGTTGTACTTCCAATGTTAGTAGATTTACTATGGAAAGTGAAATTATTACCCCGCCTTTTTTTGAATTCCACAAATATTCAAATATTCGTCGTCAATTTGACTGATGAAGAAGAGCAAATCCTTGCTGATTATTACGACATATCGACGATGATGTGGGTGAAATGAGTGAGTGAGTGGACGAGATCATCTCTTGACGTTGCCAATACTGCAAATGATTCTGCTAGCAAAAACAATCCGATGATAGCAATGATTCAGATTTTGATAGCCCATATGCAAATGTTTACCAGCGTTTAGAGGTAACAAGAGGGCTGAAACTTTTGTACAATATACCAATGTGGATAAAATCAACGTGTACCGTACAGTATTGGTTGAAAGGTTGAAACATAGGCAACCAAATTGTATTTAAAGTTATAATTGAAAAAAAAGTGAATGTGTCCTTCAAAAATTTACATGTAAAAACTTCATCTTTATCTCACTGTTAATATGAAATTTGTTGGTCAGAGGGTATAGGTTCTAATTCGTATTTCCGACTTTGTTCAAATTCCGTAAATTTTTTTTAAAGCCAAAATTTCATTAAAAAAAAGTGTGGATTCAAACGACTTAGATGACAGTGTACGTATAATTTCTTCGAGAGTTGAAAACGTTGCAGATTTTCGAGAACAGCGATACCCAGACGTTGTCTTGTATCCTGTTTAGGACACAAGAATATAATCGCTCCAAACAAACGGAAACAAAAATCGAATCATAAATGAAATCCTTGAAATACATATGTATACACATATTTACCAATCACGAATCACACATTCGTAAACATATCCCTATAGAGAAAAAAAAAAAAAACAAATATCCTTTATCACTTTGAATAACATTTCCATCCAGCACGGACACATTTTCATCATTGCCTATCGCAAATCCACTATCCAATTGCATGAGCATAGGAGTATGTATGTTTATGTTGTAAAGGGAAACACGCACGTGCTTATCAGTCAGTTTCATCCAAACATGCTTAAGAATTCATCACGCACGGTCCAGACAGGCCCATTCATTCATGTGTCCTGGAAGACAACGAGGAAACCAAGAAAAGCGAGAAATAAACGGCAAAAAGAAAAATATAACAAACAGCAGAAATTAAAAGTCGAATGAAACAGTTCATAGGGTAGGTACCCTAGCTTTGCGTGATTTTTTTTCTTTTTTATTCAACAAAGTCTATAAGGAAAATTTCAAAGAAGTTTCAGGTTTTGTTGCACAAAAAGAGCGCGTTGCTGTTACTTTTAATTTAAAGGAGGTTTTATCGCTCAAATAGTTCCGTCAGTAGGTAGTTTTGACAGATATCAACTTGTTTGATCATTTTTTAAGATTCTTACATATTTTTAAAAAAGGATCAGCAGGATTATCAATGGACCCCAAAAAAAATAAATACAAAAAGAGTAAACGTCAGTAGAACGTCAAATGACAGGGCACAGTCCCCAGTTAGTCATTCATTCGCGTTAAGATTGTGCGTTCCAACTTGCTGACACCATATGATGTCATAATCAATTACTTCCCATTCGAATCAATCAACTGCGCAGTTCATTCCAAAACTTCCAAAGAAATACAATCCGATGATAATTTTGAAAATGCAGCAACAGTTTCGGCCTCTTAAATCTGACCTTACCACTAAGCACCTGCAAGTTCCACAGTTCTATCTGGACCAATATTTTATTATGGAATGTTAACAACGTGTTAAGGTCTGTTTGGTAACTTGCAAACCTGTACAAATTTGAACAAATTTTCACAGACTCCAGTTTGGCAACCCAAATAGTCGGGTAGAAAAACTTGCTTAAAATGATTAAAAGGCAGCCAAAGGAGAGAGTCAAAAATGTCCCCTCAATTGAGAAACTTGTTACGAATTGTTACGTCACCTTTTTCTTCGGAGGTGAAGTGGGTAAAACCTATCAAAACAGCTACCTATCTGTCAGTCTCTGCCGTATAAATTCGTTTTAATTGAATGTGTCACCAATATCACAATTGACGGTTCTTACCCACAAAATATCAAAAATGTAGTTCAACGCGTTCGGTAACTTTGCTGCAAGTTTTCCACTCTGAGAGAATTTCCTCCCTCTTTTAAAATTTGACAGATGTCAACCACTTGACAGAAAAAAGTTATCAAATAGACCTTTTATTATAAGTTTTCCATATCTCATCTCACATGTCAAACTTTAACTGTCAAAGTGACATTTGTTAAAAATGAAAATGGTGCCTTACGCGCTCTATAAGATAAAACGTGACTGAATTCATGACAGCCAAATCTCATTCCTTTGCATACATCTATATCTATCTATGTATCTATAAACAGTGGAAGTCCCTTATAACGACGATGAAGGGACCGAGCATATGTGGTCGTTATAACCGGCGGTCGTTATATCCGACTGCCCTCCATAAGATTTCAGAGATATTAAAAACATTCACAAAAAAATGAATTTATTTTATTTTTAAATTATGAAGGACATTATACAGAGTTCATGAATAAATTAATTTGTTTTTCATTTAGAAGTTTAATAAAATAAATCACTCCAAACTCGTGTGCTATGACGATCTTTTTCACCTGACTCCAAACGGAAGAAAATCGCTGCCTTTTCTTCTACAGAAAAGTTCCTACGTTTTCTAGAACTCATGGCTGCATAAGAAAATAAAATCAACAAACTCCTAACTAATATCCTACTTTATAATGCCAATGCGTTAACTCAAATAAATACACAAAACACGAGAGCTAAGATCAGCCATCCTGACGATAATAATAATATGCAACAGATACACAGCTGCACAATGTAAAACGACCATCGTCGGCGACGCAAAAAACACTAAAAATTTGTGTAAAATCACTAGAATGAACAAGAAATATTCAGATTAACGTACGTACATACATACATACATATGCATTTACGTGAATGGGTATGTAAATTTTTGTAAATTTTCTCTCACTTCGTCGTTATAAGCGGCGAAATCGATTCTTTCTTCTCGAAAATTGGTCGTTATATCCGAACCGTCGTTATATACGACGACGTTATATCCGACGGTAGAACAGGTTTAAATATATATATGGTCGTTATAAGCGACTGGTCGTAATAAGCGAGGTCGTTATTATCGACTTCCACTGTACATATAATGAAACTGTAGATCAAAAACTGTTTGTTCGCGCATCACGTTAGAACTACTGGACGGATTCTGATGAAACATTGACATAGTGATTGCTTATGTTCTTGGATCATATCATTGTGGATACTTTAGCATAGGCCCGCAGAATAATTTGTGATCGTACCAGTCTATTAAGGCTTCCGAATTCCGGGTATATTAGAAAGTTAAAGAATATATTTTATTAACACTTAAGCTTTGAAGAATCATTTAGAATTTCTAAAAAAATCATTTAATTCGCTCTTGAAGAAATAGGTTTTGCAAATTAGTAAAAAGTTGCAGGCGGGCGAAGCGAGGCGAGCACGGGTCAGCTATATGTATATATGTACATACATGTACATTTACCCATTAACGGGCAAAAGTACATTTTCTTCTTCATTTTTCTGTCGCTGTTATTTGTCATTTCCAAATGGCGTATTACTTCAGATTTCTTGAATACTTTTTTAACTTGAATTAAAGTACATGATCAGGGACCGAGAAAATGCGAACCAAATTGGAGGTGCCCCGATTTGAGAGAATCTCCCTCGAAATTGGGCCAAATATCTTTGTCTCCCAATTATACTGCTACCTATAATCGAAACACTACGAAAATGAATGAGTGCTTTGTGGATTGTGTCGTGGTAACAACAAAATAAGAGCAAGGAGTTTTTCTCGCGAACGCATTTTCGATAATTCGGGGATTCCCCTATTTTTATGCATCATAGCATGAACATACTGTTGGTACATATGAATGGCTCCGTGAAATAAGGCCACGTGAATTTAGGCTGCGATCAAAAAGTGAGTAGGACTTTCTTGGTTAGTTTTGAAGTACCTACAAATTTTACTTCATAGTTAAGAACAGAAGCCTATAGATTTAAGAATTTTTGGATTAGATGTTAAAATTAAAATTAGAACTGGTGTCTGAAAACCAAATTAAAATGGATTCCTGTGTTTGTGTGTAACATGTCGGTGTAAATTAAAGTAGTTAAAGGTAGTGTGTGGACGAATGGAAAGGCCGTCCTTCTACAGAAAGACAACGACATAACATGACGAACTACTAACAATGACGACAGAAAATGACGACAAACGTTAACATCTACTACGAGACATAACTTAGGTTGTGACTGAGGGTCGATTTAAGGGGCTGCCTCTATTAACATCGGCCAATGAGGTAGCCATGGTTGTCTTATGACATTAAGGGTGGGTTGGCCAGACATTTGCCAACAACACCAGGCATGTCTCGGGTTCTTGACGAACCTTTACCGTAGAGAGACTGAGGAAAGAAAGATCTCGACCCAGGGTAAGTCGCAGGTAGATATAAGTTAGTATAGGTTTAGTTTAGGGTTTACTTATAAGATTTCGGTTTAGTTTAGGTTAAGTTAGACTAGCTAGGTCTAGTTTCGCGGTTCAATTCCTCTCTTTCTCTATGGTATTGGCATAGGTCCTTGGATTTTTCTCCTCTTTCATCTCTCTCTTCTATCCTATCTTTAGGGTCCGTCCGTGGTCTGATTAACGTAGCTTTCTCTCTCTCTTTCTTTTGTTTTTGTATTGGCACGAGAATTTTTGTGTATGAACAGGTGGTGTATGGTGGGGTTGGCAAGAAATACCCCCGTCCGACGAGCTTTAGCCGAGCAACCGCGAGCGTGCCGCCGCCCTCCACACCTACACCTAAGCTGCCCCTGTGGCCTAATCCTGCCTCATAACAATGGCAGGATTCATTTCACTATCGCGGCCATATTTCATTTTCAAAATGAGTTTTGAACGCCCATACAAAAACATGCGCGGCCTAATTTCACGTGGTCTTAATTCCATGCCCCCATATCTTTGTAGGTTGATGTTACACATTCACAAAATCAGCTCCGATACATATTTGTAATTTCTCCCTCTCTTTCGTTTTGTCCCAGTTTGGAGGTGGTTTTTCAAACAATTTTAACGCAATTCGCAAGCAATTAGTAGGGCAGATTCAATTTAGAGGCGCCCCGAGTTGAGAGGTTCGCTTATATGAAAAAACCGACTACAAGCATGAAGTGCGGTTCATTTCGGAGGTACTGTCGTACATATGTGCATATACAGGGTGGCCAAAAAATACTCGTACACATATGTATGTATGTCTGTACTGAATGATGGGTCATCCAAACATTATTTTAGAAACATAATGAATTTGTTGGCCGATTCCATAACTATGTATGTTTTTTTTCGAAATTACATGTCATTTGGACACTGAAAGAAACACAGTACCTATCATATCTCCGGGGTACGAAATGAAGCGATTTAAGCTTGAACAAAATTGGGAAATATTAAAAACTTACATATTTCCAAAGTTACGAGTAAGTTGCTGCTGTGTTACCAAAACAGTGCATATTTTGAAACGAAGTTTCGGTCGAAATAATGCACCAACCGTGCCTAATATGTTCTCTAGGTTTGCATGCCTATTGCTTATAAGCAGTCAGCCAAAAAAATTGCTGCTGTTGCTGGAAGTGAAATGGCGTCAATATTAGTCCATGAACGTCATGGTTAACGTGAAAGGCTTAAGACCCAGAATTTTGGTCAGAAACTCAGGAAATAAACTTGAACGATCTCTGGTTCCAGTAAGATGGCGCTACTTGCAATACAAGTCGTCCAACAACTTTATTTTCTTCTTGCGGCGCTCTATGTTCAAAAGTCGTATACAGCCGTTTTGTTGATGTTGCTGGGTGTCTAAAATTGAGTTCACAACGGCGACAGTCATTTAAATGAAACTATTTGACAGAAATAATATAGGAGTACTACATATGTATATCTACTCTTTTCAATTCAAAAAACATATGCTTTTCACTGATATTGCTTCTGACCATAACATGAATTTCCTCTATCATCCTCGATGTTCCAAACTACCAAACAATTTGTCCATACCCTATGGTATAGAGTACACAAACCCGAAGAGGACAATGATGATGACGAAGTTTCCCTGAATGAACGACATGCCTCCATCAAATCCTTCATAGGATGTACTACACACATACACCCCCACATATGATTGTTAGGAACATGCATGCATGAAAAGGATCGCTTTTCACACTTCCTACTGAATGAATGACGCGAATAATGGTTTCATTAAGGATACACTGCTGGCTAAACCATTTTTTTTTTTTCGTGTTGGTCCTATCAACGCACCTCCGGATATTGTAGAGCTTTGCATTATTCCTTCTATTTCTTTTCTTATCCTTTATCCGAGATATCCTGCGCTAGAATGTCGAGTTATGGCATGGGGAAATGAAGCTCATCACTCATTCGCATTGTAATTGGGATTTTTGTACGTTGTTGGCTTGGTTTTTACTCCGCACGTCCGTGTCGGTCGGCCTGGTAAACTGAGATGAACGAGTAAACAACTTTTGTGTTCCCACGTGGGTTAGTCATCACTTCGAAGGAATCTGTGTTGTTTTTTTTTCCTTTTCCTCATTATTCTTGGTGGACTGAGGTACAGCGTACAGGAAACATGCATGCGTAGTTGAAGGATTAATTATTATGTTGTTGCGAGGATAGAGTTCTAGTTCTGTTACTTCGTCGAATTGAAAGGACTTTGTTTTTGTTTAGTATGGGATAGGGACACTGTAGGACATCATGTGCATAACTAGTTTAGGATAAAAACACAGAATTATGTATAAGTGGTTTTGGGAGAATGGAGACCTTCAAGACAGTCGAAGGATAACAAGTATCGGGTGAAAGGTTTTTTTTTTGTGAAAGGAAAAAACACTTAAAGTACGAGTAGGCTAATTCATGTTCTCTACGAATAGCTACAATAATGAAGCTGGAGTCGTTTTCCCCTAAAGAAGTTCATGGATGATAGCCGGAGTTGCCATCGGTTTTCATACTACGACTGTAATGGTAGACGGGATTTGGAAATTAATGGACTTCTGTTCAAATCGGATTTTACTAAGCACAGCATAGAAAATTGCATAGTGTACTTTTAAGCCCGTACTCGCCTTGCTTCGCCCGCCTCCCATGTTTTTTCTGATTTTCAAAACTTGGCCTACATACATATTTCCTCGTATTAAAATGCTTTTTGTGGTAAGTCCAAATAATTTTTCGAAATTGAAGTGTTAAAAAAAACATGTTTTTAACTTTCTAACATACCAGGAAATCGGAAACTGACTGGTACCTACTTTGTATCACAAATTATTCTGTTACTAATTAATGTTCATTTAAAGGTTTTTTTTTTCTTCCTTTTTTTTTTTTTTTTTGTTAACTTCCACTATGATCTATGAATAAATGCGTTTTCAACAAAAAGGGATAATCGTTCTAGCTCGAGTTTTATCAAAAATCCCTCTAACTTGCACCAATTTTAATCGCCCGTATTCCACATAGAGGGATTCGACTGTACATAATATTATTGTCTCCACCGAGTGCAGATTCGAGATCCTGATGAATGCGTTTGCTTTTGGAAAAAAATAAAAAAAATGGAATTGCAATAAAGTGGAAACCTTCCCCCAACGTAGAAGGAACCTTTCCCTGGGTGTGCACAACAACAATGTTTTTTTTTGCACATGCCCCAAGTTTTATCGCAAACGGATGAGCGATGCGCGAACGCATAAAAGTCGAACACACAAACATTTCTTTTAATATACATACGACATACCTATATAGGTACATACTTATTGACGTCACACACAGCTGCACGGCTGTTGTCTGCGGTCTCCACTGATGGAAAATTATTGGCGAACATTTCATGAACTATTTTGAGCATAGCTTAGCTCCAGTATAACGCAGAAGGATGATTTATACCTCAAATGAATCAGTGGAACATTTACTAAATTCACCTATTTTTTTGTTTTCAATCCGATAAGCTACTATTGAGCTAGGGCTGAATAATTATAATTTTCGTTATGCAGTGTTTCTCAATATTTTGCTAAAACCAGATCATTTTGGGGGATAAAAAGTATAAAAAATGTTGACCAAGAACATAACCAATCACTATGTCAAGTTTCATCAAAATCCGTCCATTAGTTTCTGCGTTATGTGCATTCAAACAGTTCCAAAATAAAAAAAAAAAAACAACAACAGAAAAAAAAACCAGCGCACACACGAAATTATCTCCACTGGTCGTTGCTAAAATCCAACGGTCTAAACTTTTCTTGAATCGTATGTCATTTTTAATTTAATGCTTATTGTACAACTTCTGTATAACGTACGAAGATTATTTATATCTTAAAATGTTTGTACAAAATTGAATTTTTTAATAGAAGAAATTCCATTCCCATCGGCCAAGGCATTCTAAAGCTAGGAGCTAAATGTATTCATAAAAATAATCTCTGCCCAGATATCAGCTTAGATTTCCGCTTCTGGATAGTAGATAACGAAAAAATAGCCTATGCCTGTATTCCAGACATTTTGCAATCCAACTGTGAAAACCGGATTTAATTTCTTGCAGTAGTTTTTAAGACAACAGTCGAAAAAGTTAAATTTTTATTATAGTAAGGATAAATAATACAATGACTTTTGATTCGATAGACAGAAGAAGCTTGTTCCTTTAAATGAAAAATCTCGAAATAGCACTTCTCCTTTATGCTGATGACATCCTCATACTAGCGGATTCTCCAAAGCAGATTGTGATCAATAGACTGCAACAGTACTGCGATTATTGGAATCTACATTTAAATACATATTATAGTATAAGCAAACCCAAAATCATGATTTTTCGAAATGGAACCCCACGCTATGCACGAGTGGAAAAACGGAGCTATCATAACGAGGAATTCGAAAATGTTAAAGCTTACAAATATCTTATGCGGCGTACAGACTCTTGCGCAAATCTTAAAACTTGCACGCGAATTTATATGTTCGCGAGCAAGTGCGTATGTGTGAATGACTTATGGCTGGGCGCGAGAGAGATCTGCTAGTGATGGATTTTTTGAGCAATCTCCAAAGTAAGTGGATGAATTTTCGCGTCGTGCTTCATTATTTGTGGGATTTTGTAACGAAAAGGTCTCAGGAATAATTTGTGAAATCGATTGCGGAGATGTAACTGCGAAATATCTTAGATATTGATATGCTCTATCAGTAGACAAAAATTGCAATGTACCCTATACTGACAGTGTTTCATGAGTGCTAATCAATTTTCTTAATCTCGTATCTTGCCATTGAATTATCGGAGCAACTAATCTTGCGAAGTTCTTTTAGCGAATCCAAGTGAGATAAATGCTAGCGTCTAGAAAGCTATTTTTGTTTAATTTATTGTTTTTTATTATTTTTACTGTAAAACTTGTGTATAGTGGAATCTGCTTTTAAAATAATCTTACGAAACCTGGATACAATATCTTTGAAGCAGTCGTGAGGTCAATTATGTGCTGCAGCACAAGATTGGGGATTCTTAAAGTTTCATGAGGTGGGAAAATTATTCAGATATTTTAGTAAGAAAAACTGAATCTGGGAACTCATTCCGTAACTTTCAGGACGATAATCGTCTAAAAGATAGTAGCTGACGATTTCATCATCAGTTTGCTTCACGTAACTCAATGACTGTCGTCTCGTCTATCGTTTATTTTACTCAAAGGTTGAGAACTTTCAGTGTCTCTCAGAATCCCTCAAACAGTAGGCGAAATAGAAGCTATATTTGTGTTATACATTTCATTGTTTTTTTGTTTTTGAAGCCGGTGATTCTATAAACAGATTGCAAAATGTAAGTAATTGGTATTTGTTTATATTTATTTGAATAATTAAAAACTTCCTTAAATGTTATTGAAAGGTCAGCTACGCCGAATCAGTTAGCAATTTAGATCAACTCTATGGAGGAGCATCCGGATTTGGCCAGGGGCTATAAACCCAATACATACTATCCAAGGCAAATAGGATATAAATAAAATGTGGACTGATTTGGCATCAATTTTAAATGCCGATGGGCTGCCCATAAAAATGTACAATTGGTCATCTTATCGTGGTCTCTGTACAAAAAGATACGTACCGTCTATGCACTCAACAACTAAGTACTTATAAAGGGAACAGAGTTATTATTTATTATTTTTGTATGTATCGGTAAAACCATTGTTTTATTTCAGCATTGTCGGTATCGCTGGAAATTCCCCATTTTATCCATAAAGTACAAATTTTGGTTTCTATAATTTTGGTAGTCTCAGCAACAATTTTTGATAGCGTACTTTGGGCGATAGCAACTCCAAAATCATCACATACCAGTCAACCACTGGTAGCCTCCTTCACCCAGAACCTCCAGCTTACCCGCAAGTCTTCGTAATGGAGAAATATACATATATTAGACGACAACCATCTGGCATATTTATTGTTTCCAATACCAATGCAAATGCTTCTTTTGATAGTCGAAATCGTTGAACAAAACTGCGATCAGTTAAATTATTTGAATAGCGGTAAATGGAGTTGTTTATAATGTTTGTATGCACATACACATGTAGGAACTTAGATTTGGGTTGGAAGAGATATAGGATCTGAATCATCTCTTAGTTGTCTTCGTCTTCGTATTGCTTGTAATTTGTAATTTTTATTTTCATTTTCACTTTCTAAAACCAAAAAATTTAAGTGCCGAAACATTTGGTAAGCTTCACGAAAAAGAGACCACACGCAAGAAAGGCATATAAATCAATGCAAGACGAGACGTCATTAGCTATCGCGCAAACGCTGTCGCCTTGACGTCGATTATTGAGATACGTATAGCAGATAATCGTCTTAATGATAATCGCTTCGTCGATTATTGATTTACGTGGTACAAAACCATCGTCGAGGCAATATCATCAGGCGATAATCGACTTACGGAATGAATGCCCAGACTCTGCGATCGTCTTTCAAATAAGATTACTACGCATCTTAGAAATAGAAGCCTTCAATTCTTTCCGAAATGTGTGCGACTGGGACGAGAGTAAAATGTCCTGCTATACTCAGAAATCGAAGCAAGTCTAAGTAGTGCTCTACAGATATTATGAGTAAAAACTGAGGAAAAAACGCGAGAAATGTTCAAGACACTAAGCCAACAAAGCCAAATGAAAAAAACATGTAGAGTACCCCAACATGACTTTGACTCTTAAAACCATTGTATTTCTATGATCGCAACAACGTGGATCTAATTTCAACAATTTTTAAAGCAAGAGGCAAACTATTACACTTTGATTACCGACCATACAGTTAGGTTAGTTTGGATAGAGTAACAAGTACCAGCACACTTAGGCCTATAGAGGCCCATTGTAGCCTTGTATGAAGTGAAAAAGGCTTCCTACGTCTTTTTGTGCAAGATCACTAAGATCATCAAAAAAACATTCTCCTAGGTTTAGTTTTCTACTAGGAGAAAGAGCTGGGCATGAACAGAGGAGATGTGTTGGGCTTTCCTCCTCTTATTCGTCTGTGCAACTCCTGCGTCATTTGAAATGATGCCAAGCCTAGTTGCATGCTAGCCTATAAGACAGTGTCCTGTAATGACACCGATAGCTATTTTAGGGACATATGGTAGTTAGAGTGGCTAAGATCTAGTCTAGGCCAGATCTGTCTCGTGGCAAGGCAGGTAATACCGCTGCCCGGGTTCAATCCCAGCCCGGGTCTAACACCTACAAAGTTTTTTCACGGTGCCACTTCTTTCAAATGTTTGTCATTTGTCACGATTGAGCTTCTCAACTCGCCGTTCGGAGTCGGAAAAAAACTGTAGGTCCCTTCCATTCGTGCAAAAATATAACACGCACACACAAATGGTTGCGAGAAGCAGGTCCAGGTTCACCTCGAGCTTTAGCGCCAACTAAGTATATAAGTAATATACTCAAAGGTCAGTCAATCTTCGTTTGTTTCTACCGATCAGAGTTTCAAGACCAACAGAACTACTATGTACTACAAAAAAAAAACCATTGACAACCGGAAGTATGCATAGACCCAGCGGCTCATCAGGACTCAGTGTCTGTGGAAATCAACAGGTTTCTTCAATTAGAACAAACAAGTGCTTCCACGGTAATTAGTGTAATTTTATATCGAAATATCTAACAACCAACAACCATTGCTACTTCTTATTCACAGACAGATGCTAAAACCCATTTGTACGATTTTAATTATTTACATTACGTTACGTTATTTCCCCGTGTTTACCCAACAGCTACCGCTATTTGCCAACTTCCTTTTATAATTCTCTTAAAGGAAAAAAAAAACCCCTGCAACTTGCATAAAACTTCGACTAGACATTCGAGTAGACGCATACTCGTGTGTGTTACAAAAACACCGTCAAAACCGTAGTCGTTATCAAAGGCATTGACATTGTCCCCAATGGCGTATAGAAGTGTTAATATCTTCCGGTAATTAGACAAAGTTGCTACTCCGACATGTCTCGACGAAATGCATCCCAGACATATGCGCGTATGTATGAAGCAGCTATCGAAGGATTTACAATACCCAAGCATACATCCCTAAAATTGTCAAAACCACCCTCGTGGTGACGTAGAAGTGCAAGTATTTTAAACTCATGTTTTCCACGACCGACACAACACGGCGGCAGTGGTGGCGGCGCGCTAGAAGGATGAAGGATCTTGAAAAGTTTTCAGTCATACGCAGCCCAGACACAGCCAGCAGCCCCCAGTAAATACTGTTATCTACCTATAAAAATATTCATATGTGGATTTTAGTTAAAATGAATTACGAGCGAGCTGGCGGAGGGCAGATTGTGTTGGTGAAATAAATATTTCCTCATTTATTCGTCTAGTTCACAGCCCGAAGGGAATTTCGAAGAATTTGCATCTCGTTAGGTTCCTGGTTGTGGGTGGGGATTTTGGAATTAAGTCGGAGAGAAATTGCATTGCATTTAGGCGAATTTTTGTTAGCATTTGATTTTTTTTTTTCTTAAATAATTTAGTCGGGTAAACAGAATCAATCCTGTTTTCCGTGACAGATCCAAAAGTCTTTTTTCTTTAGGAGTTGCTACAGTTCGGGTGTCCTTGGCAGACATTCGAAAGATGTGCCACCGTGAAACTACTTCTAAGTGTTTGCTGGAAGTAAATCCGGGCAGTATTGCGTAGTAGTCCAACGCGCACTTACCACTACACCACGGTGCTCACAGATCTAAAAGTAGTTGATTTTTTTTATTCCAAGAAGATAACGTTTATGTGTTCGAAGGTACAGACATGTGTGCGACCTTCGTTTGAGATCGATGCAAATATGATTTTTTAAATTTAAAAAAAAATGTAATCAAAAAAATTATGTTTTCATATCGATCTCAAACGATATTGCTAGAACCTAATGGGTTAAATTGCCCCCCGTGACGCTGAACTAATATCGGGTTAAACTCTTTGAATTTGGATTAAATTAGTCCTTTCCCTTTGATAAAACTAACCCCATTAAAAGTCAGACTTCAGACATCGCTTGGAAGTAGAACAGCCGACAAAGTGCAATCGTTATCGTGAATGGAATACAATTGCTTCACTTCTGTTTTCTCAAAAACTTCTTCATTTCCAACGCACTTTTGTATGCAAATAAGCTGCCAGCGTTGTCGGCCGCCAATGTCTGTCCCGCCCTCCTAATACCTCAGCTGAGGCACTCTTTTATCTAAACAAAAAGGTGCAAGATATACATAAAACATTTATCCGCGTAGGGCATTAAGAATCAGTATGCCGCGCTATATACCCGGAGAAAGTGGATTTTATATTTACATAAACATTCATGTTGTGCGTTTTATCTCTGGAAGGACTTTTCTGCTTCTTCTTTCTTTTCCCAATGCTCCTGTTTCATTGTTTTGAAGAAAGCGTAAACGTGACCTTTGCATTTGGCTGTAGGTATCAGTTCCTTGGTGTGATTGTTTTTGGATTGGAAAACTTGTTTGCTTTCGAAATCTCTTTGAACTTTCTCAGACATTCGAGATTTTTTATTTTCAGATTAAAAAAGAAAACAAAAGCAGGACTCACTCTCCAACTACATAATTCGAAAATTTAAATATTACATAATTCGATTATTTTTCTATTTTACTTTGATAAACCTGGAAATATCCAAAAGAAAAGTTGGTTTTTCTATTACCACATAATTGATATATCCAGGGCCCTCATCACGTAAGACAGTCCTCTCTCGTCCAAACGATATCAACCGATCGACTAAGTGTTCACTTCACGTTACAAGAAAATCTGTCAAGTACAATCGTCTCGGCGAGCGTGATAGCACGATAGCTATTTAGCTGTCGTCATTCTGTGTTGCAATTTCGGTGCATTTTCACTTTAAATTCGTTTTTTTTTTCAAAATGCAAAAATACGAATTTCATTTGTAAAATAACGAGTATAATTTCCAATTTAATTTGAAATGTAGCGTAGCCTAACCACTAACACCAGCACTAAATGATGAGCCTGTTGATGCATATTTTGCCCTGGCAAATTTCTGCTTATGGATGTTGCTTGTATTAAGCACACCATGACACAGATCTGATAGTGTTACAAAAAAAAAAAAAAAAAAAACGAATTTAAAGTGAAAATGCATAGTCTCCTTTCTGTCTACTGTCATTTTTCATTTAACCTTCTGACCGTATGTTGGGGTCTATTTGACCCCAAGGCTATAAAACGTTGATTATTTTAAATACATAGTTTTGTATTTGGCTGATTCTCACTGACATCCTCACGTTTTTTGTCTCATACATTTTGATACCAAAATCAACTCGATGTGTTACCGCTAAGGCAACTCTCCATATGTTTTGTATGGGGGAATTAGAATTTCCTTTTCTATTTCGCGTATATATGTATGTATGTATGTGAAATCACATATGTGAACCACATTGTATGCATTCACGACTTCTATCATTCGATAGCGCATTTTTTCTTCTTTTTAACAGTTGCTTTGCTGTAGCGAGCCATTTTTATCGAAAATGAGAAATGAGGCGGTAATGGTTTCACCTTGTGTGACGCGAATTCATTTGTCAGGTAAATAAATAATTTTATCATTTATTTTCCCATTTTTAGTGTAAATTCGCTTCAAATCGTGAATGTGAATGTTGAAACATTGAAATAAAAATAAAAAGCGAACATTTTCATTTGTTTACATGTATGTAGTATGAGTGCGATTGCTCATATTTTAAACTTTTAGAAGGTATTGAGACTCCTGAGCTTGAATCGGACGAAGTAGATGATGAAATTGGACTTGATGAAGTGATACCAACACCAGTCTGAACGTATGCTGCAAAGAGAGGGCTCACATGATCTTCGATGCCATTACCGTCATCGCAAACACGAGCAACGGAAGTTATCTGCAAAAAGCTAATAATAACTAATTTTCGGAAGTCCAGGTGCCATATTTAATAAAAAAAAATGTTTCGTCGCTTTTTGTTGAGTTTTCAATAAAATATTCAATAGTTTTCTCGAAAATATTTCGTGTTTTTATGCCTCTCCATACAAAATGTATGGGATAGTGTGTGGGGTCTATATGACTCCAACTTACGGTTTTAAGGTGTTAAAAAGATTGACAGTAAGAAGGGTTAAACAAATTAAATATAACTTAAAATAATAAAATAAAATTAGAACACCAAAATAGGAAAACAAAAAATTGAAAATGAAAACGTAAATGTCAATTGGACAATACAGATGTTGTTTACTGTGACTTGAAAAAAACGAGGGTGATGGACGACACGAGACTGGTAGTGTTTCGTGAAGCAAAACCTTGTCGACGTCGTTTGGTGCTGTCGACAATCTATTATGTATATAAAAATAAGTCGGGTTTTCCTTCCTGACGCTATAACTCGATAACCGCTGGACAGATTTTCATGATTCTTTTTTTGTTTTATTCGTATTGCTGTACATCAGGTTTATGTATAAATCTGGACCCGCTAGGTGGCGCTGGAGTCAAGTTATTAACAAAATCTATATTAATAGACCAAAATGACTCATATTCACAATATATGTTGGTATAGTGCCAGAAGAGAAAACTACAAAATCTGGACCCGATAGGTGGTGCTGGAGTCGAGTTATTAACAAAATCTATATTAATTGACCAAAATGACTCATATTCACAATATATAATAGACAGACAGACAGATTGATAGACAGATAGACAGAAAGACAGATAGATAGACAGATATACAGAGAGACAGATAGACAGAAAGGCAGATAGACAGACAGACAGACAGATATGTAGATAGACAGATAGATAGACAGACAGGCAGACAGATGGACAGATAGATAGATAGATAGATAGATAGATAGACAGACAGGCAGATAGAAAGACAGACAGACAGACAGATAGACAGATAGATAGACAGACAGATAGACAGACAGACAGACAGACAGACAGATGGACAGACCGACAGATAGACAGACAGACAGGTACACAGACAGACAGATAGACAGACAGACAGACAGGTACATGGACAGACAGATGGACAGACAGACAGACAGACAGGTACATAGACAGACAGGTACACAGACAGACAGGCAGAAAGACAGATACATAGACAGACAGACAGACAGACAGATAGACAGATAGATAGATAGATAGACAAACAGTCAGACAGACAGACAGACAGATAGATTGACAGACAGACAGACTGATACACAGACAGACAGACAGAAAGACAGATACACAGACAGACAGATAGATAGACAGATAGATAGACATTTCATTTTGATTTTTGTACATTTATGAAATGAATTCATTTTGAGTATTTATTTTACCTTAATAAAAAACTGAATTTAATTCAGCTTATAAGTTGACACAACATTCATTAATTTTGAGGCGGTACGAAGTTCGACGGGTCAGCTAGTCGTCGATGAAATTACGTGGTGAGAGCCCTGATTACAAAAATATAGGTCCCAGACGTTTTACTTCCTCCCTGCCATATGCCCTGAAAGTACGCCCAAAATTAGTCTTTTACTAATCATTTCTGGAATGCTAAATATGAAGTAAGACTCCCAAACACATCTAAACCATTCCATGATTACAATTACATAAATCCCAGACAAATCAATTCAAATTTAGCATCTACCAGACCTCCTTGAAGTATCCTACTTAATGAAATGTTTAAATGATGTGTTAAAATGTCTTTCGGCAATAAATATAAGTTTCGAACAAATTACTTTTATAAAAGAAAAGGCCTTACGGAACACCTTAGCGTGATAGGTTTAAGGGACACATTCAATTCAATTCAATTCATTTTTATTTAACAAAAACCTTGAGAGGGTGATCTCATCCCTGTGACTCCTGTGGAGAAGCCGACGACCCTGCAAACCATTTCTCATGTGAGTGTCTTGTTTACCTATGTACGTGGTGACTGCTGTTAACCTTATCTCCATGCCACTTAAGTATTTACTCGCCTTTATTCGAAGGACGAACAGAATACATTGAAATGGGGTTCTCCATATGGCTGAATGCTCCAGTTAGGTTATACCCGCACTTTTAGTATTCGACTTAGAAATGACCGCTAAACCTCAATCACTTAAAACAACCATTGAAGAATAAAGAATAACAATTTAGTTTCCCTGTCTAAATTATTTTTATTAAATCTGTAAGCGGCGAAACACCCATTCTCATTCTGACTGTCAAAAGGCGTCTAAATTAACTGGAACAAGACATTATGCCTAGCATAGTACAGAAACTAGCGTTAGGAATTCCAAACAGCTTCCTCAAAGTTTTGTACATATTGCATACTCGACCAAACCGCACATTACCTTACCCAGATATTCCCATGCATTACGAAACGCACTAAGCCACTTCAACGAAAAACGTGTCCTTATGTGCATCGCGAGTAAATATAACATCTTTCTCACATGAAAGGACTCCAACCGTGGGTATACCTATAGCCACTGCCAAGCTCCTAAATGAACTTATTTATGCTCATATGCCCAGGAATCGTGGAAAATCTCTTCCTCTTTCCTCCTTGGCTGGTCCTGGTACTAAAAGCCGGCTGGTTTGTCGGTGCAGCTGCAATGTGGTGCCTCCATAAAGAAGACTCGTGTCCTGATGCACAAAAGTCAGCAGACATTAGAGTCAACTATGCCATCATCATAGGTTAGGAAAGTGCTTTGGACCGGGAAAGCTATCTAACAAAAAAAAAAAAAATAACAAACACAACAACAACAAATCAGCCAGTGGAATGAACCTCCTCGTGTATACATTGTGAGCGATGGTAGTAGGATTTCGTTCCATTTTCGGACGTGGACGTACGTAGCTCGTGTGTAAATAGAGAGATGAAGTCTGGAGTGTTTGTGCAACATACAAAACTGGACGGAAGTTGGGGCAGGCTATACTACAGCACGGGTGCAACCACACGGTAGTTAGTACAACAGCTTTAGGGGAGTTTTTTTTTTTTTTTTCTTTTTTTTAATTGAAATTAAACTGTGTCAGTGGCGCATTTTAGTGAATGAATCAGCCGTTGCAGTTAGAATGATACTTGTACAAATGTTGCGCGTTCCATGGAAGTCATTTTGTTTGGTGAGAATTTTTTTAGTACATCTCTGCCGGCTACGGAATTACTTCATTTTAAGTGATTCCTTAAAAAAAAAAACTTTTTGTTCTGTCATTTTAATTAAATTTAATGTGCAGTGCAGTATTTGTTTCTTAGCCATAAAAGGATATTCAGAGCAATTAACTTGAAATGATTATGACAGTTAAATGGCGTGCGCGTGTATGAAAGCGAAATTCTTACATTTTCCTGGCTGTGACTGGCTGGTTTTCCTGGCTGTGACTTGAAAAGTAAACTGTCATCTGTCACTATCATTAGCATGGGAAGAGTTTTGTACAGGGATAGCTAGAGGTGAGTTTTTTTTTAATTAGTTAAAATTTTAAGTATACAATGACAGTTGTTTTTTTATGTTTTTTCTGGAGCGATTTGCGTTGCACTTTTAATTGTCACATATGCAGCTGGGATTGCTTACAACAGTCATGTCCGTTTTTGTTACTTTTAGTATCCGAAATTCGTAAAATTTAAAATTTTATTGAGTAGCGAAAAACATCGTATATTATACAAAAAAAAAATCAACAGCCACCACAGAGGAAGTCAGACGAATCGTGCACAAGGATGAATCGAGATAAAACACATATGTACCTTTTTTTTTTTTATCTGGATCCTGCCCCAAGGCTGATACTGCGACCTGAAAGATCTATTGTAACATAGGATACGAATAAGCCCAAGAGGCAAACCACCTTTCTGATAAAGGTGAGTAAGTCCTTGGTTGACGCATTTTTTAATTCATAAGGTCTAAGCAGTTCTTTGTGTAGGGTACGTCGTCTGACCCCAAAAAGTGCCGGGCAATCACATAGGACGTGTTCGGCTGTTTCGACCTCTTCCAAACGGAGTCGACAATCGGTCTCGCTAGACAGGCCCAACTTGTTCAGGTGGTATCGTAAATGACAATGACCGGAGAGGAAATTTGTTAGATACCTAATATCCTTCTTATTGTGGCTTAGAAGTTCCCTGTGACAGGTATAAGGCTTAATCAACAATTTGGCTTGCATAAGCCCCGGGACATTTCTCCAATGAGAGAGTCGGAGATTGTGTTCCCAATTGTTAACTAAGGCTGAGATTGTTGCCCAGTTGATGCCACAAAAGGGTTCTGGACCTGAGAATTTAGCAGTAGAGCCTGATCGGGCCAGTTCATCCGCAATCTCATTTCCTTCAATGCCTCTGTGACCAGGCACCCACCAAAGTTTGACCTTATTGTGGGTAGCTAGAGATTGGAGAGCATTGAAGCAGCACTTTACCAGTCTTGAGTCCACAGAATAGGAGCTCAAAGCTTTGAGTGCGGCTTGGCTGTCTGAAAAGACATTTATGTTAGCTCCCTTGATGCCTCTTTGTAGGTTAATTAAGGCGCAGATCTCAATGGCGTGGACCTCAGCTTGAAACACGCTGGGAAATGATCCCAGAGGGACGGAGATTCTAGTATTGGGCCCGAAAACCCCAGCGCCAACGCCAGAGGCCATTTTTTGATCCATAACTGTACCATATTAGACTTTTTGGGTCTAGCGTGGGTCCTCCGTTTGACCACGTGGTACGTTCCCCAATATGAACTTCGAATTTTCTGCCAAACACATACCTTAGACCTTAGCTAAGCACTTAGAAGGAGCTTACACCAATGATAGGGATGATTCCGAGATCAGAAAGAGCGATGTCTGGAGAATATGGCGGGTACGGTAGGACTTCCCATTTGAGCATTTCCAAGTATGTTTTGACCGTTTTTGCCACGAGCATTTTCCTGCTGCAAAATCACTTTATGATATCTTTCGAAGTAGATATTCCGGCAGTTTATCCTTCAATACATGGCTCAAACGCATTAATTGTACTCGGTAGCGTAGCGATCTCCAGTGACAATTTCATTCGGTTTGAGCAGCTCATAGTAGACCCCACCCTTCAGATCCGATAAAATACGAAGCATGAGCTTGGATCTTAGTGATATTTGGCTTCGCCTTTGATGTTGATGGTTGGCCGGGCTTAGCCCATGACTTTCTGCAGTTGGGATTGTCGTAATGGATTCAGTTTTCATCGCCAGTGACAATTCGATGCAAAAATCCCTTCCTATTCTGTCGTTGAAGCAGCTGTAAACAGGTGAAAAAACGCTTTTCCACGTCCCTAGGTTTCAATTCTTATGGGACCCGACTTCGATTTCCATGCTTCTGAATCATTCCCATGGCTTCAAGGCAGGGCTTTTCAAAGGACACTTCTTGAATTGTTTGACATGGGTCTTTATCAAGCGATTCCTCCAATTCTTCGTCTTCGAATTTTTTCGGCTGTCCAAGTCGTTCCTTGTCTTCCAAGTCGAAATCACCAAATTTGCCTGAATCAGACGAAAAAGTGAAACGCTTCCCCCTCTCCAACTTCAACAGACAGTAAAATAAATTCTAAAAAAAATACACATACATATCAAGCCACAAAATATCAAATGTACAAGCAAGCGAAGAAAACAACAACAAAACAAGCCAAGAAAATAAAATTCTTATTTTCAACCCCACCATGCAAATACTGGGCCACCGCACACGAGATGATTTCTGCCGGCAGAAAATCGGTTTTGTAGGCGAAAGAGGTCTGCGGTAAGAAATGACTGAAAATCTTCTACCGAGTTTGAGCGGTTGAATGATGTAGGAAACTAATGCATACCTACATAACTTTCAAAATATTTTGCTCCGAAAAAATACTACCACAGTGAAAAGGGGTTTATGTATAAAATTTCTTCTGCCGGGTAAAATGTTTTCATACAAAAATTTTATATGAGATAGGACTCTTGGGCAGAGTTGCCACTTTACTGCAATTGCAGTAGATCTACTGCATTTATTTCGAAATTTGAATCTACTGCCAAAAAATTAAATCTACTGCATTTTTGTAGTATGCTTTGTGTGGACATTTATCCCTTTTAGCACAAAACTTTTCGAAAAAGTTGAATTCCCTATCTGAACGCAATCACTACTCGCTATTCATAAACGAATCCATTCACATTTCAAAAATTGACTTTATCGTACCGTTGATTCTGTTTGTTTCTCCCAAAAGGGGGTTCACACGATCCGCCATATCTGACAGACTTGGTCGCATGGATGTTAGACAGACTGATGTCATTAGCGTTCATATTGTCCAACATTTTGTCAGACTTCACTTCGTAAATGAATTGCAAATATGTCACACGTACTGGTAGCAGCGCTTATGATTGATACAATTTTAGAAGAAGAAAAGGAAGCGAATTTGGATATAGGAATTTATAAAACAAATCGACCAAAGTCTTATTCTGTTAATTTGCTAATAGAATAACAATTGAATTTTTTTCATACACAGCCATTTTTAATTCTCCAACAACGACCACACTGCTGGAAATACATTTCAGAAATGAAATTTGCTCTAGGTCAGACAGACAAGCGTTCACATTATCAGATATGTCCGTCCGACCACCACAAATATTAAAAAAAAAAATGAAAACCATCCTATATTTCTGTCCGACCGTGCGGCGTTTACATTGTCAGATTTGGTTGAATCCTGTGTACCCCCAAAATGAAGAACATTACAAAAATTCGTAATATTGGCAAAGTATCGGTCTTGGTTTTTGTACGTCAAAGAATATTATTTTCTAAATATGCCTACATATTTAAAGGCATAAATGTACGGTTGAGGAAAATAAACGCTTAAATGAACCAAAAGCCAAAATAATAAAAAAAAAACAGAAACACAAGCCAAATAGTGTTAAAATACTTTGTTTTTTTGCTGAAATAAAAATCTACTGCGAAAAAATTCAATCTACTGCATTTTTTAGAGAATCTGCTGCAGAAAAATAGTCCTGAAGTGGCAACGCTGCTCTTGGGTTTCTATATTCTTTGGTTTTATTCCTAAAGATATGAAGAATAAATAACGTCGTTTTTAATTCGAACCTTTAAATTCATTGCAAATGTAAATTTTGAATATTTCGATATTTTAAATTAGACTTCTTGGGTTTGTATATTCTTTTGTATTATATTTGTGCATTGTCTGATAATATTTTAATATGTATATAACACAATTTCCATTGTGTGACGAGTGAAATAGATAAAAACACCAGTGTTGCCACTCAAAAATCTCCAATTTAGTCAAATTTGACTTAGTGACTTAATTTTATATTTTCAAATTAAGTCAAACAGTGACATTAAAAATCAAAACGAGTAATTAAGAAAAACATTGCTATTTTATTACAAAAAATAACATAAATCACAAATTAACTTGCATAAGTATTCAAGAAAGGTTTTGAAATAACAGTTCATTCAGTATAAAAAGTGCTTTGAAACAGCAGGTCGGTTGTTAGTACGTACTAAAAAAATAAACACGAATTATATTAACTATTTCGTGTCATATTGGAAAATGTTTGCAGCTTTGCTAAACCGAAGCTGATTCCTAATAATTAGCATGGAGATTGCTGTATTTAATTGCAATCTATTTCGAACATTTGTTTTAACCAAAATAAGCTGACTGAAATTTACATTTATGAGTCCCTCCAATATCTCCGAACGATTAGTATGCTGAAACCGAAGTTGTTGTTATTTTCGACATTCCATGTAAGGAATCCAAGCGGTGAAGGGAGAAAATTGTCACGTTTTTTTTATTTCACTCATATTTAAGTTAAAGTAAATTAATCCGAAAAGCGAAGTTATTGAAAAAGATTGCTAATATATGTAGGTACATATACTTCGCACCAGAATTGTACAGTTTCGTTTGTGTTTTTCCGTAACCCAGACAAATACTTATTCCACTCATTTAAAATATTTAAAATCTGTAGGATAAAGTGACCATACGTCCATAAACGGAATCGTCCCGATGTTGATAACTCTGCCCCGCGTGCACATACATACTAATGTCCCGCCAAATATCCCGCTTTTTATTTCTGGGACATGCCACATGCCCTCAAATGTTCTATTTTGCAAAAGCAGATATCATATCAACATTAAGTAGACGGAATATATAACGTATTTTTTTTAAAACATAAATTTGAAAATGTGTCCCGCTTTAGCCACCAATTAATCTGGAAACTTAACTGTATGATAAACTTTGAATGCTGTTAGTATTTGATTTGATTTGATAAGGAATCACTTCTTTATTTACCCGAAGGCACTCACCAACTGACAAGAAGCTAATTTATTTTAATATGTCTAAGTTTATTGGCAAATACAATTTTTGGCTTAATTTTTATTTTTATTAGGTTAGTCTTAATTCCAATATCTTTTTAAGTCAGCACTTCAGAAATCTAAAAAATTAAGTCAAATTTGACTTGAATTAAGTCAAAATGGCAACGGTGAAAAACACAAGTACAAAAAGAGTGCGAGCCTCCTCCATATAATGTAACCCTACGGGTATTGCTCTCCGATTTGCGGCGATTTGCATTGCATACTACGGTACTACGGACAGATTTGTGCAATCTTTTATAACAAGACTGAGAGGCAAATGTCATATCTTCACTGTACTGACAACTATTGTGGACCAGAGTATAGAACGCGCGAGAGTCACACGCACTTTTTTTCATATTAAAGTTATAAAGTAAAACTCCTCGCAAAAACGATTTATCCAGAACTAAGTTCGACCTTCGACATATTCGATAAAGTACAAGGTGTTACTATCCACGCCGCAACCAAGTGACATATGCATACTCAAGCTGACGTCTAATGACAGCTGTGTTATGGAAAATATTTGGCGTCGGCAATACTTGAAGAATGTGCTACCTAGAGATGGCCTCTGGTAAAAAGCTACGAATTAATTCTAACTCCAATATTTTCCCAAGACTTGGAAGTTTGGATAAATAATTGCAATTTAAAAACCTGGTAAAGACTCAAAATTCACGTCATCCTATATACCGATCGACTGAACGCAATACTGATTAATAATAACTCGGTTTCCGCAGAAGTAATTCAACTATTCATAAAGTCCACAGAGTAGAAAGAAAATCAGAACACACTTTGAGGAAAATAAGTACCTACTGCATTGGAGTATTTTTAGATGTAGCTAAAACATTCGACATTGTTTGCCATAAGGGACTTTATCTAAACTTCAGACCTTACTCCCACCACATTATTATCAAATTACGAAAAGCTACTTATCAGACCGTCAAATGTAAAGAGCAAAGCTCAAACATACACCAGACGAGAACAAGAGAACGCTCTCTGAGTACGCTTCTGAGTTTGTCTTTATGGAGTTGAACCACAATGATGAATTCTTTTTGTTGGACGTCCACCAATTAAGCCGACTTGCAAAACACACATCGCAATAATCCAAAGACAGCAATCAAAACTCCTACGAACTAAAGGGTGTCCCAAATTTCACGCAAGATTTGAATTTTTCGCCATTTGTGCGGTAAAGTGTTACCAACAGAAAAAAAAGGCAGTGTGACAGCTGACAGTTCAGGGTTAAAAAAAATCGAGTGCTAAGTCGCAATCCACACGTTGACTCATGAGTCGCGACTCTTTTCTATTTTCTGTTTTCAACTGTCATTCGGTGAGGCGCTTGAATCCACACGTTGACTTTTGAGTCACGACTCTTTTATAATTTCTGTTTTCGTAATTTGACAATTCTCTTTTATTTTTTTCTTTCGCTTTTGAAATGGTTACAGCTCTGTATTTATTAGTTTCTATGAAGATGTATTGCTTACATTTTGTAATTTTCCTAAAATAGTAACTATGGAGAATCTGTACTAGTTGTTATACAAATATAGATGTATTCCATATAGGTATGCATTATCATTTGAATCATCAATTTTTGTTCGTCAAATTAAATTCTTTCGTAATTTTCAAGACAATTGCGTTCTACGCGCAACGAAAATAAATGAAGCGAAATAGCAAAATAACGAACAAGAAAAAGAGAAACGTCAAAAAGAGTCTCGGAAAATTCAGCCCGCGACTCACCGGGCAGCTTGCTTTCTATCTCATCGTTCTTCTCTTTCATACTCGTGTGAGTCGCGATTCATGAGTCAACGTGTGGATTGGGACTAAGCGAAAAAAACAACGCGTTTTCATTGTTGAGCAATATTTTAAAAATAATGAATGTTTCAAAAATTTAGGGAGACTGGATCAATTAGAGATTTTAGATATTTATTTAAGACTCTGGCCGTCCTTCGACTATACGTATGCATAGTCTTTCAATACAACAAACCACATCGAAGCAGTTCGTAAGAGTGTCGCTGAGGAACATCAATTCGGCACCGTGGTCAAGAATTGGACATTTCAAGAAGCTCTCTACACCGTATTCTCACGCAAAATTTGCATCTTCATGCATACAAAGTAAAATTGTCTCAAGAACGGAAGCCTACTAACCAGGCACGGCAAAGAGAGTTCGTTAATAGATTATGGACTTATGGTACAAGCACAAGCTGATAACTCACACAAAATCAATTTTAACGATGAGGCTCATTTTAATCTCCCCGTCGAAATTGTCGAATTTCAGATAGTCTACGAGTGATTATTGAGAAACAAATGCTTCCACAACGAGAAACAAATGGGCTGGAAGCATCATCGCACCATTTTTCTTTGAAAATGCGGCTAGTGAGTGTATCGTGCCTAAATTGCAAGGTTGCATCCAAATCTTGCAACGCCGACATGTAGTTTCGACAAGACGGTGCCACATGCCATACAGCCCGAGGAACAATTCAATTGCTGCATGAGTCCTTTCCGGTATCGGCGATCAGAATTGGCCACCCATATTGATGCCAATTTTTTGACAAAACTCTTTGGCTTTTTAGCCGGGTTTTCTGTTTTTTCTCCAAGGTGCGTTTATTTGTAAGTAACCAACAATATTCGTACGAGAGTCCTTCTTAACAATCTGCTATGTTTCATTTTTAAGAAGACTCGTGACCTCTGCCTCTATAACGTACTTCCACTCTTCGCATGCATAGCTCATCAGGGCATCCTTCGTACTGATTTTTATCACACCAGCAAAGATTTCATTTTGAAGCTCAGAATCTCATCGATGGGCTGGAGACGGTGACTCATTCTGTTTTGTATATTGTGCTGTAGTAGATTGTGTAATATGAAACAGCTTTCTCGCTCGCCCTCTGCTGCCTGTCCAAGAGAGTTCGGTTCATCTGTTCCGACACTACGTTACTCTACTCATTACATACATATACGTAGAACTGTACGAGTATACGTCAAAAGTATGCAACACTTTTAACGTATAATTTTGGAGATTGACGCTCCATGTTCAAATGTATTGAAGCTGCCTAAAGTCAATATTTTCTCTCTAATGTCTACCTCAACCTCCAAGCAAACAAAAATTAAGAATTTATTTCGAAATGAAAGGACATTTCTTTTTAAAACTGTCCCGCACGAGGTACAAACAGAATTGACCTGAAAAATACAATTTTTCTTGAACTACTTTGACTTGGCAGCAAATAGTTTTCCAATTGGCATTCTACAAGCGGCGGCGAAGAGAAAGTGACGGCTTAGGACACTCATATTCGTGTCCACTTCTATGCACGAAGCGGTGTTGTGTATCATGCCTTGGCGAAGCAGAGTAGAACACTTCCAGGACAAGCCTTTTTTTTATTCTTCTGTTGTTTGAAACGCGTCTCCAAATTGCCAAAGGAATTTCGTAAATTTTCGCCCATCATGCACAACGTGAACTCTCCTTTGGTCGCATAGATCATGTCCAAAAAAAAAAAGGATTCTTCCTTCTCTAGCATACACGGACTCACTTGGGACCAGAACGATGGCCACTTGACAAGACCTGAACGTTGGCCATTTCGATGGCACACAGAACGGACAACAAGGAAAGAAACAAATTCATTTAAATGAGAGTGTCCAGCCGTTAAGGCATTTATAGCTGGTAGACCTACGAGTATAGTCCTTTTTTTTACTCTACACGTACCTACCTCGTAACAAAGGGAAATTGGAAAATGTCCTCAGTGCCAGCGGGCAACACTTTGGTGTCCCAGTTAAGTGAAATACCCATAAATCTTGTTTCGGCGTTGTTTTCGAGTGTCTTTTGTTTTTTTGGTAGATGACTGCAGTAGTTTTTTTTTTTTTTTTGATAAAAAATCAATAAACGCCAGTACTTTGGAAATCGTCCTTCTGCATCAGGCAGGACTTATTTATTTAAACTCTCGTGGTAATTGTCGGAAAAGCACAACACAAGAGAATAAATTTCCTGCGATAAAACTGAAAATAATTGGGTGATTGGGTGAATACTGTCCCGATGTCCTTCCCAAGGGTGCAGCGGTCGTGGTTTCAGCAATTCTTGTTGTTAATATCCCCGGAGGGTTGTTATTTGAATTTTTTTTATATATTTAACTCCAACATATAATTACGGGATGTGTGCTATCAGTATTCGCTTGGGAATGGTTTTAAATGCCAAAACAATGGTGAATTTAATTATTTTCAATTGTGACCGAGGAATGCATTTGATGCGATCACTCTTGTTGTATCTAAACGATGCATTGCGTCGGGGTTTAATGTGCGATTGGGATTTCCTGTCAGTATTGGCTGTAATGGTTTTGTTTGTATGAGTATCTATGTCAAAAAAAGAAGTGTAAGTATTAATATAATTTTGTTGGGCATACAGCAACTATTTGGTTTTTCGGAACGGAAATCTGACGAATTTCTGAAAATTCCAAAAATGCGCCTTGACTGAGATGATGTTTTTTGGCCGAAATCGAGATCATCATCCAAGTGCTCAAGGGCCTAATCAGCAAACCGCCGACGCAATCTGTGAACGTTTGGCTTACGCTCTTGAATCAGTTCGACATTGTAGGCATGTAGGCCCACATCCGTACGCTAAATTCCCCAAGTTAACGTCTGACGAAGCCCCACTTTTTGCGACCGTCATGAAATCGACAAATTTGGCTCATCTTCGAGGCTTTTCTTTGTCTTCTTGGTCGTAACGTTGTTTTATTCGATATACAATTCTATTGCATTAATGATGAAAAATTACTTCATCCGAGAGCTCTAATTTTCGACCAATTTTTCCAGCATTTGAAGCCGTGTTTCACGAATTTTGCGCACGATGTTGGCTTACGTTGGAATCGTTGTGGATATGTCCACATGGATCAACGACTTGAAATACTCTCACAAAAAATAGTCTTTCTATTTCTTTAAGAAGCGCTACAGTTCGGATTTAAGCTGAACCTACTTCTCGCAACCATTTGTGAGTGCGTGTTATATTATTATATTTTTGCACGAATAGAGACAAATGATACTCTTTGATTGCTTGTCAGATATTGGAAAGGGGTGGCACCGTGAAAAAACTTTTGGGTGTTTGCTGGGATTGAGCCCGGGGCAACATACGTAGTAGTCCAAAGCACTACCCACTACGCCACGGTGCTCATATAAGTATTCTAATGGCCCTAAATCACACGATCTTGGAGGGCCTGGACTGGCAGGTCCATTTCTGGAGATAATGTTGTCGTCGAACTCGATGGCAGTATAGCATATGGCATCATCGTGTTGAAGCCAAATGTACTGCAGGAAATGTCCACGCACTTTTGGAAACAATAAATCGCTGATTTATGTATATATATTGAGTGCACTCTCGATTATTGCAACTCATGATGTTGCTGCGAAAATCGAAAAGTTGCACAAACCGAACCGAAAATTAAAACTCTATCAATGTTCAGACCATTGCCAAATCTGAGAATATTGTCAGGTCTGCCAATGGAAAATTTGTCCCAAATGTCTTACAACCACGTGAACTGACAATTTAAGTCTGACAATATTGTCAGAGAAAACATTGTCAGACTATTGTCAGACCACCATCCGGCCATTGTCAAAAGTTGCGGACATTTGCAGACTTATTTCATATTGTCATATGTACGAAGCTGATAGCAAATATAATTATTTTCAGATATTTTTATTATTATATCATATGTATTATTTTGGGAGCTGATCTTCAACACCCACGGAGCTACAGGGTGTTTAAAAAAGTTCGAAGTAAGTGCCAACAATTATTCAATTGCACGTCTTTCAAAATCTCAAAATTTACCATGGCAACGTTGATAAAGACAACTTGAGGAGCATTTTGAATACGAAGTTATGTACATAGCTATTCAAACTTTTAGTAATTTTGATGATTCAAAATAAATAAGTAATTAAATTATATTTGTAGCTGTATATTGAATTCAGTTGTCCGTGTCAAATGATGTATGTATGATATCTTTTATTCTGTACGTCCTTTTCGCTCTTCGCTCTTTCGCAATCTGTATCTCTCCGTATTTATCTCATTCGTAAAATTATATGACCAATACAAATAATATATGTATATGTACATCATTTTTAAAAAAAAGTTTCACTTCTACTGCGTGTGACTGACACACACACTTTTTTGTTTATTTCGAACGGTTGCTGAGTTATACACCAGAAAAAATCAACATTAGTAATTTTCCCGAAAATATGCCTATGGAAAAACAGCATAAGTAAAGATTTTCCGTAAGCTTTTTACATATGTTCTTATGCTCTAACAATCTAACGGCTAATGAAACTAACGCAACCATAAGTGATTATATAAAAATTATTTGTTTGTCATCTTTATTTCTGTATCGACAACTTTCTTATGCGATGCATAATTTTTTGTAAGCTAACGTCAAACCTTTCAACTGCTCTCCTGAAAAGTTGTAAAAACGACTTATGCTGTTTTTCCTTGTTGCCACAGATTTATTATTTTTTTTAATCAGCACATCGGTTATTGTTATCATTTTTTAATCATTTTTGCCACATTTTTCCCTTAAGCCCCTTATTCACAGAAGAAAAATCGTTGCGAGAAAAATAATCGTAGCGTAAAATGTCCAAATTCTCGCACCTTCACTGCGAGAAACCATTCTTTCTCGCAACGACAAAATGAATGGATCGGATTTATTTTTCAATGCGATTTGTTGACATTGTTTTCAATGAAAGAGGAAACAATAGTATTAATTTTGAGTAGCATAAAGGGAAACTACACATTTTCGCGCCTTTAAAAGTCATTTACTCTTTTACTGCTGTTTTAGTGGAAAAAAAAAATTTATTTATTTATTATTATTATTATTTTATTTATTTATTTAATTTATTGTTTAAAATACTTTTAATTTAATACGAGTGATAAGAAGAGGAAAATAAGATAAAGATAAATTTTCTTTTGCACAAGCACAAATGTCAAAACTCTTACGTCAAAAATCTTGTTGCGAAATTTGAAATTCTAGGAATTTACCCTCAAAATCTCGCACCACAAGCTACGATTTTTGTTTCGCAATGATTTTTTTTCTCGCAACGTTTTTTGTTCTGGGAATAAGGGACTTTCGAGATCCACACCCGGAATGTTTGTATGTCAACAGTATTTGTGTGTCTCAATACAACACACACTGGTCGCCAGCTTTGCGCGGGGGGTTAGGGGAATAAAAATTTTCGCGCACTGCGAAATCGCGCAAAGCTAAACCAAGCAAAGCTAAACCGAGCAAATGAATTCGAATTTTATCTAATTTAGGGTGTTGCGTTCCTGAAAAATTAAATGTAAGCATTTATTAAGTGCGCAAGTTTAAAGAAAAAGCGGTGACAAAAGGGTTTCCTTGCATTTCTGTTCTTTGTTCAGGTTATTTCAAACACAGCAAATGGGAATTTGCACGGCGGCGGTATTGTTTCTGTATGCATGTATTAAAATCGAATTTTTTGTTAAATACATACATACGTATGAATACATACCTACCTATAAAATACACTTTTTATGAGTTTATTTTTTAGTTACCCATTCCCTTCTACATCGGTTATTGTTATCATCGGTTATTGTTATCATCGGTTATTGTTATCAATTTAACCAGGTCCCAAAGTGATCACATTAAGCGGCGTGCACTGTATTACTTTAGGAGTAACAGAATCTTTACAGTGTTAACTCGGGCATAAAGTAGTGTGTTAGAGATTGTTGAGTTCAATATCGGCAAATAACAACGAAATACGTATGTCCGAGTTTACCAGCAAAAAAATTACTGTTTCTTTTAAAATTATTTATAAATTTATTTTAGTTTACAACTGCAACTGCGCTTACCACACTTACCGCAATAATTCTCTTAGACAGTGCCAATATAATGCCCCGACTTCATAATCTACTTTCCCTTTATAGGCATAGGACAAACATTTCTAGATATTCAAAGCGACACCTCCATGAATGTATTCAGGTAAGTCACTGTAAGCCATCAAAGTCAATAAAAGAAAAACGAGTTGGAATTACTTCAGTAAAAAAATTTACAGCAGAAAGACACTCCACACAGGAACAGATGTAATTTTTATCAATATCCAAGATGCTCCCGTGGATCAATAAAATTCTTACTTATTCACCCTTTCATTTCCTCCCAGCACACTCATGTTTCATGTACCTACATACATATGTATATCGTATACTTTATAGTTTTCATTACAAATAGCAAAATGGTTATCTCATGAATTCCTTTTGTTGTCTAAGTGTAACATCTCTCAATGTTCCCTATACCGCTTTTACCTAATACGTTGAAATATATCGCTCCTAGGACACTAAATCCGTCCATCTTGGATAATTTATAGTGGCACTTCGGCCCCGCATTTAACCTTCCCTCCATTTGAGAGAATTTGAGACAAGAGAATTCAAATAAACTGTTGCTTTATTGAATTACTTTTCAGTGCATATGTATACCGCCCACACTCTAGACTGCGAGGGAGCATCATTCTTTCATAGAATCCTTGCCCCTTCCACCCGCAAAAAGGAATTCCATAAGCATTTGGGAAATTTTATGAAGCTTCCTCTACAGTCTACGGGCACCTCCTGTCAAAGCGATTTATTTATTACCACACACACACGCAAGACTCAAGAAACAACCCGTTCGCTTTATATGGAGTACTATCGCGGCTGCCGCCACCGCACCACCCCACCCGCCCAACATCCTTTATTAAGCGACCAAACTTTAAGTATCAATGTTTAACTTTTTCGACAACAGTCATTCCGGGTCTCGATCCGGGTTTTAGTTTGATGCACGAGTTTATATGTGCGAGCAGGGAATCAACAGCACAGCAACAGCAACTTTGTCGGGAGAAAATTTTTAATTGAAATACCAAGCATTCCTGTACGGGCAGGGGCTGCGTAGCGTAGCGTAGCATAAAAGGAAGCTGAATCACTTTCGTTAAGCCATCTTCTCCGTCGGCGGCGGCGGCAAGGGGTTGTATTTTAATGGCTTAAGTAAAAGTTCAACCCGAAATAGCTTACCAGACTTTCGCTTCTTTAATTCATTTACTTGTGTGAGTGTTGAGGTGGGAAGCTAATGGCTTACGTGAAAGTTTTTTCTTCCGTTATCCTTACCACCCCACCCGCCACTTAGAATTTTTGTTTTCTTTCCTTTGAAAGTGCTGCTGGAGCTGTAAGGTGGCAGACTATTCATCTGACTCTCTCATATCGCTCATGTGATGTGCGATGAAAATTGTCTTGCGAGTGGTACCCGTTACTGATTTACAGGAAATAGCTGTAGCTGTAGCTGAAGGTGTGCTTCTAAAGGATATGTGCTTTGGGGTGGTTTCGGATTACCAGGTAGGGATTGCAATGGTAAGATAGAACGTGTCCAACATTCCAAGTGGAAGCAAAATGTTTTATTGGGCAGCAAGTTGAAATGTTTAAGGATCTATGTGTATAGGTACCTACCTACTCGTACTACTATACCCATGGGGGGCTGCAACTGCTGGACTTTCAACGATTTTTAAAGTTAATTAAGTTTAAGTGGTTTTCGAAAATTTCTCATTAAAATGCTTTACAACTACAACAGCGAGACGGAAAGGGTTTTCGATTTTTGATGTAAAACATTGTTTTGACTTTTGAGAGAAGAATTTTTTGATTGATGCGTTTGAATTTGACCTGACGTACGTCATACCCACGCACATACGACGATCTACAAAGGACTTCTTGTGGTCAGATTGTAAAGTTTATACTTGAAATTTTCGACAGCGACTTATATATTTTAATTAAAGTTGACGACGAGTATCTATATGTTTATGATTTTTAAGAACAACTGTATCAAATAGGGTAACTTCGGGCATTATGGCGCACTTTTTTTGTTTCTCAAATAATTTCAACATGGAAAGCTTTTTTATTAAAAAACAAAAACAGTTAGAAAATGTTAGAAAACCAGAAAAAAATACGTTAAATAATTATAACAATTCAATGATTTTAACAAAGAAAAAGTTAAGTTAAAAATATTTCACAAAAAACCATAATGCTCTATGCATAGGGCAATATGGGGCATTGTCTTGGGCAATATGGCGTGATGCTGTAATCGCGGTTTGATTTGTCACAGCTGTCACAAGTGTTTTTGACTGAATAACATGAGTCGTGGGACCACCTACGACTAATTATAATTGTGACTTGGCCTGTATTTGTCTGCCTGTTCAAAGCCCATTCAAAACAGCTCTTTTCTGTTATGAGCGAGTCCATACGCTTGTAGTTTCCTTACACGAGCCACAATTTTCTGCTCGTTTTCTACTCCTAGACATGTGGGAGTACCTAAACATGCTTCCTGTCATCATCGTTCTAGAGTCTTAGTATAATTTTTTTTTTTAACATGCGGTACATGCGAACTCCATAAGGGCCAGAGTGCGCCATAATGCCCCTACGGCATATTAAAAAAAAAAAAACGCATTTGCAGAAAACTTAAAAAACAGTTAGATTTTCTTTTACTGTCTGTTTAATGCCACCAAAGGAAAACTAACATGATTCACTTCACTTCGCTATATACACTAACCCCGTGCGTTTTATACTTTATACTTAAGGAGCCACACGCAAATGAAAAAGAGACAAAAATATACATATGTAGATGACAAAAGTGGGGTATTTTTTTATTTATTATTTTTTTCACTTGTAAAAAAGATCGCAACAGCCTTACAACTTAACATGCCACTCTATCAAGGAAGACTCAAGTTTTCCCATCGTTTTATTTTCTAAAAGTAAACCGGAAATGTGGTATTTACAAGGTGCGCCATATGCCAAATTTGACACTCTCACTACTTTTAATTTTGCTTAAACATTCTAGGAATTTCTTTTTGGTTAACTATACTCTATATCATATAATCAGTGGGAGTGCAGTTATGCAATGTAGAAGACAATAATATCCAATACTATGAGGAGTTGAAATATACCACAGAGAAAATACAAGCTTTAGCAGTTTTATTAATATCGCTGCTATTTACTGCCATCCAAAATATTCAATGAAAAGAGAAGAATACTCAGAGTTTTTGGAAAAACTAGGATGGGTAAATGGGGTAAACGAGGGCAAAACAAAGTATATGCTGTCAACAAAAAGGGACACTCAACATCGACGAATTGGACAGAATGTCACAATAGACAGCTACAACTTCGAGGTAGTAAAGGACTTTGTCTACCTACGCTCTGCCATAATATCAAAACTACATCTCGTCGGAAATCAAACTCTTGCCAACCGCTATTTCTTTAGGCTTTCTCGATTGACTAAGGAGACTCTACCCTTATCATCCCAGTTATCATGGACGTTATCGAAAGCGGATAAAGATATCCTTGGTCGCTTCGAGAGAAAAATCCTTCGTAAGCTATTCGGTCCCGTTTGCGTTGACGGGTTCTGGAGGAGAAGATTCAACCACGAACTGTACGAGCTGTACAGCGACATCAACCTGGTCAAAAAACTGTACAGGTGTGGACATAAGCATGGTCGCTTCGAGAGAAAAATCAACGCTCCGGCTCGGAGAATATTCGACTCTTACCCGGAGGGTCAGCGCAGCAGAGGACGACCTGGCCTAAGGTGGCGCGCACAAGTAGAACAAGACCTCAACCAACTTGGAGTGTGCAACTGGAGACAGTTAGCTAAGGACCGGGCTAACTGGAAGGGGTTGTTGGTTGAGGCCTTGGTCCACCCCAGAATGTAGCTCTACCTAAGTAAGTAAGTAGGACACTCTTCGGTTTTGGGCATGCTGCTTCAAGTTTGGTAGACCATACGCTCTAGAATCATAAATAGCTTTCTTTCTTAACTCGGAGGTTCGGTCTTCCTTGTCGTCTTGAATCTAGCTGGTTAGATTCGAAGGTCCTCTTAGCTGGAGTATAATTGTGCCTTCGCTTGATGTGGCCCTGTTTTGGACTACATCATGTATTGGACTGCATCTTGATTTCGCCCTTATAAGGGTGGGTCAATAAGTCCCTGAAAATTAAAACAGATGGCGTGGCCATGTCAAATCCAACATTTTGCTTCTTAAGAAGCATCTTTCGAAAGAACGCACCGAAAGCCAGACAGATCTGTCAAAGTTTTGTTGTAATAGCCATTGACAGCAGACGCCTACTAGCATTTTGGTAAAAATGGACAAAAGTGAGTTTCGTGTGCTTATTAAACATTATTTCTCGAGCGAAAAAACCATAACTGAAATCAAACAAAAGCTAAACAAGTATTATGGGGACTCCTCATTATCGAGTGGAACCATCCACCACTATGCACAATTCAGTGGTTCAGGATCAGTGATTTCTATTGACAAAACGCAATCGTTTGACAACTTCAAAGGAGTGTTTGGCGATGTTTATTCGCAATCCGAACAAGTTTATGCGCCAAAGAGCTTTTGGATTCGACACCGATTTGAAGCAAAAACTACCGCATTTAGCGAAGAATAAAGGTTCTCTTCCACCAGGACAACGCACCGGCACACAGGTCCGCAGTTGCAATGGCAAAATTGCATGAATTAGGTTACGAAGTGCTTCGTCATCCAGCATATTCTTCAAATTTAGCCCCCTGCGACTATTACCTTTTTCCAAACATGAACAAATGGCTCGGCGGTAAGAGATTTGGGTCGAATGAAGAGGTCATCAATGGAACAAACACCTAAGTATGTTGAGGGTTCCAATTCTCATCACCTCAGGTCTTTACCCCTCTTTAGTCTTAACTTGCACTGAGTATGGTCGTAACGAACCAATGTCAAAAATACTTCGCATCGTTAATGGGAAGCATAACATTTTCGAGTTCCACTGAGAAATGTCCTTAATTGTAGGCAGGTACTTGTATTTCTTGTATTAGGCACAAAATAAATAAATATATCACTAGCTTACAGTGGAGAGGTTATAGGTTCCATTTCCAGGGCTTAGTTACTTAGGCCATCCTAAGTAGTCTAAGAGCTCCGAAAGGCTAGTACCCGAAATATAAAAAAACCAACAAAAGGTCCTGTTCTCCGATTGTACCACTTCTTCAAACAAAATCGTCAGGCGTTAGGACTTCCATCGAACATATATTTAAAATTAAAACCCGATTCACACGTATTTAAGGACCACTTCTACAAATTTGTACATGACGTCACGATGCAAAAGAAAGGGAAAACAACAAAACTACAAAACCAGATAGCAAAGCGACCTCTATGTATGAATTTATGTAGCTTAGCAATTTGTTTCTATTCCAAAGGATTTATGTATATTTGAATTGTCTACAAAATATGTTTGTTCAAAATTAAAAATTTACCACTCACCGGCGTTGAATATGGATGCGCTGTCAGTCGTATCCCATCCGCTTCCAAATGGCGTTTCATCACAGATTCAAGTTCCTTTGGTGTAGTCGGTGTATCACATTCTGATGCTAGAATTTCATTGCTATTACTTAAAGCCTTTGGATCGTTGATCATCACATAGACGAGAGCGGCACCCTTCTCCCTTAGATTTCGTACACTCTTAAGCAGTTTACTCCGATGGTGGCCGCTCTCTACGCCGATGGCGTCCAAATCAATTTCACCAATTTGCTTGCATATCTCCAGCTCGTCGTAGCCGTTTTCCATAAAACTTTCAGCATACTGCCCCATTCCAAGGACGCGCAGCCACTCACACACGATATTACTACGATAAGCCATCTCATACAGCTAGAGTGTCCTTATCACAGATGGTTCTTTTCGTAAGAATAACAGCACTCCTCACAGCATCCTAGTTTATAGAGAAGATATAAGGCTAAGCATGTTGTATTAGGTGAACCACAAAGCGCGTCCGATTCGTATATGTACGCAGTGAATAATTGACGTAATGTCCCATTAGCATAGGCCTGTGCCATTAACAGGATAATTATGCGGCGTCACAGTGGTCTGGACGGCAGCTACTACATGTTGCGCTCGAATCATGGAAACACATGAGCGAGTGTCTTAACCACTTTGAGTCATTAGCCATTAAATTACTTAACCTCAAGGAAATAATGGCTTGTCCTAGCCCCCGAAGCCATGGCTGCGCGTATCAGTCATCCCGACAAAAGTAGTTTATGCCAACGACTGTCACTAAATCAAATTGATATCCTTTTTGTGAATATGAATAACCCATGAGGCGACCACATGACTTGTAATAATACCATCCTAATACCCGGTCATACATCAAGGATATACTCATAGTATGAATGGGTGGCTGCTGGTGGGTGGTGGATGAAAGGATGGAACAGATTTGTGGCATTATCTACGACCAAAGGAAAGAATATCCTCAGAATGGAGTCAAGATAAATATCTTCGAATATCAAAGGAGACGGAGCATCCTTTTTGGCAGACACAAAGCAATTGAGCTGGGGTTGTCGTTGTCGGTGAATGGTTTCATTGTTGTACTTGAGATGCAGTCACCTTTGATTGGTGACTGCAACTCACAGAGACTTTAGACACAGGGGCTGATTTATTGAACTCTTTAAGTAGGTGAGGTATGTGGGTGATGGACACTGGCAATTCTGTTCGGTTGAACGCACTCTAAAGAACGTAACTATGCAATTTGTTTGGTAGTTGTCATCTAAGATAAGGACAGAACAGGACTGTAAAATCCATACAAGACAACACTGAAGATGACGAGATGAATTCAAAACGTAAACAGTCAATTTGTTAGGATGTTTGAATGTGATAATACCTTATACAGAATACCTTGCCTCGGATGTTTAGGGACCTTTTCGAACAGTTCTGATGGTGGAACTTGCATTGTCACGCGAACTGAGAGTCGAAGTCTATTAGTACTGAATCTGTCAGCCAAGATTTTCTACTAATTTTTTCAACGTTAGTGGCGTCAAGGTCAAGGGCAATATATGCGACATAATGTTCCTTCAAAGATTTGTAAGAGACGGCGAATGATTCTGATAAACTCTTCCTTTCGAATAATCGCATAGGACAGAGTGCGGAGAACGAATGGGCCAACCAATTTTTTGCGATTATTCCGAAGAATAGTCATCGTACATCTTTGAGATAGTAAAGGACTGAGTCTACCTCGGCTCTGCTATAACAACAAAAAATGGCATCTCTTCGGAAATCAAACGAAGGATTACTCTTGCCAATCGCTGTTTCTTTGGGCTAAGAATGAGTAGTAAAGCCCTTTCCCTACCGACAAAGGAGACTCTATATAAGACCCTTATCATCCCACTCTTGATATATGGAGCTGAAGCATGGGCTTTATCAAAAGCGAATAAGATATTCGGTCCCGTTTGCGTTGACGAGTTTTGGAAGAGAAGATATAACCATGAACTGTACGAGCTGTACAGCGACATACATATACTTGGTCAAAAAAACTGCGCACCCAGGAAGGTCAGCGCAGCAGAGGACGACCTGGCCTAAGGTGACACGCACAAGTAGAACGAAATCTCAACGAACTTAGAGTGCGCAACTGGAGGCAGTTAGCTAAGGACCGGGGTAACTGTAAGGGGTTGTTGAATGAGGCCTTGGTCCACCCCGGACTGTAGCGCCACCTAAGTAAGTAAGTAAGTAAGTCATTGTATCTTTAGCTATATGAGCAGTGGCGCCGACTTTTAAAGATCATATATGGGCACGGGATAGCTGACTCAGCTGGGGATGGAAAAAGTTTTTCATTGGTCTATACTCGTCGCCATTAATCGTTATTGGAATCCCATTTGCGTTTTGAAAGCGAAAGGATCATATAATCTTTCCGCCGAGATAATGGATGCACTTGCCGCTTCTAAATTATTCGACGGCTTATTTACACCAGAAGCGCTAATTTAGTTTCTTGGTAAAGCTAATGAGGTTAAAATTGCTTCGCATAATATTGGAATCTTATCTTGAAAACAGACTTATTAACTTCCTTTGACGTAGAAGTCAAAGAAGTTGAACATTTGTCTTTTTTTAAAGTCTGAATATTGTCTGATTGCAAGACCTTTGAACAAAGGATCAATTCTCCAATAATTTTCTCGGATATCTCTTTAAGCGGCCCATACACACCACACTTGTGTGCACACTTCGGTGTGAGCATCTGTGTCATTTTCCTCCATACAAATCACACAATATTCGCACACATTAGTTCAAGTTATTCAATAAAAAAATGTATACATAGTATAGTAGTTGCAGAATGCATTATTGTTCATACTTAAATGATAAATACACCAAAGTGTAAAACGTTCGTTGTAGTTTAACAATGCAACCATTTGATTATATGAATTGAAAGTGAATGCGCTTGCGCGAGTAACTAAATTGCGCATCTTATGAATGTTATCTATGTATGTAATGTATACGGTGACTCCATTTCGTAGTCGTGTGTGTTTTTCGAGTAAAATTCATTAAAGCCAGTTTCAGATTAGCTATTCGACTACGAATTGACTCGAGTACGAGTCCACTCGAATATAAAAACATTTTACTCGAGTCCCATCTCTAATCAGACTTCGACGACGAAGGAACAGTGCTATGGGCATTGAAAGTGACGATTGTAACACTACCGCGATCAAACAAGGATTGATATTTTGTATGAGCGTGCGCGCACCAACCCATACACAGCACACTTCAAGGAACACCGACACAAAAAATGAAAATGTTTTGATTTTGCTCACACAGTGTTGCACACCGCAAAATCGGTGCGCGGACTGCCCCATACACACCACAGATTTCAGCACACCGACACAAGTGTGCACACAAGTGTGGTATGTATGGGCCACTTTAAGGTCGTCGAAGAAAATTTTGCCCAGTATGCGTCGCTTGGCTCTCGCGACTCTTATTTATTATCATCATTGCAGCGATGTCTACGCGGGTTCCTTGTAGCAGCTCATTTGTATTTGATCTATTGTAATTAGGCCATATCTCTCTGGATATGAAACAGTAAGTAAGACTGGTCCACCTCAGCATTGCCAGGTTGCGAGATTTTTCCCCGTTTCCGGGGATTTTTAACCCAAAAGGGGTAACGGGAAAAAAGATTTCAAAACGGGGAAAATAAACTGCATTCAAAAATGTTTCCATTCATTGACATTTTCAATAAATAAATACTATTAAGTAAAGCAATATATTGAAAATATTACAGGAATACATAGTGCGTCAATGCAAATAATTTTATACACACGATCTCAAATTTGCATTTGGCTGAAGGTTGCAACAGCGCAGCGGCACTGACTACAGACAGCCCTTTTCACTTATTTGACAAAAATAATATCTTGTTTCATTTGAGAATGTGTTTTTGCTCCCAGTATTTTAATACTAGGTCTGTTCATTGAGGCTGTCCTGGGCGGAAAAGTACATGGTTTTGTGTTCAGTGAAAAAAATGTATGTCCGGAACTGATCTGCTTTGTATTCAGTGAGGTCATCCAGAACAGAAAAATACAGGAAATCTTGCACCTACTCTTGAGGTAGAACAGACTGGTGTACAGATGTCAAAATCAACTGTGATTGTATATTTGATTTTTTTTTAACTCGAAGTGAAAAGTGAATCGACAAAATAAGTCGGAAGAAATCGAAATCAGAGTCTTATTACATAGATATGATCTGATCGAAATTCAATCGGTGAAAGGGCAATCAGTAAAATGTAAACTGAGATAAAGAATTTGGAAAACGTAAGTACAATAATCCACAATGAAATTGTCATTTTTGTCAACTAACATATGGGCTGTACTTTTCTGTGCTAACTTTGATCTGATATTTTTCACGAATCTGTGATTTTCTGTTCTAGTTTTTCCTCCCTGATCAAAGCTACTAAAATTAAGTGATTAATGAATTTCCTCTTAATTGTTTTTTTTTTTAATTTTTTTCAATTCAATTCAATTTATTTAATGGTATTGCTTACAATATTAAGATAACAAGCATCTTTTTAATTATGAAAGCCTTGATTTAGGTTAAGAAACATTTAGACAAAAAAGAACAAAAAATATAAATAAATATAAAATAAAAGTGCCAAAAAAAATAAAAATATATATATATGTACAAGATTGAATATTAATGTTTATAATGTATTTATTTCAGTGGCCAGATATTTTAAGAGAGAGGATTTGAAATTATTATGGCTTCTAATTTTTCTAATGTTGATAGGTAGGGAATTCCACAGCCGAACAGTACTAACAAAAAACTGACGTTCAAAAGTCAAGCAAGCATAGCTTGTTTGTATTAGCATACATGATCTTACTGATTGAAGAAAACGTAGCTTATCGAATAATTTTTTTTTTTTTGTTTTGTTTTTTATTTTAAGTTTTATATTTTGTTTTTTTTTATACCGAGCACCGTAGCGCAAGTAGTTAGTGCGTCGGACTACTGAGCCAGCGGTCTTGGGTTCGAATCCCGCCGCAAACACCTAAAAAGTTGTTCACAGTGCCCACCTCTTCCGAATGCCTGACAAGCATTCAATAGTGTCATTTGTCATGTAAAGCTTCCCAACTCGCCGGTCGGAGACGGCAGAAAACTGTAGGAGTAGGTCCCTTCCATTCGTGCAAAAATATAACGCGCACACACAAATCGTTGCGGGAAGCTAGGCTTGGTTCTACCTAGGACTGCTGAAGCCAAATTTTTATTTATTTTTTTATCTTTATACCCATAGATTGTTGAATGAATAATAAAGTATGTAGGTACATTATGTACAACTTAAATGGTTTTTTTCAGTTATCCTATACACTTTAAGTGCTATTACTCTTTTATGTTGTTATTAAAAATAATAAGACTGTATGAAAAGTAGTGTTTTATTTGCAAATTACCGAAATCGAAAGTAAATGAAAAACGGGGAAAAAACCGGGGAAAATGAAACGATAAATCGGGGAAAAAAATTATTTTTTATGCAAAAAAAGGGAATTTTTTCCACCAAAACCTAGCAACGCTGGTCCACCTAACACCAGTTTTAAGCAGTGTGAGAGTATATTGCCCTTAACAGCACCTATGAACATTTTCCGCTAGTGAGCTGTTAAGGGCCAACCGTCGCCTGTCTAGTTCGTCCGCTCTCTCGTTTCTTTCTATTTATTATTATGGCACTATGTCCTGGAACCCAGAGAACAGTGAGACTCTAGCCTGATTGCACAAGCGATTCAGTTTTACTTGGCATCGATCTGCTAGTTTCGATGAGGGCATTGCCGAATTGATGGCTTTAATTGCGGCTTGGCGATCTGTATGTTTGGCTGTTGGGTCGTTTATAAAGTTATGACAGGCCTAGAACCTAGAAGAACCTCCGCCTGGAAGACGCTTGCGCTGTGCTTTTGATATGGAGATCAAGTGGCAGAAGGTGCATTGTGCAATAGCACAGTGAGAGCATTAGTTGGACATGACCTCATTGCACCTGTAATGTGCTTGCCCTTCTTTGGACTCTTCTGACTTTGTTGACGTTGCATTTTTTGCTTATGGTGAACCACCACACTATGGACCCATAGGCGAGTAATGGACGTACTACAGCTGTATACATCCATGGTGACATCTTTGGCTTTAGTCCCCATTTTTTTTGCGAAAGGTTTAAGACGATGGGAAACTCATCCATTGTGATTGCCTTCCTTCGGCATTCCAAATCACAAATTACTTCCTTGTGTGAGTGCTTTCATTGAAATTCACAATGAGTTTTTTTTTCTAAAGGACTAAATAATTCTTTATCTTTGCTTGCCAGTGGAAAAAATAAACTACCCACGTGTTGTCATAAAAGTCAGCCATTTGTTTCATCTTTTAATCAGTGCCTCTACCGCAAGTCCCAATCAGTACCCACATTCAAATACCCATTATCCTGCTCATACATCAGTGAAAATCAATTAACATCCACTCAGACGAATGTCAGTTCATTTCTCCTTTCTTTTTTTCATTCTTAACTGTCACAACACCGCACCGTCTAGACTACCAATACGAGTGCAATTATACCAACCCTTCAACCTGCACAACCCTTATATCGCACGCACCCAACCGAGCGTAATCGCGAGTAAGGTGCGTTCGCCTGAACTGAACTGCACTCTGCGAGTGCTCGTATCTATCTATGCTGACGATGAACGCACGAAAGACAGAACTGTTAGAGTGCGTTGCAAGGCCAAGGTTGCCATCTCGTCGACGATGAAAGAAGCCCCAGCAAATTATTTATAATCCTACCACTGACGACGCAGGACGGGGTTGAAGACAAAAGAACAAAATAAAAAAAATGCATAAGGACTCGACGAGACAATAGCAATTGTGTACTTTCTTCCCATGTGCACGAGCCCATCGTGCGTTGCAACGGTCAAGTCGTGAAGTATTCAGGAGGACCTACTACGAGCGAAATCCTTGATTCATTCAACCAGACGACGCGACGGCGACGGACGGCGAAGTGGAAGAGATATCCGATACGTTGCACTCGCTGCACTTTCTTCTGTTAGAAGGGGGGAGGGCTGCACAAGAGACAATTGCAAGCCATGTAACCCGAGACTGGTGGTTTAATACCATGTACAAGGGGGCTGGGGGGTGGGTGGCTTCTGAAAGGATTACCCAAGAGATGTTTACAAAACATTGCACAAACATAAATAAGCCAAGTGGATACGAGTACGAGTATGTTCCACGGTTCAGTTGATTATTGGAAACAGCAGGAACAAATGAATTGGTTTCGGGTCGGAGTTGGATGGATTGGTTGTGTGTAGAGATGAGCCACCCCCTCTGACCAACCGGAAATTAAAAATTGAACCGTAACCGTACAGTTACAAGGAGTAGAGTAGAGCTGGGCTAATCTAGAATGCAACAATATGGGATTTTCTTTTGCAGGATTTTATGTTTCGTATAAGCGCGCAGGATGTAATTGCTTTTGCCATGGATGTGGATATAGTTTAGGTTTTTTTTTTCTTTTTCTTCTTTCTTTTTTTGGCGAAGGAAATTGCTAAAGTTGCACGAAGAAAACTTTCATCCAGTGGAAGTATTTTATACCGCATAATTTACATTACCAAATTGTTACACTGTAGTACGAGAATATCCTGGAATATTCCACTAATTTTACAAATTTTAATTTAACTTACTAACTAATTTAACTTTAAGACAGTGGAGCCGATATTAAGTGCCGTAATCAATTCTTGATTTCCGAAAATAAATATGGCAATGTCCTGGGAATGCGGAGGACGAGAAAGCATGACGAGTTTATATTTTAAATTATGTCTCATTTCACTGGAATAACTGAACGGGAATTAAAAAGATATAAGGGGTCATGGGATCGTCCATTAGGAAAGAAAATACACAACCCGGAGACTAATTTCCTGTCACAGGTTGCTACACTCAAATTAGGAACAGAGGCAAGCGCATTGAACAGAAAATTTTGTTTGTATTTTAATTTGTTTCAAAGTTCCTATCAGAGACGGTAATCGTTTTGTTTTGAATCCTAGCAACCCGCTTCAGTTTAGTAGACAGCGGCTGGAGATAACATCAAGCTACTCAAAAGTCAACCCGGACTGTTTTGAACAGAAATAGATGGTTCGGAAGCCACCCAGTACAGTGTCATAGTTAACCTAAATATTTATGTATATGTGTGGCAATAAGACAGAGTAGCTCAAGTTGAGATTTCCTTTTATAATTGCTTCTTCTCAGCGCTGATTTCCTATCTAATCGCCGCTTACCTACATATATCATACACTAGCATCTCTAAGATTTGGCCACATGAAAGTATGTCAGATGACAGGAATTTAAGTATCGCTTGCCCGATCCACAAAAAAGGAGAGCCACTACAGAGGCATCAGTGTCCTCAATATCGCCTTTCGTCAGGAACCTGATTGGACCCTATCTGGGCGGTTTTATGCAAGGAAAGTCCACCATGGACCAAATATTCACACTTAGGCAGATCCTGAAAAAAAGTCCAAATCGATACTCGCCACCTATTCATATCAGGGCCACCCACGACAGCATCTGTAGATACGAACTGTACAGAGCCATGTCTAGTTTTGACATACCTGCCAAACTCATCCGTCTGTGCAGGATATCGATGGAGGAAGTTCGCTGTTTCATCAAGGTTGGTAATGATCTCACAGATACCTTCGATGTCAAAAGAAAGATTCATCAGACAAGGTACTTACTTGTACAAGGTCATACTTGAAAGAATCACAAGCCAACATACGATTTTTCAATGCCATTACATAATTGATCAACTAAGAATACTCTATATAAGATCCTTATCATCGCAGTCTTGCTATTTGGAGCTGAAGCATGTTAAAGTAAAGAGTAGGCTACCACTGAAGCTAAATTTCAGCAAAAATAATTCAAAATTTCGATTTCCTTTTTTCTAGAGTTGGGCTAAGTCGTGAATTTATGTTCACTGGTATAACTGTGAACGTGATTTTTTATTCACTGTGAATATAACCAGTGAACGTGAATTCACGACGATGTGACTATGAAACTACATAAACTACTATAAAACTACATATAATTTACACACAATGAATTATTGACTATGTAATGTGTAAATATGCATGTACATACGTTTGCATGTATACTAGCCGTTAAAAACATTTCGACGCAATAATTCAAAAATAAACTTACCCTAGAAACTAATGATATTAACGGATGCTTGATTTCCATATGCCTTTTCAAATTGCACATATTACATTTTACGAAACTTTCGTCAATTCAAAGAAATTCCACAGAAAACAAGTTTTTCTTCGCTTTGTTATTGGCGGCATCTTAAAAGTATTTTTTTTTTTGTAAATACGTAGTCCTAAACACCAAACAAACAAATGCATGTAAATTTCCTTAAAATCACATATTCACAACAAATTCTTAGAACCGCTACGAAGTTCAACCTTCATCCCTTTTTTCAGCGGCAATTCTCAATGCAACCTAGCGAACAATATACATAACACACTATACATACATGTTTGTGTGCGCAAGGCAGCATTATTCAGTATAGTATACATAATATCGCTCACCGCGTTCTGCTTTGTTCTACGTATCATTCACTGCCTCGCACCTCACGTTCATACTCGCGAACGCGACTTTTGTTGTGAAATCGTTATTTACGAATTCCAAACTGTGACGTGAAACTATTCACTATTTAGCGATTCACTGTTTATTTCCAAGTCGTTAACAGACGTTAACAGTTATTTTTCGTTCACGGTGAATAATTCACTGGTAGTGATTTTATGCTCATCACTACTTTTTTCCAATCACGAAATTTGAAATATCGGGAAAGTTCTTACCGAAAAGAAAATATGTAGTTGGCAGTTTTTGAGTTTACTAAAGGCAAATTATGGTAGATGAAACCAATTGCTTTTTACATTGAAGGTAATAAACGATTACGTTTCTTTTCGTAAACGTTGTCTGCTTCCGGAAATTGTTTCACGGAGTTGAAAAATAAATCTTGGAAAATTTAGACCAAATTGGGTATTGTTGGGTATTACCAAGTCCAAGGATCACTATTCCGTTGAAGCCGAACTGATTTAAAATAGAAGTTCAGCTCGTTGACTGTGCCACTTTTCTTTGAAACATCATTTTGACTAATAGTCTTCTGTCAACTCGTCAACAGTCCCAAACAACAGTCCGCAACAGTCCGCATTTTATTTTTCTGCTAAGTGGAGAATCTCCTACTCCGATCAAACATGAATGTATGCATCGCAGTACGCATTTCGTTCGGCCAAGTATCCGGTATCCGGCTAAACTACTATCTCTCCGTCCGACGACAAAGAGGAGGACCTACAACCAACAGTAATCTGTATACAAAAACGATTTAAATCAATATTGACTTCAGAAATATGTTACATCATATTACGAGATACAAATCGGAATCTGCGGAACCAAAAGATGGTCATTGACAAGTAGACTTTTGAAGAACGAACAGTATTGGATCTAGTCAACTTGAATAATCCTTATTTTTTTTTTATTTTATTTATTTGATGCGCTGAAATCTGTCCGCTTTATGTTTGACAACACTGAGGCCTCAGCGGGAAATAGCGCATTCTCTTGCACCGTTGGCACGCGTTTTGTTTGGTGAAGCCTTAATACTTCTTAAAAATAACAACTTAAGTCCTAAAGTCAATAAAACTCAGAAGAAGATGGCAAAATTCGACTAGTCGCGTCGGAAAAAATTCAAAAAATTCAGCCTGATAAATCTATTCGAAAGTCGTAACGTGAAAAACTAGAATAAAGCTGAGTACATACATTTGTATGACAGAAAACAGAAGACATTAAAATCTCTCATCAAATACAAATTTTCTCATTTATGTATGTATGTAAAGGACAACAGAAGGACGAAAAAAAACAAACGCGATGTGAGATGTGAATGTAGTCCAACAAGCATAGACCTAGCAATTGCATTCACTCAGTTTGTCAGGAAGAATTAATAACACCGCTATACGAGTAGGTACATACAGTGGGTGATCAAATTATTACGGCCACTAGAAAGAATACGACTTTTTGAAAAAGAAACGCACATAACTTTTATGTTTTCTAATTTTTAGACACAATTTTTTTTTAAATTAGAAAGGACTTATAAACTAACAAAAAAAAATTGTTTTATAAAGAAAGCGTACAGTAAAAATAGAAAAATTAATATTTTGTTACACCTCCTCTCGCAGCTATAGCAGACTGAACCCTTTTTGGCATACTTTGAATGCATTTTAAACAATTATTTTTAATGTTTTCGCTCCTATGCCATACATCAGTGAGGCGTTCTATCAGTGCTCACTTATATCTTACTTTTTCCCTGCCTATTTCTCTTTTCATCAGTTTCCATAGATTCTCTATGGGGTTAAGGTCTGGAGAGTTTCCTGGCCATTCCAGAACCTCTACATTTTTTCCTGCAAAAAGGCAGATACTTTTTTTGCTTTATGACAAGGTGAAAAGCCATGCATAAACACGAAATTGCCATTTGGAAACCATTTCTGCACATTTTGGGTGTGAAGACTTCAATATACTGGTCTTTACGCAATGTTCCATCAACAATGTGAAGACGTGCAGTTCCTTGTCCACTAATGATTGACCAGACCATAATGCTTAACGGATGTTTCACCCGTTCCACTATGCATTCTTTCTGACATTTCTCATTCGCTGTCCTCCTTACAAACTCAGACTTATCCGACAAAATATAAACTGTTGATTCATTGGAAAACAGACCCGCAATAAAAACACATGTAAGGAAAATCATAAAAATATTCCTTCAAAAGATAAAAAAAAACATATTAAGAAATCGACTGAATACGTTCTTAACTTTAGCCGGTCTTCGGACGTTCTAGTCCTTATGTGCCTTAGCCCATTTAAGACGTTTTTTCATCATCGCTTTTGTTAGAAGTGACGTCTTTGCTGGACAATGGCAAGTAAAAATTAAAATAAAAATATCTTTAAGGCGATGTCGGGCTATCATGCCGGAAATCTCAATTCCTGACTCCTGGATCAAATTTGTCAGGATCCTTTAGTGGCTTCTTTCTGTTTTGAACTCAGATTTTCTTTATTTTGCGCTCATCTCGTAGCGTTGTAACTTTTTTCGACCAGATTGTCCGGCTCTCATAGACGAAAGGACGGCATTTTTGATGAGTTTATTTTTTATTTTGTCCACCGACGAATTTGCCACTCTTGCGATTGTTGCTATTTTCCTCTGAGAATGCTCAGTGCTTAATATCAGAGTGTTGATTTCGGAAATTTTTTGCCGGGGAAAGGTCTTTTCTTCTACCCATGGCTTAAACGGCGTCCTATCAAAAATAGCCCGATAAAATATTTTAAATACAAGCTGAATGCACAGATATTTAAAAAACGTAATGAACAGAGCACGTTTTTATCGTAAATGCCGATTTCGAAACCGTAACCTTCGACATTTCGCGAAATAAACCCTTAAAAAGCGCAAGTAATAAAAGGCTCCAACTATACCAAAATGAGGTATCCACTTAAAAAGTTAACTACCACAAAAATAAACACTACTAAGTCTGAGCACTTTTTACTTTTTTAAAGCTTATCACCCGCATATTCATTTTAAAAGAAAATAAATCTATTATTAAGGTTATATCTGGCACTTATTTGGACTTAATCGTGAAAATAAGTTATTTTTTAAGGTGGCCGTAATAATTTGATCACCCACTGTATACGAGATACATTTCAAATAAGAGTCTTTGGCTTTAAATAATACAAAAAAATACGATAGCTGATGCCAGGATGATTGACTGAATAGAATTTGTAGAAAATAAAGAGCCCTTTGGCTTCAAGTCGCTTGATAAGAAAATCAACAAACTTTTAATGCAGAATATTTTAACACACCTACACTCTGTGTCGAAAGTTAGGAAACAGCTAAACCCACAGTCAACAATGTCAAATTAGCCTTGGTATCCCTCACATTACACAAAAAAATATAATCAACATGGGTAGGTACTTGCTTTAACTACAAATCCAATAATTTTAGATTTTTAACACTGCACAGATTTAACGTTAAATATTAACAAAAAAAAAAAAAAATAATAGATAATCAAACATTAGCCGCGTGATGTTTATTTTGAATTACATAATTTAAGAACAACACTAGTGGTATTTTATGTTCGTCGTGTGATTCTAAACCTTTGCATTGAAGTTCTATAACGCTTAAATTAAAAATGTGCACCAACAAGTTATAAATTCTCTATAAAACATAAATCCAAACGTTCTCCGCAATTAATCACTAAAACATCTAATACAACATGCTAGCGCCCACCCCAACATTATTCCACTTAATTCCATGATTTACATCGATTTAGTCCGCATTCGCCAACAATTAACAATTATTCCCTTTGATTTATGGCAAATATGCCCAGAAAAATATGTCTGTGTAAACCTGGGACAGAATTATATCTCTCTGGTGTGCTAATTAACTGTCGTTGACCACTATACACTAGAACTTCCGGTATACAGGCACTTATCAAAAATTCACATACACTGTGACTCTGACAGATGATAACAGGCAACAATCATACAACCGGAACCGGTACAAATGTTCAAATCGAATTCGCGAAAAAAAAAACCGACAAAATAAAAACAACCGGTGACAGTTTTGTAGTCCGCGCGCACACCCTATTCCATCAAATCCTTGCGGTAGGACTGACATAAATCAAAACTTGGAGACAGCTTGATTGCACAGGTTGTGCACAGTTAAAAGCCTCCACGAAAAATGCTTAAAAATGCACGCCGATGTATTTATTTTCTGCACGAGCATACAGGCGAGCACACCACAACACAACACACGACGACACAGCATGCATACAAACAAACTAAAAAGTAAAAAAAAGAAAAATGTAGAAAAATTATTTAAAAAAAAAAATTAAGAAATCAGCCGTCGACGACAGACGACATGCAACACCGACACGATACACAAACAACACAAGCAACAACAACCCCAAAAGAAGCCACCCCATTATTGCTACATGCATACTCGTATACCCGTACACCCACAGAAATTACATACCACTCCGTGTTGTAGGCTGACACCACCACCATCACCTCGCAAGGGATTATCCTGCGTACTATTTTTTTTTTTTTTTTTTTTGTTCACTTATGCAGCTCAGCGCTATCCATATCCATAAACCATGCCATGGCAGTCTGTCTCGAAAGGATGGAATAACCGGCAACTGCAGTTGCAGCGAGGACATCGCGGCTGATCTTTCGTACAAGCATTTGGATTTTGAGGAGGCCGAAGCGGCACATTGCATCCGGCCACATTACATGGCAGCAGCAGTTTTCAAGCAACAAACATCGATAGCATCATCATCAACTTCACCATCATTGTCGACATCATCATCGTAATCAGAGTCCTTTTTTAGACCAAGCAGCAATTCCTCATTAACAGGATGCGGCTGTGGGGGTTGGTTGGTTATTCTTTTTTTCCTGCACTGGTGTTTGTACGGAGGCTCATGTGTATGGTGAAAAATAAAATCCCAAAACATATGCGTTTGAAAAGTACAGCCACAGAGTTGCCATTGAAGGCGAGTTGGATGCGATTGCATTAGAGATTAGACTATAAAAATGGATCACAGAATCTGTACAAAATGATCTTCAAGATTTAGGGCCACTTCATTTGGATTTCCAACCGTAGGTTAACTGCATACCGGAAAGACAACCCAGACATTGTCATTACTGGAACGCCCATAGGTAGATGGAAAACAGAAAGATACGGAAGCAGGAGTTTTCTCTGAAGAACTGCTCACAATTAAATGGCCAATTACAGCAGCGCTGATTATCCTTGAAAAAGTACTTTCAGAAACAGGGATCACTATCTGCATGGACAGCCAAGCCGCATCCAAAACACTGGACTCCAACCTCGTGACCTTAAAAATGCGTAAACGACTATCACACGGCAGTGTAAAGAGAAATCTACCATCTCAAAGCTTCAAAAACTACAAATAACGGCTTGCCTCGGCACTACAGGCGCTATGCGCACTTGCCCAATAGCCGCTATAGAAGCACTTATTGGCCTTACGCCACTCTACCTCTTCATAAAAAGGTTGGCAATTAGCAGCACTGTCAGACTACTGCAAACAGGGGAGATTAACAGCATATATCACACAGATCAGGTGGATCTTCTCTCCGAAATTCCAGAACTTGACATGATCTGCGCGGTAAATTACCGCTTACCTAAAACTTTATGTTTGGCAGGAGGTTTGATACAGTGATCCCAAGCCGTGAAGCATGGAAATATAAAAATCCTACTTCTAACCTAAAAGGTAATAAGTAGTATACGGATGGATCAAAGATGGACACCGGGGTGGGTGCTGGTATATTTGGACCAAATACTATAGAATATCAATACCAATGGGACAAGATCCCAGTGTATTTCAAGCTGAAGTTCATGCCATTCAAGTGTGCGCCAACGTCATCCTAGAATCGCGAAGAAAATGTGTCCTCATCCATATACTCACGGATAGTCAAGCAGCCATAAAAGCACTAGGTTCAAACCTGATTGACTCCAAATCAGTCCTGAACTGCTTCAATACTCTCCAAGAGCTCTTCCATAGAAACAAAGTTAGACTTTGGTGGGTGCCCGGACATGAGGGTGTTAATGGAAACGAAAAAGCTGACGAACTGGCTAGAAAAGGTTTGGTTGAATTCTTTATCGGCCCTGAGCCGTTTTGTAACATTCCAAATTCACCTATTAAAAAATAGCAACCAGCTCCATGTGCTCGTCAGTATTATACCCGGACACTGCATCGTGGGAATCATGGTCAGAAAACACAAATGGCTTCTTTAGAAGCTGCATGGACATGAATAAAGTAGGCGCCTTGCTTTCATGGTGCATGGTTCTTTGCCTACCTGGCGATCTGTCCGCTTGCAGATATCAAAAGACTCATCATAAGATCAAAATGGTTTTGTTATCTCTATGTCCTTCATGCTCACCAAATGTCCAAATGCATTCACAATGGGCCTTTCATGCCTCCAGAAATGCACTTGATGCAAACGACTCTCCTTACCCAACCTAACTTATAAATATTTTAAAAGCTCTAGAAGTCTAGAGTCATCAAGTAAAAGCAATTACAAAACTGCCCTACATTTCGCGGTCTTGTAGTAGATGATTACGGACTTTCCCCTCATTGTAGGTTAGGTAGGCTGGCGAGCAGTACACTTAGATCTTAGACCAATAGAGGTCCATTGTGATGCCAAGGACATCGAACCATTAAGAGCTTCAAACGAAGCGAGTGAGGTCTCTGATATCTGTTTGTGCCAGGTCGTTTAAATTATCGAAGTGGAATTATTCAAGGTGGCGCTTCCTTCGGGGGAAAGAACTGGACAGGTCAAAAGAATGTGAACGGTACTTTCTTCCTAATCCTCGTCTCTGCAGTTCCTTCATAAATCGTTGGAGGGAATTTAAAGTCTAGGGGCGTGACTACCCATGTCCAGACACTAATCATTACATTATGGCAATTGTTTGCAGTTTTCTTAGCGACAGTAGAGAGTTTCAGATCCAGTCACCGCCAGGTTGGCTTGGTAACAATGCCCGTCGTGCGGCAACCTGCTCATCTTACTTTTATTATATCATTGACTAGGACAGGATTAAGTTGTGACTTAAAAGTAGCGAGAACCATCCGCTCTTTGTCGGGTAGGATTGGTATTGTAATACTTAGTCGGCTTTACACTTTGCACTGACAGTCTACCAGCCAGAAATGGTGCATGTTGAACTACTCTGTCATAAGAAATTATTGGAAGTTCGAAAGAGCCCTTCATATTCGCTACAGAATTTGCGATACTTTCGAGCTTCAAAATGATTTCCTGAAGCCCTGTCTTACGTAAGCTAAGACGTCCATCGTTTCTAAGATCATGGAAACGCTGATAAATCATCAGCTTATGAAATACAGTAGAATCCGCTTAAGACGCTCTTCAAGGGACCGACAGAAAATAGCGTCTTAAGCGGGATAGCGTATTAAGCGGGAAAACTAAAAAATTACATCCAGTTTAAAAAAGGGTTATTTTATTAAAAGAGTTGAAATTATACATGTATTATGCTAGTTTTCCTTTCATCCCTTGTACTATCCATTGTACGCAATCCAAATCGAATGCACTGACACTACCTGTATGTACGTAATGCGCCAAGAAATGAAATAAAACTGACAAAAGTAACGACCACAAAAACGACACGCTCCATATTTTTTTATTTTATTTTACGAAGTGTATCGTTTAGCTGTGCGAGCGTATTAAGCGGGAAATAGAGCGTATTAACCGGATTTTTTTTTCATACGAATTCTTATCAAAATAAAGGGACCGGAGTAAAAGAGCGTTAAAAGCGGGATAGCGTCTTAAGCGGATTCTACTGTATCTTGAATCACGAAAACTCCAGTGGTGATCTGACGGCTTGTCTCAGCGAAATGTGGAACCAATCTCCCGTTTACTCTGGTGTAACATATATATGTAGCTCCGCTTGATATCTCAAAGGTATATGGCAGAGTTCGGCATCAAGCGCGAAGCTCTTCTCCAATGGACTAGAATGCCGTTTAAATCAAGTCTAAAATACACCATATAGATCCTGGTGTTCCCCAGGGTGCAGTTTTGTATCCGAATGTCTTCATCATTTTCATAAGTTATCAACTATCTGCAACTCAACCGATTATAGCACTCACAGCTTTTCATATTCATTCCAGAACTCGAGTTCCTGCTCTTCTACCGTAGAGCTGGAACAGCAACGTATGCTGAGCTCATCAGGTTCAGACCTCGACAGCCAATACAGTGCAATGTAATGCTTCCGAAATACAATGCTGTCTGTCGCCATTAGCGAAAACGCAACCTTCAGCCATTATCCATGAATGGCCAGGCACTTCCATCACTGTTGCACCCCTCTGTTGCCAAATCAGCGCCAGAAGTAATTTCTGGAAAATATGTCAAATCACGTAAAAAAAAAAGTTTTGACGCACGCGTGCTGTTATTTGGTGCTAAAAATAAAACATCAGGCTTCTGTGCAAATACAAGTCATTGCTGTCTGTCCATTTGTTACATCTGGTGGTATAAGGAACTAGGTGAAAATGGATTTTATCCTTTTTCAGGGTTTGGGGGGCTGAGGTATACAAAAAATGTAATTTCAAAATGATTTTTATGAAAGATTCCATAATACAACAAACATCCAATTTTAAGTCGCGTAGTTCTTGATACTATATTCCCAAAAACTTAAGTTTAGCGTTTTCTTTGGATTGACATTAGGTCCGTTCGCGTACTTTTTGCACTTAATATGGGTTTTCTGTCAAATCTCGAAGAGTGGGGGTAAAATTCTCTCAAACACAGAAAAATCACGAAAAAGTAATCGAACGCATTAAGGACCAACAAATGAAGAATGTATGTGATTTGACAGATCAGAATCTGTCAAATTCAAAATACACCCCAAAGAAATTCCTTGGACTAAAATTCGTAGCATGGGGAAATTTCTTACTCTCTCGTGAGCACTCTCTTCTACGAAAAACTACAAAATTTTTGCGTACGCGAACGGGTTTTCGTGGATTTTCTTTGTTTTGGGAGGGTACGCGAACGGACCGATTGTTTGTTTTTAACTTTGATTTAACTTTTTTGTTTTTAGGGTTCCGTACCCATATGGTAATACGGAACCATTATAAGTTCGCTCTAACTCAAAAATGTCTGTCACGATAAAAACATCAAGAACCGTTCTTCCTAGAAACTTGAAATTGGCACACTTATACACTCCGATCGTTTACATATATGAGACAGATAATCACTCAAAAATATTGTGAAACAACTATACAGGGTGGGTAAAATGTGAGCTTGAAAAAAAAAAATTCTGAAAAATATATCATTCGAATGGGCTCGAAACAAAAATTCCAAGAATATTTTGCTCAGAAACTTTGGGAGTTATTGCCAAAAATGTGTGAAAAATATCATGCAAAAAGCAACAGAACTTTTCTCAGAAACTACTTAAGTCAAAAATATGAAAAAATCATAGTTCGTTTTGAATCGTTTTGAAGAAAAATATAGCGAGTCGTTAGTTGTATAGTTTTTGAGAAATTCACGTCGAAAAATTCAATTTCTCAACCGATTAACTCGTAAACTGCTGGACCAATTTCAATGAAATTATCACTATTCGATTAACAATGATTTTGGAAAAATTAAAGGCTATCCAAAATTGTGCTGCCATAAAAACAAAAAATAAAAAAAATTAATAAAAATACGGATTTTGCCAGGAAACGAACCTGAGACCCCTGAACTCAGCTACACACTCAGCCGCGTTCTTAATGTTTATCCAATTTCTCATAGTGAATAATATTACTGATTATAAGTTTGTAAAGTGAATATAGAGGTGGGTCGTTTTCGTTTTTTGTGTTAACGAAACGAAACAGTTATTTAAACAAAATTTATGTATGTAACTAGTCTTAAAACTACGGAACCCTTTCAGCGCGAGTCTGACTCGCACTTGGCCGGTTTTTTTTTAAGTTTAGTGCAGATCCAATTAAAGTATTCAAATAGCAAAAACACTTGGCAACACTACCGTGGCCTCTTTTATAAAAGTAGTTTCTCGGTTTTGGGAAAAGAAATTTTGGTTTGTCCTCTGCAAAAACTTATCATGCCGGTACTTGGCTTTTGCTCCCTTAGTTCAGCACGAAAGGATGAGGACTAGCATCATGCTTTGCGCTAGAAAACCATTTCTCCTTAAGTTATCCGACGATTAAGGCCGTGTGCCAATTGCGTTAAAATAGTATCCACTGGCTAATTTTTGACACTAGTTTGGTGAATATAGACTTCAAAAAATTAGCCGGCTCTGGAGCTGCATAAAAATTATCCCGTGGCTAATTTTTGACATTTGTATATACCCATGAAGGCATGCGAGAGAGACGACGAGAGCTTTTGTGTTTGTTTCGGTTTTTCCAATCGATTGTCGGCGGTCAAATATAGTGGACTAGTGTTCACATACGATGGGAGAACTACCCATCGTGAAAATTATTTTAAAACCAGTTCAACATTTTTTTTTTATATAAAAAAAATATAATTAATTATAAGCAATATCGTGCAAAAACTAGTAAAATTGATTGTTTGAAAAATGTTGATGGGTCAATTTTTTTTCTTTGTATTTTCCATTATAGTGGTCGCTGTTGGATCTCAACAATTAAATATCTTTAATTTTGACTTATTATGAATTATTATTTTGAATTGTATTATCTTTAATGTAATGTAACTAGTTGCTTAATCGAATTCTATGTTATTGGAATGTTTAACACTTTAATGAGTATAACACTTTGTAGCAAATATAGAATATTTGAATTTGGCGCCAATCACAGTGGCCGTCATATTTTTATGTTATACATCACATTGATTATTAGCTGATCATGTTACATATTTGAATAAAGTGAAGCATTGTTAAACAAACGGGCAACACGAATACATCGTCTTTTCTTTAATTGGTTCACTCGTTTTGTAGATCTGCTCGCTACTATTCGCTTCATTCGTTCCGCTCGCTACTGTGTTTTTAAGCACTTAAATAGTTAACTTTCGCAAGTATCTAAATATCAACTGAGGTCAAACTACGAAAGATAAAGTAGAGATCTTGAGTTGGCGTTGAGAAAGTCTCTTAACGTACAGTTGCCGTGGCCGTGGTGGTTAGTGCGTTGGACTACTACGCATGCTGCCCGGGTTCAATCCCACCAAAAACACATAAAAGTTTTTTTCACGATGCCACCTCTTTCGAATGCCTGACAAAGTGACAAGCAATCAAAGAGTATCATTTGTCATGAGAAGCTTCTCAACTCACCGTTCGGAGTCGGCAAAAAACTGTAGGTCCCTTCCATTTAGTGGAAAAAATAACACGCACACACAAATGGTTGCGAGAAGCTAGGCTTGGTTCTTTATACAGTATTGTTCGAAACCTAAGCAACTTTTTCCTCTGAATTATTCAAAGTCGAATATTTTTGTACTAATTCGATTTAATACAAAAAGGATAATTTTTATTTACTACATTAAGTACTGGGATAGATATAGTAAAAACAAAAATCCAAAATCAATTCATTCAAAATAAATAAAAAATTAAATATCTACAATTTCATCTCAAAATATAGCTGTTCGAAACCTAAGCAACTTCGACGTAAACACAATTGTTCAGCGAGAAACGGTATCTTACGGTACTTTTTTTTTAAATTCTTTGCAATTTTACATGCAACGCTTTTTGTTTTAGTTAACTTAAAGCATTTGTCTTATAAATAAATTCCAATTTAACACTTTTTTTTTAAATTAATTTATTAACTAATTATGCCGCGTACACAGTATGGGAAAACGTTTCAATCTAAAATTATTGAATGCTGTGGTATGCGTAAATCCCAGATCTCAATTGCTAAAAAGTGTGATATCAACAAGTCTATTATTTCACGGCTTTTTAAGAAATATAGAGCAACTGGGACAACCGGAAAAGCGTATTTCAGTGGACGTACTCGTAAAACATCACGTCGAACTGATAGACAAATTGTCGATTTGATCCAAAAGGACCCTTTTATGTCATCGAGAGACATTGTGAATGAATTGCAACTCAATATGAGTTCCAGCACTGCAAGAAAACGTGTACTTGAAAACCACTTAAAAAGTTATTGGCCATTTAAAATGTTATTGTTAGCAAAGAAGCATTTAAAAATGTAGGTATATTTAAAAGAACTTCAATTTGCTGTCTAGAGCTCGAGAATATTAAAATTTTATACATTTGTAAATTAGATTTAGCAAAAGCACATATTAATTAGTCCCCAGACAATTGGAATACTGTTCTTTTTAGTGATGAATCGGAGTTCACTTGTTTAACTCAGATGGTATCTGTCACGTTCATAAAGGAAAGAGTCAAAAGCTGAATCCTCGGTATTGCAAAGGTACAGTAAAGCATGGAGGAAAAGAATAATGGTATGGAATTGCTTTTTAGCGTTTGGACTTGGACTATTTCATAAATAAAAAAAAAAAATGAATGGATCGATTTGTCTATAGAGACATCTTAAATGTGCAAATGTTCTCTTTGGCATCGTAAAGCGTAGAGTTGGGACTCAGCGCTTCAAAAATAGAGATTAGCTCATGACATGTTTGAATGAAATGAATGAAATTGATACCAGCATTCACAGTTAAAAACCCCGTAGATGTGCGAAGGTAATCAGAAATTAGGGTTATCACAATGAATATTAAAAGTTGCTTATGTTTCGAACAGCTGTATTTTGAGATGAATTTGTATTTAATTTTCTATTTACTTTGAATGAATTGATTTTGGATTTTTGTTTTTACTATATCTATCCCAGTACTTAATGTAGTAAATAAAAATTATCTTATTTTTATTAAAATGAATTAATACATAAATATTCGACTTTGAATAATTCAGAGGAAAAAGTTGCTTAGGTTTCGAACAATACTGTAGGACTGCTGACGCCGTATATTTTTTTTTTTTTTTATTTTCCATTAACAAATTACGAACTTTGTTCTTCGATTATGTACACAAATAACATATTATTGACAAACAAAAGCGTTAACACCGAAAATAATTATTTCTTATGTAATTTTTTTTATTTAAAACTAGGAAAACAGTTTAGTAATTTTAGTTATAATAATATGTAAAGAAAGGGAAATTTGTAAATTCTAGTGGGAAATTAATGAAATAAAGTGTTCAAAAAAAAAATCCCATTTCATCGAATCGACACAGCAAAAAGATAAAATTTTATGCACTTCTGTACAAACGTCAAAAATTAGCCAGGGGATAAACTGTTAACGCAATTGGCACACGGCCTAAGAAGAAAACTCAATATTGCTTGCTGGAGTTGTTACAATATCCTCTTCGAGATTCATGATTCTTTGATTGGAAATACTATCACCATTTTTGTCCAATGACCTGAAATAGATTGAAAAAAAACTCCTCACTTCATTGCTTCCATTAGTCAATCCTATTCTTGTATGTGATTTTGTGGAGCTTGTGTCTATGAATGGCTTTTCCCAAGTTGTTCTCCGTCCTGGAATATTCTTTTCGCTATATCCTTAGAAAAAGCCAACCGACCACTAAGCTAATCCAAATAATAACACCAATCCTGGTAGTCCTTCCTTTTCGTGTCGCTCAGCCTGAGCAAACAAGTTCGCTGAAAAGATTCTTTATCGGAAGTGAGATACGATGCCTCGGGACTAGTTACAAACAAAACAACTCCTGTGTATTAGATCCTTTCACCGGGAAGCTTAGGTACCGTTCCGAAGTTTATCAGTCCCAATCGAAGGTGTGTATACCCTCTGGTTGCAGGTTTCTCTCCACATTGAGACGATTCCAACTATCCGCCATGAGGAAGACACACACACACACATACACCTTAGCTGCCAACACATTCATATGCAGACACAAATGCATGCCAAATACTTGTGAGAAAAAAAGGAAGAACGAAAAAAAAAAGTGAAACTTCAGACAAAGTGGTTGCTGCACACGTTGCACTTGCAACTGCCTTGCTTGACTAGCACCATTCACCGGGACCAGAATCATGAGTCCCGTAGGATTGAAGATGATCAGAAACGGGTTGGCGCAGGAGGATGGAGGATGTAAGAGGCGACACGAATCACAGAGGAGAAAAGAACTGGCAACAAGAAAACACACAAAAAAAGGAAACAGCGACAGCTCCTCAAGTGTGTCTCGGTTGTCGGTTGTAGGTGGTGACGGGAATGTGTGCGGCAGACTTTTATACAAACATGAGGTGGAGGACTATGGGTAAAGATAAGAATTTCATCAACCCCTTTTTTTCATATACTTTTACCGTATTATTTTTCGTTCATTGCATGTAAGCTGGCTATGGGAACCATAAATATTGCCAATGCAGGAAACTTTATGTACGAAAGGAGTAGTTTAAGTACGCAGGTCAATCGCTTAGTCGTATCAAGGAAAGTAACTACCAGGAAGGGCTCTAGAAAGATTGAAATCAGAGAAAAAAAATCATACCTATCATTCGTCGGATTCGTCTTAAGCATAGGTTCCAGTGTCTTGTTCCGTCCCGTTTGGAAAAGAGCTTCAACTGTTAGTTACTGAAGAGGGTTTTTTTTATGCATTTAAAGCCTGGTCGACATGTATGGTATAGTTCTCTCCAGAGAAAAGGCTGCTCAAATACTAAACAGCCGATTTCAATTGTTAGCCACATAGAAAAGACGAAAAGTTTAGATAGGATCAAAGATTTTTATGTCCCCAGGCAAATTTAGGCTGCAACTCGTCGCACGATAAACGTTATATATTATGGCTAAACTACTTCTACGGGTTCTTCTTCCACATATGTATTTACAGACAAAACGACGAAACAATTGAGAGAGTATCAAGCATTCATCGGAGTTTGAAAAACGCGTCACTTGCCGGTTCGTCTTTTATTGGATACAAATTCGCTTGAATCACGGAATCTTCAATATCATAGAATATGCCATGTCTCGTATTCACATAAAGCTAGCTAGATCAAATGCTTCTTACAGGTTAGGTTACGTGCTCCTTGACTAATCAGCCACCGCTTACAGAGACAAATGCTAACATTATATCAGACCACTGAAACGAAAGTCGGAGTAACTGCAACGTGAGCCATCACCGAACTAGCACAAACCAACTTGGGGGTGCAGACTAGAACAAGCAAATAAGAATAAGCGCCATTAACACCAATATTGAGACAGAAAAGAAGTCTGAGCCACCCTTTGAGCGAATTGCTGGGTGATGCCGTATCCTACTTACTTACTACTGTGGCGCTACAACTGCCTGCTTTTCGCAACTATTTGTTCGCGTCAAAAATTCAGAATAGGTGACACCGTGAGTAACATTTTTGGTGTTTGCTGGGTTCGAACCTGGACACCATGCGTTCATGCGTAGTTCAACGCGTTAATAACTACGCCACGACGTGAAGCGACGCTCGCCCTAGTCCTCTGCAAATCGCATGTAGAACTAAAGATGGGCATTATCTTGGACTGTCTTCGTTTCGGGAGTTCGCTCCCTGAAGAAAATCTCTGACCCTAGAAGCCTCTACGGAAACTAAATTGTGGAAGAAAGGTATTAGGGGTATGTGGGTATGTATCTACATATTGTAGGGCCACGTTGTTTTTTGCCCAGAGTATTAAGTACTCCTAGTCATTCTCATACTAATCCGTAACTTCAGTGCAAGACTTCATTGCTTTAAAAGACTAACTATGACCAGATTCAAAATCGATCGCATCCACATACCACCTTGTTCAAAAAGTTCCCGGAATAACCACCGTGTGGCGCTCCCATCGTTCCGATTTGAGTTCTGTTTTGTTTTTTAAGTTGGTACATCTGTTGTTGATATTCCCTCTAAATCTTAGCGTCATAGCTCGACATTTGCAAAAGTTACGTAGCCAAGAGTACATCTATATCTATGTGTGTTGGCGATTTTTAACAAATTTAGAAATGGATTTAAATAAATTTGCAACAACGACTTGTATTAAATTTTGCGTAAAAGACGGATTTAATGGTGCGCGAACGTTGGAACTGTTGGAAAAGTGTTTCGGCAACGATTCTCTAAAGAAAACGGTCGTTTACCAGTGACACGAGCGGTTCAAAAGTGGTCGTGAGTCAATCGAAGATGATGAACGCAGTGGCAGACCATCGACATCGAAAACCAACGAAACCTTGATTAAGTAAAAGAAATGTTGGTCAATAACCGCAAATTAACCATCAGAGAGATAGCGATTAGTGGGCACCGTAGCGCAAGTGGTTAGTGCGTCGGACTACTGAGCCAGCGGTCTTGGGTTCGAATCCAAACGCAAACACCTAAAAGTTTTTCACAGTGCCCACCTCTTTCGAATGTCTGACAAGCATCAAAGAGTATCATTTGTCACGATTGAGCTTCTCAACTCGCCGTTCGGAGTCGGCAAAAAACTGTAGGTCCCTTCCATTCGTGCAAAAATATAACACGCACACACAAATGGTTGCGAGAAGCAGGCCCAGGTTCACCTCGAGCTGTAGCACCAACAAAGTAAGTAAGATAGCGGAGGACTTGAACATTGCCTATGGATCCGTCCAATATTTGGCTAATGATTTGGGTTTCCGTCGTGTAGCAGCAAAGTTGGTGCCAAAAGACCTCAATTTCATGCAAAAACGAAACCATGTTGACGTCGCAAAAGACATGTTTTGCGAGGCTGAAAAATGCAACAAATGCCATCCAACAGCCACCGAATCCATCTGATTTGGCTCCCTGTGACTTCTTTCTGTTCAATCGAGTTAAAAAAAAAACCATTACGGGGAACGCGTTTCAGCGGCCGAGAGGAAGTAATGGAAAAATCGCAAGAAGCACTGATGGACATACCGAAAACCGCATATAAAAAAATGTTTTGAGGATTGGATCAAGCGCTGGCATAAGCGTGTTGCAGTCGTTGGGGATTACTTTGAAGGGGCCAGTATAGATTCAAATTAATAAACTTGTATTTTTAATTTTCTGAATAAATTCCGGGAACTATTTGATCAAGGTGGTATTTCAGACAACTTATCACTGAAAAAATTCTGAAACAACTAGGTATAGTGGCGAAATGTAAACTAAAGAAAAAAAATCTGAAAAATATATTATGTGGGATTTAATTCGAACGGGATCGAAGCAAAGATTTCAACAATACACTCCTCGCCACTTGAATAGGACATCCCTTAGGTCTGTTTTCGATTGCCCATTGCTCCCAAACCAAGCATGCTAAAGACTTAAATTTTTTTTTAAATTAAAAATTCATTTCATTGTTGTAATTTGACCAGAATGAAAATTTATTGCTAAAGCTTTTAGTATTAACAAAAAATTATTAACCAAAAACCGGCCCCAATTTTGCGCCACTTGAATAGGACACTGTAACGAAAAAAGCATTTGAGAGAATTTTGATTCCTTTTAACACAAAAATTACTTACATTTATGGTAATTGGAGTATTTAAGATAAAAAAAAAATTGTTTTAATAGTGTGTTGAGCAACGTTTTTGCTCCAAAACTTCCCACATCCGGTTTGGAAGGGATGCATACAAATTGCTCAAATAATTTAGCGACATCGAGCTCCAAGCTAGTTCGATGGCTTGTGGTAGTTATACTCAAATATTGTTTTCCTGATCCATACACTTGACGTGTTAACCATCCCCAAACATTTTCGATGATATTCAAATCCGGTGAGCAGCGCAGCCAGTTTAATAGCTTCCACGATTGGCTCTCTATATACGTTTTAACAACCCGGGCTGTATGTATTGGTGCATTATCATGTTGATATAAATCCACCGCAGTGGTCCAAAAAGGTTATGAAAGTATGGAATGGGCTCTTTCAATAAACCATTACAAGACAACGCATTCACGAAAATTTTAATTTGCAGGTGCCATAATATGAAATGGCCCCCCACACTATCACACCTCCAACTCTGCTATGCCAACTCTCTGTCCAAATGATGAGTTTCTTTGCAAAAGTCATGGAAATAGTAGCTAAAGCCATCGGGGCCTTCCAAATTGATTTTTTTTTTTCGTTTGAAGAGACCACGCGATGCCCGTGCCATGTGCGCGACAAAAAATGAGGCATTGCGCTTTTCGAACCGCGTAAAGGGGTGGCTTCTTCTTGATTTTCAGTCTTTTTATGTGCTTGGCATTCGAAATAACACGACGCATAGTTGTTACACTTGCCTCAACACCTCAGTTTTCCCTGATTTTTGCCAAAAAGTCGTGAGAATTTGACGCTTTTCTTAATATAGGTCGCCTTTCCGCATTAGTAAGCATACTGTGTGTGCGTCCTTTCGTGTTTTTTCCATATTTAGACTCATTACTCAAAAATATGGATATAACGTGTCGGCTCCTCTCGATTTTCTTAGCTATTTTAGCAATAGATAGGCCAACATCCTTGGAATTCTTGATTTGTCCTTTTTGCTCCTCGGTTAAGGCCTTGCCTCTTCCCATTTTACTTTTTTTTTTCAAATTAAATAGTCGAAATTAAGAAAAAAGTTCGATCAACGAAAAATATGACTCCACGTGCCAAAGATGCATGTTCTATTCAAGTGGCGCAATAATCTTGCCTAAATTTCAACGTCTGCTAACATAAAGTGAAAAAAAACATATAATGGCTTTTTTCCAGAACTTGCAATTAATCACAGAGAAAGAAGAGGAGTTGCACAAAGAGAACATGCAAAAAAACCGTTTTTTTTTTTACTACACCGCTTTCGAGGTTTCGAGTTATGAGCAATTGCAAAGAGAGTGTACAGGGTGTTCTATTCAAGTGGCGAGGAGTGTAGTTTTCCAATTTATTCTTTATGAAACTTTGGGAATTAGGTATTGCCGAAAATTTGTGAAAAAATAACATATAAGTGTATCACACCTAAAAAGTTTTTCACAGTGCCCACCTCTTCCGAATGCCTGACAAGCACACAAGAGTATCATTTGTCATGTAAAGCTTCCCAACTCGCATAAAACTGTAGGTCCCTTCCATTCGTGCAAAAATATAACGCGCACACACAAATGTTTGCGGGAAGCTAGGCTTGGTTCTACCTAGGACTGCTGAAGCCAAATATTTATTTTATTTTAATTATTGCTTATAGGAGCTGAGAATTCGAGGTTAAGTGGTGTTAAATCAAATTTTCTGATATAACACAGCCCTAACTCAGCAATGGCTTATTGGATTTAAAAACAAAAGAAATTGTTTTTAGTAAATTCTCTTAAGATTCATTTGTGTATAAATCATCCTTCTGCGTTATCTTGGAGCTCAGCTATGCTCAAAACAATTTGCTTATTTATACAAGTAAATATATTGCTTGTCCAAAGCTGATAGAGAAGCTTGTATGAGTAATGAAAAAACATTTCTTTTACCTTAAAATAAGGATTAGGAAAGACTGAAATAAGCCTTAAATAAGACTAAAAGTAAGCCTATCATAAGGTTAAAATAAGGCTATGTGTAGGGTATAAAAGTATATACATACCTGATTGCCTAGGACATGGCTTGTAGAAAAAACCTTACTATAATAAAAAATGGTTCGGTGATGGTGTGGGAGTGTATGGCAGCATCTGGGGTCGGAAATTTTGTCTCAATTGAAAGTACAATGACTAAGCAGGACTCCCTGAACATTCTTAAGTATAACATGCAACCAAGCGCGGACAAATTAGGCACGACTAAGAATTGGATCTTTCAGCAAGACAATGTCCCTAAGCATACCTCGTGGCTTGTTAACGAATGGTTGCTTTATAGGACTCCAAAACAGCTCGCTCACCCTCTGCAATCACCGGACCTAAGCCCAATAGAACATTTATGTTTTTTTTTATTTTTTTTATGTAGTCAATGAGTAAACATCGAAAATATTGTGTCGAGCGCGGACAAAATGTTTTAAAATTTTTGGTATTTCAAAGATTTCAAATTCCAAAAAAAAAAACAGAAATGGAAGGATTATCTACTATTGATTTGGAATTCCAAGACGATAATGCTGCAATTAAAGAAGTACATAAAATACCCGCCCTATTTGCACAGTTCAACATCTTATCAGAAATGATGTGTGTCAAACATATCGTTCAATTCGAACGCTACCCTAATTTGGTCGTCCAACAAGTGTGTCAAATATACGATACAATTGTTGTACAACGGTTGTAAACAATTTGCGGTTGTATGCGACGATTGTATCGTGTGTTAGCTAGCTTACGACGCGACGGTTGTACCGATATCGCACGGTCGTACGCTTAGAATCGGAATCTGTATGGAATGTCCACAGGAAGGAGTACAGTAACAAATGTTTACGAGAAGATGCATTGGAAAAATTAAAGGAAAAGTGTTCACAGCTGATCTCTTAAGTTGATATATTAAAATATAATATTTTTACATAGTAAACAATTTTTTTTGACATAATCACTCACTCAGCTGAAGAATGAATGAAACAAAATTCTGGTTGTATGGAAATCGCACGCAAATTGTAGGTATAGTGTGTGTGTTACATACAACACGGTTGTGCGAAATATCGGGTTTTTAAAGGGGAATGGAAAGTTTAGAAGGAATATGTAGATTCAAAAACAGCCCTCTGCACATACATAAGTATGCCATGTGAACTCCAGTGCTTTCGAGAAATCCATAGATCTAAGATAGGATATGACTTCACAGGTGTTTGTGCCTTATTGAGCACAAAACAGGACAATCGCAGAGGAAGTGTTTGATGCTTTCGTCGTCTTTTTTGCAACTCGGGCAGGTGCATTGTTGTACTAGTCCCAGTCGGTTTGCGTGTCTATTTAAGTTGAAGTGTCCCGTATATAGGCCAATCATCAGTTTTTATTTGTGCTCTGCTCATAGTTGCCACATTCCTTGCGCGTTGTGGGGTCGGATTTTCTATCTTGGCTTTGGCAAGTTTGGATTTTACTCCAAATAAGACGTTTTGCAAAAAAAAAAACAGGCTGTAATCGGTTTTCACCATGCTTATCGTTGTAGCCATTCCGCTCCTGCTCTTACCAGTTCATCTACTCTTTCATTCCCGGTATGCCATTGTGGCCATGTATGTAGGTATCTACTCAGAGTCGATTCACTGGTGTTGCAAATACAGTACAATCTCGTTAATTTGGACCCTTGCTAATCCGGACAACGCGGTAATCTGGACACTCAATTGTTTTATATTGATGACTCTGTAATCCGGACAGTTGCCTTATTATTTACCTCATAAATCCGGACAATTATTTTTACTTTTTCTTTTTTGTCTGCTATTTCTACGGGGATTTCCCGGTTTCATAAATTAACAGCGGTTTCCTATGGAAAACAAAGTTCTATCTCTCTCTTATACCAATGTGTAATGCAGACTATCAGATGTTGCTTTTTTGTCTCCAAACGCTTGTGATATGGTGGATGAAGGTGTCCTTAAAAAATGTTTCAACAAAATTCTTTATAACGAAGAATGGGATTCAGATGATAATCTACCTCTTGCAATGTTACGTTCCAGTAGCTCAACGGAAATAGCTGACTTATTAGTCGAAATAGCACCGGATATTTATTATGATAATGAAATCGATGAGTGTTTGAATGACGTCACGGATGATCAGACTGAAGAAGACGATCTCGATAGCAGTAGTTGCGATGAAAATGAAGTTGAAATCCAAGACCGAAACATTTTGCATTCTGAAGCTACATATATCTGCTTTTAACACATGTATTAAATATGCAGAAGAGCAGGATTTTATCGCTGTGGATATTTTAAAACTTGTCGGCCTGAGAGATGTTGCATACAAAAAGAAAGCTTCGATAAAACTTCGACAAGTAAAAATAACAAATTTTGTTCAAAATCATTAAATACAGTGGACTCTCGTTAACTTGAACACGTACGAAACCAGGGCCGTTCAAGTTATTGGATTGTTCAAGTTACTGGATCAAAACAAAAAGTCCTTTTTTTAAATATATTCAGTTTAATGTTGTTTTTTCTAATAAATAGTAAGCCACCTATTTGTTTTTAGGACAACTTTAGAAAAATAATTGTAATTTTAAATTGTTTGGCCTGCCGCAGTACGTTTTGTAAAACAAATTCTGGAAGACTCGGGAGCACTTTCAGTTCCAAGAATGGCCTTTCGTTTTAGTTGGCAAATTCGATGGCTTTGTTGAATAGTTAAACTGATTCCTTTTTGGTAACAATATTTTGTACAATAACGACATCAACAAGATAAGACGTTTTGTTTCCAAAACGCACTAACTTGTCACAGTGGATTCCTTAAGAAAAACACTGATTTAGAACTTTCAGCTCAGATACATACACAAGAATTTCTATGGGATTCCCATTTATGAAAACCGTTAATATTTGTAGCAACATAGGTCCAAAGCGAAGATACAAACTTCAAACGATTTTGCTTGTCACATAAAATTTCTTCAAGTTAAAGAGGTTTTCATTTTATAATTGTTCCACTTATAGAGTACTTAATGGAATAATTCAAGGTATCGAGTCTTAAAAACTGTCCGTTCGAGTTATAGAATACCTATAGGGAAAAATAACTTGTTCAAGTTATTGGATTGTTCAAGTCATCGAATTTTCAAGTTACCGAGAGTCCACTGTATATTTATAATATACATACAGTGAAACTTTCCTAAGTCGAATCTCCAAGGGAGCAGAAAATAAATTTGAGGTATAGAAACTTCGATTTAAAGAGAATACATAAATCAATTTATTTATTTATGGGCCAATTCATAAATGCAATATTGCGCAAGATGTGCTAAGCAGAGAGTTCACAAATGCATGCAAATGCATCACTGCTAAGCAGAGAATTCATAAATGTAGTAGTGCGCAATTTTAAGCGCAATCGTGCAGCTGTCATAGTCGTATTGCATTTGCCCATGCTTTGCAGTGGACTTAAACTTTCATTTGCTTGCGCAGCTTTTCCTGCTTTGCATTGCGTTTGCTTTGCAAATCTTTCATTTATGAATGGGCCCTATTTGAAAGAAATCTGCAATTATTTGCTTGGGTTTTGCATGACCACTTCTCTTTTTCTACAAAATCCGCCACCAAACGCAAAGACATAATTAGAATTTTCAGGAATATAACTTCTGCACTCCACAAAAGCTCTGCATCCACTTTTTAGTGAAAATGACTTTTCAATGGCATCTTATAAAAAATTTGCAAGCGCTCCAGTACAGGAAAATTCGTATGTCTCTAAAGTCTCTAAATTACCTAAAATTACATTTTGTGCTTATTACTCGTAACTCCACTGCAACTATGTAAAGCTCCGTAGAACATTTTTCGCTCCTCCTGTAAAATTTGAAAATTGTAACTATAGGGACTTTCCCAACTACGTTTCTAGGGCAACTTGATTCAGTGGGTAAATTATATTTCCGAAAAATTCAAGAAACGGTTGAAATAGTATGTACATATATCTTCACATCACAGAAACTTGAGTTACGGAGTTCGAAATATGTGAAAAATGCAACGAAAAATCAGTACTCATGTTTGAGTTATAGAAATATTCGAGTTATAGAAATTCGAGTTAGCGAGTTAGAAATATATGAAAACAGCAACGAAAAAGCAGTGCTCACGATAAAAATTCGACTTAAAGAAAAGTTCGAGAAACAGAAGTTCGAGTTAGGGAAGTTCCACTGTATGTACATATAAATAAATAAAAAAAATAAAGGTTTAAAAAAATGAGTTTAGCTTTAGGACTATTTTTTATTTTTTTCACGCTAATTTTTTGTTTCTCGGTAATCCGGACATTTCGATATTTCGGACACTGCTTGGTTTTTAATTGTCCGGATTAACGAGATTATACTGTATGTACTTCCACTTGGAAAACAGTCACAGAGGGTTTAGGTTTATCGAAGGCAGGGACGTGCCGTGATGTTCTAATCAGGGTGTTCTCCTTTTTTTTTTTTTGTTAGATAATAACGTCTATTCTTAGTTTTCTCCAGGACCACGACGAGGACGTGAAGTAAACAAGGCCAACCAAACAAACCACACAACCAAAATTTTCCTTCATAGTTAAAAAACTGAAAATGTCTACTAAAAGGTTTACTTTTAATTTCCACCTTACAAATCAAATCCGGAAGAGACGGTGTTTGCCTTCCAGAACTAATTATTTCCAGTTTTTCTTCCAAATTTAATTGCGAATATGGTTTCTCCAATTATTTTTCAATAGCGCATCGACAGGTCATATTTTTCTCTTATATACTTTGGCTTAAAAGAACGACATGCACATCTTACTACTGCCAAAATGCGAATGAAAAATGATTAGTAGGCGTGTTTTTTTTTTTTGGAATCCGTATAGACTTCGAAAAAGATTTCAGAGTAAAAATAAGACTGGATAATTCTGTATTTAACATGGTAAACATGCTGCTGAAACATGTTTAGCCTATATAGGCTTGCAAAAAAAAAAAAACGACTAGTGTTGTATTGCTTTTTGCTTTCGCTTCAGTCGATATGGAGAATGGAGTTCAAAAAATATATAGCACATCGAAATCGAACAAAAACTAACATCAATACTCAAGAGTAGAGAATCGAACAAAATTCAACCAAACAAACGTTAACATGCGAAATAAAACAGAGTATGAAAAGCAACATAATACCCACAGCCACAGCTAACATCTTCATCACTAAAGAAAAGGATAGAAAAGGTGTTGTATCGAGCCTATGGGTGCGCAGTTTGCTGGAGAACTCAAATTCATGTTGTTGTACAGACGATTGTTGGGACTTTGAATGTGGTAGAATTTTTTTTTATATGGATATTTCCGTTGGGTTGGTGGCGAGTCGACGTCAAACTGAATTTGTTTTGTTGGTTTGGATAGGTTGATAAAGCTTTGAAAGTATGTATGACGGCGCGCGAGTTACAGGTTGAACATTAGTAGTTCATAAAAAAAACCGATTTTAAATTGGGCAGAGTAACGTTCTGCTAACTTTATTGACAATCAATTGTGATTTGGACATTTTTACATTGCTATTTATATTGTTGTTTTGCTTACTCTTTACTTTTGTTTAGTGTTTAGTGTTACAGTTTCTGTGTGAACGGAAATGAAAATGAAATATAATAACAATTTTTATACGAATGCTAATGAAATTTGAATATAATATCTATGGCAAAGAACTTTGAGTATCTAGACTATTGGGAATTGCAAAATAAGCAATATGAGAGTGTTTGCTTGTTACTTGTTAATTATTACTTGTTACGCATACGTAACTCGCGCCGTTCGATTTACATACGAAAAGAGGAGAACATTTTGTTCGACGTCAATTTGTATTGAATGGTTTATATACATTTTGGTATTGGGTGATTGCGGTGTTTGGTTTGGTTGATTTGGCTATGACGCGACGGTGCGGCACAACAGAGTGAACAGAAGTGGATATTAAAGCAGAATTTTTAATTGAACATTTTTGAATTACAACTCAACGATATTGTTAGCGCACGTACATAAACAAATACATTTTTCATAAAGATGGATTTCGTTGGGGTGTGCGGAGAACACCTGCGCACCTTAGAATAAACGTCACTGATCGAAGGATCTAGACAGTGTACTCCATGGCTGTATCTCAAGTTAGTTTAAATGTAGCGGCTAGGGTATCTAGCTTTTAAAACGTATGCCTTATTCCTTCCTAAAGTCCGTTCCCTGAAGCTTGGAATAGTACCTAGGTACTGTTCTTTTTCGATTTATATATCTGTGTAAACAGACTACTTTAAGTTGCAATCCGCTTTGCAAATCTCGCCGCCACATATGCCAAAAAAAGAACGCATTCCCCAGCTCAAGCATAACAAAAAGAAAAATAAAACGACTGCAAATGTCATTAACCTCAACTAAGCCCATAAGTATCGGATTCAGATCCGTCTCCATTCATTTGGAAATCCATTACCACTGAAGTGGAAACAAATCACCCTACCTATCCACACATACGTTTCCGTTCGGTTAAAATGGCGCAAAAAGGAGATGTGATTTGCGAATTTAACACCCTCTCAGGTGAATTTTAAAATTTTTATAAATTTGTTTTTTTTTTTTTTTTTTATTCCACCACATGCACAAATATCACTCCAACTCCTTGCACACGTTTCGGTTCTATTGTTCTCCAAAAAAATTCTTGTTTCACATTTCACTTCGAGTGGGTATGACGTGGAAGGACAAAAGGATTATTCCTACACATAAACTTTTGGGAATATCCCATAAATCACATACATATACATATATGTATGTGTGTATACGGCACACCAGCCTAGCGTATTGTATTCAACTTAACACATTTGCATTTGTTGGATTTCGGTCTGACACTTAAAGATGAAACAAACAGTAGGTAAACAAGGAAACAAAAAAAAAATAAAAATTCATACCTACACATGGGTATATGCTATTATGCCTAAGAGTAGGTACTTTACGTGTAGACAGACTGTCGGGCGCAGGACATAAAAAGTGGGAACTAAAAAATTCGCACTCGTAACTGGTGCATGAGATTTGAGATTCGTGCTAATGATAACAGGCCATAAAGTATCACATAAAATTTGTTTATGGTTCTACACAAGGATGATGTATGTATCTCTTTGTATGTTTTTAGTCACTGTGTCCAAGGATCTTATCTTTAAAGCATAAAAGTGTAAACTAGGCGACACACCATAACATCATAGGACGAGCACTTCTGTGGCCTAAATTAGGTTTTTGGTGCCCAATTAATTTTGTCGAGCAATCGCCACCTTATTTATGGGGTCAAGAGATGAGTAGCTGTACATGATTCGAGAATTGCTGTCCACAAAACAGGAGTTAATTAAAGAATAAGAGTACCTAAATAATGATGTTTTTTTTAAGCTTAATCACATCACACTCTTGGGGTTTAGAATTAATAGAGCTAACACAGTGAACAATCATATCCATAGTGATTCCAATGTATTCGATAGCTTGACACTTCAGTGCAATCAATTTTAACTTCAAGGCATCCTTCCTCGACTTGCATGCATAATGGTAAGGTGTCAGAGAACTTCGAAATTCAAAGTGGGATACGGCAAGGTTGTCTACTTTCACCACTGCTGTTCTTAGTGATCATCAGCGATGTACTTCGGGCAGACCTAGCGGAGAGACATCACGCAGTAAACTGGAAGTTGAGATCCTACCTTAAGCACTTAGACTACATGGACAATGTTTGCCAGCCTTCACATAGGGTAATCCAATGACCCACAATTTGGAAGTTGGAGCAAGCAAATGCTGAAGATAAATGCTGGAATAACAAAAGTCCTTATCATTTCCAACCCTAACGCTCAACTCAGAACTCAACATCGCCGGACGACAGGTGGAGAATTTGGGAAGCTTTCTAGCTTTTAGGGAACATGGTCTCGGCTTGAAGGTGACACCGAACCGAATATGCACAGTAGAATCGGAAAAGTATAAAAATCACTCTAACGTCAAATCAGTGCTGCTGTTGGGTTACAATACATGGAAGACGCATGCAAGCTTCAAACCTCCATAAATATGTAGGTGTCTATGTTTTATCTTAAGAATTCTCAGGCCGAACCGTATCTCAAGCGAACAGCTTTATCAGAGAACGGACCAAGATCCAATAGGCATCACCTTAAGGAGGAGTGAAATCCACTTACACCGTCAGGCAGAAGAGTGAACCGTCCTAGACAAACTTGCGATTTCCAACACATTGCAGAACACCGAACAAGATGGCGCGCAGGCGTAGTTGATGCCCTATGTCTACGGAGGGGTGAGAGGAAGTACGTAAAGAAAGTAGAAAGGGCTCAATTCTTTGAATAAAATTGAGGATCTCTCTGGTGGAGATTTCAAGAATTTCCTCAGGATTAGAATTTCTCTAAGGAATATTTACTGAATAAAACCTATTTTGTGTAGATGATATCGTAGATTGCAGCATCCAGTTTGAAATCCAACCAGTCTTTTAATATCATTGAGAGCAAGGATTCTGTGGATGTGTTATGAAGGGGCTTAAAGCGTGGTATACATTATCGATCAAAACTGACAACCAAAACTAATGTCATTTTTGGAACAAGAGTCTCGCGTACACACTGTAGGGTTTGTTTGACACTCAAATCATGGTTGTTGTCGTTGTTTTTCGACCCTCTCTTCCTTTGTTTGCTTTTCGAATGACGAAATTTGTGTACATACAACCGAGCGAAAACAAAGATGGCCGCTGATCGTCAGTCAGTAGCAAACATTGTTGCACCTCGTCAGTTTTGATCGACAAACCATCATTCATTGTACACACTTTCAGTTTTGTTTTCATCGATATTGTGTGCCACGCTTAAAGGCTCTTTTATAATGGTGAAGCCCTTGTTTGTTTTCCAATGGGATACGCACATTTTGTTCGCTCATCTATTCATTGTTGTGTTAGGAATATTACAGAAAGGCACAGGGTCGGTAGAGGAAACAGCTGAAGCTTCTCCAACCATTGACGTTGGGCTTTGGACCACAGTAGACTCGAAGCTTTTTTCTCTGCATAATTGTTCCCTCGGCTTATCCTTTTCATACAGTTCGGCTTACACCATCCTTGGGGTGAATCAGGGCCTGCTTCTCGCAACCATTTGTGTGTGCGTGTTATATTTTTGCACGAGTGGAAGGGACCTACAGTTCTTTGCCGACTCCGAACGGTGAGTTGTGAAGCTCAATCGTGACAAATGATACTCTTTGAATGCTTGTCAGACATTCGAAAGAGGTGGCACTTTGAAATAACGTTGTGTTTTCCTGGGATTGAACCCGGGCAGCATTGCGTAGTAGTCCAACGCGCTTATCACTACACCACGGTGCTTACACCATCAGGGAACGAATTGTAAGGCCATAGATGTCCGTCGATGACGTTCCGGGGCGTCTTAGGTGATTTCAGTCAGAACTGTGAAAGCATCAGGGTAATGAGCGCTGTTTAGCAAATCCGTTAAATGGCGTCCAAAGATATCGTTAGCTCATCCAGTTTTTTTCGCACATCTCTGGCTTGAAATAACTTTCTGTCTCCGAACAAGAAATCTACCAAAGGTTCCCACTAAAGTGTTGAGCCTCCATTGGAATGGTCGGCGCCAGTGTTGACTCCCATTCAGGACCCCTTCTTCACGCTCTTGAACTGCCTCAGTCAAAGAGGGATTTGAATTGGAATCTCATCCATCTCAAGTGAATGTATTTTGCAACCGAAATACATGTATATACACTGCATTAGATAAGACTTTGATGCTGAGAGCGACGCATATTGTATTGTATTGTATTTGGAAGGGGGTTATCTCATAGAGACAACAAGCACGTGGACCTGTAGGCCCATTGTACTTTGGTGAAGTACCACCCCATTCGCTGAGTTAGCGATTTGTTTCTGAGCTATACATCGATCTAAATCTGCCCGTCGCTTTCGCAAACCGAAGCAATAGGGCAAGATTGAGCTACAGTAGATTAATTTCCCGTAGGACGTAGCTGCCTAGAGTGGCCTTTCTAATTCGAGCAATGGCCGGGCACTCGCTAATGAAGTGCTCAGCCGTCTCATCTTCTTCCAGGCACATCTCGCAAAGGCCCGAGCTTCTGATTCCAATTTTGTTCCGGTGCTCGTTTAAGGGAGTGAACCCAGTGACCAGTCCTGTGAGGATTTTGAGGTCATTTCTACTAAGGTGTAACAGAAACTTAGTTCTGTTTGCCCTGGGCGCGTCTACTAACATTTTGGCCTGTCGGCATGACCTAAGTTCGTGCCAATAAGCTGAACTGCAGCCAATAACAGGCTGAGGACCGATAAAAGGGGTCGCTGATCCAGCTTTATCGTTTCCCGGGATGTCAGAATGTCCCGGGACCCAGACCAGTGTGATCTTATTACATCGCCCAAGCTGATTCAGTTAATTGACAGCTTCCTCAACAATTTTTGAGTTGATCAACGCTGCTGAACAGGCTTTAATAGCTGCTTGGCTATCAGAACAGATGTAGATGGGCTTGCCTTTCCATCTCTTGTTAAGTGCAATGTGCGCTGTACAAGCGATAGCATACACCTCTACCTGAAAGACAGTTGTAAATCTACCCAGTGGAATAGATTGCTCAATGTGGCATTCTTCTTAGTAGACACCTGCTCCGGAGAGCTCATCCATTAAGGACCCGTACGTATAGAAGACTATACTTCCTGATGGGAAACCAGACCAACCTCCGCTGTTCCATTCAGAGCGATCTGGAAGGAGACATTAGAACCTTTGCCCGAAATTGTATTTGGAGCTTGTGGTGTACTGAATCGAGAAGCTCCCCCACCCTGCTACCTCGCGACGCATATGCTTTCATATTTTGCACATGTCTACCCTTTCTATAATTATTGTCTTCTAACTTAATTAACAATTCAATTAAAGTCTGCGGGACCGAATTGTATTATATTTACCAATAAAACAAAATGAAAATTTATTTAGAATGGGTCACTATGTCACTGGATGCTAAATCCGTCTTCGTTCTCCACCCATTTGACAGATGGATGCTGATAAATTCATAATTTCTTCTCAATTTTCGATAAAGAATGATCGCACCATCGCAGAATAAATTCCATTCGCCAACTCTTACATGCTAATAAAAATATTTTAATAACGCAATGACGCGAGCATCTTCGGCTCGTGAAAGTTACGATCCACGTGCGACTTTATCCACATTCCTGAATTTTTTTTTATTTTGGTAAACCGGCTTAGTTCACCGGGATTCAAAAAGTATCTACCATTCCCACGATCGTTGTCGAAAATGCATTTCACAGATTCCATCTGACAACACCAATTAAAGTTATGAGATGAAATTTAAAATCATTGGACTTTGGACGTAATCGCCCGTCCTTAGTTCACTAAATTCAAATAAATCACAACACTGCTAATAAAAAAACAACAAAAAAAATAATATGTATATTCAAAAATAAAAAAGACCGGTGATTAGTCAAATTCTTTTGAACTCTGATCAATAAATTTTGAGATCATGAAGTGATAGGTATCTATAAAACCGGTTGAATGAAGCAGAAAAAAATATAAACCGTTTTGTTTAAATAATTTAATAATTTATAGCTTCATTAGTTTTATGGTCTGCTTTCAGGGGAGAGAATGATTTATTGCGATAAACCGCAAAAGTTCTAACCTTAGCTTTTGGTTGTTAATTTCGTCTTTCTCATCGATCAAATTTTTATTAACCGAGGTCAGAATGATTGGAGGAACAATGAGTGTCGATTCAGCGTAGCTATATTGTGGTACCACAAGATTTTGGAAATTCAGAATCATTATCTCAGAAGCAGTTTGAGTTCCTATAGTATTGTAGGTTAGATTAGTCAGATCGGAAAGTGAAACCCTTGGAGATAGACTTATACAAGACTAGTTGAACCCGTGCTCGCCTTGCTTCACATTCTAAGGGCTTTCTCATGCATACAAATATGCAATTTCAGTAGGAGTGAAGAAACAGCAAAGTATTTGTCTAAGTCCACAAAAGTGTTAAGTAAATTTTGTTGATTGACTGCGTGTTATCAAAAACGTTTCAATATGTAACTTTCAGCCCCTACCGCACCGTAGCCCGTCAACATTTCCGCCTCTACCAGATGTCATTGCAGAATTGTAACTCTAGGTTGGGTGCCGTTACATAATTTAGGCGGGCTCAAGTTTCTTAGAAGAATAGTAGGTACACCCAATTTTAGTTTTAATTTATGTGATGGAAGCCCTGGATGGAGCAGATATAGAATTTAAGAATTCGACCAGATAGCTGGTTGTTACTTCTTGGTCTACAACCCGGTTGATTGAAATACTTACATTCTGCACTTTGACCATCAGCACGTGAAAATATCTCGCTGTTAATTGCTGGAGCTTAATCATTCCGAGGCAACAAAATAGCTCGCTCACAAAGCTAAGAATTCTTACGGTTTTTTAGTTGTGATATATCACCTTATAAACCTTGTGATAAATTTACTTTTCCATTTTCTTCCGGAAGCGTTCCTCCACCAATTTTAAATAACAAATCAGAGAAATGTTGTGCGTTCGGATGTGCCTTGTGGCACTACTGATAACGTTTGTCTAAAGTCTCGGCAAAATAGCACTGTAAACCAAACATCCCAGATGACTTCAACATAGCAAATACATATGTGCATACATATATGAACCAAAATGAACTCTTAAAACAACAGAAGTTCACTTTGGGTAGAATATTTGTTTTTGATCGTTTTTTTTTTTAATTTATTAATAATATTTATAAACTGAAATTGCAATTCACTGCTCAAGAAAATTCTCTTTCTTTTGACACCTCATTTGTTAAGATTGGTTGAGTGTGAGAGCCGCAAATGGTGATAATGATTGTAGCACATTGAAGTACAAAGCATATGATCATGTTAGAGCGCGCACATATATACTCACACACACACTTTTGCAACGATACCCACTGCTGCACGACTGCTGGCGGTGGTCTCCGCTGAAGGAAAATTGTGGGCGATGTTTTGAATAATTGTTTTGAACATTGCTCAGCTTCCGGATAACGCAGGAGGATGTTTTATATCTCAAATGAATAAGCGACAGATTTACTAATTTCTAATTAATATGATCACAAACACTATTCTCTCTGGCATGAAAACTTTATTCCCAACAGAATGAAGGGTACCAAGCCTAAGGAAAAAGCGTGGTGTGACTCGAGCTGCAAAGAGGCTATCGCGATAAAGGATTTAAGTTTTCGGTCTTCTAAAGCCAACCCCACTGAGGATAACCGAAAGAAGCTTAAACAAGCCAGAAATGACTGCAATGCTCATATTCGACGTGTGAAATTCTTCCGTGACCAAAAATTGAGGCAAAAAATACTACAGTGGCCCAAGGGTAGTAAACATTTTTGATCATTCGTAAAAAACATTAAGAATTCTGCCTCGTCATCACTTCCGACACTCATTAGCAATGGCATTCCAGCTGTCAGCTCTTTGGATAAAGCCAATCTGCTCGCTGCACATTTTGCAGCTAGCTCAACGCTTCCAGATTGCGCTTTGCCTCCACCTGTACTTGAGAGCGTTGAATACTCCACGGGACAAATCCACTTTCGCACTCGTACAGTTGCAAGAGTACTTAAAGATCTTAACATTCACAATTCCGCCGGTCCAGACGGTATATCTCCCATAGTTCTGAAGCGGTGTTCTTCCACGCTGGCAAAACCATTGCGTAAGCTTTTCTATCTTTCCTACTCCTCTGGGCTCTTTCCGAGTATATGGAAAACAGCATTTGTCCAGCCCATCCCTAAAAAAAGGCGAATCTTCTTCTCTCTCCAGTTACCGACCCATAGCACTTACGTCCCTTCTTTCCAAGGTCATGGAAACGCTGATAAACCGTCAGCTAATGAAATATACTGAATCACGAAAGCTTCTTAATGACCGGCAATACGGCTTCCGTAGCAAAAGATCCACTGGTGATCTGATGGCATATCTTACCGAAAAGTGGAACAAATCTCTTCATCACTCTGGTGAGTGTAAGATTGTTGCACTTGATATTTCAAAAGCATTTGACAGAGTTTGGCATCAAGCTCTTCTGTCGAAAACGCGTGCATATGGCTCCGATGAACATTTTCTTCAATGAATTAGAAACTACCTTTCGGGCCATTCAATACGAGTCGTTTTGGACGGTTTCAAGTCAGCAATTCACCCTGTAAATGCTGGTGTTCCCCAGGGCTCAGTTTTATCTCCGACACTCTTTCTTATATTCATAAATGATCTCTCGTCTGCCACATCTAATCCAATTCATTCCTTCGCTGACGGTAGCACCCTCAGCTTTGCATATTCGTTTAGAGATTCACGTCCCTGCTCTTCGGCTATGGAACTGGGATGGTCGCGTATGTTAAGCTCATTAAATTCCGAACTTAACAGAATAACCAAATGGGGTACATACATTAGAGTGCAATTTAATGCTTCAAAAACTCAATGCTGTCTTCTGTCGTTAAAGCGTAATCTTACCCATCAGCCATTATCCATGAATGGCTCTTGCATTGTTGAAACCGAAAAGCTTTCCATTCTCGGTATGTGTGTCAATGCCAACCTACGTTGGAATGACCACATATTCGAAGTCGCCAAAAATGCCGCGAAATGCATAGGTTTCCTCCAACGATGTAAGAAACTCTTCACCTCTTCTGATCTAGCTACAATTTATAAGGCGTTTCTTCGCCCCAAGCTCGAGTACAATGCTCATATCTGGTCGGGTGATCCAAAAACATCACTGCACCTGATAGAAAGAATACAAAAGCGCGCGTAAAACTTATAGGGGATGGGAACATCACTGAGTCAATTGACTCTTGAACACCGTCGTAATGTTTCCTGTCTTTCCCTGTTTTATCGCTTTTTCCACAAACAGTGCTCCAGCGAAATAGCCAGCTGCATTCCTCCCCTTCAAAATTTTTCTCGCAACACACGTCTCGCAAGGAATGCCCATCAGTTTACCCTTAAGCCCAACTTCGGACGTACAGTAAAATGTAGAGATACTTTCCTTAACTGCTCAACACGAATGTGGAATGCTTTACCAAACACGATTTTAACCCTCCCGTTACGATCTACAAGCATTTAAGACCAATGCGCATCGGTATCTCCTCCTTCACCCTCCCTAAATTTCCCTTGGCCCGCGCTGTGCAAGAGATTTTAAGGGTATTCATAACCCCGTCAGCGCGCGTATATTAGAAGAAAAAAAAAGGTGAAACAATGCTTTAAAAAAACGGTACAAAATAGTCATATTTTGTCAGGTTAAAGAAACAAACAATTCGTAACGCCACCAGGATCACAAATTGAAATTATGATACTGGTGCTGGAGACAATGAGCTCAGGTTTCAGAGGTTGAGCAAATCACACAGCAAGTGGAATGTACGCCATAGAGCTATATGTTTACATATGTGTTCTAGACTGCTTCCGCACAAACAACAGTGCCCGCAGTCAAGCATCTCTCTAGGGCCCTAAGATCATATTCGATAGTATCAAAACTAATCTGTGACTGTTTCAACCTCCTCGAAGAGCTGCCGAAAGACAACATTGTCACTTTTACCTGACTACCAGGGGCCTGTAACAGAACGCGACAAGTAAGTACTTGTAGGACAAGTGAATTTCGACAACTTGTAAAAAATTGTGCATCATAAAACGACAACTCCGTGAGCTCTTCTTCGCCAATTGTCGGGAGGAAAGATGACAAGTGGGAAATTATATAAAGCCCCATTTAGATGATCAGTTTCAGTTGCAGTTGTCAGTTCAGTTGACATTTCAGTTAAAAAAAGCTAGTGCATTTAGACTTCAGTTCGGTATTCAGTTGAGCTTTTATTTTACTTCTGAGCAGTTTAACAACTGAACTGAACTGAAAACTGATGGGTATTCCATAAGTTTCAGTCTCAGTTTCAGTGTCAGTTAAACGTTTCAGTTTTTGCATTTACAAATCAGTTTAACTGAAAGCTCAACTGATAGCTCAACTGAAACTGAAACTGAACTGATCATCCCTCCCTCTTTCTGTAACAGAACACGACAAGTGTCAAGAAACACGTTTAGAATTCTGGTTCCATTAGGACAGGTGATTGGAATATTGTCAAAAGCTAACAAGTGCATTTTTTATGCAATGTCTTTGAAAAAGCGGAATACAAATACAGTAAAGTCTCGCTAATCCGAATCACCTTTAATCCGAATGACCCTTTTTTCCCAATTATGTATTCTACACTCCGAACCTTCTCAATTCTTGTATTCTACAATGCGAATTCTACAAAAATTACCTAAGAATGTAGATGACTTTTACAGTTATTTTGTCACATTTCACTTTCTATATGCATACTGGGCATGCAAAATACATCTGAACATGTTCATACGTGCAGTATCTATCTTTTCTCGTTGGTTAAATACATGTGCGTCTCAGTTGCTATTCGAACAGATTGTTCTTTTAGTTTTTGTTGAAAAATGGCTTAAAAAATATTTAATAAATTAATTTAATTTAATTTTTGTATGTAAAGGAATAATAAATATGATTTGTTTTCTTTAAAAAAAGAAGAGTTTTTTTTTCTAACCTATGACATACTGTGTACATACTCCCCAGTCCGAATTCGATAATCCGAATACCCCCTTGCAATAATCAATTCGGATTAGCGATATATTACGTACATATAGAAATAAAATAATATTTAATGTACTTTTTTGAGTCTGAGTTTGATACTGATAACCAGGGCCCGGATTTCTATGCAAATGCATATGTATATTTTTTGGACATCCTTAGAAGCAAATGAATCAGATAGTTTTTCGAATTGAGACATTTGCTTTAAAATGGCATTCAATCGTTAGCGCATATTTTTGCATATTTTGGTATAAATGCATATTTTGGCATATTGCAACAATAAATGCATATTTTTCGTGTATATTTCAAAAAAATTTACTTTAAACACTTAAAAAATTTATTTCACCGAAATGCAAACGAACCATTAAAATTCTATCTTTCATCTGGAAAAAAAATCGATTGATAACTTGGCAGCACTAAACACAATTCCAGGTGTCATGCTATTCCAATGCCATTCCCGTGCTGTTTGCTATTTCTACCTGAGCAAAACAAATGGTAACTTGGAATGAGAAACATTAAAATTTTTTATATCCTAACGGTATGAATTTATTTCAATAAATATTTTGTTTACAATTCTCTTCAAGTGAGTTATTTTTTTAGATAAAATGTCGAAAGTTAAGACCTCTGTGGCCGGTTATTTGTGCAAATATGTTTCACATAATGCAAATGTATTCTCTTTTTGAAAATTTCAAAAAAAAACTTTATGGTACATATATGTTAACAAGGCATATTCAATGAATTTGGACAACTAGTACCTTATTTAAATGAGATTGAAATGCAATATTTTTTATTTTCTTTTCAATTAAATGAAGTTTATTTTGTTTATTTATTTTTGAAGTTTTTTTTTCTAATTGTTGTTAAATAAAAGACTGCATTTTTTTAAATTTTCAACGCCTTTTTATTATTTTTCAAATTAGTAAGTGAATTTAGTCTTGTCGACTTGTCGCGTTGTGTTACAGGTCCCAGATCACGAGAGTTTCGAGGTTAATGAACGTGCAGATTGTCCGGCGAGAAGAGGCGCTTCCGGCTTGCTTGCTTTGGGGTAGTTTTGAGTAATATACAGTGTTGTGCAAAACATACCGGATTTTTTTGGAAAAATTTTCTTTTGTATATTCTAGTGAACAGGAAGATACTACTAAATTCTTTGATAATACAAACAACTTATTGCATTAGTATACAATTAAAGGAAAAAAACGAAAGTCCTGCTGTGATAATTTTTAATGTTTTATCAAAAAGTTTAACTCAACTCTATTTCATGCCTGTGCAAAACATACCGGATTTTTGGTTATCCTCAATATGTTGGCAGTGGCCGTTGTTTTTTCTTACATCTGCGCATCTTTTAGGGATGGACGACAGTAAATTTTCAATTATAGCTTTTGTAATGCCCCACTATTCATTCTTGAATGACTTACAAAGAGAGTTTTTGGATACGCGTTTCATTGAACCTACCCGTCTTTAAAAATGGCCACAACTTTGCGATAGGGTTCAGATTAGGCGATTGAGAGGGCCATTCTAATTCAATCATTTTTTTTCTTTGCAAACTACTCGTTTAGCAACTTTGAAAGATGCTTTGGGTCATTATCTTGTTGAAAGACCCAACGCAGTGGCATCTTATTTTCAGCTTATGGCAGCTTTTCGGATTCCAGTATATCCCTATATTGGAAGCGATCTATAATACCACTTATTTCATATAGCGGACCACAACCTTAGCCAAAAAAAACATCCCCGCACCATGGTCGAACCTTTTTCATGCTTCACCATAGGGCGACAATGTTGTTGTTGAAGACGTGTCCCATTGTTTCAGCTAACATGAATATTTCTATCAAAAGGAATAAAGTTAAACTTACTATCAGCGCTTAGTTTCGGACCAATTTAAAAAGTGACTTAGTCTCGGACCAATTTAAATAGTTTATTGCGAAATCCAGTCTAAGAAACGATTAGCCTAAGCAAATTGATCAAGGACTAACTAGAACAACAAAATGGTACGCTTTCTGTATATGCTTAGCAGTCAGTAAAGGCTTTTTACATGGTCGAAAAAACACAAGGCAGCTTCTTTTAAACCTCTCCGTACGTTTCTTACTTCAACTGAAAGATCGAGTTCGCTATCAATTTGTTTTGGAAGACAATAAAGGATCTTTTATGACCATCTTTTAAATTTTCCGGTCGGTTCGGCCTGTTGTTTTTCGTGGACGTCCTTAAGAATAAATGGTTTCAATTGATTTTCCCCTCTGAAACATTTTTCTAATATCCCACTCCTACATTGTCGATGATGCCATTTTGTACTTTTCGGTTTTAAATTTTTTGGGTGTAGACCTGCCTTGAAGTCAGCTACAACATGATTTTTAACGAACCTACTGTATTTATTTTCGGCCAATTTAGTAATAACAATTTTTGAAACAACTAAGTTGCTTATGTCATTTTCACTTTTCTTTTGTCTAAAATTCAATTCAAATGACAGTCAAAACCGTTATAAACAAGATTAAGAGGAAGGAAATGCAGTGCTTTTGGAAATCTGGTATGTTTTGCACAGGCATGAAAGAGAGCTGAGTTAAATTATTTGATAAAACATTACAAATTATTACCGAAGAATTATTATTTTGTTCCTAAATTGTATACTAATACAATAAGTTTTTTGTAATATCAAATAATTTTACGTAATATCTTCCCGTTCACTAGAATTTACAAAAGGAAATTAAAAAAACAAAATCCGGTATGTTTTGCACAACACTGTATGTAGATACACTCAAAAATTAGGAAATGTAAAGATAAATACTGGACCAAATTCAAGGGCCAGGACATAAGATTATATTGTCCAAACTATTGGAACTGTGAACGAACTACATGCGAGACTATGACGTAAAAATCGCAAATTTTGTTGTGTAAACATCTTTGGTGTGATGTTTTAACTCCTAAAAGTATGCAATGGTTGCTCTAAGAAGTTTGCCCAGATGTTAGCTACGGCAAGAACCATTATTAACATTATACATTTATACCTGTCGCGTTTCATCGGAATTTGGAATTACTGCCCAGCGAGCCATAAAAAGTTTCACTTCAAAATCCCATTTAATCGAATTGGCACAACACAAGCTAAAAATCTTATTCACCTTTGTATGAACTTCAAAAATAAGAATTAAGCCGCACTTTTATCGCAATTGACACACGGCCTCCAGAACGTGGACTTTAGCGTAGAAATAAAGACAGAACTTTTCATACCCATACGGGTAGAATTAAGAGTACATTAACTCCACAAATTTTCAAAAATACCAGTATCAATAGCCGTGGAGTCCACACAGTCCATGCTAAGCTCTTAACTTGATACCACGTCAACAGTTAGGCATTACACTTACTTACCATTGTACCCACAGTGTAATTATTTCCCAGTAATTTACTTAAGAAAGTCATTTTGCTCCTCCTCACTCATACATCTTGAAGCACATTATGTCCGTCACTAGGAGTATCAATTTTCTTGGAAATGCTTAGCCTATTACAACGGAATGTGCCCACAAGCGAGTATGTAAATCCCGAGGTTGAAAAATGCATGAATGACATTGAGAAGGCGTTCCCCCCACCCGATCTCAAAAAAAAAAAAGAATAACAAAGCCATCTAGTGTTAAAAATTTCAGAGCAGTGGGGTGGGCTGGGGCAGGTGGATCCTTTAAATGGCTTCTTTCGCAAGAGCTTTTCACTTTCAAACACTTTTTTGCTCCCATTCAGTCGACTAAATTTTATCCTTTTTTTTCTCCCACCAGATTCTGTGTGCGCGGTGAAATAAATGTCATTCAACTCTTGCTGTGTCGATGTGGCCGGGGTGTTTTTATGGCGGCTGGGTGTTTGTCTGCCTCTGCACATATGAGCCTTATCCTCTTTTTTGTTGTTGCTAGTATCTTCTTGCATTCACTTGCAGCAGCAGTGTGGTTGTGACGACATGAAATTACCACACGAGTGACGGTGGCAGGCGTAATTACTTCAGTGATTCTTCTTTTGCTTTCGTCCTTCGTCCTGTTTTATTTTTTGGTTTGTTTTTTTATGGTACTCGTAGCAGGTATCTGTTTTGGCAACTTGACTTGTTAATGGGAAGACAATTATTGCGCAAACCTTTGTCGCACTGGCGTATGTGTTGGTTCTTTTGTGAGTCCACATATGTACATGTAACTCTGTTGCAGGATTTGGCTTTTTGCATACTCAAAGATCCGTTTTTTCTTATTTAAACATTCTCAAAGTAACATTGTGAAAAATTTCACAACAGTTACACTGGTTGGAGTTCTTAGAGAGTCCTTTCCTTTATCTTTCCTTGTTTTAAGGTATTTTTGCTAAGCTAACGCGAAATGTACAGGACGTCCTTATGAAAGGCGGTTATCCCAAACTAAAGGAGCGCTCTCCTTTTGGATGAATTTTCAAGCAGTCTGTGAATGCTTCAGCCAGCGCGGGTGTACCATATAACACGAATATCCTGCGGCTGAAAAAGAGAGAACATCGTGTGCATGCATGAAAAGATGCAAAAAAAATGAAACCAAATTTAGATCCTAGCAAGGATTTGTTTTTAATTTTGTTTAGTTACTTCTATGTAGCGCTGATGCTGCTGCAGGACTACCTAGGATGGGAACGTTTTCTCACGTGCACTAATGTGCTTCCACTAAAATCATTCACGGTAGTTTGGGATACCTGTACTTACCCATACTTGGAAGTATGTCCTTAGTGTTATTGTTCGTAGGTGGGTAACTAAAAAACTAGAAAAACGTGAGTAAAACACTAGAATAGACTACGAAGGTGTGAAAATAAAGGGAACAACAATCTCAAAGTGTGAGTCGTTTTAATTAAGATTGTAAACGTGCTTGTGCAGCAAACTAGTTTATACCATGACTGGGTTTACTTACATATACGCAAAACGTCTTTAAAGAGAAAACCTAAAAAACAATGTTTGTATGGACGAAGGAGTGGTTGGCACTTCGTTGCCCTGATTCAACAACAGTTCTAGGGTGGCTGAGACTGTCTATGGATCGGAAGTGCTTTAAGCCACTAAGCAGATTTGCTTTTATTATGCTTTATCAGCATTGAAAATTAAATTTCAATGTATAGGAAAAAAATGTCCTGAGCCTTTCAGAGACAGTGAAAGATAATGAAAACCAAAGTGAAAAACTTTAAGATTAAGTTTGTAGTGTCATTATGATGCGTTTGACGCTTCCCGACCGTTTAGAAATGATCGAGAGATATAACCAAAGTTCGAGCTCAGTAATGGGCGTTTAACGTTCGTTCACCAGAGAATTGGGTCGGCATTACGCAGGCCATACGCAGTACTGTAGAAAAGGTTGAGCGTGAATTCCATTTGCAGGACGATAGGTTAGGTTAGGTTTGCGGGCTGATGAGAATGCTTGCATCCTCATCACACTTAGGTCGATTTTGATATCCATAGCGTGATCCTTCTCGTGGTATCAATGTCTAGGCTTCATCCAACCCGACGCCTTGGCACACTCAAGTAGCTTAGATTGTGATCCATCAGATAGTTCGTCGATATGATCGAAAAAGAATTTGCCAAGGGTTCTATTTGACAGAGGTTGTTAGATGAGTGACAGAGGAAATGGGTTGTATCGTCATGTACCTTTTCATCACAACATCCTCTGCAAATGTCCTCATTGTTCAGTCATAATTTCTTCATGTGGTATCTGAGAGTGATGTGCCCAGTTAGTACTCCTACACTCAGAGAAAAAAACCCTATAATGGATCAATAGTACGACTATTAATTTAATGGTACGCGAAATAATACGTTTTTCCTATTATTTCAATACTTTTTATGGTTTTTTGTACTATTAATTGCTCAAAAAAATACCCACATTGAATTAATAGGATACATTATACATTTAATAGCGGATTTACTATTGTTTTAATGGTATTGTAATAATATATTGAATACTACAATATTATTGATTATTAATAAGATGTATCCTTTTAAAATAATAATGAAAAACTTTTCATTCAATATTGGAACACGTTTGCTTTCTGTTATAAAAAAAAATGTACTATTAAAGTAATATGATCATAACATTGAACTGCATTACTTGCGTGGAAATTACAAATTGTTTAAAAAAAAAACTATAAAAAGCGTTTTATTTTAAAGCTATGTACGGCGATGATTAGGATTAATTTTAAAGATTTTATCATAATCCATTCATTTAGCTAGTAAATAGTGACAGTTTTTTCTTTTCTAAAACTTGGTCCTAGAAATCGTTTTTCTGAAAATTCATTTGCATTGCATTTGCATTTGCATTCTGTCGGTATACGTAGAAGTGTGTGCATCAATTTTTAGTGAAAATTCCAGTTATAATAAATTTGTGAGAAAAATAAGTGCAAAAGGTGAGTTCTTTTTATTATTACTCTGTTTTTAATTATTATTATTGTTTTTTTCATACTATTGAGCACATTTTTACGAATGCATAATATTATTTTTTCATGTGATATGCCATTGAATTCTTTTTTATAGTATGTATACTATTTTTATGCGTATTATATACTATTAAATTAGTATTTAACAGTATGCATACTATTGCTTTTATGGTAGATATTTATGGATTTCTTAGTTTGAGCTAATAAGGTATTTCAAGGTAAATGAAGGAAAAGGGATTGACACGGTCACTAACATTTTCGGAATATGCCCTAGTCTCCGTTAACTGCTTTGGTAAGTATACCATTTTTCTCATTTGTTTGTGTACTTAATTTTATTATAATGTTTGTTTAAGTTTCGTTCATTTGTTTCCTTTTTATTTGTTTTTTTTTTTTTATATCGTATTTCTCTGATTTTTACAGTAGGATTATTATTTAAAGAATGGGTCGTGGACTAAATCCTTTTGGCCAACTACACGACAAAGCGGTAAATGCACCGGTCAAAATCTGGTAATTAGAAAAATCTCTAAGTGGTATGTAATATAATTTCTTTGTTCGATTGGTCTTCCTCTTTAATTATAAAATAACCCACTTTCGTACAGGAACCTCTCATTTCCCCAAAGGAAGAAGACACAATTATTTAGCTGTTTCACAACAATAAGCCATGGAGAGAAGTACAAGAGAAATTGCAAGCGGTGGACAAGAAGAAAAAAATTGGTACATAATATTAGTAGACATATTGACTTATTTATGTAATTAGGTACCTATTACCCTAAAAAACTGTAAGAAAAAAATTGCTCAGAATAAAATTTTAAAGTTATAAAAACGGATAATTTGTTTTCACTTATTTATTTATTAAAGGGCTTTGTTTTATTTTCAGCAAAGTTTTGATCTCAATAATTTTCGAATGTAAGCATCTGTTGATATGTGTGACATATAGGTACAAAATAAACCAATCATCTGCCTTTTATACCATGATTTAAAAAATATATAGTTTTCGCTTTATGAAGTTAATAATATGCCACAGTAATTAAATAGTATTCCGAATATTTATTTAATATGCATAATAATAGCTTTAATAGTCCGCGTTCATATAATTGTAATGGTCACCTGATTAATCTAATGGGATATCCTTTAATTTGTTGCAATAATGAACTATTGTTTTAATATTAAAAACTAATTGAAACTATGGTATGCGCAGAATTGATGTAATAACATTGTCACACTGAGTTAATAGTACTACTCCTTTAAAATTAATGTTGAAAAATAATAGTTTTAATAGTATATTCACAAAGTGGAACATATTAAAATAATAGGAGATCCTATTACTTTTCAATCGTATGTACTATTGATTCAATATTATAAAATAATTAGATTAATAGTCTAAAGGTACTATAACTTCAATGGTTTTTCAACTATACTAATAATAGGAAACATACCATTGACCAATTTTAATAAATATAGTATTTTTCTCTGAGTGTATTAGTGTTAACAGCGACTTCCTGTCTTTTTGAAGGAGTTTCCTAGTTCTTGTTTTGTCATATTCTGGTCGCAGTCCTCTTGATTTCTCACAGGTGACTAGAGATCTCCACCTGTTATTTGCCTCGATCACTGATCTTTGTTCGATTTTAGCCCGAAGGTTACAGAGCGGAGGTTTAACCGTCCCACCTGCTTGTTCTTTATCTAGGGCCGAGCCCTTTCTGGCCAGTTCATCTGCGGCTTCGTTACCTGGTATCCCGCTGTGACCATCAGGGACCCAGCAAAGTTTTACATTGTGCTGCGTGCCGAAAACCTTCAGCTCTTCGCGGCAGTACTTTACAAGCTTCGATGTTTTGTGTGTAGCAACTATTGCTTTTATGGCAGGAAGATAAATCTGCTATTGCATGATGAATCTAGAATCTAGATACATACATCTTCTTTGAATTCTTCTTTGTTATTTCATCCTCTGTTTCAAGCGCTATTACACGTTAAATCCAGTTTGAGAGTTCTCTTTATTTTTCATTTCGGTGGGTCTGAGTTCTTTAACCTCAGCTTTTACATATATACACCGAAAAAAAAAAATGTAAAAAACAACCGTAAAATTGATATTTTTTATTGACAGAATTCAGCCGATGCTGAAAATATCAATTCTGATATTACTGCAATATCAATTTCGTTGGTTTAACATTGAATTCATGTGGAATTGATATTATTATTTCATAATATTTTGATATTAAACATTTACATTTGATATTGAAAACATCAACACTTGATATTGAAATTGTGAGATGGATATTAAAAACATGTAGAATTAATATTACTTTTATTTATTTCTGATAAGAATAATGTAAGTTTTGATAGTAGTAGTAGTAGTACTTACGTTGATTCATTGTACATCAAGATTTTGTTTTTATGAAATTTCTGAAATAGTTTTAGACGAATTTTTATTTTTCCATAAATTTTTGTAAAAAACCAAGACATAATTATAATTTTGATTAAAATATTTTATTTGTAATTGAATATGTTCCATCAGGAATATAATATACATGAATTGGAGGACTTGTAAATTCAGCAATATCTTCTTTTCAAATGAGGTACTTTTGGAACCTACAGAGTATGACTGATAGTGATCTACAAATTTAATTGTTTCAAATCTTACGCAAATAACATAGGGTTGATTAATATTACTTATAAATATTTCCTTTTTTTCAAAAAGTTCAACTAATTCATTACTTGTTTTTGTTAAAAAATATCCTGTTTAGTAAATCGACCCCTTAAAATTAACCGATTTTATAGCCAAATTATTTGTGAAATTCAATTTTAAAGCTGAAACATTTTCGATTAAGTTAACATAGTTACAACATTCTAAATTAAAATGTTAAGAATGTTAGTACTTAGTTTTATTTGGTAGGCCATCATTTACCGTTATGAGTGCACAATGCTGCGTGTTAATTGCATCTTTTACTGTTGTTTTCTGGACTACTGGATTACCATCTTTCTTCGTCACAAACCTCGATGTCGGCTTTAAGACTGCCTTAAGCAAGACTGCGTTAATGCAATCCCTGGAGTCTGAAAAAAAGGTTTTCAATAAAGATTTGTATCTTTATGATTACATTATGAACTTACTTTTATTAACCGAAAGATGCATGTCGAAAAGTTAAGCAGTAGGGTAAAGGCACTAGTATCCGGACAGTGTTAGTGTCCGGACACTTTCTGATTTTCATGCGATTGATAGGTACATCATACTTATGAATGCGAATAAAACAACAAATACATATTCTCTGATGTATTACTCAAATATATGCAAAGTTTCAAGCAGATAACATGAATAGATTAGGAGATATACCTATGTTAAGTGTCCGATATAAGAGGGTGAGGTTGTGAAGTGGTTTTGTTTAAGAAAAAAAATAGTGGAAGCATTTGCAAAAAGTAAGTAAATTAAGATCCATTTATTAATTTTTTACAAAAGAAAATTATTAGTTTTGAATAAATATGATAAATTTTGATAATTGATAAAAAAAATGGTAAAAAAGTTTTATTTTTATAATATTTTTTAGTGTCCGAATACTAAAGCTAAAATTTAAGACTTTTTTAGTTCCCGGACACAGTGTCCGGATACTAAAAATATGAGGGTAAAGGAAAAATCTCTTTTTTAGGCTCTTAAATGGTAGTTCGGATGTGATACCCGTGCCAGATGGTTTAATCTCAGCTGTCCTTCAATGGCAGATTTGGGATATGAACTACTTACTTACTTAGTTGGCGCTACAGCTCGAGGTAAACCGGGGCCTGCTTCTCGCAACCATTTGTGTTTGCGTGTTATATTTTTGCACGAATGGAAGGGAACTACAGTTTTTTGCCGACTCCGAACGGCGAGTTGAGAAGCTCAATCGTGACAAATGATACTCTTTGATTGCTTGTCAGACATTCGAAAGAGGTGGCACCATGAAAAAAACTTTAAGGTGTTGGAACCGGGTTGGGATTGAACCCGGGCAGCATTGCGTGGTAGTCCAACGCACTAACCACCACGGCCACGGCGACCACGGATATGAATTAGCATCAAAAAAAGACTATAATTGCAAACATAGCTGTGATAGCAACAACAATTAATATTAAGATACCTATGTATAAGAAATAAGATATCTATAGTGTTTATTTTTGTTTTTTATTCCGTGAATTTTAAAAAAAAATATTGAATTTTTTTAGCAAGCTGTTTTTGAAGTAACCTAATTATAATTTTTTTTTACATAAACATACCTAAGTCCTTATTTGTTATTGTTTTAATGACAAGTGAACTGAAGTATTTATGTATTAGGTATTAATTTTTTTTATAAGCATGAGCTGTTAGTGTATCTTTATTTTTTTTATTGTTTAGTGATAACTTTTATTAAAAAAAAATAATTGTTTAACCTTTAAACTTTAAAGGTACCATACTGAGTTGTTGTATTGTTTATTTTTGTTTTTTTTCCTTGTACACTATTAAAAAAAAGAAAGAAATATTTCAGTTATATTTTTTCAAAAAATAACCATGTTTCATTTCATAAAGACGAAAAAGAACTGTAAATTCGTACAAAATTGTCGTGTCCTGATACTAAAATAAAATTGTCCGGAAACTAAATTTTGCTGTCCGGATACTAGCGCAAATCGACTTTTTTTAGATTTTTATTTTCTAAATAATTATTATGTTAAATTTGCAAAATTTGTTTATTTTGTGCTATCAAAAATTAAACAAGCTTTCAGATGCAGTATTACAATATTTCGAAGCTTTCATAATAAGTCGACGAATCAAACTCAAAGATAACAAATGTGTTAAGTGTCCGGATACTAGTGCCTTTACCCTAGTGTCCGGTAAGAGACTGAGGTTATGCCATGGTCTTAATGGTCATCCGACCTCAATCTCATAAGTAATCTGTTGGCCGGCGTTGGAAAAGAGATTTCAGTCGACGATTCGTCCAATAATCAAGAACTTTGGTAAGTGATTCAAGAAGCTACGAGTAAAATTCTTCCGAAACGCTGCCATGATCTAATTGCCAATTTCGGTGTTATTGACTTAGTTTTCTGGCTTCCAACACACACTACTTTTATTTTGAACAACACATATTTGTATTAATATTATAATTTATTTTTTTCTTCATAAACAATTTATGTAATCTTTTGTATTGACTTTGAAATAACGAATTAAATATATGATCATGGTGTTTTTACCGTTAATATATTTAAACAAATCTAAACTTTGTTAAGAATTCTCTTTAAAGGAGAGTCTATGAAGCACTACTATTATTTTGAACACAGCTGTAAATGACCTTTACCCTTAAATGCAGATTGGTTTCTTTTATTATTTCACTGATCTCTGGGTCGGAAAAGAAATAAAATCTTCTGGTTGATCATCCATTAGTTGATAATAATTTTTTTGTTCACACTTAAACTACACACTGTTCTTACATTAATTTTTATATAGCTTTACCATTAACACAAAAAAATAATAACAACTGCGTTTTTACATTTTTCATATCAATTTTATGTAAATATCAATATGATTAACAATATTTTCGGTTACGGCTCCTTTTAACATGATTCATGAAAATTTTTTATTTTGTCAATATCAGAAATACATTAAATCATGTCAGTTTTTAATGAGAATTGAAAAGCAAAAGTAAATCCTATCAATTTCATATTTTCAACATAAAAACTATACCAGTAATGTAGAATTAATATTAAATCTTCTTAAAATGAAAACAAAGAATACCATACAAAGTTTGATGTTGTTTATTGATATGACAATGTAAATCATCATTTCAAAAAATGTTAACTTTTAATGTAAATCTGTCATGAAAATTATCAATCTGATATTTTTAATATTAACATAACATTATTTTGTCAAATTTTGACATTTTTTGCAAGAAATTGAAGTTGATATGACAAAAATATCAATTTGAAATTGACTTTTTTTTTCAGTGTACATACATATATTTGTAAGTCAAAGAGAAACTATTTACGAAACGCACTAAAAATAAATTTTGCATGTGTTACACTACCTACACATTTCGTACAAAAAACTAACTCGTCGTTAGCAACATTACAAGGCGAACTCGGATGGACGCCCTTCCAGCTTGGATGCGCAAAGTGATCTCAACTCAATGCGCCCAACCCATCCACCGAGCTGCAGTTGCAGGCTAACTACCTATCTCTATCTATTATCCTGAGAGTAGGAGGGATTTCCCCACTCTCCTTAAGCTACCTATCTGCTTACACATGTTTTGAAAAAAGGCTCGAAAAAAGGCTTTCTTCTCTTCGGGATTACTTTGTGCAAGAATTGACCTTCAAATTTCAAGAAATCGAAGACAAAGGAAACCGGATATTGGATGTACAAAAAAACCTCTGGGAGCGAAGGTTAAAATGTTAGATATATAGGACACGCGCAACGAAACAGAAAACCATAGTAAAAAAAAAACGGACAAAAGCAAAAAAAAACGTAAAATAATCGAAAGCGCTCTCCTTTTGGATGAATTTTCAATCACGCGACAAAGGGTAGTTTAATATTCGGATCATCTTTTCGTTTTTTTTTTCTCTTTTGCAATTACGTTGTTCGAAAAGATGCATGGATCTATTTTCATCTATTACACAAGCTTTTACATTGAACGAGAAAACTTGGCCGAGTTTTCGTTATTCTCTTTTGGGCTCGGGGCGTACCAGGGCTAGCTTTGGAGTAAAATTTAACATTTTTTGATGGCGCGGACCCCAGGACCCGCCTTTTTGAAATTCATCTAGATCTGACACTTTTTGAAAAAATAGGACCCTTTCTGTAAATTGGGAAGCAATTGAAACATTACATTCTTCTTTTAGCAGATGGCGATCGACAGCAATCTCTCATTCACCCGATCTCTGTCTATGTATATGTTTGCCAACGCCAAATAAATAAAGTTTCCCCTGTAAACAGACACATTCAAATAAACATAAAGTAAAGACCTGCCAATACATGCTATCGTCAGACACATGTAGCTACTTTTTATCAGCTTTATGTATTTTGTAAGCAACTGAATTACACATAAAAAAAAATACTTATCTTACCGCCGCCGGCCGTCTTATTCTTTAATTTTATCTGGGGACCCCATTTTTTCGTCAGCGGGTACCTGACCCTTTTCGGAAATTTTCAGAGGTAACCCTGGGCCGTACTTATACACGTCGCGATTGATGACATCCGATTATTTATGTATTCGGTTTCTCTCTTCATTCGTAACACCCTGTGTTTGGAAGTTGTTACTGTCAGTATAGGTTAGGTTAGGTTGAGTGGCTATCCACCGTAATCGGTAGGATTCACTTAGACCAAAGTAGGTCCATTGTGTTGCCACGTGAGCCGACTCTTATCGAAACTCCTGGAACCATTTTGAGAGTTGGATGAATTTCCGTATTCTATTGATATCCGTTGAGGAAATATCTCGAAGGTCTATAAAGAAGTATTCTCTCAGAATCTTTTTTCTCAAGGAGGAGAGAGCTGGGCAACTGCATAGTAGGTGATAGGGGGATTCCTCCTCCTCCTCATCCATGCAGTTGTTGTAGAAGTCATTGGCGAGGATTCCTAACCTGTTGGCATGTCTGCCTATTGCGCAATGACCTGTCAATACGCCAACTATTATGCCGATATGTGCTCTGCTAATTTTTAGCAGGCTGCAATTTTTACGTTGGTTTAGCCGTGGCCAAGTCTGTTTGGCTTGCGTGGGGATTTTTTTGTTTTATTGTTTCTATTTGTACATGGGGTTCACTTTCCGTGATAAAACTTCCCAGTTTTGTACCTTTACTGGCTAGCTCGTCTGCTTGACAGTTACCTGGTATATCGCTATGACCAGGAACCCAGCACAGCGTGAGCAAGCATCTGCTCGATATCTCGTTTAGAGATACGCGGCAGTACCTAAACCAATTTTGATCTTATAATTGGTGATTCGAGTGCTTTTATAGCTGCTTGGCTATCGGTGTAAATGAAAATGTCACGATTGTACATTGATTTCATCGAAAGCCACTCAGCGGCTTCACGAATAGCCATTACCTCCGCTTGGAAAACACTACAGTGATCTGGAAGCCTCGAGGACAAGTTCAGGCTGAGCTGGCCCGAAAAGACACCTGCTTCTATACCATCACCTGTCTTGGACCCATCCGTGTAAATCTCCAATGCGGTTTTGTCATTTAGACAGATATTTCCTACCCATTCCTGTCGGAATATTATTCCTATATTTTATGTTGAAATCTAGGAGCGGAGTCATGTAGTCCACAATTCCTGCATTTAAATTATTGATTGAGATTAATCTGGCGTGCCCTAAGTTAGAAGATACCCACTGCGAGGTTTCTTTAAGTCTCAACGCCGCGCCGTTTTAGTTGCCATGTCCCTACCATAGATGTCCAACGGCAGCATGTTTAAAATTGTTTCAAGAGTAGCGGTGAGGGTGGTTCGCATGGCTCCTGTTACGCAGATGCAGGCCGTTATCTGGATTTTATTTCGTAGGTATAGAAGTACAAAAAAAAAATATTGTCTTTCAAATGCATGGAGAAAACATTGAAATTTTGAATGATTTGATAAGATTGTATTTATGGTAGCAATGACCAACAAATACCTACTTCTGGATTTGTGAAACATCACTAGCTTTATCTAAGAAAAGGAAGAAAGAAATACATTTTCGAAGACACCTGAATTTGAACCGTGTACATTCATCGATACAAGCGACGACGACTAAGGCTGAGTTCCAAAATGTAAAAAAAAAAATGTTTCGATGCGGTAGCAAAACATTTTTGATACGCATCCGCAATGCAACCTTAATGCTTTGCATAAATTTTACTTTGTAAAAGTTTGACGTTTCGGAACGCATTTTATACAGAGCCGATTGGAATTGACATTTCCCATGTCTAATAACGTTATATTTAAAAGAATTTTAAATCAGTGTTTTGAAAATGTTGACAAACCCATGGATGTATCCACCAACAGTAGAAATAATATCTGCAATACGTTATACGTGTAAGGACATTCTTTAAAACTGGCAGAAACAGACGTGATGCAGCACTATCCATTAAGTCTAAGGAATTCCGAAGTAAGATTCCTAAATCTATGAATATTTTTTAAAACTATTGAAAGATATCCCAAATGATGTTTATCATAGTAATTTCAGGATGGTACGAGATACATTCCAAGTACCTAATACAGTACTACCTCGCTAATTCGAACACTCGGTCATTCGAACGCTCCACTAATTCGAACACCTATTTGTTTACATTACGTTTTTTGTAATTAGAACACTTGCGAAAATTGGTACTCTGTAATTCGAATTTTCTCCGTAGTTTCTTTGCTAAATTATTTTACAGTTTCAGAGTTATAAGTATTATCCTAGAAATATTAGGAGATAACATTTATCAAGATAAAGACGTGTCGATTCAATTTCAGTGGGCTGTAAGCTAATTTTTGTTAGAGGAAAAAATATTGTAGGTAGGCCTGCAGTTAGCATTTTTGTGTCGACTGGCTTTGTTAATGGTTTATTATTTTAATAAATTACGATTTTAAGTTACATTTCAAGAATTTTTGTCAGACAAGTATGAACCGTCTTCAAAAGCACCACAAGAATTTGTATTTTACTACTTAAAACCGCTTTACACTGGTTTTGTATCCGAAATATCGACTACAAAGAAAGTATCCAGTAATTCGAAAACCTCCGTGGTTCGAACTTGGGTAGGTCTCTAATAGTTCAAATTACCGAGGTAGTACTGTATTTATTAAAAAAATGTTCAAGGCTGTTGTTGGTAGCAACATGAAATGTATTAAAATTCAAATAAAAGCATCGGAAAAAATATCGATGCGCAGTTTGCTTAGTTTATGCGGATCAAAAACGTTAAGGATGCGTTTAGAAACTTGCGACTTTGTCATAATTTTGTTGTTTCAGTTTCGGAACTTATGACTTTGTATCTACAACGCATCTGATGCATTTTGGAACTCAGCCTTATCACTACTATCATTATGATAAGGGTACTATTAGAAGTAAATAAAAGTTGAATTGAATTTAATTGTTAGTCGGCAGCCTAAAGACTCGTTGTGAGGAAGTACCAAAGGAACTTCTCTATTGATACATATAAAGAATACCCCGACACTAGTGAAGATTGTTGTCGCCCGAAATATTTCCTGCTTGAAATTATGGGCTATGCGCTTATTTAGGAATGCAGCGACCCCAAACTGAATCAACTCTCAACTTGGCCGTCTTAATTATTTGTATTCTCTGACGATTTCAATGCGATCTCTTTCATTATGTCCGCTATTCAGCTCGAGAATATCTCCCCTCACGATTTCTAAATATGTACCTTCGACTTTTCCAGATTGATAAGCGGGTTTTGCAAGTTTTTCAGTGTATCTCTTGCACTAGTGCACTACAAGTAAAGGTGCATAACTGCCTACAGAGGTTCACCACTGGGAGGAGTTCTCTCCCCACTGCTCTGAGTATTAGTAATGATGCCGTCTTGATTAAGCTAAGATATAATGGGGCTAAGGTTGCATTACATACGATTATGATGATGTCGCTATTAGCAACAGGAAGTCATCCCTACGATCAACGAACAACTAACTAGAAGCGGGTTTAAATATCCAAGTCCACCTCAAGATATTTTGTAGTTTTCACTGTCACACTTTTAGAGCTTGCCGGTCAATACTTATTACGCACCTTTTACCGATGTAATCTACCACTTTTTGGATCTAATGCTCTCAGATTTAATATAGTCTCGTCAGACATGTGTACTAATGCAGAGACTTCAATGATTCAGAGACTAGGAACACTGGTGCACCAGCTGTACACAGACACAGACTATTTCAAGACACTCGAAGAAGTCTCAAACTTAAACAACGGACAAATTAATTCTGTCTGAACATTTTAACTAAATTACTGTGGACAGTTGTGGCATAACTATGGACCAACACTGGTATAGGTCAGGCTCAGCCGCCACCCTCCTAGCATAACCTGTAGCTCCACAACAGCTGTAGAGTTACAAACCTTTGGCTGGAAGTATTTTACTTGAAAGTAGACATTCTACTCAATAGTTCTAGACACAGGTATCCCTTATCAAGACAAATATGTTGTCAGAACTCATAGCAAAATGGTGCACTTTTGGGCATTCATGTCGCCTAACATGCGTAGCGTATTGTCCTGCGTCCGTGAAAGATTTGATTTAACGAACTTTCAGTCTTCTACTTTCTAAAGAATCGGAAAGCTCGAACGCGCAGTAAGATAAGAACCACGGGGTCAATGTTTTAAGATTCTTTCTTAGAGATTCGTCCTGGTTAGGTCTTCCGAGCTGTATGGACTCAGAGGAGCTAAAACTGCTTTCTATCATCGGCTGAGAGTTACAACAGTGTTCTTCAAGAAAGATTTGCGAATACGGGAAAATATTTGCCGAAGCAGTCAAAACGATTGTATGCTTCTCCCCGATTTAAATACAGATCAACGGAAAGTACTCGAAAGACGTACATTGCTACGGATATGATGTACTATGTACATAGGTGTATGTACATCAATCATTTTACCCAGTAGGAAATTACTGCTTACCGAATCGATTCTGTAAGTGCTGATTGGTAGCTACCAGCGCTCACTTTCCTTATTACAGAATCGATTAAATTTACATGGGGATGTCCTAGGGAGGTAAGCACTTACCAACTGGCTTACCGGTAATCACTTATTTCCGCTGTTAATGGTAATTGCTGAAAACATTGATTACTACGTCCTAGGGTGGTAAGCACCCACTATTTGCCTTATAGGGAATCAGTTAACTTAGCAGTTAAAGTTAGTTATTGAAAACATTAGTTACTACATCCTGGTGTCTAAGCATTTACTAACCTTCTTCAATTATTGTTATTATTATTAATTTTACTGAACAGCACTAGCACCGCTCAATAACAAACTTCAAATGATGCAACATCGAAAAAATTCCTGACGGAGTTGGTCATGATTGGATTTGTCTGAGTCGAATAACTGTTTTTTCATTCCAGGAATGGTTTGGAGAGAAAAACATCTTACAAATGTAACGCCTGGTAAGCGAATAAGTAATTGCATCGATGTAAAATTTCAATAATATTTAAAATAAGATTTTCGATGCGTTACACATTCGCTTACTAGGCGTTACTTTTGGTAAGATCTTACATTTTCAATATTTTATTTAAAGAAATATGCACTTACCATGTAAGCAGTTACAACTTTTGCCACTGGGTAAGTTCTATACAAAAAGTTGTAATCTACTCTGAACACCTAATAACAACATTCAACGAAGACGACGTATGAAAAGTGTTTCAGCATTGAATAGGTATGGTACCATAGCCAAAAATATCAAAGTCGTCCCCACCACTACTCTCAATCACAGGTACAGAAAATGTTCAAACGCCATCGTCTTTTAAATAGTCCTGCACCGATATCAAAGTCCCTTGGTAGGTGCTACACATATGCAGTGTACAAATCTGTGCTGTCATTCCTTTGTATCTCTCTTTCAGATACGAGTTCACACTCTGGCTCTGCATTTGTATGAGTATAGCTTTTCTATCATTTTACCGCCCCAGGAAGTCCATGTCTCAATGGTTTGCTTGTTTGTACACGACTCCACCAGCTACCACTGCCCCTACCAATGACAAGTAATTGCCATACACACGACCAACAGCCAAACAGCATCACGTACAATGACGTTTTGTTTTGTTAACATGAAATTGTCTACCTCCAGCCGCAACGCTGATGACAGCGATGGTGACGGCCAGAGTGCAGAGTTGCGGCATCAGACCAAATGTACTCTAAATGCTTTTCACTAGGATCCTTCTTTAGTTGTGCCGTCAACGGAAATCATGATGCAAGTCCTTGTGCAGGTAAATAAAGGAGAAATAAAAATCCCAGTATTATCCTGGAAGGCCCATGCGTTTACGCACATTTTGTTTTTTTTTTAAGTCCTAGTGTCGGCGATCAAACAACTATTAAAGTGGCAATTCCGGGTAAAGGATCTGCATTTGAATGGGCATTTTCTTATAATGCGCTGCGGCATATTCGTATCCTGTTTGGAAGGATTGCACCTAAACACTGATACTTTCCATTCCATCGGATTAAGTTCATTGAACGGCTCCCTGAAATTACGCCAAAAGAAATCAAGCCAAAAAGTGTTTTGGAAAAAGAGCCAATTTGTAGAATTTGTACTTTAGAATTTGGCCATCTTTACAACATGCATGAAAAATTAAGTTTAAGTAATCCGACTACGGGAAAAACCGACTAAAAAGTACGAAACAAGATGAAACGAAACAAGATGAAACGAAACAATGATTTTCAGAGTACAGCTGTGGTCGCATGCCGCTTTGTCCAATGAATGCGCAATTATATGAATACGTTATTGTAACGGCATGCGACCACGGCTATACTCTGAAAATCATTGTTTCGTTTCATCTTGTTTCGTACTTTTTAGTTGGTTTTTCCCGTAGTCGGATTACTTAAACTTAATTTTTCATGCATGTTGATGAAGCATTGACATAGTGATTGCTTAAGTTCCTCCTCAACAACGTTTATAATTTTTATCCCGGAAAATGGCATGATTTTTAAAAAATGGTGAACAAATTGCATATTTATAATAAAATTATAATTATTCAGCCCTAACTCATTAATGGCTTATCGGATTGAAAAACAAAAAAACAGGTGAATTTAGTAGATTTTCCCCTGATTCATTTGATGTATAAAACATCCTTCTGCGCTGTCCTGAAGCTAAGCAATGTTCAAAACAATTATTCAAAGGGAGATCCACAATTGTCTTTCAGTGGAGACCACTGCCAGCAGCCGTGCAGCAGTGGGTATCGTTGCAATAGTGCAATAGCAGTGAACTGCATTTTCAGTTTGTAAATATTATTAACAAATTAAAAAAAAAAAAATACCGAAAACTATCCAAAATTGATTTAAGAGTTAATTTTGGTTCATATATCGCACTAATAATGCAATACTGTCGGAACTCAAAATATGACTTCTTTCTGAACCATCGAGAAACTGAGCATTTATTTCCTTTTACAGATTATAAAAAAAATTAATGGATTATTAGGATTATTAATAAATATTTTGTTTCTTGCACTATTCTAACGACAGCTTATTGACGCGTAGGGAAGTGAATTTTACGTTTGAATATGGTGATACATATCTCAAATTTTACAAATTTTGAGTTCCAACGGTATTGTATTATAAGTGCGATGTGTATGAATATAAATGTATTTGCTATATGGAAATCATCTGGGAAGCATTTGTTGTTCATTAGTACGAAGGAAAGGTAATATTGCCCTTGGCTGTGGCGTCGGGTCATCAGTAGTTACGATAGCTCTTACGTACTGGCACGTGTTGATGGTCAAAGTGCAGAATACATGTCAATCAACCGGGTTATGGACGAAAAAATAACAACCAGCTATCTGGTCGAATTTTTAAATTCTTTATATGCTCCAGGGATTCCATCGGGATGGCCATGAAATCCCGCCTTACAAAATCCCGACTGCCAAAATCCCGACTGACAAAATCCCGACTTACAAAATCCCGACTGCCAAAATCCCGACTTTGTATGAAAGTGTTTATATCCCTTCGCGGAACTATTTTCTCATTCTTACACACGGCTCAGTACGTTTGGGTAACTAGACATGATGAGAATCAAAAAGCGCTGTTCTTTTTGATTCTCATAAAATGGTATTCACCACAAAATACTTAAAGAATCATAGTTATTTTGAAAGGAAGTTGTTTCGACACTAACAACCTCCTCGCGATGTCACTCACCCTCAACACTTCACTAAAAAAAAAAACAAAAAAAAAAACGGAGAACTTACCAAAACACGCACTATGAACAAGATACAAAAATCGTTTGGTTAAGTGCACCGAATGAGAATCACAAAGAACTGCGCTTTTCGATTCTCATCAGATGCACTTAACCAAACGATTTTGCTAACAAATTCATAGTGTGTTTTGGTAAGTCACTTGGTTTTTTTTTTCTTAGTGATATGGTGGGGTAGTGGGCGAACACATTCTTTTAAGAATGTGGAAAAAAAGTGATGAGAAATTTAAAGATTCAATTTTTTTTTCTTCAAAAAAAAAAAAAAAAAAATCACTGTCGGGATTTTTTCACAAAAGTTCATTTGTTGGGATTTTGGCAGTCGGGATTTTTAGAAATGCGATTTTTTTTTTGTCGGGATTTTTTATAGTCGGGATTTTGAAAGTCGGGAATTTGTGCCGTTCCCATTCTATCACATAAATTAAAACTAAAAGTGGGTGTACCTATTATTCTTTTAAAAAAATTGAGCCCACCTAAGTTATGTAACGACGCCCGATTTAGAGTTACAACTTTGCAATGAAATCTGGTGGAACCGAAAGTGTTGACGGGTGGTGCCGGCGAACATGTATTTATCCCTCGAATTCCGACCATACCTAAAATTTTTTCGTTCTAGTTGAAGCGTGTGCGCTTTCGCATAAGCGTCTGCTTTGCAGTGATGATAAATAAGGCGCAGGGACAAACACTGTATACCGCGGGCATGGACCTCACCACCGGCTGCTTCTCACACGGTCAATTATAAGTGTCTCATTCCTATGTCAGCGAAAGTAAAAATGTATTTGTTTATGCACCAGGCAACGCAACCTTAAACTTTGTGAAAAAAATATTTCCATAATAAAAAATAGCAATTATCAATTATTTATAGTAGATGATGTTTTATAACATTTTAGAGCATGTTGGTTCTTGAGAACTATGGAATCTGCACTTAGGGGCTGAAACACATTGAAACGACATTGATAAAATGCAATTAATCAAAAATATTTATTAAAACATTTTCTGGACTTGCACAAATACTTTGATGTTCCTTCGCTCCTATTGAATGCGAAGCAAGGCTTGCACGGGTTCAGGTAGTTCATTAATAAAATTGTTTGTTATTGTGGATACCTTAGCATAGGCCGGCAGAATAATATGTGATTGTACCAGTCTACTAAAGATTCCGATTTACTGGTATATAAGAAAGTTAAAGAACATATTTTCTTTACACTTCAGCTTTGAAGAATCATTTAGAATTTCTAAGAAATCATTTAAATCGCTCTTGAGGAAATATGTTTTGCAAATCAGTAAAAAGTTGCAGGCGGGCGAAGCGAGGCGAGCACGGGTCAGCTAGTTTTCAAATAAAACTGATTTCCTATTTATACTCAAACCAATTGCTGTCGAATATTCTAGGCGAGAACCTTCTAGATATGCAACTCTACTTGTGGAACATTCTGCATCGTAAGAGGATCTTGGAATGAGCTCCCTACTGCGGAACTTGCGCATCTACAGCAGAAACACAAACCTTTTGTGGACTCCCATACGTTAGTTCTCCTAGATGACGTTATCCCCAATCGGATCATGGCTGGATACAGCAGTATAATATTGTTGCATGCAGCCCAAAAAGAACTTATCGAATGCAACGCCATCTATGATAATAGACGTATCTGCTGTAGGTCGTTTAGTTCCACTATGTGGAACCCATTCAACGTTGTCGAGAAGGTTCTCGTCCTAGAGCATTCCAGAAGGTTCGAGTATTTTGGTTGAAGTATAAATACACCCCAACAGGAGGCGCGGTCAATCAGTCAGCAACCAGTCAGTGGTGAGATTATTTGAAAAGTGATACAGAGCGAAAGTAAAGCAAAAGTGATTATTGTATTGGATAATAAAGTGTAATTGTAAAAGATAAGGAGTTTGAGAACATTGTAATGTGTTTATGGAAATAAGTGAAGTGTGAAACTGTTATAAAAAGACTTGTGCTTAACTAATTTATACAGAATAAGGTTTTATCCAAAACGATTCCTATATTTCTATCTACGGGAGCCCACGACTGGACAGGAATATTACAATATGTATAATTGAGTGATCTTTAACTAATCGAATAGCTTAAAAGTATGCAATCCAAAATGTTAAGTTAAATCACTGAAAAACATTGCATATCTAAAGGTTTCATGTGTGGTTGAAGTTCCCTACGGAATCATAACGAACAGACAGACAAGAAATCGAGTTAACCCATTAGCGCTCAGAGTAATATTTTGGTCCCAATTTTGTTAATTTTTTAGTATTTTGTTACTAACCGATAGACAATTTAAGAAAAAATATTACAAAAAAAAATATTGCAACAGCAGTTCCAAAACTGTGTGTCCTATAAATAGGACGCTGGGCAGATATGAGGTCTAAAATTTGATACATATGTAAATAGTTTTCAGTTATTTTAATTCTGTTTTTATTTTATTTGAGGCTTGTTGACTAAAAAAAAAAACGAAATAAATGCCAGGCGATTAATTAATTAATTGATAATTAGGTTAAAATTTAATTAAATAAAAACACAGTGATCAAATATAAATCGGAGTTGAGTATAAGAGACAAAACTTCTTTGTCTAACTGCAGCAGCGATGATGATGATGATTATTTCTATTTGTCTGGTACCAAAAACTTGTGTATGACCCAAACATTCACCATAGCCATATCCTAAACTCGGGTGAAGTGCACCAGTATCATTTTTCCCCGCTTATTGCAGTATTATATTTGGAGGCAAGTTAATCATATTTATCAACTTCACACTTGTAAGGGTTGTACTGCTTTACCAACTGATGCTGAGGCAATTAATTCAATTCGATTATTTTCTTTTTGTGAATAGTGCGAGCAGTGGCTTGCAGGTTGAATACATTCAAAATTTGCGGCAGTTGTGACTAATTGAACTATGAACATCTCCTTTGCAACGTCAAACATGCGGTCAAAGAAACCACGATCGTTTTCTTCATTTCTACAATTCATAATAATTGGGCAGGATCTTAGGCTAGAGATTTTCCGTTATCGTTTCCATATATAGGTAATTTCTTAGAATATATGGAAGCTAGAGAACAAATTAGTTCTCTTTTAAACCTGGAATTCTCGTCAGTTACATAGACTAAAGGCGGAGGTAAAACTGCAACACTTGCATTTTCGACTTTTGAATTACGTGGAAGTTGCTCGAGCAATTTGGTCAACAGTCAAACCAACGATTTTTTTTTTTGAAATATGGGGGATGTGAATTGCAAAATGAATCAATAAAGAAAAAAGTAAGAACTACTCCATCAAACTCAACTATTCAGTTCAAAGTCCTCCGCATCACCTTTTGATTGCTACAGCTAAATAGTATTATTTTTACCTGACTATGGCAAAGCCAAATGGAAGGGTTTTAAATCTCAATGGCTTTGTATGTATTTCATATGTGTCTACTGCTATATTACGTCACAGAAAATTTACCCTCAAACTTTAAAATTGAATATAATGTATGCTATATAGTTAGTTTAGCGAATATTTTACAATTATAATGCAACGAAACTTTAAAAAAACGTATCAAAATTGACATTCAACCTGCAACCATTTTTTTTTTTTTTTTTTTTTTTTTTGTTAAGCTATCATATCTGCCCAGCGTCATATTTTTAGGACACCTGATTGCCATCTTTCCTAGTTTCGTCTTGATTTTTATTTTATTTTTTAATCTGACTACCCATTTTAATATATAATTAATTAATTATTTAAATCTGAAGTTTCATCCATTTATATTGAAACCTTATATTTTTAAAGTTTTTTTCCTCAAAAACTAATTATTTTTAGAATTAAAAAAAAATATTTTTAAATAATATTTTTGTTTATTTTACCCTTCAATTACATAGACAATTGATTAAACTTAACGTTTGAAATGCGGATCTTGTCTTTTAATTATTTTCTTAGTCACTAGAATTTTTCGTCCTCAGCTGTCCTATAAATAGGACGCTGAGCGTTAATGGGTTAATATTGCATTGTCATTCTTCAGTTCTGAGCTATGTTTTAAGTTTGAAGTCTCTGATTTTACGGGAAGTTAGTAAAAAACCCATGCAAAACTTGTACCGAACATTAGGGCAGAGAGAAAAGCGAGCTAATAAAAACGCGTGTGATATGATGCAAATTTATAGGAAGTTGTATTTTTATAGAATCTGAGTGAATTTTATCAGTTCCAATAGCTTTCGATTTAATTTTTAAAACTGCTCCACACACACCACATCTAATAATGAAAAATCACCATATATAGTTCTCTCTCAACGTGCTCCACTCACTAGTTAAATGTCAATTCGAACGAATTCCCCACACAAAATGCATCTACACATCTACACTTTTACTTTCTTTACAACTTTCATTGATGATATTTTAATTACGTTTAACAAAGACTCAAAGCAAATTGATTTTTTCCGGCAAATCAACTCTTCACCGCTAGGCAAACAAACACAAATCTTCGAATTTGGCCAATCAACTTCCCGAAATTAAGAACCGGTCTGTGCTTTTAAATCCAAAACCAATCACTGACTTTCAAAAAGTCACAAAAAAATAATAAAAACAAACTTTTGTACCCGAAGTTAAAATTAAATAAAAACACGCATGCGTTTCTGTATATGAAGAAAAAATATTTAATTAGAAAATTACTTAAGTCTAAAAATGGACATCACAAATAGGGAATACTTGGGGAGAAACCGTAAAACTATTTTGAAATTTAATTAAATGGATCGTCCTGCTCTATTTCGGTGTACTTTATCAAGCGGCGGTTTGGTGGTCTTACCAAGGTTTCTGTGGCATAAATGGCCGCATTGGCTGTCCTTGGATCGACTTGATTCAACTGGTATCGCGGTTGGACGCTCACACCATAGTTGCTCTGACGTTGTTGCTGCAGTACACCCAAGTGCCGCTTCAAATCTGACTGCAAGGTGATGGTGTTGCAGTTACTTTCACCCGGGCCACATGTGGTTATCTGCCTGACGAGTGGTCCACCATTTGATAGATCCACCAACTGCGGATTGAATTGAGCGACAATTGCCTCCGGCCCGCAAGGTTGCTGAATGCTATTCTGGCCCTGGCGGCCGTCCTGTATGGTGAATATAATTGGCTGTAGGTTCGCACTTGCGGGACCGCCATAGACCTGTTGTGGCTGTGGTACGTTGCCCCTATTTATAAAATTCGGTTGCTGCAAACCACCAACATTCGCATTCGAAGCAAATGTTTGCGAGTCCTCATAAAGCAATTTACTCGGAACTATCTCAACTGTCGCCGATGCTTCCTGACCTAATGGCTGAGGGCGGAAATATCCAAACGTTGGCCTTGCCGTTACCTGCTGCTGCAGTTGAAATATCGGATTAGAATTCACAACTTGAACTATTTCAGGTGATCCGTTGAACAGCGCCCCATTCGGTTTGTCATAGAAATATCCATTAGATTGTTCAGCAATGCCACTCTGCCAGCATAGTGTCACCGTTAAATAAAACTGAAAATGACAAACAAAACTGTCAGATGCAAATAGCAGTAATTAAGAAGTCATCTTACTTGAAATACTAGATTCTTCATTTTCGCGGTTCAAATTATTAACAAAACAAAAAATAAAAAACACCCAAACAATAGGACCACGCATAAACTAAAGGTTTCGATTCGAGACTGAGCGCTGCCACCGACCCACACGTCACTGGTAAGCTCATCCATCCGGCATCTAGATACGAAAGAAACCAGTTCCGTGGTGAAAATCCAATGGGGAGGGGTAATTTCGTATTCATTAAAATAATTTCGATGTTAATTTAGGCGACTTCTACTGTAGGTAAACCTTTTGTTGTTTGTTTATTATTATTTTATGGATTCCATGTAAAATTATGTAAATAAATCAATATGCTAAGCCTGTGACAGTTTGTGCGTTACGAGCTTCAGCTGCGTTGGAATGGCATAGAAAAACTAGGGTCAACTTGGGGCTGTGGAATATTAGCGTGGAAGATGAAATTAGACAGATCCACTTAACACATTTTTATACCCCCTAAGCGTAATATTAAAAACTAAGTTTTGTTAGATAATTGGCGGTGATGCGGAAGTAGAAGTGGTGGCAAATTATGAGGAGTCAGGGACTTTAGCTGGAAAAGTGATGTAATTGTGTAAAGTAGAAGATACGGAGCAGTGCTATGGTGGAGAACCAGACCTACTACGAGTTTGCAGATTATTTTTAACATCACACCACTTCACCTAGCAATACAAGATGAATAGGTCCAACAACCCTGGAAAAACGACCTGTAGAGAAGCAATGCTGATGGAAAAAAAATAGTACACGCAGTGCCGACTTTAGGGTGGGGCGACCGGTGCTGCGCCCGCCAGCTTAACTTAACCACAATTTGAATACCTATCTCTATCGATATAAAGAAAAACTAAATTCATCGTTTTAACTTTTATGAACTTATCTTGTAGGAGTGATTATGAGACATTTATTTACCACGACGATTTGTTGCTTGTTTTGTTGTATCCCTCACTTACTTATGTAGTGTTAAAATTAGCGGCAAATAACACTGTACTATTCTTACAGATATCCAAATAGAGAATCCAATGAAAACGGATGATACCTTCTTCACACTTCATTTTAAAACACCGTACAGAACCTTGTACCCTGTGCGTGAAGAGTGGACAAACAGTACCTCGGCATATAGACACGGCAGTCTTCACGGACGAGTCTAAAACTGCAAGCGGGACAGGCTACTGTATGAAACTAGATCTGAAGGTGTCTTTAAGACTCCCGGATACATGCAGCATTCTTCAGGCAGAAGTTCTAGAATGTCCGGTAAGGATATTGGTATTTACATCGACGCCAGGCTTAGCTTAAAGCGCTGGAATCGTGCACTATTAAATCGCAACTAGCCGGGAGCTACCGCACAATGCTCAGGGCATTATGCGCGTAGAACCGGGTAAGACTATTTTGGGTGCCTGGGCACTCCGGGATAGAAGGCAACGAGTTTGCCGATGAGCAGGCAAGGAAAGGGGGAGTCGCCACTACCCGAGGCGGTGGAAGTTGCTCCACTGCTATGCAGCATTAAATGTAAAGTAAAAGATGCAATCACGAGAAGTGCAGACCATAGATGGTCTATCATTGTAGGACATAGGGTTTCCAAGGCACTTTGGCCGGCGCTGGACCGTTAAAGAACCAGTGAAATCCTTAGACCAAGTAGCGCACAAATAAGAAAAGCTATAGAAATACTGTCCGGGCATTGCCTTCTAGGCCGCTCGGACTCATAGGCATGGATATTTGCAGATACTGCAATGATATCGGTGTTGCAGAAGACATCACACATATTCTGTATGAATGTCAGGAAATAGCACGAAGTCGCAGGAATATTTTTGGCTCCTACATTTTTAGTAACATAGAGCAGGTATGCTAAATCAACCATAGACCCGTTTTAAAATTTTGCAGGGTAGTAAAATGCTTTCATGAAATTGTGGCGGTTTAAGTGCCATCGTTGGGTGAATTCTTAGGAGATCGCGATGGACACACTCTGGTGCCTAGTGTTTTGTGATGGCTCAGCCTCTCAGCCCCTCTCAACCAAACCTATGTAGGGTGAAAGAGAGACGCACTTAAGCGACAGGCAAGAAATAGCAACTCGTATTACACTGGGATGAATAATTTACAGTTTCTCTGTTGAAATGTGAAATGCGATGCTTTGTTTTCCTAGCCACACAGACACTAGCAGGATAGCTAAGAGAGCTAACATTTATTGTTTCTCTGATAATATGGTACGACGTTTTATTTCAATTCAACGTTGTGAGCAAAGCGAGGCAGTCACCTAAAATTAACTTTGTCAACTTTACCGAAATGCTTAAAAAAATGTTGCTATTACTTGGGAACATATAGACAAACAGGCTTCGAACAAGCCATCGTTACAACATCTGTATCAGCATCGGAACTTGGCATCGGACGCAAGATTTTTCTGTCACGTGGAATTTTTTGTTTAACAAAAAAAAATTATCATAAAGAAAAACTCATGCGACATTGTTCTGCACTGTAATGAAAGCTTACGCTCAACTTTAAATCTGATATTGATGGAGACTTTTGCGATGAAATTTTAGATCTGCAACACTACATTCAGGCAACTCCTAGCGAGACATTAAACTTTATCAAAAGGCACAATCTTCAAGAGTTATATCCCAACACCTGGATATCGTTACGTATTCTATTCACAATACCAGTGACCGTGGCAAGTGGCAAACGCAGTTTTTCTAAACTAAGCCTGATACAAATGTACTTGCGGTCTACAATGTCCCAAACAAGATTAAATATCATAATTTGGCCTTACTGTTCATTGAAAATCAAGTTGTAGAAAACATCAATGATGACGAAAAAGCTACAAAAATAAGATTTTAGTTGTTTGTTTTATTTTTTTTTTTTTTTCATTAAATGTTTCACGTTGTTTTAATAACGAATGGGTAACATTTTGGATCTTTTTTTTATAAGGCATGGATTACACTTGTAAGTTTTACTTACGACTTACGTAAGTCTTACATAAGTTACTTACAGGAACGCTTACACTATAGATGAACTTACGGTAAAAAACACTTACGTAAGTTAGAAGTAAGTAAAGCTTACATAAGCACTTACAAAACCATTTACACTATCTTACGGGTAAAAAAAATAAAAAATTTAAAAGAAAATTAAAAAATACAATATTTCTGTGGCAACAAGGAAAAACAACACAAGTCGTTTTTAAAATTTTTTTATGAGACTAAAAAGCGAAAAATTCCTTTGTGGGAGCATAAGAGTATTATGTCAAAAGATATATGGGAAATTTTTATTTATGGTGTTCTTCCATATGCATATTGTCGGGAAAATAACAATGTTGTTTTTTTTTCTGGTCCATAATTCAGCAACCGTTAGAGATAATGACATGAAAAAAGTTATGACAATAGAATCATGTACAGCGCATCCGATGGTATCGATTACTCAATTTGGCATAAGTCGACTTGTGCTGTTTTCCCTTGTTGCTACAGATTTATCAGTCAATTTATTGTGACAATATATCTGCGCCGGCAACAAGTCAATACTGCAATTATATTAACGATTTTAAATAATTAAAAAAGAGCACAAGAAACATGCTGAGGTGGCAGTTTTATTGAAAAAAGCAATATTCATGGAGTTTTTTTCAAATTTGTTATGTAATATAATTTTCTATTCATTTCTTCTGCAGCAGTATCGAAAATTTGGGCAATCGCATTAAATGCATGGTTATTTTTTTATGTCTGTGATTTCATTTTCATATATTCGACTCTCTCATTTGAGAATTGTTCCAGGGTTCAGAGAAGCCAAACTATTAATCAAGTCTTGTACCCATCACAAGGAACTTCTCAACTACAATAAGAAGGACATTAGGTTTTTAACAAGCTGTTTCTCCATACATTTGTCAGCTTCGATACTATATAAACGAGTTACGTCTGTCTAGCGAAACCGAATGTCGTATCTGTTTAAAGGAGGTCCAGACGGCCGAACACATCCTTTGTGAATGTCCACGGCACGGCGTTCGGCTTACCCTCAAAGAATTTCTCAAGCCTTACGATTTAAAAAAAAGCGTCAACCAAGGGCCAACCAGCCTTTATCAGAAAGCGTCTTGGACTAATTAGAGTTCCTACGATACAATAGATCACTTAGGTCGCAATATCAGCCTTCATTGAAGCAGGGTCATTCTTTTAAAAAATTAAAAAAACAAATTCTGTATTTATGAATATATTTGCAGGAAGTGTAGTCCCACAAAACATTAATTCCTTCAAAGTTCAAAATGTTCAATACAATTGTCTCTGATTTCAATCAAAGTCTAGGAGCCAGGGCGCGCGAAAAAAAATCACAAATCTGACAACCGAAAATAAGTTCACAACTCAAATACGCGCAAATTTATTTCTCGTAAGCAGAAAATTTACAGGTGCTGTCTGCGTAAGCTGTGAGAATTCCGTAAGTAATTGCGAACGCGTTTATACCGGTTAAATTTTTTCTCAACTTACAGCTTACGTAAGTTGGTAAAATTTACTGTAAGTTACTTACAGAGCCGTTTACACTGGTAATTTTTTCAGGAGTTACTTACGTAAGTAAAACTTACAAGTGTAATCCTGGCCTAACAATGAAATATAAAAGGGCGCCAAATGCATGACTCGCCCGGGGCGCCTAGATGGTTAAGGCCGGCCCTGAGTACACAGACATGTCGATGATAGATAATGACATAAGATCAAAAAAAAATGTACCCAAGATGCCACAGATACATAGCCCTCCATAAAGATCCCATCTATGGCGCCGCGCCACATACATAGATCGTACTAAAAAGAAACTTCATTTAAACAAAGATAATTATGTACAATGTCGAATAGTCAAGCTATTATAGAAGAACTGAAGAGTCACTATGTGGCGACCGTGGCCGTGGTGGTTAGTGCGTTGGACTAGTACGCATGCTGCTCGGGTTCAATTCCCAGCCCGGGTCCAACACCAAAAAAAGTTTTTCACGGTTGCCACCTCTTTCGAATGTCTGAAAAGCAATCAAAGAGTATCATTTGTCATGAGAGGCTTCTCAACTCGCCGCCGTTCGGAGTCGGCAAAAAACTGTACGTCCCTTCCATTCGTGGAAAAAATAACACGTACACACAAATGGTTACGGGAAAGCTAACATTGGTTCTGTATAGGACTGCTGACGCCGTATATTTATTTTTTTTTTTTTTTTAAGAGTCACTATAACGGATCAAAAGCCACTTTAGAATGCCATCTAAGCCTAAACCTGTCAAATCGTCGTGGGATGGACCAATCGCCAAACTTATCCTTCAGGTTCTCAAGCGTAGCGTTAGCTGCGGGGCGGCCTGGATAACAACAACCCTGGGAACAAACATCCCTGCAGACACTTCCAAAGGAAGAACAACCCTGGAGATAAACTCCAATGGAAATTCCTGATGAAAAGGAAGATGATGCAATCGATTCCAATTGCGTGTAATTTCGAGTAAAAACTCTAGAAAAGTTTATAGACCAAGGGTGGCCAACCTTTTCAGTAGGCGGGACAAATTTCAGAAAAAATATTTCCTGCCGGGCCAAGTTTACACCAAGTTTACTTGTCGTTAATTAAAGTAATCAAGCAAGCGTGCTACAAGTTTGAGCACATCGTCGCTTCCCAGTAGGTGAGATAGAGGTCAAACACTTGCCTCGTTCAGTATTATAAAATACATAATATATTTATCTTTTTGATGAAAAATAAAAGAACTGAGAATCAAATAATTCGAAAATATTTAAAATTGCGTCAAAATTGATCTCGACTGATGTTGTCGCTATACGCAAACACTTCTTCAAATGAACATCAGAAATTCGTGTTCTTAATTGTGACTTGATGTACTTCATGCAACTTAAAATCTGTTCTCACGCATAAGTGATTCCAAATAGCGAAACAGAGCATGTTTGCAAAACGCAGGAGATTTTTTTATAGAACTCTTCCAACCTCTTCCAAAATATGTTTGTTTGAAAGTAGTTATAAGTATGAGCCCGATAGCGTTGCGTCCTTCCCGAAGACACCGATTTTATCAACACCTAGCGTCGGAAAAAAAAACTAAGTATACTCAAGGCTAAGTCAAATAACAGGATATTTGTAATAGTTAAAATCCAACATGCATTTTAAAAATATACATACATATATATGATACAAATGACTCACGATGTAATGTTCTTTTAATGAAATGTACAATAAAGTTAACATTTATGTATGTTCATTTACACAGTGAGCTATTCGGGATGCAACAGCATTGTATGACTTGGGAGTAGCCATCGTCAAAAATGCATCACGTCTGAAAGGATGATTTTCTGGCCCAAATTAGGATCATCTCTCAGGTGCTCAAAAGCCCAATCAGCAAATTTCCGACTAAATCTATGACCGTCTGGCTACAGTTGTTGTAAGGATGTCGGCCTAAATCCTTACCTAAAAGAGCTACGAAACTCTTCCAAAATAAATCTATGCTATCACTTAACCTCAAATATCAGAACCTATTGCGAGCGCATAACACTGGCAGTGGATGGTGGCATGCCTGAAAAAATAGATCAAACAATAATAAGAAACATCTGGAAAGAATTTCTGTGAATTATAAGCAATGATAGAACTTTCAGTAATACGCAACTCTCCAGTTATCCTGGACACCACCCATAGAGTTTGTTGAAACCTAACTTTTGGGTTTCCTATCACTACGTCGTTCTGTCTGTCTCTCGTTCTTGTCCTTCATGTGCTCGGGCACGCTGTATGTAAGCATTACAATAAAAAATGGGATGATATTAGAAGAGTGGTGGTTCAAGAGTAAGGAACTATAAAATATCTCTGCCAAAAGGATCCTCTATTTTATCAAAAAAATTTAGCCTCTTCTGGTTCCTTAAACTGACTTTGCGCTAGAATAGATCTCCTAGGTCACAGCACCCAGCGCATTTGTCAGTTCTGTATATATGATATTTATGAACAAAACATGATCAATATTATTTTATCTTTATTTTACCGTTAGGTATAGTTAAATTCAGTTGATATAATAGGCAATTACTTATGAGCGGTAGTGTATAAACGTGCGACAAATAGACGCCAGTAGGAGTTATGTTCTATACTAACATACATATTATATACAGGGTGGCCCAGAGACACTCACTATGCTATATTTTTAAAATGAAATAAATTTTTTGTTTTAAATATTTATTTCGACCTTTTCGTTTTTTTTCGCATAACTGCTAATATCGGTCAAGTGAGCGCCGCCATTGTTTATGACCATTTGGATTCTTTTTACCCTATTTTCAATCGTTTTGGCGAGAACTTCAGGCAATAGGCTCTCGCACTCTTGTCGGGTATTCTCTTTGAGAGCTTCCAGAGCCTTTGTTTGTTCTGATAGGCCCGTGACTTAAAAAAAACTCAAAGAAAGAAGTCTGGAGCGTTTAAATTGGGCGATCTTGCTGGCCAGTGAAAATCGCCAAAAGGAGACGTCAGGTGACTTGGAAACGCATCCTTCGAAATCGACCGAGCTGTGCGTTCGGTTAGAGAGTGCTGTTGGAACCACATGTTCTCCAGTCCCAATTCCTCGATTTGCGGCAATAAAAACCCGTTGATCATGGTTCTGTATCGCTCATCCGTGACATCTTCAGCCACATCGGAACGAGCACTACGAGGCTTTCCCTCGCCACTTCTGTTACGTATTTTTCAAGTATCTTCGAGGCGAGTGGCTAAACGCCATAGTGTTTGACGAGTTGTCGTAGAACGGTCGGGAAATCTGCACCGAAATATACGTTGCGCTAAAATCACTGACGAATTTTTCCGTAAAAAACAGCCACCGATCGTGAGGAGTATGGCTTGTCGACGTGTATTTTGCAGCTGTTTCTGTTTAAATATCAAAACAAAACTGACAGTTGCCGCCATTTGCAAAAGTTATAGCATCTCTCAATAGGGTGATACATTTTGGGCTACCTTGTACACATATACTATATTTATACATAATTTATTTTTCATAAATAAATTTTGAAATGATTAGCAGTATTACACTAACACTTAACACTTAACTTGTAAATTTTCTATAAAAAGAACTTAGCAGCCTATGGTTACTTACAAATGCATAACATCTGAAATTATTGTTATAATATAATTTCGTGGAATTCATAACAAATTATATAGCTGTGAATTTAATTAAAATATATTTATTAGTTAAATTAACCACACAATCGTGTCAAGTATCATAGTTTCTCTTATTGAATAACAGCATACAAATTCGCTAATTTGATAATAATAATTAATTGGTGTACAAATCACGCGATAACTAATTTCAAAATGTCGGATATTATTTTTTTTAACAGTTACCAGTTAACAACGAACAACAGCGATATTCACTCAATTTATCGGCTCTTGCAGTTTCTAGCCTCTAGAGTTAGAAAAGATCGCACAACGTACACTTGGGCTGGGGTCACCATCCCGAAAATCCCGAAAATCCAAAATCCCAAAAATCCAAATTCTCGAAAATCCAAAATCCCGATAAGCCAAAATCCCGAAACGGTAAAATCCCGAAAACGAGATTCTGAAAAATTATATAAAATGCAAAATTTCCGCAAATTTTTTTTAAAAGGAAAGCGGACAAATGTTTGTCCTTTCCCGTTTGCGTTAGTGTTGTTATATATTACAATAATTTGCAATGTGCATTCATTTGTGTTGATCTCATTCTGTTCTTTGGAATTGATTGTGAAGTTGTATTAAATATTGTGTTGGCATATATCGTTTCTTAAATGTTTTTTTTTTTTCAATCAGACTTGAACTGTTTTTTAACTAGCTGTACCGCCCGGCTTCGCCCGTGTCCAAAAAATATAGTGTTACTTTCAATACATACATTGTCATTTAGTTCAAAGAATCGGACGCTCTGTCTGTCTGTTTGCCTGTCTGTCTGTCTGTCAATCTATCTATCTGTCTGTCTATCAATCTATCTATCTATCTCTCTGGCTGTCTGTCTGTCTGTTTGTCTATATTAATTGACCAAAATGTTTCATATTCACATTTCACCTAAAATTACGAAATTTTGTATGACAGGTACCAGAACCGTCGGTTGTTGAGTAACCGCACTGATGCTACGTTGTATTCTATATTAAGAAAAACGTACCCTGAGAATTTTACCAAAATCGGTTGAGTAGTTTCCGAGTCTATAAAAGGCAAACATAAATATGTACATTGTACATACATTCATTTTTATATACATATATAGATCTAATAACTTAACTCCAGCGCCACCTATCGGGTCCAAATTTTACAATTTTCTCCTTTGGCACTGAACCAACATATATATTGTGAATATGAGCATTTTTGATCCATAAGTTTAGAAGTCATTAATATCTTGACTCCAGCGTCACCTAGCGAGATGAAATATTCTTTACAACCTATTCTCATACCTTACCTACCAAACATTTTTACACAAAAAATTTCAGGAAAATCTGTCGAGCCGTTTCGGAGGAGCGCGACTTACAAAAAAATCATCATCAACGCCACACGATTGCCACTGAGTGCTGTGATTTAGCTTCTTGAAAAAAAAAATTAAAAAAAAAACGACTTTGGAATGCATTTTGTATTATTAAGCTTCTAGTAATTGCACAGATATGATTTTGGTCTTTAAATCTACGTATTGAATGTAATTAAGCTGAGAATAAATATCAATCACATGGGAGAAGCTGTTCTGAAGTAATAGCCGTTTGTTTTAAATTGAATTTTCGTTTTTTCATTTGAAGTCCCTTAGACTCTAAAACTAAAAATTTGTCTAATTCAAAGCTAATTGATAAACCTTCTTTGAGAAATTAGTAATCTTATACCAAAAGAATCGTTAAAATCTATTCAGCGGTTCTTGAGATCCTTAAATACAAACGTAATATGACACCGATCGGGACTTTGCTTTATACTATGTAAGGATATGTCAAATAAATTTTCTTAACATTTTTTTTTTTCCTACAAACAAATTTTTATTTTCACTTTCGGGATTTTGGATTTTCGGGATTTTGGATTTCCGTGATTTTTTATTTTCGCGATTTTGGATTTCCGGGATTTTGGATTTTCGGGATTTTGGGCTTTCGGGATTTTGGTTTTCGTGATTCTGTCCGACTCCCCGTCTACTTACATCTGCAATTTATTGTACCGCAACATTTTAAATTGCTTGCATGAAATTAGAGCTGGTCCTTATCGAGAGTTGAAAGGGAATGAAATGGGCCCTAGTCTTGTGCACTGCGGCGGAAAAATAAGCTCACACAAACAATTATAGGTACTCGTTGGTGCTGAGACTCTTTATAAACCGTAGCACTCTCCGGGGTTCAAGGTTCCATATCTCTTCTGAGCTCAGAAATGCTTCTTGCAGCAGGGTATTCATAAGGCATCCTCTTCTTTCTTACTATACGACCTAGAGACATGACTTTCTTATCTTCTCTCTGTATTTTTTGATTTGGTCTTTCAAGAATTAAATACATATAAGGAAGCTCTGCCCTAGATGCCGCCTTTGATAAATGTTGATGTAGAGAAAAACTATTTTTATTTTCTAATTCAGCAGTGAAGTTTTTTTTTTCATATTTGATTATTTAACTTTTATTTTTTTTATGTAATTTGTGCTAATATAGATTGTAAATTCGAACGAAACCTTATGAAGTGATGACACTTGCCTTGTATTTTTTTCGGCACATTAGACACTGCTGTGACATTACCCGTAGGTCCAAAGATGGTAGATTGTGCTAGACGACTACGGTCCGTGAACATTTCTTGAGGAATGCATTTCTTATTCCGTTGAATACTTCCTTCAAAATTTGTAAGTTGTCAGCAACAACAGTCCTCCCGCTGGCTCAGTACTTGTTCATACGGCACCTTCTCACCCAAATTTACAGATCTCTGATTTACAATCAAATGGAAAATGCTCAAGTGACCGGATGTATACGCCACAAACATAAGTAATTAGCAGAAAACCTAGGGTAATTAATACTCGTGTACATATTTGGGCACGATATTAAATATGTTCTAAATAAAATAATCTATGTATTTAAAAATGGTGTAAAGAAATGTATAGTAATTCAGTAATTGAGAACGGCTGGGCCGATTTGGCTCAAATTTTGGGAAAACCCTCCGGAAAATACGGAAAATTGGAAAAATTTAAATGTATGGAATTTTGTGTGCAATTGTTCCGGAATGACTTTTTGAATGGAAAAATATAAAATTCTTAGTGGAAAACTCGGAAAAACGCTAAAAATTTTATTTTTTTTTTTTTGAAGAAATTTTGCATTTTATCGCATGATTTGATGTAAAGGTGGAAAATTCGTTGTGAAGCTTGGAAAATTTCAGATAATTGTGAAATTCATTGTGATAAAAGACGTTTTGCGTGCATTTTGGGTGGAGAAGTTAACGAAATAAATAATAGATGGCGCTGTGCTGCGATCAGTGCAACAACCCGATAGATGCCGTTATACGTTGACTTAGACTGTGCGCAATTTGACAGGTATCCTTTTCGCAATGTCATTTTCTATTGAGGAAATGTGATATTTTTCTTGCTGCAATTTATTCGAGCATTTGCGTATTATTACACTGATTCCGGATAGTTGTATATCACGCATCGGTTACGATCAATTGAAATTCAGTGCGATATTTATCAATTCGATCATTTTTTTCAGAAAATAAGTTTGCGTGTAAAACGTGAGGTTATCCAATTGGGTTGCGGGCATTCATTGCGAAACATTCATTCCGTAAGTTTTTTTTTTTGTTTTTAAAAAATTTCTTTTAAATAGGATTGTAGTTAAAAACGACTGTGTCGACATCCCGAAATCTACTGCTGCCGATGAACTTAATGCATGCCTGAAATCGTCGTCTTTGTGGCGACATGTCAAGAAGTTGAATTTGACCACGAACATGAGAGTCGCATTGCAGAACGACCCATCGGCTGCTGAATTCTCGAGACAACTGGCTTGGCAATGGCCAAATTCCTGTTGATGTTTCGACTAGATTGATATCGTTACTGGCAAATTTTTGCGAGTTCACATCGTCGGAGGAGAAACTCATCACCAAAGTGTTCATCGGCATTGAACAAAATTATAAAAATCTCGATTGGATTAGTGAACGGACAGATAGACAGACAGGTAGATAGATAGACAGACAGACAGACAGACAGGCAGACAGACATACAGATAGACGGACAAACAGACGGATAAACAGACAGATAGATAGACAAACAGACAGACAGACATACAGACAGACATTTCAATTTGATATTTGTACATTTATGAAATTAATTTATTTTACCTTTATAAAAAACTGAATTTAATTCGGCTTATAAGTTGACACAACATTTACTAATTTTGAGGCGGTACGAAGTTCGCCGGGTCAGCTAGTAAATTATATATTTTATTCATTTATGATTCGATTAACAAAACTAATTATGTGGCAGACATAGGCAGGTAAAATAATACGTTTTTTCCGGATGAAATAGGAAATGAATACGTTTCTCCATACATGGTCTGGCCAAACCTATTCCCTTGACTCTAGGGGTTGTTTTAGAAAATCCTTGTTTTTTTTTTGCACCCACTTACATCTAAAAAATGTTGTCAACACTTAAGCATTAAAAATATGAATGCTGACAAAGTCAAGAAATTGCGCAATGATAGCTACAACAAACCGCTCTACCCTACCAAATATCATTATTTTTGACTTTTCTGTATTTATTTTAAAGTCCCAGGCATCACAATACTGATGTTTTTGTCTATTTCTTTGTAGTTGAAGAGTTGAAGGATTCTCAGCCAAAGCGACTATGTTATCAGCGTAAAATAGGGCCAAAGCACCAATTAAAACAGCACCAGGTAAACAATTTGAGTTGCCATCAACATGTAATGAAAATAAAATAGAAATGAGCACACATCCTTGTGGTACACCGACACCAGTATCAAAGTAGTTTGAGTGTGAACTACCGTTCAAAACAGAGCAGATGCCTTGGAGATAAGTTGTCTATAAACTCTGATAAATTTACTAGAAACGCATTAGCTTATACAATAAAGACTTTCTGTTGATCTTAGGAACAGCTTTGTTGGGCAGAATTTTGAGTGTCGTGACAACAGGCTTATGTCTTTGAGGTACGCCCTCAACGCAAATTCTCGATATTTTCCAGACCAGTTGCATCTGCCTCCCCAACCTGAGCCAATTAACTGCTAAATCGGTTCTGCCACACCCTATGTTTGAGATATGCGTTCATCCATTTTTTTTTCTCTCATTTCCATTTTTACTTATTTTTTCTTTCTTTCCGGTCTTGTGAGTCGTGAGAGATCGGTTTCAGTATTGAAAGTGAACTTGTCTTAGCATATCTAAAAAAATTAAATCTAAATCTGGAAAGTCCGAATTTATTAGCATCGACCAACAAAAAACACTCTCTACACGATCATAAATAATATTTTTATATCTATATCGAATTTATGCATCTGCTCAAGCTTCCATAGTCGAACGTTCAACGAAACGAGGGAATCGAGTTTACCACGAGCGTCATGCTAGGTCAAGGTTACCGAAGATGTGAAACCACTTTACCACTCTTCAAAGGTGTGGCACAAAGCACACGAACACAAGCGTGCATCATCTCAGTTCAATCTATAGAAAATATCTCAAAAAAAAAAAACTTACTTCAAGGTGACGTCCATTTATTTAGCACCAAATGCGTCCAAAGATGCGATCAAACATGGTCGAGTGATTAATTGCGCCGAACAGAATCTCCCAAGATTTTCGTCAATTAGCAGATAATAAAAAAACCTAAGTAAACCATTCAAAACGCAGACAGATACAATTTTTAAATTTTTTTTTATTATATCGATCTAAATGTTAGATTTAAATTCCTATGGATACATCTATGACTTGGTTCGGTGTGTGAATGAATTCGGCTTGGATTAGGCTTCGTTTTCATCTGGATCTATACTGTACTGGTCGTAGTCGAACACGTTGTACTCCTTGTCGGAGCGCTGGTTGACGTGTGGTCCAGTATTGCTACCGGGCTCTAGATACTTGACTATGTTTTCCTCTTTTTCGCTGTCCGCCTTCTCTACCAACTGTCGGGCTTGTAGTTCCTCATGGTTGAGTGGCTGTGGATCTTGCACTTGTGGCTCTGCATCGGTTTGCGACTCGTAGTGGTTGTTGGTGATAGCTGACAGTTGAGAGCTAACCAAGTTGACAGTCGCTTTTTGCTGTTTGAAGACAGGAATGGTTCTATGCTCAACCCTGCTTCCAGATGTGTGTTTGTAGTTTTTGCTTACCTGTTGGCGATTGATTGCGTTGAAGTCAAATGCCCTTTGTGCAACTGTTCGGCTGGGGACCACAGCTGGGAAGCCTGATTGAATAAATGTCGAACCATCGGGTAGAACTATCAGCTGACCAGCGAAAAATGGCTGAGGCGGAAGTGCTTGATAGGTTTGCGGGTGTAGCGCATGAAACTGTTGAGGTCCTGGAAAGTTGAAAAATCCTGTATTTCCGAATTCGCGTTTTTGTCGGTGGTGAGCATCGCCGAGTGATGGTGATGCCGAGTTGACCGGAGTGTATATGGATGCAACTTCGGCTCTACCGAGTCCTCCTCCAACCTTATCCTGCCTTGGGCTTGCATCGACTACTTGGTTGACAGTAGCCGATGGTAACTCAAAAAACGACTGTTGGGGGAGAGTGTATGATAAGGTTTGTCCTTGAGATGCTGCTGTTGGGATATCTATTTGTGCAACCGTCTGCTCTTGAGCACTGTTGGATAGCTGATTTGTCGATGTTTGCAAGCCCGACCTGAAAGCAGGGGCAACAAATCCTCCAACCTTTTGCTCTTGAGCTACATCGACTACTTGGTTGGCAGTAGCCGATGCAAAATCAAAATCCGACGACGACAAGGCAGAACCAGCAGCTCTGGCAGCGTTTAACGGAATTTTCGCTCCCGCTGGAGGCAGATATTCCAAGTTTGTATTCGTCAACTGAGGTGCGACTGTCGACGCAAAAGATACTTGTGGCCTTTGGTACTGGCCAGTTACAATAAGGGGACGTCCGGTTGGTTGTCCGACTTGGCTGAATGAGGAGGTGGTAACTACTGGCCTCTGTACACTCGACTGTCCGAAACTTTGGAAAGCATTGAAGCTATTTTGTGGCCTAACAGTGGATGGTGACGTAAATCCTTGGAAGGCAACCTGAGGTTTGGAGACAGTGAGTGTTGTCTGTTGAACCTTAGGTGGTATATAGGACTGCACAATCTGTTGTGTTTGGACGACAGCTGGCTTGGCAGTGATTGCAACAACGGCGGGTCTCAAAGGTGCTTGGGCAAATTGATTGAAGGTTGTAGTGGTAACTGCTGGCCTCTGTACAGTCGGTTGGAATCCGCTGAAGCTAATTTGTGGCTTGAGGGTGGCAATCACTGGCCTGGGAGTTGGTGCGGGTAAAGGCGCAAACCCTTGGAAAGTAGCTTGTGGTCTGGAGACAGTGAGTGTTGTTTGTTGAACCTTAGGTGGTATGTAAGACTGCACAATCTTTTGTGTTTGGAAGGTAGCTGGCTTGGAAATGATTGAAACAACGGGCCTTTGGTATTGTCCAGTGACAACGACAGGTCTCGATGGTGCTTGGGCGAATTGATTGAAGGTTGAGGTGGTAACTGCTGGCCTCTGTACAATCGACTGTCCGAAGCTTTGGAGTCCGTTGAAGCTTGTTTGGGGCTTAAGGGTAGCAATCACTGGCCTGGGAGTTGGTGAGGATAAAGTCGTAAGTCCTTGGAAAGCAGCTTGTGGTCTGGAGACAGTGAATGTTGTTTGTTGAACCTTAGGTGGTATGTAAGACTGCACAATCTTTTGTGTTTGGAAGACAGCTGGTTTGGCAATGATTGAAACAGCAGGCCTTTGGTATTGTCCAGTGACAACGGCGGGCCTTGAAGGTGCTTGGACAAATTGATTGATGGTTGATGTGACTGATGGCCTCTGTACAATTGATTGCAATCCACTGAAGCTTGTTTGGGGCCTGAGGGTGGCAATCACTGGCCTTCGAGTGGTCGATGATCCAGTAAATCCTGGGAAGGAAAGTTGAGGTTTGGCGACGGTGAATGTTGTCTGTTGAACCTTAGGTGGTATATAAGACTGCACAATCTTCTGTGTTTGGAAGACAGCTGGCTTGGCAATGATTGAAACAGCAGGCCTTTGGTATTGTCCAGTGACAACGGCGGGCCTTGAAGGTGCTTGGACAAATTGATTGATGGTTGAGGTGGTCACAACTGGTCTCTGAACGGTCGATTGCAATCCACTGAAGCTTGTTTGGGGCCTGAGGGTGGAAATCACTGGCCTTCGAGTGATCGATGATCCCGTAAATCCTGGGAAGGAAACTTGAGGTTTGGTGACAGTGAATGTTGTCTGTTGCACCTGAGGTGGCAAGTAAGACTGCACAATCTGTTGTGTTTGGACGGCAGCTGGCTTGGCAATGATTGAAACAGCGGGCCTTTGATATTGTCCAGTGACAACGACAGGTCTCGATGGTGCTTGGGCGAATTGATTGAAGGTTGAGGTGGTCACTGCTGGCGTCTGTGCAGTCGATTGGAATCCACTGAAGCTTATTTGGGGCTTGATGGCAACAGAAACTGGCCTACGAGTGGGTGACGGTAAAGGTGTAAATCCTTGGAAAGCATTTTGCGGCTTAAGGACGGTGAGCGTTGCCTGTTGGGACTGAGGTGGCAGATAAGCCACCGAAGGCTGCAATGGCTTGGCAGTTATGGCAACAACGGGCCTTACAGACTGCTGTCCGAATGTCGTGGTGGTAAGTACTGGCTTTTGTACGAAGCCGCTGAAACTGACCGTTGGGCTAACAATTGCCGGCCTAGGAGTTGTCGACGAACTAGCAAATCCTGGGAACGCCGATACAATAGGAACTTGAATTTTTGGCTTCTGATACACCGACTGGCTTAATCCTTGGTATCCACCAAACTGCGGCCTGGATGTTGATAGGACAACAGGTCTCTGGTATTCACCAGCAAAAACGACCGCAGGCTTCGCGGTCGACGACACATACTGCACTGACGGAGCTGCCGTTACAACTTGCTGAAATCCATCCCTGAATGGAATCGACGGTCTCTGGTACACGTATCCATCACCCGCAATACAACTTGTGAGTCCTGCTATAAGCAGGAAACTCTGAAAAACAAAATATCAAAATCTAATTAAAGAAACCATTCGCCCGCACAAATATCCAATCGCGTTACCAAAATCACTTTATCCGCACGCGTCCTAATCAGCATCTTCTCTCCAAGAAAATCACCGAACTTCTAACGCTCCGATGCTCTTGGCATTTTCTTAAATATTTTTCCAAAGTCAGGATCCGGTTCGGAAGAACCCAACCCCTAATCGTATAAATAACAAGTTGACTCTACCACCTTGGCGCGCTACAACCACTGGCCTCTGTTTGGACCGCGAATATTATAATTTTGGTTTTAAATGTTTTTTTTTTCGTATTTCTTGTTTTGTTGTTGTTACTACCTACATGGAGCCATTTGGATCACCGACGTGCCGCGCCGCCATGATCTTCGTTGTTCTTCCATTGTAAGATGTTGTGATAGGGCAGTCACCTTGTTAGATGTGGTTTCGGCTGTCAGATGGCAGGTATAAAGCCACGCAGTGTCGTCATCACTGGCATTCCCCCCGGCACCCGGCCAGCCAGTGTAATGCAAATCACCGAAGAGTGACAGAGAGATGGAGCATCTCAATGTGAAGGTCAATTAGTCGGGCTGCTTGTATTAACGATTTGACTATCAATGTGACGAATTTGCATTGTGGTGGGGGATATGACAAGACCCAAAACTATCAATGATTCGATGTATATGTATGAGTATACACCCCGTGCCAAAAAAAATGCCGCACTAAGAAATTTTATGCTTTTATGACTTCCGGACGCATTTCTCTCATTTTCTTAACACATTCGTATGTATAATTGCACAGTTTCGTTGACCTGCTTAGTCTTTGTCATGTATAAAAGATAGAGCACTCAAGGCGGTTACGCATTAGTGTTCTAGAATTTGTGAAAGTGTTTTGTGAAAACTAAATAATTCCGCGATGGTTTTAAACTCTCTGCGCTCTCACGGCGAAAATTTATCGAACAGGCGAATCGCTCAAGTTGTGGGTTACCACGAAACCCCGGTGAGGCGGCTTTTAAAAAAAAATTAGCTCGACGGGCAAAACGGAGAGGCAACCTGGAAGCGGAAGACCGAAAAAGACGACAGTACGCCAAGATAGGATTTTGGAGCGCATGTTACTCAAGAATCGCGTTGAAACAGCCAAGGAATTGAGAAAGGAGCTGAACGAGACATGTGCTGCTGATATCAGCACGCGAAGTATTCAGCGCCGGCTAAACGAAGTGGGTCTTCAAACCCGTCGACCTGCGAAGAAGCCTCTTCTATCAGCAAAGATGAAGAAAAAAAGGTTGGCGGGCTAAAGAGCACCGGGAATGGACCGCTGACGATTGGAGAAGAGTCACATTTTCTGACGAACCCAAGTTCAACCTCATCAGACCTGATGGAAAGCAGACAGTGCGAAGGAGAGCCAATGAACGATATTTGGATGAATGCTTACTTCCGACCGTAGAGCATTCACCATATGTCACGGTATGGGGATGCATGACAAATTAGGGTCTTGGACGTATCCTGCTGTTGGGTTGTTCTGTGAATGCAGACAAATATAAAGAAATCATTGTTGATGGTGTTGTTCCTACAATAGAGGAGTTATGCTGCTCCCTGTCATCGTGCTCGTTCGGTAAGTAAAACCAAATTATGACTTAAAATCTGCGCTTCTAACCTCGTCTAAGTATTATTTTCTTTCAACAGATAACCCTATTGAACGAAGATATTGGACTCGAATCCCTAAATAGCCCTGACCTGAATATAATAGAAAGCTTGTGGTCAATTATGGCCTGCAAGGTACGCGACAAGGCCCCTAAAACTATTGCAGAGCTCAAAGCAGTAATAAAAGAGGTATGGACTGAAAACATAACCGCACAAGAAATCAAAAAACTTTATGACTCGATGCCACGAAGGGTTCAAGCGGTCATAAGGGCTAAGGGTGGTGCTACGAAATTTTAGGGAAAAACTAAAACCGTTTTTCTTGTAAAAATGACTAATTAAGTTCAATTCAATGTTCCTTTAATTAGTTTAATAAAAAAAAGTGGAAAAAACTACCGTAAAATATTGTTGTTTATTTTTCTTTATTGCTGAGTAGAACCCATAAATATTCCTATTTTCCACCTGTTTTATGCTAGAGTCTACCTACTTTCGCTCTTTTGTATCATTTGTGGGAAATTTGGATGCAAATTTGTAGGCGATATTAGGAAGGACAATCCCTCATTCAAATTTTATAGAAATTATAAAATTTCAGTAAAATACAGTACTTTTTAGAAAATATGCATGAGTGCGGCGTTTTTTTTGGCACGGGGTGTACATACATATGTCGCGGTGAACTTTATTGCTCCCGAGTTGATTTATTGCATTCTTACCGTGATTAGAGGTGAAATAAAACATTTTAAGGGGTGGTTACTCCTTCCATTTGTTAACCGCGAAACAACTAAAAATGTGCTTTTAATTATTTTTTTTTGATTAATTAAAAAAATAAACACAAATAGCGGGTAATGTTGAACACATGCTCGGACATCTTTTGTGACATTTACATAATTAATGGGAATTGTTGTGTTTTCTTTTTTTTTTTGGCAATGAAAGCCGCTCTTTTGAATTCATTTTGGTTCAACACCTCTGATTGAGATAAAACCGTGGTAACGTCGCGTTTGCATTTATAAACTGAATTTCGGTAAAGCGTGGGATTGATTGCAAATGCCTGATAAGCATTTACAAGTTACTTAGGTAAAAACCACTTTAATAGGCGTAGGCTTGTTGTATCGCTTGCTGCGGGTCACTGAAAGTGAAAAGAAGAGCAGGCTTCTGAAGAATTTTAGTGGCCTACGTGGGCATTAATGGTCAATCAAATGCGGAACGGCAATGAACTAAATTCCAATCTACTTAATTTTAAATGTTACGAGATTACCGTTACATTTTGATGTTTAGATTAATTTTATTTAATTCATTGGAATTGGAATGGTTCCATTAAAAACAACATAGTCTCATCGCAAACAACATCTAAGCTTGTAAAGTGTTGCCGCGAAGAGCTGAAGGTTGTCGTCACGCAGCGCAATGTGAATATCTACTGGGTCCCTGGTCACATCGGGCTACTAGGCAACGAAGCGGCAGATGAATTAGTCAGAAAGGGCAGACATTTGGCGCCATTGATAATGGAAATTTGCTACAAATTGACGACATTCAATCATTTACGTAGTCAATCATTTTTCGATAAGTCAGTGACTTGTTTTTTTTTTTCAAAATTTAATTTATTTTTCAACATGGTCTTTTTTAGCGCGATACACTTTTCCCAACGATTTTCCAACTTTGTTAACCCATCCACAAAAAAAAATGATTTCTCGAACCCTATAAAATAGGCATTTGTTGCATCGATAATCTCATCATTCGATGAAAATCTTTTTCCACCGAGCCATTTTTTCAAATTAGGAAACAAGAAATAATCAATAGGAGCCAAATCTAGAGAATAGGATGGATAAGAAAGCGCAATTCGGCAAATTTGCGGTGAATGAGCCGGTGCATTATCGTGATGGCACTTTTTTCTTTTTGAAATGAGGCTGTTTTTCCATCAACTCTGCATTAAATTTATCCAATAAATTGGCATAGTACTGTCCGGTAATCGTTTTTCCTTTTTCCAAGTAGTTAATGAAGATTACGCCGTGGGAATCCCAAAAAACCGTTGTCCCGACTTTTCCGGCCAACGAACCCGTTTTTGCCTTTTTGGTGCACGTTCGCCTGAAGAAGTCCGCTGTTTTATTCGTTCTTTCATTCCTGGCGTGCAGTGGTGTATCCAGAATTCATCAACTTTTACGAATCGCCGTGAAAATTCACTTGAATTACGCTTGAAGAGTTCCAAATTCTGCTTTGAAAACTGCACACGAATCCGTTTTTGATCAATCGTCAGCAAACGCGGCAACCATCTTGCTGATGATTTTTTCATGCCCAAATGATCATGCACGATTCGAATCACGCTATTATTTGAAATGGCTACTGTCTCAGCTATCTCACGAGCCTTGACTTGCGATCGTCCAACACAATATCGTGGATTTTTTGACCATTTCTTCCATTGTGACGTCATTTGGACGTCCTGGGCGCTCAGTGTCTTTTAAGCTCGTACGAAATTCAGTGAACTACTTTTGTACCATCCCATGCTAGGGAGCAGAGTCTCCATAATATTTTATAAATGTCTCCTTAATGGTTTTATCGCGCAAAAAGTAGTGTTTTATAAAAAAAAAAAAAACTCACTTTTTTCCATTTTGAGCAAATAACACAAACCAAAGTTCTTTCGATCACTGTACAAAAATCAATGTTTGACAGATTTGTCTAATTTTTTTTTTCTATGCCTAGAAAGAAACAAAGAAACTCAATGCGATCCGAGCGCCATTTGCATCAAAGTCACTGACTTATCGAACACCCCTCGTATTTGTATTTGACATTCCCAATACCGTCCACTCATGAGCACCGTGGTGTAATGGTATGTAAATGCTGCCCGGCTTCAATCCCAGGAAAACACCTAAAGGTTTCAAAGAGTACCATTTTTCAGGAGGAGCTTCTCAGCTCGCCGGTGTGGCCGTTCGGAGTCGGCAAAAAACCGTAGGTCGGGGTCCCTTCCCTTCCATTCGTGCAAAAATATAACACGTACACACAAATGGTTCACCCCGAACTGTAATGCCACCTAAAAACAGAAAGAAAAAGGAAGTCAGATATTTTACTCATCCTTGTAATAAGCCAGCTACAGACGAGAAACTAATCGCCCAACTGGTTGACAGACTGATTGCAAATAACCCGTGTGTAGGCAAGTCTGACGATGAGTTGAACGATTTCATCAGTCTGCCAACCAGTCGTTGAAAAATCAAAATGTTTTGATTTTTCGGTTTGTGTTTGGGATGACTACTAAAGTTTGAAGATTGGTCTTTGCGTCTGTAGGGAAATGATTACAACCAGTATTTAAACCAGTTGGCCGATTAGTTTCTCGTCTGTAGCTGGCTTTAGTTTCTCGTCTGTAGCTGGCTATAGCTATAAGCAAGCTATTTGTGCTCATACGATACAATGGCGGTGTACAAATATTCAGTATATGCAAGTTTGCAGTTAAATTTGACGCTTTAAAACTATTAGAGAATATTATAGTTGCACGGGACTGTATTACAGATGTACCAAAATTATAGATTTTACGACCATCGCAACAATTCAGACGTCAACTTGGAGAACAAAACCGTTGAGCATTGATATCCATTGCACGAAGGCATAGCATTGTCAGTGGGATAGCGGTAAGGCTGAAGAAATGGATCGCACAAACAATGAATAGTAAGAAACATCTGGGGAAAAAACTTCTGTGAATCATAAGCAACAATAAAAACGTTCAATAATACACAACTCTTCAGTTATCTTGGACACAACCCATAGAGTTAGTTCAAACCTTAGCCGGGTTTTAGTTTTTTAACTTAATTTTTTATTGACAACTTTTTAGTTTCACAAAATGCGAGTGTAAGTAGATGAGCAATGTCCTGTTCTACTTTACATACCGTTTCGTTTGATACTCATATTAAAGAGTTCGGTCGTACAGATAACGCTAATCCACCATCTTCGTGCGTCCGCCATATTGAATTTTAAATGACGTCATTTAGCCTATAGTATTCTACTTGTCTAATCCTTTAATTTGATACCCATATATTTGTAGGTAGTAAAGATAACTGTAATCCGCCTAATTTTGAAGCGTCCGACATATTGAATTTAGAGTGACGTCAAAGTGTATCGTATTCTATCCAACAAGCCCTTGCATTTGATGCCACTATCAAGGCGGTTGTAAGGGGAAAAAAAGGTAATCCGCCATCTTGCTTGGTGAGTTCGCCATATTGATTTTCTGTAACGTCACAGCCAAGGACACTCTACGGGTCAGGACGAATCCAACAACACCCCATTTCTTGAAATCGGTTCCATAGTTTAGGCTGTACGAGGTGACATCCTTATATATAGACAAACAAGCAAACCCAGCCTGTCAAAATCATAACCCTTCCTTCTTTTGCCTAGTCGGGTAAAAAAAAACTTGCCCCAGGTTTGTATTGAATAGAAGAGAGAAGCAAGAGATTTTGAAAACTGAGACAGTTTTTTTGTTAGATTTACAACTCACAATACCTTAGTATGTAAATCCCATCCACCTGCTCTTTCGAATACAATATAGATCTCAGCTTGAAAGCCAGCTTAAATCTCTGTTGATCCACGCCCGCATACTACCACCATCGCTTGGTTAAACAAAAAAAAAATCATCTGCGGAGATCCGTATCTATTCTTAAGCCGGTGAAAACTAGTTCTGGATTCATTGTTGTTGAACTTTAAATCGCGTCTCCTTTTTATAGCCATTGCATCAGAGAGACAGCATATTCATAAGACTGAAGTCATAGGATATTTGGGGCCATAAAGTGTGACAGATACGTGTCAAGCGTCCTGGTCATGTAGAGCAAATACTTTGAATTCGCCTCAGATTTACAAGAAGAAGATCAATCCACTGTAACGCGGTGTTAGTAAGTTAAGGTCTAAGAAGTATTAGTTCCACACCCCGCACTGCAGCGCTATTCAGAGTAAAGTGAGTAAGTGAGAATGCAAAACAAACAGGTTGTGATCTATCTATCGATGTTATTTTATGCATGGAGGAACTAGAACAAGTTTCAAGCCATATACATAAAACATTTTTTTTTTTTTTAAGTTTTAAGTTCACATGGCCTCCAAAGCTTGACATTATAACTGTTACCAAGGTCTCTATTGTTTTGATTTGGGTCAGAATGTTCATTGGTCGTGGTGTTCATTCCCCCGAAATGTCATCCCCAACACATTTTTTTCTAGAGAACCATCAGTCGAAACTTGTTACTCAATTATGGCCTATCAACGAATTAACAAAAACACACGCGTACTACGAGTACTTATATGTATCTGTATCTTTTTCGTCTGAACATGCTAGTATGTTTGTAAGAAAAGACACGCTACGCAGCTTATCCAATGACATGCTAACTTCTGATACAAATGTCAAGGTCAATGTCAAGTGAGACGCCTAAGCTAAGCGTACGTTGTTATCTTTTCTGATAAATACTCAAGTGTCGTAAATGTGAATCTGATAATGCATCACTTGGCTGTAGAGGGTTTTTTTTTTTTGTTTACAAAAACTGAAAACACAATGGATTTTTGATTTCTGTCATGTTTGGGTTAATTTGAATTTAATTGACTATTAAGGGAAATAAATTCGAAGCGTTGTCTGTTAAATTTGGATACGTTGGATACACACTCCTTTTCTTTACTGTGAATATAAATATTTAAATACATATAAACCGGTCGCAAATGTGTATATTTGAGCTGAATTAAAAAAATAAAAGATAAGAAGATTAAAGTAATTAACCAGCATAAAAATTCGATTTGGATTCATAATTATGAATCTGATTGATCGGTATTATTATATTTAATTCTAAGTAAACAATTTTAGAATTATTTAAATATTGTATCACCATTAAACAATAAATACATATTATATACATATGTGCGAATTTCAGGGTTATTAATATTTAAAAAGTGCAAAATCGCTAAATGAGGAAATGTATGTTTCACTAACCGCCAATAAAGAACAACTTCTACGAAAATTTTCCAATAGACAGTACAAAGAAAAACAAGAAGAGAAAAAAAGCTGGATTTTGTTAAAAAAAATGTCAATTTTTAAAAGTGTGTCAAGAAAGCGTGGCAACTCGATACCCCATAATTTAGTATATATGTATAAACAGTGCATTATGTGTGTTTGATTAAGGATACAATTTTAGTGGATAATATTACAGGCAAAGCTCGATTTGCGCACAAGGTAAAATTTAGCGCCATTTGCGCAAATCGAGAATGTGCGCAATTTGAATGCTTACAAAACAAGTACAAAACATAACAGGAAACATGTTTACGCACTAAATGATAGTAAAACGCTTTTATTTACTGTCAATTACATTTATTACAACCAATATTAAAATAATCGTCAAATTTGTGCAGCTTCAATTCTGACATAATGTTCATTTTAACGGCTATTTCGCGTAAGGGACACGTGAATACGAAGAAATACAAAAAAGAGGTTAGGTTTGTATCAGCGTTTCATTAGCTGAAATAAAGGAATATTAAAGGAAAATATTTGAATGGCATGACCATTCCAATGCGAAGTGTCGCATTTGTACTAAGGGCTCTATTTCCGCAAAATTTTGTGCGGAAACCGAGCGGTAGTGCAAATGTTTTAACTTGTGCAGAATTCGAGCATTTGCGCAAAACGAGCATTGCGTAAATCGAGCTTTGCCTGTATACGGTCTTAGATTTTCAATACAATGAAAAAAAAGTAGCGTCTAGGCCTCTAGGGAAAGAGTGCGCAGTCATTCTGTGGGTAAGAGTTCGCAGTGATTTCTTACCCAGTACTTATCTTTTTATATGCTGATTAGAATACAATTAGGATAATCACAATCTTAGTGCTATTATCTTCTGTCGGAAGATACAACGAGCACACCATAGTCGAAGGTGGTAGTTTGTAGCTCTATCTTTCTGTTTTCGCTCGTCCTGAAAAATGCCTCGTATCTACTAAAGACAAACGGAAAGGAAATTGATAACCTAAAAGCAAATCTGCGAGGCTAGGGAGCTGATTTAAAATGGACGGAGCTCATGGAAGGCTGCCGAAGAATTAAGTTTAAGTAAAAGAACAGTTTCAAACCATTTAAACTACGAAAACTGTGACTTAAAATGGTTGCGTACTCTTACCCAGACTTCGAGGCAAGAGTGCGCAACTTGACTTACTTTTGTTTTTTTATCAAAACATATGAAACATTAAAAAAATATAAAGTATTTTTGTATAAATTTGTTCCTAAAATATAGAGCTACTAGGGTCTTTTGTTTGTTATCTGTTGTAAATTTTCCAGAATTTAAGCCCGAAGTCCAAAATGCGCACTCTTGTCCCGAACGACTATACATATGTTTATGAACTGCTAGTAGAATATCACTTTCGTATTGACAACTGGAGGCAAAACCCTAGCGGAGAAATTTAGAAGTGGTAGAGATATACAGAGTTTGACAGCACGTAAACAAATGTATGGAAGAAAGCGAGATAGATTTTTAAATTAAATAATAAAAATATTTTTGTGCGTTTTTATTTATAAAATTAAATACTTGTCATTTGCAGGAACGATAATCTTGTGGTAAAATAGATTTGCGCGAGTATTAACGTCTGGAAAACTATCTTTTTATACGTTTAATGTGAGTGAAAAAATAATTGTGGTTTAGTTACTTACTGAATATTGTTTTGATTTGTAGATTATGGAAAGTAAACCCACAATAATAAGTGGACCTGGGATGTAATTATTTCCGAACCGATGGGATATATGCTATTCAACGAACGTATGCTCGAGACGTATTTGCATGCCTGTAAATGGCTTAAGCCAAATGGAAAAATATTCCCTACACACGGTGACCTGCATATAGCACCGTTTAGCGATGAATCTTTGTACTCGGAGCAATATAATAAGACGAACTTCTGGTATCGATCGGCATTCAATGGCGTCGATTTGACTACACTCCATAAGGAGGGCAAGAAGGCGTACTTTAGGCAACCCATTGTCGATACATTTGATAAAGGAATTTGTATGGCGAAGTCGGTGCGGCATGTATATGATTTCTTGCGAGACAACGAAAAGGATTTACATAATATTGGTAAGGAGATTGGATATATTTGCTGTATTTATTTATATAATTCATTGTACATGTGAGATAAATCTTTTAAATGTGCACACGCTTAGTTTGAATATTAATATTAAATATAATGTATAAAATATAATGAAAATAATAAAATAATATTTAGAGAGAGAGAAGAAAATTATGAAAGTTACAGAAAAGTTTATGACTGAGATAGCTAAAGAAGGGAAGATAAGTTAAGCGGACAGAATAAAGATCATTCCATTAAAGATTGTCGGCGAAGTATTGAAATAATTCTTTTTTGAACGCATTGGCGCTGTTCACATTTTTAATATTGAGGGGTAGAAGGTTCCAAAGTTGAATTGCGTAAACAAAGAAATGACGAGTGGTGACAAGATATTTACGTCTGGGAGGTATTAATTGTAGTGTTCTCTGTGTTCTTCCGAATTTAATTTTACTATATAGATACGCTGGTTCTTTAGTTAAAATAATTTTATGTAACAATAATATAGTGCGATTTTTTAAAAGCGCAGTTAAGGAGCAGCCGGTTATTAATTTAGTGTGGTCAGAGATATGTTCATGCCTTCCAATGCCGAAGATAAACCTTGCGCAGCTGTTATAGGCTACTTCAAGTTTTCTTTTGGATTCATGATCCATGTTTGAAAATAGTTCGCAACCGTAGATTATCAGTGGTAAAATAAAGGCTGTCACAAGCTTAAGCTTAACATTAACCGAGAGGTATTTGGCCGTTGGACTAAGGCCACGGAGGGCACCATAGATTTTAGAAGTAACCCTATTTATATGGATATCCCAATTAAAATAGCTACTAAGATAAACTCCCAAATTCTTTATGTTCTCTACATATTCTATTGGAGAATTGTTGATATGAAGTGATGGAAAGACTTCTTTGTTTCTACTTCTGTTAATGATCATAGCTTTTGTTTTTGTCGGATTCAGATTGAGCTTATTTTCTACGGACCAAAGGAAAACTTGGTTCAGTTCCCTCTCCATTTTGTTTATGGCCGAGTTCTTATGCAGTTTCGGAAATAATGTATATATTTGTACATCATCGGCGAAAATGTGATGCTCACAGGTGGTAAGGCGTTCTGTAATATCGTTTATAAAACATGTGAATAGAAGTGGGTCCAACACAGAGCCTTGCGGAACTCCTGAAGGCACATGTAAGGTTGATGAACATAGGCCTTTATGAGACACGTACTGTGACCGATTAGCGAGATATGAGGACATAAGTCGACATAGGGAGCTTTCAAATGAGAATTGGTTTTCAAGTTTGCGAATTAAGATGCTATGATTGACGCAATCAAATGCCTTAGAGAAATCTAAAAATACCATTAAACCCAGTATTTCTTCGCGTATATCCTCACAGACCTTTAAGAGTGCTGTAGTGCAATTGTGCTTTTCGCGAAAACCTGACTGAAATTGAGTGATTAGGTTTTTATTCCTGAAAAATTCCTTAATTTGGCTACTAACAATCGTTTCGAAAACTTTGCTCAGGAACGAGAGGATTGCGATTGGACGAGATTCTACTTTACTCGTTGATGGTTTTGGCAGAGGTAAAACTTTGGCAATTTTCCAGCTTTCTGGAAAGGTAGAGGTTGTTATAGCCGTATTAAAAATAAATATGTGTAATTTGATGAAGTATAACAGGAAGGAGAATTTTTACAAAATCCGGGTGAACATTATCCGCACCCACAGCTTTAGACTTAATTCTTAAAATTGTTGGCCAACGCATATTTCATCTACACATAAAAGCGAGAAACTCTCTACTAGGCTGTTTCTAGGTACGATAACATCCGGCATGGTGGAAATATTAGAAGAAGGATGAATCAATTTTATATTAAGTTCTTGTAGGTCCTTTCGGAACGAAGTCCAACTTGACGAATGTTTTTCCAAAACTTGGAACTTGAGACACCAGTTCGAAATTTATTTTTATAGAAAGACTTCTTGTTCCTGCGAATGAGAAAATTAACTAAGTTACGCACAGCTTTAAACTCCCTAAAGATGACAGCACATTTGTATCTTCTCCACCTAGCATATAAAAGGTTACGTGTTTTAATTAGGTCAATTATTTCATGCGTAAACCAGGGAAAAGCGGTTTTCTTAATTCTTTTCTATACAACAGGTACATGTCTATTGAAAAGATAAAAAACATTTTCATTGAACAATTCAACTTGTCCAGTTACGTTATTTGTCGTGTAAATGGGGGCCCAATTCAGAGTACGGCAATCACTAAATAAGTTTGCCACATCGATACTGGAGTAGTTGAAAAATTCTAACGTGGTTTCATCCACACTCGAAGGAAAAGCATTTAATGTTAAGAAAACATGTCATGATGAGAAAAGGACGGTGCTAGCAATTGATCATAATGCAGAATAAGGTTAGGGTTTGATACCAGAAAAACATCTAGTAGGGAAGGTGTTCTATTAGGCATGAAATGTGTTGGCTGATGGCGGTTTGCAAAGCTTAAGTGAAGCGATTCTATCGTTTGTATGAAATGTTTGTTGTGGTAGTCAAGTAAATTAAGATTTAAGTCACCGCAGATGACAATGTCGGTATACAATGAGGCTATATCCTCTAACACATGCCTCGCTAAGGCGTGGTTTGCTATGCTGGGGGCCATGTACATGCAACCAATTAAAAGTTTATTGCACCTATCCTTAACTTCCACGAACATGTATTCTAACACATCATTCGGTCCAGATTGCTTAACAACATGACACTTATATGAGCTTCTGACGTATATTGCGACACCTCCACCTAATTTGTTGTACCTGTCTGCACGTACGAGCCTATAACTATTATTTTTGAATAAGTCACTGCACATTTCCGGCTTTAACCAGGATTCGGAGAGACATACAATATAAAATTAGACGCAAGTCATCAATTTTATTTTTTATGCATATACATTTTTAAATGCTTATAAAATATCAGTCTGGGGAATCCACTATTTTATTTTTTAAATACTACGTCACATCTCGTTCTTTATGGCCGAAATTTGATCTTAATTGGACAATGTTGTATCTGGACGGTGTTATTATATATCTGGTTAAATCCTCCATTCGCTTAGTCACCGAAATAATCACAGGATCTGAATTCGACGATATCTGTAGAAGCTGCGAAGACAAGAAAGAAAATTAATTGATCTCTACTATGCTACTGCCGTGCCCTACAAGAATGACGCTCCCCTACTTTAGGTCATAGATTCTTGGCAAACATTACAGGGCTGCGAAATTCCAAAATATCGGAACTTAAGAATTCACCAAGAGAACAAACTAGTTTACAATTGGTTAAAAAAAGAGGATTAATTCCGTAACTGTGAAGAGATTCACAATGAACCTTCGGGTTTCCATTGCTTGAAAAATCAAGCACCGTCCTTAACCTATCCTAACCCATCTTTATTAGAAAGACGTATACTTACCAACACCTTTCCAATAACGAGTAACAACCAAAACTTTTGTTCCAACTTTTAACTGATTTCAGCGCGATTTAGTTTTCAGAATCTTAGACTGCAATACCAAGTAATGGCTTGCTGACTAAATTATTCCCAGTAAATTTATTTTTGTAGTGAAAATATCGTGGAAACGTTTCGTAAAGTTCGAAATGAAATTTTGGTCATCATCAAGCGCCTTCGCGCACAACAACAGTGAATTTAATCGATAAATTCGAATGTCTTGGGCAGGTTAGTGATATGTGAACGCGTTTTCGTCCGGCAAGGTCAGCTGAAAATATCGGCGCCGTAGCTGAGAGTGTGACTGAAAACCCAGACGATCACAGAAATTGGGCTTATCCGTAGCCTCTTTCCACCGCATTTTGCATTAAGATCTTGGCATACATGCTTGTTAGGTCTAGTTGACAGAATACAGAAGAATTGAAGTCAGAAGACTACGCGCAACGTTACCGTATTTTCGCTGGAAATGAAAGAATAAGATCATGATTTTTTACCTAAAATTATTCTGAGTGCTTGAGTAAGTAAACAGACAAACTGTCGCATCTAGGCAGGTATCCAAAGATCCAAGAAAAATAGTGGAAAAACGGTGGCGGTGTCATTGGGCCACATTTTTTCGAAAGCGATACTGGTGCGACCGTTTCAGTAAATAAATCGCACTACCGAACGATGTTGACTGACTTTTTTTTGCCTGAAATCGATGCTATGGGTGTGGCTGACATTTATTTTCAGCAGGACGGCAAGGCGCTACATCCAATACAGTGGATCTATTGCGTTATTAATTCCCTGGACATCTGATTTCTCGAAATGGAGGCTGCAGTCCGCCGCCGAGATCGTGCTATTTAACACCCTTCGAATTTTTCTTTTATGGCTATGTTAAAGATGAAGTCTACGCCAATGCTCCACTGACGATTAATGCACTAAATTATTCGCGAAATATAGCCGTAAAGATTCGAAAACGTGATGAAAACTGTAATGTGATGAGTGGAACCGTGGCGTTCTAGCTAGTGCGTTGGACTTCTACGCAATGCTGCCCGGGTTCAATCCCAGCAAACACCTAAAAGATTTGTTCACAGTGCCACCGCTTTCCAATGTCTGACAAGCAATCAAAGTGTATTATTTGTCAATGAGCTTCACAACTCGCCGTTTGGAGTCGGCAAAGAACTGTAGGTCCCTTCCAGAGGTAGTACGTAAAATTAAAATAAAAATATCACCACTTTTCAAAAAATATTTGAGAGTTTCTATTGATTTAAAAGGACACCTCTCATTGGATGATGTAAGTGCATAGGTGAAGTCTTTAATTATCCTGCTGTAATTAAAAGACTAATCTGTAGAATCTTTATTGTAAGCGACGCGACGCGACAGAATGGAAGTGTGATGCAACAAGTTGCTCGGAAGATGTGATCTTTTCGGAAGGCTTAATCTTTCCGTTTAAGGTGTACAGAGATGCGCTTCTTTCCGTAGCTATCTGCCTATTTCGTGGCAAATTTCCTTGCTTTTATAACTGGAGAATAATAGAATATGATAATTTATCACGAGTGAAATCTGTTCATAACTTTTTTAACCGAAACCTGATTTGAAGATAAATCCAAGAACTCACACAACCCGTTGCTATGTTTCTGTTTCTTTAAATTCTCTTTTACATAACTTTACCTGTAAATGTTGAGGGCCCCCAAATTCCTTTAACGAGCAAAAGGAAAGATCAAAACTTGTTGTTTCTCTGCGGTGAAATTAAATCAGTTTGCTGAAAGAATTGCCAAACATTCTTTTCATTTCTATTAATAGTTATTGTTGAATTTTTATTCAATGTTTTATATCCTCCTTTTTTAGATTTGAAATGCTAATTTATATATGTATATGTATTAGATTAGAAGACCAAACAACTGATACAGGAGTATTTACAAGCTAGTTTTATGACTTTTATTATGAACACATGTTCTGGTATAATATTTTTATTGTCAAATCGACACTCCGGTTCCAGTCAGAGATTTGTAATTTATTTAAAAATTATGCAGGAAAATGGATTTATGCTTAAAGTAACATTTTTTTTTTTATTGATTAGTTTAAATGAATAAATGAATGTTATGTGTAGATGTGTAGATTTATGGTGAATATTAAGCCAGGTTAAAGTCGGTTTTTGAAGAGGACTTAATTTTGTTTGATAAAATAGACATAACTTCGACTGAATGGTTATTGTTACTCTGTTACTAAGCCGAGAGAGTCTAAGAGTGCATACATATAGTCGTTAGAGGCAAGAGTGCGCATTTTGGACTTCGGGCTTAAATTCTGGAAAATTTACAACAGATCACAAACAAAAGAGCTTATTATTTGGTAGCTCTACATTTTAGGAACAAATTTATACAAAAATATTTTATATTTTTTTTAATAGTTCATATGGATGCCTATGGAGTGGATTTTCCACCAAGCGCCACACCTATGCAGTTACAAAATCTGCTTAACGCTGAGAAACAAAAGAATCCATCACCAAACAACCTCCAGCGCTCTTCAAATCTTTCGTCTCCAGAAAACATTCCGCCTTTTGAAAACCTTCCAGCATTACCTAATACCTCAGGCGCAGTCATAGTAGTTCCGCCGTCATCTCCAGAAAATCTTCTCACTTCTGAAAACCTTCCGGCATTACCAAGCTCCTCAGTCGTAGCCATGCCAGTTCCGCAGTCAGCTAATCTTACGTCAGCAGATGAACAACTAGCCCTCGATGACGGTTTCGATGAAGATATCATCCTCATTGCAAGATTAGAAAAAAGGAAGAAAATCCTCATGCTCCACCGAGAGCTCCAGGCGCTGGAAGAACAAAATATGAGTAACCAACTGCAGAAACTGCAGAAATTTAAGCGGCCATATTTCATTCATAAGAAACCCACTAACGACCGTTATGTCATCCGGGATATAGAAGATTGTCAAGTTACGCAGCTACCCTAAAACGGAGTAATTGAGGCGTGTCATATCCGCAAATGTAAAGAAATTAATAGCGAAATTGTTTGAAGTCACCTTGGAACTATGTCATAAGGAGGGCAATACAAGTCACTCATCTATTATGTGTATAAATATTACAGCTTAACAATGATCGAGGTCGATCATTTTGTCAGGTCGGCCGAATTGTAATGTGGCGTTAATATCACTTAGCCACTTTTACTACCTTAAAATAAGTACCTACTACCATAAAAAAAAGCAAAGGACTCAATGCCTAGATAGAATGTTTTGATTGCAATAAAAAAAGCCAGATAAAAAATAGTAATCGAGAAAAGAACATCAAAAAATTAAAATATAATAGTAAAATAAAAGAAATAAAAAATCTATTAACATATAATAAAAGTCTACTATTCGTAACAGATCAAAAAACAAAAGTAAGTCAAGTTGCGCACTCTTGCCCCGAAGTCTGGGAAAGAGTGAATCAGGCACAAATTTACTAATTTCACCTATTTTTTTGTTTTTCAATCCGATAAGCCATTATTGAGTTAGGGCTGTATAACTATAATTTTCCCTCCCAATATGCAGTATTTTCACTATTTTCGGACAACCATTCCATTTTCCGGGATAAAAAGTAAGCAAAAAAATTTGACCAGGAACATAGGCAATCACTATGTCCATATTTCATCGCTTTGCTATGAAATTTGAGTTCCAAATTTCGTAACCGTTCGGTATTCCGTCCCCGAAATCGCGGAATTACTCCACTAGAAATTTTGCTAACGCGCACTTAAAGGTGCCTGTCCATTTGAGAGAAATATTTGCGAGATTTTAATGTCGCGACGCAGCGTTGCCACTTCAAAAAAAGAGGAGCGCCGTAGATCATTAAAAAAAATGCAATAGATTGGATCTGTCCGCAGTAGATTTTTTATTAAACAAAAAACAAAGATCAATTGCTTAAAACTATATTAAGAAATGTTTATTTTTTTTTGAACGAGTAGGTAATAACACTTACTCTTAAAAGCCTTTAATTAATCACTTCAATTAATCACTTTAATGGTTTTTTATAAACATTCCATCAATAAAATTAATGTTTTGAAAATCCTCTAAGAGCCTAGTAGAGTCTGAAATGAGAACTATAATGGACATTGCCGTGCATATGCACGCATAAGAAAATGTGCGTATACATTGAAATTGTATCCTGTGCCCATAATGGCGTCCAGCTTCGATTCGTTAAGTTTCATCCACTTTTGCAAACATGAGCGAACATTTGCGAGAGCGGCATCTGTCGCTCATTGCATATGTAAATCTGACAGTTGTCGGGTTTATTATGAAAATTTTCAAAAAAAAATGTCAGACTACGAATATTTTCAAATATTAATTGAAAGTGTTCGTAGAAAAAGGTGTCTCTATGATAAAAGAGATGCCTTTTATTTTAACAAATTAAAAAAAGAAAAAGCATGGGCAGATGTTTCAAAAGAAACAGGCAAATCCTGTAGTATATTCCAAAAACAAAAACGTATACCTATTGTGTTTTAATTTTTTTTTTGTTTAGCTGCAGAATGTAAATCAGTGATGAAAAATTAGTTTTTGCAATCGTATTGCAAACTAAAAGCAAATTGTACAATGGCGTTCAATTGTACTTTTTTCTTTTGGCAGGTTAATATATGCTCCAATAGCGACGTGCAGTAGCTGCAATGTTTTTTTTTAATGGTTTGCAACTTGTTTGAGATTAAATTACTTTTATTTATTTATATTTTATTTATAAATTTATAAACAACATCTTGTAAATTGATTTGACAGATAGGTATGCAGGCAGACGTAATTATGGGCATTTGTTGAAATTTGCAGAACATAAGGAAGCATTTTGACATAAGCTGATGTTTCCCTATGCGCATTATGGTTGAGCCTTGAGGGTGTCCAGCAACCTTCGTTCAGACGATCTTTACAGCGGTTATTTTCATGCATGGTTTTTGTACAGCTGTCCAAGAGAGAGTGTATCAAACAAAAAAATGCAGTAGATTGGATTTAGTGGCAGCAGATTTATTTTTTTCGAAAAGTGCAGTAGATCTACTGCTATTGCAGCAACGTGGCACCGCTGGTCGCGAGTTCTCCGGTAGAATTCTGAGAGTTAATTTCCTGAGAGTACTCTCATAACCGTGTCCACTTGATATATTTCCTCTGCTAGTCATCAGTTGAAAGTAGTGAAATTGAAATGTATTCTTCCAAGTGGAAGGTTGCAGCTGTTTTAATTATTGGTACTTATTGGTAACACTTAGATTTCGGTTATCTGTAGTTTGGTAAGTCTGTCGTCTGTGGCCTGTAACAGAACATGATAAGTCAACAAGTCAAAATTCACTTATCGAATTATGCTTGTGCGACAAGTACAAATAGATTTTGTAACAGAACTCAAACCGTTGCACTTGCCAGGAAGTGAAAATTGCCAAAATCACGGCGGACAACAAAAATGCTATTTTAAATAGTGGACTGTATTATACTATTAAGTCTGGCAGCAAGATTATGTGCAGTTCATTAAGATAAGTAACTTTTTTCAATAATCAGATCATCCCTAACATCAAAATTAATTCTTGGCTTAAAAACTTTCAAACTGTTGCGAGGTTCGCTGTTATCACTATCACTGTCACTATAGAACTCTGAATTAAAAAAAAATTAATTTATTCATTTTTAATTGAATAATATGTTTTTTCAATATTTGTATCCTGTTTTTTCAAACATATTACATGAATCGGCGAGTCATTTTATTTATTTATTTATTTAATCTTGTACATGCTAACACAGTAAGAGTGCACTTATAATTCTGTGAGAGATAAACAGTATTGATTTAAATTTACAATAAATTTTTGCTTAAATATATTAATTTAATTTAAATTAGAGTATGTAATTTTATTTTCATTTTAATGCTTTTACAGTTTTATCAATTTTTATCAATTTTTATTTTATTTTACTTTTAAACTAAACTTGAATTGAAATTTTTTGAAAAGTGGAAGGGTAAGGAGAAGTTACTTGCTCTGATTTCTAAAGAAATATTGAAGTTCGCTTCTAAATCGTCGTGCGCCATCTAGTTCTCGAATGTTACGTGGGAGTGAATTCCAAAGGCGGATAGCAGCAATGAAAAACTGTCTCTCAGAAGTCAAACATGTAAATCGCGGAAGCAATAAGCAAGCAGATCTATTGGATGCCGGAAACTGGATTTTTTCGTACAGATAAGATGGTTGCTTACTTTTAAGGATACGAAGAAAAGAAGAATGATCGTTCGAAATTTAATATAATTTGTAAAGGACATGTGCACCAGGTTTTTAGCAAATTGTGAAACGTGATCATACCTTCTGAGACAGTAAACATATCGAATGGTGCTGTTAAATGCTATCAGCGGCACATGCAGAAAAAATTTCGCACCCGTAAATAAGCAGAGTGATAACTAAGGCTTTTGCAAGTATCGGTCGTGTTTTCAATTGTGTAAACTTTTGAGCAGTCCATAGTGTTCGAAGAACGCCATACGTCTTTCCCACCGTGGAGTTTATATGATTGTTCCACGTTAGTGTTCTATTGAAGACTACACCTAGATTTTTCGAAGAATCAACAAATTCTATACTTGAGCCGTTGAGCATTATAACCGGAAAATAAGATAGGTCTAGTTTAGTTTTAGATATGACCAAACATTTACACTTTCCTGGATTAGGTACTAAACCACATTTTGACGACCAATCGGAAACTCGCTGTAGTTCTTCATTTAAATTACTAGCGCAATCCTCAATGAGCCCCAAGAGACAACTTTGGTGAATCTGAATGTCATCAGCATAAATGTGTTTCGATGAGCTTAATATAGCGGAAGAAATATCATTTATATATACTGAGAATAGCAGAGGCCCCAGGATCGATCCTTGAGGAACACCTTTAGTCAAGGGAAAAAAGTCAGATAGGACCCCCTCTAGTGACACAGCCTGTTTCCTTTCACTTAGATATGAGGAGATTAATTTAGTAGCAGAAGAAGAAATGGAAAAGAAATGAGTTAATTTATTGATAAGAATAGAGCAGTGCCGCTTTTATATGGAGTCAGGTGAGGCACGTGCCTCAGGGCCCACTGAGCCCACACGAAAGCAGGATTAAAATAAGTCAAACAAGACAAGAGCAACAATTGTAATTAAAAAAACCAATTTTATAAAATCAGTGAAGAATTTTATTCAATTATATATCACAGTTTTGCTTCATATTATCATAATAATTAAATATTACATTAGAGTCTTTCAGTGATTGGCTTTGGCAAATTTTTCGACTTTAACGGATGGCTGATGAGTATTGAAATTCTAATAACTTTTTATTTAATTCACATAATTTATTTCTTATGTAAATTTTGAAGATAATTCGTTTTTATTACGTTTTTCTAAAAACTGATATCAAATGGCCTCCGCGCTCGTTGACGCATGTGCGAAATCATAAAAAAATTGTTTATTACTGCCTGTAGGGTTGCAGCGGGAATTGCTACAATTATTGTTTGAATGGATTGCTTTAAATATAAATCATTCAAATTTGTGAGTTTTTTCAGACTTCCAGTTTACAATAACCACACAAAAATACAGTCAAGTCGGGAGAACTTAGCGGCCAACAGAATGTGGAGTTTTTGGAAATCAGTTTAATTCCAAATTTCCGCTGTAATTCTGTCATAAAAGGCCTGGCCATGTGTGAAGTTGCACCATCCATTTTGCTGAAACCCTACAGAGTTGAAAGTAATGCTATTTCGGTTTAGCTCGGAGAAGAATAACTCCTTCAACATATTTAAATAACGGTCTTCATTGACCGTTACAGTGCGACCATTTTCTTTAAAAAAAAGTATGGCCCGACAATGCAACTTCGTAAAAATGCACTGTGGTTTGAGCTGGATACAGTTCCATTTTATGAAGTATCTCTGGGTTTGAGTGGCTCCATTTTCGACAATTTTGCTTGCCAGACATTAAAATTAAGTTTAACATGTTGTCGTCCTCTTCCACCATTTGAATGATCTTTGGACAAGCGAATCGGCAAGTCTGCTGGGTTCAATTTGTTTGTTATTTGAACTTTGTAGAAAAATAAGCTCAAATCTTAGGGCAGAATTGTATGCTTATTCCCATTTGAGCGGAAAAGTCCCGCGTGAAAACGTTAGGATTGGTTTGTATGGCAGAAGCTATATCAGCAATCGTATCCTGTGTACTAACTGAAGGATCTCGGTGATAACGCCCTCTTGTGACTGTCCCACGATCGGCAAAAGAGTTAACTAGGCTCATCACAGTACATCGGTTCGAAGGAATGCCGCCCAATGTCCGCCTAAACTCCCTTTGGAGGGACAGATTTCAAAGCATGATAGCTACGCACTATCCAGATCCTAGTATCATCGTCCCAATTTTCCATTTTTGTTAAATCTAAATGCCAATCTGTAAAAATGGAACCTATTGATTAAATGAGACAAAAGTTATTACGTTTTCTCTTATTATCACGTTTTATCAGCCATCCTGTTCCTATTTAGATATAACTAGTGTTCAGCTTTAAAATCAATTTAATCTTTCGAATGCTTATGGTTTTTTATGAATCACTTGACAAAACTTTAACTTAAACATTTTGGCACAAACTTTTTGCTTAAGATTTGTTTTTTACTTTCAAATACAAAATATTAAAAATAAAAGCAGTTGACATTGTTGCATTGACCAACAGGTTAATATTTTCCTACCACGGAGTTTTTTTTTTTTGGTTAAATACATATGTAGGTAAAATTATTTACTTTTAAATAAGAGGCCCACAAAAAAAAGTTGCCTCAGGGCCTACTAAAACGTTAAAGCGGCACTGGAATAGAGTGATCTACCATATCAAAATCCTTAGAAAAGTCTAATAGTACTAAAAAAGTTACATAGTCACTATCCAGTTTTTCTCTTATGTCTTCAACTACATCCAGTAAAGCTGTTGTATAACAATGTTTAGCACGGAATCCTGACTGAACTGGAAGCAACAAGTTATTACGCGTTAGAAATACATTCAGTTGTTTATGCATAATCCTTTCACATATTTTTGAAAGAAAGGGTGAATGGTCTGAATTTATTTTTAGGAATTGGAATTATTTTTGCCAATTTCCATTGATACGGGAAAATACCGGTCATAAGAATGGTATTTATGATGTGCGTAATAAACGGTAGCACAGATGGTAAGATTGCTTTAATAAAGACTGGATGAATCTCATCTACTCCTATTGCATTTGATCTTACAGATATGAAACTTTCTACTATATCTGTATCACCCACCCTATTAAAAACAAAAGAACCTGCATTTGGTACAACAACATTATCAAATAAGGAATTTCCAGCTGAGGTATGATTCAGGTATAATTTAGGAAAAGAAGACCTACCATAGACCTTCTTTAGAAAACCAAACATTGGATGGATCTAGGCAGAGGCCATTGGATCGTGACCCGGACAGAATTCTATTTAGACCTTCGTTAACTTCATAAGCTGCATTTTATACGACACCAAAAGGAAAACTTTTTCGTACTTAAATATCATCAGAACACTTGTTTGTATTCCAGTATGTACAATTGAAAGAATTGTGAGAATAGTCTGTCCAGAAATTTTCAACAGTTCAAACGATATATATTTACAAGTAAAAACAGAAAAAAAACACACTTTATTATAAGCTTAAATTAAAATGAACAAAATGCATACATCAAAAAATATAAATTGGTGAATTTATTACAAGTTCTCAAACTCTCTATCCTACGATATCCACTGTTTTGCCATATTGACTGTCGACAGCTACTCGCAAAATACAAACAGTGTTGGAATTCTGCGAGCTAATCTCCGATAGCAGACAAAACATGTGTCCACTTGGGAGTGACTCTCAAAAAGTTAGAACATCGAGAGTGAAAAGTCAGCTCTCCGCAAGCCACTCTCAAGACTGTGTCCACTTGCGAGTTTGCTCTCGAGAGCTGCTTGAGAGCTACTCGCAGCATTTTTACTCTTAAATGGACACCCACCTTTAGATGTTTACACATCAAAAAAAAAAAAAAAAAGGTTACTATGTTTCCAAATTGTTGCGCTACCGCAACATTTTAAAATCACTAAAATCTCGAGACATTGTTTGGTTGCTTATTTGCTTTAGTATTTTTCTACCTAAATAAAATAAAAATAATAATTCGGGCATAAAATAAAACTGGAACAGTTTCGAAATTATAATCCAAAATCACATCTCTGCCTCATTACGAGCTAAAAACCAACGCTGGCCAACATCTAGAATTTCCAAAAAAGAAAATGTCGCCTGAATTCAGCAGTTATGGAAAAAGTGTTTACAGGACCAACAATTGGAATGTGCTGTGGGTGGCAAACTGACGACAGGCGCGATACCACAAGGGGTGCATTACTCGTCGTGCTTGCGTTTAACCACATTAAATCTAATGGCACCGTCGGGTGGGACAATATTCCATATCTGGTTTGGTCTCATGGACCAAATACCACCAACCATCGCCGCTCAATGGGACGAAGTACTCGTAAGCCCCTAAGGGAGGATGTTATGCACATGCCAACCATACATTGCAGTTTTTTTTTTTTTTCATAATGCTCCTCATCTATCCGTTACATTTATCCCCGAATTTGGTGTGATGATAGAATTTTATATGTGTGTTAAAATGCATAATGAATATCTGTGTACACATCAGCAGCTTCCTGGTTATGCACACCCCATCCAATAACGTAGTAATGAAACTGCCAAAGGACTAGAATGGGAATAATTATGCTGGAGATAATCTTTTTCACAATGTGCCAAATGGCCGACAATATTAGAATGCATATACACGTACACGTTCATGTATGCCATCGCGTGTGTGTGTGTGCATGAGAAGGATGTGAAGCTGTGTTGATTGGTTGCACATTGTCTATCGATCGAGTGTGCAATGAAATTTAATTAAATTGCCTTACTCAGTTTTAAAGTAAGACGAACACTGAATTTGGCGAAGAATATTCCAATAAAGATAAGCTCAGAGGTCTTCAGTATGTATTGGCTTGGGAGTGTCCTTAATAAAGGATTTGAGTTGGTTTGATGGTCAGCATAGTACTAACCTAATTTTGATTTTGAGTAGATCCCCACACAATAGGGGATGTTTGCCAGAAGTTGTTTGACTTTTATTTCGAATTGCTCAGCTGTGTTGAAATGTCAAACAAAAGAGTGTCAATTTTTATGGTTATCTACGTCAGAAAATCCATTATACAGTGCTGTGCCAACAAATATTGGTCTAACACACTTTCCTGGAATTTTGTTCCATAAAGTCGCAAATCGGTAGGAATATGTTTATTGGTTCATAAGAAGTATTTCTATGAGCTTGATAGGAATTTGATTACCTTTTGCAATTCCAGGAAAAGAGGAAACCCGAAGGAAGTAAAATCGTTCTTTGAGACGAGTGGATTTTATTTTGGAAAACACAATCCTTTAAAGGCTAAACTTATACTTTGCTTGACCACCTTTGGTCTTAATTACAGCTAAACACCTTCGCTTCATTGGCTCCATTAATATTGAATGGTTCTGCTGGTATGGATTCCGAGGAACACTTTCCAACGCATGTACTTATCGATACTGGACGTTTACTGGCTACGTTGAATTTCATTGGATATTTTCGATTGGGTTCAGATCTGCGCTATATGGGGACCAATCTAATACAGTGATGTTATTTTCTAGGAATTACTATAATTATTATTACATATTACTATTTATATCCAATATGTATTTGAAAATTAATTGTGTTACCTTAAAACAAAATTAAAAAACAACATTTTATTTACATATGTACATCTTTCGCAGTATAGATTGAAGCATTATCCTGTTCAAAAATAGAAAACGAATTGTTTTCTTCTAATAGGTACATTTTGTCCGCCCGGCATTGCCCGTGCACGTGCACTTTTAAAATTTGAATTTGCTTTTAAAATCATACTTTATTTATCGTAGTAGGCCGGGCCCCATACAACATACACACACTCGAATACGCGGTAACAAAATTTCCATTCAAGAAAATTTTAACACTTGCAGCACTATGAAAACCACACAGCCATGGTATAGTCATAGTGGGTATTCCACATCCATATGCCCCTTTAACCAACGTCGCCCCCCGTACTACAATTGTACTTTTTGAGTACAAATTTTGGAACTGAGTACCGTACTACTTTTCTGGTGAGATGTAGGTAACACTATTTTATTATGATTTTTTTATTCCGACTATTTGTGTATGTTCTTCGAACGTATGGTTTTTTTTTTCCCCTGAATTACATGACCACATCCCTGTCATATGCCATATGTGAAATAAATTTCACCACATTCCGCTCCCATCTTATTTTACACTCAAATAAGTTTCGGTTTCAGTCGCCACTTTTTTTTACCATTTTCCATCAAAAATAAATATTTAAATAAATAAAACAATAAAGGCAATAAGGATATATTTCTTACAAAATAGAAAAGGTGAAATTTCTATTTATATCTTACATATTGCCTGTTCAAAGTAATTTGTGTTAATTTTCTAGTTTTGTAGGACAAATGACAATCTTTGAACTCAATATGCCTCTGAAGACATTTCAACAACAACAGCAAATGAAGTTTTATCTACTTAGATGCTCTTGGATGTAAATACATACATCTGCTGCGCTTAAAAGTATTTTAATCGTTGTACTACTATTAGTACTATTTGAGTGCAATTTTGGATTCGAATGAGTACTTTCTTTCATAGAAATGGGGACAACGCTGCCTTTAAACCTTTCCAGCCAATAGTAGCCATTTGGCTATCACGAAAAAATGTAATCAAAATTCAAAAATATTTTAGTAGGCACATTTTTTTGCATCGTCGTCGCCTACTATGCCCTTTAGTTGAATTTTTTATTTAATATCGAATTTTGTATTTTTTTATACATACATTTATTAATTTGGGACGGTAAGGGTAACTTGCATTACTTACAAAGAAATTAAAGCGAAAAGAAAAAAACACATGATATTATCACATCACACACACATACTGCTCGAGTATTCGTTTTGTATGCGAAAACAAAAAGAGTGCAAAGAAAGAAAAAGCGATGAGCACAATAGCCGTGTTTTATTATTCTCATGATCCTATCCGGATCATCGTTTTACACGCAGTACAAAAACAAAAGAAGATCTTCCTTTTTATCGGGATCTCTTTACGTGATCTGGGGCCAAATCGTCTCATCCGTTCACGTACGGACGATTGAACGTATGAAAATTACGTTATACGTCTATCGAGTAAACGGATTCGTATTACGCCATACGACTGCTCACGGAACGTAATTTTTTAAGTTGTACTAGATGTCAAGAGCGAAAATAAGAGAGGAAACTTCAAATTAATGTCACTTTGAAGTAATATTATTGAATATTCAATAATGAAAATATAATTTTAATGAAAAGACAACGCAAATGTTCATACATCATACACATATATGTATATAGATATGTATTTATTCTAAATATTAATTAAGTAACATAAATCCAAATTATCACTTCAAAGAATTAAAAGCACACATCACATATCACTGTAGTCTTCATTTGCCATCTTTAATTTTATGCTTTTGATTGATTTGCAGCTCTATAGTTTGTTCATCTGCAGGACCACAATCGTCATAAAATCCGCAAGCATTATTTTAATCGTTAGGTTTATTTTATTAATATTCGTCCTATAAAATATATTTGTTAATATTATTTTTAAAATATATATTTTTAATAACAAATAACTTACATTTTGCTAGATTTCTCCTTCTTCAAACAATTCCGTTCGCAATTTTCTGTTCGAATGACATTTCGAATAAATAATTAAATGTTTTATTTATTTATTTTTTTTCGTCAATCAAGTTTCATACAACTTTTAAGAGACTACAGAATAAAAAAGAAAAAAAAGAAAAAAATAGCAATCATAACAATTCCCTAATAATATTCTTAAGAGCTAATCTATTAATATTAAAATCTATAGCATAATCGAATTGATTATAGGTAATACAAGCAGATGTAATTGGATTATTTCTCGCATAATTTGTAAAATGGTAAGGAACATGTAAGAAATCAAACTCTCTTGGTCGTAAGCTACGAGATGGTGCATAAATTTTAAACATTGAAAGTAACAGCGGACAATTTATTTGACAATTTAAGACATCAAAGGCAAAAAGTATCAAATATAATTTTCTTCTTGAGACCAACGGTTTCAATCCAATTAATCTACATCTGATCTCATACGTAGGAACATTTGAATTTCTAAAAATCTTTCGCAAAGCAAACTTCGTAAATCTTTTCTGAACTCTTTCAATTCGATAAATACTAGTTTGATGATAGGGATTCCAAATAACGCAGCAATATTCAAGAATAGGCCGAACAAGCGATAAATATAAAGTTTTTAACGTGTACGGATCTTCAAACACCTTAGAATTTCTAATCACAAATCCTAACATTGAGTTTGCCCGGGAAACCATATGGTCAATTTGTAAAGAGAAATTCATTTGAGAGTCAAAAATAACTCCAAGATCCCTTTGGCTAGTTATCCTTTGCAAGACATGATTTTCAATTTTGTATTGGAAGCAAATGGGACTGAAAATCTTTGAGAAGGTTACCACACTACATTTACTAGCATTAAAATGCAAACCGTTGCGATTACACCAATCAACTATAGAGTTCAGATCGGTTTGAACTTTAGTTGCCTCTGATAAAGAACTTATTGAACTGAAAATCTTGAGATCATCAGCATACAGAAGACACTTCGCAAAGGACACCTGAGACGGTAAGTCGTTTATAAAAAGAAGAAAGAGGAGCGGTCCAAGGTGACTGCCTTGGGGTACACCCGAAAAGTTTATAATTTCTTCAGACAAAAAATTTCCAATTTTGACAAACTGTTTGCGTCCAAGTAGATAACTTTTTAGCCAATCAAGAAACTTAGAATGAAATCCAAGCAGCTCAAGCTTTTTTATAAGGATATTATGCTGTACACGATCGAAAGCCTTTGAAAAATCGGTATAAATAGTATCGACTTGTAAGCGATTTTCTAAATTATTAAGACAGTAATTACTGAAAATGGATAAATTAGTAGTGGTAGATCTACCACTTACAAACCCATGTTGGTACTCTGAAATATGATTTTGTACAATATTGTAGAGTTTCTTTTTAACGATTGCCTCAAACACTTTAGGTATTAGCTGGAGCTTAGCTATAGGTCTGTAGTTATCTACTGAACCTTTAGAACCAGATTTGTGCAAAGGAGTTATATACGAATGCTTCCAACAGTCTAAAAATTTGCCTTGTCGTAAAGACATATTAAAGATGAAGCAAAGAGGATTCGCTAAACTCATCTTACAGGATTTAAGAAGCAACGGTGGAATATTATCTGGAGCAATGGAAATATTGTTATCTAGAGATGATAACATAGCCATTACTTCATCCACATATAATTGAAGGCTACCGACATCCGTTATCGAGTTTACGCCAAAGCAGTTTTCACAATCAATCCTCATATCAATAAAATTTGATTGAAAAAAAGATGCGAAACTGTTACATATTTGGTTTAAATCATTTGTAGAAACTCCATTGTAGGTCATGTTAGATGGAATCCCAAGCGATCTACGTTTTTTATTCAAAAAAGCCCAGAAAGATTTAGAATTATTTTTAATTTTTGATTCAAGAGACCATATGTATTGCCTGTATATAAATTTTTTCAGAAATTCATACTCCTTTCGTAATTGATAAAATTGTTCCCGAAAACAAACCGATAATTTTCTTTTTTTATGAAGCTTATTCATGACATTTTTAAGTCTGGATAAACTTCTATTAAACCAAACTGGTCTCTTAGAATTCTTAAAAATTTTCGTTGGGACAAAATTAAGAATAGCAGAATCTATAATGTTTCGAAACATTGTAAAAGCTGCATCTAAATTAGTACTATCGAATACATTTTGCCAGTTTACAGATTCAAAAAAACAATTCATAGCAACAAAATCCACATTTTTAAAATCATAAATTGGAGCTATAATGTTACTAAAAGAGTTTGATTCACTAAGAACAGAAAAGTTGAACATGACTTCAAGTGCCTTATGAAAAATACTATTGCTTAGTAATGGAAAACTTGCTTCATCCAATTGCACCTCAAGATCTTGATCTATAAAAACCAAGTCTAAAATACGACTCATGGAATTACAAACATGATTAACTTGATACATATTCAAAGAAGTAATACCGTCAATTAAATTAACTTCAAAATCATGAGATACATTATAAGGCAAAATACGTTTTTCTTCATCTGAAAATATCCATTTCAAATTTGGTAGATTAAAATCTCCTAAAGTTACACAATAGTTATTTTCATCCAGATTTCTCATAATATCACTAATATTTTTTATGTGAGCATCATATATTGAACAATTAGAAGAAGGAGGAATATAAGAAACAAAAAAGTATACATGAATAATTCTATTATCAGCATACATAAGCAAATCCACACAAACACAGATTTGTTCAATCTCAGGAGATGAATTAAGTAAAATAATTTGCCTACTCTTAAAATTAGAACGAACCGCAAATAAAACACCACCACCTCTACTTAAACCAGCTTGATCGTAGCATCGGTCCTTCCGGATGACATCGAAATCAGATGTAAACAATTCCGAGGTAAGAAAATTATTGTTCAACCAAGTTTCAGTGAGAACGATGATGTTGTAAGGACAATCAGCAGCAGCAATAAAGAAGTCGTGTATTTTAGTTCGCATTCCCCCTACATTCTGATAGAACATAGAGAGAGATTCATTGGCCGCAGCAGTCACAGAGGCATCGGCAGATTTTATGTTTGGTCCCCTTGTTGAACAGGTGCACCGTTTTTTGGACGGCTTAGAAACTCCTTTATCTAATAAAAATAGATACGTTCACGGAAACTACAGCACTCGTTCACGGAAATCATAATACCGAATTACGTTCCTACTTACACGTTCACGTATGTCATAATTCCAAATACCCATTTTTCGATCACGAGTTACTCGTTCACGGATGAGACGATTTGGCCCCTGGTTTTTAGTTCACAGTATTCACCACTAGGTTTCATTTTGTTTTGTGAGGGTTGGTATGCTGTCAAAGGTTTTGTCAAACATGGGTATTGCCAGATCAGAAATTAAAATGTAAATAGAATGCAAAATAGTTTATAAATTGTTGGGCTGTGCTTTCCAATAGGGCAACCTGAATTTTCACCTTTTTTATTATTTCTGGTAAATATAGGTTATTCTAAGATGTTCTGTATATGAATTAATGTGAGGAAACATTTGTTTATGTGTTTAAAACAATAATAAATTTTCATAAAACCATACAAATCTGCACAAGAACCGTACAAATGTCAGCAAATTTGACATAAAAATGACTTGACAGACTGTTTTTTTTTTGCGTTCAATGGGCATGCCTTAGTCTGTGCTGAAAAACTTATGAAAAATGCAATGAATTTACGGCAGCTATAAAATATTCTGCATTTACTGTTTCGCTTTATTTTATTTGGCAATATATTATTTTGTATTTTTAATTTGTTTGTTTTATCACATGTAAAAAATCTTGCGCGAATACAGAATATCTTATGGTGAAATAATTACAAACATAACTGAAAGTTTTCCAAATAAATTTTTTTTTGGATTTATTTGTTATTTCCCCACATTAATTTTATTTTATTTTTGTGTTTTAGTGGTCATTTTGGGCCGATAAAAAAATTGTTTAAATCCGAAGGTTAACTTATTGAAAAGCGGACCCCTTATTGATGTTTCAATTAAATTGGTAATAAATAGGTATCATATTTTGTATATTTTTAGTAAAATATACGATACTTAATTCCATTATATACGTCAAAAAAATATTTTTTGGAGATTCGTAAATTACAAATGGTAACTCCGCGTTTTTTTTTTAACTTCGCAGAAAAAACGAAACTGTCAAATGCAAAAAGAAAAAAAAACATATCCAAAAGTAAACAATGGAAAACGACCGAAAATCCTAAGTTCAGATAAGAAAATTACTACATACGAGTATGTACACACATACAAACATACATATGTAATACATTTTTTGAGATCAATTTCAAGGTGGACGAAGCTGAAAAAGCCAAATAAAAGAAAAATCTTCTTCTTCGTCCATTGTTTTAATTTATGACAAATGTCAATGTCAAAGTACAAAAGCAGTTGTACCAATTTCTAAAAGTTAAAATTTGAGATGATCTGGATCGTTTTATTTTAAGCACTTGATCGGATTAGGATCATGCGAATAATAAAACACGGCTAATAACAAACACCCCTCTGCCCTTTCCCATCCCAACAGGTTAGCGTTCAACGTTAGAGCGCGTACATATACATACTCACACATATACTATTGCAACGATACCCACTGCTGCACGACTGCTGGCAGTGGTCTCCATTGAAGGAAAATTGTTGGCACTCCTCACACAAATTCTTGAAAAAAAAGTAGACAACTCAAAGATATCGGATCTTCTAAGATTCACTAAGGCCGATATACAGTCTGTCAAAACAAAAGCAAATTTTAATATTCTACCATTCTACCTTTGTTTTCCAACGAAAATACCATGAAAGGTTATTCCTATGCACATTTTTGGGGCATACCAATACTTCAAATATTAGCTGCTAAAAAAATACTAACTTTTTATTTATTTTAAAATGTTTTTCATATCCAAACTAATCAAAAAACAAATACCTTCGTAGAATGCGACATTGACAAAACTAAAGCAACTCCGACTGAACTGGAACATCTGGTCCGAAAAATGAATAGCTTATACCTATACATTTGGGTACCGTTAAAAAATTCTTACTAAATCGTCAATATTTTAAAGGGTGAAGGATATAAAAATATATAATGCCCTTGCGCTGGAAATTCCAACATGACAATGACCCCAAACACAAGTGTAAGCTCGTGACTGAGTGGTTAAATGCGACGGAAGTTTGTGTTCTGGAATGGCCAGCTCAATCACCGGATCTCAATCCTATAGAGAACTTATGGGAAATAGTAGATCGCAAAATTCGGACACAAAATTACTCCACGAAGGCCTCTCCTTTTGCAGCTATAGAACGAAAATGGTGGAACATCCCAGTGGATACCATCAATAATTTAATTGAATCCATGCCACGCCGATGCCATGCAGTCCTCCAAAATAGCGGATATCCAACAAAATATTGATTAATAGAGTCAATATTTTTTCTCAATTTCAAAAATTTGTTAAGTTGCTTTAGTTTTGTCAATGCCTTGTAAGAACTTGGTTTTGTTTTTCATTGATTTTGTTATTCCAAAATACTTTAAAATAGAAATAAAAAAATGTTATTCAAAAAAGAAAATTTGAAGTCTCTTTATGTTTTAAATTTTCAGGTTATACTTACTTCACATACCTTTTTATTCATACGCAAAGTAGAAATACAGGTAAGATACTGAAAGTTGCTTTTATTTTGTCAAACACTGTATATTTTACGAGCTGTTAAACAAGATGATTACTTCCCAAACTATGAAGGGATTCACAGTGGAGCTGTACATCTCCGAGTCGATACAGCCCTATGTATTAGCGACCGTTGACGATACGTATTAGCACTTTACTTTGGAAATGTTCCTTTTTTAGTACAACCGGCGTATTTCCGAAGTGATTAAGACGTGACGGAATGCCTCAGATACACACGAAGTTTGCGCCCAGTTTACATTATGTTAAGTTAGCTACGTGGTCTACCGTTTAGGCGTTACGTTAAGACTGCTCTATATAAATCAAGTATGTAAGCTTCCAAACAAATAATCAATCAGCTTAAGCTTATTAAAAATAGGATATTACCTTCATTTATTATAAACGTTTCGTTATAGCCAATTAAATATTTTACATCGAATTGAAAAACGATTTAAGCCACTCAATTGCGTACGCTTACTCTCCGAATCATTGGAATTCCTGATTCCGATCAACACCTGACCAGATGCTCGTACACATAAGCCACCATAACAAATCCGACCGACAATGCTCAGGTGTGTATACAATTTACAACAAAATTACACAGGTAATCTGACTGAACAATTTTCACCCCCCAAACTCATAACCTCTCCTCTGAAATTCCACATCGTCAATGCACGCAAATTCGCTTAAATAGTTCAATTGGCCAAAGCGGATTTGCTTATGCCCACCCCATCCGGTACTCAGACAGGGAAAAGGGTAAACAAAAAAAACACTTATTTTCCGTTAAATTAATAATTTACATCTCGATAAGCTGAGCTTGTTTTTTTTTTTTTTTTTAATTTTTTGTGTTCGACTGTCACTGCATCATCCGCCGCTGCATATGCAGAACTGCGGCATATCATCATCATCCACCGTGAATTTGTGTGCGCATACATCGCTCGGGTGTCGTCGTGGTATCATTAAAAACCCGTTTAATTGCATCGGACTGCATTCAGTCCAAAAATTAATTAATTAGTCCAGTTTTGTACCGGTGCGGTGTGGTGGTATCAACGCACAGAGCCGAATCTATGAACGTGAGGGTGGATTTTACTTTTGCACCCAGAAGAACTGCAGATAAACAGATAAAAGTGGGGATGGATTGACCGGCAGACAGACAGACAAGACCGAACCGACCGACCGATTATGCGTATGCAAATTAATAATTTATTCATTTGCGCCAAAGCCTGTAATTAGTTTTAAATTCCAATGTTAAATATTAATAAAATCATAACATGACGCAGATGAGTGTTTTGGTGATTTTTCGCATGAATGTGTCCGGGGGGTGGGGGTTGGCCGATGTTGGCCGGATTCAGCTTGACCGGGTGCAGAGTGTATCTTTTCATATATCGATGATATCGGTCTGTGTTTTGCGGTCATGGTATTGGATTATTGGTTTGGTGGTGGTTCGATTGGTGATTGCTGCAATTGAAATTGTCCGGGGTGCTGTACGAGTGTGGTTGGGGTTGTTTTTCTCCGATTATCGGTTTCATATAACGTCGTGGTTTTTGGTAGGTGATATTATTACAGGCAGTTGCAGTTGAGATTGAGTTTGAAAACTGTCGAATTGTGGTTTTATTTATTGGGGGGCGACGGTGCTGGTGATATGACGTGTGCTTCCTCTGTTATAGAGGTCGTTGTCGTTGTAAAGTCGAGTGGTGTCACTATGTACTTTTGTGCTCATCGTCTACCCCTAATGGCAACATTTTAACGCTAGTATGTCTAATCCCAAGTGGCTGTTGCTCTTTTTTCTATTATAAGTTTGCGTCAAAATCTTCTAATTTTGTTAAGTTTTGATTACTTTAAGGTTAAGCTAGAACAAGTGTGAAGCTTTGTCAAAGTTGCAAGACCCTTGCCGCCTGATTTTCTGAAGCAAGTAAATAACTTCACAGACAATTGCAATTACATACATGTAAATTAACTTCATGGGAAGTGGGAAATAAATGCACTTTTTGAGGTGAAGCTATTTCCCACTGAACGTGCGAAAATTAAAATTTTCTGAAGATATTTTAAATTTGATGAAATGATTTTTTAAAAAATTGAAGACGAAGAACTAAAATTAAAAATTTCTACTTCTTTGGAATTCATTTGTATTAACAAAAAAGTTAACAATTTCTTTTTCTTTTTGTTTAACTTAAAAGAAAGCAATTTAATTTTTGGTTTTTTTCAAAAAACATTATTATGATATTAATAGGGAACGGATTTTGTTGACTTTGCCTTTTTTTTTTGCCTTTTATTACTCATATTGCCTTTTTTTGCCTTTTTTGCATTTTTGGTACTATTTGTCAAAGTATCTGTGCACTTTCTTCTTAACTATACGATTTATCCTTGCTCACTCGAAAGAAATTTCAGTGTCCACAGCTAAGAGAGTAGGTTTTTCTTCGTATGAACTAGCACATAACTGCGCGCGCATAAAAAAAACCCTACACACGAATACAACCCTGAATACATTTGTATCAACTCAGCATACATGCGCTTTTTCTTGCGCCGTACGTGCAATCTCAGGCATTCGCCGCAGTTTTATTTACCATCTTTTCATCTGACAGAAACCGTTAGACATCTGGAAAGTATATTTTTCGTAACTGTCCGCCTTTTCATCTAGATTCATATTCTGTGACATACTGGTCATACTAAGTGCTAGTCTGTTGAATATTGCGTTTGCTTAAAAAGGTGCTGTTTCTAAAATCTTTTGTTGCCTGTCATTGAAAGAGAACATGCCCCAAGACCGTGTAAAGATTCAAGCCAATGGCAAAAGTTTGTGTTGAAATTGGAAAAAGATTTTTAGTTGACCCGAGAGACCACATATTTAAGAGCTTACAAACTACAGGTGACTCCTAGTAGTTGTGTGTATTTTAATTTGAGCACTTGATCTTAGTGGTATTTAGAAGAAGAGGTGTTAAGGACTTTGAACGGACTTGAGCAGAAATTACCACAAGCTAAAGGGCCAGTAGCTGAAAATGGAATGAAACAATTGTACGCGGTTTTTTCAGCAAATTAACGAAATGGCGGCGCTGCTCAATTGGACTCAAATGTAAAAGTCAATGACGTGACATCTCTTATCTTGGCTCCACTAGGCTCTGTCCATGTTGAATAGTCTTTTATTTCCTTCAAGGCTTTCCTGAGAGTTAATCGCAGGCGATTGTTACCAGAGAACTTCAAAATGTTTTGGGTTACAATGTAAATAATAATGCATAAAAACATTTATTATTAAATGCCTTTTTTTTGCCTTTTTCTGCCGTATTATTTTTACTTTTTTTGGCTTTTTTTGGTCAACAAAATCCGAACCCTGGATATTATTATTCATCATGATAGTTAAATGTTTATTAAAAAAACACGAATACAGCCGAGTGTGATGTCAATGGCATCAACCTCAAACCTAAAACACGTTGAGGAATGTTCCAATAGGTACAGAGACTTTGGTGTTGGGCCCAAAGACCCCAGCATCAACACCAGAGGCCGAGATGCCAATCATGGGTAGTACCTTGGAAGACAATTGGTCCAACACAAATAATACTTCTCTTCGTGAAAGGTACTCGAGCGGTTTTAAAGGGATTTACTAAGGGTGCTTCCCTTTTATACAATTCAGAAATGATTGAAAGTGATACTCATGATAGTTGAGTCATATTTATTACTCATAGGCTGAGTTGTGTAGTTCAGCAAGCTTATCATCAATGACCAGGGAAAAGATGCCCTTGTGGGCAACCTTTAATGGCTGTGACCACCACCGATATATGTATATATGTATGTATCTCCTGAAGTGCACATTTAGGCATGTAGATCTGTCTTTCCAACTAACACTGGTTCTATTGGCCGGTTGTAGTTCCTAGTTGAGCGAGTTTGCAAGCTTTACAATTTCCTGGAAGGTATGCCCCGGCTCAAATTGAAGTGATTTATGCCAATTCCTTAATCATTATCTATTTTATTTTGTAGAATAAATGCGGCATTTGCATTCCTATTTTATTGTCCTATACCCTGTTAACAGTAGGAACTGTCAAAAGATTTTTTTTTTCAACTTATGTTTTCACAGAGACCACAATTCGAAGCTAAATTAAGTAATGAAATTATTTCGTACGGCAACGCGAAACCGACTCATTAAGTTCGATCGTCTTTCGAACACAAATCAAATATTATCAACTTTGTGGTTGGCATTGGCATCCGCCTTCGATATTAATTTACAAATCAGTTAAACCCAATTAATGTCGATTGTTGTGCGACGACACTGTACTAATAAATGGAATTACCAAAGGAAACCAAAATGTCCTTAAAACACCAACACTCCGTGATTTACTGCGGCGAATGTCAAAGAGTGAAGCTGCCGAAAAGCTCCTGTCCAATCGTTGTCAAAGCGAAAGCGGGTAGCTACGAATATAAAACAAAAAGGACATCCTTCGTGAATCGCTTCTTCGTTCCCGTTGTGTTGTTGTCCTGAATACGAGATGATTTACAGCAAAACACTAATTATGTACGTTCAATGTACGAACGGGACAAGAATCAGGATCGGCGCCATCATCTGTCCTTTCATCTAATGGATTTGTTACAGAGTTTCGGGATTGTATAAGGACACTAATGCTGACAATGCTCAGTTTAGTTGGCGAACAAAGACAAAGTATTTGCGTTTAATTCCTAGTTCCAAGCTCTGGAGTGGTGGACTTTTACAATCTACGAGACGAGTATACGCTGCTCGGGGGGACTACTACTTAGTTAGTCCTGTCTATTGGAACCGATGAAAGATGGTGGATCGAGGGATGCGTCGCGTCGATTTTGTTTAGCCATGGTAGTGTAATAATAGTAAATGTTTTTCTTTAGGTAGACAAAGTTTGCGTTAGTCCCACCGGGAGAGGGGGCTGTTTGCGCTGATTTTGTTTGCATTTCATTTGAGATGCCAGCAATGATTGCATTGACAACTTTAGAGTTGATACTGTGTATGTGTACGTGTAGGGCATTGTTAGTTAGAATGTTGATGAGTTTTATGTTAAACCAATGCGGTGGTTGGATATAGGACAAAATGTACTCTTGGATAGAATAGCATCTACAATACTGGCTTCCGAGATGACATTTCGACATCTTCCATTCGAAAGTGGTGGTAATTTAATGTAATGTTTGAAAGTGAAATTTAAATACATATATCTCAAAGGATATCGAATCTCTAGCTAGCTTCCTGGATTCTGAATCTTTCATTAACGTGAATCGTATTGTAACGAAATTTTGTCGGATACTCGGAATTTCACTACGTACTGCGTAAGTACTATCAGGGAATTCGAAGAAAGTGGTATCACTGAATTCAATTGAATCGGAATTTTGACATTTATGTACAGGGTGGTCCAAAAAGATTAAGCGAGTTTTAAAAATTTACCAGCAAATCCCGCGATTCTCCCCAAGCACTTTTGTCTGAATAATATTGTCTCTCATGCTTTTCAGGAGCAACTGTGCATCGTTGCTTAAACCTCGTTTAGTATTAAGGTTTCTTAATAGCATGTCTATTGTCCAAAATTTAATGTCAAGATTATGTTGTGGTAATCCAGACAGGTTGATAGTGTTTAAATATTCTTATAGGCACAAGAACTCGAAACTCTTAGTTATTTTTCCGGTCAACGACAATTTTTTTTTGGACATAATGTAGCCTGCTTGCAACTTTCCCCCGTTTCTTCACCTCACCCTACCTCTCTTCCCCTCCCCTTCCTTTCTCCTGCTCCCTCGCCGCTGTCTCAAGTTCCTCAAGGCATAGTTTCAAGGTATCATCTTTATCTTTACTATTATTATAAAGAGGAAAGGTTTGTATATGGGAACTAATCTCTGGAACTACTGAACCGATTTCAAAAATTCTTTCACTAATAAAAAGCTACACAATCCGGAACATCCATAGGCTATTTTTTACTCCTAACATTACAGCAGTTATACGAATTGCAAATAAAAAAAACTGTAACATGAAGTCAATTTACTAACGAAGATTTTAAGAGTTCAACCTTTTCTTAATTACACCTACAGGCTGAGAAATAAATAAAAAACTAATCTAAAAACATGCATTATTATCATTTGCTTACATCGACGACTTCGATTTGATCGCAATGACGAGACGAGGTTGTGTTGCTTCTGTTTCGTTGTTGTACTCGCACGCTCTCAATTACATGATATGTATGTATGTATAGTATACTTTCCCTTCTTTACTGCCTTCCACTTCCTACCCTTAAAATATTTTGCACAGCGTGAGCCAATGGGAAAATTAAAGAGGACGAAAGAGGAGATACCAAATCGCATTGGTGTTTATAAATCGAGCAAAACATCATCCGTACCGTAGTAAAGCACTCGCGATGAGCGGTAAGAAAGAATATCTGTAGATATTATATATTTAACAGTACCTACATATACTTATTTGACCAGAACCAGATATGAGCATTGCAAAATGCACACCAGCTTGATGCTTAATCAGAGGGGTTCCCATAATACCTATTTTTTGTTTTTCTTTTGTTTTTCGTCAAACAAATAAAACAATAATTATTGTAAAAACTATAAAAGATGATGAACTCAATATCATAAGAGGGGAAATTCGTTTATAGTTTTTGGTAAAGTGTATGTCAGGGGAAAACAAACTACATACATATACAATTAAGTTCACTGAGGGAGGATCGCGCTGAAAGAAGTAAATTAAAAGGGACAACAATATCAGATGCTCTGAAAAAACAGTAAAATATCATCAAAATAGATCTCCATAAAGAACCAACAGAAGAATGAATTCCAAGGCGGAGAAGTATTAAAGAGGGGTAGAGAATAATAGATGTAGAGGTAGAGGCAGTAGGTAGACTGAAGACTGTATTATTGAAGGGAGAATGAATTGAAGTATGTATCTATAGATACGAAAGAAGTGCTGTCACTAAGAAAAAAATCCCGTAGCAAAAAAAAAAACAATTGAAAAAATAAAAAAAAGTTAAAATAAAAAAAAAAAAATTAATTCTATTTTTTGTCTTAAAAGTGGCAGGCGGGCGAAGCAAGGCGAGCGCGGGTCAGCTAGTCTTCAATAATGCTCATCTTCCTTAGATAATAACTGAAATTTCCACTACTACACATTTCAACACTCCCCGACTCCTGCTTAGAACGTTTCACTGAGTAGAGTAAGTCAGCAGGTTTATTGCCATATTAGCCTGTCTGCCACGTTTTTCTCAGATGTTCTGCCGTGATCCATTTGTTGATCAGGTTTTCCAATTGTAGAAAATGGTTTCGGTCTAAACAACTTCAAGGTTGACACCTATTTTGTAAGGGAGTCCGTTGATGCCGATGTCTCCTCTTACTCGTAGTAGTATTGCTTCATTTTTAAATGAACACTTATTGAGCTTCAGTACACATTTCAGTGCCAATGATGTAGTGATGTTTATCTACTCCATTCGTGTCATCATTAATCTTCCTTTCCCCAACCTTACTATCCAGCAAGTAATGCCACCAGTGATGCCAGATTTTTTTTTGCTGGAATTCCCCATTTTGGGGAATATTTTTGAAATGTTTCCCCATTCTAAAATCATTTTTTCCCCACTTTTTTCCTCACTTTGATTCATTATAGAAAATTAAAGAAGAACATTTAATTTTAATGCAAGTTTCTTTTCTCTTATTAAAATATCATTTTTTAAGAATATAATAAAAGGGATACTTTTCCAATTTTTTTTTTATAATTATTGTATTTCCAATCCACTAGGTTTCTTGTCATACGTTTTCCCAGATCTGCAACTGTTAATACATCTGAAAATGACCCGCTGGCGGTGCTCTCTGATTGGCATTTGCTTTTCCATTTCGGTTTTACTAAAATCTTATAAAAATATATATACAGTGGCGACAGAATAAATTTTACAGTTTTAGAAAATCTTTTCAAGACACTTAAGATCATAATATAACATGTTTTGAATAAGCAATTAGGTTATGGGACTTTTTTTTATCCACTTTACAGTGATAAACTATCGGCATATTTTGTACTTTAAATTTCTGTACCATAACAAAATAAACGTCATTTTGTGAAAGTTGGTTAACTTAGTCTAGATACGGCATTAACCGTGAATACAATTTTAAATATAGCCTAAAGACGTTAAAACATGGTGGTGGCAGCATCATTGGATGGGCATGGGGTGTTCTTTTATGGTACGGCGTTTGACCAATACATCGTATTGAAGGTATTATGGACCAAAGTTACAAGGAAATCCTGAGCAGTTTGTACTTCCGTATGCAAAAGATGAAATACCGCTGAAATAGAAATTTAAGCACGATAATGACCTGAAGCAAAATACTAGATCTGTGAAGCAATGGTTACTAGCCCCAAAGATATTTTAAGTTGGTCAGCATAGTCCCCCTAGTCTTAATCTGATTGAGAACTTGGGAAATGACGTGGACAACCAAATTCACAGAAATACGGCTACAAATTTGGGTCAACTTTGGATAGAAATTAGATTGCCTGGAATATCATAACTTTAGAACGATGTAAAGCCTTAATTTCGGTACTATGACTTGGGTGTTTAGCCGATATTAAAAATAAAGGGCTACCCTATACTAAGTAATAGTATTGTGAAATAATATTAAATAAACTATTCTAAAATGTTGTAAGATTTTGTTAAGAATTGAATGAATTGGACCAAAGTGTGCTATTTATTTTGCCTCTAAGAAATGTACATATGTTAAGAATATTATATTTCTATTTTTCTATTTTTTGCTTAAGGAAATCTGTGTTATTTGTTTTATACTAGTTAATATTGCAACAGGAAACATAAAAAAAACACAAATAAACAAAATTAATCTATATGTGCTATTTATTTTGTCGCCACTGTACATATTATGATATTACAATTACATACAAATATGCATTTATTGTATGTATATATTATAAAAACCCTTTTATACCCATTGTCTTTTTAATAAACAAAAAAACGAAGAATTATAACTTTTTTGTTTTGAAATTGTTGCGCGCAGGAAATTCACAGCGAACTTCACAGCTGATGTTGACTTTGCAAAAGGGTTGAAGTTAGTGACTCCTCTGAGTGTGAAGGTTGTTGTTGAGTTCGAAATATATTTAGAGCTATAAACCGCTGTGGTGCTATAAACGCTGTAATTTTTTCGTGTTTGGTATTTATTTGAAAGTTAAGTACCCGAGTTTTATTTTTATATATGTAAAATTAATAAATATGTGTGAATTCAGTTTTTTCCCCATTTTGGGGAATTTTTCACTTAATGGGGAAAATGGGGAAAAGTGCCCCACATCTGGCATCGCTGAATGCCACGCGTGGAGAAAAGCCACCATCTTAGCTTAATATGCTAAGGGAAACTTTTAAGGCTAACATGACGGGATAGTTCAAGTTCTTCTGAGAAGATACATGCATTCGCTCCGTCATACACCATGGATCCATCGGGAAAGTTACTAATTCACAATTTTTCTCTTTCGGAAGTGATCCATTCTGAATAAGAGATTCATGATGCCTTTCCGTAACACGCACTCTGTTTATCCCGTCCATGTGTATGTCCAGCTTCCTATCCGCGATCTTCCCATATGCATAGATGGCACCGCTTCTGGGCCATTTCGCATCCCGGTGCAAGACAAGAAGAAGTACCGTGAACATTCCACCAGAGAATGACAGCAGTTAAAGCAGTTAAATTCGCAAGTTAATATCTTAATCAAAATCTTTCCGGCATCTCCGAATTAAAGAATTAAAACTCTCAGTCACAATTATTTATAAATACTACAAGTGTGTACTATAGTATTACAGATATAGTATGTTAAGTGCTGACAAGTCTATAAATTGGCTTCTTCCACTTTTTTGTTCGCTTACCTTTTCCTCTAGGCTTATACGAGTATTAAACCAGTTTTTAAGGCGGTAAATGTTAATTCATAATTCAATGAATCAGAATAATGTTAATAATTTGTTATAGGCAAACATTTAAAACTAATATGTAGGTATGTAAAAATATGCAAATGAGAGTCAATTAGCACAGAAAATATTGAAGAAAACAAAATATTTTACGGTTAAATAGCCGACAAACTGTCAAAAGTCAAGTTTTGGAACTTATTTCCTGACAGCAAGCTATTTGAACGAAGGTGTGATATTTGTATTTTTTTTTATCAATGGATGGACATGTTGTTTTTTTTTATACAAATTAGCTAATAAAACAAAGTTGATACCTTCAAAGCCCACCCATGTACATACCATATGTACATAGTAGCAATACACAGCTACCCAATATTTATGAATAAAAATAGTTAGTTATAATGTTAACAGTGGGTTTTTCTAGTCATTTGGCTTAAAATATTTCACGTGTATTATTTATGTATGTATTGTATATTTGTATGTAAAACTTTAGTCGTGCTGTGAACTGTGCATGAAATATGGTGCGAATAAAGGAAAAAACAAACAGGATTTGAAATTAAAGTAAAACACACACAAAATTAGTGGGTAGCCGTAGCGTAGTGGTAGTCGTCGTCGCTTGTCACGCTGAAGGTTCACGGTTCAAATCCAGATGTCGCCGAAACATTTACATATTTCTCACGAAATAAAAATAATTTGATCAGTTTCACAAGGTATTGTTGAAGAAATTGACCGCACAAACTAATAATAGGAAACATCTGGAAAAAATTTCTGTGAATCATAAGCAATGGCATAACTTTCAAGAATACACAACTCTCCAGTTATCCTGGACACCACCCATAGAGTGGTGGTTTATAGGTTGATACTAACCTAACATCTGAGTTTCAGTGACGTGAAATAAGGCCCAACGAAATAAGACCAAATTGCAAAAAAATTGGCGTTATTTCGTTTTTGAAACGGTAACAAAGCCAAATTAGTCAATTTTCGCAATTTGGCTTTATTTCGTTTTTCAAAACGAAACAAAGCCAATTTGGCCTTATTTCTTTTTCACTGTATTTGTGTTCCTTTTTAGTTTTGGTTGAATTTTAAACTTTTACTTATCTTATGCTCAAAAACTAAAGGTTCCATTTAAAAATTAGATATTCATCAGGTAACATCGGTTGCAAGGTTTTGCGCATAAACAGTGAAATATCTTTGGGGGGGCATGCTCTCCCCTGCAACGCCCCTGCTTGCTTGGTCGCTGTTGGAATGAGAGTAGATTAGAGGTCGGATATATGCAAAGTTCCTTTGTATCCAATTATAAGATAGAGTAATAGTATTCGATATAAGAAAACTTTGCAACAGCGATGCCCCCTCCCTTATACATATTTCACTGTTTAGGTGTGCACAAAACTTTGCAACCGATGCTGATGGCAAATTAATCGAACAAAATAATTTGGCTTTATTTCCAACTTGAACTCGGCCATGTTTTGCTTTTGAAATGAAAATAAAGCCAATTTGGAATTGTTTCCATTTCAAAAGCGAAATAAGGCCAAATTTAAGATTTGGTCTTATAGGCCCCATACACCGCACAAGCATGCATGCAAACTGAAGGTTTTTTTTTTTTTTGGTTGCGCCAAGGGATGTGTAATCTTCGAAAGATACTAGTAGCCCGGGCTACTAGCATGCACGATTCGTAGACCTGATTGCTCGATTCCAGGAATACGCCTACGTACTAACCCACACCCTCCACTCTTCGACCACTCTCCCCGCGGGACTGCCGTTAGGTATTACTTCGCGGGGCTGGTAAGCAATCTATGCTATATCTATTCTTCGCAGCTCGTTTTGCACATTTGTTATGAGTGTGCAGATCTCCAACCAATTTTCTTCTGACCGCAGCATTTGGTCTATTATTGTCTGTGGACTTCGTATGTCAGTTCTCCATCCCAGAAAGCGTATGCAGTGGAATACTGCGTGCTCTATATCTTCTTCCCGATTGGGGCAAGTTGGACAAAACGGTGATGTATCGTGCCCAAAACGGTGTAGGTATTTTCGATACCCACCGTGACCAGATAGAAACTGCGTAAGGTGGTAGTTACAGTTTCCGTGCCTTCGATTTGTCCAAACGTCTATGGTTGGAATCAAATCATAGGTCCATCTGCCCTTCGTGGTGGTTTCCCACCGACCTTGCCACCTGGTCATTGAAGCGACTCTTTCTTCTTCCTTGATCCTTTTGATGACCGTCGCCTTTTGGTTACTAGAGGTTCTCCTATTATAGACTGAAGGTGTATGGTGTTGATTGTGTGATTGCGCATGCTGATTGCGTGATTAAAATAAGCTTAAGCCAAATCTGTTATTTTTCAACGAAACGATCTTCTCAGAGATATGATGACGAATGAATATTGCACAGTTTGCTTGTATAGGGTAGGTGCGAGGTGTGATTGCGCAAGCTTCTGATTGTGCATGCATGCTTGTGCGGTGTATGGGGCCTATTATTTCGTTGGGCCTTATTTCACGTCGCCCTGAGTTTCCTTCCTATCACTACGTCGATCTGTCTGTCTCTCGTTCTTGTTCTTCATGTACTCGCGCTGTTGTAAACATTATAAGGGTATTTTTATCTCCTTTAGCGTGTGTAGATTATATAAAAAAATAAAATAAAAATAGAGCAATAAATTGCGCATGATTAATAAAACTATAATATTCTAATGTCATTAATAATGAAAAATTATCTCAAACTTTGCCCTGTGAATGCGTACTTACATAAAGGGTGATTTTTTAAGAGGTTGAGAACTTATTTGAATCGATAGTTTGAACCTTGCAATTTAATGTTTAAAGATAATTTCATGCAAATGTTGGCCGCGGCTGCGTCTCAGGTAGCCCATCCGCTGAGTCCAATTTTGGCATACTCTTTCACACATATCGGCCGGTATCTCACGAATGAATGCATGGATGTTGGCTTCCAGTGCGTCAATCGAAGCGGGCTTGTCCCTATAGACATTAGCCTTGACATACCCCCACAAAAAATAATCTAATGGTGTCAAATCGCACGATCTAGGCGGCCAATTGACCGGCCCGAAACGTGAAATTAACTGTTCACCAAACTCGCCTCGCAATTGCGCCATTGTTTCGCGTGCTGTGTGGCATGTGGCACCGTCTTGTTGAAACCACATATCATGCAAGTCAAGAACTTCCATTTCGGGCAAAAATGTATGCTGTAACAAAGGCCTAACTGCTGGGAACGGCGCCGAATCGACATTTCGCGGTCTTCTGTCACACTAGCTGATACGGCCGCAATATTTTCTTCACTACGCACAGTACGTAAACGTGTTGGTGGTTTAATGTCCAACAAAGTAAATTTGGTGCGAAATTTGGTCACAATCTTCCGAATAGACTGCTCAGAAGGTCGAGAATGCCGATCATAAAATGGAAGCAGCGCGCGATGAACATTTCGAACCGAGCACGAATTTTGATAGTAAAATTCAATAATTTGCAAGCGTTGTTCATTTGTAAGACGATCCATGGTTAAATTGCAAACCAAACTGAAGCTGCTTGACAGTGACACAAGGTACTAAACACACGTCAGCTGTCAAAACCAGTGTTGCCAAAACCAAACCAGCTAAAAAATCACCCTTTATATGTATGTATATAAAAAGTCGTTATTGTAACAGCATGCGACCACGGCTATATTCTGAAATCATTGTTTCGTTTCATCTTGTTTTGTATTTTTAAGTTAGTTTTTCACGTAGTCTGGTTTAAGATTTTTAACTTTCACTTTTATTTACAACTTTTTAGTTTTGGAAAATATATAGCGTGATTTTTCATTTCATTTAATTTTTTTTTTTTTTGTCATTGTATATTTTTAGTCATTGATTCTGACATTTAAAGCACACGGTGTCACAATCTCTATAAATAAAACAAAAAAAATATATTTATTTGCACTTAAAATTATTCAGCTGTCAAAAAGAAGAATATATGTATGTTTGTTTATTTACTCCTACATATCTTCTAGATAAGCAATAAAATCAGAAAAGGTGAAGAATACGATTGGTTCAACGGTAACTATGTATGTATACTGGTTTTATATTTTAGCAACATTTGCATTAAACAAATATGTGCATTTCTTAAACCACTTAAATATCACCCGAAACATATTTCTTAAAAACCTGCAAGAAAAATACATGTTTCTTTTATTAATTATTTCATCTATATACATACATTTCCGACTTGCATTACATTTTATAATTCCAACATTAAAACAAAACCAAATTAAAAATGTAAATTAAATCAATCCAAATCATATTTATATTTAAATTGTGTTTGTATTTTTTTTTTTTTTTTTTCATCTTAATTGGATAATTAACCTCCGAAAAATTCGAAACCTGAAGTCACGCCCATAAAATAAAATATTTCAGTTTTCATAAGACACCAACTTAAACATGATTTTTATCAGAATAAAGTATTTGATGGAATAAATCGCGTTGTAACTAAGACAAGTGGGCATCCATCACCTTAAAAACAACTTGGTCACGAAACTTAATTCAAATCATTCAACTAATTTTTTGTAAATATTTTTTTTTTATTTATCAATGAAAACACAAAAAAAAGAGCAGAAATAAGCAAGTGAAACAAGTTCCGGAAATGTGTGTTGAAAATACTTACGAAGAATTATTGCTTTCGTGAACATTTGATCGCTGAAATTCAATGAGTTTTGGTAGTTATTCATGTTACCGTTCGACATAAAAAAAATAATTTTAATTATTTCGGTAGCAGCTCCAAGCCAGTAAAAAAAATTGTGCGTATAAACTACGCGCGTCAGAAGTAAAACTTTATCCCTTCAAGCACATAAAGGTTTTTTCAATAAAGGCTAGTACGATGCTCGTGCTAAACTAAATTTTCCATACAAAATTTGTCCTTGCTAAAGCCTAGTACGCTGCTGATGCGAAACAAAAAATCCCATACAAAAGTGACTCGACGAAATCGAAAACGGAAAATTTCGTCGTGATTTTCGTTTTGTAGTACGCTGTTCCGCTGCGAAATTATACTGATGGTGATTGTATTAGATAAATCTCTCCACTCAGTTTTCGTACAGGATTTATTGTCCGGTACTTTAATTCCTTGCGAAATTTTGACGTTTGTATTTTATTCATATTTCATATTTTCGGTTTCGTGTTTGTTTCGTTTTGTTTTTGTGCGGGATAATTTTATAGCGTCGATCATGGTTCGTGCACAAGAGACTACCAATATCATTCTTCCGCGATGGAGCCAGAATTGAAGCGGGCTTTCATAGGCATTTTTCCCGCGCAAATACGACCCGAAAAAAGGACTCGTACAGATTGATTGTCGGCCATGGAAATGTTACTCAAATACCTATTTCATTTGCAGAGCGTTGCAGTTTCCTCCAGAATAATAATAATATTTTGTTTGTGTTTGTTTTTTTGTTCTTTCAATAAATAATGTAGTCCTAAAAAGTGGAATTATGTGCTTGTTTATCATTCAATTTATTTTTTTTTTTTTTTTCAATGTATTTAAATTACTGTCGCCTGTCACTATTGTCAGTTTTTTCCAAGCAGCTGATTGAACTCTCCATAAATTTTTTTCGTTGATATTTCGCTAGCTTTTCGTACTCGATTTGGAGACCACAGGAAAGTTTCGTTTCGCATCAGCAGCGTACTAGGCTTTAAAGCCTAGTATGCTGCTGATGCGGAACGAAAAATCCCATACAAAAGTGACACGACGAAATCGAAAACGGAAAATTTCGTCGTGATTTTCGTTTTGCAGTACGCTGTTCCGCTGCGAAATTATACTGATGGTGATTGTATTAGATAAATCTCTCCACTCAGTTTTCGCACAGAATTTATTGTCCGGGACATTAATTCCTTGCGAAAATTTGACGTTTGATTTTTTTTGTATTTTATATTTTCTTCCTCGCGTTTTTGTTTTGTTTTTTTGTTTGTTTTGTGCGGGATAATTATATAGAGTCGAGCATGGTTCGTGCGCAAGAGACTGCCAATATCATTCTGGACGAAATAGACTGCTAAGAACAATTCCTCCGCAACCACCTTTTGGCCACTGGAAACTGGAGGCGTCGGTCTGTTTTTCTAATATAATTATAAATATAAGCCTTTATATATACATAATCTCTCTACAGCAGTTCTTCCGCGATGGAGCCAGAATTGAAGTGGACTTTCGTAGCCATTTTTTCCGCGCAAATACGACCCAAGAAGAGGACTCGTACAAAATTGATTGTGGGCCATGGGAATGTGTGTCAACATATTTTTTTGTTTTTTTTATTGTGCTGTGAATAAAATATGAAAGTCCTACGAAGTGGAATTATACAGTCTTTTTTATCATTCAATTCATTTTTTTTGTTAATTTAAATTACTGTCGCCTGTCACTATTGTCAGTTGTATTTTTCATAGCAGCTGATTGAACTCTACAATGTTTTTTTTTCGTTGATATTTCGCAATCTTTTCGCACTCAATTTGGAGACCACAGGAAAATTTCGTTTCGCATCAGCAGCGTACTAGGCTTAAAGATAAAATTCCGCTGTGAAATTTATCTGAACGTATGGTGCTCGTGCTAAAATGCTCGCTAAATAGGTTGTTGCATAGATAAGTCTCCACACAATTTTAGCCAGACATTTAATGTGCGGAACATTTATTTAGCGGCGGAATTTTGACGTTTTAAATTCAAATAGAAAAAACAAAAATCAAATATTCGGTTTGAATTTTTCGACGATTTTTGTGAAAAGAGGTAAATAAGTGCATGTATACTGCTGCTGCTGTTTGTTTATTCAAGCGCGAGTGTGAAAATGAAAAGGCAATGTCGGGGGGAGTCAAAGAAAAAATTAAAATAATCAAGAGCACAGAAAAAAAGGTTTATGACAAGGGTGAATTTCTCAATTTCTACAACCAGCTCTACACACAAAATTTATCTGGCATTTATCTTCGGTTTCCATGTGAATTTTTGGAGACCGACGAAAATTTAGTTTAGCGCGAGCACCGTACTAGCCTTAAGGACATAACAAGTTTGTATTTAAATAATTTTGGCGCAAATTCATAGTCAGCCTTTGATTAGGGTATAAAATCGATTCTATTTAAAACCGGTTTTAAATTGAAAACCATATTTTAAGTTTTGTTATTCATAGACACATTTTTCCCATCCTCTAACGAGTTCCTACTTTAAAACGTATTTTAAATGTTTTTTGATCAAACAAACCCAAACGTAAACATAATCTGACAGAAATCTAATAAATTGACATAAAAAAATAATTCAAACTTCAAAATGGATTCAAAAATAGAAACGAAGGCAATTTCCGTTGTTATTTTTAATTTAAAACAATTAGTATTTATGCATGTATCTATGCACATATGTACATACATATATGTATATGTATTCCGATAAAACGAGACAGGGGGCAATTTGTGGAACGACATTTTGGAAGTGGTGGAAAACAAAGGCAATGAGCTTAAGATGAAAATATCAATGGATAGTAAATAGTAATTTGTGTGATTTGCTTATAAGAATATATATATTTATATATCTTACCAACATTACACTGATTCTTTCAACAAAATGTATATGTATTGGAATTGGTAGCGCACGATTCGTTTGAGGTTATTTCATATCAAGGATATCAATAAAAGCAGTGGTTTTGTCGAACCTATACCTCGAATAAAATTCTTTTTCATCTAACTCCTCAAATGGGTTCGATCGGGTTTTATACATTTTTGATTTTGTTATCAATTTAACATCTTCGAAAATTTGGAAATCACGATCCCCGGAATCATTTTAATAACTTTCTTTATTGAATGCTGAAAAAATCTGTTTTTATTTACTTAAAATGACGTTTGACTCATTTTAAATTTAAAATGGCTTTCTAAGTTTAATATGGACTTTATGACAACTATGAATACCAACAAACCGGTTTTAGCTTAACTAGGTGATTAAATATTTTTAAAATCGGTTTTATCTGACTATGAATTTGCGCCTTTGTTTTTAAATAAAATCTATATCTATATACATATATAAAAATGGTGTAAAAAATGTATAGTAATTCATCAATTAAGAACGGCTGGGCCGATTTGACTCAAATCAGTTGTTCGTAATTGCCATGAGAAGGTTTTTACGAAAGAAAATGTTGGGAAAACCCTCCGGAAAAGTCGGGAAATTGGAAAAATCGAAAAGTGAAAAAAATCACTGTGAAATAAAGCGTAGCAACGAACGCCAGATATCCGTTAGTTTAAATATAGAATTCGATTTCGTTCACCTTTGAGATCTTGATCTCATACCTTTAGCCAATTTTCCACCACCCTTCCACACATATCGGCCAGATCTTTGGCGATTTCCAAACCACACCATCACAAATTAACCAATTCCATTTACTTGCCTTATTTGTCTATCCTTTACTTACTTAGTTGGCGCTACAGCTCGAGGTGAACCTGGGCCTGCTTTTCGCAACCATTTGTGTGTGGGTGTTATATTTTTGCACGAATGGAAGGGACCTACAGTTTTTTGCCGACTCCGGTCCGAACGGCGAGTTGAGACGCTCAATAGTGACAAATGATACTCTTTGATGTTTGTCAGACATTCGAAAGAGGTGGGCACTGTGAAAAACTTTTTAGGTGTTTGCGGCGGGATTCGAACCCAAGACCGCTGGCCGATGCACTAACCACTTGCGCTACGGTGCCCACTTTGTCTATCCTTTACTCATAAATAATTGGGCTGGTAGTCGAGGTCTGGGAGTTGGTCCCTACCAAGGATAGGTAAACTTGCTCTTTAAGAATCAGATTCCAAAAGGCTCGTGTAGCATTTTAAACTTCTAGAAGTAACCTTCAGTAATCTATGGGGTCTCAAACCAACTATGGTACACTGGTTGTACATATATAGCAGTTGTGCGAACTATCTTAACGTATGGCCCAAAAGTCTAGTGGAAGGTACTCGATAAAAATGCCATCTTTCCAACCTCCCTAAAGTCCAGAAAAAAGCATTCATTTGAATTTTAGGGTCGATGGAAACCATGCCAGGCCTGATTCCGCTAGATCCTTATTGCAGAATTATAGCAGTTAGACTTAACGCGAGCAATAAGCAGACAAAAAGTGACTCGCAAATAAAGATGAGGAAGCCTTCTACACCGACAGGTCCAAAATGGACGACTGTTCGGAGGCAGAAGTTTACTGCGAGACTTTTCAAATCAATCACTTCTCTAGGATAAGTAACGATTGCAGCATCTTTCAGTGCGAGAAAGTCACGTTTATGACTGTTCCTTTAGGGAGGCTATTGTGGATTCTAGTAAACCATTTGTAACAAGTAGGTATTAACTTCACTTTTGTGAGGGCGGAATCTGGGAATCGATTTTAGACCTACTTCCAGATATCCGATCATCCTGAAATTTTGCGTATCCGGTGACAACTCAATATAGTATATTTCATGATCTTGTAAATCTAATATGGCGGACGCCCAAAGATGGAGGATTACCATAATCTTCACGACCTCCTAAATATGGGTAGATATCAAATGAAAGGATTTGACAAGTAGAATACGATTAGCTACTTGACGTGATTCTAAATTCAATATGGTGGATGCCATAAGATGGCGGATTACTTTTTTCTTCACAACCCGCATGACATGGATATCAAATAGAAGGGTTTGACGAATAGAATCTCAAACAATATAGTATATTTTACGACGTTGTAAATTGAGATCGACAAGCAGAGATAGACTAGCCAAGTGACGTCATTCTAAATTCAATATGGTGGGCGCCCCAAGATGGCGAATTACCTTTTTCTTTACAACCACCATGGCATGGGTATCAAATGAAAGGGCGAGTAGAATCTCAAACATTCTGAGTAAACTTTCTCATATCCAACCCATTTGTAAATTTGTAAAAAAAAAATTAGATACTAAAAAGAAGAAAAAAAATATAAAGATAAAAATATAATTTTTAAGTACAAGCTTTAATGAACTAAAAAGTAAAAAAATTATTTTTTTCCGAGTCACCAATGTGTGACTATAAATGAAGGCTTGGGGCATACATTGGTGACTCGTAAAAAAATTGTTTTTTTTTTTACTTTTTAGTTCATTAACCCATTTCTGGCCACTACCTAAACCAAATTAAATTTTTTGATGATACTTCATAAACTGTCTATTGAGACCTCAAGGAAGTAATGAAGGTGTAATGAAAATGTCCCGACTGTGCACCGACCTCATTGACAGCGGGTCCAAGAATAGCCATCACCTCCACCCGGAAGACACTTCACTCACTACAGTGGTATGGAAGTCTTAGAGACAATTTCAGGCTGAGCTGGCCTGACAAGATAACCGCTCCTGTACCATCACACCTGTCTTGGATCCATACGTGTAGATCTCCAGTACAGATTTGTCATTTAGACAGATATTACCTACCCATTCCTATCGGCTGGGACTATCAGTCTTATATTTGATTTTGAAATCTAGGAGCGGAGTCATATAGTCCGCAAATCCTGTACATATTTAGGTTATTACTTACTTACTTAGTTGGCGCTACAGCTCGAGGTGAACTTGGGCCTGCTACTCGCAACCATTTGTGTGTGCGTGTTATATTTTTGCACGAATGGAAGGGACCTACAGTTTTTTGCCGACTCCGAACGGCGAGTTGAGAAGCTTAATCGTGACATATGATACTCTTTGATGCTTGTCAGACATTCGAAGAGGTGGGCACTGTGTAAACTTTTAGGTGTTTGCGGTGGGATTCGAACCCAAGACCGCTGGCTCAGTAGTCCGACGCACTAACCACTTGCGCTACGGTGCCCCCGGTTATTTTAAAAAAGTTTTCTGGCGTGCCCTAAGTTATAGGATGAAAGGATGTAAAATGATTCGTTTTTTTTTTAAGGTGCATATGAAGTTACTTGGCTTTGAATAAACTGCGAAACATTTCAAATGGTGTTTTTTGAACTGTGAAAGCATCATACTTCATACGCATACCTTTACAATAATCTAATAATTTTTGGTTCAGAAAAAATAAAAAAAAACATATGAAACACTTACAACTCAAATGCCGTGTTAATGCTTATATATTACATACATATATATTACATACATATGTACACCTACATACATATATGTAGTATGTACATATGTACTTATTATTATGTATTTAATATTTTTAAGTTACTTCTTGAAAATAGGTTAGGTTAGGTAAGCGGGCTGATGAGGATAGTTAGATCCTCATCACGCTAAGGTTCATGTGAACCCATTGTGATACCCATGGTGTTTTCCCACCCGTGATATCAGTGGCTTGATTTCAACCATCCGGATCTCCTGGCAAACTTGAGCAGACCTGACGGTTCTTGAAAATACAACAACCAACCCACAATTTAGGGAAATTTTGAAACCTATATTCGAATGTAGCATTTAAATACATATTGTATGTACACACTTACAAGTATGTTGATTAAACGCCAATGGTGCAAATTCGCACCACCAAAGATTCGATGTCGATTTTACAAGACCTAATAAATGAATAAGCTTGTTTGAGCTTGTATCTATTAATTTCATTCTTTGATAGCATTTAGCATTAGCAGTTCTTGCTCAATTCGAATATTTTGAATATTTAAATTTTTTTTTTTAAATGGTAAATTTTTAGGTGTTTTTTCATCTGTCTACTATTAATTATTACAAAATAAAATTTTATATTTTAATATTGGTTCCATATACTGCACAAAAAGAGGTTTAATTTAAGACCAAAAACCTTTAAGATTTTCGGGATGTTCTTACTTTGAAAAATGTTCAAAGTCAGTGGTGCAAAAATGCACCAGTGGCAAGAAATGGGTTAAAGCTTGTTTTTAAGAAAAAATTTTTTATCTTTATATTTTTATAGTAATAAACTAGAACTAAGAAAATATGTGGCTCCAGTGATTTATTTCTTAATATTAAATTTTTTTTACATAGTATGTACACGTACATATGTACATATATATATGATTGAATTTCCAATATAACGAGTCAGAATGTTTTCCATTGATGGCCCTATATTACGAATGATGCAAAGAATGTTCATTCGTTTTAACGAACGCCTTACAATTTCTGGTTAAAAACGAAATATGTACTTTGTAATTTTATTGCATTTATCCCTTACTTCTGTTTTTTTTTCTATGTTTAAATTTATTTTCTTATAATAAATACATTGGTGGTGAATTTTTCGATTTAACGAAAGGCTGTGCATTATATGTATAATTAGTTATATTGGACGTTCACTGTACATGTATTTACTGTTAGGTAATTTCATTTTTTAAAAAATTTAAAGTTTTTAAGTTTTAAATCTCGACTTTAGCCATTTTACTTAATATACTAATATTTTATTCATAACTTAAAATAGAATATAAATAAGTGTTTAAAATACAATGTACTTTTAAAATCAAATAAATAAGATTCCCACTTTTCTGTATATCAAACCAAATAAAAAGTCATTCGAAATCATAAATTTAGTGCTTCAACTTACACTAGGTCCGTTCGCGTACTTTTTGCACTAAATATGGGTTTTCCTTCAAATCTCGAAGAGTGGGGGTAAAATTCTCTCCAATACAGAAAAATCACGAAATAGTAATCGAACGCATTAAGCACCAAAAAATAAAGAATGTATGTGATTTGACAGATTTGACAGTTTTCATAATACACCCCAAAGAAATTCCTTGGACTAAAATTCGTAGCATGGGGAAATTTCTTACTCTCTCGTGAGCACTCTCTTCTACGAAAAACTACGAAATTTTTGCGTACGCGAACGGGTTTTCGTTGGTTTTCGTTATTTTTCATGAATTTTCGTTGTTTTGGGAGGGTACGCGAACAGACCTACTAGTTAGGGCAGTTTCATCTGACATTCCGAAAGTCAAAATCCACTGGAAATTTGGAACTGGATTGACTGGAAACTAAAATAAAGTAAAAGTCAACTAATTTTGAAAATGATAATGTTTTCGCTTTTTGTGATGGAATTTTGGTCAATCAGTCAGTGGTTGTAACGAAAATTATGTTCACCGATTGGGAAAAACAAAAAAACAGCCAATTGTCAATATAATGTGCATCCATCAAATCTGACAGTTCTAAAGATGTTGGAGAGTTCAATTTCGAATGACATCTCGATTTGATCGAATGCGTCAAAGAGGGTGAATATTTTAGATTCTGTCATGTCTAGCCAACGGCTGTTTTAAGTGTCTGAGAATTAAGCAAAGCGGTGGCGTTGCAACAACTTCCGCACGGTTCTACTTCGTCGACATTACAGCAAATCTCACACGGTTTCTTTGTGGTGTACAAATCCGCAGCAAAAGGGTTAAAATAGAAAGCTCTAAAAAGAAACAAATATTTAAGTAAAACATGAAAGTGAATTTGTATATCTTACTTCTTCGTTGGATTTGAAGGTGGCGTTCCAGGTTCCTCTGGAATTCTTTGGGCGAATTTTGACGTTTGGTTGACATATAGATTATCTGAACTTTGATGTTGATTGGTATTTAGAAACCTTAAGCCGGTAGATTGATAATCTGATCCTAGATATGGAGTGACTAGGTAATTTAAACTTGCATTTTGAGCATTTTTCTCGATTTGTTGATGATTGGCAACATTTGGTTGAACTGGAATGTGGTTCGATGAAGTTCTAATGGTTTCCGGCTGCGCCTGTAATGGTATGTATTGTGCCTCGTTGGGTCGTTGGAAAGACTGCTTATTCTCAGCAACTGTGTATCTTTCATAACTGTGGCCGGTATTATTTGGAGTTTGCTTCTGATACGATATCTGCTTCGCATTTGGCTGAAGGATTTGTGAATTTTGAATCGTGGAATCCTGCTTTGGAGAACTTAAAGAAAATAATTCACTATTTAGACAAATTTTAATTTTCAAGTTACTAACAATTGCTGCTGGGTTGGTAAAGTGTAATCTTGCAAAGTATAATATTGCTGACCTTCCTGAGGGACTATTTGAAGCTGGTTATATTCTGGAGGTGATAAGTTTTCACTCACATGTCTGCCCGACTGCGGTGAATTTCTCAGTTTTACAACGAAAGTTTTCACATCTTGAGTGAGTTTTTCTGGTTGAGTACTAAAATATGTCACTCTCACCTCCGCTGGTGGTGTTTCTCTGATCACTTTTGTATTCGTTAAACGCTCAAAACCTCCCGATCCACTCGGAGTTGCAAACTGATCTTGAGGCAAACTTTGACTATAAACATCGCCTTGAACTTGTCCCTGTGTTGGCACTTGTTGAAAACCGATGTCAGTGTTTACATTCTGACCTTGTTCGATTCGATCAAATGGCCGCGGAAAATAATTTTCGTCATAACCCGACGACGACTGTCTGAAGTCATCAATATTGGGGAAAAATTTATACTCTTCACTGTCCTGAGACAGGTTTGAACGTATCGAATATCCACATAAAATTAACACAAAAACGTACGAGAAATTCGTCATTTTTTTTTTTTTTTTTGTTTTAGGGTCACAATAAACTTCTAACCGCTCAATCAGACGCCGCACTAAAGACTAATACGGAAATAGCTAGATTTTACTTTAAGACATTTATGTCTTCAAAAATAGAAATTTATGGCATTAATCTTAGTCAATGCCATGAAGCTGCCAGAACAACAATCGATCTAAAGAAAGCGGAACTTTGTTTATAAACAAAACAGACAAAAAAACAAAACTCTTATAATTCCGGTATAAGATGGGTTGGGGAATTTTGGTAAACACTTCTGAGAATCACTTACTTAAGCTTGCGATTAATTTATGGTTTCTGAATTTCCAAACAAGTGATATTCAAAAGAAAGTAAACAAGCCTTGAAGATTACTCAAAACAAATCTGGTTTCCGGATATTTTTTATAGTTTCCTCCCTCGTGTAGAACTATTGGAATTTGCTTTGAAATATGCAAGTTGATGCTACTTCGGATGCTATTTGCGGAAACTCATTCATAGATTCCATAAATTTATATTTTTGACGTGTCGCATGTAATTGCTTAATTACGGGGAATTCCTCATGACGTAAGGACTGTATTTTTGGATATAATAAGCAAATTGTGACGCGAAGCGAAACAAAAGGTTTCTGTGACGGTCTGGCGCGCTTAGTAGTAGGAAATACGAGTGGAATCTTGAATTTCAATGAAAACTCTGAAAGTGGTAAGACAAATAAGGAGTGCTATTCAGCGGAGGAAATCTCTCAACTTATTAATTTGCATAGCAAAGGTTTGGTGGTTTTTTTTTTGCATTAGAATCAAATCTACTACTATATATATTATTATGTATGCGATGTCCCAAAAGTACAGAAACAAAACGGGTTTTGCGGTTTGTTGTTCTGTTCTGTAGACAGATATAGGGTTGTCCAACAAGAGGTGTCATTTTCATTTTGTCACGCAATACGAGTAGAGTAATTATTTCGGTGCAGGGAAATAAGTCCCCAGGAACTAAGTCCACTGAGCGACTTAGTTCTCACTTGATGGCAACTTGGATTGGGGGTAGATGCGAGGTTGGATATATACAAAGTTTCTTTATATTGAATTTTATACTATCGCACCATCTTACTTACTTACTTAGTTGGCGCTACAGCTCGAGGTGAACCTGGTCCTGCTTCTCGCAACCATTTGTGTGTGCGTGTTATATTTTTGCACGAATGGGGGGACCTACAGTTTTTTGCCGACTCCGAACGGCGAGTAAGAAGCTCAATCGTGACAAATGATACTTGTTCAAGATAAAAGCAATTTAAAACAATTCCTGTTGGTATGAAACTTTATTTTTAACCTTTACTAAAATGCGACCACGTTCTCCAAAGGTCCAAATGAGAAGAAAGTCCAAAACCAAGAAAATACAGGAAGTAACGACAAAATGACATTTACATGAAGCTGCAAATGTTCCTCTGTAGATGTCTCCAGTCTCGTCAAAGGGAAACAGTGCAACCATTCAGTGTTGGCTACAAGTAGATCTCAAACATCCTGCCCGGTCGAGCCACCTGGCTCGAGATCTTCCGACTCAAGAAGTCGGCATAATTTCTGCACTGCCCGGGTGTACATCCCTGATGTCGTCTTAATCGTGGCGTTACGCGTTAGTCCATCGCTGCCCGGATGAACCTCCATCACTCGACCCAATCGCCAGTAAGTCGGCGGTAAATTCTCCTGACGAATGATGACGATGTCCCCAACTTGGATGTTGTTCAACCGCCTCTGCCACTTACTCCTTGTTTGTAGCGTTGTGAGGTATTCTTCACTCCATCTTTGCCAAAATCGCTGATGTACTTGCCGCAGCCATTGCCAATGTTTAATACGGTTCGTCGGGATGTCATCAACACTTGGCTCTGGCACGGCGAGAATGGGAGATCCGATGAGAAAGTCAGCTGGCGTTAAAGCGAATCTGTCCTCTGGATCGTCGTGCAGTGGAATAAGCGGGCGCGAATTGAGACACGCTTCAATACGTGTCGCTAAGGTATGAAGCTGGTTGTACCACAGAACTTGTCCGCCTACCAATAGCACCAAATGGCGTTTCGCAGATTTAACCGCAGCCTCCCATAGTCCACCTTGATGAGGAGCGCTAGGCGTGATGAAGTGCCAATTAGTGCCCATACTGGCTAGTGACTGCTGACTATGATCGCTATGCCAAGCCGCAAGATCCTCTTTAAGCATACGGTGGGCACCGACAAATGCCGTGCCGTTGTCACTGTAGAGATCTCTACACGGACCTCGTCTACTGATGAAACGGGTAAAGGCATCTAAAAACGCCTGCGACGAAAGGTCATCCACCACCTCGATATGCACCGCTTTCGTGACCATACAAATGAAAATGGCCAGATAGGTTTTGACAGTTGTACGTGACCGCTTTGCTCCTATGCGCAGTACAAATGGGCCACAGTAATCCACGCCAGTTGACAGAAAAGGTCGAGTAACATTGACCCTTTGCTTTGGTAACGAAGCCATCTGCTGCGTGAGGGTAGCACCGCGATGACGTCGACAGATGACACAAGTATGGATAAGGCTCCGTACCGCCTGCCTCGCATTCAAAATCCAGTAGCGACTGCGAAGATAGTGAAGCATCAACTGCGCTCCACCGTGAAGTGTTTTCTGATGGGCTTGATGAATGAGCAACGAAGTCAGTGCGCCAGTTCGCGGCAAAATGATTGGGAAGCGATGGTCCTGAGGAAGATTAGCCTTGTTTATTCGCCCACCAACGCATAAGATATCGCTGTCATCTATGAAGGGATTAAGGGGAAGCAACCGACTGGAACTGGGGAGCCTATAACCACTCCGAATTCGATGGATATCTGAGGCAAAAGCGTCGTCCTGCTCGCAACGAATGAGTCTATCCAATGCTTCGTCTAACTCATCAGCACTGATGACTGCTTTTGACATGGGCCGTCGTGTTGGAGTCCAACGTAGCATTCTCACCACTGTATATAATAGCCGATGTAGTGAGCTAAAACGTTCCGTAAGGGCAATCACTTGACCGTCTAGTCGGCGTGTTGTTAGCTTGGGACCAACTGTAGCGATTGCTGTCAACAAATGCACTTTCTCCTCCTCTTGTATCGCACACAATTCGTCCTGATGAAGCTGCACATCTCGATCTGAGTCTGGTGGTATCGGATCATTTTTAATCCACTCCGGGCCACACCACCACAAACGATGTTCTAGCAGATCTGCTGCTCCCATTCCACGACTAGCGCAGTCCGCTGGGTTCTGAGCAGATCGAACATGATTCCACTGCTCTGGCGATGTTAATTCCTGGATTTGTTGTACTCGGTTAGACACATAAGGTTTGAGGGTGGTGGGTTGCTTTCGCAGCCAGCATAGCACGATGCGAGAGTCCGACCACAAGTAGCAAGGTGTATTCACCAGTCCCAAGGCCACTCTAACGTTGTCCAGGGTTACAGCTAACAGATGCGCTGCGCAGAGCTCTAAGCGAGGGATTGTAGCACCCTTCACTGGGGCCACCTTTGTGCGGGCTGTCAGCAAAGAGATTCGTGTATCCTTCCTGAAGTCTGTTGTCTTCGTATATATTACAGCTGCGTAGGCACGCGAGCTAGCATCACAAAAACCATGGAGCGCTGTTATTTCGCCATCCACCATTCCCAGCCATCGGGGCACCCGAACACGGTTGAGTGCGTCGAGACCATTGCGAAATTGAAGCCAAGATTCGCGCAATTCGACTGGCAGCGGAGCATCCCAAGAAATACCAGTTATCCAAAGTGTCTGGATAAATATCTTGCCTGTGATGACAACAGGTGCTAGAAGTCCAGTGGGATCGTAGAGTTGAGATACTTCACTAAGTACACGCCGCTTCGTTAGACATTCCTGATGGCTCTTGGGGCTTACGCTGAAGAATAACTCGTCCGTTACTGGATCCCACCGTAAACCCAGCACCGTAGCGGTGGGAAATTCAATGAGGAGCTCTGAAGTAGAAGAATTTCCGCCAGTTAGTTCATTAATTACCTGAGTACTGTTTGAGTTCCACTTTCGCAGCTTAAAATGTCCGGCGGAAAGAATAGTGTTGACATTGGCAGCTAACATCGCAGCTTCGTTGACATCATTGCAGCTAACCAAGAAGTCATCAACATAAAATGACTTTAGTATTGAGTCCCGCGCTGCTACTGCATGTTTTTGGTCAGCTACCATGCTATAGTTATCGTACGCACATTGATGAAGTGCACGCACTGCATTGTAAGGACTGCAAGCCATGCCATAGGTGACAGTCGTCAATCGATAAATGCCAATGTCTTCTGTGGGTGATTCTCGCCAGAGAATACGCTGGAAATTTCTATCTTCCGGAGTTACCAAGATCTGCCGGAACATCTTCTCGATGTCCGCGGTGAGTGCAATGCGGAGACGTCGAAAGCGGAAGATGATATTAATTAGTGAATCCTGGATTGTGGGCCCCACTAACTGGATGTCATTCAGTGAGACACCGACACTGGTTCGTGCCGACGCATTAAAGACAACACGAAACTTGGTTGTAACAGCGTGGTGTGGGATATAGAAACAATTTGTGTGATCGTCCAGCTGATCAACACCAACACGTTCCATATGACCAAGCGCGGAGTATTCTCGCATGAATTCAATATACTTTTCACGTAACTCAATATCACCAGCCAAGCGTCGTTCCAGGCAGTGAAATTGTCGCAATGCTTGCATATATGATTCTCCAAGGACCGGAGCATCTCTACGAAATGGTATACGCACCATGTATCGTCCATCTTTCGTTCGAGAGTGCGTCGCTGCAAATATAGAACCACACTCGTCGTCTCCAACCTCATTCTCGGGTACTTCTTCCAACTTCCAGAAATTTTGGATAAGTTTGTCTAGAGTTGCATCATCTCCACATACGTGAGCGTGGAAACTGCCCAAGACTCGCGTCGACGATGGCTCGGATGATGCAGGACCAAAAACAACCCAGCCCAATTTAGTACGCTGAGCATGTGGCTCATTCGGCTTGCCACTAATGACCTCGCTTTGCACAATAAATCCCCACACATCCGCCCCAATGAGAACATCAATGCCACCAGGTGTACCAAAGTGGGCGTCAGCAAGTTTTAGGCCCACCAAGTGCTTCCATTGATTCACGTCGATAGGCATGGATGGAGTTATAGAAGTAATTGACGGTATTATTAGCGCATCTATCATCTGGGTGAAGTTAGAGTGTATAGAACAGAGTGTGAGCGTGGCGCTGCCTTTCGTTCTAGTATGAGCAAAACCTCCAATTCCTTCCACTGATACTTCATATTTGCGTCTGCGAAGATTGAGATGATTAGCAAAACGGTCTGACACAAAACTTACCTGCGATCCGGGATCGCAGAGAATACGAGCCATGCGCTGCTGATCTGCCAATTGTCCATATACATATGCGCGCGCAGTAGCCAGCAAAATAGTTTGATTGTCCTGGACGATAAAGCTACAAACGGGATCGGTCAGTCATGAACTGGGTGTTTCCAATGGTGGGACAGCTGATGGTTGGGAGTTCTGGCGTAGAACCTCTGTTGTTTGCACAGGTAGTGTTGAAGTCGTGGGCTCACGGCAGAACATGGAATGGTGCTTGCGACCACAATGCCGACAACCGGCCGAAGAGCATTGCCTCGAAGAATGCCCATGCTTTAGGCAATTAAAGCATAGATTAGATGTTTTGAGAGCCTCAAAGCGCTGCTCTGGTCTCATAGCCATGAGTGATTGACAGCGACCGACCCTATGAGGGCCTTGACAATGTGGGCATTTGCCCTCATCTGCCATGGCTACAGACGCTTTGACTGGATGCTGAGTACGATGTTGTTGTCGTGATGTGGAAGTTTCCGATCGTTGAGGTGTTCTAATGAGCTCTGTAGTGAGACTATGTGCACGTTTCTCCAAGAACTTGAGTAAGTGCGACAAAGTTGGAATTTTATTAGAAGAACAGCTCATGGTCCACTCACGCTGCGTTGTTCCAGGAAGTTTAGACACGACGATAGGTACTGCTAGTACGTCCCACTGGTCAACAGGCAGCTTCATTACACGTAAGGCACGCAAAGATTCGTGCACCGTATCGACGATACTCAGTAATGTCTTAGCTGTCTCCTCCGTTGCTGGTTTGATGTTGAGAAAGCGGGAGACGTGAATTTCGGCTAAAAGTTTTGGATTGTCGTACCGCTCCTTCAACGCACTCCACACTTCCTTATATCCACCAGAATACATAGCACCAATTAAAGGAACCTTTGTAGCGTTGACCGCCTGTCGAAGCTTACCCAGTTTGTATGCCTCTGGAAACTCCATATCGTCAACCAATGTCTGAAATATGTCTTTAAACGCCAGCCAATTGTGTAATGATCCGTCGAATGTAGGAATGACTACAGGATCCAATTTGACATCAAAATTACGCGCTAATGAAGATGATTGATCTGACTCCTTCCGCTGCAGTGGCTCAGGTTTCATCTCCAATAGCTTGCGGTGGAGTTTGATGCACGTCTCATTGTACAACGCCTCCACCTGCTCCCACAATTTATCGTGTGATGCAAACTCATCTCCTTGGGCTCTACCTACTAATAGTTCATGGTTGTGCACAAACCGCTCGTAATGCGCCGTGACGGCTTTCAATTCCTGGTTCAGTTGGGAACTGTCACATGCTTTGTAGTCGGCTCCTAGTATGCGATCATGACTACGTATAATCGCATTTTGTGCAGCCATACGCAAATTGAGTTCTGTCATAGTTCTGGCTAATACGTTGTCCAAAGTGCGGTGGAAAGGCAATATTTACTCAATCCAATTGTGCGACAATCTCGATAAAATGAAGACTACCAATTGTTCGCACACGTACGGTGAAGCGGGGATCCAATGTTATGCACCAAATCCAAATCAAACGATTGTAAGCAATGCGCTGTAAATCTTAATGTCGACTTGTATGGATGCCAAGCGCAGTCACGAAAAGATATCCAAATTTTGATATGCGCAAGCGCAGTAAATCCAAGAAAATCAGCCAAATTATCCAAAAAAAAGTGTCAATCCTCACAGGAGGCACCAAAAATGTTCAAGATAAAAGCAATTTAAAACAATTCCTGTTGGTATGAAACTTTATTTTTAACCTTTACTAAAATGCGACCACGTTCTCCAAAGGTCCAAATGAGAAGAAAGTCCAAAACCAAGAAAATACAGGAAGTAACGACAAAATGACATTTACATGAAGCTGCAAATGTTCCTCTGTAGATGTCTCCAGTCTCGTCAAAGGGAAACAGTGCAACCATTCAGTGTTGGCTACAAGTAGATCTCAAACAATACTCTTTGATGCTTGTCAGACATTCGAAAGAGGTGGGCACTGTGAAAAACTTTTAGGTGTTTGCGGCGGGATTCGAACCCAAGACCGCTGGCTCAGTAGTCCGACGCACTAACCACTTGCGCTACGGTGCCCACATCGTACCATCTAATGTTCAAAAACTAAATTTTAAATTTTTAAATGGGATATTTCAATGTTGTTACATAATATTTTTGAAAATTAGTTCCCTCCTCACATTTTTTAGTGTGTACTAAGTTCCCATAAGAAAGTGGAGTTCGTGCCCGCGTTGCATGGGATCGAGGTCCACTTAACTAAAGTGGATTTAGTTCCCATCAAGTGAGAACTAAGTCCACTGAGGGACTTATTTCCCTGCACCTATTATTTCACGATCTTTGTCGCACTTGGCGCAGTCCTGCTGAGTTGTCCACGTCCATAGCATCAATTTCAATCGAATCAGTCAGTCAACATAGGCCGAACCAGCATCATTTTCAAAAAAAATAATATGGCCCAATGACACCGCCAGTTCAAGAACCGCACCACACTGTTTCTAGTTGTGGATCGTGAGATTGTTTCACTATTTCCCTTGGATTTTCGAAGCTCTAGGTGCGACAGTTTTGTTTGACTGACACTCAGAATAATTTTGTGTTAAAAATATAATCTTGTTCATTCATTTACAGTACCCAATCAACGAAAATACGCCGCGTTATGCTTGGTTTTCTGAATTCAATTCTTGTGTCAACTGGACCTTATAAGCATGCAGGTTAAGATCTTTATGCAAAATGCGGTGGAAAGAGGTTGCGGATAAGTCTAATTCCTGTGATCGTCTCGGAATCGACACACCTGAGTTTTCATTAACACTCTCAGCTACGGCGGCAATATTTTCAGATGACCCTGCCGGACGAAGACGAGTTGCAGTATTCACATTACTCCCAAACTAAACGGACAAACACTTTCACTATCCTCCACGTCCTTGACTCTAAACTTAGCTGGAAGGAGAATACAGAACTGTGGGTCAAGAAAGGATGCATAGCTATCTACTCCTGTAACAAAAAATTTGGCGAGATATGGGGGCTGGAGCCAAAGATGCAACAAAAATCAGAAGAGTCCCATGAACAGCAAGCATCACAGGTGCAATGTCGACATGCCCAACTGATGCTCTCACTGTGCTATTGAACCTTCTGCACTTGATCCCCATATCAAAACCACAGCGCTGTGTAGTGCAGTCCGACTCAAGGAATCTGGGTGCTGGACTGCTAAACCATACGGTCCCTGTCAAATCCTTGACATACCACCAAATGGTCTGGTTATGTTTCCAACGGACTACAATATCCCAAGCTTAACTTCAAGAAGCTCTTCGCTGCGAGCTTTCCAAGCAGAGAAGAATGAAAGCGAGGTTAAAAATTTCGATACAACGGTATTCACCGATTGGCTCGAAGACTGCGGGTACGGACGTTCCGATACCGCCATGGTATCGATATTTTACTCATTACTCGTATCGAATGAAAGTATCGAAACTACTCATTTACATGTATAAAAGTATCGAGTATGTAATCGTATCGAATCAATTGTGGATACATAAAACTAGAAGCTTTTGTGGCAATGAAATGACAGATAAAACGGCAAAAGAATAGGCAAACATTTGCACTGACACAATGAAGACATTCGGTGTCCCTTTCTTTTTTCTTTGTTGCCTTGTTTTGACTATGTATGTTGGAAAGAGAAGTTTATAAAAACTTAAAAATTATACATATTGTAACATAACGGAATTCAAGTGTTCCTGTCCCTTTTGAATGAAAATAATTATGCTTGGAATTGGAAATACTTGTTATTTGGAATCTGGCTCCGATACCAAGTAACTACTCAAATCAAAGTATCGAGTACAAAAAGTACTTGGATCTAAACAAAAGTATCGAGTATATACAGTGGACTCTGCCTAAGTCAAACTCTCTCTAAGTCGAATTTCTCTCTAACTCGACGTTTTTCACCATTTTTTTGCATTCCCTTCAATTTTCCATACAAAAACCATTCTTTAAGCCGAACTCCCTCTAAGTCGTCACTCTCTCTAACTCGAACATATTCTCTCGATTATTGGCATCTTTTTTCACCCCTTAAGTCGAATTTTGTTCAGCACAAAACAAAATAAAAATACATTACCCCTTCGGAATTAGTATTTGAGTATATGTATGTGTATAATAACTACTAAACATCAAGTATTTACCTAGTATTGAAGTGCATACTCTAAATATGTGTAGCATCGCGGGTGCCATTATCTTCAGCCCGTCGTGTTTCTTCCTGCTCATATTCTTGGTACCTCCATACAAAGATACAGGTTTTTGGTTTATTTTAAGGAGAAATTCAAACTTTTTCAGAGCACCTATAAAAATTGACTTCTTCTCACATGACACTTGTCAAGTTTAACATTAAAGTTAAAAATATATTATAAGAATTGTAATTAAAAAAAAAAAATTATTTAACTGCAAAAATGTATCCACGCATGAAATTGTCAATTTGGCTGACGGCTTTTGCCATTTTTTTTAGCAATATGAATATGTAAAAATTGTAATTGGAAGAAACAATTAATGATACAATAAATTCAATACTACTACTAAGATAGAGTTTTTTAAAAACTTACAATGCAAAAACCAAAAAAAAGAAACATTGTTATCCTTTTGTTTGTGTTGTTGGTTGTAACTTTTTTGTAAGTACATTAACCTTTTTGTTATTGAACAAACGTTTTAAAACAAAAATAAATGTTTCTCTCTATTACTCGAATTTTTCCAAAACTCTCTCTAAACTCGAACAAATCTTGGTATCCCGTGAAGATTCGACTTAGGTAGAGTCGACTGTACTCATATTTACTTGTATCGAAACGTCCCTAACTGCGGGGTAGGCGCGGGCATTTTCTCGGAAAAACTCGGCTTATCAAAGTCCTATCGCCTATCGAACTTCGCCAGCGTCTTCCAGGCGGAGCTACTAGCGATCCTCGAGGCGATCACAATCACATCTTTATAAACGACCCAACACCCAAACACAACATCGCTACTTTTACTGATAGCCAAGCCGCAATCAAAGCCAGAAATTCGGCAATCAGCTTATCAAAACAGGTTGGTCAATGCCGACGAGCTTGCCAGGCGAGGGTAAGCCCTCAACAGCTCACTAGCGGAAAAAGTTCATATTCCTATAGGTGCTGTTAAGAGCAATTTACTCTTAAATTTCTTGAAACTAGCCGGTCTCAGGTAGACCAGTCTGACAAAATGTATCATATCCAAAAAGATATGGCCAAGTTACAACAGGTCAAAAACAAACGAGCTGCTACAAAGAACCCACGTAGACATCGCTAGAGTAGTGGCAGTCGGTACAGGGCACTGGCCAATGATAGGGGACCATCCAGCCAAACTAGCGATCCCTTACAACAGTTTCTGCCGGTAACTCCTCTTTCATCCTCCCTAGATTTCCCATTGGCCCGCGCTGTGCAAGACATTTAAAGGGTATTCATAATCTCTTAAGCGCGCGTGAATTATAATTAACAAAAGCTGCAAAGACGAAAATTAAAAATAGTCGCTTATTCACTTTCTGTGCAAATGTCCAAGCAACGTATATGGTGAAACTGTTCTTCAACGACATTAAAGAGATGTCTGGGAAAAGGATTGGAGAGCTGGTGAAGAGTATAAGCCCAATCTATTGGAGATTCACGTTCAGACCATTCTGCTTTGACTTTATCAAAATATCTTTCAGAGCGGATTCCATTAGTTCGCTGATCGTTGGCATACACTTTCCTTGAAATCATGATGTTTGTGAATTGGGCAAACGGGTCAGTCGTTTTACCTATTTCGCCTTACTGTAGAATCTGTTTATCATTTGCCGTGTGACTGTCCTACACTCCTCGAATAAGGGCTCTTCGTAGCTGCTTCTTCTTTACGGGTCCGGCTAGCTTACGTTACATTGGGCTTAGTTCTAAGTCAGGGATATTCCATTCATGGGTTACTAGATTAATCTTAAATCTACAGACTGATTAAGCTTTGAATCCAAACTTATCTACATATATATACAAAACGTTACAATTAGTACCAAATAATAGCCTCCCTTTCAGTCCCTCTACGTATCGAACTTGCCGCCCTCTGCGCTCTGCCTTCCGCATTACGACAGCTGGAGACCTCGTAACCTAATTAAAAACCACCAAATGACGTTAGATTAAAGATTCTTTCAAGTGTTTTAACCACCCCCTCCCATTCAACTGCAACGAAAGTTTCTCATTTCGATTTTATGTGGCGCCATAAAGCTACACACCATCGCATCGGAACGACTATACCCGCTTGACCATCGTTAAACCGAAACATAGTATCGTCCCCGCGATAAAATGAAACACACTCTCTTACACTTTGAGTTTATGATTCGTATCCTTGAATATATACGAGTATATCCTTAGAGATTACCGCCAAAGTATTTATATTTAATGCTAAAGTTCCATCACCACCCGCCACCACCCCCGCATCCTTGGAACATTTTTTTGCGATTTTATTGCCAACTAAGGGAGGCTTCGACGAGCGTTAATTAAGATTGCACTTAATGCAAAAACTTGCTCCCACTGAGCAATTAAACGGCTAAAAATGGAAATCCCGCTGATTAGTCTTTGATTTTAATGGCCGCGCCAGTAATATTTGTTATGCGCGTATCCCTATGGACGTTAAGGCATTTTAAGGGCCCCATAAAACTCAGATCGCTCCTCACAAAGAATAGTAATTCCTTTTTTAATCAATCAAATCGTTAAACTAGCTGGGTACACCGTTGACCCGTATCCGGCTAAATCCAAAGTCGTTATTTATTATTCACCGACGGGTGTCGGATCAAATGGGAACAAATCAATGCGCTTATGAATAAGGAAATACACCCTCGTCAAGTCTCGACGACTGCAAGGACATCGTATTAGCAATGAGAAGCCAAACCACCTAATGCATTCAGTCTGGACAGCTTGTGGACAGTGGGGCTGTAATAATTAATTCCCTCTGCGATGCAGGAGGTCTTGTTTGACGGGATCCCCAGGGAATTGCAAATATTTAACCACGTCAAACAATATTGTGGCGCGGAGGCCAAAATTCGATTTTGGTTGATTATTATCTTATGGAGGAATTGCTTTGTTGTTGGCACTGACTGTAGGGCTAAATTGAAATTCGATACTACAACTCGTAGTTGGGGCGTTTAATTAGATATGATTGTGAAATTATAGTTCCGCAACGATTTCGATTGAAATGGAGAATAGGAGATAACGAGCATTTAACGGAACGATTTTAGAATGCACGCATGTGGGTTTCTAAAGCCAGCAAAGGACAATATTGCATGGAATTCGATACAACTGTCAAGGATTTTATAACTGTGCATAACTTTACATGACGTTCTAGTATGTAATTGAATAGAATATTATTGAAATTTACTAATTCCAAACATTAAACATGTGTTCTATGTACAATCCATTTGGTACTTATTTTCAGTCGGTTTATTCTACACTCAGTTTCAAAAACAGTGGCGCATATTGAAATTTTGCAATAACTTCAAGAAAATTCCAAAAAGGTCCTTTTGAAGTGAAACTCGCTGGAAAGTAATTCCAAACTCCGATGAAACGCGACAGGAAAGTGTATAGGATAGATGGTTCTTGCCACAGCTAATATCTGGGAGCAACTATTGGATACTTTTAGGAGTAAACATCATCAAAATGGACATCCGATACATCCCTATATATGGGTGGGGTAAAACGGACACTCAAAAATTGTTTGTACATTTTTTTAATATAGGGTTTTCCAATGAGAGGTGTTATTGTGAATGGCCCGCTATTTCGGTAGCTGTCACTTTTGAAGCTTTTATTCTTCGACATTTGACAAGTAGAAACTACGCCATTACTAAAATGGAACGATACACTCTTCAACAACGCATTGAAATTATTAAAATTCACTACAAAAATGGTGAAAATCTTGCAGTCACAGTTCGCAAAACTAAAGCATTTTTTGGTCGTCGTGAAACACCTTGTCGGACAGCAATACAGAAATTGGTGGAAAAATTCGAGCTGTTGGGACAAGTTGGTGATGTGAAGAATAAAACCCGTGCCCGTCGCTCAAGAACAACTGAGAATATTGCTGCTTTAGCCCAAAGTGTTGAAGAAAACCCAGGTTTGTCCATTCCTCGTCGTTCTTTGGTATTGGGCATTCCACAAGCATTCATTACACCGTATTTTGCATTAAGACTTGGGTCCTAAGGCTTCTAATGTTCAGTTAATACAAGAACTCAAGCCGGCCGATCATCAACAACGTCGTGTCTTTGCTGATTAGGTCCTTGAAATGCATGAAAATGATCCGGAATTCCATCGAAAAATCATCTTGACTGATGAGGCCCATTTCCACCTCGGTGACTACGTCAACAAGCAAAATTGTCGCATCTGGGGCTCGGAAAACCCAAGAGCTATTGTTGAGAAGCCTCTCCATCCTCAACGTGTGACTGTTTGGTGCGGTTTATGGTCCGGCGGGGTCATTGGACCTTACTTTTTCGAAAATAAGGTTGGATCAACAGTTACGGTGAATGGATTGCGCTATCGAGAGATGATTAATGATTTTTTATGGTCAAAATTGGATGGTATTGATCTGGACAACGTTTAATTTCAACAAGACGGCGCTACGTGCGACACAAGCAACGAAACCATTGATCTTTTACGGGAAAAGTTTCCGGACCGTATTATCTCTCGAAGAGGTGATCACAATTGGCCACCGAGGTCTTGTGATTTAACACCTTGCGACTTCTTCCTTTGGGGCCACGTGAAAGATAAGGTCTACGCCAACAGCCCAGCGTCGTTTCAAGACCTCAAAGATAAAATTCGTGAGGCTATCGAGGACATAGGGCAGCCACTTTGCGATTTGGTTATGGAAAATTTCATGAAAAGGATATGGTCCTGTATGCGTGCTCGTGGTGGCCATTTGGCTGTTTTTCATTATTAACGGCATACCTTCCTCGTTATTATGAAATAAACATCCGATCATTTATCTCAACAACTGGCATTTTTCTTTGAATACCAAAATAACACCTCTTATTGGAAAACCCTTTAGATACAGTTTTGCTTAAAAACTGTTCATTTATCATTATTTCTAATTGCCAATTTTCTAATTGACCCAAAAATACGTCGTTTATCAATTTCAAATTGACAAGTGGAAACCTAGCATAATTTATGCCAAAAAAAAATTTAATAACTGGAAACAAAATATAAATTTATGGAAATTGACAAAAAATTCATAAATATACATTTTACATTTTTGTTGTAATTAGTTTTTAAAACGAGTCCTTGTTCCTTAAGTAGTGAGTATTGCCTCCAAGAACATCTAACAAAGCTGTATTTTGCCGGTGCATACTACGGATGGTGTCGCCCAAATTGTCCCCTTTCTCAATCAGAACAGATCTCAGGCCGCAGAGTGTCTCTGAGAGGGCAGGTCCCATCCTGATCTTTTCGCCAGCAGATTCCAAACGTGTTCAATATCTTAGATAGGCGCCTAAACTGGAACTCTTACCTCAACTCTATAATAAATCGTGCAATAGAGCCAAACATTAAACACTGGTGGTATCAGGGATGGAAAAGTCGATACAAATGAGTTTGTTCCAGTACAAAAGTACAATTTGCCCTAATTCGATACAATTAATCAATCTGTATCTTACAAATTATTTTGCCTGCTGTATTTTCCAAAAAAGTCGAAAATCAAATCAATTAACAACGACACATATATTTGTTTTAAGTTTTACACATATCGTTACTTCAAGTCGAAACTTGCGAAATAAAAAACTAAATAAGGAACCCATCCTGGTATGAATTTGAATTACGTGACGTGGCAATATTTTAAACACAAATGTGAGAAATGAGAGCTTAAGCCTGAAGAGCCCATTCGCTTACCTATGAACTGAACATGTGTATTAAACTTAAGTGTTTTTGTTTGTAAGATTTGAGATTTGTTCAGTGAGGAAAAATCAGAACAGAAAATCACAGATTCGTGAAAAATGTTAGATCAAAGTTAGCACAGAAAAGTACAGCCCATATGTTAGTTGTCAAAAATGACGATTTCTTTGTCGATTATTGTACTTATGTTTTCCAAAATTTATAGCGTTTTCCAATAACTCGTTTCCCTTTTTCCGATTGAATTTCCATAGTTATTACTATTTCGATAATAGATCGATAATTTTATTACTTATGTTCTAGAATCTAGAAAATACTACAGTCAAGAGGCTCGATAAACTTCAACGGATTGCGTGTCTTGGCATAACCGGTGCTATGTGCACCTGCCCTACAGCAGCTCCGGAAGCTATAATCAGCATCTCGCCATTACACATCTTCATTAGGAAGTCAGCCGCTAGAAGCGATATCAAACAACAATTTACTCGTAAGTACAAACTAAGTAGTCTTACGGGTCACCTAAACATTATAAAAAACATTCCCGACTGACCTGTGGAGAGAGAACTCAAAGAAATATACCGTAGGTACCGTTCGAAGTTCATATTGGGGAACGTACCACGTGGTCAAACGGCGGACCCACCCTAGACCCAAAATGTATAGTATGGTACAGTTATGGATCGAAAACGGCCTCTGGTGTTGGTGCTGGGATTTTTGGGCCCAATACGAGAATCTTCGTCCCGCTTGGATTATTTCCCAGTGTGTTTCAAGGTGATGTCCAGGCCATTGAGATCTGCGCCTTAATTAACCTACAGAGAGGCGTCAAGGAAGCTAACATAAATGTCTTTTCAGACAGCTAAGCCGCACTCAAAGCTTTGAGGTCCTACTTTTTCGAATCAAGACGGGTAAAGTGCTGCTTCAATGCTCTTCAATCGCTAGCTACTCACAATAAGGTCAAACTTTGGTGGATACCTGGTCACAGAGGCATTGAAGGAGATGATATTGCGGATGAGCTGGCTCGTTCAGGCTCTACTGCCAAATTCTCAGGCCCGGAACACTTGTGGCATAAACTGGGCAACAATCTCAGCCGTAATTAACAAATGGGAAAATAATCTCCGACTCTCATGGGAGAAATGTCCCAGGGCTTAGGCAAGCCAAACTGTTATTTAAGCCTTATGAACATCACAGGGAACTTCTAAACAAAAATAGGAAGGATATTTAGTATCTAACAAATTTCCTCCTCTGTTTAGAGGAGGTCGAGTAAGCCGAGCACGTCCTTTGCGATTGCCCGGCACTTCTCTGGGTTCGTACGGCGTATCCTACATAAAGAACTCCTTTGACCTTATGAATTAAAAAATACGTCAACCAAGGACACACCTGCCTTGATTTGCCACTGGGACTAATTAGTATCCTTTGATACAATAGACCTTTAAGGTCACAGTATAAGGCTTGGGGCAGGATCCATTAAATAAAAAAAAACCTCCCTTTAATAAAGAACGGGTGAGGGTTAAAATAGTTAAATTGTAAGTGCTTCAACCACAAATAATGATGGCTAACGACGTTTTAATGATTCGCCACTAAATGATGTCCAACTAAAGAATAAACACTTCATATCACTTTACTACATAATTACACTTAATTCAAATCACAAACCATTCTTTTAAAAGTTGCAAAAAAAAAAAACATTTTAATTTAATGAGCAATTCACGAGTTCATACCGAACAGGATACACATCCATCCATAAAAAAACAACAAAACTATTTCATAGATTTCTACTTACCCCATTGTGCTGTTAACTTGTTTTCGAAAGTGGAAAAGTAACATCAAAAGATGTAGATTTATGCGTTATCCATTAATAGTTCTAACCACAAAAATAGTCGTAGGTTTTTTATTGTTATACCCATTTATATACGAGTATCTGATTGATAGGTAGATAGATTTTTTTTCTAATCCGGTCATAAACTTGTTCAATTTTTATTTCAAACATCTGGCTGCGGCTGGTCATCGAACTGATTGTGAACGCACAATTAGTATCTATTCATCTTCTTTAACATAAAAAAACAAAACAAAGAACAATATTTCAAATAAATGTACAAACAAACATACGAATGTTTGTACAAGTTTTGCATACAAATTTTATTTAAAATGAGACATTTTGCAATAAAAATTAACTTAGTCACAAGGTATTGTTTAAATGTGAACCAATCAGCTCAAGGTTACATTTTTTTAATAAGGAAGAACAGTCATACTCAATAAAGCACAGCTCAATTGAATTATGTATGATTACATATCTATGAATTTTAAACGACGATTTATCTTTTTTTTTTGGTACAGAAATGACAATTTTTTATTTGAAGGTATCGTAATATAACCGATTCTTCTGAGAAGAACGCATCAGACAAGGAACGAAGCAGTAGGCGGACTGGACAGGAAAGGCTCTAATATACATAGATAAAACACTAGCTGAGAGACAGGGCCTACGGGCTTTCAACATAGCTAAAAATCGAATAGACTGTATCACCACTAATGTAGCCGAGGACCGATGGCACAACACTAGCGATTGTGCCATAACCCGCAATCTGTGGCCCGCAATCGATCAGAAAAGAACAATATGAGAAGAAGCCAAGTCCATATATTCGTCGGTGTTATAACCGGACACGGATACTGTATAATAGGAAACATTGCCAGAAGATAAGGCATCCTTACAAATGATTTCTATAGAAGTTGCATAGATGAGGATGAAATAGGATCTGTAGCACACCTTCTATGCCTCTGCCCGGGCTCTTCAAGAACGACGCGGCACCTATCTTGAATGGGAAGTCCAAGGAAGGCCTGCCCTGTGATGAAGCAATTGTCAGTAGAATCGCACCAATTTTCTGCGAACCCGAGTCCTTTTATAGTAGCTCGCCCTCAGTGGTCCTTCGAGCCGGAAAGTATTACGATCTGTCATGACATGCTTTCTTTAGTACTCGTGTGTCAAATTTATAGTTTCTTAATTATTTTTTCCATTTTAACAACAAACAGACAATCTTAACGTCGATTAAATAATTTTCAGATTGATTGACTCTGCATGTTATCAAAGAATTTTGTCAATTACGTGTGAATTCACTTATCCCAGGCGGCAATTCCCTCTTCCTCTCTTAGAGTAATAATTCAGTTCGCCTACCTTAGTAGGGCAGTAGGTTGTATGCGGCTGCATTTGTTGAATTCTGCGTCAGGAGTCTAATTGCTTTGCTCCTTAAAGGACTTGAAATCAATTTCGGGCTAAAATTAATTCCCAAATTGCATTCTTCCCCAATAACACTCGTTCATACATGAGGACGTCTATACACTCTAAAATCGGGAATCAATTTTTTTTTTAATAATTCACTGAACTTCATAAGTCCTCTTACAAGCCCACCACCACCCCAACATAAATCTTAAGCGTTCAAGCGTCGAGTTCAATACACGAGGTTAAGGCAGACGCTTAAGAGTATCTCTGGTTGATGACCGCGTCATCGTTTTCTTGTCTCCTCTCGCTTCATCATCCAAGTGGATGGTACGAGTATAGCTGGGCTCTAGGGAATTGGAATTTCTTAATTGAAATTTCCACATGAAGAATTTTGATTTTATTATGAATCTACATTGTTGTAGCGAAGGACGAGCGGTTGGAGACAGAGATAGGACAGCACAGAGGTATACTTGAAAGTACGAGTATAACAATGGCTTGAGATGACTTGGAAAAAAATTTAAAACAACAATAATAAAAACATATAAAACAGCTGTAATGTATCTGGAAGAAATCTTATAATGCCCTCTAATTTTTTTCTTTAAAACGTTTTAAAGATAAATATTGTCACAGTGAAATTTCTCATTAGTGGACACCCTGTTAAGTAGATAATTCGCGTTAACGGACACCTTTTTGCGGAACCAATTTCCAATCTCCCATATAAAATGCGTTCTTATAAATGGGCAGCTCTCAAAAAACGGACAAAAAACTTCGGTCCCGTGGCTGTCCGCTTAAGAGAAATTTCACTGTATAAGGAAAGATGCACCTCATTCCGTAAGACTGTACCAAGGCACGAACTCAAGTGATTAGAACTAAAGAAGAAGCTTAGCTTGAGGATCATGGAGAAATTATTTTGCCCGGTCTTTATGAATGGAGTTCGGCAAATGCGTACTGACCCGGAGAAACATCCAAAAGATGTCTACCACGTGATAGCAAAAAGTAAAGAATTTTCTGTTTTGCAAATATCGAAAAAGATTCATTAAATTTGTCTGTTCGCATCAATGGAAGACCCAGCAGCTTTGTCTAAAATCACAGTAGGACATGTCAACATAAGCATTTAGACCAAATTCGAAGTCGACTAAAAGATGTCTTTTCAGGCTATCGTGGTTTGAGAGTTACAATGGGGAAGCAAACATGACACAGGACAAAGCCGAAGCATTCGCCGAATACTTTGAGGGAAACTTTATCCCCAATCCACCATCCGATCCAGTCTTCCTTGAAGAAGTGGAGGAATCCACCCGAATAACCCCAAAAGAAAACTCAAGAAAACAGGAAACTCAAGAAATTCTGCTCGTGAAGTTCCAGCATGACATCACCGTAGCTCTCAACATGCATCGTGTCACCGTCGGATGCCTTCTGGATGTCGAGAAAGCATTCGACAGCGTATGGATTGATGGACTCATCCATAAACTTCATTTACTAGCCTTTCCCTAAGCACTAATCAAAATAATTTTTTCTTTTCTTTCTTCCAGGAAATTCTTTGTACAACTGGAGAAATGCACATCATCAGTGAGGAGCATCAGAGCTGGAGTTGCCCAAGGCTCTAAACTCGGACCGTCCCTGTACAGCATATTGACGTCTGACCAGCCCATCCCAAACAGCTGCGAGAACCTGCTCTACGCCGACTCCATAACATATGACGCATCGATGTCACAATTGATAGCAGTCCGGAAAGTTGAAGCCCACATCCACAAACTAATTGAGTACTACCGAAAGTTGGTTGGCAACACTGTTGTGAAAGTAGTTGGTTCAATTTTTATATCGCTCCTACGAATTTTTAAATTTAAATAAGTAGAACTCACAAAAAATACTTAAATTACAATAACATCCAAGTTTTCTTCAAATAGTTTACAAAAAGTGATAATATAACAGGTAACCATAGTTATATAAGCTTTTAAAGTAATTCAGAAGTTGTCTGTCACATGACCGAGAACAAAAGGAAATTAATCCAAACGTCACCAGAGGAAGAACGTATTTCAAAGACACCGACTATAAACAGAACACCAATAGTTTATAAATCTCATCAAACCATGTCAATTTCAAATAACGATCTTCAAAAAATCAAAACAATTATCGATGAATCCCTTCATACAGAACTTGAAAAAGCAATCGCAAAGTTAGCGACAAAAGAAGATTTCACAAGGCTTAATGAAGAAATAAATTCACTGCGGATACAAAATGAGGATTTATCCATACAGGTTCGACATTTCGAGGCTAGGTGTAATGTTCTGGAAGAAGAACTGGAGATGCAGGCCCGTGAATTAAAAGGAAAAAACATTATCATCACTATTCCCAAAGAAAATATTGAGCCACAGGTGAAAATCCAATCCGTCACCCAACTTTTGCTTGGCGAACCTCTTCAAATGACAGAGACAACAAAATTAACCGAAAACGTAAACATCATCAAACTGAAACTCAACACTGGTTCCAATGAAAATTCAACAAAAATGCTGCAAAACTCCTTCAAACTAAAAGGCACAGGTGTTTTTATACAGCGCGATCTCACGAAGCAATCGCAACACAAACGCCGAATCCTTCTTAGCTACAGGAAAATAATAAAAACAAAGAAACCTTCGGAACGAGTAATAATTAAAAACAATAATTCCTTAGTTGTTTCAGAAAAAATATTTTATTTAAACAATAATAATATACTTAAATACAAAAACGACGATGGAGAAAAACACCTTCTCGAAATGTTTGGACAACTTAATTTTGAAGCTGTCAAGATCATATTGTCAACAAATAGACGTCATGGCGAATGGTCTAGACCAGTTGATACTATTGCTCCAGGGATGCCACTTATTCAAAATCTTCCGAGTTCTAGTACTATATCACGAAATTGAAATTGTAATGTCGTCAGCTCACTACCTTTATGTACTTTTAGGATTTTATCATATAACGTGTCAGGGCTCAATAATAAATTTTTATTTATAGATTTTTTTAACTATGTTAAAGACTTTGATATATTTTTCCTTTATGAAACGCATGTAACAAGTGAAAACCTAGATCAATTTTCAAAATATTTTAATGGCTTTAAATTAGTTTCGAATGCGGCAGTTAGAACATATACAAAAGGACGTGCAAGTGGCGGAACACTGTATGGTATAAAAACTTCACTACTAAAAATGTATACATTTGAAGAAGTTGAAGGTGCCACTGTTGTTAAACTTTTACACAAAAATAATATGTACATTCTCCCGTTCTACATAAATTGTAACAAATGGACTGAAGACTACGAAAGGTTTAACAACATTATGCTACAATTATCTAATAAAAGCGTTCTTACTATAGGTGACTTCAATTCAAGAACTAACATCTTACAAGTAACGTCAATTCGCAGCACAAATAACTCTACAATAAACCTCAACAGCAGAAATTCCAAGGATAATGTATGTAACCAAAATGGTGCAAATCTTCTCGAAGTGTTACAGATGTATGATTGCATAATTTTGAATGGTTGTACTAACGGAGATATTGAAGGTCACTACACTTTTATAGGAGGTCAAGGTAAATCCGTAATTGATTATTGCGCTGTTAACAATGATTGGGTTGACCTTATACAAAAATTTGAAGTACAAAGTAAAAATTACTCAGACCACATGCCAATTACAGTTCAATGGTCAGAAGAAAAAACAAACATACAAAGTAATCTTCAACTTATCCCGCGACTCAACTGGAAACAGGATGACGTATTGATATACCAAAACAAACAAGATATAAATCTTTCGGCAGTAAGTGAGATGGCTAACTCAACCGATGAGCGTGCACACCAACTTGTAGCTTGTATAAGGGAATCCGTAACAAGAGCACCTATGAACATTTGTAAATCATTCAAACAAAAATGGTTTGACAAAGAGTGTATGAACGCGAGAAAAAAGTCATTCAACCTTTTGAATGCATTCCGGAACTTCAACTGCCAAAATTTGAAAAATTGGTACATCGAAGCAAATAAACAATACAAAAATCTATGTTTCAAAAAGAAAACTGAGTTTGAAAACTATCAAGCTCATGTACTTGGTCAAACGAGAGATTCGAAAGAATTTTGGAAGGTGACAAAAGAAATTAATGGGTCGAACTTTAAAATAGGATCTGGAGTATCTGCTGATGATCTTGCCATCCACTTCAAAAACATGCTTCAAAACAAAGCAGACCTTAAATTTTCGTATGCTGAACCTCTATTCACTGACGATATATTGGATAGTGAAATCACCGTAGCCGAAGTACAGCTTGTTCTTCACAAAGCAAAAAATGGAAAAGCTCCAGGAGAAGACGGGATTCCATACGAATATTTCAAGAACGCCACCCCTGCCTTTATTTGCCAACTAACATCTTTTTTCAATGAAGTGTTTTCAAAAGAGGATGTTCCTGCGTCATTCAAAAAAGCTGTGATATTCCCTATTCACAAAAAAGGAGACATTAATAATGTGGAAAATTATAGAGGCATATCGTTTATGAACGTCATCTCAAAAGTGTTTTGTGGTGTACTTGTTAACAGGCTTGAGACATGGGTGGAAACCAATAATATACTGACCCAATTCCAAGCTGGTTTCAGAAAAAATTTCTCGACCGTTGACCATATTTTTGTGCTAACCTCCATCGTTAAAGCGTTACAAGCAAAGAAGAAGAAAGCTTACGCATTTTTCGTTGACTTTAAGTCTGCTTTTGATCTGGTGAATCGTAATGCACTTTTCTACAAACTATCCCAACTAGGTATATCTACGAAGTTCATCCGTATAGTAAAAGAATTGTATGCAGAATCTAAAGCAGCTGTCTGGGATGGATCAACGTACTCGGAATGGTTTGAAACGGACTCCGGTGTTAAACAAGGATGCCTTTTAAGTGCTCTTTTGTTTGCTCTTTTTATTAATGATGTAGAAGATCACCTACCCGGAGGTATCCGCATTGCTGACTTGGCCATAAATGTTCTTCTATATGCTGATGACCTGGTATTACTTTCTGAGTCTCCAGACAATCTCCAGCTGATGATTAATCGCCTAGCCGAATATTGTGGTAAATGGGGACTTGTCATTAATGCAGATAAATCAAAAATAATGGTGTTCTCAAAGCCAACCCGGAACCAAACTGCATATAACTGGCATTTCAATGGAAACCCTTTGCAGATAACTAACGAGTACAAGTACCTGGGAGTGAATCTTAGTAAAACTATGGATTTTAACAATCACGTCAACATCAAAGCTAAAACTTCACATAGTCTGTTAAATATGTCTTGGAGAAACATATTTTCAAATCAGCGAATAGTACTATCAGCGAAATACAAGATATTTGATGCTGTTGTTAAGAGTTCGCTTTGCTATGCTGCCCAGGTGTGGGGAATCAGCGAATACGAAGCGATAGAAAAGTTTCACAGATGTTTTTTGAAGAAACTTTTTCATTTACCTCTAAAAACTCCGAACTATGCTTTGTATCTGGAAACGGGTCTACCTAAAATGTTTACTAGCACGCTTAAATTACAAGCTGACTATATTGTCAAGGTTTTATCCCATCACGATGACCGACTGACAAAACGAATGGCACTCTATGAGCTAAGAAACGAGGACTGGTGGGTATCGAAATGGAAAGCTTTGGGAAATGCGTGTGGAGAAATTGTATCACTGAATCCACTAAATCTGAGATATGTTAAAGATCAACTCTATAAAGTAATACAAAGTCATGAAAATTTTGAACGTGAAGCACTTATAGAAGAAGCCCGAACATCACAAAGCAGACTTCTTTACTCCCAACTGAAATTGAGTCTTATGGAAAAAAAACTACTTCAATGATGCACTAAATTACAGAGAAATATCTTTAATATTCAAAACAAGATGTGAAGTCCTTGGCCTAAACGGATCACCATACAACGGCAGTTTTACCCAGTTTTGCACTTTATGTAATTTGAGTGCAAAAGAAGACTGCTTCCACTTCATGAGTATATGTCCCATTTTTGCTGCCTACAGAAAAGCAATATTTGGAAAAGAAACTATGACGCTGCAAGAAACAATCACAGTACTAAACGAATTCGACTGGAAAAAACTCTATTCTTTTTTGAAAACCATATATAATTATAGGATGTTACTTATAACTGAATTTGACTAAATTTCATTAAATTTCATTTAAAAATGTAATTCATACCAATAATATTATTTATTTAATTTGCTAACCGAGCTGACGGCAATGCCATTGCTACAAAATTCAAAAAAATTATAAACAATGTATCCAAAATAACGAAAAAAAAATAAATGAAATGAATGAAATGAATACTACCGAAAGTGGGGAATCAGAGTCAACACCTCAAAATCAGAACTCATCTGCTTCAGGAGACCAACTACCAGCAGTGGACGCAGCCGGTCAGCAGCGAAGTGCAGAAGCTTAACCCTGAAACTCCCAGATGGATCAACATTGGCAACCAAACGGAGCGTGAAGTACCTTGGGATCCACTTTCACGAGCTGTTAAGGTTCAACCCTCACGCAAGGAACGTCCTGAGGAAAGCCAACTGGGCCTTCCATCGTCTCCACCCACTGATGCAGAAAAGAGCCGGACTTAGCCAGCAGACGAAGACGCTGATGTACAAGCAACTCCTGAGACCAGTCATCGGATACAGCTTTCCCGTCTGGTTTTCCATCTCGAAGACAGCCATGAGACAACTCCAAGTTTTTGAAAGGAAGATACTAAGGATATGCACTGGACTATTCTACGACCAACAGCGTCAAAAATACTGCAGGAACGATCATCTATATTTAGAAGCAAAGATAATACCGATCGACAAGTACCTACTACTTTTGGCTAAGAAGCTAGTAGGAAGCGCAGCCAACCACCCGAACCAGCTAATAAGAAGGATGACAACCCAGCAACGACTACCCCAGCTGTGGTACCTCAGCGCCCTGGACACCTTGGATGACGACATCGCCCCAATTGACAACGAGGAAGCAGTTGCATTCTACGCTGACACAGGGTCAGCCCACCGCCGTGGCTAAACGCCAACCCCCGCCCAACCTACACCCAACTCGCCACTGACAACCGGGACGGAACACCCCGAGGACATCTAAGTCAACCCACTTTTAATTTTAAGTTTACATGTACAATATATAATTATATTTTTTATTTCTAAGTCAATGTATAAGGTTAGGGCCCCAGTGTGCCAATAAATTTGTATTATCAATGTATCTTATAGCTGTAAGTTTATATTAAGACAATTGTATATATATTTTGTTCAATAAAAATCGTTAAATCGTTAAATCGTTAAATCGTTAAATCGTTAGTGGTTTAAAAGTTCAGCAAGGTATAAGGCGCATCTATGGACTAAGCCCCTACCGTTTGTTTTTTTTAGTACTGTACGTAGCATTTATCTTTGTTTACGTAAAGCGGAACCATTTTTTAACCTTTTAGACTCCAGTTCTAACGAAATTTCTAGTAAGAGTGGTCAAGGCCAACCAGGAGGCAAATTCCTAGTCGCTCACAGCCACCGCCTTAAACTGAAAGCAGACATTGCATACATATACCATAGCTGTGAAGACAGTAAGTCAGCTTTCAGGAAGCAAACAAAAATGTTTTCTTAAGGTTCAGGTACCATTCTGTCTTGAGGCAAACTTAATTACAGTATTTGACAACTCAGTAAGCTAACGAACTTAACTAAAAAGAGATCCAGCATCTCAAAGCTTCGAAAACTACAAAGAATGGTTTACCTCGGCACTACAGGCGCTATGCGCACTTGCCCAACAACCGCAATAGAAGCACTCATTGGCCTTTCGCCACTCCACCTTTTCATAAAAAGGTTGGCAATTAGCAACACTATCAGACTACTACAAACGGGCGAGATAAACCAAATAGATCACACAGATCAGGTGAATCTTCTCTCCGAAAACCCAGAGCTTGACATAATCTGCGCGGTAAATGACCGCTTACCGAAAACATTATGCTTCGGCAGGAGGTTCGATACAGTGATCCCAAGTTCCAAAGCCGTGAAGCATGGAAATATAAGAATCCTACCTCAAGCCTAAAAGGTAATAAGTGGTATACGGATGGATCGAAGATGGATACCGGTGTGGGTGCTGGTATATTTGGACCAAACACTAGAATATAAATACCTATGGAACAAAATCCCAGTGTAGTCCAAGCTGAAATTAATGCCATTCAAGTGTGCGCCAACGTCATCCTCGAATCGGGAATAAAAGGTGTCCTCATCCATATACTTGCGGATAGTCAAGCAGCTATAAGAGCACAAAGCTCAAATCGGATTGACTCCAAATCAGTCGTGAGCTGCTTCAATTCTCTCCAAGACCTCTTGAATAGAAACAGAGTCAAACTTTGGTGTGTGCCCGGACTTGAGGGTATTTATGGAAATGAAAAATCTGACTTTGTGGTACAATAGATTTTCTAGGTCGCGGTGCCCTCCGCATTTGGCGGGTCAGAACCCCTTTAAAAAAAAGCTAGCGCACTTAAGCAAACATTTCAAAATGCCAGTGATCACATGAGGGACATATTGGCCTGTAAAAAGGATCAGTTCTGTCTTTTTATTCTTAAATTTGGTCTACTCGAATGTAGCCCCTAAAAGCCCCTATTTCAAGCCCACAAGCACTGTAGTCGCCATTTTATATTTCACATGAAGAAAACTTCGGCTATCCGATGAACATTACCAAGTGTCAAAGGCTTTCACTTTAACGAGTACTTACTTATTTAGGTAAAGTTACAGTCCGGGGTGGACCAACAACCAACAACCCCTTTCAGTTAGCCCGGTCCTTAGCTAACTGCCTCCAGTTACGCACTCCAAGTTGGTTGAGGTCCATTTTTACTTGTGCGTGCCGCCTTAGGCGAGGTCGTCCTCTATTGCGCTGACCATCAGGGTTCTGCCCAATAAGTCGATGTTGAGTGTCCCTTTTCGTTGACAGCATAAATGTACATGTACGTTGAGGAGAGTGATGACTCTGTAATTGGAGCAGTTGAGGGGGTCTCCTTTCTTGTGGATCGAGCAAACGATGCTGAGATTCAATTCATTGGGCATACTTCCATCTGACCATGCATGCTCTCTACCGAGTCATGTCCAGCTGCTTTAAATAGCCCTGCGGGTAAACTATCAGATCCAGCTGCATTGTTGGACTAGCTTGAATATGGCTATCCTCACTTCGTTTTGGTCAGGTGGACCAAGTTCTGACAGTTCTGACTTTCATCATCTAAATTGAATGGTTTATTCTGCCTGACAGCGGAGTGTTGGTCTTCTTCACCGCTATACAGTCTGCAGTAGTAGTTTTTCCATATTCTCAGTACCGGCTGTTTGCTTTATCTTCTCTGCAGGTTTCTGTTTTGCACTTGTTTCGCTGACACTTTTTTTTGTCTTCTGGTAAAACCTCCGTACACTGTTCCTGGAGCAGCATCTCTCAATAGACTTTAACAAGTGCTGCCAAATAATTTATTAGAAAAAAACATACCCACGCCATCTAGTTCTTAAATATGGAAACACCGCTTACTCATCAAAATTGAATAATGTTCCCCTGTCGGTTCAAGTGTCATCTGAACGAATAAATCAAAACGCGACTAATATGACACTAAACTGATAACATGCTACCTGACAGTCAGACAAACAAATTTGATAAATGTTTCCAACTGTCAGTTGACACAGTATTGCTGTCTCGCTTTACCTTGCTATTTCTCTCAATGTGTCAAAATTGAATATACCCTATGGAATGATGCATAACTAAAATAAAACATAAAAAATTTAAAATAAAAAAATTACTTCAAATGACAGAACAAAGAAAGAGATAAAAAGATATGAGGTAGCCGCAGTAGCGTAAACGAGCTACAAACGGGGTCAATTTTGTAGAAAAAAAAACTCAAAAAAGTATCCGGTTGAACTTTTGTGGACAAAACTTTATGATTGAGTATCACAATTGAGGGGGGTGGTGGCAACGGGGTGAGTATGTGTGTGTATGTGTGTGTGTGTGTATATGAAGAACTTTTCTTAAGAAAGTTACTTGACCGAAGGATGTGCCCTAAAAGTTCACTAAGTGGTTCATGTTACACTTTGTCTTTTTTATGACAGATTTCAAAGGAGGTGAATCAGTGATTTGTAATTTTTTATCATTTATGATGTTTGGGAGTGAAAACTTTGGGAATTGACAATTTTTTTGTTTTCTGTATTTTGTTGGTAATTAAATGTGAATTAGTTCAATAAATATAGATGGCTTATGTATCAATTTGAACAATTTGTAGAGTAAGGTTCATTAAATTGAATCCAACTGTGAGTTGTCTGTCCAATTTGTCTTCGGCAAAGTGAAGTTTTTCGGGAACTTTGGAAAGTAACAAGGGGAAAAATAATAAATGACAATTGGATGCCATCGGGATTAAGCTTGGTAATACTTTTTAAGAATAATGAGCAATGCTGTCTCTATTTTTTGAAACAAATTGTCGGTGTTTTTAATTGACCGTCAAATTAGGCCTAAACAGCGTAAAATAACACGTATTGGTGAATTGAGAAAGGACAACTGTCGATGACTACGAGAAGACTTCGTGTATAACAAGGAATTTCGATACACTGGTCCCTCGCTTTGCGGGGCAATGAAAAGTCTCGCGCGATGCGAAATCTCGCAAAGCGAAGTATGAAATTCATGTAATTTAGGGTGTTGCGTTCTTGAAAAATGAAATATAAGCATTTATTTAAGCCCCGCAAATCGACCAGTTTTGTTTCCATACATTGAAGGTAAAAATGAGTCTCGTCGTTTAGAATGATGGTACAATAAACAAATCATCCGTGAAACATTAATTAAAACTTGAACTACTCGTACTCGTATAAAAGCGCCAATGAGTGTTATAGCATTTGTTATTAACAACACCGAGGAGTAAGTAAACCACCAACATAAATGTTATATTCCCCCTTGAAAAACAGCATCTAAGCTGATTTATCACAGGCACTATAACCTTCATCTAACAAACTTAAATATCCAAATACCTAACCTATTCCACCTCTCAACCCACCTCAAAGTAAAGTCGACAAGTTTATCTGCCACAAACCAACATATAACCTCATTGCTGTCATAAAAAAACACACAACTGCAAATATGTTTCCAGGTACAATATTGACACATAAAATCCTGTAGGTGAAAACCCTAAGAACTACACACGAATACTTTCATCGTCATCACCAAATTGCACTTTAGCACATCCATCAGGGGCACAGTCCCCCTCTCTCCAGGAGATTGTTGCTCCATAAAATTGAAACAACAACAAACAAACAAATGAAGCACGAATACGGGTACAGCACTGCCATGATGTTTTCCAACAACAATTTCAAAATGAACCATCATCGAGTTTATGGCCACCCAACACCCTTGAGATACTTTTAACACCTCCAACGACAGATTCACCCCTAAAGCGGCTATAATGCGCGATAAGTTCTCCATCATCATGACGATGACGACTGCCATTTCATTGCTCAAAAAGTACGAGAGTCTTATTGTTGGCACTGGGATTTTCGACAAACGACAACGACGACGACAACGACTCCAAACGAAATTAAAAATGTTAACAAACCTTAAACTGTAATCCTTTCCAGGATTCGCGTGAAATTTAGTCTCTAATTCCGTCGCGCTAACTAGTCGCAAATTGACTTCTGGTGCGGCACCGTTTTCGAGTGAAAATATTCAAATATTATTTGCATAACAAATTCCCTGTCAAAATAATTCCGCGGATGCCATAAGCCCGGCTCCGCATATGAAGATGAATGTCGAAAGTTTGGCCCGGCTGCAGTGCTGATGCTGGTGGGGCCTGCCTGTCTGCATACAGATGTGACATGTTTATTTTTGGAAGAATGTTGCCCACGGTGATGGCTTCGTGGATGGATAGTTTGCATCTCTCCATTGAATATGCATTGTTCATCTGTGGAATTTTAATGTGGAAGTTTCCGCGAATCAAATGTTGGTCTGTGTTGGCCGGCGGCGTAGAAATTTCCCAAAAATTTCAACTACAGATCCGAGTGTTGGTATTCGTTGGGGTTGTGATAGAACATAGAATCGACCGTTTTAACAGGTCAATGGAGGTTTTTTAATGGAATATTAAATACAGTGGATTCCGCTTTATTGGGACGGTGGATAATCGGGACAGCCGCTTAACTGGGACAAATGGTAAGGAACAGAACAGAACAGTTTGGTTTTTTACTTGGTCGTCACATCGCACTATTGGGACAGCTGCTTAGTTGGGACAAAATGGATCTTGACCGAAGTGTCCCAAGCAAGCAGACTCCACTGTACACTGGTCGGCATAAGTATTTTGATGAAACACTTTGGTGACTATTAAACCTAGCTTTGCTTAGTATCGTTAAATAACGGTGCGAAAATGATGCGCAAAACAAAGTATCTATTTTTAGCTCTATGCATGCCAAATTTTATATTGTTTGCCTTTTAAATTCTCTTTCTACTGATAAGAATGCATGCAGACATCGAATTTTTGCGTGGCATAAGTATTTTGACGGAATCTTTGCGTACACTTTTGAGTACGTGAAAGCCAAGGAAGTTTTGTATTTTACTTTAATTGATATTAAACGTTGATAAAAAAATAAAAATTTATTAAAAGTTACTAAAAACCATGGGTAAAACAGCTGAGTTGAGTTTGGTTATCAGAACTTCAATGGTAGCAAAGCCTAACGCTGGAACGGCAGTAAAAGACATTACAAATGAGTTCAATGTGTCGCGTCAAACTGTGTACTATCAAATTAATAAGTTTAAAAAGCATAATGACATTAGAAACCTAACGATATCAGGTGCTAAGCGCAAAACAACGCCCACTGAAGACCGAGTCCTTCTACGGGAATTTAAGAAAAATATTTTTGTGAAGCCTCAATCTGCTGCAGATCAATGGAATTTGACGGCCAATAATCCAATCAGTGAGCGCACTGCCCGACGACGTTTAAAGGAAGGAGATTTTAAGACAATTAAAGCTAAGAACGTGCCGTACATATCAAAGGCAAAAAAGCTTAAAAGACTGGCCTTCGCAAAGGAACATCTGCATAAGCCAAATGAGTTCTGGAGACGCATTCTATGAACAGATGACAGCTCATTTGAGTATAACTCATCAAAAAACCATTTTTTTTGTAAGTTTGCCAAAGGTAGTAAGGCAGAAAAAACGGCCCGTTTGTCAAAAAGTGAGACATGGTGGAGGCTCTGTCATGTTCTGGGGACGTGTTGCGTATAATGGGCTTGGTGACTTAGTTCCTATCACCGGCTCGATGAACCAATGTCTTAGTTCCTTAAATGATGATGCCTTTCCTTCCCGAGATAGGCTTATTGGAGAATCATTTATCCTGCAACAGGGTAATGCTCCATGCCACATAGCCCGGATGATAACTAACTTTTTGAAGAATGTTGGTGTTACCACTTAGGACTGGCCACGTCAAAGTCCTGATTTAAATATTATAGAAAACGTCTGGTCTCTTTTGAAACGCAAAAGAACAGTTTCGTTAAATAAAACCAGAGAGGAGACAATTTCTGAAGTCACTTTTCTTTGAAAAGAGATATCTCAGAGATTCTTAACAATTTAGTGGATTCAGTACCGAGACGCCTTCAAAAAGTTATTGAAGCTAAAGGAGTTTATACATTTTACTAAATTCCTTCATCTTTTATTTACTTTTGTTAAGTTTAAACTTTGTTTTCTTAGTATAACATACTTGTCAAAATACTTATGCCAACACATAAAATTACTAATTAATTTAAATCTTTTTTAGTTTCTTTGAAAAAATATTTTTTTTGCTTATTTTTAAGTTTGTATTAGTTATATATAAAAAAGAACAACTAAACAAGAATTCTTTATAAAGCCATTGAAAAGTTAAACTCAAAAACTCACGATTTTTAATTCGTCAAAATATTTTTGCCAACCAGTGTATATCGAATTTTAACCCCAACCGCAATCACGCATAGATGCGGACGGTGTTAGACGAGTTCACACATATATTTACGTGAAATTCGGAAAAAAATAATTATTTATTGTAGTTAATGTTGAAATATATACGCAACATTTACACTCTATCACTTATACTTTATCTATTATGTTATCTGTTATCACCTTAAATGATTTAATTGCCTGAACATTAACTTGTCATTATTTTATCTGTCATATTGACAACCGGACATTAACATAACTTGTAATTTCCTTTAACTCACTCTCACTTAATAAACTGAAGTCATTCGAAGTGGTCGTTCATTCTTTTATTTCAAGAGCATCGGAAATTCTTTCGAACAGTTAATTATAATTAACTGTTTTGTAGTGTAAGTATGGGTGTTGAAGGTATAAATGTAGGGCTAGTTCTGAAAAATATATGTATCCATTTTAAATTGAATAGGTAGATAGGCATATTTAAAAATATTCGGCAGTCCAAGGTTCGACCTTCCGCGGTGCGGAAGCGGATCGCGCTCCGCCTGTTGCTTACCGCTGCAGTAGAGCGTCAATTATCCGAACTAATTGGGACCGAGGGCGATTCGGATAATCGAACGCATAAGCGAATCCAATAGAAATGATATCCATACATAAATGAAAAGTTTCTCCTGTCGACACTTTATTTTTACGGTTCCATATTTATATTTCACTTTACGTATCTGTAATATCGAGTATCGCTTAGGGACCTATTTTTTGATCTGTAAAGGTCCTAGGTTACGAATTTATTTAAATACAAATAAAAAATACACTTTAACAAAAAGTGCGGGTATGTGTACACTATACAGTTTATTTCGGGTAATTGACTTGCCGGCTGATTGGCGTTCGGATGACTGACATCTATATTTGAGCGTCAAGTATCCGAGCGTCAATTAACCGAAACGTCAGTTATCCGAAAGCAATATCGGAAACAAAGACAAGACGTCAGTTATCCGAACGCCAATCAGCTGCCAAGTCAATTAACCGAAATAAACTGTATAGTGTACACCATTGACATATTATATATGGACTGCTAGTGAAATGTCACTTTCATACAACATCTGCGGACATATATGGACTCCTAGTGAAATGTCACTTTCATACAACATCTGCGGTAAATTTGGTTCCAACATAACTAGCGCCACGTGTTTCGTTGGGGTAGCAATGGGAAACAATTATCCGCCATTATACTTATTTTGCGAAACTGAGGCCATCTATTGCCGTATATACGAGTTACTGCGAAAATACGTTGAATTTTAAATTGTTGCCGCGTTGGTACCAACAGAGCCACTACCAAAATTTCAATATACAATTTGAAAATAGCCGTTACTTTTCATTTTTGACCCGTAAACTAGATAAATATGGTATATTTATTTGGAATTCATGTTTTGCGTTGATTAATACTTTGTGTTTTTGCTTTATAATGCAGTACAACTTCTCACAATTTATTAAAAAAATACTTAAATCACAAACCAACGGCTTTCGTGAATTCAAACACAATCTAAGTTTCCACATTTCTCCGCTACGAAACAAGAGTGCTAGTGCTTATGTTGGAACCATTGCGAAGTTGGGTACTAGCAGTCGATATATAATATGTCAATGGTGTACACATTAGCCGTGTTTTTTTGAAACGTAGCTAGCCAGTAGTTGCTAGCAAAGTCAAATTTCACACGTAAAACAAATACAACAACCAGCTGGCTACAACTCTTGATTTTATCCGCAGCCAAAAGCAGCTGGCGGGGAATGTTGCGATATCTCATGGCAAGGTGGCGCTTAAAGCGATTTGTAGAACATTTGACAGACTGCCGTGTACGAAAATTATATAATTTCAATTACTAAATGATGGTTCACAGAAATAATCCACTATATTATGATTTCATATCACTTTATGTAAATTATCCATTGAATAAATAAATTACCGAAATTAATTGTTTTCACAACAAATAATAAAAAATCGATTTGGTTGAATGCCGAATACTTTGACAGTTCACACTTAACAGCTGATCGAAATCACACACATATGACCGAAATCACACACACCAACTTGGAGGTAAGTCAGCTGGGTTCGGCTGGCTGGGAATCGTTTTAATGAACGACTGGCTAGCTACGTTTCAAAAAAACACGCCTATTGTCGCGATCGTCGTGAAATCGACAAATCAACCAGGAACCGAGAAATCTTAATGGAAAAAACGATCAACCCTATCGCAAGAACCTGTATTCTGTATATAGGGAAGCAACTAAGGGTGGAGCTATACGAACTTAAGGGACAGGGCACATGGCACATGGCACATAAAAAACAAATTGAATAAAATGTTCTACTGAAGCGCTTCAAAGAATTATTGATTCAATCATGATACGCCGTTGTGATGGTAACGCCATTTTCAATTTGAGCGCGTAGTCATAGTCTTAGGCCGGCATTCACCGACAGCTCATAAGTTAAGAGCCTCATAAACCTATTCACCAACCGCTATTAGTGCGTATTTATGAGCGCTCATAAGACTTATGAGTGGTCCCAACCACTCTTAAGTTACGAGCAATAATATCAGAGACAATTGTTATTGTCTCTGCTAATGTCTTAGATAACTTCGAAATATGTAATTCGAAATCAGCTGCCATTTCAACTTCAAATTATTTCTGTTGATTTTTAAAGTGGATAGAAAAGAAAGAAATGTGTCTTTATCCGGCGAGGAAAATAACATTATAATGAATTTAGTGAACATGTTCCTTATTCCACTATTTAATTCCAAATAAATTTGCAAAAAAAAAAAAATTAATCCACCAACATCAATGGGCGCATTTAAGATCTTAGTTGACTAAATATGCAGTCAATTCCACGGCCTCTGATTGGTCGAGAGCCCGAAAATTGACAGAACAGCTAGTCAATTTTTTGAGGTCGGGGACTGGATTTTTAGTGAAGAAAATCTTGACTAGCCCACTAACTAACCGCCAAAAACAGCTGACGATTGGTTTATTTGTACTGCTCGATTGTGTTTATTTTGGCTTTCGCATTTGGTGAAAAAATTAAAATGAAGATTACCATAAATTACGAGGGAAATCTGTACGAAGTGGAGGATTCGGAAGATGTAATCAGCAGGATAATAAATGGTAAGACATTGAAAATACAAATCGAGGAAGTATTATTATTATAATACATAAATAATTCTTTCAGAGCCAAGTTTTGCAAGGATATACATAGAAAGTCATCTTGCCCAAAACGCTGAAATCGCAATAAATACAACTGGTAAGTTATATAATTTTTTTTCGTGTGTGCATACATGTTATAAAGCATTATTTTCAGCCGCAGTGAACACCGGCGTTGCTGCAGACGAATGTGTACCTGGGTGTTGTTCAGCACCAAGTGGTAAGTATAAAAGCATAAGGTTATTTTATTTTTGATAAAATTTGTAATTTCAGAACCCGAATCAAATTGGGATCATAAAACAGTTCTCCTCTTCCTAGATGAGTGTAATGAGAGGAGAACTGATTTAAGAAACCCGAAATTGAAGCGGCGATCGGTGATCCAGGGGATTCGGCAGCGGATGAAGTTAAAAGGTTATCATTTCACGGAGCACCATTTGGACAAAAAGCTGCAAAATTTGAAAACACATTATAATTAAGTTGTGGACAACAATAGAAAAATTTCCACAGGGAGGGGCCGCATATCGTGGCCGTATTTTCAAATAATGAGTAATATTTATGAGGCAGAAGCTCGTGTCCACGAATGCCCTACCTATAATTCGCTCGCAGCCGAATCTCCGGGACCATTGCTTCACAGTCTCGGATCGCTTTCCAATTCCAGTACGAGCCATTCACTATCGCCATCAAGCTCAGCGTCAGCGTCTCCTATAGAAATGCCTTCCACGTCCAGAAGGCGTAAAGCGGAAGAAGCAAGAAACCAAGTTTTAAATATGGAGGCCAGGAAGCTTTCTGTGGCCGAAGCTCTCTTGACGGAGATCCGTGAGATTAAAGAAATGAAAAGAAGGCAGATGGAAATTGAAGAGAGAAGGTTGGCCTTGGAGAAAAGGAAGTACCAAGACGAATCATAAAATGTATGGTACTTATTAATCTACATTTAATTTTTGTGATCTAATTTTTTTATTCTTGTTGCAGGTACTTACTTTTCATTTCATTATTTTTGTTTGTTTACGTCTTTTTTTGCGTTCTTCTCTGTACTTACGTTTTTTTATTATATATGTATATTTTCGTACTAAATTTACTTTTTATGTTTTTTTAAGAAAAAACCTTAATTTGTGTTCATACTTAATTTATTTATTTATTGTTTAGAAAAGAAAAAACTAATATAAAATATTTTTTTTTCTTAAAAGATCGTATTTTTTATTTAAAAAACAGAAAGCAACATGTTTCGTTTTCTTCCACCTTCTTGCCTATCTCTGGCCCCACCAGCATTTCCACTTTCTTGGAGATTTATGTTGACTGGTTGATCCGGACTGTGTTGTTCCTCTTCAAGAGATGCGTCGTCACTTTCGTTGTCCCCAAATAAAATGATATGATTATGCAGCACAACGCTAGCCACCACAATTTTGTTGGCCATGATGGGATTGGCTACATCGATGTATTTAAGACGACGAAATCTTCCTTTCAACAAGCCAAAAGCACGTTCGATGGTCGTCCTGGCGCTACTTAAGCGGGTGTTAAAGTGCGATTGCTGTTCGCTGAGATGACCGTTATCGCGAAAAGGAGTTATTAAGTTTATAAGACACGGATATGCTGCATCACCCAATAGATGAAATTCCGGTGGTATCAATTCATCTATTTTTTCATGCAGCATACTGTTTCTAAAAACTCTAGCGTCATGCAGTCGCCCTGGTGCTCCAACATAGATGTCTATGAAGACTGTCCGATGATCGCAAACCGCTTAAATAAAATATTTATCACTTATTTGTAGAAAGTTTTAAAATATTTTTTTTACCTTGCAAGATAACCGAGTGATTATTGTCTCTATTGTAATAGTCAATAGGGTTTCTTGTAGGTTGTTTTATTTCGATATGACAGCCGTCGATTGCGACAATAATTCCAGGAATGTACCCACCAGATTTATCCTTAGAAATCTGTGGAAAATAATATTATTGAAATATGTGGGATACTTATTAGGTCTAATACTAACTCGTGAAATTTCCGGATATTGGCTTCTTGATGGCCATTTTACATAGTCCCCCATAAGGCTGCAGAAAACATCCAAAATCTCACAGAATGCGCAGTGCGCTGAACTTGTTGAAAAGTCAAACCAATCACCAACCGATAGGAAGCTCTCCTGTTTGCTGAGCATCCACGTTGTGAGCAGTAGCTTCTTTTCCATGTTAATGATGTGCGCTCAGAGTGACCAGAGTGGAATATAATATTCCACATTAGAATATATTTCAGCTCGAGTGGAATATATTTTTTGAGAAAAATAATCACATATAAAAGTGGAATATTTTTATATTCAAATGGAATATTAAGCATATTTTAACACCACAAAAATCTGATATTTATTCATTAAATTATTCACTACTATTTAATAGAATAATAACAGAATACATACTCATAAATTTCACTAAATTTACTATTATTCTTACTAATTCAATACAAAAATTAACTGCCATCGCCAAATCAATTCCCGACCATTCACAAAAAAATGGTCGGTCTGCCTGTCAGAAATCATACTGTAAGTTAAAAAGAGAGAAATATGTTTTTTCAGTTAAATTTTCATCCCTCATCATCATTCATCATTGTGTTACTTATAGTTATAATAGCCGTGTTTTATTATCACTCATGATCTATATGGATCACACAATGAAAATAAAATAGTCCAGATCAACGAAAAGGTTAAGTTCTGTGTTGTGGTGACTGTACAAGCTAAGTTACTTTTTCTTAAAAATAAAAGTTTAATGCGCTTGTTTTATTTTTTATGGAGGAAATTAGGCGTGTTTTTTTAGCCTATATAGAATAAAAAAAGCGTTCTATACATAGTTCAACAAAACCTTAGCCTCGATAACTATCCAGTCCAAGGTTTTGTTGTATTATACATGGAAAACATGTTGCTGAAACATGTTTATTCTATATAAGTTAAAAAAAAGCCTGTTGTTACTTTTGACTAACAGATACCAAATGAGAATAATAGGCCCGTTTTTTTTCAAATCTATATAGATTTCGAAAAAGCTTTCCATACAAAAATAAGACTGGATAATTATCCAGGCTAAGGTTTTGTTGTATCTTACATTGAAAACATGTTACGGAAACATGTTTAGCCTATATAGATTTGAAAAAAAAACACGCCTAATATTTTGTAGCTATAGTTTCACTATTACATCGCTAATATACCATTATGAGCAGAATATTAATTTATTCGAACATCATAATATTTGGATTGTCAATAATTATTTCTTATTCTAATCTGGCAATTATCGATAATTATAGCAAAATTTACGAGCGAAAGATACACTCCTAGAGAAGGAAGCACTCCTAATGAGAAATATCTGAACTATTTTTTAGAACACAAAAATTGATCTTGATAAATAGTAAGATCTCGTATTGTTGTTGTAACGCATACAAACATAATAAAATACGGCTATTGATGTGATTGATATTGAGGAATGATATGATAACACTTCGATAATTAGAATATAAAATTGGAATATATTTAAATGCAATTGGAATATAAATATTCCATTTCTCAGAAAAATGGAATATTTTTCAGGTTCTCAACTGGTCACTCTGTAGTGCGCTGCGTTTCCAAATTTATTCATGAGGTCCTGTAAAAATAATAATTAGAAACTGCTTAAACACAAAAATGCGGACAAAACTTACAGAGAAACAAGTTCTACTCATTCGGAAGTGGAGACGGAATTCTTCCAGAGAGTATCTGGGAATGATTGCTTCGTAATAGTTTGAGTTCCTCGTTGGATCATCATACAGTCCATATAATGTTGGATGTTCTAGAATAGCCGACGAACTCAGCAAATTATTCATCGCATATAATGCAACTTCGCCTATGAAATAAATAATTTATTTAATAATTTATATTTCAAACACAATATGTTATTATGTTACTTACATAAAATATCATCCTCTAATTGGTTCATTATTATCTGTAAGCTTTGTTCTCTTATTTTCTTTAAAAAACAGATTTGTTGTGCTGCAATAGCAATTCTCCAAACAATTCCAAACGAAAATAGAAAGCAGATGACTTTTTTGACATCTGAACTGTCAACTAGATATGCAGTCAGTTTTGGCATTCAGGATCTTAGTTTGACTGCACATCTAGTCAACTTAGATCTTGAATGCCCCCAATTTCACCATCTACAGTTGTGTTGCATCACCCCCCCCCCCCCCCCCATATTTACACTGCCAAATGTCACTGACATGTTCGAAAAAGAGCGCCATTGACTCCGAATGTTCGAAAGAGAACGCATTCGGAAATCCGAAAATTGAGATCTCTCAAAGTCGAAGTAGCATAGACAGCATAGACAAAAACCTATTAGTGGTCGGTGAATACCAACCAGAAATTTTAACTTATGAGCCTCTTAACTTTAAGAGCGATTTATGAGCGGTCGGTAATTGCCGGCCTTAGTCATAAATCTGAGGTCTCGTTGCTCAACAATATGTGTTATTTAAGAAACACATTCCTATTCTTCAGTCACTTTGATGATACGTCGCTTGCTCTCTGACATTCCAGGATACGACTGAGCGACTCCCATTCAATGGACCTTACTTCAGTTTTAATGCACCTTTAGAAACCATTTTAAAATAAAGGTACTACCCATACACTTTGTAACTATTTTTGGTCTTCATTTTTGTTTTCAATTTCTATCGTTGATTTCACATAAAATACAATACAATGTTGCCGTGTCGTGTATTACTCGTAAGTGCAACGATTTTGAAGAGTCCTCGCCTCGAATAATAATTAAGTCTGCTCTATGAATAAAAATCCATTTGGCTTGCACCCTTTCAGCACATTTTTAACCAACAAAATGGGCAAAGTGAAAAAAACGAAACAACCACTCTCTCCGGCACGGTACAGGATCCTTTCAGCACAGTCAGTGTTTTCTCTCTCGTCCGTTGTTGTTTTGTCGTAATAAATTCACGCGGATGGAGCATTCTGATACACAGTTGCGATTTAAGGGTTTTGTCGCTTTGTGAACTCCACCCATCTCTCCGACTCCATTCACCACGGCTATACCGTAAAAAATATTCATAACATGGGGGTTAAGAACCCTTTTAGTTGCTGTAATTCTCCGTCCTCCTAATGGGACCGCAGCAGCAACGTGAGTCGGTTGTAAAAGCATGCTGGGGTTCCTTTCTTAACTTGAAAAACCGCATCGCTTTGAATTTAGTTCGATGTGTTTTTTTTTTCGAGGTGCCTTTTGTTGGAGAGACTATGTGTGTGCCTAACACTTTATGTGCAACTGAAATAAATGTCCTTACTCCAAAAAGGACATCCGCATTGTGCAATGAGTGGGTTACAGTTAAAATAACTCCACATATCTGGACTCCGCCTCCACTAAGCAGATGTACGTTGGTATATACAAATTCAATTCCATCGCCAAGCGGTTCTCAAGAGTAATTTATAAAAAATACGGTGGTGGTTGCTGGGATAAATGCCAGGAATTTATGGTGGGGGTAGGTACTCCTGCAGCTATTTATGCATGCGAAAATACATGAATTGTTGAAAATTGATGGTCCTAATCATTTCAGCGAGGAAAACGTTATTGTTGTGTTACTGATTTTTTATTTAACGACTGAGCGTGGCTACTAGCGATGCAAATAGTTGCGTATACGCCATAGCGAGTTACTAGCAGATGTGTGATGAGCATGACGATGATGATGATGATTAGTGAGGATTTTTTTTTTCGCATATCGTCGTATCTGTTAATATGGCATATGGTGTTATGGATAGAAGCGGACTTTCAGTTGAATGGAACAAAATTTAATTAAATAATTTAATTGGGAGTTACGCTCATAAGAGCACGTTAGTGACTATAGTCAGGTTCCTGGCAGTTTTTTTTCCTCGTTTACATTGAATGTTGAAGTGGTTTCATTATTACTTTCATTTCGAGCAGTTTCTAATTAAAATTGCAAAATTTCTGCCCGAATGCGAGTCTATGAAATAATAATGGTCCCGTACTTTCATATGGGTACGGAACCCTAATAAAAAACTTGAAAAAAAATAATATGTACATCTGTATCGATTTTTTTTCTAATACATACCTAGTTAAATAATTGGAAATTTTAAAACAAAAAAATAAATACACAAATATTTTTACACAGCAAGTACTTTGTTTTTGTTAGATACTACTAACGTAAAAAAAAACTAAAACAAAAAACGTAAATTGGAATAATTAGGGGCTTCTCGTAGAAATATGGCATAACTGACGTTACATTGCACTACACTCCATTTCCATTTCATTTTTAATGCATTTTATTTTATTCTTTCACTTCATTATAACTTACATGCTATACAAAAAAATGCTTAAAACTAGCTTAATTAACTTAACGTAACTTAGCGTAACTTAACTTACTTACACGAGCACTCTAAGGTAAACATAACACTTAACCTATGTCTTCCGACGTTACTCTAAAACTTTATTTTAATTTAATATTGAATAACAATTTTAAAATCTAAGAAAAATTGTGAAGTTTAAAAACTTAGTAACTGAACTTGTGGCTTATATATGTATTTAAAAAACTTAAAATCTACCTAAATCTTCCTTAAGATACTATTGGTCTTAACCTTACTTAATCTAGTTACGTATGTCCAAAGGTGCAGCGAAATAACTTCAGGGGCAATAACTTCAGCGGCAATAACTTCACTTCTAGTGGGAAATAAATGCACATTTTTGATGTGAAGTTATTTCCCACTGAAGGTAGGCAATAACTGCACATCTAATGATAATTTAAAAATCCACGCGAAATTTTTACTATTACTCTATCTTATGCTCAATAACTAAAGATTCCATTTAAAAATTAGATATTTAAATTTAAAATGTGGCTTGGCCATGCAAGCTAAAAAATAAAAAATCTGATTTTCAAATAAAATCTTTAGTTTTGAAGCATAAGATAGAGTAATAGTGAAAAATTCGCGCAAGTTTTATATATGTATATGTACATAGATAAACTCAAATGTCAATTTTTTTTTCATTTGAACTTATTTTCACTTAAAAAATAGAGATAATGCCAAATTCGGCATTATTTCACTCGACTTTATTTCACTGTACCCATGTGTCTTTACAAAAAATCATAAGTGGGAAATAATTTAACAAAATTTCCTGTTAAATTATTACCCACCTTCAGTGAGAAATAACTTCACATCAAAAATGAGCCCGATCAGCGCTGCCGTTTCAATTTTTTGGTTGGGAGTATACATAATTCGATCCTTTTGGACAGCAACGCGCAGTAGGTACTCTGCGAGAGCGAGAGTTTTTTTCTTTTTAAGTACAACTACAATTATTAATATTTTTATAAATAAATAAATAATAATTTTTTTATTAGTACATTTTTTTCTAAATGTATATAGGTACATATTTCACAAAAAACTAAGAAAAAAACAAAACACTGTTTTTTTTAAAGAGTTCTGACCCAGTTGCGGAGGGCACTGCGACCTAGAAGATCTTTTGTACCGCATTTTTTTTGTTGTTTTATAATCTTCACACGCTTTACACACAGCGCGAGCACATGAAGGACGAGAACGAGAGACAGACCGCATAGTCAGTTCAGGGAACTAGCAGAGGTTAAATTCTTTTGATGAAATTGAGCTTCTCACTGGTGACTTTAAGAATTTCCCCGAGAGTCAAAATTTCTCCGTGGAAATGTTGTCTCCTGAGGTCACATAGTGAGGCATTCACATATAATATGTTCCACAATTCAGTCGTTTCCTGAATGAGACCTTATTTGTTTAGATGATATCGAAGATGGCAATGCCCTGTTAGAAATCCCACTAATCTCTTAATATCATATGTACCTACTGAGGAGTAAGTATTTTATGGATTTATTGTAGAAGTTTTAATGGCTCTTTTAGCCTGACGGAAACCCTGGGTTTTTCTCAATGGGAGACACATATTTTGTTTTCACAGCTTTTGAGTATTAAGTTAATATTATAGCTGAGTTTCGAATGTTGCAAAACGGCTCAGGGCCGGTAAAGGAGTCAGCCGAACCTTTTTTAGTTAGTTCGCCAGCTTTTTCGTTTCCATCAATACCCACATGTCCGGGCACCCACCAAAACTTGACCTTGTTTTTACGGGAGAGGTCTTAGAGAATATTGAAGCAACCTATGACTGATTTAGAGTTTATCAGGTTTGAGCCTTCTTCAGCCTAGTGCTTTTATAGCTACTTGACCATTCACCATATATTATTATTTGAATTCGCATTGGAAGTTTAATTTTGTACTTTGAGCAGTATAATTTACTTTCGGCAGTATGGAGTACAGGATGATAAAATAGCAGTATAATACTGCTATTGCAGTATATTCGGCAGCCCTGGCCCGAATGCGGCAATTCTGCAAAAGCCTTGAAGGTGGAAATGTGCCTAATCGCCCTCACCTAATTGTGAAAGTAACACCGCTTTTTCGCGTCAGCTGAACCTTATGGGCTTTATGAACCAAGTATGTATGCAAAATTCGGTAAAACTGGGTTACCAGACTCAAAATGACGAAAAGGGGGACATCGCGAGACAAGATATGTTTTTAAAAAATATAACGCCAGCGTAAAAAAAGGGAAGTAAAGAAGTTAAGCAAATGTCGCATATTCAGGACATTTTTTGCTGTTTTACAAAGAATCTTTTTAAAAATATTTAAGGAAAATATTTTAACAGTTCTAAATTCAGTTATTTCTCTTTTTGAATTTTACATAAAAAGGGGGACAGAGGTTTGTATAGGGGGGACAAACAGCATTTTGGTATGAAAAAGGGGGACGTCTGGTAACCCTACTCCGGCCCCCGGAGTATTCGATTCCAGCCCGATTCCCCAGTGCGGAACTGTAGGCAGTAGGCTAAGAACTGGGGTTGTGAGTTGAGGCCTTGGTCCACCCGAACTAGAGCGCTACCTAAGTAAGTAATTAAGGTCATGGAAATTTTCGACAAAAGGGGCTTTATTGTTAGATAAGTTAAGTCGTAAGGTAGTATCTAACATTTAAACCGAAAGGTACTAGTTGTAATAATATTGTTACGTTTAGATCACTCCCTTCGAGCCAGTAAGCTAGATTAAGTAAATTGTTAGTTTTTAGCTAGATTTAAGCATTTTTGTCTAGTCTATAAGTTAATTAATGGAAAAATAAAAAAATGTTTTAAAAAGTAAAAAAGGGTTATTTACCCGATATGCTATTTCAAATATAACTTTAAACTGTATACTAACCCTGTACCTACTGTAAATTAATCATTTTTAAATTAAAAACCTGTGTTTTCTATCAAAATTCCTTTTTTGCCTGAATTTGGAAACACCATATATGAATATTTAATTTTAGCTCACCACTTAAAAATGTTATCCGAGCGTTCCTCCTAATGTTGCTGGCGACATTTACGTCGCATAGGTTCACTGTGTTCTTACCAAAACAATTGCATTCAGCGTACAAAAAATTCGTCATGAGCTTCAAAAGATGTCACGAAGCTGTTATGAGTCAGGATAGGCCACCGGGGCAGCTTAGGTGTAGGCGTGGAGGGCGGGGGCACACTTGCGGTTGCTCGGCTAGAGTTCGCGGACGGGGGTAGTTCTTACCAACCCCACCATACACCACCTGTTCATACACAAAATCTCGTGCTAATATAAAAATATCAGAAGAAAGAGAGAGAGAAAGCTACGTTAATCAGACCACGGACGGACCCTTAAGATAGGATAGAAGAGAGAGATGAAAGAGAAGAAAAATTCAAGAACCTATGCCAATACCAATGGGCACCGTAGCGCAAGTGGTTAGTGCGTCGGACTACTGAGCCAGCGGTCTTGGGTTCGAATCCCGCCGCAAACACCTAAAAGTTTTTCACAGTGCCCACCTCTTTCGAATGTCTGACAAGCATCAAAGAGTATCATTTGTCACGATTGAGCTTCTCAATTCGCCGTTCGGAGTCGGCAAAAAACTGTAGGTCCCTTCCATTCGTGCAAAAATATATCACGCACACACAAATGGTTGCGAGAAGCAGGCCCAGGTTCACCTCGAGCTGTAGCGCCAACTAAGTAAGTATGCCAATACTATAGAGAAAGAGAGGAATTGAACCGCGAAACTAAACCTAGCTAGTCTAACTTAACCTAAACTAAACTGAAATCCTATAAATAAACCCTAAACTAAACCTATGCTAACTTATATCTACCTGCGACTAACACTAGGTCGAGATCTTCCTTTCCTCAGTCTCTCTACGGTAAAGGTTCGTCAAGAACCCGAGACATGACTGATGTTGTTGGCAAAGGTCTGCCCAACCCACCCTTAATGTCCGAAGACAACCATGGCTACCTCTTTGGTCGATGTAGTAGAGGTAGCCCCTTAAATGGACCCTCAGTCACAGCCTAAGTCATGTCACGTAGGGGATGTTAATGTTTGTCGTCACTTCCTGTTGTCAATGTTTTTACTTTGTCCTGTTAATACGTTGTCGTCTGGTACTACTAAAGGACGGCCTGTCTCGTTTCTCCACACACCAAAACAGTAGAGTGCCTATTCCATATTTAAATTAGTCTTTACCACCTTTTTAAAATTCAATTTTTGGCTTTGCCAGTTTTATTGACAATGAATTCAAATCCTTAAGGCTAAGATCATACACATTCATGTACTTCTAATTTAACTCTTTTCAGTTTCTGCTCTTAATTTAAATTATATATTTCACTGTCTTAAAATCTATGACTTACGTTTTTTCTGGTCCCCCGTTGTTCTGCCGGCAGCACAAGAAGCGACGTTATATTTGCCTAAATTTAGCACTTTCCTTATGTTTTTCTTAGATAAATAGTTCAAATTAAGCGCAGAAATATGGAGAAATTCAATTTGGACTGTGGCTTTACATTTACAATGTTCAAAAAAATTCAAAAAAAATAATTTCAGACTTAAAACTAAGAAAGCAAAAAAAAACAAACGTAATTAATTCACTTGATTGGTATTTGTAATTCACTAAAACTTCATCGGTTAAATTAAATTCGAGAGACACTCTTAACATTGAACTAATATACACTTTATCCTTCTGGGCACCTTGATCTTACTCCGTTCGTTGTCTGTGTTGGGGTCAAAAGGGTATTAGTTATGTCGGAGTTGGCGGAGCACTCTGTCTAGTATCCTCTGTGTCAGTCCCGGGACAACCCTACCAAATTCTGGCAGAGATCTGGGCGAAGATAATTCAGACTCTGAACCCAAGACCTAAATAATGTATATATTTTATTAGCTACTTTTGCATATGTCGGAATTAAGTCTGGCTACATTACCTCTGCTGGTAAAAGTATATTATAACACGCCCTTTACGTGACTGCACTTCCGGCAAAATATGTCGTCTCAACTATTATCACTGTGCCTTTAATTTAATACTTTTGTTAAAACAAAAATTCCAGTCCGGTATTTCCAGTCTTTGTCTTTTGTCACCAATACTCTCATATCTATTGCTATTGCTATTATAAACAGCTCCACATCTTCAGCGGAATTTTGGAAAGCTGTAAAATATATAAATGGACAAACGAAAAGCATCGCCTCGTCGCTTAAAGCAACGCAGCTAATGGACCACTTTAACAATCTGCTTAATTCCCCACAGATATCACCACCACTCCAATATGCAGCTCCACTAATTATCGATGACTTCCTAGATAGCCCGTTTTCATTAGAAGAAATCAAAGAAGTCATTAATAAAGTTCTATAAAAACTGCACATATGAATTCATGTCTGCGCTTACAGGGGAATTCAATAGAATCTTTGAATCAGAAAATATTCCAGAAAGTTTTAAAAAGGCAATTATCTATCCACTGCACAAAAAAGGTGACTATAACGATCCTACAAACTACAGAGGAATATCTTTCCTGAACACCTCTGCCAAGCTGTTTGCCGCCCTTATATACAACAGACTTACCTGCTGGGTTGAAAACAAAAAAGTTTTGCAGGAGTTTCAGGCAGGATTTAGAAAGAATTACTCGACAGTCGATCAAATATTTGCATTACTTAATATTGCGGAGATATATAAATAGAAACATAAAAAACTATATGCCTTTTTCGTTGACTTTCGAGCGGCTTTCGACACCATAGCGCGCGATGCTCTGATCTACAAACTATATAATATAGGTTTCTCAACGTAAATAATCAACATTTTAAGAGCAATGTATGCAAATAATGTGGCGTATGTATGGGATGGGGAGTCCATTTCTGGAGAATTCACAACAACGATGGGAGTGAAGCAAGGATGTATCTTGAGTGCGTTACTGTTTATCCTTTTCATCAACGACATATCAGATACTGTAAAAGGTGGAATCGAGTTTGGCAACATACAAATTCCGGGTCTTAAGTATGCAGATGTAACGAAGTCGAGCTGCGCCGTATATGTCTTCCCATACACAACAACATCTTCGTACCAATATGTCTTTCCCTAGCAGCGCCACATCCACCCACCCAACGCATGAAGTACGGCCGACAAGTGAAGTCCTGGCCGAAGCCAATGCGCACACATTTCGTTTTCCACACGCCGGCATTCCTGTTGATTTGTCTTCACAAACAATTTTTTTCTCGATCTTTTTTTTTACGTTGCTTTAGGGTGACGCCCCGTTTGGGAACTTTCCATTGTCACGCCACTGTAACAAACTGTCTGTATGTTTTTTTTCGTTTCCAATCCCAAACTCCTTTGACCTGGGATTGAGGGGGAAGCATCGTATGACAGGGCGAGGAGTATGAACCTGCAAACCAACTGCCTGCGTGGCGTACGTGACCAGGCAATTGTCACCCTTTTACCACCGTTGTCGATTCTCCCGTAAGCACACACACAGCAGCCCAGCAGAACAAAGCGAAGAAGGAAAGAAAGAGAAACGAGAAAATAACGAGAATGCTAACGAGAAGTAGTTTTTTTGTTGACACAGGCACTCAGAATAGACTGGTAAAACGAGAAAGGAAAATAAAGAGAATGAAATGAGAGGTAGATTTTTTTTTGTTTGGTTTCGCTGACACAGGCACACACATGATATGCTGGTAAAACGAGAAAATAACGAGAACGAGATGAGGGACAGATTTGTTGGTATGGGTGTAGCACAGCACAATATCGGCAAAGATTATACATAGGGGGAGGCAACTAAAAAGAGTTTTTTTTTTTGTTGCGCAATAGAATTACGTTCGCGAGGTTTAATGTGGAAAGTAAGAAAATATTTTAGTCAGTCGTGGATTTACATCCGACCAGAGGAGTCGTGTTTTGGAGTTGGAGAGTGGCAGTGGACCCTAGAAGGATTATTTTTTTTGAGCGCAGTGCGCGGGAAATCTCGTCCCTAAACCCGTGGGCAGTTACCACTCCCGAACCTTCCACCGACCCAAGTTTTTTTTTGTATTACCTTAGTAAATCGCGAGAATTTGTCTGTTTTTTTTTGTTGCTCGGGTACCGCAGCCAAGCCACAATCACCACGTGCAGTGCCGTGCGTACAAAGATTTACCCAAGCCCCTGTGTGCAGTGACTCCCTAACGTGCATAGTTTTTTTTTGTGAATCACCTGCCCGGCAAAAGGAAAAATTCCAAGCCGCAGTAACCACGTGCAGTGCCGTGCGTACAAAGATTTACCCAAGCCCCTGTGTGCAGTGACTCCCTAACGTGCATAGTTTTTTTTGTGAATCACCTGCCCGGCAAAAGGAAAAATTCCAAGCCGCAGTAACCACGTGCAGTGCCGCGCGTACAAAGATTTACCCAAGCCCCTGTGCGCAGTGACCCCCTAATGCTAGATGGTTTTTTTTTGCTGGCAAAGTTTTTAAATCGTAACCGAATTTCAACGCCACCAATTTTTTTGAGGCTTTGGTGCTGATCCGGTCCCCTAACGGCGGAAGCGGTACATTTACCGTTCATATTCTAACACCCTACTGAGGGCCCAGCGGAGTCGTCGGCGAGCTGTTACACCAGATCCCCGGAGCATCAGGACGTGGGACTAGAATTAAGTATCTAGGTTTTCTTTATCTCTCAACTAATTCTCGCGTAGATTCCAATTGCTTTTTATTAACTTTATGTGCGGCTCGACCGATTAATTTTCCTTTTGATTAACTTTATATGCGGCTCGACCGTTAATTTTTCTTGTGGATTACCTTTATTAACTTTATATGCGGCTCGACCGTTAATTTTTCTTGTGGATTACCTTTATTAACTTTATATGCGGCTCGACCGTTAATTTTTCTTTGGATTAACTTTATATGCGGCTCGTCCGTTAATTTTTTTGGATTAACTTTATATGCGGCTTCACCGTTATCACCCTGTGAAAATTTATATATAACGTATGGTTTTTATTTGAATTCTCCGAGTACTGGAGGTATAGTGCGTGAGGCCACAGCTGAGGCATCATCGGCAGGCCTGACGACGCGGGAAGACGGGTAAGTTTGATTAATATTTGAAAATGTCCCTTTTGCCTTATCGCACAATACCGAAGTATATATCTTTATTTCTTTCCTTTTCGTTTTTTTTTATAACGTACCAATAATTATTTAGCATGTACTGAATATTGTAATAAGTTTTCTTTTATTACGACGAGTTCGTTCAATAAAGTCATGAATATGTGGTTGTAATTGATTCGTATCTGGTCTCATTTCTAAGGTCCTGGTAGGGGATCCCTAGTAAGGGGGAGATCTCGTGTTTTTTTTTGGGTGCAAGTCCTTAACTTTCAGCGGATACTTGCACATGGTAGGGAGGGTATAGACCCGCTAGGAGGATGTCCACCGGTCCTCCCTCGGTAATGGTAGTCCGTTTTGGAGTAGTTTGTTTCGTTTTTTTTGCTATATAGGTTTCGACTTTTTTCTTGTAATCGCGTGCAATAAATTTTGTTGTAATGGTGTGTTTGGACCACAGATGCAAGATCCCACCCCGATCCGTCGAGCTCCAGCCGAAGACCGAACAAGGCACGCAACCCGCGTCTTAGTGGCCAAACGTTTCCTTCTTCCTTCCCCTCTTCCTTTCCCCTTCGTCCTTATGACTCCCTTTCCCAACCAATTTTAGACCCGTCTCTTGGTAGATGATTCCTCCTCCTTGTCCCTGTCTCTTGTACCAACAATACAATAGCCAATTCACACCGTACCGTTACATAAATGGCGCCCAACGTGGGGCCCGAAAGGTTTCCTTTCGGGTTCCAAAAATTAAGACTCATAAAAATTTTTCAATTAAAGTTTTTTTTTTTCACTTATCGTAAATTTCTCAATTTTTGATTAACAATTTCATTAGATTCCGTCCAACACACATGTTGTGTCGATATTCAGACCAGGTCCTTTCGAATAGCGTTTTCCAAATCAAACAATGATGGTTTGAAACGACGAAGACCGTGGCGCTGATCTTTCGCTATACATGTTCGAAGTATTTGCTCTGTCAATAATCGGGCTAGGTCTATGCGAATAGCGTTGTCCAAATCCAGCAACGATGGTTTGACACGACGCGATTCCGATGCACTGATCCTTTGACAGGTATCTACTTTGATTTTGCCCCACAGGTGTTTGCAGGTTGTCTTGGAAACGTGTTACAGTGAGTTCTTTTAACTCGCTGAAACAACCTCGACAAAACCGTGCAAGTACACTTCAACCATAGTTTTTTTTCTTTTTGCTAGCGTTACCACAATACCTACGAATGAACGACCCCTACCCTTAGCCATTGAAATGAGACCACACTTATGAATAAAACAACTTACATTTTTATCGCTTATCGTATTATCGTATCTTATATCTTTTTATATATATCGTATATATATATCCTATCGTATACCGCCTAATCTTTATCGTATATCGAATTATCGTATCTTATATTGAATTATCGCTTACCTTTACCTTATCGAATTATCGTCATCTTATCGCATTATCTTTATCTTATATCGGATTATCTTATCTTTATCTTTTATCGCCTTATCTTATCTTATCGTATATCGAATTAATTTTATAGTATATTGCTTCGGAATTGATGGTTTCGCTTCTGCGTACCTAACTCCTTTTTTTTTATTTTTTGTTTATTTATCTTTTTGTACTTAACATTAATCCCCTTGACTTACAATTACCAGCATGGCAGTAGTGCGTACACCTGATGGCCCAACCGTTCCCCCTGAGGACCAACTTCAGTTAACTTGCTCCATATGTCAGGAAGAATTGACGCTGGGCAAGGAAACTGTAAAGACAGCGTGTGGACATCTGTTTCACAACACGTGTCTTAACGACTGGCTACTTACTTCGGACTCTTGTCCAGTATGCCGACAGGCCTTGGTTGAACCTAACCACCAGGACGCTACTCGTGAGCCAACTACTAACCGTGGTAGAGGCGCAATCCTAAAAGCGCGTCGCCCCAAAACTCGCTCCACGACGCAGCAAAACGCTGCAGATTGGCGCCTCAAGGATTCGAGTATCTTAGAAAGTAGAATCTCCTCGGGCGGGAATAAATCTCCAGCACCCCAAGCCATGTCCTTACCTCCACTTACCAACTCTGGCACGAACCTATTTACTCCCCTGGACCATGTTTCTCAAAGTCGTGAGACAGATATTCGAAGGCTTGTCAGGGAGGAACTAGAAGAAGATCGTCGTCAGAATAGAGACTTGACGAACCAGGCCATGGAAACGATGTTCCAGCGTTATCTTAGTTTCATGCCTCAGCCCCAAAACCAGGCACCTCCGAATAGCCCGTTTACAGACCGAACCAGTTGGACTCATCCAAATGTACAACCACCACCTCCACCTCCTTCCTTGCGACCAAATCCCGGGCGGTCTTATAACGAACCCACTATGTTCCTCAGCAATGAAAAGGCTTCCAGTACGATCCTGAATTGGAACGTGAAATTCGATGGCTCTACCCATGGTATAAGGGCTGAGGAGTTTATTTATCGAATTCACGCTCTGACTCAACACACCCTGAATGGAAACTTTTCATTGCTCTGCAATAACATGCACGTTCTCTTCACGGGAAAGGCTAAGGAATGGTTCTGGCGATATCACCGGCGTGAGCACTCGATTGAATGGAATGCATTCTGCGAAGCCTTACGGTTTCAATATGCCGATCCTCGTTCGGATTTTGATGTGATAGAAATGATTCGCGGTAGAAAACAAAGAGAAAGAGAATCTTTTGACGATTTCCTCGACGCGGTTCTTTCACTAGCGGATCGCTTGGCCGAACCGTTACCGGATAGCCAGTTCCAAGAAATCCTTAGGAGAAACCTAAGACCTGACCTTAGGCATGAGCTGTTACACCTCCGCATCTCCTCCATCGCGGATTTACGCAGGGCTTGCCATAGACATGAAAATTTCATGCAGGAACAAAGCAGAGGAAATTTCAATCGTAGCGCTCCTCCACGTAAGTTCGTGTCCGAAATCGATCTCGAGTTTTCAACCGATGAAGAGATATCCGCGTTGAATGTACCGAATAAAGCTCTTCTCTGCTGGAATTGCGATGCAGTGGGACACACTTACATCGAGTGTCTGCAGAAGAGAAAAGTGTTTTGCTACGGCTGTGGCTTAAAGGACATTTACAAACCGAAATGTCCGAAGTGTTCATCGCCCCAGGCTCCAGGTGGATGTGGCCACCAACACCGGGTCACATCCCGCTCGAAGGAACTAGAACCTGTGCTTAACCCTCGCACGGCAACACCATCCCCAACTACTCTAGTGTCCCCTGGCTCTACCTCCGAAGCCTCTTCTGAAAACAAAGTTCCTGGCCAGGATATAGGAGTGCAAACTCACGACTTTGATCTTCTACCTTCAGTCGAAAATCGAACAGTTCATTCGCCGAAAGGCCTCGATCCTACCAACCCGTTTCACGAGAGATTGCGCGAGTACAACCAATTTCGCGCTAAAATATTTTCCGGTCCGAGTAAAATCTTACCTAAACCCAAACGTTCCACCGCGCGACTTCGCAAATTTTGGAAAAACGTCCGAAAGAGTAGAAAACATTTACTCAGCCAAATCCTTTGTAAAGGTACGTCGGACATTAGGCCGTATGCTGAGGTAGAGATTTTGGGCAGGAAAATTAGTGGTTTGCTAGATTCCGGAGCATCGATCAGCTGCCTTGGAGCAACTGCAGCCGAGGAGGTTTTGCTTTCGGGAACAAAACTTAACAAATTTAATGCATATGTTAAAACCGCCGAAGGACGCTTGCAAACCGTTCGAGGCAGCATTTCCGTTGACGTAACCTTCCGGAACGTTACAAACGTCCTTGAGATTTATATAGTTCCATCACTCAGCCAAAATCTTTACCTCGGCGTGGACTTCTGGAGAGCTTTTCGCCTCGCTCCTGGTATAATAGGAGAGCTGGCCACCTTGCCTCCACCCGAATCGCCTGTGCATGCGCTTACCCCGTACCAAAGCGAACGCCTCAAAAGTATCACTTCGCTATTTCCATCTTTCGAAAAAGAAGGCCTGGGTAAAACGAATCTGGTACAACACGGCCCAGACCACGCACTGCTAAGACGATTGGGGATGATGGACGGTGAGGACATGCCACTCAGGAGAGGCGATCAGCTAAAAGGAATCCGTAATCAGGTAGTTCAAAACATTCAATCGTCTTTCGCTAGGAACGCAGCCAAGTATAACACTAGGTCTAGGCCGGTCGACTTTAAGGTTGGAGACGAGGTATATAGGCGCAATTTCGCTCAAAGTAAGTTCGAGAAAGGTTTCAATGCAAAACTCGCCCCAGCCTTCTTGAAAGCTCGCATTAAGGACAAGCAGGGATCGGCTTACTATGTCTTAGAAGATTTAGCGGGAAAGACCCTAGGGACGTACCACGCTAAGGATATACGCCGCTAAAACTCCTTCTCCAGATTGGGTATTACGCTGTCCAGCTGCCCCAATCTGCTTTGTAACGAAGTCGAGCTGCGCCGTATATGTCTTCCCATACACAACAACATCTTCGTACCAACATGTCTTTCCCTAGCAGCGCCACATCCACCCACCCAACGCATGAAGTACGGCCGACAAGTGAAGTCCTGGCCGAAGCCAATGCGCACACATTTCGTTTTCCACACGCCGGCATTCCTGTTGATTTGTCTTCACAAACAATTTTTTTCTCGATCTTTTTTTTTACGTTGCTTTAGGGTGACGCCCCGTTTGGGAACTTTCCATTGTCACGCCACTGTAACAAACTGTCTGTATGTTTTTTTTCGTTTCCAATCCCAAACTCCTTTGACCTGGGATTGAGGGGGAAGCATCGTATGACAGGGCGAGGAGTATGAACCTGCAAACCAACTGCCTGCGTGGCGTACGTGACCAGGCAATTGTCACCCTTTTACCACCGTTGTCGATTCTCCCGTAAGCACACACACAGCAGCCCAGCAGAACAAAGCGAAGAAGGAAAGAAAGAGAAACGAGAAAATAACGAGAATGCTAACGAGAAGTAGTTTTTTTGTTGACACAGGCACTCAGAATAGACTGGTAAAACGAGAAAGGAAAATAAAGAGAATGAAATGAGAGGTAGATTTTTTTTTGTTTGGTTTCGCTGACACAGGCACACACATGATATGCTGGTAAAACGAGAAAATAACGAGAACGAGATGAGGGACAGATTTGTTGGTATGGGTGTAGCACAGCACAATATCGGCAAAGATTATACATAGGGGGAGGCAACTAAAAAGAGTTTTTTTTTTTGTTGCGCAATAGAATTACGTTCGCGAGGTTTAATGTGGAAAGTAAGAAAATATTTTAGTCAGTCGTGGATTTACATCCGACCAGAGGAGTCGTGTTTTGGAGTTGGAGAGTGGCAGTGGACCCTAGAAGGATTATTTTTTTTGAGCGCAGTGCGCGGGAAATCTCGTCCCTAAACCCGTGGGCAGTTACCACTCCCGAACCTTCCACCGACCCAAGTTTTTTTTTGTATTACCTTAGTAAATCGCGAGAATTTGTCTGTTTTTTTTTGTTGCTCGGGTACCGCAGCCAAGCCACAATCACCACGTGCAGTGCCGTGCGTACAAAGATTTACCCAAGCCCCTGTGTGCAGTGACTCCCTAACGTGCATAGTTTTTTTTTGTGAATCACCTGCCCGGCAAAAGGAAAAATTCCAAGCCGCAGTAACCACGTGCAGTGCCGTGCGTACAAAGATTTACCCAAGCCCCTGTGTGCAGTGACTCCCTAACGTGCATAGTTTTTTTTGTGAATCACCTGCCCGGCAAAAGGAAAAATTCCAAGCCGCAGTAACCACGTGCAGTGCCGCGCGTACAAAGATTTACCCAAGCCCCTGTGCGCAGTGACCCCCTAATGCTAGATGGTTTTTTTTTGCTGGCAAAGTTTTTAAATCGTAACCGAATTTCAACGCCACCAATTTTTTTGAGGCTTTGGTGCTGATCCGGTCCCCTAACGGCGGAAGCGGTACATTTACCGTTCATATTCTAACACCCTACTGAGGGCCCAGCGGAGTCGTCGGCGAGCTGTTACACCAGATCCCCGGAGCATCAGGACGTGGGACTAGAATTAAGTATCTAGGTTTTCTTTATCTCTCAACTAATTCTCGCGTAGATTCCAATTGCTTTTTATTAACTTTATGTGCGGCTCGACCGATTAATTTTCCTTTTGATTAACTTTATATGCGGCTCGACCGTTAATTTTTCTTGTGGATTACCTTTATTAACTTTATATGCGGCTCGACCGTTAATTTTTCTTGTGGATTACCTTTATTAACTTTATATGCGGCTCGACCGTTAATTTTTCTTTGGATTAACTTTATATGCGGCTCGTCCGTTAATTTTTTTGGATTAACTTTATATGCGGCTTCACCGTTATCACCCTGTGAAAATTTATATATAACGTATGGTTTTTATTTGAATTCTCCGAGTACTGGAGGTATAGTGCGTGAGGCCACAGCTGAGGCATCTGTAGGGTAACTTTTTTTCTAGGTACACCCCCCCCCCCCCCCCTCATCGGCAGGCCTGACGACGCGGGAAGACGGGTAAGTTTGATTAATATTTGAAAATGTCCCTTTTGCCTTATCGCACAATACCGAAGTATATATCTTTATTTCTTTCCTTTTCGTTTTTTTTTATAACGTACCAATAATTATTTAGCATGTACTGAATATTGTAATAAGTTTTCTTTTATTACGACGAGTTCGTTCAATAAAGTCATGAATATGTGGTTGTAATTGATTCGTATCTGGTCTCATTTCTAAGGTCCTGGTAGGGGATCCCTAGTAAGGGGGAGATCTCGTGTTTTTTTTTGGGTGCAAGTCCTTAACTTTCAGCGGATACTTGCACATGGTAGGGAGGGTATAGACCCGCTAGGAGGATGTCCACCGGTCCTCCCTCGGTAATGGTAGTCCGTTTTGGAGTAGTTTGTTTCGTTTTTTTTGCTATATAGGTTTCGACTTTTTTCTTGTAATCGCGTGCAATAAATTTTGTTGTAATGGTGTGTTTGGACCACAGATGCAAGATCCCACCCCGATCCGTCGAGCTCCAGCCGAAGACCGAACAAGGCACGCAACCCGCGTCTTAGTGGCCAAACGTTTCCTTCTTCCTTCCCCTCTTCCTTTCCCCTTCGTCCTTATGACTCCCTTTCCCAACCAATTTTAGACCCGTCTCTTGGTAGATGATTCCTCCTCCTTGTCCCTGTCTCTTGTACCAACAATACAATAGCCAATTCACACCGTACCGTTACACAGACGACATCGTTTTTCTTTCCGACACTGTAGATGGGTTGCAGCTATTGATGAATAGGCTCAGCGTTTACTGCAAATACTGGAACCTTAGCGTGAACTTGAATAAATCGAAGGTAATGGTGTTCAGAGGCGGCGGTGGCAGATATTCTCAAAGTGAAAGATGGACGTATCAAGAAGAAATGGTGGAAGTTGTTCGCGAATACAAATACTTAGGAATTGTGGTGTCTTCGAACTTGAATATGAAGAAACATCTAGAAACCAAACTATCTGAAGCCAAACGAGCAATCTCATCGGTATGGGGTCGCTGCATCAACAACAAGTATTTAAGCCATAGGTCGAAGCAGAAACTCTTTCGCACAACTGCAGCTTCAGTTCTTTTATATGGAGCGCAGGTGTGGGGATACTGTTCCTTTGTTGAAATAGAAAAGTTTCTTAGGTATTTCTTAAAGCGAATATTTCGTTTACCAAGTGCTACGCCTTATTATATGCTGCATCTTGAGACTGGTGCACCGCCTATGTTCTTGGAAACACTGAGACTACATTTCGACTACATAGAAAAAGTTATGGCAATGAGTAATGACAGACTGCCAAAAGTTGTACTCAAGAGTGTAATAAGAAGTAGAGCAAGCTTCATTCAAGATGGGAACGCCTTGCATCAGATTATGGAGAAACCATAACGATAACACCCGATGAGCAACCTGAACATCTAAAAGCACAACTCAACGTCTTATTGCAAAAAGTAGGTCGAAGTATGTATGATCGATTTGTAACGGAAGCACAGTCTTCCCAGTATAGGACATATTATAGCAAGTTGAAATACGATCTAGCAGAAAAAACTTACTTTTTAAACTGTAACTCAATAGAAAAGATCAGCATAATTTTTAAAATCAGAGGAGAGCTATTAAATTTGAATTTCATTCCACACCGTCCAGAACTACCTGTCTTGTGCAATCTTTGTAATATGAAGATACGAGAGGATATATTTCACTTCCTTGCAATATGCCCAGTTTTAAAAGAAATTCGATTGAGATTCTTTGATTCGTATACCCTGGAATTAGATGAAGCAATTGAAATCTTAAATGGAGTCCGAGGCTGGGATTCACTTTTCAACTACTGTGCAAATGCTCTTCGTTATAGAAAATGTATAGTTGAAGAAGATTTTTAATGTTCTTTGTTCTCTGTTAAAAACAAAAATAGAAATGTAAGTATTGTCAATCTGGTAGACGGCCATAGGCCAAACCATAATAGACTTAGAATTATATTGAATGTTATGAATTAAAAATGAAAATAAAAGTCATATAAACTAAACTAACTAACTACTCTCACATCTACTTATTCTAATACTTTTACCCCATACGTATTCTGTTAAATTTTACATATACTAATATACTAACTAACTCACTTTCACTAACATTGATAAATACGATAATAATTGTCACTTGAAATCTTAACTCCGAAGAGGATATCCAGGGTTAAAACCTCATCAAAGAAAATAACCCCAAAACCTACCTTACCTTAATGAGGTATAGCATTGGGTTACTGTCCTAATGTATGCCAGTTTCAAACTCCAATCCATTCACGCAGCTGCACTGACATTTGACAACTGTCAAACAAAAGAACAATAATTGCAAAAATGCAAACCAAATCAATTCCAGTCGGCACGTTAGTTTAATTTCAATGTTTTTCTATTGTTTGAAATTGGTATTACATCATTTCCTTTTATTTTCCAGGTACCGAATTATGTTGGCTGGCTCAAGATACAGGTAAATTTGTTGGAGGTCGTGTCCTGGGATCATTTGGAATTGATTTCCCGTAGACAATCTCCAAGAAATGTTATCTATTTATGCATACATATATTTTGTTTTTGTGTTTCTAACTCTTACTTTCTTTAGGTATGCAAGAAACTAGGTCAACTCGGGTGCATTGACCCGCAACAGGATCGACGTCGTTCGGCGAGTGGTCGTGAGCCGCCACGACCGCAATTCAACGCTACAAGACCGACAGGAACGAATCCCTCCACAAGAGACAAGCAGGCGGGTAGATGTCCATCAAGTTTGACGGGTCCATCAAGAACTACCCCCGTCCGACGAGCTTTAGCCGAGCAACCGCAAGCGTGCCTCCGCCCTCCACGCCTACACCTAAGCTACCCCTGTGGCCTATTCTGACTCATAACAAAGGCTATGATAGTTTTCCAATTAAAACACGCTTTAAATAACCTTTCAAATGTATGGTAAACATTGTCGAAATACTTTCCCCTTTTAAGACATAAATGATGGTAGGTAGGCTTTGATCAATTTATGTTTCACCATTAATCATTGTCAGTGCTGAACTCTTCTCCATGCTGAAGTTCAACACTGCTTTTAATGAACCACTTATTGATTAAGCGTCTACAGAAGCGCGAAAGATAATGTATCTGGTATCTCCCACTTTAAATCGAGCTCCGCAACCTCTTAATGAATGTGTCAAGGTACGGGTATACGCTGGCGCTGTGATGACAACCATTTCGCCATTTAAAAGTAATTAACATTTTGCCATTTTCGTGGAAAAAAAGGAACCACTCCATTGATCATTCGCTGCTACTACTCCTGTGGCTGCGGTGTGTCGCGTAACGCGTATACGATGTTCGATGGATGTGAGAGTACGTTTTGCGGCCGGGGTATTTTAATTACCCCACACACCTTTTTTGCAGGCAACTTGGTTTCAGAATATTTTGCGGTTATGTCAAGTGGTTTCGGGTTTGTTTTTAATTAAAGTTTTTTTTTTTTTTTCTTCTCGTAACAACAAACAAAAGGAGCCAGCACGTACCACGTTATTATGCAAAGTGAGAACAGATAATTAAATCAATTATTCGAGACTTTTGCAAGCGATGCTGATTGGCTCAGCATGAGGCTGATGGATACATTAAGGTACTTAAAAGCAGATACCTTTTCGGTGTGAGGTTCTTTTTTATCTATTTTTTGTAAAGAGTGGCTGGACTTAAATTCGGATACATTTTAATTTATAGAGATGGCGTAAGTAGTACATTCTTCTTGTATTACATACGCCAAATAAATCAGCTGTCATTAGGCGTCAGTTTCAGTATACTTATGCCATTTGGTTGGAGCGTGAATATCAACATTTTGTACTTTATGGAATATGTAGAGCTTTGTTTCGGATAAATTGTTTTTGCGGGGAGTTTAACTTCACTACTTTAATATGAAAGTCATCGTATTTTAGTGGAAATTTATAGTGGCCATGCTCTAGCTGAGCAAACGTGGAAGTGGTTCGCACTTTACGTTGAAGACAAGGAACATCATGGATAGCCTAAAAAGTTCAAAGAACAAAAGTAGGTCTATACTCTGTTCCCAGTTCTGTCGTGCTCTGAGAATTTAACCTTTATTTGTGGCTAAAGTTATATCTTTTCAGACACATGTCTGTAAAGGTGATTTCTTACAGATCAATCCTACCAAGATTCCGAACAAGATCTGGATGAACTAGTTTGGCGTGTTGGCATTTACCATTGCTACTTTGTATGGTGATAGAGCTCCGGCGGGTGCTGTTCTTTTTGCATCCGATTGATCAGTGATGACTCAGGACAGAGTTACATATGTAATCACTTTCAAGGTAGATTTAAGAATCCAGAAACAAGTGATCTACTCGTAAACCGACTTAGGAATACCGATTTGTTTCAGAGAAAATAAAGAGATTGCTCTGCGTTTAATCAAAATAGATCCTCGCCCTACATCAGGATTTAGTATTCTAGCTTTAACTGGAATACCGATTGTCAACCGTGTTCGGGACAGTTCTTCTTAACTCTCTAGCTCTATTATGTGATTTCGCAGATTTCGAAACAGACTCTCCCAAAATTCTTAAAAAAAAAACTGTCCATGCGACATCCGGTTAACGGAAATCGAACTCGGAATAAACATGAACCCCACGAATGGCACCCGAGTGTCTAGTGGATATACGAAGAAGCGTTAGCCTAGAAAATCTACACTTCTTCGGTTTGACAGAATAAACGAAATAACTCCTTACTCGGAAGGATATAGCTCTATCAGCTATGAGCTACATACACCAAGATATGGGTGTATAGTAGGGTGTGTCATATTTTTCAACTTTAGAATTTCCATGTCTAATAGTTCTCAAAAGTTGCATTGACGATTTAAACTAATTACTATACATCTAAAGTTTTCATTTTGGAAAGTACTTTTGGCTCCCTCAATGACCTTGAAGTTTCTGAGAAATTGAAGAAATAGGCTATTGGCGTTGTATTTTCGTTTACATCTTTACATAAAAACTGGTTAAACTAGGTTCAAATAAAGTAAATACAGTAGACGCTCCATATAGTGAACTAATAAAAACCAGGCCTGTTCACTGAAGCGAGATCGTTCATTGTAACGAGCGTGGACTCCTTGAAGCAAATTTTATCAAAATGTGTATGTTTGTACGTACAATTCATCGAAAGTAGAATATAATTACAATTTTTCTTTGCGATTACTAAAAAAACATGCCAATATTTATAAGAAAGAATATCTTATTTTTAACAAAAACAACTCTTTCGTAAAAAACATAATACATTCCATGTACTTAAAAAAAACAAAAATACTACAAACTTAAGCTGTGCTTAAGTGACATGGTCACAAAGAATATCGTTCAAAAAATAACAAAATAAGCAACACGCACTTTGTTCTTGGGGGGCACCGTAGCGCAAGTGGTTAGTGCGTCGGACTACTGAGCCAGCGGTCTTGGGTTCGAATCCCGCCGCAAACACCTAAAAGTTTTTCACGGTGCCCACCTCTTTCGAATATCTGAGAAGCATCAAAGAGTATCATTTGTCACGATTGAGCTTCTCAACTCGCCGTTCGGAGTCGGCAAAAAACTTTAGGTCCCTTCCATTCGCGCAAAAATATAACACGCACACACAAATGGTTGCGAGAAGCAGGCCCAGGTTGACCTCGAGCTGTAGCGCCAAACTAAGTAAGTAAGCACTTTGTTCTTGCATTAAAAACAACCACAAGCTGTGAAACAAACAAATATAGCCTGTATAAAATATTGTGTGTTCACTATATTGGATTGTTCACTATATCGATGTTCACTATATCGAGCGTCCACTGTATATTCAATTTTAAAATAATCATCAACTATCAAAAAAATTTAAGAAAAAATATATTTTAACAACCTCCCGTTCTGCACACCGTTAAACGAATTGCGCCCAACAGTGGGTATTGAATATAACAATATGTAATATGTAAAGATGTTTTTTTCATTTTATTTCCAAATCAGCTCTATGTTTATTAATTTTAAGTAATTTGTTGAGCAAAAATTAACATTAAACCATATCCGAGCAATGCGAACATAGCACTGAAAGCCGTTTGTTCCGAAACCTCACCCAATTTGAGGGAGCCAAAAATACATCAAACTTGGAATTTTTTTCACATATTCGGACACCTAGGATCCCAATGCAACTTTTAAGATGTATTAGATTATAAACAAAAAACTTTTTTTTTTGCCATACTAAATGACACACCCTAGTGTATAGTTCAAAAATCCAAAATACGTTAGCTTGACTCGACAACATCTAGCGACTGGACAATAATATTGCAGCCAAGTGGATCTGGGAGATGACTAGAAAGGCCGGGCCTCCGTTTGAAGGGCCAAGCTATCCCCGATGCTACATCACATGGTATAGAGAACTAAAAACAGAGTGCCAGGAAAGGGAATAAGAGGTTGCAAAGATCGTTCACTAATCTGGAGCCCTTTTAGTCCGGGAGGCGATCGTAAGATTACCTATCTGATAAGGAGACAGATAGTAGGAATGAGGGATCGATAGATTATGAGGCACCAATTACGAAACTGCTGGTCGCACAAACTTTTTCAGGGAACTTTGGGCGGAAAATGACTACTTCCGGTACGGTTTTTTGCGACTTACCTATCTCATTAGGGCATCGAAAAATTGTATAAGAAGTAGAAAGAGTTTATAATATAGATTCTAAAATATTTGGTCGGACAAGCAAAATCAGGGAAGAAGGGTGTGTCCGACCAAATCGAAGAACGGGAGTTTTGTTGCAAACCTATCGCATCATGAAAATGGATAAAATATGTACCAAATGAAAGGTATATTTATCCTCTTCCCAAATATACTGGTCGGATAAAGTTTTCCAGGGAACAACCCTTTGTCCGACCACTTTAAAGGTAAAAAACCTTGTTTGTCGACTTCTGTAGTAAAAAAAAATGAATTCTTATCAGGAAAATGAATAAAATTGGTACCAAATGAAAGGTACATTCATCCTCTTCACAAATATACTGGTCGGATAAAGTTTTCCAGGGAACAACCCTTTGTCCGACCACTTAAATGGTAAGACACCTTGTTTTTATCATTTTCGATCACGATGAAATTTACTTATAAATCCAATACCTACCTACTATTTAAAACCTTATTATAATTTTATTATTATTGAAAAAAACTAACGTAATATAAGTGAAGATACTTACGTAACTTTTTGGTCTAGAGTAACTGTCCAATCAAAATTATAAAAAACAAAACAAAAGTATTACTACTCGAACTTCATTATATTTTCTTTTCAAATTACGTTATAAATAGTATATAAATGCTAATGTTTTTTACATGAAATAAATAAAAATAAATAAATTAATAATTCTTAAACAAATTATTGCGTGCATTCCAAATCAAAAATGTTCATCGTTGGAGTCTTGATCACAAAGCGAATCGGATTCATTGTCGGTTTCATCCAAAACAATATCTTCAACGTTAAGTGGTTTTGGTGCACCTTCAAACCAAAGAGGTAAACATTTTTCATTTTTTAAAACCCAGCCGAAGTCATCCGCTTTTGTCTTAATACAATCAGATTGTGTTACATTGGCCCATATTGAGCTTACAAAAATTGTTCTTTTGATTTTCTGAATCAGTGATTTGAAACAAGGCGGAATTAAGCTTGAATCAAAGTTATTTATATTTTTAAAAAAGTTGGCTGAAGCTTTATTTGTTGTGGCATAAAGATTTTGAAACATTTGGACTCTAGCCAAGTTCACGTTGCTACAATTTCTTAATCCGTACATTTGCAAAGTGAAGTTTTGAATTGCTTCAATGATCGAATCGTCAAAAATTCCATTATAACAACTATTCAAAGCTGTAAATGCTGTTTGAAAATGTTCACTTTTTTCTAAGATGCCAAATGGGTTTGCTTTACCTTTTCGGAAAAAACATGCCGTATAGTCACAACTTGTAAACGCGTGAAAAGCGGGCAATGAAAAACAAACTACTTCCTAATATTGATGCCTGTTCTGTGCAATTTATACAGTTTGTATCTCGTGTCCTTGTGTTTTAAGACGCTAACCAAATTTCAAGATTTTCGAATTAGTCCCAAAAGATGCAAAAAGTAAAAACCATCAATTATATCTACGGTCGCACAAACTGGTTCGGAATAGGAAATTTTTGTTTTGAGCTTTTTAGCCAAAACAGATTTATCAGTTTTTTGCATTTCCCCACTGTAATGGCAAAAAAACGGGGGAGCAGGTGCCAAAGGATACGCCAGACAAACCTCCATATCATTTTTTTTTTCCCATGAGGACGAATTTATCTTTCATTTGGTACCAGTTTTTTTACTACAGAAGTCGACAAACAAGGTTTTTTACCTGTAAAGTGGTCGGACAAAGGGTTGTTCCCTGGAAAACTTTATCCGACCAGTATATTTGGGAAGAGGATAAATATACCTTTCATTTGGTACATATTTTATCCATTTTCCTGATGCGATAGGTTTGCAACAAAACTCCCGTTCTTCGATTTGGTCGGACACACCCTTATTCCCTGATTTTGCTTGTCCGACCAAATATTTTAGAATCTATATTAAAAACTCTTTCTACTTCTTATAAAATTTTTCGATGCCCTAATGAGATAGGTAAGTCGCAAAAAACCGTACCGGAAGTAGTCATTTCCCGCCCAAAGTTCCCTGAAAAAGTTTGTCCGACCAGCAGTTTCGTAATTGGTGCTTCTTAATCTATCGATCCCTCATTTTTATTTTCTGTCTCCTTATCAGATAGGTAATCTAACAGTCGCTTCCCTTACTATTTAAGCAAATAAGCAAGCTGATTATGTAAGGACTTCTTTATTAAGCTCAAGTGGCTGTGTTTCGCAGTGAAAACTCCTGAGTATTTATATATCCTATATCCTTTCAGATCTGCCGCGACGTGAATGTTTGAATGTTGGTAGACTTGTATGACGCAAGGTTTTAGTCACTGCGATAACAAGTTCAAAAGTTTTCTTCCTAAGGAGCATAGCTTAAGTTAAGTCACCATAGTATTTTAAAATCTTAAAGATAAGCAAGAAAAAAACTTTCTACTACTACCTGTCCAATGCCCAGAAAGTAGAACAGCTTAACGAAAAAAAATCGAAAGAGAATGGCGAATCCTTTTAAAAGAAAACTTGAAAACTTACCACCTTGCAGCATTATATGACGTTCCCTCCCTGGGAGTCCTGATAGTCTGGGCTAATGTAAAATTAAGATTGACATAATTTTAGCAAAGAAAGCATATGAAACTTTTAAAAGTTTCAGTTTCGATTTTTTTTTGCAAATTTAGACGTTGCTAACCTAACTATCTCTTATTCAAGAACCTAGCCCTGGTGCCACACATGGCGAAGAACTATGCTAATAACTTGAGAACTTATTTTTGCCACCCCTCCAGCCCGAAGGAGACGGTACTACTACTATACGGTGGAAGTTTTGAGTTTTTTTCTCTTTTTCTAGGGTAAATCAGCAAGCAAATGGTGGCGAACTTTTCTCTTTCCGGAAAACTCCTATTAGATAAAGCAAAAGGATACTTAAAATGATTTGCACATGTTTCGGATGCCACTGGGGAAATGCTCTACTTTCGCTGACTAATGCGGAGCTTCTTCTACGGAATTTCCTTATTTTTTTTAAAATTTTTAATTGAACCCAGGAATGCACATTATGCGATGACTTCTGACCATTGATACAAGGATAATTGTTGCGAGCAGGCAAACTATTGAAGGATCAACTTTGCAAAGTTTATTTTTCTGTTGACAACTTCATCGGTTGGATTGTTTTTTGGCAATTGATGTATTTCTGTTCGGGACTCTCTCACATGCACACAAAGTCTAAGGGAATCTCGTTCTGGCAAACTTTACATCATGTCTAGAGTCTGGGCAAAGTTTCCCAAGGAATTGTTGACGTAGTTGCAATTGGAATGCTTCCTGTGTGTGTCCACTTTCTGGGCTGTCAAGTTTTATATATTTAATTAAAAAGTTTCTTCATAGCAATCGCGTTGTCCTTGTTGCCATCGTGCTTGTCGGGCGTCAGCAAATGAAAAGGATTTGTTCTTAAATTTGTTGCATGTTGTGGATGATGTTTGCAATATTTGATCTTTTACATTGGGAGAGGGATGCTGCCTAAGTGTCACTCTAGCCGACGACGCTCGGCGGAGGGACTACAAACTTGTTGGCAGGAAATAGTGGACGCGTTTGGTGGATGCCATTCATAGTGACATTTGAAACTTGTATTCTATAAAATCAGGACTTGGGAATTTAGCTTATTTTAGTTGATTTTTTGTTGTTATTGTTCGTTTTTCAATTTGTACTGTGCAAAAAGTTTTATACTGTGAATAGGGGAGGATTGCATTGCAATTCATTTGTTTGTACTTTTTTCTATGGTTGTCTGTATCTGAAAGGATTTAAAAGTGGAGAAGAAAGGAAAGAAGTAACTCCATTTAAGTGAAATGTGTCAAAATAATTTTATTCAAATTTAACGATAGGATGATAATTAGACAGTGAATTGTCCGGTCAGGATGTTGAAAAGTATCCGATAGTTGCATGTAAAACTGTTTTGTGATAGATTTACATAAATAATTAGGTGGTGCCATCTAGTTAATTGCTTTAATCAATTTTTGTTTATACGTAAACTAGTTGGCCCGGGGGCAGACGTTGTCCTGCCCTATCCTGTATGTTGCACGATGAGTTACATATGGTATGTATGTTGTGAATATGAGTAATTTTGGTCAATAAATATAGAATTTGTTAATAACTTGACTTCAGTGCCACCTATCGGGTCCAGATTTTACAATTTTCTCTTTTGGCACCGAACCAACACATATTGTGAATATGAGCATTTTTGGTCCATAAATTTAGAAGTTATTACTCTACTATTATTACTCCAGCGCCACCTAGCGGGATGAAATATACAAACTTTTCAACCTATTCTCATACCTACCAAATATGTATACACAAAACAAAATAGGTACACAAAAATTTCATGAAATTCGGTCGAGCCCTTTCGGAGGAGTGCGACTTCCAAAAAAAAAAATTATCGTCAACTCCACACGATTGCCACAAGCGTTGCCGCTATGCGACTTTAGTCGCAATTTGACCCCATTTTGACGCAAAGACACTATGATCCGACTTTTTAAAAAACACCTCTTTTTGACCCTTTTCAGTTTTTTTAGAGACTTTTTGAGACAAAAAAAAAATATATATGCGAGTATATACAGCTGCGAGCAAAAAAATAGCAGTGCCGCTGAAGAAAAGGCATTAATCAAAAATACAACAAATTAAGCAATAGTTTTTAAAAAATTTTACCAGTAGCCTAAAATGCGTTATTTTCATATAATATCTTCATTTATTAGTTTTTGATTTAATTAAAATAAACTAACATAAATGCATTTTGTCGAAATGAACTTTAAAAAGGGCGAGCAAAAAAATAGCAGTGCTCTTTCTTCACCAGCTTACTTCATCAAAAAAGTAAAAAAAAAATTCTGAATTTAGATAAATTAGTATGAGGTGTTTTTAAGGATATACTAGTCCTTAGTGGCATGGCCTTTATTAATTACTACAGCTGCGCAAAACCGTTTTGCAGACTCTAAAAGATGCTGGCACCTTTCGGGTGATATTGATCCCCAAGACTACTAAACTACCCCACACAACTCGTTAATTTTTGGTTTTTTGTGCAGTACATTATCTCTTTTATATAAGGCCTATAGATTTTTAATAGAATGGAGATCGGGATATTGAGCAGGTCACTCCACGAACTCAATCATATTATCCTGAAACCATTATTTAGCTGTTCGGCTAGTGCTTTTCGGGTCGTTGTCCTGCTGGAAAACCGGTTTTTGTAGCATTTCGTGCTCGGCATATGACAGCATGATGTTCTGCAATATATCAACGTATGAGTGATGGTCCATTATACTTTTATACCAATATATTGGATCAATACTATGAAAAGCATCTCCAAATTATGGTACTAGATCCACTGAGTTTTTTAGTTTTTATTGTGAATCTTGGATCATATTTTGTATTGGGTGGATGCCTGACATACAGCCGAGATACTTTTCAGCCATACAGAAAGGTTTTGGCCTCATCAGTACACATTATATTCCTCCACTTCTCAGGAGGCACGACAAATGCTTTTTCGCAAACCTCAGCTCTTTTGATACATGCATTTTCTTAAGAAGTGGGACTTGTCGTGGACTTCGAACACTGAGATTGTGTTCCCTCAGCCGTCTTCTAAAAGTGTGAATACCACGTGTCAAGTAAAACAAATCAACCATCTGGGTAACTGCTGCCGAAAGATGTGTCCTAGAGTACCTTACAACACGTTTCACCATTGACGGATGCAGTATTTTGTTTCGGCCGCGAGTTTTAACCTTAATTTCATATTTTACAGCATTGCTTATTATTTTAGCGTTACACCCAAGAGTTCCTTAATTTGTTTGTACGTTTTTAAGACTTTTATAAGCAATTGAATTAGCTCGCGCTTCTATGGTGTGCTTTTATCGAATCCCATTAATCGGTTTTACTACAGTTTGATAACAAATAAAAAGTAGAAAGTTTTAACTCACTTTCCTATTATTTAGATCCAAAAATCAAGTTAAAACAAAATTTGTATACCGAAATCGAATAAGCACTGCTATTATTTTGCTCCTATCAAAAAGTATGTATGAGATGCACACCCGATCGATATTTTAACGCAAAAGTGAGGGCTTACCATTGCAATATGGCGTCACGTGAACGACATATTGTTGATAAGTATAGTATTACAGTAAAAGTCGCAAAAAATATAAATACAAACAAAATATTAAGGAAAATGGTGTTTTCAAAGTAGCACTGCTATTATTTTGCTCGCCACTGTATATATATTGCTCACCAGCAATCCCAAAAAAAATCAATTCATCACTAATTTCAGTATAGTACACAAAAACTCACCAATTTATTTTTTCCAATGTGTTCAGATTGAGTTTAATTTAGTTTGCTTGCCGTGTGAACATCATAGCTCTCGGTATGGGCCTGACGAGTTTTTCACCGTCACGCGTAGCCAAACTTACTATAAGTTCTCTGTATATGATTCTATTTGTTCATTTCTTCTTCACAAAGAGTAATAGCAATAATGCCAATAATGCCTCAGGGCAGTCATCTGGGCCCTTTGCTTTTTCTGTTATTTATTAATGACATTCCTGACTTGTTTTTAAATTCACAATGTCTTATGTTTGCTGATGATGTAAAATTGTTCCGACATATTCATTCTGAGCATAATTGTCTTCTTCTACAAGAAGATCTTGAGAGACTTTCTATGTGGTGTCATATTAATGACCTTCACCTCGACGTCTCTAAATGTCAAAGTCTTTCTTTTTGTCGTAACCTGTCCCCGGTGTTATTTACGTACGTGATCGATAATATCCCATTGTCTATTATCTCCTCCAAAAAAGACCTGGGAGTCATATTTGACAAAAAACTGAGTTTCTGTAGGCATATCGAGTTTTTGGTTGCTAAAGGTAATTCAATGCTGGGGTTTATTTTGCGAAACTCTAAAGACTTCAATGATCCGCACACGCTTAAGTGTCTTTTCTTTGCATTTGTTAGATCCAATCTCGAATACTGTAGTATCATATGGAATCCTTTTAATGAATGAATGAATTGTAATGATTCCAGTAGAATTGAGAAGATCCAAAATCGCTTTACTAGGGTTGCCGTGCGTAGATTACGTTGGAACATTGAAATGCCTTCGTATGAGACTCGATGTAAATTATTTGGTATCCTACCACTGTTCAAGCGTAGACAATTTTTTTCAATTATGTTTGTTCGTGACTTAATAAACAATCATATCGATTGCCCCTCACTATTATCATTAATTGGATTCTATGCTCCATCTAGAGTGCTTAGAAACCGTCTTCTTTTTTATGTTCCATTTCATAGAGTTAATTATGGTTGTAATGAACCTATTACTAGATGCCTTAGAGAGTATAATAATCGTCGTCGGGAGTCGTTTAGGAGTAGACTTATTTTGGCTTTAGGTTTTGGTGGTAGTTTTTAAGTATTTAAGTATACAGTGCACTCGGGAAAACGTCAACGCTCGTTTACGTCAACATCCCAAAACGTCAACCCTCTTCTTTTTACATTGCCTACTCTAAAACGTCAACCCAACCACAAAGCTCTAAAACGTCAACTCTGAATAAAACAAAATTTTGAATTTAGCAGCAGTTAAAATACACAAATTTGTACACACACACATTTATTTTATGAAATCATTTCTGAAATTGGTGATTCCCCTTATAAGTAGAGTAGAAAAGTAGTTGCTACTGCACGTATTATCTTCTTATTTATGTTCAGTTGCTTTTTTGTTCTCGCAAGTATCACATTACCAAAATGAGCTCAAAAAAACCGAAAGTGCTAAAATTACAAGAAAAGGCAAATATTTTGGACTTATTAGGAAAGGGTACAAGTGCGGTAGCTTTAGCGAAGCAATATGGTGTAACAAAGTCAACAATTAGCAAGATAAAAATGAAAAAAAAGAAGATTTTGGACTGTGTTAATAACACACTTTCCGGTCCGGGAAAAAGAAAGACATTAAGAGCATCAGAGTTGCCGAAAATGGAGAAACGTCTGTACCAGTGGTTTGTTAAGCAGAGAGAAAGGAATTATCCGGTAAATGCATTAGCGCTCAAAGAAAAAGCTAAAGAGATCCATCTACAACTGAAAGAAAAAGAATGCTCGTTCAACGCAAGTGATGGATGGTTGGAGGGATTTAAAAAAAGATTTGGAGTTCGTCTGCTTAAAATAACTGGGGAAAAGCTATCTTCGAAACCTTCGCTTGTTGAACCATTTAAAGTCAAGCTGAAGCAAAAAATTGAAGAAATGGGTCTATCCCATGATCAGCTATACAATGCTGATGAATCTGGATTGTTTTGGAAAATTTTGCCAGAAAAGTCTTACGTATCAAGTACCGAAAAGACTGCTCCGGGCGTAAAAACTGAAAAACAACGAGTCACTTTTTTATGTTGTGCTAATGCTTCCGGAAGTCATAAACTTAAATTGTTGGTGATTGGGAAGGCAAAAAATCCACGAGTTTTTAAAAATTTCAACTGCCCTACTGAGTACAAAAGTTCCAAGTCCTCATGGATGACATCAGCCATTTTTAGCGATTGGTTTCACAAATCATTTGTGCCGCAGGTTAATATTTTTGTGCTGCAGAGAAAATATCATTTTCAGTAGCTAAGATTTTCTAATTTTAGGTAACAGATTTTCTTTTAAAAAAGAACTTGCCAGTTAAAGCGCTCCTCCTAATCGACAATACTCCGTCTCATCCAAGTGAAATGGAGCTTAAAACCGAAGATGGAAACATAATTGCAATGTTTTTTCCTCCAAATGTTACCCCACTTATCCAACCAATGGATCAGAACGCAATCAAAATAACGAAGCTGTACTACAGAAACAGCCTCTTAGCCATGGTAGCGGCAAAAAATTTAGATCTAGTAGAGTCAATGAAAAGTGTTACATTAAGGGATGCTATTACAATTCTAGAACCCGCATGGAATAAAGTAAGCAAAGATACAATGGTAAAATGCTGGCAAAATGTTTTACGTTTCACGGAAAATGAGACAGATCCGGAGGAAGATATTCCGTTAAGCATACTGAGAGAAAATATGAACTCAGAAGTTCAGCAACAAATGGAGCTTGCAGTTGATCTGCTTAATGAACTAAACCCTCAGGTTTGTCGATTTTTACAATTGTTTCAACAACACGACAGGTCATTTTTAATTTTTTTCTTTAGGTTGACTATACAGTATCATACATTCAGGAGTGGAATGGAGATATTTTGCCGGATAATGTTTCTAATTCGTGTGAAATTGAGGAGTTAGAAGTGCTCGATGATGAGGAGAACGATTTAGATACAAATGTGCAGACCAAGCGAAGCCGTCGAAATATTAAGCAGGGCTTTGGATTGGGCTCAATGCGAGAATGTTGAGCAAAATGACTTAAATGTATTAAGACGTTTGAGAGAGAAGGCTCTCTTCCAAGTGTTGGAAAGAAAAAAACAGCAGAAAAAAATAACCGATTTTTTTTAAATGCATATGTGTGCATGTACAATTAAAAATATGATCTCATTTAAAATGTATTCTTTTGGTTCTAGTTGTGTTCTATGTTTCTAGTCAGGTTGAATGTCTTTTTTGTTTCCTTTTTGAATTTGTTTATGTTTGGTTTTAGTTTATAATTAATAAAAACTTTTAAAAGCAGATGTTTTTTATTTAAAAATTTTACATTCGTAAACGTCAACAATTTTTTAAACGTCAACACCCGCGGTTTTAATTAGTTGACGTTTTCCTGAGTGCACTGTATATATATATATATTGTAATAGGTAATCTAGCGAGAACAGTAGATGTTCTCATTTGATGAAATAAATAAATAAATAAATAAAATGGGGCATCTGTCAAATAGTAAATAATTTGAAAAGTGGAGGAAAATCCTCTCAGAGAGTGCAATACTTGCAAGAAAGTAACCAAAGGCTTTTGAAACACTTAGTCAAACCTGTCAATTTGTTTTTGTTTTCCACTTACAATTAAGATCGTGACATTTCACAAACTGTCAGATGGCTGGCTTTGACAGATGTCCCTCGCTCATTCCAATATAAATTTCTTACCAGATATCACAGAAAATAATCAGGGCGGACATTTTTTGACACTCTCATTTGGCTCTCTCTTCTCTGATTTTTTGTGACTTTTTTGGGTTACCAATTACCTATTTGAGTGATTCTTGGTAAGTTTACGTAATTTTTTAGCAGTTACCAAAGAGACCTAATAATAATAATCACTTGTTTTTGTTGCGACTTTTTTTGCTCCATGACCCTTTTTTCCGACTTTTTCAAATTTTTCAGCGGCAACCCTGATTGCCACTGTGTGCTATAATACCATAACCATACACATTAAAAGTCACTCAGTATGCTTTAAAAAAAAAATCGAAAACCCACTAAGCGTACGCATGCTAGAAATACGAAAAGGAGTACAATGAGAGAGTTAAAAAAAAACTCATCATCAACTCCACACGATTGCCACTGGGTGCTGTGATTCAGCTTCTGTTTGAAAAAAAATTTCAAAAAAAAAAGAATGCATTTTGTACTATTATTCAGCTTCTAGTAACTGCACAGATATGATTTTGATCTTAAAATCTGCGTATTGAATGTAATTAAGTTGAGAATGAATATCAATCACATGAGAGAAGCTGTTCTGAAGTTTGTTTTAAACTGAAATTTCGTTTTCTCATTTGAAGTCCCTTGAACTCTAAAACTAAAAATTTATCTAATTCAAAGCTAACTGATAAACCTTTTCCGAGAAATAAGTAATCTTATACCAAAAACATCGTTAAAATCTATTCAGCGGTTCTTGAGATCCTTTACTACAAAGGTAATATGACACCGATCGGGACTTTGCTTTATACTATCTAAGGATAAGGAAGAGAAGAGAGCCCACTTACAGATACATAATTGTAAAGTCAATTAATTTTTAAAAAATTGTTTTTAATTTGGAATAAGTTAATACTTCAATGAAAATAAAAATATAAAACGTTCTGAATATTTAAAATCAATGTACATACATCTGGCAGCACTGTGGCATAATAACATAAATGACACTCCAGTTGAAGTATTTATTTGTTTTTTTTTTCGGCTTCTTAAAAATAGGCAATTTTTAATAAGATTTTTTAATTTTTAACTTTTTTTCCCGACTAAGCAAAAGGAAGGATTATGATTTTAACAGGCTGGGTTTGTTTGACTGTATGTAAGGATGTCATCTCGTACAACCTAAACTTTGAAACCGATTTCAACAGATGAGGTATTGTTGGACTCGTCTTGATTCAGAGTATCCAAGGCTATGTGACGTCACAGAAAATATTTAGAGTAAAGCCGTGGTCGCATGCCACTTTGCCCTATGAATGCGTACTTATATAAAGTCCTTATTATAACGGCTCGTGAACACGGCTATACTCTGAGCATCATCGTTTCGTTTCATCTATTTCGTACTTTTTAGTTAGTTTTTTTTCCGTAGTCAGTTACGACAAGACAATAATTCAAAACGAAAATAATACAAGTGTGGTCTAAAAAACAATTCCGACGGTCGCTAGATGACGGCATTACAGTTGACGGCCTCTAGAATTTCTTTTCCAATTTTTACCAGGTCGTTAAACTTGTTTATGTTTACAAAAGAATATATGAATTAACATACATACGTCAGGTATCATCATATATTATTATTTCTGTAGTATAGGTACCATTTGCGACTCTCACACTTAACCAATCTTAACAAATGCGGTGTCAAAAGAAAGAGAATTTCCTTGAGCACTGACGAATTGCACTTTCAATTTATAAATACATATTAACAAACTAAAAACCGATCGAAACAAATATTTTACCCAAAATGAACATCCAAAAGAATAAACACTTCAATAAACACTTCCCGTATGATTTCATGGGATTTCCATCAGTTGGAAATAATATGGGAAGTTTGGATGTTGGATGCGAGGTTTGGATTTTGGGGGTTGGATATTCTATTGCGAGAGTTCTCGCACAGGCACACTAGTACATATTTCTTAATTTGGAAAATATAACATTTCGTGGAGTTAGAAGAAAGCAGAAGAAGTAAGAAGAAATCAACCAGTGGAACGTCAAAACTTTTTTGTTTTACAATTTCAATTCGTGCAAAATTAAAAAATTAAGAAACTCACGACATCGGAGATTCAAACACTGTGATTCGATTTCAATGTGATGCCGCATCATACTCCGTAATATGCCAACAATGTGATGTCTGCTAAGGACGTTTTATTCTTATCACTTAATTTTTAGAAAGACTTGACCCAATAACTCTTTTGAAGACCTTTAACACAATTCTGTCAACTTCTTTCGATAAGACACTGCAAGGTTGTAAATATGGATTTAAAAAGTCGCAACAAATTCGAAGTAAACCAGAGAGGCCTTAAAGTTATCGACATTCGACTTCAGTCCACCTGCCACGGCTTGTAGATGGAACGTATACCCCCCCATTGGCAAAAGTAAAATAGCCACGTGTAAGTCAATTTTAATATCCCTCCTTTGTGAAAGAAAATTATTCCCAAATGACCAAGCAAACCCGCCCAAACCAGAGATTGCGTCCATGAGATAGTTTCAACATTTCCATTCGCAATTAATTTGCTTTTCTGCATGAATTTAATCGTCACAACCTATCTCAACTGGGCAACGGTGCCGGCAATGAATTCTCATTTGAGTACGGTCCATCATAAGTCTACCATTCGCTCCTCTGTTAAAGATGACGGAACAGAGTGCCTCGTACACGTTCGTCCTTTGCACACAAACCTAATAAACATCCCTTATCCATGACGCACACGTAATAAACAAAAAATGAATTGGTAGGCCTAAACACCACCGCACTCGCTTGTTACGCACAGAATATGTGGAATCGATCATATAAGCCCACACAGCAAAGTCAAAAGATACAAATACTAGATTGGGGGTGAAAACATTTTACGGATATCCTTTTGCAATATTTGCCTTCATCAGGATGTACAAAATATTTACTTTTAATTTGCCTCAAAGAGATTTGCTCTGATTACAAGGAAGGATATATGTACAACACGCAAACCTTTGATCTCGATGGTATCATGTTTTAAATACTTTTTGAAATCCTTCCACATAGACTGAACCCAGAGTAATTGAGGGGTAATTATTGGGTGATCTTAAATCAATCTAACGGAAGGTGAAGTTTAAAATAATACTTGACACGTGTGTGCCTTTGAAAGAGTAGCCTTACATAGGAACATTGGTATACTTCAGAATTGATGGCTTTTCGACTTTATTTACAGTCCTTAAGGAGACTTTCTCGTTAGGAGATGCGATGAGATATTTTTGTATTTTTTTGCAGCTTTAATTAATGATATTCGCTTTAGACTACCAAGACTGAAAAAAGATTCACTATTTATAAAATAAGGGGCTAAAAAATAACAAGTCCGCCGGCCCTGATGTATGGGAGGGTGAAAGTCGACATCGGGTCCATATGTCTCATCTACAAAAAACGTGATCCGATATCCTCCAGGAATTGTAAATATCGCATATAAAATCCTATCCAACGTGATGTGTAACCGTCTCAAGCCTTCCTATAATACACTCATCGGCACGTACCATTGTGGCTTCCAGAAAAATTATTATTCGTCGGAAATTTTGGATATAACCGAGAAGTCTATGAGCTGTGTGGATGTAGTTCGAAAAGCCTAAGCACGTCGACCACCATGTCGGCCATATCAAGCGTATGGACAATAATGATCAAGATAAGAAAATTTTCGAATCCCCCAGTTCGAGACGACAAGGAAGACCGAAGTGGCCAAGGCCAAGAGCGAGGATAACAATCCGAGAGGGCAGAACTCGATTTCGATTTCTTTACAAACTTAAACATAGATCACTAGAAAATCTTTAGCATTTTTAATAAATTGTTGGTTTCTTTCACCACGTTTTGTTTCTTTACATATAGTCTTCTAAGCTTTCAGCAGTACGTTGCGTCTCAAGCCAGCCATGGTACACTGGTTGTATATGGTAGTTGTGACGTATGGCCCAAAATTCTGGTGGCTGTAATTACCATTGCAGAAGACAATATTGTCGGCAATTTAATTACCACTCAATGCTGCCTATGCGGAGAAACATCCCCTCCATTAGGTCTGTATCAACTCATTGAGAATGAAGCAAGTGCGAAAGCTACTAGCTGCTGGAGCCATATGGCTCAGTGGCGAGTACATGGCAAGAAGAAGTCGGTATCTCTAACTAAGCTCAGCCGCAAGGACACTCGTTTCGTCTTTGGTATCATTACTGGGCTGAGCACTGTGCAGAACTTCTCAGAATTTTTCATATTGACCTCTGCAGAAGTTGCAGGGATGAAGAAGAAATTAAATCTATTCGTCACCTGTTATGTAATTATCCCGCACTGACTGACGGAAAAATAAGGACTCTTAGTAGTTGCTTCTCTGCGGTGATGATGGCTATTCGTGAAGCCGCTGAGTGGCTTTCGTTGAAATCGATGTACAATCGCGACAATCTTATTTACACCGATAGCCAAGCAGCTATAAAAGCACTCGAATCACCAATTATAAGATCAAAGTTGGTTAGACACTGCCGCGCATCTCTAAACGAGATATCGAGGAGGTGCATGCTGCGTTGTATTCCTGGTCATAGCGATAAACCTGGTAACTGCGAAGCAGACGAACTAGCCAGAAAAGGTACCAAATTGGGAAGTTTTACCACGAAAAGTAAAACCCATGTACCAATAGAAACAATAAAACACAAAATTTCCATACAAGCTGTACAACAGGCAAATGAGAGATGGCGTAATCTTGACACGTGTAGCTGCGCCAGACAGACTTGGCCACAGTTAAACCAACGTAAACCTTCCAGACCGTTTAAAATTAGCAGAGGACATATCGGCATCCTATTTGGTGTATTGACAGGTTATTGCTCAATAGGCAGACATGCCAGAAGGCTCGGTATCCTCGTCAATGACTTCTGTCACAGCTGCATGGATGAGGAGGAGGCGGAATCCCCCTATCACCTCCTATGCAGCCGCCCAGCACTCTTCTCCTTAAGAAAAAGGATTCTGGGAGAATACTTCTTTATAGACCTTCAAGATATTTCCCCAACGGATATCAATAAAATACGGAAATTCATCCAACTCTCAAAATAGTTCCAGGAGTTTCGATAAGAGTCGACTCATGTGGCAACACAATGGACCTACATTGGTCTAAGTGGATCCTACCATATGTGGGGATAGCCACCCAACCTAGCCTAACCTACTTCTCTGATGAGCTAGAATACTTGAGCAAAATTGAGCTGAGAAGACTCTTTATCTGGGTGGATCTGGTGACGTTCCATTATAAAATCCAAATGAGCACAATGGACCCATATGTTTGTTCTTAGTGCGCAGGGACTATACGTACCGAAACACCCAACTACCTAACCTAACCTTGTTAATGGGCTATTTTGCCGCTACCAATTTCCGTCATGGTTGGTTCACATAACAATCCTTCTGAAAGCACACAAAACTATTACACCCACAATATCATTAAATTTCATTTGAAATTAAAATGTATTTTCAGTGCTGGCTTTCAAGATGTTTTTTTTTTTTAATTTCCCCAGTCCAATCTTTTTAAAGAAATTTAAAATATTACTCCCCTTCGCTAGACCCGGTAAGAAATACCATCATTGCACCCCAAAACGTGTGCCAAAGGACTTGTCAAAGTCGCACAGAAGGTGCCGTCGTCGTCGTACTCGCTGGCTAAAGCGTTCCTTCTAGACCCGTAGCCCGTGGCCACTTGCCCAATAATTGCTCTTATCTACCGTTAAACAAAGAACACACACTACCGCACAGTTATGTAGTGGCAGTTGCTTGTGTGTCCTTTTCGCATCTGCACTTATTTCGTGTACAAAATGAATTGCATTATCATTGCCAGTAATTAATATTAGTTGCCCGTCGCAAGTCGCCCAACCCCCAGGACCTCACCACGCCGCCGCCGCTGTGAAAATTTCCCATGGCGTTTGGCAAAATACTTTGAAGATTGTTTCCTTTTGTGGAATTCATAAATAATAATGAGCTATAAAATTTAAAAGCAAGGTAGCGAGGTGAAGGCGCCAAAAGAAAATACAGCAAAAGCGCACTGCCTGAAACTGCTGCAAGAAAGTTTATATTTAGAACTTTGGCCGGGTAAGGCTTCGAGACAGGTGGTGCAATACCACCCTTCGTTGGGCTGGCAGCTGGCACACCCCCGGAATCACTTGCGTTGCATCTTATTTGCCAATCCCTGTTTGTTTTTCGCCAGATTCGTATACGAGTAGTTTAACAGCTGAAGACCCAGATATTCAGACCAGCTCCTGTGGGAACGAGATGGCAAAGAATTATACTGGTGTGGGCTTACGGGTTGGCAAAAACAAACGGGAATTACTGCCTGGGAAAAGGAGCAACTGTTGCACGATAAAAATGCATTCATACCGTGTATACGAGTATGTATTAAATTTTGCTCCTGCTCCTTGTGTAATTTAGAAACCACCACCAACCTAACCGTGCTACCATCGTTGTGATATAGGGAAGCTATCGCTTTTTTTGGGGCTGGAAGTGGGTGAGCTTCTATCACAATTAATGAGAGTATGATCCTGGCTAGGTGGTAGTTGCTGTGCGGGATGTGGGTGTAGTGTATGGAAGCGGGCGGCAAGGAAATATTGCAATTAGTGTGGTTAGTAGAGCATTGTTGCGGTGGCGTTTCAATTCGAGCAAATGAACTTGGTCAGCAGCATTACATAACAGGGGGAATGGTTGTGGTTTTCTGAAAAATAAGTTTAATAGCGATTAACATCCATCCCCGAAACATAGATGAAGGGTTATCAGAGGCCACCCGCTGTGGACTCTCTCCTGGGCACACTTGAGGAGATTGGCATCCATACAGTAAAATATGCCGTTTATAGACGTCACTGCAGATATCATGGCGAATACGCTCCAGAGCGATGGAACAAGAGTCCTTGTCCTTGCAAATGCGGAAAAACAGATCTGAATTTTCATAAGGAAAAGGAGGAATCTGGACTTCCAGCTTTTAACACATTTTGGATCGGAATTAACAATGACGACGAATACTCGAGATACTGGACTATCTGGGAATTATCACGTACAAGAAGGGATTGGGAAAGCAAAAAGGGTGCATCATCGGTGCATATGAGTACATATATATGGATAAAACAGGCCAAATATAGTCAGCATGGTGGGCACCGTAGCGCAAGTGGTCTTAGGTTCGAATCCCGCCGCAAACACCTAAAAAGTGTTTCACAGTGCCCACCTCTTCCGAATGCCTGACAAGCATTCAATAGTATCATTTGTCATGTAAAGCTTCCCAACTCGCCGTTCGGAGATGGCAGAAAACTGTAGGTCCCTTCCATTTGTGCAAAAATATAACGCGCACACACAAATGGTTGCGGGAAGCTAGGCTTGGTTCTACCTAGGACTGCTGAAGCCAAATATTTACTTTTTACTAGATGTATGATAGGTAGACAAATGCGTCGATTGTATCTCTGTAAAGAAGCATCTGATAGAGAAATGTCCAACGTCTGGCAAAGATAGCAATTGTCGGTGCAATTCGTACAACGCCCACATACCCAATAGAAATGGTCCTGGGAATCTTGCCGTTAAATGCTAGGCCGAGATGTGGCATTTCAAATCTATAAACATATGAGGACCCGAATCTTGTCAGAAATGAGACTTCGGATGAATCCCTGGAGGTTGACGGAGCGGGTCCAGGTATCGTCTATATACCGCAGTAGATCGAGCTGAGATGGTTGCTTCGGAAAAGGATGATCCCTAAAGGCTATAGCACTCGACAATCAGCCAGTGATAAGACGCATGGAACAGATAAATATCACAACATCGTTGGCTCTGGATTGTGCACTGAAGCTCAATGAGTGCTCAACTAAAAATGAAATAACACTACCTTTTTTGTCAGCGACCACGCCACGCTGAAAACATCGGTTCTCGTTAGATCACCGAAATCAAGCTGCATCGGGAGCGGTTAGTACTTAGATGGGTGACCACTTTGAAACACCTCATGTTAATGACATAGGAGTAGGAGTAGGAGAGTACCGATAAATGAATCGACTCCATGTGGTAACACAAGTGACCTTAAGTGTCTAAGTGAATCCAACCAGAGTGATGGGGATAACCACCTTAGCCTTACCTAACCTAACACTACTTTGGATACGAGGACACATCGGCTTCGGCATTAAAAAATAAAAGGATGATTCCCTTCCAAAACTAGGGTCAAACTCGAAGTTCCGGACCGGAACAGTTTTTTTAAGTTTATAAGGAAATGGTAGAGCATCGAATCGACAAAATCTCATCGTGTCGGAATACCTGAGAAGATGGTCAGCCATGGAAATTTGACGACATGCTGTACTTAGAGAAACGATCTAAGCATGAGTCAAGGAACACTGAAATGGGTAGTAACGGATCGTGGGAATTAAAATGAGCCTTTAAGAAGGTGATACCTGTTACGAGTAAACTGTGTTTGAAAGAGATCGAGATAGCGGCACAGTTCCACTTCTGGCAACATTTAATTAAGTTAGTTTAGATAGCAGTGGCTGCTGGTAACGAAAACCAGCACACTCAGGCCTAAAGAGGCCCAGTGTGATGCGAAGGATCTCGGGGATAATTTAACCCTGTTACTCATAAGAACCATTTGGAGCTTTGTATAAAGCGAAAAAGGCTTCCTACGTCTTTTTGTGCCAGATCACTTAGATCTACGAAGAAGTATTCTCCTAGGTGTAGTTTTCTACTACGAGAAAGAGCTGGGCATGAATAGAGGAGATGTGTTGGGCTCTCTTCCTATTCTTTGTCTCTGCAGCTTCTACAGAAGTCATTAGAAATGATGCCAAGCCTAGATGCATGCTTGCCTATAAGGCAAGGCACCAATAGTCGTGCTAATATATAGTCTTTTTAGGGACAGAAAGAAAGGAGCAGTTTAGGTCTAGTCTAGGCCAGATCTGTTTGGTGACAGGGCAGTCAGGTCCACCTTCCAATCTAGCGTTGGTTTTATTGACTGTGTCAAGTTTGAATGTTAACTTGTAAGTAGCGAGGGGCATACTTTTATTCTTTTTATCGGGTTGTTGTTGCTAGTTTAGCGAGCTTGTCAGGTTTGCAATTCCCTGGGATGTCTCTGTGCCCCGGCATCCAACAAAAGTGAATATTGAACTGATTAGCCATCTGTATAAGAGCTGAACGGCAGTTGGAGGTGGTCTTAGAAGTGGATGAGACTGATTCCAGGGATTTCAAGGCCGCCTGACTATCCCAGAAAATGCTTATATCGTCAGTGGATTAAACATTCCTCTTGATCTAAGACAATGCTTCCGAAATTGCCATAATCTCCGCCTGAAACATGCTGCAGTAATCAGGGAGGCAAAAGGAGAGATTTAGTTTTAATCTGTCTGAGAAAAAACCTCCTCCTACACTATCATTGGACTTAGAGCCAGCAGTGTAGAAGTGTCTTGACTTATCTGTTAAAGCATCCCAGAAGTACCTATTGAGAACAGTGACCGTAATGCTTTTATATAAATTGGGCTAGGGGACGTTAAAAATTTAAATTTCGCTTAAGAAGGCGTCCCAGCAAAATGGTAATGGAATTTCACTTAGCTCAAATGAAACACACAAAACGTTTGAAAAACGTTATAAACTCAGTTTTTATTTCCTGTTTAAAATTCAAAGTTACAATTTCAAATGCGCCAAAATGCGCTATCAGCTCGTGAGGAAACCTTGGTTACTTATGCAATATGCACAGCTGTAAAGCAATGGTCATTGACATTGACCGTGAAAATGTTGGTTCTAGTATTAGTTTAATGTACATAGACTTTATTATGACTATCTAGTAACGTTGTGACTAACTCATACATCTAGAATTAGACCAGTTCGCCATATCTTCATGTGCCAGAGTGAGATAGCATGCCGTTGATGACTAGGTGCGATCTGCCTCCCACGCTGTTTCGCCTGCCTTGCGTCCTAGTTGGTGCGACAAGGTAAGATATTGCACCTCCTGTTTTGATGTAAGCCTCGCATGATGGGAAGAGAGACCGACTTAGCATCAACGTTTGGTCTTTGCATGATTTGACATTTGGCTTTCAGCTTTCGGTTTGTGTCGCGAATTTTTGGTTTTTTGATGTTTGAAATATGTTTGTTTTGTGTTTTCCGTGAATGTTTGTTGGTGGGGGGAACCAACAGGCACATTATAGTCTATGTTTTCGACGAGAATTAAGCTATCTAGTAGTGTGGAGTGACCAGTGTAGTTACTTGAGCACTGTGAGATGGTTTTGAGTCATATGGCAGCATTGGCTACCGTTGGCATAGCACGTCGAGTGATCTGCGAACACTTGTTAATTTTGTTTTTAAAAAGCTGCAGATTATAGACTCCAAATTGTTGAGAGCGATCTTTGCGCAGCTGATGACTCAAATTATAGAAGATTGTCATTCCCTGGAATCAGTTCATTGCTTTGAGTAGAGCATTCATTAGTTTAACTTTAACTTAGTAATGGAAAAAGCCTTATTTTAATTCAAAAATGTGACCATCGACAGTATTAGGAAGGGGAATTTATTTTTTATTTTTTGCTTTTGCCCCAAGTCTTTGTGTTTAAAAAAGGAATCACAGGAGCGCATAAGCTTCAGCTAAAATTAGTAAAACTACTCAGCGTTCAGTCACCGAAGGATGTTCAAAAGAAGAGTTGATATTTCAAGGCGAGTGTCTCGAAATGTCTCTTCGAAGTCCTAAAATTAACTCAGTTCTCGACAGTCAAACGTTCTTGTCTCTCGAAATAATATAAAGGACCAGATAGACTGTGCACGTCAACTGAATTCCATTTGATATTTGTATACGTACTTATGTCCTTTATACTTATGTTCTATGTACTTAGTCCTTTACGGACTGCCAAGGACTTAATAAAATAAGGCAGCCATACAAATTTATCACATATAAAAACACTGCCAAAGCCGACATTATAATATAGTTGCGCCCCTTCCCCTTCGCTCATTAATCCATCCACACATATCATTTTCCATGCCGCAAGTATTATACAATAAATCCGATCACTATCACTGGGCTGGATTGTTGCACATCCTCTAAATCGCATCGCAAAATACCCCGAAAGAAAATAGAACCAAAATATTTAATTCAATTGCTTTGTCCAACAAGACGGAAAAACGCTCGGCAACGAGCAAGGACACCACCACTAACCCCGCCCGTCACTGTGCACACAATTCGTCGGGTTCTGCAGCTGAAGCAACAGCCAAGCTAGCCAACAATGACTCCAATGATGGCGATGCCACATGCTTCCGTTTTGCTAAATCGCTGCAACTTTACTGTGTTCCGTAAATGAGAACCAGCAGCAGTAGCTGCCAACTCCTGGGCGGCTTTTGCTTTAGTTGTTATGTTTTACCCCATAATAGACGGCTGCCTGCCAGGATGCTGGATGAGTTGCTCCCACCCCCCTTCCGCCTGCTGTTTTGGTTCGCCTCAAATCGGCGACATGATAACTCTACACAATCTTCTGGCAAGGAATTGGCAACAGCTCAAGACATAATAATCCTCATGTTTCGCGTTGCCGGTTGCCGGAGAGTAAGTTGCACCAACAATACGTGATGTCCTAGAGGTCCTTTGTAGTCGGCGAAGGATATAAATGATTAAGGGAATGAGATAGCAGAGTACCACGCGACGCGTACTCATTGCAAGGAGCCAAGAAGCAAACAGTGGATTCGAATTCTTGACACTAAATTGCTGTGTGTATGGCAGGATGTGATTTATGTCATGGCACATTGAGTGGGTGTTCTCGGTAAAGTGCTTCTGGCAATGACTCGATTTTATTTATTTTCGTTTAATAGGCTATTGTCTGGGCTAGTTTTTGTATGTCAATTTGTTGTAGAAGGAGCTGCGGCATATTGTTGTAGAATAATACGGATATTCTAGAACAAAAAAAAAAAAGATTTACGGTATTCGATTAAATTTCATGATGAACCTTAGTCCTTATTGCCTTTGGTAGTTGAAACGAAGACCAGGTTGATAAATTGATGTTTGTCTTTTAGGCAATTTAAAAGTAATGAACCCACAAGGCATGGTACAAGCATCCTAATATAGATTCGACTCGCTTAAGCTTGTCTACAGACTTTTCTACTGAAAAACATCGAGAATGCCGAATTTTACCAACAATTTGATCTTAGGAAACTAAATCAATAATTTAAGATGCAGTTGAAGTTTGAACGGATGGATGAATGGCCAGAACAACAACTTATGTACCACAGAATGTTGCCGGGAAGGTGTACGACTTTGTTTTTGTATAACTTTATAGAAAATGAAAACAAATTAAAATGACCGCCTCTATTTGACGAACCGTATTTATGAGGTCATACTCATTTTATAATATACTAGCGGATACCCGGCGTGCGTTGCTACGCCTTATTTTACAGTAATTTTTTCACTGTTTTTATGCCGATACAATGCTGCATGCGTTGATTACAATGAGCGTGATAATCAGTCGAAACATCTTATACACGAATAAGAATGAAGCTGTTCTGCTTATCTAGTTTTATACAGAAATAGCTGTCCCGCCTGGCTTCGCCCGTGTACTTAAACAGTCGCATTACTTATTAAGCAAAAAACACTGCTCTAGTAATGTGGCTCTGGGTTGAAATGAGAACCGCCAAATTCGACAAACCTTGTTGAAAAACACACGAAATGTTCATCGTGAGAATAAACAACAGCATAGTTTTTCTACTATTATTTGACTGTACCACATGTAATGTACGATTTAGTAGCAAACATTTAAAAGCTAGTAACACTTTTATATTCGTTTATCTCTTATCAAATTATAAGGGGTTTGTTTCTATGTATGTACGTACAATGCTCTTCCGACGTCAGTCGTCAAGTATTAATTTTTTTAAGAAATTCTAAATATTCAACGCAATGATACATATCTTTAAAGTATTTTATAGCCTTTTGCTTTATATCGGAAGACTATCTGGTACCTAAATGACTTCAGACTGACTGGAACATCAGGACAGTACCGTGGATGGGGAAGAATGTCCAATCCAAAATATAAGAGTTTCTGTACCGTTACACGTGAGATGTGGGGTTTAGCATTGCCATGTAATAGTATCGTACCAATCAATTGCATGTATTACTTATGTCGATTTCTTCAGAAAATTGTATGACATTTATGGTTTCTCGTGGTTAATGCAATGTAAAGTCCACCGGCGAGTTCAGAATTGTCAAATACATTACAGCACACAATCGCAAAATAACCATTTCATCATTGTATGTATTCAAAACACAGAAAACGCACATACATATGTATGTATATATGTACATACGTACAGTACATATTAACAGCATCACCAGCCGCCACCAAAGGGGTACCTGCCTGTTCAATCGATCACTGATCTATATGTACATACAGTCGACTCTCCCTAAGTCAAATTTTCACGGGATACCAAGATTTGTTCGAGTTAGAGAGAGTTGTGGAAAAATTCGAGTAATTGAGAGAAACATTTATATTTGTTTTAAAACGTTTGTTTGATAAAAAAAAAAGGTTAATGTACTTATAAACAATGAACAAAACTTTTGACCACACAGTTAACTTCGCAATAATTCATGTAACTTACATTTTTTTTTTAATTGATCTAGCTACAAACATGCACATAAAGGCTGCATCAGCTCCGTTGGACTGCCTAGAATAAACTGATTTTGAAATTCCAGCTAGAATCTTACTAAAACAAGTTCTTTTTATATACATACGCAGATAAATCCATTGAAAAACCTGTTTTGAATGCAACCAACAACACAAAGAAAAGGATAACAATATTTTTTTATTTTGTTTTTGCATTGCATCTTTTAAAAAACTATATATTTGTATGGAGGTACCAAGAATATAACAGGAAGAAACACGACGGGCTGACGATGATGGCACACGCGATGCTACACATATTTAGGATATTGAAGTCTGTAGGTATGGTACACACATATGTACATATACTCAAATACGAATTCCGAAGGGATAATGTATTTTTATTTTGTTTTGCGCTAAACAAATTTCGACTTAAGGGGTGAAAAAAGATGACAATAATCGAGAGAATGTGTTCGAGTTAGAGAGAGTGATGACTTAGAGGGAGTTCGACTTAAGGAATGGTTTTTGTATTGAAAATTGAAGGGAATGATAAAATATGGCGAAAAACGTCGAGTTAGAGAGACATTCGACTTAGAGAGAGTTCGACTTAGGCAGAGTCCACTGTATATATCTACCCGCTTTGGTTTGATAATTTTTATTCCTACTCGTTATATATTGTGTTCATAAACATGTATGTATGTACGTATTCCGGTATAGAGCTCATCGTTCAATATTCAACCCTTCCTGTAGCACATACTAAGGAACAAAGATAGTCGCGGCGCCGAATAGAGCACGCATTCACATGAACGATACTACTTATCTTAAAAAACAGAAGTTTTAAAGTGAAGATTGGAGATAGATGTAGCTATAAGATGTCAGCGCAATATGGAGTACAACAAGGTTCAAAGTTGGGACCGATACTTTTCATCTTGTATACGAACGAGCTTCTACGTGTGTTTGACAAAAGTATTGGTTTTGCTTTTGCAGACGATACTGCGATTATTGTCCATCACGTATCCCTTGAGTCGGCAACGGTCATCATGCCGGAGGAGTTTAACAAGGCAGTAAGGTGGTGTCATGATATGGGTTTGATTCTAAATGCATCCAAAACGAAATTATTACACATACGCGGACCTAAATGCAGAGCCGGAAATGTGCAAATCAGGTACGAAAATCGTTTGTGTCCAAAAGAATGTGTACAGAAAATCCAAGTAGTTGATGAATGTAAATACCTCGGAGTGATAATTGACAGAAACTTTAGATGGGACAAGCAAATTTTAAAAATAAGATCCGATTTAAAGAAGGCGATTTTTGTTATGGTGTACTTGAGCAGATGTTCTACGTTTGAGGTAATGAAACAAGTATATTACGCACTTGTAGAATCTAGACTTAGGTATGGTGTCCTTGCTTGGGGAAACGCAGCAAAGGTGCATTTAGATAAACTAAGCCGACTTCAAAATACTATACTACGCATAATATCTCGAAAAAGGCGAAACGTTGATCCTGAATTCCAAGTGTTAAGAGTGGAGCAAATCTTCAAGCTAACTACGGCTCTGGAATATTATGATGGCATGAGATTTCAGATTCCAATTTCACACGAAGTTAATACGAGAAGGAGGGCCCAAAACGAATTAGAAACACCAACCTTCAAAAACATATATGGTAAAAGACAACTAGCATATGCAGTTCCAAAAATAATGAATAGTATTCCATCAAATCTAAAAAGTATTAGTAGCATAAATCAGAGAAAAATTAAATTAAAAAAACACTGTTTATGTTAGTACCTATGCCTATTTAATAAACTTAAGCGATTTAATTATTAAAACATTGAGCACAATTGAGCTCACTTTAAATTCAAAATCATTTTTGTAAATCAATCTCCTGCAGATAAGTCTTCGACTTTGCGGGAAACCAAACATTATATTATAAAAAAAAAAAAAAAAAAAAAAAAAACTACGTCACCCATTGCTGCATGACTTTTGGCTATGATTTCCACTGATGGAAAATTGATGGCTATGACTATATGAAGTGTTTTGAGCATAGCTCAGCTTCAAGATAACGCAGATGGATGATTTATAGCTTAAATGAATCAGTGGACAATTTACTAAATCAACCTATTTTTTAGTTTTTCAATCCGATAAGCCATTGTTGAGTTAGGGGCTGTTTAAAGACAGAAAAATAGCTTTTACCCCCTTTCTGCCACTAACTCAGCTCCTAGCACACCGATTTTGACCAAACTCTACTGAAACACTCTCAGAAAAATACCAAAATTTTCCACAAAATTTGAACTCAATCGGATCGGTTATTCGGAGTCTATAACATATTTACATACAAACAATGTTTCATTTTTATAAATAGAGACTTCATTACACTTCCATACATTTCAACTGGTAGGGTAAAGGCACTAGTAGTCGGCCACCTAACATTTTCTTTTCACTTTGCGCTTCTCCAGTTACTAAAGTATTTGATGAAAAACGTTTAAACAGAATTTCATTGAATGTCGAAACAAATATTAATCGATAAAAACGAGCATTTTTAATTAAAGCCTCACTGTTCTCTAGAAATGACCAAATTGATGAAAAAAGTCATATTGCGCTAGTGTTCGGCCGCCAAATTTTCGTGGTCGGCCATAAAAGTTCTAGTGGTCGGCCAGGTCGAATAAATCAATGAAAATAACATATTCAATGATAATTTAAGGATTTATTTGAATGCAAAACATTTCATAAATAATATTTTATTATTTTTAATAGCATAGAATAAACAAGAAAACACTAAGTTGGCAACAGTTTGTTGAAATCGGTTTTGTTGTATCAAATCACACTACCTTTACTTATTTTTCTTTTTGCTTATTTAGAAATAAGTTAAATAATTGCTATTAATCTAAAAAAAAAACAAGTTATTGAATACCTTAAGAGATTAACAAGGCTTAACAACAAAATAACAAAAAATACATAGTTAAGGAACTTCAAAAATGTTTGCATAGAGCTTATTTATAGCTTCGCTTATTCCTTAAACTTCCCTTGAAGCAAGTGCAAGATTTCGTTTTAAAAATAAAGAAAACCAGGCCTGCAATCATTGAAGGGTGTTTTCCTTTTTTACACATGAATGTCAGAGCAGCAGATCAAGCGAATGACCTTAAACGCCGCTCTTATTGCTATCGATGTATTTGACAGACATCGCCGGACGTTACTTAAGGGTTGCATTCTATTCGTCTGCTTTGAAAAAGTGGTTTCATGCAGAGTGCCTGAGTCTTCCAGAACCTCGTTCACATTTTGGAAACTGCGTATTCGAAGGGAAGGCAATTATTGCTGGCGGGATTATGGGAAACCGAGAAGCTACGAATCGTGTCGATTGCTTGGATTTGAAAACATTTCAATGGACGCAACTACCTCCTTTGTTGACGGGCAGAAGTGGGTGTAAGATGGCAATTTTAAAGGGTCAATTGCATTTATGCGTTGCTGAATTTAAAAGTTATGAAACTCTTTTTGATTTATACGATCCACTAACTAAGAAGTGGTCCATTAACGGTGTTCGTTTCCCATTGCACGTATGTGGTATGAAATCAATTTACATAAATGAAGTTCTTCATGATAGGGTAGCGACCTTTCTCTTGGTTTGAAGAGTGGACAGTTGGTTTTGGTTCCTGGTTGAGGTCGGCGTCGGTTGGTGCTCGTAATTAATTTTCAATATAAATTTATTCTAAATAATTCGTCAAAAGTATATATAATAATAAAGTAAATTGTCAATTGCACTTGAGTGTTTGACTATTATCCCCAGAATTGTTTCATTGCGAAAACGGGAACTAAATTGTATAATTCAGAAACCAAGCTTATAGGACTTTCCAACTAAATTGTATGGACGACTTATTTTGCAAGGATTTGGCATTCTCTTATGGTAGCTTTATAACTTATAACGAAGGTTATTTTAAAGAGTATTGTCTCGTTAAAAGTGAATCGGAAGCCATGCCTAATTTAGAAAAGAGTGATTCAAAGGAATAACATTTATACCCTTCTGGGATGTTATTTTCTTTTTAAATGGTTAAGGATGTTTTCTTTCTATTATTGTAATATATTATTAACTTCTACGTTATGCAAAAAAAAAGTTTGGTCAATCATTATCGGTGGCTCCTAGCGTCTGTGGAGCTTGAATCCGTTTGCTTTCCATGCACGGGAAATTATTACAAAAAGAAAAGCTATCCTTCCTGGTCTTGTGAAAACTACAGTACCAACCAGTCCATTGAAACTTGAAATTTCCAATCTAGGCTTTTACTTTTCTATGGAACACACTGAGAAGAGTCCATAATTCTTAGAAGAATTAATTCTATGTTATTCCTTTGATGTTCGGGACACATCAGGACTACCTCGATTTACGACGCTAATTGGTTCCAACAGTCCAACAGTATGTATGGAAAAGTAAACAAACTGATAAAATAATTTTTAAAAAACAGCCTACCCAGTATGACAGTTACTGACAGAAGTAAAATTTGTTTTGTTTTTAATTAAAAAACCGTTAATTTTGAATTCTTCCCTTGTTATTCCGTCCGTTTTCAAACCGGTCGGAATTCATCACAGGGGTGATTGACGTAAGTTCGAAGCAAAAACGTTGTAAATGGAGGTAACTTCCTGAATTTTTTTGCCGTCGTAAGTCGAAACGACATTAATCGAAGCATCGTAAATGGAGGTATTAGAAAATCTACGAGCGATTGTTGATAAACCAATGCATCCACCATGTGTCACTGGTTGGTGCGGATTTTGGGCTGGGTACATCATCGGACCGTTCTTCTTTAAAAATGCGGCTGGTCTGCCAATAACCGTTAATGGTGCTCACTTTATCGCGACATGAATGTCATGTGGTTTGAATAAGACGGTACCACATGCCATACAACCCGAGAAACAATTCAATTACGGCATGAGTCATTTCCTGATCGTGTAATTTAATAATCCAAATATGTACATATATATTACTTATTAATATTTTTGACTTATTACTATTGTTTTTATATATTTATATAAACAACCAAACAAGTTCTTATCATAAGGCAAACATTGAAGAATTGTAGCTTTATTTAATTGATAACAATTGACTGACGAATTACTGTAGTTGAGTCTATAAATATACTTCTCTCTTATTAACTCTTCTACGCTTGATGTGGATTATAGAAAGTTATTCAATTAAAACATGCTAATTGAGTAGTAGTGCACACAAACGATAGTGAACTGAATACAGTCATCAACTTGATGGATTGAAATCACATCTCCAATGGGCACTTCTTGATTTAATTGTGCAGAACCTTCGTTTGGTATGGCTCTAATTAACAGCACAATCTCGGTGGCCAATCTTGGTCACCATTTAAAGTGACTTGGGTAGGAAACTTTTCTCGCAAAAGAGTAATGGTTGCGCAAATTGTGTGCCACATGGTCCCATATTGCTAGGAATTATCATCGCCCACATCCACATGTTGAAGTCTTAGCCATAAAAATTCATTGATCATAGCATTCATTTGAAAGCGCAATCCATTCACGATAACAGCCGCACTCGCTTCGGTTTGAAAAACATAAGGTCCAATGACGCCTTCTATCCAAAAACCGCACTCAGTGGCACGCTGTGGATAGAGAGGCTTCTCGACAATCATTCTTGGATTTTCTAAGCCCCAAATGCGACCATTTTACAAAAGCCTTGTGCCTCATCGATCAGAATTAATTTTCGGTGAAATTCTTGATCTTGTTACGAAAGTTACGCCACTGCTGATGTTTGACAGGCTTACTCGTACATTTTTGCATCAGCTGAACATTATGTGCTCTGTGAACCAAGTCCTTATGCAAAATTTTGTGGGCTGTTTTTTTGTGATCTTAGCATCGAGGAATTGGACAGAACGTTACAATAGACAGTTACAACATTGGCGTAGTTAAGGACTCTGTCTACGTCGGCTCTGGTATAGCATAAAAAAAATGGCATTTCTGTGGGCTGTGGAGGAGAAGATTCGACCACAAACTATACGAGCTGTACAGCGATGTCAACCTTGTCAAAAACTGCACATTAGACGTTTACCATGTATATGACATGTAGAGCGAACGAACGACAACGCTCTTGCCCGCAGAGTATTCGACTCCAACTGGACGTACTCGCCTAAGGTGGCGCGGCGTGCACAAGTGGAAAAATACCTGGACCAACTTGGAGTGCGCAACTGGAGGCAGTTAGCTAAGGACCGTGGTAATTGGAAAAAGCTTTTTGGTTGGGGCCTTAGTTCACCCGGGACTGCAGCGCCACCTATGTATGTAAGTAAATTGTTTGTGATCGACTTGGACTCGGCCGCACTTCGAGCTTCAGAAGCAATATTCCCCGTTGTTCTGGCGTGACGGGATCGATTTTGCCTCTTCACATCACAATTTTGTCCCAATAGCTTAAATTTCTAAACCAATTTAGCGACTGCTGGATGAGAAGGTCCTCCTTATCGACCGAAAAAACTTTAAATATTTTGAACTGTTCCAGCGAAACTTCGATCATTGAAGTGTATAACGTTTCATTTGTATAAATAGTTTTTACCTATCATCCGCCAAAAAATTACAGCAACTTATTTTAACAGCACATTTTTTGACAGGTGTCAAAATGAAAATTTGTAAAATTCTATACACCTTCTGTATCATTTTGACAGATGGTCCAAACGTAGTCTTTTAGTTGGAAAGTAAGGAAGTCATATACGGGCTCTATTACCGGCATCGATCTGTGGAATGCGAAGTGCTCATAATCGTATCTAGACTTCATAAAAGATATTCGCATGTGCTCTCTTTTTCTCCCTTTTTTACGTAATAATTGCGGTTGATTTGTGATGAACGGCTACGTGACACATAAAGTCCAATGCACGTATACACCGACTGCCCTATTTTATTAGCCTGTGCCTATAGATGGGAATCTTTTAGCGTATAGCTGTGCATCTCATATGACGGAGGAAATTTAATCGCAGCAACTTAACGTGGTGAATTAATAAGATCACAGATGACAAACGATGGTTACAGTCTTGTGCGGTCAACAGTGGCGGCATCTGCATATGGGTGGGCTTGCATGAGGCTACAGTACGTGAACGCAAACGTGAATGTATAAATAGCTGATGCTATTTGCATTTTTCACTTTAGTTGCATTTCAATCGCATTGCGGGACGATTAGTGAAGTTAGTGAAAAGTTATTTAAAAAAAAATTATGTCTGAATATTGGAAAAATCGAGTGGCGGTTGTTACCGGTGCTAGCGTCGGAATCGGAGCCGAAGTTTGCGTTACGTTGGCAAATGCTGGCATGGTCGTTGTTGGCTTGGCTAGGCGCAGTCACTTAGTTGAAGTGAGATTGTTTCTTTACAAAAACTACAACAAAATTAAGTTGGTGATGATTCTAATGTGTTTCAGGAGCTCAATGCACGGATCACTGGAGAGGGTAAAATCTATGGATTAGAATGCGATTTAACGGATACAGAGTGCATAGTTAAAACATTCCAAGAAATTCGAACAAGATTCCATGTGGTGCATTTATTGGTTAACGGTGCCGGAAGAACTGTAGCTAATTTCTTATTGGGTAAGTAAAGTCTAACAACAAAATCGACTTTTACACGATTCGAAAAAGCGGAATCGATTCAATATATAAAAAAAAAAACACTGGTTAATGATATGAAAAAAATCGTACGGGAGTGGCGGTATATATTGAACACCCACTGAGCTACAGTGTGGTTAAAAAATATCCTTCAGGGAAAAAGGCACCAACAGTTATTCAATTATTACTTCGAGCGTATTAAACTTAGAGTAACCAAAGTAGGCCCGTTTCATATACAATTGATTAGTGCCTATCACAATTGAAAAAAAAATTACCATGCGTACTTTAATTTTCGAGATATTGGTCTTCAAACACAGATTTTTTTTTTCTTTTTTTTTTTCTTGTACCAATTTCTGTGAAAAGCGCATTTATCTCGGAAAAGTGTGCTTATAATTTTTTTTTATCAGTATAATTTTCTTGCGCCATAATGTCACCTGCAAATTCACTATACAAAGTTTTTACCTATTACTTACAGTTTTCCTGGTATAAAGTTAATTGAAACACAAGAATCATTCAAAAACGAGCATTACCTTGCATGCCGTGTCCTCCATCAGACTAGATGCCGGGCTATTAGAAGAATCAGACGAAAAAGTTTGCAGATAAGATTTTTTATACTCAAGCAGATGTCTAGCTATATGATCAAGTAAACACAGCATTCTAGTAAAAGAGCATTTAGTGATATCACCTGAAATAAAATAATAAGAGGTATGGTCACTTATAGCTCCATTTAATCTGAATCCGCAAATTTTCGCATTTGATTCAACTTTCATCAAAAAGGACAGAAATCAGCCTTTCTGGCAATATATGTATAACATACCGGAGGGTCTTGGGGGGAACACAGTTAAAAGATTTTTTTTCCCTCCACTTCCATAGTGCCCGCACCGTACAGGTTTTTTTGTTGGTTACCTAATAGCGTGAAAACCGCGGGACAGATTTCGATGAAACTTTTTTTGAAATGCTTCTTAAGTACCTTGGATGATCACAAGCTATGTAATTTTTTGCTCAGCCTACTGGGTCTTACATAGTAGTTAAAATAATTGTATATCGGAGAGGAATATTATCATTATACAGCCCTAACTCAATAATGGCTTATCGGATTGAAAATCAAAAAAAAAAAAATTAGTTAATCTGTCGCTGATTCATTTGAGATATAAAACATCCTGCTGCGTTATCCTGAAGCTGAGCAATGTTCAAAACAATTATTCAAAACATCGCCCACAATTTTCCTTCAGCGGAGACCACCGCCAGCAGTCGTGCAGCAGTGGGTATCGTTGCAATAGTGTGTGTGTGAGTATATGTGCGCGCTCTAACATGATCATATGCTTTGCATTTCAATGTGCTGCAATCATTATCACCATTTGCGGCTCTCGCACTCAACCAATCTTAACAAATGAGGTGTCAAAAGAAAGAAAATTTTCTAGAGCAGTGAATTGCATTTTCACTTTATAAATATTATTAATAAATTAAAAACAAAACGATCAAAAACAAATATTCTACCCAAAGTGAACTTCTGTTGTTTTAAGAGTTAATTTTGGTTCATATATGTATGCACATATGTATTTGCTATGTTGAAGTCATCTGGGATGTTTGGTTTACAGTGCTATTTTGCCGAGACTTTAGACAAACGTTATCAGTAGTGCCACAAGGCACATCCGAACGCACAACATTTCTCTGATTTGTTATTTAAAATTGGTGGTTTAAAGTGATATATCACAACTAAAAAACCGTAAGAATTCTTAGCTTTGTGAGCGAGCTATTTTGTTGCCTCAAAATGATTAAGCTCCAGCAATTAACAGCGAGATATTTTCACCTGATGATGGTCAAAGTGCAGAATGTATTTCAATCACCCGGGTTGTGGACCAAGAAGTACAAAACAACCAGATATCTGGTCGAATTTTTAAACTCTCGCTTTCGCTGCCATCACATAAATTTAAACCAAAAGTGGGTGTACCTACTATTCTTCTAAGAAACTTGAGCCCGCCTAAATAATGTAATGGCACCCGACCTAGAGTTGCAATTTTGCAATGACATCTGGTAGAGGCGGAAGTGTTGACGGGCTACGGTGCGGTGCGGTTTTTGAGAACTATGAAATCTGCAGTTAGGGGCTGAAAGTTACACATTGAGACGTTTTTGATAAAACGCTGTTAATCAACAAAATTTACTAAACACTTTTGTGGACTTAAACAAATACTTTGATGTTTCTACGCTCCCACTGAAATTGCATATTTGTATGCGTAAGAAAGCCCTTAGAATGCGAAGCAAGGCGAGCATGGGTTCAACTAGTCTAAAATAAAATAGACAACGGAACTCTTACCTTCTACTAATAGATCCATTAACGAAAGTATATGAAAAATAAAAACCAGGGGCGCTTACTTGCAGAACACTAAAACTCAAAAGCGATGGGCTTGCAATGAGATCACTTTGGAGATGAAAATCAAACGGTTTTGACTTAACGGATCAATTTTTTTCTCACTAATATTAGCTCTGGGTTGTTCTCAGCTAGCTTAAGTGGTTTTGGGTGAAAACTTTTACAATTAATTTTTCGGCTTTTGGCCTACGGTGGAACCAATGTGCAGAGGTGTGATTAGACCGTATTTTTTCGTCGATGAATTGGATAGACTTAACATCAGTGATCTGTGGCTCCAACAAGATGGTGGCACATACCACACAGCTGCTCAAACAATTGATGTATTGAAGGGAAAGTTCGATAATCGTGTAATTTCGAGAAATGGCCCGGTCGAATTGACTTTTCTTTTACGGGGTTACGTTAAGACGTTCACTTATACCAACAGGCCATCAACATTAGAGGAGCTCGGGAACAATATCGAACGCGAAATTGCCAATGGTCCGGACGATATGTGTGTAAGAGTATGCCGTATGCTCTTGACATTGCTCCTTCTGATAACACTGGTCAACAAAAAAAATTTTTTCAAGAAACTCAGAAATGAAATTATTTGATTCGTTAGTGTCTAGAATCTAGAAATCTTACTTAAACTTCTGGGTCACATCAGGATTTCTTGAAAAAGACTTTTATTTAAATTATAAAAATACACCTAAATAAAGGGTGATTTTTTAGCTGGTTTGGTTTTGGCAACACTGGTTTTGACAGCTGACGTGTGTTTAGTACCTTGTGTCACTGTCAAACAGCTTCAGTTTGGTTTGCAATTTAACCATGGATCGTCTTACAAATGAACAACGCTTGCAAATTATTGAATTTTACTATCAAAATTCGTGCTCGGTTCGAAATGTTCATCGCGCGCTGCTTCCATTTTATGATCGGCATTCTCGACCTTCTGAGCAGTCTATTCGGAAGATTGTGACCATATTTCGCACCAAATTTACTTTGTTGGACATTAAACCACCAACACGTTTACGTACTGTGCGTAGTGAAGAAAATATTGCGGCCGTATCAGCTAGTGTGACAGAAGACCGCGAAATTACGATTCGGCGCCGTTCCCAGCAGTTAGGCCTTTGTTAGTTCTTGACTTGCATGATATGTGGTTTCAACAAGACGGTGCCACATGCCACACAGCACGCGAAACAATGGCGCAATTGCGAGGCGAGTTTGATGAACAGTTAATTTCACGTTTCGGGCCGGTCAATTGGCCGCCTAGATCGTGCGATTTGACACCATTAGATTATTTTTTGTGGGGGTATGTCAAGGCTAATGTCTATAGGGACAAGCCCGCTTCGATTGACGCACTGGAAGCCAACATCCATGCATTCATTCGTGAGATACCGGCCGATATGTGTGAAAGAGTATGCCAAAATTGGACTCAGCGGATGGGCTACCTGAGACGCAGCCGCGGTCAACATTTGCATGAAATTATCTTTAAACATTAAATTGCAAGGTTCAAACTATCGATTCAAATAAATATTTCATTCATTTTTTCGAATTTTTTGTGTTTTTTTTTTTAAAAAAGTTCTCAACCTCTTAAAAAATCACCCTTTATAACGATAAAGTATTAAAATTTTCAAAATGTTAATGATTTTCTGGAACCACTTGCGTTTATTTAGGAGAAAGATCTCGGAGTCTCTTGTATAAGTAATCAAGTGTAGTCTACCAGTATTGATTGTTCCCATTTTCGTTGGTATCGTCTCTCTATTGCGGCAATATCTTGATGGAACCGTTCAGCGCTAATATCACCCATATCTTCTGGAAAAAAAATTAGATTAAAGTGGATTTTTAATGAAATGTTTCGTCCCATTTTTTTTGTCATGAGTCCCAACAGTTTTTAACGTCAAGAGCATAATCAGGAGTCATTTAGTTTCCAAGAAAGTTCTCCGTGACATTCATGAAAGATCTCCAGGTCTCTTTTTCTTCCGAATCCAGAGGAGAAATGAAAGATGGATCCATTATAAGCTTAGGTGAGGTTAGGTTGAGAGGGGTTGAGAGGCTAAGTCATCCCAAAACACTAGGCAGCAGAGTGGGCCCATCGCGATCCCCTAAGAATCCATTCAAGGATGGCACCTAAACTGCCACAATTTGCACAAAGCATTTTATTACCCTACAAAATTTTAAAGCGAATCTATGGTTGATTCACCCTACCTCCTCTAGGTTACCAAAGAACTCCCTGACATTCGCACAGAATATGTGCAATATCCTCTGCTACACCTAGATCATTACAACATCACGCCTCTTGGCGTGTGCATTATAAGCTTCTAGAGCTGTGTCAATCGTTCAAATTTGAAGATCGAATCGATCAAGTATTGGTTTCAAAAATGATTCGGTCTTTTCAATCAATCATTCAATCATTCAATGATAGAGATAGAATGATATTGTATTGGTCCACTTCATTTCAATACAACCAAAAATCTCAATCATCAGAATACATTCGTTCATTTTAGTATTGGATAGAGATAGAGAGTTTGGGAGCGCACACGAGATCAATTCTGTTTGGAGAAAACCGGTTTCATATCATACTTCGACTCTTCGAGCCAGGGTTACCGCTGAAAAATTTGAAAAAGTCGCAAAAAAAGGGTCATGGAGCAAAAAAAGTCGCAACAAAAACAAATAATGTAAACATGGTAACGACGTTAGACCTTCATGTCCATTATTATTAGGTCTGTTTGGTAACTGCTAAAAAATTACGTAAAATTACCAAGAATCACTCAAATCGGTGTTTAGCAACCCAAAAAAGTTAGAAGAAATCGGAGAAGAGAGAGCCAAATGAGAGTGTCAAAAAATGTTCCCCCTGGTTATTTTCTGTGATATCTGGAAACAAATTTTTATTGGAGTGCCCACCCATCTTACAGTTTGTGTAATGTTCATTGTTAGTGGAAAACGAAAACAAATTGACAGGTTTCGCAAGTATTGCACACTCTAAGAGGATTTTCCTCCACTTTTCAAATTATTTACTATTTTACAGATGTCCCATTTTGATCAGAAAAAAGTAAACAAACAGACCTATTTAAAAAAAAAAAAAAAAAAAACGCATTAGATTATATGAAAAAGGGGGGAATATGTACCAGGTACTCGTGACATTCGATGTGTAAACATATACAGAGAACGTTGACGTTGCTATGTTATTGCTATCACTCTGTGTGAAGGAAAAATTAACAAAGAGAATCATATACAGAGTCTGGCTACGGTAGCGTAACGGCGAGAAACTCATGAGGGCCATACCGAGAGCTAAGATGTTTACACACCAAAAAAAAAAAATTAATTAAATTAAACTAAATCTGAACTCATTGGAAAAAATAAATTGGTAAGTTTTTGTGTAATATACTGAAATTAGTGATGAATTATTTTTTTTTTGTTATGAATGATAGCTGATGAGCAGCTAAATAGAGTTTTTGTTGGAAATATATTTTTTGTACGAAAAAGTGTCAAAAAGACTCCAAAAAAACTGAAAAGGGTGAAAAAGAGGTATTTTTTAATGAGTCGGGTCATAGCAGCGCCTCCTATATGTGAAACAGGCCGTAATATGGGATTCACACTAGCGTCGAAATGAGATCATTTCGAGTTTCAAATAAAAAGTATTCATACCTACGCTTGCTAATTTTGTGAATGGATGCATTCAGTTCCGATAGTAAATATATGACGGTGTCATGTTAAAAAATTGTTTAATATTAAATTATTTATTTATATACATAAGACACGCACGTGGACTATAGAGCCAACTGTAGAAAAGTGCCCCAATGGGTGCGTAGATAAAATAAATGGACAGATTTATGTATGTTTATGTACGAATCCTATGGCCGATGCTTTTTGGCTCCACATGTAGTTGATCAGAGTGCCTCTACGCGACGTACAACTTCAATTTCTGTTAGTAACTTTATGGAAATAAATCCACAATAAAACAATCAATTATATATGTATAATTATCAAATGAATATATGTATCTTTATTTATTCGAAACGCGTCTTGTCAGAAGGACTTTACAAAAAAAAACTCGTCATCATTTCACTCTCTCTCTCTCTCTCTTCTTGTTTCATTTTAACAATTACATTCTAACATTTCTGTTTTTTCAGATAACATCCCATATTTATTAAACCATTTCATGAGATATTGATGTTTTGTATGTTATTCCATTATATTTTTCGTTTTTATATCATTTTAATTGTGCTGAACGCGGCCAGTAGCTTTGACAATTGTAATCTCAACCATATAGTTTATTTACGGAAATAACTACTAAACACTAAATTTCTCCCAAATTAGCGATATATTTTTTTGTTTAGTACTGAATAGTTTTTCTTTTGTGCTTAGATCACCGAGATCAATAAGAATCCGTTGTTTAATCTTTGCGCAACGAAAACTTTAATATTCCCTTATTAATTTGTTCTGTCATTGTCATTCAGAATCATTCAACTGCATTCAAATTAAGTTTGTTCGATTTTATTTTCACATAATTTTGAACGAATTTCAACGAAATTATGTTGAAATGAGATAACTTCGATATGTCAATTCGTATGGGAAATTATCTCATTTCGAGCATAATTTGGAAATTTGCAACGAAATTAGCTGTTTTGCCCTGGTGTGAATACCGTATAATGCTGCAAAACAACACGTGCTGCTCTTGGCTTACAATTTCAGCTGTCAAACATCATTTCGTATAGAAAAATCGCGTGAAAGATTCTTTCGGGACAAAGAATTACATAATTAAAAGTTTTATAGATATTATTTAAAGGTGAATGTGGTTTCAAATTGTAACTAAATAATAGATGAACAAAATGTGCTAAAAAAATAAAGAAATATTTTGTTATTTAGTGTGTTTTTTACATTCTCAATGTGAATCGGTTTCGATTTCGGTCTCGCGTATGTGTTCGGAGTGTAAATTGTACGCGTTGTTTCACTATTAATTTTGTTAATTAGCTACAAATTTAATATTAAATAGTGCTATTAATTGAAATTGTGCTTTATATTCGTTTATGTATGTAGTTTGCAGTAACATATTTACAATAGGGTTTTTTTTTTTGGCTAATTTATGTACCTATTCGTACCTATATCATAATTATATTATGTGTTCATTATCATTTATCAGATATTAGTGTTTGCGCGTTCTTAAACAGAATTAAGAATCTAAGTTTTTGTTTTTTGATATGCTACTGATATAATTATAATAATACAGGTATTATAAATTAGAAATGAAGATTTGTTCATTTAAGTAGAAAAGCATATGTTTGTACTTATTGTTCTGAACATTTTGTTGACTGATGTAAATCACGCTCCTACTGAGTTTTTAAATAATCCAACAATAAATTGTTCTAAATTTAATTCATGTTCAAATATGTACATAAATCTGATTTAGGTTTAGGTACATATTTTGAAAAAGATGTATTCAAAAATATTATAGAATCTATTACATTTGCATATACACAATATTTATTTGTATGTAAATCACATAGCTTAATTTGTTAATAAATACAGTTTAAATAAATTGTATTCAAAATGTTATTGTGCAGAAATACATTTCTTTTATAAGTGTTATTATAAGATTGTAAAGTTTGTAATTGTAGTTCAAGTTTCAAACGAAGTTTTGTATATCGTTTTTATTTACAATTTAAATAAATGCATATGTATGTATGTACTTAAAATACCAGACATGCCTTTTATTCTATGCTTTTTTCTATTTTTATCTCGATCGTGTTCCTAAAATTTTAGAATTGAAAAACATTCTCGTCTTAGAAGGTGGCTTTTCTTTTCAGTTAAGGTACCTACGTACAAAAGTAAGTATGATGCTTGCATCATTTTCTTCAATTACAAAATTGAGATTTATAGTGCTCACTGGGACAGTTTTCACAGTCAAGGTTTTCCTGAAAATTGGATCTACTGAAGACATTTCTATACCAAGTGTACGTATGCCTATGTGAGCCTACATACATGCAATATGCAACAAAATAAAACACACTGAATTATTTACATGAAAAGTTTCGTAAACATTCCTTTAGATATCGAGGAAACAATTTATGTAATAATATAAGCCGATTTATGTAGTTGCGAAACATAGATATATCAAAACACATTTAGGCATTTTTTATTTAAGAATTGTACAATAATTAAATCAAAAATTGCTCTTGGCTTACACCTACTTGGTGTATATTTTCTCGAGAAAATTGATTCCCGAAATACAGCACATTCTTTGAAATAATGCACTAAACTTCTATATAAACATATAAACCATTTTATTTCATTGCAAATTGAAGTAGGTATTTGTAAATCACATCTACTAACTTTTCATTGAAGAAATGTGGCATAATAAATTATAGAATTTCTCTTGGCTTCTTCAGTATATTTGTTTACATTTTCTGTAAGCCAAGAGGTGCACGTGGCATTTGACATTTTCACGGAGCATTACGGCCTGTTTCACATATAGGAGGCGCTGGTCATAGTCTCTTTGCGTCAAAAAAGGGCCAAATTGCGACGCCTTTTTGCTGTGCTAGTATGCTAGTATTTTTGTGTATCCAATATTTTAATATTTGTGCACGTATTAGTTTTCTACCCCATTCATCCTCTTAAACGCAGTAGAAGATATTCTTCTGATTTGGCTGTACAGTATTGTAATTCCCCAGCAGGAAAAGGTAATCTATTGGAATCGAACAGGGAATCAATCGCTAGTATAGAATATTGATTCCAGAATTCATTATTCTTAACACAGACTATGTCCTAGGAAAATAATCGATTACCTGAAAGTGTTTTAAGAATGCATTATAGAGTTCATTCTTTGTAATGTATTATATAATTCATCCATTTATAATGAGTTACATAATGCATTTCTCCGACATAAATTAAAGAAATGTATTCAGCTTTAAATGAAAAGTACACTGTTTTGTTTTAAAATATTTTATTACAAAGAATTCTAGGATAAAATTAAAAAGGAATTTAAATACAAAAAAAAAAATATTATTAATAAAATAAAGCACAAACAAAGCACAAATTTTTTTTTTGTTAATTCTCTTCGCCAATCCGTTTAGAATACATTTCTAACATTTTTCACTCCTCGCTGTCACGCGTTGCAACACAAAATAAGTTTTTCATGCGTTTTTAAATATAAAACGCGAAATTTGTAGGCGACATGAAGGCACCGACAGACAACACGGTAACCGAAAAATCGTTAAATTCAAAAACACTACATTACATTTTCTGCAGATGTGGGAATCTACGTGGTAAACAATTTGCTTTGTTATTATATGACATTACCACGTCGATTCTTTTGGATACATTTTATTTCTCATCTATAATAAATAATTATGTATTCGATTCTCCAAGGAATACATACCGTACTTTCCTGCTGGGTCTTTTTCGTTATTTTTTAACCGAGAGAACCGAACCAATCATATGAGCGAGAAAAGTATTGGTTTTTGTGAACGATTGACTTGTGGTTGTGTGAATGCAATCATCAATACTTTTGGTGAACGGGTCAAAATGATCGAATCAATCACGATTGACACAGCTCTATAAGCTTCCTTATATCTAAACTTGTATTCCAAAATAGAGTGAAACAATTGTTTTCAATTTAGCCGCAAACAATCTAATCCAAACTGACACACGTCACTATTATTTTTTTATTTTTTATTTTTTTTTTTTTTTATTTATTTATAGTCTATAAGTACAATTATTGGTATAATTTACTTTCTTAGAGCTAATGTTCCTAGTATAATATAGATATACAAATATGTACATAAGTATAAATGCCTTCAATCATACACAATTCCGTTCATGATAATATTTTTAAATATTTCTTTAGGACAATTTAGATCAATTATATCGGCATATTTATTAAATATTAGAAATGCCCACAGTTGGTATAAAGGAAAATGCTCTTCCCATTGTTATGGTATGTGATCTGATCGACAAACTATTTTTCCCGTTATCTACAAATTAAGCACAACGGGAAACAGTAGTCGTTGTGTCTGAGTTTTTTTTCTCTGTTGGCCAGTGTTATCACTTGCTCCGATCGATGACTCTTGGCCTGTCTGAGCAGAAGCTTACTTTTTATGAACATTAAAAAATATGCGTCGATTCGTGGATTGCATCTAAAGATGAGGCGTTCCTCCGACATGGTATTCATAACCTACCCGAAAGATGGAACAAGCAGGGGCTAGCGATGGACAATTCATTGAATAATGTAATTTTTCAATTTCGTTGAAAATAAACAATTTTTATTTCATAAAATAAGTTCTACGAATTTTTTCCAAAAGAATCAAAATAATAGTAATTGTCTACTAAATATGAATGTATGTACAAATATGACTTAGTGTTAGTTTATCTTGGAACTGAAATATTTACAACTAGCTGACCCGGCGAACTTTATACCGCCTCAAAATTAATAAATGTTGTGTCAACTTATAAGCTGAATTAAATTCAGTTTTTTATTAAGGTAAAATAAATACTCAAAATGAATTAATTTCATAAATGTACAAAAATCAAAATGAAATGTCTGTATGTCTGTCTGTATATCTGTCTGTCTGTTTGTCTATCTATCTCTCCATCTGTCCGTCTGTCTGTATGTCTCTCTGCCTGTCTATCTGTCTGTCTGTCTGTCTAAATATCTGTCTATCTGTCCATCTATCTACCCTTCTGTCTATCTGTCTGTCTGTTTACTAATCCAATCGAGATTTTTATAATTTTGTGCAATGCCGGAGAACACTTTGGTGATGAGTTCCTCTGTCGGTGATGTGAACTCGCAAAAATTTGCCGGAAACGATATCAATCCAGTCGAAACATCAACAGGAATTTGGCCATTGCTAAGCGCCAGCAGTTGTCTCGTGAATTCAGCAGCCGATGGGTTCTTCTGCAATGCGACTCTCATGTTCGTGGTCAATTTCAACTTCTTGATATGCCGCCTCAAAAACGACGATTTTAGGCATGCATTAAGTTCATCGGCAGCAGTAGATTTCGGGATGACGGGAAGCGTTTAACGAAAATCTCCGGAGAGCAATATCATAGCCCCACCAAATCGTCTCGTGTACGTCGTCCAAGGTTTGATCGTCTAATAGGAGGCATTAGCCAAACAACAAAGTGGTTTTTGACTAATCATATTCCAAAGAAATTAAAAAAAAAAAACTTACGGAATGAATGTTTCGCAATGAATGCCCGCAACCCAATTGGATAACCTCACTTTTTACACGCAAACTTATTTTCTGTAAAAATGATCAAATTGATAAATATCGCATTGAATTTTAATTGATCGTAATGTTTATATCGGTTGCGGATGTGATGCGCGATATACGGCTATCCGGAATCAGTGTAATAATACGCAAAACTCGAATCAATTGCAAGAAAAATAGCACATTTGCTTAATAGAAAATGACAATGCGGAAAGGATACCTGTCAAATTGCGCACAGCCTAACTCAACGTATAACGCCATCTATTGGGTTGTGGCATTGATCGCAGCACAGCCCCATCTATTATTTATCTCGTCCACTTCTCCACCCAAAATGCACGCAAAACGTCTTTTATCACAATGAATTTCACAATTATCCGAAATTTTCCAAGCTTCACAACGAATTTTCCACCTTTACATCAAATCTTGCGATAAAATGCAAAATTTCGTCGAAAAAAAAATTCTAATTTTTCGCGTTTCTCCGGGATTTTCCGAGTTTTCCACTCGAAAAGCCATTCCGGAACAATTGAACACAATTCTCCATACATTTCGATTTTTCCGATTTTCCGACTTTTCCGGAGGGTTTCCCCAAAATTTTCTTTCGTAAAGACCTTCTCCTGGCAATTACGAACAACTTAAAAATTTGAGCCAAATCTCAATTGATGAATTACTATACATATTTTTACACAATTTTAATATATTTATATTGATTATCGTAGTTAACTTATGTATTTACTTACTTTCTTTTCAGATAGCTGCGCTGGCGAAGTTAAAGATATTTTCGACTTGAACGTGATCGCAGCTTGTACTTGCATAATGCAATCAGTGGAACTGATGAAGATCCATGGTCAACGATCGCATATAATTCTCATTAATAGGTAAAGTAATTCATTAATTTTCAAATATGTACATATACTCTTAGTCTTTTTAAATTTATAAAATTTTGCGTTTGTGTAACATGATTTAGCACTTAGGCCCATATAATCTTAACATATGTAGCCATTTGCTGTTTAGCTTCGAACGAGGTCATCGTCATACAATACATGAAATGGCCAACTTACTTGAGTTCAAATCTCATGCCCATTGTTTAAATATTTTGAATGATATGTTTTTGTTATTTATTTATTACAAATCATCAATTACTATTTTAAGAAATTCCATTGCACAAGATACATAGCATCATTAACTACTATAATAGCCAGTCAAAATATTGAGTTTTATAGTTTGATATCGAGATTTGATATTCGTTAAGGGTGCCATTAAACATGCGGAGGGGGCAGCTGGAAACAATGGTTAATTGTGTAATGAGAATAGCCACAGTCGCATGCACTTGTTTTCGGCGCACTCCATTTGTGCAAAGAGTCTGCACAGCGGCCATGGTTTGTCCTTGAGTTGAGTCCACGAATGACTTGATAGTTCTACTCTGGGTAATCATGCAGTGAGGTCGATGATAGTGCAGTTGCTTGATGAGAAATCACTCCAGATTCCCCTCCACTCCCGATCGACGTTGGAGTTAACTTCGCATACCTTTGCATTTAGTCTAATGGTTTTCGATATTTTAAACGTCGATGGCTCGTATGTATTGGAAGATATTGGTAATTGTAAAAATTTTTCAAACTCTTCTTATCCCTCTACCGCATACGAAGCCATATATGGCTTTCGCATTTATGACTTATTTTCTTTACTAGATTGGATTCGAAATGAACAAAACACAACATTATCACTTCGTTTGTATTATTTACAACACAAAACGATACTTTTCATATTTGTCAGATAGTGCTTGTCGGAGATTTTCTCATTTGTACTTCAGTCCATCGCGCATTGAAAAAAAAGTGACAAAAAAAATTAGATTCTGTGTGCAATGCACTTAATGAAATTATAATTTAAAAATAAATTTTATTGGAAATACATACTTAACTAACTAAATTATAAATGTATTTTCATTGTCAAAAAACCACTCGTTTGATTAGCTTAATTACTGAAGACATATCATGCTATTTTTTATTTTATTTTTAACTTTTAAACTAAATTTTTTTTTTTGCTTTTTTTAACAAATTGTTATTGATATATTGATTAGTCTAAGAGAGATATGTATGTATTTCGATAGATGGTCTATAAATAAATAAATAAATAAATATATAAATAAATAAATAAATAAATAAATAACCGGATTTTGGTGGATTCCCTTGATAGCGCTTTCTAAGTCTAAGTAGTGTTGGCAATTCTTGTCTTGAATCCGCGATGATTCTACTAAGTCTTGCAGTCCATCTACTTACACCTCTTGCTTCTCTACTCCACCGGTCTTGCCAGCGACACATACTGATCTCTTTAGCTTGTGCTGTAGCCGTGTCTTTCTCAATTTCCACTTTACTCTCATATATGGTTTCTTCTCTCCGACGCTAAGAGGCCAATTGGGGTTACCTTCGCGACTATAAGCATGGCTGTTGGCGCAACGGTACTTAGAACTACGATTCATTGTGCCGTATTCATAAAGAAAAGGATATGCTTATACTTGCAAAATATGAAGGAAATCCTTCTGTTTGTATTCATAATAATTTCGAGCAGAACCTTATACGTTTCGAGTAAAAGCATATCCTTTTTATTCACATAAAAGTAAATGAGTATGCATAAACTTGACCTTTTACTTTAAATAAAAAGCAAATCCTTCAAAAATTTTGAGTTAGGTCAGTAGCAGACTCATCTCGGTAGTAAACGGTTGTGTTATCCAATTTTCAGCGCGATTGCAGATGTTGTGCATGTGAGGGATGCTAAATATTATAAGACCCGCTTATCTACACTTGTTCGTAATTTTAAAGATTTATACCGTTTTAAAGAGAGAAATTTACAGTGGCTCGCGGACCGATTCTTAGGTACGGATGTGTGATCCTGGATATCAGAATGGTTTTGGCTGAAGATCTTGGTGTTAGTCAAGCTAAGGTCCCTCGGACTGTGAATGCAGTAGTTGACAGCATAGTTGCACATGCAACTGATTGGATCAAGTTTCCAACTACCAATAGTGAAATAACGGGAGCGAAAGAGTTATGACAAAGGAAGTTTAAGTTGACGTTAGTTGGCCTGGATCGAGAATATGGAAAAATACACAAGTGTGTCTAAAATTAAGAAATCAACTAACAATCACTAACTTCTTCACTGCTAGAGTAATGCATATTTAGCGCACTAAGGTATACTCACTAAAAAAAAACCTTTTGATGTGATCCGTAAGATAACAGAGTAGTACTAATGAGCGAAAAGAAGGGAAGGGAGCTGGCACAACAAAGAAAATCAAAAGATATTCTAGCATCTAGCATATCATTCAGCGTTCTGACGAGTCTACCTTTTACTTGTGCTTGAAGGATATCCTCGCAAGAATAAGGTAATCATTATAAATACGAAAAGAAGGAAATGCTTATACTTCAACCTTTTACTTTAAAGCATTACCTTATACTTCTTCCTTATACTTTGGAGGATATCCTTCGTTTTTATGAATACGGCTCATTGAGTTGGAGTGCTGGATATTATTCGTATTGCAATATTAATCTGTTTGTCAATTTTTTGTGTGTGTGGTGTATTTAGCAAAACTCTATAGCACCACATTCGGCTGTCGGATACACTATTTCAAGGGCTGCTATGCGCAGAGTGTCTAGTGTGACTCCCCAGGAACTGGATGACCTCTGATTCAGGTTGTTTGTCGTCATTAATTTAGCAATGGTATTCTGAGAGTGTTGTTTGAAGGTAATGTCCATTGTAGGTATTTGAGTTGCCTGTTTTGCTGAAGCACGGAGCCATTGAACTAAACTTTGAGGGGGACATGTGCCAACCAGTTCATTAGATGGAAGTATTGGTGACAATGGTTTAAAGAAGTCAATTAAAGGCTGTAACTAGAACTTTATTTTCTTTCTTTAGGTTGCTTCTCGCAACCATTTATGTGTGCGTGTTATACTTTTGGGCGAAGAACTGGCTATCTTTAATTTTCTTAATAAACAATTTTGTATGGTACTCAGTTCCCATTGTCAATTCACAAAGTAAAAAGAACGTATTTAAAACTGAAATGTAAGATCCACCGTCAACAACATAACAAACATGTAATCCTTTGCAACTTCACTTTGTCATTGTAGACAGACATTATTAATCCATACATTTCCTTAAATCCACACAAATTGCATCTGACAGCGAAATTCTTCCACACACATTCTCAGGCAAAGAGATTTATTTATTCGGAATTCCCCACTTGCTAGTGTTTAATTTTTAATGTAACTGCGAGGAATAAATTTATATTATGTCCTTGCAATTAATAATTACAATTAAATTACCAGCAAACAACAGCTCCATATGTATGTACGTATAAAAAGCGCATCGACCGGCCGCACTCGTGAGATACTTTACATCTGATGTTGGTTAAATAAAAATTAATAAACCATGAAATACGCAGTGTACGCGTATAAATAGACCGCGTGCGTTTCCGCCGCCACGGCGCGCTTCTGTCACCGTGAAAGTTTAAAGCTCACTCCACATTTAACTCACTTTTAATTGCATTCCCGACCGCAATGGACTTGCACGTCGGCTTGTGCCCTCAAATATTTGTTAAACAAGGTCTGTCGACATTTTTTGTTTTTCGTCCTTTTTTCGATATTTTCTCTTCTTGTATTTGTATTTTTTTTTTTTTTTTTTTTTTGAGAGAGAGAGTATTCCCAGAAAGTGGTGAAGTAACCATATTTTCACTCTGCCCACAAGGACTCACCACTGTTTGGGAATTAAGTGAACATGAATGAAGCCGTAATTACAGTCGGGACGAAACGAAATTAAAACTTAATTAATGAAAAAATTACATTAACTTGCGTATGAGTATTGAGTATCTCTGGTTATTGCATAATGCGGTGTGGAAATATGGTAGGTACTCGTATGAGTGGGGATTGACTTGTATTTGTGTTGGAAGGCAAATAAAAACAATAATAATTTTTCGTAATTAAAACAAAGATGGCAGGCTTAGTGATGATAATTTTTTTTTAATTTTTACAGTATTCTCGGGCATCGTGTTATCGAAGTTCCGAAGCCAGCATTCAATGTTTATCCTGCGACTAAATATGCTCTCACCGCTTTATGTCAAACAGTGCGACAGGAAATTCGATATAATAAACTGAATATTAAACTGACGGTAAGTGCATTTCTTTAATACAAGCTTAATCTGCACTAGATGCTCGAAAGACTCTCCTGCAAGCATGGAAGATTTACTGGTAGGGTTTAATCCCACGGGTGGTCGTGGCGTAGCGGTAGTCGTCGTTGCTTATCATGCGAAAGGTTCACGGTTCGAATCCAGATATCTTCGAAGCATTTATTTCTCACGAAATAAAAATAAGTTGATCAGTTTCAGAAGTTAATATCGAAACCTACTGCGAAGGCATAACACTGGCAGTAGGATGTTGGATATGGCTGAAGAAATTGATCGCACAATCTATAATAAGAAACATCTGGAAAAAACTCCTGTGAATCATAAGCAAGTACAAAAATAATACACAACTCTCCAGTTATCCTGGACACCACCCATAGAGTTAGTTGAAATTGAAACCTATCATCTGAGTTTCCTACCACTACGTCGATCTGTCTGTCTCTCGTTCTCGTCCTTCATGCGCTCGCACTGTGTGTAAACATTAACAGGGTATTCATATCTCCTTTAGCGTGTGTAGATTATAAAAAAAAAAAAAAAAAAAAAGCTTCTTCAAGGTGCCACCTCTTTCGACTGTCTGACATGCATTCAAAGAGTGTCATTTGTCATGAGGAGCTTTTCAACTCACCGGCGCCGTTCGGAGTCGGCAACAAACTGTAGCGTCTCTTAAAAAGGAAAGAAATAAGACAGGAGAAAATTCCTTGTAATCGTCCAGTGTACCATTATTCAAAATCGGAATATTTAATCTAAAAGAGAAAATTCGAAAATACTTCTACTTCTTTAGCGACGTATTGTTTTTGAAAACGAGTTACGATAAATGAGTTACGATAAATGAGTTACGATAAAGGCGTTACGATAAATGCGTTACGATAATAATGCGTTAGGATAAATTTCGATAAATGTGCTTTGATAACGGGGAAATAATTTCATACCGGGGAAATATGTATACTGTCTGTCCGTCTGTCTGTCCGTCTGTCTGTCTGTCTGTCTGTCTGTCCGACCGTCTGTCTGTCCGTCTGTCCGTCTGTCTGCCTGTCTGCCTGTCCGTCCGTCTGTCTGTCCGTCTAAACGTCCGTCTGTCTGACCGTCCATCTAACCGTCCGTCTGTCTGACTGTCCGTCTGTCGGTCTGACTGTCTGTCCGTCCGTCCGTCTGTCTGTCTACCTTTTCACGCCTAAATCGCTGAACCAATTGTAAAGTTATTTGGCAAGGACATAGTCTGGGACCAAAGGAAGGACCTATAGCTGTTCCTGTCATAATTTGTATTACAAAAATATAGTCAAGTTTACATTCATATTTACTAAATTTTATTACACATTTTCTATCAATTGTACTAGACAAATTTCTTCTTCACCTACACATTACACATACACAAGTGCTTTGGATTCGATAAGTATTCACTTCCCCCGTGAGCTTATGCGGATGAGGCTCACACATATTTTTTAAATCCACTTACTATTTCTGGTCCACTCCGTATTTAACCAAAAGTGACGTTCCCCACATGATATTTTTATCAGAAAATCTTTTCCGGTATTTCGTTTAAAATATCAAATAATGAAAAATAGGGGTACAGAAGTGCGTTACAAAAATGGTAGCATGATAAATACCAGAAATACATATTATGTATGTTTGGAAATATTTTGGAAGATTTGATTGAGGAATATCAAACTTTTCAAATTACTAGTTCAAACAGAGCTGACATCTTTTCATTATCTTTAAATTGGGGAGACCTACTGAATGTCCAAAATTAAAATCCCCAAGGTAAATAAACTTTTGAAAAATGTACAAACACAAAATTCACAAGCAGAAAATCCCCAAACACAAAATTATTTGCTTGCACATTTTTTAAAACTTAGTTTGACGATTTTAATTTTGGAGTAGTAGTCCAGTGCAATTAGTCATTATAAATGAAAAATGACGGAGCCCAGTTATAGTGAATGGATTTGAATGATTTTTTTTTTTTGTTGGATTGCTAATAGCATAAACAAAAAAGTTTACCCATTAAAAATTACCGCAATTCTTAAAATCCGTAAATTTAAGCAAAAAATTAAAATTTCAAGGCAAAAAATGAAAAATTAATTTGTTTTCTTACTATGCAGGGTGGTCCGGTTCGGGGTACAGATATTTTGGGATCAAAGTCATTGGTTCATGCTATGAAAAAAATCGTTTAGGAGGGGGGGGGGGGGGTCTATCTTGAACACCCACTGAGCTACAGGGTGTTTAAAAAAGTTAATTGAAGTAGGTACCAACAGTTATTCTATTACAACTTCTAGTGTATTAAAATTAGAGCAACCAAGGTGGGATTGTTTCATAGACAATTGATTAGTGCTTATCACAGTTAAAAACTGTTACCATCCGTGATCTCGGTTTTGAGATATTGGTCTTCAAACACAGATTTTTATAATTTTGTTTAACCAATTTTAGTGAAAATCGTATTTTTCTCAGAAAAGTGTGATTGAAATTTTTTTTATTAATAATATTTTCATGCGCCATAACATCACCTACAAATTCACCATACAAAGTTTTTACCTGCGGCTTACAGTTTTCCTAGTATTAAGTTAATTTCGTCACAAGGTCCTGTAAAAGAAATGTAAAGGGTTTTTCAATAAGAGCGCTACAAAAGTTTTTTTTATTTAAAACAAAAACGGTTTTGGATATCAATGAAATTCTTTATTCCTGTGAAAGTACGTTCCATGCCATTATGTATGGAACTCGATTTCTTTTGCATGGCCACCACGAGCACGCTTGCAGAAGTCCAGACGCTGAACCCAATTTTCGACGGTTTTCAAGCATAAATCGGCCGATACTGCTGCAATTTCACGTTCGATATTCGTACGAAGTTCATCAATCGTCGCTGGCTTGTTGGCATAGATCATAGACTTGACGTAGCCCCACAGGAAATAGTCTAACGGCGTCAAATCGCACGACCGAGGCGGCCAAGCGACTGGACCATTTCGTGAGATAATACGTTCTCCAAACTTGGGTTCCAATAAATTGATTGTGACAATCGCTGTGTGGCTTGTGGCGCCGTCCTGTTGGAACCACAGGTCCTCCAAGTCCATATCATCCAATTGGGGCCAAAAATATTCGGTTATCATTGAACGGTAGCGATTCCCATTCACAGTAACGTGCCGGTCTTGATCATCACGGAAGAAGTACGGCCCAATGACGCCGCCGGCCCATAAACCACACCAAACCGTAATTTTTTCGGGATGCAATGATGACTCATGGAGTACGTGTGGATTGCTGTCTGACCAATACCGCATATTTTGTTTATTGAATGGCCATTCAGCCAGAAATGAGCCTCATCGCTGAAGATGATTTTTCGTTGAAAATCCGAATCATTTTCAAGTTGTTGCTCAGCCCAATTCACGAACATACGACGCTTCTGGTGGTCAGGCGGCTTCAGTTCTTGCGTCAATTTAATCTTGTAAGGATGTAGGCCAAGATCTTTTCGCAAAATTCGCCACAACGACATCACAGAGATGCCCAACGCTTGAGACCGACGTGTGAGAGACACATTTGGGCTTTCTTCAACTGAAGCCTCAGCGATTATGACGACCATAAATTGGACGTAGCGCTCTTAACGTTGAGGCCACTGACTCCGAATTTCGGTAGTAACTTTTTAATAATTTCGACTCGTTGTTGGCTCGTATATCTTTCCATCATGAAATGGAAGAGAAATGTCAAAAGAGCGGCAAGAAATATGGCGTCGTTTGCTGTCCCTGTCGCTCTACTTTTGTAGCGTCCCTGTTGAAAAACCCTGTACTTATACTAGAAGTAGCATCATTTTCAGTTTCAAAAGGTAAACTTTTTACTTTATAGTATAAGAAATTCAGAAAATCCTGAAACATCTAAATCCATTCACTATAGCTGGGTTCCGAGGTATAAACCTAATTGCACTGGACTATAGGTCTCAAAAAAAATTGTAAAAAAAAACTTATAAAAAATAACGCATCTAATTTAAAAAAAATATATAAAAATAATTGGATATGGAATATGAATATGGAGCCGGCGTCTCTTCACGTCCTCGTTATGGCTCTGGATATAACCAAGTATGAGTCCTTAAAACATTTCACTTGTATGTTGAAAGCATAAGAGAAAATCTGTGTGATCCAGAATTCACCAAACACAAAATCCTCTATAGTATCAAATAAATTATATTTGGCGGCCAAACTTGAACTGTGTCTTGGGATTTTGTGCTTTCGGCTTTAGGTTTGTGAATTTTGATATGTGGATTTTAGTTTGGGGATTAGGGAACCAACCCGAATTTCGTATGTTCCCCTCCATTGCATACTACTTTTTTACTACTATAGGTACTAGTGGACCAGTTCGAGAAATCTCGCATGTAGACACCCTACAACCATTTTCGGTTAACGAATGAAACAAAAGAGAACGTAGGTATGGGTAATAATGTTTTTTCGTAATAATTTTACTCATATGCACTTTTCAAAAGTTGAAAAGCTTTCGAACAGTGTTAGAATCATTGAAATCGGTACAGAAATAAACTCTCAGGAGGAATCACAAGCTCTTGCGCTAGCGATTAATTATATAGATTACTAGCTGACCCGTGCTCGCCTCGCTTCGCCCGCCTGCAACTTTTTACTAATTTGCATAGCTTGACCTGTTTCCTAAAGAGCGTATTTAAATGATTTTTTAGAAATTCTAAATTCAAACCTGAAGTGTTAAAAAAACATATTCTTTAACTTTCTAATATAGCAGGAAATCGGAAGCTCTAATAGACGGGTACGATCACAGATTATTCTGCGGGCTATGCTGAAGTATCCACAATACCAAACAATTTTATTAATTAACTACCTGAACCCGTGCTCGGCTTGCCTCGGATTCGCACTCTAAAGGCTTTCTTATGCATACAAAATATGAAATATCACTGGGAGCGAAGAAACATTGCATTATTGTATTGCATTATTAGTGCGATATATGATTATATGAACCAAAATGAATTCTTAAAACAATAGGAGTACATTTTGGGTAGAATATTAGTTTTGGTATTTTCTTTTCTTAAATTGGTTAGTAATATATTTATAAACTGAAAATGCAATTCACTGCTCTAGAAAATGCTCTTTCTTTTGACACCTCATTTGTTACACCTCATGTTGGTTGAGTATGAGAGCCGCAAATTCTTATGATGATTGTAGCACATTGAAATGCAAAACAAATGATCACGTCAGAGCGCGCACATATACTCACACACACACTATTGCAACGATAGCCACTGCAACTGCTGGACGGCTGCTGGCAGTGGTCTCCACTGAAAGAAAGTTGTGGGCGATGCTTTAAATAATTGTTTTGAACATTGCTCAGCTTCAGGACAACGCAGAACTATGTTTTGTGCTTCAAATTAATCAGTGGAAAATTTACTAAACTCACCTATTTTTTTTTTTTTTTGTTTTTCAATCCGATAAGCCATTAATGAGTTAGGGCTGAATAATTATAATTTTCCTTTCAAATATGCAGTCTTTTCAATATTTTCTTAAAACCATGCCATTTTCCGGGATAAAAAGTATAAATGATATGGTCCAAGAACATAAGCAATCACTATGTGAATGTTTCATCCAAATGCGTCCAGAAGTTCTAACGTGATGCGCGAACAAATAGTTTTTTATCTACAGTTTTATTATATGTATAGATAGATTTATTGATGCATACCTATAGGGGATCATTAGCAATCATTTTTAAACAATTGTAGATTTTTCTGCTACTGCTTTAACTTGAGTTTTTTAAAACAATTCTGAAAGTGAATTTGCCATGACTGCAATAAATTATTAGGTTCCCATAATTTTTTGTTTAAATGCTTTAAAGTTGGACTTTAAGCAGCAATCTACATATCTATATACATACATATAAAAATGGTGTGAAAAATGTATAGTAATTCATCAATTGAGAACGGCTGGGCCGATTTTACTCATTTCAGTTCAGTTTGACGATTTTCAGTTGTTCGTAATTGCCAGGTGAAGGTTTTTACGAAAGAAAATTTTCGGGAAAACCCTCCGGAAAAGTCGGGAAATTGGACAAATCGAAAATCACTGTGAAATAAAGCGTAGCAACACACGCCGGTTATCCGCTAGTATTATATAAACTTGAATGTTTTTCATCGTTAAATTGAATAATAATTATTGTTATTTATCCAATCTTTCAGAGCATCAGTCCCGGAATGGTCGAAACCGATTTCCTGAAGGTATACAATCCTGCATCTTGTGCTGCAATACCAAAGCTACAACCCAAGGATGTCGCTGATGCAGTACTGTATGCCTTACATACTCCACCCAGCGTACAGGTAAGGTGAAATTTTTTAAACTTGAAAACATACTTACTTACATAGTGTCCTTTTGTAGATCGAAGAAGTCATCCTTCAAGCGGTAGCTGTTCACGAATCTCCGGAGAAGAAGGAGGAAGAACTGTAAATGAACTAATTATAGTACATCCTATGCTCTTGTATTTTTTTTTTATTTCACATCGCTTGAGAGTTACTAAATAAAATGTATGTTATTTTTATTCAAAACCAATCAACCACTTAATTCAAATGGAGTCCAGTATACTTGTAATAATCTACAAACATATTTGGGGGGAGAAATTATCCTGCGGCTTTGTTTGTGCTTTGCTTAGACATCTAACACCATAAAACGGATCTAAATTTCCTTTACTTGTTTCCCGAATTTGTATACAAATGTGTTTGTTTTGGTGTATACTCGTACATGTTGTATGTATATGTATATGGCTGTCTATATTTTCCCTTAAACTGCCCAGTCTTACTTTTTTTTGTGCTCGATAGCAGTAGCTATTTCCGACTAAGCTTTCCTGCCTTGAGGCTAGGTATGTGGTCTTTTGTTGAAATTCTCTTCACTTGTTCGTCCTTTATTTTTATTTGCTGATTCTGTGCTGAGTGTCTCTTGCTCTTTCTCTATATTTTCGGTAAGCCTTTGGCCTTTTATGGGAAACAAATAACATTTTTGGTCGCTAACACTACCAATGCCGACACTGGCAGTGGCTGAGCCAACTTAATCCTCGAACATCATTGGATTTAAATATTCATTTGACAAATGGGGAATGTTGCATTTATTGAAACAAATGTTTTTCTGTTATCGCCACATTTGCCTTCCAGCAAAGGGATGTGAACGATCCAGAGGGATGTTTGCTGTATCAAGAGATTTTGTTTTTTTTTTGTCCTTTGTAAAGGATGCCAACAACTTTGCTTTCTATAAACTAATTGTTTCCTTTTTGCTAGTGAGTTTTGATCAACTGCTGAAAATATGCAAGGAAATGTTGCAATGAAGTTCAGAAATTTCCTAAAACATTTTGCAACAATTCTTTTCAGGATGATAGCACGCCCTCGGGGGCGTGTACTTGTCAATTGACCTGTACCTACAAAAGTTAGAATTTACATATAATCACATTCTTTTACGACAAATATTTTATTTCTATACCCTAAAGCAGGGGTTCCCTAACTGTACGTCGCGACGCCCTTGGGCGTCGTAAGGCGAACAAAAAATAGGAGAGGAGCAAGGAAATACTGACTGTCTTCCTGTTTTGAAAGACTTCCTGCAAGAGAAATCTATTCAAGATGCAAGTTCAAGCTTGCAATTGATATTAATTCATCGCTTATCGACATTAAGTACCTACTTGAATAAATATTTTCCAGGAAATCTTCATCAATACGACTGGATTAGAGATCCATTCCAATCGACCCCACCTCAATCTGCACTTTCAATAGCCGAGAAAGAACTATCTTTGTGATACGAGCCTTAAACTACGTTTCGTCAAAGACACACTATTTCAATTTTGGAGCAATGTATCCCAAGAATATCCTACTCTCAGTACTACAGATTTTAAAATCCTTTTCCCGTTTGCTACGCCATACTTGTGTTAAACTGGCTTTTCCACAGTTGCAGTAGTCAATTCTAAATGCAGGCCCACAAATCAATTTAGAAAAATAAATAAGAGTAGCGATTTCAGAACTTCAGCGCCAATTGGAGAGGTTATGCTCAGAAAAGCAAGCTCATCCTTCTCATTGATTGATTGCACTGTAATAATAAAATTTTCTAATAAATATCAACAATTAAGATTCTATAATCTTTGGAGTTTTCTTTAATTAAATGACTACTTTTATAAAATGAAGTCTAAAAAAAAGTGCCACAAAAACAAAAAAAAAAACTACTGAACGGATTTGAATGCGGTTTTTTGCAATCTATTGTAGTTGGATTAAATCTATAAAATGGATAAAAAAAAAAGTCAATATATTTCAATAAAAAACTTCTAAATGAAAAAAATAAAAGTTTATATATTACTTTTCAGCATTTATTTCGCTCTATCTTAGTTCTTAAATAACATATTAAAATAAAATTTACATATTTGTTTAGATTATTTCACAACAAAGATTTTGATGTATGTACATATAATATCTTCTTTGTACATTTTCTGTGAGAAAAGTAATAACATAAAGAAATATTGTTTGTATGCTTTTGCGACAACGATTAGTGGAAATCATTGCCACCGCCAATGCACCAGCGGCAGCGGGTATGCGTGTATGCGATACATGCGTGCGTAGTATAAGTGATTGCTTCGTGCTAACGTATACACTTAGTGACAAAAGTCTACATACACCATGCTTTGAAATGATGTTGCAGTGTTTTTTTTTACCAATATTCAATTTTCTCCAAAAAAAAACTATATTTTTATACTCAAATACATATATCCAACAAATCAAACATAGCAGGATTTTTTTGTTTTAAGAACCGCAGAACATAAAATAGCATCCATTTTTCTTGGAAATACCAAAATTCGAGTGACAAAAGTCTGCATACATGCATTTAGTCTGACCGTTATTTGAGTCTTAATTCTCTGTAGTTCGCTTTGCTTCACCTGTATTTGCTCAGTAGCATTTAAAAAGTCGTTCATAGCAGAACAAGTTTTTTTTTATAAAAAATTGTGCATTTTAATAAAAAATGAATAGAAAAGGAGCAGAAACTTCAAACGATGTACGAGAGCTAATAGTAAAGTACCAATCTGAAGGAAAATCTTTGCGGGAAATTGGAAAGCTCGTTAATAAAAGTCATGCAATAGTACAAACTGTAATAAAAAAAATTAAACGCAATGGAACCCTAAGTTCGAAGCAGCGGTCTGGACGTCCAAAAATATTTACTCCACGGGAAGAAGGTTCCATTGAGAGAAAGATTAAAAAAAATCCTAAATTAACTGCATCGAAAATAGCAGCCGAGTTATTGGAGGAAACTGGTAAGTCCTGTGATCCAAATACAGTTCGAAGAGTGCTGAAGGGGAAGGGGTATCACAGTAGAATAGCCAGAAAAAAACCTTTTATCAGCGAAAAAAATCGAAAGAAGAGGTTAGAGTTCGCTAAGTCCCATGAAAAGTATGGAAATGAGTTCTGGGATAAGGTTATATTTAGCGATGAAAGTAAATTTAATATTTACAATAACGACGGTCGAACGAAAGTATGGCGCAAGCCCAACACTGCACTTGAAAAGTCCAATATGGTTGGTACAGTTAAGCACGGAGGAGGTAATGTGCTTGTGTGGGGGTGTATGTCGCAGGCTGGGGTCGGAAACTTGGTTTTCATAGATTCAACTATGGATAGATTTGGTTATCTTAACATTCTTAAAAATAATCTGAAAAATAGTGCTTTAAAGTTGGGATTGGGACAGTCGTTTGTATTTCAACAAGATAACGACCCCAAATATACCTCACGTCTTGTTCAAGAATGGCTGATATATAATACAAAGCAGTTGAAAACACCACCCCAGTCTCCTGATATGAACCCTATAGAGCACCTATGGGATGAACTTGGACGAAGACTCAAGACCAGACACGTCAAAAACAAAACCGAGCTGAAAACAGCGTTAGAAGAATAATGGGCCAAGATTCAACCTTCTATCGCAAGAAAACTCGTCGACTCCATGCCAAAAAGGATGAAAGCAGTCATAGCCTCAAAAGAAAATGCAACATCTTACTGATTGAGCCATTATTTTTTGTACGAATAATTCTTCTCTTGAAGTGTATGTAGACTTTTGTCACCCTTATTTTGTTAATTGAATGAAGTTAAGTATGTTTTTAAGTTTTTGTTGTTGTTTTTAAAAAAAAATCCAGTTTTGTTTATAGTAATAAGTCAACTGAAAATAATAATATAATTTTTGTTTTAATTAAACTGATTTTTTTTATGAAAAATGCAACCCAATTACTACACACCATGGTGTATGTAGACTTTTGTCAATAAGTGTATGTATTGTAATTGTTCGATCAACTCTAATCCAATAACTGGATAAATTTGGTTGCGATTTGTTTTATGATAAGGGCTTGGAACAGATATGTAATATGTACAGTAGATTCCGCTTTATTGGGACGGCGGATAATCGCTTAACTGGGACAGATGGTCAAGAACAGAACAGAACAGATTGTTTTTTTACTTTATTATTGGGACAGCTTTATTGTTTTGGCGGTAAGAACGTGCTGTAATATTTAAGAAAGTGGAAAAGTTAGATTGGAAGAACCCACCTACGTCACTTTTTTCTTTAACAGTCTATGGAAAATTCTTTATCCAAGCAATTCCTTCAGTCATTTGGTGCTAAGCAAATTGTGAAGCAAGTATTTATGCAAGTATAAGGTGCAAAGACAAGTGCAGCATTTAGCTGGAAGTCTCCTTCCAGTAGACAAATTATTACAAATACACATATCTACATACAAAGAGAATATTTTTGTATGCGCAGCGAAGCGGGTACATCAGCTAGTAATAAATAAAGTAATCTTTTTGTCTGCTAGAGCTATACACAGCTATCTGCCTGTAGGGAGCCGGAAAAAAAATTACAGCCTGTAAAGGGAGTCGCAGTGTAAAAAAGATTGGGAACCCCTGCCCTAAAGAGCAGAATTTTTGTACAATTTTCGCGTCACTTTGAGTAAAGTGAGCGGTATTGCTGCCGAAATATTACATTCTATTATAAGCATGTTTTGAAATAAGTTCTCAATTAGACTTCTCGAAATAAATTGGAATAAGAAGTGCACATGGTGGTTAGTGCGTTGGACTATTACGGATGCTGCCCCGGGTTCAATCCCAGCAAGAAACACCTAAACAAATTTTCACGGTGCCACCTCTTTCGAATGTCTGACAAGCAATCAAAGAGTATCATTTGTCATGAGAAGCTTCTCCACTCGCCGCTCGGAGTTCGCAAAAAACTGTAGGTCCCTTCCATTTCGTGGAAAAAATAACACGCACACACAAATAGTTACGAGAAGCTAGGCTTGGTTCTGTATAGGACTGCAGACGCCGTATATTTATTTTTAATTTTTTGATTTATTTGATTCGAACGGAATTGTTTTGCTTGCTCGTTGATAGATAGATAGGTTATATGGTTTTATTGTGCAATAAAATAGAAATTGTTACAAAATTCAGGAAAACACTGCATTGGCATTTGCCATTTGCATTTTGCCATTTGTCACATATTGGAAAAAAGTTTAATGTTTGATTGATAATTAAATTTAAAGTTTAATAAATTAATTAATTAACATTGAAATAATCAGTCCAATCATGAATATCTACAAATTCCGCGAGGATTTTTTCACTTTTCTCTACTCTCCTATTCTGAAGAATTTGACAGCGGGACATTTTTTCCTTTTCACTTTCCTCTTATCTTAAACAAACTTCGAAAAAAGGAAAAAAATCCGTAGAGGGAAAAGTGGGTATCACAAATGCCAAAAAATTAACGGAATTTAATTGTTTTTCTCAAAAGTTTTTCTACAACAAAACCAGCGAGAAATTTTATGGAAATGTGAGTTTTATATTTGTTTGAACATATGGGTAGTAAAATATAATTAATTTTAAATATTAAGGTCGAAAACTGTCAACTGTTATATATGTAATATATGTAATTATTATTCAACTAGAAACCAATGTAACCTACTAGCATAACGTTTAAACTATGATATCCCATTCTGTTGTAATACAGATGTTTATTTTCTGAGGGCGCTATTATCCTAATATGCGTGCCGTCAATGCGGAATACTTACTTACTTAGGTGGCTCAACCAACAACCTCTTCAAGTTAGCCCGGTCCTTAGCTAACTGCCTCCAGTTGCGCACTTCTAGTTGGTTGAGGTCTTGTTCTACTTGTGCGCGCCACCTTAGGCGAGGTCGTCCTCTACTGCGCTGACCGTCCGGGTAAGAGTCGAATATTCTCCAAGCCGGAGCGTTGATGTCCATACGCTCTACATGTCCTAGCCATCTTAAACGCCCAATGTGCATTTTTTTTTGACCAGGTTGATGTTGCTGTACAGCTCGTATAACTCGTGGTCGAATCTTCTCCTCCAGAACCCGTCAACGCAAACGGGACCGAATATCTTGCGAAGGATTTTTCTCTCGAAGCGACCAAGGATATCTTCATCCGCTTTCGATAAAATCCATGTTTCAGCTTCATATAGCAAGACTGTGATGATAAGGGTCTTATATAGAGTCTCCTTAATCGATCGAGGAAGGACTTTACTACTCGATTGCCTTCTTAGCCCAAAAAAAAAAGCGGTTGGTCTTCGTTTGATTTCCGACGAGATGTCATTTTTTGATGTTATGGCAGAGTCGAGGGAGACAAAGTCCTTTACTACCTCGAAGTTGTAGCTGTCTATTGTGACGTTCTGTCCAATTCGTCGATTTTTGATGTGCCTCTTTGTTGACAGCATATATTTTGTTTTGCCCTCATTTACCGCTAAACCCATTTTACCGGCTTCTATTTCTATACTCGCGAAGGCACCGGTGACAGCTCGCTGTGTTCTACCAATGATGTCAATATCGTCGGCGTATGTAAGTAGTTGAACGGACTTTTGAAAGATCGTTCCTTGTGTGTTCGCTTCTGAGTTTTGAATAATTCTTTCAAGTATGATGTTGAAGAAGTCGCACGACAGCGCATCACCTTGTCCGAATCCTTTTTTGACATCGAAGGTCTCGGTGAGGTCATTACCGACCTTGATTGAGCAGCGAGCTTTCTCCAACTATTATGGTGTTCAATAGCTTCTAATTCCTCCGCCACTACTCTGTATGCGACACTATTCATTTTAACACGAATTTTCCAACGAACACCAATCACACCTTACCCAAATAATTTATTATTGTTCATTTACGAAAACAATAATTTACTTTTTATTCTTGACAGAATTCGCGAAATGACAATTAATTCTCCTAAAAAGCTGATTTTATGAGATTTCACATGAGAAATTCCTCCTCTCAAATTCGAAGTGAAAAATATTTCTCCGTTGATTCAGAATAGGAGGATTTAATTCTCGAGGAAAAATTCCACGGGAATATTCATGATTGGGCTGAATAAGAAATTGAAATTGTTAAAATTATCTAAGTAACAAACTTTTTTACTTCTATCAACATTAATAACATCTATGTATCATTTGCTTTGAATTAACTTTTGTCAATCTATCAAAATACTACTTCCTTCTTCATCACTTTAAGTCCAATTCACAATGTCGAGTTCGCGCGGTCTCGCGTTGACAGATAGAGTAGAAACAATTCAAACATACGGGGCGCTCTTAAATGTGACCTCAGGCGTTAATCGTAGATATCGTTAACGCCTGGGCAACGCACAGTGGCGGGGCTACGTACAAAAGTGGTCCAAAACCCCAAATAAGTTCGTAACAACTTTTTTATTATTGTTAAGTTAATAAAAACAAATAATTCATCTATTTAAATAAGTTTAAATAAGAAAAATGGATAAAGTTAAAAAACTGAACTTACAAATCATTTACTTATAATAATAACTTTTTAAATTTTTCGGGATAATCAGCTTGAGACTTGGATTTGTTTGGCCTTTAATTGTTAGACTTATAATGTAGGGGTCTGAAGATATTAGGAGATTGTGAACAACATCATTATCTACTATTAAACATAGTCTTCTTTGAAAATTTTGTTGAACCTCCTTTTTCTTATTATTTATTTTCACCTTCTCTTCTGGTTTTCGAGCATCCCATTTGCATATTGGTAGCTTATAGGAAATACGAAGTACACATAAGAAAAACCTTATCCACGCATGCAGTGTTCACGTTCCTAAGTCAACGTATTGATCCTGGCTTATATCTTCATTTAAACATACTGAAATCTTATTAAAGTCCTTTGAAGTTTAATTACATAGATAGCACCTTTGATAGGATAGGGTACTCGTTACAGCATGAGCGGTTTTACCATCAATCAGGCTAGAAAATCATTTTATGTTTAATTACAAAGTTTTTGTTCTCATATCCTAACTCTGTAGATCCTAAACTTTCTGTTTGAGGAATTACATAATTGGTGTCTTGTTTTATTAGTTCAGATGTCTCTTTTGCGAAAAATATTTTTAGGGGTCTGCAATATTTCAGGTAAGTTTTTCCATAATACTAGCTTATTTTCATTATCTATATTTCCACATACAAGTTGTATATTAAATAAATACTAGCATCTGAAATCGTTTCATTCTGATTGACCGGAAGTACCATCGATTTCTTACCTATGTATATTCGAGTTTTGAATGAAGTTGTTAGAAGTTAGCACATTAGCAGTTGAAATCTTCAGAAAACAACAGAGCAGAAAATAATCTTTTAAAATAAATTAATATTCAAGCTGGATTACGATGGATTTGATACTTTTGCACTCATTGAAATTAACAAACAAACAAAACACATTTTTCGCATACATCTTGCATTAAGTGTTAACTGTACAAAAATAACGGTAATATGTAATTTAGCATTAGCACAAATAACTATGCACATCTAGGTTAGCGTTTGTGTATACATTAAATAGATTGAGGCCCAAATCATAAAGCACTTTTACTTTACAATTAGCGTTATATTCACCGACTAGGCAACAAATAAATTCTTTAGTCGAGTAGTCAAACTTTGGACTGATGTTGCCGGTTAGTTGTTTGGAATAAACACATGCCCATGGGCGCATTTGTTTCCCTAGCATTTATTAACTACCCAAAAACAAAAAAATCGGCGTTTGGACGATATTTTTTAACGGATTTTGGCCACCGATCCGCCACTGTACAACGGCCGAGTAGAGCTACTTTCTACTAGCGCGTGCGTTGTGACAGCTGACAGCTGTGTTGACATTACACTATTCGTTGGCCTGTTCGCTACAGTTACAGCTCTGCATTCAATTGTTTAACATTTAATATGTGTTACATATTTAAATGGCTAAATGAATTTTTCAACACAAATTAATTTTGCGGGGTCTTTTAATAAATTATATATTCGTACAATCTTGTTTGCAAAGTTATTTATAACATTTTCTGTCTTTTAATCAAACAATACAAATAAAAATGAATACATTTCTAATCTTTTTTCTATCATAAATTCGTGGATGGAAGTTTTGAGGAAACCGAACATATTATTTGCCATACTCCTAAGTCTGCTTTTACACTTAAGACTTGTGAGTCTAGACTTTTTTCGAATTTCTCTTTGTTATTTACATCCGTGAGTATTGTGCTTTTACATTTCAGACTTTTTTCCTATACTCAAATTTGACATTCTTCTTTTATTTTGCAGTTCTTGTATTGTGCAGATGACTAGGTGGGAAGCAACACAATGATAAAACGAAGAGGAGAAAAGAAAAACGCCAAAAAGAGTCGCCAAAAACTTTACCTCGACTCACAGTGCAAAATATTTTCCTTCTCATCTTTTCGAACTTTCTTACTCTTTCGCACCCATGTGGGTCTAGACTCACAAGTCTAAGTGTAAAAGCAGAATAACCTATGAACGCCTGACACTCGAAGCGGTACAGTCGAACCCGAATAATATCACATCGCTTAGAAGCACAAATCGCTTTATATCACAATATGTTGAAGCCAGATGTCTTTTTTACATAATTCATATTGGAATTAAACTCTCTTTATAGCATCTCGTTTAATATCACAACCCGCATAGAGTCATTCAAAAAAAAGCCTGACAAAATAATTTCTTAGTAAATTTTTCCGCTTAATATCACACATTATTATAGAAAATGCAGTTGCAACATATATTTGCTTGGAAGTATAATTTTATGTGTAGTCAAAGCTAATACAAAGTTCGAAATGGAACGCTTATATAAAAAAAACAGCAACAAGTAATCTACTGTGTAAACCCAAAGCAATTACATTCCTGGGTTGTTGATTGCCACTACAAGTCTACAATGACAGTAGGTCCGGTCCGTTCGCGTACGTTCCCAAAACTACAAAAATCTGCGAAAAGTTACGAAAACTCGTTCCTTTACGCAAAAATTTCGTAGTTTTTCGTAAAAGAGTGTAAGAAATCTCCCCAGGCTGCGAATTTAAGCACAAGGAATTTCTTGGGGCAGATTACATGAAAACTGTCAAAGCTGTCAAATCACATACATTTTGCATTTTTTGTTGTTCAACGCGTTCGTTTAATTTTTCGTAATTTTCCTATCTTTGAGAGAATTTCACAAAACACATATTTGGTGCAAAAAGTACGCGAACGGACCTAGTGACATTGACATTGACACTTCTTTGAAGTGCTTTTCATTTTTTTCAAAATTTGAATAAAGTAAAGTCAACCGATGCTAATTTCCGTGATTTTAGTTCTACTTGGCTATGTTCAGGTAAAAGACAAAGTATGAACAGGAAGAAATGGCTAGAGGAACCGCTTTTTAAAAATTGGCTCAGTGAAAATGCAGACAATTTTATGGAATCGAAAAGCGTTGTTTGGAACGCAACAAAAATTGTTTCGACGAACCTGACAAAAGTGGACTATTGTACGACATGCTGAAGGGAAGTGACATATCAATAAAATTGAGTCAGCCAGCGCAAAATCAAATAATGTAGTGTCAAAAAACATTTTCCTAATCAAATAGACATTTAGGCCCTGTCCATCCATTAGTATTAAAACACTATTCAAACATTGTGTACAAACGAATCATATCATAAATATTTAAAAAATCATCCAAAACGCACGAAAACCCCAAATAAACTGAACAGTTTGAAACCGCACGGTTCCCGCCCTATCTGAACGGGGCCACTAAAAATAACCTCATATTTTAGATGTTTTTTGACGAAATTTTAAATCTCCTGTTACTTTGGTAAGTCCAACAGAAGATCTCCTGTTTTTTCACATTTTCGCGATGCCAACACTGGCTTTCATATCATGGTGAACTTTTGTCCGCATGTTATCTCTTTTCCACGCGCATGCTCTTTCTCTTCCAGTAAACCCTAGTGCGCAATAAAAAAGAAAACATCCGTTCAAAAGTCCACCGTGATTTGAAACGGCTATACCTACTTGAGTTCCACTTTACATTCTCTGTGTATTTTTTTCTTAGGACTGTCACTTATTGGATTCTTGTTTTCAATATCAAATTCAAAAAGGTTTTGTTGCTCGCTGAATAAAAAATGTTTAGATTCTAATCAGAAATCAACAGGATGAAACTATGTGCCTCATATACTGTTAAAAATTTAGTTATAATTCCTTTCCCGATAAGAGCACAACCCGCTTATAGTCACAGAGTTCGGCTGCCCGGTTGATGTGACTATATCCGGGTTCGACTGTATTTAGTTTTGTGAATTTCGAGGTCGTGCGTTGGACAGAAATGATCGTAAAGTCTCTTTCAATAAAGTTGCATAATATAAATACATAGATCGGTTTTTTATTCGAACATCAGACTAAGTTTTCTACGGGTTATGGGCCCAGAGGATTAAGAAAAATAAGTTATTAAGTTATTAATTATTCATATTTCTGATGACGTTTACTGGAAAAATTCCATTATTCAATGGAGAGAACTTCTGCACATGGATGCCACTAATAGAAGCAGAAATTTGGAAGTTCTTACAAAGCATGTATGATCGAAAAAGTACACGTCAAAAGGTGGAAGAATTCCGTAAGCTATTAAACATTAAAATGTCTCAGAATCAAAGTATGGAACCTTTTTAAATAGAGTTTAATGCGATTAACGTACGACTGCGAAAAATGGAGGCTTCGCTGGATGATGATTTACTAGCTGTGCTGTTGCTGGAGAGTCTTCCAGAATCATACAAGGATATTGAAGCTGCGTTTGGCGCATCTAAAGACTTCCCGTCTATTGATACATTACGTGCTCGCTTGTTAGAGGTTGGTGACAAGACACAGAGTAGTTATGGTGATGTAAGCGATAACGCAATGAAGGCCAAGTTTACTTCTTTGAAAAATTATCGGGAACCATGTATGATCAATTTCAATTTTCCATTTAAATGCTATCGATGTGGTCGCGCAGGGGCCACATGAAAAGGGACTGTAGAGTAAGTTTAAACGAGGAATTAAATTACGCTACAAGAGCGAAGAAGGTGGATAGTAATAGTTGAACTAAAGGGTGTTCGTGAAGTAAAAGAAAAAATGAAGCAGGTTTCAATGTTTAAATACAATAAAAGGGACTTTAAAAATGTTTTAGATATTAACTTTGCCTGTTTATGTAATCTAAATGGTGTCGATGTGATTGCGAACATGTTTTTGGAAAAAGTTAATGAATCTGTGTCAAAATTTGTGATAACTAAATGTAAGAAGTATACCGGGAATGAGTGGTTTAACAACTACCTGAGCCAATTAAAAAATAGCAAAATAATTAAACATGCTAAAGCAATACAGACCAGCTCCGAAGGAGATTGGAGAGAATATACTAGTGTTAGAAATAAATACAAAAATGAACTTACTAAGTGCAAAAACAAATACATCGCGCTAAAAGTGACTAATTCAAGAGACCAAAAATCAATGTGGAGAAACCTTAAATATTTTGTCCTTAAAAAGGATAAAAATGAAATAAAAAATGTAATCTTCGGTGATGAAATGTGTAAAGACAATACGATAATAGCGAACAAGTTTAATGAGTACTTTGTGAATAGTGTGAGCGAGATAATTAACTCAATCCAATGTGTGTCATTTGTCAATCTTGTAAGCGAGTCTAACAAAAGATTTTTCTTTACTCATGTGTCCCTAGAATCTGTTGAACAAACGATTAGACTTATTAAGAACAAAAAAGACTTTCAATTTATGAGTCCGAGTATATACTTAGACCAATTCGAAACATTAGGTCCGGTAATGCAAGCAATTTTTAATTTATCTTTGCAAACTAAGAAGTTTCCAGACTCATGGAAGGAATCGATAGTGACACCAATTGAAAAAATTACTGGGACGATAAAGTGTGAAGAATTTCGGCCGGTGAATGCATTGCCACTCTGCGAAAAGGTATTTGAGAAAATTATATATAATCAATTGTATACTTACTTTGAGAGTAACGAGCTTATTATGAGTACTCAGTCTGGCTTTAGAAAAGGTCACTCATGTGAATCAGCAGTTAATTTAGTAATAACTAGCTGGAAAGAAGAACTAGCTAAAAATAAAAGTGTGTATTGTGTATTTCTCGACCTGAAAAGAGCGTTTGAAACAGTGAATAGAGGGTATCTGCTAAATAAAATGGACAAATATGGTATAAAGGACGCTGAGCTTGAATGGTTCGATTCATATCTAAAAAATCGTACTCAAAAAGTTGTAGTTAATGGTGAGAAATCGGCAGCGAAAGAAGTAGAGTTTGGAGTTCCTCAAGGGACTGTTCTAGGAACACTTCTTTTCAACATTTACATCAACGACATGAAATATGCAGTTAAAAATTGTCAATTGGCTTTGTTTGCGGACGATGCAGTTATATATTTAGCCGGTGTTGACAGCAAGACCTGTGAGAGATTAATACAAGAAGACATCAACAGAATCAACATATGGCTCAAACAAAATAAACTGAAGCTAAACATTTCGAAATCAAAACTCCTTGTTATAAATGAAAAACAGCATTACAACAACCTTACTCTAGACGGTGAGATTATCCAGAAAGTAGAAGAAATTAAGTATCTTGGTGTTGTATTAGATCATAAGTTATCTTTTGGATCCCACATTGAATATATTTGTAAGAAAGTCGCAAAAAAGATAGGGTTTTTAAAACGAATCAGGAGTAAAATCTCGATAACAAGTGCAATAAATGTCTATAATGTAATTGTAAAACCGCATTTTGAATATTGTTCGTCAATTTTGTTTCTATGTAGTGATGGTATGTTAGAAAGATTGCAAAAGTTGCAAAACAAGGCAATGCGATGTATATTGAAGTTTAGTCGGTATGTTTCAATCCAGTTTATGTTAAACACGTTAAAGTGGCTTTCAATAAAACAAAGAATTGCGATGAATGTTTTAATTTTTGTCTACAAAATAAAAAATAACTTAATGCCAAAATACCTGTGTGAATATGTTCAATATGTGAGAGAAGTACAACAGTATAATCTAAGAAACTGTAATGATTTAAGACTCCCTAATTTTTTAACAAGTAGATCGCAAAACTCACTTATATATAAGGGATTTAAATTATATAATAGCCTAGATAACAACACAAAGACTGAAAATAACATAAATGTATTTAAAAAAAAAGTAATTGAATTTGTAAAATTAAAATACTTGTAGTCCTTAAGTACCACTTATTGTAAAAAGTAATAATAATGTGTATATTGTATCTTTTTTTAACTAAATAGCTTTGCAAAGGCTAAATAAATAAACTTACTTACTTACTTACTTACTTACTTACTTAGTTTCTTTGGGGGATTTATTGCTTCAGCATCCCCGATCAACAATATGCTGAGTAGTCGCTTCTTCCCAGTGTTCGAAACAACGATCGGTCCTGAATTCTCTTTAACGTACATATCTCTACGTACGTTTTGCCATACATGATACCCAAAAAGAAACTCATGCGGAACGTCTTGGGATTGTTCATAATGACTTCTGCAGAAGATACAGGATGTACGGAGAAGAAATTAAAGAAATTCGTCACCTGTTATGTCATACTCATAGTCCCGACCTTGCTGACAAAAGAATGAGGACTCTTGGCAGTTACTTCTTTGATAAGCTTAACAACTAAAGCAAGATTGAGCTGAGAAACCACCTGAGATTCATATCATTATCTCGGTGGTTCTAAGCCAGCGGTCTTTGTACGGGTTTCAAAATAAAATCCACAATAGACCTAGACCTTTGGTCTAAGTGAACGGTGACTATACGTCATGGAGCGCTCATCTACCTTACCCAACCTAAACTAAAATAGTGAATGCGAACACTTAAATTAAGATTGCTGAACGAAATAATCAATTTTACATCACATAGCGAATAAGGGGCAGGTAACATAATACTAGGTGACTTACAAACAATTGGAATCAATCCATCAGCAAATGACCTATCTCAATAATTACTTCCTTTATGACCATTCACATCTAGTAGCACTCCATGTTCAGTGCTCTAAAGGTTAATGACATTTGTTGATTTTTTTCATGAATACTTCATCGTATAAAGTGATTACTAGTGAAACCATGACTTGGTCAGTTTGAATAAAGCTCTTGCAAGAGAATGAACGAACCGCCAGTTTTAAAAATTTGCTTTCGCCATCATCTCCAAGTCCTTCTAACGGTATCTAGATATACTGGCTTTAGCCACTTCAAATACCAACCATCTTCGAGAAGGTTTAGGCCTTCAAGGTGCCTCGGTTACCTTTCTTATACCATCCTTATGATCGCTCTAGCGTTTAGTGCTTATTTCTTGATAATATTCCTATATTCCGTGTCTATCACGTACTTAGCTTGCTATTTCCAAGAAAACGTTTTTGAAGACCAGCGTGAAAGGAATACCGTGGAATCAATTCTCGCATTTGGAACTGCAACTTCGAGGTACCTAAGTGCGTTCTTAATCATCCGAACGTACCTCAAAAATCGATACCTTTTCGTTCCGACATTGAATGAAATGCTTAAAATTTTCGACATAATTCGGCTAATGACGAATCCGGAGATTTACTATCCGGCTCCGTTCCAAAAGTTATTTGTGATCAAATTTATGATTTTTACACATCGAATGTGGGATGGTTTTTTTAACGCGACGATTCATCTTTTATGTTTTTTTGATGTAGCAACCCCAGCCGGAGTTCTCCTGTTGGAGTTGACCCATTGGAGTCATTTATATGCTCACTTGGTGTTGCTTTGCATTTACATGAAAATGAACGAACTCCTGAGCGCATTGAGTGGAATCATAAGTAAACAAGAGTTCGTCGGAACCCTTCATCAATTGATTGGACTATCCTTTCGAATCCATCGAGTTCAGAACATACTAAACAAATTCTATTCCATACTTATGGTGTGCTATTACGTTAGATTGTTTCATGATATACAAATGTTCTATGAAGTGTTGTGGATTGTTTTGTATGACAGAAAGAACTTTACTCTACTTGATGTTATACTCAGGTTTACGAGAGCCGCAAGGACACCCTTGGACTTGTATGTGATTGGATATGTAACGGAAATGCTGAATAAGGCAGAGAGGACATTTCACCAAATTATCTTCTTGTATTTTTGTAAGATGAAAGCCTTGAGAAGTATCGAAAGCATAGACAAAGATGTGAGTATTTTTTTAAATTTTTTTTTTTGTATGTCCTGAAATATACGATTTAAACTTTCAGCTTGATTTAATTCTAATGCATAGTAATATTCAGGACCTATCTATGAGAGCATATCAGTTATTTAAAATTGATCAAAATTTTGTATGCTTCTATGTTAAGGAAGTAATCGTGGCCTATGCGATTGTGTGCTTGCAGATCGTTGTTGAAAAAACTTTATGTAACGGGTCTGCTGTGTGAGGGTTTTTTTTACATAACACAAATAAAAAAATAAATTAATTAATTAAAACTAAGCTGAAATTGTTTATAAAAAACTGCAGCCAGCCGGAGTGTTAACTAAGACAACTGCTGCTACTTCGATTTGGCCAAACACTTATTTTGCACAGCTGAACAGGTTTTGAGTTCCTTTGAAAGAATAATAGTACGTCGAGTATTTGTTCCTTTCTGGGACTAGGAAGGAGAAATCATAGCCCCAAATTCTATGAGCTGTGCGAAGATGTGGATGTAGTCTAGAAGATAAAAATCAGTCGACGACAAAGCTCCATCTGAGAGGATATTCGAATCGCAGGCCATGATTCTATTCTCATCGTAAGTACTTTCTATAATCTCAATCTTGACTCTTCCAGATTACTAAGTTTATAGAAATGCTGGCACGGAGAACTCATTCGCGGATAGTTTTTTGCTTTTTGTCGGGATAGGTAGGTCCTGGCGATACAAGTCAGTCCAGGAATAGTTCTTCCTTAGTCTGTACCCCCATGCGTTCAGCCGGTCCATTGTGATTCCAGAGAAGGTTTTCATTATTAAGTTCAAAAAGGTTATGCTCCTCTAGTTACTCCGATCATTGTAGTCTTCTTTTTTGAATAAAGGGAAGATATACATGGTATTTTTTTTTATAATCTTCTGGGATGTTGCGTTATCATACCTATGTCGGCCTATGATACAGGCAGTAAGTATGTATACTCTGGTTTCTGGTTTAACTAAGCTTTGTATCTAGCTGCGGAACGTTCCATTCCTTGAACTTTTGGCAATAGTTGTTTCTTAGGGGTTGATGGTTGTGAAATAGTATTTTAAAGGTTTGTTCATTGATTGTAGGTAAAATATGCGGTAATTGAGTATACTTTTATCTGTACTCAATTTAATTGATTGGGAGCGTCAATGTCCATTTGACTTTGAACAAAGGAAATGATGTGTAACCTTGATGGTAGGGGTGTTATGATTCCCTGTAGCAGACGTGGCACGCTTGCGAAAGGTCGGGCAGAAGCTCGTCGGAGGGGGGGTTCTTCCTGCTACTACCATACAAAATATATCGTGGCAAATATTCTATCGATATCGAACCTGTTGGGAGAATTGACTTCAAGTTATAACTCAGCATCTCATATGTGTCTATCCAAAAGAGGGATAGACACATAGACACTTGGGAGGCCAAGTGCGAGCACTGTTGCCGTTTCTCCTGTTATAACAGGAGTCTACTGTTATTTAGCTCCGAAAAAGTGAAATCTACTGCTTCCTGTTCCCAGACAATTTTAAGACCGTTTCTCCTGTTAGTTTACTTTTTTTTAATGAAAACAAAATTCGAAATGGAAGGCTTATATGAAAAACAAAACAACAAATAATCTACGGTAGACCCATAGCAATAACATTCCTGGTTAGTGATTGGCACTACATGTGAGTAGGTCCATTCGCGTACGCTCCCAAAACTGCGGAAATCTATGTATGAAAAGTTACGAAAACCCGTTCGCTTACGCAAAAATGTCGCAGTTTTTCGTAAAAGAGAGTACCCACGAAAGAGTAATAACTCTCACCATGCTGCGAATTTTGGCACAAGAAATTTCTTTGGGCAGATAACATGAAAACTGTCAAATCATATACATTTTGCATTTTTTGTTGCTCAACGCGTTCGTTTCCTTTTTCGTAAAATTCCACTCTTCGATATTTGACATAAAACACATCTGATGCAAATCTACCTGAACGGACCTAGTGACATTGACATTGACATTTATTTCACAATTTGAATAAAATAAAAGGTCTGTTCCTTTAATAGCAAATTGTTACTGATTCGTAGGTTCGCATTTGTACGAATTCTACACCAACCGCGTTCCTCTACACAAAAAAGTAGGAAAAGAGCGAATAAAAATTTTCCCTCACTGAAAAAATCTTACGAATTCTTACTCAACAAATTTTTGCGGGTAAAAAGTAAACTATCTTGCAAAGTCAGCTGTTCCGTTTGTTTTGAATTATTTGCATTTTCTTATTTTATGGCAAAAAGTAAAATATTGGAAAGAAAAGGAACATAGATGAAAGTTGAATGTTCTGAATGTTGAAATTTGCATTTCGCAATATATTGCATACCGCATTGGTTCTCGGATATTATCAAGAGTGGGCTTTTCTGTAGAATCCAAAATCGTACAACACCACTCTGTTAACTCTTGCTTCACATATATTCATGACAATTCGTTTGTTGTAACTTTTGTGGTTAAACGCGTTACTTTACTTTTTCGTAATTTTGCATCTGCCTGAAAGAATTTTACCCCCACTCCATGAAATTTAATAACTTACTATTTTTGGAGCAGAAAGTAAAGGAACAGACCTAAAGTGGCCGTTTTTTATAACCTACACACGCTAAAGGGGATATAAATACCCTTTGAATGATTACACACAGCGCGAGTACATGAAGGACAAGAACGGGAGACAGACAGATCGACGTTGCTAACTTTCGTGATTCTAGTTTTTCATGGCTATGTAAGCTCAACAAAAGCATAATATGTATTATGTATTTATTGTTTACGTACTTTGTATCTAATTCCTTTTCAAGTTAAATTCAGGGAAAAGGCAAAGTATTATATGAACAGAAGGTTAAAGAGGTTCCTTTTTTTATGGAATGCAAATGCATTGTTTGCAACGCAACAAACATTTTTTCTATGAACAAAAGTGGACTATTATGTGACATGCTGAAGGGAAACGACATATCAATAACATTAAGTCAGCGCAACAGCAAATTATGTAGTGCCAAAGAACCTTTTCCTAATGCAATAGACATTTTACTTAAAAATATCATATTTATAGGTTTTTGGACGAAATTTTAAGTCTCCTGTTACTTTGGTAAGTCCAACAGAAGATCTCCTGTTTTTTCACATTTTCTCAGCGGCAACACTGAGTGCGAGTGACACACGCGCTCGGATGGTTCCGTATTCCTATTTTTGGATGATATTATTATATTGAAGTAAATCCCGTTGGAAAATATAAAATTGGATAAACCAAAAAATTATAATAAAGAATAAAAAAAGCGCCTAACTAAACTTAGGTAATCCAAATCTGTTTGTGATAGCTAAAAAATGTGTGAATTACAACACATTTTATCGGGATGTTTGTAAAAACATTATCTATTAGTGTATTATCCCTCGTAGTAAATTCTTGTATCAATGGGCTTAAACCAATGGATGCAAGATATAGCGTCAGCTCATTTTTGGTGTTGGTCTTGAAATTGATTTTGAAATCGCCAACGATTATTAAGTTCTTATAAATATTTTGATCACCTTCTTCAAATATGGTGTGTTTAATACATTCTATGACATGACATGCACACACACACTGCATTTTTGCTACAACTACATATACGCACCTACGAAACTAAGCAAAGAAGAACGCAAACAATTATATACACCTACAATACAATCCACTTTCAGCCTGATGTCTAGTAGTTGGCGCATATTTTCCCGCCAACCTTTTCGTTTACTTTACTGGGACGTGTTGTAAAATCAAGCACCAACACTATGGTACAGATTGAATTGGAATTGGTTGGCGCAAATTTTAGAGCCAAACAATATTTCAAGCGATACTTTTTGCATGTGAGTTTTGTATTCCGTGCAGGAAAAATTAAAAATACGTTTATTCCAGTATTTGTGCATTGCTCTTCATATTTACATACCTACTTAAGTTCGTTATTTATCAAAATTTATTTATCTAGATTTATTTATCTAAATACCTACTTGATTTGGCGCAGCCAAACTAGCCAACTGAAAGAAATCGCCACTATGAACCAAAATGAATTATACATATTAGTAAACGTAAAAAACTTCGCGTACATAAATGATTCTGTGGTATGCATATGACAGACATTTCGGCATCTGAGGTCGTCTCTATAATTTACTGACTTTCGTAACGGAATATATACCTGCGAAATTTGCAACCTAAATTTGATAATATTTGAACTTGGATGAAGATTCCTTGTAATCGCGGTGGCCGAGTGTGTAGCACGTCAAAGGAGGAAAACCGACGTTTTTTTAATGCACAAACTGAGTTTGTGTGTCCCAGGTTCGATTCCCGGCGAAATCCGTATTTTTTTTAATTTTTTTATTTGAATTTTATGTGAATTTCTTATAAACTATACAACTTATGAGTTTCGCTATAGTTAAATCTAGATACTTGGCTAAACATAAACAAACTATGATTTTTTCATATTTTTGACTCGAATAGTTTCAGAAATGGGGTGGGGGCCACGGTGTTTTGCACACATTTTCAGTAATAACTCCCGAAGTTTCAAACGAAAAAAATATTTTTGGAATTTCTGCTTTGGGCTCTTTCGAATGATATTCCACATGATATATTTTGCAGAAATTTTTTTTTTCGAGTTCATATTTTGCCCACCCTGTATAGTTGTTTCACAATATTTTTGAATGATTAGTTATCTCATACCTGTGGACCACCGGAATGTATAACTGTGCCAAATTTCAAGTTTCTAGGAAGAACGGTTCTTGATGTTTTTATCGTGACAGACATTTTTGAGTTAGAGCGAACTTGTAATGGTTCCGTATTACCATATGGGTACGGAACCATAAAAAAGGCAAAAAGGAAAGAGAAAATAGGTAGAAGAAAGTAGATGTAAAGATGTCAGCTGTTATTGACCTTGCGATGATCAGAAAGGTATTTTTTTTTCTTATCGGCTGTACCCGCCCTGTACTATTGACATAAGTCTATAGCTCCATGGCCACTCCATGCCGGGATATATGTTAACGGATGACCCCTTAACTGTCTACGTTACGCTTATAAATACCATGATGTTGCTATGCTTCACGCCTTACAATCGCACAAATCGAAAAATCAACACATCATCCTAGAAATTGAAAGAGATGCTTAAACTTTAGAAAGAGAACAGTATTTATTCATAAAAACCAAAATAGAATATTCAACTAGAGGAGTTAATACTCTCTCTTAATAAATCTAACGCCACTTAACCCTCATCCTGTATTTTGGGCAAATTTTGCTCAAACGCATTTTGAGACTTAAAAAACACCCGCGATTTCTATAATATGTATGCTACCAAATGTAATAAATGTAATTCAGTTATCTGTAGAAAACATTCATTTACGGAAATAAATTGTAAAAAGTGCAAATAATGCAATAAAATTGTGCTAAGAACAATTCACCCAAAACACTGAATATGAAGTTTTTTTTTCTTTGCAGGATGAGGGTTAAAGAGCGTGAGGTAAACATCAAATAAGTAAACAGCATCAATGATAATGAAGGTCTATAGGTAAATTTCGAATTGTATAAATTAATTAAATATTATTAATGAATAAATGAAAAATAGTTAAAGTATAGTACATAAAACGAAATTCACGTCATAGGGGCCTATAAATTAGGGTAAGTAAAAGGTTATGATTTATAGAAAAAGCAGTTATTCGACTTAAGTTATGATATAAGGATATTGTAATATTCACGCCCAGTCGTAGGTTTTCTATCTCCTGTAGATGGAAATATAGGATTCGTTTTGGATAAAACCTTATTATGTATTAATTAATTAAACACAAGTCTTTTTCGAACAGTTTCACATTTTATTCAATTATCGCTTCTTATTTGCATAAGCACATTGCAATTTCCTCAATCCCTTTATCTTTTACAATCGCTTTGCACTATCTCTTTATTTAATCTCCAATACAATTACTTGTCAATCACTTTTTCCTTTACTATTGCACTGTATCACTTTTCAAATAAACTCACTCTTGACTCTTGAGTCTCTGCTAACTGACTGACTCTCTGCGCCTCCTGTTGGGGTGTTTTTATACTTCAACTAAAATACTCGAATCTCGAACCTTCTATAATGTTCTAGGACGAGAACCATCTACGGTCTACGGCAGATACGTCTATTCTCGGCTAGATGGCGCTATCTTCGATAAGTTCCTTTTGGGCTGGATACAACACTACCCCCCTCTTAAAACTTGTTCGTCCCGAACAAGATCATCCGCATCTCCATGTAGTATGTCCACATGAACCATTTTCTTGTTTCATCCTTTTTCAATTTCAACTCCTAGTACGACGTCCACTTTCCATTTATTCCTAAGTACGACGTCCACTTCCTCTCTCTTTACATTTTTACTCGATTTCACCCAAGTCCGACCAGTAGAATAAACATCGCATCTTTAAGTCTGACTGCATGCACTGGACGTCCCCAGCACCTCTCCATCGGGCGTCTTTCTTTTTCATTTTCTTTCTATGCGCCCAGTACACCAGAAATGCCATAAATGTGCCCTTATTACTCCATTTGGCTTACAGATCTTCTTCTCGGATGCTGGAGTGTGTTTAAGAAACTTCGCATTCTCCTCTCTGGTTGCGGAACGTGAGGACGTAATTAGGTCAATAAATACAACCTTAAGGAACTTATGCTTGATGTTTGACAAAAAGATGGCCAAAAGTGGTCGCCATCGAAATCGCTTTGAAAACACTAATTGTTCGTGGTGGAATGAAACCCTAACACTCCCAAAAACATGTTACATTTGCTCTGCAAATCCTTCCGAAATTAACAATCCAGCTAACCTTTCGAGGAAGTCTGGGCCAACTAGCAATGTCCTTCGGATTAAGTCCACTTCACTTTTGGATCCGATTTATGTGGTATGTTTTTCACATTGCATATAAACTGGATGTACAAATTTGGCAGGTAAGAGACCTAGATGCTAAATAAAAGGTCAAAGTCAGAAAAAAACGAATTCAAGAAAGATTCAGAAGTGAAACTGGGTTATTGGTTGATATACCAACTCAACAGTCAGGCAATACGAATGATGGGAACACGGCTAGACGATTCTTCAGAGATGAAGTAAAAACTGCCAAAACTACGGAAATCGACATAGAAATGATCAAAAAGTTTCATATCATCTTAGAAGATCTTTGGTCAAGATCCCCAATGGAATCAAATGCTTTCGAGAGATTTGCAACAGAAACAAGGGAACTTTATCTAAAAAATGATGGCTGGTATTATATGCCAGTTAGTGTGCACAAGGTTTTATTTCATGGCAAACAAATAATTGCCACTTGCATTCTTCCAATCGGCCAAATTTCGGAGGAAGCTCAAGAAGCCAGGAATAAGGAAAATGGAAAATTTAGAGAACTCTTCACCAGAAAAACTTCGCGAGTCGAAACAAACACAGACCTTCTTAACAGGTTGTTAATATCCACAGATCAATTTTTCGCAAGCATAAGATGTATCCCAAACCCAAATAAAAAGAAAAAAAGTATGAGTCTTATCCGCATAAGCTCACGGGGGAAGTGAATACTTATCCAATCCAAAGCATTTGTGTATGTGTAATGGGTAAGAGAAGAAGAAATTTGTCAAGTACACTGAACCAAAAAGGTACATGATATAAATGAAAAATTTCATATTGTAAATGAAAAAGTTCATTAAAATTGAGCTAAACATCAAATTCTTACAGAACATGTATTCCCGTTCATACGTTTATGAATATATTCATACAACTATGAATCGTTCATAAAAAGTAAGAATCTATGCATAAAATTAATGAATGACATTCATAAATTAGCACGAGCACATGAAGGAGAAGAGAGACAGACAGATGAAAAAAAGCAGATCGGCGTAGTGGTAGGAAACTCATTTGTAAGGTTTCAACTAACTCTATGGGTTGGTGTCTAGGATAACTGGAGAGTTTTTTTTTTTTTGTACTTGCATATGTTTCACAGAAGTTTTTACAGATGTTTCTTCTTATTATAGTTTTTGTGTGGTGAATTCTTTCAGCCATGCCATACTATCCTCCTACTGCCACTGCCAGTGTTATGCCTTCTCGTAGTAGTAGGTTTTGTTATTAACTTCTGAAACTGTTCAAATTATATTATTTTTTTTTTTATAGAAATAAATACTTACATAAATCTGGATTCGAACCGCGGACCTTCTGCGTGACCAGCGACGACGCTACCACTACGCCAAAGCCATAAAATAAATACGAATGCATTGTGTGTATAACTATTTACACATTCGAAACCTTTGAGTATGTATCTATACTTACAGTTCATGGACAAAATACATACCCCTTATGAATCGGTATACTGCTTATGACTTGATACATACTTTTTGAGAATATATACATAATGCATATGAATCTATACATTCATTTTCTTTTTTTCTTTAACTCAAAGATTATTTTCATTAATTCAATGTATTTTTTCTTAAAACTTTTGATGGACAGTTGTAAGAATAGTTCATACGCTTATGAAAAAATTCATTAAAAATAAGAATCAGCGTTCATACCCCAAATTTCTCATACAAATATTTTTATGAACGCGATTTCATACAAACAATGAATCGTTCATAAAAACATTTTATTTTTTTATGATTTTGTACATAAAATCAATGAATTTTTCTTAAAAATGAATGAATTTTGCTGTATGAATGCCGTTCATTGATATTATGTACGATAATTTTTTCAGTGTACAATCGATAGAAAATGTGTAATAACATTAAGTAAATATGAATGTAACTTGACTATATTTTTGTAATAAAAATTATGAAAGGAACAGCTACCTTTTCAAAATTTCATTAAATATAGAATTTGCTAATAACTCGACTCCAGCACCACACATCGGGTCCAGTTTTTGTAGTTTTCTCTTTTGGTACAATACCAACATAAATTGTCAATATGAATCATTTTGGTCAGTTAATAAAGAAGTTGTTAATAACTCGACGCCAGCGCCACCTATGGGGCGGTTTTTCCACGCAAGTCGTCCCTTAGGTCCCAGACTATCTCTTTGCCAAATTACATTACTATTGGTACAGCGGTTTAGGCGTGGAAAGGTTATGTTGATAAGTTGACTCCACCGCCCCCTCGCGAGCAGTTTTCCTACCTATGTATGTCCTTCCTCAGGTCCAAGACTATCTCTTTGCCAAATGACATTATAATTGGTTCAGCGATTCAGGCGTGAAAAGGTTTTGTTAATAACTTGACTCCAGCGCACCCTAGCGAGCGGATTTTCAACCTAAGTCCTTCCCCAGGTCCTAGACTATCTCTTTGCCAAATAACATTACAATTGGTTCAGCGGCTTAGGCGAGAAAAGGGTTTGTTAATAACTTGACTCCAGCTCCCCAGACAGACAGACAGACAGACAGATGGACGGACGGACGTACAGACAGACAGACAGATAGACGGACGGACGGACGAACGGACGGACGGACAGACAGACAGACAGACAGACGGACAGACGGACAGACGGACGGACGGACGGACGGACATCGAAATTTATCGTAACGCATTTATCGTAACTCATTTATCGTAACTCGTTTTCAAAAACAATACGTCGCTAAAGAAGTATTCACTTAAAAAAAATGTCAATGAACAGAAAGTGCCCCAATTGTTAGACATACCAAACGAGTAAAAAACTTGCAAGTTGTCGGTTCTTTTATGTTGTTTTTTGTCAAAACTTATGTAGATATGTTTATATAATTTATTACATTCTTTTCTATAAACAATTAGAATAAAAATAGGCAAAAAAAATCCTACGACAACATTTATTTCTTAGCGTTATTAATTTAATCCCGCTAAATGAGCGAAATGTCACACTGTGCATCGCCTGTTTCAAGTAGAAAAACCCGCAGGTGTTGCTGGAATCTATTCCGATTATCTATCTATCTCTTAAAAATTGCAATAAAAAATAGGTCAAAGATCGTTACTTAAACTAAGAAAAACAGTCAACAGGGCCGACATCTAACGACCATTTGCCCTCTTAAGTGTCTGCTATAAGACCTTCGAGCATTCAATATAAAACAAAATTTAAGTACCCATTATCCAAGTTAAGCTTGAAGAACAAGCTGGTTTCCAAAAGGGTCAAAGCTGCACTAATCAGGTATTCGCCTTCGAATGCAGTTTTAACACAAGCGCTCTGACCTCACCGGTCGGTGCTTACTATACAATCGGGTATTCTGGAATGATCTACAAACTCTTTAAGACCCTGATCAACAATATGCTAAATAGTCACAAGTGCTCGTCAACAACACCGAAAACAAATCCAAACAATTAAACAAGGATCGGTCCTGATTCCATTTTTCTTTAACGTACATATCTCCACGTTTTGCCAACCACTATTATCCAAAAATAAATTTATGTATGCTCGTAATAAATCACTCATGTGGAACGTCTTGGTATTTTTCACAATGACTTCTGCAGAAGTTACAGGATGTACGAAGAAGAAATTGATTGATGAATGAGGACTCTTCAAAGTTACTTCTTTGAAGAGCTAAACAACTTAAGCAAAATTGAGCTGAGAAACCTCCTGAGATTCATATCTTTATCTCGGTGGTTCTAAGCCAGCGGTCTTTGTACGGGTTTCAAGATAAAATCCACAATAGACCTAGACGTTTGGCCTAAGTGAACGGTGACTATACGTCACGGAGCGCTCATCTACCTTACCCAACCTAACCTAAAATAGTGAATGCGAACACTCAAATGAAGATTGCTGAACAAAATAATCAATTTTACATCACATAAGAGGCAGGTAACATAATAGGTGTGTTTGTTAACTTTTACTAACACAAATGGCACATCTGTCAAATAGTAAAAGTGGGGGGAAATCCTCTCTTCTTCTTTTTTAACTATTGAATATTTTCATGAAAAACTAATTTTCTTTTATTTTGTTAACAAGAAGTGATTGACATTTATCGAGTTGTCAGATTGCTATTTGAGGGATGTGCCTCGGTGAGTCCATGAAAAAGATGTAGCAACGATTTCGCAAGAGGGGACATTTTTTGACACTGTCATTTGCCTCTCTCTTCTCTTGATTTTTGACAGTTGGATGCAAATTTACGTAAATTAGCAGGTTACCAAACACACCTAATACTAGGTGACTTACAAACAATTGGAATCAACCCATCAGCAAATAACCTATCTCAATAATTACTTCCTTTATGACCACTCACTTCTAGTAGCACCCCATGTACACTCCACTCAGGGTTAATGACATTCGTTGATTTTTTTCATGAATATTTCATCGGATAAAGTGATAACAAGGAAATGAATTGAAACGATCAACCTTGACTTGGTCAGTTTGAATAAAGCACTTGCAATAGGATGAATGAACCGTCAGTTCCGAAAATTGGCTTCCGCAATCATCTCCAAGTCCTTTTTACGGTATCTAGATATATTGGCTTAAGCCACTTCAAATACCAACCGTCTTCGAGAAGGTTTAGGCCTTCAAGGTGCCTCGGTTACGTTTCATACACCATTTTATTGATCGGTCTAGCCTTTAATGCTGTTTTCTTGTTATTTTTTCTATATTACATGTCTAGGGCGTACTTAGCTTGTTATTTCCAAGAAAACATTTTGAAAACACAAAGTGAAAAAATTACAGTGGAATCAATTCTCTTGTTTGGAGCTGCAGCTTCGAGTAACCTAAGTATGTTTTTAATCACCCGAACGTACCTCAAAAATCGATACCTTTTCGTTCCGACTTTGAATGAAATGCTTAAAATTTTCGACATAATTCGGCTAGTGACGAATCCGGAGATTTACTATCCGGCTCCGTTCCAGAAGCTACTTCTGATCAAATTTATGATTTTTACATATCGAATGTGGGATGTTTTCTTAAAAGCTACGATTCATCTTTTACTTATGTTCAATGGAGGCACCCTAATTGGATATCTCCTAATGGAGTTTACCCATTGGAGTCATTTATATGCCCACTTGGTGTTGGTTTGCATTTACATGAAAATGAACGAACTCCTGAGCGCATTGAGTGGAATCATAAGTAAACAAGAGTTCGTCGGAACCCTTCATCAATTGATTGGACTTTCCTTTCGAATCCATCGAGTTCAGAACATACTAAACAAATTCTATTCCATACTTATGGTGTGCTATTACCTTGGATTGTTTCAGGATATACAAACGTTCTATGAAGTGTTGTGGATTGTTTTGTATGACAGAAAGAATATTACTCAACTTGGTATTATACTAAGGTTTTTGAAACTCGCAAGAACACCCTTGGACTTGTATGTGATTGGATATGTAACGGAAATGCTGAATAAGGCAGAGAGGACATTTCACCAAATTATCTTCTTGTATTTTTGTAAGATGAAAGCCTTGAGAAGTATCGAAAGCATAGACAAAGATGTGAGTATTTTTTTAAATTTTTTTTTTTGGTATGTCCTGAAATATACGATTTAAACTTTCAGCTTGATTTAATTCTAATGCATAGTAATATTCAGGACCTATCTATGAGGGCATATCAGTTATTTAAAATCGATCAAAATTTTGTATGCTTCTATGTTAAGGAAGTAATCGTGGCCTATGCGATTGTGTGCTTGCAGATCGTTGTTGAAAAAACTTTATGTAACGGGTCTGCTGTGTGAGGGTTTTTTTTACATAAGACAAATAAAAAAATAAATTAATTAATTAAAACTAAGCTGAAATTGTTTATAAAAAACTGCTGCCAGCCGGAGTGTTAACTAAGACAACTGCTGCCACTTCGATTTGGCCAAACACTTATTTTGCCCAGCTGAACAGGTTTTGAGTTCCTTTGAAAGAATAATAGTACGTCGAGTATTTGTTCCTTTCTGGGACTAGGAAGGAGAAATCATAGCTCCAAATTCTATGAGCTGTGCGAAGATGTGGATGTAGTCTAGAAGACAAAAATCCGTCGACGACAAAGCTCCATCTGAGAGGATATTCGAATCGCAGGCCATGATTCTATTCTCATCGTAAGTACTTTCTATAATCTCAATCTTGACTCTTCCAGATTACTAAGTTTATAGAAATGCTGGCACGGAGAACTCATTCGCGGATAGTTTTTTGCTTTTTGTCGGGATAGGTAGGTCCTGGCGATACAAGTCAGTCCAGGAATAGTTCTTCCTTAGTCTGTACCCCCATGCGTTCAGCCGGTCCATTGTGATTCCAGAGAAGGTTTTCATTATTAAGTTCAAAAAGGTTATGCTCCTCTAGTTACTCCGATCATTGTAGTCTTCTTTTTTGAATAAAGGGAAGATATACATGGTATTTTTTTTTATAATCTTCTGGGATGTTGCGTTATCATACCTATGTCGGCCTATGATACAGGCAGTAAGTATGTATACAGTCGAACCCGAATAATATCACATCGCTTAGAAGCACAAATCGCTTTATATCACAAAATGTTTAAGCCAGATGTCTTTTTTACATAATTCATATTGGAATTAAACTCTCTTTATAGCATCTCGTTTAATATCACAACCCGCATAGAGTCATTCAAAAATGAGCCTGAGAAAATAATTTCTTAGTAAATTTTTCCGCTTAATATCACGCATTATCATGGAAAATGCAGTTGCTGCATATATTGGCTTGGAAGTAAAATTTTATGTGTTTGTGTAGTCAAAGCTTATACATAATAGAGATGAAACACGTAACTATAACTACATCCTCATCTTTTGAGCTTATTATGGTCCGTTTCAAACAGTGTTGCCGTTTCTCCTGTTACATAGCTCGGAAAAAGTAAAATCTACTGTTTCCTGTTCCCAGAAAATTTTTAGACCATTTATCCTATTGGTTTACTTTTTTTTTTTTATTAAAAACAAAATTCGAAATCGAACGCCAATATAAAAAAAACAGCAACAAATAATCTACGGTGAAAACCCGAAGCAATAACATTCCTCGTTGTTGATTGGCACTACAAGTCTACAATGACCGTAGGTCCGTTCGCGTACGCTCCCAAAACTACGGAAAACTACGAAAAGTTAAGAAAAGCCGTTTGTTTGCGCAAAAATTTCGAAGTTTTTCGTAGAAGAAAGTGTAAAGTGTTTAGATGATCAGTTCAGTTTCAGTTTCAGTTGAGCTATCAGTTGAGCTTTCAGTTAAACTGCTATGTAAGTGCAAAAGCTGAAACATTTAAGAATGCCACTTCAAAAACTTATGGAATTCCCATCAGTTTTCAGTTCAGTTGTTGGTTAAACTGCTCCGAAGTAAAATAAAAGCTCAACTGAATACCGAACTGAAGTCTAAATGGACTACCTCTTTGAACAGAAATGTCAACTGAACTGACAACTGAAACGGAAACTGATCATCTAAATGGGGCTTAAGAAATCTCCTCAGGCCGCGAACTTAAGCACAAGAAATTTCTTTTGGCAGATTACATGAAAACTGTCAAATCGCATACATTTTGCATTTTTTGTTGTTCAACGTGTTCGTTTAATATTTCGTAATTCTCCTATATTTGAGAGAATTTCACCACCACTTTTCGATATTTGGTACAAAAAGTACGCGATTTATTTATTTCACAATTTGAATAAAGTAAAGTTAGCCGTTGCTAATTTCCTTGATGTAAGTTTTTCTTGGCTATGTAAGCTAAACATAAGCACATAAATGTATTATGTATTTATTGTTTATTTGTATCTAATCCCATTTCAAGTTGAATTCAGACAAAAAGACAAAGTATGAACAAAAGTTTAGGAAGAAATTGAAAATCCAGACAATTTTATGGAATGCAAATGTGTTGTTTGCAACGCAACAAACATTTTTTCGACGAACCTGACAAAAGTGGACTATTATACGACATGGCTATGTAAGCTCAACATAAGCACATGTCTGAATAAAAATTGTTTAGATTTATGAGCCTTATTCTAATCAGAAATCAGCAAGATGAACTTGTTCCCGTCTCATATATTATTAAAAATTTAGTTATATGTACATATTTTCTTTTCTCGATAAGAGCACAACCCGCTTATAGTTTGGCTGCCCGATTGATTTGATTATATCCGGGTTCGACTGTACTCTGGTTTCTGGTTCAACTAAGCTTTGTATCTAGCTGTGGAACGTTCCATCCCTTGAACTTTTGGCAATAGTTGTTTTTTAGGGGTTGATGGTTGTGAAATAGTATTTTGAAGGTTTGTTCATTGATTGTAGGTAAAATATGCGGTAATTGAGTATACTTTTATTTGTACTCAATTTAATTGATTGGGAGCGTCAATGTCCATTTGACTTTGAACAAAGGAAATGATGTGTAACCTGGATGGTAGGGGTGTTATGATTCCCTGAAGCAGTGGTGGCACGCTTGCAGAAGGCCGGGCAGAAGCTCGTCGGAGGGGGGTTCTTCCTGCTACTATCAAACAAAATATATCGCGCCAAATATTTTATCGATATCGAACCTGTTGGGAGAATTCACTTCAAAAGAGGGATGCAATCACGAAGATTACCATGTAAAGGAAAATAAAAAAAGGCAAAAAGGATAGAGAAAATAGGTAGAAGAAAGTAGATGTAAAGATGTCAGCTGTTATTATCCTGGCGATGATCAGAAAGGTATTTTTTTTTCTTATACACCGCTCATCCAGCCATGGAGCTATTGACATACGTCTATAGCTCAATGGCCACTCCATGCCAGGATATATGTTAACGGGTGGCCACTTTACTGTCTACGTTACGCTTATACCATGATGTTTTTATCTTTCACGCCTCACAATCGCACAAATCGAAAAATCAACACATCATCTTAGAAATTCAAAGAGATGATTAAACTTTAGAAAGAGAACATTACTTATTCATAAAAACCAAAAAAGAATATTCAACAAGGGGAGCTAATACTCTCTCTTAATAAATCTAACGCCACTTAAAGAACGTGAGGTAAACATCTAATAACTAAAGAGTATCAATGATAACGGGCACCGTAGCGCAAGTGGTTAGTGGTCGGACTACTGAGCCAGCGGTCTTGGGTTCGAATCCCGCCGCAAACACCTAAAAAGTTTTTCACAGTGCCCACCTCTTCCGAATGCCTGACAATCATCCAAGAGTATCATTTGTCATGAAAAGCGCTCTCAACTCGCCGTTCGGAGTCGGCAAAAAACTGTAGGTCTCTTCCATTCGTGCAAGAATATAACGCGGACTTACAAATGGTTGCGGGAAGCTAGGCTTGGTTCTACCTAGGACTGCTGAAGCCAAATATTTATTTTATTTTTTATCAATGATAACGAAGGTATATAGATAGATTTCGAATTGTATAAATGAATTTAATATTATTAATGAATAAATGAAAAATAGTTAAAGTATTGTACATATTATGTATATGAAATTCACGCCATAGGGGCCTAAAAATTAGGGTTAGTAAAAGGTTATCATTTATAGAAACAGGATTTATTCGACTTAAGTTACAGTGGGTAATCATATTATAACGGTTACTAGAAAGAATATGACTTTTTGAAAAAGAAACGCACATAACTTTTATGTTTTCTAATTTTTAAACACAATTTTTTTAATATAAGAAAGGACTTATAAACTAACAAAAAAAAAGAAGAGTGCTGTTAAAATAAAAAGATTATATTCGGTTACACCTCCTCTTGCAGCTATAACAGCCTGAATCCTTTTTGGCATACTTTGAATGAATTTTAAACAATTATCTTTAATGTTTTCGCTCCTATGCCATACACCAGTGAGGCGTTCCATCAGTTCTCACTTATTCCTTACTTTGTCTCTGCCTGTTTCTCTTTTCCCATAGATTCTCTATGCGATTAAGGTCTGGAGATTTTCCCGGCCATTCCAGAACCTCAACATTTGTTCGCGCAAAAAGGCAGGTACTTTTTTTTTGCTTTATGACAAGATAAAGAGTCATGCATAAACACGAAATTGCCATTTGGAAACCAGTCCTGTACATTTGGGTGGTCAAGACTTCAATATACTGGTCTTGATGCATTGTTCCATCAACAATGTGGAGACGTCCAGTTCCTTGTCTACTAATGATTGACCAGACCATAATTCTTAACGGATGTTTCACCAGTTCCACTATGCATTCCTTCTGATACTTCTCATTTGCCGTCCTCCTTACAAACTCAGACTTATCCGACAAAATCTAAACTGTTGATTCATCAGAAAACAGACCTGCAAGAAAAACACATGTAAGGAAAATCATAGAAATCTTCCTTCAAAAGATAAAAAAAAACATATTAAGAAGTCGACTGAACACGTTCCTAACTTTAGCCAGTCTTCGGATGTTCTAGTCCTTATATGCCTTAGTTCATTTCAGGAGTTTTTCCATCGTCGCCTTTATTAGAAGTGACTTTCTTGCTGGACAGTGGCAAGCAAAACTCATACCTTTAAGGCGATATCGGTCTGTCATGCCGGAAATCTCGATTCCTGGATCAAGCTCGTCAGGATCTCTAATGGCTTCTTTCTGTTTTGAACACTTTGTTTCTCTTGCGATTGTTGCTATTTTCCTCTGAAAGTGCTCAGTGCTTAATATCAGAGTCTTGATTTCGGAAATTTTTGCCGGGGAAAGATATTTTCGTCTATCTATGGCTTAAACGGCGTTTTATCAAAAATAGCTCGATAAAATATTTTAAACATAAACTGAATGCACATAAATTTAAAAAACGTAATGCACAGAACACGTTTTATCGTAAATGCTGATTTCGAAACCGTAAGCTTCGATATTTCGCGAAATAAACCCTTAAAAAGCGCAAGAAATAAGAGGCTCCAACTATACCAAAATGAGGTATCCACTTGAAAAGTTAACTACCACAAAAATAAACACCATTAAGTTTTACCACTTTTTACTTTTTCAAAGCTTATCACCCGCATATTAATATTAAAAGAAAATAAATCTATAATTAAGGTTATATCTGGCACTCATTTGAACGAAATCGTGAAAATATATTATTTTTAAGGTGGCCGTAATAATTTGATCACCCACTGCAGGATTTGATTATATAGGTTCGCGAAATATCCAAGTAAATCAATTAAAACAACAACACCAACGTAAGTCATTTTAAAACGTTTTGTATATTCTTTTGGCATATTTTAAATTACATCACTAAAATCAATGGCGCAAATTCATAATCAGCCTATGAATAGTGCCTATAGCCGACTATAGTTACAGCCAGCTATAAATAAAAAAGCCGGCTATAACTTTTCGTAATTCATAAACACATTTTTGCCTGTATATTACCCAAACGTCAACATATTATATGAGAAATATATAGCCGACTCTAATTATTTAAAAAGACGTTTGGGTCATTTTAAATTTCGAACTGGCTATAAGTTGAAAGTCGACTATAAGGTGACTATGAATAGCAAAAAGTATACTTTTGGTTATGTAGGTGAATAAATTCCTTTATCGTCGGCTCTATCTGACTATGAATTTGCGCCATTGAATTTAGTGATACAATTTAAAATATGCCAAAAGAATATACAAAACGTTTTAAAATGACTTACGTTGGTGTTGTTGTTTTAATTGATTTACTTGGATATTGTGTGTGAATGTCGTGTGTAATGTTTATTGAACTGTTTTTGCTTCACTCCGCATGTGCGCACAATTGGTTGTCTGGATATCTGTTGTTCTGATGTTTGATATGATTGCTTGAAGTTTGAAGCTGTTTTGGAAATATTAGGATTAGCAAATGTATGTATTGTATGTTCTTAATTGGCATTACCTGTGTTTCGCTTAAAGTTAAGTATGTACTAGGATATGATATAAAAATGAAAGATTATAAAAAAACTAAAACTAATCGTAATAATAATTTTACTCTAATTAGATGCACACAAAAGTGTGCGTCTAATCTCTGAATTTCTGAGGGCTCTCGTTGAAGTGGTGTCTGGTCACGTGGCAGCTTGCTATGGGACCTAGCTCTATCGATCAGTCGAGGGATGGAGACTCCTGTATTTGCTCTGGTGTACTGGTGGAGGTAGTACCGGGAAGTATGTGGATTCAGTGCTTCTGTCTCGATAGGTTAGGATCGCCTCGATGAGAGAAAGTGGTGAATAGCACACGGCCGGTGGTCGATGTATACCTCGATCGTACCTCGATTGGAAGGAGTCTCCTCAGGTTTGCGCTGTCTCGGTGATGAACAATAGACAAAATCAGTCAACATCCACTTGGGATTATAAAATGATCGTAGGACACGTCGCACTTTATGTCGAAGAGGTTAGAACTCTGTGTACGCAATTGTTTTAGCGGGTGATTGCGGAGCGAAAATAAGAGTAAATGTGAGTAACACAGTCTCGGAGGTTCGTTGGAACTATTTTTGCGTAGAGTCCGACTTTTCTGGAACCTATTCGTTGGTTACTCGACGTACTAATCCAGTACCGGGTGTAGATGATACTTTTGCTCTTGGCGGGGTGGTATTGTGCGGTGGTTCTTATGGTCTAAGTGCGGAGCGCTACGTTTTAAACGTTCTCGTAGTTATGGAGACGCTACAAAAATGGTAAATCACAATGAAACATCAACTTCTATCATAAATCTATCACACTTCTTACCTCCTACGCCCGATACTTCCTAGGTTATAATTTTTGTTGATTCAATTTTAATTACATATATATACGTCTAACACTTCACTGGTATTTTTTTGTTAGTAAAAACTTAGATTTTTTTTTTTTTTTGCTTAGTCACAACACTTTCATTTCCTCGCTACTAATTCTTTGCGCTCACGCTCACCCAGATCCAGACAAAAGATTAAGTGCATAGTTGCACATGGCTTTTTATAGCGATGAGCAATTCGTAGACGAAGAATTCTCCGCTTGTTAAGGGATGGCGCTTCAAAAGCTTACAGCGGCTAAACCGGAAAAGCGTGCGCCATATCAGCGCAAAAATATATTGGCAGTACATTTCTGAAGAGAATGAGAAAAAGGAAAATGCGTGGTAGAAAATCAAAATATTGCAAAAATACAGATGATACTGCAAAAAACCTTCTCCTGTCCCTATATCGTATCATAAAGGCTGAGTTCCAAACCACAGAAATCGTGTTTTAGGATCTATAAACGTAAACGCAAGAAAATGTCCTATCGTTAAAATATATAATGCGTTTAACGGTGCTGAGAAGATCGAAAGTATCGCTACAGCAGTATTTGCTCAAGATATTTTTTTGCGGTATGTTACAACTCATCCATTTAAAATTGAAATTGATTTTAAAAATTCACTGAAGTGAACGGTAAAAGAAAAGCTAAAAATTATCATAATATGATATCATATGAACATAAGTCTACACATTAGTTTTAACAGCATTTACCTAAAAAGCACCTAAAAGTTAATATTTCAAAATACTAAGTCATTTAATAACTTTCCGTTTTTATTAATCTGGCAGCACTGTTTTTGAATAATGAACACGGGTTTATTCTCATTAACAAATTGTTGGTCGTGTGAGGTTATTAAAGAAGCTTAAAATGAGACTCTACATCCTCTCGACCTTTCACCATATCCGAGCAAAAAGCAACCATCGCCTGTTTCAAGTAGAAAAAGCCGCAGAGTGTTGCTTGAATCTATTCCGATTATCTATCTATCTATTAAAAATTGCAATAAAATATAGGTCAAATATCGTTCCTTAAACTATAGGAAAACCAGTCGACAGGGCCCAATCTAACGACCATTTGCCCTCTTAAGTGTCTGCTATAAGGCCTTCGAACATTCAATATAAAACATAATTTAAGTACCCATTATCGAAGTTATGCTTGTAGAACAAGCTGGTTTCCAAAGGGGTCAAAGCTGCACTAATCAGGTACTCGCCTTCGAATGTAGTTTTAACACAAGCGCTCTGACCTCACCGGTCGGTGCTTACTATACAATCGGGTATTCTGGAATGATCTACAAACTCTTTAAGACCCTGATCAACAATATGCTAAATAGTCACAAGTGTTTGTCAACAACACCGAAAGCAAATCCAAACAATTAAACAAGGATCGGTCCTGATTCCATTTTTCTTAAACGTACATATCTCCACGTTTTGCCAACCACTATTATCCAAAAACAAATTTGTGTATGATCGTGATAAATCACTCATGTCTTGGGATTTTTCACAATGACTTCTGCAGAAGTTACAGTATGTAAGAAGAAGAAATTGAATGATAAATGAGGACTCTTCACAGTTACTTCTTTGAAGAGCTAAACAACTTAAGCAAAATTGAGCTGAGAAACCTCCTGAGATTCATATCTTTATCCCGGTGGTTCTAAGTCAGCGGTCTTTATACGGGTTTCGACATAAAATCCACAATAGAATACAGACCAATTGCTATTCTTCCTTTTCTCTCCAAAGTTTTCGAATCCATCTTGAGTCATCAATTCAAAGAATATATTGAAAACAATAAGTTGTTAACAGCTATGCAATCAGGTTTCCGAACAGGACATAGTTGCATAACAGCTTTACTGAAAGTATCTGATGACATTCGGCATGCTATTGATGAGGATAAAACTACTTTATTGACTTTGCTTGATTTCTCAAAAGCATTTGATTGTGTAAATCCGTCGATTCTATGTAACAATCTTCTCATATCTTACTAACCGTGTCCAAGCTGTTTCTAACAACTCCAAAATGTCATCCTTTCGTGCTGTTAATAGTGGTGTCCCGCAAGGATCTATACTTGGTCCTTTACTTTTTACCATGTTTATTAATGACTTTCCAACTGTGTTGTCTCACTGTAACTTCCATATATACGCGGACGATGTCTAGCTTTACCTAAGCTTTCCTATTGGTGTGGTGGAAGATTCTGTAGCTAAAATTAATTTGGATCTATGTTCTATAGTAAAGTGGTCCACAGAAAATTCACTTATGCTTAATCCTGACAAGACCAAAATTATCCCTATTTCTAAGCATAAACCTTGTCTTTCTAATTTCCCTCCTATTCAACTATACTCTACCCATATGGAATATGTCACTCATGTAAGGAACCTTGGTGTAATTTTTAACAGTGAACTAACATGGAAGAACCATATTTGTAGAATAGTTTCCAAAATATATACATCGCTCAGAGGCCTCTCAGTAAGCAAAGAAATTCTACCTGTCGAAGTTAAATTAAAACTTGTAAAAGCACTTATTGTGCCCATTATTTCCTATGGCTGCGAGCTCTTTGCTGACTCTGATTACGTGTCCATGCTAAAGCTTAAATGCGCACTTAACTCGGCTGCTCGGTATGTTTTCAATCTCCGTAGGTATGACCATGTTTCAGCAGCAAGTCGCAAACTCCTTGGTTGCGACTTTAATGCTGTCTTAAAATATCGGTCATGTATCTTACTTTTCAAGATTATTCACAAGAAGCAACCAGAGTATCTTTACAACATACCTACGTTCTCCCGATCTAGCCGTTGTATTACATTAAGACCATCTAGACATACCTGCTTGACATCTCACAGACAGTTTTTCATTTATGCTGTTTAGCTCTGAAACCATCTGCCTCATCAGGTGAGGTCTTTAATCGAATACACACGATTTTCTTCAGCTTGTTTCTCTCATTTTGCAGCTTAACTGAAATTACTCACACTTCTATTTTTATTTTTTTCATTTTGTCTACATACTTGGTGTTCTCACATTAATTTTTGCATCTTCTTAATTAATTTATTATTTTTATTTATTTTTTAATTAATTTATTAATTTTCTTTGTTACTATGTAAGTGTCTTGAAATCTTTGTATTGTTTATAATATCTAATGTTACTTGCTACCTGTACTATTTATAAGTGTTTTACTCTTCATGTACAGCAATACTTATCATCCAATAAACATAAACAAACATAAAAACAATAGACCTAGACGTTTGGTCTAAGTGATCGGTGACCTCATCTACCTTACCCAACCTAACCTGAAATAATGAATGCGAACACTCAAATTAAGATTGCTGAACAAAATAATCAATTTTACATCACATAAGGGGCAGGTAACATAATACTAGGTGACTTACAAACAATTGGAATCATTCCATCAGCAAATAACCTATCTCAATAATTACTTCCTTTATGACCACTCACATCTAGTAGCACCCCATGTACACTCCTCTAAGGGTTAATGACATTCGTTGATCTTTTTCATGAATACTTTATCGTATAAAGTGATTACGAGGAAATGAAATGAAATGTTGAAACCTTGACTTGGTCAGTTTGAATAAAGCACTTGCACGAGGATGAACGAACCGTCAGTTTCGAAAATTGGCTTCCGCCATCATCTCCAAGCCCTTCTTACGGTATCTAGATATATTGGCTTTAGCCACTTCAAATACCAACCGTCTTCGAGAAGGTTTAGGCCTTCAAGGTGCCTCGGTTACGTTTCATACACCATTTTATTGATCGGTCTAGCCTTTAATGCTGCTTTCTTGTTACTTTTTCTATATTACATGTCTAGGGCGTATCTAGCTTGTTATTTTCAAGAAAACATTTTGAAAAAACAAAGTGAAAAAATTACAGTGGAATCAATTCTCTTGTTTGGAGCTGCAGCTTCGAGTAACCTAAGTATGTTTTTAATCACCCGAACGTACCTCAAAAATCGATACCTTTTCGTTCCGACTTTGAATGAAATGCTTAAAATTTTTGACAAAATTCGGCTAATGACGAATCCGGAGATTTACTATCCGGCTCCGTTCCAGAAATTATTTGTGATCAAATTTATGATTTTTACATATCGAATGTGGGATGGTTTTTTAAAAGCTTCGATTCATCTTTTATATATGTTCAATGCAGGCACCCTAATGGGATATCTCCTAATGGAGTTAACCCATTGGAGTCATTTATATGCCCACTTGGTGTTGGTTTGCATTTACATGAAAATGAACGAACTCCTGAGCGCATTGAGTGGAATCATAAGTAAACAAGAGTTCGTCGGAACCCTTCATCAATTGATTGGACTTTCCTTTCGAATCCATCGAGTTCAGAACATACTAAACAAATTCTATTCCATACTTATGGTGTGCTATTACCTTGGATTGTTTCAGGATATACAAACGTTCTATGAAGTGTTGTGGATTGTTTTGTATGACAGAAAGAATATTACTCAACTTGATGTTATACTCAGGTTTATGAAGCTCGCAAGGACACCCTTGGACTTGTATGTGATTGGATATGTAACGGAAATGCTGAATAAGGCAGAGAGGACATTTCACCAAATAATCTTCTTGCATTTTTGTAAGATGAAAGCCTTGAGAAGTATCGAAACCATCGACAAAGATGTGAGTATTTTTTTAATAAATTTTTTTTGGTATGTCCTGAAATATACGATTAAAACTTTCAGATTGATTTAATTCTAATGCATAGTAAAATTCAGGACCTATCTATGAGGGCATATCAGTTATTTAAAATCGATCAAAATTTTGTATGCTTCTATGTTAAGGAAGTAATCGTGGCCTATGCGATTGTGTGCTTGCAGATCGTTGTTGAAAAAATTTTACATAACAGGTCTGCTGTGTGAGGGTTTTTTTTACATAAGACAAATAAATAAATAAACTAATTAATTAAAATTAAGTTAAATTGTTTATAAAAAACTGCAGCCAGGTGGAGTGTTAACTAAGGCAACTGCTGCTACTTCGATTGGTCCAAACAATTATTTTGCCCAGCTGAACAGGTTGTGACTTTCTTAGAATAACACTACTTACGTCGAATATTTGTTCCTTTCTGCGACAAGGAAGGTGAAATCATAGCCCCGAATTCTATGAGCTTGGCGAAGATATGGCGGATGTACTCTGAAAGATAAAGATCAATCGACGACAAAGCTCCAGCTGCGAGAAACTCCAAGTCGCAAGCCACTGATTCATGAAGAAATCAGTCCAATTAAGGGACCTACAGATTTCGGGCGTCAGAAAACGTTTAGATTTGTTTACTGAAGGCAGCATGGCCGGGTTCTTAAACATCGGACTTACATAATCAAGGTTTCCATCCACTTGGAGAACTGCTGAGGTATGCAAGATTAACAAAGAAGGAGTTATTCCTTGATTAGCTGGAATCAAGCTAAAAAAAGCTACTGAGATTCTAGACCAAGAGCCCACAGTAATTTTTGGGTGTGAATGATAACAAAAAATGTTTGGTACCATTGGATAGTTCTTGATGCTCTGTTTCTAAATGTGATCGTCTTGCGGGGTCTAGTGGGGCAATTATATGTAATACTACATCAAAAATTCAGGAAGTTTAAATTAAATTGGAAACACAAATAGAATATAAAATAGTTAAGAGACGAAAACTTTTGATTATTTGTTTTGTTTATCATATTGGACGACAAACATTTTGGATGTGACAAGTAAGTTTATATAAAATATTATCGTCGTTTTAAATCGGTTTGTGAAAGTGAAAGTAATATTAAAAACAAGTATTACATACGCGTCGGTGAGCACCGTGGTGTAGTGGTTAGTGCCTTGGACTACTACGCAATGCTGCCCCGGGTTCAATCCCAGCAAAAAGAAAAAGAAGAACAAATATTACATAAGCTTTAACTATTCGTTTTAAGCTGTATGAGAAAAGGTGATCACTACTCTTATTTCCACATAAAACATAATACCAAACTCTATTTTTTTCGGAGAGATGCGATCTTAGATTTGTATCTCCATTTTCACCACAATGGTTTCGTCAATAAACAAACGTTTCTGGGTTATAAAAAGAACCCTCGCATCACAGGGTGTTGTAGTATCTCGTCTAAAAAGGTCATTGTTCAAGTAAAAAGTTATTGTTGGATACAGTCCAAAAGAACTTGCTGAATGCCGGGCACATATTAATTTATGATAATTAAAATGAAGACTGCGCTCAATTGTATGTAGAATAAATGTATGTACTTTAATTTGATAAAAAACAAATAACTTTACAAGAATTTTAATTCAATTCAATATTTATTCAATTCTCACTTAGTCTAATTTACAATGTTTTATATTCAGAAGATGAGTGGAAGTTGTTTTAGTATTAACTTTAAGATGTCGCTAAAATAGCTAAGATGTTTTCGCCATTTTTTGCTATATCGGAAGCCACTCACTAATTAGTAAGAATGTATTTCACGCTTCTTGATGCAGACCTCAACGAGGTAAGACCTAAGAAATAAAGTGTATCAACCAAACTTCAATACGTCTTTTTTCAACCAAAGCAAATTATCAGTAATAGAACTGGGTTCTCACATTTTGAAGGCTAAACTCTGCAGAGAACCAAACTCCTCATATTCCACTCTTAGGTTATTTTCTTTTCAGACTCTTGGTATAATCCTAAATTACGTTTCACTCTATTGTCAACCAAACGCAAGCATTTAATAAGGCCATTGGCCAATGATTTATTGCTTTATCATGGTAGCCAACTGAGAGGGATCACAAATACATAAACAAGAGTAGCCGATAAGTTATTTTGTATTATTAAAAAAGACTGTCTGCCATTTGTGGCAAAAATGTAACACGCTGTACGAGTATGTACGTTTCATTGTGACCAGGTACACCTCAAACTGTCGCGCCATCGAAAGTAAAGAAGAAAGAATATCGTTTTATTGAATAGGAAAAGTCGTGTTCGACCTAATTAACACACAATTTAAGTTTAATTTGTATTTATATTAATTTACAAATCAAATTGCATAAATGAATTAAAACTATGAATCCTAGCTTGTTTCAGTTTCCCCAAAATCATTGTTAAGTTACAAGAAACCATAAAAAATAATAAATTGAAAACACTGCTAATTTTTATAATAAGATTAACTAACTATCAGCTAGGGTATTTGCGAATGCTTTGTAAATTATTACGTAAAATTTATAAAGTAAAAGTAAGTGAAATTTAATACGTGATCGTTAAAATTTTATTTCTCATCTAAAAAATGAACTGTAGCAGCATAGTACTGCAGGGACTAAATAATTTGTACATACTAGGGTAGATGCACTAGCATCAGCGTTGCCACTTTACTGCAATTGCAGTAGGTCAACTGCATTTATTTCGAAATTTGAGTCTACTGCCAAAAAATTAGATCTACTGCATTTTTTTAGTATGCTTTATGTGGACTTCAAGATCAAGAACATTTATTCCTATTAGCACAAAACTTAACAACAAAATTTTTCGAAAAAGTTGAATTCCTTGTCCGAATGCGATCACTGCTCACTGCCCATAATCGAAACCATTCACATTTCATAATAGGGGGTACACACGATCCGACATACACTTTTCCCAACGATATTCCATGTTTTTTAAACCTTTCAATAAATACGATTTCTCAAACCCTGCAAAATAGGCATTTGTTGCATCGATAAATTCTCCATTCGATGAAAATCTTTTTCCGCCGAGCTATTTCTCCAAATTATGAAACAAAAAATAATTCCAAGGAGCCAAATCTGGAAAATAGGGTGGATGAGGAAGCAGCTCATAGGGCAATTCAGCTAATTTGGCTGTGGTAATTGCAGACGAATGAGCCGGTGCATTGTCGTGATAAATTTTTCCACTTCCACAATTTATCTGATAAATTGGCATCATACTGTTGGGTAATTGTTTTTCCCATTTTCAAGTAGTTAATGAAGATTACGCCGTGGGAAACCGTTGCCCTGACTTTTTCGGCCAACGAAACCGGTTTTGCCTTTTTGATGCACGTTCGCCTGAAAAAGTCTACTGTTATGATTGTTCTTTCATTCCTTGTGTCCAGAATTCATCAACTGTTACGAACAAGCGTAAAAATTCACTTGAATTGCGCTTGAAGAGTTCCAAACTCTGCTTTGAAAACTTAACCCGAATCCGTTATTGACCAATCGTCAGCAAATGCGGCGCCAATCTTGCCCATAATTTTTTCATGCCCAAATGGTTATGCAGGATTTGAATAACGCTATCATTAGAAATGGCTACTGTCTCAGCTATCTCACGAACCTTGGCTTGCAATCGTTCAACACAATATCGTCGAATTTTTTTGTGACCATTTCTTCCGTTGTGACGTCATTTCGGCGTCCTACGAAATTCAGTGAACCACTTTTGTACCATTCCATGCGATGGAGCAGAGTCTCCATAATATTTTTTAAGTCTGTCTTCAGTCTCCTTAATGGTTTTACAGCGCAAAAAGTAGTGCTTTATCAAAACACGAAACTCATTTTTTTTCCATTCACTGTAAAAAAAATCAATATTTGATAGATCTGTCTAATTTTTTTTGCTATGCCTAGAAAGAAACAAAGATGACGAAAAAAACTCAATGGGATCCGAGCGCCATCTTGCATCAAAGTCACTGACTTATCGAACAGCACTCGTATGTAAAAACAGAAATTATGCTTCGGTTGAGGGATATAAATGCTTAAATGAAACAAAACTCAAAATAATAAAATAGAAACAAAAAACCTTGTTTTTCTGTAGAAATAAAAATCTACTGCGAACAATTTCAATCTACTGCATTTTTTAGAGAATCTACTGCGCAAAAATAGTCCTAAAGTTGCAACGCTGACTAGTATCCGTACAGTGCTAGTGTCCGGACACTTAATCGTTTAATTTAAAGAAATAAACAAAGTTCTCTATTAAATTTAACAACCCGTTATGTATCCCAAACAAACATGCAAAGTTCCAAGTAAAAAAGTTAATCTGTGCAATTAAAGATCAGTTCATGTCAGTTGTCTAAGATAGTGTGACAATTTATGAAACGGGAGTCTGAGAGTATTATTTAGTCACTAATTTTAAATGAAAATTACTTGTTTCCAATGAAAAATACATAAGTTTTGTGAATAAAATATTAAAAAAAACATACAAAAGTATTCTTAGCTAAATATCTGGTGTCCGGATACCGAAGTTGAAATTTCAGGGTTTTTTTCAGTTTCCGGACAAACTGTCCGGCTGCTGAAAATATAAAAGAAATGTTAATAAATTCTTATTGAAATCGTAACTAGGTATTTTTTATACATTTTCAGCTAACAGAATTGTACTCGGACAGTATTTACTGAACAAAAAAACGTCTGTCCGGCTAATGAAAAATCAGTATCAGTATCTGAATATTGCTATTTTGTATGCATTTACGTAGCTAGAGAATAGGGGTTGTTGTTTTTTGTATAATATAATCTTGTGGAGATCGCGGGGTGCATATATCGTTGTAAATTTTTACAATGATCGCGGCCGGCGTGCGAACAGCAATAATGAGGGATGAGGTAGAGAAATTAATATATTTGGTGTACCCAAATGAGTTCCTGTATGATGTACGACAACCCGAGTACAAAGATGTTTCGAGATATACGGAAATAATAAAAGAAACGGTCTTCAAATAAGTGAGTTCATTACAAAGACGATGGAATTCACCATAATCCTTCCTGTTTTTATTAATTTCATGGACCCACTTTCTTCTTTTCTTTGATGCAAGAGTAAGAAAAAGAAGCATTTCATCTTCCTCAGAACTACTACTAATTTATACTGTACAGCGATCGATGTATTCTGGAGGAAATCACTCTAATAAATGGATCGCTAAAAGCTGCCCGCTTTATGTTTGACATCACAGATCGCGGCGAACAACAGCGCGACCTGCCCGCGTTCTGTTTGGCAAAGCCCTTAGAGAGTACTTTTGAGCAAAGAAAAATGGAAACTTTCAAATATCCAAAATCGAGAGAGAATTCTCGCATATCAAAGAAAAGTACCCAAACCCGACCGGTTTCTCAGAGAAAAGTGGAAACGTCAAGGTTTGAAGTGTTTGAAGTATTAGGTCAGTTTGGTAACTTTAACTAAACAATGCTGTCACATAATAAATAATTTGAAAGGTGGGAGGAAAATCCTCTCAGACAGTGGTAAATTCGTAAGAAAGTAACCAAATGCGTTGAACTACTTTTGGGTAAGTCCTTTAAATTTGTTTTTGCTTTCCACTAACAATGAATATTATGACATTTCACAAACTGTCAGATGGCTGGTTTGACAGCGTTGGGCCACCACTGCATCCAAAGAAAAAGTTGGTGTAAGAATTCGTAAGGCTCTCAGTTGAGGGGAATTTTTTGACACCCTTATTTGGCTCTCTATTTTAGGAATTTTACGAATCTTTTGGGTTAGGTTAGGTTAAGTGGAGTGGCTATCGCCATATTTGATAGGATTCACTTAGACCAAAGTAGGTCCATGAGTCAATTCTTATCGATACTCTTAGAACTATTTTGAGAGTTGTATGAATTTTCATATTTCCACTCTTACAGAAAAAAAGTTGAGAGTGAATGGAATAATCACTCATGGGACCCATGAAAGTACTGTAAAATTAATCCGATGCTCTGAGTCTGACAACGGATCTGCCAATTTTTCGTTAACTAATAACTTTTAATCTGACAACGTTGTCGGACATTTGTCAGAACAGACAACTAAATTGTCCTATATTGGAAAAAAATCTTACTACCATGAACTAAAATTTTTAACGTTGGTAGGACCTGACAATATTGTATGATCTCCAAACGCCTGAACGTAGCTTTAGATGGTGAATGGGAAGAAGTTGATATAGTTATCACCGATTTCGGTAGCGTTTCGCTTTTCGTCTTCACAAAATATAAGTATGCACCTCCATCTTGGAATAATTTTTTGGAATAAGAGTTTCTTTAGTTACGGTGCAGTACCATGCCAAGGATTAGTATTCATAACATTACTCACTTGAATATGCGGAGTGCGGACGTAGATTCAATTCAAATACCAACAGCTTATTTTCACCTCTTGCAAATATCTGACAAACCAACGAGGGAATAATTTATTATGAGAAAACTTGCCAATCCGCTGTTCAGATGCAGATACAATAATAAAACTGTAGGTCAGTGATTGAATAAACACGATCGGAATTTATGTGTTTGCCATTATAGCATCGGTGATCGGTGAAATTTTAGATTATTTCTTCCGTAATCGAGTTCCTGAACGAATTCATTTATTCGAAAAGTTGTCATCCGATATGGCTGCTTGGGATCGAAAAAGACAATCAAAATATTAGATTTATGGTAACCTTATGAAAAAATGCATAATACATAATAATAATTTATTTCGTTTATTATAATAAACAATGTGTTATCGCACAATTTACAGGATTTCGATGAAGAGAATACATTGCGCATGAGCTTAAGAGTGCAAAGCGCGTTGGTTTCCTACGCGTCACGCAATCCGGCGATTCTACCCAAATGGCACCCATTGTTCGATCTGCTTATCGAACATTCTCAATTATTATCAATTATCTCAGAGATTCGGGAGCGTGCTTGGGTAATTAGCATTCGAGGAGCATTGGAGAGAGCGAGGACAAAGTGTTACATGTGTAAGTGTCGCATGGCGAAACTAGTGATGCCACCTATGGGTCATCTCCAGAATACCGTCTAGCGTTTAACCTAAGCTCCTAAGGCTCACGTAGGGGTGGATTGCTTCGGACCGTTACTTGTAAAGTTTGGACGAGGGACAGTCAAACAATACGGAATGATTTTTACCTGGCTCTCTTTTCGTACTGAAGTACTGAACGATCTCAGCCTAGACCAGTGTACCATTGCCCTGCGGCGCTTCGTCATCAACCGAATCGTCACCCGTTTTATATACAGCGACAATGGTCTCAACTTCGTCGGGACAAGAAACCAAATGGAAAAAGACGCCAAAGAGATAAAAACCGCGCTGAGTGAACACGAGAGATTTAGGAATCCTTTGGAGATTCATTCCGGCATACTCTCCTTGGATGGGTGGAGGATGGGAGCACCGCATCCAATCAGTAAAGAATAGCGTTGAATTTATTTTCAAATATGTAGTGCCCAGAGAAGATGTTTTAAGAAATGAATTTATAGAGGCTCAAGGGCAGATAAATCGCCGGCCTCTATCACATGTTCCTGTGGATCCCGAGGATCCGAAACCACTGACTCCCAACTCCATGCTTTTCGGAGAAGACGTTCGAGACGTCGCAGCACCAGGCTGATTTTCTGAACGGGATTCGTGTAGGAGACTTTACAGCCCACCGGCCCTGCATTTGATGAGCCAGTTTACAAAGCTGTGATACTCTGAATACCTTCCTGAGCTGACTAGGCGATCGAAATGATACAAGGATCAGAAGGCGTTTGAACCGGGAAATTCAGTGATTCACATCGATCTGAATGATATACGTTCAGTTTGGCAGCTGGGACGTGTAGTTAAAGCTTATAATGGGCCACATGGTGTGGTAAGAACTGCGGATGTTCAAGTGGCAAACGAAACCATTAAACTAAGGCGATCTGATGGAAGGCTCGCGGTCTTAGATGTGGATTCTTCACCCTAGAATCCAGACGGGCCTGGAGATGTCATCAAGCCCATTATATTTAGTGATTAACATCCGATTTTATTTTTTTTTAAATTACAAAAAACAAATGGCCAAATACATACTAAAGGGCTCATGCAGATATTGGGTTAAGATTGTTGTTGAGATTGTAAATTGTTTGAGACGGCGTGTTCAGTAGGGGTTTCTCGCTCATACCCGTTTGGTATAGTGGTTAGCTGCTCTAACCTCTTCCTCAAGTAATACCCTTTGCAAAAAGCACGTACGTGTCGTTTCAAAAAGTTGCAACGTGGCGTAAGGAGGTTAAAATCGTAAGTAATTTTGTTAAGGGTTTTTTTTTGGATTTCTAATTGTTTCATTAAAATGAATTTTGGATAGAATTTGTCCCTGTTACTTTGTTGGCAAAGGGAATTACTTGAGGAAGAGGTTAGAAGTTTGAAGTTTACTTCGTAAGCAAATGTAAGTAAAGTTTAAATAAAGAATGTATAAAGTGTAACATATAACATATACAATACATATATATTTTTTTGAAATAAAATTGGATTTCTCTAAGCATTCGGAGAATGTGTACGCCAATGATTATTTAGCTTCATCGAGTAGTTCAAGCAACAATAAGTTACATTTTATTATTGAGTTATTTCCCAACTGTTTTCACAGATTTATATAAAATAAAATAGCATAAAAAATATTGCGAATAATAATTATCTTTGGTGTTAACGTTTTTGTTTGCAAACTACAGTAAAACTTCCTGTATAGTGGAATCTGCGAATAAAAGAATCTTGCAAAACCTGGATAGTGGACATTTTTGGATGCCAGTTTTGATTTTCTTCATACAAAATCACTCTTATAGAGTGGAAACCTGTGAAACCGTAATAATGGAACATTTTTCAATGAATTTTGTTTTCTTCCCATGCAAATTGACTCTTCAATAGCAGCATCGAGAAATGAATGAGCCAAAAGTCATTAGCATTTAATCGGCTTCGTTCCCTTTTTCGAGAATTTTAACATTTCAATTGTTTTTGTTTTTTTTTTTCATGTGTTCCTCATTTTGCTAGCGGCTACATTCAACAAGTAGGTACACATTCTGAGCTCCTATATAGAAATTTATGTATGGGAGGAGGATAGAAATGTATTCCCGTTTTAAAAAGTAAATAAAAAGTATAGACATTTATCGAAAAATAATAAAAGAAATTAGGTTTGCCGATAGTGGAAAAAATTGCGAATAGTAGAAATGTTGCGAGTAGTAGAAAAAAATGTGCACCGAAGCATTCCACTATTCGCAAGTTTTACTGTATATGTTATTTGTGTACATTATTACAGAACAAACATCGAACGTTGTACAACATCGAACATCGTTCATGGAAAATGCGAAGATAAAATTGCACCAATCGACATTTTTCAGAAAACCAATTTATATTTATATTTATATGGTTTTTCAATAGGGACAATACAATTTTGTATTTTAATAGTACAAAGGGACCCCTTTATGATCGGTCAAATCCAATCGACAATGCATCGGTCGAAGTACTGAAAATATCGCAGCCGTCAGTGTTTCAGTTCAAAATGAACAAAATTATTCGATTCCACGCCGTTCACTTGGGAGTCTCTCAGTTCACATTGTGGCGAATTTCGCGTAAAGATCTTGGCCTACCCGCTTACAAGATCAAAGTAACACAAGAGCTAATGCCTCTTGATCATTTGAAGCGTCGAAACTTCTCCGATTGGGCTCTGGAAAAGTTTGAAGAAAATCGTGAATTTCTTCGAAAAATCATCTGCAACGTTATTGGAGAGCAACAAACCCACATGTGCTTCAAGAGACGCCATTGCATCCACAAAAAGTGACCGTTTGGTGTGGATTTCATCTCGTCGTTGAAAATGATCGCCATGTTACGGTCAATGGAGTTCGCTATAGTGCCATCATTTTGGAAGAATTGGATGGACTTGACATTAGTGATATGTGGTTCCAACAAGATGGTGCCACATGCCACACAACTTGTCAAACAATTGATCTATTGAAGGGGAAGTTCGGTCATCATGGCCAGCTCGATCATGTGATTTAACGCCGGTGGATTTATTTTTATGGGGTCACATTAAGTCGATGGTTTATGCCAACAAGCCAAAAACATTAGTGGAACTCAGGAACAATATCGAACGCAAAATTGCCAACGTTCCGGCCGATATGTGTGGAAGAGCCGTGGAAAATTGGCTCCAAAGAATCGATCGCTGCAAAAGTGCGTGCGGTAGCCATATGAACGAAATCGAATTCCATACTTAAATCTAATGTGTGTTCTAAATTTCAGCCCGATATCTCAATTATTCTGTGTTTTATTTAAATTGCAAATTGATATGTCCTTATTGAAAAACCTTTTATAATCCTCTTTATGCTTTATAAAAAAAACCATGAATTCTGCTTCTACTTTTATTCAATGAGATGTAAAGTAGAAGGTAACAATTTAACTCAAAGACTATTTTAACTTGACTCAAGCACTCTATTTGAACAAATCCCTTTCTTTGAGAGTGCCAAAGTTATCCTCTTTCACTACTGAAACTCACTTAAAATGCAATCCTTACTTAGAGAAAAGTCCAAGAATAACTTTTCGTTATGCATTGTGACGAATTTTTTGAGATAAGAAAATCCAAACCGCCACCATACAATAACCACCTACTGAACAGATCCAAATAGCGTTGTTGGTGACTTCCCATCGTATAGCTTTTGGATATGAAAAACTAATTAAGAATCACAGCAAGGTAGCCCTGGCTATCCGAAACCAAACACAGAATAACCAACCGAATATCCTTGAGCGAAACTTTCTCCGTGGACAAAATCTCTTTCACAAAAAGAGTTTGAGGGGGGGTGGGGGTAAGAAAAACCCAACCAAAACTAAAACCACTCAGTAACACTGATCAAATGGCATTCACAGAAGAATTTGTACCCGGCTACCATCAAAAATCAACTAACTGTGACTTTTCCATCTAAAGTGGAATCCTGAGCTGCATCTTCATTTCTGTCTCGCATGTATCCTTTCTTCTCGGTCGTCTCTTTGAAAGAATAATAACTTTTATGCATCTCTGTAGAAGTTATTCAGAAACAATTTCCTTCAAATCATACTGTCAGCGACGCAAAAACTACTTTTCGTGGGCAAAAATTATTATGCATCAATTAAAAAGTTTTTGCATTCCCAATCCCAATCCTGCCGGGTGAGGATAAACTATCACTCCTCCATACTCGTATACTTGCAGGCAGGCTACATTCCATTAATTATTAATTACTTATCCTTTGGCTTTTTATATGAAAATTTATTCCACGTCGCGTTTTTCAGCGAGCGGGAGGAAAAGTTTGTTTACTTCAATGGAACGAGCATTCTGCTCTTAGTTTTGGTTTTGTATTTTTGAGTATTTGAATTGACTCAAGTACGAGGAGTACCTATGTAGTTTGAGTAGTTTATTTGCTGCTAGCGGTTTTAATGCTGTTGCAAGAGCATGTTGCATTGAATGAAGTTCATTGCGGTTGGTTAACTTTATTCTGAGTTCGTAGAGCGTATTTAGAAAATGGCGAGGGAACGGCAAGCTGTCATATTGCTCGAAGCGTTCTAGTAGACGTTTTTAATTAGACACTGATTGAGAAATAACAACTAACTCGATTTTATGCTGAGTATCTTAAGAATAAAGTTCTATTGTACGAAGAAAAATGAAAAAAATGCGTTAAAACTACATCAACTCCAAGCCCAAAACTTTCTGTAAAGCTTTGGCATCACCGGCCGAAAACAGTGATGTTGAACATGCCCAAATTATTTTATTTTTCTGTATCTGACAAGTTACAGCTTCCATGCCAACTGATTTCTGTTAGACTACATTTTTCACTGATACAAAGAAGGCAATTAAGAGAGTCCTTGAATTCATCCCGGAAGACACTTAAGATAGAGAAAGACGTCGCCCTTAGGTGGCGAAATTAATTGGAAGGGAATCCCCTTTATCTTTGGAGTCAGTTAGACAATGATCGGTTTAATAGCAAAAGCTTGTTGATTGAGGTTCAGAGGTCCATGTAGGAATGTAGAGTAGAGCCAGCCAGCATTTCCTTTAGTTATATCCTGGTTAAAAGTTAATTTCCATACAAAATGACTACTAACTCAAAATGACCTAAGCAAATAGCTTCGAAGAAAGTGGGTCAAAACATCAACTTTGCTAAGACAAAGTTCATAACCAGCTTCTTTTCCGGTAGTAATCTGAAGACAGCAGTCGGACGGGTGACGGACCAGGTTTTCGAATACAAATATCTAGTTCATGAAATAAGTATAACGAGAGACAGCCAAACCCGGGGAAATCCAACGTTGCATCGGACTAAGGTTGGCAGTCTTTAGTAAAATTAAAACATATCAGAGTGTGACAAAAGCATGCATTTGAAGAAAAAAGTATTTGGCGGAGACCCTAACCCTAACAAGATAAACCATCAATAAGCTTGAAGTAGCACAAAGAGCAACGGAGAAAGCGATGCTGGGAATAAGCAGGAGGAACCGGGAAACAAAAAAAAAATCTGAAGAAGAATTATTGTAAAATCTGATATAGCCACACAGATTTCAAAGGCGAAATTGAGGTGGACGGGACACGTGGCGTAAATCACAGACAATAGATGGACAGAGAGACTGGTAGAATGGAGACCGAGCGAAGATTTGAGACACAGAGGAAGACCACCATGCACCATCACACTGGAGTGACGACATTGGCCGTGTTTTATTCTGCCGTTTTATTATGATCTAATCCGGATCAGATCACGGGCATAATAAAACAAACTAGATTATAGCTGTGTTTTTTATTGAATGAGTACATACTCACATTTCAATTTACCCGCACTACAAAAACAAATTCACTTGCTATAACACTAGGTAAAATTCTCCAAGTAAACTATTTACTTGGTGCAGCAGTTTCTGACTCTACCAATGGCGCTGAAATCGGGTAAAGGTTGGACGAAAATTTGTTTTTGGCATTTGTAATTGGATGTGTCCGTAAGTTTTCATTTTTTTTTTAAATTAAGTTGATAAATGCAGTGATTTTTTTTTTGATTGGCTCAAATACATTTATTTTATTAATAGGAAACTATTTTGTTAGGAAATAATGGTCAGATTAATAGTATTTGATAGAACATATTTTATCATGCTGTATTGAATTGAAAAGCCAAAACAAATTTATAAAAATTCCTTTACACATTATATAATGAATTTGTAGGTAGCATTATAGCGCAACAAAATAATAAAAAAAAAAATTATTAGCACACTCTCCCGAGATAAACGCGTTTTCCACTTTAATTGATTAAAAAAAATGTAAAAAAAACACTGTGTTTGAAGACCAATAACTCCAAAACGAAAGCAGGGATGGTAGCAGCCATGAGCAGTGATAAACATTGATCAATTGTCTATCGAACGAACCCATTTTGGTTGCTCTGGGTTTAATACACCAGCATTTATAATTGAATAATTTGGTACCTATTTACTTCTCTGAATTAACTTTTTTAAACACCTACTACATAACTCCGTGAGTGTTGAATACAGACCTCCCCCCCAGCCCCGCCCAAGGGTTTTTTGAATAGTTCTCGGTAGTATCTTTTTTAATCATAAATCTCTTTTACCAATTTACCGTGAGTGAATTTTAAGGCAAAAAAACAAAAAAAGTGTGTTTTTGAACGTAGCCTCTTTGGACATCAAGCAAAAAATATAAAACAAAAGTCAAAAATGTAAATATGTATGTATTTCAAACCAATACATTAAATATTTGAATATTTGATATTAATATATTAACTAAATTCTATAGACCATCAGAACGTAGTACCACGTTTTCACCGAGCCGAAATCCGAGCTTTCAGCGATGTACTAGATTTTTCACGAAATCCTGAAATTTCGAGGAGATTTCGCCATACATTTTTCTGTCACCGAAGTCTTGGATTTCATCGAGATTTCGTGAAATCCTGCCGAAATCTCAATGCAGTTGGTAGGTCGTCAAATCGAACACACGTTTTTCATAATTCATCACATCATTTTATAATGGTTTTGGTGGAAAACAAAAACAGTTATGAAAAGTTTGTTTTGAATCGCTTTGCTGAGTAGGTACAATTTAAGAAATGAATATAATTTTCAGAGAACAAATTAAAATGGAGACAATGGAAAAAAATAAAACAAGAGGAATCTGGCCCCTAGAGGATGAAGAGTTTAGTATTGTATTGTCGGAGGAAACATATGATGATCTCCGTGGTTCTGGAAAAAAACAACCACAAAGAAATAGCACCATATTTTGCAAAAAAACATGTTTATTTTTCGCCCGCAGAAATTAAAATTAAACTACATAATCTGACAAATAAATACAGGTTGTATATTCTTTTGTAGAAGGGAGATTCTCCATCAGAATGGTCACTTTATATTAAAATAAAAGTGCCATTATCGGAGAACTGGAAGAACACTTCGTCGAGGACAACGTCGTCATTGATAACTAAACGAATTGCTTGGTTATAAAAGTGTACATATGTATTTTTATTCGTTTTGTTTTCTAAGATGACATGTCACTCAGTGGGCTTTCGGTCATCGCAATTGATTCCAGAGTGTCCACGTTAACTTAAGAATTGCTCCCCAGGTCCATCAACTTCAATTCCTTCTGGTCCGATTTGCTCCCCAGGTTACTTCTTTTCCTCAGAAAGTACGGTGCCGTGATATAAGGCCAAGCGACATAAAGCCAAATTCGATCATAAGGCCGATTTTGAAAGTGACATAAAGCCAAAAATGATTTGGCCTTATGTCGCTTTCGTAAAGTGACATAAAGCCAAATGGTACCTACTAGGAGCAGACTTTACCTATTTCGCTTGAACAACGAACTGTTTAAGCTGCGTTCTCACTATTACTCTATTTTAGTCTCAAAACCCAAAGATTTCATATAATTTTTTGAGCATTAGATAAAGTAATACATAGTGTGAATTTCGCTCGTCTTATATCCCACCTTACATATTAGTTTTAGATTACCTTGGAGAATTCAAATACACAGACGAGTATGCAACAAGTAAGTCTAACTAGTTAATTATGTTTTTTGCTCTTTTATCTTGGTTTATCTTTACGCATTACTTACAATTACAACTAAAATACAGTTACTAGCAATTTGCGAAAAGCAATGCAAACCTTTCAATATTTGTTCCTCTATCCCTATCGTGTGGGTGTAGGCAAGTACATTTGTGTACATAGCCAATGTGAAACATGTAAGCAGCAAGCTGCATTCTTTTAATTTTTCATAACCTCTACATATGTACATATATACAAAGCTAATAAGAAAACAAAAAAAAAAATCTAATATTTGAGAAATTGACAAAAGAAACTTATAAAATTTTAGTTTTTGAGAATTTAAGAATTTGAGAAAATATAACTAAAAAAATCGCGCGATTTTGTTAGTTTTTTTTTTCTCAAATTCTGAAATTCATAAAAAGAAACTTATAAAATTATAAAAAGAAATTCTCAAAAACTAACATTTTATTAGCTTCTTTTAATACATTAAAGAAGCTTATGCAATTGTACATGATGAAATGAATATGTCCATTATGAAAAAAGAAAAGAAAAATATAAGTTTTTTGTTTTTTTTCTTGTTTATATTGTAAATTCAGTTCTACTTGTATGAAATAATAAATGAATATTATAATTATTGTAATCTATTAAATTGTTTGTATAATTTTCTTACATCATAAATACATACATAGATTTCACGAAATCTCGGTGAAATCCAAGATTTCGGTGACAAAAAATGTATGGCGAAATCTCCTCGAAATCTCAGGATTTCGTGAAAAATCTAGTACGTCGCTGAAATCTCGGATTTCGGCTCAGTGAAAACGTAGTATACATCAAATTATTATCAATCAACAAACAAATTATTCGAAACTCCGTACAAAATCAGAAAATATAAAGAAAGTGCATTTAAAATTGTATTTATTATTTTTTTTTTTTATTTATATCCTTTTACGAACAATATGTCAAATGGTACACTAATACTATTGCAGAAAAACATATCAATCTTGTTTGATTTCCATCCAGCACGAATAATCTGAAATCTGAGAGCAAAATCTGAAAACCCCAATCGAAAACGATATAAAATAAACAATTTAATTTAACGTGCATATGTCAATAATTGACATCGTGGTCGCCATGGCCGTGGTGGTTAGTGCATTGGACTACTACGCAATGCTGCCCGGGTTTAACTCCTGGCCAGGTTTAACACCTAAAAGAGTTTTTTTACGGTGCCACTTCTTTCGAATGTCTGACAAGCATCAAAGAGTATAATTTGTCACGATTGAGCTTCTCAACTCGGCGTTCGGAGTCGGCAAAAAACTGTAAGTCCCTTCCATTCATGCAAAAATATAACACGCACACACAAATGGTTGCGAGAAGCAGGCCCAGGTTCACCTCGAACTGTAGCGCCAACTAAGTAAGTAAGTCAACAATATATAGAAATGTGACAATTTGAAAATAACAAAACAGCTGTACCAAAAGTGAGTATAGAAGTGAGTATACCCGTTTTTTGTGATTCCAAAAGTGAGTATGTACTCACTTTAGAAAAAACACGGCTTATATTGCACACCTTTTTAGCTCAGACACAGACATTTAGCGCGAAGTTGCCGTTTTGTTACACATCCTTTAGCAAGGGCACATATTTAGCAGGTTTTTAGCGCAAACACAGATAAGCAAAGTTCACAAGCGAAAGCGCATCCTACTGAGAAATAGCCGAACTAATTTTTAGATCACGAAAATAGATCCAAATGAAAAGCAAGATCGCGTTGTTATTGTAATGCATACACACCAATGATCCAATCTGGCTCATGGGTGATAATAAAAGAGAGAGAAAAAACTAGATCCGCAGAGCATATACCAAGATAGAGTGGACAAATTTAGAAGAGGCCTACGTCTGACTTTGGAAAAGACAGACTATATGATGATGAAGCAAACAGTTACTCTGAACAGTACGGATAGTTTTTAAGCTTGACAGATCGTAAATTTGAAATTAATTATCTCCCAGTTATTTAGAGGAGTAAAATACTTGTAGAGAAGCAAAACAAAACCAGATTGACAGTTATTATGTCAGTTTTGTTTTGCAACTGTAGAGTAGCAATATATAGTTATCTAAATCTCTAAATAAAATTGGCAAATCACACAACCAACATGCATAATATACTTCTATGGAAAAGTAATTTTTAAAGTGCTAAAACGTGTCCACTTTCTAAGAAATCAAGTCCGAACAGATATCCTTTTCATCGAACAAACTTGAGTGTTCCATTTGTCATATCGACCACTCGAAGAAAATCTTTATAACGTGATTATCTTCAAAATTTATGATACCAAAATCGAAAAGGATTTCTGAATGCCAAAATCAAGTGCTAAAATTTGAGTTGTCAAGTGGTCAACAAAACCTCCTCAAGTCTAGATTCACTTGAAATTCATTTGGCCAATACACCAAAAATTCATTTAAATCATCATCATCATCAACGGCAATGGCATGGCGTATGTACATAATAAATATATATATCTACGAGCATTATACGACCAAAGAATGAGTGTTGAAATTTGAAAGCATCTCTAGAATCCTTTTTCTCTTCTACCAAACAACACATGTCAACAGCATGTCTAGAATTACTTCCAACCACTTCAGACTTAATTCGAATATCCTTTTGAGCCAAAAACCAGAAGACTTGTTCATACAACATCGGGCACTCAACTTAAATAAAGTGGGCGATTGGGTCGGATGTTATTGCTCGTATGTGTAGGTACATATGTTGGTCGTGAAATATTACATTTTTGTAATTTTTTTAAATTTCAGATTTTCAAACTCAATGGGCTTGATTTCCACCTGTCGATTTGAAATTGATAAACGACGTATTTTTAGGTCAATTAGAAAATTGCCAAGTGGAAATAATGATATGTATATAAGCAGTTTTTCATTATTTCCACTTGGCAATTTTCTAATTGACCTAAAAATAACGTCGTTTGTCAATTTCAAATCGACAAGTGAAAACCTAGCCATAGAAGACCAACTTTTTCGTTAAAACTCATAAAAAGATTTCTAGTGACTTTTCGTAACAAAGTGTGTAAGATAATTGAAAGATGTCTGGCAGCACTGTCTTTTGGGAGAACTATTCCAAGTTCCACTGAAGGACATCTTGAGCTTCTATGACCAACTGACTAGACCTTAGACTAGACAAAGAGTCAGAGTTGAGTCCATCCAAACCAGCAGCAGTCTAATAATCCCACATTTTCTATACCGTTACCCCACCATGACTCATAGAAATTCAATTGAACGTTATAAGTATGGCTGGTAGAGGGGTTGGCAGCATTTTCGCGCTCTTCTTACTAAACAACTTTAAGAAATAAAATCTACGATCTTTAAAACTTTCACTAAACCAATACTTGTCCTTTACAAAGGACCATGTGTAGGTACAATAGAAAACAGTGAAATCGAATGGTATCGTTTGCAATCTTCGAACGTTTTTTTTTCTCTCTTGCTTCGTCTTAGTTTTCGGGAGCATTAGCAGTAGCTATCGCTTTCTCTTCGGGCAAAATCAAATTCAATAGCGACAAAAGATGTGCCTTCACAGAGTATGGAAGGAAGAAGATACTCGTATATATCTACAGAGGAAGAAGAAAAAAATAATCCTTATCTTGGGCAAATCATCTTATAAGGCCATTACATCGATGACAAAAACGATTTGACAACGCTCAGGACAAAGCCAGAAACGGAATGTGCAGAGAATTGTCCTTATCCCAAGCACAGACAATCGGAGTATAACAAGTGTGATAGCCGCAAAGCAAACCATTCACTGTTGTTAAAAATACGCGTGTGTGTGAGTTTGTATTCATCGATCGTATATGACAAAGTGGAGATTTCTTCCAACTGATTGTGTGTAGTGGTAAGTCTGGCTGGATGCGATTGTAAAAAGACATGAGTGGCAATCAGGATTAGTAGTGTCACCCGGAATCTGTGAGTCCTTGAAAATCGTAAGAAAAATTCCTTTTCCTTTGCTATTTGTACGTAGACTCAAAAAAATGTCGGAAAGTAAAAAAATCAAGATGACACAGAGATTTATGTACATATGTGCGACGACCGACGACGTCGGGTAAAATTGTCAAATGATTTAAAAAAAAAAATACATTCATCCTTTCTCGCCTTTCTTTCAATGAATTTTTAATTGGTGCTTTCTTATTGTACACATACTCTAGTACCTAACCCTTTACTTGTCAGCTTGGCCGTCTAATTGAAGTAAGCAGACTCGCATTCGCATCCAATTCCAATACTAATAACAAAAGTGCGGTGGCAATGGAAGACGCAAAAAAGTAGAAATACATTTTCAGTAAACACATAATCACCCCACTTCTGAAAGTCGTATTTTTTGCGACCCGCATACGACAATACTCGTATTTTGTAATGCATTTTCTATTACAAAATACGAGTACGGTCATATGCGACTCGCAAATACGACTTTCGGAACTGGGGTGAGTATGTATGTATGTACGAGTTTATTTAGTATACCGCAGGAGAATAGTGGAAAACGAGCGTTTGTAAGGTACGCAAGTTTTCAAAACATTGCTTGTCATTAGGTTTGACTTTCTTGAAAATTGGTTTGGATTGATGAGGAATGGTACCGACCGTATGGAAAAAATAAAAGGGAAAAGGAACCGGAACGGAACGGAATCATCGAGACTCAATCTGAATTTGAATGAAATTAAAAGCTGAAGTACCTAGTGAGTAGTGAGCACAGCACCGTGTTGTAGTGGAAAGTGCGTTGGACTACTACGCAATAGTGCTCGGGTTCAATCCCAGCAAACACCTAAAAGTTTTTTTCAAGGTGCCGCCTATTTCGAATGTCTGGCAAGCAATCAAAGAGTATCATTTGTCAATGAGCTTCTCAATTCGCCATTCGGAGTGGGAAAAAACAACTGTAGGTCCCTTCCATTCGTGCAAAAATATAACACACACCTAAATGGCTGCGAGAAACAGGCCTTGAATCACCCCGAAATGCAGCGCCACCTTAAGTAAAAAAGTAAGTGAGCACCCTGGTGCAGTGGTTAGTGCGTTGGACTATGTACTTTCGAGAGGTGACCGTTGCTGCGGGCTCGTTTAGGTCTCTGTGCCGCGAGAGAGCTGCGGGGGGCTAATGGCGATAGCCAAGCGCCCGACGACGCAATCAAGATGGTGACCGCTCGGGGCACCAGGCAACGAGCACTTACCACCCTACTAAAGGTTAGTTTAGGTTAAGTAGCTTAGGTTATTTAAGGTACATTAAGTTTTTATAGTTTTGAGGAGAAAATAATAAAAAATTGATATGGAAGCCATGTTTCTAAACTTTTCTTGTGATATTATCGTTAGATTAGTCGTAGTTTAGTAAGTTTAAGGCCGAAAGGCAAAAATTTGTAACAATAGCGTTAAGCTTAGAGTGCCCACTAAGGGCCAGACCAAGCCCTCACTTTGGCTTCACAAGAGAAGACACTAACAAAGTCATCGAATAGCGGCAAAGGATACTGTACTATTCTTACTTAATCCAAATGGATAATCCAATAAGAACGGATGATACCCTCTTCACACCTGATCTTAAAATACCTTAGAGAACCGCGTATCCTGTGCACGAAGAGTGTACAAACAACACAGTCTTCACAGGCGGGTCTAAAACTGCAATCGGCACGGTGTCTGGTAACTACTTTGTGGAGGAATACCACGATACGGGTGATTCGCAAATGAGTTCGCTTCATATCGAACGTTCAATCTGCTAACCATAATAGGGCTGATAACCTCCTGTCCTATACCCGACGTATGCATATCCTTCTCTTACCTCTATTTCAAATTTCAAATTTATTTATTAAGTAATAGCTTACACACATTAAGATACAGTATCTTATTAAATAGCGGGAGCTTCAATTGTAATTTTCTATGTATAAACTATAAGTAGGCATATATTTTATACAGGTATCAGTTTAATAATGTCAAGGTCAACGCAATAGATGCTTTTCATTCTTTAGGACGAGGCCTTAATGGATCCGTTCGTTTTCTGTTCCTATTCGTCTTTTCCAAAGTGATTCGTGCGTAACCGTTATATTTATCGCTGTGTCCTATGCGTTGGTGGGTTCGGCGTTATATGGATGAAGATGAATATACATTTACCTATAATCTCTCGCATCGCTATATTTCATTATCATTCTTAAGACAACGGATTCTGTGTGACCACCAAAACTCAATAACAAGAAAAAAAAACAAAATGGATATCAATAAAATATTACAATTTATCCAAAACTCTAAAATTGTTCCAAAATCAGTAATGTCGTTTTCGATTGGGCTTTTTAGATTCTGCTCTCAGATTTGCAAAACAAACGAGATTGATCTGTTTTTTTTTTGCAATTGGATTAGTGTGTCATTTGACATCTTGTTCGTAAAAGGAAATAAATAAATAATAAGAAAAACAATTTTTACATACACTTTCTTTATATTTTAACTTCCAATCCAATCACCTAAAATTACAAAACACATTTTTAAAAGCAACGACCAATTCGACAGGAAACAACACTCTAATTTCATTACCAAGCCACAGGTGTCACTGCTATCGAACTAACCGAACAACCGGAAGAATGACGTAGCCCTGCCACAACTTAACGAAACTCACAGATGACGTTTTCTGTCAAATTTCGTCAAATTCCAATTTATTTCCAACACCAGCGAACCAAGTGCAAAAAAGAACTCCACAGCTACAATAATTTTTATTTCAAATATTTCTTTCCGATTTAATTTTTATACACAAAAATCAAGTTACTTTTGCCTGTGGCTGATTATTAATAATTTTATTCATCAACCACTGAAAAATAGGTAAATCTCATTCTTCACAAGTGAAAATCTGACTACGAGACAAGAGAAAACGCAGTGACAAAACAAAAACGAGATTTTCCAAAAAAATAAAAGTGTACAAAGTGCAATCTAAAATGTTATAACTTCGTAGATAATGCTTTGTTTTACATCTTATAAATTTAATGTCTTTGTTTACATAAATGAATGAAAAGTGTTGTACGTTGTACCACTGTCTAACCTACTCGAAGACAAGGTTGCTCGGCTCGTGCTTCAAGTGAATTATCTGACTGGCAAATTCAGTAATCGTGCATGACAATTGTGACAGTTTTATTACGCGTATTTTTCTCTTTATTTTCCTAAACGATTTCCTTAATTATTGTCTCCAGACTAAGCAAATCTTTATACTTTTAGGAAATATTTAAATAAACATGTTTATCTGGGATTGGTTCACTGGTGTTCTGGGATACTTAGGTGAGTTAAATAATCAAAACATTTTTATTAATAACCACGTAGACCTAGGACAAGAGTGTATAATATAATTGGTGCTTTCAAATGGTACACCCCCCGCCCAAAAATAAATATACTATGTCTGCAAGCATACACTACGAACTTGATCATTTGCCAACAAGACAAAAAAATCAACGTCTCTATTCGTTGTCGCTGTGCTCTTCAAGTTCATTGTCTGAAATAATTACGTTTTCATTAAATTAAAATGAAATTATAAATCTCATTTCATATTCAGGTCTATGGAAGAAGTCAGGAAAACTATTATTCCTTGGATTGGACAATGCCGGAAAGACAACACTTTTGCATATGCTCAAAGATGATAAACTAGCACAGCATGTCCCCACACTGCATCCAAGTGAGTAGTATACTTTGGAATTACTTCTCAGTTGTCCCTCTAAAAGTTAATTCATTTAATCTTGTCAATTAGCTTCGGAGGAGTTGTCCATTGGAAATATGCGGTTCACAACATTCGATTTGGGAGGTCACACTCAAGGTAATTCGATTTTATTGTTTTCCCCATAATTTTAGTCTTTATTTTCTTTTTTTTTTATCTGGACGATTGTGACTCGTGTGTAGGTTAAATTTCATATGGGTTATTGGGTCGGAAATGGAAGGTCACCAAAACGAAATGAGAGACACACGCGCTTTATTTATATTTAATGAAAAGTCAGCTTCAAATCGGCAGAGCACTGATAGCAAATAACTGATTAGATGATATTTGATATTATGTCTGTCAAGTTGTTTATTTCGCAATGGAGGAGTCGACATCGTTGTTCCGCAACTCATGGGAATGGCGGACAATGACACGGCACTTAGTACAAAAGTTGAATTGATAACAGAAGTGATATGTACTTCATAGTTGTTTAGCAGTTTCACGCAACAGTGACTTTTTTTTATTCATTTGTATAATAATAAGGGAATGGGTTTCAAATAGCAGCTAAGACCCTTTACTACCAGCAAAGCTATGAAGTGTAACACGTGTTGGATAGGAACACAATCAATTTACGTTTGATTAGGTTTATTTGTTTGTATTTTTTCGATACGGTTTGCTAATTTTATTTAATTTAATGAATAATTAACGAACGATTCGATATAAAATTTAAAACAGCAAAATTGTTTTAGGTATTCGTGGAAATAATCATGGTCAGTTTGATATGCGGATTTGACATATAAAGCCTGATAACGTTTGTTTTTTCTTTTAAATGAAATGAAAATGTCTGGTTTAGTATCTTACATTTATTGATAATTTAATTTTCTTAAGACATAAGAAACAGATATGGAAATAGGTGCACATTACAAAAATTTGAGTGTTATACGTAATCACCGCAGTTCTGCAATTTCTGAAAATTCTAGTTTATAGAAGGAATTTGCTGATTAAATTCCAACCATGGTCAATCGATTTATCAAAAGGGTTGCTGAGGCGATATTCTGTGGTTCTCATGAAATGAATAAAAAAAAAAAATATAAGACTTATTCTACGGTATGGAAATCGTTAAATCGTCTTCATTTAATGCAGCGCGGTCGCTGCAGCAATCGATCCGAGGTTGTACTATCATTGAATCTTCCCCTAAATGCACTGCTAAGACTAGGTCAAGATATGCTGTAATCTTTACTCTTTAGTCATAAATTGGACATTAGAGTTAGGTGGAATGTTAGAAACAGTTCGAAACTTTTTCATCAGTTTTCAGCGGTTGCGAGCAAAATATGGAATCTTTTAATACCTCGAGTAGGTACGTAATATAGTACTACTGAATATATTGATATACTCGCACATGTTCAAACCTCCTGAAAACCCATAAAGTCAGGTGACGTCATTTAATAATAATGCGTCTCCACTCATTTCATCATCTAAAAATTTAACTTTATCTGCTATTGACTATTTAAAAGCTACGACGTAGAACATATACATACATCACTTAAACCAGTTCCAGAATATTTAGTTTTTTTTTCCGATTATCCTAAATATTGCACTCAGTTTCAAAAGTAGAATGAATGAATGAATCACTTGATACTTATTTACTAAGTGATATGTATACTAAGTAGCAGTTAATGGTTATGGTAAAAGAGAGTCGCATCGCATGGGGGACCTACTCTCAATCGCATCAAGAAACATGTTAACCAATTCACATGTAATTAATGGTCTCAGTGTATAATTATAATAACCCGTAAATAAAACATGTTTTGTTTGCTTCAAATATCCATGCATGCGATAGAAAGCAAACAGTGTATTAAATTTGATATGATCAAGTGATCGAGCATTGTCCATTTACTGTTCTTTGGAAGGGACCTAATATTGTTTGCAGAAGTATTCCAAATATGTATTATTATTCTTTTGCTGCATCAATATTTATAATGCCACAACATTCTGCTGCGTAACGATCAGCTAATCCAAAAGCGAAGTGCTCAAGGAACTAACTAAGTACATACATACATATTTTATATGCCCTATTGACCTGCACTAGAAAGAGTGACTAGACCTTGTCCAATTATAAATTACATGCGTGTGAAGTTCACCCAACTGAATTTACCCAAGTTCGTGGTGTCAGCTGCACTTATGTTATTAGTCAGCCAATAACATAAGTCTACGATTCTAAATAAGTTCCAATAGTCAGCTCGACATTCTGAACTATCCACTGATCTAGTAAAATATCGTGTATCGTAAAGTAATAGAGGCTACGATTTTAACACGTGTCAGCAATTTAACATACATGCATAATATGTAGGTACATTCTCGTATATGCAAAAATGTTTTTTAACTTAACCTTAATCCCTACTTATTGAAATGCCATGAAAATGGTTACCTTCTTCAAAAGCGCATAACTAATTATATTCCATTTTGTATATTCTTCTTTGCAGCGCGTCGCGTGTGGAAAGACTATTTCCCAGCAGTAGATGCTATCGTCTTCTTGATAGACGCTTGGGACCGTGGCCGTTTCCAAGAGAGTAAAAATGAATTGGACTCCCTACTTACAGACGAGGCTCTCTCAAACTGCCCCGTTCTCATTCTTGGCAACAAAATCGACAAGCCGGGCGCCGCCAGTGAAGATGAGCTGAGAAATTACTTTGGTCTGTACCAACTCACAACAGGAAAGGTAGGTCACCATAAACGTAATTCCTTTCAAAATCCCTCTTACGCCATTCTTTTTTTTTTTAGGGTAAAGTAGCCCGATCAGACTTGCCCGGTCGTCCATTAGAATTATTTATGTGCTCTGTGTTAAAAAGGCAAGGTTATGGCGAAGGATTCCGTTGGTTAGCGCAGTACATCGATTAATCGCCATATTGAAAAAACTAATTTGAGAAAACAACCATAAAGACGCAAATTAAAAAACCGAAAACCATTCAGTAATAACTTTGAGAGTGGAATGCAAAACAGAACCTCGTTAATTTGCATAATTAAATACATATATACAATTTACCTTTACAAGTGATTTTCAATTCCACAAGAAAAAGAAAAAAAAACAACCAACACGCGTCATCAAAGAAATACTAAAAAAAAATAGCAAAACAGGAAAAAAATAAAACTTTAAATACATATATTATTTATTAAATTGTCCAAATGCATTTTTCTGTGCCTCTTTCGTGCTTACAGAAACTTCCCAAGTTTCGAACGCCGCTATCTTCAAAATTCTCAATTAAATTAAGAATTCGATCCAGTTTACGTGATTTATCGAAGATTTATTTTTTTTTTCGTATAATGTATGAACAACTAAATAAACAAATTGCATTGAGCAAATTCGGTCAAACGTTAAAATTTTATATTATTTGTTTACAGTTACATTTATACATATTTTGTTATTAGATTTTAATTTTAATTTAATTGAAAATGAACGCAAAAGAAACAAAAACTGTACGTTTGCGCAGTTATACACCAATATTTTCACACAAAGCAATTTAAACAAAACAAATGTAAACGGTTATAGATGGGCTTGTATTATATAAGTAGGAAATTAAATATTGATTTCTTAGCAAACTTAAGTGAGATGAAATAGAAAAAAACAACAACAAAATTAAGTTAAAAACAAAAAATAAATTTTTTTTGTTTCTTTTTTAAGTCAATTGTGTTTTATATTTTTTTAAAAACCCAAGTGCTTCGCTAGTTTATGGTAGTAAATAAATTCAGATTATTCACTACGCATGCAGAACTCTTTCAGCAATTATTATGTATCCGGTTAAACCAAAATACATATTATATTTTCAACTAGTGCGGCATCTTGTGTAAGGATTAGAGAAAAAAAAATTACAGTAACTTGGTGTATAGCAGAGTACAAAGATTCTATACTAATTTTGAATTGGTGTCAGACGAGACGATATATTGCAACATTTGTCAACAGCAATGATAATCAATTCAGTACCTGTAAGCTAATAAAATCAGTCTTTTGATGGACACTCTTCAACTTAAACTCAGATACCGTCAGAGGCTGTATCCTTATCCCACTTGTTTTTGTTATTGGATTATTATCAGTTACGATTTGTCGCTGAATTGAGGTATCAATGGAGTTTTTCAACTAATCGTAGGGCCAATTCGTAACTGGCCGAACACAATTGTGAAGCTGCAGTTGAAGTATGCAGCGCTATCAAAGTTAAAATACCCGTAAACCCTATAGCGCGAACACAATGCGAAGTTACAACTGTAGTATGAATATATTTGCTGAAGCGCCAAGTTGAGCCAACTTTAACTTTCGAACGTGCTGCTGCTACTTTCCATTATGTTCGGGTAGTAAATGTGCTAAGCAGAGAGTTCACAAATGCATGTAATGGGATTCACACCAGTGATGGAAAATGGGTTACAATTGTAACTTTTTGGATACAATCAGAAATCAAAGTTACAGAGTTACAATTGATAAGAAAATGTTACAATTTACCAAATACAAAAAAATCTTTAAAAAGGTACCAATTTCAAAGTTTTGGACTGAGATTAGCCTTATTCAAAATGAATATGGTAATTTTATGTTAAACATACATACAGAACCTTGTACCCTGTGCATGACGAGTAGACAAACAACACAGTAACTCGGCATATAGACTCTGCAGTCTTCACGGACGGGTCAAAAACTGCAAGAGGCACAGGGTCTGGTATCTACTGTGTGGAACCAGATCTAAAGGTGTCCTTAAGACTCCCGGATACCTGCAGCGTTTTTCAGGCAGAAGTTCTAGCCGTATACTTAGAGCTGCAGAGCTCCTGAATATGAAACGAATATTCGGTAATGATATTGATATTTACATCGACAGCCAGGCTGCGCTTAAGGCGCTAGAATCGTGCACTATTAAATCGTAACTAGTCAGGAGCTGCCGTAGAATGCTCAGGGCATTATGCGCGCAGAACCGGGTAGGACTATATTGAGTGCCGGGTCACCTTCGGGATAGAAGGCAACGAGTTTGCCGATGAGTTGGCAAGAGGGGGGAACTGCCTCTACCCGAAGCGTTGGAAGTAGCTCCACCACTTTGCTGCATCAAATCAAAGGTAAAGGATATAATTACGAGAAAGGCTGACCATAGATGGTCTAACATTGCAGGAGACAGGGTTCCCAAGGCACTTAGGCCAGCGCTGGACAGTCAAAGGACCAGCGAAAGCCTTAGACTTAGTAGGACAGAAATAAGTACAGCTGTAGGAATATTATCCGGGCATTGCCTTCTAGGCAAACATGCCAAGATTCTCGGACTCTTAGGCACGGATATTTGCAGATATTGTAATGATCTAGGTTTAGCAGAGGATATCACACATATTCTGTGTGCATGCCAGGGCATAGCACGTAGTCGCAGGAACATTTTAGACAGGTACTTCTTTAGCAACCTGGAGGAGGTAGGCCGAATCAACCATAGACTCGTTCTAAAATTTTGCAGGGTAATAAAATGCTTTGAGGAAATTGTGACGGTTTAGGTGCCATCCTTGGATGGATTCTAAGGGGAAAGCGATGGGCCCACTCTGGTGCCTAGTTTTGGGATGGCTTAGTCTCTCTCAGACCCTCTCGACCTAACCTAACCTGTATATAAAATAGGTCAAGGCTTACTTTCTATACTACATTATTCGGCCTGTGTGGTAAGCATTTTTTGAAGTGAAACTTCTTAGCTCGCGGTGTGAATCCAAAATCGTGTAACGAAATTTCGTCACGAAAAATATTGCATCTCTTTCAGAACCCAACGTATTAGCACGCGTTAGAATGAGATACACTCTACACTCAATATCAGCTTTGTTCACAGCTCAGCTCAGTCGGGCGGCCGCTCACGCAGTGTAAGTGCATGTGTGTGCTACTTGGTGGGGTTTTGGGTGGTATACAGTGCTAGCGCGCTCATACATGAAAGCATTGTATCCAGCGTTGCCCCCTTGCTACAATTGTAGCATTTGTACTACATTTTGTTTGTCAAAAAAGTGAGTACATACAATCGGTAAAAGTTTACTTTGTACTACAATTTTACACTTCCTTCAGAAAATCAAATAAATATCAATATCAAACACTGTGTTTAAGCCTAGTATGCTGCTGATGCGAAACGAAAAATCCCATACCAAAGTGACACGACGAAATCGAAAACGGAAAATTTCGTCGTGATTTTCGTTTTGCAGTACGCTGTTCCGCTGCGAAATTATACTGATGGTGATTTTATTAGATAAATCTCTCCACTCAGTTTTCGCACAGAATTTATTGTCCGGGACATTAATTCCTTGCGAAAATTTGACGTTTGATTTTTTTTGTATTATATATTTTCTTCCTCGCGTTTTTGTTTTGTTTTTTTGTTTGTTTTGTGCGGGATAATTATATAGAGTCGAGCATGGTTCGTGCACAAGAGACTGCCAATATCATTCTGGACGAAATAGACTGCTAAGAACAAAAAAAAAAAACACCAATTCCTCCGCAACCACCTTTTGGCCACTGGAAACCGGAGGCGTCGGTCTGTTTTTCTAATATAATTATAAATATAAGCCTTTATATATACATAATCTCTCTACAGCAGTTCTTCCGCGATGGAGCCAGAATTGAAGTGGACTTTCGTAGCCATTTTTTCCGCGCAAATACGACCCAAGAAGAGGACTCGTACACAATTGATTGTGGGCCATGGGAATGTGTGTCAACATATTTTTTTGTTTTTTTTATTGTGCTGTGAATAAAATATGAAAGTCCTACGAAGTGGAATTATACAGTCTTTTTTATCATTCAATTAATTTTTTTTGTTAATTTAAATTATTGTCGCCTGTCACTATTGTCAGTTGTATTTTTCATAGCAGCTGATTGAACTCTACAATGTTTTTTTTTCGATGCTATTTCGCAATCTTTTCGCACTCAATTTGGAGACCACACACTGAGAGAAATTTACAATAAAAAAATCAAATAGAAGCATGTTTAACTTTTCCGTGTTTAAACATGTCGCTTAAATGAAAAATGTAAACTAAATTTTGGTTTAGTCAAATAAATACATGTTTGGTGTTGAATTAATAAATATTTTAAATACATATTTGTTAACTTAAATTAGTTCATGTTTGATATTATCCATAAAATATGAAAGAGTTTACTTTAAATACAATTCTATTAAAATCAGTTTGTATTGAAATATTCAAACGGATTTCTATTTGATCTAACCATAAGCAAGTTAAGTAAAACTACGTTTCAAAAACGAATACAAGATCATTTAAAATAGGACTATGGTTGACTCAAATAAGTTTATGTTTGAGGAAACATGAATGAGCTTGTTTTAAACAGAATTACATTGAAAACGTTTGGAAATGAATTATTCGAACAGATGTATATTTAATTTGACTATAAACGTGATTGAATGTAACATGACTTGTAAATGTACCATAATTTGTTATTGCTTTATTCAGTTTCAAATATACACCACTGTAATGTAAACGTGAATAAGTTGTGCTTAACTATTAACTATGTATGTGTGATATTTTTAGTAGTATGTATATGTTCAATAATTGTAGTTCGAATTAAAACTAACAAGTGCAACTAACAAAATTTTGGAATATTACGACCAGAACATAAAAGACGCGAAATCGAGGGAACAATTTGCATCTTGTAAGCAAATCTCAAACAAAGGTATGTAGCTCCGTATTCAATTGAACGTATAAGTTTTGTCTTTTGACATTTAGGTATTATTTGCAGATTGTGTTGATGACTTATGTAGCTTCCAGCTTGCTTAATACTGTGATTACTCCAACAGCTCGTTTCGGAGATGCTGAAGGAAGAAAAAATTTAGCATACTCGATGCTTCATATTTTACAAGTCCTACCTTACATTTGTATCAAATTAATAACGGAAGATGTTACTTAAGAAATAAGTTTTTGTAAAAAATTAATAAAATCAGTTAAATTAAAAGAAAATCTGTTTTTTTTATGTCGCATATAAGAACCTCTTTTTCCAGGATCCAGTTCTTTCTTGAGTTCAAAAAATGGGCACGAATTTTGTATAATGTGGAAACCAAATAAATCAACAAAATTAAAAAAATATATATTACATATATACAAATACATTATGTATGTATGTATGTATTTAAAGCATTACAGATTTTAATTTAAAGTGATTTCTATTTATTTTTCCCAAATAGAATTCCCTTAGAATTAAAAAGATACCTATTTAAGAAATTTAAATATTTTAATATCAAGTTAAATAGATTTCTATTTAATTTTCTTAATTTTGATTCTGTTAGTCTGAAATAGAAATCATTTTGATTCAAATAAGCATCTGTTTATAAAATTTACGTTGAATATGTTTATTTCAAATAGAAAACAAGTTGATTCTATCAAAATCTATCTAAAATTATGATTAAAAATAACAAAGTTATTCATGTTTAAATTAAACAAAAACCATTTTGGCGCCAAATCATATTTATTTGTGTTTAGTTTAAACACGAATGGGTTTAGTTTTTTTCTCAGTGCAGGAAAATTTCGTTTCGCATCAGCAGCGTACTAGGCTTTAGTTCTTAAACTTTTTTTCCAGCGCTCTTGGATGTAAATTCAGTGCATTTTGTGTTTGACTTTCAATTTTATTGGAAAGCGGTCTTCTTAGTCAGGATTTAGATGAAACGAATTTTTCAAGCATGATTTAATTCTCCTTTTTTCTCACAGAAATTGTACATACGATACGATTTTTTGCAGCCGAGAAACAACAACAAACAGCCCTGTCTAGCTCGATTCGAATATGTAACTATGGAAACCACACAAGCAAGTGACAAAAAACTAGACTGGAAGAGATTGTCCACTTTTGGGTAAATTTAAAGACAGCAACAAATTTTGAAAAAAAGCCAGCATTTGAAAATATTATATAACTATATGCTAACATTATGTAGTTTGCCTCATAGTAGTGCACCTGCAGAACGTTGCTTTTCAAACTTTAAATTTGATAAAAGACGATCTAAGAAATAATTTAGATATTTCCTCTGTCAACGCAATTATGCAGACGAAGGAACTATTAAGGACTTACATTATGAGGACAAGGTTTATGACCCACCAATATCATTAATAACTTATGCCAGAACTTTTTTTTTCATAATGCAAAGCATTATAAAAAATTATTACAATACATACCTACACTTTTTTTATTTTTTGTTAATTTTTTTTTTTTAACTCATATAGGTACTTAATATACTTTATATTTTATATTAGGTAACTTTAGTCTTTCGTTAAATTAAAAAATAAATAAAGCAATTACTCATGTTTTGATTGGTTTTTTGAAATGTACTACATTGTACTACATTTTTAGAGCTGCTGCGCTACATTTTCGACCCTTTAGGGGGGCAACACTGATTGTATCTTGTATGTGAAACCACTCTCATCAAGCTCTTTTCGAATTGAAATATTGAGAGCGCGAATAATGAAAATTAAGAATGAGATTGAGAACTAAAATATGGGATTTGGCTTTTAATACTAACGAACTTACGACTTACGAGTATGACGGATTTATTTCTCTTTAGGAATTTGAATGAAACCATATGAGTAGTAAAACCCATTGTATGTGTGTGGGTGTGTATGTTCTTAAAAACATACAGTGAATAAGCCAAAACAAAAGTCATAACATTGCGCAGGTTATAGCATGAATGTATATTTCTTTTTCTGCATATTTTGGGGAAAATATGAATTTCGTGTTTTAGTTGATCTGTTCTGTGCCCAAAATGCAAAGTGTGATTATTGACTATTTGAACGAGAATAAAATTGATATTTAGATCAAAGATGGTTAAAAACTATGTATTTGTTGTTTTTGTTAAGTATATTATAATACATAGTACAGACATACATATGTATAATGTAGATTTATATTGTAAATTTGTTCAAATTCAAGCCAACGAAGCTACCTAATATTTAAATTATGGAGCTTACTCATGCGGTTGAGTAGCACGCAGTAATATAACTAATCTACGCAGGCTCAGGTAATCCGATGCCTTACGAAAGTAAATTAACCAATCGGTAATTCTGCTGAAAACTAGAGAAGATAACGCAACCTCCCCGTACAACTGCCATTTTGGCACTAACTAAAAACCAAAATATAGTTGAGTCGTTACGGACGTGCACATAACTAAGGTAGTATTAGTATACTTGTTACACCTACTAGTAGTACTAGTGCTAGTGCTAGATGCTAGTGCATACTCATGATAGCATTGTATGTGAAACCACTCTCATCAAGCTCTTTTCAAATTGAAATATTGAGAGCATGAGGAATGAAAATAATGAATGAGATTGAGTTGAGAACTAAAATATGGGATCTGACATTTGAGCAATTGACTTTTACTACTTACGTCTTATGAGCTTCAGCGTTGCCGCTGAAAAAAAAAATATCGTGCCTCATCGGCTGAAATACCGTGCCATTTTAAGCGATAGCGTGCCTAATCAAAAAAAACATTACAGGTTTTTTCATTTCTTTAAAATTTCAAATAATTTTCTCATTTAAGCAAACGTTTCTTTTAAAAAATGTTTGGGAATCTTTTACTCTAATTTTTTTTCCGATTGAATTTCGAATTCTTCAAGTTGGTAAACTTAAATCTCATCGAAACACTTTTCACTTCAAGTAAAAAAATCAAATATGCAATCAAAAGTGATTTCAACATTTCTCACAAATCTGTTCTATCTCAAGAGGTGCAGAAAAGCTGTCCAGCTCAAAATCATTGAACACAATGCAGATCAGTCTCGGACAGAAAGTTTTCTCATTGAACACGAAAACGTTGTACTTCTCTGTCCAGAACAGTCGCATTGAACAGACTTATAAACTTCTTTTAAATTATTTTTCAGGATTAAGTGCATTCATGCTATAATTTTGAACGAACGCGTCCGATTCTATTGATGATTAGTTAATCTGTGCTTACACTTTCAAATTTTTATCACTATGAGTTTAAGTTCCAGTCAAATAATGGAAATAAGAAAAACGTGCCAAAATTTATTTTTTCGTGCCTGCGTGCTTAAAGGAAATTACCGTGTCAAAAAGGCACGACCGTGCCACATCGGCAACGCTGATGAGCTTACGACTAACGAGTATGAGTAGAATGTCGATTTCGATTGGGCAAAAAAAGCACTTTTTTTTTTTTTGATCTCGAACAATTTTTATCGCTCTATTACAATTTTCATTTTTCTACCGACCAAAAAGGCACTTTTTTTCTGCTCTAGATCAATTGTTGTGAATCTCGGACTCAGCTCGAGATTTACACCTATGTACTTGCACTAACACCAGCACATTTTACATGAAATGTCAACGCAGTATATCCAAATAAATATCAATCAACAAAAATAATTATCAGAAACTGTGTAGAATATTTAGAAAATGTAAAGAAAGTGTTTTAAAATTTTATTTATTATTTTTCTTTTTCTTATTTATTTTCTTTTACGAACAAGATGTGAAATGTCACACTAATACAATTGCCGAAAAACAGATCAATCTCGTTTGTTTTCCATCCAGCACAAAAAATCTGAAATCTGAGAGCAAAATCTGAAAAGCCCAATCGAAAACGACATAAGTTTAGTGAATAGTGAGTTGCGATAATTCCGTTCCATTCTGTTTTTACATTACTTCATACATATATCAAATATGTAGCTACAAAACCATATTGAATGTGCATCGTTTTGGTGAGAATTGTTCACTTTCCTTTTATTATTCTCATAAAAAAATACATATAAAAACAATTTAACATCAAAATATATAGGTTTAGGTAATATTAGCCGAAGTGTGAACACCCCCTTACACGAATTCTTTCGGACGTCGCTTTCTGATTCTGACACAACTGACAGTTGACACTACTCTAGCAAGTGGCAAATTTTGTATTTTGTTGTGATTTCTTTTGGCTGAAATTCTTCTTGTTTTGAGAAAACCCGTCAAAATGCAATCCCATAAGGAAATTCTCAATTCTGTGGCTTCAGAATCGACCGAGCTTTGTTTTGATAAAAATGAATTTATGAAGGTAAGTTCGTAGGCAGCCGTACCAGCTCCCAATCGCACTGAACCACCTCAAACCTTTTTCAGACCAATTTCTCGGTGGACGAATTCCTTCACAGGAATCGCAATGCACCCAGCCTAGAACTGCTTCGAGATAACCTCGGTTTATACCTTAAAGTGCTTCGCTCATCAATGATAGATCTAATCAACGAAGACTACGCAGATTTCGTTAGTTTGTCTGCAAATCTCATTGGCCTAGATCAGTCAATAGAAACGATTCGCAAGCCTTTGGAAGTATTTCGCGAAGAAATCTTGAGTATTAAAGAACTTATCAATGAGAACGAGCAAGAAGTAAGGGGATACCTGAAACAAAAGAATGATTTGAGAATTCTTAAGCGAAATCTTCAAAGTTTAAAGAAAGTTTACGAAACTACAGAAAAATTAGATGAATTGCTAACGAATAAACTTAACAGTGAAACTGTCAAACCAGTCGATTTGGAAAGAGCTGCTCTAGAGCTTATACAATTGCAATTTAATAAGAAATTCTGCGAAGAGTATTTGAATGAAGAACAGCTCAAGAAGATCGCAACTCTCAATTATGATGTCCAAAAGAAACTTAGGCTGCTCTTTAACTCAGAGTTGAAGACATCATCCAGCACTGCTAGTGAAGGACTAGAGAGATGTCTGCGTATTTATATAACATTAGATTCTTTCGCCGAAGCTGAGCGAGTATTCAAAGAGGATGTTGTCGGACCTTACATGACTAACACCATCTCGGAACAACAGCTTCAGAATTCGCCTCAGGGGTTGGCTGGTATCTACAACAAGGTTCTGAATTTTATATCTCTGCATATGACTGATCTGTTGAGAATAACACAATATTCGGACAAACTGAAGGGATTCAACTTTCTTGTGAACAGTTTCTGGAGTGACGTTGAACAACGACTAGAAGCACACATGTCATCTATCTTTGCTCCTGGAAATTCGGAAGTTTTTTATGTGAAATACAAGTGTACCAGGGATTTTATCCAAAAAATCGAAGAGATCCTTCAGAATGAGGAGTCAATCATGCTCTTTCGTTATCACCCACAGACAAAGAGTTTCCACTCTCGATGGAATCTGCCCGTCTACTTCCAGATCTGCTTTCAAGAAATCGCAGGTAAATTTGAGGCAGTGCTAGAACCAGTTTTAGATGAAACCAAATTATCAGGAGGAGAAGAATTCCAATTGTCACCCTACAATGCTGCACTCAAAGCGATTGATCGTTGCTGGTCCGATGGAGTCTATCTGTTCGAAGTGTTCCCGAAATTCTTCAAGTTAACTATTCAAATTATTTTGAGGCTATCCCATTGGATCAATGATGCGGTGGGAGCTTTGCAGAGCAAAGATTTCTCTATGAAAGTCACAAAGACTAACCTGCTGGTCTTCTTCTACGCAGACACCACGAAGTTCATAGAGAAAGTGCCATACGTGCTGAGCCTACTCTCCTCAAACATTCCCGATAACAATGAAATTCTTAACGATGCCATGGATGATGTACAACAGACACTTCAATATCATCTCAGCGGCATCGAAAATGCACTAATAGACATATTGACAGTAGAAAGTATCGATAGCATTCAACAGGTAAATGATCTGCCACGATTGTATAGGAAAACCAATCGCGATGTTCCAACACGTGGCTCAGGCTACGTCGAGCAGATGTTAAAGCCGGTTAAAGCATTCCGGGACGGGTTTGGTGGAAAACTTGAGAAATCCATTGTAGAAAGGATTCTACAGCAGGTCTTTGTTCGCATTACCAAAGGGTAAGTGTTGCTAGATTGGTTAGATTGTTATTGTTTTTAATTTTTTGCCAGGTATTACAAATCAGTTACGGAAGTGCTTACTTCAGTTCAAAAAACCGAAGAATCACTACGCCGTTTAAGAAATCTCAAAGAAAAAACCGCAAATCAACAGACAATTACTACGGGCGGTGCTATGTCCGATGATGACAAGATTCGACTGCAACTGCGGGTTGATGTAGCGGCGTGGACAAACGAATTGTCTAAAATGGATTTCATGCCAACTCAAATCGATCAACTGTTGGAATTAAACGACATAGTCGAGGAGACGATAAGGGCGAGGGATTCGCAGACTTAATGTGTGGTTCCTGTCTTATGTTTAATAATTGTGATTGTTTAATGTTTATGTTATAAATATACTCTTATCTATATAAATTGATTATTTCATTGAAAACCCTATGTGCATGTGCGACAAGATGTTTATACATACTATGAATTTACAGAAATGGGTCGGTCCCACTGTTTCAGTTGTTGCTTGTGGTTCGTGATAGCTTGCAAATGAGTTCCACAAATTGTGCTTAAAAATAACAGACGTGAATCTGTAAGGACAAAAAACAACCATATTTCCAATGTACTCAGTAAGAACTGCTTTGGTAAGTTTTATTTTCAAAAGAAACCCTCATCGAAATCATCTGGTTTTTCGTCAGTCATAGTACCACGACGTGCTGCTTCTCCACCCCGAACTTTTACGTTATAGCAAACGTGCTCAGCCTTTAGAACACTCTGATGGAGGGTATACACCTTTCTCCCAAACTCACGATTTCTCACTGCATGAAGTCCCATGAATCTGTAATTCCAAAGATTTAAAAATAAGAGCATAACCTTTAACTCAATCCGCTCACCCTTTATAGAAACACTGCAGAGTCTTACAGCTATCCACACAGGTAACGGTATCTCCGCTACCAAGAGAATTAATGCAACGACGCATTAATTCACCGGTTAAGTCACCTAGGCCCAGAATATATTCGGTCGGCTCTACTAGACAAGTTACCTTTTTTTCGGTAGTTTTAATGGATTCCTCAGCGCCCTCAATGGGTTCGGTGGGCACAGTGAAGTTCATTTTCTCCTGCAGAGTTTTCCAATCTGATAGATCCGAACCAGTAAGGTACTCATAGTAGGAATAAGCTTCAATAAACTCCTGTAATCCGGCAGAAAATGCCCGCAAATATTGATATTGGCAGCGGTTTTCTAATTCTTTAGCTATCTCGAAAAATTTAGTGGAAATAACGATGTTCAGACGGGTCTTAGCCTCAAGAAGAATCTTTTCTTTGTTGTTTTTGCTGCAATGGAAGAAAACAAAAGGTTGACACGTCCCTTTTTTTATTGTTGTTACTTATTATTATATTTATTTAAACGCTAAGCTAATAATTAAAATTATTAGTTAGCTGGATAGCCAGAGCAACGAAGGCATTCAGCTATGTAGGTACATAAAATTAGATTAGGTTGTACAAGTTGGTTATTTTTAGAAAGTCTATTATAATTTTAATATTTTTTGGATAGGGGTTGGAAAGATCTTTGGGGTTGTTTTGGGGAACGATTCTGAGTCTATGGTAGTGGAATGCCGGACATTCGGAGAGAATATGGTGGAGTAGGGGCACTGAGATGAATTGTTTTTGTTTATGTAGCGTTCGTGGGTGAGTTTGCTGTGGCCGAGCCTAAGCCTAGTTAATTTGGTTATTTCTATACGGAATTATACGGAATTTGAGAGGGTTCTATATTATTCGTGTAATCTTCTATGGACAGTTTATTTTTATTTATGGTTCTGTACCATTCCATTCGGATGATTTATCCCAGAGTAGTAGTTGGTTAGAGTTGGCGTGGTTTTTAATATGCTTGTTAAGGTCTCGAGGGTTGAAATTGGGGAGAAAGGATGGGGTCTTTGGCGGTTGTTGTTACTTACTTAGGTTCAATTGTATGCAGCAAGAAAATAATACGTTTCGATTCGATGGTAGTATCACGGCCAAGTTTGACAATCCGTTCGTACCGATCGTGTTTGTCGTCCAATTCAAGAGCATATTCCTTGAATAAGATGATTATTGGATTTGTCTCATCCACTGGTGGAGATTCCTTATTTTGGGGTTTTCCATTTCTATTACGCGAGCGATTGTGGTTCTGTTTAGACATTTTATTTGGTAGGAAAAATAAAACTTGTAAATATTATAAGTGCAAATAGAAGCTGGCTTGATATTTCTTCTCCGTCTACTTATTAGGTTTGCTTTATTCGGCATTTCGCCGAATGTTATTTTTATCAGCGTTTTCTTTTATGTGACATTTGGGTTGTTTTTATTTCAATGGGTGTATTCGAGTGATTGTTAGCTAAATGACATCATTTCAAGACGGCGCTGAGCGCGTTTTGCTGCACATCTGTTGTAGGCCTTGAAGATTCCCCGGCTGTGAATTAGCCCAATAAATTTGAAACCTATAAAATCGAATACATATTTCTTGTTTTGGTTATTAAGCGCATTCATTGGCTGTGCTTTCCAATAGGTCAACCTGAATTTTCACCTTTTGTTATTATTTTTGGTAAATATACGTTATTCTAAGATGTTCTGTATATAAATTAATGTGAGGAAACATTTATTTATGTGTTTAAAACAATAATTAATTTTTCACAAAACCTTACAAATCCGCACAAAAACCGTACAAATGTTAACATATTTGACATAAAAATGAGTTGACAGGCTGCTTTTTTGCGTTCAGTGCATCTAGTATGCATTACTTTCTGTTTTTAATGCGTTCAGCGGGTCTATTATGCACTTTTATTATTATTATTTTTGGCGTTGAGATTCTCATACCCACCCAACTGTTTAGTAAACCAGTTGACTAAACAGCCATACAGGACCCGGCCACTTCTTAATGATTTCAGTCGATGTCCTGTCCATAGCTTTTTTTTTTTTTAACCGGGCGCAGCGTGCCAGGCACCCAACTGTTTAGTAACAGCAGTTGAGGAAACACCTATACAGGACCCGGCCACTTCTTAATGATTTCAGTCGATGTCCTGTCCATAGTTTTTTTTTTAATCGCGCGCAGCGCGCCAGGCTCCCAACTGTTTACATTATTTATTATTTGCAAAAATATATAATGAAATACACTATATTTTCTCATAAAAGTACCACTTTCATTCATTAAAATGTTAGTTTTCAGTATTTTGAGGTTAGGATTTTGAAAATTAAAAACGTTTTTTTTTGCTTTATTTGTTATTTGCTCACTTTGATTTTATTTTTTATATGTTTAAGGGTTCATTTGGGGCCTATAAAAAAAAATTGTTTAAATCCGAAGGTTGACCTATTGGAAAGCGGCCCCCATTCATTTATCGTTCCGTAATATTCCTATCTCTTCTATTTTCTATATATTTGACAATGTACGAATCATTGACATATTATATATGACGGTGGCTACACGATCAACGGCATGCTAGATTGCTAGGTATTGAAAAGTTCCCCGTGGCTACACTCAAAATGTGTTGAGGGAAATGCTTTGAAAACAGAACACACAACCTCCGTGCTCCGTTCTGCACAGAGAATTATTATTTCGAGTTTACCGTGATGTGAACCCCCCGACGCCGACGCACGGTCGGAAGAAAATGAAAAAATGTATGAGAAATGAAACGCGAAACAGCTCGTGCATTTTGGGAAAAAAAAGTTCGCAATCATTGAATGATAGCGGGCACAGGGCACAGTCGTTTTTGAAAAAATACGGACAAATGATTCCGCCGGGTCATAAACCGTACTGGCGAGGTTGTACGCCCATCAAATTCGCCAAAAGGACCAACACCGTACCAAGAAAATGATCGCCAGGTTTCCACATAACGCCATCGTGTTTCATGGTGTTGATTGTTTATTTGGAATATAATCTAATCTTTTTTCTACCGGTCAGCGACCCTTCGTCCCACAGCATCAAAATTCTATGTTTTTGCCGATGCTGAGCATTTCCATTTAATATGTCAATACTTTTTTAAATTTTTTGTCTTAAATATATAACAATAGGCGTGTTTTTTTTAAACGTAGCTAGCCAGTCGTTCATTAAAACGATTCCCAGCCAGGGTTACCTTTGGGACCCTTTGGGGTCAAATGGACCCTTTTTTGATGGCACGGACCCCAGAACCCGCCTTTTTGAAAATCATCGAAATTGGACGCTTTTTGAAAAAAGCTTTTTGAAAAAAGGGACCCTTTTCGGACCCTTTCTGTAAATTGAGAAACAATTGACACATTCAACCGAAATTCCTTCACTTCTTTTAGTAGACAAAGTACTGACAGCAATCACACTTTTACATTAATCGGATTTCTATCTATTTATTTTTTTGCCAACGCCGAAATCTGAATTTTCCTTGTAAACAGACACATTCAAATAGTTGGTGTGTTTCGTTTGTCATACTTCATCGCATTTAAATTTATCGTATCCTCATATAGTGTGTAATCACTTTGTGTGTTATTCTTTGTAATGTTATCGTGCGTAACTGGATTACAAGTACAAAAACTACTAATCACAACTTTTTGTCCAAATACTTTTTTTGTTTCTTTTGTTTGTAACTTTATTTTTAAATGGATTGCTTTTTTTATATGAACTGATTTTTTTTTTTGTTTTGTGAGTTTTTATGCTCAGGTCGATAAGGATTTCCAAGTACTAGTCAGGGTCTTGGAAAAGAGTTGGTGGCGGATGAGCCCCTAGTGGGCCAACGGCAGCGCTCACACCCCCGTAGTGGGTTACTGGCACCGGTGTACCCGGCCCCTTGTCCTAGGGGTATACAAGGATCTGGCCCTCCAGGTTGGGGGTTGTGCGTGAGGTTAACTACCTAACCACGTAAAAAAAAAGAGTTCCGAAACAACCAAAAGCCTCGGAAAAGGACGAATCTACTGTTGACAACCACGCTAAACGAAATAAGGACAACGACGTTCGGATATGTACCTGGAATGTTCGTTCAATGAACGGCGACGGTGCATCCGAACAACTGGCAGAGGCCCTAAACTGCTACAAGGCAGATATAACCGCCATCCAGGAAGTGCGATGGAATGGGCCAGGCAGAAAAAGGATGGAAAACTGTGATATCTACTACGGTGACTGCTATACAGAAAATAAACAGCGCTTATTCGGATGCGGATTTGTCATACGCGGCAGACTTAGGCAAGAAGTCTTGAGTTTTCGGCACGTGAGCGAGCGTCTTATGACAATCCGTGTCAAGGCAAAATTCGCCAACATAAGCCTTATATGTATGTGCTCACGCCCCCACAGAAGAAAAAGACGACGCTACCAAAGATAGTTTCTACGAGCTCCTCGACCAAACATACGAGCAATGCCCTAGACATGACGTTAAAATCGTACTGGGCGACTTTAACGTCAAGATAGGAAGAGAGGACATCTTTGGTAGGACGGTTGGAAGGCACAGCCTACACGACACCACGTCCGAAAACGGACTAAGGCTGATTGACTTTGCTGCGGGGCGAAGTGTCAGTATAGCAAGCACACAGTTTCCACATCTCAATATCCATAAGGGGACCTGGCGGTCTCCGGATCGAATAACCGTCAACCAAATCGACCACATTGCGATCGACACCAGACATGCCTCCAGTATTATGGATGTCCGAACCTTCCGGGCGGCCAACATTGGCTCGGACCACTACCTTGTTGTAGCCAAGGTACGAATGCGGATATCCACAGCGCCACAACAACGAAATACTGTGAGAAAGTACAATGTCGAAAAGCTACAATCGCAAGACACCGCCAGAGCCTACAGAGAACGCATATCCCGATCTCTTGTTACGAGTCCTACCGCAGCAACAGCTAGTACAGAAGACCAGTGGCAACACTGCCAGCAAGCCATCATAAGTGCCGCGAATGATGTGCTGGGTTTCACACGACCACCACCACGAAACCCCTGGTTTGATGAAGAGTGCAGACTAGCTAACGCGGAAAAACAACAAGCGTATAAAGCGGCGCTGCAAAGAAGGACTAGATCTGCTCGCATGCTCTACGAGCAAAAGAGATGGGAAGAACATCGGCTTCTTAGAAGGAAAAAGAAAGAGCACGAGAAGCGTGCGCTCGAGGATATTGAGAGATGCTACTCCAGGAACAATGTACGGAAGTTTTACCAGAGGGTAAAAAGAATGTGCCAGCAAAACAAATCCCGTACAGAAACCTGTAGAGACGCGGATGGAAACATCGTAGTAGAAACACAGTCGGTGCTGAGAATTTGGAAAGACTACTTCTGCAGACTGTACAATGGCGATAACGACCAAAATTCCGCTGTCAGGCAGAATGAACCATTCAACTTAGATGATGATAGCCAAAACTCCCATCCACCTGATCAAAACGAAGTGCGGATAGCAATATCCAAGCTTAAGTCCAACAAGGCTGCTGGACCTGACGGTTTACCCGCAGAGTTATTTAAAGCAGCTGGAGATGACTTGGTAGTGAGCATACACCAACTCATCTCTAAGATTTGGTCAGATGAAAGTATGCCAGATGAATGGAATTGGCCCCTATCAGTGCGGTTTCAGGCCAGGAAAGTCCACCATAGACCAAATTTTCACACTCAGGCAGATCCTGGAAAAAACCCAAGAAGTCCAAATCGATACCCACCACCTGTTCATCGATTTCAAGGCCGCCTATGACAGCATCTGGAGGGATGAACTGTATAGAGCCATGTCTAGTTTTGACATCCCTGCCAAACTCATCCGTCTGTGCAGGATGACGATGGAGAAAGCTCGCTGCTCCATCAAGGTCGGTAATGACCTCACCGAGACCTTCGATGTCAAAAAAGGATTCAGACAAGGTGATGCGCTGTCATGCGACTTCTTCAACATCATACTTGAAAGAATTGTTCGAAACTCACAAGCCAACACACAAGGAACGATCTTTCAAAAGTCCGTTCAACTACTTGCATACGCCGACGATATTGACATCATTGGTAGAACACAGCGAGCTGTCACCGGCGCGTTTGCGAGTATAGAAATGGAAGCGGCCAAAATGGGTTTAGCGGTAAACGAGGGCAAAACTAAGTATATGCTGTCAACAAAAAGGGACAACCAACATCGACGAATTGGACAGAACGTCACAATAGACAGCTACAACTTTGAGGTAGTAAAGGACTTTGTCTACCTCGGCTCTGCCATAACATCAAAAAATGACATCTCGTCGGAAATCAAACGAAGGATTACTCTTGCCAACCGCTGTTTCTTTGGGCTAAGAAGGCAACTGAGCAGTAAAGTCCTTTCCCGATCGACTAAGGAGACTCTATATAAGACCCTTATCATCCCAGTCTTGCTATATGGAGCTGAAGCATGGACTTTATCGAATGCAGATGAAGATCTCCTTGGTCGCTTTGAGAGAAAAATCCTTCGTAGGATATTCGGTCCCGTTTGCGTTGACGGGTCTTGGAGGAGAAGATTCAACGACGAACTGTACGAGCTGTACAGCGACATCAGCCTGGTCAAAAAACTGCACATTGGGCGTTTAAGATGGCTAGGACATGTAGAGCGCATGGACATCAGCGCTCCGGCTCGGAGAATATTCAACTCTAACCCGGAGTGTCAGCGCAGCAGAGGACGACCTCGCCTAAGGTGGCGCGACCAAGTAGAACAAGACCTCAACCAACTTGGAGTGCGCAACTGGAAGCGGTTAGCTAAGGACCGGGCTAACTGGAAGAGGTTGTTGGTTGAGGCCTTGGTCCACCCCGGACTGTAGCGCCACCTAAGTAAGTAAGAGTTTTTATGCATAAGCTTTATATATTTTTAAGCGACTGGACAAAAATACAAAAAAAAAAATAATAAAATAATACTTATCATACCTTATTCCTTAATTTTATATGGGACCCCTTTTTTGGACCCTTTCCGGAGATTTTCAGAGATAACCCTGTTCCCAGTCAGCCGAACCCATCTGACTTACCACCAAGTTGGTGTGTGTGATTTCGGTCATATGTGTGTGATTTCGATTAGCTGTTAAGTGTGAACTGTCAAAGTATTCGGCATTCAACCAAATCGATTTTTCATTATTTGTTGTGAAAAAAATTAATTTGGGTAATTTATTCAATGTATATTTTACATAAAGTGATACGAAATCATAATATAGTGGATTATTCCTGTGAAACATCATTTAGTAATTGAAATTATATAATTTTCGTACCTACACGGCAGTCTGTCAAATGTTCTACAAATCGCTTTCAGCGCCCCCTGACGATAAGTAGGCGTAAAATTCCTAGCCAGCTGCTTCTGGCTAGGGATAAAATCAAGAGTTGTAGGCAGCTGGTTGTTGTATTTATTTTACGTGTGAAATTTGACTTTGCTAGCAACTACTGGCTAGCTACGTTTCAAAAAAACACGCCTATTGTTGATTTTTTGGTATCAGTAGTTTCTGCTTTTATAACTCGTAAATTGTCGATCAAGTTTTCAAACAATAAAAAAAATGATTTGTCTGTTTAAATATACCATGAAATATGTAAACGGACCCTAAGTCATCGGAACTCTGGGTGTCTGTTGTACTTTGCCCCAAAAAGATAATGTAGGTCCAGACTATATACAAAGACACTTTCTATACTTTCTTGCTCAATAAAATACATAATTAAATAAACGCTTTCAACAAGTAAAAGGAAAAGTTTAATCAACACGGATTTATCCTGTTTCACCGCACGTATTTCGTGCTTTAGAAGTTTCATATAAACCTACATTTCTTCACCTAAATAAACGTAACATATAAAATAACTGGACGGGTTTTGATTAAACACCATACATAGATATGTAGCTTTTTGATGAAACTTGTAGTGTGGACGAAATGAAAATGATCAATGTACAATTTAAGTACCCATATATTTGTCTCAAAATGGCGGGAGAAGTAAATCACATTTATACGCAGGGCCGGCCTTAACCATTAGGCGCCCTTTTATATAAATTTCACTGTTATAAAAAAAAATTCAAAATTTAACCCATTCCTTATGTAAACAATGTACCTACCAAAAAAAAAAAAAAAAAAAAAAAAACCTTTATTGTGTGTCAGTTAGTAACGAAACATTTAATGAAAAACAAAAACTAAAAAACAACTAAAATCTTATTTTTCTAGCTTTTTTGTCAGCAAATTTTTTGATAAGACTGGCAAAATCTATTTAGTTTTCTACAACTTGATTTTCAACGGACAGTAAGGCCAAACTATGATATTTACGTTTTTATCAGGCTTAGTTTAACAAAACAGCGTTTGCCACCTGCAACTGGCATTGTGAACAGAATACGCAGCGATATCCAGGTGTTGAGATATAACTATTGAAGATTGTGCCTTTTGGTAAAGTTTAATGTCTCGTTAGGCGATGCCTGAATGTAGTGTTGTAGACCTAAAATTTCATCGCACAATAAATCTCCATCAATATCAGATTTAAAGTTGAGCGTTTACTTTTATTGCAGTGCAGAACAGAGTCGCATGAGTTCTTCTTTATTTTTTATTTTTTTTTTGAAAAAAAAATTCCACGTGACAGGAAAATCTTGCATCTATTGAAATCTGTTCTTCATAGAGATATGTACGGTGTCAAAAAGAGCATTAAAAACTCGATTTCAAACTTTTTTTTGGATCAGTTATAAGTTCATCAACAGCCTCTTCACCCGGTCTACGTTTAATGCGTTTTAATTGCGCTAGTGGTTTAAAAATGGCTGCGTACAAAGTTCCGATGCTAATACAGATGTTGTTACGATGATACGATAAGAGCAACATTTGTTAAGCATTTCGGTAAAGTTGACAAAGTTAATTTTAGATGACTGGGTTGCTTTGCTCACAATGGTGATTTGAAAGAAAACGTCGTACCATATTATCAGAGAAACAACAAATGTTAACTCTCTTAGCTATCCTGTCAGTGTGAGCAGGAAAACAAAGCATCGCATTTCACATTTCAACAGAGAAACTGTAAATTATTCATTTACGTGTAATACGAGTCGCTATTTCTTGCCTGTCGCTTAGTGCGTCTCTCTTTCACAGTTGGCATGTTTACCTAGAAGGCAACGCCCGTATAGAATTCATATTGGTATTCTTATTTGTGCCCTGTTAAGTCTAAGGATTTCACTAGACTTTTAACGGTCCAGCGCCGGCCAAAGTGCCTTGGCAACCCTATGCCCTACAATATTAGACCATTTCAGCCCTTCTCGTGATTGCATCTTTTACTTTAGATTTAATGCTGCATAGCAGTGGAGCAACTTCCACCGCCTCGGGTAGTGGCAACCCCCCTTTCCTAGCCTGCTCATCGGCAAACTCGTTGCCTCCTATCCCGGTTCTGCGTGCATAATGCCCTGAGCATTGTGCGGCAGCTCCTGACTAGTGCCGATTTAATAGTGCACGATTCTAGCGCTTTAAGCGCAGTTTAGCTGTCGATGTAAATACCAATATCCTTACCGGACATTCGTTTTATTTCAGAAGCTCTGCAGCTCTAAGTATGACTAGAACTTCTACCTGAAGAACGCTGCATGTATCCGGAAGTCTTAAAGACACATTTCTATCTGGTTTCATGCAGTTCCCTGTTCCACTTGCAGTTTTAGACTCGTCCGTGAAGACTGCAGTGTCTATATGCCAATGTACTGTTTGTCCACTCTTCACGAACAGGGTACAAGATTCTGTACGGTGTGTTAAAATGAAGTGTGAAGAAGGTATCATCCGTTTTTATTTGATTATATATTTGGATTTCTGTAAGAATAGTACAGTGTTTTTTGCCGCTATTCTTAACACTACATAAGGAAGTGAGGGATACAACAAGCCAAGCAACAAAAGAGTAGGTCGTGGTAGATAAATGCCAAATACTCATGCTCACTCCCACAAGATAAGTTCATAAAAGTTAAAACACTGAATTTAGTTTTTCTTTACATCGATAGAGACAGATATTCAAATTAAGTGGTTAAGTTATTCTGGCGGGCGGCGCCCTCCAGTCGCTAGCGCCCCGGGCGACCGCCCGGGTCGCCTCACCCTAAAGCCCGCACTGTTTATACGTCTTGTACTGTATACCAAGGTATGAGATGTATGCATTCTAGTGGCTGGCTACACGATCAATCTCGTTGTGTCCAGTGAGACAGGTAGATTTTCTGTGAGTTAAAAAGAGAAAAAATACACCGAAAATCCACTTTCAATAATTGACACTTTTTTTCAAATCTATATGGACCTCGAAAAAGCTCTCCAAGTAAAAAAAAAGGGGGTAAGGTTTTGTTGTATTATACATTAAAAACATGTTGCGGAAACATGTTAAGCCTATATAGATTTGAAAGAAAACACGCCTAATAATTCTCAGTGGGAGATGCATGTTCTTTTCTCAAAGCGTTTCATTTTTCATACATTTTTAATTTTTTTCCGACCGTGGAAGGGTTCAAAAACAGGAAAACAAATGAATAGCTAAATCAAAATTTACTGGTATTATACTATAGCTTTTGTACTTGTGATTTTATCTTTTTTTTTTATTGTTATATACTTTATAAAGGTACATAAACAATTACAAAAAAAAAACACATTTTAGGAGTTTTTAGTAGGTAAAGTAAAAAAGAATTACATCGAAATATATAAAAACAAACAAGCATCAATGTAATCAAGGCGTTAGACTGCACTTTGACACATGTCACTCTGAAATGTTTTTTTTATCACCATCACCGCCACTGGCCTTGAATTCGACTAAATACACAAAGAACACAACAAAAACTACACAAATACTGCACGTTCGTTCTCTTCTTCGTCACAGGCGATTCTTCATTTCGATTGCGCAACTCAGTACACTTAGCGAAGAAAAATGGTAATTTATTTTAAATACAATTTAAATACGCAGATTATTTTAATTATCCAGGCGTGTATTACAAAAATCACGCCCTTTCAACCCCACTTTGTGCATACGAACTTTGATTGACATTTCTATCGTTACACTTTTCAGCTATACAACCTCATAACCCGCACCTTAATTCCTGCTGCCTGTGGCAATGGAAGTAGGCTAACCGCGCTGCGTGCGATGTCATCGGCACCATCAATCGACACTGTACTGGCCACCGAGAGTTCCTCCAAGGGAATGGTTATCATCAATCGTCCAAAAGCATTGAATGCCATAAATCTGGAAATGGTCCGAAAAATCTACAAGCACCTAAAAAAATGTGAGAAATCGAAATTGTTGGTTATTATTAAGGGAACCGGCGATAAGAGTTTTTGTGCTGGCGGTGATGTACGAGCGGTGGTCGAGTCTGGGCCCTCTGAGGAATCGAAGAGTTTCTTCAGAGAAGAATACACTTTGAATCATCTGATTGGAAATTATAAGATCCCTTATATTGCCTTCATGGATGGAATCACAATGGGAGGTGGCGTTGGATTGTCGGTACATGGAAAATATCGTGTTGCTACAGAGCGCACATTGTTCGCTATGCCAGAAACAGCAATCGGTTTGTTTCCCGATGTAGGAGGCTCGTATTTTCTTCCTAGATTAAATGGCAAACTTGGTCTATATCTCGGTATGACTGGTTTCCGTCTGAAAGGTGAGCATGTTACAAACGCTGGAATTGCCACACACTACTGTCCCAGTAACAAACTTAGTGAGCTAGAGACGGCTCTATTGAATTGCAACGATCCAGATGATATTCCCGACATAATGAATAGTTTGACAACAAAGCCGGAACAGGAGTTCGTTCTTCATCAACACATGGAGACAATAAATAAGTGTTTTGCTGCAGGTTCTGTAGAGGAGATTTTTCGAAATCTCGCGCGCGATGGCGGTGAATGGGCGTTGAATACCCTCGAAGTATGAATAGTTGAATTCCTTTTAGGTCACAAGTTATTTTTAATTGTTTTCTTGTAGATTCTTAGGAAAATGTCACCCCTTTCATTAAAGGTGACCCATCGTCAGTTGGAGCATGGCGCAAATATGTCTTTAACCCAGTGCCTTATGATGGAATACCGTATGGTAGTCCGCCACTTAGAAGACAGCGACTTCAAGGAAGGTGTTCGTGCTCTCCTCATCGATAAGGACCAGAAGGCCAAATGGAACCCACCAACTATTGAGGCTGTTACCGATGATCGTGTGGCTAAGTTCTTCGCCAAGTTACCAGACACCGAAGAGCTGAAATTGTAAATGTAGTTTTCTCTCTGTCGTTGATCCATCCAGCATTTGTATTGGATAGATGATGATAGACTATGTGTGTGTGTGTGCCTTCTTAAGCTTGATTGCATTTACTAGTTGCTAAGCCTGAAAATTTCTTCTATTATAGTTAATTTTTTTTTTGTCTTCTGCTTACATTCCTTTCACTGAGTGCAAATATTTAATTCCAATATGCTTGCATTTTCTTGGGGCTACATATACTTATTGAATTTTCTTATTTTACAGAGGATCATCCTAAATTAGGAGATAAGTGCGGCCTTGATTACGTGTTTTTACTCAATTTTGTTGACCAGATCAAGCATTTCTTTGTGTTTTCGTAATTTTATTTTTAAAGTGAATACATATACATATATATACATCCATACATATGTATACATACATTTAGATACAATGTTATGAGATAAGACAGAAAGTTAATTTTGCATTCAGATACAGTTCCACAAGATAAATTTATTTAAGTAAAATGTAAACAGGTTGCAAACAGTTTCTATTGAAATTGCATTTTGTTATATGAATACAATCAAATATACATATATATTTTTTTTAAAGAAATTATTGTTGTCATATAAATGTTCTTTTCTGTGTATATATTATGATTGTGATGTAGGATCGGACTATACACATATACTACAACCAAGTCAAAGACCAAAGAGAACAGTCGACAGACAGAAATAGAATGGCCATAGAGCAAATGTGGCAACCTCGACTTGACCTAATTTTGCAGAAAGAAGATATTTCTATAAACTTGTTAGTTCAATAAGAGATAACAAAAAGCAGATTGCCGGATTAACATCTAACAACAGTAGAGATTGCCAGTTTTGTATATAGAAGTTTGCGAGCAAATAACAGTTTAGAAATATGTAATTGCTGAAACAGTAGAGGCTGCCAGTTCTCAATCTCAATACTCAAACTTTAGATGCTTAAGAGTATAGTCCATCTGGCAACAAAATGTTTTATGCGGCATTGCGGCATATTGATGTAAGTAACATGAATGTAGCGTATTGAGAATAAGAGTGGCAAGTTAGCCACACTACAATAGAGGTCACCAAGACCAGTCGCTTTTAACAACGACTTGTTTAGTCAGAAATTGCTGTCATCAACTTCTCGGCCGTTATGAATTCTATCGGTCCTGCTAGTACAACATAATTTTCAGATTAAAGTAAGAGAATAGCAGTTTCTGCTTCAAGTTCCATACACACGAGGCAGTTTATAGTAGTTTCCCTATAGTATAGATTATTCCCAGCAGATTTTATTCAAATTCACTTGTGTGTAACAGCCTTTTACAAGCATTTGTTCAGTGCAATGAAGTTTATCGGATGTAACTCAAAATATTTACTATGCAAAATCTAAAGCACACATGGGAACGATATGAGTTGTTTACGAAATTGGAAAAACGACTCTGTTCAAATAAATGTTTAACCTGCCAGACAACATGCTAATTAATTTGATAGTTTATTCGTTTCTTACCATTTGTCCAATAACCATCTCCCATAGATAGCATCTCAACAATGAGCAACTGCTAATAGTTATGTATATACTTCCAGTAATTGCTACATGGTGGTGTACACAAAGTGATCTGATGTTTAGCATCCTCATTTTATTTAGTTTGTGATTTTATGGTAACTTAAATATAAATTAACAACTGGCTTGTGTTAGATAAAGATCCGTTAATAGAAGTTCATTACGTTGGTATCTATCGGCTTGTCTAATTTAAATAAATATGTATGTATTAAGTATAAAAAAGAGTTAACGGAAAGGGACAGGAGAAGGCTTCACAATACACGTGTCTTCTTGCATCTTGCATTTTGGGTGCTAATTGTGTTCCCCGCACAGTCTGTTTTCAAGTGAATGTTAAATGAACAGTGCCATTATGGAGTTTTTCAGTGGAAATCATTTGCCAGCCGGAGCTACTAGAGAATTCGAGGCTTGTAGAATGCGAGCAAATCACCGAAAGTACAATCATAGGCCCCTATTGCGAGTGTCGATCAACGATCGATAAGCGACAACTATCGATCGTCGAGTGCTGATTTTGGTACTGTATATTGTGATTGTGATCGATATTTGTCGATTTGACAGTCGCCTATAGTCGATCACAAGTTTCTAGTCGATGTTTTTTTTTAGAAATGTGAAAGAGTTTTGTGCGAATCAATCGACGCAATCGACAGTTGTCGTGACGATCGTTGATCGACACTCACAATATGGGCCATAGTATCGCCATTTTTAATTATAGTCAATTCGCTATCAAAATCATCGCCCTCTACATCAAAGTTGGTAAGGCAATACCGGAAGGAACTGAATCCCTAAGGTGATCAGTCTTCTGTCACTCTATATAAGGGGAACTATGAACTTCACGTACTTTAACGAAATTGGAAACGTCGGAATCAATCAATCATCATTAAAAGTTATTTTAAGCTATTTTATTCAGAGAAAGATTTCTATATTTTTCCAAAGCATGATTATGGACTGAGAATTAATTAAATAACAATTAAATTTTTATGATAGTTGTTGAGAATTGAAGTAGATATCAACCAGCGCATTGGCAGCATTCTGCCACGACAGATATTATTATATTAGGTTGGCAACTTACTTACTTAGTTGGCGCTACAGCTCGAGGTGAACCTGGGCCTGTTTCTCGCAACCATTTGTGTGTGCGTGTTATATTCTTGCACGAATGGAAGGGACCTACAGTTTTTTGCCGACTCCGAACTGCGAGTTGAGAAGCTCAATCGTGACAAATGATACTCTTTGATGCTTGTCAGACATTCGAAAGAGGTGGGCACTGTGAAAAACTTTTAGGTGTTTGCGGCGGGATTCGAACCCAAGACCGCTGGCACAGTAGTCCGACGCACTAACCACTTGCGCTACGGTGCCCATTAGGTTGGCAACACTTGTATTGAATTTAAATTCGTTCCAACGACACTTCTTGTCAGTTTCTGATTGTTTGCACTTCGTTTACTTTTTACAATAAACTTTATATTCTTTTACATTCCGTTTTAATAAAGTTCTACAGGTTATGGGCCCAGACCCAAATCACTGCGCTAGTAGAAATTAATTTGGTAAAAATATAAAAGTAATTTTGCTTACTGCTGAGCTAAGAATTAAAGTGCGAAAACATGTCGATAAACATGAATTCAATCAGGCCGCTAACAAGTGAGAACTACGACACTTGGGTCATGCAGATTGAAGCGGTCATGACCAAATGTGGGACATGGAAGCACGTTAGCGGAGCAGCACAGAAACCCGTGTTGAAGGACGAAAATGAAGAGTCCAAAAATGCACTACTAAAATGGCTGGATGACGACGCAAGGTCAAAGTCGGATCTTATCATAGCCATCGATCCGAGTCTGTTACGGCTAGTAAAAGGGTTGGATACGGCAAAGGAAGTCTGGGAGCGATTGAACTCTGAGTTCGCATCCACAGGACCGGTCAAAAAGGCGACATTGCTGAAACGTGTGGCGACATACAAAATGCAAGAAGGCGACGATCTGCGTAAGATGTTAATGGAATTGTTCGATGCTGTTTCACAGCTGAAGTGTATGGGTGTTGATATACACGAAGAATTATTGTCGATACTTCTGCTGAACGGACTGCCACCAAGTTTTGAATTGTTCCGATGTGCAATGGAATCGCACGACAGTTTGCCAAAACCCGGAGTTCTGAGAGAGAAAATTCTCGAAAAGAACGATGCACAGAATCCACGAAAGGCGGACAGAGATACAGAAGCGATGTATGTACGTCGAGGTGCATGCCAGAGCAAGTCAAGATTCGAACGAGGTGTACCGCATAAGAAAAAATATGGTACTGCAAGTGAAGGCGATAGAATGTTCAAGTATAAGTGCTATAGATGTCATCAGATGGGTCACAAGGCGTCAGAGTGTCCGAACAATAAAAATCCTCAAAAATACTCGAAAGGTGAATTCGCTGCGAACAAAGTAGAAAACAATTTCCACACGGTGGAAGTAAGAAATCAAGCTTTGGGAATTCTGAAGAGTATGGATAAAGGGCGATGGTGTCTGGACAGTGGCTGCACGTCGCATATGTGCAATGACGAACGCTTGTTTTTATCGTCACCTTCGATGGTTCGAGAGAAGCTGCTGTTGGCGAACAATGTTAGCACGAGTGTTGATGCAAAAGGAACAGCGAGGATTATCACTACAGATGGGAAGTCTGAAAGGTCAGTTAAACTCCAAAATACATTATTAGTCAAGAGTTTGAGAACTAATCTTCTTTCTGTTGCGAGGATAACGGATCACGAAAACACCATCACGTTTGATAAGGAGAAAGCTGTTGTTCGCGGAAATGATGGCGAAATTAAAGTGATTGCAAATCGAGTTGGACAACTGTACTATGTTCAAGAAAGTACTTCACAAGCGTGCGTGGTCAATGAAAACAGATCGAATTTCGATTTGTGGCACCGAAGACTTGGTCATTTGAATGGACGAGATTTGTTGGATATGTCACAGAGAAAGCTGGTGACTGGATTACACATTCGTGACGATGGAAGGCTTAAGTCATGCGACGTGTGTCTTCGCGGAAAAATGACGATATTGCCGTTTCCTAAAAGGTCAAAGAGGTGCACAAAGCTGTTGGATCTGATGCACACTGATGTCTGGGGACCATCCAGAACAGAGTCGTTTGCTGAATCGAGGTTCTTCATAACATTTATCGATGATAGCAGCCGATGGTGCGAAGTTTTCTTTTTAAAGCAAAAGAGTGAAGTTTTCCGTGTCTTTAAGAATTACAAAGCTCGCGTAGAGACACAAACTGGTCGAAAAATTAAATGTTTGATGTCGGATAATGGGCGAGAATTCCGTAACTACGAGTTTGACGATTACCTGAGAAAGAATGGGATAAAGCGACGACTTACAGTTCCACATACGCCACAGCAAAACGGGGTGGCGGAACGGAAAAATCGAACGCTTGTCGAAATGGCGAGATGTATGCTCATTCAGTCAGGTGTTGGAAATAAGTTTTGGGCAGAAGCTGTAGCAGCGTCAAATTATCTGCGAAATAGTTGTCCTACGGTCAGTTTGGATGGCCACATACCGTTTGAACGTTGGAACAAAAGAGTGCCGAGACTGAGTCATCTTAAGGTATTTGGAGCAAGAGCATTTGTGCTGAATAAAGCTCCTGGCAAGGGAAAATTCGACGCGCGTTCAACCGAGGGTATCATGGTCGGATACTCCGAAGCATCCAAAGCATACCGTATATGGGTTCCTGAAAAGCGAAGAGTGGTTATTGCGAGGGATGTCAAATTCATCGAAAACGAGCTGGTTGGCGTGGAACGTCAAGAAAAATATTTCGAAGTTCCTGGTGAGAAGTCCGAGAGCGAATATGGATCAACTTCTGTGCAGATACCGATGCAACGATTAGAAGAAGATGAAGAGCTTGAGATAAGGATGGCACCACAAGATAGTAAGCGAGTTTCGAAGTCCCGAAAGCAGTACAAAGCGGATCGAAGGATATGCCAAACGAGATCTGTATCGCGAGACACCGTTGAAAATGAAATCGAACAACAGAGCCTGAACGAAGACGATATAGATGAGGAGACGGAGGAAGCAGATGACGAAGTTTGTAACAATCCATTAGATGAGGTCGGAACTGTTGAAATGGCGAACATTGGAGAGCTATCGCTCGAAGATGCGATGTCTGGATCAGAGGCACGAGAATGGCTTGAGGCGATCAAAGACGAGATTCGAGGACTTATTAAAAACAACACATGGGACCTGGTCGAGCGTCCAGCGAATAGAGCTGTTGTGACCAGCAAAGTTGTTCTGCGAAATAAACTAAAGTTAGATGGATCGATTGATCGGAAGAAAGCTCGTGTTGTTGCCAGAGGTTTTTCGCAACGCCAAGGGACAGACTTCGAAGAAACTTTTGCACCTGTGGCTCGTCTGGAATCGATAAGACTTCTAATGGCATTGGCTGTTCGTGAAAACTTGGCAGTTTATCAGATGGATGTCGTTGCGGCTTATCTGAACGGGGACCTAGTGGAGGAGATTTATATGGATCCTCCGAAATATCTGCAGCAGGCGTTGCAGATGATAGTAAAGGAAAATGGGCAAAAGGATGGAGTAGGAAGAAAGGCAAAACAGATGCTTCATGAGCTCAGAAAAGGTAATAACGTATGTCGGCTTAGGAAGGCGCTTTACGGTCTTCAACAAGCAGGACGTCAGTGGCATAAAAAGCTGGACAAAGTTCTACGTGGCTTAGGCTTGAAATCGGCTACTAATGATACGTGTCTTTACTATGGATCAAGCAAGGAAGAGTTTACGGTTGTTGCAGTGTATGTCGATGACATTCTGTATGCATCAAGAAGTCAGAAGACATTGAACAGCATACGGGACGGACTTGCTGCTGCGTTTGAAGTTAAGGATCTCGGGTTGGCGCGTTATTGCTTGGGCGTCGAAATAACTCAAGGAGATGGTGAAATAAAACTGAAGCAGCAGGCGTACGTTAAAGAATTGTTGAAGAAATTCAAGATGGACGATTCGAAACCGGTTAGCACACCGAGTGATACGAAGGCGAAATTGCCGAGTGGAGAGCGTCGGTCCGAAGGACAGCAACTCGAAAAACCATTTAGGCAGCTCATCGGGTCGCTTATGTATTTGGCGATTGCGACTAGGCCGGATATCGCGTTTACTGTTAATCGGCTGGCACAGTTCAACGAGAGCTATCAAGATGTGCACTGGTCAGCTGCGAAGCGTGTTCTACGCTACTTGCGGGGTACAGAGAACTACGGGTTGGTGTACAAAAAGGACACACATGGGCTTCGAGGATTCTCAGATGCTGATCACGCGAATGAAGAGATAGACAGAGTATCGTATACGGGATACGCGTTTACGTTGAGTGGAGCAGCAATCACGTGGCGTTCTCAAAAGCAAAGGTCAGTGGCTATTTCGACAACGGAAGCAGAATATGTTGCACTCTCCGAATCGTCTAGAGAAGCAGCATATCTTCGAAACCTGATGACCGAAATGAATTTACCTGAGTTAGCCAGGATAACTGTTGGAACAGACAATAGAGGAGCAAAACACATAGCCGAGAATGCAGTCTGTCACTCACGTACGAAGCATATTGCAACCAGATATCACTTTGTGCGTCAGCTGTTGAAAGATGGAAAGATGGTGGTCGTGCATACTGCAACTGAAAGGATGCCTGCGGATGTATTCACAAAACCACTCACTGGACCAACACACTACCGATGTATGCAGGAAATCGGTGTGACAGTATGTTAAGGTGCGCTGTTTGAGGAAGGCGTGTTGAGAATTGAAGTAGATATCAACCAGCGCATTGGCAGCATTCTGCCACGACAGATATTATTATATTAGGTTGGCAACACTTGTATTGAATTTAAATTCGTTCCAACGACACTTCTTGTCAGTTTCTGATTGTTTGCACTTCGTTTACTTTTTACAATAAACTTTGTATTCTTTTACATTCCGTTTTAATAAAGTTCTACAATAGTTGAGTTGAGTACCGAGTCAAAGTAAAGAGATGAAAAGAATAGAGTAATATACCTACGTATGTAGGTACTCGTACAGCTTGACGTGCACAAGATTTGTCAAGATTAAAAGCATAAAGTCTTGTTTTCATCAGAGCAAATTTTTTTTCTTTGTTAAGTATAGATAAATAACTAAATCTCGATGTATTCATACCATCAATGTGGAACTGGTGGATGGATACTTATAACCGCTACTGTTTCCTAATTTTTCAACTGTCACGCAATTTGACGATCACGAACGAAATAGAAGTGTAATTTGTAAACAACAATTGAAAGGTACTCTCTCCAGTGTTCACTGTCCAGTACGATTGCGCCGTTTGGCTACTAGATTAAATGGTAATTCATAACTATTTTAATAAAACAAGTGCAGATAAAATTCAATAAATTATTCAATCAACCCCTTGGTAAACGATCCTAGTCAAGTTAGATAAGTTAACCTTTGAGCCTTTATATTATGCACAAATGTTTTCTCATGGTCGTTTTGAAAAAAGTGTTTACGTAAAATTAATTTTCAAACCTAACATCTTTTTAGCTTTATAATCGTTTAGCGCACAAACTAGTTCCAGTATTCTGTGGAAATGGATGCCGGTTCGCATCACTTCGTGCTATGTCATCTACGCCCGAACTTGCTCCAGTTTTGGCCGATGAGACCCCAACTAAAGCAGTGATTACATTAAACCGGCCAAGGGTATTAAATGCTGTGACTAGGGAAATGGCCAGAATGACCCATGAATATTTGAAGAAATTTGCAAAATCCAAAATGTTGATTATAATTAAGGGAGCAGGCGACCGAAGCTTCACCACTGGAGGTGATCTCGGTATAGTTATTGCAAATGGAATCCCACAATCAAAGCACTTCTTCAGAGAAGTATACACTTTGGATTATTTCCTTGGAAATTGTGAAACACCTTGTATAGCTATAATTGACGGCATAACAATGGGAGGTGGAGTTGGTTTAGCCGTTCATGGGAAGTATCAAGTAGCAACCGAACGCACAGTGCTGGCAATGCCAGAAGCAATTATTGGTCTTTTCCCTGATGTTGGTAGCTCCTATTTCCTATCTCGACTGAGTGGTAAACTTGGCTTGTATCTAGGTATGACTGGACACCGCCTGCAAGGTGAAGATGTTATGATAGCTGGAATGGCCTCACATTTCTGCGAGAGTAGTAAACTCGATAAATTGGAATCAGCATTGCTCGAATGCAATAATCCCAATGACATACCAGGTATCCTGGCTAGTTTTACAACGAAAAGTTCGAAAGATCTTAGCCCGTTCTTTAATAGAATCAACAAGTGTTTTGCTGGTTCAAGTGTGGAGGAGATTTTTCAAAACCTCGAAAAGGATGGTGGTGAATGGGCGATTGATACTCTCACAGTAAGTTAAAAGGTATATCAAATATTTCGACAACTTGTATCTCTTCTTTCAGATTTTGAAGAAAATGTCTCCACTTTCTTTGAAGATAACTCATCGGCAAATGGAATTAGGTGCAAATCTTTCTCTAGCTGAGTGCCTAAAAATGGAATTCCGTATGGTGTGGCGTTGTTTGGAGCATAGCAATTTTAAAGAAGGTGTTCGAGCTCAAATCATTGATAAGGACAAGAAACCAAAATGGAATCCACCAACCATTGAGGAAGTGACCGATGATGATGTTGCGCAATTCTTCGCCAACTTGCCGGACAAGGATGAATTGAAATTATAGTCTGATGATGATTCACAACATTTTAACTGAATTTATTTAGTGTTTTATAAGATTGTTGTAGGTGTAAACAAAAGAAAAAAAAGATTTTTGCAAAGCAAATCGCTAAAACTCGTATTTCTGACGTAACGGACAAATCAAAACAGTTGGTTAACAGAGAAAAAGTTAGTTTTAAAATACTAACTCCAAACTTTATCGACCGATGGAACTAGTTTTAAATGTTAAAGAATGAATTAGCGACTTAAAGGGGTACATCTAAAAAGGGCAGAGAGGTAACTTGTGCTTTAAGTAGAAGCACCTTACTTTTCGCAGAAAGAATGTGTATAGCACGATAGAAGCTTCAATAACAGAAATTTTGCTTCAAAAATTCATTCAATTATTCACAAGAAGGTTATGGGCCGTATAAAGGCAACTTTTTGAACAAGTGATCATTGATAACCTAAGTGTCTTGATAGCATGACCGTCTTACCAGCTTATCTTCTAAAACAAACAGAAATCTTTATCAAAATGTATTTCTTTTACAGCAACGACGTGTCACAATGATAACATACAAATATATAAATAATTAATCTCTATTTCTTCCCTTTACATAGAATCTTCATCGTCGTCATCGTCATCACTTGGAAAAAATTCATCTTCTGAACAATTGTCGATAAATGGATCGTCCAAATCGTAATCATCATCTAAATCGGAATAGGATGAATTTGGATCATTCGTTTGCTGCTTACGCTTCCTTAGACGCATTTTGTGATTTTTCCAGTTCTGTTCAAAGTCAGCTAAAAGAAGCAGAAACCGGTTAATATCCCAACATGACTTGTATCATTTGCTGTGGAAATAAAATGGTGATTTCGATTTGAAAATTTTTAGTAGGTATGAATGAAAGAACGACGGGAAATATGATACAATGAGTTTATTAATTGAAATGCCAGAGTACAACTAATTTCGCAGGATTACACAACGATAAACTGCGTGGAGTGGTCAGGGAATCCATGACCATCGACATGTGCGCAAAATTATCAAATCGATTTCACCATGTTTCCACCACCAGGCAAAACTAACTTGACGGAGGATGACTGAATTGTTGGAAATGCACTGGATTACGACGGTAACATAGATCGCCGAATGGACAGGCGGGAGTACCATCTGGCGGTGCTGGAAAATCTGGACGTCGATAGTCTTTGTCACCAGGATGTGCTTCTTCGATTCGATGAATCGGATTTTGTCTACAAGTACATAAGCCGTGGATAAGATGTAATTGCAATGGTATACATATACCGAGGGGGAGTTGAACTTTAATCTTACCTGTAACAGCGGATACCGAATTTGCAGGTTGGTCTTGTTGTGCTAGACGTCGCCTCTTCCTTTTCAACTTTAACCGCTGGCTTTATATCTCTCGCTGACGTTGGTGTTATATACCCAACAGAATCATTATCTTCTATGTTATCGTTCGGTTCTGCTTTAACAGTGGCTACTATGGACGAGGTGCTACATTGCCCATTTGATGTTGTAGCAGCATTTGCGCCTGCACATGAGTCAACACCTGCTGCTTCCGTTTCATCATTAGCATGTTTTGGCTCTACACCTTCGACATCGGCATCAACAGCCGCATTTTCTTTAGCTGGGCCAGCTTCTTGATAATTGTCTGGAACTATCATTTCTTTCTCATCTCCTTTATACCCTGAATCATCAGGTTTGTCGTTTTCCTGTATGCTATTTGAGGTAGAGGATGTTTCGCCCAAAGCGCTACTTGCGGAATCATTTTCAACTTGGTTATATCTCATCTTTCTCTTCTTATTACCAGATGTGTTTTCATTTTGTGACGACATAATCATCCAGGATGGTAGCTTCCTTTTAGGGGGCGAAGATGGATTAGCTTCGGCTTCGTTGGAATTTATTTCCGAGACATTTTTCACACGAATTTGGTTCTGGACATTACTGCCGGATGTGGATGAAGGGGCTGCAGATGGACTGTCTTTACTTTTTAGCAGTTCTTCTGACGACTGTGAACTCTCTGGAGTCATTGTTGTATTGTTCAATTAATCTTCATGCAGTAAAAATTTTATATTAAAACAAACAGATAAATAAAATTATTCCGAATTTGTTGTGAAATTGCAGTTACGTCGCGGCGGAATTAAGTTTGACATACAAAGAATAGTGCTGCCAAATTTCGATGTTTACATAGCCACTGTTCTAATCGAAACTGTTATACACCAACAGTGCTTTTTGTTTTTTATTTGTTTTAAAAGAAATACTGGTAGTTAACACAATGCACTTGGGTCACGCACTAAGTGCATGCCGGCGAATCATACGGGATTCGCTGAGTCAGTTTGTTCAGGTGCAAACATGTTCTCACAGTGCCGGTGCACTGGGATCCAATTGCACCGCACCGGATACACGCGCCGAGACAGAATTGATGACTTAGCACATTGGACAATGGGAACGATGCCTTCCTACGGGCATGGATTAGATTTAAGAATTAGTCTTAAGCGGGAATTTGACTTGTGAAGATTTGTTTTATAGAAATAAAGTATATTATTTTTGACCACAGTGTTTATCTTAGTAAGTCGGACGGTTAGGCCAACCCCTTGGTTGGCGTTCGCGATTTTTTTTATGCCCTCTTCAAGGACATGATTTAACTGGCGCCCGAGCAGGGACGGTTCCGTAGACGACATCCTTTTTTTTTCCTGTGATCGCTTTTACCCTCTAACCAGGGTACGAGGTCTACACGTTCTGTTGAACGCAAATCACTGTTCCCATGAGAACACAGTGATTACACATAGACTCTCAAAGCTTCCATCGTTCCCATGAGAACACGAATGGAGATCACGCAGGAATCAAAAGGATTCGTGTGAAGCAAATCGTGCCTTAGTAGGGTACTTACAATCGTCAACGTTTGTACCCAAAACGGATAACACGATCCTTCCAAAAGAACCGTACCCACATTGTACCCGAGTACATTCGATAACGTTTTTTTTGTTTTTTGTTTCTTCAGCGAAAACCAAACCAAAAAGGAAAATTCTCTTGTGAAAAACTCTTAGTGATGCCAAATATAGTGCTAATATCTGTCTTCCTAGCCACCGTCAATGGCTACCAAATTTTTAGCTATCAATCACCCGTCGTCACGATAAAAGAAGGCAAGGGTTGGATCATTGACGGGCACTTCAAACTAGTGCACGTAATTGACCTAAAACAATTCGATAGCCTGCTGAATAGGCTAAACACATCGATAAACCCAGAGAGCCTTAAGAGCCCGGAAAAAAGAACCACAATTGAGTTCTATCTGAGGGAGATCGGTGAAAAGCTGACCCTGCTCAAGGGAGGAAAAAGGCGGCGCGCAAGGTCCATCGATTGGATAGGATCGGCCTGGAAGTGGGTCGCAGGAAACCCCGACGCAGCGGATTGGGACAAAATCCTCGCGAGCGAGCAGGAAATCATCGAAAACAACAACCATCAGTACAAAATCAACAGTCAACTTTTCGGTGCTATGGGAGAAACAACGAAGAAGGTCAATTGGATGATAGACCAATTCAAGAATGAGGTCCAGTCATCAAGCGTCGGAAGATTCGAGCAAGACATTCTCAACGAGATCCTGATAGTAAGGGATGAGGTCAACGAAATGATACGGGCCTGTCAAATAGCAAAGAGTGAACTAATAAATACGAATCTCCTAGATAAGGAAGAAATCGGGAGAATTGTTAGCGCAATGGAAACACTACCATATGCTAACGAGATTGAAGCCGTAGAATACGGGTCACCATCCATCTACACGAACGGTTCACTATTACTCTACGTCCTCTCAATGCCAAAGGTAAAAAATGAGGAATTCAATTTGCTTCTTACAAGAGCATCAATCACCAATGGTCTACAGATCGACATGGAATTCGATAGAATGCTAATCAACCAGCATGAGACGTTCGGCATTATTGGAAAATGTCTCTCCATTAATAACCTAGTAATCTGCGACGAAAAGTCGTTAGAAAAACTAGCGGAAGACAGCTGCGTGGCCAGACTCTTGAAGGGAGGACATACGACATGTGCCTTCCGTTCAAACACAAAGGAAGTGGTAGAACTCATCAAGGAAGACATGGTGTTCGTAACGAATTTTGAAGGACAACTGGTCTCCAAAAGCATCACGCGGACTCTCAAAGGTACCTATGTGATTCAACTGGACAACGAAATGATTCAAGTAGGAAACAGAACATTTTCGAGCTCCACGTATTCCCATGTCCAGGTACTCCCACCTGTCCTCACGAACATCACAAGTCGGGTGCGAAAAATTGACCTGGAACATGTGCACGGCATAGGTATAAGAAACATAGAACGGCTGAGGAATCTTACCAACCACGTTACGATCTCGTCTGTTGCGGACGTATCAATCATCATACTAGTACTGGTCATAGCATGGATCATATGGCGAAAAGTTAACCTGGACCTAAATCTTCCATCCATAAATGCACTTGGCACAAGAACCGATTCTGCGCGTGACGAAGGGCTCCACCGGGTTCAAGAGCCCACGACGACACGATCCTGGCCATCTGACGTCACGTTAGATCTACGGGACGTAGATCTTTAAAGGGGGAGGAGTTAACACAATGCACTTGGGTCACGCACTAAGTGCATGCCGGCGAATCATACGGGATTCGCTGAGTCAGTTTGTTCAGGTGCAAACATGTTCTCACAGTGCCGGTGCACTGGGATCCAATTGCACCGCACCGGATACACGCGCCGAGACAGAATTGATGACTTAGCACATTGGACAATGGGAACGATGCCTTCCTACGGGCATGGATTAGATTTAAGAATTAGTCTTAAGCGGGAATTTGACTTGTGAAGATTTGTTTTATAGAAATAAAGTATATTATTTTTGACCACAGTGTTTATCTTAGTAAGTCGGACGGTTAGGCCAACCCCTTGGTTGGCGTTCGCGATTTTTTTTATGCCCTCTTCAAGGACATGATTTAACTGGCGCCCGAGCAGGGACGGTTCCGTAGACGACATCCTTTTTTTTTCCTGTGATCGCTTTTACCCTCTAACCAGGGTACGAGGTCTACACGTTCTGTTGAACGCAAATCACTGTTCCCATGAGAACACAGTGATTACACATAGACTCTCAAAGCTTCCATCGTTCCCATGAGAACACGAATGGAGATCACGCAGGAATCAAAAGGATTCGTGTGAAGCAAATCGTGCCTTAGTAGGGTACTTACAATCGTCAACGTTTGTACCCAAAACGGATAACACGATCCTTCCAAAAGAACCGTACCCACATTGTACCCGAGTACATTCGATAACGTTTTTTTTGTTTTTTGTTTCTTCAGCGAAAACCAAACCAAAAAGGAAAATTCTCTTGTGAAAAACTCTTAGTGATGCCAAATATAGTGCTAATATCTGTCTTCCTAGCCACCGTCAATGGCTACCAAATTTTTAGCTATCAATCACCCGTCGTCACGATAAAAGAAGGCAAGGGTTGGATCATTGACGGGCACTTCAAACTAGTGCACGTAATTGACCTAAAACAATTCGATAGCCTGCTGAATAGGCTAAACACATCGATAAACCCAGAGAGCCTTAAGAGCCCGGAAAAAAGAACCACAATTGAGTTCTATCTGAGGGAGATCGGTGAAAAGCTGACCCTGCTCAAGGGAGGAAAAAGGCGGCGCGCAAGGTCCATCGATTGGATAGGATCGGCCTGGAAGTGGGTCGCAGGAAACCCCGACGCAGCGGATTGGGACAAAATCCTCGCGAGCGAGCAGGAAATCATCGAAAACAACAACCATCAGTACAAAATCAACAGTCAACTTTTCGGTGCTATGGGAGAAACAACGAAGAAGGTCAATTGGATGATAGACCAATTCAAGAATGAGGTCCAGTCATCAAGCGTCGGAAGATTCGAGCAAGACATTCTCAACGAGATCCTGATAGTAAGGGATGAGGTCAACGAAATGATACGGGCCTGTCAAATAGCAAAGAGTGAACTAATAAATACGAATCTCCTAGATAAGGAAGAAATCGGGAGAATTGTTAGCGCAATGGAAACACTACCATATGCTAACGAGATTGAAGCCGTAGAATACGGGTCACCATCCATCTACACGAACGGTTCACTATTACTCTACGTCCTCTCAATGCCAAAGGTAAAAAATGAGGAATTCAATTTGCTTCTTACAAGAGCATCAATCACCAATGGTCTACAGATCGACATGGAATTCGATAGAATGCTAATCAACCAGCATGAGACGTTCGGCATTATTGGAAAATGTCTCTCCATTAATAACCTAGTAATCTGCGACGAAAAGTCGTTAGAAAAACTAGCGGAAGACAGCTGCGTGGCCAGACTCTTGAAGGGAGGACATACGACATGTGCCTTCCGTTCAAACACAAAGGAAGTGGTAGAACTCATCAAGGAAGACATGGTGTTCGTAACGAATTTTGAAGGACAACTGGTCTCCAAAAGCATCACGCGGACTCTCAAAGGTACCTATGTGATTCAACTGGACAACGAAATGATTCAAGTAGGAAACAGAACATTTTCGAGCTCCACGTATTCCCATGTCCAGGTACTCCCACCTGTCCTCACGAACATCACAAGTCGGGTGCGAAAAATTGACCTGGAACATGTGCACGGCATAGGTATAAGAAACATAGAACGGCTGAGGAATCTTACCAACCACGTTACGATCTCGTCTGTTGCGGACGTATCAATCATCATACTAGTACTGGTCATAGCATGGATCATATGGCGAAAAGTTAACCTGGACCTAAATCTTCCATCCATAAATGCACTTGGCACAAGAACCGATTCTGCGCGTGACGAAGGGCTCCACCGGGTTCAAGAGCCCACGACGACACGATCCTGGCCATCTGACGTCACGTTAGATCTACGGGACGTAGATCTTTAAAGGGGGAGGAGTTAACACAATGCACTTGGGTCACGCACTAAGTGCATGCCGGCGAATCATACGGGATTCGCTGAGTCAGTTTGTTCAGGTGCAAACATGTTCTCACAGTGCCGGTGCACTGGGATCCAATTGCACCGCACCGGATACACGCGCCGAGACAGAATTGATGACTTAGCACATTGGACAATGGGAACGATGCCTTCCTACGGGCATGGATTAGATTTAAGAATTAGTCTTAAGCGGGAATTTGACTTGTGAAGATTTGTTTTATAGAAATAAAGTATATTATTTTTGACCACAGTGTTTATCTTAGTAAGTCGGACGGTTAGGCCAACCCCTTGGTTGGCGTTCGCGATTTTTTTTATGCCCTCTTCAAGGACATGATTTAACTTGGTATTTCGTCACGATAGTTGTTATTATTAGTTGTGTTTTTTGTAAAGCTATATAGGCTAAAGCTTAGAGTACACGGCATGCCAAAACCGACATACGCATGCCACTGTGACGGCACAATATTTTCCGTGGCATACACATAATATGTCGTACATGCTGTTTTGTGTCATGTGCTAAAAATATGCCGAGTACACGGCATGCCAATTTGTCCCAAAGTTGTCATGTTCACGTGCCAGCGGCGAGTGTCATGTGGTTTTTTGTCATGTGTTGGCATGTGAATATGACAGTAAAAATATGCCGATTACACGACATGCCACACAGCAGTGGCATGCAATATGTCGACTTTGTAAATTTTGTCATGAAAACTGTTTTGTGAGTACACGGCATGCCATTAGCTGTCATTTGCTATAAAAATGTTAAATCAAACGACAAACAAATCTTTTGAATCTGTTTTCTCTGATTGTAATCGACGTTGTACTTTTGAACCGGATTCAATATCCGAGATTGATTTTGGATTGCTAGTTTTGGAGGTCTGCTGCTCACAACCGCAAGCCTAATTTTAAGTCTGGCGCCGATGATATTCCGGCCACTATTTTAAAAACCTTTTGTGAATCTATCTGCATAGCTTTACTTAAAACCTTTAATACATTTTTCTTCTCATCCTAGATGATTGGAAAATCTCTTTTCTGGTTCCTATTTTCAAATCTGGATCGAAAAATTGACAGTTGAAAATTACAGAGGAATATACAAGTTATCCGCTATACCAAAGCTTTTTGAAAGCATTGTAAAAAGTAAACTAGAAGTTCATGTTAAATCACATTTATCTGATTTTCGGCATGGATTTGTTTCTGGTCGTTCTTCAACAAACAAATTTGGTCCATCTTATATCATTAATGCTGTTGAAAGCGGTAGCCAAACTGAGGCTATTTATACATATTTCAGTAAAGCCTTTCATTCATTGAAATACATATATGATTTTACTGAAGAAATTGGAATTTTTTGGATTTCGCTCTGTACTACTGAGGTGGATTTCATCGTTTTAAGTCAGTAGAACCCACAAAGGGCAAATATTGGGCAAGGCAAGCTTAATAAACTTAGGTTAGGTTAGGTTAGGTTAGGATGGTCGCTTGCAGTAGATGCAATTTCACCCAGAGGCCATGAAGGTTGTGCATGTCGAAACATGCGTTTAGCAAAACCATTTCGATCTATTGATAAAGTTCTTTAGGTCATCCAGGCTGTCGAAGAACCGTGCTCCCATACAAGATAGGCGCCGTTCCTGAAGGGCCGGACAATGACAAAGGAGGTGTGCTACAGATTCTCTCTCATCCTCATCCATACAACTTCTACAGAAGTCATTAGTAAGGATACCGTATCTTCTGGCCATGTTAATAAACTTAAATAGTATACAAATATTTTTTATCTTTATATTTATTTTCTACTTTTTAGTATTTGAATTTTTTTTATAAATTTAAGTCGATACGTATGTAGATAAGCTTGCGTGGGTTTGATATGAGAAATTTTACTCAGAATGTTTGAGATTCTACTCGCCAAACCCTTCTATTTGATACCAATGTCATGGAGGTTGTGAAAAAAAGTAATCCGCCATCTTATGGCATCCACCATATTGAGTTTATAATCATGTCACTTAGCTAATCATATCCTACTTGTCAAATCCTTTCATTTGATACCCATTTAGGAGGTCGTGAAGATAACGGTAGTCCACCATTTTGCGGAGTCCACCATATTAGATTTACGAGATCATCAAATATACTATATTGAGTTGCCATCGGACATGCAACATTTCAGCATAATCGGATATCTGGAAGTGGGTGTAAAATCGATTCCCAGATTTGACCCTCACAGAAGTTGATGTTAAAAAAGGGTCCGCCATTCTTGTGAACGGCTCCTTCATGAGTTACACAACTCTACTATATATACATTTCAGGTACCAAAAAAAGCGTATTGACTTAGCTCTGCACGTTACTCGCATTTAGTAAGTTTAATATTAGATGGAGTCCATTAACTAAGGTGCTTTATGAATATGATCTTTGATTTTTAAATCCTCACTACATTCCATTCTTTCGAGTTTGACTTTTCTAGTTTTTGATTACATTCGAATTCACATCAAGGTAAATGGCTTTAAATATTGCAATTTGTGTGAATATATAGATATATTCAACTATTTATATGGAAAAAGTGAAAGCAGAGAATAAATACTGAACCAGTAACGCTGGTGGTTTGAGGTTCATATCTACATTAAATGTAAATTACGAATACACTCATTTCAATTTTGAATATTTTCCAACCGAAATGGAATTACACAACGGAAAATATTTATCCTGTGCTATCCGTATTGAAGCGAATATGTTCAACAATTCCAAAATATGTAAATAAACAAGTCCACCGGCTACCGGAATGTCCAGCGTTCAGGTATTCGTATTTGAGTGACATACATATTTGGTTTGAATGCAAACAAAAACACAAAATCCAATTTTAATAACGACCGATTCGACATGATCTACGCATCATGCCAATGAAAGAAAGGTTTAGTTAAAATGTTTAAAGGTATAAACGTAAACTTTAAATTCTACAGAAAATAGTTTGGTTACTCTTTAAGATAAAGTCTTGAATTCTATTTTTTGAAGTGAATACTTCTTTAGCGACGTATTTATTTTTAAAATGTGTAGCGTTACGATAATTCTGTTACGATAAATGTGTTACGATAAAGGGGAAATTATTCCATACAAGGGAAATATGTATACAGAAAACTTCAGCTGTCTGTATGTCTGTCTGTCTGTCTATCTGTCTGTCTGCCTGTCTGTCTGTCTGGCTGGCTCTCTGCTAACCTTTTCACGTCCAAGCCGCTGAACCAATCATAATGTAAATCGGTATAGAGATAGTCTGGGACCTGAGGAAGGACAAATGCCAAAAAAACTGCCCGATATTTGGCGCTGGAGTAAAGCTCATAATATCAACTCATATACTAATTGACCAAAATGATTTATATTCACTGTTTATGTTGGTATAGTGCCTATAGAGAAAACTACAAAATCTTGACCCGATAGGTGGCGCTGGAGTCCAGTTATTAAAAACTTCTATATTAATTGACCAAAATGAATATCAGCTGTATATTACTATAGTATGTATACATATTTAGGTATGTACTAAATTGTATTCCATATTTTCTATCGATTGTACTAGACAATTTTCTTTTTCTTTTACACATTACACATACACAACTGCTTTGGATTGGATAAGTATTCACTACCCCCGTGAGCTTATGTAGATGAGGCTCACACATTTTTGTTTTGTATCGAAACAAATGTTATCCACATTAAAATTGGACTTGGTGGTGGCCGTGGCCGTGGTGGTTAGTGCGTTGGACTACTACGCATGCCGCTCGGGTTCAATCCCAGCCCGGGTCCAACACCTAAAAAAGTTTTTCACGGTTGCCACCTCTTTCGAATGTCTTGCAAGCAATCAAAGAGTATCATTTGTCATGAGAGGCTTCTCAACTCGCCGTTCGGAGTCGGCAAAAAACTGTAGGTCCCCCTCATTCGTGGTAAAAATAACACGCACACACAAATGGTTGCGTGAAGCTAGGCTTGGTTTTGGATAGGACTGCTGTCGCCGTATATTTATTTTTTATTTATTTTTAAAATTGAACTTTAGGTAAGTCCTGTGTACATATGTACATAAATAGAATATAGTTCAAAATATACTTTAACCGTACAAAAAATGTGTGAAGTCCTGTAAGTGTGATACTGGAGTATCGATCTGGGACTGCACGGCTTTAAGTGCATGGTTATCACTGCAGGGTTTCCAGGATAATGGCACGATCGTGCCACATCGGCAACACTGTCTGTAGTCCATATTTCCCACTTTTACTCTTAGGATCATCTTGTAGATTAAAATGCATGGCTGCTTTATTATTCGTAGCCTCGAGAAACAAATGTTTCAAAAAATACCACAGATAATCTCATTTAGTAAATATTATATCTTTTAAATTAAGAATACTTCTTGCAGGAATTTCCTAATAACTTTAGACTTTTATGTGATGAAGATCCAAACTTTATTTTAAATATTCAAAAGGCAAACATCTTTGCAGTAACTCTTTGTAACATTTAAACAAATAATTCACCCGCCGAAGTATTTGAATGCAACATCCTTGTTTAGGTTTATTGATTACCAGAGTCTATAACAAGATTTAAGAACATTCATTGGAAGATATAGGTCTATTTTTAGTGCTTCCAAAGAATTTCAGAAACTGTTGCTATTCAAAGAAATTAACATACATATATTGGCACGCGCAATCTTCGTTGGAAAATAAACATGACTTTAAGGAAACAAATGTCAATTACATAAATTGCTCCCCAAAGGCTTGAATAACATTATCAGACTTCTCATGTGTAAATAACACAGTATGTTCCCGTACTCTTATTTAATGTATTCTCGAAAATACATAAATTTGTATTTAAGAAAACGTTCTAAGGGAGCTCAAACTCTTATGCCTCTGGTTGTCAGGCTGAAAAGTCATCTTGTCTTGCCCTAGTTACAGGGGTAGACAACATAATGTCTCCTCTACCAGTTTAAAGTTCACTTTTGCCAATCGTATGCCTCGGAGCATCCAAGGTCACGAATGAAATTAGATTCACCTCCTCGGGGAAATAATATTCGTTGCAAAGATGTTAACCAGATTTTACCTCATTTGGTTATTTTTGCGATTTTTTTTCTGTCACTAAAATTATCCTATGAATAATAATGAATGTGAAGATGTGTCACAAGACATACGAAACGAAAGTAGAAGGCGCGTAATGTGGAAAATTGTTTGACGTGACGGTATCATGCGAACCACTTAAGGGCTCTAGCATTTCGTTGTCATGCTGTGCGACAATAGTGTGACGGAGTCATATTTGAATGTTTTTTTTTTTTTTTTTTTAATTTTTTTATGTTTATGGAAATTTTGATGAGCAGTTGACATTGTTTCATAATTTTATGGTTGTATACGGACAAATTTATCCAACGCCGCGCCGTTGGAGTTGAAACTATACAAGATGTCAATGTTGCATGCTTCGCATTTTCGTAATCATGTTAATCTGCGATATGAGGCTAAGTGAGGCTCTTAGGAGATTTGTTACAAAAAAGAAAAAGAAACAAAGAGTTTATAAATTAAAACTGTTGTTTAAATGATTTAATTTCTTAGCTTATAAAGTCATGTTCTCTTAATACAGTATAAAAATAATAAGCTAGGTTAATAGAAATGAATATGATGCAGGTTCATACATGCAGTTATTGATTTTCGCTATCACTCAGCTGATGTAGTCAAACCGCCAAAAATTTTATAAAATCGACGAGGTTTTGAAGCCCTCCATTACATTTTCTTAAAAGCCAATTCCAAATGTAAAACCCTCGACAATTGTGTTATTTAAAGGAAGACTTGACCCGTTTACCGTAAAAGCAGATCTTTAGATCTAATCAACAGATTATGAGTCGAGATCGCCAGAATCGTAGCGCCACTGGTTAATCGGAGCTTATGCTCATAGGTTAGGTGTTCCGTTCAACTCCCGATGTCACAGCTGCGAGAGTGTGTGTTCAGAGGAAAACCTTTTTCAATTGCTCTGTGAATGTACGGCAATGGGCAGAGTCAGCCAGTCTTACTTTAGGTGGCAGCTCGGGGTGAATCTGTGACCTGGGACTGCTTCTCGCAACCATCTGTGTTATATTTTTGTACGAATGGAGAAAGCCTACAGTTTTTTGTCGACTCCGAACGGCGAGTTGAGAGGCTCATTGACAAATGACACTCTTTGATTGCTTTTCAGATATTATAACCGTGAAAAACCTTTTAGATGTTGGATCCGGGCTGAGATTGAACCCGGGCAGCATTGCGTAGTAGTCCTTGAGTGAAAATGCACTTCGGTTCGTATTCCAGGATATACACATAAAACACATACGGTAACACACAGCAAAAAAATCGTTTTGCTATTCTCTTCGGATATCGACGTCAACTCATGCCAGTCAAAGTTTTGCAGGGATGTGTATGCACTTGCTAATTTCGACACGTTACAGTGGAACCATAAACCAATCACTAAATGAAGAGACGCAGGTTTAATTTCCTGAATTTTACAACCCAAACATTAGAAATAATTCAACGCGACCACCATTGAGCTCAACACCAATAAAATTATAAACGAGATAAGCCATAAAACACGTTCAGAGAGACTGACATCTGTTGAACAGGTTTTGTGTTTTCGGAATGCATTATTCCTATCCTTTCCTTTTTGGGTACTTTACAAAAAAAAGCCACAAAGTTATGAGAGTAATTTTCCATTATATATGTACTTTCAGTTATGACGTGCTATATTAAAATAATCCTGAGTAAAATATGAGAGTTAAGGAGAATTCCCCAAGGGGATTTCACTATGATAAATATTTATTGCTTAAGGCTTGGAAGCGTATATAGCTACATAAAATTACTCTTTCACAGCTACTCGTACTGGTCTTTTGAAGCAAATAAAATGGAAGTTTAAAAGTGTCACTTGGTAATCATTACGATCAGTAATACCAAGTAAATTGTCTTGAGTTGCTTAAGAACTTTCACGAGCAATGAGTTTAGATAACACAAATATCTTTTATGTATTTGGGCTTAAAGCAGAAACATAACTCAATTTGGGCGGCTTAGCTTAACTGAATGCACGCATTTTTTGATAAATTACGCAGAAATTCAACATACATAGCTACCATAATGTACGGTATTCTTAGCTTAGAACATTACGTCACGACATTGTCAGTGACCATACTAAATTGTCATCTTCGTTTTTGAAGAAACAGAGCTTAGACTCTATCTTAAGTTTTTTTTAAGGACTTTGAATGAAGCCAAATACATGGGAATGACACTTGACGCAAAGCTGAAGTGGAATTCGCACGTGAAAATGAAACAAATATAGAGAAATGTACTCGTTGATCGGGAAACATTCCCACCCCAGTACCGAGAACAAACTGCTTTTATACAAGCAAGTGCTAAAGCCGGTGTGGACCTACGGTATACAACTTTGGGGTTGTACCGAAAAAACAAATGCCAATATTTTACACCCCTTTCAAAATAAGGTGCTTGTCCAAGCACCGTGGTATATTAGAAACGACGATATCTACAGGGATCTCGGAATTCCGACAATCGAAGCTGAAACTAGAAGCTTCGCGCGAAAGCATAGAAACCGACTAATCGGACATGTTAACAATACAGTCCTACTAATTCTGGATGAGAGCAATTTACTCCACCGACTGCAAAGGACAAAACCTTTTGACTTGGCGAGATAAGGATTAACCGCATCTAACGGAACATGCAGTATCTTTCATTGGAAAGTAACCTGCCAAACGTTTATATTTCGTGATAGAAAAATTGCTTGATAAACATAACTTAGTTGCAGTATCTAACAAATTCATATCGAAGGGAGGTGTTTTTGGTCAGTAAGAATCTGACACTACTATGAGCACGCGCTTGCTTGTCTATGGAAGATGTTCACCTACCCTCGGAAAAAATTGTATTTTATTTATGATTGTGGTAGTTACCCAGTTTATGCCTTAAAGGGGTTACATAGGAATTTGGTGGTAAATCTCAATCGGACGAGCTCATTCGCCTTCCCATTACCTTCAATGACCCTATGGCGAGGCAGTCACAAAAGTTTAACTTTATTGTGAATAACCAGTGCAGTGATCCGAAAGCAGAATTTTACTAGTTTCGAGTCCAAAGACCATGAACAAGAACATGAATTTTAAGTCAATTTTTCAAAAGACACCAAAACTCTGGTTTTGGGCCCAAGAACGCCAACCCATCCGTGAACCATACCAGAATTCTTGGGTCTAAGATTAGCCCGCCATTGGATCATGCGTTATGTATGAACTTCGAATTTCCTGCTAAAGTATGTAGTATTCACTATCAGCGACGATGTCAAACATCTCCTGATCGAAAATATTGTTGAGAATATTCACGTTACCCAAAAGATTTCCTGGTAGTTGCAGTTTGACTGCGCTTCTAGCAACAGATTTCCTGATGAAGATCTGTGATGGCGATACATCAATTGCAGCTTCTAAAGCTACTAATGGTCAATTGCAATTGTACTTTTGGCCATAATAATAATATCGTGTACGAAATATGCAATTGGTCTGATCATCATGGCCAGTACATCGTTTTTGGATTGGGAGTCTGCGTCTTAATCATAACGCTCTACATTTAAGATTGTGAGCTCAAAGACTATCTCAAACGAATATCGATCGACGATGCTGACAGACTCAATGTGGGTTCAGGCCATGTGAACTATCTAGCAAGTTAATTAGAGATTGCATTTCCTCTTAAATCTGTCCAATATCAGATCCTGCGATCTATAAAGTTGATGTACATTATACATTTTTTGGTTGTGATATTTTTATAGCGGTCATGGTTACTGATCCTTTTTTAGAGGCAATATTATGTAGCCAAATACTTTCAGAAAATGTGTTCGCTCATCTCTTTCTCTTCTAGACAAAGCTTCGATCAGTACAAAGAAAAAAGCTTAGGTGGTATTTTAAAATATAATGACTTGGACGAAGTTGTTCTGGGTAGATTATCCTCGATTTTACTACCTTCAGTACTACCGTGACCACTCATCCACCTGATCCTCATTTTGTTGCGATCGGCTTCCATTGTAGCGCTTCAAAGCAACAGTGTACTAGTTTTGAGTCCATAGAGCTCATATTATAATTGACTTTGATACCAAGATCTCTCAAACAATCTCTAAAGCAGGACTTTGCTGGATTGGTTCCTGATCTAAGAATATTGGTGGCAAGTTCTTAGATTTTGAATAAATGCCACAGATGAAAATATTAAATATCTTTAATTGGGAATAACCATTAAAACTATTAATTATTAGAATAGTCTCCACTAAGTTCTAAGTAAACTATGAACTAACTAATGGGGAACCTTGAGTCAGTGTCGACGAACGACAACTTCAATGTGAACCACTTTTGTAAGGAAGGCTTCATCACAAACATCTGAATAAGTAGTTGATTCGCGTTGCTTTCAAAAGAATTAACCACATAATACCTTGAAATTCCACACCAATAAATATGTGAGGATCTACCTAATTATAAATAATCGGTACAATTAGTTACACCTGAAACTATTACTTCCACTTTTCATTGTTCGCTGAGCGAATTTGCTCAAAATTAATATTTAGCTTACTCTTTGTATACGTAGAGATGTTTCCTCAAGTGTAACATGAATCCTTTCGAAACTTGAGATATACACAAGCAAAGCAATACCGGGTTTTTGTACTTATTAATTTTAATTAAACAAAGTACGAGTATTTTCCTCGAGCATTTTAGAAACTATTCACAAACATGGTGATTAATATGTATTTCCCTAAACCTTATAAAAGGTTTTAATTGCTCATCGCTAAATGTACTACCATATTTTTTTTTAATTAAATTAAATACTTGTTAGCACATTAATTAAATGAAATTCAAGTTCAACTGAGCTAAAAAAAGATAATGCAGACGCCAGGATGGCGATAAAGAACATTAACATCTTTCTCACATGTTGTACATCATTCTGTGAAAGATTTACGATACAGTTTCCATGAATTTCAAGGGAGGAAAATGGATACACAAAAATAAATACATATAATTGAGAAAACAATATTTTTTTGGATTCCCTCCCCTCAGGCGGACGCCTTTACTATTTGCCAAACAAAAGCTGCCAAAAAATAACTCGGTATACAAACTTAAATAAAAACATGGTGTTGGCAAATAATATGCCAACAATCCACCATCCTCTGCAAAGCCATTTCCTTGCAAACATGAGATTTAGCACTGCACACACTCTTGCCCCAAAAAAAAAGAGTTACGTATACGCCATAGTGAGTGGTGGGGTAAAGTTTTGTATTCGCCTTGTGGCGTGTGCAAAACTGGGGTATACATCCCAATCGTATGGCACATTATTCCATAGGTGGCGTAGCAGTGTATCGTTAGTGCAACTACTAGTGGTGGATAACGGTTTGTATAAAAACGGAAATCCATGAAACCAATTAGGGCGGCAGCAAAGTATTTTTGCTACTTCGCCTGATTTCGTTGGCTTACCGGAAGTGAAACCAAATTTTAACGCTCGCTTAAGCTTGTAAGGATAAGTGCAACTTAATTTGTGTTTTTTTTTGTTGTTCTGCAGAGATAGCAAACAGTGCTGCATTTCTTACGATATCCTTAGAATCCATTTAAATTAAGTAGATAAGGCGATATCTTCAGCGGGTTTTATAGGTTAGATTCCTTTTCTATTTTCAAACGTTGTATGAATTTTTCATTTTCTGGCAATGAAAGAAAAATGCAAAATTTACTTTGCCGATCATAGATAGTAAAAGAAGGGAAGGATGAGAAAATTGTGTCTGCAGTCCTTTGAATGAATAAAATGGTGGTAGATGGTATTTCTCAAAGAAAGTTTTTCTCTTTAGAATGAATTATAAGTGAGATACTTTTGTGTTAATTTTGGAATACTAGCACAGGCTGTTAGCTTGATTTCATAAGGAAAGTTTTTGTAAAAAAAAGAACGGAAGTTCATATAAAAATGTTTCAAATAAATTAATAAATTAAACAAAAACTGGTTGTGGTATATTTTAAATAAAGAAAATCGTTAGCTGAGATAAAACTTGCTTTGCCTATTTGTCTTCTAAACGATAGTTAAGATACGATTTCTATGCATATAGAAGTAACATGTAAGAATAACCATAGATTTTGGACTCTTTGGAAAAGAAGTGGAGTATATGAAATAAATGTGTCTGGGCGGGTTTCTAAATTATCTATATCGGTAGTAAGAGAAATTGTGGGTACCGTAGCGTAAGTGGTTAGTGCGTCAGACTACTGAGCCAGCGATTTTGGGTTCAAATTCCGCCGCAAACACCTAAAAAGTTTTTCACAGTGCCCGCTTCTTCCGAATTTCTGACAAGCATTCAAGAGTATAATTTGTCATGTAAAAGCTTCCCAAGTCGCCGTTCGGAGACGGCATTCGTCCCTTCCATTCGTGCACAAATATAACGCGCACACACAAATCGTTGCGGGAAGCTAGGCTTGGTTCTACCTAGGACTGCTGAAGGCAAATATTTTTTAGTAAGAGAAATTATACTAAGTGGACGAGAGTAACATTGAAGTTCAATAAGTCGGCATTGTTCACAAACTCGTACATACATAGATGATAGATAGATGTTCGCATACGAGTATGATGTGTCCGCAAATGGGCTCCCTCATGTTATGGGATCTATTGCTGCTATTTCTATTGTGGTCTTAGATATGATGGAAAATAACGACAAAGGTGAAAGTCGCGAAGATGCAGATTTGAAACAAATACCACGTATGCTGTGTGGAGAAGGAGTTGTATTCAACGTCTGGTGATGGTGAATTCAACGTTTCAGGCTCATCAAAAGCAATTGCATTTTCTGCAATCTGAATGACAAATTCTATTGAGTAAAAGTAAACCTACGAACAAAAATAAAACAAGAACAACGTAGTAAAGGCACAAACTAAATACAGCGATTGAAACAGTTGGACATATTTTCATATGCTACCAGGTTAAAATGTTAGCACACGCGCCCAACACTATTAAAACAAAATTTTTGTTACACCACAAAACAAGCGGCTTTAAAACTCTCACTGGTCAAAGGGCTTACTCACTTAAATGAGCATTTAAATAAAATTGGTATCAAGCTCGAGTCTTTGCGAAATGTGTCTTGCAAATGGCTCGGATCAGAAAGGCAACCCTAGGAAATTACAACCCTCGAGATAAAGATATACTCGGCCTCAACTTTGCCCAATTACTATGCTTTTGAAAACAAACGGTATATTTAGATTAGCAACAAATCGTAAATTTAGCAATATCTTCAGCCATATCACCATCATACTGGCTCCTTTTTATCCCTTTGATCACAAAAGAGAATTGGGGCGCCGGTACCAGGCTCAAGAAACAACATGCCAGCAACACGACAACGGAAAGCGCCAACTGAGGAGAATATCGTAGCTGTAGCGGCAAATATTGCCGATAAGCCATATGTGGCCATTTTACAACGATCGAAACAGTTGGAGTTTTGTCAGACTTTAACCGATACTGACATACGGAGGATTGGTTTGGTGGCACGCTGCTGCCAAAACAACCAACCTCAAGGATATGACCAAAATTCAGAGAAATGCATGCACTGGAACGACCGGTGCGATGAGAACAACGCCAACAGCGGGACTGGAAGCAATTCTTAACCTCCTGCCTTTGGATCTCTATATGCAGGAGACCGCAGCAAAAACTGCCCTCAGGCTAAGCCAGTCAAAACACTGGAGGTCAAATGCATACGGACATGCCAAAATACTTGGCAACTACCTTAACGGCGACATCAACTCGGACTACATTGTCCCATACTTGGATTTTGAAAAACCCTTCAAGTGGGATTTTCCAAGCAGAGAGCCGTAGGAGAGAAATGAAATACCACAGAGCGCTAAGTCCATCTATACCGATGGGTCAAAGATGGACATAGGTATTGGAGCGGGTTGCTTCTCTGAAGAACTAGGAATCAGCGGCTCCTTTCGACTTCCAGATCACAGCAGTGTTTTCCAAGCGGAGGTTCTAGCAGTGACAAAGGCTGTTCAATTGGTATCAATGATGACAATATCACGTGAGGATATCAATATTTACATTGACAGCCAGGCGGCCATAAAAGCGATAGCTGCTACGCAAATAACATCGAAGCTTTTAAAGTATTGCCGCGAAGAGCTTAAGGTTCTCAGTACGCAGCACAATGTAAAACTCTGCTGGGTCCCTGGTCACAACGGGATACCGGGCAATGAAGCCGCAGACGAACTGGCTAGAAAGGGTTCAGCCCTAGATAGAGAACAAGCAGACGGGACGGTCAAACCTCCACTCTGCAACTTTCGGGCCAGAATTGAACAAAAATCAGTAACTGATGCGAACAATAGGTGGAGATCGCTAAACACCTGTGTGATATCGAGAGGACTATGGCCAAAGTATGACAAAACAAGAACTAGAAAACTCCTACAAAAAGATAGAAAGTCGTTGTCAATACTAATTGGGGTGCTAACAGGGCATAATACCTTAAGATACCACATGAAAAGATTACGATTGAATGATGATGACATATGCAGAGGATGTGGTGATGAAGAGGTACATGAGGATACAACCCATTTCCTCTGTCACTGCCCTAACCTCTGTCAACTAAGAAACAGAACCCTAGGCAAATTCTTCTTCGATCACATCGAGGAGCTTTCTGATGGATCACCATCTAATATACTTGAGTTTGCTGAGGCGTCGGGTTGGATGAAAGCATAGACATTGATACCACGGATAGGACCACACTATGGGTATCACAATGGGTCCACATGGACCTAAGTGTGATGAGGACACACACATCCTCATCAGCCCGAAAACCTAACCTAACCTAACTTGGAAATGAATTAAAGGGATTTGGGCCTACATTCTTAAAAAGTCATATTGACTAAAGAGCTGAAGCCAAATGATCACAAATTGCATCGGGAGTTTGCTGATTGGGTCCTTGAGCACTTGAAAGAATGTGTGAAAATAACTCACAAGTGTTATATCAAAAGCCGCTGTATACCGTAAAACCCGCTGTGTGATGCTGTTTATGGCATGTCGGTGTCATTGGACCTTATTTCTTTTGCAATGAAAAGGGAAGGTTACAAGAATTTCTGTGATCAGAACTTGATAACATCGATAGTGAAGGGATGTGGTTGCAACAAGACTGTACTACTTGTGAAAAGGACAAAACACAACTACTATGACACACACAGGCAGAAACGAGCTCACAACAGCAGAAATCGATCTCCAGGCGAGTTGTTTGATATCATTTGTCGCGTTCGCTTGTTTCCTCCTGTTAGATTAACGTAGTTTAAATTTACTTTCCCTTAATTTCATTATTTCATGTTTCTACTATTACTTTTACTTTTTAATTAAAGAATAAAATTTATATTTTAAACAAGTGTGTCGTCGTTTGATTGTAGTCAGGACTACTACACTTGCCATACAGCTATTGCTACGCTCGATTTACTGAAAGATATATTTTGCGATTGGATCGACTAGGATTTGTGATTTGTATTTGGGGCTAAGTCAATGCACAAGTCTGTGCTGACAATGCACAGGCTTTGGATCAGTTGCCAACATTCGTCAAGCTATCGCCGATATACAGCCGCAAATGTTGGATAGGGTCATACAAAATTTGGAGCGATCGGGTGCGTCAGTGTAAACAAAGCCGTTGTGGAAAACTATATCTTATTCTGAACATAACTGCATTATCCAAGCTTCAAAATAAAGTAAAAACAAAATAGTTATGTCAAACCGTGGTTGTTTTATTTAAAATTAATTTGCTATCGCTCTATATGCTCGTGAATTATTATAAATGCTATGCGACACATGATTAACGATAACGTTCACTCGATATTTGTAAATTCATTTACGACCCTGAATGTGACATACTGTTTGCATATGGCTTGTGACAATATGCGGACTATCCCAAAGCGATTTAAAACATTAAAAAAATGACAGTTGCTACCTGTTACGATATGGATACGAACACATACTTATGCACAGATTTCAACCGAACATTTGACTTTAGTTACGCATTGAAATACGGTATCAAAATATATGAGCCTTTCCGACTTAAACCTAAGAAATAACCTTAATTTATTTCCCGTTTTGAAGTTACCACCATATGTGTGTACATAAATAAATTCAGATGTAAATAAATCTGTCTGTCTGGCCTATTTTCCTTTGTTTTCTTACACAGTATTGTGGGAAAAATCTCTTCAGCAAATTAATAGCCTCATAAATTCATACTGCAGTAAAACATAAAATATTGGTTGGGCATGGGAAATTTGCTAATGTGGTTGTTGCTTATTTATATTCATTGTAGGCAATTAGCGAAATGTTTAATTCACTTGAGTGTAGTTGCGAATAAATGCAAATTGAACATAATAATTAAAGATGCTCGTTTGATATAATTTTGCCATTGTGGCGAAAGTGCTAATCGAAATAGATCACAATATGCATCGACACAAATGGTTGTAGTTAAATATGGTTAATTCTTTAGTTTACTGTCTTCTTAGTTATCTGTCTCGGTATTTGACTTCTCACAGGGAAACTCTTAGAAAACATGTTGAGACCACGACTCATAGTTGCAATATAGAAAACAGGTGACTTACCCACAAGACAGCATGGCTTCAGGTAGGTGCAGTGTTGTGCCATGTAGATTACAAATGTAGACTAGACGATTGTCTACGTGTAAACAATTCAACGTAGACAATTTAAAATTGTCGACACGTGCCTATCGACAAAGAAGACAATGTAGACAATTCATTAGACAATAGACTTTTTTAATTATACCTTCTAATATTGACCTAAAAAGCTATTAAATTTCCATTTAAATAAAAAACAAGTTATGTGCACCATTTGTATCACCGTGTAGCAGAACTGCAACATACCCCAAAAGTCTATTTTAAATTAGACGATAGCAAAAAGGAGATGCTGTTGCACATTTTTGCATATCTACGAATCATATATATTACAATGAAAAATATACTTATGACTTACAGTAGATACCGCTATATGGGGATTTTTTGCTCTTGTTCATTTTTGTTCACTCAGTCAGCAATTAAAGTGATGATCGAAGTTTTTAAATCAAATAAGAAATTGTGTTTTTAGTGTAAATTTAAGTTAATTATTTACGAAATGAGTATAGTTAGTATATAATGAGTAACATTTCTGTGAAATCATTTGGAAAAATATTGTAAGCATAGTGGAAAACTGTCGTTTTTCGCATATACCCAAGAAAGTGTTTTCTTTAAATAAAATATAAATTAACAAATTAAATCCAATTTTATAAATCAGATTATAGTTTCAGGAAGCTGAAAATTTACTTCTTTTTTAATTTGACGCAGTGCGATACAAAGGGTTAAACTTTGAATAAAATATTTATTTTAAACAACAATTTTGAAACAAAACAATTTATAAAGTTAAAAAAAAAATGTTCAAATGTTGAAAATATTCAAATTCATCTTCATCCGAACAATCACATTGGCCATCTTCTATGTCTATTCGAAGTGAATAGTATAAATGAATGAAGAAAAAGTCCATTTTTCTATTGAAACAATCCCAGTCTTCAATGCCATCCCCGTTGAGGTGCTTGAATAAAAACTGGCACACGATTGTGTTTTGATCGGTTGTAAGCTTGCTGTTATCGAAGTGGGGATGCAAATAATAAGCTGAAAGGGTATATTTGTTTAGAGCCATATTCACACGCAATTTTAAAGAAGTTTCATATCTTAAACTGAATTTATCTGCTGGTTTCAAGTTCGACCAGAGGTCAATTGCTTCTCCTGCAGAACAATCGACTGCTTGAAATCTATTTATCAATTTGCAAACCGGATCAAAAAGCTTAATATAGCTCTTAACATCATCAAAAATTAATGACATATTTGACATTGTCGACATCATTGTTGACATTGTTGACATTGTTTACGCTAGAAATGTAGACACACGTAGAGAAACAACACAGGGTAGGTGACACTACGATCGGAGCAATTAAGAAAGTAGTAAAGGTCACCCAAACTGCCCACCAGAGCTACAAAAAGCTACTCGGCATAAAAAGAGAGAGAAAAATACAAATAAACTCGCAGCAGACTGAGATGAGAGATGCTCACTGGCAAGATAGAATAAACCCGCACTAGGAGACAGATATGAAAAGGCCGGTCCACAGAGGCGAAAGCCAGCGAAAGCCAGAAATGTAACCCATTCAACCAGGTTGGTTGATATGTATAATAAATGCATTTGACCATACTCTCTGCATTCCAGTTAATTTTACATACAAATGTATTTAACAACTCCGTGGTAGGAAAATATTAACCTGCTGGTCAATGCAACAATGTCAGCTGTTTTTATTTTTAATATTTTGTATTTGAAAGTGAAAACAATTTTTTTTAGTGATTTTAACAAAAAATTTGTGCTAAAACGTTTAAGTGAAAGTTTTGTCACAAGTGAAAGTTTTGTCAAAAATACAAGTATTCGAAGGACTTAATTAATTTCAAAGCTAATTAATAATTATTTCTAAACAGGTACAGGATGGCTGATAAAACGTGCTAATAAAAGAAATTGCAATAACTTTTGTTTTCTGTAATCAATCGGTTTCATTTTTTTTCTACAGATTGGCATTTAGATAACAAAAATGGAAAATTGTGACGATGACACTAGGATCTGGATAGAGCGTGGCTATCATGCTTCGAACTCTGTCCGTCCAAAGGGAGCTTAGGCGAACATTTGGCGGCATTCCTACGAACCGATGGACTGTGGTGAGGCTACTTAACTCTTTTGCCGATCGTGGGACAGTCACAAGAGGGCCTTATCACCGAGATCCTTCAGTTAGTACACAGGATACGATTGCTGCTGTAGCTTCTGCCATACAAACCCGGAACTTATCCGCACAAATGGGAATAAGCATACAATTCTGCCCTAAGATTTCAGCTTATTTTTCTACAAAGTTCAAATAACAAACGAATTTAACCCGGCAGACTTGCCGATTCGCTCGAGATCTCGTCCGAAGATCTTTTAAATGGTGGAAGATGACAACAACATGATAAACGAATTTTTTTTTGTCTGGAAAGCAAAATTGTGGAATATGGAGTCACTTAAACTTGGAGATACTTCATGAAATGGAACTGTATCCAGCTCAGTCTTACGAAACTGCATTGTCAGGCCATACTTTTTTGATTAAAATGGTCGCACTGTAATGGTCAATGGAGACCGTTATTTAAAGATGTTGAAGGAGTTTTACTTTTTCGAGCTAAACTGAAATAGGATCCCTTTCAACTCTGTATGGTTTCAACAAGATGGATGGTGCAACTTCAAACATAGCCAGGCCTTTTATGATAGAATTGCAACGAAAATTCCGAATTAACTGATTTCCAAAAACTCCGCATTCTGTTGGCCGTTAAGTTCTCCCGAATTGAATGCATCTGTTCTTGTTTTTGTGGGATTATTGTAAACTGGAAGTCTGAAAAACTAAACCCACAAATTTGAATGATTTAAAGCAATCCATTCAAGCAATAAGAAGATGGTAGTAGTGCCGCGATGCGGAACTCATTTAATTTAATTTAAATTAATAAAATTTAAAGTAATTTAATTTAAATTAAATTAAATTACTTTAAATTTTGCAACTATTATTATTTTGCCCAGACTGCACCTAATGAGTTTAACTTTTAAAGCGATCAATCTAAATGGAATTTATGAATTCAAAATTAATTACAAAGACCTCAGCCAATATATTTCGGTTCTCCATTCAGTGTTTTCTTTTTGCTTTAACAAAGTTCAACTTATGAAATTGTAGAAGTTGACTTAGTTGACACAAAAAAGGAATCATTATGTATTCTCTCAGGTCCAGGGCATGTCATACAGTTTGTATTTATGTGTACGGAGATTTTAGGATATTTATGTTAAAGCATTGCCCAAAACTTTCTTTGGACATGTTTTTTTTCATTTAGTATACAACTCGAAGAGTACCACGCAAAAAGTTATTCCTTCGATGTTATAGTTGAACATAATCCTTCTTGCACATGTCTGCTATCACCAACAGCAATATGTTGCCAATATTTGATGAGAAATTTATTAGGACAAAGTTTTGCTTTAGTGTTTGTGTTATATAAAAATATGGTTGAATGATTTTTAAAGCTAATATGTTATATTCTCTCACAATTTAAAGAAGAAGCGTAGAGTAGACTTTTATTTTCGCGGGCGTATACGCAACATTTTTTCTTGTCATTCGATGAAGGACAGTGATAAAGTTCTCCCTCCAACTTGAGATTCTGATTAATTTTGGAACTATGTACTAAGAAAAAGAAGTCGGACTCATACGTATGAACTAACATATGTGTGTGAGTTTGTACATTGGAGTTTCGTGTGATTGTTACACAGAAGTACTTTTCAACTGCCCATCTTTGCATAATTCTTATTTTCCCGAAAAGTTTCTACCACTCGATGAAATAGTAATTGTAAAAGTCCAAATTTGTGTTCAAACAATTCTTGTACTTTACTAGTTAGGGACAAAAGTGCCGATAAAGTGGCAAGAAGTTGAGGAGATCTACCACTAACGGACGCAGTGTTGTGGATGCCAGAATTATTTAGTAATTCAGAAGAAAAAGGCTGAAATATGGACCTTAAGTGCTTAGAGAAAAATTGAGGTTCCACCTCACGATGGATGTAAATGTGCATATATTTCATACAACGAAAGGAAATTATTCGCATTCTTTGTAGACTTCAGGATGGTTTCGATACAATCAACGGAAATACTCTTATTCATAAACTCAGTAACGTAGGAGTTTCGACAAAAATGCTGTAGGTGATAGCAAGCCTTTACAAGGACATCAAAATGGCAGTGTGGGATGGGAAGAAAATGTCTAGCTGGTTCGAATCATCAGGGTTATCTCCTGAGGCTTCTACTTCTTCGATGAGCTCAGAACTTGTTTGCCTGGGGGGAATGGTTTCATCATCATGTTCCTACTGTACGCTGATGACATTGTGATTCACGCAGAAACTCCAACGATGATGCAAGTCATGATTAAGAAACGGTATCAGTTCTGTTGATTATGGAACTTAAAAGTTAATATCAAAAAATTCAAAATACTGGTATTTAGAAACTGGCTTACGTGATATGCATGAGATGAAAAATGGCACTGGAACTTGAGGTATATTGGACGCATCATTACCACGACTATCGTTTAGTAAATATCTGCAAGATAAGTTAAAGGAGGCGGAAAAAGCAAGAATTGATTAACTGGATAGTCATTATAAAAAAAAGCTTTTTGAAGCGGTAATGAGATCTTTTATGTATTATGAGCGGCAGAACGGCCATTTATTGAGCGGCAATTCCTTGGCGATTAGTTATTAGTTGTGAAAATGTCATTGTCGAGTGCTGCTCGCAGCAGTGTTTTACAAGAAAGCCGTTTTAACATTTACAGAATCATTTTAGGTTTGATGAAAAAGGTTTGGTGTTCATCCAATAAACCGAAAAAGATCAGGTTATGGCGAATTTCACCATTTGTTTAATAATCTTCGGCAGCATGAAGACCGATTCAGGCAATACCTACGCAATGTCAGTACAATTTGATTTGCTGTTGGAAAAGTTCGTACAAAACTTACAAAATGAAAGAAACAATTCTTACCGCACTACACTAAAATAAAAAAACAGAAATGAAAGTTGAGCGACGCCGCTCAGAAACGTCGCCTATCGGTCAGCAACTGCGTGGTCACTATACAATTTCATATGTTTTACATTTTTGTTGTGGCTCAGCTTTTTTGCCGCTATGCCGCTCTGTCGCTTGCCACTCAGTGCCGTATGCAGCTCAAGTCTGCGGACTGTATGCACGGGGAAGTTGAGAAGCTGTTGAGATACTTCATAAACATAATTTTTCATCTACCGGTAAACACACCAACTAACATATTGCACCTCGAAACTGGGTTACCTCCGCTATAAATGATTACGTTAAGTATACATTTAGTTACATCTGCAAAATATTCAAACAAACTATCGGCTCAATTTAAATTTTTGTAACGTAACTTTTCCGCTGAAAAACTGCAAATTTTTAACGAATGGATGAGGTTAAGTGGCGAGCATGATGTCTCAGTACTAGAAGTTGAAAGAGCGCCCCACAAGCTTTGTTGATTTAGACCGATAGTTCCAATCGGAATAAATGTATAGAAAAAGCGTAAATAAGTGAAACCAGAAGTACAGAATACTGCAATATAACCTCGTATAAAATAACTATTTTGGTTGGATATTGATAGTTTGAAGGAATCTATCATCCAAAAATGCCCAGAGCTTGTCAATCGTAAAGGAGTTGTGTTCCATCCCGACAATATGCGACCACAATCAAGTTTGACCACCCGCCAAAAGTTATTGCCATACCAACCATATTCACCTGACCTTGCGCCATCGGACTTCCACTTGTTTCGTTCTTTTCAAAACTCGTTGCATGGAAGACTGTTCAATTCAGCAGAGGCTGTAAATCAGCATCTTCGTCGGGTTTTTGCTGATAAAGAAAGCCCCTTCTATGAAGAGAGAGAGAGAGAGAGAGAGAGAGAGAGTGCAAAAGTACCGTTAGGTGTCTTTCACCAAAATTTTTTATGTCATTTTACAGAGAAATTGCTAACCTTTCTGCTAAATGCAATTGTTTGCTTATTGATCCAAATTAGGGGAAACAAATCAAGATTTAAGGAAACAAATTGTTTGCGTCTAATCAAGTGAATCGGACTGTATGTATGTAGGTTAAGGTCCGTTCGCGTACCCTCCCAAAACAACGAAATTCTACGATAAATAACGAAAAACAACGAAAATGCGTTCGCGTACGCAAAAATGTCGTAGTTTTTTTTTGAGAGTAAGAAATTTCCCCATGCTACGAATTTTAGTCCAAGAAATTTCTTTCGGGTATATTATGAAAACTGTCAAATCTGTCACATCACATACATTTTTAATTTTTTGGTGCTTAACACTAGAACCGCCGCCGTCCCATTTTTGTCCCACCGACACTTTCAATCACCTCAAACTTCGTTTGTTTTTAATTTGGAATCATTAAACTTCCTGACTTTTACTCAATTGGTATATTTTAATAATTTTTAACACTTTCATCTTCGTAATTATGATAGGTTTTGAAAAAAATATTGATTTACCTAGAACCGCCGCTGGGTCATTTTTGTCCCACTATAATAAAATGTAGAGAATCTATCTATCTGTCTATATATTTCTACACCGATTTTAATGATTCTAACACTGATCGAAAGCTAATAAACTGAACTTTGTTCATTAGTATAAACAATTTTCAAAAAGAGCATATGAGTAAAGTTATTACGAAAAAACTTTATTACCAGTACCTACGGCCCTGCGGGTATAGGGTCTCTACATGCGAGATTTCCCGCACTGGTACACTAGTATTAATTACTATTACGTTCGATTTCTCCCAATCCATACAAGAATAGCTTAACTATAAAAAGCCGTGGAATGATTATAAGTTTTAGTTATTGTACCTAATATTCTAATGTATCTAATACAGTCTAATATATTTATAGTTGGCATCAAGAAAATTTACTTATTTGTGTGAAAGTAAGCCAGTGGTTTTATTATTCCACGAATGTTGCTATATACTATACCCGAACCGTACATAACGATCGATGAACAGATTTTTCCTTCTAAGTACCGTAGTCGATTCACTCAGTTTTTGAACTTTAGACTAAATAAACACTGACAAACATTTTGGTTGGCAGTAGATAAAGATACAAATTCTGTGGTAAATGCGTTCCCTTACCTTGGAAGAGATAACAAAAACAAGATGAGCATCCGGCTTGAGAAAAAATGTATGGAAAATTATATCAATAAGGGTAGAAATATTACATATGTGAAAACGTTTTCACTTCGCTACTATAACAAGAATATTTGAAATCTAAAAAATACTACTATCGTGTCGGTACAGTCAATAATCTCGCAGAGTAATACGAGTGTGCGTGAAGACTGCACAAGAAAAATTGTATAGTACATTTGTATATACATATCTACTAAAAAAAGGTAAATTCTTTGAATATTTATCATCCTAAGGCTAATAAGTAATAACTAATAAGGTCGCCGTGGCCGTGGTGGTTAGTGCGTTGGACTATCACGCAATGCTGCCCGGGTTCAACTCCTGGGCGGATCTAACACCTAAAAGATTTTTTTCACGGTGCCACCACTTTTGAATGTCTGACAAGCATCAAAGAGTATCATTTGTCACGATAGAGCTTCTCAACTCGCCGTTCGGAGTCGGCAAAAAACTGTAGGTAACTTCCATTAGTGCAAAAATATAACACGCACACACAAATGGTTGCGAGAAGCAGGCCCAGGTTCACCTCAAGCTGTAGCGCCAACTAAGTAAGTAAGTAAGGCTAATAAGAACGTCCTAATGCTAAGCACTATAATGAAGCAATAGAGACTGGTTCTTTGAAAAAATCTTTGGGAGAGGAATCGGGCAAAAAGTATTTACAAATAGAATGCAATAGGTATTCCTATTGCACTTCCGGAAAACCCCGAGAAATGAGACAAAGACAAATCAGAGTTCATAAATAATAATAGATCCTCTGTGAAATGCCACATATGCAAAAAAAAACTGTCTGCAATAAATTAATTATTAAAAACTAATTACTACTTACTTGCATTTCAAATAATAATACATAATAATAATGATAACTAGTGCATAGATTTTATCTTCAGTACTTACAGAAAAATATTAATTAATATTGTGACGTTTTTTCGTTAATCAAACAATACAGAATATGATTAAAAATCATTAAAAAAAACAATAAAAAGTATTTTACTATGTATTTTTATGATGACTTCGTATATTAAACGGATGATCTTCGCAATAATTCAAGTGGGTCAAATTTGTCCCGCCGGCGGTTAACGGGGGGTATAGAACTTCGGCGGTTCTAGTGTTAATGCGTTTGTAGGAACTTCATTCACTTTGTAAAACATATTTTACCTTATTTTCTTATATTATTCATAATGTGTTAATCTCATTATTTACCCTTACATTTCACATACTTATTTCATACTGTACCAATTTACACGTTCGATTACGTTTTCGTGATTTTTCTGTCTTTGAGAGAATTTTACCCCCACTCTTCGAGATTTGACAGAAAACCCATATTTAGTGCAAAAAGTACGCGAACGGACCTAACATGTGTAATACTTGCCCCGCTTACAACATTTCGTTGATGTTTTCACTTAGAATTCAACTTTTATTAATGTAAAATAAAGAAAAGAAAAATGAATGACAGTTGTGACAAGTAATTTCCAGAGTGACAAAACATTTACCTCAACTTTCTGATGCATCCCGCTTAAAGAAAGTTGCACAGATTTTACAACCCCCATATATATGTCATCAAGAAGATTGAATTGGAAGTACAATTTCGTTAAGTTTCTGCCACCGCCGCGCCGCGTCGTTTTGCCATCTGTTTTGGAAATGGACAGACAGGAAAAAAAGAAAACAAATACAGAAAAATCATTGAACTGATGATTAACTTTAGAATGGGATTCATATTCCAGAAGTGTATTGAAATTACTTTTAGAAATAAATGTTGATTTCGAGAAGTAATCAATTAGGGTTCGATAACAGCAACTGATGATATTTTAAATTACTGTTTATTTGTTCAATGTAATTTTAAATATATTTGCCATTCGAACTATGCAATATTGTCGAACATTATTTATTCTCATTTAGATTCCGAATTTGAGTGCATTATTATTACTATAAAGATTTATTGTGCCCACTTAAAGTCCTTACGGGAGCACCACGATTGACCGCAAACCAAAATCTCTAATAACAAAATCTCGCATTTTTTAAATAAATCCCGAATAAAGAAATCTCGTATTCTCGCATATTACCAGAATCTCGCTTATTATGAAAATCCTGCTTATTAAAAGCAGTTTTGTGTGACGTAGCTACATAGGTACATAGTATTTTTTAATATTATTACAATTATTTGATTTTGGAGTAGGTACTTCTATAGCTAGCATAGATTTGGAAACTCGCGAGATTCTAGTTTTCGAGATTTTGATTTGCTAGATTTTGATAGTCCGAGTTTTCGATATACGAGATTTTGTAATTGCGAGATTCCGATAATGCGAGATTATGATAATGCAAGATTTTGTTATGCAAGATTTTGAAAACGAGATTTTAAAATGCGGTCAATCGTACCCAACCCGTCCTTACTTACTTACTTTAGGTGACGCTATAGCTCGGGGTGAACCTGGGCCTGCTTCTCGCAATCATTTGTGTATGCATGCTGTATTTTTCCATGAATGGAAGGGACCTACAGTTTTTTGCCGACTCCGAACGGCGAGTTGAGAAGCTCAATCGTGACAAATGATACTCTTTGATTGCTTGTCAGATATTTGAAAGAGGTGGCACCGTGAAAAGATTTTTAGGTGTTGGACCCGGGCAGCATTGCATAGTAGTCCAATGCACTTACCACTACACCAGGGTGCCCCTATACAAGTCCTAGATGAAGGAAAATCCCTTTCGTCATCATTCCCATTGGAATCGGTTAGAGAGAGCTTCACTAACATCTAGCCCAGGTGAGGATTCCATAGGTCACAGCACTTCATCCAGACTGATTTCCCTTAGAAATCCTCTGCTGTAATTTGGTATTTACCCAAGCATTTGAATTTTTTCTTGGTTAATGCCCCACATTCCACCAGTATGTGTTCTGGAGTTTCACTGGACTCAATGCAAAATCTGCATAAGTCTTCATCTGATAGACCTATATACATAGTTTACAATGCCCCGTAAGAAATGCAGTCAAGATGCGGAGTTTGTTTTTGTCAAGGTTTTGATGCAAGCATTGAACCTCTTCAGGTTGTAGTTACCAAAAAAGTTTCTTCGCCTGTCTTAGACTCTTAGTTTTTGTCCAAGACTTGGTCCTGTTTATCTTCTCCAGTGACCGGAACTCCTCTTTTATTGTATGTTCCCCTATGCCGCAGAAGGGTTTAGGGCCCACAAAGGGTGTGACAGCCCCTTTCATTGCAAATTTGTCCGCCTCTTCATTACCTTCTATCCCCAGGTTTCCTGGTACCCAGTTTATAATGACGTTGCTTCGTTCGCCCAGTCTATTAAGTGTATCTAGGCATTCACAGACAATTCTAGAATTAATGTTCTGAGCCTCTATTGCCTTGATAATGGCTTGGATATCTGACATTATTGCTTTGTCGCGTCTGCTGTAGCCCTTATCAAGATTGAGTTTGGCACATCTGCCGATAGCACGGATTTTAGCTTGAAAAGTGCTGGTGTAGCTGTCTATGGGTTCGAATAGTTAAGTTCCGGACCCAGACACCCCTGCCCCGTTCTTGAACCATCCGTGTACCATTGAATGATATAAGGACTCAGCCTGTAGATTCTAGATTCATTGCTCCGGTCTTTCTTGTTAAGGAGTTTAATGTCGAGGTTCATTGACAAGTTAAATATCCTGTTGCCATCGTCCGTAGGGAATACCAGAAGGGGAAGCTTATCAGTCATTTTAGCATTGGAAACGTTCCAATTCCGGATCACTGTCTAAGATACAAATTCCTAGAAAAATCTACCGAGCTTCTCAAATAATATCAACAAAAGTTAAATTTTAATTTCTATTCCAGCAGGACAATACAAATTCAAATCAAATCAAATTTAACTCAAATGTTATGTCAATCAATCACTCACTACTCGTTCAGACGATGTGGAGTATTTCCAATCCACTTGGTAGGACTCGAGAACATTTTGAACATTTATCTTGAAATTCGCTTTTGTTTTGCACCGGGCGGGTGTGGTGGTGTGTTCTTTTTTGTTAATGCCAATCCATTTAACCTAACACAGCCCTGATCCGTTGACCTCATCCAATCGAATGTAAACGACTGAACCCTATGGTAAAATGGTTGCCCGCTTGACTTAAGGCTATGTGAATTGTGGTGTTGAATTCCTCTTCGATTGTCATTTGACGTTTCAATTTGTTTTGGAAATTCGTTTCTGGTCCTTTTGGAATCTCCTTTGAGGATAACAATAAAATCGTTAAGACTTGAGTGGAATGGAAAAAAGGACTTTTACTGGGTATGTTAAGAACGTCCGTCGGTAAAGGGAACTGAGTCATATAAAATGTTGTGTGTGTGAACTTCGGATTCATTGACGTTAAAAGAAATGAACGCTTCTTCTCCATTTTCACCTCTGAATTTTAGGAAATGGTAACGTAACATTTTGATGGACGTTTGACTAATAAATATAAAATATGTCGTGAGTTGTAACTTTTGAGGAATTTGATTGTTCCTAATGAATATTATAAGATATTCCTGGTTAGCTGTATTTGATATAGCAATACGGCTTTTGTTTATTTGTATTTATCGCTTTTTGTTGTCAAGGTTCTACTGGGTGCCCTGAGAACTTATCTCGGAGCTTAGTTCATCGTATCTTCAAGCAGCATTGCTGTATGCCATTTCTCAGCCCAGATACCACACCAAACCCTGATTAGAAGAGGATGTATTTGTTGCTTCAGAATTAAATTTTCTTTATTGACGAATTCATTAAGGTTAAAATGGACTTCATCTCACATAATCAATTTTTTTTAAAAAAAAACGCGATTTTTTCAAGCAGTTTGCGGGCCAATAATAACCGACTTGCGTAGTCTTTGGTAAGTAATTGCCAAATTAAGGGGTATTTTAGTCTAGCGGTCCGAATTTAGGGTATTTTTTAAGATTCGATAAAAAAAAACTAAGTACAGTTTTATTAGTCAGTCTTTTATTAGATATTTATTAATATTTGAACAATACAAAAAAAATAATTAAAAAACTTTTTTTTTTAAATTTAAAAAAATTACAGGCTGTTAAAGTGGGGCGGTGAAAAATAAGAGTGCGTCCTTGTTGACTTGATTCCAACCCTTCTGGTGATACGAAAAAAAAAACAAAAAGGTTCTTAATCAGTAAGAATGTCGCTATCGCCTGAACTACGGAAATAAAAAACAAAATTTTTTTCACAAAATGTCGGCTATTTGAAAAAAAGTGATTTTTTGCCCTTTTTTCAAAGTTTTTGATTTTTTAAAAATAGTAAAAAACTATATTTTTACATAATTCTAGTTCCTGCGAGTGAGGAATATAAAAAGAAAATCCATGCCAAATTTCAAGTTAATGGGTTTATTAGAACTTGAGAAATCGTGTCAGACGTGTTGAAAAAGGTAGTTTCGAGAAAAACGCATTCAAAGAAATACGTTACAACGACCTTCACATAGAGACTTTCTGAGAATTCGTGGTGTTTAAGAGACTTTCTGTAGGATAATTCAAGAAACATTTGGAGGATACATTTTTAAAGGTTTAATCTTTAAAAATATGAAATAAAAAAAAAAAAACAATATTTTCAAAATCCTAGACTAGAATACCTCCTTAAAAGAGTTGTATATGGAAAATAATGCAGATCCCTTTTCAAAGTTCTCTGTAAGGTCGTCCGGGGGATATTCAGGTAGGTATATTATCGAGGACCCAGGAGGACCCAGGTCTTTTAGCTCGTTAATGATTAAACGAAGTTCTTCCTTGCCGAAAACGGCTAACAAAATTGCACAAGATGCATCTCTAGATGGGGCACTTTTTACATAAAAATAGCTGGGAAATTCTCATTGTGTAGTTGTACCGAATTTAATATTCGACAGCACCAATTGTGATTTTCTTAAATACACTAAGTACATTTGGCCCTCACTCGAGATGGATTTACACTTCAATTTGTTTTACTTCTGACTGACAGTGGTAAAGCCGAAGATCATGCCATTTGGCATTCTTCGAAATAGGTACTGCCCTGTCTATCAGAGAACGTTACCTTCCGGTAAAAAAGCAGATCACCAGCTTCTGTTCCCTGTCCGATCATGCCAAGAAGTTTCACGAACAAGTCAGCTTTGAGCATAAAATATAAATTTTTCACCTAGAAAACTCGAAGGGAAACGAAAAAATGCTCTGCTTTCCTCTCTCTAAGGCCTTCTCTAGGTTTTCGATAAAAAGATCCAGCCGAGGTTAAAGGAATTTCCAAAGCAGCAGTAAGCATCCTACTTATTATACCAGTAATGTTAATTCAGGCATGGCGCTGAAGTTAGCTGCATTTGACGAGTTGTCGCTGAACGATGCTTTTGAAGTGAAACTTTTTATGGCAGTAATTATTCCAAACTCCGATGAAATGCAACAGGTAAGGGTAATGGTTAATGGGGTTCTTTCCGTAGCTAACATTTGGGCAATTTTCTGGGAACAACCCTAGCATACTCTTAGGAGCTAGCCCCGTAGTGCATAGTGATTCATATATGAATCGTTACGTTTTTTCCACGAACAAACTTTGTGTCATAAGTGATTTTCTTTCTGAAAATATTTCTTTCTTTCGAAAATTCAAAATAATGCACTAGAGGGTTAACAGCATCACGTCATAATATGCCAATTACAAGCTTAGGAGATTCGCTCGTTCATTTTTAGTGTTCTGTACCCAATTGGCAAAACGGAGCACGTTTGGAATCACCTCAGTGTCAGTGCCTGTCACGTTTTTTCAGAAATTATTTGACGTAGAACCAAATACACAAGTGAAATTCAAAAATTGAATTTTGAATTTAGTGAGAAGTAGTGAATAAAAATAGGGTCACTTTCCAATAGGCCACTATCGCTACATTTTTTGAAGTGAAACTTTAAACGGTTATGTTAAATATAGTGAATTTACACATTGTTTTGGAGAGTTTTATCTGCTCAGTTGTGTTTTAGAGACCTTACAGCGTAATCTCTAGTGTTTTATGTGTTCGATATGGTAAGGTTAGATTAAGGTAGGTGGCTATCCCCATATTCGGTAGGTTTCACTTAGGCTAAAGAATGTCCATTGTATTACCACATGAGCCGATTTTATCGGTACTTTTGGAACCATTATGAGAATTGGATAAATTTCCAAGTTTTCTCACAAATTCTTCTTCCTTTGTTCATGATTGCAGCTAACAAGTTTGACTTCTGTCGCGCCGCGCGTAACTTCTAAATGCACTTTTTTTTTGTTTAAAAGATGGGACTACATACTACATGTCATACGAGAAGTCCGAAAATCACTGTGTTTGTTTGTAACAGTTTTAATCGCTTAATGAAAATACTAAAACTTTCAGTTGAGAATCAAAGGAAATAGACGTCTGTGAATTATTTATAAATAAATTATTTTCGGATATAAAAGAACTTCACTTAATTAACATTTGCTAATGCAATATTCCAAGTGACAGATTGCTACATTCAACGACAATCATCAATAGTCACTGAGAATCTTGACGTGTATAATTTCTCACGCATAGCTGAATTTACATGACATGCCACAATTGTTCACGGCTTGACTCAACTTATAAACTATTTAAAGGAAAACTCTCGCGCGTTAACGAAAAACTTTATCTCTCCATACCACCATTACACAAACGAAGACTAACCGAAGACAAATCAAATCAAATATCAAGACTCCCATCGCAAGGTTTATTCATTGCTATATCACAGCCGAGCATAACTCCTCCCCCGCCACTGCCTGAGTATAGGTAATAAATAGATCCATTCATAAAATATCATGGAAAAAGGATATCAAAAGCACACATTTTACACATTCTTTTGTAATTTTCCTTAATCAAGGGAAGACTGCGAAAAATGTTCCACCCTTCATTATTAATTGAGGCTCTTCAGGCTCCGTTGCACACGCACACTTACGAGTGTATGGATGGTATTTTGTAGTTTCCGTTGCGTGTCTGCTTTTGGGTAGACAAGGAAATGTGGGGTAAGCCAATGTGCGACGTGTCTGGCATTCATTATGTATCCTGCTCCGTTCTTCCCGAAAGCAGGTAAAACTTACTTGCTGCTTGCTGCTCATTAAGGTTCACGAAACATAAACATGCATATGCACGCACTTGTACACCGATTCGGCAACTTTTGTATCCCTTTTAATTGTACTTAAAGCTGTTTGGGGGAAATCTTAAATTTTCCTTAGTCAGTTAGTCTTCCTGCGAAACGGTATTTCACTTTTCTGGCTCCTTAATTACGTGTAAATAACGCTGCCATGCATTTCGGTTATGCACATTCCCAGGAGAAAAGCTGAAATGAATATTCGGGGAATTTTTTTTTTTTTCACCCAACATGAAGGATAATAGCGTTTGCTTCTTAATTTTTAGAAGGAGAAGAATGAAAAAAGCTTATGCTTGTACACATGTAGGTAATCCTTTCTTTGCCTTGTGCTAGAAAGCCTTTTGCAGATGTATTCAAAGGTTAACGTGCACACGCTAATGTCAGTAAATTTTCGAAACTGAGTGGAAGCATCCATTTCGAAATGTTTTTAATTAAACAACGACAGGACGAAGCTTTTAATCTCCTGTGCTGAAATGTAAATATGAACAATGTTAATGCAACTAATTAGTGCTGAAAGTGAAGTAAAGTAAGTACAGCCGCTTTTTAAATACGTTCTTGGTACATGATTTTGAGTTTTGAAATAGCGAACAAAATGCCGCCCATATTTCATTACATAATAAGGCTCTTTTATCTAACATCCTTGGGGGCAAATAAATGTTTAATAAATGAGTTCTTTTTGTACTTTGTTTAGTTGTCAGAATTAGTTTGTTAAGGAAACGTCAGTTCTATATATTCTGTGAGATTATCAAATTTTGACAGGCACGTTAGCATATTCTAAATTTGTTTTGTTGTAGTTTGCATAGATGGCATCATAAATAAAGGAATTAAATATCCAAAAGTGTAGAGCAAGTTTTAAAATAAAATTTACGTTGACACGACATCTGTCAGTGACCTGGTAACAATTTGGCATATTCTACTTAAAGATTCTAATTTCGATTAATGACGGAGGGGAGCGATGCAGTCCAAAAGGAGACGTAAAAGTGGAAAGCCTCGATTGCCTATACGTGGGACTTTAACGCTTAATAAAACCATCTCTGCATCCAACTTTGTATTCTCACGGTACCAGCATTAGGCATTTCATCATAGGGGCAGCCGCAGCTGCTTCTCTTCTCTTCTTTGTCTGCATGTCTGAATATATGCGTATTGGTTCAAGAAAGTTTACATGTATGTAACTATACCATTTTGAGTGAAGCAACTCTTGTCTTGGGTAAAAAGGAATTTCGCGTGTTAATGAAACACTGTTTTTAATGAAAAAAATGCTGCTGATACTTGATGAGTGTTATCCAGACTCTGCGCCAGGCGAAGAAACCATTCGTAAGTGGTTTGCTAAATTCCGTTCCGACCATATGGGTACCGAAGACGATGAACGCAGTGGACGTCGAAAAACAGGCTGTTGAGGGGGAAAACATCAACAAAATCCACAAAATGATTTTGGATGACCGTAAAATGAAGTTGATCGAGATAGCTGACTCCCTAAAGATATCAAGGGAACGCGTTGGACATATCGTTAATGAATATTTGGGTATGCGAAAGCTCTCTGCAAAGTAGGTGCCGCGCGAGCTCACAATCGACCAAAAACAACAACGAATTGATGATTCTGAGCAGTGTTCGAAGCTGTTCAATCCTAATAAACCCGAATTTTTACAATTTCACTCCGGAATCCAATCGACAGTCAGCCGAGTGGACTGCACGCGGTGAACCGAAGCCAAAGCGAAGAAAGACTCAACAGTCAGCTGGCGAAGTTATGGCGTCTGTATTTTGGGATGCGCGTGGAATAATTTTCATCGACTATCTTGAAAAGGGAAAAACCGTAAACAGCGGCTATTACACAGCGTTATCGGAGCTCTTGAAGGACGAAATTGCGGAAAAACGGCCTTATTTGAAGAAGAAGAAAGTGCAGTTTCATCAAGACAATGCACCATGTCACAAATCAATGAAAACGATGGCAAAATTGTATGGATAAGGCTTCGAATTGCTTCTGCATTTACTGTATTCTCCAGATCTGGCCCCCAGTGACTTTTTCCTGTTCTCTGACCTTAAGAGAATGCTCGCTGGAAAGAAATTAAGCGCCGATGAAGAGGTAATCGCTGAGACTGAAGCCTATTTTGAAGCAAAAGACAAATCGTACTACAAAAATGGTATCGAAAAGTTGAAAGATCGCTGTAATCGGTGTATCGCCTTCGATGGCCACTATATTGAATAATAAAATCGAATTTTTCAAAAGCAAATGCTTCTTTCTTTAAAACAATATGAACTGTTATATATGTTTGTGGTGTGGCAGTATGTATTTTATTGCATGCATAAGGCTCTGTTTAGTAGTGTTTCTAGCTGGCCGTTCTTAGCTGTCGTAGCTGCTACATTTAGCTTGTTACGACTTCATTCGCAGCCTCCCAGTCTTTGGTCGTTGTTAGCATAAAGCTTATTAGTCCTCTTGGTTTCACCTGTCCGCCTATTTTCCTTACTTGTGTAAGCAATCTCGATCTCCATGAGAAGGGAATGGCAACAAAAGAGCAAAATCCCGTCTCTTATTCCCTACTCGTCCTTTCTGGAAAGTTACCGCTTTACGCAGCTCTGTTGGTGTAGGAGAGCTAGTTGAATGTTAGTTCGACGCGGAATCTTTTTAGTCGGGCGCTACACAGAGTTTCGAGCAGACGCGGCTACAATTACCGGAAACGACTTGCATACTTTTAAACTAATTGTTTACACTAGCCTGATTCCGGTCGTTGTATGTCTTCAACTTTCCATCTGAACATGTTTTGCATTCTGGATTTTACCATCGCAGTGCGGCCAGTATTGGTTATCTTCGTGCTTACATTTGCAGAGAGAATCCCGGAAGCGTCCATGCCCCTACAAAAATTATTTCAGTTCACCTCTCCGTGTCCTCTGCTCCTCTGTGTTGGGAATCAGTGCATGTCTCAAACTTCCTTTGGTTGTAGTGTTCCGTCTGTGTTGCCTACCTACCTGTATGGCTTCGCTGATGGTTCTCATCGACTCTTGCGCTGCTGACTTTTGACTTCTATGTCGATTCTGCCCGAAATTGCTTCCGCTGACACGGTTCTAAAAGCGCAGCATATTCTTAGAGATGCGATTTTTGCGGTGTGTTCATGCGTCTTATGGAGGATTGCACCCATTTAGGAGACACATATATAAGAATCATCTTTTTTTATAATTTACACACGCTAAAGGGGATATGACTACTCTTATAATATTTACACATAGCGCGAGCACATGAGGAACAAGAACAAAAGACAGACAGATCGACGTAGTGTTAGGAGACTCAGATGTTAGGTTTCAACGAACTCTATGGGTGGTATCCAGGATAACTGGAGAGTTGTGTATTATTGAAGGTTTTGTCAGTGCTTATGATTCACAGACGTTTTTTCCAGATGTTTCCTATTATTGTTTTTGTGCGATCAATTTCTTCAGCCATACCACCATCCAACTGCCAGTGTTATACCTTCGCAGTTGGTTTTGACATTAACTTCCGAAACTGATCAACTTATTTTTTATTTCGCGAGAGATAAATATTTCGGTGAAATCTGTATTCTAACCGTGAATCTTCAGCGTGACAAGCGATTACGATTACCACTACGCCAGGGCCACCCACAAACTTACACACCATTGCTAGCAGATTTCTAATCGGTTGTCTGGGTCCTTTAACATTTGGCACAAATATGAACAATGCGTCTACTGTCCGGAAAACTATCTCATCTACGTATATCATGTGCTTTTTGAAGTTAGGACTGTGGCCCAAAAGCAGTCCAAGGTATCTGTTATATGGACTTGACTCGGTGATATGCTCAACTGCATGTAAAGTGGGGTGTTCTACGATGTTTATACTGTTTATTAACACTGCTTTCGTTTTGTGGTCTGCCAGTTCTAAGTCTGATCTTTGTAGCTATGACCTGAGTTCGCTGACCATATAATGACATTTTGCAGACACTTGTTCTAACTACTGCAATATCCAAGTAGCTGAAAATATCCACTCCGATAGTACATTATCTATAATCTATAATCTATAATCTATAAATATTATAAAACTGTAGAGGTTTTTTGTTGGTTACCTAATGGCGTGGAAACCGCTAGACAGATTTCGATGAAACTTTTTTTTGAAATGCTTCTTAAGTACCCGGGATGATCACAAGCTATGTAATTTTTTGCTCAGCCTACTTGGTCTTACATAGTAGTCAAAATAACTGTATATCGGAGAGGAATATTATCATTATACAGCCCTAACTCAATAATGGCTTATCTTATTGAAAATCAAAAAAATCCGGTCAAGTGCAAGTTATACTTGCGCAATAAGTATTCCGTACTATGTATCAGTTATTTTAACTACATACATACTTACATATGTACATATGTCATAGATTTATGTTGATAGATCTATATGAACCCTTTCTTTACGATACGATTTCTACTAAAGATACAATCATACTTTGTTCGATACTCACATATATGTATGTATGTACATACATAAAAACATATATATATGTATATATATAGGTACATATATGTACATATGCACTTGTATATCTGCAGACACAAGAAAGTACATGTGTACCTACATACATAGTTTTATGGTGCACAGCACATTTCAATACAAACATATTGAGCACAATTTGCGAAAAATAAATTCAAATTTGTACCTACATAAATGTATACCAACACAAAACTTGAACAAATTACCTACATATGCATGTATGTATGTATGTACATATGTCTCGGATGTCCTTTCTCATCTGCTCAGAAGAATATAGTTATACACACACACAAAGTAAAAGAAAAAAAAAAACAAATAAAGCATGTATATACGTACATACATATATACCTACATATGTACATATGTACATACATATATACCTACATTTATGTAAGTTATTTTAGTACTGATTCTTCAGTCTACGACTGATTGTTTTGAGTTTTTTTATGAAAAAATGACTTTTCGGTTGCGCAGTCTATGACCGTCTGTACTTTATTATTCTTATTTACTTAATTCTAACAATGTATTTCTTATGCTAAGTAAGGGAAATGGTTAGTGCATGGGGTAAAGTGGAAAGTGCTGACAGTGAATTTGATCAAGGTGAATGGTTGAATGGCTGGAAAGTGCTGACAGTGAATTTGATCAAGGTGAATGGGTGAACGGCTGGGAAGTGCTGACAGTGAATTGCATCAAGGTGAATGGGTGAATGAGCTTGGGGTGAATATATGGGAAAGGAAGGGAAGTACGGAGGTGTCCGGTGTCCGGTTATGTTGTGTTGGATGCTTGATGTTCGTGTGTGTTAACTTGTACATATGTATATGTATTTACAATAAATGTACTCTTGTGCATCAGATTTAATTTTTCCTCCCGTTAATCGTTCAATTGCATTAACTGCGTAGAATTTTGCTATTTGTCTCCCTCTCTGTGCCTGTATATACACAAATTCAATTTTTCCCAATATAGTAAAAGTAGAGACACCTACATTATAATAGGAAACCATCAAGCTTCCTTTATGTGTTATATTATGTATTATTGGTTTAAGTCTTAGGTCAATAGTTATCCGGTAGAAATATGCCACGAAAATTCGCTGCGGGTATAACACTATTGCCATCAATTATTCAATTTTTACTCTCGTATCTACTTTTAGGCGTTGTGATATTTTTCTGGATATGTAAACAGTAGGGTAGTTGAAATTAAAAAATTAATTAAAAAAAAACGGTTAAAGTAGGGCAGTCGTAATAATTATGATTCCATCTACACTTTATTCTCAATGTTTGTGATTTTATTCAGATTTTTCTGAGCGATATTTTCGGAGAAAAAGCTCGGGACAGCAAGGTGTAACGTTTTGTGAAAAATTGTTAAGAAACTACCCCCCAAAGTCGGAATTCAGCTTTTTAAGTTCTGGTCTGTGTTTAGGCCACTAATTGCTACAACTGTTCCAAATTTCAATAGTCTAGGTTAAGTAGTCTCTGAGAAAAAGGCCTGTGACAGACAGACAGATAGACAGACAGACAGACAGACAGACACCGAACTGATTCCATTAGTGTTCCGTTTTGGTACGGACGGAACACTAAAAATAGGTGAAATTAGTAAATCTGCCGCTGATTCATTTGAGATATAAAACATCCTCCTGCGTTATCCTGACGCTGAGCAATGTTCAAAACAATTATTCAAAACATCGCCCACAATTTTCCTTCAGCGGAGACCACCGCCAGCAGTCGTGCAGCAGTGGGTATCGTTGCAATAGTGTGTGTGTGAGTATATGTGCGCGCTCTTACATGATCATATGCTTTGTACTTCAATGTGCTGCAATCATTATCACCATTTGCGGCTCTCACACTCAACCAATCTTAACAAATGAGATGTCAAAAGAAAGAAAATTCTAGAGCAGTGAATTGCATTTTCAGTTTATAAATATTATTAATAAATTAAAAAAAAAACGATCAAAAACAAATATTCTATCCAAAGTGAACTTCTGTTGTTTTAAGAGTTAGTTTTGGTTCATATATGTATGCACATATGTATTTGCTATGTGGAACTCATCTGGGATGTTTGGTTTACAGTGCTATTTTGCCGAGACTTTAGGCAAACGTTATCAGTAGTGCCACGAGGCACATCCGAACGCACAACATTTCTCTGATTTGTTATTTAAAATTGGTGGAGGAACGCTTCCGGAAGAAAATGGAAAAGTAAATTTATCACAAGGTTTAAGGTGATATATCACAACTAAAAAACCGTAAGAATTCTTAGCTTTGTGAGCGAGCTATTTTGTTGCCTCGGAATGATTAAGCTCCAGCAATTAACAGCGAGATATTTTCACGTGCTGATGGTCAAAGTGCAGAATGTATTTCAATCACCCGGGTTATGGACCAAGAAGTAACAACCAGATATCTGGTCGAATTTTTAAACTCTCGCTTTCGCTGCCATTACATAAATTAAAACTAAAATTGGGTGTACCTACTATTCTTCTAAGAAACTTGAGCCCGCCTAAATAATGTAATGGCACCCGACCTAGAGTTACAATTTTGCAATGACATCTGGTAGAGGCGGAAGTGTTGATGGGCTACGGTGCGGTGCGGTTTTTGAGAACTATGAAGTTGTTAGGGGCCGAAAGTTGCACATTGAAACGTTTTTGATAAAACGCTGTTAATCAACAAAATTTACTAAACCATTTTGTGGACTTAGACAAATACTTTGATGTTTCTACGCTCCCACTGAAATTGCATACTTGTATGCATAAGAAACCCCTTAGAATGCGAAGCAAGGCGAGCATGGGTTCAACTAGTATTCTATAAGACTGGACCAAGCACTGACCTCTGAGGCACTCTCTCCGTGATTTTGTAGTTGAATACATTTTTTACGTCGAGCGTTATGATACCGCAGTACTGGTTTCTTCCTCCTAGCCATCTTCGTCCCACGATTGTTTCCTGTGCGATGTCGCAAACTACCTCTATTGCCTATACATATATATAGTGCATCGCCTCATTCTGAAGCCGAACTGTTGGTTGCAGATTCCGGAGTCTCCTTCAATGTACCGCTCTAGAATTGCCTGTATGAAAAAACGAGGTAGTCGGCCATTGCTGTAGAAGTTGCACGAAAATATTGAACCTCAAATTTTCATTGTCAATACACTAAAATTCCACCTTTTTTAAAGTATAAAGCGCCATCTTGTTGGACGAATATGTTATCTGCGTTCTGTTGATTCCACGAATCGTTGTAGTTCACAATTATTAGCAAACTCATCCTGGAAGTAAGCTGATATTTATTTAAGTCGGTAAATAAGCTTTCTGTATAGTACCATCTCTTCGTTATCTTTGGTAGAAACGGGTATCCCCTCACCGCACCCAGTGACAACAGGAATGAAACCTGTAAAAAGTACAACCACACGTTTGTATCAAAACTCTTCTCGAAAGTACTTACACTTGCACATGTATCAACGTACTCATATACACGTATTAAAGAACAGCACTAAGAATATAGACTACTTTTGCATTTTCATGGAAAACGAACAAAAACTTCACGAAATTGCACCACTTAAGTACCACCAAGGGGTGTAGAGTTAAAAGCCCATAAACCATCATCAAAATTACAGGACTTTGTAGTACCAACGACAGAATCTTTCAGCATCATAATTAGGACAAAATGCTGTGCCACTACAAACTCTTATGTTTTCATAGTTGCTTCGTTCAGGACATTATTGTAGTTTTACTGTTTCGAAGTTTGCGATGTTCAAATACAAACTAGTTAACCTGAAGAGGTATGTATCTGATTTCGGGGAAAATTGTTTTAGTATCAGAAAAAGAAGTAACTGCTTTGGCACTTCGATAAATTAATAATTGAATTTGGAATTTGATTCACACGATGATTCTAATGGCTGAACTACATCGGAACAAAAGTGCCAAGAAGTGGGAAATGTGCAGAAGATGAGAGTTTACAAAATTACTTGTTTGACATGCCTGTAGCTATTAAACGAATTTATTTACCCGCAACAAATGTCATTTATTCGTTAATTGTGGATGAATAATAAAAAGGAAAGTTGGTTTCAAACCTAGAATTCTAAAAAATTGTGAAATCACCGAAGCTAAAGTTGGGGCATGCTCTAGCTTTAGCCGCGGTGACTTCTATTAATCGAAACGAATTGATGCTGATGTACCATGCGATGGATGAGTACAACACATCGTTTTGACTTCGTTGCACTTTTAACACTTTTGTTCCGATGCAGTTTTGGCTTAACACGAACAACTTTTTGAATTAAACACCTCGACAGTAATACATCCACCCTTATACTGAAACGCTATTATTTTTGTAATAGGTTAGGTTAGGTTAGATCAACTCCTCTGGGTTTCTCCCCTTAAGCTTTTGCACCTTACGCCTAGCGTTGCGCATGATCAATTTTGCCTTTTGATGGGCATTTACCTTTGATGAGTGATGACCCTTGCTTTGCCTTGGAGAACTTAAAAAATTCGTTCGCATCGTCTACCCTTTGAGGCTTACCAGAGCAGCTAGTCAGAGTTCCAGGCAACTTACTTGTCCCCTGGTTTGTCTTGGCACTGATTGTCCTATCAGCCTGCTCACCGTGCCTCGCTAATAGAGCGTTCTTTTCTAGCTCCATATCGAAAGCGGAGATGGAAGACAACGTGGTTGACGTCAATCCAGCTCTATCCCTGCTTCTGTGGGGAGCTCACTTCTTATTAAAATGAACTCTGAAACAACTGGCGACTGCAATCCTTGCGGAGTGAAGCCCTCGCCGGCAGCGGATATCCCCACCCGAATTTTATCTTTTTCTTTTGTGACTTCCATTGTTCTATTTTCCAAGACTTGTTTTAGTTTTTGTTGGGTTTCCTTTGCTTTCGACCCGCAGCTGGATTACTGGAGGTCTACTTAAGCCTCTCCACCGACGACAAGGTGAAACCCGGAAGAAGTGGATTAATGACTCTATGACCAGCTTCAAAGCTATTCACTTGGATTCGCTTTGGTTGTGGGATAGTAAAGTTCCTACACAAAATGTCCATTGACATACGCACGAAGAAGCAGGATACTGGCCGAACTAAGAATCTACATATCCCTATGCCTTCCTGACTACTCTAGTGTCGTCCAGACGGAAGCGCTTTCAATCAAAGAAGCATGTAAGGAATAAGGAGCTTAGTATCAGCCCAACAACCATAAAGGAGGTTGCAATAGTCAGTAGATAGTCAGTCTGCTATTAAAGTTTTTCACTCAACCATCACATCATCTAAATTGGTAGAATAGTGAAAAGAAGAATTGTCCTGGGCAAGTAGACAGTTTAATACCACTCTTCTCTGGGTTCCTGACTACAGCAACAGAGAGGGAAATGAAAGAGGCGAAATGTTAGCCAGATGCGGTTCAGCCGTTGAGATCTCCGACGCGGAGGAAGTTTATACCCCCCCCGCCCCCCTAGGACTTGCTAAGTGGGCACCGTAGCGCATGTGGTTAGTGCATCGGACTACTGAGCCAGCGGTCTTGGGTTCGAATCCCGCCGCACTTAAAAGTTTTTCACAGTGACCACCTCTTTTGAATGTCTGACAAGCGTCAAAGAGTATCATTTGTCACGATTGAGCTTCGCATCTTGCCGTTCGGAGTCGGCAAAAAACTGTCGTGCAAAAATATAACACGCACACACAAATGGTTGCGAGAAGCAGGCCCAGGTTCACCTCGAGCTGTAGCTCCAACTAAGTAAGTAAGGACTTGCTTGGCAAAATCTTCCAGCACGCTCTCTTAAAAGTCAATTCTAGATGGAAAATCCTCAACAACTGTGTGATTTCAAGGAAGGCTTGGCCCATCTACAACAAAAACAGATTCATAGATCTAATGACAACCTTTTTCACTTTCTCTGCGAATGTCCGGTACAAGGCAGAGCTAAACAACAGATGCTTCCTTAAACACGTTTCAGAAACTTCTGGCATGGAACTTTGTAACCTCATAAGGTTCCTCATCCCCCAGTATATACCCAAAACATACGCAAACTACCAAATTAAGCTGTGGCAATGAAATGGCCAACTCGTCCTAATTATGTTTGGCAAGATACGCCATAGAGACAGCAGGTTCCACTTAATGTCAAAGATTGACCAGGGGCCCTAGTCTCTATTTCGTTCCGAAAGTCAATCCTATTCGAAATTGCTTTTCGTTTCGCTTTAGAATTGGTACTCTGTAACACTTTCGGAATGAAAAAAATACTACTAGATGATTTTTCCACTTAAGGATTTTTTTGGTCGAGTCTCGATATATGTATTTCTTATAAGATATGTCAAATAAATAAACCGAGAATAGGAGGAATAATATTGTTATGAGTTTTAAAGGAAGAATTTAATATAATAAAAAAGGAAAAAGTATTCTGTTGCACTTCGGACGTAGAAACAAGTGAAGAATGGATTGAGCGGAAAATTACACGGAATAGATCAAATATTATTGAAAAAGGTGATAAAAGGTAAAACTCGGTGGGTACCAAGGATTCATATCACCATTACTTATCATTTATTATTTTAGTTTTGTTCAGAACTTTCGCATTTCGAAGCATGCTTTTTTGTATGCTTTGAATTGCATACGAGATGAATTTCCTTCTCAATTGGGATCCACTGGAGTTCCTGTAAATTTAAAATACCCGATGATGCATCATCAAACAGCATTAAACAGTAACATGGAGAACATAATGATGTCTACTCCAACATTATTAAGAGAATACGGAAGCAAATCACAAACAATTTCATAAATCAATAAACACAAAAAGTAAAGGCACAAATTCATTTAGATTCAATAATTCCTAAAAATTAACTGTCCTTTGGCTAGATTGGGATGTGCACACATGAACTGCTTGCTTATAATTCTTATCATCACTAAAATTTCTTAAAAACTTGCATTTTCAGGTACTTTTAGATCCTTCCGTTAGCGAATTAGTTGTAGAAACAAATTTTCGGTTTTTCAATGCTTTTGACATTAGGAAACGAGTTACAGAGTACCGAATTTCCACTTTCGGAATTGTAAATCCGAAAGTAGTAGATTTTATTCCGCTATCGAAATAGAGAGTAAAAAATATTCGTTTCCGGAAAATTTCACTTTCGAAACGAAATACAGGGTAGGGCCCCAGGATAAGACTTTAAGATAAAATATACACCTCTCATTGCGGTACAAAATGTAATTCTTCTACTACTGCAAATAAGACTTGTTCTGCTGAAAGAATTTCGTCAAAGCCATAAATGAAAACGGCGTCATTAACAGGACTCGATCCGAGAGGTCCAAATTTTGTATGACTCTATTCTATAAGTTGGACGGGACCTCACCAAATGGTTTGAATGATATTGTTCTCCAGTTGGTGAATTGTTATTGGTAGACTTAACCCAGAGCCCCAGAGAAAAAATTCTATGGGCGTTAAATAGCACCATCTTGGCGGCCATTCTACTCTCTTCTGGAAATAATGCGTTCTGGGAACATATCTGCAATAAGTCCAAGGTGACGCCAGATGTATGATACGTTGCGCTATCTTGTTAGAACATCATGTCCTCTATGTGCCAATTGAGGCCACAATAAGTCAGTTATCATGACCCGATACAGTTCGCCATTTATAGTCATCGTCTGGTCATTATCGTTTCAATGCAATGATGTATGGCCCAATGATGCCGTCTGATCAAAATCCAAACCAAACAGTAAGTTTCTCCAGATGCAATGAAGACTCTTGATACTGCGCCAAATTTTGCTTGTTCACGAAGCCGTTCAGCCATAAATATTTCGTAGCTCTCGAAAAGTTTGGCTAACAGAACACGAGTTTTTATAATAAATTTTAACAATTTCGACGCGTTGTTGAATGGTGTAGTGCTCCATGGTAAAATGGTGACTATGACAGAACACAAATGTCAAAGAATAACAGCGTAGCCACTTGAAACGTCAGACCAATAAGCTGTCAATGTTCGGACATAGCTATTGAAAAACCCTTTTTTAGCTAGAATTTATAAGTTTCCAAAATGTTTCAAACTGTAGCACTAATGTGTTAAAAAAAATTTAGGCAAACGCCTTTTTACAAAAATTTTGAGCTAAGAGCTTTTGAATGTCACTAAAAATGCATTTCTGGCATTCACGTTGCGATTTTTGTTTCCTCCAAACCTTGAAATGTTGAGTGGCGAACGGGGTAAATGATTTTACCAACATATTAAACGGTTAGAAGATCGATATCAGATACGTTGTCAGGTATACCTATGTACGTACCAACTCATCTATTTACAAATACCAACCACAAATTTTTCTCCAGTAAGGTAGTGGGTGGCAGTTGGTTGCTATATACCTAAAGGCGAGTTGGATGTTGACTCTTGGAAAGGTCATGGCCAGTGCTTTCGGAGATGCAAAGGGGTCTACTTTTATTGATTACCTTTAAATGGTAAAATAATAATTGGCCAATACTACGCAAGTCTTCTGTACCAAGTGGATGAGAAGAGGCACCTGGTCCTTAGCAATGAGAAAATGAAGGGATCCGAAGTATGTATGTACATTTTGTTGGAACATCCACCCCCACATCCACTTCCGTCTTTTTTCAAATCTCAAAAAAATTGTTTTGAGTCACATGAAGTAGTGACAGCAGTCGTAGATGTTCATTTTGCAGACTTTCCAGAATCGCATTTCCATTCATTGGAGATACGTACATTGGGCGAATTGCATCGAACTGAATGGGGACTTGATTTGTACCTTTAACAACTTCAGTCTCCTCGTATACATATGTACATATTTATGTAATAAAAAAAAAGTAAAAATGAATGTACATAATATGTAGGGACATATATTACTTACTTAGTTGGCGCTACAGCTCGGGGTGAACCTAGGCCTGCTTCTCGCAACCATTTGTGTGTGCGTGTTATATTTTTGCACGAATGGAAGGGACCTACAGTTTTTTGCCGACTCCGAACGGCGAGTTGAGAAGCTCAATCGTGACAAATGATACTCTTTGATGCTTGTCAGACATTCGAAAGAGGTGGGCACTGTGAAAAACTTTTAGGTGTTTGCGGCGGGATTCGAACCCAAGACCGCTCGCTCAGCAGTCCGACGCACTAACCACTTGCGCTACGGTGCCCATATATACATATATCAATAATCTTCTTCGTTAATATCAACGAGTAAACTGCAGTTACTTCTTAAGTAGATTAAAAGCTCCTACGCCGCCCACATAGAACTTTTTCGCATGATTTATAATGGAAAAGTTTAATTAAAAAAATGTTTTTTTTTTAAATATTAATAATCCTTTAACATGTACCTACAAGTACTCGAACATCAGTATATAACCGTAGCATGAATAAAAGGAAAGAGTTTAATGTTCAACGGTGAGTAAATCTGAATATAAAATTTTAATTTTCAACAGCAAATCGAAGTGGAATTAACAGGCTAACATACTATTTCATCGGTAATGGAACAATAAGACTCTTATAACACAAAAACAGAAATCGAGTGAGTACAATAATTTATGTATATATGCAAAGCTCACATTGAATTTTAGTTAACAGATTTCTTTCCTGTAAAATGGAAATTGAAAATTCTGATTATTTGCATATGTTTTTGCTCATCTTAATTGCACTGCACACTAAATCCGGCTCGAAGGACCAAATGGTTTTTACTTGGAATGTATCAGTATGGGGGTTTTCTTTGGCTAATAAGAGATATGTGTATATGTAGCGAGCAAAAAAAAATACAAACGGTCACATCAACAGCGATTATCGTTGCTAACCAATCTGTTTTTCCTTTTGGGATATTTGTTCCCAGTGTGTAAACATTTGATTTTAAGCAGCCGTATTTAATTGCTCTTCTAATTGTGTTTGCAAATATTACATTAAGTAAGTAGATGAGAAATTTAGTGCGAGTATCGATACGCGAGAGAGTATCAGGGACTATATTTTGGACACCTTTCCTATGTTCGATCACGAAGTCAAACCCTTGTAGTATTAGGCTCCATCTAGCCACTTAAACTTGCGTGATCGGTTGTTATAGTGAAAGGCAACCATTCCACATAGGCTCAAAACTTCTCCACTGACAAAACCGCCGCATAGCACTCAAATTTCGTTACGCTATCGTTCCATTGTGCGGAATTAAACTTCTGGGACAAGAATGCCGTTTGCTTTTCTTCGCATCCATCTGAAAGAGAGCACTCCCTACACCTGAAGTTGAAGCGTCACACTGTATGTAAAAGTGTTTCGTAAAGTCGGGGTTCGTTAGTATAGGAGATGTCAGCAAACTCATCTTCACTTTGTCTAATGAGAAGAGCGTTTCTTCTGTCACTTGAAATGTTTGTCCTTTTCGAACTTTTCGACAGTCAGTCATGATAGCCGCCATAGACGCAAAATTGGGAATAAAGCGCCTATACCAGCCTGCCATACCTAGAAACTTACGGAGTTGCTTGAGGGTTTTGGGTTCTTGACCGCGCCGATACCTTGTCCTTGACAGTTTGTAGACATCCATCACCGACGATATACCCAAAATACTTAATTTCTTTGTAGCAAAACTTACTTTCTTTAACATTGATGGTCAGACCCGCATCCATGAGACACTTAGCGACTTCTCTCAGCAATCTTCAAAGTAGCTCGAAATCTGGAGAGCAAACCAAGAGGCCATAAGGGTAGACAAAGACATTTTCCTTCGAACGAGAGGGAATTTACTTTTCTTGAGTCCAGGCACAATCTGTTTTTACCCGGTTTCCTCACCAAAACAACCGGAGAACTCCATGGGCTTTTGCTCCTCTCTATCACATCTAACGAAAGCATCCTGTCGGGCTCTTCGTACAGGAGCTTTTGTATGGTAAGCGAGATTAACAACTTAACAAACTTTTTATTGTCGGCTTGTTGTCATTCTCTGGAAGGGAGAATTTGAAGCATCTACAAAGTTACTCAACCTTTTACCTTTCGAATTAAGGTCCAATGACATCCATAACGAGTATATGTGTTAATTCTTTTGTAAATGTGAAACATGCGTATAAATTACTTGTCAATGCCTTCTCAACGCTGACACATTAAGATCCCATTGGTGCGTATTAAATTCGAATTAATCATTGTTGATGTGCGGCTCTAGGTTTGTATATCCGCCAATGACAAACATTGGAAATCCATTTTAAAGTAATTTCTCGTATGTGTGACAAGATGTAAGAAAATTCAATTTTGCAACTGTCATCCTGCTGAGAAGAGATTTATTCTTCGATAATGGGATGGTGATGAAAATGTCCTTTTAATGCTGGCGAACGCAAAGTCTACATAAGTGGATAGCGACTGATGGTTCAACATTACCTTTTGTTTACTCCGGTTACGATGTGAGTTAAAGGAAACAAGCTACCAACTTTTTCATGTCTAATTGAATCAATGAAAGTCACAACATACTCGTATCGCCGTAAGTAAAATTGAATGTTAATATGCCAGTTGATAGCCAAACAAATGGAATCACTTGTTTCCTATGAGGAAGTTGTTGGCGAATTAAATGATACGGGTGTGTCCTCATTTATAACACAGAATTGCATCCGTTTGAAGTTGAACTTTGTGGAAACTTTCTGCAGTTGACTGCACTTGAAATATGTATTGTTAATGGGTTTCCATTATTGAATGTTCATGTGTTGGTTCCACATCTTCTAATTGCGATACCATGTTTTGTGCTCTCGATTTCGTTTTAGTATTGGACTTTGTTTTGTTTATAAAACTTGTTCGTAGGCATTTTTTGTCACCTACGATGTCATGGTGTATGAAGGCACCCCGAAGCTGCCAGGAAATTACATATTGTGCTGTGTCCAGTTGAAAAGGGTATATGCTCATCTGTAGTACTAAAATGGTCCTTGTCACATAGATGCCACTAAATTGATAATACTGTCTGCGGAACCCACTCCATATTTATACTCCATATTGTTTCTATACTAAAACCTTTTTCTAGCTTTAACGTCTCAACAAGAAGAAATAACATACATACATATATATAAATATCGGAGAGAAAACGTGATCTTCACAGTGGAACGAGCAGCGGATTGATCCTTACCCAACATGCTGTCTTTTTGCTTTTCGCTGATTGGACAATTCATTTGATCTTTCAAGCAAGCAAGTGCTCATCATCTCATTACATTTGGTAGAAATTGGGGACTTCAGCCAAAGATGACACTATGGATGTATACAGCTGTAGTGCATCCACTATGAGTCCATAGTGTGGTGGCCCACCCAAGCTAAAAATAAAACGTCAATAAAATCAGAACAGACCATAAATCGGCAAGCATAGGTACTACAGGTGCATTGAGATTATGCCCAACTCATGCTCTTACTGTACTTTGACACCTTCTGCCACTTGATGACCATATCAAGAGCACAGCACTGTGCAGTGCAGTCCGAATGAAGGAATATAGGTATCGGACTGCTAAGACATATGGATACAATAAAATCTTGGGCACACTACCAAATAGTCTCGTTATGTCTCCAACTCCAAGCTCTTCGCTCTTAGCATCCCAAGCAGAAAGGAATAGAAGCGAGGGAGAGTAGCGACAGAATTCGATAAAACGGTATTCATCGACGCCGACGCGACGGTCCGAAAATGGACTGCGGGGTAGGCGCAGGCATTTTCTTGAAAACACTTGAAATATCGATATCCTATCGTCTACCGAAGCTCACTAGCATCTTTCAGGCGGAGCTACTAACGATCCTCGATTCTTGTCAGAACTTAATTAACGATCCAACACCCAAACACAACATCGCTATTATTACAGATAGCCAAGCCGCTGGTATATTGATATCAAAAAAAAAACTTAATCGCCTATGCAACCAGGCTAGAGTCACTCTTCTCTGGGTACCAGAACATAGTGTACCAGAGTCCTGAACAGCTCACTAGCGGTAATCATTCATATCGCTCTCTCTCTCACACTCTCACACTGCTTAGAACTAGCTGGTCTCAGGTCTCAGTCTCAGTCAACTGTGTCATATTCAGAAGGATGTGGCCAAATTACAACGACCTTAAAGAGATATCCGAGAAGAGGATTACAGAACTGATCGATCCTCTTCTTAAACTCTACAGGGTGGATACAAAAATATATCAGACTACATCAAAATAAACGGGTCACCTGAAGATGTAGTATCAAAAGGGTACCCCTTTGCGCTATTTGTATTTTAGTTCCACCGAAACCACCACTTCTACGTATCTACTTTCTACTATTATTATGTTTAGGGTGCTCGCCGGAAGGTTTATTATACTTTGTTTGGTCGCTATTTTGGTAAAAATGCATTTTGACAGTCATCCAGTTTTGGGTAGAAATATAATACGCTATCAATATCCCTTTATTTATCGTTTTGTTAAGGATTTAGCAGAAAGGGGCTCTGTAGCAGGTAGATACAAAACTTGGACATACCGTATGAGGAGATGAACGCTATTAAGTCTGGAGGAACTGGCTCGTACTTATTACAAGACTAGCTGACCCGTACTCGCTTTGCTTCGCCCGCCTCCCATGTTTTTTCTGATTTTCAAAACTTGGCCTACAAATTTCCTCGTATTTAAATGCTTTTTGCGGTAAGTCCAAACGATTTTTCGAAGCTGAAGTGTTAAAAAAAAAATGTTTGTAACTATCTAACATACCAGGAAATCGGAAACTTTGTATCACAAATTATCCTGTTGTTAATTAATGTTCATTTAAAGGTTTTTTTTCTTTTTGTTTTTTTTTTGTTAACTTCCACTATGATCTATGAATAAATGCGTTTTCAACAAAAAGGGATAATCGTTCTAGCTCGAATTTTATCAAAAATCCCTCTAACTTGCACCAATTTTAATCGCCCGTGAAAATTCGACATAAAAGGATTCGACTGTACATAATATTATTGTCTCCACCGAGTGCAGACTCGAGATTCGAGCGTTTGTTTTTGGAAAAAAATAAAAAAAATGGAATTGCAATGAAGTGGAAACCCTCCCCCAACGTAGAAGGAATCTTCCCCTGGGTGCGCACAACAACAATGTTTTTTTTGCACATGCCCCAAGTTTTATCGCAAACGGATGAGCGATGCGCGAACGCATAAAAGTCGAGCACACAAACATTACTTTTAATATATATACGATATACCTATATAGGTACATACTTATTGACGTCACCCACAGCTGCACGGCTGTTGTCTGCGGTCTCCACTGATGGAAAATTATTGGCGAACATTTCATGAACTATTTTGAGCATAGCTCAGCTCAGTATAACGCAGAAGGATGATTTATACCTCAAATGAATCAGTGGAACATTTACTAAATTCACCTATTTTTTTGTTTTTCAATCCGATAAGCTACTATTGAGCTAGGGCTGAATAATTATAATTTTCGTTACAGATATGCAGTGTTTTTCAATATTTTGCTAAAACCAGATCATTTTGGGGGATAAAAAGTATACAAAATGTTGGCCAAGAACATAAGCAATCACTATGTCAAGTTTCATCGAAATCCGTCTATTAGTTTCTGCGTTATGTGCATTCAAACAGTTCCAAAATAAAAAAAAAAAACAACACAGCACACACGAAATTATCTCCACTGGCCGTTGGTAAAATCCAACGATCTAAGCTTTTCTTGAATTGTATGTAATTTTTAATTGATAATTAATTTTAATTTAATGCTCATGGTTCGACTTCTGTATAACGTCCGAAGATGATTTATATCTTAAAATGTTTGTACAAAATTCAACTTTATAATAAAAAATCCCATCGGCCAAGGCATTCTAAAGCTAGGAGCTTGAAGGTATTCATGAAAATAATCTCTGCTCAGATATCAGCTTGGATTTCCGCTTCTGGATAACGAAAAACAACGATAGTAGATATCCTATGCCTGTATTCCAGACATTTTGCAATCCAACTGTGAAAACCGGATTTAATTGCTTGCAATAGTTTTGAAGACAAGTGGGAACAAAGTCTTTGCAGTCGAAAAAAAGTTACATTTTTATTATAGTAAGGATAAACGTGGCGATACTGAAGAAAGTTTTCGTAACTTTTTGATACCGGAATTGGATGCTTTAGGATCGGTTAGTATGTGACTTCAACAACAGATGGTTCAACTTCAGATAGAGTCCATGTTACAATTATTAGTCTAAGAGCCGAAAGCAAATGGAGTGGAGGTGTAACCAAAATATATGGGTATCTATGTCCTGCATTGACTGGATCGGACATAGCATCTCCCCTTCATTGAAGTATCTGGAGAACTCATTTTCGTCTAGTCTCACTATTTTGAGGTATTTTTCCAGCTTTCAGTGTTCAGTGTTAAAACGCCTGTGGGTTTGTTTTACTACACCATACCGGTGCTTTATATTGTTCGCTGCTTCTTATTAGTTATGTGTAAGTTTCAATGGTCATTTAAAATGGATTGCTCCTTTTGGTATTTTGAGTTAAGAAGAGCTCCCCAGCATAGTTTTTCTCATAAAGGATGACCACCGTAATTGAAAATGATCAGAAAATAGATTTTAGGTTATATTTAAAAGCGGAGCTAACAGACGTCAATGCAGAAAATCAGATTTTCAATACTAGCAGTTTTCTTTTCCACAAATTGAAGAAAGAGGCTAATTTACGGCTACTTTCCAGACTTAATGTAATTAAAACTTCTGATCCTAATCATTGAAAATGCGATTGGATTTCTTTTGTCTTTCATTCGTGACTCAAGGAGTGAAGAAGTCTCCTTACAGTCAACAGCCACTCTGGAAGCACAATGGTAATCAGTTAAATATACAAAGTTAAGTACACACAAAGAAATTGGTTAAAGCAGAAAAAAAAGGAATTGAAAAAGTAATCAATCCTCCTTTTGGCAACAACCTTCCATTGTCTCAATTAACTCTCAACGTCTACGTGATTCTCTAAGGACCGACGAAATGCTGCAGCCTAAGAAGAGGGCAATCAATTGAATTTGTGTGATTTTTCTTTCGCCATTTAGTGACCCAAGTGTGCTTAAATTCCTAAAGTTGAGACCGGTTGAAACTGTATTTGCTTTGGAATTGTACAGGTAGGACACTCGGTCGTATACGTACCATTTTTCAACTTAAATGGCCTCCAGCATGGTGATACCTTTACATCCTTTGTGCAAGTAAATCACATCATTCTCCCGATTAAACGTATTGAAACTGGCTTGCAGCAAAACTAAAGTTTCAAATGCAATTGCCAAAAGGGGCGCCTTTAGCAGAGACGTAAGTTCGTGCACACAGATCTATTGCATGCGTGTTGGCAGAGAGTTCGGGAAATTGTCCAAGCCCACAGGGAATTCATTTTTGGAGTTTAAAATATGTGAAATCTTTTGAATATTCATATGTGAAATTGCTGCACTTAGAGCATTATATCCCCGAATGGCCTCAGCAGATCTTAACTCTGCATATTGCTTGTGTTGGAAAGGAATTCCATACATACATATGTATGTACAAACATACTCCTACGTTATGGAATAATAAAATTATGCCGGTCTCCTCGTTTTCCTTTTGTTTGTGTGTTGATTTTGAGGAATGCTCGTTTGAATGTTTTCCGCATTTCATGCCAAAAATTATATGTTGAGGTGCAAAATTTCCATAAAATGATTTTAAAGTTGATAGGGCATTTTTCTTTGGAAAAACACATGACAAATGTAGGGCGACGTTGATGTCGGAGCAATTGCGCAGAGCAATGTCAATTCGCTTATATCAGTATCAGAAGTATCTGACCTGGCGTATAGATGGCTGTTGTTTGAAAAAATTAGTATAGTGGAAAGGACCAACTTTATAATGCTTAGGTTTGAAGTTTGCAGTATTTGAAGTGGATACTTCTTTAGCAGCGTATTGTTTTTGAAAACGATTAACGATAAATGCGTTACGATAAATATCGATAAATGTGTTTCGATAACGGGGAAATGATTCCATACCAGGGTCCGTCTGTCTGCCTGCCTGTCTGTCTGCCTGCATGTCTGTCTGCCTGCCTGCCTGTCTGTCTGTCTGTCCGTCTGTCCGTCTGTCCGTCTGTCCGTCTGTCCGTCTGTCCGTCTGTCCGTCTGTCCGTCTGTCTGTCTGTCTGTCTGTCTGTCTGTCTGTCTGTCTGTCTGTCTGACTGTCTGTCTGTCTGCCTTTCTGTCTGTCTGTCTGTCTATCTGTCAGTCCGTCTGTCCGTTTGTCTATCTGTCCGTCTGTTTATCTGTCTGTCTGTCCATCCGTCCGTTCGTCTGACTGTCAATCCGTCTGTCTGTCTACCTTTTAACATTTAAACCGCCGAAACAATTGTAATGTAATTTGGCAAAGAGATAGTCTAGGACCTGGGGAAGGACATAGGTGGAAAACCCGCTCGCTAGGTGGCGCTGAAGTCACGTCATTAACAAAACCTTTTCACGCCTATACCGCTGAACGAATTCTAATATTACTTGGCAAAGAGATAGTCTGGGACCTGAGGAAGGACTAAGGTGGAAAAACCGCTCGCTAGGGGGCGCTGGAGTCAAGTTATTAACAAAACCTTTTCACGAATAAATCGCTGAACGAATTCTAATATTTCTTGGATAGTCTGGGACCTAAGGAAGGACTAAGGTGGAAAATCCGCTCGCTAAGGGGCGCTGGAGTCAAGCTTTTAACAAAACATTTTCACGCCTAAACTGCTGAACCAATTATAATGTAATTTGGCAAACAGAAAGTCTGCCACCTGAGGAAGGACATAGGTGAAAAAACTGCCCGCTAGGTGACGCTGGAGTCAAGTTATTTGCAACTTCTTTATTAACTGACCAAAATGATTCATATTGACAATCTATGTTGGTATAGTACCAAATGAGAAAACTACAAAAACTGGTCCCGATGGGTGGCGCTGGAGTCGAGTTATTAACAAATTCTGTATTTAATGAAATTTTTAATAGCTGTTCCTTTCATAATTTGTACTACAAAAATATAATCAAGTTTACATTCATATTTACTAAATTTTATTACACATTACAGATTATCTGCACATGTATTTCAGGCACTAACCAATTTTAACAAGATCTGTTATCTCTGCCTTTCTGGTTCTGTCATGAACTTTGGAATAGATCTGTATCATGGTGCAACTACTTGCCAATAGATGGACGCTAGGCTCCACCATATGGTGAAAAAGTGAAAACATACACAAACATCGAGTGAGCGAGGCAACACGACCTGTTGAGTATTTAGAAAAAAAAAGATAAAGCCGCAGAAAAAATATCAAAACCAAACAAAACCAAAAAAAACACTGAGAAGCGGTAAAGGGATTGTGCACGATCAGCGATTTGTGCATTAGATTATTTGAAGTTTTTAACATAGCTAATTCTTGCGGGTTTAGTTTGCTTCTGTAAGTTGTACATTGTGTTTTTTTTTTTATTATTTGTTTACATAGTAACGATTTATTGTTTGATAAATGAAAAGAAAAAAAAATCAATGATATTAGCGACTAAAGCGTTCAAATGATTCTTTTATTCCAGATCCGCGCATGATCTCAGTGGTACTATTGTATTGTATTGTATTTGGAAGGGGGTTGTCTCCTTAGAGACAACAAGCACGTAGACCTGTAGGCCCATTGTACTTTGGTGAAGTACCACCCCATTCGCTGAATTAGCGATTTGTTGCTGAGCTATATGTCGATCTAAATCTGCCCGTCGCTTTCGCAAAGCGAAGCAATAGGGCAAGATTGAGCTCCAGTAGATCAACGTCCCGTAGGACGTAGTTGCCTAGAGTGGCCTTTCTGATTCGAGCAAAGGCCGGACACTCGCTAATGAAGTGCTCAGCCGTCTCATCTTCTTCCAGGCACATCTCGCAGAGGCCCGAGCTTCTGATTCCAATTTTGTTCAGATGCTCGTTTAAGGGAGTGAACCCAGTGACCAGTCCTGTGAGGATTTTGAGGTCATTTCTACGAAGGTGTAACAGAAACTTAGTTCTGTTTGCCCTGGGCGCGTCTACTAACATTTTGGCCTGTCTGCATGACCTAAGTTCATGCCAATGGTTGTAATGCTGTAGTCGCAGCAGTTCAAGAAGCTCGTTTTTAGCATAAGCTGAACTGCAGCCAATAACAGGCTGAGGACCGATAAAAGGGGTCGCTGATCCAGCTCTAGCCAGAGCATCAGCTTTATCGTTTCCCGGGATGTCAGAATGTCCCGGGACCCAGACCAGTGTGATCTTATTACATCGCCCAAGCTGATTCAGTTTGTTGACAGCTTCCTCAACAATTTTTGAGTTGATCAACGCTGCTGAACAGGCTTTGATAGCTGCTTGACTATCAGAGCAGATGTAGATGGACTTGGATTTCCACCTCTTGTTAAGTGCAATGTGCGCTGTAGTAGCGATAGCATACACCTCTGCCTGAAAGACAGTTGTAAATCTACCCAGTGGAATAGATTGCTCAACGTGGCATTCTTCTGAGTAGACACCTGCTCCGGAGAGCTCATCCATTAAGGACCCGTCCGTATAGAAGACTATACTACCTGATGGGAAACCAGACCAACCTCCGCTGTTCCATTCAGAGCGATCTGGAAGGAGACATTGGAACCTTCGCCCGAAATTGTATTTGGAGCTTATGGTGTCCAGAGCTCCCCCCAAGGCTCCTGGTACTAAATCGAGAAGCTCCCCCACCCTGCTACCTCTACTACCTTCACTGAAGGTAACTCGCCTTCCAAGAAGCACACCTATGCGGTATACTGCTTTTCTAGCTTCGTTTTCAATGAAGATATGCAGTGGAGGCAAGGCAAGAAGGATCTCAATGGCGGCGGTGGGTGTCCCTCTCATGGCCCCGGTAATACTAATGCACGCTAGGTGCTGAAGTTTTTCAAGGCAACGTTTGAGAGGCTTCGCTTTGTACCACCAAGCTATCGAGCCATATACGACATATGGCCTGACTATACTCGTATAAATCCAGTAGACCATTTTTGGGCTAAGCCCCCATGATCTATTGAACATTCTACGGCATTGCCAGAGTATGTTGGTGGCCTTAGTTGTTCTTGCAACCAAGTGGTCTAGGAAGGTTAGTTTTGGGTCCAACAGGATACCCAAGTATTTCACCGTACTAGAAGGTTTAAGCTGGGTGCCCAGGAACGTAGGCCATCTTATAGGAGGCAACTTCCTTTTGTTTGTGAACAGCATCATCTCGGTCTTGGTGGGATTGACCGATAGTGACTGCTCACGGCACCATGCTCCAACAATGCTAAGAGCGGATTGCATCCGCTCACAGAGTGCTGGTAAGTTGCTACCACTGACGATGATGCATTCATCATCAGCGAATCCAATTGTTGGATATCCTCCCTCGTTAAGTCTTCTCAGTAAGGAGTCAACTAAGAGGTTCCACAATGTGGTCGACAGGACTCCACCTTGCGCAAAGCCTTTTACAGCTTGCACTGTCTTGGAGTAACTACCTAATGAAGCTGTTGTTGATCTGCTCTTAAGCATCGCTAGGATCCAACCGATGAGTGTCGGGTCAATTCCTTTTGATCTTAGTGCAGATTCAATCATTTCAAAGGTGGGATTATCGAAAGCTCCCTCAATATCGAGGAATACAGCGAGGCTATAGTGCTTCCGGTCGAGAGCGCGTTGCACCCTTCCTGTCAGCTCCACCAGCGCTGTCTCCGTCGACTTGCCTCTTTGATAGGCATGCTGGCTATCATGGATTGGCGCTACACTTAGCGTTCCTATCTTAAGCTGCACGTCAATCAATTTTTCAAGGCCCTTCAGAAGGAAGGAAGAAAGGCTGATAGTCCTGAAACTTTTTGGAAGATCATAGGCTGGCTTACCCGGCTTGGGGATGAAGACAGCCTTGGCCCTCCTCCAAGATAGAGGGACATAGCCTAGAGCAATACTTGCTCGGTAGATCCTAGTGAGAAACAGTAGTATTGTATCGATTCCCCTTTGAAGGAGTATTGGATAAATACCATCTGGTCCGGGCGATTTGTAAGGTGAGAAGGATAGAATGATGGTTCTTACCTTTTCTCTCGTTACAGTGCTCACCGCTGACCTCCATTGATCACTAGTGGGCCTGCTTTTGTATGGATTATGACTCTCCTCGTCAGCATCGCTGCATCCAGGAAAGTGAGTCCCCATTAACAATTGTAGGGTTTCCTCTTTTGAGGTAGTGAAACGACCATCGGGATAGCGCAAGGTGTCAAGTTTGGCATTTGGGTCCGCAGAGAGAACTCTTTGCAGTCGCGAAATGGCACTTACATCCTTTAGCTCCCCACAGAAATTTCGCCAAGATGTGAGCTTGTCGTTTGTATTCTCTCTGCGCGTCGGCATGAGAGTTCCAATCAACCGTGCTGCCAGTTTTCATGGCTCGATTAAACAGCTTCCGCACTTTCTTCCTGATCGTGGCTAGCTTCGTGTTCCACCAACGAGTTGGTTTTGCACCGCCGACCTCTTTTTCAGGACAGGATTCGTGGAATGCTGTTATAATACCGCTCTGTAGGGTATCAACCGCTATGTCAAGTGCAACGCTGTCGTGGATTCGCATTGGAGTCTGCCCCAATTGATCCTGCAGCGCTGAGGCATAGGCGTCCCAGTTCGTGCGGCGCACATTTCTGGTGGTGGCTTTGACCGGTTGATCCGCAGCCAAATTGAAGGCCACGTATCTATGATCAGAAGCCGATTCTTCTTTGAGAACTCTCCATCGAGTAACCATGTCCACCGCATTTGCCGAGGCAACGGTAAGATCGATAACTTGCCTTCTTTGTCGAGTGACGAAGGTAGGATCGGTCCCTAGATTAAGTATCTCAAGATGGGAGGCTGCGAAGTAGTTTAAGAGAGTTATTCCTCTCACGTTTGTATCAGTACTTCCCCAAACGCAGTTATGTGCATTTGCATCCATACCGATTATCAACCGTTTGTTAGCTTGCCGAGCATATTCAACAAGCCTCATCATCTCTGCCGAGGGGGGTGGCGAGATGGAGTCGTAGGGCAAGTACACCGAAGCCATAAGGACTTCTGTGCTGTTGCCACCTCTTTTATAGCTAATCTTGATCGCAGTACAGTCTTGGGAACTGTATTCAGGCAGTAGACTTGCATCATAGCCTTTAGCAACAAAGACGCACGTACGAGGTTTCAGTGTTCCTGGTTTGACGAAAGTCGCACCTGGTGCTTCAGCGATGCCCCTTACCGTCCCCTTGTACACATAAGGTTCTTGTATGAGGCATACGCCTGTCTGCATTTTACCAAGACGCCTACACAATAGATGTGAAGCCGCCTTGGAGTGCTGCAAGTTAATCTGAATGACCTCTAGAGATGTGTTAGCCATGGTGCTAAACATCATTAGAGGTCCCAGCTTTTTTCCTAGCGCTTTTTTCAAGCTTACAAGTAAGCCTGTTGGCCAAGAAGTACGGCTGGAGGTTACGCCTCTCAAGAGCCTCCACTGAGTCCTCATCTATACCAATGGTGTAGAGCTTACCATCTTTGTTTGCACTAGAGTGGTAAACTTTCCACCTTTCGGTAAGCAGACCCGGGTTTTGGCCCTTAAGGAGCGCGATGAAGGTTCCTTGATCCAGACTTGCATCCGGGACGAAGACCTTCATCTTAATGTAGCCCCTAATCTCAGATGGGTGCAAGACTTTGAGGTCCTGCTCCTCTAATTTCGGGAAGATGCGAGCAAATTCAGCTTTGATCCATTGATTTGTGGCTTCATCAGCGCAGCAGAGAATAAATCCTCCACCACTTTTGACGATGCGCTCAAATATAGGACATCCGCCTTCCTTTACCCGACTTAAGATTGCGTCATTCAAGGCCTTGTCAAGACTGCTGATGTGTTCTGCAGTGAATTTTCGCATGTGGTCATTCGCAAAAACCACTGACAACCGCAGTCCTAGCAATGCCGAGTCGACGAATCGTTTTTTCGGGGGGTGAGTTCTTTCGTCAGTTTGACTGGTTCCGGTTCTCTTGCCACCTTTCACTACATGAGATGTAGTCTCCGATGGCTTACCACCCCTTTCCGCAGCAACTTCCTTCTCAGCCGAGACTGATCCAGTAGAAGCCGAAGGTTCTTTAGGAGCTGCAAGACTTGAGCTCTTAGGGACCGAGTCCGCCAACTTGGTAGCCTCTGTGCCGAGCGTTAGCTCCGCTTCTTTGGCCTCCTTGTTAGCAAGACGGTCTCTCGCTCGCTTCTTTTTGCGCCATGCCCCCTTCTTCCGTTTTCTCTTCTCTTTTGCCCCTTTGACCTCAACGTTTCCTTCTGCACAATGTGTATCGGACTCGGAAGCCTCTGAGTCTGAAGAAGAGGAAGGTGGTGGTACCCGAGCTTCGTTAAGCGACAACTTTTTGAGTTGCCTCCTAACGCCGCTTTGACCTATGGTGGGTGTCTGGATGGATGAGTCACTCTGCGTGCTAGACAGGGTAGCCCGTGGTCGCTTCAGCATGTGACCATCACTTCCATTTCCACTGCTAGGCGTGGCGGCAGTTACAAGTTCAGTCACCGGGTCTGATGAGCTCAATGCTGCCGATTTGGTAGCCGAACCCTCCATGTTCGATGACAGAACCTGTGTTTTTTTGCTGTCCCCACTAGAATAGGCCAAGGAACATCTCAGTGATGAGCGTCCAGCCTCTAGTGGTTCGAGCTTCGATTTAAAACTCACAGCAGCGACTACCGCTGCCTTATTGAGCTCCACTGGCGACCTGGCATTATCCAATGCCAAGCCAACACCGGTAGCCGTGGTAACTACCGACTTTCGGGCTTTTTTATTCGCCCTCTTCTCCGTCGTTCCTCTTTTCCCATGATCCCCCGGTGGAACTTTCAGTTTGGAAGAGCTCAAGGATACGTTGACCGTACCCGAACCCTTCCTTTCAGGAGTCCCCACCTTTTGGACTTCGCTTTCCCCGCTAGAACAAGCCGAGGGAGTTCCCAGTTTAACTGAGACCTCAGCTACATCCAACGGTTCAAGCACAGAGTCAGGAATCATGGGGTTTTCAGCGACTACCGCTTCTTTAATAGGATCCACTGGCGACTTGACACTTTCCAATGCCAAGCCATCGCCGGTAGCCGTGGCTTCTACCGACTTTTGGGTGTATATCCCCACCCGTTTTTCCGTCAGTCAGTGGTACTTGTAAGTGCATTCATTTGATATAAGAGTACAGTTTATCGATTAGAATCCCTTTCCTTTGTCGGTTCCAGGAGACATTTACAAGTTGTAAGTACGTTTCTTACAGGAAGCATTATTTTAATTTTCTTTTTGCAGATAGAGTACCAGTACGGTATCGAGTTGGAATTCAAGGTCATCAGTATACTATACAGTTTCCACTTATTAGAGATTCACACCGTGATGTCATCCTCTTGCAAAACTACGAATATGTCGCTGAGCATCAGTTCGGAAATGTACACCAACGATAATGGCAATTCCAATTTAATCAAAAACATACAAAAACTCTTTAGTGATAAACAATTTTGTGATGTCACACTGACCGACGCAAATGGAGAAATCCAAGTGAATGCCCATCGGCTGATTCTAGCTGCGCAGAGTGAATATTTTCTACTAATGTTTGGCAGGTCTTTCAAAGAAGCTGAATCCAAAGAGGTGAAACTCGAAAATATTGATGGCAACACTTTAGAAATGGTCATCAGGTTCATGTACTCGAATACGATTGAATTTGAAAGTGACACGGTAGAAAATGTCTTGAAAGCTGCCAATCTATTCCAAATAAAATCATTGGAATTGGCATGCCTTGACTATTTAACAAAGCAGATTGATACGTGTAACGTAGTCGGAGTTTTAAACCTTGCAGAGCGATACAGCATCACACACCTGTGTGAAAAAGCATTTGAGTTTGCGTTACAACACTTTATGGAGTTGCGCCGTAATGAAGAATTCTTTTTATTGGATGTTCACCAGCTAAGCAAACTTATTTCCAGTGACGACCTACAAGTTTACTCTGAAGAGGAGGTATTTCATGCAATTTTATCCTGGGTGGATCATGATCAAGATCAACGTCAAAAATCATTTGAAGAACTTTTTTCGCATCTTCGCTTGGCATGTTTACCACCCAAATTCATTGCCAGTACGGTGGAACCAGCAGCGATCGAGTTCAGTGAATGCATGAAATTAATTTGCAATGCGTACAAATGGCATTTCATGCCTAAATTACGACAGTTTCTAGTACCAGAACAGCAGACCATTCCAAGGTGTTTGGATGAAGCTCTATTTACCATCGATGGATTTGACATCGCCGACCAAAACTTACGGGTCTCAGTTTATTCATATGCTTTGAATGAGTGGTTTTATACAGAGTGCCCGAGTCTTCCAGACACACGTTCAAATTATGGAATCAGTATATTGGATTGGAAATCAATTTTTGCTGGCGGGTATCTGGGAGACAGAATCACAAATCGTGTTGATTGCTTAGATTTGAAAACGTTTCAATGGACGCAACTACCTCCGTTGTTGACTGCAAGATATAATTGTAAGGCGACTACGTTAAATGGTCATTTGTATGTAATTGGTGGCATTGACAGGAACAATGAAGGGTTGAATTCTGTTGAGAAATGGGACCCACTTATCGGAAAATGGGAATATATAACTCCAATGAGTTATGCAGTAACGAATCCGGTTGTGTGTGTTAAGGGTTCAACACTGTGTGTTGCTCGTCGTAATCAAGACGATGAAACCATATTGGATATCTACGATCCACTAACTAATAACTGGACCCATGATCGGTCAATTGGGTCATTCTCATTAAGCCAAATGAAAAAAATCTCCATTAATGGAGTTGATCATTTTACTGCAATTTCGGAAACGGAAATTAAATTAATTAATATAGAAAACAACAGCGCAAGAATTATTCAACTAAATGATATGGACGATACATTTTGCACGGCTATAGCACTCTCTCGCGGTAGCTTAATGACTTACAAAGAAGATTGTTTTAGAAAGTTTTGTCCGGTTAAAAAAGAATGGGAAACTATGCCTAATTTAAAAAAGAGTGATTCAGATGCATTAATTTTTTACAATACAAAGTTTTTACTTTTTTTATAAACGGTAAATGATGTTTTTTTCTTTTACTATTGTATGTATTCTTCCTTGCTATTTTTTTTTCCTGAAAGAATAATTATGTAATATTAAAACTTACTTAAATAAATAAAAAAATTCATTTTAAACATGTACATATGTTGTTTTATTAAGGAACTTACTTAGTTGGCACTACAGCTCGACGCTCGAGGTGAACCTGGGCCTGCTTCTCGCAACCATTTGTGTGTGCGTGTTATATTTTTGCACGAATGGGAGGGACCTACAGTTTTTTTGCCGACTCCGAACGGCGAGTTGAGAAGCTCATTCGTGACAAATGATACTCTTAGATGCTTGTCAGACATTCGAAAGAGGTGGGCACTGTGAAAAACTTTTAGGTGTTTGCGGCGGGATTCGAACCCAAGACCACTGGCTCAGTTGTCCGGCACACTAACCGCAGCGTAGCGCATGCCCTAAAAAACTAAAACCAATAAAAAAAACAGGATTGCACAATTAACAGCGATTGAAGGATCCTATTTTTTTTTTTTTTTATAATTGTTTTCTAAGCAAATATTTGAAATGTATATATAAGCCGTATTTTTGAAGTGAAACTTTTATACGCACGTAGTCAAAGTTTTTTGTGTGACGACTGATAACGTCATACCTTCGACATAATAGTCGAGTTCCACTTACGAATCCCTCAGAGATTTTCCTCCGCTGCCTCAACAGAGATTTTTCTATTAACTGGAACAACATTCTCCGCAGAGGAGGAATGTATCTGTCAAAATTAGTATTCATCTTCAATAACTTCGTTTTTCAAATTCATTTACAGTAGAACCTCGATTATCCGGTACAATGACCGGCAAGGGCTTGCCGGAAAATCGAAAAACACGGAAAATCGAATAATTAATAAAAATATATGTTTAAGTTAATTTAAGTTTATTTTCAATGGCCAAAACAATTCTTTTACGTTTCGTATCCATGAAGGATAATGTATGTGCACCGTCCTTTAATCTTTTTCTACAACGTAACATTAAAATAGATATCACCCACCTCTAAAATAACCACATGCTCGGTTTCAACAGAAAGGGTGAGGAAACGAATTTAAAAAAATATAGTCTCAGTAAATGAAAAAAATCTCCCTTTCCTCAGTTGAGGAATCGTGTTCCACTTACGGATCGCTCGGAGATATCGGAGGGATTCGTAAGTGTAACTCGACTAATGAATACTAGCTTTTCGAAGTAATGGAGCAGATACTATGCCTGTTGGGAAATATAATATATATATACAAATGTTCATACGTACATACATACAGACATACTTATTATATACATACAAACAAACATACATACATAAACCCTTAACATCTCGACCCATCCAATATGGGTATTAAATGAAAGGGTTTGACAAGACAAATACATATAATAGCTACATATATGACGTCATTAGATATTCAATATGGCTGACGCACTGAGATGGTGAATTACCGTTTCCTTCACGACTTATGTACTTAATATGGATATCGAATGACAAGACAAATACAATAGCTACATTTATTTATTTATTTATTTATTAATTTATTCATTTATTTATGTATTTATTTATTTATTTATTATATTTTTTTTTCATTACCCATTTTTTTATTTGTTTATATTTATTTATATATGTACCTATTTTTTTTTCTTTATTTATAAAATAAAATAAATTGATGCAAATAGAATTTCGAGAAGCCATAGGAGTAATTTTGAGAATTATTCTAAACAGCGAAGGTGTTAAATAGAAACTATGCGAAGCACACATTAACTGACCTTTATTTACATAAAGGGATATTATTTTACTTCTGCCGCGCGAAGTTTTTTTTCACGGTGCCACCTTTTTCGCATGTCTGACAAGCATTCTAAGAGTACCATTTGCCACGAGTAGCTTCTCCACTTGCCGTTCGGTGTCGGCAAAAAACTATAGGTCCCTTCCATTCGTGCAAAAATATGACACGGACACACAAATGATTATGAGGATACGCCCTGGTTCACCCCGAACAGTAGCGCCACCTAATGGAAAAGAAAGAAGAATATTCAAAAAGGAAAAACAATCAACGGCGAGTATTATGCGAATTTATTGCAGCGATTAAGTGTTGAAATCAAGGAAAATTGGCCGTATTTGGTGAAAAAAAAACCGTGAAATAACTTTTAGGTGTTTGCTGGGATTAATTGACTGAACACAATTTTAGATCTTTACAGATTTATTGTGCGATCCCTAGATAGCTTCTAGTGGAAAACCCAGTCGGTTCTTTACTTATTTCGGACAAACACCAGCTCAAGAGATGGAGAGCATTTTGTAAAGGTTTTGAACCAACAAAAGAATCTAACCAACCTAACCTAACTTCTGTAACCTATTTTAAATGAATTTATAATCGTATAATGATACAACTACAAGTGTTCATTCTTTGAGTATAAACTATTCTTTGAACTTGACTGTTGAAGGAACAATGGCGCAAATTCATAGTCAGTGCCTATAGCCGACTATAGTTACAGCCGGCTATAAATAAAAAAACCGGCTATAACTTTTCGTTATTCATAAACACATTTTTGCCTGTGTATTAGTTAGTATCGACTTTCATATGTTTTTGTAAAGTGATTTGAACGAACAAACCCAAACGTCAAAATATTATATGAGAAATTTATAGCCGGCTCTAATTATTTAAAATTACGTTTGGGTTGTTTTAAATTTCGGGCCGGCTATAAGTGACTATGAATAGCAAAAGGTATATTTAAGGTTATGGAGGTGAATAAATTATTTTATCGTCGGCTCTATCGGACTATGAATTTGCGCCAATATCTTTTATTCAATCCAATTTATCATTCCAACATTTTTTAGTAAATTAATCGATTCGTAAACTACATAGTTAAGAAATACACATACATACCTACACACATATACTATATATACCTACTATAACCAAACCGTAATAGACTTTCTATCGACATCATCGTCGTTAAGTCTTTTCATAGCTTAACACCAAAGCGAACGATACATCATATCCGATAACAATATCGATTGCCAAGGAACGGATAATGGCATTAAAGTCTTAATTTAATTACAAAATAAATTCAAAGGATGAAAGGCAGGCGCCATTAAATCAACGTTACCTGGGCATGAACTTCATTAAATAGCGAACAATAGGCAACTTAGTGATGACCTTTTCTTCAATCTATATAAATAGCTCGTTACATTGTTACCTTAATTATTAAGTCTATAGTTAGATAGATGGTGATGATTTCGCTTACCTGTTGTAAGTTACCTATTACTGGTATCTGTGAAATGTTATAGTATCCCTAAACCGATATGTTTGTGTGTGTTTCTAATTAAATTATATTTTACGAGGCGAGTTCTGATACGCACACACTTGCAATCTGAATGACGTAGTTTGTAAAAAGCTTTATTTTCGATAGATTTTTAAGTGATTGCAAAAATATTATATTTCATTAGGATGAAGAAGTTTTTATTAATCGAGCAACCCCATGTTATTTCCATCAATTTCCTTACCCGTCGATAGGTCCTTTAGTGATAAGGACTTTAGATAAACAGGATATACTTCTTTAGGACAGTCTATGGGGGAGGATTCTGCTGTATCATGTCATCGACCTCTCTGAATGCATCTTAGAAGGTGGTTTCTTTGTTTGCTTGTATAATGCTTAGGGAGATATGAGAGAGCATTTTAAGCACTTAAACACGTATCTTGGGTCATTGTATTTGAGCCGTTGTGAACTCCATCGAAAGTCGAATTTTTACACAACAATTCGTAAATGTGAAGATAAATACTGACCCGAATTTAATGGCCAATGACAAACCAAAAATAAAGAAAAATCATCAACTTAGATCATGATAAAGCTTAATAGTTCTGCAGAGTAAGAGCCAACGGAATGCATACTCTGCGAATGTCCTGCCGTGATAAGAGGAAGAGAACTTCACATCTTACGCAATAATATACCTTATGGCTATAAATGCGGTTTTGTTTTCATCTTGGAACTACAAAATTTTAAATACTCTTACCGCCATCTGAAGATAAAATCAATTTATATGGTATATGTATAAAATGAAGCTGTTCGTTTGTGCCTTTAAAACTCATAAACTAACTATCCGATTGAGCTGAAACTCACACAATATATTTACAATGAAGTGAGAAATGTTTGTAAATCAAAAGTTTTCAAGTTTTCCGATAGATGGCGTTTCAGCTCAATCATCGGATTGAGCTTAAGCTTACGTATTCGATGACGATCTTTAAATTAACTAATACTGAACACGCATTAGTTGTTTTTGGACCAATGAAAAAATTGTGTCGATATTGCAAAGCACTGAAGTGAAACGCTAGAAATGTGCTGGTGCGCATTTACTCCGCCACCAGAGTCATTATCTACAATTTTTAATGGCAGGAAAATTGATTCAAAATGATATTTACGTACATATATGTATACATACATAATGCATATCAATGAGACGAAATTAAAATTCGTTCAAATACACATCCGTTTCTAAGCACTACTACACTACGTGAATTGCTATGTCAATTGGTCACCGGAATCGTGCGATTTGAGCGCTTGGACTTCTTTCTTTATTATCAAAGAATCTCAAAGTTATCTCAAAAGTAAGGTTTATGCCAATAAGCCAGCACCAAGAGCCAATGGGCGAGATAATAAGGCATATTGGTCGAATAGAGGAGCAATTATGCCAGGATGTCATCCTAAATTTGGACAAACAGGTTGATGTATGCAGTTGGAGCCGTGGCGAACATTTGGCCAATATTATATTTCACATATTATCGATCAATAACCATTTCAATATCATTCCAATGCGGTAATTTTCAATTTACTATTCTAATGGTGACACATTTATTGGTCCACCTGACAGAAGTGTAATGATGTACTCGTTTAGTACGTATTCGTATAAGGTAACTTATAATTTGAATAATTTTATCCAGAGATTAATTGCTGGATCATTAATATAAAAACAAGAAACAACATTGTATTATCTTCATTTTTGCAATGAGAATCTTTGTTTGGTGAATAATTCAAACGTTACCGTAGCTTAAAGAAACCATGCTTTCCCAACGCCCTCTGCAGCTAAGTTAAAAGACAAGTTTCTTTTCTAAATAAAAAGGCCAGTAACTCGTAATCCAATTTTATGTTACCAGTCAGTGTTGCGTTGCTACTCGTATAAGTGTTTTTACTTTTATATTTTATTACCCGACTAGGCAGAACGAAGGGCTATGATTCTCACATGCTGGGTTTGTTTGTTTGTTTTAATGTAAGGATGTCACCTCGTACAGCTTAAACTATGGAACCGATTTCAACAAATGAGGTGTCGTTGAATTCGTCTGGATCCGGAGAGTGTCCTAGGCTTGGTGACGTCACAAAAATGCAATATGGCGGATTACCTTCTTTTCCTTTACAACCGCCTTGATAGTGGCAACCGTTATCTTTACTACCTCCTTAATATGGGTATCAAATTAAAGGATTTGACAAGTAGAATATGATAAGCTAAGTGACGTCATTTAAATTCAATATGGCGGGCGCACAAAGATAGTGGATTAAAGTTATCTGATCTGTACGACATGCTTAATAATATGAGTATGAAATGAAAAGAATTGTAAAGAAGAACACGACATTGCTTACCTACTTACACTCTACATACTTTCTGAAACTTAAAAGTATTTAATAACGGCTTTATATATTTTAGTACTTATTTATAGGGCAAAGCAGCATGCGACCACGGCTTTACTCTGAACATCATCGTTTCGTTTCGTAATTTTTAGTAAGTGTTTCCCTTAGACGAGTTTTATTTTTTTTAACTTAATTTTTCATTTTATTTTTGAAAGGTTTGAAATACATATACAATAAAAAGAAATAAAATCGAAGTCAAAGATTTAAGTTTTATTTTTAATATTAAAAACATGTATTTATTTTTTAATTATTAAGTGTTTTATTGAATGAATATTAAGTTTTTCTTTGGTAAAAAAGATACTGAACTACATTATGTCTATACATAAATACGTATAATAAGATAACAACTGATAGCTCTTATCAATTCAATCAATAGCGGCTTAAACAGAAGGGCAGCTTAAAATTGACATCCCACGATGATGTTCTTTCTCTGCTAAGAAATCGGTGTCCAATTTATTGACGTTATTATTTGGAACAGCCTGTATATTTTATAAAATATAAAAATGAAATACACGAAATATTACCTCTGTAAATAGGGAATTACATGCCTTACCTTCCTTTGTTGACCCTGCAGTACGGTGTCAGCACGGAATTCAACAAATTTGTTCAGTCTTGTACGAGGAACGAATTCCTGTCAAGATTTGCGATCAACTTTCATTTTATTTAAGTACAGTCGACATTTTTTAGATATATGAAAAAAGTTCTAAAATGGGTTAATAACCTATACATAGATGAGTATGATGAATTGACTATCTTAGGATTCAAATGAAACGAAGCTTGTATACCACATGCTGGCTCCTTTCCAATAGAATTGCGTGAACACAGCAAGCCTTTCTACAACGCACTCATCGGGACGTAACAATCTGGCTTCTGGTCCGGTAGATCGATGATAGACCAAATTTTTACATTTTTACAAGTCCTGAAAAAGACCAACGAATTTCAAGGCTAGACTCACCTGTCTTTACTGCAGTTGAACAACAGGTAAAATGAGCTGTTGTAGCCATGGAGTTGAGGCCTTATAGCGCCACCTGAGTAAGTTAGTAATTAAGTAAATAAGTAAGTACCATGGAGTGGGTTTGATTTCTACTTAGGGCTTGTTTCTTCAGTGCGAAGTGCTGGACGATTAACAGGGAAGAGCGGATTTTGTACAAGTTACAGTAAAAAATTGTTCGTTAACGATTTGGTCCTAGATGCAAGGAAGGCGAACGGAAGAGAAGATTTAGCAAGATGTAGATGCCTTCCGAAAACTCAAAATATGTCGACTACATAGGCTCGGTTACATCGAACTTATGGAAGATTCCAGCTAAGAGGATTTTGAAATCAGGTTCGAGACGTCTAAAAAACTTAAAGGATGGAAGGATGCTTTGTCTCAGGCAGTGAGACGGTGAACGGTATTCTAAGGAATTCTCTAACTCTTAAGTAACCAGACCCCCCCATTGAGTATGTCAGTCATGTATGGTCCTGTGCTAAGAATCAAGAGCATTCAATGCCAATTTCTTCCTTTTGCTCTCCGAGACCTATCTTAGAACTATCTCCCTATCAAGACCTCTTTTACTTCATTGTTTGAAATACCATTGAGGAACGCGGGGGCGTACAAGACATTCTCTTTAATCATCGACTCCTCTCAGGTTTGATCCACTGTGGTGTGCGTATCTCTCTAAAACTCTATTTCATTCAATACTAACCCTCGTAGGTTCTGATGCCATCGTTTCATCTATTTACCGACTCACTTTTGCCCCCACTATAATGAATTTTGACAGTTTAAAGTAACGGTTCTCTTAAGTCGTGCACTTTAAGTGGAATATCTAAGGTCTGTAGTGTAGAGGTAAGTACGTTGGACTACTATGCAATGCTGCCTGGGTTCAACCCCAGCCCGCGTCCATCACCACCTTTCAAATGTCTGACAAGCAATCAAAGAGTATCATTGTTAATGAGCTTCGGAAAAAAAAACTGTAGGTCACCTCCATTCGTGCAAAAATACAATACGCACACACAAATGGTTGGGAGAGGCAGGCCCAGGTTCACACCGATCTGGTAGCGCCACCTAAAGTAACGAAACTGAACTGAATAACTGTTAAAACATTTTTTTTTCATTTTCTAGTGAATTCTTTCATTTTCTAGTTTTCATCTAATCCAATGAATTTTTGTTGGGTAACTGTATAGTATACTGTATATATGTGTATACTGTAGTTGACAGCTAGCCAACATCCGATTTCCAGCTGTCAAATATTTCCTGTTCATAAACCTGCGAAAGGAGATGGGCACTCTACTTCAACTGATTCAATATAAAATGTTAAATAAATTAATTTTATTACAGGTGATTGTTGAACAGGAAAAAGGGCGCCAAATACACACACACACATACATATACTGAAGAAATCCGCCATATTTCTATTTCTCCTCATTCAATAGACAGAAATTGAATCTAAAAGATTTGAACAATATTTAATAAAGCGATTAAAATTCTCTTGCGGTGAATCTAATTTGCAATTCAAATTCAACAAATTTACACGTTCGAAATTGCAATGGCGGCGGCGGCAGGGCATCCGGGCCGCCCGGCTGAGGTAAGTTAAACCACGATGTCATTTCATTCGCGAGTAACAAAGCAATTAAAATTTTAATGTGGCTCGTTTAACGCGCACGTTCTTGGATACAAAACAAAGCATTGTGTGGGCTTAGCGTGGAAACAATTTAATTTCTCACGCCCGCCTCCCCAGCCGATTGTGTTGAGGCCGTCGCGGCATACGGGAAGCAAGTGAAAAGGTTCGCCAGGATTATATATCCATTTGAAATGAATGAAGGAAATGGATGTTGTTTGTAGCAGGGCAACGCTCCTCAGGCTACCACCGGGTTCAAATTGTAGCACAAGCACCAAGGTGCCAAGGCACTTTCTATACTGCCGATGATAATAAAGGTCTTAAGAGCTTAAAGTGTGGACAGAAGGGTAACTTATAGGTGATTAGTCCTAAGCCCTGGAGAAAACGAGCTCCGTACGTGAGGAGGACGGAGGCGGGAGGGCGGATAATAAATCGTTGATTTCTTTTCAGTTGGCCTAAGGCATACACAACTGGTAAGAGGTTCATATTTTAAAGCGGTTTAATCGAAACATAGGCCGAGCGGGAGCAGGACCGGTTGTTTCTTGTTACGGATTTTATTGAGTAATAACTTACGCCTGAAGTAGCAGTTATTTGTTCTTGTTTGTTGATGGTCCTTCAGTTGTTTCCTGTGTGGTAAATTTAAGTCAAACGGTGCGGTCTTTGACTGATTTTAAGGAATCAAACTGCGGAGTTGTTTTTATGTTAAAGCACGGATGGGAAATTAAAATACACAATGAAGTACACAGTTTTAGTAAATTGGATTGATTCAGCGATTGAGTCTTTCTGGACGATAAATCCTTGTCGGATTTGGTTTTAGCTCTGTACTTCAAATTGCGATAAAATTGAGAACAAAAAAAACATTTTTTAATGGGAAAAGTTTAATTATTTAAGTTGAGCACTGCTTTATCGATGGGAGATGCAATGAACTGCAGACTTAAATAAATGAATTAAATCAATCAATGTGACACTAATTCTGTTGGTTGGATGCTTTCTATGCATAAGTGCGTGGTCATCTCAAGCTGGCTTATCACAGAAAAAATATAATTCTGATAAAATGAGTCAAACAACTAACGACTGAGAGATTATTTGAATATTTTTTTTTTAAATCAGACCAAGCAACATACAAAAATCAGACTTAAGCCAGGAAATCACACCGAACAGTAGTTTCGGCTTAAGATAGTATTTGAAGCAGCCTCCAAGAAAGTGCATGTAAAACGTAAGTCCAGTCGAGGTAAGAGCAGTCATTAGGTAGGCGTTGCTAATAGAGGATTTAAGCCCAGCTAAGCTTGTAACAGAAAGGACTCCAATAAACTTTTCTGTTGCTCTTAGTCTTCTAAGTAAATATAACGCAAAGCAAAAAACGTAACTTTATTGTTAAACCTGTCAAGAATCAAACTTATTTCCGAACTGCTTTGAGCCTGAAAAATCGAAAACAAATTTTCATCTGCGCGCAGAAGACAAGCAGGCTGCAGTCATTTTACTAAATCCTGTTCATAATTAACATGACAGCGCAGAGAGTTTTACATATTAATCTAAGAGAACTATGCCGAAAAGAAAGTGGAAATGCACATAGATCTTGATACTTACTTACTTAGTTGGCGCTACAGCTCGAGGTGAACCTGGGCCTGCTCCTCGCAACCATTTGTGTGTGCGTGTTATATTTTTGCACGAATGGAAGGGACCTACAGTTTTTTGCCGACTCCGAACGGCGAGTTGAGAAGCTCAATCGTGACAAATGATACTCTTTGATGCTTGTCAGACATTCGAAAGAGGTGGGCACTGTGAAAAACTTTTAGGTGTTTGCGGCGGGATTCGAACCCAAGACCGCTGGCACAGTAGTTCGACGCACTAACCACTTGCGCTACGGTGCAAATGAAAAGAAAAGAAAGCTCCTAATCCTATCCTATCCTACTCCTACTAATATATAAATGTGAAAGTTTGGATGTTTGGATGTTTGGATGTTTGTTGCTCAATAACACCTTAACGGCTTAACAGATTTGAATGAAACTTTCGGGAATAGATAATCTACTTCCTGGATTAGAGGTTAGGCTTGCTTGATTTCATAATTCGCATTATTCCAATATCCGCTTTTATTATTTGCTCATTATTTTTGGGTAAACCATTGTCATTGATCGCCAGTTTGTTGGGAGAGGGTGGTTCATGTAGATGTTATGCTCTTCTCTTCGCCACAAATCTATCGCTATCGCTTACTGGCCGAACACAATGGTGACGCTGTAGTGGAAGTAGAAAGTTGAGGTTGGCCGAACTTTGCGCTTCACCATACAATTCATACTACAGCAACAGCTTCGCATTGTGTTCGCGCTATAGGGTTTACGTGTATTTTAACTTTGACAGCGCTGCCTGCTTCCACTACAGCGTCACCATTGTGTTCGGCCAGTTACTCTTTAATTTTCTTTCTACCCATATGCGCATTGAATGAATATAAATGTCTTGTGGGATTGTGTGACAAAGTAGAGGAGGGATGATTTTGCTGATATTTGCTACCGAGCAGGGTTACCTCTGAAAATTTCCGGAAAGGGTCCAAAAAGGGGTCCCTGGCGAAAAAAGGGGTCCCATATGAAATTAAAGAATAAGACGGGGGTAGGATAAGTATTATTTTATTATTTTTTTTTTCTATTTATGTCCAGTTGCTTTAAAAAATATATAAAGCTTATGCATAAAATCTCTTAAACAAATCAAAAAAATCAGTTCATTTAAAAATAAAGTAAAATAAACAAAAGAAACGAGAAAAGTTGTCCAAATACTTGTAATTATTAGTTTTTGTACTTGTAATCCAGTTGCGCACGATAACAAAACAAAGAATAACACACAATTTGATTACACACTACATATATGAGGATACGAAAAATTTAAATGCGATGAAGTATGTCATACGAAACGCACCAACTATTTGAATGTGTCTGTTTACAAGGAAAATTTACATTTTGGGCGTTGGCAAAAAAATACATAGATAGAAATCCGGTTAATGCAAAAGTGTGATTTCTGTCGGTGACTTTGTCTACTAAAAGAAGTGAAGGTTGAATGTGTCAATTGTCCAATTTCGATGATTTTCAAAAAGGCGGGTCCTGGGGTCCGTGCCATCAAAAAAGGATCCATTCGACCCCAAAGGGTCCCAAAGATAACCCTGCTACCGAGTACCGAATTTAGTTAGTTGTGTTTCTGCTTCTGCTTCTGCTACATATCAGCGTGCGGATCTAGATCGACGGAAAGGGGGAAATGCACGATTTTTTTTTTTTTTTTTGTCACTTTACAGCGGTATTTGGTTACCTTAAGGTTAAGTCAGTGGATACCTTAGAATAAAGTTTCACCTTTTATTTCAATTCAGAAATACATATATGTACATATTGTAGTAGGCGTAGGTAGGCGTTGTTGAGTTTTAAAATCAGTAAATAGTTGGTGATTTCAGACAAACCTTACCAGTTACTCCACGATTAATGCTTACATCAAAGCCTAATATATTCGGCGTTTACATAGTGTTACTTCATCAATCCAACATTTTCATCAATTTTTTATACAATCGTTTCATCTATAGGGAACAACCACTAAGTTCAGATTATAATGTATTGACTTCAGAATTCTTTAGAATCTTAATTTAAATAATAAAGCTTCCTACTACTTCCTTTCTATCATACTACAATCAAACAACGCCGACTGATTTAAAGCACGGGCAACGCCGGGCAGGCAGCAGCTAGTTATAAATATATAGATAAAAAAAATTTAAAAACAAGCTTGAATTTTTTTTTTTGACTCACCAATATGTGACTATTAATTACAGCTTGATTAAGGATTGAAAGGCTTTAAATTTAAACATACTTTTGTTAGTTTTGATTTTATGAAAAATAATTAATTTATAGGTTATGTAAATTCTAAAATTAACATTCACCGAAAAATCTTTCTGAGTAATAAGGAAGATTTCCACCTTCAAGGCTTTGTTATTAAGTTGAATCGCCACTTTTGGGACTAAAAAAAATTGACAACGTGTTACTGTAGGGGGCGGTTTTTGGGTGGGAGTTGGCTGTTACCCATAAATGGATTGTGCTATCGGACCATGTTTAATGATTTTTTGTGACTGGAGCTTCAAGGTTGGATAGGTAATATGAAATCCATTCCCAACAAGACGGTGCAATGTGCCACACAAATGGCAAAATCATTGTCAAGATCGTGGGACTTAATACCGTGCGACTTCTTTTTTGCGGCTGTATGGAAGAGAATGGCCATACGAACAGTCCCCAATCAATTGTAGCACTCAAAGCCAATATCCGCCCCTTTATCGATGAAATAGAGCCGCAAATATGCACACATGTGATGACATTTTTTTTTTAAAAAAGCCTGGGTGTGTAGCGGAGGTCATGGAGGTCATTTGGCTTCATTATTAATGGCAACCCTTCTGTTATCGATTAAATTAAATACCAAAAATACGTCTTTTCTTGATAAATCGAAACACGTCTTCGGAAAACCCTTCATCTCGCTGATGTTTTTCTCATCATTGTACACGTAAAGCAAAATATTAAAAAAAAAAAAAAAAATACGAATAAGCATTTAATACTAATAAAATTAATGGTTTTTTTTTGGGGAATATTTTCACTTCACTGTAAAGTGTAAACGATGATGAAATTAAAAAAACTGAAGTAAGCCTTCAGCTGCCAGAATTTGGTTAAAAATCACAAAAGCACTTGTGATAAAATTACGTAAAAATTTCCTTTTCTCGGATGAAATTTAAAAAAAAAATTGATAATCCACCGCACACTTATAGCGTAGCGGATACCGCCGCTAGTCGTTAACTGAAATTTGTTTACAATTTTTTTTTGCAATTTCCTTGTTAATATTTTCGAAAGCTTTAGCAAGTTCATGATGCAGGTGATTTTCTCTGAATCATTGGTGAGTCATGCGCAGAAGTTTATCGAGGATATCCCATGAGAAAATTCCCAATATATGCAGGTGCTCTTAAAAAAATTGAATACGAAAAGAGCGTTCACAAGAATCGGTCAATTTTGGTGTGGTGCACACATTTGGAGTATCCTATATCCTTGAACTCTATGCTCTTTTTTTTTTTTGATGATGCTGTTAAAGATGCAAACAAATATCTAGACCTAGAGTTAAGCAATGTTCTTTAAAATGGATTTTTAAGTTTTTCACGAGCCTGTTCAACAAACTCCCTGCCCACCGATAAAAATCAAACGCCAGATATTCCTAAATAGATTTTGTTATGGCTGTGTGCCTCGGAACTCAAGCATTTTATTGAGTGTTACGGTTATTATGGAACATTGGGAATTCCACTTTAAAATGTAAGCGACCACTGGGGTATTAGCGATGCTTGTTAAGAGAATTGTGGGGTGGTTTGCCACCTGTCTGATGGCTCTGCCAAAATTGGTGTCACATTCTTTTATGCTAATCGATGACGACAAGTTATGCTTAAAATTCCCAACGAAAGGCTTCCTTGTATTTGCCATTTGGACTGGAGTTGGATACTGTCTCTGCGGTTTTGAAAATTAAGGATTTGTGGAACGATACGATTCGATTCCATCTATCCTGGAACTAGGTAGTTTCTGAGAAATATGTGAGGGACGGGACTGTGCGTTGAATCCCTAAAATGGAAACAGGGTAAAACGGACACTCGAAAATTGTCCTTAACATTTTTTTAGAAATTCAAATTACCAAAAATTGGTTCGGGGCAAAATGGGCAAAATCGAAAATTCTATGAGTATCTCCCTCTTCTCACAAACTCTTCTTCCTTTGTCCACGATTATAGCTAAGAAGTTTCACTTCTGTCGCGCGTAACTTCTAAACGCACTTTTTTTTTGTTTTGTTTTAATTAACGACTCGCAGATTCATATAGGATTAGTCAAATTTTGAAATCGTGAGAAATTCCATCCCCGGTAAAAATATAAAAGCTAATCAAATTGCCGCAAGCAGTTTCTTTTGTCTTCTCCAAAAGGCGATTAGAGAAGCTTCTTATGGAAAAACTCAGAGGTTTGTCAGATATTTGAAGAGGATGTGCGTTAAAAAGAACTGTTAGTATAAGGGTACTCAACATATGAAACATGGTAATTTAAGGCTACCGCGACAGGTCTTTCGTGCGGGCTTGGATTTGAAGTTCATTTGAATTTGAATTTTTTAGTCAGTGTAGTTTTCATGAGATCTTCGCGAAGTTGTCTTTTATTTCCATTCCGAGATGGGTAAAATCTGTAAGACTGTACCTTGGGATCATATCCTCAGAGTTTAAGAGGATCCTTTCAAAAAATCAAATCTTAATGTTACAAAATGAAGATAGAACTTTCTGTTTAAATACGAAGCACATGGCCGATGTTATGGTAGTTAGAGGTTATGCACATATATGAGCTCTTTTTTGAGGAGAAAGTTTTTCCGGCACTACCGATCGTAGTTTTAACTCTAGGCTTTAAATGGAAATTCGTTGTAGGCAATATTGTTTCTCGGTGATTGCTCCAGATTTTCCGAAGCCCAGTGAAAGGTATTTCTATTCATTAAAATAGATTCACCATTTAGACAAATCACAGCCGAATGTCGGCTTCAATTATTCTATGTTCATATGTGTTCTTAAAGGGGCAAGATTGAACTCAAGCTGATCTTATTTTATAATAATATTTCTCAAAGATCCGAACTTCTGATACCAATTTTGCTGGTTTAAGGAAGTAAAACGAGTGACCAATACTGTGAGGGTTTTTATATCACTTCTCTTTAGGTGTTACAGAAATGTTGTTCTGTTGGCCTTGTGTCCGTCCACTAACATTTTGGCCTGACGGAATGAGCCGATCTTATGCCAGTGGTTGTAGTATTGCAGTTGCAGCACTTTTAGTAGCTGGTATTTAACTTGAGCTGAATGATCAATGAAATGGGTCACGAATCTGGCTCTAGCTAGAGCATCAGCTTTTTCGTTTCCCGCGATACCAGTATGTTCAGAGACTCCATGTTAGCTCAATTTTTGATAGCTTCCTTTAATGTTTTGATAAATCTGCAAGACAGTTGTGAAACCGCCCAATGGGATAGATTCTTCTACTTGACATTCCTCGCGTATATCCTTGCTCCGGGGAGCCAATCTATTAAGGTTCCATACTCCTTACCGAGGTCCGATCCGTCCATGCAAAAGACAATGCTTCCCAATGCTAATTCCCATCAGAGCGATCTGGAAGGAAACATTAAAACTTGCGCCAGAAATGGTATTTTAGCTTATGGTTTCCAGAGCTCCTCCCAAGGCTTCTGGTTCTGAATCGAGGAGCTACTCCACTCTGTCCACTCCACCCTCTCCAAAGACGATTTGCCTCCCCAAACGGTGTGCCAATGCGATATACTGCTTTTCTAGTTTCGTTTTCTATGATGATAAGCAGCGGCGGCAGCGTGAGAAGGATCTTTATATCAGTAGTAGGTGTCCCTCTCATAGCCTCTCATAGAACTGAAGTTAACCATATCTGAATTTGAGAGACTTTGAGCCATAGACAACATATGGCCTAGCTATGATTTTATGAGTTCAGTAAACCCGATGAATTAATGAACATTCTACGGTATTGTCAGAGTATATTGGTTGTCCTGGTTGTTCTTGAAACTAAGTGATATAAAAAGGTTAACTTTGCTTCCAACAGGATTCATAAGTAATTGATTGTACTAGAAGGCAACTTCCTTTTGTTAGTGAGCAACATCATCTCAGCCTAGGATGGATTGACTGCTCATGACGCTATACTCTAGCGATTCTTAGAGCGGATTGCATCCGTTCACAGAGTGTTGGTAAGATACTTCCGCTGTAATTCGCCTGTGCTTATTATTTTTTATTATTATTGAAGGGTGAGATGACATAGCGACCTCAAGGTCTATTGTGCCTCCTACAAGTCCTAGGCGAACTGGTTAGAGAGAGCTCACTCTTAGCCCAAGTGACAATTGTCTAGGTCACAGCATCTCATTCAGGCCAATTTTCCTGAGAAATCGCAGCAGGAGACTGGGTGCAATTAGTGGCAGATTCTCTGCTGGAAGTTAGTGTTTGCCCAAGCACTTGGACCTTTTCTGGGTTAATACTCCACATTCTGCCAGTATATGCTCTGGGGTTTCACTGGACTCATTGCAGAATTTGCATGGGTCTTCATTTGATAGACTTAGCTTCCTGAGATGGCCCTTGAGTTGACAATGTCCAAAAAGGAACATACTCAGGATGCGGAGCTTATTTCTGTCCAGCCTAATGCAAGCTTTAAATCTCTTCAGGTTGTAATTATCCAGCAGTTTCTTCGCCTGTCTTAGACCCTGAATTTTTGTCTAGGACTTGGTCCTGTTTGTTTTCTCTAGTGATCGGTATTCCTCTTTTATGGTGTGCTTCCCTATGCCGCGGAATGGTTCAGGACCCACGAAGGGTGTAGCATTCCCTTTTCTGGTCTATTAGGTTTATCTTGGCATTCCCAGACAATCCTAGATTTGATGACATGAGCTGCGATTGAATTGATAGCGGCTTGGCTGTCTGACATTAGTGATTTCCCGCGTCTGTTGTAGCATTTTTAAGATTAAGTTGGGCGCATCTGTCAATAGCGTAGATTTCGGCTCGAATGATGCTAGTGTAGTTGCCCATGGGTTCGAATGTTTGGTGCCGAACCTAAATGCTTCTGCACCCGTCCCTTCCTCAGTTCTTGAACCATCTGTGTACCATTTAATGATATGAGGACTCAGCGTATAGATTCTAGATTTGTTGCTCCAGTCTTTCGTGTTGCTGAGTTTAATGTAAAAGTTTTTCTTCCATCTTAAATTCCTAATCCCATCGTCTCTAGGAAAGGTTAGAAGGGGAAACTTATTTGCCATTGCATCATATTCTTCATGGCTAGTGTATTTTCCTTTTCCTTGTTCAGCAATTTTTATAAACGTCCTATTTGCAGCTTCCTACACTACGAAGTGCAGTGGAGTTAGCTCCAATAGCACCTCGCACAGGGTCTCATTGCGCCTGTTATGCATACACATACCAGTTTCTGCACTTTGCACAGTGTGTTTCTTATTGTAATAATACTGGTTCTTTTAGCTCCGTAGATGATTAAAGGTCTCACATCCTCCCATCTTCAGTTCTTGCTTCAGCGCCTGTTTTTAAAATGTCATAATGCCATATAATGTTTGAATTGTCTCGTTTTATTGGACAATTTAGTTAGTATCAATTCCTAAGTGTGATGGGGATGTAACAGTTCTCATCAGCCCGCTAACCTAACCTAACCTAGTTAGTATCAATTAATTATTTTGTTGTAGATGGAGGCACTTTAAAGCGAGATCGCAAACAATACAAATTATAATATTAATATTTAATGTGTCCACCGTTGGCTTTAAGCACCATTTGTATTTGTTTTGGCATGGATTCCACCAGTTTTTGATAGTTTTCAACGATTTTTGGATCCCGGTACCATACTTGAATAACTCAATCAATCAGTTTCGTTTTGGTTGTGCAGTCCATTTTCCTCAATTTAGTTTTCCATATAGACCACACATTTTCTATGGGATTAAGGTCTGGCGAGTTGCCAGGCCAATCCAAACAAGTTATAGCCCCTTCTGCGAAATATGTTTTAACTTTCGTTGACGCATGACATGGAGCCAGATCTTGTTGAAAAATTGGGGTTTCTGCATTCACTTTTGACAGCTCAGGAATCAGATGACTTTCCAATAATTCGATATATTTGTCACTGTTCAGGAATGATCAGTGAAAAAAAACAGGAATGGTCTGTTATTGGAACTAACGATCCTGTAGCAAAGTAAGAAAAACAACCCCGAAATATTTGCTTTACAGGATGTTTTACAGTCTGCTGGATATGGGCTGTTGAAATGGGTTCACCATCGGATCTTCGAACACATTGAGGTTTCATACCCTGCACGAAAAAATGACTCTCGTCCGAAAATAGCACCTTTTTCCATTCATCCGCTGTCCATTCTTTATATTTTCGAGCCCAAACCATCAACTTCTTTTTCATTACAGCATTGATGAGTTGTTTCTTCAGAGGTTTTCTTGCTTTTCGCCCAACTTCTAGAAGACGTCGCCGAACTGTTGAGGCATCCACAACGGTTCATGCAGCCGCAAGATCTTTTTGTAAGTCGTCACTGGTTTTACTAGGGTTGATCTTACTGTTTTTTATTAGAAGAGCGTCCTCTTTCTTGGTGGTTTTACTACGCATTGCAACGGTGATATCTACTACTAAGCACTTCTGAACAGGATCAAAATTGTCAGCAGATTAATTTTTGTTTGCACAAATCGGTAGCCCCTTGGAATTTTCAAAAATTTCAATTCAAAAATATTTAGAGAAGTTAGGCAAACTATATTTTCCCCAGGGCTATTATGTTCTAGTTTAAGAATATGTACAATTTGGACAAATCCAAGAACGTTGTGACAACAAATTACCTTGTTTGCCATCCTAATTAAGAAAAATATAATATGTTCAGATTAATTTGCACAAGACTGTAGATTTATATTTGACGGTTAAGTGTATTGGTAGTCACCTGGAAGTCACGACTTTTTCCCCCCAAAAATCGTGGATTAGTTTTCTTCAGTCATACGTTGTTGGCCAGTAGCTTATGTCACCCATTAAATCTCGTAATGTTTTTCTCGATCGCAATGGATGGCGTGTAATTTTCATAAAGTTTTCTTTCATGTCGAACCCAATCAGATAAGGAATCTCACGAGTATTTCCACCCGAAACTGATACGAGCCACGAGTACTTCCTACCTTACCCAATGGAAAGAAACCGGAGAAGCACTGGTACAATATAATACACACAATCTTTAGAGCATCGTTTAACGTAAAGTAAATCCAATGGCAAAAGATAAAAGAAAATTCCACAGTATCCAATGTCGAACTCATGTTGCCAAAATAATTCAACAAACAACCCCCCTCCCCCGCTGCGCAATTTATGATCCTTTACATGAAATCTCAAGCTCTTGGCAGTAAGAAAACAAGACGAGTCACTTCAATCAGTTCGATTGTAAGCAACGAAAAAAATAAATACACACAACCATTGACATTACTATTCAAAGGCTAACTATACCACCCGACGACGAAAGTCCTGATGGGAGTAAATTAAATTTGTGAATCTGTATCTTTGGGGATATTTCACTTGTGCCACAAGTAACAGACATTTTTTCGTATGTCATTTTTACATAGGTCTTTAGATAGGTATACACGGAAACGGAAACAGGTCGTAAGAAAATAAAGAACACATTTACCGAATCATCCCTTCGGGAAATGGACACAAAATAAAGCCGACATTATGCTGTGGGGATAACGTCAAACACATTTGTTTGGGTCCTTGTAGACTTTCAATGAACAAAATGCTTATAAGGGATGAATGATAAATAAGAGTAAATGCGCAGAGTGATTGAAAGGATCATAAGATGTTGGTGGATGTGAATACATTCTAGCGGGCGTTTGTATTCAAAATAACAAGAAAAATAAAAGAATTGTGATTCTTTTGGTTTTATTTTTGGATTCACGGAATGGGAAGAGGAGAGAAAGGAGCCCCAAGCGGTGATTTCAAATGAAATTGTAACAATTTTTACCCACTCAATATATTGAAATAGTTTCCGTTTAACGTTTGTCCGTCGGAATGGCTGTGTTTTCTAGTTCAAGGGACATCGTTTGAAATGGTCACAACATGATGCTGAAATGTTGATGTGAAAGGACGTGTACCCATTTGACATTATACCTTAGAATTTCGACCACCAAAAGGATTGGTTCTTGTTTGTTTTTTTGGCTTAAACCCTCAAAACCAGTTACACTAAAAAACGGTCAACCTTGTTTCCCAAAATTGTAAAAGGGTCGTTTTATTTAGGTTATGCATTTTATTTTTTTCACCAAGGATTTCCAGAGACGATGATCCTTCAAAGGGTTGAAATACCAAAATAGAAGACAGGACGATTGACATACATAATAGGTTTGTCAAAGTATGCATGTCGCTACCGATTGCAAAATTTGTGATGTGAGTAGATCCTGTGTGGAATCGATTATATGCTCCTTCTTGGTGCAGACAGAAGGGAAAGAATTTTCAAAATGACATCAAGTATAGGGTCATCCAACAAGAGGTGTCATTTTAAATGAATAGAAAAGTACGGTTGGCTTTAATTCTGGTGTCAACTGGACCTTATTAGCACGTATGCCCAGGGTACTCATTCCGTAAGTCAATTATCGCCTGATGATATTGCTTCGACGATATTCTTGCATCACGTTAATTAATTATCGACGAAACGATTGTCGTGAAGACGATAATCTGCATCACGTATCTCAAAAATCGACAAAACTATATCGTCAAGACGACAGCGTTTGCGCGATAGCTAATGAGGTCTCGTCTTGCATAGATTTGTATGCCTTTCTTGTGTTTGCTCACTTTTTCGTGAAGTGTTTCGGAAATGTTTCGGAACTTAGATTTTTTGATTTTAGAAAGGGAAAATGAAAATGAAAATCTATATAATTAAATCGCTAGCGCAAGAGCTTGTGATTCCTCCTGAGAGTTTGTTTCTACACCGATTTCAATGATTCTAAAACTGATCGAAATCTTATCAACTGTTCATCATTATAAACAATTTGGAAAAAGTGCACGCGAGTAAAGTCATTACGAAAAAACATTATTACCTATACCTACGAGTATAGGGTTTCTACATGCGAGATCCCTCGCACTGGTGCAATAGTAACAATTTATAAGCAATGCCTTGAAGACGAGGACAATTAAGAGATGATTCAGATCCTTTATCTCTTCCTACCCAAATGTAAGTACATAGGTACATACATACATTATAAACAAATCCATTTACCGCTATTTAAATAATTTAACTGACCGCAGGCTTGAGCAACGATTTTGACTATCAAAAGAAGCATTTGTGTTGGTATTGGAAACAATAAATATGCCAGATGGTAGTCGTCTAACATTAGATATCTCCAATACTAAGACTTGCAGGTACGCTGGAGGTTCTGGGTGGAGGAGGCTACCAGTAGTTGACGGGTACCTAATGATTTTAGAGTTGCTATCGCCCAAAGTACGCTATCAAAAATTGTTACTGAGACTACCAGAATTATAGAAACCAAAATTTGTCCTTTATGGATAAAATGTGGAATTTCCAGCGATACCCAAATGGCTGAAATAAAACAATGGTTTTACCGATACATAATAAAATCATAAATTAAAAAAATGTACATTTTTAAGGTCAGCCCATCGGCATTTTAAATTGATGCCAAATCAGTCCACATTTTATTTTTTTCCCACTTGCCTTGGACAGTATTGGGTTTAAAGCCCTTGGCCAAGTCCCGATGCTCTTCCATATAGTTGATCAAAATTGCTAATTGACTCAGCGGGGCTGACCTATTAATAACATTTTACAAAGTTTTTAATTATTCAAATAAATGGGAACAAACGCCAGTTACTTACATATTGCAATTTGTTTATAGAATCACTGAGTTCCAACACAAAAAAACAATCAAAAGTAAAACAAAAATGTCATTTATAACAGTTTAGATTCTATCTCGCTTAAGCCCCTTATTCCCAGAGCAAAAATCGTTGCGAGAAAAAAAATCGAAGCTTGCGGTGCGAGATTTCAAATTTCAAATTTCGCAACGAGATTTTGACGTACAAGTTTTGACATTTTTCTTCGTCATTTGAGAACTTTATTTTTTGTGTTATTTTCCTCCTCTTATCACTCCTATTGAATTAAGAGTATTTTGAACAACAACTTTAATTTTTTTAAAAGAGGAAATGACATTTGAAGGCGCGAAAATGTGTACTACTCAAAGTTAATACAATTGTTTCCTCTTTCATTGAAAACAATGTCAAAAAATCGTTGCGAGAAATAAATCGTTGCGAGAAAGAATGGCCCGGACCATTCAATTTATCGTTGCGAGAAAAAATGGTTTCTCGCATTGAAGGTGCGAGAATTTTGACGTTTTACGCTACGATTATTTTTCTCGCAACGATTTTTGTTCTAGGAACACTACTCCATCATCATCATGTTTGAGAGATTCTGAAAGACACTGAAAATTCTTAAACTTTGAGTTAAATAAACGATAGATGAGACGACAGTCATTGAGTTACGTGAAGCAAATTGATGACTGGCTACTATCGTAAAGACGATTATCGTCCTGAGAGTTACGGAATAAGTGTCCAGATCTTGATGTTAGGTTAAATTATGTTAGATTGGGTTCGAAAGGCACTATAGTGCGTTCATCGCGAAACCCTGGAACCCTGTTATGATGGTACCAAAACATTTCCGTCTAGACATTTGATTTCCCTTGAAAATTTTAAAATTTGATCGTTGCCAGTTTGGCCGGTCTCTTTCAGTGAATCAAGGAAGTATGTAACTCTCTTAAAATATTTTCGAGAACGGCTATGTTCGACATCCTCTGCTGAACCGATGTCAATGCAGTATCTGCGTTCATCCGTGTTTGAAAGTCCCATTCTTTTGGTATATTTCTTCAGGAGACCGTGCTCAGAAAGTTTTCATATTAGAGTTCTTAACTAAGCTCTAGTTAGATAACATATTACTTGTAGTCTTATATTTGGACACCCTATGCCCCTCTATTATTGACCATCTGTGCCCCCTCGCACTGATACAGCATGATGGTGTTGCCATAACCATCTCGGTTATAGGCAATGCTCCCCTCTTTCTTTCTAGCTCATCTGCAGGATCATTTCGTTCTTTGCCAGAGTATCTTGTTACCCAACATAGTTTAACTGTGTCTGCCTAGAGTTTTGAGCACAGAGTGCCAACCTTCTACTATTGCCAATTTAAAGCTACACGATTCGAGTACTCTGAGCGCGACCTGACTGTCGATGTAGATGGTGATATTCTCGTCTTTGTCATCAAAAGCTCAGCGGCTTTCTATACTGCTAGAGCCTCTGCCTGAAAGACACTCCAGTCATTCAGAAGTCTCACAGTCGTATTGAGCTCTGTGTATTGAGAACATTTCACAACTCATACCATTGTCAGTTTTCTACCCATCCGTAAAGACCACAATAGCCGTGTTTTTTTTTGTAACCTATATAGGCTAAACATGTTTCAGCAGCAAGCTTTAATAATAATATTTGGCTTCAGAAGTCCAAGGTAGAACCAAGCCTAGCTTCCCGCAACCATTTGTGTGTGCGCATTAAATTTTTGCACGAATGGAAGGGACCTACAGTTTTCTGCCGTCTTCGAATGGCGAGGTGGGAAGCTTTACATGACAAGTGATGCTCTTGAACGCTTGTCAGACATTAGGAAGAGGTGGGCACTGTGAAAAACTTTTTAGGTGTTTGTTGCGGCGGGATTCGAACCCAAGACCGCTGGCTCAGTAGTCCGACGCACTAACCACTTGCGCTACGGTGCCCAGCAGTATGCTTACCCATGTAAAATACAACAAAACCTTAGCCTAGATAATTATCCAGTCTTATTTTTACTCTGAGAGCTTTTTCGAAGTCTATATAGGTTACAAAAAAAGACGGATAATGTGGTTTTGCCATGAAGGCTCCATGCTACCCTAACCTTCACTCACCGGATACAGCGCAGCGTTTCGCACCGAGTGGGAAAGTCTAGACCTGGGAGGATGTCATCCGTTCTATTGAGGTTACCAATTTTAAGTTCATAAAGAATAACGCTACGTATAGTCTATAGCTTTGTTCGTTATCTGTTCTAGGGCGCATTAGATTCGCACTGATGCATTCGATGTCGAAACTGGTTCTGCACTGGATTTACCCTAGATATTTCGTCAGTGCAAGAAAGAGCTTGCTTTTTCTTATTGCGTTGGTTTTGCTCATTGTGCTTGTGTTTTGTGTTCAGATGGTTAATAAAACAGCGAACTAAAAACAACTAAAAAAGTGCAAAAATATACGAAAATTAACAAAATTTGGTTTATGTTTAGTAATGAAAGAATGACATATGTCAAGGCAAGCTATTTGAAACGGGGGTCGCACTTGTTTTTTTTTTGACTACCACGAAAATACACTGACACTTCTTGTCAGGGCGCCCCAGGGCTTGGGACATCGAATGAAGCTTATATTATGGCTTTATCTGCACTTTGTCGTTGGAGGTGGAGCTCAGTTAGATGGGATTTTTTCAAGACCAAAGGTAGAACACCAGAGGAATAATAGTGCAAAAATTGAAAAAAAAAAAAAAAACACAACGCTTCAGGTTTTTTTTTACCTACAAGTTGTTTAGATTGCACTACATTCCTTTAAAATTCAAACTTCTTTACTTTAGGTGGCGCTAAAGCTCGGGGTTAACCAGGGCCTGCTTCTCGTAACCATTTATGCGTATCTGTTATATTTTTGCATGAATGAAAGGTTCCTACAGTTTCTTGCGAACTCTGAACGGCGAGTTTAGAAGCTAAGTCGTGACAAATGATACTCTTCGATTGCTTGTTAGACTTTCGAAAGTCGTGGCACCGTGTTGGTCACAAGCTGGGATTGTATCCGGGCATCATTGCGTAGTAGTCCAACGCACTTACCACTACACCACGGAGCTCCAATTGAAACATCGCTTCCGTATAATTAAAAGGTTTATTTCCTTAAAACATCGTGTGGTTATCATTGACAAGCATCACTTGACTCCTTGCTCTACAGAAACCCGAAAAATGGTGCCATATTTAGAAATTTCAAAAATATCTGTAGAGCCTTGCTTATGCCCAGTTTACTTTAAGCTACGAGTACACGACATGCAAAAACCACATTTAAATGTAGGTGTGACGTAGTTTTGACGTCAGAGTCAGTGATAAATCCTACATGTCGTGTACTCACTATATTTGTGACTGTCACATGCGTCCACATTTAAATGTGAGTATTCATGTGAACAAATTCTCACATGAGAAAATGTGAAATTCCATGTGTCGTGTACTCGCTATAATTGGCCACATGTACGAATTTGGACTGAGACGACATTTAAATGTGAGTGCCACAGGCATGTGATGACACGAAATTGTGCCATGACATTTTTTCTCGAATGCCGCATTTTTCTTTGACGTTAAAATCTAATTTTTTTAATTTTGCGATGAGTTTTTGTTTTTCGCTTTTTATTTTCTATGCTAAGTTTATTCTTCTATATGAATCTCACAGGCTATGTTTATGTGTCCTATTATGGTTTAATGTTAGCGTCGGTTTTGAAATAGTGCAGTTCTCTTTTGCATGAGAGATGTTAAGAGCTACATTAAAGGTGGTACAAATTGGAGGGCTATTTTTACTTCGCAGGTGTTGGTGGGTTGCTGCGGTATGACCAAGTCTTAAGCAAACGTTTCAACAATTAGAGTGTCGTTAGATTCTTCTTGACCCGGAGGCAATATAAAGTCATAAAAATCCCAAATGGTGCACCGTAATAATAGCGTACATATTTATATTGGTATATGTTACCGGCCAAATCCGATTTCGGGTCAAAATAGTTTGTCCTAGGCCAAACTAGGAAAAACTTGTTTATCCAAAGCATATCAGGACAAACTAGTTTAGCCTAGACCAAACTTGTTTATCCTAAGCGTGTTAGGCCAAACTAGTTTTGAATTCTGATTCAAGTAATCTATTGGGTAAAATTAAAAGGCAATCAATTATATAAGCAATATTTATTGAAATAAAGTCTACCTTATTATAAAAAATAGTATTGAGGGGAATTTCGATTTTTTTTCAATAAAGGAGAGCTAGTGTAATGAACTTACTGCAGCTATCAGTTTATTTATTATTTCGCATATCAAGAACTCGCATTTTGTTTCTTCACAGTTTCTATTTGGCAAACTTTCATTCAGGTTTGCAATTATTTCGCCATAAAATATTCTGCATTCACTATTTCGCTTTATTTTATATAGTTAATGCAGAATATTCTATGACGAAATATGACGAAAACAAATAAACTGATAGCTGCCGTAAATTCATTGTATATACTAGTTCTCGTTTATTGAAAAAAATCGAAAATTTCCCTCAATAATATTTTTTATAATTAAGTAGACTTTATTTGAATAAATATTGCTCATCTTATTGGATAAGTTTGGCCTAACACGGTTAGGTTAAACTAGTTTGTCCTAATATGCTTAGGATAAACTAGTTTGGCCTGAAATCGGGTTTGGCCGGTAACATATTTAAATGCGATCAAGACTATACTCTGAACATCATCGTTTCATTTCATCTTGATTCGTACTGTCCTTGTTTCTAATAAACTATGGTGCCCAGTTTGATTATTATTATCCATGCGGTCCGAATTACCCGACTGGTCCATATTGCCCGTACTTACTCTATATGAGATTGACCGATATGAGGTCATTTCTGACAGGGGCTTACCTTTTTTAGGTATAACAACTACTTCTGCTATCTTTCAGTTATGTGACATATTTTAATCTTAAACAGGAATTAATTATACATATGTATATTAGTGAATGGCAATTCTTTCACAATTTGGGCAGTTATATGACCATAGCCTGGTGATTTCCTATTAGATAGTTTGTGTACGCAGGCAATGATATTTCTAGTAAAGTAAAGCTTGCATAACATTATCGTCTAATTTGTCAGGAGGTTCCAGGTTTGCGTTAGCCACTACAGGTGGAAGAAGTTTGAAAACATTCATCAGGTGTTCTGCAAAGAGTCGAACATTCCCTTTTGGGTCTCCAAACCATTTCCCATCAGATGTATTATAATATTAGTGCTTTATAAGAATTTCTGCTGGATATTTTACAGTGGCTTGCCTCTTCTGTCGATACGTCGCGTCACGTTGGTGTACCAGTACCTTCTATTTCCGGCTGCCTTTTGTATGTCGGCTATGAATTGTTCCACCTCAATGTCAATATGTAAATGCGAATTAAAATGTTTTTTTGCATACACATGTAAAAATGTGAAGTCTACATCCCATGTACTCGCTATAATAAAATGCGTATGAAAATACTCACTGCATGCACATGAAAAAATGTGATGTCCACATGCCGTGTACTCGTTTTATTTTTGCGAGCTACATTAAATGCCGAAAAATTTAATAAACAAACTTCAAAATACTTCACATGACTTTTGGGACAGAATCAACATGAAAATATGTGAAGTTGACATGCCGTGTACTCACTATATTTTTGCTTCGTCACATGTACTACATATACAATAAATGCAAGCATTGATTCATAATTTTTTCTGACGTCACGCATACATTTAAATGTGGTTTTTGCATGTCGTGTACTCGTAGCTTTATACTTGTTTCTAAAATATATTCATTTGAAGCAAAACAATTCATTCATTAAAATACATGTTTTGGGATGAAACTTTTTAAGGTTCACCTACTTTCGTGTTCACGCTACACCATCGTAAACGAGAAGGAAACAAATTTATCTGGCAAACTTCACGCACACTTTTGTTCTGAAAGTTTTTTTTTTGTTATTTTCTTTTTATTTGATTTGATGATGAAAGTCATTCGTTGTGTCAACAGTCAGGTTTCATGACAAAAGTTTTCCACTTTATTGTTGCCATTCCATACGTAGGAGGTATAGCAAGTCGGAGCTGTATTGTGCTTGAGCATTTTATTGCGTCTCCACCAAAAGTATATGTCATCTTAATTTTCAGTCACATATCTTCACAGTTGTGGGAAGAAGAGCAGAACACCGTTAGAAAGTGGAAAATATTGCAAAGTTAAAAATGTAGAGATATGAGTGCACAACCTTGACACATTATTTTATGTTGTGTGAGTGATACAATATTTCATGCAATTTGCGATGAAATTTATATGAATTCCGAAGTGTAATAAAAAAACAGTTCTGTTAGCTACCACATTTGTAAGATTTTAATTCTTATGCCATGTAGTAAAGCTTCTTTTCCAATTGTCTAATTTTGATTAATATTTGGCTTCAGCAGTCCTAGGTAGAACCAAGCCTAGCTTCTCGCAACCATTTGTGTGAGCGTGTTATTTTTTCCACGAAATGGAAGGGACCTACAGTTTTTTTTTGCCGACTCCGAGTGTGCGATTTTGCAAATTTAGCTGGACAAAATAGGAAAAATCAATTATGAATATTTTTACTGTTTAAATGATTTTAGATGAGCTGATACACTAGATTAGCTATGTACAAAAAATTATAACGATAGATATTGTGTTGATAATCAGCCAGCAAGAGTAAATGTCTACCGACTAAAGGCCCCGGCCCATAGAATCCGTCGACTTCGTTCCTTTGTACTTTGAAGTTGAAGTTGAAGTATTGGCGGATAGAGCAGTCCCATAGAATCCGTCAACCGTCACATATCTACGTAGAAATGTCAAACGATTCTCTTCACTCTCTCTTTGTTTCCACCAATGAAAATGCATAATCTCAATTTGTGAATGCGTGAAGCCGTGAACTTCAATATGCAAATGTGTGAACTTAAATGCGTGAAAGTGTGTACAGACAACAGAACAAATGCTGTCAAACGAATGTCAACGGCGATGACAGTTTCCCTACATTTTCTCCATGCTTCCACCAATGAAAATGCATACTCTCAATTTGTGAATGCGTGAACTTCAATATGTGAATGTGTGAACTTAAATGCGGGAATGTGAGTACTGACAAAGTATCGACGGATGCCAAAAGTAGAAAGTAGACATACTTTGTCCTTCGAAGTTCATGCATTCGTTGGTTATGGGCCATCTTCCATAAGAATGCGTGTATTTTATCGAGCCGTCACTTGAAAATGAAGGAACAACGGATTGACGGATTCTATGGGCCGGGGCCTTAAGCTTACTGCAGTCGAAAGTAGTCTCTTTTCGTGAAACATTGTGAATTCTATTTTCTACCTGCGTTAATTTACAAATTACAATTACAAATATGGGTATTTTACGTCAAGGTATGTACTTCATATTTCACTATAAAAACAGTTTCTTATGCCTGAAATACATGTGCAGACAGGCTGCATGCAGCGCCGCGTCCTAATTTGCATCTGAAATACATGGGCATAGTTTTTTGACAATCCCTCCATTGAGTTGGCTGTCGCAAAACAAAGCAAAAAATGTCAGAAGGAAAAAAATTAAATGCAAAATGATCAAAATTGTACTATTTTCACGATCTCGGTACTAGATCGCGCGGCAAAACTAGATATAGAGACTTCATGCAGCGCTGTGCCGCATGCAGAATTAACATGTTTTCGCTCCCATATAAACGTGTGTATTCTAATTTCGCTGCACGGCAAAATCTGCATATGTATTTCCAGCATTAAACAATGATTTCGTAAAGTAAACTGCACCGAGAGATATTGGTGAGTTAGATTAAAGGTAATTAAATGTTTTGCATTTATTGGACTTCAAAAACTTTCGTATGCGAGTGTACGTCGTGATTTGATATATTTTGTAATCTATGTGCCCTGCACATTTAAATAATAAAAAAATTTAGTGCAATAAACTGCGTTTCTGAGAACTATTCATGTTTTTTCCAGGTATCTTTCTAGTCTCTAGTGTATCAATGGAATATTTTTTATACAGGGTTGTCCAAGAATACTCACCCGACGTTGTCTTGCTGTATATTTAAAATGAAACGACATAATATCATAACTTATTTTGAATGTTTATTTGAAAAGTGAGAATGACAACAGTAGCGAAGCAAGTATGATTGTAACAGAACTAGAACTACGTACTTAGAATAGAATAGTTTATTTCAAGTAGCTAAAGATTAACATTACAATATCTCATCATTCTTATTTTAGAGTTCTAGGATACTTTCTTTAATCCTCTACAACTATAATATGATAATATACTTAAGGTAGAACGAAAATTACGTAAATATATTTCTTTTTCATATTTAATACATTATTTCATAGTTGAAAATATATTTTATAATATAAACGAGCTATTTTATTTATATTTACAAATAATTTTGTCCAGCTAAATTTGCAAAATCGCACCCTGTGCGGCGAGTTGAAAAGCTTCTCATGACAAATGATACTCTTTGATTGCTTATCAGACATTCGAAAGAGGTAGTACCGTGAAAAAACTTTTAGGTGTTTTTTGCTGGGATTGAACCCGGGGTAGCATCCGTAGAAGTCCAACGCACTAACCACCACGGCCACGGCGACCACTTTTGAGAATTACTCAAAATATAATAGTGCCCCAAAGGTGGTTAGTTAAAACTTTTGTTTCATGAACAAAAATTAAATGAACAGGAATATTTCGGAAGGTGGCAGTTTTGCTTTTATTGTACAGCACCATGTTCAAATATTCGCGTTTCCATGGAAATCAATAAAAACGTAGCACACAATTGAAACACCATTTAACGGCCGTTCACAATTATCATGTTTTGTTATACTGCCAGTAACATGATTGTAGTAAGTGACCGTATGTTGTATAATATGCAGAAATTGTATCCATGTTAAAATATATTGCAGTTGATAAACAATGGAACGTAACATTTGGAATGAATTCCATTGAATCGCTTGTATAATGCCAAACAATGAACTGGCAGAAATGAGCATGCTATCAGTTCAGCCTTCAGGCATATGTATCGATGTGGACATGTGGTAATTAAATGAAACGTTGTGTTTCTTGGTGTCTGGATAGTGAACACGTTTACCTTCATAAACTGCCTATTTAGTATTATTTATTTATTATAACGACTAACAAGAAGTCACCTCTTGTTAAAATTAAAAAAAATGTTCTTAGCAGAATTAATTTGAACTTATTTGTTGCATGTAGCATCAGACAATGGGGGATGAAATAATTATTTCCCCGGAATTATTTGTTCACTGAATGCTGAACATTCACAACAAATATCAAAATTAATTCTCTGATATCCAAGTAAACCCTTTGTGGTGTTGTGGTGAAACGCTTCATTTGACTTTTAATCTTGTTCGATGAAGCATAAAGCGCGGTTTTAATTGTGAGGTAAATGTAGCATTATGTGCTTTTTTTGTTGAGTTAAATGTAAATGATCATTGCATGCAACTCTGTAGTTTGCCTTGGGCGAAAAAAATAGTATGTACATTCATTTTCATCGTACGTGATTCGTACCTATTTATAATTATTTTATTTAAATTTAAACAAGCTGGGCCCTATTGCATAAAACTATTAGTCTTATAATTATTAACGAATTTGCTAATATTTTTCAATTTATTAGTAGAATAGTGTTTCATAAATATTTGTGCGCACTAATCATTTATTTGTCTAGCGCTAATAGTTATTAGTGGGAAATTATTAGTGTAGGAAGCTTATATTTCATAGCCGAAATTTGATTAGTAATAATTTTTGCCACACTAATAACTAATAATATTTTTTCAATTAGTCGAGCAACGTGGGTAGAAGTGCTTTAATAAGGAAATTGTGAGCATTCGAATGCGAATGATTGTCGAGAATTGTGCTTGAAATATCGTTTTTTAAATTTGTCTTACTTATATTAGGATACTAGTTGAACCCATGCTCGCCTTGCTTCGCATTCTAAGGGCTTTCTTATGCCTACAAATATGCAATTTCAGTGGGAGCGTAGAAACATCAAAGTATTTGTCTAAGTCCACAAAAGTGTTTAGTAAATTTTGTTGATTAACTGCGTTTTATCAAAAACGTTTCAATGTGTAACTTTCAGCCCCTAACTGCAGATTTCATAGTTCTCAAAAACCGCACCGCACCGTAGCCCATCAACACTTCCGCCTCTACCAGATGTTATTGCAAAATTTTAACTCTAGGTCGGGTGCCATTACATTATTTAGGCGGGCTCAAGTTTCTTAGAAGAATAGTAGGTACACCCACTTTTAGTTTTAATTTATGTGATGGCAGCAAAAGCGAGAGTTTAAAAATTCGACCAGATATCCGGTTGTTACTTCTTGGTCCACAACCCGGGTGATTGAAATTCTTCCGGAAGCGTTCCTCCACCAATTTTAAATAACAAATCAGAGAAATGTTGTGCGTTCGGATGTGCCTCGTGGCACTACTGATAACGTTTGCCTAAAGTCTCGGCAAAATAGCACTGTAAACCAAACATCCCAGATGACTTCCACATAGCAAATACATATGTGCATACATATATGAACCAAAACTAACTCTTAAAACAACAGAAGTTCACTTTGGGTAGAATATTTGTTTTTGATCGTTTTTTTTTTAAATTATTAATAATATTTATAAACTGAAAATGCAATTCACTGCTCTTTCTTTTGACACCTCATTTGTTAAGATTGGTTGAGTGGGAGAGCCGTAAATGGTGATAATGATTGTAGCACATTGAAGTACAAAGCATATGATCATGTAAGAGCGCGCACATATACTCACACACACACTATTGCAACGATACCCACTGCTGCACGACTGCTGGCGGTGGTCTCCGCTGAAGGAAAATTGTGGGCAATGTTTTGAACAATTGTTTTGAACATTGCTCAGCTTCAGGATAACGCAGGAGGATGTTTTATATCTCAAATGAATCAGCGACAGATTTACTAATTTCACCTATTTTTTTGATTTTCAATCCGATAAGCCATTATTGAGTTAGGGCTGTATAATGATAATATTCCTCTCCGATATACAGTTATTTTGACTATTATGTAGGAACCAGTAGGCTGAGCGAAAAATTACATAGCTTGTGATCATCCCGGGTACTTGTAGGGGACTATCTATAATAGACAATAAACGAAAAAAAAAAATATATATAAAAATAATAAAAATCGAATTTCGTTGTTGAACGCAACCCAAACATGCAAGTGCATCACGTACAAAAACCGGAAGAAAAATAGTTTAGAATTTGAGCATAAGTGCGTAAAATGCTGACAACTTCATACTAGCGAAAACTAGTACCCGGCAGCATAGGTAAATCCGCCTACACGAAACCATTTTTCTTTTCAACTTTGGTTCTCGGCGATGGTGGTGGTACTCTCTGAGCAATAGCTAATAGCTTAGCTTAGGTAAATACACAGTATATATACTGCATAAAAGGTAAGTGCATTATTTTGTACGTATCCTTAAATACATATACAAATGTTTTATTTAAGCAGTGCTAAAGGAAGTGTTGGGTTCAAATGATTTAAACACCTGTGAAATAAGCACACGCTCGCCAATTTTTTTTTCGTGTGCATGGAGGCATCGTGAAGAACGAGTACGTTACGAATAATTCCACGAGTGAACCACAACCGCACGAATTAAATGTAACCACCATCGCCCACCATTACAACCTTGGTTTTCTGCCCAAGTGGGCTTAGAACGACCCTAAAACCGCCTTGTCTTTGGCCCAAAATTGGCTTTAAATCGGCCTAACACCGAGCAAGAATCGAGTCCAACCTCAATCAAGCGACAGCCACATCAAGAACGTAGACGATCGATCAGCGGAGTAACACGACCATCACGCTCTACTCCATCAGAAGCCATTGCATCTTAGTGATCCACGCCGGCGATCAGCGCGCGTAAGGTCTCGGATCAATTGGATCGGCCCAGGTACATGTGCAGAGTATTAAGAATGCCGGAGCAATCCAGGTAGATCACTAGCAAATCCCCGGCAGAACGCCAGCAACACCATCAGCAAGCAGAACCAACAAAAAGAAGAAAAAAAAAAAACCAACAATATCAGCGCCCAGAAGCGGTCAACCCAATCGTTGACAGTTCATCAGCAACGACACCACCAATCCAGAAGTACAAGGAGCATCCACACCAGCAACCATCACCCACTTGACGGTGTAATTGATCACACCTGATCGAGCTTTATTGCTCTCCCCACATGCACCTGATTTAATCTGTCACCTAAATAACCCTTCTCAGTCGTACAACTCTAAGCATATTCACACTTGCAAGCAATTAAATAGAAAAAAAAAAAAACAAAAAAAGAGCTAAGTATTATATTTCTTTGATCATAGTAAGAAGGTTCAATTGTTTAAATTTTGGTTTCATTTCTTTCCAATTAGCATCATATTTAAAAGTCAGAAGATCCACCAAAATGCTGTGCACAACATCTTGGAGCATCGACAACAACAAAATTCAAATCTCTACATAAACACAGAAAAAAAAAAATACCTACCATAAATGCGGTGAGTCCAATTTTTTTTTATCTTTAAGCAATTGAACTATTTTGTTTTTGCCTTTGCGAATTATTTTTTTTTGCGGGTTTTTGCTATTTGTTTTGATTGTGCGACACGTCATCGGTGCATTAAAAGAAAAAAAAAAAAAGAAAAGGGGCTTTAGCCAAATGAGAGTGTACATAATTACATGATTAGTTTTTGCTTTAGTACGCAAGTTTTTCGTTCTCATTATCAGAGTGCCATTTAATAAATAGATCGGTACAATCGATATGAAATTTTTTTTTTTGATATAACGATTGAAGTGGTGATATTTGTGATCGCCAAATAATGAATACATATATATATACCTAAAGCATAACAAATAATTTAGAATCAGAAGAGAAGAAAGATTGGATTTTAAGTTTAAGAAATTGATCTCGGTCGCATTGATTTAGTTTTTTTTTGAATTTTAATTGATTGAGAGTAAATCTTCATCTTGTTTTTGAGTGGTGTAACACTTTTTCATTATTCTTTAATTAGGTTTAAGTTTTGTCTTATTATAATAACATGTATAGAATTTACTCTTTAATTCCAAATAAATAATTTGTTTTCATTTTATATTATGGTTAAATTCATATGTTTTTATTTGGTTTTTGGTTCAGGCTGAATAAATTTAGTATGATTAGGAATTAAATCTTGTTGTGTCAGTGGGAAGGTGAGTGTTAGGGTGTAATGTGTAGCAACAAAAATGTGAGTGAAACTTTATAGTTCATTCACGGTTACATTAGGGGCTATCGCGAATGTTTTAAGAGTGGAGCGGTGGCCTAGGTAGTCCTATCCTATTACAGGATAGTGGACAGTGGGAGGGTCACACTCAGGTAAGCCAACTCCATCTTTGGGTTTACCAACCAGTTTTGGATTTCAACTTTGAATTCTTTTTTTTTGCGGATCTTTTGATAATTTTTTTTTTTGAATGTTACTTCTCCTAGGCATGTGAAAATGTACGGTAGTTCAGCGGCGAGTGCAAGAACCCCCCCATTTCGACGAGCTAGATTCGTGCTATACGCAAGCATGCCTATCCGCACTCCGTCGACTGAACCCCCTATCGAACCACCCATCGATTTCTGCAGGATTTCCTGTGATCCTGGAAGTTGATGGGATTGTCAAAAGTTGTGTTTGGTGGGACCAACAGCCGTTACATACTTAAGAAGCATTTCAAAAAAAGTTTCATCGAAATCTGTTCAGCGGTTTAAACGCCATTAGGTAACCAACAAAAAAACCTCTACAGTTTTATAATATTTATAGATTATAGATTATAGATTATAGATTTTCGAGTAGTAATGATGAATTTAGCGAATATGAATTATGAGAGTACGTCGTCGTGGTCGGGTCTTTAAACAAAGAATTAATTATGTAATTAATACCAGTTACGAATTTAATGAAAAATTCAGAATTAATGGTGAGTCTCTGGTATATTTGTTGCAGCGAATTGGACCTTTTCTTGATACGGTGAAAAGACGGAATTTTGCTTTGTCGCCTAAGCAAAGACTTCTTACAGCACTTCATTGGTTAGGAAACGTATGCCAATACCATGGTACAGTCGACTCTATACACTGTATGTTGATTTGCAGACCGGACCTACAATTTTGTTTATTGTCTTAAGGAATAGTGTACTCTTTAAAAAAAAAAATGGTTGGCGCCCACACCCAAGTTCAGTTTGGGTGATTCGGCTGATGGCTGATTACGCATAAATGTAATAATTAAGAAAATCCTGCCGTGGAGATTTTCAACAGGGCACATAAGCATAGGTGTTTAATTAAAAATTGCATTGGTAGCTTAAAAAAGAAGTTCCCTTGCCTCAACCATTTGAGAGCACAGCCAATTCACGCTTGTAACATAGTAAAAGCATGCGTTGCAATTTGTAATTTGACCACTTGCACACATGAAATTTCAAACGTCTACAGAAGGGAGCAAGATTAAAGTGGAAATGAACCAACACGTTTTTAATTTTTAAAATTAAGTTTAATAATTTCCTAAGAACAATCACATTGCTTTATTTCGAGGGGGATTTTTTCTCTGATAATGCAAACTAGGCGAATGTGAATCTCGAAACGGTAACATGATGAAGAAATATGTGTTTCGTGATTATTTACAGACAGTGTACATGGGAATTTATAACGTGCGCATTTGTCGGGAAGTCTACTCGTACACTTGTGGTGAATATACATTTTTAATGGATTAACATATACTAATATTCGTTCATTTTCATTTTAATATTTTTGTTTGGCAATACCATGAAGTATACAATACGTTTAAAATTCATTTTTTGATTCATCTCTCTCAATTGTCATCCTTCTGATGAAATAGCGACGCCTTTTAACTTTTCAACTATTAAAACCTAAAAACAACTGTGTATCTTTATTTAATAAAAACATATTGTAAGTAATACTTTTAGTGTTGTGTTTTATTGGTGTTACGAAACACTAAATTGGTGACCCCGACAAACGAACACCAGTAGTTTTAAGGTAATTATTGCACCGAATCTGCAATGATTGAAACGCAGAACAACGAAAATAAAGACTCTACGTCCACGGGCTCTGGCGCCACAGCCATGAACATCGGCCCAATTGTGAACCGTGTAGCTGTTAAGGTTCCACCTTTTTGGCCTGATCATGCGGAAATTTGGCTAGCACAAGTCGAGGCACAGTTTAATGTTGCCGGAATAACAAGCGATGCATCCAAATTCAACACCGTAGTTGCTGCAATAGAATCGAATGTTCTGGTCCAAATATCTGACGCAATCCTTAATCCGCCTGAAAAAGATAAGTATGTCAATTTAAAGAAGTGTATTGTAGAACGTTTCTGTGAGAGCGAATTAAAAAAAACACAGAAATTACTATCTGACATCGATTTGGGTGACAAACGACCAACACAATTGTTAAATGAGTTGAGCGCTCTTGGTAAGAACAAAATAACCAAGGATTTTTTAAAGTCATTATGGCTGCAACGATTGCCAATACAAGTGCGAGCCATATTACAAGCATCTGACGCTGATCTATCCGAACTAGCAAAATTGGCAGACAAAATTATGGAAGTTGGTGAGTTTCACAATTTAGCTGTCGTTTCGAATGTGCAACCATCAATCTCAGGTAACACTGAAATAGACAAGCGTCTAGGGCGTATTGAACAACAAATAAACAGCTTAATAAAAAACAATAGCAACTTCAAACGCTTATCCCGTTCAGTTTCTTCTAGACGTCAAAAATCCCGTGATCACTCCAACGTGTCAATACATGCCGACGAAGAACTCTGCTGGTATCATCAAAAATTCGGACAAAACGCTCGCAAGTGTCGTGATCCGTGTGCTTATCGAAAAAATACGCCAAAAAACTAACTACGTCCTCCGATCAAGCGGGCGGATCTGAAGACAATTATCGGATAGCCCGCCTAGTTATTAACGATAGCATTTCAAGACAACGATATTTGATAGATACTGGTGCGGATCTTTCCGTGCTACCAGCCCATAACACCATTAAGCGAAGAACAACAAAATCAACTCAGCTGTTCGCAGCCAACGGCACACCGATACAAACATACGGCGAAAAGCGAATAACACTCTCGTTGGGATTAAGACGAAATTTCACCTGGACGTTCCTACTGGCTGACGTCAGCTGTGCTATTATTGGATCCGATTTTTTAAAACATTTCGATCTGTTAGTCGACATTAAGGAAGGCCAACTTATCGACCGAATGACAATGCTCAAATCAAAAGGAAAAAACACCTTATGTAATGTTGTACAAATAGTGGCATACGATACGCACGAACGTTACGCACAATTACTACATGAGTTCAAAGACCTCGCTACAATTAACGCCAACAAGAAACCGACCGACTCTAAAGTAACGCATCATATTACTACAAAGGGGCCTCCGACATATGCACGTGCTCGTCGCCTTCCCACCGATAAACTACAAGCGGCAAAAAAAGAGTTTGAATATCTGTTGGAAAAAGGCATCTGCAGACCCTCGAAAAGCAACTGGGCCAGTCCGTTGCATTTAGTAAGAAAAACGAACGGAGAGTGGCGGGCATGTGGTGATTACCGTGCGTTGAATGATATCACAGTACCCGACAGATATCCGATACCATATTTACACGACGTCACCAGTATCTTATATCGCAAAAAAGTTTTTTCCACGATCGATTTACAGCGAGCATACCACCAAATTCCGATGGAACCGTGCGACATTCACAAATCAGCTATTATCACTCCATTTGGCTTATTTGAATTTCTCTATATGACATTTGGTTTGAGAAATGCGGCTCAAACGTTCCAGCGTCATATAAATGAAGTATTGAAAGGTCTCGATTTTATCTTCGTTTATATTGATGATATCCTCATCGCATCGGAATCGGTAGAAGAGCATGTAAAACACATCCGCATCGTATGTTGTCGTCTTCGTCAAGCACACCTGGCTATCAATTTTAATAAATGTCAATTCGGAAAACGAGAACTAACTTTTTTGGGCCACACAATCAGTTCAGATGGATTAAAACCGCCAGAAGATAAAGTAAAAACAATACGAAATTTTCCACAACCGAAAGTCGCAAAAAATTTAAGGAAATTTCTAGGAATGCTGAATTTTTATCGTCCGTTTATTCCGCATGTCACGAAAAATCAACATATATTACAACGATTGGTCAATGGCAACAAAAAGAATGACAACAGTGTTGTAAATTGGACACCCGAGGCTGAGATCGCTTTCGTTGCTTGCAAGGACGATCTCGCAAATGCAACGCTATTGAACTATATGGCACCAGAAGCACAAATAACACTCACGACTGATGCTTCGGACGATGCTGTAGGCGCTGTTCTTCACCAGATCATCAAGGACCAAATTCAACCACTCGGATTCTACTCAAAAAAGTTTACACCTGCGCAGAAAAATTACAGCGCGTATGATCGAGAATTAACAGCCGTATACCAGGCAATTCAACATTTTAAATACGCACTCGAGGGCAGAGAGTTTATGGTTTTCACAGACCATAAACCACTCATTTTCGCGTTTAAGCAGAAAAGTGAGAAAGCATCGCCACGAAGAGCTCGACAACTTGATTTAATAAGTCAGTATACAACCGACATTCGTCATTTACCAGGATCAGACAACGACATTGCAGACTTACTCTCACGCATTAATACTGTACAAAAAGAAATAATTAGTTTCGATGAGATGGCCACACAACAACAAACAGATCCAGAACTGCAGACTCTTTTAAGCGAAGGTAACGATAAATCGATAAAGTTATCAAAACTATCCATTCCAGATTCGACGTATGAGATTTTCTGCCACGTTCTGCGAGACAAAATAAGACCATACGTACCGAAGTGTTTTCGTCAAACAGTGATTCATAAACTTCACTCTTTATCACACCCCGGTATCAGAGCAACAAAACAACTGGTAGCTGATCACTATGTCTGGCCTTCGATGTCCACAGATGTAGCTGCATTTGTCCGTTCATGTATTCCGTGTCAGAAAGCAAAAATACATCGACACACGAAATCACCTTTAAGCGACTATGCGTCCATCGATGTCCGTTTCGAGCACATAAATATCGACATTGTCGGACCGCTGCCAACTTCAAATGGATTTCGGTACTGTCTGACATGCATTGACCGATATACAAGATGGCCAGTGGCGATTCCGCTAATAGACATAACAGCGCAAAGTGTGGCAAGTGCACTAATCAGCGGTTGGATATCTACGTTTGGTATCCCCTTACGAATTACTACGGATTTGGGTCGTCAATTCGAATCGGCTATTTTTCAAGAATTAACGCAAATACTCGGCATCAAACATTTACGCACAACACCGTACCACCCACAGTCTAATGGGATTATAGAACGTTGGCATCGAACATTAAAGGCCGCCATCAAGTGTTCGGAGACGAATTGTTGGAGTTCAGCGCTTCCACTAGTGCTCTTGGAAATGCGATCAACCATTAAGAGCGACATCGGTTTAAGTCCGGCAGAGATGGTGTACGGAGCGCCGCTACGAATCCCTGGTGAGTTCCTTATGCCGCGAAAAAGCAAAACCAGCCAAACCGAGTTCGTGGAATTACTTCGAAAATCAATGCTCGAGTTACCAATGACGAAACCAGTACGACACGGGATGGAACGATATTGTGTGCAGCCAGCATTAAGAGACGCCAAATACGTGTTTATCAGGACCGATCGTGTAAAAACGCCTTTGGAATTCAACTACGAAGGTCCGTTTGAAGTAATATCCAAATCTGAAAAATACTTCGTTTTAAAAATAAATCAGCGAGTGACAAAAATATCGATCGATCGTTTAAAGGCCGCATACATATTCGACGATACAACAACACCAACAGCAATACCTCAACAGGAAACCAGTAAAGAACAAAAGAACGACATCGCTTCGAAAAATATTACTACATCAAATGATGCAAAACAAAAACAATCGAAAACCGACAACGAGCCACAAACAAAGAAGACATCATCTGGAAGACATGTTAGATTTCCTCTTAAATATCGTTAGTCGATAACTAGGTGGGGGATATTGTGGTGAATATACATTTTTAATGGATTAACATATACTAATATTCGTTCATTTTCATTTTAATATTTTTGTTTGGCAATACCATGAAGTATACAATACGTTTAAAATTCATTTTTTGATTCATCTCTCTCAATTGTCATCCTTCTGATGAAATAGCGACGCCTTTTAACTTTTCAACTATTAAAACCTAAAAACAACTGTGTATCTTTATTTAATAAAAACATAATGTAAGTAATACTTTTAGTGTTGTGTTTTATTGGTGTTACGAAACACTAAACACTAATAAATGTCTACACTAATAATTTCTGTACTAATAATTCCTAGGGAAATATTAGTGCCCGAACAAATTTTTATGAAACTCAATTTTATTAGTCCATACTTTATTTGAACTAATAACTTTGAAATTATTTGTATTAGACTAATAGTTTTATGAAATAGGGCCCTGGTGGTATTACCTCTACAATGAAATGTGAATGAAAACTTCATAGATACACGATAGCAATTACATTCTTTCATTATAAAAGACTTATCGAACATGTTGCAACTTCAATTGTTATACAAAGCTTGAAAACAACGAACTGCATTGAATTCAGAGCCAAGCTAGAAAGTCTTATAAATCGAAGAACTCCCATAATAATGAACTAAAATAATGAATGATTCACTTAGTAGATTTCTACGGTGACTAATGGCAGCTGTGACAACCGACGAAATAGTCCTATGTATCTAAGTTACAAAATCCACCGTTGAAAGCGCCAGACGGAAAATGGGTCGGAAGCCTGAAATAAAATGCCAACCTCTTTGCAGAACATTTTAAAGCCGTTTTCATCAAGTGTAGCTTGCCTAAAGCCCTGATATGTACCACATCATTGTAAAATTGCTGAAGGAAAGCCACCAACAGATGTGGCATCTTATAGACCAATATCGCTTATATCAATTATGGCAAAAGTCTTACGCTTTTTTTTTTAAGGGGTTCTGACCCGCCAATTGCGGAGGGCACCGCGACCTAAAAGATCTATTGTACCACGAAGTCAGTTCAGCTTCAGGGGACCAGAAGAGGCTGAATTCTTGTGATGAAGTTGAGGATCTCACCGGTGGAGACTTTACGAAGTTTCATGGGAGTTAGGATTTCGCTGGGGAAGTGTTGTCTCCTGAGGGCACAAAGTGCTATGCAATCACATAGAATATGTTCCGCAGCTTCGTCGTCGTCTTCCCTACAAAGAAGACATTCAGTTTCCTGAATAAGACCTATTTTGTTTAGGTGATATCGAAGATGGCAATGCCCTGATAGAAATCCCACTAATCTTCTGATATCATTTCTACTGGGAGTAGGTTGTTTCTGGATTTATTTTGGAAGGGTAAAATGGCTCCTTTAGCCTGAAGAAGACCCTGGGTATCTTCCCAATAAGAGATACACATGTTGTTTTCCCAACTTTTGATTTTTAAGTTAATAGCTGAATTTGGTATGCTGCAAAACGTTCAGCCGAACCTTTTCTAGCCAGTTCGTCAGCTTTTTCGTTTCCATCAACACCCTCATGTCCGGGCACCCACCAAAGTTTGACTTCGTTTCTATGGGAGAGGTCTTGGAGAGTATTGAAGCAGTTCAGGACTGATTTGAAGTCAATCAGGTTTGAGCCTAGTGCTTTTATGGCTGCTTAACTATCCGTGAGTATATTGATGAGGACACCTTTTATTCCCGATTCGAGGATGACGTTGGCGCACACTTGAATGGCATGAATTTCTTCTTGAAATACACTGGGAATTTGACCCATTTGTATTGATTCCTCAGAAGGCTTGGTAAAATTTTATACGAAATAAGAATCATCAGTTTGAATTTAGAAATAAACATTCCGAGATAGACCAAGTTCTTACGTCGATTTGGCTATATTTTTAGATGTTGCGCACGCTTTTACAATGTTTGGTATAAGGGCCTTCAGAATAATTTGCATAGGGACTGAGATGGACGGTATTTTGAAATTCTATAATCATATACATACATAACATATGTATTTCAGATCAACACTTCTCAGTCCGATATGAAAAGGAATATTCGGTACCTAAGAAAATTAAAGCAGGTGTTCCATAAGGTACTGTCCTAGGACCAACCCTGTATCTGTTGTATACCAGCGATATACCGGTGGATAATAATGTCATAATGGTTACTTATTCTTTTTTTACTGTGAAGGCAAAAAAGAAACCTCAGTCATTGGTAAATAGCTAAAAAAAAAACCAATCTTCCGATATTCATCAACAACCAAATTGTACCATATGCGAATACCGGCAAGTATGGCTCTGGATGCGAAGCTAAAATAGAAAGTTCACATCTAAAAGAGAACTGAAAACTGTTTGGACGTACATACTACATACATTTATGTCATCGAATTATAGAGACAACAAATATTCAAAATATACAGATAATTCAAAACAATGTCATTCGTCAAATACGAAATATCTGTTGGTGTCGTAGAAATATCGATTTGCACCGTGACCTACAAATGGACATGGTGAAAGAAGTAGTTAGAAAACACACTGTATCAAACAACCAGCGACTGCAAAAGCTAGATCAGCTCCAAGATGGAAACCATCTTAAATGTACGCGACAATATCCGGAGACTACGGAGAACAAACACTCAGGGTTAATGGTCTAATAGCTATGTGAGAGCGGGGGAAAGTTAAGGGTTGTACCCAATGCGAACACGTGCATTTCTATGCGTTGTCCACCCTTAGTAAATAATCTGACGTTAATGAAACCGGTTTAAGTAGGTAGATTAGCATGCGGTATGTTACTTATGTATAGCTTTGTGTATGTTAGTCAGTGTTTGCTTAGCTTTCGAACCATCAATATATGTAAGTGAAGGAAAGCTGCACTAGAGGCATTGTTTACACTAGGAGTTTCAAAAAGGCAATAACGCGGTGCAGGCAGCCTCACTAACAGCTGGAACATGCTTGATTCCCTTCTTTGAAAGATGAACGCCGAATAGGAAGGCCATGTAAATGATGAAGTGCTGCGCAAAATCCCACACCAGCTTCCGTAGATGTGGCCTTCAAGCTTGAAGTTGATGAGTTGGCTTGGTTTTGTGTCAGAACTTACTGTTTGGGTACCAACTGCACACGATTTAATCGAAAACAATTTAATGGACACAGGGCCGGACCTTACATAGGAGCGAGTGGCGCAGCCGCGCTTGCTCGCGCGAGCTCGCGCTTTAAGTTATCAGAGCATTTTATCTCGCACTTGCCATTTCAGTAAATGGCGACCAAAAAGTCCAAAATGTGCCTCAATCTCTTGGTAGTAAGCTTAGCGAATTTAAATTTATTTGTTGTGTTGTTATTTGGTACACAATACAAAGCAGTATTTGCCTTAAGCTTACAGTTGAAATTTTGTGCTCAATGAAAAAGTTTTTAGTCGAACTAAGAACTAATGACAAGTTTTTTTTTTAATTTTTAGATAAGGCGAGACTTATAGCAAATGAAATTAATGTTCCTTTTCCAGCAATTTCTTAACTTAACGGTCCCGAAAAAAAGTAGTTCAGTTTTCCTATGAGGATAGGAATGAGGTAATTTTAGACCATCAAGAAAGATTTAGGGTTGAATTTTATGTTAGCGCGTCAATTACTCTCTCTCCTCGGGAGATATGGAAAAGATCAAACATTTTTTAAGTTGCTTTTGGGGCGCTTATTTTTTTTCCTGCGCCAGGCGCCAAAACTGTTAAAACCGGCCCTGAATGGACATCATTTCCATATGAACCTCAAACCTTGTTCCTCAGAATAGGGATCATTTATAGATTGGTTCAGATTAAAAAAGGTGTTTTTCATGGCGACAAAGTATAGATTTTCATCTTTCATTTTCAAAGAAAAACATTATAAACAAAACAAGTAGACATCGGACTACATATGTACGTAATCAATGCTAGTACATTAAAAGTGACTTTGAAGATTAACTGAATATAAGCAAGTACAAAGGAGAATTTAAGGATATTCCACTTCAACCTCCGCCACATTAAATATTCATATTTTCCTGTTGGCAGCGGCATATCCTTTCATTTTACCGCAATGCAGACCATTAATTCAAGTCACGAAGTTAACGGTGCGGTGCGGTAAGGCGCGGTAAAATGTAAAAAAAAAAACATCCATTTTCCCTTCTTCAGAAGTGGAAGAGTTATGTATCTTCTATCTTATGCTATTATCAGGATGTATTTGAACATGTTCAGTGAAGACGTCGACTCCTGATATGTGAACGGGAAGTATTAGGGAGGGATTGCTCTAGCTGTACTCCAACGGCCGTAGGGTATTATGTACATAAAAATTATGTAGGAAGGATATATGTATGTACATATAAACGAGTCGATTTGCAACTGCTTGTTGCATAGCTGCTTGGGTGTGGATGACTGGAAACCAATCATATTATTCGTAATCAATTCGAATCAAAGTGGTAAATTGATTTAACATGCTTTAACTCAAATAAAGCAATTTTCTTAAGCGGAAGGTTTTCAATTGCTTGAGTTCCTGGTTATTGATTCTTAATACAAATATTGTATACATCGACATGCGTGTGTATTTACATACTTTTGAAATCAATTCAAATATTTTTGTGTTTTGAACTTCTGTTGGGGCCTTGTCTGTCAAAGCGTAGCTTGATCTTAAGATTACGTGCAACTATTTCATTTCATATACCTTTCAAATTTCAGGTTAACCTTATCAGTAGCCTACAAGCCAGTCTTTCTTTCTGTACCCCGTTACCATCTTTGTCCATTAGAAACTGGAAATACACAGTTATCGGAAATATGAATATGATTGTATGATACTTTAAGCTCGAAAACTCAGCAAAGGAACATAAACATCCACTGAGCTATGCGTACCTCACCAATTACAGGGCTTGAAGTCTCATACCCTATATGGAATCTTCTATTAGAGCTTGTTCCCGCATATTCAAGACTTCACACGCATTATCCATGGTAGAAAGATATTGAACACAATTTATCTTAAGAAAGAATACCACTAAGTGCGTGTCGAATCTAGAGACGCGACGCACTTACATAGCACTGTCATTTGAACTATTCGAGTTCCTTTTTATGACAATCGGCATTCGGAACGCAGCACAAACTTTCCAGTGACTGATCGATGACGTTCTTCGGGGATTGGATTTCGCCGTCGCTGACATACATACATACATATAAAGATAATATATTGTTAGCATCAGAGGCGATTTAAGAACACGAGCGCCATCTACAAATTGTTTCTACAAGACAAGATAATGCAAGTGCGGATTTGTAAAGTCTAAACTGCAGTTTTTGGATCACTTGTGCCATGTAGAAAACTTCACTTCAAATTTACGGCATTACAATGAAATGGATCTGCGGTCTCCAAGATCGCCGCCAGACACATTTGCAAAGGAAAAATTGAAGTTCAGTTTTTGAAGCCAACATCGAGATATGGCCTCAATTGTTCGAAAATCGATGCAGTTCCTGAGATGCGCCCTTGGTAGTCACATGCCCGCAACCATTTTTAATCATTAAAGCCATAAAATCACCTATCGAATAAAAAAAAACTTGGCTCATTAGTGTTTATTATTTAGTTTATTAGTGTGTATTTTATTTCAATTTAAAATCGTGAAACCCATAAAAAAACACCATTTTGTTTCGTTGGGTTAGTGAGCACTTAACCTCCCCAGTTCTTCAAAATGAGCAATCAGTACCTACTTCATTTCTGTTTTTTATTTCATGTCAAACAAACTTTACTTTATTTAGAAAAGTTGCAGTATGAATGCATTATCGAGATTTTAAAAAGAATATACAAAATGTGGATATTATGCACTAATCCCATTCATTAAGAAACATAGAAACAACGACAAAAGGTTAAAAAAAACTCCCAAGTGGTTAATTTTTTAGGATATGTCAAAAAGCGTTAGCTTTTAGGTCAACTGACTTGTATTTCTGGTCCCTGGAGTCGATGTGGGCTTTTTTTGTTGACTTTTTTGACACGTGAAATGCACTGACACCTCTTTGATGACATTAGAACCACTGAAGATTATTTTGACAGCTTTTTCAAAATGCCATTCGCTTTTATTTATTTTTGGACTAGATGTAACATGCACCGTAGCGCAAGTGGTTAGTGCGTCGGACTACTGAGCCAGCGGTCTTGGGTTCGAATCCCGCCGCAAACACCTAAAAGTTTTTCACAGTGCCCACCTCTTTCGAATGTCTGACAAGCATCAAAGAGTACCATTTGTCACGATTGAGCTTCTCAACTCGCCGTTCGGAGTCGGCAAAAAACTGTAGGTCCCTTCCATTCGTGCAAAAATATAACACGCACACACAAATGGTTGCGAGAAGCAGGCCCAGGTTCACCTCGAGCTGTAGCGCCAACAAAGTAAGTAAGATGTAACATGCAAGCTGGCACGCTTCGCTACACTCACAATAGTGTTTTGTCGTATAAAATGTCAGTGTAGTGTTGGTTGTGAATCACAATTGATAGTCAATTGACATTATTTTTAGATTGTAGCGTGTACACAGTAATACACGACAACTTCCAGCTGTCAACCCAAAACCAAATGAACTTTCGAACATTCAAACTTCGAAACATCGAAGAGGGAAATTCGACCAAAAATTTAAATATTTTTTATAAATAATTGTTTTGACTTATTTATCAAAAATAATTATAGCTATCAAATTTGATCGTTATAAAACTGACGAGCCCGACGTGATTTGTGTATTTGTGAACTGAAGTAGTAGCTAATACTTAAGGCCCCGACCCACAGAATGTGTCGACGTCGCGTCGTTGTGTTGAACGTTGACGCCGACGTTGACGTTTGCTGCAGAGAGCCGTCCTTCACATTCCTACGCTGAGAGATGACAGACGACTGCCGATGACAGTTCGCTATTGCTAAAAGTGTTCTCTTTTCAAGCTGATGACTAATGTCAGCTGATTTTCAACACCGATGACAGTTTCTCTACATTTCTCTCTATGATTCTACCAATTAAAATGCATACTCTCAATTTGTGAATGCGTGAACTATAATATGTGAATGTGCGAACACCCAACGCACAACGAACTTAAAAAAGTAGAAAGTTAACCTACTTTCTGCGTCGACGTTCATATATATGCGTTTGTAATGGGCTACCTTCCATAAGAATGCGTGTACTCTATCGAGCTGTCAGTTTAAGTGGACGCAGTAACGCACTAATGCAGTCTATGGGTTGGGGCCTTTATTATGCTGATAACTTAACAGCGACGCAGAACGTATCCTACGTGTTATTCCAGGACATAATGTTAAATTTCATCCAAATCTGTTTGGCCGCTTCGACGTGATTGACAAACAAACATACAAACCCTCGCAATTATGAGTGTTACTCACGCGCTACCTATCGCAAACATTTTCGAAGTATGTAGGTAGCTTTGCCGTCATAATTGTGACAGTCCTAATTGTGACAGTCCATGGGATCAAGAACCAAATTGGAGGTGCGCACAGTGTTTCGTCTAGTACATGCTAACTGGACAACATTCATTGTCGCGATTCTAGGTAAAATTGATTGCAGATCATTGAAAAAGACCCCATGAACTCGTATAATAAAACTGGTTTTCCTAAAACACCGTTATTATTGAGTAAAACAATGCCAAAGTTGAGTAATACGGTTAGAGCATTTTTATATGGACTTTCATCAGCTACAATAAGCGATGATATTGTATGAATTTCGTTTGGATTTAGTATTTGATGGTAAGTGCTATTTGTGTGTGAAAAAAAAGATAAAAAAAATTCTTTATTAAGTGTTGTAAAAAAAAGTGTGAAGTAAGGCTTAGGAATAAGAAACTGTTTTTATGATTTATGAAGTTTACTAGACTTTTTTTTTAATGTACCCTCATGTATCCAGGCTAAGTTTTACATATTTGATAGCTTCATCAATAAACTTCATATTAATGCTTGTCGTAGCCTGCACAACTCAGTACAAGTATTTTTTTTCTTCCTTTAGGTACCAGTACCACACATGCGATTTCTAAAATCGAATTTTTCAATGAATGGGTAAAATATTCGAAAGAACTGAGGAATACTGAATCGTTTCAGTATATGTCAATGAAATGTTTCAGAAGAACTATTGAGAAATATCCATTTAAAAATTCCTAGTTTTTATGCAGAATTTGATAAAAAGTAATAAGAAGTAGAAAGTAAAAAAAAAAAAAAAACATAAATGCAGGCATCATACTAGGAAGCGGTCACGCTATGCCACAAATTATGATAAATATGCTACTGATTACATCCAATCCTTTTATAACTAATTTACGAGAAATACCCAGAAAACAGTTTGATCAGATTCCTCAAGATCTGCTTAACCTGCTTATGCCGCCTTGTAAAAAATAATAAATATTTGGCTTCAGCAGTCCTAGGTAGAACCAAGCCTAGCTTCCCGCAACCATTTGCGTGTGCGCGTTATATTTTATGCACGAATGGAAGGGACCTACAATTTTCTGCCGTCTCCGAACGGTGAGTTGGGAAAAGGGCTGCCGTTTTGTAAATTCTATATGGGAGTATTTAAGACGTCTGCAGGGGAGTATTTTGTGTCTGAGAGGAGTACAAAATGGAAACAATACAAATCAGACATTTACATCTAGTATTAGCCTGTTAAAACTCTAAAAGGTAACTATTTTCTTTTGACTGTAGCCTCAAGAATGTTTTCCAATGGCTGATGGAACTAGGTTAAGAGTCCTTGTTATGTTCCGGGTCGATTTTGTTTGGCCGCCATTTCAGATTGGATAACATTTTTCAGTCGTAGAGAGAAGTCGATAACAAATTTTGTTATGGAGCAGCTGAGTCTTTCAGCTCAGTATAGACGACCACCAATTTTGGTAAAAATCATTAAGAGTGACGAAGCATATTTCGACTTGATCGGCTTTGTTAATAAAGAGAATAGCCGCTATTGAGGCACCGAAAACCCTTGATACACCAAAGACCACTTTACCTTCGTAGAGTAACTGCATGGTGCGCCATTTGGGCCGGCGGCATCATTGGGTCATATTTCTTTAAGAATGCTTGAGCAATACTATAACAGTTACTGGTGACCGCTATCGGGACATGTTGGCAAACTGTCTTGTGTCTTAATTGGATCAAATAGGCCTACACAGCATGTGGTTCGAACAAAACGGTGCCATATCACTAATAGCTCGTTCTACGATGCAAATTTTATGAGAAATTTGTCCCGTCAAAAAGTGGTGATATCGAGTGGCTCCCACGATCCCCCGATACCTTGATGCTTAAGAACAAAATTCGAAATAAAATTACCTTAACTAACACCAGACGTCTGCGAAATCGTTATGAAAAATGCGCTTAAAAGAGCTCACCTTTGCGCCATGGCCAGAGCCAGCTACTTGACCAACATCATATTCCGTACAATTACAATATAAATATAAATATAAGTTATTAAAAAACACTCGGCCTGGGACATAGAATCCCTGTATATGGATTTAACACTTGGAAAATAAATTCATTCACTGATATTAAAGTGACAACATATTATACAGATTAAAAGTTACCGTGCTACTATTTTAACAAAGTACTATCCACTAAAGAAAAGGTAGTCAAATTACAAATCTTTTTAAAAATTGCAAATATTCAATAGGGGAGTACAATCATGACGAGTGGAGTACGGGAGTACATTGTTTGAGAGAGTAGTACGAATACTCCCTTAGTACTCACTTCGGCAGCCCTGGTTGGGAAGCTTTACATGACAAATGATACTCTTGAATGCTTGTCAGGCATTCGGAAGAGATGGGCACTGTGAAAAACTTTTTAGGTGTTTGCGGTGGGATTCGAACCCAAGACCGCTCGCACAGTAGTCCGACGCACTAACCACTTGCGCTACGGTGCCCAATAGTCCCTCTAATAGTCGATTAATACCGGTCAGCGAGGATGATAACATAGCGGACTCGACAGATCATTATGATTCTGATACAAATCAGATGATTTTTTTACGTAATGAAAATTTTTATAAATTGTTTGGATTTTTATTTTTGTTTTTTGTTAGTTTATAGTATAAATGTTTAATTACTACTGTAAAAAATATTTAATTTTATTGATGTGCATAAAATAAAAAGAAATTATACGCTTTTGAATTTTTTTTGTTCAAAATTGGAATTTATCATTCAAATTCAAAAAACACGCCTAATATTAACTTTTTTTTTATTAATTCGATTATAAAAAAGTGTAATATTTATATTTCAGTAAATAACGAGCATTAGAACCGATAAAAACCAAAAAAAATAATTTTGTCCAGTTAGCATGTACTAGACGAAACACTGTGGTGCGGTGCAAGTTGTGCCAGTTGGATTTGGTGCATTTTAGACAATATTATTCTTCAGCGATTACATATTTTCAGTTTTTTTTTTAAATTTCATTATGAAGCAAGATGCCCATTCTTGCCAATGCTCTCAACTTCATAGTTGTATTATGAGTAGGTTGATATTTATGAGACTTAGAAAAAAAAAGTGACCCAACTAGGCCCGCCCTACCCTAGGGACAGATAAACATAAGTCGATTTAAAAGAATAAAGCTAGCGAGTTATATACATATGTATGAGTAGATTAATTCAGAGAAACCAAGAATTGACTTATACAAAGCAAATCTCTACGAAATATTAAAAAAAAATTTCATGGCATTGCCACAAATGGAAATTTTTCCTCTTTCAGATGTCAGTTCGCTTCGTTGCCAAAAAGGCTATGTTAGAACTTGGCATGTTTTCGCAATAAGATCGTAACCGCTACTTTTACGAAATATATGACTATTAGCCAATTATCTTGCATTACACGCCTGGGAGAAATTACACACAAGACTATAAGATTGTTCTACCAAGGTCACCTCATCTCACCAAATTAGCTTATCCGCTTTCGTAATTTCCTTTCAACGATTCTATGCAAAGTTAATTCGTATGTGTCTACTCGTACTCGTCCTTTCCGTCAATAGACTAGAACAACAAATGACTATGACTCTCACTACACGCTCAGCAACAATAATCTGAAATGAGAGCACCTATCCATGCAAGGAAACAAAAACACCAATCGAAGTCCATTATACCACCGAGGCAAGTCCCCTAGTAGTCCAACAGAAATTAGATGTTTACTATGTTTGAAGTTCCTTTTGATTCGATATTCACTAACGTTAATTAGAAATGGTCGATGGATGTGGCAGATAGCCCACATTTGTTTGTTTTTGGTTCGGTACTCCATTTTGTTATGCCAATCGACAACGAGACTATACGAGTGCGAGTATGCTCCTGTAGTGATTTAGGGAATTAGGCTATACACTCGTACACTCGTACTTCTAGTTCCGTGATTCTAATTAGATATGAAGCCTTGTGCTTCAGTCTTAAAGTATACATTATTTGACATTTGATTTAATGTAGTTAGTGATGTAATTAATTAGTATCCAAAGGGCTTGACGTTTAGTAATGTGACCGAAAACATGGCAACAATTATTATTCATTGTGTAATCTATTATTTGTTTTTGTTTACCTAAAAGGGTTAGTGATTGCTACAATTCCAATCTGGTTGCATGTTGATAATTAACTAGCAATGGAATTCATTATAACAAAAATAGAATAATTAATTTCAATTGAAATTAGCTTTTCGACAGAATTCGACGTAATATTTCTGCGGCAATAAGTTAAAGGATTATTATGTAGTGCTTCCTTACATGAATTATAATGTGAAATGAAATTGAAATCCAATTTTTGTATTACTCGTAAGCATTTGTTTATACAGGGTGTTTCCAAGTTAAATGTCAAGACTTTGGCAACTGATTCTTGGGCTAATTCTAAAAAAAAATTGTTCTGCAGCAAGGGTCTATCTCCAATTTGGACATCATTTATCGAGAATTTAAGAAAACACCTACTTTAGTGTACCTTGACTCATACTAACTCAAATATCTCCACTAATACTTACTACAGAAAGTGGTATCATTTATACCACTTTTACTAGTTAAATTTTCCAACTAGGCCTACATACTCAGTTAGGTTTGAGTCTGGGATGTTAAGAGGAAAATGGTATGGAAATTAGGGTTTTGACGGGTATTCTAATAAATAAGCATACTTCAAAACCTTCATAAAGTCATACTTTATTTAAAAAACAAATTGCAAAATTATGATTTAGTTAGAAAATTGCACTAATTTCCAAATGTGGTTAAAAAATAGGTAAAAAATCATTTTTTCGCTTTTTACCTGCTGCGGTTTTTTCCAAGTATCATAAAATCTGTGAGTTTTTCAGCATACTTAGTACAAATTTTTTTATTTAAAATTGTTACGTTCATAAGAAAAAAATATTAAAACGGTATGATTATTACGTATTTCTTGTAGAAAAGCGACCTAAAATTAAAAAAAATGTATGAGCAAGATTTAGGATACTGACTTCAAAATAAAATATCTAGAAAGCAAAAAAGGTATCCAATTTATTTAAACGGAGTTAAAAAGGGTGTTATTTCTTCTAAAATTAAAGCCATAAAAGAAGTTTCTGTAGTAAGTATTAGCGGAGATATTTGAGTTAGTATGGGTCCAGGTACACCAAAGTAGGTGTTTTCTTAAATTCTCGATAAATGATGTTCAAATTGGAGATAGACCCTTGCTGTAGAACGATTTTTTTCTTAGAATAAACCCAGGAATTAGTTGCCAAAGTCTTGACATTTAACTTGGAAACACACACCCTGTATACTAAAGGGTCTTCCAATAGGGACTTCCGAACTTTGACAGTTGATAGCAGCCATATTGTTGAAGCTACATCTGTCAAATCAGCTGTCATTTATTCAGTCTGCTTTGCCAAATCACCATGGACGGATATAGCGTTTAACAACACTTGTAAATAATAAATTTGTTGTATCAAAATGGGTGTTCTGTTCGGGCAACGTTCCGCGCGCTTCGCGCTTAGGTTGAGCGAGCGCTATAGGTCGATGATTATCAATTTCTTTTAGCCTGAATTGGATCATATGGATACCAACGACATGCGGTTTCAACAGGACGGCGCTACGTGCCACACAGCTCATTAGAAACTACGAAGCGATTGGAGGGTATGATCCTCTTACGTGGAGGTGATGTGAACTGGCCACCGAGATCGAGCGATTTGACCCCGTTAGACTTTTTCTTGTGGGGTTTTCTGAAGTCGCAGGTCTATGCGAATAAGCCACAAACCACAGCGGCCCTCAAAGCCAACATAACCCATGCCATCGGTTAAATTCAGCCTGATTTATGCGCCAGAGTCATGGAAAATTGGACATTTCGGATGCGCGCCACCCGGAGAAGCCGCGGCGGATATTTGAACGATGTTATACTCCATACATAATGGCATCGATAGGCCTTTCAAAAGAATAAAAAATTTCGATGATATCTGACACACACTTTGTTTTATTTCAATTTAAAGATAGGAAGCCCTTAATGAAAGACCCTTTAGTAAGAGTATTATGTATTATTTTTTACACATCAGCTTAATTATTTAAGTTATTCTTATTCTTTTAGCAAGCTATTATCGTGGGAATTGTTAAATATCTTTGTAGGTTCCAAATCGCTAATGAAAAGGATATTTAATGATTCGAGCCTGAACGTCTAGTATTTTTTCCTTTGACACCAATACCCACATGTTTGTTAAGAAAAAGGTAGTTCGCCATAGTCTACTTGCCAAACCCTTTCATTTGATACATATAAAGGGTTTTTCAATAAGAGCGCTACAAAAGTTTTTTTAAATAAAACAAAAACGGTTTTGGATATCAATGAAATTCTTTATTCCTGTGAAAGTACGTTCGATGCCATTATGTATGGAACTCGACGTCTTTTGCATGGCCACCACGGGCACGCTTGCAGAAGTCCGGTCGCTGAACCCAATTTTCGACGTTTTTTAAGCGTAAATCGGCCGATACTGCTGCAATTTCACGTTCGATATTCGTACGAAGTTCATCAGTCGTCGCTGGCTTGTTGGCATAGATAGATCATAGACTTGACGTAGCCCCACAGGAAATAGTTTAACGGCGTCAAATCGCACGACCGAGGCGGCCAAGCGACTGGACCATTTCGTGAGATAACACGTTCTCCAAACTTGGTTTCCAATAAATTGATTGTGACATTCGCTGTGTGGCTTGTGGCGCCGTCCTGTTGGAACCACATGTCCTCCAAGTCCATATCATCCAATTGGGGCCAAAAATATTCGGTTATCATTGAACGGTAGCGATTCCCAGTCACGGTAACGTGCCGGTCTTGATCATCACGGAAGAAGTACGGCCCAATGACGCCGCCGGTCCATAAACCACACCAAACCGTAATTTGTTCGGGATGCAATGATGACTCATGGAGTACGTGTGGATTGCTGCCTGACCAATACCGCATATTTTGTTTATTGACGAAGCCATTCAGCCAGAAATGAGCCTCATCACTGAAGATGATTTTCCGATGAAAATCCGAATCATTTTCAAGTTGTTGCTCAGCCCAATTCACGAACATACGACGCTTCTGGTGGTCAAGCGGCTTCAGTTCTTGCGTCAATTTAATCTTGTAAGGATGTAGGCCAAGATCTTTTCGCAAAGTTCGCCACAACGACGTCACAGAGATGCCCAACGCTTGAGCTTTCTTCAACTGAAGCCTCAGCGGCAGCAATATTCTCGACACTACGGGCACTTCTTTGTCTCACTGGCACGGGAACATTTTGTACTGTGCCTGTGGATTCAAATTTTTCCACTAGACGCTCAATTGTTGATCTGCTAGGACGATTATGACGATCATAAATTTGACGTAGCGCTTTTAACGTTGAGGCCACTGACTCCGAATTTCGGTAGTAAATTTTAATAATTTCGACTCCTTGTTGGCTCGTATATCTTTCCATCATGAAATGGCAAACCTTACTGAAGAGAAATGTCAAAAGAGCGGCAAGAAATATGGCGTCGTTTGCTGTCCCTGTCGCTCTACTTTTGTAGCGTCCCTGTTGAAAAACCTTGTATATGAGGAGGTCTCGAAGAAAACGGTAATCCGCCATTTTGGAGGATTCGCTATATTGAATTGTCTTTGACGTCCTATAGCCTAAGACACTCTCCGGATCAAGACGAATCCAACGACACTCTATTTGCTGAAATCGCTGGACGAGTGTCCTTACTACATACAAACATAGCCTGTGATATTCATAATCCTTTCTTTTGGCTTTGCAATAGTCGGGTAAAAAGAGAGTTGAAGTAGGAGAATACCAGGAAAGCTGAAGTCGCACGATGACCGTTTTTTCGTATTTTTTCTGCATGTCTCATGTTTTGAAAAATTTCAGGAATTACTTCTTCCTAAAATTTGCAAAACAAGTTACAAACTGGAGGAAATCCATTTCAATAGGAGAATAACTTCCAATTTGTTACAGGTCAATAATATACTCATATGTACATATATCATACTTACTTACATATTTTATCATTTAGGTTACAAAATTTTATTTTTATAATTTGTATCACTCATGGCATGGGTAATGTGACCATTTTACCCGCTTTTTCATCCAAAAACCAGCCACCCGCCACCACAACCATTTCCCCGCTTTTTGAGAAAATTTTTGAATTTTGTGCTCACAACAGAACATTTTTTGAATATGCCTCTTTGTGCTGTCTAATTTAGCAATGTCAATGCTTCTGCATTGAAATGGTGATAATGAAGGTGGAATATCTAAACTGCCGTATACTACTTCAGTTCGCATCAGTGCGCGAAAATTACAAATATCATGCGTTAAATAAACAACCAACGTTATTATCGCTATCCGACGCACGGTACAAGGTCCGTTCGCATACTTTTTGCAACAAAAAGTGGGGGTGAAATTCTATCAAAGTCAGAAAAATTATGTAAAAGTAAACACACGGGGTTAAACAACGTGTGGCGGTACAATTTTAACTACATATTGGGAAAAGCGGTACGGAGAACGTAATCGTCATCATTTCTAGTTTGTATTCCAATTCCACCAGTGTGCTGATCTACTTCTGTGAAGCCCGCCAAATCCGCTAAAATACGCCCGCTTTTAGCTTAAAAAATCCCGCCGCTTTTTGGCAAAAAATAAATGGTCACATTAGGCATGGGTAATTTTGCACATTTTCAATCAATTTTTCCATACTATCCGTTGAACGCCGCGCCGCGTTAAAAATACAGAATCCGCCGCGTTAGAACACCGCGTTGAAATCAACACTGACATCTCTCTGTGTGACTGGGATTATGTATTTCTATGCTGTACTTTTGATATGTAGATCAGATCAAGAGGCAGAGGGTGCAATAAATAGCGCAGTGAAGGCATCAGTTGGGCTGTGCACTGTGATGTATATGCTTGCCGTTCTTTGGAATTTTTTTTTTATCCCGCATACGTGTAATGAGAAACGAACACCGTTATTGGACCACTTTTTAGTTCATGGATTGTAGCAATCAAATTGAGTTTTATCATTTTTAAATTCAGCAATACAAAAATCAGATTCTGGACGGCAGTCTCTTTTATATTACCTAGAAGATTTTGCTCATTAATGAAAACACATTGTTCATCACAGATGTAAGGAGTGGGGGTTAAAATCTCGTAGAGAGATGTAAAAGTACACAGACACGCATTGAACAACAAAAAATGAAAAATGTATGACATTTGACAGTTTTCATAAATCTGACCAAAGAAATTTCTTGGGCTAAAATTCGCTAAAATTCTTCTGTGAAAAACTATGAAAAATCTTCGTATGGGTACGGGATTTGAATGATTTTTGTAGTTTTTCGCAGTATTGGACAGTTACGGGAATAGACCTAATAATCTGTAACGCTGTCGTTTTTTTCGTTGACAACAATTTAGCGCATAAATGGCAAACAAAATTTTGGGACACAAATTACATAATACACTAGCGGATATTTCACAGTGATTTTTTTTCACTGTTCTTACACCGATACAATGCTACATGCATTGATTATAATGAACCTGGTTATCAGCAGAAACTTCTTACACGATTAATAATGAAGCTGTTGACTAGGTGCTTGACTAGGATTATATAGAAATAGCTGCACCGCCCGGCTTCGCCCGTGTACTAAAACAGTCGCGTTACTTATTAAGCAAAAAAAACACTGCTCTAATAGTGTAGTTCTGAGTAGAAATAAGAACTAAATTTACCTTTTATCAAATTATAAGGGGTTTGCATCAACATATGTATGTACAACGCTCTTCCGAAGTTCTTAGGCCTTTGTTTCTATCCATGTCTCAGACTATCTATATAATAAATTTCATTATGAATAGATCAGCGGTTTAGACCTGCAAAGGTTTCGTTAATAACTTGACTCCAGCGCTCCCTAGCGAGCGGCTTTTTAGCATATGTCCTTCCTCAGGTGCCAGACTATCTCTATTCTAAATTACATTATGATTGGTTCAGCGGCTTAGGCGTGATTTGTGAACCTTCAGCGTAACGCCACCCACATCGGTTACTGGAGGATTAGTTAATAGCTCAACATCCACCATCTTTGCTACAGTATTATAAAATAAAAAAAAAAAATAACAGAAGTAAATAAGTTTAAAATGAAAAGTTAACAAAAATGAAAAAAAAAACAACAAAAAGTTAAATTTTCCAGCACAAGGTTTAATTCTAAAGTCCGTAGGCAGAAACTCGTATAAAAGGTCATCTGTAAGTAATTGTTTAAGTGACGAATGGGATGGGATGTGATTATATGCAAATTTCAATACGGTCTCCTCTCAATGTTGCCAGATCTATTTGCAGAAAAATCAATTTCGAGTAAATTGTTTATTTCTGACATTTCCCTTCAAATATAAATACAAACATACATACACATGCATGTACGAGTATGCACACTCGCACCTATTTATAGATGAAGTACCTAGTGGAAAAGGGGTAGGTATTTCGAAGGATAAAATAACCAGATAGATGTCAAATGGATGTGTGACATTTCATAAAATGTATGTGGTTTCTACGAATTTCAATTTGGCTTTAGCAATGTTTTATCGAATCAATGACATCCTAATTGAATTACGTTATTCGCTTGCGGATATTTGCGGACACAAAATATCCAATTTGCGGTTTCATGTGTTGAACTTGTTTTTAAATATTTAGCCCGATAATTGGTTGAAGGTTGAAGCTGACGTTAAGTGAACTTTTGCCACACACAGTGAGAATGGTTATGCCTGTTTTTTTTAGATGTTTATAAAATTAAAAATAGCTTCTGAAAAAAAATCATATTTTATTGAAATATGTAAAGTGAAATCCAATAATGCTGTGTAAATCTGTCCACCTTGGGGTAGTAGGTACGATACAAAAAATACCCCAAAAAATACGATAATAGATCTACACCGCAGCAATAAAGTAATAACGTAGCATCAGGAGCTATAGCTGATGTCCTCTCAGACTTTAACCCTAGAACAGTGTTGGGACTTCGGAAATGAATAATGGTGGTAGATAGCCAGAACAAAATAACAAAATAAAAAAAATAATAATTAAAAAACGAAGTAACACATTTGTTTTAAACGAAAAAAGTAAATAAACTTAAATCCAGTCCATTGTTATTAGAAATAATATATAAGAATATAAGTGAATATATAATTTTATATAATTTATTGCTTTCTATGGTAGCCGTCGGTGAAAATGAACTTTGACGCATATTTTACTAGCGGTTCCGAGTGATCAAAATCTTCTCAATTTCCCAAAAGTTCTTTGGCTGCTAATGTGTTATGAACAGTTATTGTTTTTAAATTTTTCCTTTTTTCATTCTTTATCATTCCAAGTTGAGAACATTTTTTTTCAGCAGCAGCACTACTGTGCGGTAAGCAACAAATTTGCAACATGTACGTCGCAATGTTTTTATAGGGATAGTTGCCCATGCCATCTTTAATATTCCGAATTAAAATCCATTGAGCAACAATGTCATCAGTTGTTAAATTATCTGTTATTTTCCATTTGCTTATCAATATCCTCCATTCAGCATTAAGATCTTCGATATTCACTGCGTTTTGTTGGAAAAATCTGATAAGCCCCATAACTGATGGCAATGACTTTTTTTGCATCTAGGAATTTTAAAATTTTAATTTTGTCGTCTAATAAACCCAATTTTTCTTGAATTTGAATACACAATTCAACATAATCGGTGCACATAATTTTTCGCAATTCTCTAGTATATATGCCTCGAAATATAAACCAAAGTAAATTTGAGAATACGGTAAATAGTTTTAAGCATTTCATCCATCTGTATTTATGTCAATATTTCCCTGCTTAATAAAATGTTTCATTATATTGAGCCTGACTGTTTTCATACTTTCTACAAGGAGGAGAATTTTCGTTATTTCTGACTGAAATTATTTATTTAAATTGTTTAGCATTGTTAAGTTAGGTCCAATAAATTTTAAGAATGCCAAATTTTCTTTATTTTGCAGGAAATCTAAAATGTCAACAGCTTTAGAATTAGGGTCCTCCTAACAAATCCAACACAACATTGCACATATACAGTCAACAAAATAATGTTTAAAACAGTAGAGTAGTGTATTGGGTCGGGACTCGGGAGGAATATTCTTCCAATATACATACATACATAGGTATAAAAATTGAGGGAAATATTAATGGAATGAAAGAGTGTGTACGTTGTACGTTTAGTCTGTAGTGTATATGTAAACTGTGAGTGGTGGGAATATGATAAGCGAAAGCGATGGGAAAAAAGTGGTAGATTTAGAGTTTAGGTTGGTAGAATTGTGGTAGAAATACCACTTAAGTGGTAGAAGTCCCAACACTGCCCTAGAAAGATAATCATATTTTGATGTATAAAATTACACTCATGTATAAAATGTACACACAGAGTTCTGAGTATTTGCAAATTGATGAGACTTAACTCAATGACGCGTGAGTTTTCTGCTCTGGATACCTACTGACTGAAAAGTCACGAACGCCCATCTTGTGATTCACAATAATTAGCAAAAGAGCGGTATATTTCGCTGGTGAGTGAGTCATTTTAACGCAGATTATCTTTCCAGGGTTAAAGTAGAACACTCGGCAAGTTGATTAATTTATTGCTCACATTTAGAATTATCTACACTAAGTTGGATCGTTGTACAGCTGAGAGATCTGTCAGCAGGAGCACTACCCAGATATCTTACTCTAGAATCTGCTGGTTAAGCTGCAAATCGTATTTGCACTATGGCGGTCTACGGTAAGTATCTTCCCACCCTAAACGGCTGTATACAAGGGACACTCAACAATATCATCAAATAGACCGACAAATACGGCTTAGGGATTAACCTCAACAAACCTGAACTCGTCCTATTCACTAAGAAATACGAAATCCCAAACCTAGATCCCCGTTTTATTAACGATACCAATCTAACTTATTCTTGATGAAAAGCTAAATTTAAAGTTAAGTAGCCAGGAAAGAGTTAAGAAGACTACAATAGCCCTAGGCTCAGAGGTCGGCCTATCTGTATATATGCGACTGCTAAGATCAACGCCCAGCCCACTGCGGCATTCTCCTCAATCTTCTTCCCTTTGATATGTATGGTGGCAAATGGCAGCATCTGCAGCCATAAGACATCGAGCCGTCTTGCAGTGGTTCAGCAATTCAATGGTCAGTCCAGTTCCTGCAAACTATGTGAAACACATTTCAGGATACTTCAAGGATGTCTGATATGTAGTAAACTGTAATTGCTGATTTTTTGGTATATCATTTACAAGAATGAGAGGGTGCATTTCGAAGCCACATATCGCCGCAGTTCAGGCTAGTGTTCATGAAGATCCGAAATAGTCACTTTGGAGACCTCCACACGAGCTTGTGCTTTGTTCGCCCACAACTTTGTAAAAGGATGTTGATCTTATGATTTATACGATTAAATTGGTCCAAGAATTGAAGCCATTAGATCATCGCAAGCGTCGGATCTTCCCTGAATGGGCTCGAATTCAATTGCAAGATGATTCGGCATTATGGGGGGAACCTTGTGTTTAGCGAAAAACGCGTAAATAAGTCCTGTACTGATCGATATTATAAATGAGTTCAGCATATTCATTGGAACGTTGAAAGAATAGAAATTTGAAGAGAATATCATAGCAATGGAATGGCATAGCATCCGTGTCCTTGAATTCAATTCAGCGGGTAAGGCCTCCTCCGCACCGCTTATACTGAATCTAACTCAACGCTGTTAAATGTATTTATCACTTAAGGCTCAAGTCTAACCCCAAATATAGCGCCATCTAAAGTTAGCAAGTATCGTCGCGTATTTAACTGAGCTACTTCTTTCCGGTCGGTCTTAAAAAAGTCCACCAAATCAAAAGTCAAAAGACACCATTTCCACATCTGCTATTATCGTCCTGTGGGTAATTCAATTTGACCTTTCCAAATGATGGCTGGTCCCGTCCTGGCACCAATATGACGAGGTAATGAAAAACCGCTCTCGCTATACTATAGCACTTCAGCATGACCCTATTCAATGTTCATGTGCGGATATAAAAAAAAAAAATACCAACAAAGTTCGTAAGCATCTGCCTGGTGGATTTGTCGTAAATCGAAATGGCACCGGTTTATGGCTTTATAAGCCAAAAAAAAGACCACAAATCCACTTTCATAACACGCTCAGCATCAGCATATCATCGCGGATACACTCGTAACCATAAGCAGATTGTTAAAAAAAAACCGTGTTTGAGGTTGCCCGTTACCACCTTCAAAACAATGACATTGTCCTGGGGATGAGCGAATCAGATATGCATGTGTGTTAAAAATCATACCGACATTGTGGTTTTGATTGCGGTATTTAGGGGATTTATGTTATTAAATGGGAGTGGACAATGTACGAAATCACTTTTAATTTATTTGAGTCATGAATACGATGTGTGTGGGTACAAAACAACTCAGAATATCAAAGGTATTGGGATAGAATAACCAAGGAGTTATAGGTCCAGAAAGGAATTTTTAGGACTTTTAATTTTATTCCATCCTATTTAAAGTGCTCTTAATTGAATCCCTCGAGTGGTGCCTTTTCATCTACTATCCCATCTCAGGACGAAATGGCAGTTTCCATTGAAAGTTTTTCTTTAGAGACACCATGGACTTTGATGTTTTAAGTTGTTTTGTAAACGTATGTACACGTATGTGCTAGGATCCTGCTCAGGCCCTTCTATCCGTCACTCAAATGCCGTGTATACAATTTTATACTTTTACCTCAAACCTTCGCATGTTAGTAACAAAATATGATAATATTTGATCAAATTCGTGCCAAATACTAGCATTAGGTCTGTTTCCGTACTTTCTGCACTAAAATTTATAGATTCTCAAATTTCAAGGAGTGGGGGTAAAAATATTTCAGAGAGAGGGAAAAGTGTGCAAAAGTACAGGAACGCATTAACAACAAAAAACGAAAAATGTATGACGTTTGACAGATTTGACAGTTTCATAAAGCTGCCCAAAGAAATTTCTTGGGCTAAAATCGGCGGTGCAGGGAAATAAGTCCCCAAAAACTAAGTCCACTGAGGGACTTAGTTCTCACTTAATGGGAACTTAATTCACTTAAGTGAAGTGGACTTCATTTCCATGCAACGTGGGCACGAACTCCACTTTCTTATGGGAACTTAAAAAATGTGAAGAGGGAACTAACTTTCAACAACAATATGTCACAAAAATGCTTTTTCGCTGTTGGATAGGGGGTGGATGCGAGGTTGGATATATGGAAAGATTCTTTGTATCGAATTTTATACTATTGCTCTATCTTATATTCAAAAACTAAATATCGCATTTAAAAATTAGTTATTTAGTTTTTGAACATTAAATGGAGCGATAGTATAAAATTCGATATAAAGAAACTTTGTATATATCCAACCTCGCATCTACCCCCAATCCAACAGCAACCAGTAGGGGGGTTGCAGGGGGGCAGCATGCCCTCCCATACATATTTCACTGTTTATGCACAAAACTTTGCAACCGATGTTACCTCAAAATACCTGACCTCTTATTTTACTTCTTCTTGGTAAAAGTGGTAATTTATTTCGCATTTAAAGGGAATTAAAACCACACAGTTTTTTTGGAACTTAATTCCCACAGTGCATGGGAACGAAGTCCACTTCACTTGAGTGGATTTAGTTCCTATCAAGTGAGCACTAAGTCCCTCAGCGGACTTAGTTCCTGGGGACTTATTTCCCTGCACCGAAATCGGCAGCATGGGGAAATTTCTTACTCTCTTGTTAGCGCTCTCTTCTGTCGAAAACTATGAAAAATCTTCGTACGGGAACAGGAATTGACTGATTTTCGTAGTTTTGCGTAGTTTTGCGCTGTTTTGGACAGGTACGGGAACAGAGCTATTGTGTTTCATTTTCCTAAGATGCCACCGATTCCCGTACATCCGCCATCATGCTCAAAACTGCCACGACTTTAGTTCTGTACCGTTGTACCTTTTACATTGGTTCTGTCATCCTGATGTGTGTTTGGCCAATGATGGGTCATTTCTCCAGGACATTAACGAAACACACTTTCATAGTAACAGCACTTGTCATCTTTTTTGCTTGGTGGTTTTGAATGCACCCACTAAAATCAGATGCAGTCGTCGGTCTTTATTTTTATTTATTTATTTTTATTTCCTTCCAAACTTAAAGCTTAGTACAAAGAATGTCTTAAATATAGCCTAATTAAGTAAAAATGATCATTCTGTAACTTAAAGAGCAAGTGAGAATTACACCTGAACTTATATTTTAAACAAAATTTAATATTAAAAATTTATAACAAAATTTAAAATCTGATGTGGGGTTACAATCAGTTGTATGTATATTATTTATGATCTTACTTCAGAGTTAATATAAAATATAATAAATATAAAGATAAAAAAATAATTTTTAAAACAAGCTTTAATGAACTAAAGAGTAAAACAAGTAATTTTTTCCGAGTCACCAATATGTGACTATTAATTAAAGCTTGGGGCGCCCAAGTTTTGTTTAAATCTTTGTAGATTGTTGGTCGAGGTGGGACCATGTCACTGCGGACTAATGGGATTTCCTCCATTTATACATACATATGTACATATGTGATATGTGGGTCCATCATGATACCAGATAAAACAGAGATATCTTTAATAAACGAGCTGACAGATACATATCTCTACGTAGAATTTGTCTAAATGATGATGAAGTGTTCTGATTAAACAGCTACAGCTAGCGTGTTCTGTTGATTCTTCGTCCTCGTTGCACATCGTGCATATGTTGTCTTGTGCCTGAGAGCCCCAAGCTTTAATTAATAGTCACATATTGGTGACTCGGAAAAAAAAATATTTGTTTACTTTTTAGTTCATTAAAGCTTGTTTTAAAAAAAAATTTTTATTATCTTTATATTTATTTTCTACTTTTTAGTACCTATCTGAGCATTTTTTACAAATTTAGTTCGATACGTATATTACGTGAGTTGGATATGAGAAAATTTAATGAGAATGTTTGAGATTCTACTCGCCCTTTCATTTGATACCCATGCCATGGTGGTTGTAAAGAAAAAGGTAATTCGGCATCTTGGGGCGCCCACCATATTGAATTTAGAATAACGTCACTTGGCTAGTCTAATTCTGCTTGTCAATCCTTTTAAGTTGATACCCATACTTAGGAGGTCGTGAAGATAATGGTAATCCACCATCTTTGGGCGTCCGCCATATTAGATTAACAAGATCATGAAATATATTATATTGAGTTGTCACCGGATCCGCAAAATTTCAGCATAATCGGATATTTGGAAGTGGGTGCAAAATCGAATCCCAGATTCTGCCCTCACAGAAATTGAAGTTAAAAAGCGTCCGCCATATTGGATTTACAACGTCATCAAATAACCTATATTGTATTGTCTCCGGAACTATATACGTGTGCAAAATTTCAGGATGTTTCTGATATCTGGAAAAGGGTGTAAAATCGATTCCCAGATTTCGCCCTCAATAGTGAATAACCAGTCTTTGATTTTTCTTAGAAAGACATGAAAATTAAGTGGCAGCTTATTGAAAATTGTAGGGGCTGTGTTTTGTAAGCGATTGGTACATTGGCAAGATGCATATTATTTATACGTACATAGATTGTAAAGCTAGGAGATTTTGCTGGGAATATTACCACTTGCTTAAAAAATTCTCTCAGAACTTTAAAGACGTAGAGGTGTCTTATTGGTAAGACACGTGTTAAAAATTAAATCAAACTCACAAGTCACTTTTATCTACTGATCTATTATCTCTTTATTCTCTTTAGCTACACATCTTGTCACTTACAATAACAAACCGCAACTGAACTGACTGATTGCCTATGTTCCTGTGCTATTTTTATCTAGCATCGCCATCTGTAGGCAATTCCAACGGCGGCGGTAGAAAACGATACTCTTCTTGTTACACACGTAGGTCTTTAAATAGGGGCCAGTTCGGAGTAATTCGATTCTTATTAAGAATAATACGAATTAAATGTTTTTTAGCCATCAGCAAAGGTCTAAAAGAGCTGGTATATGAACCACCCCAACTTGTGATTCCATATTTTATTATTTTTGACCTATTGCTCAACAATAAAAACGCGTCGTTCTTTCATGTAGCACTCTATTTTTAATAAGCTTGAACTGTTGGCTGTCACACTGTCTTTTTTTCGCTGACAACAAAATACCGCATTAAGGCAAAGAAATCAAATATTGTGTGAATCTTGGGACACACATTACTTTACAGATATTTTTTAATTGGTAAGAAATGATAAATATGAGCCAAGCCCTGACAATCTAGAAAAACTATCCTGGGCGATCCCCGCATAGTTGAAAAAGAGTATGTAAATGTCCGGGACAGATGGCAACGCTATAGCTTACAGACCTTGTGAGATTTATTAAAAGATTGAAATGGTTTTGTTAAATGTACATATGTTGGCATGCACAAATGGGGTATTCACAATGGCTCTTACTCTTCTCTGGGTTCTCTGGGTGAAATTGCATTTACTGCAAACGACCCTGCTAACATAACCTAGTTTCTATAGCAACCCTTTATAGATGATGGATATTTGATAGTTAGAGTGCGAAACAAGCTCGATTTCGGTAAGCCATAGATCTCACTCCGTACTTGTCAGTTTAGAATTTAATTTTGCTCGTGTTGAGGTTCTCTTTCAACGTATTAACGTCTCATTTGTTGCGATTAAACTTTAGTGTGCTGGTTTAGCTTCGTAGTAAAATCTTTCACAAATTTTCACTTGCAACTCCAAACAATTATCACATCTCCGGTTTAAGGTATCCATTAACTAGTCAAATAGGACTCGTTGAATTCTTCAAATTAAGCCATCACTGAAGTCACGGCACCAAAGCAGCTCAGTTATGCCTGACTCATTTTCTCCACTGCACGGTGCAAAGGGGCCTTCCTACCTTCCTCTATACGACAAAAGGTATGAGTTAGGGGGATTTGAAATTTCATCAGCTTTGGAGTCTCTACCGATGACCACCGTACCGATTCGAAAGACGCATGTATTCAGTGTAACAGTTCTCATATAAGTTTTCACATTTTGGACTTTACGTGACAGACCTATATTCGTTGTATTGACACCCCCAATGAAATAGGTATTGATTTCTGATCTTCGGTTATTTTCTATATTTAAGGACATCACAAGTACTTTCACTTTCTGCTCTTTCATCATTTCTTTTGCCATAAAGTCACATTGTATCAGCTTAATAAAAAGAAATAAATAAAAAACCTGCCTGAGTGTATCCATATCAAAGCACCTCTTACAAATTGTGACACATTTTAGATGTGCGTTGTATCCTCGTGCTCCACTTTCTGTTCTGGTATGTCAGTCTCTCTGTTTAAACACATTTTGCCATATGAGTAAATTCCATCCCTATTACCCACTTACGAGTACATTCGTACATATACCTATGTGCACAAGCACACTCACATTTCATTTAAGAGAAAACTCCGTTCGAGTGCACTGATGTGTAAAATAAAATCCTTTTTCCAACCATCATTAGTGACGTTGCCTTTGAAAGCGATGCTATGTGGGAATAATTATTATTTACGTGTGCGGATACCCTTCAGATTCCACTCCGAATGTACACAGTTTTACCTGAAATTACCCTCTCGACAGAAGTAAACACGGGTCTGTCACTTGTGACAAGTGAACGTCATCGATTGAGAAAAAAAAAAACGCGGAGTAATAAAGTAGTCATGTGTTTTAAACCGTTATATATATCAGTTGAATGGATATTTATGATTTAAACAGTTCGTGTGTTAAATATTTGACAGCTAGCGCAGCGTGCAGACGATATTTGCATTTATTGCAATTGTAACCTAGTCAAACAAGTAGCATGACTTGGCTGACTGACGTAAGGGACGTTTATGTCAAATGATTTGATGGTTTAAACACCTGTGTCACGTAAGGGAATTATAAACAAAACCTTCCTAAATATTTTCAGAACTGCCAAATTTCTTTCAGGCATTGCGGGGGAACCAAACATACATCGCGTGTTTCAATGGCTTTGCGTGGGTTTTGGTGGCAGTAACCGAAAAATGGTGCCAAATAATACAGAGTACAGAGTTGTTACAGAGTTGTTACAGAGTTGCCAAACTAATAAGCGTAATCTTTGGGAATATTCACAAAATGATATAACGAGTCGCCACAACAAGATGGCGCCACATCACAACTGAAAATGTCAATGTAAATGAAATAAAACGAAATTGTACATTTCATAAAACTCTTGACAAAGTTTCTGAGTTCTAAAACTCGCAACAGAATCTAAACTTTGTTTCCTTAATCTGACACACGGCCATCTGTTTATCTAAACTTGACAATCGCCAGACTTTCACCCGCACTCTCTGAGTCCTGTACTGTGTTGCAGTGAATTTAATTTAGATTCAGTTAAAATTTACCATCCCACTATGCACACAAATTGACGAGTGCAAATTTACAAGTTTACGCCATTTAACTTGAGGTTTCCTGTAAAAGGGGTTAACCAACCAATCTCAACTAAGTTCTGGTAAACAAATTAAGCTGAATTCTGCGATACGTACATTCAAAACACTCTTCAAAGTTGCACAACTTCAATCGTGGTGAATGTTGAGGAATTTCAGGTAGACTCTTCAGAATTCCTTGTGCGGTTGAAACAACCCTTACACTCGTACTATGTATGGGTAGGTAGACTCTTTCGCCTTTCAAGTCGATGACCTCAAGTTTGCATCTCGGCAACATTTTGCAAACATCATGGGTATTCGTGTGATGCTATTGTTATGTTATCTCTCGTTAACACAACCCTTGTGCATGAATATTAAATTACCACAGCAGAAGAGGAAACTCAACCTAAGGATTTTACCTCCAGGCAACGACATACTCACAGTGATACCCAATACCATGGGACTTTCATTCATTTTCCAAACAGATGTGTCTACGATGACTTTAGTCCCTGTCTGTAAACTTCTCAGATTAATTTTATTTTAATTTTTCATAAGTTTGTCTCTAAGGCTGGTGCTGGGATCTTTACAAATAAGCAGATATTCTGACACCGACCCGACCGAAAACCTCACATGCATAAGCAAATTTTGGCTGCCAAGGGAGTAAGTGTAACTCTGTGTGGTCTTTAATTAGGGGAAACGTCAGCCAGGAGTGGATTTTGGAATTTTGTATATCTTTCTTGTTTCCGTCGTTACTCAGAAATTCAAGGAAAAGTACTTCCTGTGCAAGGACCAAAGAACTAAATCGGCTAAATTTTTTTTTGGATTTGTATTTTTTATTTGTATTTATATTGCGCATTACTCTTAACTTCCCTTCGAGCTTCGACCAAATAGAGCACTGTCCCTTTGTACATTATCTAACTTGTCGAACTTTGTTTCCAATAATTTTTTTTTGTGAGGAGTAGTTTAACTTCATTACTTTAATATGAAAAAAAGGACCGCCGAAAGTCATCGTGTTTTAGTGGACGTTTATGGCGACCATACCCTGGTACAGCTGACAAACATGTCGGAAGTGGTTTGTACTACTTAGACCTGGACAGCTGAAAAAGTTCGCAAATGAAATATTGGAGGAATTGCTCGATAAAGACACTAGCCAGACAGTTCTGAAATTGCCTGAATCGTTTGGAGTTGACTTGCCAACGGTAGGAAAATGCCTTAAAGCCATGGGAACGATCCAAAAGCAATAAAATTGGGTCCCATACGAATCAAAACCAATGGACGTTGAAACGGCAGAATAGGATGGGATTTCTGCATCGATTTGCAACTGGCGATGAAAAGTGGATTCATTTAGACAATCCCAAGCGCGCAGAAAATCATAGGTTAAGCTCGGCAAACCATCAACATTAACACCGAAGAAATATATACAGAGCTCATGCTCTGTTATTAGGTGGGATCAGAGGGAGAAGGTGCTCAGCACGAAAATTCTCGTCCGCACGTCGCAAAATTGGTCAAAACATATACTCAAATGGGAGATCCTAGCCCACCCACAGTATTCTCCAGATATTGCTCCTTCTGATTATCACTTGTTCCGATCTTACATTACTTACATATACATATAAAGATTGCAAAAAAATGGGTCGATTCATGGAGTGCATTTAAAGGTGATGCGTTATTCCGACATAATATTTATATCCGGTCCGAAAGATGGGAAAATTAGTGGAATGAAATTCAATTTCATTTTAAATAAAATAATTTTTTTTTATAAAAAAAAAACGCTACGAATTAATTCCAACTCCAGTTTCCCAGTTCTGAGTTGATCAACCTGCTTAGCAGCATTATTGTTGATTTCAGAAACTTACTCTCTTACTTACTTATCCGGAGCAAACACCTGAAACGTTTTTCACAGTGCCCACCTCTTCCGAATGCCTGACAAGCATTCAAGAGTATCATTTGTCATGTAAAGCTTCCCAACTCGCCGTTCGGAGACGGCAGAAACTGTAGGTCACTTCCATTCGTGCAAAAATATAACGCGCACACACAAATGGTTGCGGGAAGCTAGGCTTGGTTTTACCTAGGACTGCTGAAGCCAAATATTATTATTATTTTACTCTGCTATTAATCGTCAAGTCGTCAAGTACTTCTGATATGTGCAGCCTAGGGTTTAACATTATTGAAAGCTCCTTCTATACACATACATATATCCAGGAACGCTATCATTATGAATTACTTACTTCCTACAAATTTCTCAACATCGCCGATATGTGAATAAAAATATTTTGGACAAACTTTTGGATATATTGTAAACGGTCAGTCACACTCAAATTTAAGTGCAAAAAGTACACACAAATGTTCTTTCTCTATCCGATACACTAAATATTCTTAGCACTTTGTTGCAAGTTTCTGAAAGTAAAACACTTCCAAGCTTAACACAGTTTAGCATTCACTTTTTAAAATTGTTTAATTACTTATACACTCTTAAAACATTATCAAAGCTTTTCCATTATTCGTCGACATAGATCCCACATTGACAAGAATAGCATAGTTCTAGGCGCAATTATTCGATTTTTGCACTCACACACACACAAAATCTCCTTGCGCATATCCGCTCTTATGTGATTGTATTGTTTTGTTTTTATAGAAGCTTCGAAAAATTGCTTTGGGGACAATTCTACGTATCAGGGGGCATCTGCGTATGCGTGTAGTTCCCCAAGTTTCAACTTTTTGCACTTAACTTTGAATGTGATCGCCTCTTAAGCCTTGACAGATTTTGAGTTGGAATGCCCGAAAATGAAAAGTATCATAAAAATGTAACTACTTAACCCATTAAGGACCGGAACATTTCAACGTTGGAATTTTGTGGTGAAATTTTCAGGATCGTCTTATTATTATGCTAAAAAAAATTCCTGCTAAAAATAAAAAAAATCTGGCGAGTAGTTTTCTCAATATTTTCTTTTTTGACACTTTTTCTAGTAGCCCAGGTGTACCCATGGACAGGTGAGAATTGTCCAAAACATGTATTTTTATATTGCCAAGATACCAAACCTAATTATAAGTCCAACACTATTTATTTAAATATTTTTTATTTAATATTTTTAATTTTTATCCAAAGTTAGCCGTGTAGTATACCACACGCTGGTCCAAAAAGGGTTAAGTAAAAACCGCTTTTTTTCTTTCACGTGTGTTATACATAGATTTTTACTTATTTTCCACCTCTCCTACGTTCTTTCAGAAATATAACCACTTCCCCTTGAAACCGCACGTTAGGACACATTTTGCATAACATAAACCTATTTGCATAAAAAACACGATAAGATGCGTACCTAACTTCTAGATACACCCACCAGAGAGAGAGACCAGAGTACATAGATGAAAGATTAAAAACTTGCCATAAGCTCATTTGTTAATCTAGGAACATCGCAAGATTTTCGCATTATTTTAACTAGAGGTGTGATAAACATAAGCATCATCCACACTCCTTAACATAATGTATCCTAGAATAACACCCCCCCAACACTGGATCCACCATATTTTAATATTCAAATAAACAATGTAAAATGATAAACAACGGTTGTGCCCGAAAAGGCAAGCAAATAAAATGGATCTTCTAATTTTGAGAAAACATCTCATTAATGAAATATGTTGGTAAACAAATTATCCTAATTGAATGTTGTTATGCATACAACGTCGAACACACGCACACACACATATGGAATCAGGATTCAAATAAATAATGATATTATACTGTATTGTTTTGAAATGAATATTCAATGTATTTTCAAGGACACCACAATGTGTTTTTCATCCACGAAGTGAGTTGAGCAAAAGGACATCTTTACGAGTAGGTGTTAACCGATTTACACATGGGGCAGTTATAGAGAAAAAAAAAGGCCAAATGCGAGTCAGTCTGGCGTTCAACGGGTTCCGTATTTTTATTCTTTTTTTTATATTAAAGTAAAAGTAAATAATAGTTTTGCTATTGGTTAATATAAATTTGGATGCATCAAAAAATCATAAAGTTACTGAGAACAACACCCTGCGCAGCACTAGATATTTTAATTTATCTCCTACCCCCCTTGATATAACCGGCAATCAAATGACAGCCAGCGAAGCCATAAGACCTCTCCACCGCCCTCCTGATTACTGCAGCGTGTTTTAAACGGAGATTATGGTGATTTCGGAAGCACTGTCCTGAATCAAGAGGAGTGTAATATCTTCTGACGATTAAAGTATTTTATCGGATAGTCAGGCGACTTTGAAATTGCTGGAATCCGTCTCATCTACTTTAAAGATCAACTCTATCTGTCGTACATAATTTTTTTTAGAGATTACCAAGCAGTTTAATAATACTGAGTGCCGGGGCGTAGAGATATTCCAGGGAATTGTAAAGCTGACGAACTCGCTAAACTAGGAACAACAATACCTATTCTACCCGGCAAGACGAATATGGGTTTCTCCCTCGCTTCTTACAAGCTTTCACTCAAACTTGACACACTCAATTAAACCAATAAAACCAATGGCGGAACTAGCTTAGGCTGGGTCTTACCCACTCTAACTACATACCTTCTGTCCCTAAGAACTACACATAAGTACGATTATTGGTGTCATAACAGGACACTGCCTTATGGGCAATCATGCAACTAGGCTTGGCGTTCTTTTAAATACTTCTGCAGAAGTTGCAGAGACGAGGAAGAGGAAGAGAGGCCAACGCATCTCCTCTGTTCCTTCCCGTAGTAGAAAACTACACCAAGTGAGTACTTCTTCAACGATCTCAGTGATCTAGCACAAAAAGATGTTGGACCACTTTCTAGCTTTATACAAATCTCCAAATGGTTCTCAAGAGTAGCGGGGATACACATTCCCAAGATCCTTAATCGGCTTCTATTGGCCTAAGTGTGCTGGTATTGCGGTTACCAGCGCGCGGCGACTGCTACCTAACCTAAAGGATAAGGATTGTATGTATAAGTGCCCACCTAAATCTCGTCTATGGGATGTTTGAAAATACATGCGTACATTTTTTTTTTGTTGTTTTTTCTTTCTTTTTTTTTTATTAAGAAACACTCTAGTATAACGGTGAGTGAAATATTGGGATTGCTGCACTAGTTCAAAAGGTTTAGTTCTTTGAAGTCATCTCAGTAGATTTGTGTGGTCCAGTGGTGGGGTGGTCTCAGGGTTCGTATGATGCTCCTCATGCTTTTTTTGCGAATCTATGGATCTGACTTTGTATATGGAATCCATGCCCAAGTTTCTGTGCAGGTCTTCTTTCCTAATATAAAAAGGTACCTTTCTTGCGATGTTTCTCAGTACCTTAGTTTCCTTCTGCGAAGAAACGTATCACCGATAGCAACTTATAAATTAGTGTCACAGATTCGATTTGAACTATTTTCTATCAGTCTACGAATAAGATCTTTTTTTGATGTTCCTTCACATAAATCTGGTGATCAAAGATAAGATATTGAGTTTCTTGCGACATCTTTCGGGCACAGTTGTAATAAGACATCACCTTGATCTCGCCGGTAAGGGAACCAGCACTGACAGTAGAAAGTGCGTTTTGAAGTGTCATCCGATGCGTTTCAAACATGCAGCAACTTACAGGAAGCCGTACTGAATGTATAACGCACGATACAAGTAGGACCCAAAGTGAGATACGAGACACGAACCCTAAAAACATAAAAAAACACTCATCTTCTGCGAGTTGTGATAGTCCTTTAAATTTTCTTAAAGATGTACAGCTTTTCGTGATGCTGTTATGTTTGTTATGCTTGTGTACAATAACATCTCGTTTTTCTTATCGATTTTCTCTTGACATGGGGTCACAATGAATTCCATTCTTTCTTTTTTATTTTGCAAAAATCGAAACGGCTGCCCTTGCTGGGGGAAAACAGAAACAACAACAACAATCGATGAAGGTGTTCCCAAAACAATTCACTTCCCTCGCTCGCTCCGTTAGCAAGAGGGGAATACAATTCAAGGACACCCGAAGGAAATGTTGGAATTTTTTTTTTATTGAAAGTTTATCTGCTTGTCTTTGACATTTTTATTTGTACGGATTTTCCCATATCCGGTTGTAAGGAAGAGGAAATTCACAAGCAAAATACCGTGAATCGCAATACCTTTACATGACTTTTGAAAATCCACATGAGGGATGTGGTTATTGAATTTTGTTTTCCTTGCTTTTATCCTTTTTTTAGGAGTTTGATTTATACGATTTCATCATTCCTGACATATGCCAAGATCAAGATTTGTATTTATACATATGTATACGTGTATTGTAAAATTGTTTGCTTTGATGGTGAAGTTTATTTACATTTCCGAAATGGATATTATTTATTCGATATTGGTAGGGTAAAATGGAGTGTATATATGGCTTTTATAGTTTGAAGTTTTTTTTTGTGAATATTTATTTGAATATATTATTAACAGAATTGGTTTACCAATGAAAACAAGTGCATTCCAAGCCATTCAACTAGACGGCTGTATTTTAGTAGCAACCTGGACCCAATTTGTACCTCTAAGCCTTACTTTTACCTTATACCTACTTACTTTGGTGGCGTTACATCTCGGTCCTAACTGACTCCAGTTCCACACCCCAAGTTTGTTGAGATCACCTGCCAATTGTGCGCGCCACCTTAGGCGAAGTCATCCTCTATTGTACTGACCCTCTGGGTTCGAATCGAATACTCTGCAGGTCGGAGCGTTGTTGTCTTAAACGCTGCCATCTTAAACGTCCAATGCACAGTTTTTTTTTAACAAGCGCTGTGCAGCTCATATAGTTCCTGGTTGAATCTTCTCCTTCAAAACCTGCCAACACAAATGGGACTTCATATTTCACAAAGCATTTTTGGGAATATCCTCATTCGCTTTCGATTAAGTCCATGCTTTAACTCCATACCATATAGCAAGACTGGGATGATGAGGTCTTATATAGAGTATCCTTAGATGATCTGGAGAGAGGCTCAATTGCCTTCTTAGCCCAAAGAAATAGCGATTGGAAAGAGTAATCCGTTGTTTGATTTCCGATGAGATGCCATTTTTTGATGTTATAGGACATAGCAGAGGCTAGACAAAGTCCTTTACTACTCCAAAATTATAACTCTCTATTATGACGTTCTGTCCAATTCAACGAAGTTGAGTGTCGTTCTTAGCATATACTTAATTTCGTTTAGTTTGACGGAATTCACGCAATATGGCAGATAAGATCTTTTAGGTGATGTTGGGGGGACTAATGTCTCTGTAGCTAAAGTAGTTGGAGGGATCTCCTTTCTTATGAATCGGGAAAACGATGCTGAGATGGCATTCATATGGCATTCTTTCTTTGACCAAATCTTAGAGATGAATTGGTGTATGCTCTCTACCAAGTCATTTCCAGCTGCTTTAAATAGCTCTACGGCTAAAGCATCGGATCCAGCAGCCTTTTTGGACTTAAGCTTGGATATGGATATTCTCATTTCATTTTGGTCAGGTGGACTGGAGCTTTGAATATCATCATATAAATTGAACTAGTGTGCCCGTGCGAGAACTCTCCCAAAATCCAAACTTCCCATCCAACGTTCAAACTCCCCAAATGATTTCCATCTCAACTGATGGAATTCCCATGGTAACCATATAGGAAATGTTTGTTGTTTTGAGATTTAATTTTGGTTGATATATGTATTTGTCTACTACGACTTGCACCAATAGCAAATATATCAACCACAACGAACTCCCCAGCGGGAAAAATAGTAAGCGCTTACTCTTCATAACTATAGGAAGCTTCGTGGAAGCACCTCGTACAAAATATATGTCGAATAAAGGACTGCTTTCAAAAAGATCATTTAGAAGCTTATAAGAAGCATTGTAAGGCAGTGAGTATGCTTACTGATTTTGCTGTGAGGAAGGTCCTGGGAAACACTAAGTATAAATTGCGAAGAATGAAGGACAAATGCTGCCTCGACAGTAGTTGTAACATTATTTTTTGAAAAATTGCGCTCAGTTGTGAAATTATATTTCAGTCTTAAGTGTTGTTCAGTGGTTTTATTTTAACAAAGTTTAATTTTCGACAAATTTGTGTACGGTAAGATAATTCTAATGAATATAATTACAATCCACTAATTTTTACATTTTAGGGAAATTCAAAAATGAAAAGTTTTGGCTTCCAAAATTTTGAAAGTGAAGGTTTTTTTAAGTTCCAAGAGCATTTTGATTTTCGTTATTTTTTAGACTGAAGCATTTTTTTATGATGTAATTATAAATAATTAAATAATTATGTTACATGAATAAAGATACATAAAAGAGTTTTAATTTTATAAAACGCGTCAGTGATTTCATATACCTTCCCCTGAATCAATCAATAAGCGCTTCATAGTTATCTTTGAGTAAGCGCTTAAATCTGGCTTCCCCTGCAGTGCTTTAGAAGCGCTTCATAGTAATCTTTGCGTAAGCGCTTACAAAAGCGGACATCATAATGTAAAAGGGATACGGAGCGACATATAGTCAGGAAGGGCTTTGAGCATATTCGTATGCGCTTATACAGTCCTTCTGAAGCGCTTCATTTCCCGTTGGGTCTTTAAACAACATACATATGGATATTTCCCATATGCTTCCCAAATAGCAAATATATCAACCAAAATGAAATCGCTTCCATCAGTGGACAAATGGAAATCATATGGGAAGTGTTTATTCTTTTGGAAGTTCATTTTGTGTAGAACATTTTGTTTTTTAATTTGTTAAAATTTTATAAAGTGAAAGTGCAGTTCGTCACTGCTCCAGGAAATTCTCTTTCTTTTGACACCTCATTTGTTAAGATTGGTTAAGTGTGAGAGCCGCAAATGGTACCTATACTACAGAAATAATATATATGAAGGTTCATTCTGCCTGACACCGAAGTGTTGGTCTTCGTCGCCGTTATAAAGTCTGCAGAAGTAGTTTTTCCATATTCTATGTGATTCTACTACATGGCAGTTTGGCAGTACGAGTAAAAAGTACTTTTATTATGGTTATCGTTAGGCATGCTCTTTATATCTTCAACTACTTGTATGCTAGAAATAAAGTGATTCCAAATGGGACAGCAGCCAAGAAAATGTATGGAGTCTTCATTTTCTCCCGTGTTGCACAAGCTGCAGCATTGCGGAAGGTTGTCACGATGTGGCATCAAATCTACCTTTAGTAGGTCTCCTCGCAATCGAATTACTAATGATACTTGCGTAGTGCTAAGTTTTGAGTTTATATATTTAGTTAATGTACTGGTGATTGACTTGTTTGTATAATAAGCGTGAGCTAGAGCTTTCAGCTTGAGTAATACGTTCAATTCTTATGGCCTCTTCCACATCCAATAGGAATTTTTGTATAAGTCTCTGCCAATCTGAAATATTTATTTTCTTCCAACTCGAGCCTAACGTTGAATCTAATGGAGGTGATTTCCCAGTCTTTGATGAAAAGTGTAATGCTCTTCGAACAAGTATTTTGGTGGTGTATCGTCTTCTCCTTTACTGGAGATTACTGCTAAAGACTTAACAGTGTTTGTTTGCAAATAGTTTAACTGGCAGTAGCTGATACTTAAGTTATCAGGTTTCCGTTTCATCATACCGCTAAGATCGTCTTCGATCGTGGTTGACCATCAAAAGCCTTAAATATTTCTTCTAGGTGCACGGCAAATAGACCCGGCTTCAAGATAAACAGAAGATTCTTACAAAGGTTGTCCATGTTGTCCATGTGTTGTTCAATATCTGCCCTGCCTGCCACATGTGGTCCTTCATGTACATATATCTGTCCATCTGTTTCTTCTCTGGTGCAGGATAGTTCCGTGTTGACTAGAGATGAGCAAAAAATCGCAATCTGCTATTCATTCACTGCTAATGAAAATTCACATTCGCAACCTGCTTACAACTTATAAATAAACTGCTATTGCTGAAACTGCTATTCCATATAATAATTTTGTCTCGCTTCTATGCATTGCAGATACAGAGTCATAATTTCATTTTTCATACACTACGCACACAAAATGTGTGTTTGTCTCATACGAAAAACGTAGAGAAGAACAAACCTAAAAAATTAAACTACCCTTTTACACGTCATCTCCCGAACGTCTCATCCAATTTTCAACATGTGTCTGCAAAACAGGCGCCAAACCAATTCGCAAAGTTTCATATCGCAGCTGGTTGAAAGCACGGTTGGTTGGTATATAGTAGTATAGCATGTAAGGTAGTAGTAGCAGCACAAGTTATACTTGCTATTGAGTTGCGAATGCGATTTGATATCGCCAACAGAGATCTTACTTGCTATTGGTGCTATTGCTGCTATCGAAATCGCAGTCGCAGCTGGTTGAAACTTGAAAGTAGGCATGTACATATGGTTGGTTGGGAGCAGTAGCAGGTCAAGAGGTAGCAGCAGAGGTTATATTTGCTATTACTGCTATTACTATGCGAATGCGATTTTCTATCAGTAGAGTAATATCACTGAATGGGCCCAAAATTGCTATTTACTATTTTTTTTTACAGAAGTGGATGAAATATTCGCGAAATGTAATTTGTGCCGATCGAAATTTTCGTACAGAACCAGTACAACGAATTTAAAGAAGCACATTGAAATAAAGCATTCTACTATATCTTTAGTTTCAGCAAGATCATCGGCGCCAGATATGCAAGTAAGTTTTTTTTTATCAAAGGATATTATGTACATACATACATACATACCTGTACATACATCTCGTCAAGGTGTGCAAGGTATGTACGTGTCAATAACATACTCAACCCATACAAATGTTTTTTAATGTTTTTCTCCGCAACACCTCCGACAAAATATACACAGGCACATATGTAACACATGTTTGTGATTTGAGGTACATCGATCGAATTTGAAATTAAAACTAGTTTTAACATTTTCACGAATGCATAATAGGACTTCATTGCGAATTCGCATTAGCAGTTTACATTAGCAGTTTATATTCACTGTGAATATGAAATCACATTCTAACTGCTAGTGTTGACCGTCGACTCCATCTGAATTTCCTTGTGACGGAAAGAGTCGGAATTGAGTCCTAACATAATTCGGGCGATAAAAATCAACTGTAAGGATAAGTGGATGCTGCTATGTACCCTAATTTCCACAGATTTCGTCTTCAATAATAATTTTAAACGATACAAATTACATAGCCGTTACAAATGCTCCATTTTGTAAGCACTCTGCTCGCATGTAAAGAAGCACAAAAAAAATGTTTCCAATTGCCTTTACACGTAACCACTTCCGGTCGCAATTAACGACAGGCTTCACGTGTCCTTATGTGCTTTGTTGTATTATTACTCATTCGTCATTCCTCGACATTTAGTCAACAGGCAACATCTTCCAGCAATAGCAATTAATAATTCATTAGTGTGCGTTGCCGCTTGCTACTTGCGGCTTACAACTGTCGTAAGGACGACGACGAAGACGAAAGCTAGAACGACTATTATTATTAATTTCATTAATGGGTGACGTTAGTTGTCGTCCTAGACGTTGTAATTATTTCCGACTTTTGATTTAAATGCTCGTTGGCCGTCTGTCGTGACAGATGGTGTTAAGATTAACAGGATCAGCACTTTTGTTCATGGATTCAATTACTGCTATTTAAAAAGTGTTATTATGAATACATATAAAACTAAAGGTGCCTGTTTCCTTTTGACTTATTGTTACGAGGTAATTGGAATTCCGGACAAGCCCCCTAAAATATAAAAGTGGAACAACATATTCTCATACCTACAGGAACTAAATACTAACCAACATGAAAAAGGAGGCTCTTTAGGTCAAATGCATTTCATTGTATTCGTACTTAATTTGACAGATATGCAAATGATGTCAAGTAAACAAAACGCTTTAAGGCGTTATCACTGAAAAGGTGGCATATATCAAGGAATTTTCACACACACACAGACACGCCATGCACGAATGAGTCAACAGAGCAATTCCACTTGAGTGCAATTTCAGTGTAATTACTGCCAGAAGTACATACCTATGCCAGTCACGCATACGAGTCATATACTATCTGGAGTACGTTGTCAACATGGTAATTAATGGTGCTTGGCAATTGGATTAAAAATTAAAGTGTGCTCTTTTACATTCTGATGACGTTGGTGCACCCGGACATGAAAGCGCAACTCCTTGACGGTTGAAGGTGGTGGTTTGAAGGGCAACTTTGGAAACTTCATTCGGAAGGTAAATTTTCTAGGCCAAATAGCGACGTTAACATCCTGGTCTAAATTTATAGCTTCTTCCATGTTCAAAATCTGAACATCAGCGAAATCCTTAAGGCCTTTGCCACACGAGCGTCTTTTTCCGCGCTCCCATTGGTTGTCAGAACAAAATCGGCAGTCCAAAAACCATCTACACATATTAAACTTTAAACTTTTCTTGGATTTGAACCTCAATAAAACTCATTTTAGCGGGTTGGTACATTTTTTTCTACTCACTGCCATCAGTTTCGATTCCTTCAGAAATTGCAAGAAACCGAAGTTGTCAGCAACTTTTAACGCCAATACTTATTTTTCGCTTCGCAACTTTCTCTTTACAGCAACACAAAAGTTACAATTTTTTTCGGTTGAAAATTTCCACCATTTTTAGCCTTTTTAGTTAGCGAAAATAACGGCCATTTCCACTTACACGGTCGATTAAAGGGAACAGACTTTCTACCTGGTTGACAGGATGACAAATTTAGAAACGATGAAAATAGCATTTCGAATGCTGTTGGCGCTAGTTTCAGTGAACAGGGTAAAAATACCACTCAGGACATTTTATAAATAAATTGAATGTCCAAAGAGTGTTGTGGTTTCATTTATTTTTAACAGCAAATCCGGTCTGCCCACATTTAGCTAATTAATAATGTTCATTACTTCAAACGATTAGATTTAAGGAAGGAAGTACTTAGTCCTTTTTTCTTGTGTTTTTCTTTATTTTCTTAGACTATTGGCTTAATTTATTTAATAAGGAGGACGAAGAGTACGAAGAACGAACTCATCTTCTTTGTATCTACCTAAGTCTTTTTCGAAGAGGAAAACGCTACCTGCATCTCAGTAATCTGCCACAAACAGATATCAGAAACCTATTACGCTTTGCCTGAAGCTCTAAATGGTTCGACGGTTAGCTGGAGAAATATCTCCAAAGATCTTTGGTATCACAATGGACTTCTATTGATCTAAGTATACTGGCTTAACGTCATCTATAGGTATCTATAGGTTCCATCAAAAAGTTAATTTCTGCCCCTTTTGCGCATTTTTCTTTTTCTTCTAACCTTGGTTTTTTATAGATTTCGTTTTGGCCCATTCTGCTGAAAGACTCTGACCCTTAAGAATCTTTAATTCGCCAGTTTGTCTGCTAGTAATCAGTTCTTTAAGACTTTTCCATACAAATGGTAAGTATTCATAAAGTTAAATATCAGCTCGGTTGTCTGACAGGATTATAATATCTTCCTTGCTGCTTGCAACTTTTTTTCACGGGTACTGTCTAGTCTGTCGGAGCACTCAGACTCAGTATTGGCGCATTTTAGTTTCAAATAGGATCCCCTAAGTAACCAAACCCTGGAGGGGAATATAATCCACAACCTCTGCGTGGTAAGATTGTGATATATGCATTTGACTACCGAGGCGGCTGCTGAAGCAATTGGTTTCTTGGTCCAAATAATCCATCACTAACTGCATCAGTCATTCCATTCTCCATCTACACATCAATGAACCATTAAATTACGTTTCTAGATCATTGGTTCTGCCTTGTTGCAAATCTTGGTCATGCGGTTTTTCAGTAGCGTTATCGGTCGGAGCGTGGTTTTTTGAAAACTTGCGATGCTTTATATTACCAATGAATTTAATACTACCCAACGCGTCTTCAAGAAAGAGGATAAGGGGCGATATTCCTTGAATTTCTTCCATCGCTGCTGTTGAATAAGTTCACCAAAATTTCCTATGCACACGAATGTCAACCTCTGCAAAAGGGATATCCTGGTAGTGCCAGATCTGGCCCCGGAACAAGGTGAATTTACATCTGACTATTATCAAGTACACCCAGCTTCTAGATACATACATAAACGCTCAGCTTAGTAGGATTAATGTCTCTGAATGATGCCACAACGAATTTCTTTTTTCATCTGGCTATTAGAACTTTTCCATCTTCTGTCACCTGGAATACTTAAAGACCAATTGCTCATGGGAGACAGGGCCATCTGGAAATCTGTTCCAGAAACCTCTGGATTCGTTAGAAATTCGAGGGCAAGGGCGAAAGACGAAGATGCTTTAACGATGACCATTATAGGTACAGCAATCATTTATATTTAAATCGCTAGCGCAAGAGCTTGTGATTCCTCCTGAGAGTTTATTCCTGCACCGTTTTTAATGATTCTTACACTGATCGAAAGCTTATCAACTGAACTTTGTTCATCAATAGAAACAATTTTGAAAACGTCCATATGAGTAAAGTTGTGATGAAATAAACATTATTACCTATACTTTCGGGTAAAGGGTTTTTTTTTACATGCGAGATTCCTCGCACCGGTACACTAGTAATGTAATGAAAACCGCTGCTTTTATAGATTAATGTCATCAACTTGAAGAAAGAGACTGGGCCAAGTGCAACATAGCACCGGGCTAAAAGGAAGTGGATGAAATTATCCAACACTACCTCTGCGAATGCCTTGCTATATGCACAATTATCCGTAAATAACTAGGATAGCATGTCCTGTCTTGGCCGACCTCTCTTGGATCCATCAATTTCAAGAAAACCATTGAGTTCTCACGAGACGAGTAGTGTAGTGTCTTCGTGTGAAATATAAACAAAAGGTCTTGTCGCGGTCGCGTTCATTGAATGACTACGCCGTCGAACTCCAGTTCCAGTCGGAAGTTGAGATGGGTCAGGAAGCTAGATCGGCATTTCTCCGTTGGTTGACCTGCTGTTGCGAAACTGAACAGTATTGTTGCGTAAGCGAAACAATGTAACTGCAGTGAAAAATAACATGATTAGTACACAGCAATATTGTTTGTACAATAGTGCAACGACTTGCAAGTTGAACAAACGGAGACATGTGCCGATACCAAAACTGGAGCACAACACAGAGCATTTTCATGAATCGATACTTACTCCGACTCTCCATCAGGTCATAACAACTTTAACCACACAAACCGCAACACCTTTCTTTCTCAATACGGACATTGGGTCCGATTTGGCTATTCCCTCCTCACCCTCCGCGAACAACCAACCAAACAGCTTCTCCACGAACATAGCTGGTTCCTATCATATGATTTTCAGAAGCCTTATTCCTCGCATGACTAAGAAGACGGGATTCAGCATTGCGGCGTTTCAGCCACGTAGGCTATTTTTGTGGTCGAATTTTAAAAGTTTTGCATGGCGTCTCTTAGTAACTAAGGTAATCTGTATCTGTATAATTTGTCGACAGTCAACCTTGAATGCCTCCCTTAGATTGTAGGAAAAGGAAATACCATGCACTTTTTTACAATGTATCTTTTTAATAATTTGCTAATATAACATTCAGTTGAGCACTACTTAAAAATTTGTTCACCTTCGTCGAAAAATAATACGAATCGTGTCAATACCCTAAAGTGTCATTATTTCGCTAATGCCGTGGTAGGTACTCTCAACTCTCGAGTGGAAAATATGATCGCTCAAACACGCAATTCTGAAATCATGAATTTAATACAAACTAAAAAGCAAAAAAACAACAACACAACTTGACATCTCAATCAAAGTGCTGGCATGCAAAGAGGGAATTATTGCAAAATGAATTTTTAAATATTATTATTGCGGTTTTAAAGTGTTTTTATTTTTTTAAGTTATTTTTTAAATTAAAAATTGAAAATATGCAAACAACACGTTTGTGGTTAATAAATTGAATTTTCATTTAAATCACAAAAATTCCCCACGCAATAAAATGGTCCCATTAAAAAAGGATGACAAAAACAAGACAAAACAATCGAGTGCTCGTTTCGTTGCACATTGTGTGTGGTTAAGAATTTTTATAAAATTTATTTTTATATGCGTCAGAGTAACAGCACACAGTTTAAAATGCAAAACAATTTCATATTTATCAGATTTTGTTTTCTGCTATTTTTACCAATATTAATTACAAGTACAATAATATAATGCTACATTATAAGCCGTGTGTTTTTTTTTGGTAATTTACGTTCTGCTTTGCGAGCAGATAAAAAAAAAACAAATTTTAATTTTGTTTGTTCATTATTATATTATTTTCATTATATTAGTTTTAAATCAAATTTTTTATTATTTATTATTTACTAGGAGAAGCCGCTGTCCAGAGCGAGGCTGCACTTCTCAAAGTAAAGGTATTATTACAACTCTCCTACCTTGGACTTTTCTACCTGTATTTATTATCTCTAAATGCTTTCGTTGCATTTTATCGTTTTTGAAAAACAAAAGTGTCTAATAACGTGTGTAGCGGAACTGCAAACGTGTGCAGGATTGGACAGCGCGTGTAACGGATCACGCTGGCTGTGCATGGGATGATTGGATATTACTTAGGGGAAGTGGGGGGAACCGTTAGGTTTCGTATTAAGAATGGTGCTAGGGTGAAAGGGAGTGGGAGAGGCCATTGTTACGGAAGGGGAATGATGGCTCCGACGTAACTCCTCCCCCCTTAAGATTCTGCTCCGAAGAATCAACAATATTTTTCAATTCAATTTTAAAATTTTTATTATTTTTTTGTTTCTTAAGTAACAGAATTATGATTAAAATTATTGAGCTGATTATAATAAAGGTAATTCCACCGTTCATATATTCGTGTGCTAAATTTCTTATTTTTATAGCTTCTATTAACTTCCTATTCTCTAAATGTTTCAAATGTAATTCGTCTGCAGAAAAGTCCATTACAATATTTTCAATCGTTACATTATTAAAATTAGGTAAAACGAAATTATCATATATCATAAAATTTTCGTACGTCATATTATTGATTTCTATTTTACAGTTTTCAAATCGTACTAGGTTTGAGCCTTTAATATTAATACTAAAATTATGACAATTATGTTTAATTTGGGCATAAGGCAAATTTTTCATTATTACTATATTATTGGTTAATTGTTTTATTTCAATAACTTTATTATTTCGAAATTTACACGTAGGTTTTTCTTTAAAAATATTCTTAATACAACTATCTTCAATTAATTTTAAGTCCTTTAATTTTATTGGTTTATTAGTGTTTTCATAAAAATTATTTCCATCAGTAATAACACTATCATAAGGTATAACTATTTCAAGATAATCTTTATTAGGAATTGGCTCAATTAATATCTTAAAATAACTTACTTGAGAATAAATTGGAATCATTACAATAAAAATAATATGTTCATTATGTATAATAACTGAATTCTTTATGTTTGGTAATTCTTCTAATGTAACATTAAATTTTTTCATTTCATTTGGTGACAATAAATCCGAACCTAGAACTCCTAGTTGGCTCGCTAATAAATTTTCTTTTACTTTTGTAACCTGTTCTTTCAATAATTGGACATCGTACTGTACTTGGAAGACTTGTTGCATGTGTGCTATCTCTGAAAATTCCTGATTTATTGTATTCCCTAGTCTGAGTAGTTGCGTTTTTATTTCTAGTTGTTGTTTATTAATATGTTGTGTTATGTTGTCTATGATTTCGTTAAAATGGTTGCTAGTTTTTATCTGGTCATTTAGTCCGTCTATCAGTTTTCCGTTATTCTGTTTATTTATTTCTAAGCTTTGTTTTATTTCCTGTTCGTCATCGTAGTCCATTGTTCCTGCTAAAAATTTTAAACCTTTTCCTACTAAATTAATTAAACCTCTTCTTGATTTATGGTGATTGTTAAGTAAGTTTTCTATATCTTGAGCTAAAACTTTGAAATTATGTAATAATGTTGGGTACTTGTCTTGATAATTCAGTTTATTTATATTATGTTCAATTATATTCAAGTTTTCAGACCATGATGTCAAATTAACACTATGAAGTATTTTGGTATAACCTGTTATTGTCTGAAGGTGTTCGTCTCGTATTGTCACGTATCCTTGTCCATTGTTCAAGTCTTGTACGTCTATCCGTTGCGTCAATATGTATGTCACTAATGTTGTCAAAATGATTACCTGAAATTACGTATTTTCGTATTTATATATTCGTTTAAGTTGGTTTTTATAAAATTTGCTTCCCTTCTCGTCCTTAATATGATCCTTGTCTAATACTACTGGGTTAGATTTTTTATGGATCGGCTTCAACTTACTACTATTCCTATTCTTTAAATATAAATGTTCTTTTTCTCTTAAATCTACATCTTCCCTATTTCTGTTAAACTTATCTATATACTTTTCCTTATTTTTTCTAACTTGTTCTATGATTTGAGGGTATTCCTCGCTACTGATGTATCCATTAATAAAGTCAATAGGTCTCCTTTTTGTTGCTGAATGAATTGTTTGGTTATATAAAGTTACGGCTTTTAGTACCTTATTACGAAGTGTATCCTTATTATTATCATCTGCACTAAATGTCCTGATGTGCTCATTCAATGTTGAGTGAAATCTTTCAATATCTGAATTCCCCGTTTTGTTGTATGGTGTGGTAACGTGAAGTTCTACGTTACTCTCTTTTAAAAATTCTTTAATTAGGATCGAGGAAAATCCGGTTTCGCCATCTGTTATAATTTTGCTTGGAGTTCCGAAACTTGAAAATCTTTGTTTGAGCGTGTTTAATAAAGCTATCCATGTCCTATGTTTAATTTCTTGTACTGTAACGTGCTTTGAAAATTTGTCAATCATTGTGACAAACATGAGATTAATATTAGCGTACCAGATATCAATGTGGATTATTTGATTTGGCTTATTTGGTGTTTCTGTTTTTTTGCAATGGGATTTTATATGGTTGCCTTTCGTATTTTGCTTTGTTGCAAATCTCGCAATTATTTATGAACTTTTGAATTTTGTCCTTTAACTTTGGGGCATAATACACATCTTTTATTTCTGCATATGTCTCATTTATACCTCTGTGATTAAGTAGATTGTGTAGATTGTGTGTTTGAATAATTACTGTTGCTAATTTTTCCTCGTCAGCTAAGTCTCCTAAAAACTTACTACATTTTATAATTTTCAACAATTTGTTCTTACTAAAATATCTAATATAAACGTCTTGAAATTTTGCGAATAAGTGGTCATAATTTGAATAAACGCCTACGATACCTTTTGGTGGAATAACTTTTTTCATTATATCTATAATAAAGTCTTCTCGAAATTCTTTTAATTCTATAACTATTCTCTTTTTCCCAAATTCATTGTAAATTTTATGATTGCTGATACCATTTGTTGTGTTAAGAATGATTTGCGTTTTATAAATATTGACTGGAGTATACACAATTGGAATATGTTCACTACTATCCTCATTTGCGCTGTGAATAGTTGCTACCATGGATTGTGCATCTAAATTCTCTATGTTAACGTTATTATCTGTTGGACTCTCTACATTTTCGTTGTAGTATGTTTCCATTCTGGATAGACCGTCTGCTACCTGATTGTCTTTTCCCTTGACATACTCTATGTCGAAGTTATACTCTCCTAGCTTAATCTTCCACCTCTGTAGTTTGGCGTTTGGCTCCTTTAACGAATTTAGCCAAACCAGTGGTCGATGGTCTGTTCGTATCGTAAATTTTTTACCGTAGAGGTAGGGCCTGAAGTATTTAGTAGCCCACACGATCGCAAGCAACTCTTTTTCGATCGTCGAATACCGAGTTTCGTGTTCGTTGAGTGTTCGACTAGCGAAACACACTGGATGATTTTCCTGAGACAATACTGCACCTAAAGCGAAGTTAGACGAATTTTTTATTAAAATCGGGATATTTGAGGATAGGCTCAGATGTAATCAAGGTTTTTAATTGCCCGAAGCTATCAATGTAATCTAAATCACTTGTATCTATTTTCGCATTTTTCTTCAGAAAGGCTGTCATTGGTTTAGCTACTTTGCCGTAGTCCCTAATGAACTTTCTATAATACCCTGTAATTCCCAGGAAAGCTTTTATTTGTTTCGCCGTTTTTGGCAATTTATACTCCTTTATAGCCGCAATTTTGTTTGGATTCGGCTTGATCCCTTCTGTAGTAATAATATGGCCTAAGAACTCTGTTTCTTTTTTCAGAAACTCACTCTTATCTAACTGTACTTTGAGATTAACCTCCTTAAGTTTCTTAAAAATTTTCTTTAGAGAAACTATATGTTCTTCCAAGCTTGTAGAAAAAACAACAATATCGTCTATATACACTAGACAGATTTTGCCAATGAATTCCGAGAGAACTGTATTCATCAGCCTCTGGAACGTGGCGGGCGCGTTTTTCAAACCAAATGGCATTCGAACCCATTCGTAATGGCCACTGTTGGTTGAAAAAGCCGTTTTCCGAATATCTTCCTCCGCTATCTCGATCTGGTGAAACCCTTTGGCCAGATCAAGCGTTGTGAAGTATTGGGATTTCCCTAGCTTGTCGAAAATATCTTCAATATTTGGCATGGGAAATTTGTCATCAATCGACACTTCGTTTATTTTACGATAGTCGATGACTATTCTCCATTTCTGTTTTCCTGTTTTCTTGTTTTTTGGGAACTACCCATATTGGTGCTGAGTAAGGTGAACTGCTATGACGAATAATACCTTGTTTCAACATATCACTAATTTGTGTATTTACCTCCTCCTTGTGAACTTCCGGGTACCTATATGTTTTTGTGTATATCGGGATCTCATTTACCGTCCTTATTCGGTGTTTTATAACATTGGTAAAAGTAAGATCATTTCCTTCTTGATAAAATATTGATGAAAATTGGGTCACAAGAGTAGTAATAGCGTTCTTTTCTTCTTCGTTGATATGGTTAGTTCTTATTTGTTGAAGAATTGGTTCCCTGCTCATTTCTGTGTGATAGCTTTCTAAATTGTGTGGTATCTCCTTTTCATATTCATTCAAATTAATACTTTCAATTTCGTCTTCTTTATTAAAATAAATTGGAATATCGGTTTCTCCAACTGTTTCCTTTTAAAGTCGAGAATCGCTTCCGTTGGCAACAAAATGTTGTTTCCGATTAGTCCGTCGAAAACATTATGGAATTTATATTCAAGGAATTCCGCAGTTTTATTTGAGATGCCGAATTCTTTGAATAGAGGTATCGTTACCTTGGAATTTATATGTAGCGGTGAGCTCGTTGTTCTCACTACTACCGATTTTTTTAGTTTTGTTTGCCATTTAGGGTGGCATAGCCCTGGATTAAGAATACTTGTCTCTGACCCTGAGTCGATAAGTATCCTTAATTTGTACGAATCGTTTTTCGTTTTCACTATTATATAGGGAAGTCTACCGGGTGGCTTCTTTCCCGAAAATCCGAGTTCGTACCTAGACTATTGATTTCCCTTTGATATGAAGCGGACAATGTGTCCATAGGTTCAGCTCCACTATTATGGTGGGTCGCCCTAAAATTTCCTGAATTATTTCGACCTGAATTATTATTGTTGTAAGAATAATTATTGTTATTATTCCCAAATGTACCTGAGTTGTTGTTATTATTTCTAAATGTACTTGAATTGTTGTTATTACTTCTAAATGTACCAGAATTGTTATTATTACTTCTAAATGTACCTGAAGTGTTATTATTACTTCTAAATGGATTGTTATTATAATTACTAACTGTGTTTGAGTTATTGTAATTATTGTACCTATCGTTATTAGCGTTTCGGTTTTGATTTCCGTAAAAATTTTTATGCGCATATCCTGTCTCGTGCAGGATTTGCATGACCTCTTCTAAATTTTTCGGATCCCTGCAATGTAGTAATCCTTCCATGGGTTCCGGGATTTTGCTTATGAAGAGTCTTAAAGCCGTTTTGCAATTTTGCTCAATTTCTGCAGAGTCGCTACCTCTGTCAATTTTCGTTTTGTTATTCAATCTTCTTAGCATTCTTTTTAAACTGTCATAATACTCCTGGCAACTATTTTTGAATTCTAGTCCTCTTAAGTCGTCATAAAGTTGTTCTACCGTCTTCTTGTCGCCAAAATATTGGTAAAATATTTGTTTTACATTTTCCCAATTTTTTACACTATTTATTTCTATTGCTTCCCTAGCTTTGCCCACTAGTCTATTTTTCAACACGTCAAAAAATACGTGCTGACTATTTTGATCATACTTTCCTGGATTCGGAAATATTCTATCCACCAAATCAATGAAATTACATAAATTGTCCCTATTGCCATCAAATGTTGGCAAGCTATTTAAGTATTTAATCGGATCTAAGACTAGACTTACTAATTGTGTTGATGTTGACGTTGAATCGGTCGCCATGGCTCCTTCTTCTTCTGCTGATGATGATGAATAGTGATAGGTCCTCCGTCTGTCGATAATCTCTCTTCTTCGATCTCGTTGGTTCCTTCGCTTCGGAACTTCATGTCTTCCTTTTAAATTATCCACAATGGATTAGTTTCTTATTTTTTTATTCGCACTTTTTAGCTTTTTAAATTTTTTATTTTTTGTTGTTGATGTCACTGTTTTTCGTTATTCTTAATTGAATTGTTACTGTTTTTTTTTTTTCGTTAAATCATTGAATTGATTTCACTGTTTTAAGTAATTCTTATCGAATTATATACTATTTTTTTTCCTGTGTGTATTCTTATTTGAATCACTTACTATTTCTGTATTCTTAAATGAATCATTTTAACTATTTGTGTGTTCTTAAATGAATCACTTTGGTATTTCTTAGTTGAATAATGTAATTATTCTTCGTGTATTCTTATTGAAATCACTGTTACTATTTGTGTGTTCTTAAACGAATCACTGTAAGTATTTCTGTATTCTTAAACGAATCACTTTAACTATTTGTGTATTCTTAAGCGAATCACTTTAGTATTTCTTAAACGAAAAAGCCGCGTTTACCGTGGATTCTTATTCGAATCACTGTAGTATTTCTTAAACGAAAAGTCGCGTTTACCGTGAATTCTTATTCGAATCACTGTGGTATTTCTTAAACGAAAAGCCGCGTTTACCGACTGCGCCATTTACGTTCTGCTTTGCGAGCAGATAAAAAAAAAAAACAAATTTTAATTTTGTTTGTTCATTATTATATTATTTTCATTATATTAGTTTTAAATCAAATTTTTTATTATTTATTATTTACTAGGAGAAGCCGCTGTCCAGAGCGAGGCTGCACTTCTCAAAGTAAAGGTATTATTACAACTCTCCTACCTTGGACTTTTCTACCTGTATTTATTATCTCTAAATGCTTTCGTTGCATTTTATCGTTTTTGAAAAACAAAAGTGTCTAATAACGTGTGTAGCGGAACTGCAAACGTGTGCAGGATTGGACAGCGCGTGTAACGGATCACGCTGGCTGTGCATGGGATGATTGGATATTACTTAGGGGAAGTGGGGGGAACCGTTAGGTTTCGTATTAAGAATGGTGCTAGGGTGAAAGGGAGTGGGAGAGGCCATTGTTACGGAAGGGGAATGATGGCTCCGACGTAACTGGTAACTGAGTAATAACTCACTTCTGGATTACAAAAAAAGACCGGTTATACTCACAATTGTTATTTTCTTGTAAAACGAAAAACAAATAGATGGCCGGTAATGCAAAATTATAATTTGGCGGATGTTTGCGGGGTAGCATTCAGATTGCTCGAGAAGTAAATGAAGACTGCCTACAGAAATGATCCTGTGAACTTTTTTATTATCCGGGCATGCTTAGGTAAAGGTGTCAACAATGAATCAGAGTACACAGTGAATTAATAGCTCTCATAATGTCTCTTTTTATTTTAAAATGAATCTGGAATGAGAAAAGAACACATTTTTACTTCCCCTCGCAACAGACTAATGGTCTGCGCGATCGCATTGTCGATGGTGGTTATCCTCGTGTGTTTGTGTTTTCTGCATAGGTAAGTAATTTTTTTTTCTGTTTTATTTTTGATCTTATTAAAAAAGTGCGTATTGTAACTTCATTTGAGTTTAATATTCGTACTTTTGTTTATATAGACTTAATACTTTTTGTCGATTTGTTTACTTTGGTGAAATATTTTATAAATTACTAACATGTTTTTGCGAAATGACAACATTGTACACAGTGAATCTGTTGAAAGTGGTACACAGTGAATCATGAACATGGTAGCAGTTCGAGGCTCCAGAATTCAAAATTTTCAATCCATGATACTTTTTCAAATCTGGATGTTCACTAGCAATAATTATGAGCAACTGAATTACCAATTTTATTTTTCTTTTGTTTTCGTACAAAAAAGTAACGTTTTGTGATATTTTTACAAGAACTGTTACATTTTTTTTTTATTTATTTTTGTATTAGTACTTGAATTGTTTTTATTTTCGTTTTTATTCTTTTGTCTATCCCTAAATAATAAAACAAATTAATTAATATATATATATTATGAAAAAAAAAAACTTATACGCCAAGAGGCTCGGACATTTTTGCAGATGTATATATGCACTATGCAGGTATAGTAGAGGATATTGCGCATATCGTATTCTATGCAAATGTCAGGGCATAGCACGCTGTCGTAGGAGCTACTTCTTCAGTAGTCTGAAAGAGGTAGGCCTAGTCAATTGGCTCCCTGAAATTACGCCAAAAAAAGGAAATAGAAAAAAAGCCCGAAAATCTCCATACAAAGTTGTGGCGTTTTTTCCTAGGAAAATCACCCAAATAGTTCGGCGTAAATGCTTAGAATTTTGGCATTTTTGCCATAATTTTTTAGACATTTTTTCCATTTATGAAATATGAAAAAACGCCAAAAAAAATTGTTTGGAAAAAACGCCAGAACATTTTTTGGCCTTTTTTCCAAATTGAAAAAGGAAAAAAACCCAAAAAAGTGGTTGGCTTTGTTTTGCAAATAGAAAAGAAAAAAAGGCGTGAGTACCAGGTACTCGTGAAATTTATGTGTTTACTCATTGTGCATGTTGTTTTGTCGCAAAATAGAGAGAACATAGAGCATTGTTGTAGCAAAATTACTGTAATTCACATACTTTTACCTATAATAACTGTTGTCTGCAAACATTGAAATTCATGATTTACATCTAGAATTACAGTGTCGCATACAAGAAAAGTATATTAAAGAAATCTGATTAAATTAACTATCCAACAGTAGTTCACGCGTGATCAGTATGATATAATATAAAGGTGTCTAAATTCTAAAGTACAAATTTGCAGCGCGACGGCACGAGTTACATGCTGCAGCTATGTACACAGCCATGACCACACATATGTACATACATACTCCACCAGCAGCAACAATAAACCAAAATAAGCGCAGATGTCTTGCACTTGACTAGTGCTGTGTTTAACTGTGTCTTTTGTTCTTTGTGATTTATGTAAAACTGTCAAATCATGTTGTTCTTCCAAGTAAGAAGGCAGTTGATAATTCGTGGTGTGCAGTTCGTAACGTGTTGTCAGTCGTCTTTTGTTATTTATCAATTTATATGTTAGTATTTTATAAATGTAATTAAGTAAATGTAAATAAAGATCTTTATATTGAAACTTGTCGTTAATTAAATTATTTAATCATTCCCTTCGTTCGAGATTATAACTCACGCGACCCAGCATATTCAGTACTACTCATAAGCCAACCAAATGCAGTCGGAAAAAATAAGTTTTTTTCTGGTCTTATTTCCAAACCAAATTTGGAAATCAAATCAAAAAAGAATAAAGGTTTTATTACTCAAGTTTAATAAAAAAAAATCTTCATTTAACTTAAAAGAAAGAATACAACTCATTTCTACGACTACTGGACAACGAGTGTTCTTTGAAAAATTCTACAGGTATCATGATAAATACACCTGCATAGCTTTCTGTGGGAAAGGAATGCAGTTGTTTACGAAATATTCATATTTCATGCCCGTGCAATGAAATATGAACTTATTTTATGCTAATTGCGCATAAATGGCTAGCGCGTGCAAATCCGTTATCTTGTTTGCGCATGCGGTGGGGAAAAGGGAAATGCCGTTACTTGCTGAGTGCGCATAAATGGTTGGCGCGTGTATTTCCGTTATACAGGGGCGGGGCAAGGGAAATGCCGTTAAGTAACTGTAGTGGAGTATCGGACGTAACAAAAGGTAAACTTTCTGGCGTAATTTCCATTTTACTTTTTGGCTTTTTTTCCAAAAATTTGGCGTAATTTCCTTGCATTTTGGCGAATTTTCCTTTTTGGTTTTTGGCGTTTTTTTCAAAAACTTTACGCCGTAATTATTTTGGCCCTTTTTCCAAAACACTTTTTGGCGTAATTTCAGGGAGCCTAGTCAATTATATGCTCGTTCGACAATTTTGCAGGGTAATAAAATGCTTTGAGGAAATTGTGCCGGCTTAGGTGCCATCCTGGATGAATTTTTCCTAACCCTCTTGCGAGATAGCTTCATCAATTGCGTGGCATGATTTGTACACACGCATGAAGTCAATGAAAAATATTCGCAAATTCCTTCTAAAAGAGCCGTGGCTGTATCTAACAATCAACGAAGAAGTCAACGATATCTTAGAAGGAAATGTTGACATTGGAAATTCATTTCTGAATATTGCATAAACAGCAGCAAATAGTAATACCACTACGCCGCCATTACCAACGAGATCGGCAGCACCGAATATTCGTCGTCGATGCCACACGTGCCCATTAAAAAAAGGACGTGCGAATAAATAGAGTTGTTCAGAGTGAGGTCCAAATGCTTGCAATGAGCACTCTCAGAAAATTTAAGTTAGCAATATAGCCTTGTTCGATAAGGGTTAATGCTTAGACTTATAAAACCACCCCGCTTCGCCCGTGTCTAAAAAATAAACTGTTACTTACAATACATATACATATTGTAAGTATTTGTAGTTTGAATAAGTGACATTTCGCAAGAAAGTGGCATTTGTTAGAGTGTTTTTATTTTCGCATTAATTTTAATAATTTTACGAAAAAATTAATTTAAAAATTGGCCTATAATAGGCACAGGATGTTAATGAACTGGAATACGAAGTTTTGCTTCATTGTGTGCATTAGTTTTTGTGTTTATCGAATCGTAAGATTGACAGGTAAGAGCGTCACATTGAGATTTATATATTAGTATGATATGATTTTCGCCTAGGCCAAAATTCACGTGGGTTGTGAACAAATTTCAAGTGCAGTCTATGAATTTGATTATCAAGGTACGATGTTCGAAATTTTCCATTTTTTATGAAAACAGTGAAAATGTTCATTGGCATCTTTCAAAGCATTATACAATTTGTAAAGGCTGTAAACGAGGAATCCATCCCCAGATTATACACTGACTCTTCATTGCGGTAGTCCGAATTGTATGGTAGTCTAGTGGACAGGGCTGAACAAAGTCAGCTACGTCATTGTACTTAACAAAATCCAAAGAACGGCTTGTATCTGCGGTACTGGAGCTATGCGAACCACCCCCACCGCGGCTCTTGAAACAATGTTGAACATTCTTCCGTTGGACATTTACAGTAGGGCAGCTAAAACAGCATTGCGACTGAGCCTCACAATTAGAATTCACGAATTTAGTGCATACCAGAATACTTTCAATAAACAATCTTAATCTGGGAACTACGGAGTATATGACTCCACTTCGAGATTTTAATGTCAAACTAGTGTGCACCTGCGAGAACACATGCAAGAGAAAATCCAACCCCTAAAATCCAAACTTCGCATCCAACATCCAAACTTCCCATATGATTTCCATCTGTTAAATGATGGAAATTCCGTGGAAATCATACGGGAAGTGTTTTTTCTTTTGGGAGCTCATTTTGGGTAGAATATTTGTTTTGATCGGTTTTTTAATTTGTTAAAATTTATAAATTGACAGTGCAATTCGTCAGTGCTTGAGGAAATTATCTTTCTTTTGACATCTCATTTGTAAAGATTGGTTAAGTATAAAAGCCGCAAATGGTACCTATACTACAGAAATAATATATACGAGTATGATGATGATATAAGGATTGATACTCCCAGCCGACAGGAATAGGTAGGGAGTATCCGTCGGATGGATCCAAGACAGGTGATGGTATAGGAGAAGGTGTCTTCTCAGGCCAGTTTAGTCTGAATTTATCTTTAAGACTTCTGAATCAATGGAGTGTCTTTCAGGTGTTTGTGATGGCTATTCGTGAAGCCGCTACGTGGTTATCGATAAAGTCGATATACAACCGCGTTATTTTCACCGATAGCCTAGCAGCTATAAACGCAATCGAATCACAAATTATAAGATCAAAATTGGTACGGCACTGCCACGCATCTCAAAACGAGATATCGAGCAGATGTATGCTCACCCTATGCTAGCTCCCTAGTCATAGTGACTTAGTGACCAATAGGAAAAAGTGAACGATAGGGCAAGCATGCTAAAGCGACTTGGCCCCAATTAGATCGGTGCAAGACTTACAGCTTGCTAAAAATCAGCAGATCACATATCGGCACTCTAGTTGGGGCATTGACAGAACATTGTGTAATAGATTTAACACGCCAGCAGATATGGAATCATCGCCAATGACTTCTGTTGCAGCTGCACAAATGAAGAGGAAGCAATTCCCTCTATCCAGCACTCTCCTGGAGATTCTGGGAGAATATTTTCTTACAGACCCACAAGGTCTCGAAAACATATGGAAATCCAACTTTCAAAATACATAGTTCGAAAAGCACCGATTAGAGTCGGCTTACGTGACAACACAATGGACTCTAGTTGGGGCATTGACAGAACAATGGTCTAAATGCATCCCATATAGTATGGTCGATAGCCACCCAACCTAACCTATCCTGCCATTACAGTACCAGAATGCTTTTGATGATTGAATACAGACTACCCCCGTACATAACTGCTACCATCGGTCAGGGACACTGAACTACGTGCGTTCGGCTAGTGAAATTTGTCGAGTTATTCCATAAGACATCGATGCATCCGCAAAGAGCTTGAAGAAGCCTTTAACGAGGAAGAGTGATTAAGACGAGTATTTTCAAGCCTAGCTACATACAAAGCATCAATTGTACCATGACCATAATAACTCAGTTTTTTTTAAGTCTCAAATGGCCAGTATCTAAGCTTAATGACACGAGCTTAGGCTTAGGCTAAGGAACAAGGGTTCTTGGTAGCTTAGAACTGTCTTTCCTTTGAACAACGCGTGGATCTATTGCATCAATCGAACCCACGACCTCTGCATGGTATGCATATGAGCCTTAAGTTGAATAGTGCGAGCCATTAAGGATTTCTTCAATTCAAAAGAGAGCTTTAAATAAAACGCGCTTCGACATCTTGTTGCGAAGTTTTCCACCATATTTAATCCGCGTCATAAACCTTCAGACAATGACTGAGCAAAAGAGATCAAACCGTTTGAGTCCATTGTTTTGTCCTAGTCCTTAGTCCGACGCTCTCTTTTCATTTTTACGAAACCTCATCCACTTTAGAAATTCCTCTTAAGAGCTTGTACCGCAATTGATGGTGAGATCCTATTCCGATGACAATTGAACACAGAAACCAATATCCTTCATGCTACTGATTCTAAATGGTAATTCTAGGGACTCTGCTGTAACATGTCGTACATAAGTGGTTGGACTGTAACGTAATACAACATTTCCTGTTTAGCTGACCATTCACACCTACACACACACACGATAGGAATTTATTGGGTGAGTACACAGCTTTCTATATCCAAACACTTAATACTAAAGTACAAGTATCTGTGAATACTCTCTGGAATAGCGTCTACAAAGGAAACGGAAACAACAGCATGGTTCGTGCGCGTGATGCGATTAAAAGATGCTAACATTGCGAAAAGGACATTTTTATCGTTGCGCTTCTTTTTTGTCCATGCTCATTCACACACAGGTAAGTACAGTGTAGGGGATTCCTGTTTTTTTTTTTTTATGTTCTTCCAGCACTGTCATGGTGTAAGGATTTAACGTATCCATCACATGGCTGAGTCGTAAAAAATGACGAAACAATTTTTACCTTTGGTCGCCTTTATCAAATCACTTCACGTCGACCGTAAAAGTAGTCAACGGAACTTAATGCCATTGAGGATGATTAAGTGAACCGTTATTTGGTAATTTTGATGAAAATCAAAGAAAACTATTTTTTACTGAAATGTTTTAGCTTTAATTATAGAGAAGAGGAGGTTGAACGCTGCATTAAAGTTTCCTAAAACGTGTACGTAGTTTGTTTGTGGGTTGGAATGCCTGCTATAAGGATCACTTTGGATTAAGTTAAAGCTGTCTGTGTTCGCAATGTGTTACATTAGTTATTTCAAATGTGCAGAATAGTTAAGCAAATAATACGCGGCTTTGAACATTCCAGAGAGGAAATGGACACACACCCTGTTGGATGTCTTAGGCCATGTCCAGGATTACTACATTAAATTCGTAAAATGATCTTGGGCAAATCTGTGGGATATTCGTAGCTCAATCAATAGGAGACTTAAACTCTTAGCAATTGTAATGCGTCTTCCATTAAGAGTGATTTTAAATAAAACAACAACAATTTTAATTAAGTTCTGACTTTATTTTAAAGATTGGGCAGTGCAGTTATGTTCGGAACAAGATATTGTTTTAATGACCACCACGGCTTTACTTACACTGATGCGCCCGATCGCTCCAATTTTTGATCACACTGTCCTGCATTTACGGCTATATGCCAGCGATAGCTTAACGAATATTGGCTTCCAAGCGATCCAAAGTCTTGTTGGAATCACATTTCTTCAACATTGATGTTCACAAATGCTGGTCAATAGCGGTCGCCATTGGCGATTTAAGGTAAGGCTCTTCACTCCTCATTCCGGAACAAATAAATACCGATGACGTTGCCATGCAACCGAATCAGACAGTGAGCACTCCCTGTTCTCGCACCAGCAATGGGAAATATGTTGGTTAACAAAGCCATCCATCCAAAAATGCGCCTCGTCTGAGAAGATCAATCAAATCAGACTCTCGACGCAGTCTGTGATCGTTTGGCTTCAGCTCTTGAGTCAGTACGACTTTGGACGGATGAAGGCTCAAATCTTAGCGCCGAATTTTCCAAGTCTTAAAATGCCCCAATTGCTGCGATCGTCACGAAATTGACAAATTTGACTCATCGAAAGTACTGGTGACTGTCAGTCTTCTCGATGCGCGCTTTTTATTGCCTTATTGGAGGCTTGTTGTCCTGTAAAGTGAATTTATGCTTAAACTTTTCCATAGTACGGTGCGATGTCTGTGAGAACCGTGGTGTATTGGTGAGTGCGTTGGACTGCTTGCTGCCCGGGTTCAATCCCAGCCCAGGTTCAACACTTAAAAGTTTTTTCACGGTACCACCTCTTTCGAATGTCTGACAAGCAATCCAAGAGAATTATTTGTCAATGAGCTTCTCAATGCGCCGTTCGGAGTCGGCAAAAAACTGCATGTCCCTTCCATTCGTGCAAAAATATAACACGCATACACAAATGGTTGCGAGAAGCAGGCCCAGGTTCACCCCGTTTAGCGCCACATAAAAAAAAGTGCGACGTTTGCATTCCCCAAACGAAGTATCATTTAATCGGCAAACTGATCTATTCGGTTATTGTCCATCAAGGTGTGTCTCTTTGCAACATGAAATAAGTATTACTATTATTGCTATTGAAAGGTGAGATGCACCGCGGCATTAAGATCTATGGAGCTCCCTACAAGTCCCAGATGAAGGAACATCCCTTTCGTTAGTATTTCTATTGGAACTGGGGAGAGGGAGCTGCTCTCACACCTAGCCCAGGTGAGAATTCTATAGATTAGCACCTCATCCAGACTAATTTCCCCAAAAGGTCACATTAGGAAATTGGGTGCTGCTATGGGTGGTAGATTCTCTGCTGTAAGTTGGTATTTACCCAAGCACTTGAACCAATTCTGGGTTAATGCCCCACATTCCACCAGTATGTGCTCTGGAGTTTCACTGGATTCAATGCAAAATCAGCATAAGTCTTCATCTGAGTACCAAAGCTTCCTGAAATGTCCTTTCAGTGTACACTGTACAGGGCACCGGAAGGAATGCAGTCTGAATGCGGAGTTTGTTTTTGTCAATGCTATTTCAAGCTTTGAATCTCCTCATCATTCAAAAACTTCTTTGCCTGTCTTAGATCCTAAGTTTATGTCCAGAACTTAGTCCTGTTTGTATTTATGGCGACTTCGCCTATGCCTAATGTGACCATTTATTTTTTGGCAAAACGCGGCGGGTTTTTTTAAGCTAAAAGCGGGCGTGTTTTATCGGGTTTAGTGGGCTTCGTAAAAGTAGATCAGCACAGTCAATACATTGGTGGTTTTGGAATACAAACTAGAAATTAACACCAATTACGTTCTCCGTACCGCTTTTCTCAATAGTTAAAATTGTACGTTACACATTTTCGAATTGTCATCGGTTTTTTTAATAAATAGAAAAGCGGCTTCAAAATCTGGCGTAAGCGTTACATATTTTTTAACTTTTGAATTTTTTGACATATCGGATGTGGTGTGTGTATCTCTTTATAAATTGCAGGTCCGTTCTCGTAGATACGTAATTTTTCTGACATTGAGGGAATTTTACCCCCACTCGTCGATATTTGACAGAAAACACATATTTGGTGCAAAAAGTACGCGAACGGAACTTGTATCGTCGGATAGCGAATGAATAACGTTGGTTGTTTCTTTGACGCATGATATTTGCAATTTTCGCGCACTGATGCGAACTGAAGTTGTCTACGGCAGTTTAGATTTTCCACCTTCAGTATAACAATTTCAATGCAGAAGAGTTGACATTGCTAAATTAGACAGCACGAAGAGGCATATCCAAAAAAAAGTTCTGTGGTGAGTACAAAATTCGAAAATTTTCTCAAAAAGAGGGAAAATGGTTGTGGTGGCGGGTACTTAGATGAAAAAGCGGGTAAGATCCGCCAAAAGCGAGTGAAATGGTCACATTACGCTATGCCACACAATACCACTGAATAGCGCTAGCTATTCGATAACAACAAACTCCAAACTGCCTTTTTGTCTTCTCTCAGTTGAACTATTGCAAACAAATTAAAATTAATTTTCATGCTCTTTTCCGGTACATTTGGTGGAAATTCATTCGGAAATTGACTGGAAATAGATTCAATCAGGGCACATAAGCAAATCCCCGTGCACACAAACTGAATTCGTTTTCGATTGATTTCGCGAATTTAGTAAACTCGCTGACGTGACTCAATCAATTATTCATCAATTAATTTTTCGATAATTGTACGTACTCGCTTAGTTACGAGTACGAGTATGAGTGTGAGTGATAGGCTAGCGCTTGAGTGACATGTGTGAGTAGTAAATTGCTATATTTAGAGAATAATTACTGCTTTCGAAATGATTTTGTGTGATGTGGTGGTGTGACATATGAAAACCAGTAAAAGGGTTGAAATTGAAATTATTCGTGTATTTGTGAGATTTTTTATTTTTTTTTTAAGTTGTAAGTGAATGGAAGAAATGACCAAAATTTCCTTCCCATAATCATTTAATATTGAGGACTTTAAGCATTTCTTCTGGTGACCAAATTTCCACACCCAATTCAAATCTTGAAACTACTTGAGAAAAAGTTATTAAAAAGCACATTAACGGAAAGTAATTATTTCGAAAAACCATTAACGTCTCCGTTGACTTAATTTGCTTCTTTAGCAAATAACTTCGAAATGACCCCTTTAAGTGTTTCAGGTCTGTTTGAGCGTGGACGGAAACATTTTGCAAGTGCTGTTAGCAGGGGATGCATTTGTCCTGGAGGTAACCTCCTCTCATAAAAAATATTTTTGAAACCTTGTTGTAAAGATGTCTAACGGGCAAAACTCTCAGAGATCTAAAGAGAGCTATGGAGTGGGTGGAGCGAGATGTTGAGTGGAAAACTGAACGTGTCAACTGATAGTCTTCAAGTTGAAAATGTTGTTCCCCAGTTCAGACAATACACGCTTATAAAGGAATGGTGTCAAGGAATTATCAATCAAATAGCAAAATATTTCTTATTTTAGAAGGATCTTATTGCTCCTGGGTTATTGTCTGGAGACTTAAAGTTGCCTCGGCCATAAAAGTTAATTCGAATGGTATTGGCAACCGGTTCTCGTCACGTTTTCTCGAAATAACGCGACCTGGAAGCTTTTGCCTTAATAGTGGCATTGTGTAACTCGTTGTATTATATGTAGGACCAAATTGATGCAAGCACATGTTATCAATATCCATAGAGTTGGGACGTCGGGCCGGGTGCGAAGAATAAACAGGTATAATGAGATTTTTAAATTCAAATTCGATACCAATCTAAAATCGTTAAATCAAAATTTATAAAGGTAATTCATATAAATGTACATATTATGTATATGTATGTAACTTACAACTGTGCTTGGGCACCACCCTCAACAGATAAAATGAAAAGAAGGAAAAGGAAATAATTTTCCAATGTGTCACTTTATTCTGACAGGTAATAGTTTTGACAGGTGCTGCCTAATTTAGTGAGGAGTCCGTGTGGTGCCAAATAACCTCACAACACATAGCATGCAATTCATGTGAAAAGAAACGCATTTAAAAATTACCCCGGTCACCCTGGATTTGCATTGTCCACGTTGACAGCTTTTCTTACTTATCAGCTAAGAATGCGTTACGTGCGTCGTCGTTGAATATGTATTTTTTTTACCGAAATTCCAACTGCTGACGCCGAAGATTGTGAGCACAAGAATCCTCATTCATTATCTCTTTTTAAGATAAGATAAAAATTCACCTTCTGGCAACACCCAGCTTGTACATAAGTAAAGAGAAAAGTGTCCTGTGAGCTACTATTTGCATTGCTATTAAAATAACTGATAAACAAACTACCAAAAACAGCTTAGCAAACATAACTGAGACACTGAGAGCTTTAATTCTAACCTGCTGCGAAAGCCTGGAAGCCCAGATGAAAAAGCGCTTAATCTGAAGAGATTTTTTTTCTGGAAAATCGACGTCAATTTCGAGCTTGTTCTATAGCATAGGCAGAGAAGCGATAACGAAGTGGGTGATCCTTTTGCTTAAGGACCTGCGTCAGTTGGACCTTGCCAGGAAATAATTCCCTAATTTGTGTGCATAATTTTAATCAGGCTTGTGCCGTTGCTGAGCTCTATGGCGACTTGACGTTCTCGGGCTTAGGCGCAAACTTTCGGTAACAGCAAAAACATTCTCAGATAGTGGAGAGTGAGCACCTTGGTGTAGTGGTAATTACGTTGGACTACTACGCAATACAGCCCGGGTTCAAACCTAGCCCGGGTCCAAAACCTAAAAGCTTTTTTATGGAGCCACTTCATTCGAATGGCTGACAAGCATTCAAAGAGTATCATTTGTCACGAGTAGCTTCTCAACTCGCCGTTCGGAGTCGGCAAAAAATTGTAGGTCCCCTCCATTCGTGCAAAAATAAAGCACGCACACACAAATGGTTGCGAAAAGTATAGACCCTGAATCAGCCGAACTGTAGCGCCACCTAAAGAATAAAAGAAGAAGTGAAGAACCTATACATCTACATGAACTTGAATATGATCAGAACAGTCATAGAAGTCGAAGCATAGCAGGAAAATCACAAGGCTGGCGAGACCTATGCTCTTCTTTGGGACGATAGCATCGGCAAAAAGAACCAGTCTGAGAACTATGAAAAAAGTGCAGAGACTAGCATGTGTGTGCATAACGCGTGTTTTCGTTCTAACAAATTTGCCATCATCCGTACCAATTAAGTCCGGCTCTTCACTTGAATCTTCACTTATATCTTGCATTAAACGCTGAATGCATTGTTGATCTTTTTTAAAAGACATTTTGAAATTTAATACACAAATTCACCCAATTAAAGAAATTACACAACTGTGTAGGTGGGATGTTGACAGCACCCTTGCAGCTTGAGCAGTCTGTCACGGCTTACTAACTTGTGCAACTTAACTTTTCTAAAACCACCTGAATCTGCATAAAGAAAACAACAGGAAGACACTGTACCGACAACGGGCGTTGTCAGTCGCAAAGTAAAAGTAAAGTAAAGACAGGGCTTGGGGTGTTGTCAGCACCCTACCTACCCAGTTAAAGGTTAATTGGTCAAAGAATTTCGAAATTAAACTCAGTTATAAGAAGGCCTGGAGCAACGAATCTTGAGTCTACAGGCTGAGTCCCCATACCATTAAATGGCACACGGATAGTTCAAGGACTCAGGAACAAATGGGGGCAGGAGTGTTGGGGCCCGGAACTAAACTATTCGAACCCATGGGCAGCCACACCAGCATTTTCAAGCTAAAATCTATGCTATTGTCAGATGTGCCCAACTCAATCTTTATATTTAAGCGCTATAACAACCGCTATCAAGGCAATATAGTCTCAGATAATCAAATCTAGAATTTTCTGGGAATTCCTAGACAAACTAAATAAGCTCAGCGAATGAAACAACGTCACCATATACTAGATACCAGGACACCCGGGGATAGAAGGTGATGAAGAGACGGACAAACTTATGAGAGAAGGGGCTGCTACACCCTTTGTAGGTCCTGAACCCTTTTGCAACATAGGAGCTCCAAATACTGGAGAACACTAACGGGACTTAGTGCTGGAAAATAACTCATGGTCTGACATAGGTGAAGATACTTTTGGGACCTATAACTTGCAAAGATTCAAAGCTTGTGGCGTTGTAGCCTTGACAAAAATGAACTCCGCATCCTCGCTGCATTCCTTACGGGGCCCTGTACACTCAAAATACATCTCAGGAAGCTATGTTTCTCAGATGAAAACTCATTATGATTTCTCATTGAATCCAGAGAAACTCCAGAGTAGATACTGGTATGGAATGTGGTTCATATCTCCTACTACTGTGATTTCTCAGCGACATTGGTCTGGAAGAGTTATCGCTAACCAGTTCCGGCAAAACTAGTGACGAGTGGGATGTTTCTTTCTCTAGGACTTGAAGGGGCATAATAGACCAGGTCACGATGCATCTCAACTTTTAATGAAATGTTCAATATTTCACAACATTGTTTAAGCGATAGTTGGTTCGTTTTGTACCTTAGTACTAACTTAGTTCACGCTGATAGACTACACAACCGTGCTTGGGCCCACATAAGCTTGCGACCGAAAAATCGACCAAATGTGCCAAAGCATCCCTGACTCCGATTTTCAACAACATTGTCAATTGTTGGTTAAAGAAGCTGCTGTAAATATCGGCAGAACAGTCGCCGTATGAAGTACATCTTCCCTATCATCCGATAAAGACGGGCTTTGGAACTTATTGGACCCTTCTCCAAATGGGCATTAGGTACGATGGACAGTGAAGACGTGCGTAAAGCCAAATAGTAGTAAATTTCCGAATCCGAGAACCATGATTCCTTCATAATGCAAAGCCATGAAGAATATTTGCAATGCTCGACTGTATCGTACCCGAATACGGATTCCACGACAGCAGCCTGCAGTTACGGGGGCCCTATGCTTACATCAGGATCTACACAATGCTTAGTTGAGCTCCTCCAACATGCCGCCACCACAACCGTTTCCTGTCAATACGTAGCAGTTCCAGTAAAAGAAGGCGTCATCTTAAAAATGACATCACCAAACCAATGGCTGTTTAGTTTGAAGAATCCATTGGTCCTAAACCTAAATTGCAACGAAACTCGATACACGGCAACATTAGAAGGACCGAGTATATTTAAAAATGACGCAACCCTGTGAAGCCAGCATAAAGGCGATGAAGCGTACCTACCAACAATATTTTGATGCTACCACCGAATTCAAACAACCAATGGTAAACCATTCGAGCTTATTCAACGTCTGGGGCTTTCGCCCTCGGTTTTGAACCCATATTATTGAAATGGATATCTTCTTACCTAGAAAACCGTTTCTATAGTGTCCGTTTCAGATCCGTCCTCTCAGATCCTTTCTTGGCCACCTCTGGTGTTCCTCAAGGTAGCCATATAGGCCCCCTTCTCTTCATATTAACTACAAACGACCTTGAAAGAGTCATCAAATTCTCCTCTCTTTCCCTTTATGCTGATGATACAACATTTTTCAAAGTCATTTCTTCGCCCCGTGACTCTAATCTCCTTCAGCAAGACCTCGACAGTTTTTCTATTTGGTGCCTCAAAAATTGCTTAGAGCTTAACATCGCTAAATGCCAATCTATTACCTTGTCACGTAAGAAAAACCTGTCTCCTTCTCGACTCTACCTTCTCCACGGTCAACCTATATCCGTCGTTCAGTCTCTTCGCGACCTTGGCATATTGTACGACAAAGAGTTAAATTTTCGTTCGCATATTGATGCGATAATCTCAAAAGCTAACTCATCACTCGGTTTCGTCAAACGGTGGTCCAAAGAATTCTCTAACCCTTACGTGACCAGATCACTTTACATTACTTTCGTTCGCCCACTCCTTGAGTATGCTAGTCAAGTCTGGTCCCCCTTACATAGAGTTCACGTTAAAAGAATCGAGAGCATTCAACGTCGCTTTCTCCGTTTTGCTCTTCGTGGGCTACCCTGGAACCACCCTTTTAATTTACCTCCCTATATTGATCGCCTTAAACTTAAAAACTTGAATACCCTTGAGGAACGCAGAAATGCAGCTGATTTTCTCTTTATTCATCGACTCCTCTCAGGTGTGATCGACTGCGCATCTCTTTACAACTCCATATACTTTAATACTAACCCTCGCAATGTACGTTGCCCTCGTTTCTTCTATCTGCCCACTCACCGCACCTCATACGGCTCAAATGAACCAATCTCCCGTATGTTGCGGAATGTCAACTCTAACTTTTCTGTTTTCGACTTCAACAGTAGCTCTTCCCACCTTAAATCCGATCTCCTTCATCCCCCTCAACCTTAGATTTTAAATTTTAGTTCTTAAGTTTAGTTTTTAAGTTATGTGTTTGTGATACCAGCCATCATGCTACCAAACATTGAGGCTTAGGCCTCATACTTGACAGAAAGGTTAATTGGAAGCTGAATATTAAAGAAAGGGTAAAAAAGGCATCAGTTGCTTTCTACACCTGCAGTAGATTCTTATAGAAAAACTGGTGATGTAGACCGCAAATAACGCTATGGATGTATTACGATCGTCAGACCCATACTCATGTAAATAAGGGGGATTGGTCTGGTGGCATGCTGCCGCAAAATCAGCAACCTCAAAGATATGACCAAAGTACAGAGAATAGCTTGAACTGGAACAACCAGCGCTATGAGAACAACACCAACAGCGGGACTAGATAGAATCAATTCTTAACCTGCTCCCTCTGGATCACTATATGCAGGAGACCGCAGCAAAGGGCGCTCTCAGCTTAAGTCAGTCAAATTACTGGAGACTTAATGCATATGGGCATACCCAGATACTTGGCAATTACCTCAATGGTGACATCAACTCAGACTACACTGTCCCATACCTGGACTTCGAAAAACCCTTATCGTGGGCTTTCCCAAGCAGAGAGAAGTGGGAGAAAAACGAGGTACCTCAGGGTGCTGGGTCCATCTACACAGATGGGTCAGAAATGGACGTAGGTATAGCCTATAGAAGCCTAGGGATAAATAGCTCCATACGACTCCCAGACCATAGCAGCGTTTTCGAAGCTGAGGTTGCGGTGATGAGAAGGCACATGCGGACACAACCCATTTCTTCTGTCACTGTCCCAACCTCTGTCAATTGAGAAACAGAACCCTGGACAAATTCTTCTTTGAAGACATCGACGAGTTATCAGATGGATCACCATCAGACCTGCTTGAATTTGCCAGGGCGTCGGGATGGCTATAACCAAGACAATAATACCACGGGTGGGAACGCATTATGGGTATCACCATGGGTCCACAAGGACCTAAGTGTGATGGGAATGTAACCATTCTCATCAGCCCGCTAACATAACCTAACCTAGATACTCATTCACATTGGATGGTTCTAGTTCTAAAGGAACTCATAATTTACAAACGAACTTGTTTTTCTAGATTGCGGAACCAATCATGGAAATTGGAGCGTTGCCAGAATCACTTTCAAAGAAGTAATAAAACATAATTGCGGAAGACTGTGCGCATATTAAAGAAATGCTATACGATTCCTCTTCTAAGTACACTGTGACATTGCCTCGTATGGAAACATTGACGCCTCCATAATAAATAATAATACATAATGCGTGACCTGACGGTCTTCAACTATACAATATCTTAATTAGAAAACTTTATTTAAACATTGCGTGACGGGAACGCGCCCATTATCCTCCCCATTAATCTACCATCAAAAACTAAACTATTTTCTCACTTACGTATATAGGATGTGCGTGTGCGTCAGGTTTTCAATACCACTAGCTTTGTAATTTAATACATAGAAAAACAACAACAACAAGAAAAAAAACGGAAAAACAAACAAAGTGTGGGTAGAACATCGGCAATAACAACAACAATAAGGTAAACAAACCGACCAGAGTGCCAATTAAAGGACCTCCTGCAATGAAAATAATTCAACATTTCCTCTGGGTGGGGGGTTAAATTAATGATGATGGTGATGGCAAAACTTTAATCGACAAATATTCACCGATAACGGAAGCAATTTCAGCTATTTGTGGTAAAGTGCTCTTAACTTGCTATAAATTTGCACCTTGTTTGGTTTACGTTTAATCCTTATCGAATGAAAGAGCGCGGTGGAGAGAGCGAGAGAGAGAGAGCGATGGTGTGAGGGGATTGGAACAAGTGGGGGTTGAAATAAAAAAAACAAGCATTGTCCTTTGTTGGCAGGCACTATAAAACAATTCGGCTGCCAAAACTGTTTTCGAAAACAACAGCCAGAGTGTAACTGAGGGAAAAGTTGCAAAACAAAACAATGAGAACGGTGTTCCATTTCGATAGGCGAAATAAAATATTGGCAACGGGAATTGTGTACAAAACAAAAGCAAAGTTATCTTCCCTGTGGGTTATATTATGTACATTTTATTCGAATGTAAATTTGAATCGCATTCACAGCTACCTGTTACTGTTAGTGGCTCTCAAGTAATTTCAACTACTAAACTGCCCTCGTCCTTTGGGAGTGATGATTTTGATTGAAAAGTATCCATGTTTCTGTTAAATTGCATATGGGGTAGAAGTAGAACCCACCTCAGGACATTTTAAGAAAAAGAATTCGATTTTCTGTTCCTCAGAACCATAGTTCTTCAAACGAATTTTTATCTACAGTGTATCAATCTCATATTCGTACACCTGATGTGGCAATATTTATTTAAGGAAAAATCCAAACAAATTGAACAGATACTGCAAATTTGTATTGATTTCAGTAAGAATACATACAAATGAAAAAATTAACTTCAATTAATTCAAATATTTCAAATAAAGTATTGAAATTTTTTCATAAAAAACATAAAATTTAGAAAAATATGGTCAATTTCGTATTCGTACACTTTGATACTAAGTCAATTTGTTTACATTTTATCTAAAAACTAATACTTTGAATCAAAATCTTTAGCTAAGACCTATTTAAGATGGCTGGGCATGGTTTGGCTAATTTTTCTGTAATTTAAAGGGTAATTTTTACTCACTCTTCAATAAACCTTTCCTTCAGATCATTTTTGATCCTTATACCAAATTTTCTTACTCTGCGGCCCAACTCGTCCCACAAATTCTTTATGGAATTAATATCCGATGACTGTGGAGGTGCTTCCATTACTTTTCGAGAGTGATAAAGAAGCCACATTCGAAATACATAAGCTTTATGTTTGTGGTCATTATCCTGGTAAAGGGTAAAATTGTTCCAGAATTGTCCTTTTGAACAGCACTTTCTCCTGATTTGACTTCGATATCTCAATATATTGCTTATAGTCCATTAATTCCTTAAATTATATGCAGTCATCCCACTCTAGCTGCGGAAAAACACTCCCACACCATTACCGAACCACCATCATGTTTGACGGTCCGCCTTGTTATGTGGAAGATATCCGGTAATTATTTTCCGATAAACCATTTGCCCGCCATCCGACCCAAGATCATTAAATTTAGACTCGTCTGTAAATACTACTGTGTTTCAAAAGTCGAAATCTTTAAATTGGTGTTGTTTAGTGAATTCTAATCTCTTGCTTCTGTTCATTAAACTATTGGCAGGTTTCTTACGCATAACTCTTCAATTGTACCCATGTTTTCGGATGCAATTTATTGGCATTTCTGTTCAGAAACCTTTATTAAAAGTTCGACAAAGTTTTCTGCCCGTTTTGATGCACTATACGTAGGTTTTTTTTTGAATTTACCGTATAAATATTCTCATGTCATATGCACTTAATACATTTCTAGATGTATTTTTTGGTTCATTTTCGATGTGGTTTTCATGTTTCAACCGATTAATGGTTGTTTGGATGGTTGATCTTGGCCGACCTAGCAAACTTGATATCACACTATAAGATTTTCCTTCTCCGTTTTATCTGATTATCTGTTCCCGCAGTTAATTTGATATCACACCTTACGGTCCACCCAGTTTTCAAAGAAATCTCAAATAACCTTAGAAAGTAAATTTTTTTTCATTAACTCACTTTGAAAAATAATAATTCAATGCAAAAACCAACTTTGACAAGCAACAGATTAGTAATTTTTATTTTTTTGTGAATAATCGATCGGTGTACGAATACGAAATTGAGCTCCTTTCTGTCTATTTTTTTACTTTTTTCTATTTCAAAACCAAAGCGAATGTTAACTAATGTCAAAACTAAATGGAATGCAATTGTTCAATATCCAGTAAAAATACTATACTATATTTTACCTAATATCTCAAGTCGTTTTTGATCAGGAATTCAATGTTTTTATTAATAGCTGGTGTACGAATATGAGATTGATACACTGTATTTCAATATTTTTCGTAAGAAACTAGGTACACCAAATCAACGACCATCGATTTTACTTTAGAAAAAGTTTGATAATTTTGTCAAAAAGTAAATCATTTCAAAATAATTTGGAGTAAAATAGTTCCATATGCAGATATACAGTCTAATACTGGGTTTCCACTTCATCGCCCTAATATTGGGTTGCCGTAAACGCCAAAATTCACTTTTTGAGTTTGGTATGCAGTCTTATGTTTTCGGGATAGCTCTTTCCAAATCTTTTATCCGTTTTGCTCTATCTCGTTCCATTGCAAAGATATACAGAATGGTTTTGACGTATATCCATCAAATTCATCGAGTTCACGTATTGTTTTGACGTAAACGCCAAAATTTTTCATACAATTTAAGCAAATTTTTGTTTAAGAATTGTTTTGACGTACGTCCTATTGTCCTACAACGTACGCCATCAAACTTCAAATGCTTGTTCAGTATTGTTTTGACTTATGTGCCCACAAAATGCCAGGTAAAACTATTTAATCGTATAACCGTACGTCATTAGAAAGAAAAATATTTTTTCGGTTTTGCCGTATGTGCATACGATTTTACTGTGACCGTAAAAAAAGTACAGTACAATGCTTCGGTGCACTTTTGTTTTTCTACTATTGCAACATTTCTACTATTCGCAACTTTTTCACTATCGGCAACCTAATTTCTTTTAATATTTTTCGATCAGTTTCAATATCGGAGTTTAGAATGTGTACTTATTGAATGTAGCCGCTAGCAGAATGAGACATACACGAAAAGAAACAATTGAAATGTCGAAATTCTCGTAAAAAGAAACGAAGCCGACAAAATATTAATGAATTTTGGCTTATTAATTTCTCGATTATGCTATTGAAGAATGAATTTTCATGGGAATAAAACAAAATTCAGTGAAAAATGTTCCATTATTCAGATTTCATAGGTTTCCACTATTATAAGAGTGAGTTTGTACGAAGAAAATCAAAATTGGAATCCAAAAATGTCCACTATCCAGGTTTCGCAAGATTCTTTTATTCGCAGATTCCACTATTCTCAAGTTTTACTGTATAAATAACGTTCTCTTTGAAAAATATTTCGGTTGCTTCCCATGTCCCATCTTTTGTCGTAAGAGGGCGTGATTGAAGATCATAAAAATGAATTCTCTAGTACCCATTATGGATAAATCCCTTCTTTCGTAAGAACTTACATACAGTCTATCTACGTAGGTATAAGTTTTGATTCAATAGTTCTAATCTTTTAAGTTTATTAGACGAGCTAGTCCCAAATGAAGCAGATTTCAGAGAAGAAACAATTAGTGCTTCATCAAGTTCATCGGAACAACACTTTGGTAAAAAATTTCAAATCACCCTGAGTTTCTTTTTCTTAAATGTCGTTGTTTCATGTTCGTAGAGTCAGATGAGAGCGTTAATGACCATAATTAAGGGTAACTTCTTATATTTTTTGAAAGAGGATTTCCGTATGAATATCGTGTCAAAAAATTAAAAAATCCCAGCGGTTAGTTTTCATGCAATAGGCTGTCAAACCTTTAAATGCGATTTCCCAAAAACATTAAAATGGCATTTACGGCAACCCAATATTAGGGCGACGACTTGTCGATTTGAAATTGACAAACGACGTATTTTTAGGTCAATTAGAAAATTGGCAGTTGGAAATAATGATAAATAAGCAGTTTTTCATTATTTTCACTTGCCAATTTTAGAATTGACCTAAAAAAACGTCGTTTGTCAATTTCAAATCTACAAGTGGAAACCTGGCATAAGTCTAAGAGTTTAGAGTCAATTCCTCTAGACGGAAAGTCTTAACTAGGATCTCATAGTATATCGTCCAGTTCTTGGCTACGCTTAATACTTCGTTAACGCTTACAAGCGGGAGTTGGTAGTTTGGTTCAAAAGCCAGAGCTCAGGGTTGCCGCTGAAAAATTTGAAAAAGTCGCAAAAAAAGGGTCATGGAGCAAAAAAAGTCGCAACAAAAACAAAAAATTGGTCTGTTCCTTTACTTTCTGCTCCAAAAATAATAAGCTATTTAATTTTATGGAGTGGGGGAAAATTCTCTCAGACAGAGGCAAAATTACGAAAAAGTAAAGCAACACGTTTAATCACAAAAGTTGCAACAAACGAAATGTCATAAACGTTAAATAAGCGTAAACAAAGTGGTGTTGTACAATTTTGGATTTTACAACAGAGTCCAGAGTCTTGATATCCCAGATCCAATATATTCCGAAATGCAAATTTCAACATTCAGAACATTAAACTTTCGTCCATGTTCCTTTTCTTTCCATTATTTTACTTTTTGCATTAAAATAAAAACCTACAAATAATCCAAAACAAATGAAACAGCCGAGTTTGACAGATAGTTCACTTTTCACCGGAAGAAAGTTGTTGAGTGCTAAGATGTTTGTTTATACATAAAAAAAAAAGATTAAATTGAACTAAATCTGTACAAAAGGAACGAAACATTTTTTGTGTAATACATTTGTATACTGAAATTAGTGACGATTGATTGCTGATGAGCAACTAAATGGAATTTTTGTTGGAAATATATTTTTTGTATGAAAAGTCTCAAAAAGTCTCCCAAAAAACTGAAGTGTCAAAAAGAGGTGTTTTCTAAAAAGTCGGGTCATAGTCTCCTTGCGTCCAAAAAGAGCCAAATTGCGACTTTAGTCGCATAGCGGCAACGCTGCCAGAGCTCCTCCTAGATCCATTTGTGGGAAACATTTAAGTAGAGGTCTTCCTTGTTTAGTAGCTAACCGAGGATGTTTTTCTAACAGAAAAGTGCATTAAGTTTCCGATTAAAGTGTCAACATACTTTGAACAAGCCTTAGAAATTTTGTGCAAGCAAAAATTAGGCTTCTACCAGTTAAGATCTTTGGCTGACCAAACTGATTTTTGTTGTCCCATAAATGGACTCGATCAATGCTGCCAATACTGTTTTTTCTTTTTTTGAAACACGAATGCCTTCGGTATGTCGGACTCCAACGGACTTAAACCTCTCCATCTTCACGTAATCCAACCCTGCTTCTAGTCACTTTATCTAGCTTCTATGGCGCCCTAATATGGTCAAAACGTGGTTAAGTCCTATTATGCACATTTCTTCTTTAGTATACTTGGTCAATGAAGAAGAGAATGCGGTTCCAGTTTTCTTCATTCGTGCGCATTATCGTAATGATAATTCTAACCTCCATTTCTAATCTTTGTCTTCCACTATGATTTAGTACGTCGTTTCGTTTTTTTTTTCGCTGCATTTCCGAAGGCCAGAATACCATATCTGATACGTGATTAGTAAACCTGTTTCTGCACCTCAAAACTTGAATGTCTCTTAAGATATATCATTGCAAAAATTGCGCTTTTGAGCTGAAGAAGTAGGATATTTATGTACTCACGCCGTAAGAAATGTTCGTCAATAGTTGCACCGAGATACTTCATGCTTTTCACTACCTACTTCAATTGCTTTGTGTTGTGTTGTTGTGTGTGGCTGAAAATGGACAATGTTCGTTTTGGTGGTATATTCTGATCATATCTTGACGCTGAGAAGGGGTGCGTATGTGCATCATTTTTGTTTTGGCCGCATTTATTAGTAGGCCTTTATCATGACACCATTTTTGAACTTTGTTGAATTCTTCTTGCAATATTTCCACGGCAGAATTTAAGTGTTTGTGTTTGACCACAATTGCTATGTAATCGGCGTTGGTATAGGCAGTAAGTACTTCTTTTAAATAAGCGCATTTGTTCGTTGGTATAGAGGATAAATAGTAATGGGCCCAGTTTGGAGTCTTGTGGTTAGTTTTTCTTCGCTCATTGTCCCTAACACCTTGACTCTTATAGTTCTATCTGTCAAATAACTCTTAAGCCAGTTGCCCATTACTCCTCTCAACCCGATTTTCATGAGGCTTTCAATTAGCTTTTCGTGCGTCAATGTATCGAATGCTTTGCTAAAATCGATAAAAAGCACAAGAACATGATGATTTTTGTTTAAACCTGCGTTAGCTATATTGTTAAACTCCCCCAATAACGTACCCGTGCTTTTATTCTTTTGAAAACTGTGCTCGTTTGGGTGTAGTATTCGATGTTTGTTGATAAAATTACTTAGCCGATTTACACCACTTCTTCCATACACTTTTCAACAGCTGACAAAATTGCAATATGCCTGTAGTTTTCAGTGTAATTCTTTGTTCCCCCTCGTAAATTGGTCGAATTAGTATAGTTTTTATCAGATTTGGTACATAGCATTGATTTATGCTTCGGTTAATAATTGTTGTAATTAAAGGAGCAAGATGCACTGCATTTATCTTCAAATCAATTGGTCTAATATTATCGCCTCCCGGACCTTTTTTCATATTCAATTGATGCAGTATCTTATAAATTTCGGGTTCCCTTGCTTCTTCTATAAAAACACTTTGCTGTAGTTCCCAATTTTCATGATTGGAAGTCTTTGTATTTTTGAGACCTTGCTGGAAAATTGCTCCGAAAATTTTTCAACGATGCTATTCAAGTTTTTGTCAGCATCCGGGAAATTCTTTTCATTGGTTTCATCTATAGAACGTTTCTTTCTTCCCTAGAGTTCATTAACGATGTTCCTTGCTTTCCTGGGATCGTTTTTAGCATTTGCAAATTTCTGCTTGTAAAAACGGCTTTTATATAATTAGACGTTCTTATTGACAACATTTTGAAAATTTTTGAACTCAATTTCATAGCTTTGATTATCATTAGTAGTTGGTGCCGTTGGGCTTTCTAGGTTTTCCATTAATCTGTTTAACGCCGAATTGATCTTTACAGCCCTTTCCGACGCATACTTGGTCTGCTGCCAATAAGTGCCGTGATGTAATCATCGTAACCCACCAGGTATATCGTATATGTAGTAGGGGAAGGTCATGTACCTTGGACCGATTTTACCTTGGACCGAGTGCCGATTCCTGGCAATTGGCTGAACATGTTGCAACAAGTTCTTCAATAAATTTTCCAGTATGTTTATGGGACTCATTTCAGCTTGTGTTCATTTATCGCATGAGACGGACATGCAATCAAAACAACATAATATAAATTACACACTCTAAAGTATTTTTTTTTAAGTTTTTTTGAAGTGTTCTGTTCATTCAGTTATTATATTTCTTTCAAGTTACTGGTTTTAATGTGTAAGTATATGTATATATTTCAAAATTCAATATTTTATTTGCTACAATTATACAACATAATGTGTTAAAATTTTGTATTTCTAAAAAAAGTGTAGTGAATGTACCTTGGATCTATGACCATGCATGTACTTTGGACCGGTCCAAGGTACATGCTTTTCGAATTTTTTTAAGAGTTCTGTTTTCCATTTTCCTCAAAAAAATGCCCAGGAGTAAGTCAGGATCAAAAAGACCAACTGTTGACGTTGACGCTTTACGGCGAGCTGTGGAGAAAGTAGTGTACAGTGGAAAATCCATGCAAAACACTGCAGCAAATATGTTCAACGTTTCCAAGACTACTTTAATGCGGAACATCGCCAAACACAAAGCATCGAACCATTCTGATTTTGTTTATGAAAGCCGAATTATCCACCGCCAAATATTTTCGCCTGAAGAAGAAGATCTCCTGGCAAAGTGATTGGTCAATTTCGGAGTTTCTCACAGCTGCCAGAAAAAGAATATTAAATTTCTAACGTTTTTTTTTTCTTATTTGTTTCTGGTCTTTGTTCTTTTATTTTCTCTTAAATGTACTTTTTAATGAATTAATAAATGGATTGAATTTTTTTTAATGAAATAAAATAGTATTTACACTGCATCATTTGAGCACAATTGATCTCGGTTCAAGGTACATACACTAACAGTCCAAGGTACATTCAGTGTATGTACCTCGGACCGTTTGAGGTTTCCTTGCAAAAAAACATTTTCTAAGCACACGGTGAATACTTAAGATGTCGTTTTAACACTATTGAATATCCAAAATAATACACTTTTAACATAAACAAACTAAATTGGAAACATTTACGTCGAACAAAAGTTGCAGTAAAAATAGTAAATTCCGGTCCAAGGTACATGACCTTCCCCTATGTGTTGGGGTATCTCCATTTCTAGGATTTCATCGCAGGAGCTGTTCCATAGGATGAGTTTGAGTATTAAGTCGGGGCCAGGGGGAGATGTTTTTCATAAAAGGTCCTTCTATAGTCTCATATATAAGGTCGGAAGTATCCTTTTGCCATACCCTAAACGAGTTTTCAAGCACATTATTCTACCTCGCGGACTTAAAAGCGTTTTTAATATCTATTAGGGTGACGTGCATGATGCCTTTCTCGGAGTGTGACTACTATCCTGAGCTTTTTGGAAGTTCCTTACTACATCCTCTACCACACCAATTGCTGAATATCCTTTTCTAAGTCCACTTTGTTTTGCGGATAGAATTCGTAGCTTTAATATCCTCTTTAGGAAATCTTAGCATACATATATACTCTGTATGCAGTTGGGTTGCGCGGATCCCCTTGCATTTAAATTTGGCTACCACATATCAAAGCCGGTCGATCAATGTCAAGAAAAACTCAATCGCTCAGTAATCATTTCCAGTTCCAAGTGCACGAATTATATGCATAAGGCCATAAGCTATTTAGAATTTAGAAAAATGAAACACAAGTCTTTTTTATTTTATTTGTATGTACACTTAAGTAGATGTAGATGTAGATGTAGATGTATTTATTTCTTATAAATTCTTGGATACATTAGATATTTACAATTTGAGTTCTAAGAAAGAAAAAATAAGAAAGGTTGGTGACAATCAGTATTTATATAATATTAATAAATAGAGTTGATGCCACTTCAAATAGGCTAAAGCACTACAAAATACAATTTTTGGGGTGGGGTGACCCTTTAGAATTCAATGTAGTTAGAATAAAGTAAAGAGTAAACTATAAATATTACAAGAAAAACAAAATTCAGAAATAATTAAATTCGAAATTAAATAAAGTTCAAAGTTATTGAAAGAATTAAGGATATTGAAAAAAAAAAATTTAAGTAATTGTGAAAATAAATCCAATTGCGAAAAATGAAAATACAAAAGAGATGAAAGAAAACAACAAATTATACCAAAACATCTGAAATACGCGATTCTAACGCAACATAGTCCAAGCTGAAGAGCCACATTTTTATTTGGGCTAAGAATGTTCCAGGTATTGCTATTGCTCTGATTGACTGAGGCAGTTCATTAAATAACCGAAAAGATCGAACAGAAAAAAAATTACGATAAGCAGTGGTTCGGAAATTTGGTATAGGTGAAATGTGTGAAAGGTTTCCACGAAGATTGTAAGACGAGATTAAGCGAAAATTGCGATTGCCAGATTTCATAAAAAATATTTTTAACACCTTAAAACAGTACAGATGACGAACAGGAAGAATTTTCAGCGCACAGAACAAAGGAAAGCTGGGATGTCTACCAGATTTTCGACAAATTTTTCTTAGGACATATTTCTGTAAAATCAACAGTGGATGTATTTTGTTGCGATACACACCCCCCCAACACGTAATACCATACTGTAACTTAGACTGGAAAATACCATAATAAATTATCTTTAAGAGCTTAGTTGAGCATACGTTATGCAAATAATAAAAATGTCGAAGGGTGCATCGAAAGTACTTTTTCAAAGCATCTATGTGATTTGCAAAACTCATCCTGGAATCAAGTGTAAGTCCTAAATACTTGAAATTGTCAACTCTCTCCACTAAGAAACATTGATCACTACAGGTAAGATTATTACAAAAGGTGGGAGAGGAAAAATCAGACGAACAATAACAACTAGGTAGTTTGTATCTAGGGCACTCAGGTGCGTGGAAGTACACATTTGCTTCCAGATTATATGATGAAGATAAGCTGTAGAACATTATCTTAGTTTTGGAGCTGATTACCAAATTATGTTCAGCAAACCAGTGTCTCAATAAACTTAGATCCCAATTGACATCAGAAATTAGGTCCAAAGGACTGTTTAACCCATATGAGAAACCAATGTCATCAGCAAAGGCAGTTGGTGATCCCTTAAAATCTAGAGCAAAGAGGGAATTGATATAGACCAGAAATAGAGTAGGCCCCAAAACAGAGCCTTGCGGAACACCCACGTTAAAAAATCTTGTTTCGCTCCTTATTTCGTCTATCTTGACTCTTTGCGATCTATTTTCAAGGTACGATCTAAACCAAAGCAGCATGAAACCACGAAATCCAGCTTTTTCTAGTTTTCTCAACAAGAAATTGTGGTTGACCATATCGAAAGCTTTGGTAATGTCAATAAATAAACCTGCCGTACATTTTTTCCCATCGAGGTGTGACATAATTTGAGAACAAAACTGTAAAAGCGCATCTTCCGTCGATTTGCCTTTTTGAAAACCAAATTGCACTGGATTGAAGAACCTAGTTTTATCTAGAAAACTCACTATTCTGTTCTTCACAAGCTTTTCAAAAATTTTGCTAAAAGCTGAAAGAAGTGAGATGGGCCTGTAGTTACCAATTTCCAGAGCGGAACCTTTTTTGAGTAGAGGAGTGACATCTGCACATTTAAGTTCTTTAGGAAAGACACCTTCAAACACGCAACGATTATAAACAACAGTCAAGACATCCACTATAAAACATGCAATTTTTTTAAGTATACGATTAGTAATACCGTCAGCTCCGCACGAAGACGAATTAGGTAAAGTACCTATAACTTTTAAGATTTCAAAAGATGATATGGGCTGAAAAACAAAACTACTACTTTGAAACGGCTCAGCACGCACACATAAGGGCGGACAAGTACAACTCGATAGGACAGGACACGGTTGTAGACTACAGCCAACATTAGCAAAATAACCATTGAAAGCATCAGCAATAGCGAGTTTATCGTACACTTCCGAGTTATTAATGCGTAGAACGGTAGGTTTTTTAGAAGCAGAAGATTTGTTCAGTAAGCTATTAACTACTCGCCATTCATTTCTTAAGTTGCCCTGTGCACAGTTAAATTGAGCACGGTAATAGCTATCGCGGCAGATAGGAATCTCTTTTCTTAGTTCGACACACAATTTCTTGTACACCATGGTTTGTAGTAATTGGGTTGCATTTTTCATAAAAAAAATCAGTTTAATTAAAACAAAAATTATATTATTATTTTCAGTAAACTTATTACTCTAAACAAAACTGGATTTTTTTTTTAAAACAACAACAAAAAAAAGCTTAAAAACATACTTGAATTCATTCACTTAACAAAATAAGGGCGACAAAAGTATACATACACTTAAAGAGAAGAATTGTTCGTACAAAAAATAATGGCTCAATCAGTAAAATGTTGCATTTCCTTTTGATACTATGACCGCTTTCATTCTTTTTGGCATGGAGTCGACGAGGTTTCTTGTGATAGAAGGTTGAATCTAGGCCCCTTCTTCTTCTAACGCCGTTTTCAGCTCGGTTTTGTTTTTGACGTGTCTGGTCTTGACTCTTCGTCCAAGTTCATCCCATAGGTGCTCTATAGGGTTCATGTCAGGAGACTGGGGTGGTGTTTTCAACTGCTTTGTATTATATATCAGCTATTCTTGAACAAGACGTGAGGTATGTTTGGGGTCGTTATCTTGTTGAAATATAAACGACTGTCCCAATCCCAACTTTAAAGCACTATTTTGCAGATTATTTATAAGAATGTTTAGATAACCAAATCTATCCATAGTTGAATCTATGAAAACCAAGTTTCCGACCCCAGCCTGCAACAAACACCCCCACACAAGCACATTACCTCCTCCATGCTTAACTGTACCAACCATATTGGACTTTTCAAGTGCAGTGTTGGGCTTGCGCCATACTTTCGTTCGACCGTCGTTATTGTAAATATTAAATTTACTTTCATCGCTAAATATAACCTTATCCCAGAACTCATTTCCGTACTTTTCATGGGACTTAGCGAACCTCTTCTTTCGATTTTTTTCGCTGATAAAAGGTATTTTTCTGGCTATTCTACTGTGATACCCCTTTCCCTTCTGCACTCTTCGAACTGTATTTGGATCACAGGACTTACCAGTTTCCTCCAATAACTCGGCTGCTATTTTCGATGCAGTTAATTTAGGATTTTTTTTAATCTTTCTCTCAATGGAACCTTCCTCCCGTGGAGTAAATATTTTTTGACGTCCTGACCGCTGCTTCGAACTAAGGGTTGCGTTTAAATTTTTTTATTACAGTTTGTACTGTTGCATGGCTTTTACTAACAAGCTTTCCAATCTCCCGCAAAGATTTTCCTTCAGATTGGTACTTTACTATTAGCTCTCGTACATCGTTTGAAATTTCTGCTCCTTTTCTATTCATTTTTATTAAAATGCACAATTTTTTATAAAAAAAATAACTTGTTCTGCTATAAACGACTTTTTAAATGCTACTGAGCAAATACAGGCGAAGCAAAGCGAACTACAGGGAATTAAGACTCAAATAACGGTCAGACTAAATGCTTGTATGCAGACTTTTGTCACTCGAATTTTCGTATTTCCAAGAAAAATGGATGCTATTTTATGTTCTGCGGTTCTTAAAACAAAAAAATTCTACTATGTTTGATTTGTTGGATATATTTGAGTATACAAATATAGTTTTTGTTTGGATAAAATTGAATAAGTATTGGTAAAAAAAGCACTGCAACATCATTTCAAAGCATGGTGTATGTAGACTTTTGTCACTAAGTGTACATATTTAGTCACGATGTGGTTTATTCAAACTACTTCACACGAACGCCTTCTTCTGCTGAACCTAGGCGTAGGGCACTTCTTTTCCAAGCCGTCTTTGTTTACGAGACAAGTCTTTTTTGTGTAAACATGTTCCCGTAACCAGTCTTTTGGCGTAAACAGATTCCCGTAACCAGTCTTTAGCTTTTGGTATAAACAAGTTCCCGTAGCCAGGCTGTTTAGCGTAAACAAGCTCCCGTAAGATGCGATATGCATATTGGTATTGGATGATGATGATGATGATGGGTGAGGTGAAGTGTGCAGACATGTAACTCACGCAAGGGTCAGCCGTTGGCAGCTGACTAGCGGAAAATATTCACATTCCAGTGTCAAGGGCAATAAAACATCACACTTCACAAAATGAGCCTGCCTCAGGTGGAACAGTTTGGCAAACTGCTTCATTTAGAAAAACAGAGCTAAACTATAGCAGGTCAAGAATAAATGAGCTTCTACAAAGAACTCGCGTAGATATCGCAAGAGTGATGGCAATAAGGGCACAGGACACTAGCCAATAGGGGAAAATGCAGTCAAACTACACTCAGAGAAAAAAATCCTATTATGGATCAATAGTACGACTATTAATTTTATGGTACGCGAAATAATACGTTTTTCCTATTATTTCAATAGTTCTTATGGTTTTTTGTACTATTGATTGCTCAACAAAATATCCACATTGAATTAATAGGATACATTATTAATTTAATAGGGAATTTACTATTATTTTAATGGTATTGTAATAATATATTGAATACTACAATCTTATTGATTATTAATAAGATGTGTCCTTTTAAAATAATAATGAAAAACTTTTCATTCAATATTGGAACACGTTTGATTTCTGTTATAAAAAAAATATACTATTGAAGTAATATGATCATAACATTAAACTGCAATATTTGCGTGGAAATTACAAAGCGTTTAAAAAAAAACTGTAAAAAGCGGATTTTTTCTGAAGAAAATCTATTCGTCGACATTCTTTGGATGGATTGCGTATTTCATTCTGTCTGTATACGTAGAAGTGTGTGTTTCAATGTGTAGTGAAAATTTCAGTTATAATAAATTTGTGAGATAAATAAGTGCAAAAGGTGAGTTTTTTTTATTATTCCTCTGTTTTTTATTATTATTATATTTTTTTTTATGCTTTTGAGCACATTTTTACAAATGCATAATACATATTTTTTTTCATGTGATATGCCATTGATTTGTTTTTGTAGTATGTATGTATATTATTATTATGCATATAATATACTATTAAATTAGTATTTAACAGTATGCATACTATTGCTTTTATGGTATTATGGATTTCTTAGTTCGAAGTAATAAGTTATTTTAAGAATTAATAAGGTAAATGAAGGAAGAAGGATTGACACGGTCAATAACACTTTTGTAATATGCCCTAATCTCCACTTACTGTAGATTTGCTAAAAGCTTCGGTAAGTATACCCCTTTCCTCATTTATTTGCATGCTTAATTTTATAATAATGTTTGTTTAAGTTTTTCGCTAATTTGTTTCGTTTTTTATTTCTTTTTTTTCTTTTTTTTATATCATATTTCTCTTATTTTTACATTAGGATTATTATTTAAAGAAAATGGGTCGTGGACTAAATCCTTTTGGCAAACGGTAAATTCACCCGTCAAAACCGATTGGTCGTCCTCTTTTATTATAGAATAACCCACTTTTATACAGGAATCCCTCATTTCTACAAAGAAAGAAGACACAATTATTTAGCTGTGTCACAACAATGAGCCATGGACAGAAGAAGAAGAGAAATGGGAAGCGGTGGAAAAAAAATAATTGGTAAGTAATATTAGTAGTTAAGATATTATAAATTATTTTTATAGTTAGGTATTACCTTAAAAAACTGTGAAAAAAATCGGTTCAGAATAAAATTTTAAAGTTATAAAAACGGAAAATTTGTTTTCACTTATTTATTTTATAAAGAGCTTTATTTTATTTTCAGCCGAGTATTGATATGAAATGAATATTATTCAAATGTAAGTATCAGTGGATATGTGCCATCTGCCTTAATAGTTTTAATAGTACGCGTTCATATAATTGTAATGGTGTCACCTGATTAATCCAATGGTATATCCTTTAAGTTGTTGCAATTATATGAACTATTGTTTCAATATTAAAAACTGATTAAAACTATAGTATGCGCAGAATTGATTTAATAACATGATCACACTGAGTTAATAGTACTACTCCTTTAAAATTAATGTTGAAAGGTAATAGTTTTAATAGTATATTTACCTATTAAAATAATTGGAGATCCTATTACTTTTCAATCGTATGTACTATTGATTCAATATTATAAAATAATTAGATTAATAGTCTAAAGGTACTATAACTTCAATGGTTTTTCAACTATTCTAATAATAGGAAACATACCATTGACCAATTTTAATAGTATAATCACATTGAATTAAAGGGAATTCCTATTAAAAATATAGTATTTTTCTCTGAGTGTAGGGATTCCTCACAACAATTTCTGCCATAGCTGCAAGGACGATAAAATGTGAAAGAGTCCCTTACTCAATTTCTATACAAATGTCCAGCACTAGCGAGAGCCAGCCGGAGCTCTGGCTTTCTTTTCACAAATTCATAGGTCGTAATTATCTCCAAACTCCATCTGAATATACTTGGATTGTGGTATCAAAATGGCGGCCTAGTAGCTTTCCCGAAACCACCACTTCTACGTAGCTATCTATAAGTCGAAAGGGGGTTTTGGCAATTACTTTCAAGACATCTGCTGGCATTCCATCTGGTCCAGAGATCTTGTTCTTTGTCATAAAGCTTACGGTCGATATCAACTCTTCTTCGTAAAAGAGGGTGCATCAGAAAAAGTATGTCCAGTATGTGTTTCACTTTTTCCTCACTCAAACCTGGACATGCAATATGCGCGAGAACTTATAGGACCACCTTGTGGCCTAATCCCCGGTGTTTGATATTAACTTCTCTATACTAAACCCTCACGTTGCACCTCTGAATTCGGCCAGAGCCACGTCTATAGCCTCTACATCTCTTCCTCTCTCTCTGTTGATTGCAGCCACCGTACTTTCCTCTTTAAAGTAGGGCGCTCTTCGTTTAGTCTGGCCATGTTCCATCTTTGTGCTTGCCTTTGATTTCTATTGGAATTACGTCACCTTCTCTGTTGTCATATGTTGATGGTCGCTTCCGGTCTATTTAAGATCAATGCAAAGGCTGCCATTTGTCATTTGCATATCCCTATCCAATCGTAAAATAATAGTTTGCAGTTCTGAATACATCAAAGGAATTTTGGACTATATTTGATAATTCAACCAGACGAAGGCTTTGTTTTTAGCTGAACGCCATTTTTGAAAATGCATATGTACATGGTCGTGATTTATATGCCTTCTTTAAATTATAATATATACCAGCCAAATATCAGAAGTCACTTGTGTAAAATGGCGCCCAATTCCAAACCATCCATATCTCGGATAAGTGTGTCCATTTCCCTTAAATTCTCGCTTTCATCTTTCGGATCAACAGACAATAATTTAATTCTTTAAGGAATGCGACTACCTCAAGTCATCGCATCTCGTTTAAAGTTCTTAGAAAAGAATTTAAACCAATTCGCCGAGAGCCTTACATACTCAAGTCACGTTGGCGGTTTTACACTTCGCACGTATAACGCCCAATGGACCTGTATTAATATTGGATCTGGCGATTTGGCCCCAAAAATAATCCCCAAAAGTCTATAGGGATTTCTCTATGTTCACACTTTGTGTTTGGTGTGTTGCATACGAGTAGCGTGTTGCGACGTTTCTTGAATATGAAGTACGGAGGGGATTTTGGGGATGTTCGGGGTTAGGGAGAGATTCTCGTCTTCTTCGGTGCTCCGTGTAATTTGACCCTGTTCCAGGTTTGTTTCATCAGTTGTTTATTTTTTAAAATTTATTTTCATATATAAAAGGAAAGGTGGGATTGCAAGGATTGGTAGTAATAGACGATAGTTTGTAGGCTCCTGGCCAGGGCCGGTTTTAGCAGTTTTGGCGCCTGGCGCAGGAAAAAAAATAAGCGCCCCAAAAGCAACTTAAAAAATGTTTGATCTTTTCCACATCTCCCGAGGAGAGAGAGTAATTGACGCGTTGACATAAAATTCAACCCTAAATCTTTCTTGATGGTCTAAAATTACCTCATTCCCATCCTCATAGGAAAACTGAACTACTTTTTTTCGTGACCGTTAAGTTGAAATTGCTGGAAAAGGAACATTTATTTCATTTGCTATAAGACTCGCCATATCTAAAAACTCAAAAAAACTTGTCATTAGTTCTTAGTTCGACTAAAAACTTTTTCATTGAGCACAAAATTTCAACTGCAAGCATAAGGCAAATACTGCTTTTTGTCTAATATTGTGTACCAAATAACAACACAACAAATAAATTTAAATTCGCTTAGCTTACTACCAAGAGATTGAGGCATATTTTGGACTTTTTGATCATAATTTATAATAAACAAAAAACATAAACATTTCCCAAGTTTATTGCATCTATTCTGCTTAAGGCTGCGGTTATAAAGCAAACGTGTAATGCAAGCGCTTGCTCGCGCTTTAAATTAAATGCATTTTATTAGAGGATGGTGGTTGTGTAACAAATTTTTACGAGCGCGAGTAAGCGCGAGCAAGTGCGAGATAAAATGCTCTGATAATTTAAAGCGCTTGTATTACACGCTTGCTACATATGTATATAACCGCAGCCTAAGAGTCAAACTAAAAAGATGTTTTTTTTTAAAACCGACCATCTGCCTACAGAACTTGAATATAAAACATAGATACTCTCAACTTTATCGAAGAATGCAACTGCATCAGTAGAGCATTGAACATCATCAAAGCTCTAGGTTCCAAAACCTTAGTTCTCGCTTGCATACCACAATGTTTCCCCCTAATATAAGTACCATTATCATACCCTTGTCCTCTACAATTCACTAATAGAATATCCAAATCAGCAAGTTCATTCAAAACTAAATCAGTTAAGCCAGACCCAGTTGTTTTTTCACAACAATCCCAAAAAATATTCTCTAATTTTAAAATTTTTTGGTCCAATATTCTAACTACTAAAGTTAATTGCTCCTTTCTACTTATGTATATCAAGCGTACAATCTACTATATTCGAAGCCAAGGAGAATCAAGGCATTAATAAACGCAGGGAAAATTGAATATATATTACATACTAATTTTCAATATTTTTCAAAATGTGCTATCTACCACTTGAAGTGCTAATGTTCTGAATTGAATAATATCTTTTGTTTTCGTAACCGCAGGTTGCATTTTTTATGTAGTCATGTTTTGTTATCAATTTAATATTAAATGCACAACATATAAGAAATAAATGTTTTTTTATTGGTTGAAAACACGACAAAGCAAAAGGGATCCAAAAAACAGCAAATGTGCTATCTTTCTGTCGCGATCTGTACATACATAATGTAACAATAAATTTTACTACGTATGACCTGAGTTTGACTCTCTTTCTCTTCAGTCAAATCGAACGTTTTGATATATCGAACAAGGTTGCGAAACCAAATTTGAAGTTCGCATCGTTTTAGGTAGGCGCATTGCCTTGGCGCAAAATTTGAATCCTGCTCCACAACTTCCGACATGTTTGATGATTTGTATGGATTTTGGTAGGCGCAAATGGAGCGGTATGATAAGACTGCTCCACAGCATGTTGGCAGTGAAAATTTCGTTTTTGGCAATGGGCTGAAGGGTCGACTGGATATTTAATATGAAACAACAGAGTCTACTATGGTTGCAGCAGAGACAAATGTTTGCCTCTGGTTGTAGTTGGGTACAGATAAAAATTCTGCTAACTGGTCTGTTATACCAATTAGCAGCTATGGAGAGAAAGAGAATGAAATGTTGTGGGAACGGGAAGGGATAGAAAAAAAAACATTATGTGCATATTTATATGGAAATTTGGTGATTTTAATGTATGTGTATTTCTTAAAGTACAGTGATTGAAATGTGTGTATTGTTATTTGAGAAGTACGGTGAGAAATATTTGTTTGTGAAGAATATAAATACATATAAGCAAACAAGTAGATTTGTTTTTTGGATAGTATTTTTTTTTAGTTTTTACGCCTCTTGCTTTCTAGCGCCTGGCGCCGCTGCGCCACTCGCTCCTATGTAAGGTCCGGCCCTGCTCCTGGCAAATATTGACTTCCTCTTTCTTGTCGTACATATATGTATCTCAGCATATTTGTTCAATGTCCATCAGACTGCCATGGGAGTTTTTAACTTGAAGGGTTCGCAAGTTCGAACCGAGTGTGTTGCTTGCACCTTACTTCCTGGCAATCATCTCTTAAACGTACAGTCCTGTTCGAAAAATGTTGCTCAGACCTTTTCTTATTCTTTCGGAGGGCAGTTTTTGGAATTTATGAGAGCTACGACGTTTTTCGCTTATGTAGCAAAATGTTGTTTAGTGCACAAAAGTCGATATAGTTATGAATAAGAGATGCATTTAGCTCGTGATTGCCGTCCAAAATGAACCAAAGTAATTAAAAAACAATAAAATTGGAAAAATAAGTTCGGAGTGCAAATCTAATACATATTTTGTGTCTGTGAGGTCTAAAACATTCCGTCGAATTTCTTAAAGATTAAATGTTGCTCAAAAAACTGAGTCTGTAGTTAAAAAAAAAAAATATCTCGCGACCGGGACTACCAGCAGAAGGAAAGTCTCAGAGAGACAAAAACAGAGGACCCCAGTGGAAGATCGTTTTATTGTGCTCAGAAACCAGTATTGGTTCAGGACTTCAGTGGATATCTAAAGAGGGCTGCATTAAAAATAGTTGAAGCACACTCAGTGAGAAAAAGGCTCGTAAAAAGTGGACTTAGAGCACTCAAGCAAGTACTGAAGCCGGATTTTCCAATAAGAGTCAGGTAAAAATGTTTATTTTGGGCTGTGAAACATCTGAATTAGATTCAAGGCATGTGAAACAATGTTATCTTTTCTAACGAATCTAAGTATAAGCTGTATGTTGGAGATGGGAGGATTCCTACGCGAAGAGAACCAAAGGAAGGACTGAGCTCTGAATGCCTCCAACGGATGCCTCAGAAGTGATGATCTGGGGATGCTTCTCTGGAGATGGAAAATGTAGAATGGCCTCTTCAGAATCGAAGATCAAAGCAGTTTATCTAAGGGTCGTAGATCACGAATAAGTAAGCGATAGAATCTATTCTTACCTTCATCCACAGCTTCCAATTATCATACCATATTCACAATTTCGCTGTATGTGCTTAAGCTAGGAACACAAAGGTGCGAATCCAGCTTTAGGCTTTAGTTTTGTATATTTATATATCTGGTTATTCTTTCGAGTAAAATAGTAAAGAATTATTAAGCTCAGTATGAGGTCCACCCCGGGCTGTAAGGCACACCTAAAGGTGAGCGGTAGTTATCTATTTCTATTTTTATCAGTTTTGGTTTGTATTGTAGAAAATTTTGGTGCATTCGCATCTGTTAACTGGGGATTCATTATCATCGAATGACTAGGAACTTACCTTCTTTATATTTAGATAACCAGCTGCTTAGTTTATTCACCTGGGACACGAAACGAGCCCGTGCCCTTGGTCACTTCATGACGTGATTTGGGTATTATCTGTGATAAAGAACTCACCTTCCAGTCCCACATTGATGGCATTATTTCCAGAGCCAACTCTATGCTGGGTTTTGTTAAGCGTTGGTCTAAGCTCTAAGGAGTTTTCGAACCCCTATGTCACTAAATCCCTATATATTAACTTTGTTAGGCCCCTGCTTGAATATGCCAGCCAAGTATGGTCTCCTTATTACGAAGTCCATACTAAACGCATCGAAGCCGTCCAGCGTAGGTTCATGGGTTGACCGCTACAACCCTCCACCCTATAGAGACCGATTGAAACTGATCAATCTTCAGTCTCTCGAAAAACGTCGTGATGTTGCTGATATACTCTTTATTCAACAACTCTTAGTAGGTAACATCGACTGTCCCGCACTCCTTCAAATGATCTCCCTTAACACTAACCCGCGTAATCTCAGGTCCGTTCCTCTCTTTCATCTTGTCTTTAATCGTACCAATTATGGGTTAAACGAACCAATGTCTAGAATGCTGCAAAAGGCTAACAGCATTCCAAACCATTTTAATTTTCATTCCAGTAGATTAACACTACAGAACGCACTTTATACCTCCTCCTGATCTACTTACCGCCTTACCATCTTACCCTCTATATTTTAGTTTTAAGCTTTACTTTGTGTAAGTCTAAGTTTGCTTCAGTCTTAGTTTGTTTAAGTCTTAGTTTTTTTTTTAAGTCTTAGTTTGTTTAAGTTGTTGCTTGCATTAAGCTAATAAATAAATATGTATAGACAGAAAGTAAACAGATACCAGTACGGTATGACAATTAGGCGCTTTTACCTGATTTACAGCGAATGTAAGGAGGTCCTGTATTCTGGTCTTTTAATTAAGAGTAGCGTACAGCAACTTCATGAAAGTAAATTCCAGAAGAGGTGTTCCGTCGGTTTCATATCATCAACACGTAGTCAATTGATTTGCCTTTGAAGAGATTGGAATAGACCGCAAGCCGATTGTTAAGGGAGGCCCAATAAGTGGATTTTAATTCACAACTTTAGAACGAAGCAATATTTTGGAACTATTTTAACTTTTTCTCTTTTAGATTAAGTGTTCCGCTTCCAACATCTGACTACTCTGCGGCCAGGAGCGTTGGTGTCCATTCGAGCTGATCATCGAAATAAGTTTTTAGAAAATACAGAGCGTCCAGCATGAACCGAGTCATTGTACCTTTTGTCGGTTTCAAAATTGAAGATAGAATAGACCACCCGTTATTTTTAGTACAAGTCTCCAACGCATGGAAAGATGTATGTAATCTTAGAATGGACAAACCAAAGCGGACCGCTCATTTTTGACTTCTCCGTAGATGAAGTCTTATATAAGAGAACTTTCCGGCCGTAATTGCTGACACGCACCTCATCGTTTGACTCTCTGCTCGATCTCATCTATGAATGTCGGTGTGAAATCTTTATGAAGACATAAGATGAGGGTTAGGTTAGGTTAGGTTAGTGGGCTGATGAGAATGGTTACATTCCCATCACACTTAGGTCCTTGTGGATCCATTGTGATACCCATACTGTTTTCCCACCCGTGATATAATCGTCTTGGTTACAGCCATCCCGAGGCCCTGGCAAATTTCAGCAGGTTAGATGGTAATCCATCTGATAGCTAGTCGATATCTGCGAAGAAGAATTTGCCCAGGGTTCTGTTTCTCAATTGACAGAGGTTAGGACAGTGACAGAGGAAATGGGTTGTGTCCTCATGTGCCTCTTCATCACCGCATCCCCTGCAGATGTCATCATCATTCAGTCTTAATTTCTTCATGTGGTATCTTAGAACGTTGTGTCTGTCTTCTTGCAGGAGTTTTTTTGTTCTTGCTTTGTCGTATTTTGGCCACAATATTCTTGATACCTCACAGGTGGTAAGTGATTTCCACCTCTTGTTTGCTTTAGTTTCTGATGTTTGTTCAATTTTGGCGCGAAGGTTGCAGAGTGGAGGTTTGACCGTCCCATCTGCCTGTTCTCTATTTAGGGCTGAGCCCTTTCTAGCCAATTCATCCGCAGCTTCATAACCTGGTATCCCTCTGTGCCCAGGGACCCAGCAGAGTTTTACATTGTGCTGCGTGCCGAGAACCTTCAGCTAAGATGAGGGTTAATGGTTAAACTTATATTTTCTTCCCCATTCCTGTCCATTAAAGGCGAAGCTAATCCCGTTGATGTACTATTCACCTCGGGATTCATTGCCTTCAAGTGCGAGTGGGGACTTGTATATTTGTTTCCAAAACTTGCAAATTTGTGTTCCTAAAGCTACGTACAGACGAGCAATAAGTGCATGTGTGAACGGTATAAAAAAACAGTTTGCTGCAAACATAATTTTTGCGGCAATATTTTTGCGTGTGAAGTGAACATGTCAATTTTGTTTGCATATTTTCTTTGCGTGCTTACATTCATTGTTTGCAATTTGCCGCAATATTGCACGGACATCGGAGTAGTACATTTGATTGAAAAATATGACACTTTTCCCGAATTATGGAATGTTTCTTCGCCTAATTTGCTTGCCGCAAATGATTGCTCGTCTGTAGGTAGCTTAAGTCTTTGCTATAAAAATGGCAATAAAATTGTTCCAATTTTTTTTGAAAATGAAAATAAACAATTTAACAAGGTGTCTGAACTCAAAACCATTTTTTTCAGTTTCCGAATACGAAACTAGCATTTCTCTCTCGCTTCCGACAGTAATCTCTCCTATGAACTTACTCGTACATATATGCAAATACAAAATCCTCCATAGATATCTGCTACCTATAGTCCTTTATTTTTTCGTCTCTCTGTGTTTTGTCTTGTCACGATGACTTTGCAACAGAAAGCATTCTGAAGGGCAGCCACATTGTGACGTGCTTGGAATGTTTTATCGACCAGTTTATTCTTTTTAACGTCAAATATTTGCGGCTGCAAGTCCCTATCTCTAGCCATAGGATGAAGTCTGAATGACGCGACGTCGAAACTTATACTCATATTGATTTTGCTTGGTGTGTCGTTAGCGAAGGAGCCAAAGTTATGTATTCTGTGAAGCCATTCGGTTCCGATTTTGTTGTTGCTGGTGTCTGGGAGCAGCGCTTAACCTTTCGGTGAGAAATTTTATTTAATTTTGACAACGAGACTGGTTGTTTATTTTGGAATACTGTCAATAGGTAATCATATCGACATACATAGCAACTCTGTAGGCTAGTCTCTAAAGAGGCTATTTAAGGCTACTCGTTCTGTGAATGCACAAGATGGCTTAGAGAAAGACAAGGATTGGAAATAGAGGTAGGTGGAGTCACGCCAGATAACATAGCCACAAAAATTGGAACCGAGCGCTCTCCTTCATTGGGACAGTGCTGAAGATGAAACGGAGACAACAGGACATAGCCCTGTTACAGCTCGAAGAGACTAGAGCCCCACAAAGGCTAGGCAAATTGGCACTACCCTGAAGTAATGCAATAAGTAGCTCCACATTCGGAATGTCTGAAGAGGGTTTAGTCGGTTGGAGTCCCACACATTGGGGATACCTGGGTACCTCTCCAGGTGCGTGAGGCTTTCTATTTTCTTTCTTTTATTTCTTTTCTTTGACTTATTATTGATATCTAGAAAGGAATCAAAGTCAGTAAACAAAGTGCAAATTTGTATCCAATAAATTGGAACGTTCAATGTCCTAGTGAAACACCGAACTGTCACTTGTTGTGTACGGAGATGTTGTTCGACAAATGCTCTCGGCTTTTGGTGCGATTTACTCAAGGTGACGCTTAAGTCCGGGTAGACCAGGGCTTCAACCAACTCCGCCAAGACCACTTTTCCATTTTTGACAAACTTCATCATCTACCCCGAAAGAAAAACATGTACAATAGTATTATTCAAAGTATTCCCCATCTGAAGCTATGACTTTTTCCCATCTTTCTGGCAATTTGTGGATCCCGTCCCAAAAGAACTGCGCCGGCTTGGTAGCCAAGAATGAATCAAGCCAATTGTTGATATTCTGCTCTGATGTGAACCGTATTTCAGTGAGGGCGTTCTGCATCGACCGGAACAAATGGTAGTCAGAAGAGGCAAGGTCTGGGCTATAAGGCGGGTGGGGTAAAACTTCCCATCCACTGTTTTACAAATAGTTCTTAACCGGAATAGCAACGTGGGGCCGAGCGTTGTCATGATGGAAAATTATTACCTCATGTCTGGTCGCATATTCCGGGCGTTTTTCGGCTACTGCTCTCTTCAAACGGATTAACTGTGTTCGGTACCGTTGTCCATTAATGGTTTCACCCGGTTCTAGCAGCTCATAATACAGCACACCCTTCTGATCCCCCTTTTTTGGCTGCCCAGGACGTTCGTCTTCTTCCAAGTCAAAATCACCACTTTTAAATCGTGCAAACCACTTTTGGCACGTTCGCTAAGCTAGCGCATGTTCACCATAAACTTCCACCAAAATACGATGACTTTCGGCAGCAGTTTTCTTCATATTAAAGTAATGAAGAAGAACTCCCCGCAAAAACACTTTTTCAGGCACAAAGTTTGACATATTTGAGTGAAAAAAAATTATTGTTGTTTACGCTTCAAATGAATGACATATACTGAAATGACGTACAGTGACAGTAGCTTTCCAATGCATGTTCCAATGGAATAATAACAATGGAATAATACAAGTTACGCCATCTCTTAGCAAACCGCACGAATTAAGTTATAGACCCAATAGATTGTCGCCTAGGTGGTCTAGTAGCGGTTATGGGTCATGGGTTCGATTCCCACCCAACGCTTGGTCGCTTATGGGGGAATATATCGGTCTGTTTCGGCTATCTCTCGAACACATGTAATAAGGGTCACTTTATAGTTGATCGAGAGAGGGCTTTGCTATTCAAACAATATTAAGGGTATTCACTTAAACTCGTAAAACCGTCGTAAACTGTTCACATCGTCGAAGGAGAAACTTATCACCAAAGTGTTCCCCGGCATTGCACAAAATTATAAAAATCTCGATTGGATTAGTGAACGGGCAATACTAGCAGCGAAGAATAAGGATGTCGATAGCTGGAATTTCATTATTCAAAGTCAAATCGCTGGAGAACTGCATTGTGCCAGGAACTCCACCGCATAATTTACAGCTGAAGGTGGGATTGATCATAATCATGTCACGGAATCTGAATCATCCGAAATTGTGCAACGGTACGCAGTTGTCCGTCAAGAAACTGATGAATAATGTGATTTAAGCCACGATCATCAAGGGCAAATTCATCCCTTGAATCCCTTGAATATCCCATGAATTCCGATTATTCCAACTGATCTTTTGCGATGACAATCAATAAATCGCAAGGCCAATCTGTGGGACTAATCTCGAACTTTCCTGTTTTTCGCACGGTCAGCTGTACGTTTCCTGTTCGCGTGTTGCAAACCGTCTTTGTTGTTTGTTTTTGCGCCGGAAAACAAATCGAAAAAAATTGTTTATCATATCGCTCTCTACTGATTTCCATTCCATTCAAATAAATCACATTGAAATTTAAACTATCTGTATTTTATTATCGCTCTGGAGTTTATCTGAAGGCGTTAAATTGGGGCGAAACGAAGTTCGCCGGGTCCGCTAGTTTCAAATAAATAACAACTGTTACCTTCGGCAAATATCTCCAAAATTAATAAATCTTGTATCGCAGTTTCCTCAATCTAATAACTTTTTTCTTTTCGCTAATTTTCGGCATTTTCATATGTTTGGCGACAGTTTTTTTGGCAGTTGCAAAACAGCTAATTCAATTACGCAACTTGTTTCCGAGGGATATTCATTTAAAGCACCTCGTAAATTTACAGAACTACGAGATGCGTAAATTTATGAGTTTAAGTGAATACCATTATTATTTCTAAAAATCCGAATTGGTGTTTCCGTCTAATATGCGTGTTTTCTATGGGTACTTCAATGTTTGCGATTGTGGTAATTCATTAATTGATTTACTTGTAATTCGGTTGTTGCCTTACGTCTTAGGCCCCTATTGTCACCCAAAAAATGTCATTCTAGGGGGTGTGTTCGCAGAGTTCACTTGACAAATTCTTTCCAAAGGATCACTTAATCCGAACGGCTTTGGCCGACAAGCTATCAGAGGGAATGTAAAACACAATTTATTCCATACACAAGTGCATTCACGAGTTCTTGGGGAGAAAAATCATCCTAGAATGCCATTTAAAGGGTTTTAATAACTTTTGACAAAAGACTGATAAAAGTTCTTAGTTGATAAGTGCTTTTTCACAAATTCGAATGACCAATGACCTGTTTTTAATTAACATAAACTTCTTACAATTTTAATTTAAAACTTCTTACTTTCACACGTGATACCATAATGCAACAATACAGTTTCGTGTAAGCCGATACTTTAAGCACTTTGGAGGAATACAAGCAGCCTCGGATATTTTTTCTTCAAATTTTATTCAGAAAAAAAGAAACACGCAGCACCAACTACCATTGGGAGTAGAAGTTAATACTTGATGCATGCAACCCTTAACCTAGTCAAGCATCCATACATACATATGTAGATATACATAAGTATTTGATGATTTCAATCATATACATATATATTTTCCTTTGCTTCATGTGAGAGAGGGAACAAGTATACCATGTAGCAATCATTGTGGTGCAATGCGGTGGCGGCGACTCTAACTGTGGGTGGAAACAGGAAACAAGGACTAAGAAAGTAGCGATGGCACCTCATTTATTAATCTCGCTAGGTGGCACTTTGTTAGTTCAATGTCGGCATAAATACAGTGCTCATAAAAAGAATAATAAAGAGTTTTCCAATCAGAGGTGTTATCTTGGTATTCAAAGAAAAATGCCATTTTTTGGGATAAATGATCGGATGTTTATTATATTTTATCTTCTCTTTATTATTATTATAATAAAGAGGAAGGTATGCCGTTAATAATGAAAAACAACATCAGCCAAATGGCTACCACGAGCACGCATACAGGACCATATCCTTTTCATGAAATTTTCCATAACCAAATCGCAAAGTGGCTGCCCTATGTCCTCGATAGCCTCACGAATTTTATCTTTGAGGTCTTGAATCGACGCTGGGCTGTTCGCGTAGATCTTATCTTTCACGTGGCCCCAAAGGAAGAAGTCGCAAGGCGTTAAATCACAAGATCTCGGTGGCCAATTGTGATCACCTCTGCGAGAGATAACACGGTCCGGAAACTTTTCCCGTAAAAGATCAATGGTTTCGTTGCTTGTGTGGCACGTAGCGCCGTCTTGTTGAAAGTAAGCGTTGTCCAGATCAATACCATCCAACTCCGACCATAAAAAATCATTAATCATCTCTCGATAGCGCAATCCATTTACCGTCACTGTTGATCCAACCTCATTTTCGAAAAAGTAAGGTCCAATGACCCCGCCGGACCATAAACCGCATCAAATAGTCACACGTTGAGGATGGAGAGGCTTCTCAACAATAACTCTTGGGTTTTCCGAGCCCAAGATGCGACAATTTTGCTTGTTGACATAGCCACCAAGGTGGAAATGGGCCTCATCAGTCAAGATGATTTTTCGATGGAATTCCGGATCATTTTCATGCATTTCAAGGACCCAATCAGCAAAGACACGACGTTGTTGATGATCGGCCGGCTTGAGTTCTTGTGTTAACTGAACTTTATAAGCCTTAAGTCTTTATGCAAAATACGGTGTAATGACGTTTGTGGAATGCCCAATACCAAAGAACGACGAGGAATGGACAAACCTGGGTTTTCTTCAACACTTTGGGCTACAGCAGCAATATTCTCAGTTGTTCTTGAGCGACGTGCACGGGTTTTATTCTTCACATCACTAACTTGTCCCAACAGCTCGAATTTTTCCACCAATTTCTGTATTGCGGTCCGACAAGATGCTTCACGACGACCAAAAAATGCTTTAGTTTTGCGAACTGTGACTGCAAGATTTTCACCATTTTTGTATTGAATTTTAATAATTTCAATGCGTTGTTGAAGCGTGTAGCATTCCATTTTTAGTAATGGCATAGTTTCAACTTGTCAAATGTCAAAGAATAAAAGCTTCAAAAGTGACAGCTAACGAAATAGCGGGCCATTCACAATAACACCTCTCATTGGAAAACCCTATATAATCAAGTCCATCCTCAGTAAACAGAGTAGTCGCGTCTGTCTATGACGTCGTTCTACTTGTATCAGGCAGGATACAATCCTTTAGCAGCAAGGCTATACAAAGTGATTCTATTATGCCCAATTCACAATGTCGCGTTCGGGCGCTCTCGCGTTTATGGGATTTATATCGACTTTACGATAACTTCTGTCCAACGCACGAAGTCGAAATTCGCAAAACTAAATACCGCTTCAAGCTTCAGGCGTTCATAGGTTAGGAGTATGACAAATAATATGTACTGTTTCCTCAAATCTCCCATTCACGGATTTATGATAGAAAGAAGATTTGAAATATATTTCTTTTAATTTTTATTATTTTATTAAAAAACACAAAATGTGAGAAATAAGTTTGCAAACAAGATTGTGCGAATATGTTAATTAAAAAAAAGCCCCCACATAATTAATTTGTGTTGAAAAAATTAATTTAGCCATTTAAATCTTTTACACATATTAAATGTTAAAAAATTGTACTTTAATCGAACAGGTATAATGTCAACATAGCTGTGAGTTGTCTCAACGCACGCCCTAGTAGAAAGTAGCTCTACTCGGCCGTTGCCCAGAACTTTACGATATCTACGATATAACGCCTGAAGTCGCATTTAAGAGACCCCATATGTTTGCATTGTTTCTATTTTATCTGTCAACGCGAGAGCGCCCGAACGCGACATTCTGAATTGGGCTTTACATTTTCGAAATTCCTAAATTGACATTAATCGACATTGATAACTTTTCGAAGGAAAACTCAACTGGAAATCTATTATCGAAGAATGCTTGCAAAAAAAATATTTGATACAAAGTGGGGACTACAGCCCACAGTCACTGACTGGATCTATACTTCCATAAAAACACTGATATTACTATAAAGAGTTGTAGTATGAGGTATGACGGAATGCACTAGGAAAAATACGGATTCTAAGACTACCAGAAGGACCTCAACGTTTGATATGTATTGGAATCACTGGAATATTTAGCATAACATCAATGGCGGCTGGCGTTACTGAATACCTCTTAGGTATGACATACATATAGATTGCTACCGGTAGACGTATTCGCTAAGAGTGTAATTTTTTAAACAGCACTAAGACTTAAGAGCTAATTGTTTTAAGTTCTAAATGTTTTGACATAGTAACGTAATCAATATTGCGTTACTAGCCAATAACCTTGCTTGATCAACCCTTTTCTATAAAAGACCCTAGATACTACTGAACATAGCGAATAGCTCATCCAATCGACAGCATTAAAACAGATCGAAATAGAGAAGGCCCTGCAATTATAACCTAACAACAAACTTTGTTACAAACTGCCAGATATGTAAGTGTAGCATCTTTAGGCTAAAATAGAGTACCTTTACAAATTGACTTGTGTCACAATGCAAAAAGAAGGGCACATGCAAGAGCGTCTACGTAATAGTATCCGAAAATACTTTACGAGTGTTATTAGGTAGACGAATGTATCGCTTGCATTTCTAACACCGTGCAAACATAGACGTTCTCACCGGAGCACAGTGTGCAATTTTGGCAATCTAGGCGGGTATAATCTTAAAACGTTTGTTACTTTTTATAGTTTTAACTTTATTACAACATAATTTAAACACTTTTTTGTTAATGAAACAAGTTTAAACAATTTAAAATATATTAACGAAATGTACGTTCATACAGAGAAGTAATATAATATACGTATAACAGATTTACAGATAACTGAAGTACATAAGTAAGAATAGTAAGGAAGAGTAAGTATAAATAAGGATAGAAATTAAAATTTTAAGTTTTGGCTGGTAGATGCACGATTTTATATTGATGCGTTGAGAGATTAGCATCAACTATTAAGGCAAGCTCTTGATCTGCAAATCATTTTGCTGGCTTCCGGCAAAAATACTCGTGGGCTCTTTTTAAGGTCGTACGTCTTTTAGGAGAAGAAACAAACATCTCCTTTAAAATCGCAGCCGGATCTTGTTTCCCCTAGTTTCGTAGTTTTATTTTGGTGGCCAATGCTAGTTTTCTTGACTTCTGTTTTGGAGAAGGGCTTTCGTTTCTTAAATCAATAACTATAAACATCAAACTACTTTTGTTGCCTTCCGGGCTTATATCTTGAAGTATTGTGAGAAGAACTAGGCATGTATCAGTCACAATATTTGAATACTGAATGTTTCTCTGAAGCCAAGAAGAATCGTCCTCCAAAAAGCGACCGATTTTACTTCAATTTGTTGACACACACCTCTTATTGTAATTTTAATGCTTTCTGATGTTTCATAAGGTAGTGGTAAATTATCGAAAGCTGGCAAATGATGGCACTGAAACTATTTGAGCTCGAGTTTGTACACCAAACATCGAAAATGAACTGATACGAAATTTCAAAAGCCATTTACAATTATTTTCACTACTTATTCTTTCGCAAATTTTCGCAAAATGTTTTGTGGTTTTTGGATAGCTAAAACGCCCAGCTATACTATGTACAGTGTATCAATCCCATATTCGTACACCAGCTATTAAGAATAACATTGAATCCCTGATCAAAAACGACTTGAGATATTAGGTAAAATATAGTATAGTATTTTTACTGGATATTGAACAATTGCATTCCATTTAGTTTTGACATTAGTTAACATTCGCTTTGGTTTTGAAATAGAAAAAAGTAAAAAAATAGACAGAAAGGAGCTCAATTTCGTATTCGTACACCGATCGATTATTCACAAAAAAATAAAAATTACTAATCTGTTGCTTGTCAAAGTTGGTTTTTGCATTGAATTATTATTTTTCAAAGTGAGTTAATGAAAAAAAATTTACTTTCTAAGGTTATTTGAGATTTCTTTGAAAACTGGGTGGACCGTAAGGTGTGATATCAAATTAACTGCGGGAACAGATAATCAGATAAAACGGAGAAGGAAAATCTTATAGTGTGATATCAAGTTTGCTAGGTCGGCCAAGATCAACCATCCAAACAACCATTAATCGGTTGAAACATGAAAACCACATCGAAAATGAACCAAAAAATACATCTAGAAATGTATTAAGTGCATATGACATGAGAATATTTATACGGTAAATTCAAAAAAAAACCTACGTATAGTGCATCAAAACGGGCAGAAAACTTTGTCGAACTTTTAATAAAGGTTTCTGAACAGAAATGCCAATAAATTGCATCCGAAAACATGGGTACAATTGAAGAGTTATGCGTAAGAAACCTGCCAATAGTTTAATGAACAGAAGCAAGAGATTAGAATTCACTAAACAACACCAATTTAAAGATTTCGACTTTTGAAACACAGTAGTATTTACAGACGAGTCTAAATTTAATGATCTTGGGTCGGATGGCGGGCAAATGGTTTATCGGAAAATAATTACCGGATATCTTCCACATAACAAGGCGGACCGTCAAACATGATGGTGGTTCGGTAATGGTGTGGGAGTGTTTTTCCGCAGCTAGAGTGGGATGACTGCATATAATTTAAGGAATTAATGGACTATAAGCAATATATTGAGATATCGAAGTCAAATCAGGAGAAAGTGCTGTTCAAAAGGACAATTCTGGAACAATTTTACCCTTTACCAGGATAATGACCACAAACATAAAGCTTATGTATTTCGAATGTGGCTTCTTTATCACTCTCGAAAAGTAATGGAAGCACCTCCACAGTCATCGGATATTAATTCCATAAAGAATTTGTGGGACGAGTTGGGCCGCAGAGTAAGACAATTTGGTATAAGGATCAAAAATGATCTGAAGGAAAGGTTTATTGAAGAGTGAGTAAAAATTACCCTTTAAATTACAGAAAAATTAGCCAAACCATGCCCAGCCATCTTAAATAGGTCTTAGCTAAAGATTTTGATTCAAAGTATTAGTTTTTAGATAAAATGTATGTGTTAGTATCAAAGTGTACGAATACGAAATTGACCATATTTTTCTAAATTTTATGTTTTTTATGAAAAAATTTCAATACTTTATTCGAAATATTTGAATTAATTGAAGTTAATTTTTTCATTTGTATGTATTCTTACTGAAATCAATAAAAATTTGCAGTATCTGTTCAATTTGTTTGGATTTTTCCTTAAATAAATATTGCCACGTGGCCTATTTCACCAAATTACAAGTACAATTACAAATTTGTATTTGTTGATTACATTTACAAATTTGTTTACCGATTTTCTGTTTCACAAACTACAAACTTTATTCCAACAAATCTGTTAAAAAGAAAAAAAAATTAAGGGAAATTGTATTTGTTATTTACAAATTAAAAAAAAAAGCCGTTTCACCATTTACTCTGCAAAGTTGTATACAACAACTGTTTTTCACAAATTTGTAAGCTCTCTAAGTGTGAACACACACTGAGTAGAACAAAGCTGTGTTAGATAAATAAAACAATTTTTTATTTTTTTTAAAGCATAAAATACACACATTTCAGTGCATAAAGCAAAACAAAGCAGACTAACGCAAACGATTTTCCTTGACTGCCTAAGTCATAAATCCCACGTATATTTATGGGGCTACGGACATTGAAATAAGCAAAACAGTCAAGTTAGTCAAGTAAGGCACAGACACGAGAAGACAGTTTAGGCATAAAAAGGCGAAAAATACATGAAATCAAATGAGAGCGCCCACTTCAACTCAGTGAAACAGACAAAATAAACAAAATTGATTGAAACATGCGAGCGATTAATTTTCGGAATTAATGCTTCGTTCAATACTTTTCGAATTTTTGTGTAGTTTTAAGTTATTATTATTTTTAGTTAGTTGTTATTATAATTATTACTTTAAGTGTACATAAATGTCAAAATAATGTTTCGTTCATTCGTTTTCTAATTTTTGTGTAGTTAAGCTAGTTAAAGTTTAGCTGGCTAGGAGAAAACTAATAAATCACGCCTATCAATAGCCCACACCAAATGAAGCAAAACAAAAATGTGTTTTTTGACTTGTTTTATTTGGTGTGGGTTACTAACAGGCTTTTTTGCTTTGTTTGTCCATGCGTTATTTGGTGTATATTCACCCTTAGTCTGCTTTGTTTTGCTTTATTCAATGTGGGTACTCGCATTGAAATATGTGTATCTAACACAGTTTTGCTCTATTCAGCGTGGGTTCACACTAACTGATAGCATCAAGGACAAAAATTAATAAACAGAACAAAATTTTCATCACCGATTTAATGATAAGAAGAAGTAGCTGTTTCGGTGTCAGTTAAAAGATTTTTTCAGACTCATTTGCAATCCTAGGTCCAATTTGTCTTATTATTTCCTCTGCCTTAACTCGTTTTAACCGAAACTTTTCGTTGAAAACAAAAGAATCTGCAATTTCATAGTTAATTCGCGGACGATATATTTTCCTTGGTCTATTAAGCACAAAATCTACACTTACCTATATGTATATCACTATCGGTACCTTTGACGTAAGGATATTTTTAGGTTTGAAATGCGATTCTTTTCGAAAAATACAAATTGTTATTAAATCGACACACGATGTTTCTACTGTAAGAAATTTTCAGCAACTGAACAAATATGTAAAATTTCTTGATTTCGTGAAACACAAACTTACAAAAAAATATGGATTTTAACAATTTTGTACTTGTTAGCAACAAAGAAAATTAACTTTTGATGAAACGGAAATAATGAAATTTTTACAAATTTCCCTTTGTAAACTACAACTACAATTTTGTAGCACAAATATTTTGTGAAACAGAATAAATCGATTTTTCTACAAATTTGTTGAAAAAGTGCTTGTAAATTACAATTTGTAAGTTGGTGAAATAGGCCACAGGTGTACGAATATGAGATTGATACACTGTATATTCTCTGATTATTATATTCTGCTATATAATAAAGTAAAACTCTAGTTGAAATTTCGAAGCTATTATTTCTTTCTCTACAATTTACTCGCATATTCAACAGGGTTATACTGACTATTAAAATATTATTTAGAAGAAGCAAGACCCTTTACACAATGTAGATGAACTGAACAAAATAATAAATGAAAGTTTAAAACGCTAGACATCACAAACCAAATGCATTTGTCAAGTGAAATGCAGCGATTGATTAGCATTTGTTGCTTGTGAATTTATGCATAGCATTTAACGTCAACTTCGAGATAGTATACCGTTGCTCCAACACGATCATTTCAAGAAATTATTTTTGGCCTTTTTATAGAAGAACTATTTTGCTAAGAGAATATCAAGTGTTTGTAAACAAATTTAATATTTCGAAAAATCAATTTTGCTCGTCTATATTGGCGAAATTGAACACTGTGCTGTGCGGAGACGTGAATTTCGTTGTTCCGACGGCGCGACGACACCACATGAGACTTCGCCGCCGATTTGGATGGTGAGTTGCGTTTTGAACCCAGAATAGCTCGGTCGTATTGGTTGGTGATGAGTGAATGAATATAATGGTAATTGTTGTTTGGAAAATTTATCTAACAAGAGTGCTAGGTCCTGAACGACAAATTGCCAAGAACCATCAACCGATACGCCCAACAAGTGACATAGAATCGATACCGCTACCGACAATGTAACACTGAGTTCATCAGAGCCTTATTTTATAGAAAGTCAACAGCGAAGAATATGTCTGGCAAAAATCACCAGTGAGTTGGGAATACGGCTGATACGGCTGATTCGCGATAGAGTTCTCTTCATATCGAACTTTCGATTGGCTAAACATTATAGGGGTATTAAAGGGGGAAATAGGTGTAGAAGATAAATCCATTGTAGAACTATTCAAAAATATACTCTGGAAATTTCAAAGCAAAATTTCAAGCCGTTTAAAAGTTATCAGCATTTAAGTAAGTAAGTCTTAATATTACCTTCACCGCCACTCTTATTTTCAAACTAAACCATTTTCTTCGAATTTGCGTGCACTCTTACTCGCAGAGTTTTTGATCAATCGTTATCAAACTTGGCACATATTTTCTTTATATATATACGCTCTATGTGAACTACAATTCTAAACAATATCTTTTTTAACTATTTTTTTATTGCAAAAAAAAGTACAAAAAATGGTCAAAAATCGTACTTAATTTTCACGTTTCTCAAAAACATGGATTTTTTCAATTTTTTTTTTTGTAAAGATTGTAGTTCAAGTAGAAAAGGCACTTATAAAAAATGTTAGTTTTTTTGAAAAATTAAATATTATTTTTTTTATTTATTTCATATGGAAGATACAAAATCTTATAAATTAGTGATAAGCATATAAAGAACTTAGGGAATGGATACTACAAAAAATGAATAAGGCGAATTGAACTAAATGGAAATTAAGTAGAAAATGAAAGCAAAAAATAATATTAATATTATATAAACATAATAGCAAAATTAATTAAGAATTACTGTGAAAAATGTGCTTTTAATGCATTTCTAAATCTTGCAGTGTTATCTATTCTTCTTATATTGCGAGGCAAAGAGTTCCACAAGCGAATAGCGTAAAAGCGAATAGCGTAAAAGCGAATAGCGTAAATGAAAAACAACCGTATCGAATGCCTTAGAGAAGTCTAGTACGACAAGAAATAAAACTTTGTCTGCATCTAAGGCGATCCGAATATCTTCGGATACGCCTATTATGGCGGTCGTACAGCTGTGTTTCTGCCGAAAACCAGATTGCTTTGGAGACAAGATATTATGAGTGGAGAGATACTGTCCAATTTGTTTTTGTAAAATCTTTTCCAACATTTTCGACATGAATGGCAAAATAGATATAGGTCTGTATTCGTCACCTTTAGGTGTTTTAGGGACTGGAACAATTTTTTGATGACTTCCATTGCACCGGAAAGATACCTGTGGTTATAACAGTATTAAAAATATGTGTTATATAGGGCAGTACAACAGGTAATATGATTTTTAAAAATAATGGATGTATCTCATCGAGTTCAACAGTATTGGATTTGATACTGAGTAAACTTTCAACCAAATCAGTACTAAATACTTACTGCTGTGAAGCTAAATCTTGGGTCAAGCGCAGGTGAAGACATATTGAGAAGGTACTGGGGAGTTTGGGTATAACTCGTACTCGTATCAACAGGGTTCTGTGAAGAGATAAATTTATGATTTAATTCATCAGGATTAATGTGCAATGATTTTTGCATTTACCAACGCCGATGTTGCGAAGATTCTTCCAAAGGTGCCGACTGCCCAAAGATGTATTCAATCGATTGGAATAAAAGTTAGATTTGGCTAGACGAATCTCAGTGACTACTCTGTTACGCAATGAACGGAAAGAACTCCGGTGCTCATCCAGGCGGAAACGCTTCCAACGATTATATGCAAGGTCACGCTGTCGCATTAGTGCACGGATTTGGCTAGAGAACCAAGGTGCGTTATTGGGTAAGAGGGTTTTAGTCCTGATAGGCACATGCCAATTAAAGAGTTGTCCAATATTTATATTTAGAAATTCCACTTGCTCGTTAGAAGATGTCATATTATAAATTGCATTCCAGTTAACACTTCTAGTGTGTTCCTCAAGCAGCGGATAGTTAATATTCTTAAAATCTCTGAATTCAAGTGTTCTGGCTAAGGTTACGATATCAAAACTGAAAGTCAGATAGATTAGGTCATGTTTCGAGAAGGATGGTGCCGACAGCTGATCATATAAAAGAACTTTATTTCTGTTGTTCACTAAGAATAAGTCAAGCAACGTGGACGACTGATCGGAAAAGTGCGTTGGAACAGTTGTGTTTACAGGGAATAAGTTAAATGAGGACATTTCTTCGATCAGATGTGTTTCAGTGATGAGGTTGCTGTTGAAATCGCCACACAAGATGATAAATGGGGCAGGAAAGAGAAATTTCGTTGAATGCATCAGTGAAAGGCAGCAAATTAACTCGTCTATTAGGTCGATAAACAGTACCAATAAGCAGCTTGGACTCGTCATTGACCAGTACCACAAATATATATTCAATTTCACTGCCATCACGGGAAGTATCTCGCAGCCTACATTTTATGCCATTCCTAATATAGATAGCCACTCCTCCACCGATACGCCCAATCCTATCAGAACGAAAAACCTTATACCCATTGAGACGGCACACTTCATCGTTATAGGCGGCCCTGAGCCACGTTTCGGTAACACACACTACACCAACCGCCGAGTCTTCAAACAGGTCGCGGAACTCATCGATTTTCGGTAGTAAACTCTGAGCATTTATATGACAAATGTGAATACCAACGTTTTGGCTTCTTAAAATCTTTATCATACTACCAAGAGAATTTCTAGGAGTCGACATTACCAAAAGAGAAGAAAAAAAAAGTATAGTAAAAAGAAAAAGAATAATAAGAACTGCAAGATTTTACATAGAAAAGGAAGAGATAAAGTTAGAAATTAGTATAATATTGATGTGTTAACAAGCTGCACAAAATTAAATTCAAATTAAAATTTTATATTAATAAAAACAAGAGAAAAAAAAAAATATTAATAAAAACAAGAGAACGAAAAGAGAGAAAAAAAAATTACTTTATAAAATTAGAGCTTTGATTATTTAAATCCATTAATTTGAGCTGGCAATGTCGTCGAGATCCTCGATGTTTTCGATCATTTTAGCAGTTTCGGCCAATTGACGTTTAACATGTACGAATACATGAGATGTAAACACGGAGGCCAGTTGTTTACATTTTTTCATTTTTAAAGCGGTGCGTAAAATTAGTTGATTTTGCTTTGTTAGGCATTCCCGCAGATGAATGGTACCGGTGGCATTAATTCCAACGTGTTGTAGACGGAGTTCTTGTTTACTTTCTCTTTGAAAAAGTGCAATCGACCTCAGCACAGAGTTACGTTCATACGGAGTGTTGAATTTAATTACAATCGCGGTGTCATTCGAGTCGCCTTTCGGTCGTGTGCGGAAAACGTTTTTTAAATTTGGTGGTTGAATTTTCAGTGTAGTGCAAAGTGAATTAAAGATTGCAGATATGTTTTCATCGACAGAGTGCGGGATTCCAAAAAGTAGAGCGTCACAAGCTACAGTTCGGTTTTCTTGTGCATTTAATGATTTTTTGATTGCACTCAGTTCAGTTGTTACAGATTCGAGATTGCCTTTAAGATCAGATATTTCCGACGTTTTTTCACTAATTATTGCCTTGGTGATGCTGTATTTATTATTGACATGTGTTAATGATGATTTCATGTCGGTGACATCTGTTTTGAGGCCAATAATATCCGATTTGGAGCTCATAAGGGAAGATTCGAGGTGAGCAACTTTGTCATTTAAAAGACCAACAGTGCTTTTTATTTCGTTGATTTGCTGGTCTAATTTCTGTGAGATTTTCAACTCCATTTCGGAAAGTTTAGCTGACATTAGGTTCATTATAGACTCACTTTGTTTATGCAACCGTTCGTCCATCCATGTATGGGATATATTGTTGTCCTCTTCCGAACGCTTGCCTGTTGTTGTAGAGAATGAAGAACAAGATGGAGATGAAGGATTGGGGGAGTCTGTCTTCCCCTTCAAGCGGTTACTGGTACGGGATGGCAGGTGAGACATGAGTGTTGGTAACAAAGAAAATGCAAAAAAAAAAACTGAGTGAAAACGAGTGAAATTGACACAATGTGCGAAAGCGAAAAACTTATTTTACAAATAAAAACGATTGTGGCACTGTTATCCGCAAAATTTTTTATATTCGCGTACAATATTGTTTATGTGTATTAGACACGAAACTTTACTTTTAAATAGACACTTATATTGATATAAATCTAAGACTCAATTGCCAGGCAGAAACACGCGACTACTCAGTAGCTATCCACATATTGTACAACTTCAAATAAAAATTTGACCTCCAGAAATTACGCAAATTGCCCAGCTGGGTGGCCACTTACAATGCGCGATAGCTCCGTGATTTTAAAAGAAAAATGTTCGAAAACTGAAACATTGTTAAATATATGTACAAAATAACCCCAGGATTACAATAAAATATATACATTCCATATGCTATGTTAAAAAAAATCATGAAAACTACCCAAAATACACCGTTTGACACCTATTTCCCCGCTTAATTGTGTCTTTAGACAGCGCTCTTCAGTACTCGTGGAACCACCCTCAATCATCTCAGACCAATGGACACCTTTGGTGAACTGATGACAGCAAGTGTTTATTCCATTCCCTAGACTTGGATCAACACAGCCTTTCAGATCACTACAGCAGGGTATCCGAAGTGGAGATTATGCACATCATAGCGATTCCTCAATTCGCCGTGAATTTATTTCGAAACCCTAAACAAACTTTTTAAAATAGTTACTTGAAACATTAAAAACTCCTTTTGTGTGCGGGAATGCATGATACTCAGCCTGTGGTATCACTATTCCACCCAATCCTACTCAATATCATCAAATTGGTTTAACTGTTCTATCGTACTCGTATCTCGTATCAATATTTCGAATTTAGTATCGCAAATACACTGTACCTAGATACTAACCCAACTCGTCCTTTATGTGTACGTACTCCCACACACCTGTGCTATCTCGATTCTCGAATATTGTTCTGAAGGTGAAACAACTTACAAAACGACAAAAAAAAAGAACTCCTGAATCATTCAAAAACTATTCTAAAAGAGTTACAGGTGCAATTTCAAGTTTTTCTATTTTAGTTTCATTTTGCTGGTGCACGCCATCCTCTTTGATCCGCGCCGCTGCTGCCTCGTCCAATGTTTTCCGAATAAAAAATACATTTCTTTCCATTGGAAAAGTTTATTTCACCCGAAGTGGGTAATGTCCTTATGCCCTAGTTCCGCCACACTATGAAGTGGCCATCTATCTGTGTACCTACTGCGCGGGGGAGAAATAAAAAAAAACTCCGAGTAAGTATGTTACACGTACATAGTAGATCTGGTGCTCTATTTATTTTCAATGAGGAGACATTTTAAAGTTTTCCCCAAAACGATGTGCACTTCGGCAAAGTTTCTCTGTATTGACGGGGCCATTAAAGTTGATCTTTTCGGCAATGCTTAGTTAAAAAATCTTGATGCTGTTTTTTTTTGTATTAACTGGAAAAAAGGGGGGAGAAAGGTCTTTTATTTGAATTCAAAGCTTTTGATGGCACACAATAAAGGCCAGATGCCACCTTTTTAGAGAGGCGGTACCGTGATCTAACTTCGACGTCATGACAGAGCCTGCTTCTCGCAGCCATTTGTGTATGTGCCGATTCCAAACGTACTCTTTGAATGGTTTTCAGACATTCAAAAGGGGTGGATTTGGCTTTTTCAAAGTAAAATCGGAATAATAATAATACCTGGTCAATTGCGGCCTACAGGCTGCGGGATATGGTACAATCGTAAGTTATCCGCCATCGTTGATTGGCTATATAAGTGTTGCCGTAGCATTAGCTGCATTGAACGTTAGTAAAATCTCTCTTTCCGTACTTACTTAGTTGGCGCTACAGCTCGAGGTGAACCTGGGCCTGCTTCTTGCAACCATTCAGCTATCAAAAAGCTGAAGAACAACAAGGCCGCCGGCTCTGATGGTCTACCAGCAGAGCTTTTCAAACATGGTGGTGATGTTTTGGTAGGTTGCATACATTACGTCATCAACCAAGTATGGGTGGAGGAAGCCTTGCCCGATGACTGGAATATCAACTCTATATGCCCCATCTTCAAGAAAGGCGATCCTATGTCTTGTAAGAACTACCGAGGCATATCCCTACTTAATGTCGCATATAGGATCCTATCCAACGTACTGTGTGAACGTCTGAAACCTTTCTGCAGCACACTAATCGGCACGTACCAGTGTGGCTTCCGGCCCGGCAGATCGATGATTGACCAAATTTTCACACTAAGACAAATCCTGGAAAAGACCAACGAATTTCAAGTCGAGACTCACCATCTCTTTATCGACTTCAAAGCTGAATATGATAGCATTCATCGTCTTGAGCTCTACAAGGCGATGGCCGAATTCGGGATCCCGGCTAAACTGATCCAGCTATGCCGCGTGATGCTGGAAAATACGCGGTACAACGTGCAATTTGGATACAGTTCCTCCGAACTATTCCAAACATGCACCGGATTTCGGCAAGGAGTCAAGGAGATGCGCTGTCATGTGTGTGTGCAGGCCAGGTGTAAACACGGAAGGCACTATCTTTCACAAATCTGTCCAGCTACTGGGATACGCAGACGAAATCGACAGCATCGGTCGCTCCCAACGCGACGTGTTAGAGGCTTTTACGGCAATTGAAGAACAGGCGAAACGAGTTGACCTTGAAGTGAATAAGGACAAAACCAAGTACATGCTTCAACAAACGAAGAAACATCTGTCCACCGCATAGGACAAAATGTCAATGTTGGCAACAGTAACTTCAAAATTAAGGTTAAGGAGTTTACCTACTTCGGAGTAAACATCAACTCCACGAATGACACCTTAGTGGAGATTCGACGAAGACTTAACCTAGGAAACCGCTGCTACGTCGGTTTGGCAAAACAAATGGTTTCAAAACTCCTTACTCGGAGGACGAAATGCATGCTCTACAAAACATTGATCCTGCCAGTTCTGCTGTGTGGAGCCGAGTGTTGGAGCAGATTCTGAACACTTTCGAGAGAAAAGTTCTTCGTCGGATATTCGGTCCCGTATGCGGGGAGGGCGAATGGAGGAGAAGATGCAACCGCGAATTCTATGAGCTATACCAAGATGTGGATGTAGTCCGAAAAGCCAAAACACGTCGACTACACTGGCTCGGCCACATCGAGCGAATGGACAACAATGCTCCAGCAAAGAGGATCTATGAATCACAGCCTCCAGGTTCGAGACGACAAGGAAGACCGAACCTCCGGTTTAAGGACCAAGCTACCGGGGATGCAAGTGCACTTGGTCTAGACGACTAGAAGCACCGTGCCCGGGATCGAAGAGAGTGGAATGCTGCCGTGTTTTAGGCAGACACTCTTCACGGGTCGGGAGCCTGTTAAGTAAAGTCCATACTTACGATCAGGTATCGCGCTGTTATAAAGCTCCTAACCAAACAAGGAAAGTCGGCTTAAGCCATAATGGAAGAGATGGCATCGATTTACGAGGACTTTTGTCCATAATGCTTTATAAGTCGTATATTATTTTTAAACAATATTTTTTTTAATCATAGAGCAGTAGAAAAAAGCCAGACAAGAAAAAAGAAGAGGAAAATTAACCAAAGGTGTTCTCCCTCTGCACTACATATGTAGTTGGGAGCCCTGCAAAAGGTGGGCTTCTATATTTCGGATATTTCGTGTGAAGAGTAAGTAAAGGACGCTTCGGATTACTTTTCTGACAAAGACAAAACATTTTTTTTTTAGAAGGAATACTTAAACTAATTGATATATCTCAACAATGTTTAAGGTTAATGCATTGAAAAAGAAAAAGGTCTTTCAAACATTGCTGGGATTGACTCAGAAAGATGAGCTCACAGTAAAGAAGCTAATAGATAGCTATTTTTACTTGTATCTTACCAATTGAAGCCTTTTCTGTTAATATTTTACAGAAGAGGACAGAGTTCATTGATCTGTTCCTCTCTACATTCACTTCTAAGCGATGAATTATTTAAATTTAGAGATTTTGGGGTGTAGTAAAGCAGCAAATGATATCAAATAGTCTTTAAAAACATCTAAGTTTTCAATTTTTAAATAACAAGTCTAAGCCTATTCTCAGTTCATCGGCAGAAAATGGCCAAAAACTCCAGCAACTAACATCTGCCCTGGTTCCAATAACAAAAGGTTCAAGTGCCAAAGTAATTTGCGCTAATAAGCAATTGCTCAATGACGACCAACAATTCCTACATCAATTAAATTGAACTTATTCGTTCTGTTGTTTTCGCTGATTCAGCGTTGTGCCTGCTATTTTCAGCTGGGTCATGTGGGATGTGGGTCATTATAATTAATAATAAGTAGTAGTAAGCAAAATGTATGTTAATTCTTTATGATAAAGGAAAAAATATAGATCGATTTCAATCATTAAACGGTTTGGTCTTTCACTAACTGACAGCTATCCCCCCACCAGTGGTAAGGTGGCTGTTCAGCTTAAGAAAATCTAAGTAGTAGATTTTATATGGTCCTTCGAGCCGGATTAGCTGAAGTAGTATAGTAATATAGTGAGTATTGCTACAGGACCAATACCGCTATTCAAAAAAAAAAAAAAAAAAAAAACTTGAGTGTATAATGTAAGAGTACAGTCGATTACAAGTGCAAGGCTCACATCAACAACAATGAGTGAATTGAACGATATTGCATTGAACCAAACGCGCATTGAGAAAGAAGTCTATCGATTATGGCCCAACTTCAAGAAGGATGGAGAGGCCTGATACTCTGCGGAGTATTTCAATAAAGGAGGAAGGAGGAAGGCAAACCCGCTCGATGAGTACTTCACAGGGAAGTACTTTAGTCAATTCGAATCAAGGAACAGCGACATCAAAACGACGTGGAAGACAAAACTCGATGGTTTCAAAACGGTGAAGCAAATTCCGCTACAGACTGGTGTCATCATTCCAGAATCACGTTTGGCTACCGCCAGTGCAAATCCAGCTTCAACAGTTCAACCATTAAGGAGCAAATCATCAGATGGGTTAAAAACGGCAAGGCAACTTCCGTCTGGCTCCCTCCAGTTCAAATCAAACTACGGCAGTTCAATCATAAAGGAGCACATCATCAGAAAAAACGGAGGAGCCAGCTGAAAATATCAAGTGCTCCGCAAAATCAAATCAAGCTATGGTCAAGCTATTAGTTGTTTCGAAAACGGCTTATTATTTCCGTTGCAAGGACTGACTAGTCGGACCAATTGCTTCCACTCAAGTCTAAAGTCATTTTGCAAAATGATAAGTAAACCTTATTAGATTCAACACAGGTCTTCAAAAAAATAAACCTCCAAATTCATGCCGTTCATTGCAGCATTCTGTCAGAGGTGTTATAGCTCCGTCCAAAGTGTTTAATGGGCCACTTGAAGTCCGCACTGCCACTCTTACAGAAAAATACATCTAACTTCTGTTTCCCTTAGGCCATTGTCCCATATTCCATAAATTTAATTTTGCTTTTGGCGCCCAACGGCAGGCCCAACCAACATTGCATGGTAAAGCAAAACTAAATAGCAAAACAAATAAACCTTTTTAGACAAAGAATTTAAGCACGCATATCACAGAACATTCACATAAATCACATGACACACTGAATTGCCTGTGCTCCAATTTTAGTTCTGTTGGATTTAATCTCCGGTGCTGTGCAAAAACGAGGAGAAATTGTTATTTGTCAGTTTCAGTCCCCCCCCCCCACACCTGAATACCGAACGGCAGAAGAATGCTACCGCTAGCTGCAAAACGCTCGAGTCTGAAACACTTTTTTTTTCTTTCATTATTACAGGTAATTACAGCTGCAGTTGAATGCGCTGCGAGATCCAGTGCTCGTTCGCGTACAAATATCCTTTCTGCCGCCATTACCTTTGATATACGGAATTATGAAAACTATTTTGCATGTGGCATTTATTCGCGGTGCTGCCTTTTTGTGGCGTTTTTGTTGGTTTTTCGCTGGCAACATTATGCAAATCCGGTCTCGCTGCCACTCGATATGCAAACGGATTTTAGATATCGCTTCGCGGCACAAAGCCTGCCACCAACAACATCGTTGGAGTTTTGTGTTTTTTTTGTTCTTTTTGCAGAATTGCACCGAAGTTGAATTGTTTCAGCCGGGGGAATAGAGTGACATGAAGTCACTCGTATTTCAGTCATTGGACATGCAATTAGAATGACACTCGACACGGAGAGGCATGGTTCTAATGATTGCATCAGGAAGCACCTTAATAGCATGGGTGTGTGAACCGCGACGCTACTTTGGAGTGTTTTATTTGCGGTACGGCGAAATTTAGGACAGTTTTTATTTTTTAACCTTTGATACTCGTACAAATGAATTGGTAATTCGTCAGAACGGACACAATGGACAAATTAGTGACATTAGTGGGAATTTTACTGACGTCTCCAGCCCGTCAGTGGCAATTTGTGTTCAATTTTGGTGTCACATCATAGTTTCGACTTACTTTGAGTGCCGGTTGTTGTTGATTTGTGTCAGAGGATAATCGAAATACAAGTATCATTAATATATACTGAAGACTTGCGAATGTTAGATATGTATTGCCTTGAAAACAAAATAATATTCTAGGCTTGTTGTGCACTACGGCCAGGCCAATGAGCTTGGGTGAAGCTATTGAAGCGCTCCTTGCAGATAGAGTTCTCTTACCTTTGCCACAATAAGCCATGTGTTCCTTCGTCTGTCCTTGTAATCCATTGAGTCAACAAGAATCAGTTTTTCGTTTTCTGAGGTTATTACTCGTATCTAAATAACCGGTCTTCGTTATTAAGCTCGAGCAGCTCTTAAGCTTTGCTTCGAACTTGTTTTATGAATTTTTTTGCTTGCTAATGGATTTCATGCGGCGCGGCGTGGCTATTCTAATTGTTGAGCATATTCGGCTTAAAGGTTTCCCGATGACAAGTAAACTGGCCGGTATCTAGTCAGTGGTGAATATGTAGTCTTTTACTAGACCTTCTATGACGCGGAGTTTATAGCTGTTTCGCTGCATTGAATCTTAACTAATCATTTTAATATTATGCTGAAACATTCTCTGGATCTCTAGATATTCTGTGATATTGGTATGGTTTTCAATGGTGATTTTAAATCTGGCTAAGGATTGCTCCTATGCCTGTTATTGACCAGTTTTTTATTGCATTTCTAACCAGCTTAACTAGCATATTTTTTTGTTATTTCGCTTATTATTTATTTATACATATATTAATTTATTTATTTTCTTTTAAAGTTAAATTGTATATATTTATTTATTTATTTATGTATTTATCTATTTATTGGTTCCATATTATTTATTTATTTATTAATGTAGATGTATATATTTATTTATTTATTTTTTTCTTATTTATTATTACATAATTTATTTATTGTTTTTTTTTTTATTTATTTATTCATTTATTTATTTATTTTTTTATTTTTTATTTTATTTATTTATTTGTTAATATATTTATTTTATTCACTTTATTACATATCTACAATTTATTTTTATACATATGTACATGTATGTATGTATCTATATTTATTGAAATTTTTAAATGAATCTTTTTTTTCTTCTCTTTATTTTTTTTCAAATGGAAGGTTTTTTCGTAGTTTCCTTCTAAAAATTAAATTCAATTCAATTATATAAGTCTTGTTAAGTTTTTAGATAATACTTCAATAGAAAGATAAAACAATATCGAATCTCTGTGTAAATTGTGCGGACAACCCCAATGTATATTTATTACGAAAATAAAATCTATCTATCTATAACTAGCATATACGCTTAAATGCCGTTGTCACCTTCTGGGTAACTTAATCGAGATGCCAGTTCCAGTTAGCACAGTGACATTTCAGGGAACTAGAAAGCTGACGGGCTCGCTAAACTAGAAACAACAATACCTGTTCTACCCGACAAGAAGAATACAGGTATGCCCCTCGCTAGTTACAAGCTAACACTCAAACTTGACACAGTCAATAAAACCAATGCTAAATGTGGAACTACCTGCCTTTCCTCCAAACAGATCTGGCCTAGACTAGATCTTAACCGCTCCAAATACCTTCTGTCGCTAAAAAGACGATGTTATTACAGGACATTGCCTTATAGGCAAGCATGCAACTAGGCTTGGCATTATTTCTAATGATTTCTGTAGAAGTTCCAGAGACGAAGAAGAAAACTACACCTAGGAGAATACTTCTTCGACGATCCCAGTGACCTTGTACAAAAAGATGTAGAAAGCCTTTTTCGCTTTATATAAAGCCCCAAATGATTCTCATGAGTCGCTTAACCCTGCTGGGTTAAATCATCCCCAAGATCCTTGGTATCACAATGGGCCTCTTTAGACCTAAGTATGCTGGTACTCGTTACCGGCAGCCACTGCTACCTTACCTAACCTATGGCTTAGTATGATTCGAATGAATCCGATCAAACTGGGACGCAGGGCTGGTATGTTACTTCGTTGTTGCAATCCTGCAACTATTTAGTAATGTTGATACAATGCGAATGTTCATAGATTGTGTTGCAGGTTTTAAACTAAGATGTGTACTGTGGCGTGTGTGGACTATTTTTTTTTATTTATTTATTTTTTTATTTTTTATAGTCTTAGACTTTCTTAGAGCTAATGTTACTAGTATAATATAAATATATACATACGTAAGTATAAATACCCTTCAATCATATACAATTCCGTTCATGATTCTAATAGATAATTCTTTAGGACAATTTAGATCAATTATATCGGCATATTTGTTTAAGTAATAACAGGCCAGTGACTGGCTCATTACAGTCATTACACGTTGAGTAATACGGTATGGAAAAGAAGTAGAAAGCCCTCTTTACGATCGAGCTGGTGAATAAAGCTTAAACAGAGATGACAAGGGAGCACAATTAATATGTCCAATTACAACATTTCTCGCAAAGGAGGCAAGAAAATAATAAGTGCAGAAGAAAGATGTCCGAATATTGGTGTACCACAGGGGTTGGTCCTTGGACCAATATTCTTCCTGATCTACATTAATTCCATTTTCAATCTACCACTTAAGGGACAGTTAAAAGGCTACGCAGATGACCTTGCCCTCTCTTATGCAGACAAGAATATGGTATGCATAAAAAACTAAATAACAAATGACCTGCATTTGCTTGGTATCTGGCCCAAATGGTATTAAGTTCAAAGTCAAAGGCTATGTGTTTTTTCTTGTCTAACTCTAGCCTGGTGACTGAGGATATCGGCTTTCACCACCCAAGATGCGATAATGTATTCTGTTCTGATAAATGCTTTGTGCTAGAGTTCATTAAAGAGTTTAGGTACCTATCTCGGGGTTTTATTAGACAACAGATTGCGCTGGAAGCCTCATATCATGTCAGTAAAGAAGTTGCTCTACATCGCCATGAACAAAATGCATTTTCTACGCAAGCTTGTACCACAAAGTCTGCTATTAACAATTAACTATGCACTGGTTCATTCACATCTAGAATATGGTCTTGCATGTTGGGGTAGCGAGTACATAACGAACCTGATACCCATTGTTACAGCACAAAAGAAAATTATCAGGTTTATCCCTAATAATATAAAACAAAGTGAAAATTCCTTTGCATGGACCTACACACCAAACGGATGAATGGATTTTGATAATTTTTTTTGTGTTGATTAGGTTTTGATAAGGGGCAGATTCCGTGCATAAAAAAGTATCTGATTTTTAGTGTGAAAACCAAGAAATTCAATAATTAGACTTTGAATCTAAAAAAGTAAACTTCTCCTTCGTCTATGTTGTTGGAATTCAGATCAGTTTTAAGAGCTTTAAAATACGCATCTTTTAAGTCCAAAATTATATTTCTACGTGCTCTAAAAGGCGAGCAATATTAATAATATCTTTGCAAAATGTAATTTTTTATTAATTTGTGAATTGATCAATGTTCTGAAACCAATCCCAGTGGTGTTTACTTTTTTTAGTTTTCTTTCGCACTCTCTTCGTACCTAATTTTTCTTTCTCATTTCTCCTAAATGCGTGTTAAATCTGAGTGGAATGGATGTGTGAATTGTGTTTGTGTATCAGTGTTGCCGCAAGCTGAAATAAAAAGTCACTAGATTTGCTGAAATTTTGAAGAAAGTCACAAAAAAAAAAAATAAAATAAAAAAATTTGTTTTTCTTTTTTATTTTAATTTTTGTTACCTATAGTTAAACAAACAAAGAACGACTTTATAAAAATAAATTATTAGAGCTTATGGAGGGATGCATGCTCATGGGTTAAAACTTAAAAGTCGTGTCCAGCGAGACGGTTAGATTTTAAGTGGAAAAGAGGATGAATTCTCGGTACAATCTACACTTCTTCTTCCAACTCCACACAAAATCGACTTGTTTTGCTAGATAGAAAGGACTGTCACTTCCATGATGGTGTGTGTGGCCTTCCACATAGGTAATTAAACTAGAGTACATGACCCCCTTTTTTACACCAATGCACGCGTAGCCTACTATGCGATTTTGGCGCTAAACCACAGAAATATGCGTACGCATAGAAGTCAGGAACGGTAGGTACTGATTTGTCAACAAATTTAATGGAGAAGGCTCTCCTGGAACCGCACCGTTCCAACATAAATAACTGCCAAGTTATCAACGAAAATGTAACCGTGGTCTACTATAGTAGGCCACGCGTGTACTCCAGTGTATGTCAGGGATTTTTTTAAGAAAAAATATATTTTTGTACCTATGCCACAAAAATCTAGTGACATAAAAAATTGTTTGTCACTAACTGGGTGAAAATTCCACTAGATATAGTGACAAAGTCACCAAAACGGCAACATTGTTGTGTATGTGTCTGCTCTGCTCAGCGGAGCGCTCAAGCGCAAAGGTTTTGTCAATGCGTATTTTTTTCTTTTTGTTTTATGAACATTATGTTCATGTGTGTGCGTGTACACTACAAAAGTTAATTGAGTTGCATTGCAGCATGGTGAAGTTTTGTAGAGGCGTGTGTTGTATTCGTTTATTCGTGTTCCGTGTGTTATACATTATACTTGATTGGAACTTAAATTATTGAATGGGGTTGGAATTGAGTTTGGCTAAGCCCAGTGTTGTAACTGTTACTACACATCAATTGTGCTTATTTTACCTCCAAGTGGTAACCATCGGGTACTGGTCGCTGCCCATCCGGGCACGACTTGCTAAGCTTATAAGCGCGAGTGCTGAGCAAGGGAAAATAGCAGCACTATAATTCACGTCAGCGGATGAATTCCATCAATGGAACCAACGGTGGCGCAAAAATTTCCAGAACGGAAACAAAACCTTATCTGAGCTACTCCGACATATTCGGAGCTCAGGTCGATAAGGATTTCCAAGTACTAGTCAGGGTCTTGGAAAAGAGTTGGTGGCGGATGAGCCCCTAGTGGGCCAACGGCAGCGCTCACACCCCCGTAGTGGGTTACTGACACCGGTGTACCCGGCCCCTTGTCCTAGGGGTATACAGGGATCTGGCCCTCCAGGTTGGGGGTTGTGCGTGAGGTTAACTACCTAACCACGTAAAAAAAAAAAAGAGTTCCGAAACAACCAAAAGCCTCGGAAAAGGACGGATCTACTGTTGACAACCACGCTAAACGAAATAAGGACAACGACGTTCGGATATGTACCTGGAATGTTCGTTCAATGAACGGCGACGGTGCATCCGAACAACTGGCAGAGGCCCTAAACTGCTACAAGGCAGATATAACCGCCATCCAGGAAGTGCGATGGAATGGGCCAGGCAGAAAAAGGATGGAAAACTGTGATATCTACTACGGTGACTGCTATACAGAAAATAAACAGCGCTTATTCGGATGCGGATTTGTCATACGCGGCAGACTTAGGCAAGAAGTCTTGAGCTTTCGGCACGTGAGCGAGCGTCTTATGACAATCCGTGTCAAGGCAAAATTCGCCAACATAAGCCTTATATGTGCTCACGCCCCCACAGAAGAAAAAGACGACGCTACCAAAGATAGTTTCTACGAGCTCCTCGACCAAACATACGAGCAATGCCCTAGACATGACGTTAAAATCGTACTGGGCGACTTTAACGCCAAGATAGGAAGAGAGGACATCTTTGGTAGGACGGCTGGAAGGCACAGCCTACACGACACCACGTCCGAAAACGGACTAAGGCTGATTGACTTTGCTGCGGGGCGAAGTGTCAGTATAGCAAGCACACAGTTTCCACATCTCAATATCCATAAGGGGACCTGGCGGTCTCCGGATCGAATAACCGTCAACCAAATCGACCACATTGCGATCGACACCAGACATGCCTCCAGTATTATGGATGTCCGAACCTTCCGGGCGGCCAACATTGGCTCGGACCACTACCTTGTTGTAGCCAAGGTACGTATGCGGATATCCACAGCGCCACAACAACGAAATACTGTGAGAAAGTACAATGTCGAAAAGCTACAATCGCAAGACACCGCCAGAGCCTACAGAGAACGCATATCCCGATCTCTTGCTACGAGTCCTACCGCAGCAACAGCTAGTACAGAAGACCAGTGGCAACACTGCCAGCAAGCCATCATAAGTGCCGCGAATGATGTGCTGGGTTTCACACGACCACCACCACGAAACCCCTGGTTTGATGAAGAGTGCAGACTAGCTAACGCGGAAAAACAACAAGCGTATAAAGCGGCGCTGCAAAGAAGGACTAGATCTGCTCGCATGCTCTACGAGCAAAAGAGACGGGAAGAACATCGGCTTCTTAGAAGGAAAAAGAAAGAGCACGAGAAGCGTGCGCTCGAGGGTATTGAGAGATGCTACTCCAGGAACAATGTACGGAAGTTTTACCAGAGGGTAAAAAGAATGTGCCAGCAAAACAAATCCCGTACAGAAACCTGTAGAGACGCGGATGGAAACATCGTAGTAGAAACACAGTCGGTGCTGAGAATTTGGAAAGACTACTTCTGCAGACTGTACAATGGCGATGACGACCAAAATTCCGCTGTCAGGCAGAATGAACCATTCAACTTAGATGATGATAGCCAAAACTCCCATCCACCTGATCAAAACGAAGTGCGGATAGCAATATCCAAGCTTAAGTCCAACAAGGCTGCTGGACCTGACGGTTTACCCGCAGAGTTATTTAAAGCAGCTGGAGATGACCTGGTAGTGAGCATACACCAACTCATCTCTAAGATTTGGTCAGATGAAAGTATGCCAGATGAATGGAATCTCAGCATCGTTTGCCCGGTTCATAAGAAAGGCGACCCTCTCAACTGCTCCAATTACAGAGGCATCAGTCTCCTGAACATCGCCTACAAGATCCTATCTGCCATATTGTGTGAACGCTTGAAGCCTTTCGTCAACAACCTGATTGGCCCCTATCAGTGCGGTTTCAGGCCAGGAAAGTCCACCATAGACCAAATTTTCACACTCAGGCAGATCCTGGAAAAAACCCAAGAAGTCCAAATCGATACCCACCACCTGTTCATCGATTTCAAGGCCGCCTATGACAGCATCTGGAGGGATGAACTGTATAGAGCCATGTCTAGTTTTGACATCCCTGCCAAACTCATCCGTCTGTGCAGGATGACGATGGAGAAAGCTCGCTGCTCCATCAAGGTCGGTAATGACCTCACCGAGACCTTCGATGTCAAAAAAGGATTCAGACAAGGTGATGCGCTGTCATGCGACTTCTTCAACATCATACTTGAAAGAATTGTTCGAAACTCACAAGCCAACACACAAGGAACGATCTTTCAAAAGTCCGTTCAACTACTTGCATACGCCGACGATATTGACATCATTGGTAGAACACAGCGAGCTGTCACCGGCGCGTTTGCGAGTATAGAAATGGAAGCGGCCAAAATGGGTTTAGCGGTAAACGAGGGCAAAACTAAGTATATGCTGTCAACAAAAAGGGACAACCAACATCGACGAATTGGACAGAACGTCACAATAGACAGCTACAACTTTGAGGTAGTAAAGGACTTTGTCTACCTCGGCTCTGCCATAACATCAAAAAATGACATCTCGTCGGAAATCAAACGAAGGATTACTCTTGCCAACCGCTGTTTCTTTGGGCTAAGAAGGCAACTGAGCAGTAAAGTCCTTTCCCGATCGACTAAGGAGACTCTATATAAGACCCTTATCATCCCAGTCTTGCTATATGGAGCTGAAGCATGGACTTTATCGAATGCGGATGAAGATCTCCTTGGTCGCTTTGAGAGAAAAATCCTTCGTAGGATATTCGGTCCCGTTTGCGTTGACGGGTCTTGGAGGAGAAGATTCAACGACGAACTGTACGAGCTGTACAGCGACATCAGCCTGGTCAAAAAACTGCACATTGGGCGTTTAAGATGGCTAGGACATGTAGAGCGCATGGACATCAGCGCTCCGGCTCGGAGAATATTCAACTCTAACCCGGAGGGTCAGCGCAGCAGAGGACGACCTCGCCTAAGGTGGCGCGACCAAGTAGAACAAGACCTCAACCAACTTGGAGTGCGCAACTGGAAGCGGTTAGCTAAGGACCGGGCTAACTGGAAGAGGTTGTTGGTTGAGGCCTTGGTCCACCCCGGACTGTAGCGCCACCTAAGTAAGTAAGTAAGTAAGTAAGTTGGAATTGAGTTAGTTCTATTTTTTTTGCAGCATTCTTTATCTGTTCTGTTTTATCTTTTATCATTTAGTTGGCAATTGTATTTCGAAGTGAAATATAGTCAATTTTTTTGCGAACGTGACTAAGCGATCAAATCGGTCTGATATTGCGCGAATAAGTCGAAATGAATAATTATCGAGATTGCCTCGATTACATAAAACTGATACAGCAAGTGGTCAGCAAAATGCTCCACATGAGAACATTGCGCTGCCATTTAGCCGAACGAAAATTCGGCTTTCAATATGAAATATGTTTTGTTTTCCATCGTTTTTTTTTTTATCATTTTTATATGTTAAAAATGGCCTTTATTATCATATCACTTTTGCACGTGAAAAAGTTGTTTAACATAATTTGTAGAGAATGCGACAAAGATAACAGTTTAGTAAAAAAAAAATTTTTTCAAGTAAAAGTTTTGAGAAAAATACATTTAAAGTATTGGAACAACAAATTTTCATAATTTTCAGTTTAAGAAGCCATCCTTTTTTTTGGCTGCATACATGTATGTACCTACATAAAGTCTTCAAAATTTTGTATGCGCTTCTAATTGCCTCTCCAAAATGTACAAAACTGTTTTTGTATCTGAAGTAGTTCAGAAGCAACATCATTTAAAGTGGTCTTACCACCAAATCGTAGGTCCCTTACTTAGATGGGCTATAGTTTGGAGGGGGGTGAAAAAAAGCCCCCCTGTCGTACAATTTTTTGTTCGCTAGAACTTCAGGAATCTATAGTTAACGGATTAGATCTACCTCTAAACTGGGACACCCTATATTCCTCTTTATCTTTGGATTCATCGGAGGAATCGAGATAAGAGTTGTTGTATTGTTACTCTCTTTAGCAGCCACCATATTGAGCTACCAGACGGTTTGATTTGAGATCTCTTTCATCGAGGCTGCATATTAATATGTATGTACATATGTCTTTTGGTTACCTTTCGCAACCAAAAATTACTGCGGGTTCTTGGTCTATTAGGACAACAAAGTAGATCAAAATTACATCAACTACATCCCATAAATGTGGTAGACAGGCGAAGCAAAGCGAGCACGGGCCAGCTAGTATTCTGTAAAAACAAATTCGAGCACTCACTGCCCTTATTTCAATCAGCCAAAGTACTTCCTCTTCGATATAGGTATTTATATATAAAAGCACTTAAAGTCTTCTTCGTCAGAAGTGGTAATATGAATTACAGAAGAAATGAGGTGTACTTGCTGAGAAATAGGCATACGGTGGTCGTGCCTTCAGTCAATAAAGAGCACAGTAGGCATTTTCTCAGTTCCATTGAACCGTTTATTTTCAACAAACTACCATTGCAACTAACTAGTCAAATTACACATGGTTCCCGGTTTCTCAAATGCCTCAAAATTTGGCTACTCTCTAGATCGGAGGTGGAAACCCTTATACAAGTTACAGTCTAATAAGCAAAATGTACCCATTCGCAGGTTTTATTAGGGGGGTACACACGATACGACCGATCTGACGGACCTGGTCGGATGGATGTCTGACAGACCGATGTCGTTAGCGTACACATAGTCCGACATGTTGTCCGACCTCACTTTGCAAGTGGATTTGAAAGTCGTCGGACGTACTGAAAGCAGCGCTTATGATTGATAAAATTTTTGAAGAAAAAAATTTAAGAGAGAAAAGAAAGAAAAAGGAATCGAATTTGGGTACAGGAATGGATGAAAAAGCTAAGAAATTTTTTTTTATATTAATTTATTAACAGAATATTACAATATTGAATTCTCCAGACGATTATCAGAATTTTTTATATTTCCATTTTTTTTCCCCAAAATTCAAAATTTCCATACACAGCCATCATTAATTCTCCGCTAACAACCACACCGCTTGAAATACATTTCAGAAATGAAAATTGTTCTAGGTCGGACGGACAAGTGTACACATTATCAGATATGTCCGTCCGACCACAAAAATATCAAAAAAATTTGAAAACCATCCGACATGTCCGTCCGGCCGTCGTTTCGAGCGTACACACACGTCAGACCTGGCCGGACAGACCAAGTCCGTCAGATCGGTCGTATCGTGTGTACCCTCCTATTCTCATTCCCCATATCTTGTTTAATTCATTTTTATACTTCGACACTCACCACAATTCATTTCGGTCACTTTCGCACAATGAACTGCATTACATTATTTTCTTTTCCTTTCCTTTAGGCTTTTGTCAATACTTGTCACTGGTTTTCTATGACCACAAAGTGTGTTTACATTTTTAAATACATACCTAGGTTTTTTCTTTCCTATACATATGTATTTAAACAATTTATAAAAAAAAAAATTAAATTGTAACATACTTAAATTGAAAATTGTAACTGAAAAAATTGAAATAAATTGAAACAAAAAAACACGCCTCATATCATGAAAATTGGAGTTGTAATTTACCACGATCTGGCAGCACTGGGTGCAACTACTTGTCAACAGATGGATGCTCGGCTCTACCATATGGTGAAAAAGTGAAAACATCCACAAACATCGAGTGAGCGAGGCAACACGACCTGTTGATTATTTGGAAAAATAGATAAAGCCGCCGAAGAAATGTCAAATCAAAACAAAAAAAAAAAAACATTGAGAAGCGGTTGTTTGCAGTTTTTAACATAATTTCTGTAAGTGCCTTATGATTTTATTATATGTTTATGTTATTAACATTATGTATAGATAAATCATTTACCTGATTTATAGTTTGATAAATGAAAAAAACCGACATTAGCGTTCTTTGCTTCTATAATAAAGTTCTGCAAGAACCTGGCCGCTGTTATCTCACCACTTTTTATGGCTTAAATTTTTAATGGGCACTTAGCCTTTTTTACAGTAATATTTTTGATGGGATCTCACATCTTTTTGTTGAGTTTTTAAAAGACTAGCGATATTTTTTTAATTTTAGGCAAATCTTGTCTATAATTACCTTTCAGTCGGTTGTATTCGATGTTCCATGATAGCTATTTTTTGAGCCTTGATTCATATTATTAAGATCGAAAGATCTTCACCCTAGAGAGTGCAATATAGGCTTGGCCACACGAGAAAACAGTAAACTTCTTGGCACTTATGAATAGTTTTAAACCGTAAGGCGTATACCGTCACAGGTATATGCCTAAGGTTCTTTCCAGTGTTCGACTACATACTGCACAATGTTTGATCTGACTCTACGTGTATAGTGACTTCCTTTTGACAGCTAAAATTTTCGTTGTATAAAACTGTCAATAATTTGAACATTTTGCCAGGTCCACTCCCCATCCCCACACCACAGATTCAATTTATTAAGAGTTGATTATATTTTATTTGCACTGGTTAGTAAATTGGGTTCATCCAGAGGCGGACGAATATGCAATGAAAATGAGCAGAGCAGAGCACCTGTCCAATCTTATTGAGCTAGAGTAGGACGGTGCAAAAGGCATCACTGTGATCGATAGACTCACTCTCACACTCAGTTTGCCATTTCCCAATACCAATTAGTCAAGATAAACAGATATAAGGTATGCCAGCTGAACACTCTTAATCCGCAAATTTTTTGAATGCTAACGTCACATTATACGATCATCTGAAGAGGAGATTTGTGTTTTTGTGTATTTTGTTTTTTTTTTTTTTTTTGGATATAATTGCGTTTTTTGTATAAATTCTGTATAAATACTGCTTTACAAATGCCATAAGAAGATGAAGATGAATGTTCAAGAGCAAGGGTTAAGGCGTCCAGAAGTACAACGCAATGAGTGAATTAATCCAGAATTTGCGATCTCCTACTCGACGATCACTACCCCCTTTTCAAAAGGGAATTCGGTTGAACAACGAATCACTGTCTCAGTTGCTAGAATATGCTAGATTTAAGTATAGTATAACGTATATTATAACAAATAGTTTCAATCAAGACGACTTAGATCGTTTCTTCGGTGTAACTACACGATCACCCAATACCACTAGAAATAAAATATAGATTACGTTCTTGTATACTAAGTAAGATAATATAACCCACAGCAAGTAACTTATTTGAAACTCCACCAGAGGAAGAACAAGATGAAGATATTGTTACGTCCACCTATAAAGCGAATAAAAAGAAATTAATGTAAGAATTTACACAAAATAAAACCTGGAAATGGAAATAAACAAACCTAAACGATTCCCAGACAGCTGTTCGATCTGTCACATCTGTATTTTTGTTGGCTATGTTCATCAGTCAAGTCCACCTAGTGACTGATAGTGGCATGATAAAATATTTGGATTCCCAAACCCAGAACCCAGTAATTATTCAAGGTGGCAGTTATAGCATTTTTTATTTGCGAATTCGATAGAGATGGTGAGACCAATGGTCTCGGTGGTATAGTGCAATTTCTTTTTTTTTTGTTATAAGTCTTATTATGCAGTTTACTTTGTTTTTTTTTTTTTTTTTTTGTTATTAAATTCAGTTGTAAAAAAGTGCTATTAGGCGGCCACCGGATAACCCGAAGCGGAATTGTTGCCGCCACACTCAAGCACATGTGTATAGGGATTATGATTGATTTATTTGTGTAATCGATTAAATATAAGGTGCGTTTAGGCGGCCGCAAGGTGAATCCACAAGTGCACACATTTTTCTTGGAATTAAGAGCACATAATTACAAACTAAACATAAAAATACAGGCAATAAACATAGATCCATCGAAACTCCAAAGACGAGTTAAAATTAAGATTTTGAGCTTTTTGAATTGCCGCCCGGTCGGCAAATGTGTGTCACCTCAAGGTCAACCAAGGACGAGTTAGTGACGTATATAAGTAGTCATTAGATCAAAGTGCATATAACGCAGATCATGACGAATAATTTAATAATAAAATAATAATAACAGTATTCATTGTAATGAATTATGATACATATTATGATATCCCCTAAAAGAGAGACCAATGGTCATTTTAAATTAATTATATTTTAAGTTTTTTTTTTGTCGCATACGGCATACCCTACGGCGTGGGGTATTTTAGTAATATTCCTTTTTTTTTGTTTTGTCCATTTATTTGGAACTTAGATATAAATTTATTGTGTGCAATTTTGTTCCCCCCTTTGCGGTAATTCTCGCGAGCTTTAATAAGACGTTTGTTTATTTTCCTTGGTACCACCTACATAGAGCTCTGTTTAGGTAGGGTTATCGAGTTTCAATTGTTGCGCGTACATAAAGGTACGATATTGGAAGGGGAAAGTTTTTCTTTGTTTTTTTTTTTTGTAATAATCTTTTTTGTTGGTTGTAATAATTACTTATTGTATAGTTCTTACATGTGCTTTTATTTAAATTATTTGCAAATAAAAGATAAATTAAATCTGTAACGCCTGATGAGGAAAAATCCCGTTTTTTTTTTGTTTTTGCTTTTATTGTGTAAAAGGCGACATGAGTCGCTAAGTTTGGGTGTTGAAGAGACGCAGTTCGACTGGCTGATGGCTTGAGCTGCGAGACATCCGAGCAATTGGGGAAGTCCAATATGACCGGCGGACTTCCAGGTTGGGAGGGTTCAGAAAATGGCCGCGCTGAACAACATCAACAGCGCCCCTCAATGTGGTATTCAATGTCCGTCCGAGTCATGTAAGTACAAAGTAGAAAAAGTAGTAGTTTGGTTTTTTTGGCACGATTTATGTTTTGTTTGTGTAGGTTAGTCGTGTACGGGGACAAGATCCCCCCCATTTCCGCCGAGCAGAGCTGTGCGACCACCAGCGTGCCGCGCTCCTCGTACGGGGCCCTCTTTCACTTTCCGGCCCTATCCCATCCTTAGGTCCCATCCACATCCCAGCTTCCTGTCCCACTTTCAAATCCTAACACCTCCCACTCCACTCCTGCATAACAATATTTCATTGTTGGAGTTTGAGGAGTTAAAAGAAGATTCTCTTCAAAACCTTGTCGAAAATATTTTAAAAAAGTGCAAAAACAATAACTACCCCGTCTTCTCTTTCAGTTTGGTTGATGAGCTATCTGAAGATGGGCTTAAGAAACCAGACCAACAGTTTCTGGAAGAGATAAGAAAACTTGAAAGTATTTTTATATTTCTCAATAAAGAACATTTGTTCGCAACAAATAACTTTATAGAACCTACTACCGACTACCTCTAGACATAAAAGCAAAAAAGTTATTTTTCAAATATAGGATGTATTTTAGAATTAAGCCTGTTTAATCCATACAAATGTTAAAGATAGAAAGTTAATTAAAACCATTTCATGTAATAAAAAAAGAAACTTTTTCTTCCATCCCTGAAATCGGTATATCGTGACGTCACCTATTAAACGTCAAAGTAAGTTGGCATACCTTATATCTGTTTATCCTCCCAATTAGTCACCTTTTACATTCGCCGAGAAAGCTCGGCCGAGTTTTCGTTATTCTCTTTTGGGCTCGGGCCATACTTACACCAGTGATGGTAAACGTAGGGGAAAATCCCTACATGTAGGTATTTTCAGCTCAAAAATGAACGCGTAGGGAAAAAAGGACAGATTTTTAAAATAAGCGAATATGTAGGGACTTTCAATACTTGCAGGATTCAAACTCGAATTTTCATTTTCAAGTTATTTTTTTTTTTTGCATTTTTCAGTACAATATGAATTCCGTACTTTACTTTCATTTTGATTTTGTGCTGTTTTTGGTTTGTTATGAAATGAAATAAAATAAACTTAAGAATTTTAAGCCTTTTTTATTTGATGAACGCATTGCGTTAAATTCTCTCTTTTGAAAAATCACGTATTGGGAATTGTAGGGGAAATCTTGCGAATGTGTAGAGCGAAGTAGGGACTTTTTTCATCGTTGGTAGGTACTTTTCTTTTTTTTAGTTACCATCACTGACTTACACACGCCCCGATTCCGACAGCCGACTATTTATTTCTTTATACAGAATAGGCCTGTTCATTGAGGCTGTTCTGGGCAAAAAAGAACAGAATACAAGTTTTTCTGTTCAGTGAGAAAAATTTCTGTCCGAAACTGATCTCGTTCGTGTTCAGTGAGGTTGTCAGAACAGAAAAGTACAGGAAACCCTGCACCTCCTCTTGAGGTAGAACAGACTAGTGTACAGATGTCAAAATCAGCTCTGGCTGTCATTTTGATTTCTTTTGTGTATGTAATTCTAATTAGGTATTTGGCGCGTTTTGTTAAAAGAAAAAATGGAACAAATTGAAATTAAAGATAATTGCGGAAAATCTCTAGTTGTTAACTGTTCCCCAAAAACAAGAGAGTCACTGCTACTATCACTGTCTTCTAATTCTTTTAATATTTGTTCAATTACATTTGAAGCCATTTCAATAATTAAATAAAATCAATCTTTTTCACTTGAAATAAAAATGACAAATGCCAAATGTCAAAATTTCTGACAACTAACATATGGGCTGTACGTTTCTGTTCTAACTTTGATTTGACATTTGGCTCGAATCTGTGCTGTTCTGATCTGGTTTTGCCTCAATGAACAGACCTAATAATATTTTGCCAAATAAAAACTGCGAATAAACAAAATGCGAGTTGTTGATATGCGAAATAATAAATGAACTGATAGTTGCAGTAAGTTCATTGCACTAGGTCCGTTATTGAAAAAAAAAATCTAATATTTCCCTCAATAATATTTAAGTAAGTAAGTTGACTTTATTTGATTAAATATTGCTCCTCTAATTGATTTGCCTTTTAATTGTACCCAATAGATTACTTGAATAATAACTCAAAACTAGTTTGGCCTAACACATTTAGGATAAACTATTTTTGCCTGAAATCGGGTTTGGCCGGTAACATACACAGGCCGACAAAATTCATCGTACGATATACAAAGTTTTAATACTCGTATTTTCGGTTTATATGGATATGATTAGATTTAATTATTATTTTTATTTCTTATGGCCAGTGATGTTTTTATTACCCATACCCTTTCCCTCATTCTACCCCTTTTACTTAAGTTATTAATAAAAGCAATTAAATATGTTGCAGTCCAAACGACACAATTCATCGTACGGTGACTGATCCCGTTAGTTTTTAAGTTTGTAATTACAATTTTACCAACAATTACATCATTCTGTGTTCAGCGCTCAGTTACTTTGCATATTTTGCAAAAAAAAAATGATAATTTTACTTCAACGACGGAGAAAGGAAACGACCCAAAATTTCCGCCAAGTGGTAGTAAATTTGTTTTCCAAAGAAGGCAAAACGTTAAAAGAAATTACATGCACGGTAGGAATAAGCAAATCAACTGTACAACACATCATAAAAGCGTACCAAAAAACAGAAAGTGCGAAGAACAGGTCGTCCACGCAAATTAAATGAATGGTATGAAAGGGTCATTCTAAACACTACCCGAAAAAATCCAAAAACTAATTGCCCTACCATCAAACAAATAGTTGCGGATAAATGCAGCACAGGTGTCAGTACGCCTACAATCGAAAGGACTCTCAACAGATATGGATATTTTTCAAGAACAGCAAGAAAGAAGCAGTCCATTATTGACGCGAGTAAGAAAAAAACGAAAAGACTTTGCCTCTTTACACAAAGCCGCTGATCTGTCTTTTGGGAAGAAAGTTGTGTGCACCGACGAGAGCAAGTACAATATTTTTGGTCACGATGGTCCTTTAAGAGTATTGCGAAAGATCGGCACTGAAATCGAAGTTCAAAATCTTCAAAGAATAGTGAAGCACAGTGTAGGTAGTGTTATGTTGTGGGGGAGCATGGCTTGGTCCGGCGTGGGAAAGCTGGCGTTTATTGAAGGTGGATGGACCACTACATGCATCTCGACATACCAAAAGCAAATCTACGTCCATGAGTAGAGAAATTATGGATAGCGGCTGGATATTTCAGCAAGATAACGACCCTAAACACACCGCTCGAAAAGTCCAGGAATGGTTGTTATACTATGCTCCAAGGCTCTCCCACAGAGTCGGGACCTTAACCCCATAGAACATTTGGGTGACTACTTGGAAAAACAGCTCCATAAGCACCGAATTTCGTCAAAAGCGACTCTGATGGAAGCTCTCCAAGTAGAATGGGATTGCGTACCCGAAGTTTTACGTAAAACCCGGTCTGTTCTATGCCACATCAACTACAAGCTGTCCTTCAATCTGGTGGAGGCCCAACAAGATAATGGCAGCCGGATTTCATCAAAATATCAAAGTTGAAATTTAGCGTTCGGTGAATTTTGTCGTTTGAATAAAATGCATTAATCCTTTTTGTTAAAGTTGTAAGAAAATAAAATGAATTTGAATTTAATCTAATATCTAAATAATCTTCTTTAATCTGTCCTTTTTTGAGTGAACTGCGTAGGTACCGAATAACAGCATTAATGTGTGTCGTACGATGAATTATGTCGGCTTGTGTAGGTATATAAGAAGTAGTACCAGCACGTCTATATATTACTTGAAGAGGAGGTTGTCGTATATGACGTATGAAATACATTTGGTGAGAAAATTCACCACGTTCATCTTTAGTTTTCAATATTATGCGCATTTGTGTATGTTATTTGTAGGTAAAGTTTCACACTTCTGTAGTGTATATAGTGTATAATAATACACGGTGATTTGTTGTGAGTTGTGATTTTCGGAGCTCAATATTTCTTAAGCTATTATAGATACAGGCTTGAAATTTGGAATATGATCTAAAAAAGCACCTTTCTACTCACAGCTAGAAAATGAAGCTTCCAGTAACCTAGGAAGCTGAATTATAAGGGTAGGTAAAGGGTAACTGGTAGTGCCGCGTAGAACTTGGCGATGCATTACCGTGCAACCAGATTTATAAGTTTGTTTCTTACAACACACAAATGGTTGCGAGAAGCTAGGCTTGGTTCTATATAGGACTGCAGACGCCGTATATTTATTTATTTTATTTTTTCTTACAAGAAGCTAATTTAAGTTTTTTCTTTGCAGAATACGTCTACTGTATTAAATAGGAATTTAAACTTTCAAGGTCATCGGTATCCACTCTTTCCACGGATATTGAAAATATTTTTCTATTTCCACTGATTTTGAGATTCACAGCGTGATGTCGTCCTCCTGTAAAACTACGAATATGTCACTAGACATCAGTTCGGACAAATTCAAAATGTTTACCAACGAAAAGGGCAGTTCCGATTTAGTTGAAAAACTACAAACATTCTTCAGTGATGACAAATTTTGTGATGTCACAGTGACCGATGCTAATGGAGAGATCCAAGTGAACGCCCATCGACTGATTTTGGCTGCGCGGAGTGAATATTTTGCACTCATGTTTGGCAGCTCTTTTAAAGAAGCTAAGTCCAAAGAGGTGAAATTCGAAAACATTGATGGAAAAACTTTAGAAATGGTCATTAGATACATGTACTCAAACACAATTAAACTGGAAACTGACACAGTTGAAGATGTCCTGAAAGCTGCACATCTATTGCAAATAAAACCATTGGAAGAGGCATGCTGTGACTTCTTAACAAACCAAATCGATACGTGGAACGTCGCCGGAGTTTTATCCTTTGCAGAGCAATACAGCTTCACAAACCTGTGTGAGTACGCCTTTGAGTTTGCCTTACAACACTTTATGGAGTTGCGCCGTAAGAAGGATTTCTTTTCATTGGACGTTCACCAGTTGGGGAAACTTATTTCCAATGACAGATTACAAGTTTACTCCGAAGAGGAGGTATTTCATGCTATTTTATCCTGGGTGGATCACGATCAAGATCAGCGTCAACAATTATTTGAAGAACTTTTCGCTCATATTCGCTTAACGTGCTTACCGCCAAAATTTATTGCCAGTACTGTGGAACCAGCTATCAAGTCCACTAAATGCATGGAATTAATTAGAAATTCATACAAATGGCATTTCATGCCAAAATTGCGACAGTCACTAGTACCAGAACAGCAGACCAGGCGAAGGAGCTTGAAAGAAGCTTTTTTTGCGATCGACGGATTTGAAATCACCGATCAAGACTTACGGGTCTCAGTTTATTCGTCTGCTTTGAACGAGTGGTTTTATACAGAGTGCCAGAGTCTTCCAGAACCACGTTCATCTTATGGAACCCGGCGATTGGATGAGAAAATAATTTTTGCTGGCGGGTATCTGGGAAACAGAGAAATTACAAATCGTGTTGATTGCTTGGATTTGAAAACATTTCAATGGACGCAACTACCTCCGCTGTTGACTGCAAGATATAATTGTAAGGCGACTACGTTAAATGGTCATTTGTATGTAATTGGTGGCATTGACAGGAACCATGAAGGGTTGAATTCTGTTGAGAAATGGGACCCACTAATCGGAAAATGGGAATATATAACTCCAATGATTTATGCAGTAACGAATCTGGTTGTGTGTGTTAAGGGTTCATCATTGTGTGTTGCTCATTATCAAAATAATGATACCATATTCGATATCTACGATCCACTAACTAAAGAGTGGACCTATGATTGGGCACGTGCACCATTCCCGGTGCTTAACATGAGAACAGTTTCTTTAAATGAAGTTGATTATTTATGTGCAGTTTCTTTTAAGGAAATTAAATTGTTTAATCTAGAAAACAACAGCACTAAAACTATTCAACTAAATGATATGGACGATACATTTTGCACAGCTATAGCACTCTCTTGTGGTAGTTTTATGACTTTCAATAAAAGTTCTTTTAGAAAGTATTGTCCGGTTAAAAATAAATGGGAAATGATGCCAGATTTAGAAATGAGTGAATCAGGTATACCATTATTTTACAATAACGGGTTTCTACTTTATAAATGGTAAATGATATTTTTTCTATTATTGTTGCATGTATGTATGTATTGTTCATTTCTACTTTTTGTTTAAAGAATAATAATTAAATAAAAAAATCATTTAAACAAAGTTTTTTGTTTTCTTTTTATTGGGTCGAATGCAAAAAGACTAATTGCTCGATCTCAAATGTAGAGCATGATTTCAGCTCGAAGGTTCGATGCAGGACTGACTTTAATATGCAAAAAGATGAAATCTTGCTTACAAATTATTAAAGGTGGTATTTTTTTCCTCTGTTCATGGAATGCATTCCAACGCACATCTGAAGTGTCAAATACCAAGTGTCAAATATGAAATATCAATAAAAAAAATTTCGTGAATTTTTTGATTTCTTTTTAAGGGATAATTTCGTATTAAAATAAATTATAAAGTATGAATTCAGTGGATTTATTTTTTAACTAATACATACATATGAGGAAGAGGACATTGCGTATAATTTGGCATCGGCTCGCAGAAAGTATTGTTATTAAACAAACTAAAGTGCAAGTGTTGTGACATGCTTTTTTAATACTTGAGCTTTAAAAACCATTTCGGCTTTCACAAAGAAGCATTTAAATTAGTTCTGGATTAAATAAGTCCAAGATTCGGAGACGTTGTATTGCAAGACATAGTGGTTCTTGTTATGATTCGTTCATGTGCGCGAATTGTGGAAGGAGAAACTGTTAAAAATTAACTTTGTTCGATATTAAAAAAATTACTTTAATTTTTGTTTCATACGACACCTAGTTAAAATTGTCATTTATTAGATTTTCTCGAATCTTTTGATTTTCTCTATTCCTGTTTTATTAGTCGTTGAAAGCGGTTGTTTTCTTTGTTCATTATTTGTAATAAATATATTTAAAACTTGAAAAACGATTTTCATCAGAAAGAAATACCCTGTATACAATATTAGGTAAAACTCATGTGTAAGCAATAAAATAAATTAATAATTCAATGCGTAGGTACATATCAGGCGATTCGGGATACTCCATTTGGCTATGATTCCTTACTTAAAATATATATAGACATGAAATTGTTCATTAAACATTTTAATAAATATTTCTTAGTTCGAAATAAATTTAAAAAAATTTATTTATTTTTATTTTTTTTTTTATTTATTTATTATTCGTCTTACAAGTGTACAACCTTATTCTAGACTACTTCTTTAATAATTTATAAAGGATATATGTACAAAGATTTAATTAATTTAAATAGTAACATTACAATGAGTTCATAATAGCATATTTGACAAGTAATCTATTCATATTAAAATCGATTGTTTTATTATAATAGTTGAAATTAACACAAGCCGTAGATATAGGATTATTCCGACCGTAGTTGGTTCTGTGACTTGGAACATAAAAAAAATATTCAGCTCTAGGTCGAAGAATGCATGACGGAGCATAAATACTAAACATGGACAATAAAAGCGAGCAATCAATATGAGCAGTTATAACATCATAAGCAAAAAGTGTAGAGTAATATTTCCTCCTTTTAGTAAGAGATTTTAAATCTATGAGCGTACATCTAGCCTCATAAGAAGGCATATTATTATTCCAATTCATTCTTCTGAGGGCGAATTTCGTAAATCGCCTTTGTATTTTTTCAATGCGAAATTCAGCGTTACGATAATAGGGATTCCAAACAACGCAACAATACTCCAATATAGAACGAATTAAAGAATTATATAAAGACTCAAGCGTGTAAGGGTCATTAAAATCTTTGGAGTTACGAATCAAAAAACCTAACATTTTGTTCGCTTTACTTATAATATAGTCCATATGAATCGAAAAGTTTAATTCCGCATCAAAAATTACACCTAGATCTTTTTGATCAGTAACTCTTTTTAGTACAGTATTTTGGATGCAATAATTATAAGTAATCGGAGACTTTTTTCTATGGAAACTTATAACCGAGCATTTATTTGTGTTGAGGTATAAGCCATTCAGAGAACACCAGTCATTCACCCGGTTAAGATCACGTTGTAAATTTAACGCATCAGAAACAGAATCAATGGACGTAAATACTTTTAAATCGTCAGCATATAAAAGACATTTAGATGTCGATATAAACGATGGTAGATCGTTAATAAAGAGAAGGAAAAGGAGCGGACCAATATGACTTCCCTGAGGAACACCTGAATAGTTTTGGATTTCCTTAGAGAAAACCGATCCGATTTTAGTAGACAATTATTAATTTGTCTACTTAAATCTGTTTTTTTCCATTTGTTTAATACAATTTGCAATGACCCGTAGTCAAATGAGCTCTCAACTATAATACGCCACATAAACGAGCAAAATACGAGATTGGTAATACCAAGAGTCAAATGAGTAGGAAATACGACATTGGGAATTGGGGTGAGTACTAGTGAAAACGTATGTGTTTGAATAAGTTGAATGAATTAACTCTGGTAGGCATTTGAGCACACAATTTCGGTAAATTGCGGACACGTGACCCATTTTATATTTTTTTTTGTGAACATAGAATAGCGTATGTATTTTCTCTTTTTTATTGCTCGGGTTGGAGTTTTTCATCCACGATCCACCCCCGTAGATTTTAACCATTTAACTTAACGTTAATTGTTCTTTTTTAAACTATTAAATAAATCGGCCAACGTATAGTATCTCGTCTTTATATTTTATTTCATTTGTCTTACATAAGTTAGAATTTCAGAATTCAGCGATGTTACTCGTTATCCCTTAACCCTTAACTTAAAGGTTTCCAAATCCCATTTTCAAACGGAATTGCGTGGCGCTCATTACCCGTGTTTTTCCTATTTTGGGGAAAAAGAAATATGTGTACAGATGTAGAATATGGTATACATAGAGTTTAATTCTCTTCTTATGTGTAGATAGCTCCACTTATTCTGTTTTTTATTTATTCCATGAACATGCAGGTGTTGTGTAACAAAAATAGTACGAGTACCTACGTGTAGAAGTTACGCGCGACCGAAGTAAAACTTCTTTGCTACATAATATGTATAATCATGGACAAAGGATTATGAATTTGTGACAAAAGGAAGAGACATTCATATAATTTTCGAATTTAGAATATTAAGAATATTCTCCGTTATTTCTTTTCAAAAAATCGTTGGATAACTTAAGAAATGTGGGAATGTCGCATGTCACATAATTACATAATCACCCCTGTGATCAATTCCGATCGGTTTGAAAACGGACGGAATTACAAGGGAAGAATTCGAAATTAACGGATTTTTCCGAATTCATCCCTTGTAATTCCGCCCGTTTTCAAACCGGTCGGAATTGATCACAATTGAATGGAACTAAATAGTTCGGGTGTATATTTAACCCCACACACGAATTATGTTCGGGTGTCCATTTTGCCCGAACCACTTTTTTGGCAATATGAATTCGTTAAAAAAAAGTTTTTGATTTCCTTTTTATCAACTTTATACCTACTCATTCGGTGTCCTAATTCATTTTGGAATGTATTCTTTAACAATCATCGAATGAATTACATTTTTTGATCGCATTCATCGACTGCATTTTGAGACTTCAATAAAATGCAACCACCATTCATTAAGCACTCAAAGGGTTGCATTCTTTTTTTTCTACGTACCTACCGTTTAATTGAATACCATAATTAATGAATGCATTTGCATTCTTTACATTAATTTGCTTCTTTTTTTTGCATTATTATTTTGCCTTATTTTGTTTTATTTTACCTAATTTACCTACATTGACTTACATTTCGTACTCAACCAATTTTCGCTGTCACTGCTTTGTTACCTATGCCCCACACCACTGATATCCATACAAAGCACACAACCAACCAGTGACGTTTACTCTAAGGTGCGCAGGTGTTCTCCGCACACCCCAACGAAATCCATCTTTATGAAAAATTTATTTGTTTGTATACATGCGCTAACAATATCTAATTGAGTTACAATTCAAAAATACTTAATTTAAAATAATGCTTAAACATCCACTTTTATTCACTCTGTTATGCCGCACCGTCCATAGCCAAATCAACCAAACCAAACACCGCAGTTAAAATCGCAATACATACCAAAATGTATATAAACCATTCAACACAAATTGACGTTGAACAAAATGTTCTCCTCTTTTCGTAAGTAAATTGAACGGTGCGCGCCGTCATACATACATACTTTCAAACCTCTATCCAGCAACCTATCCAAACCAACTTTTTATTAAATTCAGTTCGACGTCGACTCGCCCGGTTGTTCTCCACTTACTAGCGCACCAACCCAAAGGAAATATCCATATAAAAAAAACCTTCTACCACATTCAAAGTCCCAAAAATCGTCTGTACAATAACATGAATTTGAGTTCCCCAGTAAACTGCGCACCCGGGCTCGCTACAACACATTTTCTTTAGCGATGAAGACGTTAGTTGTGGGTATTATGTTGCTTCTCATATTCTGTTTTGTTTCGCATCAATTTGAGTTCCCCAGCAAACTGCGCACGCAGGCAGGCTCGATACAATACATTTGCTACTCTTTTCTTTAGCGAGGAAGATGTTAGCTGTGGCCTGTGAGTATTTTGTTGGTTTTCATATTTTGTTTTATTTCGCATGTTAACGTTTGTTTGGTTGAATTTTGTTCGATTCTCTTCTACTGATATTAGTTATTTGTTCGATTTCGATGTGCTCTATATTTGTAGAACATAATCGACTGAAGCGAAAGCAAAAAGCAACACAACAATAGGCGTGTTTTTTTTCAAATATTTGCATTGAAAACATGTTGCGGAAACATGTTTATTCTTACATCATCATTGATCATTCGCATTTTGGCAATAGTTAGATATACATGTCGTTCTTTTAAGCCAAATCGTATAAGAGAAAAACGACCTGTCGATGCGCTATTGAAAATTTATTGAAGAAACCATTTTCTCAATTAAATTCGGAAGAAAGACTGGAAATAATTAGTTTTGGAAGGCCAACACCGTCTCTTCCGGATTTGATTTGTAAGATTTACCTAGTAAAGCTTTTACTAGACATTTTTAGATTCCTAACTATGAAAGAAAATTTTGGTTGTGTGGTTGCCCCGTTCTAAATAAATTATTTTGTTGGCCTTGTTTACTTAACATCATCGTCGTGGTCCTGGAGAAAACTGAGTATATACATATGTACGTTTGTATTATTCAAAAAAAAAAGTAGAACACCCTGCTTAGAACATCACGCCACGTCCCTGCAACCAACCGAAATCAAGTAAGCTTTTTTAGTTAGTACAGTGCACGCCGCTTAATGTGATCACTTTGGGACCTGGTTAAATTGATAACAATAACCGATGTTATAAGAAATGGATAGGTAACTAAAAAAATAAACTCATGTATTTATTCATACGTATTTATGTATGTATTTCACAAAAAATAAGAAATTAATACATGCATACAATAAACAATACCGCCACAGTGCAAATTCCCATTTGAATAGTATCCTACTAATATATAAATGTGAAAGTTTGGATGTTTGGATGTTTGGATGTTTGGATGTTTGGATGTTTGGATGTTTGTTGCTCTACCTACTAATATATAAATGTGAAAGTTTGGATGTTTGGATGTTTGGATGTTTGGATGTTTGGATGTTTGGATGTTTGGATGTTTGGATGTTTGTTGCTCTATAACACTTTAACGGTTTAACAGACTTGAATGAAACTTTCGTGAATAGATAGTCTACTTCCTGGATTAGAGATTAGGCTACTTTTTAAACAAAACATACAATTCATTGATTCCATAATTCGAGTTATTTCAATTTCCGCTTTTATTATTTGGTCATTATTTTTGGGTACACCATTGTCATTGATCGTCACTCTGTTGGGAGAGGGTTGTTTTTGTAGATGTTATGCTCTTCTCTTCGCCACAAATCCATCGCTATCGCTTATTCTTTATTTTCTTTCTACCCATACGCGCATTGAAGGATGGGTAAACCATTGCCTTTGATCAGCACTCTGTTGGGAGAGGGTTGTTTTTGTAGATGTTATGCTCTTCTCTTCGCCACAAATCCATCGCTATCGCTTATTTTTTATTTTCTTTCTACCCATACGCGCATTGAATGATGGGTAAACCATTGCCATTGATCGTCATTCTGTTGGGAGAGGGTTGTTTCTGTAGATGTTATGCTCTTCTCTTCGCCACAAATCCATCGCTATCGCTTCCCAGCAGGAAAAGGTAATCTATTGGAATCGAAAGGGGAATCAATCGCTAGTATAGAATATTGATTCCAGAATGCATTATTCTTAACACAGACTATGTCCTAGGAAAAGAATCGATTACCTGAAAGTGTTCTAAGAATGCATTATATAATTCATTCTTTGTAATGTATTATATAATAAATGCATTAATAATTAGTTATATAATTCATTTCTCCGACATAAATTATAGAATTTATCCAGCTTTAAATGAAAAATAGACAGTTTATTTTAAATATTTTATTATCAAACAACAAAAAAACAAGAATAAAAGTAAATAGGATTTAAAACACAAAAACATATTATTAATCAAAATCAAATTCAACGTAACTAATTCAAAATCAAAACTAAAAAAAAAACAGCTCAACTCATTTTGCTTTTTTCTTATCAAAGTGGATTTTTTTTAACTGCCGTACTTTTATAAGGTGAAATGCCTTTTTAATCTCGGTGGCATATTCTTTCTGGGTGAATCCTTCACGTTTTAGGACCTCTGCAATTGAAAATAGACATATGTTAATATAATGGAGAAATAAAATATGTGAACAATTAAAAGGTGTACGTACCATACATTGCCTGGTTTAAGTTTTCGAAAGCTTTAAATGATGATTTTCCTTTTATCCCCTCAAAATTGTAATTCATTATTAGTTCTTCCACGACAATTTTCCCAAAACTTTCTTCAGTTTCAGCACTTTCTACACAACTTACTTCTTGGGAAATAGAACTTTCTTCTGCACAATTACTATTAATACATATATTTTCTTTTAACAGTTCACTTGCACAAAGTCTTTTTTTGGCTAATAGTCTTCGCCAATGCCGTTTAGAATACATTTTCCTTATTTTATACTACACTCTTTACTGTCTCGCGTTGCAACACACAATGAGTTATTCATGCGTTTTTAAATAAAAACGCAAAATTTGAGGCGACATGAAGGCGCCGACAGACAACTGTAACCAAAAAATCGTTAAATTCAAAAAACACTACATTACATTTTCTGCAGATATGGGAATCTAGGTGGTAAACAATGTGCTTTATTATTATATGGTATTACCACGTCGATTCTTTTGGAATGCATTATATTTCTCATCTATAATAACGAATTATGTATTCGATTCTCCAAGTAACACATTCCGTATTTTCCTGCTGGGTTATTTTTTATTTTCTTTCTACCCATACGCGCATTGAATGAGGGGTAAACCATTGCCATTGATCGTCATTCTGTTGAGAGAGGGTTGTTCGTGTTAATAATTAATGCTCCTTTTTGGGATTGTGACTGAAAGTAGAGGAGGGATGATTTTGCTGATATTTGCTACCGACTTTAGTTAGTTGTGTTTCTGCTTCATCAGCGTGCGGATCTAGATCTACAGAAAGGGGGAAATGCACGATTTTTTTTACTTTCTTTTTTTGTCACTTTACAGCGGTATTTGGTTACCTTAATTCAATTCACAAATACATATATTGTAGTAGAGGTAGGCAGGCGATGTTGAGTCTTAAAATTAGTAAATAGTTGGTGATTTCAGACAAACCTCACCAGTTACTCCACGATCAATGCTTACAACAAAGCCTAATATCTTTGGCGTTTACATAATGCTATTGTACTTTAAATATGAACATTAAGTACAACTATTACAGACAAGAAACCAGAAAGTACCATTATTTGATGCTCATAAAATACATATTATGTACATATGTGTGTAGACGTGTTTGTAGACAGGTATATTACATTTCCATCAATTTTTTATGCAATCGTTTCATCTATAGGGAACAACCACTTAGTTCAGATAATAATGTATTGGCTTCAGAATTCTTTAGAATCTTAATTTAAATAATATCACTTCCTGCTACTACCTTTCTATCATACTACAGGGTGATTTTTTAGCTGGTTTGGTTTTGGCAACACTGGTTTTGACAGCTGACGTGTGTTTAGTACCTTGTGTCACTGTCAAACAGCTTCAGTTTGGTTTGCAATTTAACCATGGATCGTCTTACAAATGAACAACGCTTGCAAATTATTGAATTTTACTATCAAAATTCGTGCTCGGTTCGAAATGTTCATCGCGCGCTGCTTCCATTTTATGATCGGCATTCTCGACCTTCTGAGCAGTCTATTCGGAAGATTGTGACCAAATTTCGCACCAAATTTACTTTGTTGGACATTAAACCACCAACACGTTTACGTACTGTGCGTAGTGAAGAAAATATTGCGGCCGTATCAGCTAGTGTGACAGAAGACCGCGAAATGTCGATTCGGCGCCGTTCCCAGCAGTTAGGCGATGATAACAAACTTTTTTTTGCCCGAAATGGAAGTTCTTGACTTGCATGATATGTGGTTTCAACAAGACGGTGCCACATGCCACACAGCACGCGAAACAATGGCGCAATTGCGAGGCGAGTTTGGTGAACAGTTAATTTCACGTTTCGGGCCGGTCAATTGGCCGCCTAGATCGTGCGATTTGACACCATTAGATTATTTTTTGTGGGGGTATGTCAAGGCTAATGTCTATAGGGACAAGCCCGCTTCGATTGACGCACTGGAAGCCAACATCCATGCATTCATTCGTGAGATACCGGCCGATATGTGTGAAAGAGTATGCCAAAATTGGACTCAGCGGATGGGCTACCTGAGACGCAGCCGCGGTCAACATTTGCATGAAATTATCTTTAAACATTAAATTGCAAGGTTCAAACTATCGATTCAAATAAATATTTCATTCATTTTTTTGAATTTTTTGTTTTTTTTTTTTAAAAAAAGTTCTCAACCTCTTAAAAAATCACCCTTTACAATCAAATGACGCGACTGATTTAAAGCACGGGCAACGCCGGGCAACGCCGGGCAGGCAACAGCTAGTTTGAAATAAACTGAACAAAGAACAGAAATGCAAGGAAACACTTTTGTTACCGCTTTTTCTTAAAACTTGCGCACATACATACAAACGTTGTGTCATTTCCCAATACACTGGTCCCTCGCTTTGCGCGATTTCCTGCGCGATTTCACTTTTGCGCAAAACGGATTTGTCTTCCAAAATTCGATTTGCCGGGCAAATGCATACATTTAATTTTTCAGGAACGCAACACTCCAAATTACATGAAATTCGTACTTCGCTTTGCGCGATTTCGCATTGCGCGAAAATTGTATTCCCCTAACCCCCCGTGCAAAGCCGGTGACCAGTGTGTGTTGTAATGAGACACACAAATACTGTTGACATACAAATATTCCGGGTGTGGATCTCCAAGGGGAAAATGGGGCAAAAATTAATAAAAAAAAAGTGATAACAATAACCGATGTGTTGATTACAAAAAACTAAATTTGTGTACTCGTATATAATTGTTCGGGACTGTGTAGAAGTGATAATATTAAGCGAATGATAACATTCACAATGATTATATTAAGCGGCTTGCACTGTACTTAGATGGGCACTGGCCGCTAGTGCTGTAGCAATCCGTATGTATTCGTTACTTAGTAACGGGTATTCTATTTCATACCAAGTAACGAAACGTTACTCCCCAAACAATGTAGTTACTCGCACGATTTCGTTACTCATGCGAAACCGTGCGAGTAACGAGATGTACCATATCCCAAGCATATGCACATCAAACAAAAACATCCACTCACATATGTAGGTACACAAATAATTTCGCATCGTTCCCTAACCTGTTTTCTTTTTTTGTGTGTGCTGTAGAGCTGAAGAGAACCGTGTGTATTCGTCACCAAGAAACAGATTTTACATACAATACGAAGTGACAAAAGGTTATTCCCGAATCACTGTCGTTACTCGCACGATTTCGTTACTGGTACGAAATTGTACGAATAACGAGAAGTACCATATACGAAGTATATACCAAAGAAGAAACATCCCCACACAAATGTTTTCGCATACCAGATCGTGCGAGTAACGAGACATACCATATCCCAAGCATATACCCAATTCTGTACGCTATTTTGGTGTTTTTATCTTCTAACTCTGCTGTTTAGTGTAGTGATTTATATGCCTATAACAGAAGTAACGAAAGTAACGAGTTACGATATTTTTGTAACGAGTACTCCGACCGAAAGTGACGTATACATACGGGTATTCACTTTGTCGTTACTTTTACAGCACTACTGGCCGCGCACGACTCTGCTTGATTTCGTTAATCGAATCGGACGAGACGGGTTGCAGCAAAAGAAAAAAATGAAAAAAGCGTGTATATACCGAAGTCACAAGGTCACAAGCCACTGGAGGATGGTTGACTCGCACGACCATGTAACTTAACCCTCACCGACCCACAGGTAGTACCCGGGTAATTTTTGGAGATTCAAACCTAAATATTTTTTTGAAGGGAATACTTCTTTAGCGACGTATTGTTTTTGAAAACGAGTTACGATAAATGAGTTACGATAAATGCGTTACGATAAATTTCGATAAATTTGTTTCGATAACGGGGAAATGATTCCATATCGGGGTCCATCTGTCTATCTGTCCGTCCTTCTGTCTGTCTGTCCGTCCGTCTGTCTGTCTGTCTGTCTGTTTGTCTGTCCGTCCGTCCGTCCGTTTGTCTGTCTGTCTTTCCGTCCGTCTGTCCGTTTGTCTGACTGTCTATCCGTCTGTCTGTTCGTCCGTCCGTCTGTCTGCCTGTCCACCCTTTAACATCTAAACCGCTGAACCAATTGTAATGTAATTTGGGAAAGAGATAGTCTGGGACCTGGGGAAGGACATAGGTGGAAAACCCGCTCGCTAGGGGGCGCTGGAGTCAAGTTATTAAAAAAACCTTTTCGCACCTAAGCCGCTGAACCAATTGTAATGTAATTTGGCAAGGGATAGTCTGGGGCCTAAGGAAGGACTTAGGTGGAAAAACTGCTCGCTAGGGGGCCGCTGGAGTCAAGTCATTAATAAAACCTTTTCACGCCTAAACCACTGAAGCAATTATAATGTTTTTTGGCACAGAGATAGTCTGGGACCTGAGGAAGGGCTTAGGTGGAAAATCTGCTCGCTAGGAGGTGCTGGGGTCAAGTTATTAACAAAACCTTTTCACGCCTAAACCGCTGAATCAATTATAATGTTAGGAAGGACTTAGGTGGAAGAACTGCTCGCCAGGGGGCGCTGGAGTCAAGATTTAACAAAACCTTTTCATGCATATACCGCTGAACCAATTATAATGTAATTTAGCAAAGACATAGCCTGGGACCTGAAGAAGGACATAGGTGGAAAATCTGCTCGCTAGGAGGCGCTGGAGTCAAGTTATTAGCAACTTCTCTATTAACTAACCAAAATGATTCATATTGACAATTTATGTTGGTATAGTATCAAAAGAGAAAACTACAAAAACTGGTCCCGATGGATGGCGCTGGAGTCGAGTTATTAACAAATTCTATATTTAATGAAATTTTGAATAGCTGTTCCTTTCATAATTTGTATTAAAAAATATAGTCAAGTTCACATTCCTATTTACTAAATTTTATTACACATTTTCTATCGATTGTACTAGACAAATTTCTTCTTCTCTTACACATTACACATACACAACTGCTTTGGATTGGATAAGTATTCACTTCCCCCGTGAACTTATGCGGATGAGGCTCACACATGTTTTTTTTCACTGTTCCGATTTTTTTGAGATTCCATGACATCTCTAGAAAATTATATTTATTTACGCAATAAAAACTAAAAGTTGTTGAAAAAGAACATGTGGTTTTTTCACAATTTTTCAAACCAATGGCGGAAGTGACCATGGGTGGTACCCGGGTACCACGTAGTACATTTTGTATTAAAACTTTTTTTTTTTGTAATATATAAATATTATATTTTTATTTGTGATATTGTTAGTACAATCCAAGCAAATAACCAGAGGATGTGTAATATGAGGTCATAAACAGTATTACAACAATTTTGGCAACGTTTCCGACACTTTCTCTTAATTCGGATATCATTATAGCATTTCTTGCAAATACTTTGCTTCTTCAAACACGACCGGTGCTTTCTCATTCTTCGATTGGTTGTGGAAGCAAAATGGAAGCGCATACTTCCGATTCGCGAGCCGAGTACGCTTCCCATGGCTGTTTTGATAATTAGAATCGCGTTGTCAGCGGATCTAAGCTCCGAACTTGAATCAGTGGCAGGCATATGTCTCGAGCCAGTTATTTCAGGAAAAGTCTGCGAAGATATTTTCAGATATTTTCTGGATCATGCTCTCAACAAGCAACATCAATTATATTGTAGAATAACGCCAAAGGCCAACAATTCAATTTGTTCTACGTTTAGTCGTATAACTCCATTATAATCTACTCCACCGGTAGTCGAGTTATAATCGAATATGATTTGTGGTTTTATAGATGCAGTTGTCGTATCAATTGTCCCAGCAATGTAATGCATGCTGGATATCAAAATAACGACTTTCTTCTTCTTCGGAACATATGAACATATCGTTGCGTTGGCTCTGAAACCAAACAATGTTGAATAGATTTCGCGGCCTTTCGATGGCTGCATCGCCATTGGGATATACGGTTCATTTTCCGACGCGTCCTCAGCAATGTCAATCCATTGCTGAGGACGCGTAGTGATGTGAAGACGTTCTCTGTGGTGACAATCCGGTCAAAACATTGAAATACAATTCACAAATTTGTTCCTTCGTCACTTACAGACAATACAAACACGAAAGAAATTAAGAAATTTCTTACCGCAACACTGCAATTGACGATTGACAATTCAGAACAAAGACTTGACATTGACTCTTACTCTGTGATCGTTGATCACTCCAAAAATTAAGGAGGGAAAAGTACCCAGACGTTGTCATAATTAGTTGTTTTCGTTATTACGCACACTTTCTACAAACATGTTCGAATGACCGCACCGAAATATATAATATATGGTGGTACCCCGGTACCACCTATGGGCTTTTTAGTGTGTAAAATTGTATGGGTCGGTAAGGGTTAAAATGGTTTGAAAACAATCCTATTGAATCGATATGCAACAATCATTCCGGTTGCAAGTAATTTTTGTTGTTTAAAGTGCGGTGTTTTTTTTTTTACTCTGCATGCGATGTGGTTAAACGTTTAATGCAACCATACAACGCGACCATTTAACGCGACCGTTTAACGCAACCTTCCGAAGTCGAGTAAGACTTCTTCGGACGGATGACTTAAGTGAACGTTTGTAGGGATTGGATACATGCTAAAATAATCCCTATGCCTAAAAATTGCTGCGAGTAGGCGTGTAGTAGACCGATTGTTATTCTACCATTCTTATCGAAGGCATTTGGAAGGATAATAAACTATCAAAACTTCGACAAAAGAGTGCGTATTTCCCAGCAAAGCCGTTGAGGTTATTTACTCGATATCATGCATAGCTCTATACTGTATATTTACTTTAAGGCCTCGTCAAACAGAACGCGTAAAGATTATTTTCTGGTTTGTACTGAAATACACAGTCCCAGTCAAACAGAACGCGTTTTGAACGCCGCGTAAAGATTATTTTTTTTGTATTGTACTGGAATAAACAAACCCAGCCACACAAAGCGCGTTTGATTTCAGCGTTGATTTTTTAACGCGGCGGTGAAAAGCGGAGTTGTAGAAAAATCCAGATTATTTATTTTTAACGCGGCGTTCAAGGGAAAATATGGGAAAATTTGTTGAAAATGTGCGAAATTACACATGTTCGTGTGCAATTTCGCACATTTTCCACGTGCTATAGAAATAGTAGGTCTAGGTACATACCTATTTTTTACCTTTAACCAATTGGTTGTCTTTCTCTTGTTGAAATGGGTAACCTCCAGTTTGTAACTTACTTTGAAATATAGTTTTTGAAAACAACCTTGAGATATGCAGAAAAACATATGAAAGACACAGTCTTTGCGAAACAACTTCGAAATAACTGGTGGTATTTTCGTACTTCAACTCTCTTTAACCTATTTTGGTGTCGGCGAAAAATAGCGTGTGATCAACCACACGCTAGACTATTGATATTTTATTGCTTGGCGCGACTTATATACATATTACAAGCCCAACAGCAGTAACATTTTCTGTTTCGCATTTGTTTTAGACCGTTGAAAACCCACGTAATCAAGTGTAGGTATTTTCCACTTGGTTGAGACCTCTGATAATTTGTAAAATCGATGAAAACAAGGTTCCAATTCGATTTGGTTAAAACCTATGGGCATTTTCTTCGGATAGTGGCTGTGCGTATTATATTGGGGTTCTGTAGTTGAATTCATGTTTTGTACCTTTTCTGGCTAGTTCGTTTGCTTAACAATTACGTGCGATGTCTCTATGAGCAAGAACCCAGTACAGTGTAAGCAATTGAGCATGCATCTGCTCGATATATCGTTCAGAAATGTGCGAAAGTGCTTAAATAATTTTGAACTTATGATTGGTGATTCGAGTGCTTTAAAAGCTGCTTGGCTATCGGTATAAATGACAATATCGCATTTGTACAGGGTTTTTCAACAGGGTCGCTACAAAAGTAGAGTGACAGGGACAGCAAACTACGCCATATTTCTTGCCGCTTTCTCTTCAGTAAGGTTTGCCATTTCATACGAGCCAATAACGAGTCGAAATTATTAAAATTTACTACCGAAATTCGGAGTCAGTGGCCTCAACGTTAAGAGCGCTACGTCCAATTTATGGTCGTCATAATCGTCCTAGCAGATCAACAATTGAGCGTCTAGTGGAAAAATTTGAATCCACAGGCACAGTACAAAATGTTCCCGTGCCAGTGAGACAAAGAAGTGCCCGTAGTGTCGAGAATATTGCTGCCGCTGAGGCTTCAGTTGAAGAAAGCCCAAATGTGTCTCTCACACGTCGTTCTCAAGCGTTGGGCATCTCTGTGACGTCGTTGTGGTGAATTTTGCGAAAAGATCTTGGCCTACATCCTTACAAGATTAAATTGACGCAAGAACTGAAGCCGCTTGACCACCAGAAGCGTCGTATGTTCGTGAATTGGGCTGAGCAACAACTTGAAAATGATTCGGATTTTCATCGAAAAATCATCTTCAGCGATGAGGCTCATTTCTGGCTGAATGGCTTCGTCAATAAATAAAATATGCGGTATTGGTCAGGCAGCAATCCACACTTACTCCATGAGTCATCATTGCATCCCGAAAAAATTACGGTTTGGTGTGGTTTCTGGGCCGGCGGCGTCATTGGGCCGTACTTCTTCCGTGATGATCAAGACCGGCACGTTACTGTGAATGGGAATCGCTACCGTTCAATGATAACCGAATATTTTTGGCCCCAATTGGATAATATGGACTTGGTGGACATGTGGTTCCAACAGCACGGTGCCACAAGCCACACAGCGAACGTCACAATCAATTTATTGGAAACCAAGTTTGGAGAACGTGATATCTCACGAAATGGTCGTGCGATTTGACGCCGTTAGACTATTTCCTGTGGGGCTACGTCAAGTCTATGGCCTATGCCAACAAGCCAGCGACGATTGATGAACTTCGTACGAATATCGAACGTGAAATTGCAGCAGTATCGGCCGATTTATGCTTGAAAACCGTCGAAAATTGGGTTCAGCGTCTGGACTTCTGCAAGCGTGCTCGTGGTGGCCATGCAAAAGAAATCGAGTTCCATACATAATGGCATCGAACGTACTTTCACAGGAATAAAGAATTTCATTGATATCCAAAACCGTTTATGTTTTCACAGGAATAAAGAATTTCATTGATATCCAAAACCGTTTTTGTTTTATTTAAAAAAAACTTTTGTAGCGCTCTTATTGAAAAACCCTTTTCATTGACCTCATTGATAACCACTCAGCTCTCGACACAACCGGTGGTATTCTCCAACTTGCTAAAATATTTGCAGATACAGAGTTAAAAGAATTCGAAGAACAGTCCCAGCCAATATATTCAGCAACCTATTCAATTTTACGATCCGAGTCTCCAATATCTTTTTAAAATGTCATTACGTCCGAACAAAACAATATACAAGAAACGCCCCAATCAAAGCTTTTCCAAATTTTATCATCGACTTCATGCAGTTCTTCAAAACAATCTTGCGACACGCGGAAATACGAAAAAAAAAAAACGATCTTCGTGCGACTCCAGCTCTCCACACAACCGGTGGTATTCTCCTACTTCAACTCTCTTTTTGTCTATTTCCCAGCAGGAAAGTACGGTATATATTCCTTGGAGAATCGAATACATAATTAGTTATTATAGATGAGAAATATAATGTTTCCAAAAGAATCGACGTGGTAATGTCATATAATAACAAAGCAAATTGCTTACCACGTAGATTCCCACATCTGCAGAAAATGTAATGTAGTGTTTTTGAATTTAACGATTTTTCGGTTACAGTGTTGTCTGTCGGCGCCTTCATGTCGCCTTTTATATTTAAAAACGCATGAAAAACTTATTTTGTGTTGCAACGCGTGACAGCGAGGAATGAAAAAAGTTAGAAATGTATTCTAAACGGATTGGCGAAGACAATTAACAAAAATTTATTTTATTAATTTGTAATATTTTTTTTTTTTTTGTATATAAATTCCTTTTTAATTTTATCCTAGAATTTTTTGTAATAAAATATTTTAAAACGAAACAGTGTACTTTTCATTTAAAGCTGAATACATTTCTTTAATTTATGTCGGAGAAATGCATTATGTAACTAATTATAAATGCATGAATTATATAATACATTACAAAGAATGAATTCTATAATGCATTCTTAAAACACTTTCAGGTAATCGATTATTTTCCTAGGACACAGTGTGTGTTAAGAATAATGAATTCTGGAATCAATATTCTATACTAGCGATTGATTCCCTGTTCGATTCCAATAGATTACCTTTTCCTGCTGGGTTCATGTACCCAAACTCTTTTTATTTTTCGTTGTGTACCTATGTAGTGCGAATAACAGTAATAGTTCTTCGTCTGAGCTACTCGACATTTTGTAAGAGAATGAATTTATTTTTGCTTTTGCATTCGACGTAAAATAATCTTGACGAGGCGTAGAATAATCTTTACGCGGCGTAAAATAATCTTAATGCGGCGGTAGAAAACGCGTTCTGTTTGACGAGGCCTTTATGAAAAAAAAAAATACAATTTTTAATTAAAAACTTGTGTTTTCTATCAAAATCACTTCTGGCGTGAATATTGGCACAGTCTTTATAAATCGATCAACAATAGAAGATGGCCCAAGGCCAATTAAATTACCTACAATTCACGCAAATACCTGACATTCATTATTCTCGAATATTATACTCAAGGATGCTCCATAAAAGATTTTATACCCTCCGCTTACACAACATTACTTCAATTAAGTGTGGTGTTGTGATTTACTTTGCCGTCAAACAAACTTTACATAACCTCACATCAGCTTCTACCAGTTATATTCATTTCGTTACATAATCAACAATTCCATAGTTTTGAATTGTAATCCAGTTAAATTATTAGGATTGGAAGTATCATCATGTTACATCAAGTGTTATCCGCTTCGATGGGGTTTACATACACGTACCTACATATGTGCATCAATGTAAACACCTCTGTATCTTACGGAGCTAAAGATGAATTTAATGCAGAAATTTATTATTGAATTCCATGGAAAGTATTTATTTCATTAATACATAATACAAAACGGAGACACGCTATGCGGATAGTAACTTGCATAGGTACATATCTATACTTAAGAATTTAAAACAAACATTAATACTTAACGTTGTAAACATGCTACAGATACTACCCTGACACTCTTCGTTAATAATTTTAGTTAAGAGGTTTTCCATGTACGAAATTATTTAAGTGGGTATTTGGCATGTAATTCAACCTAAAATCACTGGAGATTGAAGCGGGATTTATTGTAGCAATGTTTGTCAGAGATACAAGTACAGTCGAACCCGGATATAATCACATCAACCGGGCAGCCAAACTTTGTGACTATAAGCGGGCTGTGCTCTTATCGGGAAAAGAAAATATAACTAAATTTTTAACAGTAGGTATATGAGACGGCACACAAGTTCATCCTGCTGATTTCTGATTAGAATAAGGCTAAATCTAAACAATTTTTATTTAGAGATGTGCTTATGTTGAGCTTACATAGCCATGTGGTATAATAGTCCACTTTTGTCAGGTTTGTCGAAAAAATGATTGTTACGTTGCAAAGAACCCATTTGCATTCCATAAAATTGTCTGGATTTTCACAGAGCCAATTTTTGAAAAGAGGCCATTAAAACTTCTGTTTATACTGTCTTTTTCCCTGAATTCAACTTGAAGTACGTAAACAATAAATACATAATACATATGTATGTGCTAATGTTGAGCTAACATTGCCAAGAAAAACTAAAAAATCACGGAAATAAGCAACGGTTAACTTTACTTTATTCAAATTGTAAAATAAATAAAAAGCACTTCAAAGAAGTGTCAATGTCAATGTCACTAGGTCAGTTCGCGTACTTTTTGTACCAAATATGTGTTTTCTGTCAAATATCGAAAAGTGGGGGTGAAATTCTCTCAAAGATGAGAAAATTACGAAAAATTAAACGAACGCGTTGAACAACAAAAATTGCAAAATGCATGCGATTTGACAGTTTTCATGTAATTTGCCAAAATAAATTTCTTATGCTAAGGTTCGCAGCCTGAGGAGATTTCTTACACTCTCTTTAACGAAAAACAACGACATTTTTGCATAAACAAACAAGTTTTTTTTAACTGTTCTTAGATTTTCCTAGTTTTGGGAGCGTACGCGAGTCTACGCATTGTAGACCTGCAGTGCCAATCAACAACCAGAAATGTAATTGCTTTGGGCTTACACCGTGGATTATTTGTTGCTGTTTTTGTTATATTAGCGTTCCATTTCGAATTTTGTTTTTAATAAAGAGAAAGTACACTAACAGAATAAAATGGTCTAAAAATGTTCTGGGAACAGGAAACAGTAGATTTAACTTTTTCGGAGCTATATAATGGGAGCAACGGCAACACTGTTTGAAACAGACTATAATAAGTACAAAAGATGAGGATGTAGTTATAGTTACGTGTTTCATTTCTATTAGCTCTGACTACACAAGCACATAAAATTATACATATGTACTTCCAAGCCAATATGTGTGGCAACTGCAGTTTCCATAATAATGTGTGATATTAAGCGGAAAAATGTACTATGAAATTATTTTCTCAGGCTAATTTTTGAATGACTCTATGCAGGCTGTGATATTAAACGATATGCTATAAAGAGTTTTAATTCCAATACGAATTATGTAAAAAATACATCTGGCTTAAACATTTTGTGATATAAAGCGATTTGTGCTTCTAAACGATGTGATATTATTCGGGTTCGACTGTACTTACATACACTGCGTCTCAGTCGATTAAATCCACTCTTTTTTCAATAAACTTAAGGCGCTTTTTTTTCAAATCTATATAGATTTCAAAAAAGCTTTCCATACAAATATAAGACTGGATAATTATCCAGGCTAAGTATTTTACATTGAAAACATGTTGCTTAAACATGTTTAGCCTATATAGATTTGAAAAAAAAACACGCCTTAAGTACAGATTCTACATGACTTTAAAAAAATTAGTAAACATCAGTGGCGTGGGCTCCATATAACACGATTCCTATCGGCCTATCAATCAAGTATGCGTTGCTTATATTCATTTCATTTCATTCCATATGAAAAAAAAATATGAGCATGAATTGCAAAAACAACTCAATTCGACTGCAGAAAAAATACTCATAAGCCGAAAATTCCCGGCTTAGGGTGAACCCACACCAAATAAAGCATAGAGCCATAGACAAACAAAGCAAAAAAGCCTGGTAGTAACTCACACCACATTTTTGTTTTGCTTCATTTGGTGTGGGTTATTGATAGGCATGATTTATTAGTTTTCTCCTAATGAAGAGCAAAAAATTCAAAACAGCTGTGTCAATCGTTCAAATTTGAACAGTTATGAGATTTTAGTTCACTTAACTTCAACACATTAATTACCGTTTATCGAGAGCAAGAAGATTGGTGGAGTGTGCATTTGGTACGATTACAAAAAGATTTAGGGTTTTGGAAAAAGTTATGTTGGTATCTCCAGACAAAGTGGATATTATAACAATGACAGCTTGCGTTCTTCACAATTTTATAGAAACGAAAAATATAAAATATACGGATATGCACAGCAAATCCATTACAACATGTCGAGCTGATGGTAGTAATAGTAGTTTCAAATCGCCCAACCAGCATTGCAATAATTGATATACGAAGAGAATTTATGAAGCATTTTAATTCAACAGACGGATCATTTCCATGCCAATATAAATATTGCAGGTGTTATGTAATGTACTTTATGTACTATGGAGTATGTACATATTTGTACATACGTACATAATAAAAATTTTAAATACATTGTATTATAATAAAAAACGTACCCACTTGCAGTGTGCATTTCCTCAGCCATTTCTGACCACAATTTGTCAATAATTCATTTGTCGCTATGTTCTTTTAATTTAAAATTATTATGTATCGCTGCCCGAATTTCAATCAAAAATAAAAGTTTTTCACCGTCACATACCTTGATTCGATATTGCATTACACTCGGCTCTACAGAAATTGAATGAATAGAGCACTAATTCCGATAAGTCACCGCTCGCATGTTTCATTCAATTTTGTTTAATTTGTCTGTTTGACTGAGTTGATGTGGGCGCTCTCATTTGATTTCATGTATTTTTCGCCTTTTTATGCCTAAACTGTCTTCTCATGCCTGTGCCTTACTTGACTAACTTGACTAACTTGACTGTTTTGCTTATTTCAATGTGGGTAGCCCCATAAATACACGTGCGATTTATGCTTTAGACAGTCAAGAAAAATCGTCTGCGTTAGTCTGCTTTAGTCTGCTTTATTCAATGTGGGTACTCGCATTGAAATGTGTGTATTTTATGCTTTAAAAAAAATTAAAAAAATGCTTTTTTTGTCTAACACAGTTTTGTTCTATTCAGTGTGGGTTCACACTAACACTGCAGTGGAGTTTATTGAGTGACAGGCAAGTTTTAAGTTTTTTCTCTTTTTTTCATCCGCGCTTTTGGGGTTGGTTATTTTTTGTCTAGCACACGCTCTCTTATGAGGCATATAAGCCGGAAAATATCGGCTTATGAGTATTTTTTCTGCAATCAAATTGAGTTGTTTTTGGTATATAGAATATGCTCCTTTTTATTATTATTACGTATATTTGCAAATTCAATTGGCTGATTGTGCGTGTGCGTTGCCACTATTGACTATTTTCGCTATTTTTTCGCAGTAGATTCTCTAAAAAAATGCAGTGGATTGATATCGTTCACAGTAGATTTTTATTTCAACGGAAAAATAAGGTATTTTAAGAACACAAATTGGCTTTCTGTTTTATTATTTCGGTTTATGGTTCATTTAAGCTTTTATTCTCCTCAACTGCAGCATCACTTATATGCTTTTAAATATAGAACATAAAAAACTTTGAAAACACAAACCAAGACCAATACTCTTGCCAATATAGAAGCTATTTACTTCTTAACAAATCGCTTACTTACGAATTTTTGCTGGGTCCAGCAGTTAATTCCACACTGAATTTCATTGTCTAATGTTGTTCTTTGGGAGAAATAAACATTATTAACGGTATGGTAAAGTCAGAGCCATAAGTAAATAATTGAACTTTTCAAACGTTTAAGCGATACATAGACACGGGAATTCTTTTACGTAAACAAGAGTTAGCATTCCGGGGTCACGATGAAAGACCCAGCTTGGATAATCGGACCAATTATGTAGAAACTTCTATATTAAGTCCCTCAGATCAGATGGACTCGCATTTAGATCAATGTTCGCGCCTTCTTGGGCCTCTCAAAGGATATTCAAAAAATCAAAAATAATAATGATTTAGTATTGCTGCGGTGATTAGACATCAAATTAAATCGGAAATTAGTCAAACTCGGTTTGTGTCCATTATGATTGACGAAATACCAAATGTGAATCACAAAGAACAACTAAGTGCAGATAGAAGAGATTTCTTGGCTTTTTCAACGTTAGTTCAGGTTAAGTTTGTTGGGCAATCATATGATTGTGCCACAGTGATGTCCAGTGGTCCGTGAGCTTGTCCGATGGGCAATTCATCCCATGTTATGCTCATGTTTTAAATTTGGTAACTATCCCGATAATTAGAAAGCATACCTAATAAGCATAGGTTAAAGTATTTTTTAGATGGTTGGATGTTGTAGAAATAGGGTAGGCACTGATTGGCTTTAATTTGGCTAAGCCCAGTGTTGTAACTGTTACTACAAGGATCTGGCCCTCCAGGTTGGGGGTTGTGCGTGAGGTTAACTACCTAACCACGTAAAAAAAAAGAGTTCCGAAACAACCAAAAGCCTCGGAAAAGGACGGATCTACTGTTGACAACCACGCTAAACGAAATAAGGACAACGACGTTCGGATATGTACCTGGAATGTTCGTTCAATGAACGGCGACGGTGCATCCGAACAACTGGCAGAGGCCCTAAACTGCTACAAGGCAGATATAACCGCCATCCAGGAAGTGCGATGGAATGGGCCAGGCAGAAAAAGGATGGAAAACTGTGATATCTACTACGGTGACAGCTATACAGAAAATAAACAGCGCTTATTCGGATGCGGATTTGTCAAACGCGGCAGACTTAGGCAAGAAGTCTTGAGCTTTCGGCACGTGAGCGAGCGTCTTATGACAATCCGTGTCAAGGCAAAATTCGCCAACATAAGCCTTATATGTGCTCACGCCCCCACAGAAGAAAAAGCCGACGCTACCAAAGATAGTTTCTACGAGCTCCTCGACCAAACATACGAGCAATGCCCTAGACATGACGTTAAAATCGTACTGGGCGACTTTAACGCCAAGATAGGAAGAGAGGACATCTTTGGTAGGACGGTTGGAAGGCACAGCCTACACGACACCACGTCCGAAAACGGACTAAGGCTGATTGACTTTGCTGCGGGGCGAAGTGTCAGTATAGCAAGCACACAGTTTCCACATCTCAATATCCATAAGGGGACCTGGCAGTCTCCGGATCGAATAACCGTCAACCAAATCGACCACATTGCGATCAACACCAGACATGTCTCCAGTATAATGGATGTCCGAACCTTCCGGGCGGCCAACATTGGCTCGGACCACTACCTTGTTGTAGCCAAGGTACGAATGCGGATATCCACAGCGCCAAAACAACGAAATACTGTGAGAAAGTACAATGTCGAAAAGTTACAATCGCAAGACACCGCCAGAGCCTACAGAGAACGCATATCCCGATCTCTTGCTACAAGTCCTACCGCAGCAACAGCTAGTACAGAAAACCAGTGGCAACACTGCCAGCAAGCCATCATAAGTGCCGCGAATGATGTGCTGGGTTTCACACGACCACCACCACGAAACCCCTGGTTTGATGAAGAGTGCAGACTAGCTAACGCGGAAAAACAACAAGCGTATAAAGCGGCGCTGCAAAGAAGGACTAGATCTGCTCGCATGCTCTACGAGCAAAAGAGACGGGAAGAACATCGGCTTCTTAGAAGGAAAAAGAAAGAGCACGAGAAGCGTGCGCTCGAGGATATTGAGAGATGCTACTCCAGGAACAATGTACGGAAGTTTTACCAGAGGGTAAAAAGAATGTGCCAGCAAAACAAATCCCGTACAGAAACCTGTAGAGACGCGGATGGAAACATCGTAGTAGAAACACAGTCGGTGCTGAGAATTTGGAAAGACTACTTCTGCAGACTGTACAATGGCGATGACGACCAAAATTCCGCTGTCAGGCAGAATGAACCATTCAACTTAGATGATGATAGCCAAAACTCCCATCCACCTGATCAAAACGAAGTGCGGATAGCAATATCCAAGCTTAAGTCCAACAAGGCTGCTGGACCTGACGGTTTACCCGCAGAGTTATTTAAAGCAGCTGGAGATGACTTGGTAGTGAGCATACACCAACTCATCTCTAAGATCTGGTCAGATGAAAGTATGCCAGATGAATGGAATCTCAGCATCGTTTGCCCGGTTCATAAGAAAGGCGACCCTCTCAACTGCTCCAATTACAGAGGCATCAGTCTCCTGAACATCGCCTACAAGATCCTATCTGCCATATTGTGTGAACGCTTGAAGCCTTTCGTCAACAACCTGATTGGCCCCTATCAGTGCGGTTTCAGGCCAGGAAAGTCCACCATAGACCAAATTTTCACACTCAGGCAGATCCTGGAAAAAACCCAAGAAGTCCAAATCGATACCCACCACCTGTTCATCGATTTCAAGGCCGCCTATGACAGCATCTGGAGGGATGAACTGTATAGAGCCATGTCTAGTTTTGACATCCCTGCCAAACTCATCCGTTTGTGCAGGATGACGATGGAGAAAGCTCGCTGCTCCATCAAGGTCGGTAATGACCTCACCGAGACCTTCGATGTCAAAAAAGGATTCAGACAAGGTGATGCGCTGTCATGCGACTTCTTCAACATCATACTTGAAAGAATTGTTCGAAACTCACAAGCCAACACACAAGGAACGATTTTTCAAAAGTCCGTTCAACTACTTGCATACGCCGACGATATTGACATCATTGGTAGAACACAGCGAGCTGTCACCGGCGCGTTTGCGAGTATAGAAATGGAAGCGGCCAAAATGGGTTTAGCGGTAAACGAGGGCAAAACTAAGTATATGCTGTCAACAAAAAGGGACAACCAACATCGACGAATTGGACAGAACGTCACAATAGACAGCTACAACTTTGAGGTAGTAAAGGACTTTGTCTACCTCGGCTCTGCCATAACATCAAAAAATGACATCTCGTCGGAAATCAAACGAAGGATTACTCTTGCCAACCGCTGTTTCTTTGGGCTAAGAAGGCAACTGAGCAGTAAAGTCCTTTCCCGATCGACTAAGGAGACTCTATATAAGACCCTTATCATCCCAGTCTTGCTATATGGAGCTGAAGCATGGACTTTATCGAATGCGGATGAAGATCTCCTTGGTCGCTTTGAGAGAAAAATCCTTCGTAGGATATTCGGTCCCGTTTGCGTTGACGGGTCTTGGAGGAGAAGATTCAACGACGAACTGTACGAGCTGTACAGCGACATCAGCCTGGTCAAAAAACTGCACATTGGGCGTTTAAGATGGCTAGGACATGTAGAGCGCATGGACATCAGCGCTCGGGCTCGGAGAATATTCAACTCTAACCCGGAGGGTCAGCGCAGCAGAGGACGACCTCGCCTAAGGTGGCGCGACCAAGTAGAACAAGACCTCAACCAACTTGGAGTGCGCAACTGGAAGCGGTTAGCTAAGGACCGGGCTAACTGGAAGAGGTTGTTGGTTGAGGCCTTGGTCCACCCCGGACTGTAGCGCCACCTAAGTAAGTAAGTAAAGTATTTTTTGGTTTTTCCAATAGCATATTTCGTTTCTTTAATGAATCTACAAAAAGCTCGTCTTAAAAAAACAGCTAACCGACGTACATATTCCAGGAGTATCGGAAACTCGCTGGCATTATCATTCACGAATAATCAAGGTTTTGTTTGACTACAGATTAGATATCATAGAAACATTTACCCAAATTTAAAATGACCCAAAGACTGATACACATTGTATAGCTGAAGGTTTTCTACATAAATTGAAGGGCAACGAGTTTTGTTTCTTACTTAATACTCTTTCTGAAATATTTGTAAAAACAGACTTTTTATTTAATTTAATGTTGAAATTGCTTGATTGGGAGACCAAGTGCTTTGAATCTTGGATGTGTTCCGAGTTTTTTAATATACAGTAGAATCCGCTTAAGATGCTCACGCTTAAGACGCTATCCCGCTTATAATGCTCTTTTTCTCCGGTCCCTTCATTCTGACTACAATTCGTATAAAAAAAAATCCGTTTAATACGCTCTATTTCCCGCTTAATACGCTCACACAGCGATACGATACGATACGCCAAAATTTGTATTTTCTTGTTTTTGCATGTTTTTCATAGAAAAACCATTTCATAGAAAAAACATTGGGATATACAGCGGCGCCGACGGTCACCGCCGCTCTTATAGGATTTTTTTTTTCGCAAGCAAACCATATGAAACATGTCGTTTTTGTGTTCGTCAGTGTCAGTGTTGGGCTCCATTCACTGCATATCATCATGGGAGGAAATGCCAGACGTGATCAAAAACTGTTTCCGTAAGGCTGGCTTTTGTTGGGCGGATGATCCGAGCCCAGATGACTCTGATATCCCATCAGCAAATATTGAAGAGTTACAAGAGTTTCGTGATTATGCTTCCGTTGATGACCTACTTTAACTGGTTCTCGCAATTTAGAAGAACTCATCAGTAAAAGCGCTTCAACGCTACCGAAACCTTTGGTCGCCAATAAGAATACACATGCATGAAACTACACATGTAAAACTAATGTACATAATACGTACATAATGTATGTATAATTTCAACTTATTTCATAAAACAACCTTTTTTGTAACTGGATGTTATTTTTTAGTTTTTCTCGCTTAAGGCGCTATTTTCTGTCGGTCCGTTGAAGAGCGTCTTAAGCGGATTCTACTGTAGTTTATAACTAGATTATAATTAACTATAAATATAGTAAGACTTTTTGTAAGAACTAAAGACAATATTGTGACTCAGATTAAAATGTACAAATTAACCCATTAATGACGAGAGTCCAAAATGTTCGATACAAGCCTGACATTTTAAGGCGCGGCTTGTATTGTGTGCAGAAACCTAGATCAGATTTTTTTAAATTTTTTTTTAATAAGGTTTGGTCACACTAGGCCGTTACATATATGTAACGTTAGTCCTGATACCACAAAAATCGTATAAATAATAAGACTGTATACATGCAAGCAAATCATGTATTTTATTTCAGTATTACTTTACTTTAGGTGGCGCTACAGCTCAGGGTGAACCTGGGCCTGCTTCTCGAAACCATTTGTGTGTGCGTATTATATTTTTGCACGAATGGAAGGGACCTACAGTTTTTTGCCGACTCCGAACGGCGAGTTGAGAAGTTCATCATGACAAATGATACTCTTTGAATGCTTGTCAGACATTCGAAAGAGGTGGTACCGTGAAAAAGATCTTTTAGGTGTTGGGCCGGGCAGCATTGCGTAGTAGTCCAGCGCACTTACCACTACACCCCGGTGCATTTTATTTCAGTATTATTTTTATTTATTTCATAAATTTACAGATATGTAATGATTTTTCTGGAAGCAAGCTACACATAAGCCTACATCGCACTTAGAACACATTGTAGTACAGTGTGATCTGCATAGCGAACCTGCACATCGTCATCTTTTTTTATTGGGGGATCTTAATAATCAAATGGTCCACTCGATCGTAGCGAGCATTAGCATGTTCGGTTTCCATTTTATGTCTACGAAAACCATCAGGAGGTTTCGGATCACCAAGAGTCCGCCAATAAAACCATGCTATCGAATGTTTGAACTGAAGTCCGGGTAAATTGGAGCCAGCTTTTTTTTTAGATTAACCAAGCGTTTTGATTTGAAACATCTATCAGTCAAAGCCAAGTTAAAATGGACGACCACCATTTCTTCCCTCTAACACTTATTCGGTAGTTGTTTACATTTCGGTCCATACGGTCCGTGCCACCCATGTTTGCATTATACCATGCAATTAAATAGGGTCGTGGAAGATCCATAGCTTATGCTCTTTCCGGAAATATGTGGACACTTTTGTAACTAGATTTTTTCCAAAAAATATAGACGCAACACTCACAATGGAACTGTCAACCCATTCCAGCAGAATTACAATTCGATTGTACCACGATTTGAATTCTTCAATTCCTTTTTATTTCTTAACTGACAAGAAGCCGGAATGCAATTTTCCCGGATGGTTCCGGTTCCGTTGTAACTTCTTTGTTTTATCCTACCAAGACGAATAATACAAAAAGTAATCAGATACAAAGCCTGCTGCATACGGACTAATGTAACATAAATGTATTTTCTGTCACAAATTATGTTATGTTATATGCGGACTAACGTACCATATATGTAACAGCATCCAAAAACCGGAGCGATCAGGCAAACGGATTTCCAAAAAATATTTTTGTTTCAGGTATTTGCTTCTATACATATTATACAATAACACAACATTCATATTTTTTCTTACAATATACAGTAAGTTCACTAAAATAATTAACAAACAAATGCCTACCTTCCGCTCATCCCCATTTTGCTATCAACTCAAATTCAAATATGTAAAAAATCTTCTATTGTCAAAAAAATCACAACCAAAATGCAGTATTTTCGTGTTATTCTCTTTAGAATCCTTTACACTTTACATTGCATAAACTTTAAACTCAGAAGTCGATGAAAAACAAATAGTAATTGTTTTAAACAAATAAGGTGACCCAGTGTTACATTTATGTAACGTTAGGCTAAATTGGGTTAATAGGTAATTAATTTTTTTCAGATCCATGAAATAAATCGAAATGTCATAGTTTTGCTCAGTCAAGCCCGGAAATATCTTCTTTAATACATTTTTTCGCTGCAATTTTTGATTTTACTGCTCTATAATATGAGCCTACAGTTTTGTATACATCACCTTCATTTTTTCGGGTGGATGTTCTTACCCTATAGAACCATCTTCAGAGTGAGGTATTAAGAGATAGATTTTAAATCTGAGTAGCTTATTATAAACACGTCCAATAACCGTCGCCTCTGTGGAAAGATCCTTTTCAGCCTTTCTTACAAATCTAAGAAATTTTCAAACAGAAGATAGGCTTTCCGATTTAGAACTTCTATCGATAGAAAAGCAACTCCTCTTAAAAATGAAAACTAGATCTAACTTCTACGAAAAAGTTCTTGCAGAGTTTGTAAAAACAAATCAGAGGATAGCTCTGGAATATAAATACGGATATGGATAGGAAAACTGTTCACACGATTTTTTTTTAACTTTAAATAATTGGAATTTTTGCTTTCTTGCCTCGGCTTCCCATATTTAATCTGTCACGCCACGCCACTGGTAAACATTGAATAATGGAACTTATTAGGGATAATATGGGAATTAAGTTCCAGGAATAGTTGTGAATCTAAGCAAAAAAATGGTAGTTTTATCGCACTTTGACTAATTCAGTGGTGTGTTTCGAATAACCTTTACTAACATGGGCAAATGCTGCATACTTTGATTCTCTAGATCTAGAACATTCCACCGTATTCTGTTTGATTAGAATATTTCTTATATACATAGATCTCAATAGATTATACAATCATAAAGATTTGGGGGTTATGTTTGATTTCAGGTTAGATTTTGTTGCAAGCCAACATGCAACAATTCATCTACAAGCAATTCTCCACCAAAACATTCAGTTCGTCGATGGCAAATTTTAAGCTTGCAAATTGCTGTCGGCAAAACATCAAATTTAGTCACCGCCGACAGATTCGCCGAAAGAAAGCGAAACGAAAAACTGCACCTATGCACGATCACGGCGAATCTCCAAATTTGATGTGGGTGACATAGAGCCCAAAAATTCTATGTTTCTATAGAAGATCCATACTCCCCATCCCATGCCAATCGTTACCATCGATCTGCAGACGCAGCGCGTGCGTACGGTAAGATTTATTGGTGGAAAGTGCGTGCCATGAAGGATTGGCAAAGAATCTACCACTGACCCGTGGGAACATTTGGTCGCTTACGGTGGGAATTGTTGGTGGACGGCTCATGCAGTGATGGATTTACGGAAATCTACCACTAATCTTAGTGCACACAGCTGATCGCCGAAACGTCCGCAAGTGGCAATGACCACGATGACCATGGCCTTGACCAACTCTGCCGAAATAATCGATGTTTCAACCGAAGTAAGAACGAAGCGAGAATTCAATTCTCAACTGACCATCGTCCTCTGGACAATTCTATTAAAAGAATAAAGATCGTCGTTTGAATTTAAATTCGTTTTGCGTTTTCTTTGGTACATAGTATGCATGCACTTTGGTTTCTTTTTATTTTGGAAGTGATTTTTTTTTTGTGGATCCTTATTTAATTAACATTTAGCTGGTGTCCTTGCGGCATAGATTTCAAAATGTACATGGATTATACTATCTCTAGAGGCAACTCCATACTTGGGTTTTCGTTTAGGAACTCTAATGCCCGTTTTCACTGTGCGAGTTTAAGTGTCGATCCAGCGAAAATCTCAAGATGAACACGAATTGCGTTTCCACAGTGCAGGCTTAACGATAAATTCCACTTAAATAGTCCTTTAACTATGCCCCTATTCCATAACACAACTCAATTTATTCGAGTTGGCTGTCATTCAACTCCACTTTTGCGCAACTCAACGAATTTTTCATATTACATAAAACAACCTTTTTCAGTTGTGATTGTAAAAAAAATTGCATACTTTTAGATGCGAATAACAACTACAAATTGACTATTTAACGTAAATCTGACCTCTGGTGGTCGAAGTAGAAAATAATTTTGCCAACAGAAACTCAATACCTATTCAATAAAAACAGAATGAAAAGAAGTTTTGATTTGTTTTTTTAATGATAATAATGATGAAGATAATATTGTTATTGTTGTGCGCATATGAAAATCTATCCGTGACATATTCCAATTCCAACTAGAAAAAATGCTAAGTAAAGAATATGCATTTGCAATGTGTAAATTACTTATGTTATTTTTAAATATTTACAAGTGTTTTTGTACTGAACACAGAAGCATTTTGCTTCGTTCAAATCGAAACCAAAGATTTGTTAAAATTGCATAGACGCTCGATTGCAATTGCAATACCACTACCAGTTCCGAGTGCTGAAGATGTACAACTATTTTCTCCAACTGATGTGAACTATATGCTTTTAAGCTGCACACATTTTTTTAATGACGTTATTAATAATATTGCATTATTTCATTTGTACGATATACGTATTTTTTGTCCATTTTCCATCTTTCGTATCTCAACATTTACTCTCAAACAACTGCTTAAACCCAGTTGTTAGTTTTTGACAGTTCTAGCAACCAAAACATAACTGCGTTGTCTACCATAATACCAGAAAAATTCCCACACAACTCTAGAGAGGATTCGCCATCTTGGTTTTATGTTGACAGGCAACTCTTTTTCTCAGAGTTGTGTTCAGTAATACCGAATTTCAAATTTCAACCAAATTTCAACTCAACTTAACAAAAGTTGTCTTACGGAATAGGGACATAATTAAGCCACCGATTTCCGCGGCTTAAATGTCAATCCAGAGAGTAAATTGTTGCCGTAAGTATACCAAAATAATATTAACCTCAAAATACAGTACAGAACACCTATGTACCTAAACAACGAAATGTTTTATCTAGTAATACGGCTGGCATTGCGACTCTCATTTTATGCAAGTGGAGGGGGATGATTATGCTGATATCGCTGCTCGCTGCGCTGGCGACTTCAGTTGTGTATCTGTTTCATCCGGATGCACATCGAAGAAAGGAAGGGGTGTGCATTTTTTTTGTTTTCGTCAACATACTGCTGTTTCGTCGTTTTTAGTGTTCCGTCCGTACCAAAACGGAACACTAATGGAATCAGTTCGGTGTCTGTCTGTCTGTCACAGGCCTTTTTCTCAGAGCCTACTTAACCTAGACTATTGAAATTTGGAACAGTTGTAGCAATTAGTGGCCTAAACACAGACCAGAACTTAAAAAGCTGAATTTCGACTTTGGGGGGGTAGTTTCTTAACGATTTTTCACAAAACGTTACAACTTGCTGTCCCGAGCTTTTTCCCCGAAAATATCGCTCAGAAAAATCTGAATAAAATCACAAACATTGAGAATAAAGTGTAGATGGAACCATAATTATGACGACTGCCCTACTTTAACCGTTTTTTTTAAATTAATTTTTTAATTTCAACTACCCTACTGTTTACATATACAGAAAAATATCACAACGCCTATAAGTAGATACGAGAGTAAAAATTGAATAATTGATGGCAAAAGTGTTATACCCGCAGCGAATTTTCGTGGCATATTTCTACCGGATAACTATTGACCTAAGACTTAAACCAATGATACATAATATAACACATAAAGGAAGCTTGATGGTTTCCTATTATAATGTAGGTGTCTCTACTTTTACTATATTGGGAAAAATTGAATTTGTGTACATATATACAACACAGAGAGGGAGACAAATCGCAAATTTCTACGCAGTTAATGCAATTGAACGAATAACGAGTGGAAAAATTAAATCTGATGCACAAGCGTACATTTCTTGTAAATACATATACATATGTACATATGTAGGTATATATGTATGTCGCCATGTACGCAAGGCGCAATATGTATATACATGCTTTATTTGTTTGTTTTCTCTTTTACTTTGTGTGTGTGTATAACTATTCTTCTGAGCAGATGAGAAAGGACATCGGAGACATATGTACATACATACATGCATATGTAGGTAATTTGTTCAACTTACTTACATTTGTGTTGGTATACATTTATGTAGGTACAAATTTGAATTTATTTTTCGCTCAATATTGTGCTCAATATGTTTTTATTAAAATGTGCTGTGCACCATAAAACTATGTATGTATGTAGGTACATATGTACTTACTTGTGTCTGCAGATATACAAGTGCATATGTACATATATGTACCTATATATATATATTTACATACATGTTTTTATGTATGTACATATATGTGAGTATCGAACAAATTATCATTGTATCTTAAGTAGAAATCGTATCGTAAAGAAAGGGTTCATATAGATCTATCAACATAAATCTATGACATACATGTAGGATCCCTTTTACGCGATTAAAATGAAACACAATACTTTTACGTTCTAGTATAAAATTCAATGTTTTATTGACTTCACTTATGGTTTTTATTTAATCTAATCGTTTGTTTGGTGGCGCGCACTACTGAACACTTTGAGAGTTTAATGACTTCTCATCTAGCTACTCTACTTCGCTGGCTGGTTTACATGATTCTATGTTTGAAAATGGAAGGGGAAAGGTTATTCTCGTTTGTTCGTTACCGTTTTCGTTCGTTGCCGTTTTTGTTCGTTGCCGTTTTTGTTCGTTGCCGTTTTACATAGTTTGTTCTGTATGTAATTTGTTATGTGGTCACATTATGTACTGCCTAACTGGTTGGTATAGCGTTTCGTTTTGTCGTGCGATTTCATAGTATGTCTATGTTATGTTTGGTCATGAATCCCACATTCGGCTATCCTGACGCTTCATTCGACCCGAATGAATGGCTCCACCTTTTCATGTACTCAGCTACCGTAGTTGTCAATTGGGGTCCGTCAGTATCTCCCACCTTCTTCACCTCGTATCTGCCCTTTTTCAACTTCTTTACGACCTTGTAGGGTCCGAGGAATTTGGGTCTCAGTTTCATCCCAGAACCGAATTGGGTGCGCTTAATGGCGACTAATTCGTTCAGTTCGTTCTCCTGCTCGGCAATGGTGTGATATTGTCGATCGTCTGCGTCTTTCTGCATTAAGACTCCTCCATAACCATGCATGCTGGCGTCTGTGTGTACCTCGGTTGGTGCCTTGGGATCATACAGTCGTAACACCGGCGCGCTGACTAATGCTCTCTTCAGCTGTTCAAAAGCTAACAACTCTTCAACGTCCATTCTAAAGTCAACTCCTTTACGTAGTAGGTCAGACAATGGCTTAGCGACTATTGCGAACCCCTCGATGAATCTCCGAAAATACGAGGTTAGACCTAGAAAACGTTGGATCGCCTTCTTATCTCTAGGTACCGGAAACTCATCTATGGCCCTCGTTTTTTCTGCTGACGGTTTAAAAGTGCTGTCCTCTATTATATACCCCAGGAACTCTATCTTCCTCTTGATGAATTGACACTTCTCCCACTTGATACGTAACCCGTTCTCTGATGCGACCTCTAACACCTTTTCGAGCTTTTGGATGCTCTCATTTTCATCCTTAGCGGGAATAATTATGTCATCCATGTAAACGACTATTGTTCCGTCCTGTATCAATTGTCTCAGCACCGCGAAAATATATCGGCAGAACACCGCTGGCGAATTCGATATACCAAAGGGTACATATAGGAATTCAAACTGTCCGCTGTGTGTGACGAATGATGTATACTTTCGGGAACCACGCTCAACTGGCACATGTAAGAAACCATTTTCTAAATCCAGTATCGTAAAAACAGTGGCACTCTGCAACTTCTCTATCACGTCGTCGATCAGTGCCATCGGGAAATTGTCGCGCACAATCTTTTCGTTCAGCTTTCGGTAGTCACAGCAAAGTCGTTTGGTTCCGTTTCTTTTCTGTGCCAACACGATAGGCGACGCGTATTCCGATGAACTGGGTTGTATAATTCCATCTCGTAACCACTCTGCTACCTGCTCTTCAACGATCCTCTGATCTCCATATGAAAGTCGTCTAGCTCTTTGATAAACTGGCACTTCATCAGTTAATATCAACTTCATTTCCACCGGGGACTTCCTACCCCTCCGCGGGACATATTCGTCTATCATCGCTGTTAATTCCTCTCTTATGCTGTGTTTCAGATGCTCTAGGTTCAAACTTCGTTCCCTTTTGAATCCTCCTTCTTCAGCTGCCAGGCATAAAGTTCCAAACTGTTCCTCAAGTTCGAATACTTCCAGTCCATGTCCACCTTTGACACGACTGGCAGTGTACTCACGACTTCTTCCTCTTGCACTAAGACAAGTGCCTGCAAGGCTTTCGCCCAAACTAACACCATGATTGTGTTCTTTACCAGCATCTCCGCTACATTCCCCAGTTTGTACTTTCTTCACCTGCATCAACTCCGTAACAGCTGATTTATCTATCATCTGCTTCTCCTTGAACACCGCACCTTCCGACGTTATCTCCATGTCAACGTCCTTTAACACGTCATTGCCTAAGATGGCCGAATAAAACATGTCCTGCTCCCTCACTACGTGGAATATAATTTCTAGCTTGTCCCCATCTACTTCGATATCTGCTTTGAGGCTACCTAGTGTGATGATTCTATTTTGCCCTAAACCTAACAGGGATTTTTTATCGATGCCTAGCTCTGCGTATTCTAGCGTCAACAGTGTGTCGTAGCGTAGGAGACTTACATCACTCCCCGTATCTAATAACGCTGATATACTTTGTTCCTTCACAACAATGTCTTTGAAAATGCGATTACTACTTACTGCCAGATTGATTCGAGCTTCAGGAACATTCACCGCTTCCTCTGTTGTTGCAGTTTGGACGCGTTCCCTCAACAGCTGTTTTGCGTAGATATATTTTTGTAGGTTGTTCCACTTGACTGTTACCGCAGTTTTTTGGAACACCAATAGCCATTCTTCGACGTCAGAGTGACCTGTCCCATCAAATGTTGGAAGAGAATCTTCGATATCGCGAAGTGTAAATATTCCCCTCCCCATTTCCACTGCCGGTACTGAGTCTGTATCATCGGATTCACTGCCTTCGGTGTCGCGGAATAGCCCAAAATGTTCCAAAAGTCTGTCTTGTAATACCTCCTTGAGTCCTGTCGTTGGTAAATTTAGTTCCGTCAGTTTGTTACGTAGTCCTTCTACAGTCAGAGCTAATACCCCTTCCAGATTCATTACAATAATTTCTATTTCTTTTCTACTATTAATTTTTCAAAATTTCTATACTTTTAATTTCTTCAAAATTTTCTTTACTTTTAATTTCTTAATTTCAAAAACAATGATATCAAAAAAAATTCTCAATACAAATAGTAATACTTAAAATTTTAAATTCTACCAGCCGCGATAAAAATGTATAAAAATTTTACCTCACCAAACAAACGTGCAGTACAGTATTTTATTTTTCTTCTTTTCCTTTGTTGTCTTCTGCGATGTTTTCTGCGATGTCTTCTGCGGTGTCACTTCCCCTTCTCTAGACTGGTTTTTATGCTGCTGCAGTTCTCTTTTTTTTCCGTCGCACTTGGATTTCGGTTTCGCAACTTTTACATATATGCGAAACGAAATCGTCACTATGCACGCACACTTACTTTATTGTTTTAATTTTTCTTTGCTTTTATGTGCCGTTCTTTAGTTACGGCGAGAAAAAAAAACTGCCGTGTACTGTACGTTGGAGCATGCAACCACGGTTCGACTTTTCACCGTTTTTTCGTGTGTGCGTATGCGCTGGACAATTATCACTGCAATTTATTTAAATTATCGGTGTGTCTACCGCTTTTGGGTTGATGCCCTTTATTAATCTTATTATATTTTTTTTTCACTAGCCACTTTTCACACGTTTCTAGTTACACTCGCGCGTCTGGCTTTTTTTTTTTTTTTTTCAGCTCAATGCGTATTATGTGTATTTGGGATCTCGGTTGAGCCCCCAGATTTGTAGGATCCCTTTTACGCGATTAAAATGAAACACAATACTTTTACGTTCTAGTATAAAATTCAATGTTTTATTGACTTCACTTATGGTTTTTATTTAATCTAATCGTTTGTTTGGTGGCGCGCACTACTGAACACTTTGAGAGTTTAATGACTTCTCATCTAGCTACTCTACTTCGCTGGCTGGTTTACATGATTCTATGTTTGAAAATGGAAGGGGAAAGGTTATTCTCGTTTGTTCGTTACCGTTTTCGTTCGTTGCCGTTTTTGTTCGTTGCCGTTTTTGTTCGTTGCCGTTTTACATAGTTTGTTCTGTATGTAATTTGTTATGTGGTCACATTATGTACTGCCTAACTGGTTGGTATAGCGTTTCGTTTTGTCGTGCGATTTCATAGTATGTCTATGTTATGTTTGGTCCTGAATCCCACATACATATGTATGTAGTTAAAATAACTGATATATAGTACGGAACACTTATTGCGCAAGTATAACTTGCACTTGACCGGATTTTTTAAATTAAAAATGAATTAATTGAATTATTTTTCTATTTCCACACATGCAGCGGCTTCTTTGTCTTCTTTTCTCTTTATTTTCATTGCATTTTTTCTAAAAAGCACTTGACAAGGAAATTTAAACCAAATTTCGTTTGACATTGTGTGTTCATTCACAATTGCATTTTTCCATAAATGGTTCACAATGACACTCAATCCATGACTAACCTAAGCTGTTGACTGTAAAAACCAAAACTTGTTAAGTGAAGTCTATGTTCAATCCTACACTTAAAAAATCCGACACTTAATCTCGCACAGTGAAAACGGGCATAAGGATTTTATATGCCCATACACGCTTAAGTCTCTTTTGGTTAGTCTTGTTCGTCCTATTTTGAAGTTTTGCTTTGCTGCGTGGTTTGGTCTTCATACTACAAAAACGCTTCATATTGGATTGAGAGAATACAGAAAAGATTCAAAAGATGTTCACTTCGACAGCATAGTTGCACATTGCCATTGCCACCATACCTAACTCGATGTGTTTTATCAGTCTTTGTTTTTATAAAAGGCAAGTCTAAAAAAAATATATTTGTACATATGTGCCGCAAAAACAAAAAAAAAACTACTGAAGGGGTTTGAATGAGTTTTTTTGAATCGAATCTGGTTTGATTAAATCTATGAAATGAATAGAAAAATCAATATACAGTGGAAGTCGCTTATAACGCCATCGCTTATAACGACCATTTTCCTTTCAGTTGATTGGTTTCTTTATATTATAAGCTATTCCACCGTGCGTCGCGTCGGATATAATGTCGTCGTGTATAACGACCAATTCTCGAGAAAAGAGAATCGTTTTCGTCGCTTATAACGACGAAGTGAGAGTAAATTTACAAAAATTACATACCCATTCACGTATATATACATATTTACGTAGTATATACATACATACGTTAATCTGAATAATTCTTGTTCATTCTAGTGATTTTACACAAATGTTTAGTGTTTTTTTTTTGCCCCGCAGTTCTACATTGTGCAGCTGTGTATCTATTGAATATTATTATTATCGCCAGGATAGCTGAGCTCAGTTTTAGTGCTTTATGTATTTATTTCAGTGAACGCATTGCCATTAAAAGTTTGCATTTTACATAGTGATTATAAATAGTAGGATATTAGTTAGGAATTTATTGCTTTTATTTTCTTATGCAGCCATGAGTTCTAGAAAACGTAAGAGTTTTTCTGTAGAGGAAAATGCAGCGAATATCTTCCGTTTGGAGTCAATTATTAATTTTTTAAACTTCAAAATAAAATAAAATTTAATTTATTCATGAACTCTGTATAATGTCCTACAACCTACATAATTTAAAAATAAAATGAATTCATTTTGTCTGCGAATGTTTTTAAGTTTTCTCTGAATACTCATGGAGGGCAGGCGGATATAACGACCACATTTGCTCGGTCCCTTCACCGTCGTTATAAACGACTTCCACTATATTTTAATAAAAAAACTTCTAAATGAGAACAAGAAAAATCTAAATTCGATATACAGGCATTAATCTGGCTCTATCTTAGTTCGTAAATAATGTATAAAATATTAACATATTTGTTAATTTTTTTTCTGTACATTTTCTGTGAAATATTGTTTGTATGCTTTCGCGACAACGTTCAGTGAAGAACGTTTTTTTTTTTTTATAATCTACACGCGCCAAAGGGGATATGATTACCCTTATAATGTTTACACACAGCGAGAGACAGACAAATCGACGTAGTGAGTGATAGGAAACTCAGATGTTAGGTTTCAACTCACTCTATGGGTGGTGTCCAGGATAACTGGAGAGTTTTCCATTATTGAATCTTATGCCATTGCTTATGATTCACAGAAGTTTTTTCCAGATGTTTTCCTTTTATTAGTTTGTGCGATCAATTACTTCAGCCAAACCACCATCCTACTGCCAGTGTTATGCCTTCGCAGTAGGTTTTGATATAAGCTTCTGAAACTGATCAAATTATTTTTATTTTGTGAGAAATAAATGTTTCGGCGGCATCTGGTTTTGAATCGTGAACCTTCAGCATGACAAGCGACGACCACTACCACTAAATTTGGTTGCAATTTTTTTTACGATAAGTAGATGCAGCTCTTGGAACAGATATAGATATATATGCATTATAAAGGGTGATTTTTTAAGAGGTTGAGAACTTTTTTTTAAAAAAAAACACAAAAAATTCGAAAAAATGAATGAAATATTTATTTGAATCGATAGTTTGAACCTTGCAATTTAATGTTTAAAGATAATTTCATGCAAATGTTGACCGCGGCTGCGTCTCAGGTAGCCCATCCTCTGAGTCCAATTTTGGCATACTCTTTCACACATATCGGCCGGTATCTCACGAATGAATGCATGGATGTTGGCTTCCAGTGCGTCAATCGAAGCGGGCTTGTCCCTATAGACATTAGCCTTGACATACCCCCACAAAAAATAATCTAATGGTGTCAAATCGCACGATCTAGGCGGCCAATTGACCGGCCCGAAACGTGAAATTAACTGTTCACCAAACTCGCCTCGCAATTGCGCCATTGTTTCGCGTGCTGTGTGGCATGTGGCACCGTCTTGTTGAAACCACATATCATGTAAGTCAAGAACTTCCATTTCGGGCAAAAAAAAGTTTGTTATCATCGCTCCTAACTGCTGGGAACGGCGCCGAATCGACATTTCGCGGTCTTCTGTCACACTAGCTGATACGGCCGCAATATTTTCTTCACTACGCACAGTACGTAAACGTGTTGGTGGTTTAATGTCCAACAAAGTAAATTTGGTGCGAAATTTGGTCACAATCTTCCGAATAGACTGCTCAGAAGGTCGAGAATGCCGATCATAAAATGGAAGCAGCGCGCGATGATCATTTCGAACCGAGCACGAATTTTGATAGTAAAATTCAATAATTTGCAAGCGTTGTTCATTTGTAAGACGATCCATGGTTAAATTGCAAACCAAACTGAAGCTGTTTGACAGTGACACAAGGTACTAAACACACGTCAGCTGTCAAAACCAGTGTTGCCAAAACCAAACTAGCTAAAAAATCACCCTTTATTATGTTTTGGCGTTTTGGCGGTAAGAACGTAGTGTATATTTAAGAAAGCGGGAAAGTTAGATTGGAAGAAATTGCAAACCCACCGGAGTCACTTTTTTAATAACTATGGAAAATGATATATCATAGCAATTCATTCAGTATATACCAGGGCTGGCCAAACTTTCAGGCTATGTGTTCGACGTTTCGCTTAAATTGGTTCCGCGTGTTACCTTCCTATTATTTTTACTTGGAAGAAAATACATATGAATATGTAGACACCATAAGGTCAGTAGCCAGAATGGATAAGCCAAACTACCTGCGACAGACTTTATCTAGCTACTTCAGTAATTGAAGGTTGAGACATAAAACCGAAGAAGTAGAAAAGTATAATAAAGTCTCCGCGGGAGTCCCACAAGGATTAGTACTGGGCCCCCTACTTTGGACTATCATGTACGACGGAGTTCTGCAATTAACACTACCACCAGGAGTAAAAATAATCGGATTCACCGACGATAGCACCGTTGCTACAGTTGCAAGGAACATTTGCAAAGAACATTAATTTGCAATGAACCTCATTAAAGACTGGCTAATATCCGCTAGCCTAGAGTTAGCAGATCACAAAACGGAAGCTGTCCTAATAACCAGCCGGAAAAATGTGTATTACCTGGACATAAGAGTAGGAAAGGAAGTCAAACTATCATATTGAAAGACTGTTTTACAACTAGGAGACTAGACAAAAGACTTAGCTTTAAGCCTCACATCGACTATTCGGGCGAAAAGTCAAAACTTCAGGCAGCACTTTTTGGAATACTGCCAAACATCGGAGGACCGGATATATTAGAAGAAACTTAATATCAGTCTTGTTATATGCTGCCCCAGTTTATGTGGGTGCCATAGCGACAAAGGAAACAAGGAGAAAGTTATCCTCAACATATCGATTTAGTGCACTAAGGGCAATCAGTAGCTTCAGTGGCAGGGATGGTCTCCATTAATATCCTTGCGGACGGGATGCAAAGAAACGACGGTCATCAAGAGGATCAAGGAAGAAGAAAGAGGGGCAGATGGGCCTACAGATTGATCCCAACCATAGATATTTGGACAAACCGATGGCACGAAAACTGTAACTACCAACTTACGCAATTCCTATCTGCTCACGATAGGTATCGGAAATACCGACACCGCTTTGGGCACGATAGCTCCCTTTTGCCCAAATCAGGAAGAAGACACAGAGCACACAGTATTCCATTGCATACGCTTTCTGGAATGGAGTGCAGCGCAGTGTTGTTACGTTTTTGTAAGAATTATATTCATGTATTGCGTATTTGTTATGATGTATTAATTTAAAGCATATGCATAGGGGTCGACTGTAAATGCATTCGCGTTCGACCAGTCGACCGCGGTCTACGGATTGACCACCCATGGTATAAACGATCCTTTACTAATTCTTTTCAAATGTCTTCATTAGGTGCTAAGCAAATTGTGGAACAAGGATTTATAAGAACTTTTAAGGTGCAAGGACAAAGTGTGGCATTTAGCTGGAAGTCTTCTTCCAGTTGGAAATTTGTTACAAATTCCTACGCATATCTACATACAAAGCGAATATTTTTGTATGCGCTGCGATGTACCCGCGTACATCAGCTAGTTAGATATAAAAATTCTTGAAGCCAGGAGGATTTACTTTCTGCTTTCATTTGCGAGAGACATAATAACGGGCCATATCGATGCTTAGGACCAAGGGCGAGCAACTTTTTTCTTATTCCACTATGAATAAATGCGTTTAAAAAAAAGAAAAGAATTAATCTCGAATTTTTTCAAAAATCCCCCCCTTCTTTCTTTCTTTAGCTGGCGCTACAGTTTGGAGTGAACCAGGGCCTACTTCTCACAACCATTTGTTTGTGCTCGTTGTATTTTTACACGAATCGAAGGGACCTAAAGTTTTTTGCCGACTTGAGAAGCTACTCTAGACAAATGATACTTTTTTAAATGCTTGTCAGAAATTCAATAGAGGTGGCACCGTGAAAAAACGTTTAGGTGTTTTGCTGGGATTGAACCCGGGCAGCAATGCGTAGTAGTCCAACGCACTTACCACTACACTACGGTGCTTACAGAATCCCTCTAACTTGCACTAATTTTGATCGCCCGTGAAAATTCGACTTAGAGGGATTCCACTGTTATAATTTTCTCCAGCAAGTGCAGATTCAAGATTATGATGAATATGTTTGCTTCTGGAAAAAAGGGACTGCAATGCAGTAGAAACCTTCCCCAAATATGGTAGCAACCTCTGGCTGACGGCTTTTGCCATTGCTAAATAGAATATGTAAAAATTGTAATTGGAAGAAACAATTAATGATACAATAAATTCAATACTACATTACTATTACTACTAGTAGCAACCTTCCCCGGCGTGCGCACAAGAACTCATCAAAACTTCCACTGCACACGAGATGATTTCTGCCGGCAGAAAACTGGTTTTGTTGGCAAAGGGACTGAAGTGTGGTAAGATACGGTTAAACGAGGTAGAAAATTAATACATACACAACTTTCAAAATATTTTGATTTGTTGGCTGCGGTCTCCACTGATGGAAAATTGTTGGCGACAGTTTCATGAATATCTTTGAGGATATATCAGCTCCAGGATAACGCAGAAGTATGATTTATACCTCAAATGAATCAGGGGAATTTTGATTAAATTCGTCTACTTGTTTGTTTTTCAATCCGATTGAGCTAGGGCTGTATAATCATAATTTTCCTTACAGATATGCAGTTTGTTCACTATTTTAAAAGGTATACAAAATGTTGACTAAGAACATAAGCAATCAACTTTATTATACATATGTACAGATATAGATGTTATTATTACAAGAAATTGTAGTCTGAGAAAGTTTGTACTTATATACAAATAAATAAATAAAAATAGAACTTTTGCCATGGCCGCCATACTCACGTGACTTGAACATAATGGCAAATGGTTGAGGGTGGCTCCTATAGAAACTTTACAAAGGAGAAAGACAGAAACCAGAGAACACTTAGTTAAAACCAAATTCATAAATTCAAATCATACAAATCGTTTTTTGAAAAAAAGTAAATTTATTCGACTGAGACGCAGTGTATGTATATTTCTTTTGCTGTGTTTCTAGCACTCAAATTACCATTTGGTGGTGTCATCTCAGTTTCGGGCGACCATAACCAGCACCTAGTATTCGTATGGAAATCTTTTAAATATTCAAAATGTAAATTATGGCAAAATCGTGTGTTCGTGTTTTTTTTTTATATTTAAACTCATAAACATTTAGCTGAGCTAGGGATGTAGTGACCCACTTGCGATAGAGAAAACTTTAAAAACACAAGATTCCCATTCTGAAGCGTTTTTTTAAAAAGCGCATCTCACCTAGTTTATATGAAGTGCTTTGGGAAACTGTGCCAGCTATTAAATGCTCGCATCGTATGTGCCTTCACTGTACACTCCCCCGGTATGCCTAGTTAAACATTTAGGCTGTTCATAGGTGAGTGAACTTCAATGTTGCACGGCTTCGTCGTATTTAAAGCACCTGAGTGCTCAATCGTCATTCTGCAAAATTTCACTGACATCAATCCAGTCTAAGGCGGTGAGAATAATTTAGAATGCATTTGATATGACAAGATGCGATTTGTGGATGAAGCAATGTCGTTGCTATGTCACGTATAACTTTTCTGGTGGTTGCAACAGATCTGTACCCGTACCTGACTTCTATACAATTTAACATAAGGTCTACATTATTCAAATACGCCCAATTTTACAAATATTTACGAAAACCTGTTCCCGTATGTAGGCAATTTGTGATTTTTCGTAAAGAGAGTGCTTACGAGAGAGAGAGAGAGAGTAAGAAATTTCTCATGTTGCAATTGCAAATGCAACTGTCAGGCGAATTTTTTTCACTGGGCAGATTCATGAAATCTGTCAAATCACGCACACTTTTCGTACTTCGTTGGGGTTGGTCAACTTTTTTGTAATGTATACATATGTAATCTCTCCCTTTGAGAGAATTATGCTTCCATTCTTCGGAATTGGACAAATTACGAATTTTGGTTTATAAGCTAGGCGAAGCCTGAGCACATAGATCGAACTCAGAACTAAGCATTTTCAGAGTGACATCGGAGCACACTTAGAAAAATAGGAGATAGCGGAAGCTGGGGAAAGTGGTGCCATATGGAAGCTTGAAAGGAAAATAACGTAGATTGTTGGAACGTGGTAGAATTCTTTCACCTGGTCCACCTCGATTCAAATAAAAACACACCTTCACTTTATCTTCAACTTAAATTTATTTTATTGTTCATTAACCGGTAACCAAAAATTATTAAAAAATGTGTGAACCTCATCCACATAAACTCACTGGGGAAGTGAATACTTATCCAATCCAAAACAGTTGTGTGTAATGTGTAAGAGAAGAAGAAAGTTGTCTAGTACAATCGATAGAAAATATGTAATAAAATTTAGTAAATATAGAATATACAGCTGATATTCAGTTTGGTCAATTAATATAGAAGTTGTTAATAACTTGACTCCAGCGTCACGTATCGGGTCCATATTTTCTAGTTTTCTCTTTAGGCACTATACCAACATAAACTGTCAACATGATGCATTTTGGATAGTTAATAACGAAATTAAATAACTTGACTCCAGCGTCTCCTAGCGGGCAGTTTTTTTTTGCATATTTCCTTCCTCAGGTCCCAGACTATCTCTTTGCCAAATAACATTACAATTGGTTCAGCGGTTTAGGCGTGCAAAAAGGTTTTGTTAATAACTCGACCCCAGCGCCCCCTAGCGGACAGTCTTTCCACCTAAGTCCTTCCTCAGGTCCCAGACTATCTCTTTGCCAAATGACACTACAATTGTCTTAGTGGTTTAGACGTGACAAGGTAGACAGACAGACGGACAGACAGACGGACAGACAGATAGACGGACGGTTAGACGGACGGTTAGACGGACAGACAGACAGACAGATAGACAGACAGACAGACAGACAGACAGACAGACAGACAGACAGACGGACAGACAGACAGACAGACAGACGGACAGACAGACAGACAGACAGACAGACAGACAGACATACAGACAGACAGACAGACAGACAGACAGACAGCTGATGTTTTCTGTATACATATTTCCCCGGTATGGAATCATTTCCCCGTTATTCGATAACACACATTTATCCAAATTTATTGTAACACATTTATCGTAACTCGTTTTCAAAACAAATACGTCGCTCAAGAAGTATTCACTTCAAAAAGTTAAAAACAATATACAAAGACCAATATTTCCAAGAGCACAACTCTTCCTTGAAGGAAAGTTTCGCAAGGAAAAACGCTCAAAGAAGGCCCTTAACGATTGACGTTGACAATAGGGAATTTCGGGCATGATCAGTGTTGCCACATACACAGGTTAAGTTTATTGGTCGCACATGAATCAAAATCAAAATGAAGAATAACTTCGCTACTTTTTGCAATATTTTTTCAATTGGTATATTCCGAGAGGAATTGTATTAAACGAGCTAAACATTAAAATCATAGATGTATGCTGTGTTGATGATATTGTTTTGCTAAAGGAAACTTCGAGTATACCTATAAGTCAAGAGCAACAGATTGCAGCAAGTGATAGTTTAAGGTCAATACCAGCAAGTCAAAAATGATAGTCTTTCGAAAAGGTAGGTGGGGAAAGGCGAGATATTGGAAGAGGTTGAGGAGGATAACATATAACTTTCTTTCATTAAAAAAATACTTCCAATATTAAGTAAAGTTTTGCCATCAAAAAAATAAGACAACAGTTCAGGGTTATTAAAAATGGAGTGCTAAAAATGCGATTTCATTGTTGAGCAATATTTTAAATATAATGAAGGTTTGGCAGCTACAGTTCGCAATTTTCATCCTCAGCGATGAGGCTCATTTTCATCCTTTGCTAATCGTCAAAATTGTCGAATTTGGGGTTCAGGACTCCACGAGAAACAAATACATCCACAACATGACACTGTTTGGTTTAGATTTTGGTCTGGATGCATCAGCGGACCATTGTTCTTATGTCGTTTTCGATTGGGCTTTTCAGATTTTGCTCTCAGATTTCAGATTTTTCGTGCGAACGAACAAACGAGATTGATCTGTTTTTCTGTGTGACATTTCACATCTTGTTCGTTAAAGGAAATAAATAAGAAAAAGAAAAATAATAATTACAATTTCAAAACACTTTCTTTATATTTTCTAAATATTCTACACGGTTTCTGATAATTTTTTTTGTTGATTGATATTTATTTTGATGTACTGCGTTGACATTTCATATAAAATCTGCTGGTGTTAGTGGAAGTAGGTGTAAATCTCGAGCTGAATCCGAGATTCACAACAATTGATCTAGAGCAAAAAAAAAAAGTGCTTTTTTCGTCGGTTGGAAAATGAAAATTGTACTAGAGCGATAAAAATTGCTCGAGATAAAAAAAAAGTGCTCTTTTTGCCCAATCGAAATCGACATTAGAAAATGCGACTGGTCAGGCAATTTAATAAGTAGGCACTAAATCGTCAAATAATGTCTGCATTTGACATTTGCTTAACGCATTCATTCCTCAGTTCAGCTTCCCTTCAACCATAGAACGGATAAGAACGCAAATAAACAGAAATAAAGAAAATGAATTAAATGTTAATAAGTATTTTTATTAAAGAGTCCCGAATTGTTACATGGTGTCAGAAGTGAACTTCTTAAAAAATATATTTGAAAAAAAAAAGCTTACGGATATAAAAAAAGAAAATTAACTTTCTGCTACACAGGAATGAAAAAAAACATAACCATAAAGTGAAGTGCGTACAAAATGGCGGAGGCACGAAAGAGATGCAAGAATTCGATTTTAAAAATATATCGGTGGATTGGGTGAACTGGAAACGGAATTTTCTAGTTTATATGATAGCAAATGGAAAAAACCCAGATCTAGAGACAACGAAAATAGCAACTTTCTTATGGTTAATTGGAACAAAGGGCGCAAACATATACAATACGTTATTCCCGAATGATGGTTCTGAACAATCGTTGCTTGGTACCGTAACAGTGACACGCCATGTAGAAGCGCAGGTGTCTAGTTTTTGTGCCTAAATTGCAATACATGGATGTGGACGACATGTGATTTTAACACACATGCCATATAGCCCGGGAAATAATTATTCAATTACTGCATGAGTCATTTCCTGGTCGTGTAAGTGGCCGCTTTGGTGATAAAATTGGACGCCCAGTTCATGCGATATAACGCCGCCGTTGGTCTTTTTTCTTTGGGGTTTTTTTGAAGTCTATTGTTTATGCCAACAAGCCCATGATCCACATCGCCTTGAAAGAGCAAATAGAACGCTGGCGCTGTATGAATGAAATTGAGCCACATCTATGCACAACAGTCATGGAAAGTTTTGACAAAAATTGCGTATATGTCAGTAAAACAATTGAGGCTATTTATACGATATACTATTGCATACGTCTGATAGCTGACAAACTTGCAGATATTTTTAAAGGTGTGCGAGAAGGCACTTGATGACCAAAAGCAGTACCTATATACGAACTTTGCGAGACGTTTCCGTGATATTTTCATGGTTTTTGTAGTCAATAGTCACTATTTCAATACGTTGTGCGAGTGTGTATCGATCCATTTTAAACACATTTTTGTTTTTTAGATAACACAGAGGGAAAGTACTACAGTAAGCGTCGGTGTCGTCGCGTGTGAACGACGGAATCCGCATGGAAGAAAAGAAACTCAGCTATGTGGAGAACAGACCGTGACAGCGGCTTTGACAGCGTTGAATTGCGATATGTAGTATGTTACAAGGTACAATAGATCTTTTATATCGCGGTGCCCTCCGCAACTGGCGGGTCAGAACCCCTTAAAAAAAATGTTACAAGTCAGGGGTTCCTTAGACCACTTACATGTATATCCCCACAATTCTTTTCAATGAAAACATTGAATCAAATTTTCTGTTCTACTTAGAATCACTAAATATGTAATTCCTCTATTTTCGCGAACACTACAGCATTGACCTTGACATTGCTCCACTTTCGATACACTTTAGCCGTATACTCAATACAGCCAATCAGCTAACCAAGTTGCATAGCCGAGCACATTGACAAACTTACAGCCAACTGAAGTTGCTAAGTTAATTGTGACTTCTACACAAAGTGTCGTCCTTAAATCGTAAGGAATTCAGCCAAGTTCACTGACAATAGTGAGTAAATAACCCGCGGTAAAAATTAACTTAACAAAGTTCATTAACTGGAAATACACGCGTTCTCTTCATTCAAGTCACGATGTCAAAACCAAACGAAGGAAATATTTGATTTTTGTGCTGCCACTACTTTGCGATTGCGACACGGCAGGAATATGCCATACTCTGTTTCGCTGTTGATTGCAGATGAATGTTGCTACTCCACCAGTTCCAGAGTAGGGACTGACTTGGATTTGAAATGAGCATCTAATTGAATTTTCCTTAATTTTCTTTGTGTGATGGATCATTATAGTTAAATGCACAAGTGAACCTGCTTAATGGAAGTGGTTGCTTGATTTGAGGTTTTATGTCAAATCTTAATTACTTGTCTCTGAGGGAAAACAAAATGGAGGGATTGCTTGTCATCGTGATGTGAATGTTTTAGTGTTTTTGTTTTTTGTTTTATTTTTGTCAAAAGTCATGTCATCCAAGTTACAGCGCAATTAATGGGACCATTTGTCAGGATAAAGTGCAGCAATATAGTTGCTCAAATGGCGGCTTGAATGTATATTATTTTATAAGTTGTTGCGAGCTAAATGCCAATGTCTGCAACACGAATTTCTGCTTCACGGGCATCTGGTAAATCCAAGGGTAATCTACGGTTCTCCAAGATATTGAAAGGGGAATTTGATTCATGTGGCAAATTATCCCTCATATTTACGAGTATGTTAAATAGTACAAAGTTTCTGACAAAACTGTAATTTTATTTTTGTTAATAGTAGAGCTTCCAGTCAGGTGTTGTCCAGCATTCTTTGATAAAGCAGTTGGTAGCTTCAGCAAAGCCCGGTATGCACACAGCAGAGACCATCCCAAGTGGTGGAATAGGAAAATAGGTGCATAGAAAAGGGAGGTAAGGAAACTTTGTAATAGGGCTAAATTCTTAAACGATATCTCTTGGAATGAATATTTGGAAGGCAAGAAGCAATTCGAATATCTAGTTAGGCAATCAAAAAGAAGTTCGTGGAAGCAATTCTGTTAATCGATCGAAGACACTGACCGGTGAGACTTCTAGGCTAAGGAAGCTGCTTTCGAAGGAAGCAAACGCTCCTAGCTACTTAAAGAAAAACGATGGCACTTGGGCGGAGAGTAGCACTGGTGGCAACTCACTTTCTAGGTTGTCAGCCAGTAAATGAAGATCACAGAGGGCAAGATAGCTGTAGTATCCCACAGTTAGACGATGATAAGATAAAAAAAGATTCGTTGGGCCAACTGATCCTTCGCTCCTTCTAATTCACTTGGCCGGGATGGTATTTTACCAATCATGCTTCAGAAAGCTCTATATACCATTGGCATGGAGAGAAGTTAAAGTTATCTTTATCCCAAAGGCAGGCAAACAAGGTCACATTATTGCGAAGGACTTTAGACCTATTAGTCTCTTGTCGTTTCTACTTAAAACATTGGAGACACTTTTTGATGTTCATATCCGTAGCAAATGCGACAACAATCGATTATGTTCAGCTCGCATACTTCAAGGGCAAGTTGGAAGCTCTACACGAAGTAGTGAGGCAAATGGAAGTGGACATACGTGATAGCGAATATGCCTCAGCGGCAGTCGTTGATGTAGAAGGTGCCTTCAATAGGTAGCGCAATCAAACGCGCTCTAGATAAGTGGATATGCAATATGCAAGTCACCAGGAACATAAACTTAACCCCGGGATATAGCTCGATAAGGAGGAACTCCGCAGTGAGGTGTTATCTCCCGACTGCTATGGGTTCCAGTCATAAATTATATTCTCTCTGAGCTACGCTCCAATGGTATTAAAGTCACTGTTTATGCAGTTGACGTGGCTATCATAGTTAAAGGCAAATTCCTTAATACACTCAGCGAGTTAATAGAGGTAGCATTAGCCACCACCCGTAAATGTGCACTGAACGTCAATCCTCAAAAAACAGAACTGGTTCTCTTTACCATAAAACACAAGCCACCGCCTTTCAAGCATAGCATGCGAAATATTTTGGCATTGTTCCGTATAGCAATCTAAACCGGAACTTGAACACACAAGAGAGAACTAGGAAAGCTTTTAAAGCACTGTTTAACTCAAACGACACCCATGGATGGCGGCACTAGATATGTTCCTTTACCTGCTGCCTCTCGATCTGCACTAAAGGCAACTGACTAATAGTGCCCTAAGACTCACCAAACACCAACCTAGGTCTTTTAAAGAATAGCGGCAAAGGACACTGTACTATTCTTACAGAAAACCAAATAGATAGTCCAATAGGAACGGATGATACTCTCTTCACACTTGATTTTAACACACCGACCGTGCAGAACCTTGTATCATGTGCGTGAAGAGTTGTCAAACAACACAATAACTCGGCATATAGACACTGCAGTCTTCACGGACGGGTCAAAACTGCAAGCTGCACAGGGTCTGGTATCTACTATGTGGAACCAGATATAAATGTGTCCTTAAGATTCCCGGATACCTGCAGCGTTTTTCAGGCAAAAGTTCTAGGCGTACTTAGAGCTGCAGAGCTTCTAAACATGACACGAATATCTAGTAAGGATACTGATATTTACATCGAAAGCCAGACTGCGCTTAAGGCGCTAGAATCGTGCATTATCAAGTTGAGCAGCCGCACAGAACCGGGTAAGACTACGTTGAGTGCCTGATCTTATTTCAAAAAGCGCTGACCACAGATGGTCTAACATTGCAGGACATAGGGTTTCCAAGAAACTTTGGCCGTAAAAGGACTTGTGAAATCCTTAGACTCAGCAGAGCAAAAATGAGAGTAACTATAAGAATATTATCCGGGCATTGCCTGCTGGGCAAACACGCCATGAGGCTCGGACTAATAGGCACGGATATTTGCAGATACATACTGTAATGATCTAGGTGTAGTAAAGGATATCACACATACCATATTCTGTGTGAATATCACGAATTTTATCTTTGAGGTCTTGAATCGACGCTGGGCTGTTGGCGTAGACCTTATCTTTCACGCGGCCCGAAAGGAAGGAGTCGCAAGGTGTTAAATCACAAGACCTCGGTGGCCAATTGTGATCACCTCTTCGAGAAATAACCCGGTCCGGAAACTTTTCACGTAAAAGATCAATGGTTTCGTTGCTTGTGTGGCTCGAAGCGCCGTCTTGTTGAAAGTAAACGTTGTCCAGATCAATACCATCCAACACCGACCATAAAAAATCATAAATCATCTCTCGATAGCGCAATCCATTCACCGTAACTGTTGATCCAACCTCATTTTCGAAAAAGTAAGGTCCAATGACCCCGCCGGACCATAAACCGCACCAAACAGTCACACGTTGAGGATGGAGAGGCTTCTCAGCAATAACTCTTGAGTTTTTCGAGCCACCGAGGTGGAAATGGGTCTCATCAGTCAAGATGATTTTTCGATGGAATTCCGGATCATTTTCACGCATTTCAAGGACCCAATCAGCAAAGACACGACGTTGTTGATGATCGGCCGGCTTAAGTTCTTGTGTTAACCGAACTTTATAAGCCTTAAGACCCAAGTCTTTATACAAAATACGGTGTAATGACGTTTGTGGAATGCCCAATACCAAAGAACGACGAGGAATGGACAAACCTGGGTTTTCTTCAACACTTTGGGCTACAGCAGCAATATTCTCAGTTGTTCTTGAGCGACGTGCACGGGTTTTATTCTTCACATTACTAACTTGTCCCAACAGCTCGAATTTTTCCACCAATTTCTGTATTGCGGTCCGACAAGGTGCTTCACGACGACCAAAAAATGCTGTAGTTTTGCGAACATGACTGCAAGATGGCGTAGTTTCTACTTGTCAAATTTCAAAGAATAAAAGCTTCAAAAGTGACAGCTACCGAAATAGCGGGTCATTCACAATAACACCTCTCATTGGAAAACCCTATACTTTCTAATCAAATTTGGTGTCTTACTAGTCCAACATTTAGTTTTTTTTTTTATTTCCAGATACATTCACTTTTGTTTCACCCAATTATTTTAGATCTCTTTTTAGCCCGCATTGACAATACTTCAATCTGAGTCATATCGCAAAGAGCTGTTTCGTAAACTAAAACCAAAAGTTCCCTCGTTTAACGCCAAATGTTGAACAATTTTCTCCACTAACATCTCATGTCAGCTTCAGATGCCATAAAATCGATTACCCCTTATTTAAGACCAATAAGCTCACGCAAATAACACTTTTTTACAGTACATTTTTATGCGGTTCAAATGGGCACATTTTATTTTAATGATTAATCGTCATCAAAAATAAACCAGAATAACTCTAAATGGAAATTTAAACACGGATTCGTTGCATTAGCCCAGTTTTCATAATAATAAATCAATCATTACCGGAATCGTCCTTAATTTGCGTTAACATTTGTTTGCTTTATTTTGGTTAACCATCGCTTTAAAACTTACATAATAACCTATTTGTGGATGAGTGCGTGTAGGCAATTTATTTGTGAATCATTTCTATGGTTGCCATCTGTTTTAATTTTGGTAATACACATTTTGAAAATTAGCTCTACTATAACTCGCTAATAATGGCAATATTAGATTCAGTGTTTTTGTGACAATTACAGGGTGGTCCTAAAATATTTATTAGATTTTAAATTTGAATAAAATTGTATTTGTAACGAACTTTAACAGGACTTAAAGAATATTGTAGCCTCGTCTTTGCAATTTCTTATGATGCTACTCGAATATGACCGCCATTTTGGTTTTGAAAAACTTCAGTTAATTCATACTTTTTCTAAATTATCAAAGGCAGTAAAGGGAACTTAATGTCCCTTTTAAGAAAGGCAAGAGACTCGAAGATTATTGTCGTAAACTTTTTTTTGCAGATAACCCTAAAAGAAGAAGGCTCTAGCTGGTTGTATGGGTAGTATCACTATCTTCTCGAAATCACATACGGGAACAATAACATACATAGGTGACCTAGCTGCGGAATAAATTGCTCACTTTATGTAAAATCCCTCTGTATGGTCGTCCACCGTAGGTTTATCCGGGACGAGCGCCGCCTGGTCGATGTCGAAGAGCCTTCACCAGCAGATGCCTCTACGTGACTTACATATATTGTCTCTGGAACTTCTGAACACAGGTCTTCCAGTATGCCTTAGAAAACCTCCTATCTTCCTGAAAACGTACAACAAAATGCACGATTCCATCTCAAAACGGGTCACTTCTTACACTAAAATATGTAACCGCAAATTTTCCTTAGAATTGAGGGATTTTAACAAATGTAAAATTTAATAGCGAAATTATTTATGGGATCATCCAGTGCACCTTTATTTGAAATCTGAATATTTACTACAAAAGAAAAGTTTTTTTTTTTCAAAAATGTTACTTAGTTCCAAAGTTATGAATTTGTAAAATCTATTTAATATTTTTGGGCCACCCTGTAAATAAAAGTGTACTTTACATTTATTCCAAAATAGTTACCTTTTTCGCGAATTGATAGAAATTGCAAATAGCTGTTTTCCTCTCAGAGATAGTTGCATCATCCATCATAGTTACAGATAAAGTCAACCTGGCAACTCTGATCATAATAATAATACACACTTCCGTTTATTACTCTCATATGAAACTTTCTCCGCAATCCGAATAACACAATGGAAAATTACATACACATGTGTGTATGTACGTGTACATGAATCTACTCGTTTAAGTTTTCCAAATGTCGGCTCTATGCTCTTGGATAACTTTACGGATTTACGTAGTAATTATTCATGTTATTCGAAAGTTTTATACCCATTAGGGCAGAGCATGTTACTAATTTTATTACCTCAAGCGGCCATATTGAAGTTATTAACGAAGTTTTTAGTGCAAATTTTTGGAAAACTTTCCTTTTGGTTTATTAGACAGACAGACATAGAAATAATTGCACTCTTCTGCAAGAGTACCCTTTCTGGAGAATATATTGCTTTTGGCCAACCATATTATGCATTACCCTTAAAAGTATCTACAAAGAGTGTTATTTATGATTTGAGCCGGAAAGACAACCAAATGGAAACACGAACATAAATTTGAGACTTGAGATTTCAGTTAATGTTTTGTTTTAGATCCTCTTAGTCGAAATAGCATTGAACCAAGTGCTAGCGATGATTGAGAACGTATTTGAATACACTGGACCCCCCACATACGCGGTCTCAGCATACGCGATTCCGCTTATACGCGATTTAGATTTTCCGATTTTCCTTCAACATATACGGTGCTTATACGCGATTGATCAAAAATTCGCTTCGTTCTTATATCTTTGACCATATAATTTTTGAAAATAAAAGTCGCAATTGCAAAATTTTTATGATCACAAACTTCCAAACAAACATTCAAAAAATTGCTTGTCTTGAAACCCATCTCTACGTGTAGGCACATACTCGTAAGTAGTACATACACATTTTCATAGTTTCTAGTTTTAACATACGCGAATTCGACATACGCGGTGGTTTTTCGGAACGTATCCTTCGCGTATGTGGGGGGATTGCTGTACATGGAATGAGTCGTACGCGTATTCTTAAACATATACAATATTAGGCTTTCTTACTTACTTAGGTGGCGCTTAAGTTCGGGGTGAACCAAGGCCTCAACCAACAACCTCTTCCAGCTAGCCCGGTCCTTAGTTAGCCGCTTCCAGTTGCGCACGTCAAGTTGGCTGAGGTCTTGTTCTACTTGTGTGCGCCACATTAGGCGAGGTCGTCCTCTGCTACGCTGACCCTCCGGGTAAGAGTCGAATATTCTCCGAGCCGGAGCGTTGATGTCCATACGCTCTACATGTCCTAGCCATCTTAAACGCCCAATGTGCAGCTTTTTGACCAGGTTGATGTCGCTGTACAGCTCGTACAGTTCGTTGTTGAATCTTCTCCTCCAGAACCCGTCAACGCAAACGGGACCGAATATCTTACTAGGGATTTTTTCTCGAAGCGACCAAGGATATCTTCATCCGCTTTCGATAAAATCCATGCTTCAGCTCCATATAGCAAGACTGGGATGATAAGGGTGTTATATAGAGTCTCCTTAGTCGATGGAGAAAGGTCTTTACTACTCAATTGCCTATTTAGTCCAAAGAAACAGCGGTTGACAAGAGTAATCCTTCGTTTGATTTCCGACGAGATGTCATTTTTTGAAGTTATGGCAGAGTCGAGGTAGACAAAGTCCTTTACTACCTCGAAGTTGTAGCTGTCTATTGTGACGTTCTGTCCAATTCGTCGATGTTGGGTGTCCCTTTTTGTTGACAGCATATATTTTGTTTTGCCCTCGTTTTCCGCTAAACCCATTTTAGCCGCTTCCATTTCTATACTCGCGAACGCACCGGTGACAGCTCGCTGTGTTCTACCAATGATGTCCATATCGTCGGCGGACGGACTTTTGAAAGATCGTTCCTTATGTGTTGGCTTGTGAGTTTCGAACAATTCTTTCAAGAATGATGTTGAAGAAGTCGCATGACAGCGCGTCACCTTGTCTGAATCCTTTTTTGACATCGAAGGTTTCGGTGAGGTCATTACCGACCTTGATGGAGCAGCGAGCTTTCTCCATCGTCATCCTGCACAAACGGATGAGTTTGGCAGGGATGTCAAAACTAGACATGGCTCTATACAGTTCATCCCTCAATATGCTGTCATAGGCGGCCTTGAAATCGATGAACAGGTGGTGGGTATCGACTTGGACTTCTTGGGTTTTTACCAGAATCTGCCTGAGTGTGAAAATTTGGTCTATGGTGGACTTTCCTGGCCTGAAACCGCACTGATAGGGGCCAATCAGGTTGTTGACGAAAGGCTTCAGGCGTTCACACAATATGGTAGACAGGATCTTGTAGGCGATATTGAGGAGACTGATGCCTCTGTAATTGGAGCAGTTGAGGGGGTCTCCTTTCTTGTGGACCGGGCAGACGATGCTGAGATTCCATTCATCTGGCATACTTTCGTCTGACTAAACCTTGGAGATGAGTTGGTGTATGCTCACTACCAAGACATCTCCAGCTGCTTTAAATAGCTCTGCGGGTAGACCGTCAGGTCCAGCAGCTTTGTTGGACTTTAGCTTGGATATTGCTATCCGCACTTCATTTTGATTAGGTGGATGGGCTATTAGGCTTTCAACCTTGCCAATGCTCTACCTAAATATAGTAACAAAAAAATAATAAACAAATGATTAGATATGCAATGCTAGTAACTGGCATGGTCACAGTGGGCAATGCGTCTAAAATGGAAAAGTCAAAGCTGAAACACCTGTTGCGGTAAATTTTATCGCAACAAGGGGCATCCTCTGCTCTCTCTCCTCTCCCCACTAACTTTTGTATTTCCCCGTGCCTCTCCAATATTCTGGGAAAGTGGAGGGCAGCCATGGTCCCATCAGCCATAGGCCTACTTTCCGGGCATATTGAACTGGCACCAAAATTGGTTTCCCAGAGAAAAGACGGATAGTCTCAACAATAAAGACTGATTGTCTAAGAGGAGACGGACGGTCGTTCACAACACAACATTTAACGAACAGAAACAAACAAAAAAAAATAAAATCCGACAAAACAGTACGAGACGGATGAGTCTCCACCGTAAACAACAGAAAAACAAGCCAAAACATATATTACCACCAACACAATAACTCATACTAAACAACAATAATTAACATAAGTAAACATAAATGAGACGGATTGGTCTCCACTACCAACAAAAATACATTACCGAGAACGAGACGAGTAGACAACAAGCAAACGAAACCAGAAGACTGGATAATGGGACGGATGGTCTCCAACGATCAACAATGGCCGAGGGCCCAACCTAACTAAAATTATTTTGTATAAAATGGCACGCTAGGTGTAGGTCCCTCCACCCCCAAATCTGCACGAAAGTTCACCGGAGTAGCCCGCAAAGTAATTTATTAAAGTACGTTCTGATTCCTTTTTTTCTGTGGTGAGGAGCTTCTTCTGCGATCGGTCCAAAAAGTAAGTAAAGTAAAAGTAAGTTAGCAACATTAAAGTAATTGGGAGAAAGCCCGAAATACTTTTTTCTTTTTTAATTTAGCGCTTTTTTATTACTACGAAAAGTCAGCGAAACAGGATCGCTGAACTCGATCATGGGATTCGCAGGCATTAGAAATGTCCCAATGTACTGCGAATTCCAGTGTGAATGGAACGAGTGAGAGAGCATAGTGGGGAACCGAGTACCGCTCAAAAAGCCGCAAATGGATCCCCCTGTGGAAAGAAAACGATACCTGGTGGGAAGATCGCAGGAGAGGAAGATCAAAAAAAGAAGGAATAAATCAGGAGACAACCATAAAAACAAAGATAAGTAGTGTGTTATTTATTAGTGAGATTCGTGGTAGGAAACTTTGTAAAAGTAGACTCTGATAGGCTTTTAGTACGCCAAGAATCCCGGTGAATTACGGGACTCAGAATCCTCCGTCTTTTCTTCTCAAAGGTTTCCCAATCCCTTTACAAAAAAAATTGGGTGGCGCCCATTATATTTTTTATCATATCTTAACATAATAGGCGCTCATTCTAAGCGTACTTTTGAAAGATTCAAAACAGGGTATTGGGACATCCTCAAAACAGAGAAATCAACACCGCTGATCGATTACATCGAACGATCTGGTCGACAAAATGACATTTCCAATTGTAGTATAGCCAGTGAACACGTCTCTACTGCCTCGTGTCTTCCAGTCGAGTTCTCCTAGTTATTTATGGAAACACCAATTATTATTCAAGCTTAAATTATAAAATAGTGTTCCCTACAATTAACTTTGTTAAAGGAGTATTAAAGGGACCTTATCCTCTCTGTGAATCTCAACACCATCTATTTATCCTGGGAATACGGCCACGAATGTTTAGCACGAAATAAGCGGGTTTATGAACTAGCAAGAGAAGGGGCTGCAAACAGGGAATTAAATCCCGACAAAAATATTGATGAGTTCCCTTAACCACTAGCACAGACAAGAGAAATATACAGATGAAGAATATGGTATACATCGAGTTTAGTTCTCTACTTTTGTGTTCTGTTTTTCGTTCTGTTTTTCGTTTATTCTATGATCATGCAGGTTTTAAGTTACATGGTCGTACACATATTTTTTTTATATTTCATTTTGTTGCAACCCTTTATTTTGTCTACTTTCTCAATCGATCTTGCGAACGAACATATACGAACGACTGACTGGCTGGTCGGTGTTTCTGGATTTTAAACTGTGGTGTGTTTGTGTGTGTATATAGTGGTCATATTTTGATCCGTGGTTGTTGTTTTTGTTTGGTTTTATTTTCACATTTCTGTGAAATTTCGATGTTCTTTGATTTATGGTTGAGCGATTTTCTTTTTGATTTGTAAGAAATCGATAAGAAAATTTCTCCGACAATTTTTGCACGTCCTTCATATAAAAAATAAAAAATAAAAAAATTACATAGACATACATAAATGTCGAGGGCAAATATTTTGTTGGGCTCCTGTAAAGGCTTACAAACTGGAAATCAAAACAGTGCCTTCCTACTGTTTCTGTATCATGTACATATTATTTATGACCAGGGTTCGGATTTTGTTGACCAAAAAAAGCCAAAAAAGGCAAAATAATACCGCAGAAAAAGGCAAAAAAGGGCATTTAATAATAAAGGTTCTTATGCATTATTATTAACATTGTAACCCAAAACATTTTGAAGTTCTCTGGTAACAGTCGCCTGCGATTATCTCTCAGGAAAGCCTTGAATGAAATAAAGGACCTTTCAACAGGGGCAGAGCCTTGTGGAGCCAAGATAAGAGGTGTCACGTCCTTGACCCTAATATTTGCATCCAATTCAGAGTTTGCAGCGCCATTTCGTTAATTTGCTTAAAAACCCGCGTACAATTTTTTCATTCCATCTTCAGCTACTGGCCCTTTAGCTTGTTGTAATTTCTCCTCGAGTCCGTTCGAAGTCTTTAACACCACTTTTTCTAAATACTACGCATTGCACTTAGATCAAGTGCTCAAATTAAAGTACATACAACTACTAGAGGTAACCTGTAATTTGTAAACGCTTAAATATGTGGTCTTTCGGGTTGACTAAAAATAACAATCACAAGCAAACGCAATATTCAACAGAGTACCACTTAGTATGACCAGTATGTCACTGAATATGAATCTAGTTCTAGATGAAAAGGCGCACAATTACGAAAAAAATACTTCGGTTTTTGTCAGATGAAAAGATGGTAAATAAGACTGCGTCGAAGAAGAAGCGCATGTATGTTGAGTTGATACAAATGTCTTTAAGGTTGTATTGGTGTGTAGCGATTTTTTTTTATGCGCGCTATTGTAAACAACGCAGGCAGCTATGTGCATGTCCATACGAGAGAAAAAACTGCTCTCAAACGTGTGGACACTGAAACTTCTTTCGTGTGAGCAAGGATAAATCGTATAGTTAAGAAGAAAGTGTACAGCTACTTTGACAAATAGAACCAAAAAAAAAAACAAAAAAGGCAGTGTGGATTAAAAAAGACAAAAAAAGGCAATATGAGTAAAAAAGACAAAAAAAAGGCAAAAAAAGGTAAAGTCAACAAAATCCGTTCCCTGTTTATGACTAGCTGACCCGTGCACGCCTTGCTTCGGCCCGCTGCCACTGTTAAGGCAAAACAAATTGGAGATGAGTTCCGATTTTTTTTTCCGAATTTACCCAATTAGAGATGGAATTTCAAAAAATCCTCTCTAAGCGGATCTCTATGCCATTAAAGGAATGTACTCTGTAAATGAAATTAACGTTTTCAAAGAAATTACCTACATATTTTATTGCAATCACAAAAACCAACGAAATGATCGACTTTTCCCGCCCTTCTGTTGGGCCATCGCATATGCATACATATATGTACATACGAACACGCGGTAGCAAAATTCCCTTTCAAGAAAATTTGAACACTCTCAGCACTATGAAAATCACACAGCCATTGTATAGTCGCTATTCCTCTTCCATATGCCCCTTTAAACTTGCATTACTTACAATAAGAAATTAAAGCGAATAGAAAAAAAAAAACATAATTATTACGTCACACACACGTACTGCTCGTGTATTCGTTTTGTATGCGAAAACAAACAAAAAAAAAATAAAACCGGTTGTCGTGATACAAAAGAAAACGAATTTAAGCAGCAATGGGAATACAACAAAAACATCCACAACACAAGGAAGTCCAAAACAGAAAAGAAAATTGAGAGAAACGAAAATTTTTGCTCGAATCATACACCATTTTTTGAGTTCGTTCATGTTGCAGGCATTTCATACGAGGTATTGTATGATAGTATGCTGGTTTTAAAATTTTTTTGTAACATGCTTTTGTTCTACCATTCTACATCTGTATATTTCTCTTGTCTGTGCCACTAGTAAGAGAGTCCCAAACAAACAGATCCACCAGAAATTGAACAAATACTGGGAAGAGCTAGTGATCTATGTACATGGCAGTTAGATGAATTGAAGATAGACCAAACAGCAAACTTACCAAGCATGCTGTAAGTTTCAGTAGAACGCAATTAAAATTGATGATTGGACTCATAACAGGACACATCAACCTTAACAGGTTCGCGTATAGACTTGGTCTCGTTAGTATAGCAATCTTTATCAACTGCGAAAGGGGAATAAGAGCATCTGGAATACCTTCTCTGCCACTACCCAATCACAGCGAGGCGGCAACGTTGATTATTGGGAGCACCACTCATAACCGACAGACTAACGCGTTTTCAGAAAATTTAAACTGGTGATATCGTTAAGTTTAGTTAAAAGTCCAGCCAAGACTTTCATAGACCCAACAACCTACATCCCATCAAAACCCACAAAGAACACTATTCTCTTCAGCTATGGCGACGAGGGAACTACAATGTAAGAGCATCTAGCTCTTATTCTCTTATTTAACAAACGTGGTATTTCTTCTTTTCGTAAGGCCTTTTATTTCTTCTCAGGACTTCTTGCTTTTGTTACTTTAATTATATTAAAACAAATTATATATTTATCTATTACAGCGTATTTATGAGTGTAATCGATGACCAGAGTAATTCATTACTTATGGTTATATGTCGGGCCTTCAAAAATTAATTTGGAGTTACTGAGTAATTTAATAACAAAGTAATTCCTTACTTTAGTTAGAATTGTATTACATAATGGAAGATCTAACTTTTATGAATTAACCTATCCAGAGCTAGATTCAAATATTTTATACTTAATATAATTCTTTGTATTTGAAATATGTATAAATAAGTACAGAAAAGTGACTGTATTTCAATTGCGGTTTGTAATCCTGTTATCGGTAATCTGTAATCGATTACAAATCGGTCATCTCTGTAAATATAATATATATAATATTTAAAATAAATAAATAAAAATACGGCGTCTGCAGTCCTAGGCACAACCAAGAAGGGACCTACAATTTTTTGCCGACTCCGAACGGCGAGTTGGGAAGCTTCTCATGACAAATGATACTCTTTGATTACTTGTCAGACATTCGAAAGAGGTGGCAACCGTGAAAAACTTTTTTAGGTGATGGACCCGGGCTGGGATTGAACCCGAGCAGCATGCGTAGTGGTCCAATGTACTAACCACCACGGCCACGACCGTATATTTACTTTTTATAAAAAATTTCTGTGTATTCTTACGATTTGCTGGATTAAATGGGCTTATTACATTTTTGTGTCAAAGTCTATGTAATCAGCCATCTCACAGTGGTCAAGTAACTATACTGGCCACTTCACAATTAGCGGATAGTCAAGCGGCTTTGGAAATCAGTTTAACCCTCACCGACCCACAGGTGGTACCCGGGTACTTTTTAGACATTGAAACCTAAAAAATTTTTTTTCCACTGTTCCGATTTTTTTAAGATTCCATGACATCTCTAGAAAACCATTTTTACGCAATTAAAACTAAAAGTTGTTTCAAAAAAGTGAAAAGAACATGTGGTTGTTTACCATTTTTCAAACCAATGACGGAAGTGACCATGGGTGGGTACCACCTAGTACATTTTGCATAGAAACATTTTTTTTGGTGATATATATTTTAATTTTATTTGAGATATTGTTAGTAAAATCCAAGCAAATGACCGGAGCAGGTGTAATATGCAGGTTGTAAGCAGTATTACAACAATTTTGGCAACGTTTCCGACACTTTCTTTGATTCGGATATCATTATAGCAATTCTTGCAAATACTTTGCTTCTTCAAACGACCGGTGCTATCTCATTCTTTGATTGGTTATGGAAACGAAATGGAAGTGCATACTTCCGATTTGCGAGCCGATAACGCTTCCCATGGCTTTTTGATAAATAGAATCACGTTGTCAGCGGATCTAAGCTCCGAACTTGAATCAGTGGCAAGCATATGTCTCGAGCCAGTTATTTCAGGAAAAGTCTGCGAAGATATTTTCAGATATTTTCTGGATCATGCTCTCAACAAGCAACATCAATTATATTGTAGAATAACGCCAAAGGCCAACAATTCAATTTGTTCTACGTTTAGTCGTATAACTCCATTATAATCTACTCCACCGGTAGTCGAGTTATAATCGAATATGATTTGTGGTTTTATAGATGCAGTTGTCGTATCAATTGTCCCAGCAATGTAATGCATGCTGGATATCAAAATAACGGCTTTCTTCTTCTTCGGAACATATGAACATATCGTTGCGTTGGCTCTGAAACCAAACAATGTTGAATAGATTTCGCGGCCTTTCGATGGCTGCATCGCCATTGGGATATACGGTTCATTTTCCGACGCGTCCTCAGCAATGTCAATCCATTGTTCTTGAGATTATTTAGCAGAGGTAATGATGTGAAGACATTCTCTGTGGTGGCATTCCGGCCAAAACATTCTAGTACAACACACAAATTTGTTCCTTCGTCACTTATAGACAATACAACACGAAAAACATTTAGAAATCTCTTACCGCAACACTGCAATCGACGATTTACAATTCAAAACAAAGACTCGTTCGTTGATCACTACAAAAATTAAGGAGAGAAAGTACTTAGGCGTTATCCTAATTAGTTTTTTTCGTTATTACGCACACTTTCTACAAACATGATCGAATGATTTCTATGTAAAACGCACCGAAATATATGGTGGTACCCGGGTAGCACCTATGGGCTGTTTAGTGAGTAATTTTGTATGGGTCGGTAAGGGTTAATCTACACTGAACCAAAAAGGTACATGATATAAATGAAAAAAATCATATTCTAAATGAAAACGTTCATTAAAATTGAGCTAAACATCAAATTCTTACAGAACATGCATCCCCGTTCATACGTTTATGAATATATTCATGCAGCTATGAATCGTTCATAAAAAGTAAGAATCTATGCATAAAATTAATCAATGACATTCATAAATTAGCGCGAGCACACGAAGGAGAAGAGAGACAGATAGATGGAAAAAAACAGATCGGCGTAGTGGTAGGAAACTCATTTGTAAGGTTTCAACTAACTCTGTGGGTTGGTGTCCAGGATAACTGGAGAGGTTTTTTTTTTGTACTTGCATATGTTTCACAGAAGTTTTTCCAGATGTTTCTTCCTTATTATAGTTTTTGTGTGATGAACTCTTTCAACCATGCCATACTATCCTTACTGCCAGTGTTATGCCTTCTCGTAGTAGTAGGTTTTGTTATTAACTTCTGAAACTGTTCAACTTTTTTTTATTTTTTTTTTATAGAAATAAATACTTACATACATCTGGATTTGTACCGCGGACCTTCTGCGTGACAAGCAACGACGACTACCTCTACGCCAAAGCCATAAAATAAATACGAATGCATTGTGTGTATAACTATTTACACATTCGAAACCTTTGATTATGTACATATCTATACTTACAGTTTATGGACAAAATACATACCCTTTATGAATCGGTATACTGCTTATGACTTGATACATACTTTTTGAGAATAGATACATAATGCGTATGAATCTATACATTCATTTTCTTTTTTTCTTTAATTCACAGATTATTTTCATTAATTCAATGTATTTTTTCTTAAAACTCGTGATGGACAGTTGTATGAATAGTTCATACGCTTATGAAAAAATTCAATAAAAATAAGAACCAGCGTTCATACCCCAAATTTCTCATACAAATATTTTTATGAACGCGATTTTATACAAACAATGAATCGTTCATAAAACCATTTTATTTTTTTATGATTTTGTACATAAAATCAATGAATTTTTCTTAAAAATGAATGAATTTTGCTGTATGAATGCCGTTCATTGATATTATGTACGATAATTTTTTCAGCGTACTTCTAAGATCACCTCCAACTGTCGGTCATCTCTTATATAGATGGTCAAGCAGTTTACTACAGGTGAGTCCTGTACTGGATGCCGTGGCACATTCCACAGGCATTCCAGCAAATTTTAAAGCAGACAAACTCGCTAAACTAGGACCAACAATACCTATTCTACCAGAAAAGAAGAACAGAGGTATCCATCCCCCTTGCTACTTACAAGCTCAAAGTTGGCTGTTACTATCCATATATATATACATGTGTAATATATATATGTGTGTAATAGCTACTGGTTTTATTGTTTAGACTTTAGAGTGATATATAATTTTAAGTCTTCTTTACATTTGTTTAATTATTACTTCCGAACTATTCCCGGAATATTTAATTGACATGTTATAAAAAAATACTATATTTTCCTACATTCAACCAAAATTGTAATCCGAATTACATATTGTTTATTATCTGAAACCATTTGCATGTAAATGAAGCCCGCCAATGGACGATGTGGTTATAAATGGCAATCCCGACCAATTTAATATGCCAAGTTGAAACAAATAAATGTTTTACCATCACAAACACGTATGACAGCTAATTTGACAGTTGATTGAAATAACGATAGCAGTCACATGTGCTAAACAATGCCCGGCTTATTAACGGCTACCAATCTGTATGACTTTTATTATTCTAAGACCATTAAGTGGAAACCCTTAAGCATTTTTAAAATAATGCCGGATTGAGAAATTTAAACTTGTTGTTATTGTAATGGTAGGGGGATTGACATCATAAAACATGAGCGTTATAGGAACTACATTCTGGAGCTCCAATTTATGACCATTTTTGGAATGTTTGACATGGTTTCTCCGAGATTGGAATCGACCAACGACTTCAAAATACAACCACAGAAAATAGTCAAATCCAACGATGTTCGAGGCTAGTCCACAGGTCTATTGCTGGAGAAACTCTTGTCATCGAACACTTTTTTAAAGGTACGTCGGCATCTGATGAATTACATTGGAATATTACTAGCTGCAAATGCGACAATTTAGCTGGTTAATAAAGCCACTACGACCTAAGTTAGCTTCATCACTGAACAAAACTTGACGATTTGAAATTTTTTAAACCATAATTTGTAAACGCTGCTCAGGTGTAGGTAAGTCTTTCCAAACAATTCTGAGTAAAAAGATGTTGTCAGCTGTCAGATTAACTATCAGCTGTCGCCATATTGGAAAAAACCTCATAAAAATCCACCGTATATGTACCATCATATATGTTTGTATATATATGATGAAATATACAAGTATGATGAAAGCAGCTTAGCTGTGGAATCCGTTTGAAGGATCAGTCCTGTAGTTTCTCTCAAGAATTCAATAGAATAAAAAATGCGTTAAATCCGCACATTTAAGACCCAAAATCCCCATATTTTCTTTAATTTTAAATTTTCCAAAAAGATCCCAGGCGGCAAAACTTGAAAGAGGATGCAGCAATTAAGAATATTTTTATCAGTTCCCCTTCATGAAAAAGGTTGCAAGTACAGTCAATTCAAAATGTGTTTCGTCACTCATAATGATTTTTTGTCAAAAATGGTGATCATCTATACTGAGCAGTTAAACTCGAGCATTCCATAATAAATTGCTAACGACCACTCTCTACGATTGTCAAATGCCGACTGACAAATGTCAGCCAAGCCGAAATGGCGGCACAAACAAAATCGACCTGGAACCTGAAAAAACCGTGTGCTATTATGTAGTTTCATATGCATACAGTGCTTTTAGATACTAACCTCTTACCATTTAGACTCAGTCGTCTCTTAACCCTGTGGACACAAGAAGAAAACCCCTTAAAGAATGTGAAGTGACCGGCGGACGGGGGACGATTTAAGCCCTAACTATGTACATAGTATGTCGTCTATAAAGGATTAAAAGCTTACATCAATAAATTCACGTGTATATGTACTTTGATCGCGGGTATGCTGTTTCCTAGCGTTTTGTCATCCAAGAAAGCTCGGACTTTTAAACGGAGATTCGTAATTTTTTGTCGTCTTGAAGACATTGGGGCTCTGGACTGTCGAGCATTATTGTCAGTTTCACTTGCTTCATGTGGCCGAGCCCAGTATAGTCATAACTAAGGCGTCATCTGTGGAGTAGGTTAGGTTAGGCTTAGAAGGCTGTGTGATTGAATGAGTTATATCCACTCGAAGACCCGAAGGTCCATTGTGAATCCCTATATAGTTTGGGAGTAAATCCTCTTTGTTTTAAACAAATCGTGATGAATCTTATAAATCTTAAAATTTCTGAATTCTGTTGGAAGGCGGGGTAGTAGCAGAGTAGATGTTGGATTGATTCGCTCTCTTCCTCTCCGCAGCTTCTACAGATTTCGTTGGACTCAGATAACCATTTGCTTGTCATGTGACCTATGGCACAGTGTCCTGTGATTATTCGCTTTGCATTCAATTAACGAAACTGGCTCAAATACATCGCGTATTTATACATCCAACCCATGGCTTTATTGCTTTCCTACTTTGGAGTTGAAAGCGACATTTTGTCTTAATGGGAATTGAACAAGTTTTCTTAAAGACTGTGGTTCGAGCGCAGATTGACACAATAAAATAAAAAAAAAACATTTTGTAAATGAGGTTTTATTTAAGAAAAAAATTAAAATACAGTTTTTTGCAATACTCTTGGTCAACAATATATTATAATAATAGACAAAGAAAATATCGTTAACCATTTAAAAAGAAAATAACATCCCTGAAGGGTGCAAAAGTAATTCCTCTGAATCACTCTTTTCTAAATTAGGCATCGCTTCCCATTCTTTTCTATCCCGACAATACTCTTTAAAACAACCTTCGTTATAAGTTATAAAGCTACCATAAGAGCTTGCCAAATCCGTGCAAAACGAGTCGTCCATGGAATCTAGTTTTAACATTTTAGCAGCGTTGGTTTTTATGTCATACGAAATAATTTCCGTTTTGTAAATTAAACAAAAATGATCAACTTTATTTATAGAAATTGTTTTCATGCCGCATAAGGGTAATGCATGACGAAAACGCGGATTGTGCCACCCTTTAGTTTGTGGATTGTAGTAATCAAATAGAGTTTCAGCCGGGCTTGTAACTTCAGCAACACATAGCAATGATCCTTTAACACCCACATAGGGACTACTTATTCCATAACCCATTACAGCTATATTCTCCCATTTTTCTTTATGTGGTTCCCATTTCTCAACAGAATTTAATACACCACCTGCGGTACTTTTGCCACCAACCACATACAATTGATCATTTAACATTGTCATTCCACACGAACTTCTGCCCGTCAACAACGGAGGCAGTTGGCTCCATTGAAATGTTTTCAAATCCAAGCAATCCACACGATTTGTAACTTCTCTGTTTCCCACAATCCCGCCAGCAATATATACCTTTCCATCTAATACAAAACTTCCAAAATGTGAACGTGGTTCTGGAAGATTCGGGCACTCTGTATAAAACCACTCTTTCAAAGCAGACAAGTAGAATGCAACCCTTAAGTTACGTCCGGCGATGTCAAATCCATCGATAGCAATAAGAGCGTCATTTAAGGTCCTTCGCTTAATCTGTTGTTCTGGCGCTGATGACCGCAGTTTTGGTAAACAATGCAGTTTATATGACTTGTTAATTAGTTCCTTGCATGCACTGGACTTGACAGTTGGTTCCACGACATCAGCAACGAATTCGGACGGTAACATGGTCAAGCGAAGATGCCAAAAAAGTTGACCCAGGAATTCTTGACGTTTTTCCCGATCATGGTCCACCCATGACAAAATCGCATGAAATACTTCCTCTTCAGAGTAAACTTGTAGATTGTCATGAGAAATCAGTTTGCTCAACAGATCAACGTTCAATGAAAAGAATTCCTTGTTACGGCGCAACTCCATGAAGTGTTTTAAAGCAAATTCAAAAGCGAAGTCCCACAGCTGTGTCATTTCCAATTGCTCTGCGAGAAATAAAATACCGAGGCCGTTACACGTATTAATCTCCTTTCGTAAGAAGTCTGAGCATGCCTCTTCCAATGGCTTTATTTGCAAGAAATTTGCAGCTCTTAGGATATTTTCCACCGTATCGCTCTCAAGTTGAATTTCACTTGAGTATATGTATTTGATGACCATTTCTAGAGTTTTTCCATCAATATTTTCGAAGTTCACTTCTTTGGATTCAGCTTCCTTGAAAGAGCCCGTAAACATTCTTAAGAAGTAGTCACTGCGCGCGGCTAAAATTAAACGATGCGCCTTCAGTTGCATTCCTCCGTTCGCAGCGGTAAGTGTGACATCACAAATGATTTCATCTTTCAAGAATTGTTGCAGTTGTTCGATTAAATCAGAACTGCCATTATTGTTGATGTAAACATCGACTTTTTTCTGGATGATTTCTTGCGACATATTCGTAGTTTTAAAGGTGGATGACAACACGGAGTGGATTTCAATTTCAATAGAACGAGTACGAGTCGATACCGATTACAATTTAAATTCAAATTTGTTACGGAAGACTTTATCTGCAAAGAAAAAGAAACTAAAATAAGTTACTTATATGAAACCAGGTTAGATAGAATTACTTGGACCAACTCCAGAGGAGAAACTTCACTTCAATATGAAATGAATCCACTTTCCAACGTACCAACAAGAAGACAACAGGAACTGGAATAAAAGAAACATTCGAAGTTAGTTTTGCATCGACATGTGTTGCTGCTCCTCTCTATGAACAAAACGTCCACTCAACAAATGTACCAAATAAAGTTCAATTAGGAACACCTAAAGTGCCCATCTTACGCAGAGTATTGAAAACCTCATTCAAAACATAAACCAGTTCATGCACTTGCAAGGATTAAAACTCCCTAACCTTTTAGCAATTTTATCGAAACAACGAATACGATTAACCATTCTGTCAATTACTAGGTCTGGCCAGACGTCTACCACATTCGAAACTATTACAGTGAAACCTGTCTAGTTGGCCAATATTTTACTGCACCGAGAAAATTCCATATAAATGTTCCTCAAAATACCTTTATATTTTGTCCACCTGCCTATCTTGAAACTTGGCCAAAACTTGACAAATTTTCATAAGTTTTCTCATCTCTCGCATCAAATAACCTTCGAAAGTTGGCCAACGGTAGTATGTGATGAATTTTGTTCCATAATTTCAGTTAACCTTCACATTGTCGCCAATAAAAAAACTCCTAATCTTGACAGCAAACACCCGGGTGTAGAAATATAACTCTCATATGTTTTGTATGGATTTTTTAGTTTTCTTCAGTTAAATGTTTGTTATTTGTGATTTGTGTTTTGTCGCGCTTTATTTGTTTCACAATTCAATACAGTTGCGTTAAGGGACATTGTGTCCTAGACGTAAGCTAATATTTAAAAGAAACCGTAAGTAGCTAGGTTATTTTATGGAGTGAAATTTTTGTTCATTCAGATTATAAAGTTTTCTTACCTATTTAGTTCACTAACAACTTCAACGTTAGTCTAAGGAAGTGTTCGGGTTAGTATATCTACCTAATTGGTTTTTAGGGTTCCGTACCCATATCATATTACGGAACCATTATTAGTTCGCTCTATATCTAAAATATCTATATATGTATTCTTGGCACACTTATACATTACGGTGTCCAAATATTTGAGACAACTTATCATTCTGTATCGATAAGGAAACTAGAACACAGCTTACAGATCTGTTCCAAAAAAAACTGTAATGCGTGTATGTATACATATGCTCTTGCACATATGTATGTATGTTTTTAGAAACATCCTCACAAAATATGCTGTAGTTCGCATCACTTTTAGCTATCAAAAGCAATATGACGTTTTATTATTCGTCATAATTTGTTGCATTTGCCAGGAGCAAAACAACAATATTATTTTTCTTTTCGGTAATATGTATTATAAAAAAGTAAGAATACGGAACTCTTTGAATGCGAGTCTGACTCGCGGTTGGCTGGTTTTTTTTTTTTTTTTGCTAACACTTGCATTCCATCCAGCGATAAAAGCGCTCAGATTCGAATAGCTATGAGCTGCACTCGATCAAAAAGTGCTGTAGAATGCATACTAGGCAGTCTAGGAGCTACGAGAACCGCGGAATGTTCCTTGCAATCTGAATGATTTGATGGGTCGATATGTACCTGGCCGTCGCATTCCTAATGATTTATGTGCTATACTCAAGAAAAGTCTGCGTCCAGTGCAAATGAAAAGTTTGCCAAGTGCACATCCTTACAAAAGCAAAATATGTATAAAGAATGCCTCAATGTGCTTTTGAAATTGTTATTATTTCTATATTCTATCTACCTAAGTATGTGTACTTTTATTTAGTCACTATATATCTATGATATCAACCTATCCTATGTAAGAATTCAATAGAATCAATAACTAAATACATATGTATGTATGTACTGTACATATGTAATGCTTTTTCTACTTCATAGCGATAAATAACCCTCACTATAATATGTATGACGTATGTATGTATACTATGTATGTGCATATGTACATACAGTGGGAGTCAAAAATTTGTATACAGCAAGCAGCTCAATAACGCTATGTAACAAGTAATAAGAAAAATATTTTAAACACGCAAATTAGGCTTACAACTCCCTTTTTTATTTTTTACTATAAAATAGTTTTTTTTTTTAAATGGGATTCAGAGACTATTCACGATAAAAGCAAACAATACATGAAAAAAACAGTCAAAAGTTAGTATACACCACAATTTATTTAAAAATTCATGAGTAGATAGGTTCCGTTAGAATTATGTATTCTTATATTTCCTTAATCCCATTGAACACCTGTGGGAAGTTTTGGACAGAAATATCAGAAAGCGGGCCATAACGTCTAAACCAGGCCTTCGGACGGCATTAACCGAAGAATGGGCTGACGTCACCAAAAATCTTGTTTCTTCGATTCCTAGAAAATGAGCCGCAGTGATAAAAGCAAAAGAAGGCCCAACGAAGTACTAACGCCTAAGCTTTTTGACCATTTGTAAGACAACAAGTGTTTATTTCTGAACTGTATACTAATTTTTGACTTAATTTTTCAGATGTTTTTTTTTCTTCAATCGTGAATAATTCCTGGATTCCTTTTTTTTATAACTAAATTGTTGTGAATAATAAAATAGTGAACTGTGAGCTTTCTTAATGTGTTTAAAATATTTTCGTTATTACTTATTATTTAGCGCTATCGAACTTCTTACAAGTAGGCACTGGCTGTATACAAATTTTTGACTCTCACTGTATACATAAACGTATGTACATATCGTCACCTCAGTATTGGAGTGACATAAGTGCATTTTTTCGTTTTTGAGTTAGGAGTGTTTTCTTAGTGAAAAAAACAAGATTGGTGTAATCAAATCTCTCCTATCTCTATTATTTCAAAAGATATCAGTATTACAAATGACACATACGCACTTTTGGGAATAAATGCTCAGTATTGATCTGCCACATAAGCCTTTGTATGGGAAAGTCATATTTTTGTATGAATTTTTTTTAAATTTTTAAAATGGTTTAAATGACCTATACGTACAACTGAGCTCAGATATGCTTTGTTTGCAAACACATAATTCAGTGCTGATATGCTCTATACATACAATTTCTATTCAATAGTGCTTCATATGCATGATTATTTTTCAGTGTTTAAATGCTTCATAGGAACAAAATGAATCGAATGTCCAAGCATTTTAAATGATTTCAGTGTATAAGTGACACATAAGTACAATTATTAGGTCTAGGCGTGTTTTTTTTTCAAATCTAAATATATAGACTTCGCAAAAGCTTTCCAAGTAAAAATAAGACTGGATTGTTATCCAGGCTAAGGTTCCGTTGTATTTTACATTGAAAACATGTTGCAGAAACATGATTGGTCTACATAGATTTGAAAAAAAAACACGCCTTCTGTTCCGTACCTGTAAAAAGCTATTAAAATTCTTTTTTTTAGATCTCCGTTATGACCAAACGCGTTTATTTTTACGAGTTATTTTTCTTTAAAATGTTGACTAACCTTTATTTTTTTATAAAAAGTAAAGCGAAATAAAAAAAAACAAAGGGGAAAAAAGTTACACCTATTTTAAAAAATGGGTTTTCTTATACTTTTGTATGAACATATGACACATATGCAGCCATAAATCGCAATGGCGTTCAGTATTTAAATGACACATAGGTTGGTCAAAAAGTGCCACATACCATACAAATCCGCACAATTTGAAAAAAAAATCATGCCCTATAATTTTTTAAATTAAGATAAAAAATAAACTAATGTCCTGATTAAAATAAAAAATTAAGTATAAGCTCAGCTCAGTTGCCACTATTTTAATAAATTTTGTCTATGATTGTTGTGCTTAAGGTTTTTGTTTTATTCACATTCAAACTTCAAACGTCGTTTTCTCAAAACTAGGATTTGTCGTTTAGATCACTCCAATACTGAGGTGACGATATATTGGCTATTTAAATGTAAAGTTTAAGAAATAGTAACAGGTCTGTGCACAGAATTAAATAGAAACATAGTAACATTTTTGACAGTTCCTACAGAAAACATATGAAAAAGTAATTTCTATACCCAGGTATATACCATCAAGGTGGTCGAAAAAAGGTAAAAAATCCCAAAAACATACTAAATATTTATTTTTTTTTTTTTTTAAAAAGTTCCATTTTACAAAAGAACTCACTATTTTAGTCACTGAGCAGAAGCGGTTTTAGATTCAGTGAAAAATTCTCGGATTTATTTGAAATTGAAAATCGGGATCTATACCCAGGTGTATAACGACAATGTGAAGGTCAACCACTGAACAAAACGTCTAGATATAGCGGTAAAATAACCCAATATTCATTCTTGTTTCATCGTTTGCAATAAATCGATCTTTTATTTTTATTTAAAAAAAATTCAAAAAAATCCACACCCTTATAAATTTGGCCAAAAATTCTTGCACCTCAGGTGGCCAACTTACCAAGGTTTCACTGTAGGTATGATGCTTTAGTTTTAGATGTAGGTGGGTGCGAACAAAATACATTTTTCTACAACAACCACTAGAGTCAATGGAATAGGTCTGCCAAGATGAGATCTTACTCTATATTGTACGGAAAACGTATTTATTTCATATAAATATTGGAAAGGTACTGAAGAAGAACTACATATGTATAGCCCTATTTCGGTCTTTATCTAGCTAGCTGCTGGCTGGTGTAAATCACGCAAACATTTAGCGTACGGATGAATTGTGGAAAACAGGGATTCCGTATTCAGAGCAACGATATCGGTAAACTGAAGTGGGGCTATAAGTCAGTTTATAAGATTTGACGATCAAAGAACTTATGTAGAATGACAAAAGGCACACAAGACATAAGGCAACTCCCATTCGGGGAAACTGTTGACGAACAACTATTTCTATACAGATGAATGACAAGATTTACACAATATGTACGAGTATATGTAATAATGATATGAAATACTATCTTTATGTACACTTAAAAACATTCAGATTCGTACGATGCGTTTTTTCACAAAACTACTTTATTTAGGACGAAAAAAATGCGATTGTGTTCTTAAGTGATCAACATGTTACGTTATGTTTTATTTTGTTCGCAATAAGAGCAGAAAAGCGAGAAAAATAACGTAACGTTACATTTTGTGTACATTATTAGTCATCGATCTCAAAAGAGAACAAACATTCAGTTTCGTACTAGGCAAGTAGCGTCACTTCAGTTCAGTGTTATAAAGTTGTAAAATTCAAATTGTTCCTGCTTTGATAAAGTAAATTGTTTTTAATATAAATTCAAGGTACATTTTTTATTCAAATTAAATTTTTATTAAAGTGGTTGGATTTCTTAGAATGGGTAAAAATATTACCGAAGACATACGATCCCTAGTGCTTTTTCATCGAAAGGAAGGAAAATCCTTGGGTGAAAAAGGAAAAATATTACAGCTACCGAAGTCTACGGTGCAGTATATTAACAAGCGATACCATGAGGAAGGAAGAATTGCAAATTTACCTAGTAACAAAGGACCCCGAAAAATGACTAAGTCGTCTATTAAGTTTATTTTACGTGAAATAAAAGGAAATCCAAAGCTGACTTCAGTCGAATTGTGTAAAATGCTTACAGATTTTGATGGAACCAACGTGAATCCAATCACCATAAGGCGAACATTAAAGAATAATGGTTACTTTTCACGGGTATGTCGCAGGAAACCATTGATCAGCGAAGTCAATAGAATTAAAAGACTGAATTTCGCCAAAGCACACAAAGATAAACCGTTAGATTTTTGGAAAAATGTCATATTCGTTGACGAAAGTAAATTTTCACTCTTCCGAAACGACAAAAAGCAAAAAAAAGTCTACCGGAAGCGTAACGAGGCCTATCTTTTAAAGAACTTATCGGCCACTGTAAAACACGGTGGAGAAAGTGTTATGGTTTGGGGTGCTATGGGCTGGGGAGGTGTTGGAAATTTGGAATTAATTCAAGGCAACATGGATAAAACGATGTATCTTAATATACTTAAGGAACATTTGAAAGATTCCGCAGACAAATTGGGTATAAAGGATACATTTCATTTTTACCAGGATAATAACCCAAAGCACAAGGCCTTAGACGTGCGTCTTTGGCTACTGTATAACTGCCCGAAATGCATGGAAACACCTCCCCAAAACCCAGACATTAATCCCATCGAACATCTGTGGGAGCATTTAGAACGACAAATTCGCAAAACAAAGGCCGTCAGAAACAAAAAGGAACTTCAAAGACTCGTTTCGGAAGAGTGGAATAAAATTCCGTCCGATGTTACAAAAAAGCTGGTTGAATCACTTTCTAGTAGGCTTGCAGCAGTTATCAAGCATAAAGGAAGCCCAACGCCGTATTAAGTTTTCTTCTTTTTGTTTTTCTTAAGTAAGAGTATTAATTCTTAGGTATCGTACGAAACTGAATGTTCAATTATTTTCTACGTTCATATGAATTTGTTCCTTATTAATAGTTTTTTTTATTGAATTATTATTTAATTTTGTATATGTTCAAGCTCTTTGTATTACACTAGAATTAAAATAATACCTAAACAGAAAAAAACTTTTCATTTTCCTTAAAAATAACAAACAATTTAAATAAAGTGTCCTCGTACGAAATTGAATGTTTCTAAGTATCTGACTTCCCTTTAGTCAGTAATCAATCATAAAGCAGTTTATGTTATTTTTGAATTTTATGAATTTAGTCTCGAATGTTCTACTGAAAATTGATTAAATTTTAACTTTAGAAAGGCCAACTTCATAGCACTAAATAATTTGTATGGTTCAATTGACTGGGAACTTAGACTTTTCAATAAATCTCTTAATGATGTATGCCACTTTTAATTTAATGGCATTGATCAATTTGTTCCATCTTCTATTAAAATACCGTCTTTCAAGGTCCCATGATTTAATAAAAGATTAAAAAACCTAGAAAACGTTAAAAATAAGGCATTGAAACTCTCGAAGAAAACAGGTAACCTTGAGGATCGATCTCGGTTTCTTCAACTTCGACGAGAGTTTGATTTTCTAAATAAATTTCTGTATCATCAGCATATTCTTGTTGCCGAAATAAATATAAAGAAGAACAGTAAATCCTTTTGGGTTTTCTTAAATTCGAAACGAAAAAGTTATTCACCCCAATTATGCAAGTCGTATTTGAGAGTCACATACGAACATAGTCGTATTTTGTTATTATGGAAGTCGTGTCACTACGAACATACTCGTACGCTAATGACTTTTCAGCTGTCAACAGAATCGGATGCCATCGCATACGACTTTCGGCTGATATCAGCTATTATGCAAGTCGTATTTAGTCGTATTTTGAACGTTTTTAGTGGTATTTTCTTCGGCTGCGATTTCTTAAGTGACTCTATACGAAATTCAACGAACATGAAAAATAAACAATTGTATACTCTTGAATGGAAACGATTTAATGTTTTTCGAAGTTATTTTACTACTTAAATTACTTTTACTTTCTAAAAAACTTAAAAACAGCAACCAATTCGAAGCTTTGGTATATGCTACGAAGATTAATGTCGGCATCGCAAAAGACAGATGTGTGCTACACGTTCATCTAAAAGATGAACAAATGGTTGTCAACAGAATAGTTTTATTAAACTGCAATGGTCAATTATTTTTTTAGTTAGAAAATTGTAATTTAAATTTCGGAAAATACATCCATATATACATACATACATACACAATGAATTTGGCACTTATTGCGTTTCAACTAACTCTTAATAATCTGTGCATATAATTCCGTTTAAGGATATTCCTTCATGTACTCATTAAAGAATAAATCTATTGAGTTTGTGGTGACATCTTTCGGGAGCAGTTGTAATAAGACATATCCTGGACCTCGCCGGCAAGGAAACCAGTACTGACAGGAAAAAGTTCAGTTTGAAGTGCGACGTAATGCGTTGCTAACATGCAGCAACTTATATGGAGTCGTATTCAACGCATACGACTTGCATAATAACAAACGAAATACAATACGATGCGAGTACGACTTCAAGTGAGATACGAGATACGACTTGCATAATTGGGGTGATTTTCTTCCAAAAGCAATGGAACTTGACGATGAAAAGTCAAGCGATGTACAATCGTCCTGCAATCTATTTGCTAAATATCTTCAATCGAATTATAACACCGATGTTATTTCTAATGTGAACGATTTGTATTCACACATAGCTCCCATTACTGATTTTGATTTAAATTGTTTTTCGGACAAAGACATTCTTGAGGGTTTGGTTGAACTCGACTCAACTAAAAAAGCTGGAGTGGATTTAATTCCCCCAATCTTATTATCTAAATGTGCCTCATCACTATCCCCCCTGTTCTGCATTCCACTTTTAGTGAATTCAACCACCAAAAGTGGAATTGGGTGTTCTGCATTCCGAACGAAATTATGAAATGTGGATTGTATGTTCGAAAGTGAATATTTTGGTGTTCTGCATTTCACTCAAAATGACAGCTGTAAATTCGTGTTCTGCATTCAGAAAATCCTGTGATTTTAGTGAATTGAATTCACTTGAGATTCTTGACGTGAATTGAATTCACATGCCGTTGTTAAGTGAATTAATTGATTAATTAGATGATCAGAATCATTTTGAAAAATGTGAGTAGAATAAAAAGACTTTCCATTAGTGTATTAAAATAATTCGTATGCCAAGGATTTGTGGACGGAGTTACAACAACGATTGAAGAGTGTAGGTCTTCCAACGACTGGATGAAAATGATTAGAAATTGAAGTTAACAATTTTTATTAACAAAATAAAACATTATATTTTTTTAATGGGCGAAGGTGAATGTTTGTACCAGTTCAGTCCACTTCGACCACAACTTGTGTTGCACAATGTTTTTTATCTCGCCGAGAACTTTGCCGACTGTGGGTCTACCAAGGCGAAGATTAAAATTCTTTCCCACTGACCTTTGATAAGATCCTTCAGCCAAAAAAAAAAAACGGATGTTTCTCCGAGTTTGAGAGGAATTGAAGTTGGTACCATCTCTGACTTCACTTCTCGCAGCATATCAACAAATATTTCCTTACTCAACCTAAAACTGTGTTAAAAAATGCAAAAACTATTATTATGCAGTTGTCTAACTTCTGCTAACAATGCTTCGGGAAGATCCAAATGTTAGACTTATCTCGCAGTCGTCCTGCGAACTCTCTCTATTCGGTTTTCACCAATCATTTAAAACAAAATTGAATCCATTTTTTTAATAACACATGTTTTCTTAAATGTTTAATTCACTTGCACAAAGCAAAAACCAGGAACTGAAAGTCTCCAATGATTTGGAAATGATTTGACAGCTGTGTTTGACATTTCAAACAAATGAATTCGAAGTGGATCCCAAAAATTCGAAATCACTCGGAGTGCAGAACACTGAATTCCATTTCGAGTGAATCTCAATTTCGGTTTCAATCCACTTTCACTCGAAATGCAGAACAGGGGGGTATGTATTGCATTAAAAATAATTTTTAATAAATCTTTATCAACTGGCATTTTTATTGACGATTGGAAATTATTTATTTTCGTAAACCCAATTTATAAAAGTGATCTAAAACACCAGGTAAAAAACTACAGGCCAATATCTAAACTCTCTGCAGTACCAAAGTTGTTTGAAAAGTTAGTAACCCAGAGGCTTTACTTTTCAGTCAAAGAATCGATAACGCCTAAACAACATGGGTTTGTTAGTCGCCGTTCAACTGCGACAAATTTTTTCTCATTTTTGCTTAAAATCCATCGAAAGCAGAAAGCAAGTCGATGTCTTATACACTGACTTTGTTAAGGCCTTTGACAGAGTTCACCATGGATTACTACTACAAAAACTTCGAAAGCTTGGACTTAGTGTAACTTTCCTGAAATGGTTAAAGTCGTACTTGTCAAATCGGAAACAGGTAGTTCTGATTGATGGGTTTAAATCATTTTTCATTGAGGTGGAGTCGGGTCTTCTACAAGGAAGTTATTTAGGACCGCTTTTATTCGTTTTGTTCGTGAATGATGTACCTGACAATTTAAAATTTTCGAATTGTCTGATGTTTGCAGACGATGTGAAACTATTTAGCCCAATATCTTTCAATCAGGACTGCCTGAAATTTCAATGTGATATTGACTTATTTTTAAATTGGTGTAAATATAACCATCTTCATCTAAATACATCAAAATGTAAAATCTTTAGTGCCCACAGAATGTTATCGCCCATGGTCTTTACTTACAAGTTGGGCGATGAACCACTTTCAAAAGTCGGTGAAGTGAAAGATCTTGGTGTTATCTTTGACTCCAAATTAACTCTTTCGGCGCACATCGATTTTATTGTATCGAAAGCGAATTCTCTTTTAGGTTTCCTCAGACGAACTTCTACGGTTTTTAAAGACGTGTATACCTTAAGGGCGATTTTTTTGTCATTGGTACTGCCTGTATTAGAATATTGCTGTGTTGTTTGGTCGCCATTTTATGAAAATGCAAATTTGAGAATTGAAAAAATACAAAGAAGGTTCCCGCGTTTTACATTACGAAATACGAGATGGTCCGATGAAATGCCTGCTTATCTTTCAAGATGCGCGCTAATAGATTTGAAAACTCTAGAAAGCCGCAGACAAACTCAATGCGTTATTTTTATAAAAGATATTTTAAGTAATAACATTAAATCTCAAGAGCTACTTGCACTTGTTACCGGAAAGATATCTTAGAAATAGAAGCGATCTCTTTTTTATCCCCACTCATAGAATTAATTATGTTCTAAATAACCCAATAACTCGTTCTTTAATGCTTTACAATTCTGTTTGCAATGAAGTCGATCTTTCAATGAAAAGGGATAGTTTTAAAAATATTGTTCTAAATATATTTAACTCTAGTTTAAATTAGTTTAGTTTTAGCAAATATGTACTTATTTATATGCTTTTATATGTACTTTTTTTTTTAAATCAACAGATTGTAATCCATTGATGAATAATAAATAATAATATAATAATATAATATATACTATCGAAGCGTGTGAAGTATGGATGGTAGATTTGTTATTCCAGCAACGGATAGCCCGGCAAAGGAATTCTGTATACAGGTGAAGAAGACTGACACCAGAAAGATGAAAATTTGGGTGAGTAGATGCTGATTGAACTATCAACTAAGTACACAGCCAGCAAGAGAACTGTTATTGCTGACACCATCTTTAAAAGTTTTGAAGGTATGGAAAACTTTCAGTGACCTGGGATGGCTTTTGTTGGATGCATTCGATTTACGGGTAATGTAGCAGCAGTATCTAATGTGCTGAAAAAATCAAAGGCTGTCATTTTACTGTCATCACTTCACTATGGCACAGAATTTGTTGGAGAAACAATAGAGCCTAAAACCATTCTTTTTTACAACAAACACGAAGTAGGCGTGGACGTCAAAGACCAAATGTTTAGAGAACACACTTGCAAGCGACAGACGAAGCGATGGCCACTAGCCTTTTCCTACAACATGTTGGATGTCGCAGCATTGGCATCTTTCTTAATTTATAAAAATGTTAATAGTAATTTATGAGAGCGAACAAACCCAAGGCACGTCGACAATATCTACATTCGTTGATTGAGCAGTCAGTGACCCCTCAGATCAAAGCAATAATATAAAATGTAATGAATCTTTCTTTATATGCGAATGAAGTGCATGAGTGCAAATGAATGAAAAAGAATGCAAATCAGTCAATTGAAGTCACAAGTGATTGCATTCAATGATTGCATTCAATTGAATAGTAGACAAAAGAATACAATCTTTTGAATGCTTAATGAATGGTGATTGCATTCATTTTTTTTTAAGTCTCATTGAATTCATTTTGAGACTCTTGACAGCAACGTCACCAAGTGGAACAGAACAGGAAACTAATAGGTCTGTTTGGTAACTGGTACTTTACGTAAAGTTACTTAAAACTGCCAAAAATCAAGAGAAGAGAGAAACAAATGTGGTGTCAAAAAAGCGAGGGACATCTGTCAAACGGCCATCTGACAATTTGTGAAATGTCAAACTATTTGTTAACGAAATAAAAGAAAATTAGTTTTTCGTGAAAACATTTAATAGTTAAAAAAAAAAAAACAATTCAACTCTCTGAGAGGATTTTCCCCCACTTTTCAAATTATTTACCATTTGACAGATGTCCCATTTTGATCATAAAAATGATACCAAACAGACCTAATACGTACGGTTAAAAGATGATGAACAACAATGCTATATATTGTGAAATACTTTGATACGCCCAAAAAAATCTCGAACAATTTGTTGTTGTAATTGTTTTTTGCCATTTTGGGTATTATTTCCTAGTCAGGGTTCATTTTATAATAGGCAATAAAGCCCAAAATAAGAAGTGCAAATATTTGAAAAGGAAATAATGCCCGAAAAAGGAAATATCACCCAAAACAATTAAGACAAAATGAAATAACACCCAAATAAAATTAAGAATTGCACAAATGGCAATATTGTTGAGTAATTTCAACTACGAATGGTGCCTATGCCTAGTCATTGAAAAATGCAACCCACTCAAAGTTCGATGAAAGATATTGCAAACCTCTTCGCAGTTTTGAATAAACTCGACTTCACTATTAGTTCCATTGCTTTTTTAAATCAAACAACAGGAACGATTGTACCAAACTAAATGATTCCCGCGGCGACCGCGTGGCCGTGGCCGTGGGCGCGGCGCTCCATGTCGAATGGTACACGACGTGCCACAAAACAATGTTCGTTTGAAATATAAATTGGAAATAACGCCCAAAAATAGGGAAATATCGCCCAATTTTTACAAAAACAATTCCCATTGAAATTTTTTGGGCGATATTGCCGTTTTATAACTTGGGTGATATTGAGTTTTGGGCGTTAGGAAAAGTCTTTTTGGGCTTTATTTCCATCTTGTTTATTTTTGGGCGTTAGGAATTTTTTTGGGCGCTGTTTCCCAATCGATTTGGGCGATATTTCCATGGGTGTTATTGCCTAATGCCGGTTAAAGTACACTTTAAAATTATTTTATTTTCATAATTATAGTCGCAATAAAGCCCACTTTATCGTTATCGCCTCGTATTAAAGTTAAACTCGCCCGAACCTCGTATTAAATAATTTAATATGGAATAAGTCTTATAAGTTTTTTTTTTTTATTCAAACTGTCACTTTTATGTGAAATTTTCTCATAGGAACGTTGTGAAGTAGAAATTATTTAGCAGCATACTAAAAAGTATCTATTACTGAACAAAAGTTAAATTATGCTTTTAATTTTAAAGTTTAAAGATTAATCCAATTCTTATTTCCCAAAAACATATTGTGCGTATTATCTGTAAGAAACATCGCTTCCATAGCAGCTTCATATTGTTTCAGGAGCTAAAAGTTCTACCTCTAAGGCATCTCTATTACTTTAAAGTTCTTAAAATATTTCTTATTAGGAGTGGTTACCTTTCAGTTAGAACAAACTCGGTGCATAATCTGCGAGTGAACTCCAACATTCTGGTAAATATCCCTGCTTACAATAAAATACATTTAAAAAAATTCTTTACTGTAGTAGCCCCCTCAATTTTTAACAAATTACCTTTCTCTATCAGAAGTCTAAGAAAATTGTCACCTTTCCTACACAAAATAAAATCCTGGCTATTTAATCACGATCACACTCAAATTGAACACATATTATCCTCAATCAACTAAAAAAAAAAAAACAAAAAAAAAAAAAATAATAATAATAATAATAAAATCTTCACCCTGCACACAACTACGTTTGAATTCTTGTTTTTGATGGGACACTTGCCACTAGCTCTTGCTTTCAGCTTAGCTAAAGAGTGTCTCAGACCTAATTTTGCTGGGTTTTTAAATATGATTTATTTTGAAGAACACTGTAAATTTTTGTATTAGTATAATTTTATTGTAATGCACTAATGGTTTTCTGTTAATTATAACGCTAATTATTTCTATTATTTTTGTAACTCATTAATGTTTTTCTCTGAATTGTTCTAATCACATTTTATAAATTGTATACCTAGCAAGATGAATTAATAAATACAAATACAAATACAAATACAAGTTAAACACTGAAACTGATAAAGTGGAGTTGACTTTAAATTTGCGCCAGTATTTTTGCATTTTAAAACAAATAAAGAAATCGAAAGAACAGGATATAATATACGCCCACCACTTATCTGTTGGACATATACAGTATGCATCGGATATAAAAAAGTCGTGTATAAGAAAGAACGGCTTATAAGAAATGCAAACAAATACACCGTACACTTTTTCATACAACTTCATATAAAAAAGAACGTGTATAAGAAAACTGATATACGAAACTTTTTCCAAGCACCAAATTGTTAACAAATGTATTTAAAAAAACGAATTTATAAGAAATTTTTGAAAGCTTTTTTTGTTTTGGAATATTATTTAACAAGTGATGAGGACTGTCTGTCAATTATAGAAGATGTTCACAAAAATTGAAGATTACGTATTTTAAAAATCAGAAATTGTTTACTGTTCCGTACCCAAAAACGAAACACTAATGGAATCAGTTCGGTGTGTGTCTGTCTGTCTGTCACAGGCCTTTTTCTCAGAGACCATTTGATGTAGAAATTTGGAAAAGTTGTAGCAATTAGTGACCAAATCACAGACCAGAGCTAGGTTGACTTTGGGGGGCTAAAAAAAATGAAATTTTGAGGTCATCGTGTGGGATGTCGAATGAAAGCTTTTTAAAGCACGAATCCAAAAATGTATAAAATATTTTGTTGTTTTACCTTTTTCTTAACACTTTTCCAAAAAAAAAACTTTAGCAAATCACAAACATTGAGAATGAACCAAAATAATCAGGTCTGCCCTACGTTCGACAGTTTTTTTTTTAAATTTCAACTACCCAATGCATAGGGAGATTTGTATGTGAGGGAGTAAAATTGAATGGTTGATCTTAGAAATCTGCCAAAAAAAAAAAAATAGCATTGAGCTTATATGTACTTAAGCCATTGATTTTATGCACATAAGGAAATCTTAAGAGTTTCATATACATTATCATTTTTTGCACACATGTAGGTATGGATGTTTTAAATCTTCAGCACTGGTAAAAGATAATGTATGTATACTGTGAGATGTATAAGATATGGAAACTTATGTTTAGTTTAGCAATACAGATTCAATAAGTAGACTTACTGAAAATAGAAAATAACTATGAAACAAAATGACTTTCACGAGCAAAATATGTACACTGCCTAAAACAATGAAAAGAACTGAAACACCCGTTCTAACTGTAAGCAACTAATGTCCATCGTTTCTTTGTTGTCGTGTGTATTATCACGAAGTTTTAATTTTTGAAGATAGTAGAGCTAAAAATAATTTACGTATCAATACTATTGATATTCAATAGCAAATAACTGTACCCCGAAATGTAGTCACTGTGTTGGCCACGGTTGCCAGATTGGGCGATTTATCGTATTTTGGGCTATCTTTTTCAAAAATTACGATGAAAATTCAAAAGTTAGTAGCCCAATGCAATTTGGGCTAAAAATATTTTTCATTTACGATCTTGGGCGACTTTTTATTGATAATTAAAATTCTTTAAGAACGACATACAAATTTGATTTTATGACGTTACACGCATTTGTACACAAGTATCATTGTAAACAATTTGGGATATACTGTGGTGAATTGCTGATCACCTCGGTATTGGCCCATATAGATGGTTAATTGCCGCAACTTGAGGACTAATAAAAACTCAAGCCTTAACTAGTTTCTGATTGGTTAGATTATTTTTGTTAGGATCTTAGGTATAGGTATTTCTATTGAGTGACGTTCAGTGCAATTGACATGATTCATTCACTCGATTGCACTTCACACGTTTTCGTCACTCTATGCTTAGTTTGTGTGTGTGTGTTTTACAGTTTACAGATATGTGGCATGGTTGATACACCTCAATTCGTACTGACCAGAGTGGGAAATGCTGCAGGTAAGTTGATTTTTAGAGATACTGGTCATTTTGCTATGCAGTTACTATCTCTACTATTTTTGCTAAAAAATAATTAAAGATGTTGCCTTCCAGCGTTACTGCCAACATTTGGCTATTTTGTCTACATACAATATTTTCAAATAATTACAGCCTGACTATATTAAATAACTTAATCATTCATATTTAGCTATTTCTAGAAAGAGGTAAATTGTTTATTTTTACTATTTCTATTGAATTTTTTCTGAATAAGATGAATAAGGTGTTGGCAGGTATTTGCACAGTATGATACTTCTGTTCCAAAAATCGTGACAGAACCCAAAGTTCAGTGATTGCCGATAGTGCGAGCGGCTTGCAGACAAAGATAAGATATATATGTAGAATAATAAATAGGAATCGGATGATTCATAGGGTCATTTGGACATAGGTACTGAAATAGGGGCTTCCCCATATTAACTATTCCAACGCGATGATAGAAATGATTGGGGATGATGATTTTTTCAACAAAAAGGACAACATTGATGAAACTCACACAAGGCCGCGTATGGAGAAGTAAAGGGTTTACCACGATATCTTGAAAAAAAAATCTAGAATAAAAATAATATCGAAAAAAAAAATCTAGAACGTAAAATCTAGAAAGACCAAAATCTAGAGCAAAAAATCTAGAATAACGAAAATCTAGAATTAATATTCGCGCGCGCGATTGTAACCATTGTCTCAAAAATTCATATTAATTCAAGATTTAGAGTTGCTCTAAAGTAGGATCAAGTAGTGTAGAACAACACTACCTATGTGTATTAGATAAGGCAAGGCATGTAATATAATTTAGTATAGTTTAAGACCATCTTTACGCGCAATGTCGTTTGCTAAAAAAAGCAAAAAAAAAAACAATAAATTAAAATTAAAGTACAGACAGTTACAGACAAAGGGTGTTTAAAAATTGAAATTAATGGATTTATTTATCATAAAAACAAGTGTGTAAAAAACAAATTTTATTGCCTATGCGAGCGAGATTCTGGAAAAAACTAGCAAAACATAAAAAAAAACTAGAATTTACTTTTCATTTTTGAAATTATTTTAGATTTTTGCCTTTCTAGATTTTTGCACATTCTACACCCAGAGAAAAGTACTGTGTAATATTGCCTTAACCGCCTAAGGTAAACATTTTTGTATGGATGTTATTAGACCAACATAACTCTCCTTAGAACTAAAACAATTTATGTACGGCATAGGTAACGAAAAATAGGCTAAATTGCCTTAAACTGCTTAGGTATTTTAACCAAGAAATAACATATTTTTTAACCTAGGAGCACTACAACTTTGCAAATATGTATTAAGTAAGTATGTATTTACAAAAAAAAAAAAGAAAAAATAATTTTTCTGAAAATTAAAAAAAAAATAAAATAAAATATTTATATAAAAATATGTATACCTATGTACCTATTTATTTAAAAAAAAAGCGAAGAAAAATAAAAAAATTGCGAAAAGTGAATTTAAAAAAAACAAAAATATGTATACGTAAATATCTATTTATTTAAGAAAAAATATATATTTTTAAAATTCAAAGAAAGACAAATGACAAAACCTACGTTTTAAGAACAACAAAGAAAAATAAATTTTTTGGGAACATAAAAAGATATGTTATATTTATTTATTTACAAAAAAAAGAAAAAAAATACTTTTCTGAAAATTAAAAAAAAAAAAATGAAATATGTAAAAATATGTTTAAAAAAAAGCGAAACAAAATTAAAAAATTGTGAACAGCGAATTAAAAAAAAAAAAACAAAACCATGTATGTAAATCTCTATTTATTTTAAAAAAAATATATATTTTTAAAATTCAAAAAAAAGTTAAATGACAATACCTATTTTTTTTTTAAGAAAAATACACAAAAATATGTATTAGCTAAATCTATTAAGAAAATATGTATATACAGTGGGTCACAGTGAAAATGTCCCACCCCAAACTAAATACATTTTCTGAGAAAAATTCTAGGAAATCCATCGAAATTAATAGCGAAAATGCTCAACTTTAATCGACTGCTATATTCTTGTTTCAAAGGCAACGAAAAATTTAAATATTAATAATAAAAGCAACAAAATAAGAGGAAATGAGGGAGAAGAGAACGAAATACATCTCACAGTGAAAATGGCCCAGATAGCAAAAGTTTCTCAAATGACTGTTCTGTTTAAACTTTTAGCACTGTAATTTTTTTTTTATCTCCGTTTTACTATTCCACATTAGAATGCAACTGCAGAAGTCGTTGACGCCCACATAATTTATTTGTTTAGTTAACTTTTGCAAAATGCGACATCATAGAGTTACACAAATCCAATAGAGCTACGAAAATTAATTATTAAGCATTTTATGAGTGGAAAACGTCAGAGAGAAATCTCTACAATTGTTAAAAGAGTTCGAGTAACAATAAAAAATATTATTAGAATGTCCAAGAACTACAATAGAATTATAAACAAGCCAAAGTCAGCCCCAAGAAGATGTTTTCTAATCATGATGAACGTTGGATTGTCAACTAATCCGAAGAAAATCCAATCAAAATTAAGAGATATGGTGGAAAAGCATCTGAAGATTAATTGCAATGCTGAAACTGTTCGGACATATATAGGTCAGCGTTGTTACTTAAAACTGAAAGGAATGTAGTATGTTGGGCAAGAAATAGTAGCATTCTGAGAGAAAAAGTAGCAATACATTTGTTTTAAATAATTAAATTAATTTTTATTTTATTGTACCATCAAAAGCAAACTTGGATTCAAACAAATAAAGAAAATAGCACTCCTCAGATGAAAAAAGAACATTACATACAATTTATAACAGAGATTAACCATAAAAAAAGGTTAACACAATAACAGTACAGCCATAACCGACAATGAACTAAAAAAAGTAATACGAATAAAAGATTTTTGCATCTTGTGTTATTCATCATCAATCAATTAAAACTGATTACAAAAATTGAGCATTTCAATTCAGGCTCAAATATGGGTGCCCTTCCAATAGTTATTTAGATAGCAAAATATTTCCCATCGTCTCAGAGTTGAGTCGATTTCTGTAATCACTTTTAATTATATGAAGATAAGAAAATGTTCGCTCTGCAGCAGCACTGTTATGCAAAAGGCAATATAAACCTACACTGGAGGACATAATTATAAGTTCACAAACGTAAAGAGTTATAGCAAACAAACTAAATGATTTATTGGTTTCTAAATATATGTTATAGAAAGTAAAAAAAATGTACACAAACAAAAAACGTAAATTATTTTTGTATATAAATTACTTAACATAAAAAAAAAAACATTTTGACAAAGCAAGTGGAATATATAGAGGACAAATTATAATGATTATGTAAAACAAATAAATCTTCAATATTTTGTTTGTCCTCTTTTGCATTTAATTACTTGAAAGATACGTTTCGCATTGAAGTAACTAAAGTTTGTAATATAGTCAGCAAAATTTCATCCCAAACTTTCTTTATTCGACTTTTAAGCTCGGCAGTGCTCGAAAATTGCTCGCCATTTTCGAAAACCCTTCGAGCCATTATTCCCCACAAGTTTTCTATAGGGTTCAGATCTAAACTACACGCCGGCCAATCCAGTAACGGTATATTTTTTTTAAGTAAACCAATATTTTGCCTTCGTGGAAACATGAATAGCTGCATTGTCTTGCTGAGAAATGAACTCCGCACCCATTTAATTTTTAGCATAATCAATGAGGGCGATTTCCAGTATCTCGATATACTTTTCGGAACTCATCTTCGTGTTAATGGTCGCCAGTGGCAGCTTGCCAAAAAAGCTTAAGGCACCCCATTACATTACAGAGCCTCTTGATAATCTTAGCTTCTTATCATGCCTTATATCATGCCAATAGTGCCAAACACCATCCGGACCGTCCAAATTGAAGTTTTTTTCAGCGCTAAAAATCACATTTTGCCATTCTACTGTATATGACATGTACTTTTCAGCGAAGGACAATCTAGCCAACCTATGATGCCGTGATAGTTTTGCTACTCCTTTTGTCCAGATAACATTGTAACTAGTCACTTGTATTCAGTACTCTTCTTAAATGCCTTGCGGTAACTGGCATATCCAAACAAGCACGAATTTGTGAGTCTGTCATACCATTTTTAACCGCCTTATGCTTAATAAGCCGTTTTTGCCGCTCTGTGACGGTTGGTTTTCTTCCGCTTCTTTTCAGCGAACTGTATTTTTCATCCAATTTTATATAATTATTTACAAGGCACAATGATCTATCATTTTTTCCACCTACTTTTTGTTCTTGTATGAGTTCTTCTTATATTGCTCTCTCGGCAATTGTCAAAACTTTCCCCCAGGCCATGTTTTTCCTGTTCTTAAAATCGATTATTTTCTACTGAATTTTAATTTTTACGCATTATTAAACCTAACATGGATCCAAATGTGTATTAAAAATGCTTACAATATCCCAAAAAAAGAGTATTTATACAATGCACTTATGAATACATACTATGTCCGATCAGAACACTTGGAAAAACACAACTGCAAAACTTTATGGCGTTAAATACCTAAGCATAACGGCATATGATCACTAAAGCTAAAGCTAGTCGCGCAAATGAAACACATTTTTAGCATTGCTACATGATTTTTTATGCAATTTCGGTGTTGAACTTATAAATACATCCGACACTGTAGCATGTAAGATGATAATTCCAAAAACATAAGGTCACCTATTTTTACTATCTCTTAACTTTTTTAATTCAATCCATAATTGGACAATATCCTTATTCCTATCTCCATAATTCAGTATTAGGCTTTTTTTTGCTTATTGGAAAACTATCTGGACCTACAATTGGAAGCAAATTGACTAAACTAAAAAAAAAAAATTTAAATGGGTCATTCTTAAATAGTAGTATGTGAGAACAATGTGATAGTAGGTAGTACGGCGGGTAAAAAAGTAGCAATTTTACTACTATAGTAGTAAAAGTAACATCGCTGATATAGGTAGATCTGGATCAAATGGCAGAATTGCAAGGAAGAAGCCATTCGTTAGCCAGACGATCAAAAGGATTCAATTGGAGTTCGCTCAGAACTACGTTATGAAAGGTTTTTTGTTTTGGAAAAGCGTTTTAACTACGGGTGAGAGCAAACATAACCATTTTGGATCAAATGGAAGGGTAAGCGTTTGGAGAAAGCCGAATAAAGAGATGAATCCTAAGCATTTGCGTCCCACAGTTAAGCACGACAGTGGTCATCCTATGGTCTGGGGTGGAGGATCAGTATCTTGGGTTGGTAGCTTACATTTTATTGAAGGGAATATCAATATTTAGATATTTGCAAAACAATTTAAAACAATATCCTGAAAATTAAATATAGATTGATGGAATTAAAGATACTTTTCAGCGGAATCAATACAAATGATCCGAAGCACCCGGCTGGAAGTATTAGGGACTAGATGTCGTACCATTGTCTAAAAGTGATCAAGACCCCACCGCAATCACCGTATTTTATTATAATTGAAAATTTTTGGCAAAAATTGGAAATTGAAATTCGAAAACATGAAATTTCCAATGAAAATTACCTAGAGAGAGTGTTATTGGAGGAATGGTAAAAATTGGTCCCGACTATACCAACAAACTTGTAGAACTAGATCCAAATCGTCTTAAATCAGTTACAAAAAAAATAGTATGCCCAAAACAGTACTAAATATTGAAATATTAACGCTTTTTTGACAAGTTTTAGAACTTAAATATTTCTGGGCCATTTTCACTGTGAGATGAAATTTGATTTCTTATTTGATTTTTCCTATTATTTTGATGTACATATTTGTAATTGAGTGTTTAATTTTTTTGGTGTTATGAATGAAGAATATAAAAGTCAATTAAACCTGAACATTTTCAATTTTTATTTTTCTTGAGTTCGTGGAATTTTTCGATGAAGATTAGGTTGGTTCGAGGTTGGCCATTTTCACTGTGAGCCACTGTATATATTTTTGCAAATTCAAAGATGTTATAAAAAATATATACATTTCTATTTAAAAAAAAACGTCATGAAAATAATAATTTGTTGTTTCATTAATAAAATTGGCAGAAAATACCTTAGTTTGAGCAAAAATTGCCTTAGGTAATACTGCACAAATTAGCGTACACCTAAGGCAAAAACATGTTCTCATCACCTTATTTACTAGGGTAATTCAACACAGTTATTAACTTAAAAAATTGGCAGAAAATACCTTAGTCTTAGCACAAAAGAGGCTATTTCTAAGGCAATTCTACAAAGACGAGGTGACACTGGATTTACATTAGCAATTTAAGGCCAATTGCCTTAGAACTAGGTAGGGTCAAAATAGCCTTAGGACTAAGGCAAATTAGCACACGATTTAAGTAAATTTTACACACGTTTTTCTCTGGATGTAGATTTTTAATCTTTTTTTTTCTAGATTTTGTGCTTTCGAGATTTTGTCACTCTAGATAACGTCATGATACCGTAAACTTTTGTGTGATTTACATATTGCACAAAGAGCAGGTATGTTTTTGTTTATTATCTTATGTATGAATTAATAAAAGTTTTAAATAAAAATAATCTAAGAAGTAAAAAAAAAAAATGTGTGAGCCTCATCCACATACATAAGCTCACGCTTATGCGATCCAAAGCAGTTGTGTATTTGTGATGTGTAAGAGAAGAAGAAAGTTGTCTAGTAAAATCGATGGAAAATGTGTAATAAACTTTAGTAAATATGTTTACATATAATAATATGCAGCTGATATTCATTTTCGTCAATTAATAAAGAAGTTGTAAATAACTTGACTCCAGTCATCTATGTCCTTCCTCAGGTCCCAGATTATCTCGTAGCCAAATTTCATTATAATTGGTTTAGCGGACTATGCGTGAAAAGGTTTGGTTAATAACTTGACTCCAGCGCCCCCTAGCGAGCGGTTTTCCTGACTATCTTTATCGTAACTCGTTTTCAAAAACAATACGTCGCTAAAGAAGTATTCACTTCAAAAAATTTTGGAATTTTTTGGAGATTATTGAACGTAACTCCTCTTTTGCACTGGTTTCTTGTTTCGTTTTTATTACAACCACGGCTATACTCTGAAAATCATTGTTTCGTTTCATCTTGTTTCGTATTTTTTAGTTGGTTTTTCCCGCAGTCGGGTTTAAGTTTTTTAAGCTTAATTTTTTTGTTACGACTTTTTAGTTTCCAAAAATATGTATGTAGTGTATGTATAAGTAAGCAATGTCGTGTTCTAATAATTGTCAAACCCTTGTAGAAAAGATAACGGAAATCCATCATCTTGTTCGCCATATTGAATTTAGAATGACGTCATATCGTAATGTTTTAAGAAAAAAAAAGAAGAAAACAAGAAGAGGTAGTCCGCCATTTTGCTTGGTGCGCCCGCCATATTGAATTTTTCTTCACTCTCCGGATAAAGACGAATCCAACGACACCTCATTTGTTGAAATCGATTCCATAGTTTAGGCCAGTGGTCGGCAAAATTTTTTTTTCGTGTACCACCTGCGTACCACCAAATATTTTTTTTTACTTTTATTGATTTTATTCAATCAAATATGAAATGCAACATAACAATAATGTTAAATATTTATAATGTTAATATTGATATGGCAATTTGTATTAAGTGTGATTATGTTTACAGCGTGTGCGTGGTCAGTCAAACACTTTCTTTGCTCAGTTTTTATCAAAGCCATGCCTGAGAATGAAGTTTCACACAAATATGAAACAAAAATGAAGCAAAATTTGTATGGCAGCTTGGCTCCATTCCTCTCGCGTACCACCTCTGGTACGCGTACCATGAAATGCCGACCACTGGTTTAGGCTGTACGAGGTGACATCCTTAAATACAAACAAGCAAACAAACAAACAAACAAACAAACAAACCCAGCCTGTTAAAATCATAACCCTTCCTCTGCGTAGTCGGGTAAAAATAGGGATTCCCCCGGAATATTTGAAATTCGTTTGTAAAAAAAAGAAAGATTTGTACACATGCGTACGTCTTCATTATGCTATTCAACGACCATAATTGGTACAAAATTAATTTTGGCCCAATTTGGAGGACCTCTCAAATCGGGGCACCTACAAATTGGATCATTTTCTCGGACCCCTGGATTAGGAGGTTTCGCTGTATTTGAGTCTGTACTTCACTTCCTTGGCATGCAATCAAATATTTATCATCCATTGGCAGATGAAAAAGAACAAAAAAATGTTCGCTTTTCCCAGACCTAAACAGCAATAAAATCGGGTGAATTTCTTGTTTACAGTTCTGTCTGAAAGCCATTCCGATGGAGCAATATTCAGCTTCAGTTTCAATTGAACCCGAAATACTAAACTTGGCATTGGTGCATCGACCTGGTTCAGCTACATATGTATGATCGCACCGTGAATTTATTGAACATGACAGAAATGCAAGCAAAGCACTCATGTGGCAAGTAGAAAATATTATACAATTGCAATGTAACTACTGTCAACATGGCGTAAATTCAATTTCAATTCCAACAATTTATTGAGTTCTTTCATGGAAAACATTTTGTTTAACTTTAATAGCATTAAAGTCAGCTTGCAGAGTATGACAGATAACTGTTTTTCGTATAGTGACCAGATTTTTTTGAAGTCAATGCGGGACACTTTTTTTTAGAATGAAAACTAGTTTTTTTTTAAACTACATGCATATACATACATACATGTATAATATTATATGTACCTATATATTAATTTTTTAATTATTTTCTGGCGACAATGAAAATATCTTACACCTTTACTTCTACTAACATCGCATCGTTATCACCTGCAAGGAAAGCTAGCTGTCAAAATTTTAAATTTAAGGCGTTATAGAGAATTGAAGAGACACGATTGATCACGTACGCCTTTCGCCGAAATAAGATTTGCTTTGCGACTTTTGGATTTATTTTATTAAAGTTTAATTTTGGAATAGTTTTTAAAGAAAATAAAGATTGTTCATTTTAAAGGATTGCCATTTATTTATAATTGATAGAGTCGCTTCAATTTAATACAAATTATTATAAATAATAGTTCATGCTATGCCACTTTTTAAATCTATGTAAAATAAGATACAGTAGATGACGGATATAAGAAAGTCCAAAAAGACAAGGAATTTCTTTCTTTTATCCGTGCTTTCTCATCTATAATCTATAATCTATAAATATAATAAAACTGTAGAGGTTTTTTTGTTGGTTACCTAATAGCGTGAAAACCACTGGCCAGATTTCGATGACACTTTTTTTTAAATGCTTCTTAAGTACCCGGCATGATCACAAGCTACGTAATTTTTTGCTCAGCCTACTGGGTCTTACGTAGTAGTCAAAATAACTGTATATCGGAGAGGAATATTATCATTATACAGCCCTAAATCAATAATGGCTTATCGGATTGAAAATCAAAAAAATAGGTGAAATTAGTAAATCTGTCGCTGATTCATTTGAGATATAAAACATCCTCCTGCGTTATCCTGAAGCTGAGCAATGTTCAAAACAATTGTTCAAAACATCGCCCACAATTTTCCTTCAGCGGAGACCACCGCCAGCAGTCGTGCAGCAGTGGGTATCGTTGCAGTAGTATGTGTGTGAGTATATTTGCGCGCTCTAACATGATCATATGCTTTGTACATCAATGTACTACAATCATTATCACCATTTGCGGCTCTCACACTCAACCAATCTTAACAAATGAGGTGTCAGAAGAAAAAGAATTTTCTAGAGCAGTGAATTGCATTTAGTTCATAAATATTATTAATAAATTAAAAAAAAAAAACGAACAAAAACAAATATTCTACCCAAAGTGAACTTCTGTTGTTTTAAGAGTTAGTTTTGGTTCATATATGTATGCACATATGTATTTGCTATGTGGAAGTCATCTGGGATGTTTGGTTTACAGTGCTATTTTGCCGAGACTTTAGGCAAACGTTATCAGTAGTGCCACGATGCACATCCGAACGCACAACATTTCTCTGATTTGTTATTTAAAATTGGTGGTTTAAAGTGATATATCACAACTAAAAAACCGTAAGAATTCTTAGCTTTGTGAGCGAGCTATTTTGTTGCCTCGGAATGATTAAGCTCCAGCGAGATATTTTCACGTGCTGATGGTCAAAGTGCAGAATGTATTTCAATCACCCGGGTTGTGGACCAAGAAGTAACAACCGGATATCTGGTCGAATTTTTAAACCCTCGCTTTCGCTGCCATCACATAAATTAAAACTAAAAGTGGGTGTACCTACTATTCTTCTAAGAAAACTTGAGCCCGCCTAAATAATGTAATGGCACCCGACCTAGAGTAACAATTTTGCCATGACATCTGGTAGAGGCGGAAGTGTTGACGGGCTACGGTGCGGTGCGGTTTTTGAGAACTATGAAATCTGCAGTTAGGGGCTGAAAGTTACACATTGAAACGTTTTTGATAAAACGCAGTTAATCAACAAAATTTACTAAACACTTTTGTGGACTTAGACAAATACTTTGATGTTTCTACGCTCCCACTGAAATTGCATATTTGTATGCATAAGAAAGCCCTTAGAATGCGAAGCAAGGCGAGCATGGGTTCAACTAGTAAACAATAAATGGATATAAGAAAGATATCTTCTTATTTCAGTAACACGGATATAAGAAAGAATATTTCTTATAAGTATCGCAAAAGCATATAAAAAAAAAAAAAAAACTATCTTAACATTGAAAGACACATTATATGTATCGTTTATTTGTAAATATGAAAAAAAAAACTTATAACATAACAAAAACAAAAAATTAAAAGTGATTGCACTTCATTTAATATTTTAAGATTAATGTTTAAGGCAGCGTTTAAAAAAAATGAATTTGGGAGAAAACTTTCTTACGCACGTAAAATTTTCTATGTAATGTATAGAATTTTGTATCAAAATAAGTTTCTTATATCAGTGTCTTTCTTATAAACGTGTTGCTTATAAACAATTTTGTTTACACGTTACTATATGGGAAAGTGCGTGGTGTTTTGGAATGTGTGTCTTATAAGCGAGTCTTTCTTATATAGGATGTTCTTATATCCGTCTTCTACTGTATATGAATATGGCCAGTTTCATTCAGTTCCACTGATTTCTTGTTTAAATCAAATAAATAAAATAAAATTTTAAATTTATAATTCCGTCTATAAATCAATTTTGCACAGGTCGACTTAGAAATTATTTTTATATGAGCAATGATTTTTTTTAAATTTCGTTGTTGCTTTTAATGTTTAAAAAAAAACATGAATTATTATATAATGTTTTAAAACTATGCATGCTATGTTTCTTGAGTCCACAGTTTATTATCGAAAAAATTCTTTCTGTAGACGCATTGGTACCTGGTAGATTTAAAATGTATTCCACGATCTGCAGAAGATTTTTGACCAAACGATCAGTCATCTGTTTTTGATATTTAGTCAAGTTTTTCTTGACTAAAAACCCAGTCCACGACCTCAAATCAATAGACTAAATGATAAGTCAATTTCCGGTCTCTCGACCAATCAGAGACCGTTGACTTGAATCTTGAATGTGCCCATTGACATTTCAGGTTCCACATGGGCTTTATTTGAATAGATATGTTAAAGGGGTTAGAATTGATTATTTGTTTTGATTTTGTGAAGTTTTGTGGAACTTTGCGGAACTAATGCGGGACATTTTGCGGGACATTTGATGATGCGGGACAGCTATGCCGAATGCGGGACTGTCCTGCAAAATCCGGGACGTCTGGTCACTATAGTTTTTCGGTATCAACATTCAATCTGAATGCCATCAGAATTAATTACGCATTTAAATGTGAATGTTTTATTTATTCTTAAGAAATATACATAAGTGAGTGGTTATTGATATTTTTTGTGTAAGTGTACCACAAGGTTCAGTCCTTGGACCGGTCCTTTTTAGTTTTTATACGCCGGATTTAGTCAGTGTACAAAACTGTGATATAGCTACATATCTTCGCAGATCACACTTCCCTACATAATATTCATCCATCCATTCGATCTGAATGGAAATATATTACAGCAGATGGAAAATTAAAAAAGGAGAAGATCTGCTTACGAGCTCTACAAGCAACAGAAACAGGAAGTACGTCTGCTTCTCGAAAGGAAAGAGCGCGAAAAGCGCGAGATCGGGAATATTGAGAGATGCTACTCGAGAAACAATGCACGAAAGATTTACCAAAAGCCTGTAGAGATGACGAATGAAACCGATTTTGGAAAAAACTACTTTTGCAGACTGTAAAACGGCGATGAAGACCAACATTCACTATAACACACTTAGATGATGGTAGCGAAAACTCCCGTTCACCTGATCAAACGAAGTAAGGATAGCTAAATCAAAATTAGGACCGCTGAACGAGAAGAATTACCCGCCGAACTATTTAAAGCAGCTGGATACCCCTTAGCTGCTCCAACTACAGAGGCATCAGTCTCCTCAATATTGTGTAAACACCTGAAACCTTTCATCAGCAATCTGATTAGCAGATCCTGGAAAAAAACCTAGGATATCCGATTTGATACGGACCACCTGTTTATCGACTTCAAGTCAACCCTATAACAGCATCTGTGGAGACGAATTGTATAGAGCTTTATCTAGTTTTGACAGCACTGCCAAACTCGTCCGTCTATGTTGGATGACGATGGAGAAAGCTCGCTGCTCCATCAAGGTCGGCAATGACTCCACTGAGACCTTTGATGCCAAGAAAGGATTCAGACAAGGTGGCCCTCTGTTATGCGACCTCTTCAAAATACTTGAAAGAATTGTTAAAAACTCATAAGCTAGCACACGATGTACGATATTTCAAGAGTCCGTTCACTCACTTGCATACGCTGAGGTTATCGGTTGCACGATTGGGAGCCCATATCCTACTACTTCTTCTTGGTGTAAGTGTGTGGTACATATTAAGTACTGAACCGAATAAAATCTGTAAATTTTAATGACGGCTATACCTCCCATGTGTAAATACGGTACAGTTGATTCTGTTATAAAAATATATTTGGAAACGTTGACTATTAAGCGAAAACAGAAAAGTGGAGGAAAACACGGAGCACATGATAAAAATTGGGATAAAAAAATAGTGGGTAACATCGTTAAGAACTCTTCCAGGTGAGCAGTTTTATAATTCTTTTGAAGAAGAGATTCTCCCACAATCAGAAACATGGATTGGAGTGGAAAAGTTCGGATCGAAATATCTGGTATGGTAAGTTCTTTGCCAATATGGACACAGAAGCACACCACTTGTCACAACTGGCACAATTACCGCGGAAGTGTACATCAATGAGTGCCTGAAAAAACGGTTAATTCCATTTATAAACAAACACGAGGGTTCAACATTATTTTGGCCAGATTTGGCTTCAGCTCACTATGTTCAAGCGACGCTAAAGTAGCTTGTGGTCAAAAACAAAGATTTTGTCGCAAAAGACATGAACCCACCTAATATCTCATAGTGTCTTCCCATTGCAAGGTAATGGGCCTTCTCTTCTTCTTCTTCTTCTTCTTTCTTGGGCCTTGGTTAAGACAAAATTGAGGAAAAGTGTGCAGTGTGCTAAGGACCCTAAAGGTTTTGCTATTAAATGGAAAAGAGCATGCAAAAAGGTCACGGACGTCACTGTCATCAACATTATGAAGGACATTCGGAAGAAGTTGCGAAGAGAATGGGAGCCTAAATAATTTTTCTGTTTTGATTACCTGTGAATGAGTTAATATAGTTTTTGAAGCAAATAAAAATTATTAACATGAATTATCACAAAATTTTGTTTTTTTGCAATGAAGTTTCCAAATTTCTCCAAAAATAATATGCATAAACGAAGTATGTATAGTATATGCTGTCAACGAGAAGATACACTCAAAATCGACGAATTGGACAGAACGTTAATAGACAGCTATAACTTTGAGGTAGTAAAGGACTATCTCTATCTCGGATCTGCTATAATATCAGATAATGCCAACTTATCGGAAATCAAACGAAGGATTAAGCCCAATTCACAATGTCGCGTTCGGGCGCTCTCGCGTTGACAGATAAAGTAGAAACAATGCAAACATATAGGGTGCTCTTAAATGTGACTTCAGGCGTTATATCGTAGATATAGTAAAGTTCTGGGCAACGGCTGAGTAGAGCTACTTTCTACTAGGGCGTGCGTTGTGACAACTCACAGATATTGTTGACATTATACTTTCGATGACCTGTTCGATTAAAGTACAATTTTTTAACATTTAATATGTGTAAAAGATTTAAATGGCTAAATTAATTAATTGTATGGGGTCTTTTTTTAATTTACATATTCGCACGATATTGTCTACAAGCTAATTTCCTACATTTTGTGTTTCTTAATAAAACAATAAAAATTAAAAGGAATACATTTCAATTCCTCTCTCTACCATTAATTCGTGAATGGGAGATTTGAGGAAACAGAAGATATTATTTGTCATACTTCTTAACCTATGAATGCCTGAAGCTTGAAGCGGTATTTAGTTTTGCAAATTTCGAGCTTGTACGTTGGACAGAAATGATCGTAAAGTCGATATAAAGCCCATTAACGCGACACCGCGCGAAAGCGACATTTTGATTTGGGCTTTACTCTTGTCAATCGCTGTTTCTTTGGGCAAAGAAGGCGCTTTTCCCAATCAACTCCGGAGACTCTTTATAGGACCCTTATCATCCCAATCCTTCTTTATTCATAGATGTTTACGGTTTTCGGGGAAGAAGATTCAAGGACGAACTATACGAGCTCTACAGCGACATCGACATAATAAAAAAAAAACTGCGCATTGGACGGTTCAAATGGCTAGGAGAACTTGATTCTAACCCAGAAGCACAGAAGAGAACGACCTTACATTATGTGGTGCGCATAAGTGGAAGGGGTCCTCAACCAACTTAGAGTTCGCAACAGGAGGCAGTTAGCTAAGTACCAGTCGAGCTGGAGAGAGCTTTTGGTTAAAGTCATGATTCATGGCTTTCGATATAGGATAAATGCTAAATGATAGTAAAAATACCGTGTATTTCATACAAACGCCGAAAACCGTTTGTTTGGTCTGCCTTCTTCTTTAGGTGGCGCTACAGTTCGGGATGACCCAGGCCTGCTTCTCGCAACCATTTGTGGGAGTTACAGTTGTGTGCCGGCTCTGAACAGCGAGTTGAGTAGCTCCTTGAGAAATGATATTATTTTATTGCTGTCAGACATTTGATAGAGGTGGCACCGTGTTAAAACTTCTAGGTGAACCCGGACAGCAGTACGCCAAAGCATTAACCACTATACCACGGTGTTCAGTCTTTCTATTCAGAGTAAATGAAACGTGGGCTTAGGTCCTGAGAAACCTCTTATCGCGGTTTTTCAAATGTTTCAAGTGATCTTTATCAGAAACAGCAATGAACATTTCTTTTAGGTGGTAAACCTAAGTTCCGTCAGTACCAGTAGTTTGTTAGTAAAGCAACTGTCTCAAATTGTACTAGTACCACGTTTGTCTTCGTCTAATTTAAATTTAAAATGTTTGCGTGAAATAAATCAGGTATTATGTATACAGTATAGCTCTACCTCTAACGGTACTCTTATATTATTGACATGGTATAATATGAACAGTAGTATACTCAGGATAGATCCCTGCTTCACTCCAATTGTGATTTCGAATTTCTCTGACAAGTGTGATTCATCCTAAGTCCAGCTGTCCAGCGTGTTTCGGTTCACCATTAAGCATTCTGATTCTGGGGTACCAGCACGTAACTTGATACAAAATTTCGTTTGAAACTAAACTTCACACTCGATAGAAAATAGTTGTCGGTGACGGTCATTTTTGAAGATTAATTCAAAATATGGCGCCTGAACGAAATATGAGTATAAATAAAAAGCGACCGGAAGTTCTCATACATTTTTTGGGTGAGAATCCGGATCTTGCTAAAGGAGTTTTAAAAACTGCCCACGGGCAAGGAACAGCAATTTTATCTGGGGAAAACTTGGAAACTCCCGGAACACTGAGTGTCCTCCACAAAAACATTTTTAGGATTTTAAAAAGGTATGTATTAATTGTAAATATGTAGTAAATTTTTCAAACTAATTTTGTGTTTTTAGACTTGAAGTGATCTGAAATTTAACGTGAAAAATAAAATTAGGAGCGATAAACTGCCTTTAAAGGGCACGGGCGGAGGCCCATATATGCAAAAAAAATCGACGAGTTGAAGGAAATAATTATTGAGTGTGCCGGTTTGGAAGCTGTCGTTGAAGGAATCAATACTGGAAAATCTTTTGGAGTCCCACACTACAATAACAGCACAGATAAAATAAAATGCAAATAAAACTAAAAAATAATTTTCGGCAGATTTCCCAACACTACCTACTCAATTTACAATTTGACATATCACTTTTAAGTTCACAATGACTTTTTAAGGTACGAGTCACAATGAAACTCGTTTCAAGTTAAGTGCCGCCGGAATATTCTTGTTTTGAGTTGAATGACGCACATAGGGGTATTTGCCTCGGAAAACCGATCAAAAATATTTTTTGGCCCTAATGAAGTGATACTTGTCTGAAACAACTTTAAAAGTATTATTGAGCTTATTTCAGTCACTTTAAGGTATAATTCAATTTTAAGCTTAAAATCTCTTAATTTTTCCTACGTGCAAGACAGTTTATTAAACAAATAGCTCTGAAAAAGATCCAGTTTAGCTTCAAAATCATTTTTTTCATACTCATTCATTACATCATATAACTTCCTTTTAGATATAATGCACAACCCAGACGATCCTTCAAGCAAAATAATACATTTTATAATGAAAAGTTTTTACTTTTTTTTTATTAAACTAGGCACACATCAGGGACGAAAAAAAGACAAAGACCTCCGCTGCACGGAAGTACATAAGGAACATTAATATGTCTTTGAAGTTATTTCTTAAATCATTTATAAAAATAATCGTAAAAGATTTTGAGAACAATTGAGAGCAGGGCTACTATAGTCTCAACATCATCGTTTCATTTCATCATGTGTCGTACTTTTCAGTTAGTTTTGCCCATAGTCGGCAGTTTCCCTACTTTCCTTCCCAACTCATCAGCAAACTCGTTGCTTTCTACAACAGACTAAACAGCCACCCAAAATAGTTTTACCTGTTTCTGCATAATGCGCTCAACATTATTCGGCAGTTCCTGACTATTCGTTTCAGTATCAAGAGCTCTGCAGCCCTAAGTAGGGCTAGAACTTCTGCCTGAAAGAGGCTGCAGGTATCCGGGAGTCTTAAGGATACTTTTAGCTCTGTGTTCATGCAAAAGATACCAGACCCGATTTCGTTTACAGTTTTAGATCCGTCCGTGAAGACTGCAGTGTCTGTATATGCAGAGTAACTGTATTATTCGTCCACTCCTCCCGTACAGGGGTTTGCTGGCTTTGCCATAGCCGGGTAAAGATTAGAAAAGAAACAAGAAACAACAACAAAACCAAAGGAAACAACTTTCTGTTCTGTCATCACGATTGAAAAATAAAAAAGACACAACAATTAGAACCGTTGCAAACTCAGTTTTATATTTGTTAACAGAACAGATAGGAATCTCCACTATTGAAAAATATTAAGTAAGCAAAAACAACAACTAAACCAAAGGAATAAATAGAAAAGAAACAAAAAAAAAACCAAATGAAACAACTTTCTTTTCTATCATCATGATATGAAACAAAACGAAAAAAAAAACCAAAAAAAAAAGTGTCCCCGTCAGGAAACGAACCGGGAACCTATGTGATGAGAAGCCGACACCTCATACACTGAGCTACTGCTCATTTAAAATATGAGTATCCAATTTGGTATATATTTCTCGGGTAACACTTTTTTTTGCACAGATTTTAGTGCACAGATTTCAGTACAAACATACAGCGGTTAGGCATATTAATGTCAAAAATCTAGGGGGGCAGTTATGGGCAGCATTTTTTTTTTTGTTATTGCTTCTTGACATCTTGTTCTATAAGCTGATACCAAACAAGTTACCGAATAACACCGAATTATATAACAAAAGGTCCATTAAAAGAAAAAAACCAAGAACCAAAATGCGCATTTGCATACATTCCAAATAAATCCAATATCTATTAAATTAAAGCTCCAATAAACGTAAAAATATCTTCTAAATAAAGAACACATCTGCCGCTGATTCCTCCATAACAAAAAATTTGGTACACAATATAAAAAACAATAAAATTTTAATTATTTAACAGTGCGATTTTTCGCACAAATCAACAGATTCACAATTCAAGTTTACGATCGATGACTTTTAACTGATGCTGTGGCGAAGTGTGTGCATGAAAATGAAAAAATTTAACTACAGCTAGGAAAAAAAAATTACTTCTCAACTCTGCATTTTGAAATTTTGATTTATGAGCGGTTTTTCGATGCAAATACCCCTATGTGCGACGCGACGATCAACAACCATCGATTGTATGAAGTAACGTGCTGGCACCCCGGAACACATTTCATAAATTATTCAACTTTCCAAGTTCCTGTTGGTTCTATGTCTAAATACGATACACGCCGTATCCTAGGACGGTTAGTGAAAGATGTTAACATATCCCGATACTCTTCTGGTACTAAGTGCTGATAAAGCGTGGTTCCAGTTAAGTAATATAAGGGGATTCAGTACTTCTAGATGTGTCCTTTTCTTTCCAAGGCTTGCCTCATTGTTTTGACAGCTTCTTGAAAGGTATCAATCGCAATCAGCACGTCTTCAGGAGGGGTTATCCCATAGAGACAACAAGCACGTAGACCTGCAGGCCCATTGTACTTTGGTGAGGTACCACCCCATTCGCTGAGTTAGCGATTTGCTGCTGAGCTATACATCGATCTATATCTGCCCGTCGCTTTCGCAAAGTGAAGTAATAGTGCAAGATTGAGCTCCAGTAGACCAACATCCCGTAGGACGTAGCTGCCTAGAGTGACCTTTCTGATCCAAACAAATGCCGGACACTCGCCAATGAAGTGCTCAGCCGTCTCGTCTTCTTCCAGGTACATCTCGCAAAGGCCCGAGCGACTGTGTCCGATACTTCAGAGGTGAGAATCGTTACTATTTTTAGTCGAAGTCTACATATCGAGGGGATCCCGCTTGAATGCCTTAATGGGAACCAGTACCAGCAATGTTTAAAAATATCCATATCACTATAGATAGAAATTTAGAACGGTGGACAAGGTGTCCATCCTCTGCTCATATATTTTTATTTGTTTATTTGTTTATTTATTTATTGTTCCAAAGAATAGTTTCACAGTAAGATAACATCTTATAGTTTGTGAGGGCTTTACAAATATTTGAAGTTCATAAGCAAATTTAACATTTAACAGACGAAATAATAACAATAACAACATGTAACACTAAATGAAATAGATTTATATTAAGGTATCATTGGCCAAGTGTTTGAAAAGATAAGTTTTAAAAGTGCTTGTGTTTGTGGTTCTCCTTAGTGTAACGGGTAGTGAGTTCCATAGGAGAGTGGCGTGGACGAAGAATGAGCGCTCAGATTGCAGGCAATAGAATCTGGGCCGAATCATGATGGCTGTTCTTTGTGAACTGGCAAAATTTAATCTGCTGTACAAATACTCAGGCTGTTGGGTCTGCATAATACCATGGAAAAGGATTAGCGTTCTGAACTTAATGAGGTTGTCGAAGCTAAGACCCATTATTTGCAGAGAGTAACTCGTTATGTGGTCGTAATATCGTTTACTAAAGATGTATCTTGCTAAATTGTTGTAAGTGACATTCAATTTACGCCTAGTGTTGTAGTCAACAAAGCAGAAAACCTCGCAACTATATAGCAATATGGGTAATAAAAGGGACTTAACAAGTAACATCTTAGTTTTAACCGGTAAAGAATTTTGCGTGGCCCATAACAATCGGAGACCATAATATACTTTTCCAATTGTAGTTGCAGCGTGATCTGTCCAGGTAAGAGTGTCATTGAAAACTATTCCCAAATTTCGAGACTTCGTGACGTATTCTATGGTCGCCTGGCCTAATTTTATCGGCGGAAATGTAGACGTATCTAAAGACCGCTTATAAATGCAGAGTGTCTTAGATTTCGCTGGATTCAGTGATAAATTGTGTTTAAGGGCCCACTGTTGTATGATCTCTAGATCTTTGTTAACCATATCGATGGCTTGACTAATCATATCCAGCGAGCAGGACAAATATAGTTGGACGTCGTCAGCAAACATATGGACAGAACAATGCTTAACAAGTTGTGGGAGTTCGTTCACATAAAGTGAAAATAATATGGGCCCGAGAATTGAGCCCTGTGGAACTCCCGTGGGAACTCCAAGAAACTGAGACATTTGGTTTCCCACTGCTACGCATTGCTGACGGCCCGTGAGGTATGAATACAAAAGTTTGACAGCCAGTGTCGAAAATCCAAATCGGTGCCGCAACTTCGTACAGAGGACCGAGTGATCCACCGTGTCAAACGCTTTCGAAAAGTCCAACAGCGTCAACAACGTAGGACAGTTGCTATCCAGGCCATTGCGGATGTCATCGACAACGAGTAAGAGTGCAGTTTTGCAGCTCCTTTTCGCGCGAAAGCCGGATTGGGAGGGATTCAAAAGGTGGTTGCTACTTAAGTGCGCTTGCATTTGCTTTAGCATGGTTTTCTCGAATACCTTAGATAAAAATGTTAAGATTGCGATTGGTCTGTACTCGGTCCGGCTCTGCGACTTAGGTATCGGTATAGTCTTAGCCCTTTTCCACGAGAGAGGGCATTCACAAGTGGTTAGTACGTGATTAAAAATATGTGTGATATGTTTCAGAATGAAAGGAAGGAGAAGTTTTAAAAATTTAGGATTTATTTCATTTTATTTTTACGCCTATAAAATGAAAGACACGTTCTTAAATTCACTATATCAGTTTACTAGATTAGAAAATGCCAGAGTATTTCAATTCAATATGTCCCGAACCGATACCACAATTATTTCCTCCTATTTAGGGTCCTTTTTCGTATACAACGAGCTTTTGTAAACTATGAAATTTAGTTGCTATGTAGACATGGAAAAAATCTACTTCAAGGCCAATGAGAATACATCTATTTTCTAGAAAAGTCGCAGTGGAACCTTTCGGTTGGTTTGATGATGAATATCTGTAAGAAAAAAGGATGCAATTTAATATACCTTACCATGTTGAAGCGCCTTGAAGTACTGTCTGAAACACTACTCTCACTGCGTTCCACAGCGAAAATTTCCATCGCATCCTCTGCAAGCGTTAACACGGTTAACTAATCAATAAATTTACCATCTCCATCAGTTATTTACCGCTATTTCGGTAGATGGATAGGATATTCAGATTCCAAGTAAATCTCATAATTATTGCTAATTCACGTGGCGTATGGAAATTCATTTGCCTCGTACCATCCGCCGCGTCCTCGTCACAGCTCTATCTGTGAAAATCCCTTGAGCTCTGTACCGCACGTCCAAAATCAGTTGCTCCGATTAAGTTAGAGAGTAGATACACGTATGCAGGATTCGATGAAATAACAGACCACACAAACTGTTTGTATGTACAACGTATCTACACACAAACTTCCATGATGGAGGATGAGTTCTAGTTTCGAAATGGATTTGTCCCGTACCCATGCCCGAAGTCCGAACGTATCGGGGTAAATGTGTTTTCGTATGCACAATCACGAGAGTTGTTGATCTTAATTCGGTTTTCACCGAAGAAGAATTATTTAATCATTGCTTTCGCAGTTTCAACAACTGATTCACCGTTAAAGGACATGGGCAGCTGAATTGTTAAAGCAGCGGAACGGATTTCAGTGCTTTACTTTGCCAATTTTTAGAGTGACGTGGTCAGTTTTATGTTTGCTGTACTTTTGTTGTGTTAAAGACGAAAACGTTGCATTTCATAAAATGGGTTCTTCAGTAGATAAGGACATAACAATTTTGTATTTAAATAAAACATAGAATAATTGAGCTATCGGCCTAAAATTTATTCCAAGTGTGGTAGAAAGACGAGTATCAGATATAAGAATGGAATTCGATCTCGTTCATATGATCACCGCAAGCACGTCTGCAACGATCGATTCTTTGGAGCCAATTTTCCACCACTCTTCCACACATTTTGGCCGGGACGCTGGAAATTTCACGTTCGATATTATTCCTGAGCTCCTCTTGCCTTGTTGGCTTATTGGTATAACCAACCATTTAACGTAACCCCAACGGCGTTAAATCGCATGACCGAGCTGGCCATTCGACCGGACCAATTCTCGAGATTACATACGATTACCGAATTTCCCCCCTCAATAGATCAATTGCTTGACCAGCTGTGTGGCATGTGGCGCCATCTTGTTGGAATCACATATCACTGGTTTCAAGTCTATCCAATTCTGGTCTTCCAACATGGCACGATAGCGAACTCCATTGACCGTAACATGACGAGCATTTTCATCGACGTATAAATACGATCTAATCACATCTCAGCCAAGATATCCACACAACACGGTCACTTTTGTGGATGCAATAGAGTCTCTTGAAGTACATGTGGGCTTTGTTGCATGTTTTGGTTTTAACAAAGCCATTAAGCCAAAAATGAGCTTCATCGCTTAAGATGACATTTCGATGAAATTCAGAATTTTCTTCAAACTTTTGCCAATCGAAGAAGTACCGACGCTTCAAATGATCAAGAGGCTCCAGGTATTGAGGCAATTTGATCTCGTAACGGTGTAGGCATCTTACTGCAAAATTCGCCACAATGTGGATTGAGAGATTCCCAATTCCTGTGAACGGCATGGAATCTACTGCTGCGATATTTTCGGTACTTCGACCAGTGCGTTGTCTCACTAGCACAGGAACATTCAATAGTGAATTATGTTGACTCGCATTTATCCACTATAGCACGCACAGTCTGTCTGGTGGGCCAATTATTAGGCCCGGAAATTGGAGTAAGCGCTCTTAAAGTTGCGAGCACCGAGTCGGATTTTCGGTGGTTATTTTTTAATAATTTCCAAACGTTGCTCGTTCGTGAACTTCACCATGATGAAGAAAATGTAACCCTTGACAGACATTGACATATTATCATAAAAAAAGTTAATATTATTACACAGAACTATTACACAGAAATATTGCAATAAGAAAGATTACACTGCGCGAACTCGTCAAGTGCCCTTAGCGATCAGATACGGAAAGAAATCTTAATTCAATACGTCTGTCTCACCCGATGAGCTGCATTGTGCAGACCTATCCTAAACTGTTATACCTTTGGGCAAAAGGGATTTCCTTGCCCAATAAAGCTAGATCATTCTTATGGGTAGCTTACATCTTGGTTAACAATAAAACTTCTTATTACTAAGAAATCAAAAAAAGAAACTTATGGAGTAAAAAAAAAGAAAGCCAAAGCTAAATAGAAACAGTCTATTTCCTTACTTTATTTAGAAAGTCTGTGCACTAATTTTCTTAAAATGTCAAACAAATGAAAATTGCATTTTTTCACACATTTTTGGCAATAGCTAACTCCCACAGTTTTTTGCAAAAAAAAAATCCTTGCTTTGGCCCTTCCGAATTATATCCCACATCATATATTTTTCAAAATTTATTTTTTTTTCGAGTTTTCATTTTGACTCCCTGTATAGGTCTTTCAAAATATGTACTTTTTAGTGATAAGCAGTCTCAAATATTATGTGGAGCACAGTAATATATGAGTCTGCAAAATTTCCAGTTTCTAGATGGAACGGTTCTAAAGTGACAGATATTATAGTTTTTTGCTCTTCTTTTTTTTATAATCTTCACACGCCAAAGGGGATATGAATACGCTTATAATAATGTTTACACAGCGCGAGCACATGAAGAACAAGAGCGAGAAAAAGGCAAATCGACATAGTGATAGGAAACTCAGATGTTAGGTTTCAACGAACTCTATGGGTGGTGTCCATGATAACTGGAGAGTTTTGTATTGTTGAAAGTTTTGCTTATGCTTATGATTCACAGAAGTTTTTACCAGATGTTTCCTGTTATTGTTTTGTGCGATCAATTATTTCTTCTGCCATATCACCATCCCCTACTGCCAGTGTTATGCCTTCGAATTAGGTTTTGACATTAAATTCTGAAACTGATCAACTTATTTTTATTTCGTAAGAAATAAATGTTTCGGCTACATCTGGATTTGAACCGTGAACCTTCAGCGTGACAAGTAACGACGACTACGCCACGGCCACCCACGAGTTAGTTAGAGTTAGAGCGAACTCAGAATGGTTTCGTGTTTCCACATGGTAATGGAACCCCAAAAAACAAAAAGGATTAGTAAATCGATGTGTTTTTGTTAGAACTTGCTTCTGTGTTAGTAAAGTGAAATCAAACAAAAACTGACTGACAGTTACTTTAGTTTTTAAGTTCAGTCAGAAGTGATTTCAGATAATTTCGCACCAATCCTCATATCAAAAAAGGAGTATGGTTCGTTTCGTCTTTTTTATCTCGTTTTCTTGTTGTTTCGCATTTTGCTGTTTCGCATTTTATTATTTAATTTTTCATTTATTTGGTATTTCTTTGTTTCGACAAATTTCATTTCGTTTTCTATTTAGTTCGTTTTAAGTTCATTTCGTCTTTGATTGTTTCGTTTTTCGATTATTTAGTTTTTCTTTTAAAACAAATTTTGCTCAGTTCGACTTCAATCATTTCACCATCGTTTGTTTCGTTTTTTTTAAATTTTGAGCATTGGATCAAATAATAGTAATAAGGACTGAACCGAATAAAATCTGTAAATTTTAGTAACGGCTATACCTCCTATGCGTAAATATTTAAATATCATTTTCTTCCCAAATTGTCTTTCGTACTCTATAGTTTCAGTTTACATTTGATTTTTGTAAAATGCAGTTGTAAATATTTATAAACGATGAGTCAGGACGAACGCCGTAAAAAGATCATCGACAAATGGCTCGAAAATCCTTCGCTACCAAACCATTTTATTGCAAATAATTTAAGCGTAGCACGCAGTACAATTGATTCTGTTATAAAAAGATATTTGGAGACTTGACTTTTAAGCGAAAGCAGAAAAGTGGAGAAAAAAACGGAGCACATGATAAAAATTTGGATAAAAAAAAAAATTGGGTGTCATCGTTAGGAAAAGGGCCATGTCATCCAGGGATGTTGCTCGGAAATGTAGTACCAACCAACCAATGGTACAAAGATGCAAAAAACGGGTTAGTATGTATAAAAACGCGAAAAAAAACAAAAAATACCAAAAGTTTCCGAGAATCAAAAAAAGGCCATAAAAACACGAGCCCGAAAGTTATACGACTTGATTGGGCATAAGAAAGCCTGCTTGATTTTGGACGATGAAACCTACGTCAAAGCCGACTTTAGTGCTCTTCCAGGTGAGCAGTTTTATAATTCTTTTGAAGAAGGGATTCTCCCAGAATCAGAAACATCGATTGGATTGGAAAAGTTCGGATCGAAATATCTCGTATGGCAAGCTCTTTGCCAATGTGGACACAGAAGCACATCGTTTTTTACAAGTGGCACAATTACCGCGGAAGTGTAATCAATGAGTGACTGAAAAAACTGTTAATATCATTTATAAACAAACACGAGGGTTCAACATTATTTTGGCCAGATTTGGCTTCAGTCCACAATGCTCAAGCGACGCTAAACTTGCTTGTGGCCGAAAACATAGATTTTGTCCCAAAAGACATGAACCCACCTAATGTCCCACAGTGTTGTCCAATCGAAAGGTATTGGGCCTTGGTTAAGACAAAATTGAGGAAAAGTGAGCAGTGTGCTAGGACCCTGAAGATTTTGCTATTAGATGGAGAAAGGTCACGGACGTCACTGTCATCAACATTATGAAGGACATTCGGAAGAAGTTGCGAAAAGAATGGGAGCCTTATAAATTTTCTGCTTTGATTACCTGTAAACGAATTTTAAAAAATATAGTTGTTGAAGCAAATAAAAATTATTAACATGAACTATCGCAAAATTTTGTTTTTTCGCTATGAAGTTTCCAAATTGTATTCCTTTCAGTCCTTAGATGGCGAAATGATTGAAGTCGAACTGCAAAATTTAAAATTTTTAAGTTAAGATTGGGAAAATTAGATACATATTTAATTTTTGAGTATTAGTTAAAATAAAGTTTATTTTTATCAAAAAAATCTTTTAAATAACAAAACTAGGTACATATATACTATTTAGGTAATCTTTTCCTCTTATTGATTTAAATGTACTACAGACGGAATTACATACAAAACAAGAAATGCGAAGCAATTGTGAGACGAAATGATCGCAAATCAAAGTAAAAAAAAGCAAAACAACTTTTGCGAAGTAAGCAGAAATAATAGTGACCAAAACGAAATAACAGTGAGCGAAATAAAAAAGTCTGTCCATCATTTTGGTAAAAAGCTTTTATTTTGCTTTACATGATCCTCACAAAAACGCAGACTTTATTCAAAAGTATCTATAGCGGGATAGCCTTTCAACGGATTGGAATTCCGTTTTACTTAGTTACTTGCTTAGGTGGCGCTACAGTCCGGGATGGACTAAGGCCGCAACCAACAACCTCTTCCAGTTAGCCCGGTCCTTAGCTAGCCGCCTCCAGCTGCGCACTTCAAATTGGTTGAGATATTGTTCTACTTGTGCGCGCCACCTTAGGCGAGGTCGTCCTCTGCTGCGCTGACCCTCCGGATAAGAGTCGAATATTCTCCGAGCTGGAGCGTTGATGTCCATACGCTCTACATGTCCTAGCCATCTTAAACGCCCAATAGTGCAGTTTTTTGACGCTGTACAGCTCGTACAGTTCGTGGTTGAATCTTCTACTCCAGAACCCGTCAACGCAAACGGGACCGAATATCTTACGAAGGATTTTTCTCTCGAAGCGACCAAGGATATCTTCATCCGTCTATGCTTCAACTCCATATGGCAAGACTTATATTATATAGAGTCTCCTTAGTCGATCGAGAAAGGACTTAACTACTCAATTGCCTTCTAAGCCCAAAGAAACAGCGGTTGGCAAGAGTAATCCTTTGTTTGATTTCCGACGAGATGTAATTTTTTGATGTTATGGCAAAGCCGAGGTAGACAAAGTCATTTACTACCTCGAAGTTTTAGCTGTCTATTTTGAAGCTCTGTTCAATTCGTCGATGTTGAGTGTCTCTTTCTGTTGACTGCATATACATACTTTGTTTTGCTAAGCCCATTTTAGCTGGTTTCATTTCTATACTCGTAAACGCACCGTGACAGCTCGCTGTGTTCTACCAATGATGTCAATATGGTCGGACTTTTGAAAGATCGTTCCTTGTGTATTGGCTTGTGAATTTCGAACAATTCTTTCAAGTATGATGTCGCGCGTCACCTTGTCTGAAAATCCTTCGGTTTTAGGGATCCGTAACCATATGGTAATGCGGAACCATATCAAGTTCGCTCTAACTCAAAAATGTCTGTCACGATAAAAACGCCAAGAACCGTTCTTCCTAGAAACTTGAATTTTGATGCGCTTGTACATTTGACACATGGACAACATATTACTCAAAAATATTGTGAAATAACTATACCTACTGTATGTAATCTCAAAAAAAAATTCAGAAAAACATATCATGTGGGATATCATTCCAAAGGCAATGGGAATCCAAAAATGTTTTCCTTAATTTTTTCAGTTAGAAACTTTGGGAGTTATTGCCAAAAATTTGTGAAAAATGTCATACCCAAAGTACCCTACTGTTTTCTCGGAAACTACTGAAGTCAAAAATATGACAAAATCATAGTTTCAACTCATCAACTATATTTTTAAACAAAACTATAGCGAATCTCGTAAGTTGTATAGTTTTTGCGAAATTCACGTCGAAAAATTCTATTTCTCAACCGATTAACTCGTACTGGACCAATTGCAAAGAAATTACCACTATTCGAATAACAATAATTTTGGGAAAACTGAAGGCTGTCCGAAATTGTGCTGCCCTCTATAAAAAATAAAAAATAAATAAAAATACGAATTTTACCAGGAAACGAACCTGAGACCCCTGAACTCAGTAGTACAGCGCAAGAAAGGATAATGGACGCGCTACACACTCAGCCGCGTTCTTAATGTTTATCCAATTTCTCATAGTGAATAGTATTACTTATTATAAATTCGTAAAGTTAATATAAAGGTGGGTCTTTTTCATATTTTGTGTTAACGAAACGAAACAGTTATTTAAATAAAATATAACTAGTTTTAAAACTACGGAACCCTTTGAGCGCGAGTCTGACTCGCACTTCGCCGGTTTTTTTTTTGTTGTGCTTATATCCTTGACATTTCCACCAAATTTTGTGAAGTTTTGTTGATATGCTTTTTGCGATTTTTAAAATGGATATAAAAACTCGACATGAACAACTGAGGACCACGTTTTTAAAATCAAACTGACCATTAGAGAGTTAGCAGAGATGACCAGCATCTGAATTGGATCTGTTCAAGGCATTTAAACCAATCAAAGCTGCACAACTGGTGCCGAAGGACTTAACTAGACGTGCCAAAAACAACATAAATACCACTCAACAGCCACCAAATTCGCCTTATCTGGCGAAGTGTGACTTTTTCCTGTCCGGCTGGCTCTAAACACCGCTTCGGTGGAACGCGTTCTAACAGCCGAGAGAAGACGCACTAAAAGCAATCCCTGACCCTTTCATGAATGTTGTGCTATAACCATTGAATTGGGGTGTGTGTGAATGTCAAGATCAGTTGTACCAACATAACAAAAAAAAATTGAATTCAAATCGGTCGAGAGCTGAGAGAGGCTCATTTAGACTTTTCAAAGCCATTCTCCTGTTTTTTCCTAGTAGAAAAGAAGAAGAAGAAAGTGTTGAAGGCAATCCACCTCCATCCGTGGCTCCAAGGTGGGCATAGAGTTAGGAGCGGGGATCTTCTCTGAAACGCTCAAAGTGTCCAAATCAATTCGACTTTCAAATTGCGGAAGTGTTTTCTTAACGAAAGAAGGAAGTGGCCACTCTACGGAGAAAACGAAATTTGCACTAATGACAAACTGGAGTTCCATATCCAAACTGGTAGGAAAAATATCGAGACACAACTTGCTTTGGTATCACACCGGGAAACTAGGACTTAACATTAATGATCGCTGTAGAGGATGCGGTGACGAGGGGGTCCATGAGGGCGCATATCACCTCCTCTGTCACTGCTCAAGTCTCTTTCACAAAAGACACAGAACTCTAGAAATGCAATACAAATCCTAGCATTTTCCGGTATTCGGAATTTACGTTAACATATGTAAATTTGAAGTGTACTTGTAGCTTTAAATGCCATAAATCCCAGTATTGACCTCACTGTGCGAGGTGACAACGCAACTTTAAACTACAACTACAACGAGGGGAGCAATGAAAAGATAATTTTTCATGCCAGACAGCAAACTCTCAAAGCATGGTGTTTACTTCAAATAAAAATAAAAACCAATATTTCATACAATCTATACCGTCTGTCAATTTGTCATTAAAGCAACACCGTATGTCTCCTACCGGGATGCTCTTGCTCACACAATGGCAATCATTTTTTGCAAATCCGCATTTCAACGAAAGAAATCAAATTAAATTTCCTCTTTGCTCCTTGGGGCATCTCTCTTCCTCTCCACATGTCAGACACAGAGATCTCCTAAAATATGGCACTGAATACATAAAAAAAGTCACCCGAGCGAAAGCGATAAGCACGCAATAAAGATAGAATATTATTATGTGCAAACGAATTTTATATATTCACTCATATTGGGATGAATTTATTTCAATGAATTTTCCAGATTTCATCGTCTGGAGACGACCTCCTGTCTGGATTGCATTCAGACTATGGGTGTAGTGTAAGCTGAGATATTGGCAAGTCGTATATGTACATACTTCCGACTGAATAGAGTGTTATTAGCACACATTACGTTCCACAAATTCCACATTACATTCCGCGGTTCCAACTTCGTTTTATCCGCGTAAACGTTATTTGGGTAACAAGTGTAATGAAAACACATTAGCCATAAATATTTAGGTTATGATTCCCGCTTATTAGTGTTCTGTACCTGTTGGCGTTTATAAAGATTTAATTTTGATTAACAAAATACATAAAACATTTGCATAAATTATAACATAAAATTTACAATTGTAATAGATTCTAACATGTTGGCATTACTTGTGCTTTTCTGGTAATAGATTACAAGTACTTTTTTTTCTATGTTATTTGACATTTAACTTGTAAAAGAAAACGTGTTTCTTGATGGAGAATAAATTTCCGGTCTCTTTTTATTATAACGTGGATGAATCCAGAATCGGACGTCTTTTCTTGCTCTCGGTATTTCTCGATTTGCATTTTTTATTTTAGTTCATTGCCGAACAGTACCTAAAATGGGATACTAACGGAAACAGTTCGGTGTGTGTCTGTCAGAGACTATTTGACGTACTGTTGAAATTCGGAACAGTTGTAGCAATTAGTGGCCCAAACACACTTCAGAAATTAAAAAGCTGAATTTCGACTTTGGAGGGCTGGTTTCGGGGGGTCAAATGGGAAGTTAAAAAAAATGATGAAATTTTGAGGTCAACGTGTGGGGTGTCAAATGAAATTTCTTGAAAGCTCGAATTCGAAAATGTATAAAATATTTTTTGTATTACTTTTTTCTTAATACTTTTTCAAAAAAAAAAAAAAACGTTAAAAATTGCTGTGCCCCTTCCTTCCTTTTCACAAAAAGTACCGCTCAGGAAAATCTGAATAAAACCACAAACATCTTTATATATAAAAATGAGCTGTTCGTTTGATACCTCAGAGCTCATAAACTAACCATCCGATTGAGCTGAAACTTACACTATATACTTTTTTTTGATGTTTGAAGTGTTCGTACAACAAAAAATTTCGGTAGAATTTTTCGGTAGATGGCGCAGGAACTCAAAAAAAAATTTAATTCACCGTACGATGAGCTGAAACTTACACATTATATTTGTAATGAAGTGAAAAATGTTCTTACATCAAAAGTTTTCAAGTTTTCCTATAGGTGGCGCTGCAACACCAAAATTACAAAACCACCCGATTGAGCTGAAACTTACACAATATATTTGTTATGAAGTAAGAAATGTTTGTAAATCAAAAGTTTTTAAGTTTTCCGATAGATGGCGCTGGATTTCCAAAATTTTAAAACTAACTATACTATTAAGCTGAAACCTATACAATAAATAATTGTATGTATGTAATGTTCGAAAATCACAAAATTTCAAGTCTTGCCATAGATGGTGCTGAGCAACAAAATCTCAAAATTATTACTACATCAATGCACAATGATAGCTTACAGCTAACTTTCATATAATATATTTCAAAATGGTTGAGTTAAACTCGGTCGAAAAAGTTGGATGTACATGTTTGGGCAGTTTTCTTAAATCCAAATTTGATAACTCATTCATACATTTTTCTCAGCATATCCTTCATTATAAGAAAGTCAATTTTTTGAAGCCGAATCTATTAGAAACACAAACTAAATTGCCCTTGCAGATACGAATGAAGCAAAACAAAATATTAAAAAAATGCTGTCTTAATAAAGTAGGTAACTGTTTTAACTTCTAAAAATTGTCAACAGAAATTGTTTTATATGAAAATCATAAGTGCACGTAATTATAGTATCAGCTCATATGCATAACTGAATTCCAGTAAAAAAAATGTCTGTTCAGCTTTATACATAAAAATGAGCTATTTGTTTGATACCATAAAACTCATAAACTATCCGACCCCATAGCCTGACCACCGTAATCAACTGTGACAGCTAGCTTTTGACTTACGTGTACTTCTCACTTCATAACAAAAATATTGTGTAAGTTTCAGCTCAATCGAATGGTAAGTTTATGAGGTTTTAGCACTTAAACGAACAGGTTGCTTCTATGATATGAAATAATTATTGCTGTACCAGTTCCTATATCTAACCGAAAAGTTAATATATCCGAACAAATTTGTTTTTTTTTTAAAGTATTTATTTACTGCAATTAATGCACAGAACTTAAAAATTAATTATGAATTTTAAAATGTTTGTGTAAAACTCGGTGACATCGTTAGATGCACCAAAAAGCACTCAAAAAAATTTCAGGACATTTTATGACATAAAGATAAACCAATATGTGTAGCGAAGCGCACCGGGTAACCACTTGTTGAAAATAAAATGTAGATTGAACCAAAATTATAAGGACTGCATTACGTTCAGTTTTTTATTTTTTATTTTTTTTGGTTGATTTTAACCACCCACCTGTTTGCATACATAGGAGTGACGTTACCCTATCACAATCAAAAAAAAGTGGATATGTATAAGAAAATTTGTATGTGTGAGAGTAAAAATTGTATGATTGTTGATCCTAGAAATATGCCCCAAAAATTAGCATTGAGCTTATACTTAAACCATTGACATAACATATAATATAGGTGTCTTATCTTTTACTACATTTGGGAGAAATTGAATTTGAGTACAGACATAGAAAGAGAGACAAATTCCAAATTTCCACGCATTAAGTACAATATTGAAGAATGAAATCTGATGCACGTGCGCAAAAATTCTTATATACTTTTTTGTTGTTTTATGTGGACGATAGTTATTCTTCTGAGCAGATGAGAAAGGGCATCAGATAGATAATTTCATCCAGTTGCTACATTTGTACCTATAAATCTATCAACATACTCGTAAATCTGTTACATTTGTATGTAAAAGTAAGGATTACTTATCGCGCAAGTACGACTTGCACTTCAGCGGACTTTTTACACAAGAACTTGTTTGCAATATGAAAGCGTAAATTTTACAAAGTTCAAGCCAGGGCCAGGAGTTCAGAACGTTCGTCAAATACCTATACTTTTGAGCTGTAAACTTGATTCAAATCAAAAGTCAATGCTGAGAAGTGTGCGAAGTAAGTTTGATCATCTCAACTTGTTTCCATAGGCCAGTCAGGTCAGTTGAAAAGGTGCGCGTAAACAATCCGGGATATACCATACAAATACAAGTTCCTGCAGGCCTCAGTGACCTTCAAAAAAAATTAAATAATGAATTGAATCCTCTTGAAAGATTGCGGTTGTCCTGTTGTAATGTGGTGTAATGGACCCTATTGTTGTCCACCGCGACCAAAGGAGGTCTGTTTGGCTGGCATAAAATCAGAAATCATCTATGCATATGGAGTACTCCGCTGTGTGCGGTAACAGAGCATTCACAGAGTATGATTACTCTTCTCCTAATCCTCTTTGCAGAGTCGACAAGAGTCAACGCGGGATAATCCCATTTTTTTAGGTACATAGTATCTTAGTAGCCAGTGCGTAGTTGGAAAACCAGCTACGATCCTTAGGTCTCCTTCATTAAGCTTAAGTAGCCGTTTGATCTTGCCACGAACTGGGGTTATTAATTTCTTAGCTTGCCTCTGTCTTTGGCCCTTGAAATTGGTCCAGTATTCAGCAATATTATCATCTTCTCATTTCCTGATCTATAGGTTTGTGACTTAGAGATACTTCGAAGAAGAGCTCGGGACCAGTGAGCTGCGGGAGGTGCACGTATATTACTCTCGAAACCATCGTTAGCTGGTATCCAGGCAGCAGTGCCTTAACTGGCCCAACTTGCTCCCAAGCATGACAGCGAATGTCACATTTATTAACAGTGCGATGCGACAAAATTAGAAACAAACAGAACTTTGGGATTTTGCCGTTGTACATAATTTATTTTGGAACGAACAAATTTGGTGTATATAGGTACGTCAAGTATTATATTCAGATTACTCTGCATGAAACATTTGAGTACTTAGCTCTCTTATTTTCATCATATACTTTGACAGTTAATTCCCACTAATATTCCCAGCCGACAGGAATGGGTAGGAAATATCTGTCTAAATGACAGATCCGCATTGGAAATCTACACGAATGGATTCAAGACAGGTGTTGGTATAGGAGCGGGTTTCTTCTCGGGTCAGCTCAACCTGAACTTATCTTTGAGACTTCCAGATCACTGTAGTGTCTTCCAAACAGAGGTGATGGCTATTCGTGAAGCCGCTGAGTGGCTTTCGATGAAATCGAAGTACAATCGCCACATTTTCATGTACACCGATAGCCAAGCAGATATGAAAGCACTCGGATCACCAATTACTTACTTATTTGAGGTGGCGCTACAGCTCCGTGTGAACCTGGCCACCTGGGCCTGCTTCTCGCAACCATTTGTTTGCGCGTCTTATATTTTTGCACAAATGGAAGTGACCTACAGTATTTTGCTGACTCCGAACGGCGAATTGAGAAGCTAATTGACAAATGATACTCTTTGATTGCTTGTCAGACATTCGAAAGAGGTTGCAACCGTGAAAAACTTTTTAAGGTGTTGGATCCGGGCTGGGATTGAACCCGAGCATCATGCGTAGTAGTCCAACCCACTAACCACCACGGCCACGCCCACGGTGACCATCACAAATTATAAGATCAAAATTGGTTAAGCACTGTCGCGCATCTCTAAACGAGATATCGAGCAGATGCATGCTCACGCTGTGCTGGGTTCCAGGTCAAAGTGATGTACCAGGTAACTGTGAAGTAGACGAACTAGGCAGAAAAGAAACAAAACTGTGAAGATTTATCACGGAAAGTGAACCCCATGTACGAAATAAAACGCAAAATGTAATGATAGATGGCGTAATCTAGATACGCGAAGCCACGCCAGGCAAAATTGGCCTCAGCTGGATTGATGTAAAACTTACAGTCGGCTTAGCACAGCACAGGTTATTGTGCAATAGGCAGACATGCCAGCAAGCTAGGAATCCTCGCCAATGACTTCTGTTATAGCTGAATGGATGACGAGGGGGAGGAATCCCTCTTTCTCTACTATGCAGCTGCCCAGCACTCTCCTCCTTAAGAAAAAAGATTCTGTGAGGATACTTCTTTATACACCTTCAAGATATCTCCTCAACGGATGTCAATAAAATATGGAAATTCATCCAACTCTCAAAATAGTTCCAAGAAAACCGATAAGAATCGGCTGATGTGGCAACACAATGGACCTACTTTGGTCAAAGTGCATCGTGCATCCTACCATTTATTGGGACAGCCACCTAACCTAACCTAACCTATGACAGGTAATTGTTCTTGTCATTTTTATTCAAATTGTGTGTTTGTATTATAATCCTTGAATCGAGTATGGAACGATTTTCCAGTTCTGATGATCTTAATAAGTAGCACAAACCTTCAGTGTTTAACACCCTCTTCAATGCTTGATGCCGTAATTATCATTTCTTACATAATTCTTTAGTAGCTACGCTATACATCTTTTCTTTAAGAATACACTCAAACTTATGTTTATCTACTACATACATATTGCTTACCGGTCTATTCCTACAACCCCCGTTTAATACGATTCGAACTCCCCGTGGAAATTAGACAACCGCTTGAGCATAAAACAGAAACACCTACGATTCGGAACTTGATAACAATAAATTGGACGTTGGTAAGCAGAAAATCCTTCGGAAAGTGCTATGTTCGGCTTTTATTACTGCAACGTGATTGGCATGGCCAAAAGCGTTTTGCATCTGACAAAGAACAAGAACGGCCAAAGGAAACAATCGGGGTGAGTACATGCTACTGGCAGGGCAATTCTTGTTTACTCGTGCTGTGTTGATTCCACTCGTGGGTTTAACTTCCCTCTCACATACCGGCTACGAGGACATGTGAGCATAAAATGCTAAAGGCACCTATGCCGAAAGATACATATCAAGTCCCTTTAATCGCATCACGCACAAGGCATTTTGTGGTCACTGGTCTATTTTAATTACGGTTTGTTGATTCCAGCATAGTGACGTGATAATGGTGAAAGTGTTTTCCTGTGGGAATGGAAATGGGAGTTGAATGTTGAAGAATTGAAAGTGCACATATTTTAGAAATGTCCTTCGCCATGCATTCGAAAGGACAGCATCCAATTGCCAGGGCTTAAAATTAACGAGCTCTTAAATATGTTTTTTATGGCATATTTGTCCCACTTAAGAGAGCTTCAGCGTTCTTTATTTTATTATTTCCAAACTTTGATGTCTCTGTCTGGAATTTTGCGAATCCAAAATAAAATTGAGAACGTTTTTATGGGACTCGGATTTAGTCGTAAATTTATTGGATGACGAAAAAAATATCCTTAGCCAGACAGAATTATGGCTTGAATTATTGAAACGACACTGAGTCTGTTTGTTTAACATTTTTGCCATATGGTGTAGATTGTTTAACAGCCTATAGTATAATAATTTTAAACTTAACCTTAATTCGAAGCAGTTCCTGAACTGTATTCCATTTCTTTATGACGATCAGATGTCGCGATGTGGGTTCTCTAAACTAACGTCCCTCGTGAGAACGGCAAACTAAACGAAACATACAGTTCACATTAACTGTCAGCTGTCAAATGGTATTTGTATTTGTAGCTGATTCAAAAGCTTTTATCGATGTCATCAGCCCCGACCAGCCTGACAAGTTTCACTGTATACTCGTGGTTGTCAAAAACCCCAGTGCAACCCGCAAAACACAACTAATTCGCTCTGACAACTGTCATTCTTTGACAACCAAAAATGGTGCAAATTTCGTATATTCCTGTGTATTTTTGAGCTTATTTAGTTCGTTCTTTACCTGACTAGGCAAAAGGAAGGACTGTGAATCGCACAGGCTGGATTTGTTTGTTTGTATGTAAGGATGTCACCTCGTACAGCCTTAACTTTGGAACTGATTTAAACAAATGAGGTGCCGTTGGATTTGTCTTGATCCGCAGAGTGTCCTAGGCTATGTGACGTCACAGGAAATTGAATATGGCGGACGCTCCAAGCAAAATGGCGGATTACCTTTTTTTACAACCGCCTTGAAAGGGTTTGGCAAGTAGAATATAATACGCTATGACGTCATTTTAAATTTAATATGGCCGCCACCCACAAGATGGCCGCTTATCGTTATCTTTACTACCTCCTTAATATGGGTATTAAATGAAAGGGTTTGACAAGTAGAATACTATAAGCTTAGTCATGTCATTTAAAATTCAATATGGCGAACGCACCAAGATGGTGGATTAGCGTTATCTCAACGACCTCGTTAATATGAGGATTAAATGAAAGGGTTCGACAAGTAGAACACGACAATGCTTCCCTACTTACACTATATTTTTTGAAATTAAAAAGTTGTAAATTAAAAATTAGGTTAAAAAACTAAAATCCGACTATTTACGAGAAAATCTAACTAACAAGTACGAAACAAGATTAAACGAAATAAGATGAAACGAAACGATGATGTTCACAGTATGCCGTTATTATAACGTAAGTTTGCATTCATAGGGCAGAGTGGCATGCGTTCACGGCTATACTCTGAACATCATCGTTTCGTTTCTTTTTAGTTAGTTTTTCTCGTAGTTGGGATTTAGTTTTTTTAAATTAATTTTTACGACTAAACAATCTTATCCAACACAAATCACAAGCACAAGAAAAAAACAAATGAGAGATCAGCTGATTTAATTTTTTGATAGTCCTTTTTTCTTGCACTAAAGAAATACCCAGGGTGAATCCAGAGCAGAAGCAGTATCTACATCGAACACCGAGCAGCAATTTCAGTGCGTTTTCAGTGTAGCACTGGCTGACATCGATCGCATCACTGCGAACCCAGTGCGCACTAGGGCGGTCATCAAACACGGCTAATGTATTCCATGGGATCCGCCGTACAAAATAATTAGTTCCTTAAAAATTTGGATAGACTTTCAATCATTTCACTTAAAGGCCCGCTTTATAGACTCAATAACCGAGTTTAATTATCACCCATGGTGTGTATGCATTACAATAACAATACGAGATCCTGTTTTTTATTTGTATCTATTTTCGGGATCCAAGAATTAGTTCGGGTATTTCTCAGTAGGATGCACCTTCGCTTGTGAACTTTGCCTATTACTGTCTGCACTAGAAACCTGTTAAATGTCTGTGTCCGTTGTGTAAAAGGTTGTGTAAAAAGGTGTGCAATATAATCCAGTTTATTTTATTATGCCCGTGATATGATCCGGATCAGATCAGCATAATAAAATACGGCTAATATTTCAGTGTCGAGTAGAGCAGACTATGCCCTCTAAAAAAGACCATAACTTATAGTCCAACGGGTTGAGGTCTGGACAGTGAGCTGGCCAGTCATCCGGGAATGTGCAATCCGGAGTGGTTTCCGCTTTGTGAGCTTCACAACATCTTCCAAATCAGTTGTTGTCAAACCTTAGCTTAGTTTTAGGTTTTGACACCTTTTTCACTAATAAGAAGCACGGTGACGCAATGTAGCTCATTCCCCACCATGGCATCACTAGGTCTGTTCCCGTACTTTCTGCACTAAAATTTATAGATTCTCAAATTTCACGGAGTGGGGGTAAAAATCTGTCAGAGAGACGGAAAACTGTGCAAAAGTACAGGGACGCATTTACAACAAAAAACGAAAAATGTATGACGCTTGACAGATTTGACAGTTTCATAAAGCTGCTCAAAGAAATTTCTTGGGCTAAATTCGGCTGCATTGGGAAATTTCTTACTCTCTTCTAAGCGCTCTCTTCTGTCGAAAACTACGAAAAATATTCGTACGGGAACAGTATTTGACTGATTTCGACGATTTTCCGCTATTTTGGACAGTACGGGAACAGACCTACTGATGCGGGATGGTCGCCACGTTCCACCCTTGAAACGAATTCCGATAATTCTATTGATGACCGAGCATACACTCGATCGTTCTGTTTATTGGAACAAGGAAGGAAGAAACTAAAAAAACTGAATATACCCATTGGAACTCATTATGCCAAAACTACTTCAAGTACTATATGTATTTACTATTACTAAAAAAAAAATCCTATAAATAATCTCAAAATGAGTACTCCAAGATCCCTATGTCACATTTCCCCATCAATATGTGTGGAAGAAATAAAAGTCTCCCCAATGTCATCAATTGCAGGAAATGAACTTTAGCTATGTAGCTGTCATCTTTTTCCCCACCCCCCGCCGGCCAGCAGAGGTTAGGGTAAAAACTTTAAATTGCAACTCCAACACTTTTAAGTAGTTTTGTGCAAAAACTTTATTTCCCGTTCTCAATTTTTTTCTTTAACGACCGGACCTTTGGTCAGGGGATTACACCGGATAGATTCTCCATTTGGTTCGTATGGACTATGTGGAAAATTTGGCCATTGAAATAGATTCATTGATTGCAGATTCCAGTAACTTCCACAAGAAGTGAATACCGAAAGCGAGGGGATGAGTGAAGCTCTTTAGAATATTTTTAATTCATCGGGACTCAGGGCTAAATGCAAGTAAAGTTAATGCATCATGCAGCAGCATTGAAAACTTTCCCAGCACTGTGTGACCTAAATGAAGTTCCGAAAAGTTAGTGGAATAGTTGGTGTTTTATTTTTAGTCCTCTCTTCCTTTTTCTGTCACCGGGATATCCCTGTTCTGTGAACAGTTATCTAGATACAGAGTATCTATCTCTATCTGCATTTAAAATTTTGCATTCGTGTTGGAAAATTGACTTGCCATTCGCTTTGTTCGTCGAGACCAGTCACCACAAAATTTATGCTGGCCATAACCACGGTTCATGAACAGCACTGAATGGATGAGATTTGGCAGAGCAATTGTTGCAATATTCGTAGATTTTTTTGCATGGAATAGCTGCTTGGCATAATGCAGCTGCTAACTGTGGTCGGTGGTAACGAATGCTTTGCTTTATTTTTAGAACAATGGAAATTTGGAATTCGATGCTAGGTTAAAGATGAAATAACCTTAAAAATAATAAATCCATGAAATTGTTTGAAATTGTTAGCCAGCGCAGGAGTGGGTATACAATTTCACGGCACAGTTGGCACTTAAGAATATATTTTGTAACTTGATCTCGATGGGAGACACTGCGACCGGAAAGATGTAAAGGGTTTTCCAATAAGAGGCTTCCTTTCAATTTATTAAGAAAATACGAATTTTTTGCGCAATAAGATTTGATTTTTATTTAGGTCGATAGAAGAAGTGTTGCCATTAACAATGAAAAACAATATCAGCCAAATGAGCTCTATTGGTAGGGTGAACTTCCGGCTGTAAAATTTGGTGAGCGCAGCGACCAATTAGTATCCCGAAATTTTATTTATAAATATTTATTTTATTTATTACTACACAGTGGTTACCCGGTGCACTTCGCTACACGCATTAAGAACAGTGTTTATACCATAAAATGTCATGCAATTTTATCGAGTGACTTTTGGTTCACCGAACGATGTCATCTGGAAGCACGAATTGTATTTGCAAATGTCCTTCAAGAACTGCTTGGAATCGGATGTGATTTGGTGAGCGCAGCGACCAATTAGTATCCCGAATTTTTATTTATAAATATTTATTTTATTTATTACTACACAGTGGTTACCCGGTGCACTTCGCTACACGCATTAAGAACAGTGTTTATACCATAAAATGTCATGCAATTTTATCGAGTGACTTTTGGTTCACCGAACGATGTCATCTGGAAGCACGAATTGTATTTGCAAATGTCCTTCAAGAACTGCTTGGAATCGGATGTGTAACCTAAATGTATTTAATCGAATTTAAATACATATCGTCTGTTTGAAGTATTTTACACATTTACATACATATGTATATACGTACATAGATATAAACTTGAATAATTTTTCGCCACATTCAAAATAGTAATGACTCTAGTGGAGAATTAAATGCTATGCTAACTATTTCGATTTAAGAAAACTGTCCAAACAATAATATCCAACTTTTTCGATCGAGTTTAACACCGGAAAGATAAAGGAACTGGCCCAACAATCATTAGTTCATATCATAAAAATAACCTGTTCGTTTGAGTGCTAAGAGCTCAAAAACTTACCATCCGATTGAGCTGAAATCAAAAGTTGGCTGTTAGCTGTTACCGTGCATTGCTGTAATAATAGTAATAATTTTGAGATATTGGTTTTCAGCGCCATCTATCGGAGAACTTGAAATCGTTTGATTTGCAAACATTTCTCACTTCATAACAAATATGATGTATAGGCTTCAGCTCAATCGGATGATTATGAAATTTTTGAGTTCCAGCGCCATCTACCGGACAACTTGAAATTTTTTTATGTATGAACACTTCAAACATCATAAAAAGTATATAGGTAGTGTAAGTTTCCGCTCAATTGGATGGTCAGTTTATGAGTTTTAAGATATTCAACGAACAGCTCATCTGTAAATATTATAAAACTATAGCGGTTTTTTTGTTGGTTACTTAATGGCGTGAAAACCGCTGGACAGATTTCGATGAAACTTTTTTTGAAATGCTTCTTAAGTACCCAGGATGATCACAACCTATGTAATGTTTTGCTTAGCCTACTTGTTCTTACATGATAGTCAAAATAAATGTATATCGGTGAGGAAACTTATGATTATGCAGCCCTAACTCAATAATGGCTTATCGGATTGAAAAACAAAGAAAACAGGTGAAATTAGTAGATTTGTCCCTCAATAATTTGAGATATAAAACATCCTTCTGCGTTGTCCTGAAGCTAAGCAATTTTCAAAATAATTATTCAAAGTAACGCCCACAATTTTTCTTCAGTGGAGACCACTGCCAGCAGCCAGGCAGCAGTGAATATCGTTGCAATAGTGTGTGTGTGAGTATATGTGCGCCCTCTAACGTGTTCAAATGGCTTGCACTTTAATGTGCTGTACAACCATTTGCGGCTCTCACACTCAAGCAATCTTAACAAATGAGGTGTCAAAAGAAAGAGAATTTCCTAGAGCAGTGAATTGCATTGTCAGTTTATTACTACTATTAACATATTAAAAAATAAACGATCAAAAACAAATATTCTACCCGAAATGAACGCCTGTTGCTTTAAGAGCAAATTTTGGTCAATATATGTGCATATACATATCATCATTACATAATATAATCATCTGGAAAGTATTGGTTGTTCGTTGATACGAAGCCAAGGTAATATTGCCCTTGGCTGTGACGTCGTCAGGGTTAGTAGCTACGTTATTCCTCGGAATATTGATAAGGCTCAAGTTTTCCGTGACTGTTGTCTAATTGTGTGGGACGAATGTACCGTAAGGCAGTGAAAATCGTTAACAAAACCTAACAGGATAAACTTTAGGAAAACGTTATCAGTAGTACCACGAGGCACAAAAGCTGTCTAAAAAAGTTAAGTCTCTGGGATCCATTGTTACTCAAATGCACTTGATCGTAAATATTCGGGCACGAACAGGCGGCAATCCAAACGCACAAAATTTTCTTATTTGTTACTTAAAATTGGTGGAGGAACGCTTTCGCAAGAAAATGGAAAAGTAAGTTTATCACATTATTTGTGCCAAACAGAGTCTTCTACCGATGAACTTATCTCATTATTTTACGGTGATATATTTTGTGATCGAGCTACTTTGTTGTCTCGGAATGATCAAGCTCCAGCAATTAATAGCGAGATATCTTCACGTATTTCAGTCAACCGGGTTGTGGATCAAGAAGTAACAACCAGCTGGGCGAGTCTGGGCGAATTTTTAAAATCTCTATCTGCTCCATCTAGGGCTTCCATCACATCAATTAAAACTAAAAGTGTGTGTACCTACTTGAAAATTGAGCTCGCCTAAATTATGTAACGGCACCCGATCTAGAGTTACAATTCTGCGACGAAATTTTACTAAACACTTTTGTGGAATTAGACAAATACTTTGATGTTACTTTGCTCCCACTGAAATTGCATATTTGTATGCATGAGTAAGCCCTTAGAATGCGAAGCAATGCGAGCACGGGTTCAACTAGTTTTTATATATAAAGATAGATGATATCGGTCAAGTAGACGCCGCCGCCATGGTTGACGACCATTTGGGCTCTTTTTACCGCATTTTAAATCATTTTGATGAGAACCTCGGGCGATAAGTTCTCGCACTCTTGTCATTGAATCCGTACTAAACCACAACTGCGGGCAGCGGATATTAGAAAAAGAAACTCCACCTCACCGCTTTAACATAGTACACCAAAACCACTGTTTTATAAATGTTTGCGAAGAAACGGACGAATATAAGATATTATGTGCAACAACAGAAAAAATAACATCCCCTTCAAAAGAGTCTACAAACCTTAAATAAACTGTAACCACTTCAGATGCATTAAACCCAAAATTCAGAAATAGTCAAGAAATCCCAATAACAGCAGAGGACGGTACTAGTGGATAGCTTTTAGTTGGCAAAGATCAAAGTACGCGATAGACGAGAAACTCATTTAAAAATATAAAAAAAAATTATCGGAGAAAGAACTTAGCCCTGTGGTATACCAGCATGTCAGCTGAGAAGCGGTTAGAAAGCCTCTTATAAAACATCCAATATAGCATGCTCATTACATAATTCTATTTACTTAGCTCTTAAGTAGGTAATTACATAATAATGAGGACCTTGCCATGCCATGCCATGCCATAACATCGATTAAATAACGCCTTTCTCGTCATTTCTATCAAAATATAAAATCCAATTATAATCTCACGGGTAAATGGATCACGTGGATTGGTATAGCTAGTTCTGGCTTCTAGGTACTCCTGTCCCATTATCTACGGTTGGTTGGTAGAAAGAAAAATGAAAATAGAAATAAATAGATAATCATAGCTGCCGGAGGAATAGCTCATCCCGGGACAAGTGGGAGTTTTCATTTTCTTTCTTTTCGCCCGTTTTTAACAGTTCCATTCCATTCCGCTCGCACCCCATATCGCTATCGAGGATGAATGTGTACTTTATTATTAATGGCACAAGTTGGCGTTATGTACGCTTATCCGTGGGGGTAAATTGAAGTCATCAATTTGCTTGGACACTTTACAGAGGTTGCTTGTCCCGTAGAATTTATTTAATGTTTTCTTAACGCGGCCGCCGCGCGCTGTTGTGTTGTGTTTGTGTGTTGTTTATCACGGAAATGCCGTGTTATTATTTCAATTTCATAACAATGAATTATACCGGCAAATATGTTGAATAATTTAACGAAATCAAGGCTGAGTGGTGGTGGTGATGGTGGTGGTAAACAATGGAGTGTATACATCCCCCGTACGATTTTAATGGAATTTTGTTTTTCTCTGGATAAGACAAACAATATTTTATTGTTATTGCATGCGAATGCGCGATGTTGAAGTGCAATTTAAATTTATTTTTATATTCTTTGGTTTTCATGGTGAAGTTGAAGTTACTTGGAAATTGCTAAGAACAGACAATTTGTCATTATACGAGAAGTATTATGGCGAAGACAAGACTTTGGGAGGGTTTACCTTTTTGGCGGGAGGACCTTTTTTAGGTCCTGTCTGTATAAGCAAAAGGGATGGGATAATATCATCTATCGGGCGCCACAGAGGCGCAGACTGCTGCTAACTTCAGACTATGCACGTGATGAAAGAATGGTTTTTTGTATTCAAATGTTAGTTCATTGATTTGTTTCCACGACATGTAAAGTATTTTATTCTGAAGCCGTGTCCAAAGCGGACTTAACTTTAACCGACTAACTAAAATCTTTATATTTTAGGCTCCTACTTCTTTAGTAACCTAACGAAGGTGGGCCGAATCAACCACAGACTGGTTTTAAAATTTTGCAGGGTAATAAAATGCTTTGAGGAAATTGTGGTGTTTTAGGTGCTATCCTTGGATGGATTCTTAGGGGATCGCGATGGGCCCACTCTGGTGCCTAATGTTTTGGGATAGCTCAGCCTCTCAACCCCTCTCAACCTAACCTCACCTAACCTAACTAAAATCCGACCTTTAGTCTACATGCGGACTTAGAAGTAGGCTTCTTAAAACTTTAAAACCGTATTTTAACCTACAAACCCTGCAAGAAAAATATCAAACTTGCAAAAAAGAGTGCCTTTGACTGAAATTAGTTCATGCTAATAGGTCTCTGCCATTAGACTGTTGAGCAAGGAATCGCAGTTAGATTAGATTATTATAAGAAGAGGTACCCTTATCACTGCGATCACATTGGGCCTATTGTGATGTCCTCGTGTTAAAGTTCGCTCATGAAGCCTATTCAGCTTAATCTTTGGGCGAACTGGCAGTTGTCATCTGCCTTAAGGTAGGGTTTACCTAGGAAACGTGACATGGGATATGCATATGATCCGCTGTTTCTTCGTCTTCGATGCACATGCGATAGATTTGGTCTAAAGGGATTCCCATGTCCAGAAGGTGTTATTGGACTCTGTAGTGTCCCTTGAGAATCTGGCATCTGTGTGTATCTGGCCTCTGGCCATCTGTTTGAATCGCAGTTTAAAATCAGGAAACTGGTGTAGTCTTCGAGTATGCTTTAGGTCTCCCTCTTTTTTCATTGGAGTCATCAGAGGTGCATAGGAGATGCGGTTGGTCGGTAGATGAAAGAATCGAAGGCTTCGTGAGGGTTTGTGTCGAAAAAAAAAGTTGTAGAGAAAAGCGTAGTTGATCGAACCTATAATGATTCCATGAATAAAGAAAATGTCTGCTAGGTTCCTGCGCGTCTTAAGTGTATTGAAGCTAATGCGATTAAGGCGGTCTTGATAAGGAAATTCGTTCCAGGATAGGCCTCAAAGAGCAGAACTAAGAAAATATGTTGAATACTTTCAATTCTTTACACATAAACTCTATGACATACTCAAGAAGGTGACAAATAAAGGCAGTATATTTAGGGTTAGGTCAGGTAAGGATTAGGATATCGTTTGGCAAGTCGAAGTGATGAGTTGGCCTTTAGGATTATGTCACTGGTTATTCTTAGGTGACAGGTTTAATAGAAAAATTATCTGAACTACTGAAGAAAATAAGAGTCTTGGCGTTTCAAGATCGATTGTAATTAGGATGAAGAGAATTGGACCTAGGTTGGGTTAGTTTGAGAGAGGTTGAGAGACTGAGCCATCTCAAAACAATTGTCACCAGAGTAGGCCCATCGCGATACCCGATCTAAGGACAGCACCTAAATCGCCACAATTTGCTCAAAGCATTTTATTACCGTGCAAAATTTTAGAACGAATGTATGGTTGGTTCGGCCTACCTCCCCCAGGTTACTAAAGAAGTAGGTGCCTAGAATGTTCCTGCGACTGCGTGCTATGCCCTGACATTCCGTGCCTATGAGTCCGAGCCTCTTGGCGTGTTTACCCAAAAGAAAATCTCCGGATAATGTGCCTATAGTTATTCTCATTTGTGCCCTGCTAAGTATGTATAAGGATTTCTGTTCAAATTATAAAAGACAACCGGTGTATTTGAGTATTCAAGAGGAACTATATTTCATGTATAATGTAATGTAATGATTGACTTAACAAAGCATAGAAAAAGAGAAGAGTAGATACAGTGTACTCTCTTCTTACGGACAACTCTCATAACCGGACACCTCTTATAACCGGACAGATTTCAAAGAACCGAAATAAATACACGATTTTTAATCATAGTCATATAAAAAACTCTCCCATAGCCGGACTCTCTCATAGCCGGCCACGGACATCAATTTTCGTAACCGCAATAGAATGTCGCTCTCTCTTAAACGGACAAAACACATTTACGTATACACTTTTTTAACATACTTTTTTTTTTTTTTTTTTTGATTTGTTTTCCTATTCTTTGCACTTTGGAAAGAAACGAAACAAAAATGTAAACTGTGGAGTGTGCCTTTGCGTCATTATGATTTTCGATGGGGAACGCTAGAATGGCACGCATATCTCCGGTATTTTGAGATATACTTTATATTATTTTGTGCGAATTTTGTATAAAGATCAAAATGGTTCCGCTGGTCACAGTGAAGTGAAAATTTGTCTCTGGTAGGACAAATAATGGCGGAATATGGAAGTTTACTGTATTTCTCTTCCGGGTTCCCGGCTTGTCCTTACATATCCAAAATTGTCATGACCCGCTTATTTCCTCAACCATTGACGGCAAAATGCTGCCTTTTACGCGAACGTGTTATCCAACAACTATGTGCATTTATAAAACCTATTGCATTTTTAAATCGGTTTGTATGTTAGGTGTATGTATGTATGTATGTGTCATTTTATGCTTGATTGTCATAGACAGAAATTAGTATTTATTGGTAATTTGTGTTTATGACCTAAAAATGAATTCCTTTATAAAATAAAATGAATACCACATGTCTACTGTGTTTCTTTTTTAAAAAACGTCAGTTTATTTTTTTCTCCCATAACCGTACACCTCTCATAACTGGACAAATTTCTCGGTACCGTCAGTGTCCGGTTACGAGAGAGTTCACTTCAACATGATAGGGTGTTGTAGGATATTAAAATGATTTTTAAACTAATAGTAAACTACCAATTTCAACAATTTCACTTAACCTTTTACGGTCCAGCGCCAGCCAAAGTGTATTGGAAACCATATGTCCTACAATGTTCGATCATGCCCTTTTTGCAATTTTAATTTTATGGATTTTTAGTTACCTACTAAAAAAAACTATGCGTAGTTAACTTTAAATCACAATTCATTTGATAGTGAGAAAGAGACTAATTTTATATTTTAGAAAACATCTACTAATTCAGAAAAAAAACAATCAAGTTTGGTGGAAATCTACCAAATTGGTAATCGTGATTCCTAGCTCATGATGGGTTTTGAATAGCACTGAAGTTAACATTCACTTAGCGGATTTGTACATCTTAGAGAATGGAAGCATGGTTTCATGATACATATTTGAACTCAAATTGCCACCGATTTGACGTGATAATGACTCCCTCTTGCAAATGGACACCCCAACCAATTAATTTTCCTCAAAATGACGTGACTCAGTCTACAAGCAGTTATTCTTAATTGTTCCGCTTAGTGTTGTATGCCATAAATCTTATTTAATAGACAGGATGATCAATTCCACTTCGCATTATTTCGCTATCTCATAGATGGTAGGAGATAGTTATCCTAATGACTATGTACTATCAAAATGCGTATTGATAGTTGTCTCAGTCTCAGTCAATTAATCCAACTTATTTGACGACATGACCGGCGGTAATCAATCACTACGATGTATGTCACTTAAGCCCTTCGACCCGCTATCAATGGAAATTATATTAACACGAGGAATTATGGTGAATTGATTCACTTCAATTTATTTTTATATAGGCAGGTGGAAATGTAATACAATTGTCAAAGGACACTGTAATTTGTTGCAAATGGCAATTAGAGGTTATGTTTCAAAATCGACTGCTTAGTATTTCATTTGGACAAATTACGGCGCGATGGAGTCTGGAGAGGAAGATATACGCATAAAAAGCTTTGCAATGAAAAATAGTATAGACCTGAGGGTCTTCTTTAACATATATGTTATATGTATATATGTTATATATGCTTCTTTAACATATATGTTAAAGAAGCACATATTAGGTTAGTCAATTATAAGTTCCTTAAGTGAAGGCAACCTATGCCTGCTTTTGGTTCATACAACCAGTTAAAAGGGCACGATCAAGTCACACTCATAATAGGGTTAGTCACTTTAAGTTGGGGTCTTAAATCCACGAAAAAGCTCCTTTGGAAGCCTGAAACGTAAATGAATACCTTGGTACCTTACCTTTTTTATTTGATTCAATCACAAAATTAAAATCACTTTCAGAATATTATCACACTTAAATAACTTTTATTCACTTTGTTGGCATAAATATTTAATATACAGGGTGGTTCAAAAATATTGAGTGGACTTTAAAATCTTATAACTTTGGAATAAAGCAACATTTCTGATCAACTTTTTGGTTTTTCTTTCAGATGAATGACGAGCCCATGAAGAATTTTTGTTATCGAGTCTTAGATTCAGCACAGCTCCTCAATTACAAGGACACACTGAGAATTTCGCAGGCACTATAATGTAATAAGGGCCCCGTCTAGAGTTGCCATTTTGTGTTTTATTTTGCCATTTTTGGCAGATTGGGACTGTGTTTGATCATTGATTAACTGGAAGACCTGCGTCTGGATGTCCCCGAGATAAAATAAGATGAGAACAGCCATTGACGAACATCCTTGGACGGCGGCCAGGCGGTGCTGTTTCCAACTTAACATCCCACGGCGACCTTGCAGCGAATTTTTAGAACGGTTGTTAAATTTTTAAATAATGGAATAAATAAAATCAATCAAATCAATCAATCAATCAATCAATCATTACTTTCCAAAAATGGGAGTTTTCTCTGTATGGTATGGGAATTCTGTGTAAAACAGCCCCCCATCACTGAGATCGCTATTTTTTGGAGCAATTGATTACGTCAGATGAAGTTCATTTCCACCTGAATGGCTTCGTTAGTGAACAATATTTGCATATCAGGAATAAGAAATACCCTCAAATAACTCAGTAGGGGCATATCAGATGCTGCCATTTCGAATCATGGTTTGATTCTGCTGGAAAGATCATAGAACAAGGGCACTGTTTCCTTGATAACCCAAAGGGGGATCCAAAAACAGCAAACGACGACTCGACGCGCATTATAGAGCAATGGTCGAAAACTTTCTAATTCCACAGCTGGGTGACATATCCAGTGTTCATATGTTGATTTAACAAGACAACGCTACTGCCAAACTGCTAGAGAAACAATGACTATTCATCTAAAAGTGCCGATTAATCTTAAGGATTAAAGATATTGAGACAGCTCCAGGCTTCATCCTACGGGGTGGTCTGAAAGAAAAGGCTAACGAGAATAATAACCAGTCTCTTGTAGACCTTGAAAAAATAGGTTTGTTTGGTGTGTCTTTTTCGCGTAAGTGATTGATATCTGTCAAATAGTAAAATCCTCTCAATGAGAGAGATATCCTCTCAAAGAGAAAAAAAAAATGAAGAAAAGACTCCAAACGCTTTTGAAACGAAACCTGTCGATTTGTTTTTGTTTTCCACTACAATGAAGATTATGACATTTCTCAAACTGTCAGATGGCTTGGTTTGACAGAGTTCAACAGTCCACCCCGAGTAAAAGGTCTTGCAGATAATTCATCGCAAAGAGAGAGCCAAATGAAAGTAAAAAAAATTGAGAGCCATGAAACTGTCATGATTCTATGAAAGTTTACATAGTAGGTCCGTTCGCGTAATTTTTGCACTAAATATGGGTTTTGTGTCAAATTTCGAAAAGTGGGGGGAAAATTCTCCCAAGGACAGAAAAATCACGAAAAAGTACTCGAACGCATTAAGCACCAAAAAATGAAGAATGTATGCGATTTGACAGATTTGACAGTTTTCATAATATACCCCAAAGACATTTCTTGGACTAAAATTTGTGGCATGGAGAAATTTCTTACTCTCTCGTGAGCAGTCTCTTCTACGAAAAACGACGAAATTTTTGCGTACGCGAACGAGTTTTCGTAGATTTTCGTTGTTTTGGGAGGGTACGCAGGGCCACCCTAACCTCAGGGCTAAGTGAGCAACAGCCCCGGGGCGCAAGCCTTTTTGGGGCGGCAATTTTTATTGATGTTATGTATATTTTTTTTATTATTATCTTTTAGTTATTTAGTTAAAAGTTATTTTTATTCAAAATAGTTCCATAACAAAAATTACCAAATAACCTGTAATATATGTATGCATTCTAAGTTTCTTAGAATTTATCCGATCACTTATCCTATTATAGTGTATCAATGAAATACGTTCGATTTCGGATCGGTTCGCACAAGTTTTCTATCAAGTATCAGCTGTACTACTGCGGGCCCAACAGTGCCGTCTTCGTGAAACGTCACTGTTTATAAAAACACCTCTCTACTGACATCACTGTTGCAAAACGCATATCAGTCTTACCATACTTGTGCCTTATTTGATACATGTTTCAATATCGGTGAAACGTCTCAAGAAACAGATCGTCTGTGATTTAACTTATTAGGTCCATTCATATTCGCTCATTAAACTACAAAAACCTACGAAAAGGTACGAAAACCTGTACGCGAACCGAAAAATTTCGTTATATTTCGTAAAGGAGAATGTTCGTGAGACAATACGAAATTTCCCAATGCTGTGAATTTTAGCACAAGTAATTTCTTTTGGCAGATTTATGAAAACTGTCAAATCTGTCCAATCACATTTTTCCGAAAAATTCATACTCTTCAAAAATTGACAGAATACGAATATTTGGTGCAAAAAAAAATGCGAACGGATTCTTCTATTCTGATATTTTCAGTTTCGACGTGATGTTTTAACGGTTCATTATATTTTTAAATTCTACAGCAATCTCTACTTCGTTAATTTTAAAAATAATGGCGCAAATTCATAGTCAGCCCATGAATAGTGCCTATAGCCGACTAAAGTTACAGCCGGCTATAAATAAAAAAGCCGGCTAGCTATAACTTTTCGTTATTCATAAACACATTTTTGCCTGTGTATTAGTTAGTATCGACTTTGGTATGTTTTTGTAAAGTGATTTGAACGAACAAACCCAAACGTAAAAATATTATATGAGAAATTTATAGTCGACTCTAATTATTTAAATTTCGAGTCGGCTATAAGTGACTATGAATAGCAAAAAGTATATTTTAGGTTAGGTAGGTGAATAAATTCTTTTATCGTCGGCTCTATCTGACTATGAATTTGCGCCAATATTTCATTGTATCGTGAAGCACGGCTAACCATGTAATACAAACGAAATCGTAATTTAAAGCATGAGAGAGAAGCTTTCCTGGAAAAAAAGGCCCACAATTTTCAAAAGAAAAAGCTAAAAAAATAAATATATATCTAGAAGAGGGGTACATAATTTTCAGTAGCCCACGGGCGACGAATATCTTAGGATGGCCCTGAGGGTACGCGAACGGACCTAGTATTGCGAAAACTATCGACAAGCCAAACAGACCTAATATTTGGCATCAGCAGTCCTAAGTAGAACCAAGCCTAGCTTCCCGCAACCATTTGTGTGTGCGCGTTATATTTTTGCACTAATGGAAGGAACCTACAGCTTTCTGCCGTCTCCGAACGGCGAGTTGGGAAGCTTTACATGACAAATGATACTCTTGAAAGCTTGTCAGCCATTCGGAGGAGGTGGCACTGTGAAAAACTTTTTAGGTGTTTGCGGTAGACCTTGAAAGGAACATTTAAAAAGTGATGACAAATTTCATCAGGTTGTGCGAAATACGAAATGGTTCTCTCCTAAAGGATATTGCTAACTTTATAAAGAAAACAAGGATTTAGCTTCAACATATTATGTATTTGTTAATATTCATTAATCCAATAAAAAGTTATTTAAATTTAAAATCCATTTAATATTTGTGTATCATCCTGTAATTCCTGGGTAATCTTAAAAGTGGCATAATATCCCCAAGAATTTTATGAGAAGCTTTTAACTCCCATTAACTTGATAGGCCAGGAGCATTAACTCAGTAGTTGCATTGATGGCATATTAGAATCTGCATAAAATTGCTTGTACGAGTAATAATGTAAATCTCTCTATTAAGTGAGGCCAAAGTCCAAAGACAATTGTCCTTTTGAGTTTAAAAGCAGTCTGAGTGCTTCTCGTGTAACTTGGATCAAGTTCAGAGCACAAGCTTACAGCTTAACTTGAATATTTTAGTTCCCACTGAGTTATTCAAAAGGAATTTTCTAAATATGTATGAATGTTGTCTATATAGGTATATACATACACACACACATATGAACATGCACATACGTACCAACCAAGTTGCATAGTGTTTGCTTAGAGTTCATAGACGCATTATTCAGATCAAAGTATTGTGAGTGTCATTTTCAACTTAATGTTGGAATCCTTTGCATCCTTTTATCGATGGCATCTTCTTGGAATTTGTCATGCAATCTATTCTCATTTCCATAAGTACAGTTACAATATTCGGGGGTGGAATGAGTACAGTTATATATTTTAGGGTACTCATAGACATGCATTAGGTAGTTCTGTAGGATTGTAGAGGACGTGCCTTTAAAATCACTTTTGGAAGGCAATGAACGCAAATGTACTCGTATTGCATAAGCTGACCTCACTTGCACTGCATAAGGTAACCAAAGTAGGAAACTAAGAATCATTTTGGGAATGGAATAGCTACATAATATGTAGGGGACTATCTATAATAGACATTAAACGAAAAAAAAAAAAATATATAAAAATAGTAAAAATCGAATTTCGTTGTTGAACGCAACCCAAACATGCAAGTGCATCACGTACAAAAACCGGAAGAAAAATAGTTTAGAATTTGAGCATAAGTGCGTAAAATGCTGACAACTTCATACTAGCGAAAACTAGTACCCGGCAGCATAGGTAAATCCGCCTACACGAAACCATTTTTCTTTTCAACTTTGGTTCTCGGCGATGGTGGTGGTACTCTCTGAGCAATAGCTAATAGCTTAGCTTAGCTAAATACACAGCATATATACTGCATAAAAGTGCTAAAGGAAGTGTTGGGTTCAAATGATTTAAACACCTGTGAAATAAGCACACGCTTGCCAATTTTTTTTTCGTGTGCATGGAGGCATCGTGAAGAACGAGTACGTTACGAATAATTCCACGAGTGAACCACAACCGCACGAATTAAATGTAACCACCATCGCCCACCATAACAACCTTGGTTTTCTGCCCAAGTGGGCTTAGAACGACCCTAAAACCGCCTTGTCTTTGGCCCAAAATTGGCTTTAAATCGGCCTAACACCGAGCAAGAATCGAGTCCAACCTCAATCAAGCGACAGCCACATCAAGAACGTAGACGATCGATCAGTGGAATAACACGACCATCACGCTCTACTCCATCAGAAGCCATTGCATCTTAGTGATCCACGCCGGCGATCAGCGCGCGTAAGGTCTCGGATCAATTGGATCGGCCCAGGTACATGTGCAGAGTATTAAGAATGCCGGAGCAATCCAGGTAGATCACTAGCAAATCCCCGGCAGAACGCCAGCAACACCATCAGCAAGCAGAACCAACAAAAAGAAGAAAAAAAAAAAACCAACAATATCAGCGCCCAGGAGCGGTCAACCCAATCGTTGACAGTTCATCAGCAACGACACCACCAATCCAGAAGTACAAGGAGCATCCACACCAGCAACCATCACCCACTTGACGGTGTAATTGATCACACCTGATCGAGCTTTATTGCTCTCCCCACATGCACCTGATTTAATCTGTCACCTAAATAACCCTTCTCAGTCGTACAACTCTAAGCATATTCACACTTGCAAGCAATTAAATAGAAAAAAAAAAAAACAAAAAAAGAGCTAAGTATTATATTTCTTTGATCATAGTAAGAAGGTTCAATTGTTTAAATTTTGGTTTCATTTCTTTCCAATTAGCATCATATTTAAAAGTCAGAAGATCCACCAAAATGCTGTGCACAACATCTTGGAGCATCGACAACAACAAAATTCAAATCTCTACATAAACACAGAAAAAAAAAAATACCTACCATAAATGCGGTGAGTCCAATTTTTTTTATCTTTAAGCAATTGAACTATTTTGTTTTGGCCTTTGCGAATTATTTTTTTTTGCGGGGTTTTGCTATTTGTTTTGATTGTGCGACACGTCATCGGTGCATTAAAAGAAAAAAAAAAAAAAAGAAAAGGGGCTTTAGCCAAATGAGAGTGTACATAATTACATGATTAGTTTTTGCTTTAGTACGCAAGTTTTTCGTTCTCATTATCAGAGTGCCATTTAATAAATAGATCGGTACAATCGATATGAAATTTTTTTTTGATATAACGATTGAAGTGGTGATATTTGTGATCGCCAAATAATGAATACATATATATATATACCTAAAGCATAACAAATAATTTAGAATCAGAAGAGAAGAAAGATTGGATTTTAAGTTTAAGAAATTGATCTCGGTCGCATTGATTTAGTTTTTTTTTGAATTTTAATTGATTGAGAGTAAATCTTCATCTTGTTTTTGAGTGGTGTAACACTTTTTCATTATTCTTTAATTAGGTTTAAGTTTTGTCTTATTATAATAACATGTATAGAATTTACTCTTTAATTCCAAATAAATAATTTGTTTTCATTTTATATTATGGTTAAATTCATATGTTTTTATTTGGTTTTTGGTTCAGGCTGAATAAATTTAGTATGATTAGGAATTAAATCTTGTTGTGTCAGTGGGAAGGTGAGTGTTAGGGTGTAATGTGTAGCAACAAAAATGTGAGTGAAACTTTATAGTTCATTCACGGTTACATTAGGGGCTATCGCGAATATTTTAAGAGTGGAGCGGTGGCCTAGGTAGTCCTATCCTATTACAGGATAGTGGACAGTGGGAGGGTCACACTCAGGTAAGCCAACTCCATCTTTGGGTTTACTAACCAGTTTTGGATTTCAACTTTGAATTCTTTTTATTTGCGGATCTTTTGATAATTTTTTTTAGAATGTTACTTCTCCTAGGCATGTAAAAACGTACGGTAGTTTAGCGGCGAGTGCAAGAACCCCCCCATTTCGACGAGCTAGATTCGTGCTATACGCAAGCATGCCTATCCGCACTCCGTCGACTGAACCCCCCATCGAACCACCCATCGATTTCTGCAGGATTTCCTGTGATCCTGGAAGTTGATGGGATTGTCAAAAGTTGTGTTTGGTGGGACCAACAGCCGTTACACAGGTGGCGCCCAACGTGGGGCCCGAAAGGTCTTTTATTAAGATCTAACGTGTTCCATTATAGGTCCGATTCAAGTAAAATCATTTTTTTTTAATTTTAGTTACATACAATCTTAGCCCGGAAGAAGGAAGTTCATTGATAACTACTTCTTCGACTGTAGCTAGTTTGTTTTAAACTAACTATAAAAGTTTTTATAGCTTGAGAAGCATTTGAGTGTTTAAATATTTTTGTTAGATGTCCGGGAGATATCGGTTATTTGAAAATCACTTCTCTGACTGTTGCGCCTGCAAAGTATTTCATTAATCTGCTCAATGAACACCTTTTGATTTTATCTTTACGTCAGTCCTACACAAAAATCATGTTAACATTTAAATTATTTTTATCCTTAACACCTCATTGTATTTTCTTAAAACATTTTTCAAGTAACACCGTTGAAATTCAGTTGAGTTTTAGATGTCTTTGAAAAGTTATATACTTTTATATGTTTAGTGCTTTTCAAAATGCGTTGAATCTTGATTTGAATTTAAATTTTGTTTAGTAATTGAATTGCTAGACAGGAAAACTAAACACAGTTTGAAGTGGATATTGATTACGAATTCAGGTTCTTAGATGTCCTGGGGATCACGGTTCATGGGAAACCACCTCTTCATCGCTTGCATCAAGAATTTCGTTCCGTACAATCATTATTTTAAACTTCAGATTTTAAGATTCAAGTTATGCAATATATTTCCGCTATTAGAGTTTATTGGGGTCCATAATGTTTGTCGTGCAAAAATACACTAGTACCTATTACATGTCACTTTCCCACACACAAGTATCTATATTTATACAATTTTTGATTTTTGTTTTATTATATAAATTGTATTTTACAATTATTTTTGATTTTGATTTATTTTGATTTTTTTTTTTATACCATACATAATCTTTGATTTGTTTTTGACCATACTATCTGTACATCGCTTATGCAGTAAGGAGATAAATAAATAGATTGGATCATTTATTCCCCCCCCCCCCCCTTTTTTTTGAATATAAAATTATAATTATGCCTCCAAAAGGTCCATATCGAGGTAATTTGAGTCAAAACCCTCACAATTTACGTGGTAATCGTAGACCCAAGGCAGATCTTCGCGAGGATGGGGAAAGACCTAGTACGTCTGGTGTAGCCAATTTACCATCTCGTGTGGTAAATCCCGAAAACGAAAGCTACGCATCGGATGGGCAACCAGAAAATTCGGTAAATGCTCAAAATGATTGTCATCGCGAAAATTTTGCTACCATTAATAACCATTATGCAAATCAGTCACTTCATGATAGTCAAAGCTTAACGCGCTATATTCAAGAAGTAGTTACAGCTTCGATAGGACTTGGTAGATCTGCAGAGCTCCGAGCGATTCGTGAAGAATTTGCAAGGGAACGACAAACGATGAAAGAGCAAGTAGCAGAAACAATTCGTGAGGTACTCCGAGCTACTACTCCTCAATACAATACTGAAGAGTTTGAATTAAACCATCCATCTCACAGCACCATACATAGACGTGCGACTCAACCTGGCATTGCAAATGAGCAAAGAGCACCTGAGAATCAATCAGATGAAGTTCCAATTCATCTCAGTGCAAATGCTCAGAATTTTATTAATCAACTTAATGCTATGAATCTTAATCAAGATTCTCCTAGAGCAAGAAATAGTCCGTCATGTACCTCTCAAAAAACCATCGAATTCCAGAAATGGGGTTTGAAATTCGATAACCAACATATGACGGTTGACGATTTCATTTTTCGGTTAAATCGATTGAAGGAATGTTATGGAGTTTCGTGGGAAGATATCTTTCTACATTTCCATCTTTTTGTGTCAGGTCAGGTAGAAAGCTGGTACTGGATGTATCTGAAATCAAATCCAGCTGCCGACTGGCGTACACTTCAGATTGCGCTAATAGAGCAATATCGAAGTCTCGAAACCGATTCAGAACTTTCTCGTAGAATGTTTGACCGACGACAGGGCGACAAAGAAAGTTTCGATGACTTCTTTAACTCTGTTTCGCTGATGAATACCCGTCTTCACCACCCTAAGACACATAGAGAGCTTATTGATTTAATCAAACAAAATGTGAAGCGGCGTATTGGCGAACTTCTTGTTACGTATAATACCAATAGCCTACCAGAAATGGTTTACATATGTAGGAATATAGAAAAGTACGTAAACCAGAGTGATAGCGGGCGTACAAGACAGTTCCCTCAACCCAGCTTCAAAAGACATGTGAGCGAACTTGAAATACCCAGCACAGATCAAATGACTTTTGATGTAAATGCATTACAAATATCTCATACCAAGCGAGACCCGAATTTATTAATTTGCTGGAATTGCAAGCAAAAAGGTCACTCCTTCGTTCACTGTCCTAGTCCGCAACGAAATCTCTTTTGTTACAAGTGCGGATTAGAGAACACGACAACACCACATTGTGTTAAGTGTTCGGGAAACCGGACACCGGGCGAACCGAGGACCGGGGAGTTTTGCCCGCAACTAAAAAACCCGGAGAACAACCCTTAGACGTACAACAAACATCTGATTTGCACATCAATGTTCAAAATACCCAAGATTTACACTTTCAACCTGACTTACAAAATAAACCCGGCATGTCAATAACACCTGATTTTTCAAAAACAACGGATCTTCAAAAGATTGAAATTCTTAAGAAACCAAAAGATATTAGCAGTTATCCATCTTTCCAAAAGGAACCAAAGTCTCTTCACGAGCGATTGGTAAATTATTACACTGTTCGAAGTCGAATTTTCGGATGCAAAGTTCCGAAACATATTTTGAAGCTTCGTGAACGCTTCAAAAAGAAAAAGAAAATTTACCAATCTATATCGGCGTCGGAACTTTGTAGTGTGAATGATCCACGGCCATATGTAAATGTACAAGTCTTCGGCAAACAAATACTTGGACTATTAGATAGTGGAGCAAGCATTACATGCTTAGGTTCAGGATGCCTGGAAATGTTGGAAAGTGTAAACAAGGCTTTTAAACCTTTCTCATCAAACATTAAAACTGCTAGTGGACAATCACAATCAATCGTAGGAAAAGTAAAGACCAACATTACATATAAAGGAGTCTCGAAAGAGATAACTTTGTTTTTAGCTCCTTCACTAGAACAACAGCTGTATCTGGGGGTTAATTTTTGGAAACTCTTTGAGATAGCGCCTCAAGTGATTTCGGAAATCTCGTCCAGATCACTGCAGACCTCATGTGATTCGGATGTGCACGATTTAACGAGAGATCAGTCCATGAAACTTGAAAGTGTGACGAGTTTGTTTCCGTCTTGTGCTAAATTTGGGCTTGGACGAACAACTCTCGAAGAACACTATATTAACACAGGTAATGCTGAAGCCATTAAGCAAAGACACTATCCTGTTTCTCCAGCGGTACAAGCCCTTGTATATGAGGAACTGGATAGAATGCTCGATATGGGCGTAATTGAGGAAAGCAGTAGTGCCTGGAATTCTCCGGTAGTTTTGGTGCGGAAACCGGGAAAAAACCGCCTATGCCTTGACTCCAGAAAAGTTAACCAGGTTACTAAAAAGGATGCGTATCCGCTTCCTCATATAGAAGGGTTGCTGAGTCGTCTTTCGGAGACACACTACATTTCTAGTGTGGATCTGAAGGATGCCTTTTGGCAGATTCCTCTGGAGAAGTCTTCACGGGAAAAGACGGCGTTTACGGTTCCGGGCAGACCCCTGTATCAGTTTACCGTAATGCCCTTTGGCCTCTGCAATGCGGCTCAACGCATGTGTAGGCTCATGGACAAAGTGGTACCACATAAACTGAAACAAAATATATTTGTGTATCTGGACGATCTACTTATTATCTCAGGTACGTTTGAAGAACACTTGGAACTGCTACGATTGGTTGCGGCTCGACTAACCTCAGCAGGTCTTACCATTAATCTATCGAAATCAAGATTTTGCTTTAAGCAATTAAAATATCTAGGCTATATTGTAGGAGAAGGATGCCTCAAAACGGACCCCGATAAAGTTTCGGCGATTAAGGAATTCCCTATTCCAAAAACACAGCGACAAGTTCGTAGATTTTTAGGTTTGTCCGGATGGTATAGGCGATTCGTGAAAAATTATTCCACTCTTGCCACCCCCATCACAGACACCTTAAAAAAATCGAAATCTTTTATCTTTGGTCCAGAAGCTATTGAAGCATTTGAGCAAATTAAGATAGCCTTAACATCAGCCCCGATACTTGTTAACCCTGACTTTAGCAAACAGTTTTTGATTTTGTGTGATGCATCAACATCTGGGATTGGATGCGTTTTATGTCAAAAAGATGAAGATGGCGTTGAAAGACCCATCTACTATTTTTCATACAAGCTCAATCCGGCACAGCGCAACTATAGCGTCACCGAATTGGAGTGTTTGGCTGCTGTTTTGGGAGTCGAAAAATTTCGATCTTATGTTGAAGGACAGGACTTTACTATAGTGACTGATCATGCGAGCTTGAAGTGGCTCATGAATCAGAAAGACCTAAATGGACGTTTGGCGCGGTGGAGTCTAAAACTCCAAAGATTCTCTTTCAATATAGAACACCGAAGGGGATCACAGAATGTAGTGCCGGATGCCTTGTCAAGGGTATATGCTCTTGATGAAATAATATCCGAAACGACAGAAAATGTGAAATCCTCCGAGGTCCTATATGTAGACCTTACTGATCCGTCCTTTAAATCGGAAGAGTATGTAAGGTTGATAGACACGATAGAGAAGAACAGAAACCAGCTACCAGATCTTCTTGTTTCAGACGGTTTTGTGTACAAGAAGGTCAAACACTGCACAATGAATCTCAGAGACGATGACCTTGTGTGGAAACTCTGGATTCCAACTTCGCTGACTAAACGCCTGGTTCTTCTGGCACATGATCCTCCGAAAGCTTCGCATGGTGGAATCGCTAAGACATTGTACCGTCTGCGTGAGCGGTTCTACTGGCCTAATATGGCGGCCGAAGTGAAAGCGTTCATCGCGAACTGCAATGTTTGTAAGTCTTCGAAAGCACCTAATTCAATTTTGAGACCACAAATGGGTCAAGCTTTTACAGTAGATAGACCATTCCAACATATTTATATAGATTTTCTTGGCCCGTATCCGAGATCGAAAAACGGAAATGTGTATATGATAGTATGTCTTGACCAGCTAACAAAATATGTAATGGTCGCTGCGTTACGGAAAGCAACGAGTGAAGCGGCCATAAAGTTCCTTGAAGAACAAGTTTTCATTACATTCGGAGTACCTGAATCAATATTATCTGATAATGGGAAACAGTTTACTGGAAAAGAGTTCGCCAAGTTACTATCCAACTATGGCGTTAGGCACATCAAAACCGCAGCTTACTCCGCTCAAGCTAATGCAAGTGAGCGTGTCAACCGCTCAATACTAGCAAGCATAAGATCGTACATCGGAGAGCACCAAGGAAATTGGGATAAATATCTTCCACAAATCATATCTGCCTTACGCACGACGATTCACTCAGCTATTGGCATGTCACCTCATGAAGCCTTATTCGGCCAAACAAAGATCGAACATGGCTCAGATTATGCGCTGCTGAAAAAACTAAAAGCACTTAACAACTCAGAGTACGAAATTCTTCCTAAATCTGCAAAAATGAATATAATTCATGGAAGCCTAAAGGATTCCTTAGCGAAAGCACACGCCACTTACGAGCGTATCTACAACACCAGAAGTAACAACCTAAAATACAAGATAGGCCAAGTGGTGTGGAAAAAAGAACTTTGTGCTAAGCGATGCGTTTAAGAAACGCAACGCAAAATTTTGCCCGAAATTTATACAAGCCAAGATAAAAGATATAACCGCAAATAACCTCTATGAGCTTGAGGACATGAACGGAAAGAAACTTGGAGTCTTTCATGCGAAAGATATTCGAACATAAAACAATCCATTCAATTTCAGGGGTGAATCGATCTTCATCAGACCTACTCAAGCCCTTTTCATTCAATTTCTCTTCACTTTCGCTCGAGCAATTGAACTGATTTGTAGGGGACTATCTATAATAGACATTAAACGAAAAAAAAAAAAATATATAAAAATAGTAAAAATCGAATTTCGTTGTTGAACGCAACCCAAACATGCAAGTGCATCACGTACAAAAACCGGAAGAAAAATAGTTTAGAATTTGAGCATAAGTGCGTAAAATGCTGACAACTTCATACTAGCGAAAACTAGTACCCGGCAGCATAGGTAAATCCGCCTACACGAAACCATTTTTCTTTTCAACTTTGGTTCTCGGCGATGGTGGTGGTACTCTCTGAGCAATAGCTAATAGCTTAGCTTAGCTAAATACACAGCATATATACTGCATAAAAGTGCTAAAGGAAGTGTTGGGTTCAAATGATTTAAACACCTGTGAAATAAGCACACGCTTGCCAATTTTTTTTTCGTGTGCATGGAGGCATCGTGAAGAACGAGTACGTTACGAATAATTCCACGAGTGAACCACAACCGCACGAATTAAATGTAACCACCATCGCCCACCATAACAACCTTGGTTTTCTGCCCAAGTGGGCTTAGAACGACCCTAAAACCGCCTTGTCTTTGGCCCAAAATTGGCTTTAAATCGGCCTAACACCGAGCAAGAATCGAGTCCAACCTCAATCAAGCGACAGCCACATCAAGAACGTAGACGATCGATCAGTGGAATAACACGACCATCACGCTCTACTCCATCAGAAGCCATTGCATCTTAGTGATCCACGCCGGCGATCAGCGCGCGTAAGGTCTCGGATCAATTGGATCGGCCCAGGTACATGTGCAGAGTATTAAGAATGCCGGAGCAATCCAGGTAGATCACTAGCAAATCCCCGGCAGAACGCCAGCAACACCATCAGCAAGCAGAACCAACAAAAAGAAGAAAAAAAAAAAACCAACAATATCAGCGCCCAGGAGCGGTCAACCCAATCGTTGACAGTTCATCAGCAACGACACCACCAATCCAGAAGTACAAGGAGCATCCACACCAGCAACCATCACCCACTTGACGGTGTAATTGATCACACCTGATCGAGCTTTATTGCTCTCCCCACATGCACCTGATTTAATCTGTCACCTAAATAACCCTTCTCAGTCGTACAACTCTAAGCATATTCACACTTGCAAGCAATTAAATAGAAAAAAAAAAAAACAAAAAAAGAGCTAAGTATTATATTTCTTTGATCATAGTAAGAAGGTTCAATTGTTTAAATTTTGGTTTCATTTCTTTCCAATTAGCATCATATTTAAAAGTCAGAAGATCCACCAAAATGCTGTGCACAACATCTTGGAGCATCGACAACAACAAAATTCAAATCTCTACATAAACACAGAAAAAAAAAAATACCTACCATAAATGCGGTGAGTCCAATTTTTTTTATCTTTAAGCAATTGAACTATTTTGTTTTGGCCTTTGCGAATTATTTTTTTTTGCGGGGTTTTGCTATTTGTTTTGATTGTGCGACACGTCATCGGTGCATTAAAAGAAAAAAAAAAAAAAAGAAAAGGGGCTTTAGCCAAATGAGAGTGTACATAATTACATGATTAGTTTTTGCTTTAGTACGCAAGTTTTTCGTTCTCATTATCAGAGTGCCATTTAATAAATAGATCGGTACAATCGATATGAAATTTTTTTTTGATATAACGATTGAAGTGGTGATATTTGTGATCGCCAAATAATGAATACATATATATATATACCTAAAGCATAACAAATAATTTAGAATCAGAAGAGAAGAAAGATTGGATTTTAAGTTTAAGAAATTGATCTCGGTCGCATTGATTTAGTTTTTTTTTGAATTTTAATTGATTGAGAGTAAATCTTCATCTTGTTTTTGAGTGGTGTAACACTTTTTCATTATTCTTTAATTAGGTTTAAGTTTTGTCTTATTATAATAACATGTATAGAATTTACTCTTTAATTCCAAATAAATAATTTGTTTTCATTTTATATTATGGTTAAATTCATATGTTTTTATTTGGTTTTTGGTTCAGGCTGAATAAATTTAGTATGATTAGGAATTAAATCTTGTTGTGTCAGTGGGAAGGTGAGTGTTAGGGTGTAATGTGTAGCAACAAAAATGTGAGTGAAACTTTATAGTTCATTCACGGTTACATTAGGGGCTATCGCGAATATTTTAAGAGTGGAGCGGTGGCCTAGGTAGTCCTATCCTATTACAGGATAGTGGACAGTGGGAGGGTCACACTCAGGTAAGCCAACTCCATCTTTGGGTTTACCAACCAGTTTTGGATTTTAACTTTGAATTTTTTTTTTGCGGATCTTTTGATAATTTTTTTTAGAATGTTACTTCTCCTAGGCATGTAAAAACGTACGGTAGTTTAGCGGCGAGTGCAAGAACCCCCCCATTTCGACGAGCTAGATTCGTGCTATACGCAAGCATGCCTATCCGCACTCCGTCGACTGAACCCCCCATCGAACCACCCATCGATTTCTGCAGGATTTCCTGTGATCCTGGAAGTTGATGGGATTGTCAAAAGTTGTGTTTGGTGGGACCAACAGCCGTTACAAATATCTTCGGTTGGAGGAAGGAAAAACTATGCAAAACAAAGAATTACTGAACGAACAATGGGTTGGTCGATTTAGCCCCAACCTTTGGATGTGATAATTCTGTGTTTTGCATGGTTTTTTATCATTTGAAAATAGACCACCCCCCCTGTCGTACGATTTTTTGTTCGCTAGAACTTCAGGAATCTCCAGTTAACGGATTATACCTCTTAACTGAGACACCCTCAAATATAAACGAAAAAGTAAGTCATGTGCAGTCCTTAATAATTGATTTGTTCAATAGGCATGTACCTTTAAAGACTGTTCAAATACGTAACAAGAATTGCCCATGGTTTACCTTGGAGGTACTTAATGCAATTAAGATTCGCAGGAGGTTGTATTCAAAATGGAAGCATATTCCAACTAGTAATAACTGGGAAATATACTGTCGAGCTCGAAACCATTCATCTTTCTTGACACGATTATCAAAAAAAAGATACTTCTTGTCTAAACTGAGCGCAAATCAAAGTTCAAAGAAACTATGGAGTAACCTTCGCTCCATTGGAGTCGGAAATAAAGACGTATTGTATAATAAGTTTGATCCCAATGATCTCAATGACGCTTTTCTTACAAGCGTCGCAAATAACCAAATAGTGAACTTTTCCTTGAACCCTCGATCAGTTTCGACTTTCAAGTAGTCTCAGCAACTGATGTGGCAGATAATATTTGTGCAATAAAGTCGAATGCAGTTGGTGAAGATGGCATACCCATTAAATTTATTAAGATGATTCTACCATTTTAAATCCAATCACACACCTGATCAATTTCTGTATTATGTCGTCATCGTTCCCAGATATCTGGAAGTTGGCCAAAGTTATTCCAGTACCAAAAAAATGTCAACCATCTCTGTTAACTGATTTTCGTCCCATAAGTATTCTTCCATGTTTGTCTAAAGTCATAGAAAAAATCCTGGCAAAACAGATAAAAGCCCATCTCTATCATCATAGGTTATTGTCTCCGGTGCAATCTGGTTTTCGAGAGCAGCATAGCTGTTCAACTGCTATGGTGAAGGTTCTTGATGATATAAGAGATAAATTTGATCAGAATTACCTCACATTACTATGCTTGCTGGATTTTTCAAAGGCTTTTGACTCTGTGAATCATTCGATTATGTGTCTGAAACTGAAGTCATATTTTGGATTTAGTAATAGAGCGGTGTGCCTTTTAAAACATTATTTGATAAATCGAAGCCAACGGGTTGTAGTTGGTGCTAGCTGCTCTGAATATAGAACTTTGCAGGCAGGAGTGCCTCAAGGCTCAATACTAGGTCCTCTTTTGTTCTGCTTATTTATAAATGACCTGCCTAAAGTATGTTCAAATGTATCTCTACACCTCTATGCAGATGATGTTCAAGTATACATCTCCAGACCAGTTGGCTTAATTGAAGATCTCGTGCATAGGTTGAATGAAGATTTGTCCGAAATATGTAAGTGGTCGGAAAAAAATGGCCTTACACTTAATCCTAATAAATGTCAGTCGATAGTGATCTCCAAAAAGCAATATGAATATCAGGATTTTCCACCAATTTACCTGTCCAATGTTCAACTTAAATATTTAGATACAGTCACCAGTCTTGGTTTTAAACTCAAACAATATAAATCATACTGTTTTCCAATTTAATTCCTGTAGAAACTAGACTAAGACTCGTCAAATCGTTGCTTGTACCCCTTATTGATTATGCTGTAGTCGTTTATTGTAAGCCTGATTCCCAGTCCATGCACAAATTAACTGTGGCATTCAATGATATAACCAGATATGTGTTTGGACTTCGGAGATATGACCACATTTCTAACTATCAGAAAAAAGTACTTGGCTGTACATTGCAACAGTTCCTTAATGCTCGATGCTGCATATTTTTACACAAAATAATATATAATAAAGTACCACCTTATCTGTTTGAAAAACTCCAATTTGCGCAATCGCACAGAACATTCAATCTTATAACCCCTATATCAGACTCGTTGAACTCATCGCGCCTTTTCTTTGTCCATGCCTCAAGACTTTGGAACTCTCTCCCTAACTCGATAAAGCAAATAATTGGGATCACAAAATTTGAATCTGCTATTTTTCAACATTTCTCTTAAAAGCAACTACATCACCCTAATATCCTTACCTCACTCCCCTCATCACGACCTTTTTATTTTTATTTTTATTTATTTATTTTTTTTCTGCACATTATTTCAATATTTATATTTGAATATTTAATTTTAAAATTAATTCAAACTCTGTTTAAATTATATTAATTCCATTGATTTGTATTTCTGTTATTCATGTATGTACTATAAAAGACTATGTCTTACTTGTACTTTCCGCTAAATAAACTAAACTAAACTAAACTAAACCCTGTATTATGAATATTCACCATTCAAGGATCAATTTCGCTTTGTCACCGAAGATTATAACCTTAATCGGTGTCAGTTTCAAACTGCTTCAGGGCCGGTTTTGGTACTATAATTGGTCGTTCCGACTGACTAACTAGATTCCAATTCTAGTTAATGAAAACTTCGCATAAATTCCACTAAGTTGAGGTCAGTTAAATGCCTAATTCTAATTTGGTAAGGTTGGGTTGCAGAGGCTGTCAGTAGTAATTACAAGCACACTGAGGCCTATAGAGGCCCATTATGATACCAATGATCTCTGGGACGTTTTTCACCGCCACTCATGTATCTTATTTAGAGCTTTGAATAGCCAACATTGCTTTGATACTGGTAGCGCCATCTCTTGCCTAGGTCGATTACTTTTCACCCCATCATCTACTAGTTTTCACCGTTCGATCAGCTACCCCTATATAGAGCAGTGCGACTATCCAACTTGAATAAAATTGGGGGTTGCACTGGGTTTTTAGACAGCCATAAAAATACACTGACACTAGTTTGTGCGCCCTAGGGCGGCGACAACGAACAAAGCTTACATATACAGTGCCGTTCGAAAAAAATTTTTTAATGAGGTTTTGTAATAAGGTATTTTTAAACGTTTTATGACACCTTTAGAGTGCTAAAATTTTTAACCTACAGTCAAGAGAGCAAAATGGTCTTAGATCGAAAAATGGGTTTTTTTGATACTAGGCTCATTTTTAGAAATGAATGAAAACTGGTTAATTATTGCAAGTTTTTTAGTTTTTTATTGCTTCCCAGAAACATTATCCATTCAATCAGTACTTTGTTGAGCCTCCTCTTTCTTTTATTACTGCTGCACATCTTGGATTCATTGACTCAGATAGCTTTTTCCATGTGGATGCTGGTATGGTCTTCCAGGTCATCAATATTGTTTTCTTCGAAGTACTTTTTGACCTTAAAAATTAAAAAAAAAATTACTAATTTAGTTTTTAGTCATAGAAGTTGTAGCTTAGTTTAAAGCTATAAATTAATCTATCATTTCAAAAATGAAAACGAGTTCACAATTAAAATTTTGGCTCTATGGCAAGAAGCATTATCCTGTTGAAATATGAATCTGCAAGTGTCACTAAAAAGCTCTAGCACGGAGGGCTCTAATTGATATTCTAGGACCCTTAGATAAACTCCTGCGGTAACTTTCGATTCTGAAGAGGCCATTCTACCTTTTTCATCTACAGAGAAGCATCTCCAGACCATCAAACCTTTAGTTCTGAGGGCATTCGTAAGAGGCATTCAGAGATCAATCTTTCCTTTGGTTCTCTTCACGCAAAACTCCTCCCATTTCCCAATTGCAGCTTAAACTTGGATTTTCCGGAAAAGATATTATTGTTCCACATGTCTTGAATCTAATTAAGATGGGTCTCATCCCAAATTAATCGTTTTTCTCTGATTCTTATTAGAAAATCCGGTTTCAGTACTTGCTTGCGTTAGAGCACGAAGCTTTTACGAGCTTTTTTTTCACTGATCTTGCTGAAATTATTTATTATTAAGCTCAAAATAGATCATTTTTCATATCCACTGAAGTCCTAGACTGATACCGATGGCATTGGAGCACCAAAACACGATCTTTCACTGTGGTCGTCTTTTTTGGCAACTCTGAGCCTTTCCTTCTGCTGGTTGTCACGGTCTCACGATACTTTTTAAATTCCATGCTACATTTCGTTGAACAACAATAAATCTTTCAGAAATTTGACGGGTTGTCGAATTCAGAGGTGACAGACAGAAAATATTAGAGTTGCACTCCGAACTGATATTTCCCATTTTTTAATTTTTTTAATCAGTTTGGTTAGTTTTGGACGGCTATCACGAGCTAAATGCACCTCTCATTTATAATTATATCGACTTCGTTGACCAATTGAATGATATTTGATAATTATTTCGAATAAGGCCCTGCTCACCGATTTTAATGAAATTCTTTTAATGTGAAAGTAGGCATTTTTCTTTTTCTATATATTTTCATACCGGAAGTTTCTAGTTTGGAAGATATATGCCTTTTAAGTTGCCATACAAAGTAGAGATGCAGCTAGTTTCAGTTTCGCCTGTAAATATGCAACCATCTCTTAAATTGTACTGTATGGCTGTTTCTCCAACTGGTTAACTAAACAGTTGGGCGGATGGCGCGCTGCGCGCGATTAAAGAAAAAACTATGGATAGGACATCGACTCACATTACTAAGGTAGTACCCGGGTCCTGTATCCTGTATGGCTGTTTCCTCAACTGGTTTACTAAACAGATGGTTGCATATTTACAGGTGAAACTGAACCAAGCTTCATCTCTACTTTGTATGGCAACTTAAAAGGCATATATCTTCCAAACTAGAAACTTCCGGTATGAAAATACACACAGTGAACCAAAAAAAAAACTTGAACACTACCTGTTGTTACTCCTACCTGACTATCCACCTTGTCGCGGTGTAGGGGCTTAGTACGGTCAATGACTCTCGGGTCACCCAGAGGAGATCAGAAGCTAAGGGATAGCCATCCCCGTCATACCCTCTCCCATCCACGCCTCCTCCCCCTCCCCTTCCCCTGGGCTGGATTAAGGTGTTATACGACCCGTGCCAATAATCAACCTGGCTGAGGGCCCATTGTAAATAGCTCAGTCTTTAACGGAGTATCCGGATACCTGGTGCCCTCCGGATTATAAAGCCTTACCTGCGTACTGCGGATCTCTGCGCAGGTGGACCTCTTTTCTCCGCCACTCGTGGGACCAAATGACAACTTTAAAAGAAAATATAACAAAAAAAGCTGAGGATGATGATGAGTATGCCATAGGCACCTCATCGGAAGAGGAGTTGCTTGTCTCAAGCCAAGAGACGCAAGTAAAACCCGACAACGTAGGAAGTGTCAGCAATAGCACTCCTACTTTGTCTCAACCACCAACAACCGCCAATACATCGAAAATTGGGGACACCAGCCACAGTGACCCCAAGAAAAGAAGGAAGAATTTGTCAGTCGGTGCCCTGAAAAAGAATCAGTACCAGAAGGCTGTTTTCATTCTTGGCAAGATTGCTAAAAATGAGGCGGCCGGTACGGTTCATGATCAGGACCAGGCGGACAAACTTAAATATCAGGTAATTGTTGACGAATACAACGATTACCTGAAAAATCGCGACCTAGCTAAGACAGAGGCCACAAAGCGTAACCGGTCACAGGACGAGACCGCTCGATCAAGCAAGAGGAGCAAAGTTGCCCAAACCAGGTCTAAGACAACAGCGGATGAACAAACGGCTAAAGCTACCCAACGTACCGTTAGCGAGGTCATAAGGGACGACCTCCAAGTCGCACTGGTGGATGAGCTATCGACAGGCGGCAAGGCGGTGATGAAGATTTGGAATAGCATTGAGGCCAAACTATCACAGATGGTGATAGATCATCTGCTTATCAAAAAAGACGGCCCTCTGCCCCGTTTCGACTCAGCCGAAGTCGTTAGAGGGTATAGGGTGATCAAATGTTCCGATCGGTACTCTAAAGAGTTCCTCAGCCAGTGTGTTGCCAAGATCAGCAATGCATGGGATGGCTTGAAACTCAAGCTTATCCAGGCAACAGACATACCAAAGAGACCAAAGGCCCGCATCTGGCTACCCGTTATGCCTTTAGACAATGGAACGCTCCTCCAGTGTCTTAAGATCCATAATCCGGAGATCCCGATGGACGACTGGGGAGTCATCAAGGCAGAAGAACCCCAGAAAAACAGCATGTCCTTCCTTCTCCTCATAAATGAGGAGTGCCTAGGGGCACTAGAAAGGGCAGACCACAAGCTTAGGTTTGGTATCAGGAACGCCAAACTTAAGATATTCAGATCCTCAAACCCGGGCGACGACTTAGACGAAGTCGACGACGCCAACAAACTGTTGGAAGGTATGAGCATCGAAAACGACCCCACTAATAATCAATAATGCTGAAAGTCTTGCAGATTAATCTGAAGCACTCGAAATGTGCATCAGACAACCTCCTTGTTTATCTCAGGGAGGAAAACATTGACGTCAGCATTATCCAAGAACCATGGATCAAAGATACGAATATCAAAGGTCTCAAAGACAATCTATACAATCTCTACTACGACACAAAAAATAACAACGGTAAGCCCAGAACTTGTATTCTAGCTAGGAAACATATTAAAGCCCTTCTATGTCCCAATCTTAGCTCACCAGACTTAACAGTTGTTAAATTGGATACAGGAAGGGAATGCCTGTACTTGGCCTCAGCCTACATGGCTCACAACCGACAAGCACCGCCGGAAGAGGTCTTAGCACTAACATCCTTCGTAAACAACAAAAAAGCCAATCTACTTTTGGGCTGCGATGCAAACGCCAGACACACGCTTTGGGGCAGCTCAGAGGATAACGAAAGAGGTGAGTCCATCTTTGATTTCATTATCACAAACAATCTCTCTATATGTAACACGGGTAACACTCCAACTTTTGTGTTTCCGAGTACGGATAGTTTCATTGGGTGGGAAGAAGTTATTGACATTACCCTTACCACCAACAATAACAACATAAAGGTAGAAAAATGGAGAGTATCCAACTTAAAATCTTTTTCAGACCATAATTGGATACTCTTTAATGTCAACTTCACAGTAGCGATTCCAGAACCCTTTAGAAACCCCAAAAGGACAGACTGGACCAAATTCGGCCAAGTCCTGAGATCAAAACTTGGCAATGCTCCAATAGAATTCATAGTATCACCCTCAGAATTGGATGCAAAGATTAAGACTTTCGAGAAGGCAATGAACACCGCCTACAAAGTCTCGTGTCCAGTCAGATATAGTAAAAAGTCGCTCCCACCGTGGTGGAGTAAAGACCTCTCAAACCTCAGGCGGATGACCAGAGCGATTTTCAACATTTGCTATAACCACAATTTCTGGCAGCCCTACAAAGACTGTCTTAGACTTTACAAAAAATCCATCAGGAAGGCCAAGAAGCAATCCTGGATGGACTACTGTCAATCCATTGACACCATTAAGGAGTCTGCTCGACTGAGTAAGATCCTGTCCAAAGAACACTCCTCCCCGTCTCTTCTCAAAAAGGCGGATGGTGGATGGACAGACTCAACTGCGGAATCCCTAGAGATGTTAATGAACACTCACTTTCCTGGTTGCAAAGATTACAGTACGGCAGCCCTCCGTGACTGCAGTTCTTCCGCACCATGGAACACTATCAAAACCATAGTCACCGAGGAAATAACCTTTTGGGCTATTAACAGCTTCTCCCCATATAAATCCCCTGGACTTGATGGCATTATACCCATTATGCTACAGAAGGTGCACGACCTAGCAATTCCGTGGCTAGTCCCTATTTTTAGAGGATGTTTTTTCCTCAACTATGTCCCACAGTCGTGGAGGCGTATCCGTGTGGTTTTCATCCCAAAAGTCGGCAGACGAGGTCATGAATCTGCGAAGGATTTTAGACCTATCAGCCTCACGTCTTTCGTGCTAAAAACCCTGGAACGAATCCTCGATACCCATATACGGAAGGTTCTACAAGAATCTCCTCTATCCAAATCTCAGCATGCATACCTTAAAGGTAGATCCACAGAGACAGCTCTCCACGAGGTAGTGCGTACAATAGAACACACCATCCACTATAAGGACTACACTCTAGCTACCTTCTTAGACATAGAAGGAGCCTTTAACAACGTACACACTGATTCAATTCAACAATCTCTAGCTGAACTAGGCGTAGAGGGGTTCATTGGCCAATGGATAGTATCCATGCTAAAAACCAGAATTATTCAGTCATCCCTAGGAAACAGCAATCTAACCAAATTTGTAAGCAGAGGAACGCCTCAGGGTGGTGTTATCTCGCCTCTACTATGGTTAATGGTCATGAACAAGATCTTAGTGCGTCTAGACAACGATGGGGTCAAGGCGGTAGCGTACGCGGATGATGTAGTAATTTTGGTATCAGGAAAGTTTCCCTCTGTGATAAGCGAAGTCATGGAGAATGCTTTGAAGAAAGTTAGCTCCTGGGCGGCGAGCTGCGGCCTCGGGGTTAATCCAAGCAAAACTGAAATGATACTTTTTACCACAAAAACCAAAGTACAAACTTTTGATCTTCCCAAACTAAACGGTCAGACACTCTCACTATCTTCCAGTGCTAAGTATTTGGGCATTGTCCTTGACTCTAAACTTAGCTGGAAGAAGAATATTGAGCTACGGGTCAGGAAAGCATGCATAGCCTTCTACGCCTGCAACAAAACATTCGGAAAAAACTGGGGATTGGAGCCTAAGATGACATTATGGATGTATACAGCCGTTGTACGTCCAATTCTCACATACGGTTCTTTAGTGTGGTGGCCCGCCCTAAGCAAAAAGTACAATATCAACCGAATCAGAAGAGTCCAAAGAACGGCAAGCTTAGGCATCACAGGTGCAATTAGGTCATGCCCAACTGATGCTCTCTCTGTGCTTTTGCACCTTCTGCCACTCGATCTTCATACGAAAAGCACTGCACTATGCAGTGCAGTCAGACTCAAAGAATCCAAGTGCTGGACTGCTAAGACGTATGGTCACAGTAAAATCCTGGATACACTACCATATGGCCTGGTTGTGTCTCCTACAGATTATATTATCCCCAATCTTAACTTCAAGAAACCCTTCGCCGCAACCTTCCCAAGTAGAGAAGAATGGAAGCGAGGGAGAGTGGTGACAGGCTTTGATACAACGGTATTCACCGATGGGTCAAAGATGGACTGCGGTGTGGGTGCGGGAGTTTTCTCGGAAAAGCTCGGCATATCTAAGTCCTACCGTCTTCCAAATTTCGCTAGCGTCTTCCAAGCGGAAGTACTGGCGATCCTCGAAGCCTGTCGCAACCTAATAAATGACCCAACACCCAAACATAATATCGCTATTATTACGGATAGCCAAGCCGCAATTAAAGCCATAATTTCGGCAACCACCTCTTCGAAATTAGTAGATCGCTGCCAGGAACAGCTCAGCCGCCTGTGCAACCAGGCTAGAGTCACGCTTCTCTGGGTTCCAGGACATAGCGCCATTGATGGTAACGAGAGAGCCGACGAACTTGCCAGGCGAGGATCAGCCCTTAACAGCTCACTAGCGGAAAACGTTCATATTCCCATAGGTGCTGTTAAGGGCAATATACTCTCACACTTCTTAAAATTAGCCGGTCTCAGGTGGACCAGTCTGACAAACTGTGTCATATCCAGAAAGTTATGGCCAAATTACAACAGGTCTAAAACAAACGAACTGCTACTAAGAACACGCGTAGACATCGCTAGAGTGGTGGCAGTCAGTACAGGACACTGGCCAATAGGAGACCATGCAGCCAAACTATCGATCCCTCACAACAGTTTCTGTCGTAGCTGCAAAAATGAAAATGAAAAAGAGTCTCTAATTCACTTTCTGTGCAAATGTCCGGCTCTGGCGAGAGCCAGGCAACGCACACTGGGCAAGCTATTCTTCGACGACCTCAAAGATATATCTGGGAAAAGTATTAGAGAGCTGATCCTCTTCCTAAATTCCACAGGATGGATATAAATATCACAACTCTACCTTCAAATAAACGGGTCACCTGAGGTTGTGGTATCAAAACGGCGCCCCGCGCGCTATTTGGGTTTCCCTCCATCGAAACCACCACTTCTACCTACCTACCTACCTACCTGTTGTTAATTTCTATGTTGAATATTTTCGCAACCCGTTGACCGATTGATATAAAACAAAAAGAAAATAATAGACAATTTCTTAAAAAATTTCGTTAATTTTATTAGAATTTGATAAAATTAAAAATGTTACTTCAAAACAAAGAAGAAACAAAAATAGAACGAATTTCAGAACCAAAAAAAAACTTGAACACTTCATTATTTACATAGAAAATTAGAAAAAAAAAACAAGTTAGTATTTTGTATGATAACCTTTAGCTTCTAAGACAGCTTTCAGTCGATTGTTCATTGATAGAACTAGATTTTAAGTATTTTCCCAAACGCCTTGGAGGGCACTTTTAAGATCTTTTTTATTGTTAATTGATCGCTCTCGTGTGTTCTATGGGATTCAAGTCTGGGCTTTGCGGCAACACTTTTAAGGTGTTATAAAGCAGCCATTCCCTTACAATAAAAGAGGAGTGCTTGGGGTCATTGTCATGAACGAATCGAAATCCGTTAGTGAGGCCTAACTTTGCGGCCGTTTGTGGCAGGTTTTGTTTTAGAATATTTAGGCAATCTATTTAATTGATATTTCCCTCCACAAAAGTCAAGTTTCCAACACCATTTGATCCAAATGCACCCCACACCATTACACTACCTCCTCCGTTTTTAACCGTTGGATTTACATTTCGCGGATCAAGTGCAGTCCCTTGCTAAAACTATTATGAAGGATGCAAGACAAATCTTGAAATTCCTGTAACGGTTCCAAATAGTGGAGGTGTTAAAAAGTGTTCAAGTTTTCTTTTGGCCTTATAAAAACAAATATTAAAGTTCTTCCCTAGTTTTCGGATAAAAAACAAATCTTTCATATAATTTAAAAAAGGAATCAAAATATTTCATAAATTCTTTATTATTGGCCTTTTGTTTCATTTCAATTGCTCAAGGGGCTGCGAAAATATTCAATGGCGAAATTAGTTACAGTTGCCGTTCAACTTTTTTTTTGGTTCACTGTATATCAAAATTCTTGGAAAAATGCCTGTTTTTACCTATAAAAATTTCATCGAAATCGGTGAGTAGGGCCTTATTTGAAATAATTACCTGATATTTTGCTACCCATAGCAAAAAACATCGTAGTTCTCATAAATTCCAAGAACTCCCATCCGAAAGAGTAAGAAAAGGTCTGAGCAAAATTTTTCGAACGGCACTGTACAACTTTTAACTGAAACTTAATACACTCCTTCACAAAATACAATTTATTCTAATAGAGTGAAAGGTGTCATTTGCAGTTCAGTGTTGCCATCCTTACAAAAACTTTGAGTTTTTTTTCCTTAGAGGCGCTTTTAAATAGGAACTTCTATAGTGCTCTGCACAATATCTTCGTCTGGAATGCAGGATGTGTTCAATTCACCTGCATTGACGATTCTAATATCAGATGTGTAGGTGTACTCGTATCTATCAGCGAAATTGCTATTTTCAAATGTCCTTTTGTTGTATATCTAAAATAAAATAAAATACAAAAACTTCAATCACGTGGATGTCATCTGATTTCAGCGTATCTGCCTGCACTTCACTTGATATGTATCTGCTCTATTTCTAAAAATTGAAATTTAATCAACTTATAGTACGTTTCTACGAATGACATTTCAATTTCCGCTGACTGCTCTCGGTTGTTTTTTTTTCTATGCGCTGCAATGTACGAGTAGTTGCATTTTACTATTTTGCTTTTTCTATTTCCGATGTCTAATACAATTATCACAGCATCCAGTTCGTCATTGTGGCCAGCGCAGTCCTTTTTCATTTCATTTCAATGAAAATATTAATAAAAAAAAAAATACAAACATTGAACCGATTCTTCATTCCACTCGATCTGCCACCACTCTCGCTCCCACTTTCTACATGATTCTGTCTGCCAACTTCAGTTCGTGACTCGCATAAATGAGCTGCACTGCAGCAGTATGATGAAATCCACTCCATTCAAACTTCATTCCAAACAGTCCAACCAACCAAACCGAACGTTGTTGCCGGGAAAACTTAATTCCGAGGACTAACTGTAGGAAAATAATTGAATCTCACAAATTGCAGATGACAATTTAAGTGAAATTGCTATTAACTTTAGGGTTGAGTCTGTTTTTTTGGGTGGCGGCGATTGTGCTCTTCCAGGCCAGGACAGTGTAGCCAAATCGGAGAAGACATGAAAATACGAGTAATTCTATTAAACGGAGAGAGGAATTGAAGTTAGATTTTTTATTTCATCTTTTTTTTTTTGCTTTACAATTGCATTGCTATGGCGAGTTAATCAAGAAAGTTTTCCAGGAAATTGTCATTCACAGACATGGAAATTCAGTGGTTAAATGGCAAAGAAATGGGCTATTTAGCGCCATTTTTTATTTATCGCACTAATGGAGCTGTCAAATTTGACAGCTGTCAGCTTAACATCTTGAGGGCAGATGAACCTCCCTGGCTGGAGAGAGATGAGACAGTGGTAAATATACTGTGACTGGCTGGCAGAAAAATTGAGTTCTTGAGACATCCCTGTGTGTTGAAACAGATTTCCTTTACACAGATGCTGGCATTAGCACGAGGAATCGCAGCCAGGAAAGAACTGTGAGACGAATAAGGACCCAATATGGCAGTCTCTTTCGGCTACCTCTCGAACACATCTAAAGCCCGCTTGAGGGATATAGAAAAAACTTCCTAAAAATAGGGTGAACTCTGAACATTTTGTGGAAACAACTCGCATAATCCGTATCAGATCAAAACCCAGACGTTTGTGATTATTTTCAAAAATCAACATGTACGCAGCACTCTGCAAAAAGATCTTGGCTAACATGGTTAGAAGTATAATTGAGGAAGAAGGACTGGTTTTTTTTATTGATTGTTGGAAATTTATAGTATAATTTTTTTTTTTCCAAAATTACATTGGGTTCAACTTCCGACCTTAAGACTCTCTTATTAAGCCTTTTATCTATGAATGTATGTACATAAAGACTTTTTTTTATTAGGTTTTTTCAAAATGGCAACATTCAGGCAGCTGTAGCTCATCTGGCAGCTGGCCCCATTCTTTTATTCAGTATTGTTTGGCAAATCATCATGGAAAGACTTACGCCCGAGCAGCGTTTAAAAATTGTGAAAATGTATTCCAAAATCAATGTTCAGTAAAAGAAAACATGTTTATAGAGCGCTACACAAATTTTAGAGTCAAACAACTGAGTCGGCTATTTGCAAGACTCCAAGCCACCGACAAGAATGCGCAGTGTGCGCACAGATGAAAACATCAACGGAAGAAGATCCTAATTCATGGATTTATTATTGTGGGCAAGAACTTGGCCTCTGTCCATCGGCTTTGTTGAAGATTTCGTTTCCAGAAGTACCTAGGTACGTGAACATGGTCTGCAGCATTCTTGGTTTCAACAGGATAGTTCCATTATATCAATACTGCCAGCGAAACCATCGAGTTATTTAATATAATACAGTATCTCCAGAAATGGGCCTGGGAACTGGCTTCCAGGATCGTTTGATTTGATACAACTGGACCACTTTCTGTGGGCGTATTTGAAGTCGTTGGTGTATGCGAACAAGCTAACAATGATTCTAGCCTTGGAAGTCAACATCGAGCGCAAAAGTCTTAAGTTATGTCCTCAAATGGTCGAACAAGTGATCAAAAATTACAGCTCCAATATACAGTTCCTGAGACGCTCCCGTGGTAGCCAAAGGCCCGAAATAATTTTTCATAATTAATTTCATTAAATTAAATATGAAATATTGCTCAACTTGTGTCTGTTTTATTTCGATTTGAAATCCTACAGTTCTTGAAAAACAGCCTATACCTGGAGAGGCACTAAACTGCGGGTTTTCCGCTCGAAGTTCCTGTATGACGTACTTTGCCTGTCTTATTTTTGATGTGTAAACATCTAAGCGCGCGCTAGCAAAATTTCTAGTGGAGTAATTCCGCGATTTTGCATTCGGGGACGGAATACCGAACGGTTACGAAATTTGCAACTCAAATTTCATAGCAGCGCGATGAAATATTGACATAGTGATTGCTTATGTTCCTGATCAACTTTTATATATTACTTTCTATCCCGGAAAAATGCATGGTTTTCAGAAAATAGAGAAAATACTGCATATTGAGAGGGAAAATTATAGTTATACGGCCCTTACTCAATAATGGTTGATCGGATTGAAAAACAAAAAAAATTGGTGAAATTAGTAAATGTGTCCTTGATTCATTTGAGATATAAAACATCCTCCTGCGTTGTTCTGAAGCTGAGAAATGTTCAAAACAATTATTCAAAGCATCGCCCACAATTTTCATTCAGTGGAGACCACTGCCAGCAGCCGTGCAGCAGTGGGTATCGTTGCCATAGTGTGTGTGTGAGTATATGTGCGCGCTCTAACATGATCATAATGCTTTGCATTTCAATGTTCTGCAATCATTATCGACATTTGCGGCTCTCCCACTCAACTCAATTTTCTACAGCAGAGATTTCGATTTTTAGTTTATAAATATTATTAACAATCTCGCATGCAGAAAACCTACAAACGTTTACTATTTACGAATAAAATGGCTACCTACTGCCCTTACTGGCCCCTGTTGTCCTACTGGCCTCTAGTGTCCTAGTGGCACCTTGTTCCAAAAAATAAGAGCTACTTTTCGTGATAGAGATCCTGATAAATATTAAGATTAAGTGTTAACAAATTTTTTATATATATAAAAAGCCTTCAATCAGTGTTAGAATCATTGAAATCGGTGCAGAAATAAACTCTCAGCAGGAATCACTAGCTCTGGCGCTAGCGATTTAATTACATACATATGTATATAGAAGATCGACGGTTTTTTTTTTTGTTTTGTTGTCTTTTTTTCTTTTCTATTTTTCTTATTCGTGATGTACCTACAAGCTGATATCATTTATGTTAGAACTTGGATGAAAAGTTTTTACAACCGCGGTGGTTGAGTGTGTAGCGCGTCGGTTTTTCTACTTTTGGCGCAGTACCACTGAGTTTAGGGGTCCCAGGCACGGTTGCCAGGTTGGGCTATTTGTCGCCAATTGGGCTACAAAAAGCTCTTGTCGGCGACAAAAAAAAACAAGATTTTGATTTGTCAAAATTTGGGCTACTTCTATTTAACAACGGCGATTTTTGGGCTCCATTGAAAATAAAAAAAAAGTCATCTAGAACATTAAATTACGCGCATATTTCAAATGTTTGTTACAAAAGATTTATCGCAATTGTGAATCGTTTGCAAACCAGAATTAAATCAAATCTAACTTCACCTCTGTCGCCAGAGGTCACAATGAGCTTTGTAAAATAAAGAGATATTCAGCTTCCTTTCTCTTTTTCACTTATGGAATATATAGAATATTATTTGAAAGCATATGAGTCTTTTTCTGTGCAAATTCGAAATCGAACTTTACCGTAATCTCACTGCAAATAATCTTTGGCTGTGCTCCTCTCACAACATTTCAAATTGGGCATAACTGGCGATCGGCGAGCACATATTAATATTTTGCTAAATCGGGTACGTAAATTTAATTACATACGTGAATAATTCGAATGGGAATGTACTCAAAATATATCAAAAAATACAACCCAATCTGCGAAAAACTTCCAGAATTTCATGGTAAGAAAATATTAATTAACTTTGAACTAGGCTGGTTAATTCTGTAAGGAGTTTCCGGTAACTAAGAAAATGTTACAATTTATTTAACAATGATATGTATTAAAACCAAATTGAATGTATAGAGGAGGAAATGTTTGCAGTAGAATTTTTAGAGGCTTTGGATTTTTTTTTTTTTTTTTGTATTAAACTATTTGTGTATTATTTTATTAATTATATTTTTAATGAAGTCCAAGTTTTGTATTTTTTTTATTTTTTCAAATAAATACTTTAAGATAATTTTTTTTTTGTTTTAGTTCAAATATTGGATATTGTAAATGTCATTCAAATAATTGGGCGATTTTTGGGCTACTTTTTGTTACGGCGATTTTGGGCTACACTTTTTGGGAAATTGGCTCCTTCGTGTCAGGAAAACCTGGCAACCGTGGTCCCAGGTTCGTTTCCTGGCGTCGACTGCTGCGAATGCGAATGGAGTGGCTTCGATGAGTATATATGCGATTGGCTTGAATTTTATCGAACATAGACTAGTTTTAATTTACTTTCTTTCCAATAAAGTGGAGCTACACACCCTATCCGCGTGATGTTTACACATAGCTCGGAATTGTTGGATACAGTCGCATCATTTTTTTTAAAAGAAGCCAATTTGAGCTACCAAATGATTGTGGAGTCACCCACATGATATGAATATAAAAATTGAACCTGCATTACAAAAAAAAAAACAGACTTCTTGCTTAGGGATTGAGTACAGTAAAGGATTAAGTATATAAACTTTTATAAAAAAGTTGCTATCGATGATAGAGCAGTATTGGCTAATTAGTTTTGGGAAACATGGTCATAGAATCTAAACCCAAAAAAAAATTCGTATCCGTGCGTGAACGATTTCCTCACATTTTTCATATGAGTGGTTTATACCATTCTCCTCAGCCCTTTATCTGAAGAGTCTTCAAATCGAGCGCTGACAAGGAAAATCTTTGTATCAAATAAATTTCGATATGCCGAAGTGAAAACAGTTAGTCAAAGATCAATTTTTAGGTTTAGACGCCATCTAACAAAGAAATGTTCAAACTTTCAAATTAACAAATTTGACTTTTATCTTACAATCTTTTCTTACATCAAAGTTGTCTCTTTAAGGCCGTAAATACCGGTATTACTCAAATATATGTAGCTACATCATTTTTCCAAGAGTATTTCATATTTCATTAAACGAAATTAAGTTCAAAACAGTAGCGAAACTACGAAACAACAAAAAGCAAAACACTCAACACGTCATCCAGAATCAATCAATGAGGAATTTCCGTAGCTTGTTACAACAGGGTGACGGGACTAAGCCTCACTCGAATGCACACAGTGTGCTGGTGGGGGGATCGATTAAAACCGGAAACAATTAAAATTGTTACCTGAATGCCAATCATTCAACCATGCGGTGATGTCGCCGGTCGCTGCCATTGTCACTTTGATCGAAAAACCAAAAGTACCGTTGTATTCCAATTTATCCTCGGAGTAGTGGTTTTGGATTTTTTTACACCTTTTATTTCCATTATTGATTTCGCGCAATGTTGAAATGCGAATTTGCTCCTTTTGAAGGTGTTATCCCGTAAATGAGTTAAAAGGTTGCGGTTCCAACGAAATTGAAACTGTGCAACTGAATAAAAATAAATTAAAAAAAAAATCGAGCTATTTGCAAATTGTTTTTTTTTTATTCTTTAACTGGTACTGTTCAGGTGGTGTATAAAATATTGGACAGTGAGTTTTTTTTTTTTTGTTTAAATCATGTGTATTGGTGTTTGTGTTTTTCACTTTTAATTAAAATCAACTTTTCGTTAATTTAATGGATATCGATATTTATTAGGATGTACCTATGTACCACATGAAATGTTCGTGCGTTTTCGAAAACGAACTACGTGGGAAACTGAAAATAGAAATTACCGACAGTGTTAAGCAACGGTAGATGCAGACCAGAGATCTGTAGCGATACACCGCACCGCAACATACACCGCATATATATCCGTTGTTTATACGACTCTAACTCATTAATACTCTCACAAAATATTCATCCCCATCGCATTGAGCGCAAACATGACGTTGCGTTCATGCAGTAATTCTTATTCAAGCCCTATGCAATGTTTGGGTATTTTTTCTTAGATTACAGCGATGAGTGAGAAAAAGCGGTGCAAGTGTAAACCACCACCGCCATATCTGCGATAGTTCTGGTATGTATTTATAGTATAAACCCGAGTGTGACGTTCGAACCGCATATTCCCCTAAGCGGTGGTAGCGACACCGCTCATGAAATACAAAAACACTTCATACACAGCCACTACGCACCAGATATTTGCACGTGATCATATTTTAGTGACTTTAAATTCAATCGCAACAACAACGATACATGTAACTAATAATTTTGATTTCGTCTAGCGCGAAAAAAAACTATTTTTAAATTTCTTTTACAACCGCTTTATTGATCCGTCACTTATCAACTAACTTAATTACAATTTCATTTCTACCTTAATGCCTAACGTACATTACTGACTCAACTAAATGTTATAATATGGGACACCGGATCCCGTTGCACAATGCGCCGGTTCAGCGTTATTATGATTGCGCGTGCACCGGTGCACATTGACCTTCGCGAATGTGGGAAAAGATAATTTAATTGAAAAAGATAAAAAAAAAGAAAAGGTAAAATTAAACCTATTTCTGAGGAGTGAAAATGGAGAGGCTCGTGTTCCGTATGGGATATGTAACCTCTCCCCCGTTAAATTGAAAATTCTCCTGAATTTTATTTCGTGTTGGAGTTTCATTATTGCAATTTTTGATCGAAAGCTTTAAATTTTTATTTTTCCTCGTCAGGATTATTATTGAACAAATTATTATGATTATGATGATTAGCATAGTTGAGTTAGCAATGTAGTTTATGTTCTTATGAAATTTAAGAAGTTTAATATGTTCTAAGTTTGCAAAATTTTTTATAACAATATCTTCGTAATTTAATTGTTTTGTAAAATTATAGGTTACATCTTCAGTATAAAAAAATCTGTCTGTGAATTCTAAATTATTGTTACTAAATGTTTCTTTAAGTATTTCAATCGTACAGTTATTAATAGTTATCAAATAGTTTCCATTCAACTTTATTTTTCTGTCGTCACATTGGTTTATTATTTCTATATTTTGCATATTTTTACAGATTATAGTACTATCGTCTAATTTCTTTATTTCAATTACTTTATTTTCTTTCAATTTACAATCATTTTTTGTAATACAATTACTTATTGGTTCCAATTCATCTTTAAATTGAATTTTATTGTCGTATTTATATTTTGTTTTATTAATTTCTACAATGTATTGATCGTTTATTATTATTTCCATCATATTTTTCGTAGGTATTGGTGTAATTAATTTAAAGTCTACAAGTTCATAAGAGTGTGGTATTTTCAATGCTATAATCAGTCTGTCTTTGTCATATTTTAATAGTCCTAGTTTCACGTTTTTCAGTTTGTAAACGTCCAGTTCTGTCTCTTTAATTTCTATTGCTGTTAACATGCTCGGGTGTACTAATCCTTGCTTTACTAATGCTATGCTATCTAAGATTTGGTCAAGTTTTTCTTCTAAGATTCTCAATTTCAATATTTGATCTGTTTTTAATTGCTGTAATATAATTCGTTTTTCGTTAGCTGTAAGTTCTTGGTATGCTTGGCTTAGCTGTTTCCTATCACTTTCTATAATGTTTTTAAGACTAGTTATTGTTTCATTAAAAAAAAAGTTAATTTCAATCTGCTTATTAAGGTTATTTATTGCATTATCGTTATTTTCATCTACTATTTTCATATGGTCTGTTATTTCTAGTCGATCGTTGTCATCCATGGTTCCGAATAACCATTTTTGTGCTGTTCCTATAAAGTTCACTAGCCCTCTCTTTTGTCTGGAAGTTTTTCCTGGTTCAATTGCTGTTATTTTTGCGTAGATAATTTCTAGCTCCTTTCTTATTGTTGGATCGTTGCCTACCTGTAGTCTTTGTATGTTGTCTTCAATAGAGTTAACAGTTTGTCTTAGTTCTTTAGTATTTATAATATGTAGTATCGTTCTTGTGTCCTGTATTATCTCTGTTTGTCCCATGTTAATTTCTACGTAACCGTTTTCTGTTGTAATCCTATCAATCGTTAGTGTTCCTGTTGTTTGTCTCGTCATTAGTATTATCAGTATGAGAAACGCTGATGTCGTCATCTGCAAACATACGAGGTCTTTTAATATTTACTGGGTGTTCCCTATCTATTTGTTTTAATCTATACCTAGGTTCATTTTTATAGTAGTTTCTTTTATAATTCTTAACTGGTATTACTTTTCTCCTTTCTATGTAACTTTCCCTTTCCTGGTTTAGTTTATTGGTTCGTTTTTCTTTCTGTGTCTGTATATTCTTAGCTAAACTTGCAAGGTCCGCAAACATTGCATCTTCAGGTGTCATTTTGATAGTGGAATGATATCTATTGTTGTATTTCTTAACTGCTCTATGTACTTTTTGGATAAGTGTAAGATCTACCTTTCTTAAAGCTACTAATATTTCTTGTAACGTAGAGTGAAATCTTTCTATATCGCTATTGCCTGTGTGGGTGTTGGGTTTAGTTAAGTGTAGTTCTACTGTTTGCTCTCTTAAAAATTCTTTCAAATGCTCTGACTTAAACTCATTGTCCGTTATAATTTTTAATGGTTTACCAAATTTGGAAAAATGTTCCTCTAAAGTTTCTATCTTTTTTGTCCAATTCCTATTTGGCAAAAAGTAAGCATATGCTTTTTTTGTTAGCTTATCAATTAGTGTTAAAAATGGATGTTTTCTAAAGTAATATATGTCCATATGAACAATTTCATTGGGTCTACTTGGTGTTTGACTTAGTTCGTATTTAAGTTTTATTGGTTTGCGTTCGTATTTGGTCTCTAAACATGTTTTGCAGTTATTGATTATCCTAGTAATTTCTTTAATTAGGTGAGGGTAGTATATTTCGTTCTTTAAGCTATGATAAGTTTCTATTATTCCGCTATGCGCGCTTTCTTGGGTATGGTATAAGGAAATTTGCTTATGCGCTTCTTCTAATGTCTTTATTTCTCTCGCTCTTAATGTTGCTTTTATAAATTTAATTTGTCTGTCATGTCCAAAGAGTTCTATTAATAATTGCTGTATTTTGTTAAACTCATGATATGATAGTTCAGTATAGATTCCGATAAGGCCTGGTTTTATAAATCTTCTAAGCACGTCTGTCCAATAGTCTTTTTCTTTAGTCATGTCAATGAATATTATACGTCTACCGTGTAATATCTCTATTTCCTTGTCTGCGTCGTTAGTAAGTATGAGTTGTGTTTTGTATTTATTAACTATTGTCTCTTTTATTTGAATGTGGTCAAGTTGTTGTTCTTCCTGTGAGTGTGTTGTTGCGTTATCTGACAAATTGTTTACTGAATGGTCGTCGCTAGTTTCTTTTTCTTGATTATTCTCAGGAATCCTACTTAAGAAGTCTGCTACTTTGTTTTCCTTGCCTTTAAGGTATTCTATGTCGAATTGATATTCCTGTAACTTAAGTAACCATCTTTGCGTTCTTTGACTAAATTCTTTTCCTGAAAATTTTTTATTTAAGTATTTTATTGGTAAATGGTCTGTAATAATTTGAAATCTTTTTCCCCATAAATATGGCCTAAAGTACGTAACTGCCCAAACGATCGCCAGGAACTCTTTGTCGGTTACAGAGTAGTTCTTTTCATGATCGTTAAGTGATCTCGAAGCGTAACACACGGGTTGTCCTTCTTGTGTTAAAACCGCTCCAATGGCATAATTGCTTGCATCAGTAAATAATGTGAAACTTTTAGTAAAGTCGGGAAATTTTAAAATAGGATGTTTTATTATATTTAATTTTAGGGTTTCAAAGGCCTGAATATACTCTGGATCATTGGTATTTATTTTCTTGTCTTTTTTTAAATATTTAATCATTGGGTTAGCGATTTTGGCATAATCTTTTACGAATTTTCTATAGTAGCCTGTTGCTCCTAAAAATCCTTTGAGCTGCTTTTCGGTTTTGGGTAGAGGGTAATCCTCAATGCATTTAATCTTTATTGGATTGGGTTTCATTCCCTCAGATGTTAAAACATGACCTAGAAATTCTGTATTTTTTTTCATAAAAGAACATTTGTCAAACTGCACTTTGAGATTATGCTCGGCTAATTTATTGAATATTATTTTAAGAGAGTTAATATGTTCTTTTAAACTGGTTGAAAAAATTAATATATCGTCAAGATAGACGACACAGATTTTATTTATGTGGTCCCTAAGTATATTGTTCATTAATCTTTGGAATGTCGCCGGTGCGTTTTTAAGCCCGAACGGCATTCGAACGTATTCATATAATCCACAGGGTGTGACAAATGCTGTTTTTGGGATATCATTTGGGTTAACTTTAATTTGATGGTACCCCTTTGCGAGGTCTAAGGATGAAAAATATTGTGCTCTACCTAGTTTGTCTAATATACCCTCAATGTTCGGCAAAGGATATTTGTCGTCAATCGTTATTTCGTTTAGTTTCCTATAGTCGACGCAAATTCGAAACTTCTGCTTCCCTGAGTTATCCATTTTTTTTTTCACTACCACAATTGGCGAGGCGTATCTGCTATTAGATTTCCGTATTATACCTTGTTCCTCCATATCCGTTATTTGTCGTCGTACTTCCTCTTCATGTTTTGGAGGAAGCCTATAAAGCTTAGCATTAATCTGCTGATCCGTTGTTGTTCGAATTTCATGCGTTATTGTATTCGTATTGGTTAATAAGTCACCGTCCTTGTAAATTAGATTCTTAAATTGGCGTAATAGAGTTTCCATTTCTTTCTTTTCTTCTCCGTTTAGATAAGAAAGATCGACCTCTTTTTCAGTTGAATGTAGTTCGAAGCAATCAAGAGTTGTTTCGTTTTCTTCTGAGTAGAGTGGTATCTTGGTATCATTTTTTAAAATTAGATATTTATTGCTAAAATCGAGTGTCTTAACAATTTTACTAAGTAAGTCCATTCCTATTAAGATATCGTAAGGCTTGTCACCTAAATCCCTCTTATACCATCTAGTGGCTCCATTTGGATTGTAGTTAAACTCTTTTGGGATACTAGTTATAATTCTATCTACTATTTCTGTTGTTACGTTATTAATTGTCTGAAGTCTTAAGTTAATTTTTTCATAAATTTTGAAGCTTCTACAGTCTACCCTACTTGAATTAATTATGCTCATAGTTGAGCCCGTGTCGATTAGTCCTTTGTACTTTTGTTCGTCAATAGTCACGTTCATAAATATTTTACTTCCGAGGCTCAATTGAGAAAAAACTCGGGATCGATATTGTGTACTTCCTCCTGTCGAATGTCAGTCTGTTCTCTATTTGTTACGTTATTGTGTGCTACCTGTCCTACCTCCATCGGTTCTGGTTGACGCTGAGCGTTTCTAAACTGCCCAGACGGATTAAAGATTGGCTGCCTTAAATTTACTGGATTCCTATATTGACCTGATCTATTTGGTTGGGAGTAATTCTGTTGCCTGTACTGTTCTGAATTTCTATGTTGACCTGATCTACTTGGTTGAGAGTCGTAATGCTGCCTATTCTGATCTGAATGTTCTCTATGGTAGTTATTATTATTATATTGCCGTTGATTCTGATTGAGATGGTGATTTTGAGTATAGAAATTATTATCTGTTCTTGGTTTTGTCTTTTGTAAAGGTCGTCGATCGTAAGTCGTAAAATCTGTATCTAAGTTGTGGTGGTCATACCCTATGTAGGTGTATAAAATTTCTTTTATCTCATGTAAATCAAATTTATCTTTAATTTCCCTCGAGAGGTTACCTGAGGTTAATTGTTTTACTCTATTTATTAAAAGTGTATAAAAAGTTTTTTTTGACTCTACAGGGTTAGTTTCATATGTCGAAAATGTATTTATTTCTTGAATAATTGATTCTAATTTATAATTTAAATCTTCAATAGAACTTACTTTTAAATATGATATTCTTCGGGAAATATCTTTATAATTACATGCTGGTCTGAAGTGTCGCTTAAACAAGTCCCTTGCTTCGTCCCAGGTTTCTGGTTGATTGTTGAGTAGAAGTTCTTTTGCCCTTCCTGTAATCTTGGAATTGTAGATGGCTTGCCATAGTTCTGCCTTGAGTGCGTTGTCCACTGCGCTGAGATGATTTGACACTACGTTTATGAATTGTGTTAGCTGGTTCTTATCCCCATCGAACTCTCTCATATAAGCGATTTCCTTCATAAGAGTCACCGCTCGACTTGGTCGGTGGTTGTTGTTTGTATTGATGGCAACAAGTGCCTCCAACGCCCTTGACATTCTGTCCATCACTTCCCGTTCCATATCTTCTTGTTTTATTATCTGTTTCCAAAATTTATCTATTTTTTGTTCACGCGAAATTTTGAGTTTTTGGAATTACTTGTTTGGTTTGAGCTAATAAGGACGACAAAAAAAAATTGTCCACTGCGCGAGTTATTTTCACTGATTTTTAGTGGTTTTTTTTTTCTCACGTCACTGTTCCAATTTGCGGTGTAAACAATAACTTCTTATTTTAGTCACTGATTTCTAGTGATTTTTATCTAACACTGCTCGGATTTGTGATGATAGGCACTTTAATAGTTAATCACTGATTTTTAGTGATTTTGTTTAACACGTTATTGATGTGTATTCTATTTTACTATCGGCACATTTACCCGGCACATTTGTTTTAAAATAAAAAAAAAAAATTTTTGTAAATCTTGGTCGCGTTGACTAGATTCTTTCTTACTTGGATCTCTCAAATTTAGAAAGATCCTACCGACTGCGCCACTAATAATTTTGATTTCGTCTAGCGCGAAAAAAAACTATTTTTAAATTTCTTTTACAACCGCTTTATTGATCCGTCACTTATCAACTAACTTAATTACAATTTCATTTCTACCTTAATGCCTAACGTACATTACTGACTCAACTAAATGTTATAATATGGGACACCGGATCCCGTTGCACAATGCGCCGGTTCAGCGTTATTATGATTGCGCGTGCACCGGTGCACATTGACCTTCGCGAATGTGGGAAAAGATAATTTAATTGAAAAAGATAAAAAAAAAGAAAAGGTAAAATTAAACCTATTTCTGAGGAGTGAAAATGGAGAGGCTCGTGTTCCGTATGGGATATGTAACCTGTATGTACAGTGTAGTCCGGTTTCTTGGCGCCGCTGCCGGAAGAAAAGGGCAAAGTGAAAGCAAGACTTAAGTGGGAGACAGACTGCTGGTATTGATACCATGGTATGAATACCATGGTATAGTGAATACCACAACCCCTGACAGACTGCATTTCGTAGTACACCCTGATTTTCGCATTAGGTAGTATACTTTGACGTTTGCGTTTTCATGACAATAATCACAACAAAATAAAAAATATCGGTGCAAGTATTGTTATCGGATAAAATAATTATTTTTGAATTCATTGTATGTATCTGAGTATTGAATGCTACAATTTTCTATGCAAATTTTTTTTTCTTGAATTGTAAAAGAAGCTACCAAGAATCGCCAACGGAGAGAACGCGGCGCTGCAGTCAATAAGAAGGTGGTATACCACCAAAAAATTTCGAATTTCAATACCAGGTATGTTTCATGGTATACTAGCTTTAAACGTGGTATTATAGTGACAGACATGTGGTATAGAACATGGTATTGCTATACCATGGTATCAATACCAGCAGTCTGTCTACCACTTAAGATGAACAATGGGGTGGTATGCGGTGTTTTTGTATTTTATAAGCGGTGTCACTACCACCGCTTAGGGGAATATGCGGTGTCACATACCACCGCTTAGGTGAAGTCGATATGAACATGCGGTGGAACAGGATGCAATGACTCAGAAACGTAACACTCGAGTTTATGAGAGCAGCATACCCAATTGACTTCATTGTAGAAATAGTGGTAAACACAACAATCGCTTAGTTTGTGGATATTGTACACACTTGCACCGCTTTTTAATGTGATTGGATTTTGAGTCGCAAAAATATGATCGCATGAAATTCCCTGCGGTGTAACTCGCACCGCTTTTTTTATGAGTATATCCTAAGTAGCAAAAACATGATCGCATGCCGATCTCTGATGCAGACCCAACAGAAATAGTGCGGGACATTGCACGGAACATGAGAGTATCGCCTATGACAATAAGTCGACACCTATCTCTAATAGGAAAGGTAAGCAGAACTCGACAAGTGGGTGCGCCATGCTGAACGACCGACGTACAAAACTACGCCGGCCGCTTAGAAATATTTGCATTGCTGAACGTAAGGCATCAAAATGAAGAATTTTTGCACCGTTTAATCACGTGTAATGAAAAGTAGATTTTGAGTGTCGAAAAAAGATCTGGGAAGTAGTCGAATGCAGATGAAAAACCAAAATACACCCCCAAACTCTGTCTTCACCCAGAAAAGGTTATGGTGATAATCTGATGGACATCGACATCGACTAATCCACTTTTCAGTTTCTTAACTAGTGGAAACGATAAATACAGTCCGATATGGTACTATGCATTCAGGGGCCAAATTAACGCATCCGTTAACGAGTGAGTGAGTAGGACTCGTTATCGAATGATCGAGTAACCTCATTGGGATGACGGCACTCGATAGCTAACGTAGACAAATTCTACTACAACTAAGAAAGTGACGTTTTTCCGGTTGATTCAAATATAGAAAAATATTATTTTAGTGATATCCAAAAAACATTTGAAAGGAAATACTGTGTAAGTATAAAAAAAACAGTTAAAACGTAAATAACACTTTAATTTTGCAGATTTATCTTTTCGTCCTTAACTGGTGGACCTTCTGCATTCAGCATTCCCGTCAGCTGCTGCCACAGTCTGACCGACGTTGCTTAGCCTTGTCGGCAATATATTGGCAAAATATTCTTGGCCAAATCTGGATGTCTGGCCATAAATTCAGCCAGACAATTTTCTTGGATTGTGTTGATTTTGTTGAGATTGGCCCTAATTAAATAATTACATATTAGTTTTACCAAGAACCACAAAAAATCAATTCTAAAGCGACCCTTACACGATGCAATATTATTGCACAAAACTCGGTATTGCGCAGTAATATTGACCGTCATGCGGCCCTTACACCACGTAATACTATTGCAAAATATTATTGCCTTCCTGCAGTTTATTCTGTATCGGTTGGCTGCTGAAAGAAGACATGCTGTATGAAAACGATTTTTTAGTATACATAGGCATCGGATGTTAAACAAATAGGAAATTAGAAATACTACCTAAATGCACTACAATAAAAAAAAAAATCTTTCTTAATAATTTTTGTTAATGCGTTGGTCCGCCATGTTTGTATTTAATCAAATAAAAATTCAATTTGCCTTACACGACGCAATGTACCTATTGAAGAAGTTCCAAAAATTATTAAATTTTTTTTAACATCACACAATATATTGCTCAAACCGAAATTATTGCGCAATAAAGCCCTTACACGGTCATAATATTGCGTCGTGTAAGGGCCGCTTAAAATACTCACATAAATTTTTTCTGTTCGCACTCGACAGCCAGATTGCTTTCGAATAAAATGACACTCGTAAACGTATGCTGTAATCTCAAATTTCGTTACCGAGTGCTCGATATCGAGAGCGGGATGCCAAATCGTCACATTTCGATAACGAGTTACTCGTTAACCGATGCCCCAGTAATTTGGCCCCAGAATTGGTTGAAAAGCACAGCCTTATTGCATGACAATGCTACATAGCTACATAGCTACATACCTCACGCGTAACGGTGCATTTGAAATTTCAAATAATTAACTGAAAAGAACGTAAACACACTGAAATGCGTGTTCCATTTTCATATTAGTTTCGTTCGATGTCCCCAGCCCTAGAGCGCCCTGACTAGTGTCAGTGTATTTTCGTGGTTGTCAAAAAATGCAAATAGCCTGCCCTGACAACTGTCATTCTTTGATAAATAAACATAAATCAAATTTTGTTAATTTTCATATGTTTTCACAGTTTTTTAGGTCGCAGTTTTATTAACCAATCCATCCAAATGACAAATCAACTGATTTGGTGTTTTGACGGCCCTTTTTTCTTGCACTGACGAAATACTCAGCAGGGCTAGTCCAGTGCAGAAACAGTGTCCACAATCCACATCAAAGGCAGGGCAGTATTTTCAGTGGCGGACATCGAACGCATCAGTGCGATTTCATTGCGCCCTAGGGCGGGCATCGAACAAAGCTATTCTTAAAATAAAATAGATAAAATGTCAAACACGTGGAATATGTCATTTTAAAGTCAAAATGTTAAAATCAAACCTATCTAGTTTTAATTATAGCCCGAAACCATTATGTTGTGTTATTCGGAGAAAATCTGCTTAAATATAAAATAAACAAAAGATTTGCCCTAAAAAGAAAAAGGACCATGAATACTGAATGTCAATTCCATTCAAAATGTCAACTATATTCCGACATTTGTGTGAGAAATCTGATTTGATGATTTGTTCAATAATAATCTTTTCTCTTTCTTTTTCGGTGTTATGGACGTTTTTATTTTCAAGATACATTCTTTGTTGAGGTCATCATTTTGGATTGCTTTGACCTTTTTCTTATTATTTATTTTTCTCGCCCGAAACAGGATGAAGGTGAACAAAACAAAAGAAAATAAAATAATAAAAAAAAATCAATTGGTAATAAAAATGTCAGTGAGCAGATGAATTGTATTTATCATCCTTTTATCTTTGAGATTTTGCACCGGAAATTTTCTTGAATTTTAAATTAGCAAAAGGGTAAACAATTGTAAAAATAAACAAGGCAACAAATTATGTCAAGCAGTAGAAGTGGTTGTCCCAATACACACACATATATTTTTTTTATGCCATAGTAGCAGATGATTGGCAAACTTTTATATTGCAATAAAATAATTCCTTGATGATAGTAGGGAGGTACGTCTGTCGGTCAGTTGCCAAATGGTTTTTATTTTTATAAAAAAAAAATTAGAAAGGGTTTGTAACAAAAGATGGCATATTAAAAACACCCGCCTAAGGCTTTGACAGCATTGCCAGATTGTGGTTTTTCCCCTTTTCCGGGGATACTGAACCCAAAGGGGGAAAACGATTTCAAAACGGGTGAAATGAATTGCATTTAGAACTTTTTCCAGATTCCACAACTCATTGACATTTTAGATAGATTGAAAATATAAAGACGGATAAGTGCATTTGCACAATTGTCCAATGTCGTGAGGTACTTATCCGAGATATGTAGTGAACGACAACCGGCTTAGTTGCTCAGAGGTACTTATCCACGAACAAGACAAGTCCGCGAAAGTGCAAAAGATCTTCAAAACCAACAATCGAAAAGTGACAGCCAGGAGAAAATGTCAAAGTCCTACTAGAGTACCAAAACTCACCACATTATGTACTATATCAAGTCTATAACCTTTGTTTTGTTTCGGTTTTCATGTAAACTATGACGAATGAAAGAGAAACAATGAGTACTTAAACGGAAAATGTAGTTAAGCGAAATATACTTAAGGGGATTTTAACAAGAACATTACTTATAGACTTAGGGTTTCAAAAAACCGATGATGCTACGTGGGTTTTGCACTAAAGAGGGTGGTTCTTAACCGGGTTTCACTATATATAATGAATGAAGCACCGTGGCGTGGTGGATAGTGATTTGTACTACTACGCATGTTGCCCCGGATTCAATCCTAGCAAACACCCCAAATTTTTTTCACTGTTCCACCTCTTTCTAATGTCTGACAAACATTTAGAAGTATCATTTATCAAGATGAGCTTTTCAACTCGCTGTTCGGAGTCGGCGGAGAAGCAGGCCGTGATCTTCGCCGTGTGGTGTTTGAAATTAAAGGCATCTTTATACAGGGTGTCCTGGTTAAGAGGTATAATCCTTTAAGTGGAGATTCCTGAAGTTCCGGCGAACAAAAATCGTATGGCAGGGAGGAGGGTATATTTTCACCCCCCCCTCCACGTTATAGCTCGTCGAAGTGGGACACCTCCGATTTGGAGGTATAACCACATTAAATGGTATAACTTCTGAACTATTATAAATGTAGTTCGAAAAAAAGGTAATCAGTAGCGCATAGAAAATATTGAAAACTTTGTGTAACTTCATGCAGCCAGAAAAAAGTTATGGCTTCTTAAACTCAAAAGTATAAAAGTTACTAAGTAAAAAATGCACTTTTCTCAAAAAATGTTTTCTTAGTAAAAAACATTTTTTTATTAAACTTTTATCTTTGAACAATTTTCTAAAAATTATATTAAAAAACTTTTCACGTACGATCAACAGAAGGTGTAGTAAAAACCATATTTGTCAGACAAAAATCATAAAAAATCATGCGTAACAAAGAGTTATTACAGCCAAAGTTTGGGGATTAATCGACCAATCCACCGTTCATTCAATAATTCTTTGGTACGCATGATTTTGTATTAGCTTCAGCTCGTGTTTGTCCGTCAACGTCAGCTGAAAATTTTACCGCCGTAGCTGAGAGTGTAACTGATAATTTGTCCATTTCGAGATAATCACAGGAATGGGGCCTATCCTCAACCACTTTACACCGCATTTTGCATAAAGTCTATATTCAGTCGATACAAGAATTGAAGCCAGAAAACCATGTACAACTTTTTCTATTGCTTTCAAATTACACCTCTTGTTGGATGACCCTACACAATGTACAAAAATATTTTAATGGAGACATCATGCTTTCTTATGCTGAGTGAGATGTTTAAATACACCTCAATGCCAAAACGTTGTAGAGCAAGTCATTTATAACGCTGGTGATTAAGTTGTATAGTCCACCAGGTTATTGCGATGCTAAACTGTGACTGTAATGCGAATTAGAAGTAAACTCAATCTGTTGAATAAAGTTAGATGTATCATAGTAACACACAGCTATTTGTTTTTATTTCTTCAAATTACATTCTGATCATCGTCGGCTGCAACTGAAACCACAACCCATCACTTCAAACACAACACCCGGTTCAAGCGGAATTAATCTCTGATTTTCAATAAGGAACATGACATTCAAATAGACTGGGACTAGTGAAACTTTGCGCCTACCCGTGTTGTGAAGAAGAAGATGAAAGTAACAAACACTTCCTGTCCTGCAACTGTCCTGCTTTATGCACAATAGTTTACAAATAACTGGGAAGACTTATCCAACGTGGGTTGGCATCAGCGTTGCCGTTGGGACGCTAAGGTGTCCATTTGAACACCATTTTTTGAAAATGGACGCTTTTTAAAAAATCGTGGACACTTTTGGACGCTTTTCTAATATTTCAATAAAAACCATCAAATTAATTTTTGTACTTCTGCGTTATTTAAATATTTTCAATCGATAACAATAATTTACAACCACTACCATTAATACAGAAGACATGTACATGTCAACAGAAAATTACAGATAAAATTATGAACTTTTAACGCTTTGTTTTATGAATATGTACCTGTGTACTATATGGACGAGGGTGGGTCAATTAAGTCCCTGAAAATTGAAATAAGGAACACTCTTTTCGGCAAAAGATCATTTTATTTCTCAATATACGAGAAGTCTCCTTTTAGCTCTATGCACTTCTTCCAACGTTTTTCCAATTTGTTGATGCCCTCCAAATGATACAATTTCTCGAGGCCCTACAAATAGGCGATTGTTTCATTGATGACCTCGTCATTCGACTTAAATCTCTTACTGCCGAGTCATTTCTTTATGTTTAGAAACAGGAAATAGTCGCAGGGGGCTATATCTGGAGAATATGCTGTATGAGGAGCAATTTATAGTCTAATTCATGGAATTTTGCCATTGCGACTGAGGACCTGTGCGCCTGGTGGAAGATAACTTTTTTTCTCGTCAAATGCGGTCATTTTGGCTTCAAATCAGTGATCATTTTACCCTTTTCAAGGTAATCGATGTCCTTGTTGGCCGACAGACCCACCTTGGCCATCTTCGGATTCGATTCGCCTCGAGAAGTCCACGGTTTCGACTGTTCCTTGGTCTCTGATGTGTTGTGAAGAAGCCACGTTTCGTTTTGTTGGATTTGAGGTGGTAACACCATCTGTTTTAATTTTCATGGACTTATTGACCCTCGTATGTAGTAAAAATAGTATTTTTCATAAATTTTAAAGAAGCGTTTTTTTTTTCCTTTGATAAATACAGTTATCTTATTCGAATTATGCATGTGGACTCTTTTTTTAATCCGGGACACCTTTTTGGACACTTTTTAAAACCCACTGTTCCTGATGGGAACAGAACGGGCCCGAATCGCGACCTACGTGAAGAGGCAAGCTATGAAGTTTCTTTGACTTAGGCGAAGAACTATTTTTTGCAATCTATTGTGGGCCATTATGTCCAGGATCAGTGCTGTAACGAATCTTTCGAGAATCTCAACGAGGTAAGAAATTAGCTTTCTGTTGAAGCCAGCATCGTAGGGCACTTGCTAAATGTACTCGTCTCCCAACTATTTAGATTCGATGCAGCCTTTCGGGGCTCGAAAACAAAAACATCTGTTTAGTGTCAGGATGAAACGAAACTTCATTAGTTCCAGAAAACTTTCCTGTCTATCCTACCCATGCGAGTCCTATTCATGATTTTTTTTCTGATCAACTAAACCAGATCTACTCTAATAGCTTTGCTAATCAAAAACAAATCGCCAATGGCAACGGAACAAAATGCCAACGATTTCTCTAAAATACTTCAGCCATTATTTAAATTTCAAGAAACGTGTCAATTACTTTTCCCCTAAGGACTTTGTTCTTATTTCTCTCCTCTTTTCCTTGTCGTCAAATGTACTGCACTATGGGAGATGGAATTTTAAAACTTTTACGGTTCCGTTTCATTGAATAAAATCGCGTAGCTTAATTTCACTAATTTTATTCCAGAAAAAAAGAAGAAGAAAAAAATACCTACGCTCTTCTCTAATTGAAACAATTTGCATAATTAAATTTCTTGAAAAATTCCAATAAATATGATACCTAATTTTGTCCTAAAAAAATTTCACCATCAGTCCTCCTAAAGGAACAGAAGGAATTTACCCACCCCCACAGTTGGTGGGAAAATGTTTCAATATTTCTTTTATGTTTTTTTATTGATACTTTCACTGTACCACAAACAAGGATGAAAAAAGAAACATAAAAGAGGATTTTTTTTTGTGAAGAAGACTCGCATTCCCTCCTTCAGGACACGCAATAAAATGTTATCCCAAAGTTCGGCAGAAAGTGAAGTCGATGGGTGATATGGGTCTCGTTGAAGCGAGGATAATTCCTTCGATTACTTGCCAGTGTTAAGGTCGAACATTATGATAGCACTTTTTTTCGGTCTTGTTGCGGTGTTGTTGGGTATCCTCGTCAGTATCCTTGGAGTGCCGATAAAATTTACGTGAAGCCGAACAAATTTTGTTATTTAATATTTATTTGAAAAAAAAAAAACAACAAAGAATTTAAAACTTATGTTATACTCAAAAACAAGATATAAGGGCTAAAAGTAAAAACCATGCATGCGGAACAATGTGGGAACTGTTATAAGTTCGTGGCGATGCATTTCAACTTACTTTTTAAGACCTGTGACAGTGCTTTTATATTTTAATATTTCAATAAGCTATTTTGACAGCCCTTAAACCTTGACTGCATACGTAAAGCCGATGTGGGTGGCTGTGGCGTAGTGGTAGTCGTCGTTGCTTGTTACGCTGAAGTTTCACCGCTCAAATCCTGGGGTGAAATCGGCTAACGCGATAATTGACTGTCGCTTTTTTGATTGTCGTTTTTGATTATCAACTATTCTTTGCTCTGTGTAAATCGATCGCAAAAAATTGTTGATTTTTGTCAAAAATTAAATGTCATTTTCGAAAAAATTCAACAACATTTGTTTACAAACATGTATAAGTACATAATACACGTATACTATCTCAAAACACTTAATAATATTAAAAATAATAACTATTTTGTTTTTCGTAGGTCTAATTCAACAAAACATCAAATCGCGATTCTTTCCGAATTCATGGAGAAACTTCTTTTGTTAAACGAAAGTTTTTCAAAAATCGAAGACATTATGAGTAGGCACTAAGAAATGGTTTAAACGATATCCATATAGATTCGTACATACAAAGGTTCAAGGTAGTTCCAAAATATTCGCTCTATTTCGTAGATTTGTTCCTATCAGTCGGACATTTTTATAATTATTTTCACTCCTCACTTTTGTCCTCTCGCTTTGGAAAATTGCAAATGATGTAAACATTGCACTTGAACTAATTTGCTTTATAGAAAATATGTCAATCTTCAAAACACAATTTTTTCTTAATATATTAACCAATTTGAAGTCGACCCCGCACCAAAAACCTTATGGAAAATTAAATAAATGTATGAAAACGACACCTAAATAGCTGTCACCTAAAATCAACGCAAAAAAACGATTGTCGATTTGATAATCACCTTACAGCTTACACAGAGCAAAAGTGTCGATTTTGATTATCAACTATCAACTATCGCTTTAGCCGATTCCACCCCTGATGTCGCCGTTTTCACGAAATAAAAATAAGTTGATCAGTTTCAGGAGTTAATGTCAAAACATACTGCGAAGGCATAACACTGACAGTAGGGTAGTGGTATGGCTAAAGAAATTCATCGCTCAAACAATAATAGGGAAACATCTGGAAAAAACTTCTGTGAATCATAAGCAAGGGCAAAACTGTCACTAATTCATAAAAACTCTCCAGTTCAACTGGACACCACCCATAGAGTTAGTTTAAACCTAACATCTGAGTTTCCTTTTATTACGTCGATCTGTCTGTCTCTCGTTCTTGTTTTTCATGTGCTCGCGCTGTGTGTTAACATTATAAGGCCCCGTTCAGATACGACGAAAACCGCGCGGTTGCAAACGTACAGCTGAATATTATAATGTGTTCAGACAGCTGCGGTTTGCGGGCGGTTTGCGAGCAGTTTGTGTGCGGTTGTGTACGAAACTGCTGAGAAATTCAGTGAACACTTTGCCCATGCTACTGATTCATTGCAGTCCTCTTTTACTTCGACCTGTCCCGCTTGCAGTTCATCGATTTTATGTGGCGATCCTTTGATCCAGAATTCATTTTTCTTTGAACGCATAACTGCTTTTGAGCTCTTTAAAAGTATAGGTACTTTGAAAAATTCAAACTCATGTGGAGCTGATGGAATTTCAAATAACGTGCTTAAATCTATAGCTTGCTTTGTTGTTGATGTTTTGGCCTATATATTTAACCAAAGCATACTCTCAGGCAAATTTCCGGATGCATTAAAATGGGCTGATGTTGTCCCAATTTTTAAGAAAGGAGCAGCGAGGGAAGTAAAAAACTATAGACCTATTTCGCTTCTTTCTTCTATCAGCAAAATCTTCGAAAAGGCTGTAAAAAAAAGGATAGTTGAATTTCTAAATAAAAACAAATTTTTTAATCCATCACAATTTGGATTTCAGAAAGGCAAATCGACGGAAAATGCCCTTCTGAAGTTCTGCTCTGAAATTTTCTTGAACTTAGATAAGAAAAAGATGACAGCTGGGTTATTTATCGACATCACCAAAGCGTTCGATATGGTTAACCATGAAATACTTATACGCAAAATTGAAAATGCTGGCATAAGGGGTTTTATGAGTGACTGGTTCAGGTCCTACCTAGAAAATAGATCAGTAAGAGTAAAAATTGATGAAGTGAGGAGTGGTTTCAAATTCACCAATATTGGTGTTCCCCAAGGCTCAGTACTGGGACCAATACTATTCCTTATCTATATTAACTCCTTGCTTAGATTAAAATTTTACTCGAAACTAACTGCCTTTGCTGATGATGTTGGATGTGCCTATGGTACTGACAGTCCTTTAGACTTAGTTTGCCAAATTAATCATGATTTGAATATTCTAAGATTATGGTTTGCAGAGCATAAGCTGGTTATAAGCTCTAAAACCAAAATAATGTATTTCAGTCTCTCATCTCAGAACTCGTTTGAACTGGATGTTTTATTTCATGAGCCAGAGTGTCAAAAATTTAAATTGCTAAGTTGCTGTTGTGAGTCAAATTTACCTACCTTAACATACATATCCAATTCAGACTGCAGTGATAATTGTTTTAAAATTGAAAAAGTTGAACTTTTTCAGTACTTAGGTCTTCAGATTGACTCTAGGATGGCTTTTAGAAATCATACTAATACTTTAATAAAGTACTTCCGTTCAACACTTCGACATTTTTACTATCTTCAAAACGTCTGCTCATCGGATCTTCTTTTAAAAATTTATTATGGAATCTTTCATTCTAAATTGCAATACGGCTTAGCATGTTGGGGTGGTTCTTACTTTAATAAAATTCAACCAATCTTAACACTGCAAAAATATATTATAAGAAAAATAAGCCGAAGACATCGATTAGAACATAGCCTTCCACTTTTTCTACAACTGAAAATTCTTCCTGTTCGTCACTTATATTGCTATAAAGTCCTTAAAGTTTTTTTCATGCGCTCCGGCTATTTGAATTTCCGAGTTTTCGACAATCGTAACCTTCGTGGTAACTCGCAATACCTCGTTTCCATTCCTAATTTCCGCACTACTGCGTTTCGAAATTTTTATACAGTTGCAGCACCTCGCTTATTTAATAAACTACCTATAGTGATAAGATCAATCGTATTACCAAGTATTTTTAATAAACTTCTAAAAAGTTGGCTATTTAATTTTGATTTCGAGAGTATAAAATTGATTTCTCCGGTTGTGACTTAATTGCTCGTCTCTGAGGTTCTGGTGATACATGTATGTACAATTGTTCAGATTTCACATTTCTCTCTTACTAAAAACTCGGGTATTTGAAATAATTTTGTTTATATAAAATATAACTATATTCTATCTCTCTTTAAACTTTCCTTGCTCTATTTGTGTCGTAGTTTTATTTTATCAAGGGTCACCCCACCCATATTATCTTAAAAATTAATATACGTAATTTACGAAATGGCATTTAGCCCTATTCTTTATTAAAAAATACTTAATGCCATTACATTAACTTTATTTCCATATTTATTTACTGTATTAAAATTTCTAAATTGATGTTTTGTATTTGAACTTTAAAGAAATAAAGAAATGCATTTATCAATCAATCAATCAATCAATCAATCAAACGTTCACTTCACTTCAAATATGGAAGTCGAAGAAGCAATATGTGTGTGGATGCTGTTAAAAAGGAAAAGAATAAGACAGTATTGGGTACACCCAATATCTACTACGTGGTCGCTTGTCACATTGGCTATTTGTTACATTATATCCTAAATTAATAAAATTTGAGCCCAAATTCTTTAATTATTTGAGAATGTCGATATCTTCATTTGATATATTAGTTATCAAATCATATATGTATGTATACCCATAGCTAAACATCTCCTGTTCCATCCATTAGTATTAAAACACTATTCAAACATTATGCACAAACGAATCATGATATCATAAAAATTTAAAAAATCATCCAAAACGCACGAAAACCGCAAATAAACTGAACAGTCTCATATAACGCAATAGAACTACAACCGCGCGGTTTCCGCTTGGTTTCCGGGCGGTTCTATTTTCTGGCGGTTGATTTACGGGAATCGCGCGGTTCGCCAAACCGCCCGGTTTTGTGTGAACGAATATAAGGACTTCAATGTAAATAAGATTCAAGCTGAGGTCCACGCCATTGAGACTGCGCCTTGATTAACCTACAAAGAGGCATCAAGGGAGCTAACATAAATGTCTTTTCAGACAGCCAAGCCGCACTCAAAGCTTTGCGCTCCTATTCTGTGGACTCAAAACTGGTAAAGTGCTGCTTCAATGCTCTCCAATCCCTCGCTACCCACAATAAGGTCAAACTTTGGTGGGTGCCTGGTCACAGAGGCATTGAAGGAAATGAGATTGCGGATGAGCTGGCCCGTTCAGGCTCTACTGCTAAATTCTCAGGTCCAGAACCCTTTTGTGGCATAAACTGGGCAACAATCTCAGCCTTAGTTAACAATTGGGAACACAATCTCCGACTCTCTCATTGGAGAAACGTCCCGAGGCTTAGGCAAGCCAAACTGTTGATTAAGCCTTATACCCATCACATGGAACTTCTAAACCACAATAAGAAGAATATTAGGTATCTAACGAATTTCCTTTCCGGTCACTGTCAATTACGATACCACCTGAACAAGTTAGGCCTGTCTAGCGAGACCGATTGCCGACTCTGTTTGGAAGAGGTCGAAACAGGCGAACACATCCTTTGTGATTGCCCGGCACTTTTCGGGGTCAGACGACGTACCCTACATAAAGAACTGCTTAGACCTTACGAATTAAAAAATGCGTCAACCAAGGACTTACTCGCCTTTATTAGAAAGGTGATTTGCCTTCTGGGCTAATTAGTATCCTATGATACAATAGATCTTTTAGGTCGCAGTATCAGCCTTGGGGCGGGATCCGGATATAAAAAAAAAAAAAAAAAAAAAAATGTAAATAAGAACCGCAGCGGGAACCGCGCGGTTACCGCCCTGTCTGAAGGGGGCCCGGTATTCATATTCCCTTTAGCGTGTGTAGAGAGTGCCGGTGCATACTTGCTTTTTTTTAACGAGCGTGCACGCAGTGGCACCGCAACGGCACAGTAGCGGCAAGTTGTTCAATGCACACTTGCGTATTTTTGCCGCCATAAATAAAATAAATTTAAGTACATTTCATCATCATTTCCCACCATAATACCCGAGAAAATGTATTGTAGAACTTTCTTGCACGCGCGGCACGGCTGCGGTGCCACGGGGACTTGCGTGTTTATTTAAACGCTAGTGTTACGCGCGTTCACGCAGCGGCACCGCTAGTGTGTGTGCACATCCCCATATAGTTATGAGTACTGTAACACGCAAAAACGGTGCACCTGCCCGTCAAAAAAACGCAAGTGTGCACCGAGATTAAAAAAAAAAAAACGGCGGATTCGGAAATAGCAAGAAAGTACGGAGGACTTCGAAACCGAGATACTGATTCGCTTCCGTTTTAGGTTAGGTTTGGTTGAGCTGCTATCCGCCGTAATCGGTAGGATTCACTTAGACCAAAGTAGGTCCATTGTGTTGCCACGTGAGCCGACTCTTATCGAAACTCCTGGAACCATTTTAAGCGCTTCCGTTTTACCTCACAGGAAGTTTAAAACATATCAAAAGTCTTCACAAGTCAGACTGTGTTCGAGAGCTGATCGAAACAGACCGCCATATTGGGTCCCTTTTCGTCTTCCTTCTATGATCCATCTTACCCAGTGAGACTCTCTAGATTTCTCTTCTTCCCTGGCTGTGATTCCTCGTGTTTACGCTGAAATCTATTTAAAGGAAGTCTGTTACAACCACTGAGTTTCCACATAGTGATGCCCCAAGATCTTCATTCTTCTGCCAGCCAGCACCGGACACGGTAAGTGTGCCGCTATCGCAACTTCCTCCAGGCATACATAGTTTACAAGCATCGTTGTCTACAAGGCCCATCTTCCTTACATGATATTCGAAATTTCCATGACCTGTAGATAACGCTAGTACCCATTTCAACGTTCTCCGGCTCATGCTTAGAACGTTTCTCTGAGTAAAGTATGTCGGCATGTTTATTGCCATTTTATCGTTGACCAGGTTCTCTACCATTCTCCAACTGAAAAAAATGGCCCCGGCCCTATCAACTTCGAGGTTCGAGGGGAGTCCGTCCGTCTTTTCACTACCCTTGATGCGAATGTGTCCTCTTACTCAAAGTAGTATTACTTCATTTTTAGATGAAAACTCGTTGAGCTTCAGTGCACATTCCACTGCCAATGAAGTTGTGATGTTTGCCTACTCCATGCGCCTAAGCACTGCCAGTGATTTGAGATCAGGATCTTTCTTTCCTCCACCTGACCTTCTAGCAAGTAGTCACATGCATACAGCAGAGACTAAGATATATTTTCCCAGGCTTATATGACAGACTGGTTCTAGTTCTTCTCAGTATAAAAGTTTCTGTTTCTCATTCGTAACAGGATAGGGGGAAAGTGGAATCACAAGAATGAGGTCCGGATTCCGGATAGAAGTTCATTTTCCAGGAAGCTAAAAGTCAGTACAACCTTGGACTCCAATGAATCAAAGAGCAAACAGGACGGATTGGGTGGGAAGCAGGACGTATTGTAATGCCAAAAGCGCTCAAAGGTGCGATCCGAACGTTGTCCACATTCAAAACCGCGGGACCGGATGGTTTAGTACTGAAATTTACTTGAGATCAGGATGACAACATCCTGGACTTAAGACGCATGCTGAGGCCATTGTCCACAATGTATGATACACAAAATTTAAATAAATACAATAAGAAAACATGATACATATTAATAACGTCAGCCGTTAATCTGACAACCTTCCCCTCAAAAGCCGAATACACGAAATTAAAGATTCGACTATGATTTTTTACATTATCCGCTGATAAGCTCATAAAACTTCTCCTCGACAGGTCCTTCGGCTATATATAAAACTTAAAACCGATTTAACTGTATTTTCCTTTAAAAGATACATAGTGGTTACCTGAACCTACGCATTTTCAAAAGTTAAAGATCATAACTTTTCCGGAAAGTGCCCATCTCCGTTGAGATAACAGATAGCAGAAAACCCTTACCCATAAACACCTAACTTCACTGGTAATGAAAATACAGGTGTAAATTCGTGTACTCCGGGAAATCTGAAGACGCACATTTACCTATCCCTCCTCTTCTTCATTATTTTATTCTAACTGTGATTTATTAGCATTCAATTCGAATAATTTCATTGCTATCGCTTATATCACGTAAAATGGAATAAAGATGTATTATTCTGTGAACGCCTTAAGGAAGATTCCGTTCATTTTCATATTTTACGGAGACCTACAGTCTCGTTCTTCTCCTCCCAGACATCCTGGCTACACTTAGCTTAGAGTGAATTTATTTGCTTAAAGTACCCTAATTTCAAGGAACAAGATGAAAAAATAAGAAGAAGAAGAAGAAGAAGCATATTTTTCTTCTTCCTCATCGGTGCCATTAGAAGGAAGTTTATGAGGATACATTTTTGTTATGGGCATATCCTTTCAATTTTCCAGAGTGCCAGAGGGATGAGGGAATTTGTTATTTCAAAGCGCTATTTTATTACCTTGATATTAGATTTCATTGATTTCTCAAAAATGTTCTTACAACCTTTGAATTTGAAGCCTTATCAATATTTCTACACCGCTATGAAGAATAATTATAATTTGAGGATAGGGGTGCTTTGCCGAAATTGATTGGCAACTGAAGCTGAAATTATCCAATGCCCCCATTTCACTCGTATAATCATCTGGTGCATATCGACGTCATCTTTTCCTCAGTTATTTAAAATTTCAAGGACATCTCCTTCTACTAGCTAGGTACTATTTTTTATTTTTCTGGAATGATCCTGGCCCTAGACTGATACTGCGCCCTGAAAGATCTATTGTATCCATTAGTCCAAGACGGAAACCATCTTTCCAGTAAATGCCAATATGTCCTTAGTTGACGCATTTTTAAAATCGCATGGTCTGAGAAATTCTTTATGGAGGTTAGGCCGTCTGCCCCTGAAAAGTGCCGGGCATTCAAAGAGGAAGTGCTCGACCACAACTAAACAGAGTTGACATTTGGTCTCGCTAGACGGGCCTTACTTGTTAAAGTGGTATCGTAGATGGCAATGACAGGAAGAGGAAAGCTTATACGATACCTAATGTCCTTATTGTGATTGCGAAGTTCCCTGTGCTGGGCTTACTTAAGAGTTTGGTTTGTCTGAGCCCCGGGACATTTCAACAATGAAAAAGTTGTTCATGTTTATGTTCCCATTTGTTAATAAAGGGTGAAATTGCTGCCCAGCTTATGCCACAAAAGGATTCCGGACATGAACATTTGGTAGTTGAGCCTGATCGGGCCAGTTCATCCGCATTACCTTCAGTGCCTCTGTGGCCAGGCACCCACCAAATTTTAACTTTGATGTGAGTGGCCATGGATTGGAGAGTATTGAAGCAGCACTTTTCTAGTTTTGAGCCCAAATAATTTGAGTTCAGAGCTTTGAGTGCAGCTTGGCTATCTTAAATGACATTTACAATAGTGCCTTTGATGCCTCTTTGTAGATTTATGAAGGAGCAGATCTCAATGGCATGGACTTCAGCTTGAAACACGCTGGGGTATGTTCCAAGAGACACAGAGACCAGAGGCCATTTTCATTCTATCCGTGTACCATATACCAGACCTTTCAGCTCTACGGTGGGGCTGCCTTCTGACCATGTGGTACGTTTCCCAATATGAACTTTGAATTTTCTGCTAAATCAGTATTCACCTATTATAATATCAGCGACGGTGCAGAGCATGTCCCGATCATCAACCTCTCCAGATAATTCAGTTTTTTTTTCTAATTCTGGTTAATCTAATGGATCAAGACAGTGGCTGAGAATGGGGTGTAGAGCGAGTTCGCCTAGTCTGTCTGCTTAGCGTTGAAAGATCAACTTCAGAAGTTTCATCTTCGACTGACGTTTAAGAATCAATGGCGGCTTTTAATCGTTCGATAAGCAGAAAGCGGCTGAGCTTTTAGTGATATCTCTAGAATTGTGTATCGATAAATCGGCAATTGTAGAAGGATGTCGCTCTGTGTGCTTAAAATACTAAGTAGACATAATAAGTCGAACTATGTTGGGTACCAGGACACTGTACGCGAAAATGAATTTGTGGATAAACTAGCCAGGAAGCAGCCGGGGCCCCGCCTCCCCGGGGTGCGGCAGAGTCATAAAAAAATAAAAAATAAATATCCGAGATGGTGCACATAGCATAACCATCATGCGGAACCAGGCCGAAATTAAAGAATAAAGTTGTAAGTATGGCAGGTCACAGAAGGTCAAGAATAGAGGAGCATACGCTCTTTAACGGACTTAAGACCATAAAAGGAGCAAAGTGATCGTTGGACTTAATAGGTAAAAATTAAGAACTTTAATCGGAATAATCTCCGGACACTGTCTGTAAAAAAGGCTGGCCAAACTTGCCATAATCTTAATTTAAAATTTTTAAGGGTAATGAAATGTTTAGACGGAAATGTTTTGGTCTAGGTACCATCATACGATGGTTCCAAAAGATCGCGCTGGGCCAATAATGGTGCCTAGTGTTTTATGACGCTCGGCCCCATAGCCTAAGGGTTCTTAGGCAAATGAGTAAAGATGTTTCACTACTTAACATCTATCAGCTCTCAAACTCGTAAAGTAGTCTAGACATCAAAGCACTACTATCCAAAAATTCCGAACACGGTTTTGATGAAACCCAAATTATAATATGGCGAAATGTTCAGTAACCGAACGGTAAATGTTATAACAGAAAATAATCCCATGAATAGTAATAACATGAGCGTAGGGATTTGTCAGGCATATGCCGCGCCGGATGCAGGGTAATGTATGGCAAAACGTCGTAACAACGCAACAGTACACACTTTGACGGTAGATACGATATGTCATTTCGTCATACTGGTAATAGGTATGACAAACTACCATCGTGTCGTGAGGTAACTTTTTATGTCTTGTGATTTATTAAAACTTAAAATCCTGCGGTTTAAGGATTTCTCCTGGGCTATGTGTATTGTTTGGTGGCCTTATGTTTTATGACAGAGAATTTTTATTTTTTATTTTTTTTATGACTGTAAAAAGTTGACATACAGTTGATGTTAGGAAAAGTTACTGTCTCTTGGAATCTGGAGTGCGTTAGTGGTTTATTTGTTTTATGTTTTCATTTTATTTTCTGACAGAGTTCATAAATCGGATTTTTTTTTTTTGCCTTTTAAAAGGAGAAAGGAGGTGGTAACGTAATTTCTAAACGCTTTACCCCAAAGGGTATAGTACTTTTTATGTAGGAGAGAACAATTTCAAGCAGCGCCTAAAAGTATGTAATAGGAACATATAAATCGATTTTAAATTGTAATATTTTTTGTTTATTTATAAAACACAAATTTGGCAGCATTGTACATTTACCAAGTGTTATTTGTGTTTGGAGAAAAGTATGACATTTAAATTAATTTAATTTTTGTCAATTTTGCGGTTTTGAAATACGAAAATCAGAAATGTGTTCGAAGACAATCTGTTTCTTTGCCTTTTTAACTGATTATGGCAAAGCCAAAAGTCTACCAGGATATATACATGGGCTAAATACGAATATGTACATATGTAGATTTTTGTTGTATGTCCGCACCTACAGCCTTAACTACTTATTCGATTTCAACAGATGCAGTGTCGTTGAACTCATCCTGACCCGTAGAGTTTCTAGGCTATATTCGGTCACAGAAAAATTCAATATGGCCGAATACCATTATATTCACGACCTACATAATATGGATTTGACAAGATAAGTATACATAATAAACTGAGTAACGTCATTCTTAATTCAATATGGCGGACGCTCCAAGATGGCGGATTACCTTTTTCTATTAACATTGGTATCAAAGGAAAGGATTTGAAGAGTAGAATATGATAAGCAAACCATCTCCACGATAATAGCTCGTTAAAAAAATTAGATGGATTGCGTAAACAACATGATTGAGCTGAATTGTAAAAGTATTAAAAAAAAATGTGTGAGCCTCATCCACATAAGCTCACAGGGGAAGTGAATACTTATCCAATCCAAAGCAGTTGTATGTGTTATATGCAGGGATAGGATTTTGTGGACCTAAAAAAGTAAAAAAAGGCAAAAAAAAGGCATTTATTAAAAAACAAGAAAAAGGAACGTAAATGCACATTTAATTATAGTAGCATTGAACTACGAAGAGCTTTTTGAAGTTTTCTGGTAATAATCTTCTCCGGTTGTCTCTTAGAAGTGCCTTGAAGGACCTCCTTCCTACCTTCCTACTTCAGCTGAAACGAGTCGAGCCCATTTAAAGCTTTCAACATTATTTACATCAATTTTTTACGCTACTTTCTGAAAAATATTATTCAATTTCTATGGTGGGCGGTAGAACGAGTATACATAAGTCAAAAATTTCAATTTTTCAGTAGATGGAAAAAACTAAATAAACCTTCTACTACGTCACATACAGTAACGCTACTTTGCACTGCTTTTTTTAACCATTTGTGTGTGCAATAGACCGATACAGCTTTTACCAAACATGATATATAAAATTTGCAATCGAATGATGTACTTGTACATACATATTTCTTATTTTGACCAAATTTTGACTCATACTGGTTCTACCACCCAACATAGATTTGTCGGAATACGTGTACCTACATGCATATTTATGAATGCACACGAGCAATAAAAATTTTCAAACCAAAGCGGGTAGATATTTACAAACATACATACATATGTACATAATTATATAGATCAGTGATCGCAGGGCAGGGACACTTTTGGTGGCGGCAATGCTGTTAATATGTATTTTTTAGCTAGTGTACGATATTTCCATGTTGACTCTTCCCACAGACTAGACGTTTTTAATTGTAGTGTATCCAGGAATGTAAGTATGCGTACGTTATGTGAGGAAGGAGCATAATGTTTGCACAGATGAACATGCATACATACGAGCATTACTTTTCTAGCGAACAAACTTTGAGAAAAAAGCAAAATATGCAAAAAAGGCAACAACGGCAAAAAAGGCAAAATAAAATACATATATTTGGAATCAGGAGGACATGAAACGTGTTTGTGTAAAGTCGATACTATCTTCCGACTAAGCAAAAAAAGAGGCAAAGTTAGCAAAATCCTATCCCTGGTTATATGTAAGAGAAGGAGAAAGTTGTCTAGTACAATCGATAAAAAATATGTAATAAAATTTAGTAAATATGTTTACATATAATAATATACAGCTGATATTCATTTTGTTCAATTAATATAGAAGTTGTTAATAACTTGACTCCAGCGCCACGTATCAGGTCCAGATTTTCTAGTTTTCTCTTTAGACACTATACCAACATAAACTACGAATATTAGTTATTTTGGTCAATTAATTAAGAAGTTTTAAATAACTTGACTCCAGCGCCTCCTAGCGGGCAGTTTTTTTGCATATGTCCTTCCTCAGGCCCCAGATTATCTCTTTGCCAAATGACATTACAATTGGTTTAGCGGTTTAGGCGTGACCATTTTTTGTTAACTCCAGCGTCCCCTAGCAAGCCGGTTTTCTACCTATGTCCTTCCTCAAGTCCCAGACTATCTCCTTGCCAAATTACATTACAATTAGTTCATCGGTTTAGACGTTTGACAGACAGACAGACAGGCAGATGGACAAATAGACCGACTAACAGATAGACGAACAGACAAACAGACAGACAGACAGATGGACAGACAGACAGCTGATGTTTTCTGTATACATATTTCTCCGGTATGGAATCATTTCTCCGTTATCGAAACGCATCTATCGAAATTTATCGTAACACATTTATCGTAACTCGTTTTCAAAACAAATACGTCGCTAAAGAAGTATTCACTTCAAAATGCATTCAAAAGTTGTAAAAGTTTATTCACTACAAGATTCCAAAGAAGAGGTGATAGGACACCACCTTGGGGGTGTGTCTGATGTCAAATCTTCTGGATGAGGACTTACCCTGATTTGTGTTGTCCAACTGTTAAGTGAGCCCTCAACCTTGTGATTTAAAAGAGCGTCTGCTATGGCTTCCGCTGAGCACCATGGTGTAGTGGTAAGTGCGCTGTACTACTATGCAATGCTGCCCGGGTTCAATCCCAGCCCGGACTCAACCCCTTAAAGATTTTTCATGGTGCCACCTCTTTCGAATGTGTGACAAGCAATCAAAGAGTATCATTTGTCAATGAGCTTCTCAACTCGCCGTTTAGGGTCGGCAAAAAGCTGTACGTCCTTTCCATTCGTGTAAAACTGTAACACGCACACATAAATGGTTGCGAGAAGCAGGCCCAGGTTCACCTCGCGCTGTAGCGCCACCTAAAGTAAAGCTATGGCTTCCGATTTTACATTGTTGAAAGCACATTTTATATCTAGGAAGACGACCATTGTGCTCTCTTTGGAATGTAGCTACTTTTCAATAGGGCATACGTATAAGGCAATGCAGTGCCGGTTCCACTGATTTACCTTAACAGTATGCTTGATATGGGATTCTGATAACAATCTTGACTCGACGCTACTACGAAAGTGGGTACCGATCAATCTTTCTAGAACCAATGGGTCTGAGAACTATTGGACTGGTGTAAAAACTTTTGCCCGCTTTAAGGATGAAGACTGCTTTGATATCCAATTTTGGGGACTGTGAGTATTGCTTATCCAACTTATAAATATGCTTTCTAACTAAGGCATAATGATGTCTGTGGACTACTGGAACTCAGCAGGTATTATACCGTCAGGTCCCGCAGATTTATATGGCTTGGAGCTACTTATGGCGAATGATAATCAAACGCCATATCACAGCACGGATTCTCGGATCTGTATTTAAAAAAACCTTCGTGCTAACTCGGAAACCATCTGAGGCATTGCATAGTCGACACATGAACCGCTTGCTTAAAAGTTGCAAATTCACATGCTGATGCGTCATAAGTGCGAACCCATTTATATTTATGACTACGGAATCCTTTTATAAATACTTGATTACCCTCCAAATGCATTGCGTAGCCGAAAATGTTGCGAAAATCACATAACCTTCGATTTGTTTTTTTTTTTTTATTTAAAACTCAAATAAAAGTTAACCGATTTCCCGCATTCCAATACCGTTATGTGAAACGTGGAACATTGCGTCAAAAAGGAAAAAAAAATCCCGCATACGAAACGTATACGCACACAAGGACTGCCTTTACCCTGACCTACATTACACCGAAGTCACGTAAATTTCGCTGATTATCTTGTCGACCTTGATATTTGCATAAATTCATGAAAAGCTGTGTGTAAACACAAATACACGTGCGCACAGAGAGCTTGTAGCCCATTCTTCTGCGACTGCAAAACGATGTTTACATCCCGCCGCTGTGTGAGTGTGTGTGTGTGTGTGTGGACTCCTCTATGGACTTATGGGGGTTCTGGTGTATCTGCGGGACTATTCTACCACCCCCTGCATAGCTCCAGTTTGCATTCTCGATTAATATTCATGAAATGTTATGCTTTCATTGTGACGCAAATGGCTGGCAGCGGAATGCATTTACATACATCTACGGGTTGGGAAAAACATTCTACAGGATGATAAATAAGCACGTTGTAATAATTAGGTTCGTGTGATGCAACCCTTAGACCTAGAGGCATGATAGTGTTTTCGACTCAAACTAAAAAAAAATAAGCTAAACACACATTTGAATTAGTTTAGCTGAGTTTAGATGCGGGGTGGGGTGTTGAAATATTCGGCGAGCGATGAAAGTTCCTTGAAGTAATTAATGAAGTAAAGGGTTGATTTTGAATAATCCGTTTTTCTGTTACTTGTCAAGGAAAGTGCTGTTTTATTTTTGACAGATGACAAGTAAAAAAACGACATTTTAGATGTTTACACGGTCGACGTGAAGTGCCTTCTCGGCCAGAAATGTATAAATTGGCTTAGCGATTGGATCGTCGCGCAGGAACAACTGGAAATATTGCCTGTGCAGCTCGGATTGTGGCAAAAAAAAACCAGGTTTCCACGTTGATCTCAGGAACTGGGCATATCACAAACTACATTCCACCGAATTTTGCATTAAGACTTTGGTCATAAAAGCCGTGTTTTATTATCGTCGATGATCCATATAGATCATTGGTTTGTATGCATTACAGCAACACTACGTGATCTAGCTTGTTATCAAGATCAATTTTCGTGAACTTTCTTTATCTGTATCCCTGACAGAAACCTGCGCTAAAAACCTGTTAAATGTATGTTTCCGTGGTGGACAACTGCGCTAAAAACCTGTTAAATGTTTGTATCCGGCTAAAGGTTGTGTAATTAAACCGCAACTTGGCGCTAAATACCTGTGTCTGAGCTAAAAAGGTCTGTATCTGAGCTAAAAAGTTGTGCAATGTAATCCAGTTTTTTTTTCATTGCGTGATCCATATAGATCATAAGTGATAATAAAACATGGCTTAAGTCTATAACGTTCAGTTGACGCAAGGACTTAAGCCTGCCCACCATAACTGTGCCGATTGGGTGTTGGAAATGCATGAAAATTATCAACAATTTCACCGAAAAAGCATTCTGAGGCTTTGACAGGAAGCAGAATTGCCACATTTAGGCCATCAATTATGGTGGAGAGACCTCTCTATCCACAACATGTTACCGGTCGGTAGGGTTTTTAGACTGCAGGCATAATTGGGCCTTTTTCTTCGAAAATAAAGCGGGTGCGGCTGTAACCATGAATAGTGATCAGTACATTTTTATGGCCGGAATTTGAAGGTAGGGATGCGGGCGATGTTGATTTCCAACATGACGGGACAACGTGTCACATAAATTATGAAACCATAGCTCTTTTGCGAAAAAAGTTTCCTGGCCGAGTCATCCCTGATCAAATTTGGCCGCCGAGATCGTGGGATTTAGCACCGTGCGACTTGTTCCATTAAATCAAACATCGATGAAGTAGGACATGAAATAAGCGGCGAGCGGTGCCAATCAGGCTCCAACATTGTTCTATTATTTTAGTGTGTCAAAAATTAAACATGAAAAATTTTAATTTTGGTACAATCTTTCCAGAAGTAAATCAAATTATTTTATTGACATATACAAGCACGATTTTGACACACAACTCTGGACAGACTCCATAGGCTCCGTCCACTAAGTTATAAAACTCCTTCCACTGGTACACTTTTTTAAGGCTGGTGTTATGAAATAAGCTTTGGCTTGAAGTTGGTGACCTTCCTACGACGAACCCGCAATTAGCATGTGCAAACTTTTGTGACAACTATAATGTCGCAATTTTGTCGTTTTTTTATACCTGACCCCATCCGTATATCCTGGATCATGGTTATATCTGTTTTATATCGCTCAAGGAAAGATTCAGGTTTTTGAGCAGCATCAGGGGTGTATGTACATTTACTGTACAGTGTACGTACTTTCCAGATGCATACTCTCAATTCATGGTCCTTTGACGTTCTGGGTCGTGTTTTTTTTTTTAGTGGGTCTATTGTCCGAGGTATGGTGTGTGGTCATAAACAAGAATTTTTTTCCGTGGTAAGGAAGTCGGCGAGACATTATCCGCAGGGTACGTCTATTATTAAAACCCCCAGGATGAGGGGCCGATCAATAACTGAAGTCAGCAACTGACTGCAACGATGCGAGCGCTGCCGTTGGCTCATTAAGGGCCCATCCGCCACCATCTATTTTCCAAGATCCTGACCTGCGTTCCAAATACGTCAAAGTGGCCCAGATAAGGTGCTTTTTCTGTTCTGGAAATTTCACTCCACCATTGATTCCACCGAAGGAATTCGCTGACGTGCTTACAGTACCTTAACTAATTAGCGTAGGGCCTCATTTTCGATGCAGCGAGCCGTTTAAGGCGTCTGTAAATTTCATACGGTCATACGAAGCTTTTATATGATACAAAAACTAAAGTTATTGCGTATGATGAATAAATTAATTAACTGAATTACAAATGCCTTACGCTTAATTCATTTATAAAACCGTGGTATGCATGTTGAAGTTACTACGAGTAATCATAAACCATGGAAATACTCCACGCCCATCACTTAACTACGTGCGCAAGGATAGTGTGAAAATCCCAAATCAGCACGAATCGGCACGAAATATTAGCACACTCTTCACTTGAATATGAAATCTACCGGCCGGAACAATAAAATGGAATAAAAATCTCCTGTGGCCATTCAGGACATAATTCACGTTTAGCACAGTAATCCACAATGAGGTAGCATTCGGATCCATACGCGTGGTTTAACTTCTTTTTTTCTTTCTTTGTATTCTTTGTGGGAGTAGGTAGATGTAGATACAGGTATAGATATGCCTTTGTTGCGTTTAAAGTGGAATTAAGTCATTACACCGATGCCTATTTATCTAAATATCCCTTTGAGAGCACAGCCCAGGTCTTGTGAAATATCAACTTGGGGTTTCGCACTTCTGTATATTCAAGCAGACAGAGAGGAGGAGTTGTATTGGTTTTTTTTATGATCCACATTTTTAAGGAACTGATGGAATGGAAATGGATTTATTCACTTATGCAAAATCATTTTGAGCAATGTTGTTGCAGAGGGAAAACAGATTAATGAAATTTTAAATAGTTCATGTAAAAGAATAACCAACACCTACAGATAGATCTCCATATACTTTCTAAACCAGACAAGATTACTTAACAAGGGACACTGCTAAGGTAGGAGAAGAGGTTTTGTTCCGGATATTTAGTTATTTACTTAGCCTAGTCTTAGCAGATACTTTAATGTAAAACTCACCAAACTTTGAAGGAGCGCAGGACAGTCGATTTGACCAGGTAATAGCTAATGGATATAAAGAGTAGGTATACCAGCAATACCGGGTATGATCCGATGACCTGGCCAGGCGTGATTCAGTCCTTGGGGACTTCTTTCCGGTGGTAGTACAGCATCTCTCAACAAGGGTAAAATCTTTCAACACTTTATAGTTGAAGCCAACTCTAAGTGGAGGAACCTTAATAACTGTGCCATATCCAGAAAGACTTGCAAATAACTGACCACTGTATGACGGGACTCCTACTAACAATCTCAAAAACCAGAAATTGTAGATCTTCTTATTCATCTCAAAGAAGAGAGAAAGTTGACATTAGTAGGCTAAAAAACAATTTATGCTATGAGTACTGGCAAAATGTTTATGCTTGCAGTGACTCATCTACTGCTTACACAATATTTATTGACACTTTAAAGAAGCACATCTTATCTTGTTCCTCATTCCAGCCCGCCAAAAAATCTGTTAAAAGACTTAAGCCTTGGATATCCAGATTCTTATTAAACAAAGTTATATGCAAAAACAAACTCAGAATAAAGTGCAATAAATACCCCAATAACCAGGGCCTAAAAAGGAGGTACAAGAAATTGTGTGTCGAACTAAGAAAAGAGATTCCTATCTGCCGCGATAGCTATTACCGTGCTCAATTTAACTGTGCACAGGGCAACTTAAGAAATGAATGGCGAGTAGTTAATAGCTTACTGAACAAATCTTCTGCTTCTAAAAAACCTACCGTTCTACGCATTAATAACTCGGAAGTGTACGATAAACTCGCTATTGCTGATGCTTTCAATGGTTATTTTGCTAATGTTGGCTGTAGTCTACAACCGTGTCCTCTCCTATCGAGTTGTACTTGTCCGCCCTTATGTGTGCGTGCTGAGCCGTTTCAAAGTAGTAGTTTTGTTTTTCAGCCCATATCATCTTTTGAAATCTTAAAAGTTATAGGTACTTTACCTAATTCGTCTTCGTGCGGAGCTGACGGTATTACTAATCGTATACTTAAAAAAATTGCATGTTTTATAGTGGATGTCTTGACTGTTGTTTATAATCGTTGCGTGTTTGAAGGTGTCTTTCCTAAAGAACTTAAATGTGCAGATGTCACTCCTCTACTCAAAAAAGGTTCCGCTCTGGAAATTGGTAACTACAGGCCCATCTCACTTCTTTCAGCTTTTAGCAACATTTTTGAAAAGCTTGTGAAGAACAGAATAGTGAGTTTTCTAGATAAAACTAGGTTCTTCAATCCAGTGCAATTTGGTTTTCAAAAAGGCAAATCGACGGAAGATGCGCTTTTACAGTTTTGTTCTCAAATTATGTCACACCTCGATGGGAAAAAATGTACGGCAGGTTTATTTATTGACATTACCAAAGCTTTCGATATGGTCAACCACAATTTCTTGTTGAGAAAACTAGAAAAAGCTGGATTTCGTGGTTTCATGCTGCTTTGGTTTAGATCGTACCTTGAAAATAGATCGCAAAGAGTCAAGATAGACGAAATAAGAAGCGAAACAAGATTTTTTAACGTGGGTGTTCCGCAAGGCTCTGTTTTGGGGCCTACTCTATTTCTGGTCTATATCAATTCCCTCTTTGCTCTAGATTTTAAGGGATCACCAACTGCCTTTGCTGATGACATTGGTTTCTCATATGGGTTAAACAGTCCTTTGGACCTAATTTCTGATGTCATTTGGGATCTAAGTTTATTGAGACACTGGTTTGCTGAACATAATTTGGTAATCAGCTCCAAAACTAAGATAATGTTCTACAGCTTATCTTCATCATATAATCTGGAAGCAAATGTGTACTTCCACGCACCTGAGTGCCCTAGATACAAACTACCAAGTTGTTATTGTTCGTCTGATTTTTCCTCTCCCACCTTTTGTAATAATCTTACCTGTAGTGATCAATGTTTCTTAGTGGAGAGAGTTGACAATTTTAAGTATTTAGGACTTACACTTGATTCCAGGATGAGTTTTGCAAATCACATAGATGCTTTGAAAAAGTACTTTCGATGCACCCTTCGACATTTTTATTATTTGCATAACGTATGCTCAACTAAGCTCTTAAAGATAATTTATTATGGTATTTTCCAGTCTAAGTTACAGTATGGTATTACGTGTTGGGGGGGTGTGTATCGCAACAAAATACATCCACTGTTGATTTTACAGAAATATGTCCTAAGAAAAATTTGTCGAAAATCTGGTAGACATCCCAGCTTTCCTTTGTTCTGTGCGCTGAAAATTCTTCCTGTTCGTCATCTGTACTGTTTTAACCTATTACTATTTCACCTATACCAAATTTCCGAACCACTGCTTATCGTAATTTTTTTTCTGTTCGATCTTTTCGGTTATTTAATGAACTGCCTCAGTCAATCAGAGCAATAACAATACCTGGAACATTCTTAGCCCAAATAAAAATGTGGCTCTTCAGCTTGGACTATGTTGCGTTAGAATCGCGTATTTCAGATGTTTTGGTATAATTTGTTGTTTTCTTTCATCTCTTTTGTATTTTCATTTTTCGCAATTGGATTTATTTTCACAATTACTTAAATTTTTTTTTTCAATATCCTTAATTCTTTCAATAACTTTGAACTTTATTTAATTTCGAATTTAATTATTTCTGAATTTTGTTTTTCTTGTAATATTTATAGTTTACTCTTTACTTTATTCTAACTACATTGAATTCTAAAGGGTCACCCCACCCCAAAAATTGTATTTTGTAGTGCTTTAGCCTATTTGAAGTGGCATCAACTCTATTTATTAATATTATATAAATACTGATTGTCACCAACCTTTCTTATTTTTTCTTTCTTAGAACTCAAATTGTAAATATCTAATGTATCCAAGAATTTATAAGAAATAAATACATCTACATCTACATCTACATCTACATCTACGTGGCCCATTTATAACAAAAATAGATCACGTGACCTGATCAACAGATTAAGAGCTAAGACCGCCAGAATTGTAGCAATCAGTAAGGTCACTGGACAACCGGCACTCACGCTTCAAGGTTTTATATCCTTTTTTACCCCCATTTCCGAAGTTGCAAGAATGTAAATGTGGAAGAAAATCTTTTCCATTTCCTGTGTGAATGTCTGGCATAAGCTAGAGCCAGAGAGCTCACACTATGCAACTTGTTTCCTAAAGAACGTTTCAGACTTGTCTATTATGTAACCTTATTAGATTCCTCAACTCCACAGAATGGGTTTGAACACTACTTCCTCTGCACACACTCTGGTAATCAGGTTACTTTGAGCTGTGGCATTAGAAAGACGCACTCGAGTGTATGGTGAGACCTGTCATACAGCCACCCTGGCTATCTACCTATCTAACGGATATGATTCTATCTTAGAAACAATGTCAAGGAAAGGTTTTGACTATGCTCGAAAACCGAAAATCCTCCAGCTCTTTTGGGGAGACCAATGATCAATTTCAAACAATCCCTAAAGGGCGGCAAGTTCTAACTTTCGATGCATGAGAGACAGCAAACGGCAAATTGAAGGAACCTGGCCTGGGTGGCTGTGATTCGCTGGGTATGGATTTCGTAATAAGGGGACCATATTCAACGAAGATAATTTTAACGAAGACTATGCGATCGGAAGTTAGGTTCCATGGCATATCGAAGCGGCTCGTTGCATATAGAGTTATGACTGGGAGGTTGTCGGAGATGCTTACGCGAATATGTGATAGCTTGGCTTGGCATTTGTTAACATTGCTATGAAATATTTTTGTCACAAGATTGAAAAATTATTTAAATCATCTTGAAGTAGACAGAGTCGGCAACGGATGATATGTGGCTGTAGATTTTCATATCATCTGCGTGTACAGATATAAAGGAGTATTTAATGATGCATTCGACTTCATTAATTGTCAATATGAAGTCTGACTACCCTGAGGAACTCCTGAAGAGGGTTAAATAGTCAGATACGAAAGATCGAAAAGGGACTTTATACTTTATACGACTTTATACGTTCATCAGGTTTCTAAAGAGTACTGGGACAAGCAGAGAAGCTTTCATGACAAACTATCGAATAGAACAAAATGTCGATGTTGGCAGCCTCGAAGAGATAAAGATGTTCACCTACATACATAGAAGTAAATATCAATTCGACCAACACCTGCCTTGAAACAGTTGCTACTTTGATTCTACAAAACTCTTATCATATCCGTTCTGCTATACAGTTCCAAAAGCTGAATGATAAACAGGAAAGTAGCACAGAACAATACCAGCCTTCAGGCTGCCGACCATTGAGGGAACTACCCTCAAACTGTCCAAAAGTGCAAAATACTTAGGACTCATACTTGACAGGAAGCTTAACTGGAAGCTGAACATAAAAGAAAGAGTGAAAAAGGCATCAGTTGCCGATTATACCTGCAGTAGGTTCTTCGGGAAAAACTGGGGATCCAGACCACGAATAACACTTTGGATGTACTCTGCGATAGTTAGACCAATACTAACATACGGAGGACTAGTCTGGTGGCATGCTGCCATCAAAATTAGCAACCTAAAGATTATGACCAAAATTCAGAGAATAGCATGCACTGGTACAACCAGCGCGATGAGAACAACGCCAACAGCGGGATTGGAAACAATTCTAAACCTCCTGCCTCTAGATCTCTACATGCAGGAAGCGACAGCAAAGAGCGCTCTCAGAATAAGCCAGTCAAAACACTGGAGACCGAATGCATATGGGCACACCAAGATACTTAGCAACTATCTCAATGGTAACGTCAACTCAGACTATGTACACTGTCCCATACTTAGATTTCGATAAACCCGTCTCGTGGCAGGCGCGGATTCTGGGGGTCACGGGGGTCATGACCCCCCCCCCCCCCCCCCCCAAAACAGCCCGCATTCCAAAAAATAGAGCTGAACCAATATTTTGCAAACCAAAAAAACAAACAAACAAATTGCAAACTTAAAACCCGGAAACTAACCAAACGACCAAAATTAACTTACTTTTTTGCACTCTGAAAAAATTGGATTCTGATTTTTTTCACCCTGTGACCCCCCTCCCCCCCCCCAAAAAAAAATTCTAGATCCAAGCCTGTCTCGTGGGCCTTCACAACTAGAGAACAATGGGAGAACAACGAAGTATCAAATGAGTCTAAATCCATCTACACTGATGGCTCAAAAATGGAAATAGGTATAGGAGCTCCACACGACTCCCAGACTACAGCAGCGTTTTCCAAGCTGAGGTTCTAGCAGTGACAAAGGCTGCCCAATTGGTGTCAATGATGACAATATCCCGAGAGGATATCACAATTTACATTGACAGCCAGGCGGCCATAAAAGCATTAGCTGCTACGCAAATAACATCTAAGCTTGTGAAATGGTGCCGCGAAGAGCTTAAGGTTCTTGGCATGCAGCGCAGCGTAAAACTCTGCTGGGTCCCTGGCCACAGCGGGATACCAAGCAACGAAGCCGCGGATGAATTGGCCAGAAAGGGCTCAGCCCTGGATATAGAGCAGGCAGATTACACGGTTAAGCCTTCACTCTGCAACCTCAAGGCCAAAATCGAACAAAAAACACTATCGGAAGCAGAATAGCAGGTGGAAATCACTAACTACCTGTGAAATATCAAGAAGGATGTGGCCAGAGTACGATAAAAGCAAAACCAAAAAACTTCTACAGAAAGATAGTAAATCCCTGTCAATACTGATAGGAGTGTTAACTGGCCACAATATGCTAAGATATCACACGAAAAAATTACGACTCAACGATGATGACATATACAGAGGATGCGGTGATGAAGAGGTTCATGAGGACACAACCCATTTCCTCTGTCACTGCCCTAACCTCTGCCAACTAAGAAATAGAACCCTAGTAAAATTTTTCTTCGAACACATCGACGAGCTATCTGACCGTTCACCGTCAGGTCTGCTCAAGTTTGCCAGGAGATCCGGATGATAGTTTCCACTATCGAAAACAATCGATACTTTTTGACCACTATCGATTGTTTTCGATAGCCATTTAAATATAGAATTTCAAAAATTTCTTTAAATGGTCGATACCTAACGAACGGAGTATATTTTAAGTTTCACAGAGGCACCCGATCTACACAGAGACCAAAAAGTCTCCGTACAGTTATCACTTCTTACTTCTCAACTCATAAAAACATCAATGCACAGTGATTTAAGATAAAAGTTTCACCCTAATTTGAGGAAATACATCTGACGAAATAGTTAGTTAACAAACAAACAATATTTTAATAAAAAAGACACACAAAAAAAACAATTAATTAAATTCAGTGCTTGAATAAAGCCAAAAAAGTCTCCGTACAGTGGTTAATTTTCTTAAAAATATAAATAAATATGAAAAAAAAATTACAAATTAATACGTAGTTGGTCGGTTTCTATTATGGATGACGTCTTTTAATTGGTTTCACATGGATGTCTTGATGATGTCTTGGTAATTTTTTACATTAACCCTAATCCTACCACGTTGTGACTTTGAGTCACATTCGAAATTATTTCGGTTGTATTTCTGTTAACAACGTCGGTAATTTACTTTTGGGCTTGTGTATTCTACTTTTAAACAGTTCTTAATAAAACGCGCTAATTTAAATTAATTTTTAGTTCTTGGTTTGAATTGTTTTTTACCGTTCTAAAAATACTAACGTTAACTACCACGTTGTGACTTACAGACACACAGCCATTTTTAATGTTGCCAGAATTTCAAAACATAGCATGCGTTTTCAAAATGTGGCTGTACGTGTATTTGGTTTCCTAAACGACGTGTATCATAGTAACTACATAGTGAGTGAGGGTAATCCGCCCATAAAAAAGTTCATCCGCATGCGAACTTGGTAAAACGAAAAACAAATAGATGGCCAGTAATGCAAAATTGAAATTTGGTGGATGTTTACGAGGTATCTTTCAAATTACTCTAAAAATAATTGAAGATACAGAAATGATCATGTGAAGTATCTTCTTTCTTTAAGTTGCGCTACAGTTCGGGTTGTACCAGCGCCTACTTCTCGCAACCATTTGCGTGTGTGTGTTATATTTTTGCACGAATGGAAGGGATCTACAGTTTTTTGCCGACTCCGAACGGCGAGTTGAGAAGCTCCTCATGACAAATGATACTCTTTGAATGCTTACGAGTATCAGACATTCGAAAGAGGTGAAACAGTGAAAAAACTTTTACGTGTTTGCTGGGATTGAACCCGGGCAAGCATTGCGTAGTAGTCAAACGCACTTACCACTACACCGCGGTGTGAAGTATAGTCTTTACTATCTGGGTATTGTTACTTGGGTAAACACGCCAAGATGCCCGAGGTCACAGGCACACAAACATTTGCAGAGATGCACGTGGGCACGGTAGCGCAAGTGGTTAGTGCGTCGGACTACTGTGCCAGCGGTCTTGGGTTCGAATCCCGCCGCAAACACCTAAAATGTTTTTCACAGTGCCCACCTCTTCCGAATGCCTGACAAGCATTTAAGAGTATCCTTTGTCATGTAAAGCTTCCCAACTCGCCGTTCGGAGGCGGCAGAAAACTGTAGGTCCCTTCCATTCGTGCAAAAATATAACGCGCACACACAAAGGGTTGCGGGAAGCTAGGCTTGGTTCTACCTAGGACTGCTGAAACCAAATATTTATTTATTTTACGTATAATATGGGTATAGCGATATCGCGCATATGCCAATGGCCAATGGAAAATATTCGCCGCAAACTCTTCTAAAAGGGTTGGATTAGGATATGGTTGTATCTAACATTCAACGAAGAAGTTAGCGATATCTTAGCAGAGTAAATGCACACATTGTGAACTTATTTCTGACCATTGCAACAACATCAGCAAATAGTGATACCAATACGCCACGCCGTCGTCACCATCGAGATCGACAGCATATAATATTCGTAGTCGATGCCACATGTATCCATTAAAAACAAGGGCGTACGAATAAAGTTCTAATGAGTGTGGTCTAAATGTCTGCAATACGCACTATCAGAAAATGTTAGTTTATTGAAAATGTATAAATAAGTAATTAAATGTTTAATAAAGTTCCTGCTTTCTATTTATTTGCATGTACCAACAATTTTTTTATATTAGCATTCTTAAACATACACATGTGACTGAGAGTCACAACGCGGTAATTTGTGTAAAAAATATAACCTGGTAGAATTAGGGTTAAAATTGTTTTGGCTAATTTTTATTGCTTATAGAATGCTGGCAACTTTTATTTTTAGTTATTCCACAAGTGCTCGATGGGGTTCAAATCAGGTGACTGCGATGGGTGTTTCAGTTTCCTTTGAACATTGTCAAGTAACCAATCTCTTATCAAACCTGAGGTGTTTTTGGGGGTCATTGTCTGGTTGGAAACAGAAAATTGTTGCCAGACCTTGATTTAGCTGTGCTTAAATGTAGGCCCCTATTGCGAGTGTCGATCAGCGATCGATAAGCGACAACTATCGATCGTCGAGTGCTGATTTTGGTACTGTATATTGTGATTGTGATCGATATTTGTCGATTTGACAGTCGCCTATAGTCGATCACAAGTTTCTAGTCGATGCTTTTTTTTTTTAGAAATGTGAAAGAGTTTTGTACGAATCAATCGACGCAATCGACAATTGTCGTGACGATCGTTGATCGACACTCACAATATGGGCCGTAGATTTTTTCTGAGTATATTTAGAATTGCACATTTATCCACTCAGCAATCGACGAAAACGAGATTTCCCATGCCGGAGGAGGCCATGCAACCACAGACCATTTCGTATCCACATCCGTATTTTACTGTGGGCGTTAAATGCTTGATATCCATTTCAGTGTTGGGCTTTTTCCACACCATACGACAACCATCTGATCCAAAAATGTTAAATTAACTGTCAAAGCTGCATATAACCGTGTCTCAAAAAGAATTATCCCTATTAATAGTCTTAACAGCGTACTGCAATTTGGCTTACTAGTTCTATTTCCTGATGAATGGTTTCCTGCTGCTGACCCGACCATTAAAATCATTTCGTTTCAACCCATTTCTTAAACAATTCTTATTATCTATCCACAAACATTAAGTTCATCACTTGTTTGAAGATTTGCAGCTATTGCACAGGCACTTGTTTTCAAAACCTTGTTTACTACCCTCATAGTTCTCTTCTTAAGCGATGGTAAATTTTTCTAAGTCGTCCAGGATCTTGGTTTATTTGTTATAGTTTTGTTTTTTTTTAATAAATGGATGACATATTGCACCGAAGAACCCATTTTGTTAACAATATTTAAATTTTAGCTAGAGATTTACCTTTTTATTATTATTCGATTATTCTTTATTTCTTTGAATTATAAGAAATCTTCGTTATTATGAAAGAAAAATAATAAATTAGATAAACAATATTTTTTAGTTGTGATAGAAATTTGGTTATTTTTTTCCTCACTCACTCACTTTTTTAACCAAAAATGGGAAGAACACAATTGATCGTTTCCGAAAAGCAACTTTCAGCATGACTTATAGTACAGAAAACACCGTAAGACCCTAGGAACGATAGCTGTACGGAGACTTTTTGGTTCTGCAGAAACGGCCGTCCTGGACGTTTGCGTTCATAAACTTCAAATTATAACATTAAAGTAAATGAAATTTGGTAGAAATAAAGAAGAAAAGATTCTCTTTCATAGCAATGTTTCTTATTTTATTTATTCATTGTTTTTGGATCTCATTGAAGCATTTATTTCGGGCAAGTGCCGCTGTACGGAGACTTTTTGGGCTCTGTGTAATAAACCAACTGTCAAAATGGCTTTAACTTTAAAAGGGGGTTTCCCGTTTTATGAGTCAGATCAAGAAGATCTCATCCCGTTATTAGAATATCCTTTTTGCTCTAAGGTTTCGAGCTTTGTTAACCATCACTGGTCTATGTCAGTCAATTACCATTAAAAGAGACACGTGCATCTGGCAACAGCTCTTATGGAGCCAGTAACCAAAATGTCATCACGTTTGGCCATGCATTGAAAAATACACTTTTCCTTCATTTATCCTTCCACCTTCTTTTTGCGCGCTCCGGGAAAACGTTGAACTTTTAACCTCTGAACATGACGCTTGCTGGCAATTTACCGAGTGAATTTGCAAATGGAACCAAATCGTACACAGTTGTGGAAGAAAGGGATACAGGATACAGGTCATCCAACTGTATGCCACGTTCACGTATATGACTGTTTGCTAGAACTTTACTCGTACCTTCTCCCTTCGCTTGGTGTCGGTTGGAATTGGATTGTGAGTAGGGTATACGCTATGGCAGCAGATTGCAACGACTAATGTTTATTTGTTGCCTTTTTGCATGTTCTGCGCTGTTGAGTAAACAACCATTTTAATTGGCCAGAGAACGGGTGAAATACCCTTTGGTAATTATTTGGATTATAAATTTCTTGGAAACAGAATCATTTAGCGTAATTCCCAGCTCCTCAGCTGTTGTAAGCATGAAAAATGAAGGGTCACTTGAGTGTGTGTACATTTGTAAGACACAAAAACTACTAAAGCAGACACAGTAGCGGTTCTAAATCATTTAAAGTAGGTACGCAGAGTGCCCGTGTAGTAACCATGAGTACGATTTACAGCAAAAGATAAATTCAGCATTGTAACGGGTGATTCATTTAGATTTAGAAGTAGAAACATTTTTCAAATATAAAAAAAAAATAAAAACAAATTTCAATGCTATCGGGTAGGTAATCTTTATCATCATTCAAAAGAACCATTCTTAGCCGTAACTCCGACTAACATGGTGCAATTTTGGATAACGCGTTCGAGCATTTCAAGTGATATTTGGCGAATTATGCGAGTAATGTTGGCTTCCAATTCCGCAATCGTAGCCAGCTTATATACATATATGTAGGTTTACAAATGATATGGCTACCTGCGTCGCTCACCACTCTTCGCAGTGGCAAGAGAACAATATGTAGAAGAGATACATAGGTTACATAGGTATAGGTAATTGTTTTTCGTAATAACTTTACTCATATGCATTTTTTCCAAATTATTTACTGATGAACAAAGTTCAGTTGATAAGCTTTCAATCAGTGTTAGAATCATTGAAATCGGTGCAGAAATAAACTCTCAGAATGAATCACAAGCTCTTGCGCTAGCGATTTAATTATATAGAAGATAGAAGATGCTTTTTAACTGAGATCCTTACGTCAAATACGCCAAGTTGTGGCACACACATAATGCTGAAGTCACATTATACCGATCATCTGAAGAGGAGAGTTGTGTTTTTGTGTATATTTTTTTCGGATATAGTTTCGTTTTTTGTATAAATTCTGTATAAATTCAGCCATAAGAAGATGTACATATGTATGTCGCTTGGGAAAATACATAGTATGTATCAGCAAATGCATTGGAATGTTCTGATTTTATAAAAGTCGTTAATGATTGGTTCGACATATTCAGGCCTATCGTGAACAAAGTTTCCCGGGAAATATTTCCCACTCAGCAATCTGATTTACATTGCTGACAAGGGAAATATTTCCATCGGAATTTATTCGCGATAACCCTGATTTCAAAATTTTTGTTCAGCGACTCAAGAGCAAGGGTCAAGGCGTTCGGGGACGCTCCAGAAGTACAACTCAACATAGTCGATTTAATGAGTGAAATAATGCAGAATTTGCGATCCCCTACTCGACGTTCAATATTCCCTTTTCAAAAAGGAATTCTGTTGAACAACGAGTCATCGTCACAATTGCTAGAATATGCTAGATTTAAGTATAGTAAATGCAAAACGTATATTATAACAAATGGACTCAATCAAGACGACTTAGAACGTTTCTTCGGTGTAATTAGGTCTAAGGGAGGCCTACATGATCACCCAACACCACTAGAAATAAAATAAAGATTACGTTCTTGTATAGGTACCTACCGGGTAAGATAATATATCTCACCGCAAGTAACTCATTTCAAACTCCACCAGAGGAAGAACAAGATGAAGATATTTCATTGTTGGAGTTTGAGGAGTTAAAAGAAGATTCTCTTCAAAACCTTGTCGGATATATTTTAAAGAAGTGCAAAAATAATAACTACCTCGACTCCTCTTCCAGTAGCTACACTTGGGTTGATAAGCTATCCGAAGGTGGGCTTAAGAAACCAAACCAACAGTTTCTGGAAGAGATAAGAGCACTTGAAAGTGTTTTTATATTTCTCAATAAAGAACATTTGTTCACAACAAATAACTTTATAGAAACGCTCTTAAAATAAAAACAGAATCTGTACCTACTACCTCTTGACATAAGAGCAAAAAAGTTATTTTTCAAATATAGGATATAGGTACATATTTTAGAATTAAGCATTTAAATAAGGCCTGTTTAATCCATACAAATGTGTAAGACAGAAAGTTAATTAAAACCAATTCATGTAATTAAAAAATAAACTTTTTCTTCCATCCCTGAAATCGGTATATCGTGACGTCACATATCAAACGTCAAAGTAAGTTGGCATACCTTATATCTGGCCCAAAAATATTAAAAAATGTCAAGCCGCTCAAGAAAGTGTGGGCGTTTTGTCAGAACTCATGCTTCCGATCGCCAAAACCAATTCGCCCCAAGTGAAATAAATCCGAAGAATCGCCCAAAATAAGCGTATATACCTACGCTTATATACAATTTACACATATAGGTATTATGCAAATTTTCCTGTAAAATAGAACAACAGTTAAACAAGCGGCGATAGTATCCCCGCTTAGTTACGATTTAGATGAAACAATGGCCCCTATTGCGAGTGTCGATAAGCGATCGATAAGCGACAACTATCGATCGTCGAGTGCTGATTTTGGTACTGTATATTGTGATTGTGATCGATATTTCTCAATTTGACAGTCGCCTATAGTCGATCACAAGTTTCTAGTCGATATTTTTTTTTAGAAATGTGAAAAAGTTTTGTGCGAATCAATCGACGCAATCGACAATTGTCGTGACGATCGTGGATCGGCACTCACAATATGGGCCAATATTTCCAGGTACGACAAACTGTTTGATGATGAAGGGCTTAAAAAAAACGCGAAATGAAAATGTCAGGTGGGTCGCTGGAACTCCACACTTTTTCTCTGTTCTCTTTTGTTTTCTTTCTTTGTTTTTGTCATTTGTTTATATAAGCGTAGGTATGTACATATATACGCGTGAAAAAAACACGGCTATTCTCTTTTATGGTCGACGCATTTACGAGCTTTGGTGCAATTCCCAATGAGTGTGTGGATTGTCGGCATAGACTTAAGCTTTGACATATGTGTAGTCCCAAAGAAAATAATCTATCAAATTCAACTAGGCAAACCGATGAACTTTCCATCTGGTGAAAAAATCTCTGTTTTTTTCTAGACTAGTCACTTCTTTAGAACGTCTGAAATACAGCTATTTTTCTAGCACTTTCCCATACACGTACACGAAACGGAGATTCGGAATTAGGTACTTGTCGTTGTCGTCTCGAATACCTTGTAGCTTTGATTGGAATATCCTCTTAGCTGGACCATTACCGTCTATTCCATTAGCTCGATGTGTCCGAGAAAGTTGTCCTTAGGTCATCATTTGTGGGATTGATGTCTGCACCTGTAGCAGATGAACTCCTTACCTACCTTGAGTGGGCCACCACCCACCAGTGATGTCTGTTCTGCATTCCATTTACAAAACTGGTTCAAGTATACTCTCATTAAGACAGCCAACCCATGGCTTTACTGCTCCCGAGCATCCGAGTTGAAAATTACAAGAAAGTCTGAGCATCTGTTTTTAAGGTCAGGAATGCTGCAATAAACAACATAATGAAAATCACGTTCCATGAATAACTTTCTATTTATTTAAGTATGCTTTTTTTAGCAATAAAAAGAAGTAAACAAAACAAATGTATCAATGAAAGAAAACACGTTTCCCATTTAATAAAGAAATAAAATCCCTGAATGCCAAAAACGTGATTCATCTGAATCACTCTTGTTTAAATTTGGCATTGTTTCCCATTCATTTTTAACTGGACAGTAGTTTTTAAAACAACCTTCGGTGTAAGTCATAAAACTACCATAAGAGATTGCTAAAGCCGTGGAAAATGTATCGTCCATATCATCTAGTTGAATAATTCGAGTGTTGTTATTTTTTAAATTATACAATTTAATTTCTGTTGTTGAAATGACATAAAAATGATCAACTTCATTTATAGAAACTGTTTGCATGTCCCATAACGGGAATGGCGCAGTTGACCAATCATGGGTCCACTCTTTAGATACTGGATCGTAGAGATCCAACATGCTTTCTTTTTCTTCAACAGTAGATTTACGAGCCACGCATAATGACGAACCCTTAACTCCCACGCATAGAATAGAAACTGCATCTCTCATCGGAGTTATATATTCCCATTTTCCGATTTGTGGGTCCCATTTCTCAACAGAATTCAGCTGAATCCCTTCCATATTTACGCCACCAACTACATACACCTCGCCATTTAACGAAGTCATCGAAAACCCAATTCTTGCTGTCAACAACGGGGAGAGTTGCGTCCATTTAAGCGTTTTCAAATCCAAGCAATCGACCCGATTTGAAAATTCTCCGCTTGTCAGTTCTCCACCGGCAATATATAATTTCTCGTCCATAGTAGTACTCCCAAATTCTTCACGTGTCAGTGAAAGATTCGGGCACTCCTTATAAATCCACTCTTTCAATGCAAGTGAATAAAATGCGACCCTTAGGTTACAATCGGCAATATCCCATCCATCGATAGCAATAAGAGCGTCGTTTAGAATCCTTCGCTTGGTTTGGTCTTCTGGTACTAATGACTGCCGCAATTCCGGCAAACAGTGCCATTTGTATGCATTGTTAATTAATTTCTTCGATTTATTGGACTTTACCGCGGGTTCTACGGCACTGGCAATGAATTTGGGTTGTAACACCGTCAAACGAAGATGCGAAAACAGTTCTTCAAAGAATTTTTGACGTTGGTCTCGATCATGCTCCACCCATGACAAAATAGCATAAAAAACTTCCTTTTCGGAGTAAACTTGTAGGTTGTCACTTGAGATAAGTTTGCTTAACTGATGAACGTCCAATAAAAAAAATTCCTCATTACTGCGCAACTCCATAAAGTGTTGTAGCGCAAACTCAAACGCGTACTCACACAGGTAAGTGATGCTGTATTGCTCTGCAAAGGATAAAACTCCAAGGACGTTAAACGTATCAACCTGCTTTGTTAAATAGTTACAGCATGCAACTTCCAAAGGTTTTACTTGGAATAGATGCGCAGCTCTCAGGACATTTTCCACCGTGTCGTTTTCAAGTTTAATCGTGTTCGTATACATAAACCTGATGACCATTTCTAAAGTTTTTCCATCAATATTTTCAAATTTTACCTCTTTGGATTCAGCTTCTTTAAAAGAGCCGGTAAACATCGTGGAAAAATACTCACTCCGGGTAACAAGAATAACTCGATGCGCCCTTACTTGGACACTAAAATTTTATAAATTTCTTTACTTAAATTTTAAACCTCGATATCTCCTAAACTAAGCGATTAATCAATTTTTTTTACTTTATATTTTATGCTTATTTCACCGAGATCTACAAAATGGCATTCTCAAACCTTTGCGCCAGGGTAATCGTAATCACGCCTGTTAACATAATAATTTACCTATTTTGTTTCATAAATGAAAAAAAAAAAATTAAAAAGCGACTAAAGCGTTCAAATGGTTCTCTTTTTCCAGATCCACGCATTTTATGCGCATGATCTCAGTGGTACTTGTAAGTACATTCGTTTGATATAAGACTAAAGTTTATCGTCTGGAATCGCTCTACTGTCGGTTCCAGGAGACAATAATTACGAGTTATAAGTTCGTTTCTTATAAGAAACATTTTAATTTTCTTTTTGCAGATAGAGTACCAAGTTGGAATTCAAGGTCATCAGTATACAGGTTTCCACTATCGTATTTCCACTTATAGAGATTCACACCGTGATGTCATCTTCTTCTAAAACTACGAATATGTCGCTGAGCATCAGTTCGGAAATGTACACCAACGATAATGGAAATTCAAATTTAATCAAAAATATACAAAAACTCTTTAGCGATAAAAAATTTTGTGATGTCACATTGACTGATGCAAATGGAGAAATCCAAGTGAATGCCCATCGACTGATTCTAGCTGCGCAGAGTGAATATTTTTTATTAATGTTTGGCAGTTCTTTCAAAGAAGCTGAATCCAAAGAGGTGAAACTCGAAAATATTGATGGAAAAACTTTAGAAATGGTCATCAGGTTCATGTACTCGAATACGATTAAATTTGAAAGTGACACGGTAGAAAATGTTTTGAAAGCTGCCAATCTATTCCAAATAAAATCATTGGAATTGGCATGACTTGACTATTTACCAAAGCATATTGATACGTGTAACGTAATCGGAGTTTTAAACCTTGCAGAGCGTTATAGCATTACACACCTGTGTGAAAATGCATTTGAGTTTGCGTTACAACACTATGGAGTTGCGCCGTAATGAGGAATTATTTTTATTGGATGTTCACCAGTTAAGCAAACTTATTTCCAGTGACAAACTACAAGTTTACTCTGAAGAGGAGGTATTTCATGCAATTTCATCCTGGGTGGACCATGATCAAGATTAACGTCTAAAATTCTTTGAACAACTTTTTTCGCATCTTCGCTTGACATGCTTACCGCCCAAATTCATTGCCTGTACCGTGGAACCAGCTATCAAGTCCAGTAAATCCAAAGAACTAATTTGCAATGCGTACAAATGGCATTTCATGCCTGAATTGCGACAGTTACTAGTACCAGAACCCCGGACAAGCCGAAGAAGTTTGAAAGAAGCTCTTTTTGTGATCGATGGATTTGACATCGCCCCGCAAAACTTACGGGTCTCAGTTTGTTCATCTGCTTTGAACGCGTGGTTTTATACAGAGTGCCCGAGTCTTCCAGACAAACGTTCACATTATGGATGCTGTGTATTTGATAAGAAATCATTTTTTGCTGGCGGGTATCTGGGAAAAATAGAAGTTACAAATCGTGTTGATTGCTTGGATTTGAAAACGTTTCAATGGACGAAACTACCTCCGTTGTTGACTGCAAGATGTTATTGTGACGCGACTACGTTAAATGGTCAGTTGTATGTAGTTGGTGGCGTTAATAGAAACCGTAAAGCATTGAATTCTGTTGAGAAATGGGACCCACTTATCGGAAAATGGGAATACATAACTCCAATGAGATATACAGTAAGGAATCCGGTTGCGCGTGTTACGGGTTCATCACTATATGTTGCACATTCTAATGAAAATAATGAAACCATATTGGGTATCTACGATCCACTAACTAACAAGTGGACAAATGAACAGTTAATTGAGTCATTCTCATTAAGCGACATGTATGCAGTTTCCATAAATGGAGTTGATCATTTGTCTGCAATTTCAGCAACGGAAATTAAATTAATTAATCAAAAAATAACAGCACTTGAACTATTCAACTAAATGATATGGACAATACATTTTGCACGGCTATAGCACATTCTTGCGGTAGCTTTATGACTTACAAAAACGGTTGTTTTAGAAAGTATTGTCAAGTTAAAAAAGAATGGGAATCATTGCCTAATTTAGAAGAGAGTGATTCAAGTTCATTACGGTTTTACTTCTCAGGGTTTTTACTTTTTTTATAAATGCCATTGTTCATTTCTATTTTCTCCTTAAAGAAAAATATACTTAAATAAATAAAAAAAAAATTTTAAAATGTTTTTTTCATTATATTGAGTCGTACGCAAAAAGACACATTTCTAGGAGAAGTTTCCGTGTTATGCAAAACAGAAAATACGCTGCTAATGTGCTCGATCTCAACTGTTGAGCACGAATTCAATTAGAACTTCGAAAGCTCGTTGTTAATCTCGATTTTGAAATGCAAAAAGAGGGTCTTGCGTACAAATTATTAATCATGGTATTTTCATTCCTCAGTTCACATACAGCCGTCGAGATAGCCGAGCTTCGGCAAAACTTTGGAAACCTGTCGAGTTTAAGTATTTGCTAGCAAATTTTCTAGTTGCAAGTAGTTGTAAGTATGTACTCCAAAAAAATGTGCTTACCAGTTTCTATGCATACGATGTTATAAAGTACACACCTCGCGATTGGTTACTTACATGAATTCCTTAATTTCTGTTTCCGCGTGTCAGGAAATACCACCCATTTAAGGAAGGGTTTTCAGTAAGATAAAAATTCAAAATATGTATAAGGATCCATTCTTATACACAAAAGTTAAATATTGAAATGGACAAAAATGAACTCTTGGTTGCTTACTTCTCACCTTGCTTTACGCCTCACTCTGGCTAGCCAATATTATTGCTCCCCTCTCGTGGTCTTTGCTCTTTTTTCTGATGATTTTCGCAGCTTTGCTTTTCGCTCCACTCTGGAAGCACACTGAAGAGACAACTGATTCAATATCACCCAGATAAAGATGAATGAATATCAGGATGTTTCTCAGATCAATTTCATTAAGTCCTCTCGCTCAACAAAGAAGTAACTGCCATGAGTCCTCATCCTCATTCTTTTGTCAACATGGGCGATAGATATTATCACATAGCAGGAATTGATGAAAAAATGCCTATCGAACGCTAATATTGGAATGTATCGTTAACTTTCAATTATTGCAAGCCCTCTTCAAATCAGAGCCGATGAAAATCTTCACTAACTGGCCTTCTATTTTTATAAACTCGACCTCCATCTGAGCGGCTGCATGGCATGTAAACTGTTTTATACTGCAAGCGGCTACATTCAACACGTACTTACACATTCTAAGCTCCAATTACAAAATTAATCGAACAATAATAAAATAAATAAGGTTGCCGATTGTGGCAAAAACTGCGCCAAGTATTTTTTTCATCTTTTTTTAAAAAGTGCATCGAAGCCTTTCACTATTCACATGTATTACTGTACTATGTCCATGCTTAACAATTTTTTGCATATCAAAGCAAGGACTGATTAACATCGAGTTTCGAACTGAGATCATTCTCAACACTTGAGATCAAGCTCACAACATGAGTAGGGTATTTATTTTTGCATACGATCCAATATACGACGAGTAATGATAAAAATATTTTAAAAATGAGTTTTTATTTAAGTAAAAAGTTTAAATATTATTCTTTTAGCAAAATAGAGAAATGACCACTGCATGCCTACAAATATACTCGGATATATTACAATAGAAAAAAAAAATGACTCCTCATTTATAAAAACAATAAAAACTTTGAATTGTAAAATATTAATTCATCTGAATCACTCTTTTCTAAACCTGACATCGTTTCCCATTTATTTTTAACCGGACAATACTTTCTAAAAGAACCTTTGTTGTCAGTCATAAAGTTACCACAAGAGAGTGCTATAGCCGTGCAAAATGTATCGTCCATATCATTTAGTTGAATAATTCTAGTGCTGTTGTTTTCTAGATTAAACAATTTAATTTCCGTTTCTGAAATCGCACAAAAATGATCAACTTCATATAAAGAAACTGTTTTCATGCTACTTAGCGGGAATGGTGCACGTGCCCAATCATAGGTCCATACTTTTGTTAGTGGATTGTAAACATCCAATGTGTTTTCATTATATTGATTAGGATGAGCTACACATAGTGATGTACCCTTAACACCGACAACCGGATTTGTTACTGTATAGGTCATTGCAGTTATATATTCCCATTTTCCGATAAGTGGGTCCCATTTCTCAACAGAATTTAACCCTTTACGGTTTCTACCAACGCCACCAACTACATACAACTGACCATTTAACGTAGTCATCCTACAACCAAATCTTGCAGTCAACATCGGAGGTAGTTGCGTCCATTGAAACGTTTTTAAATCTAAGCAATCAACACGATTCGTAACTTCCCTTTTTCCTAGAAATCCGCCAGCAACAACTGATTTTCCATCCAATATATCGCTTCCAAAATCTGACCGTGTTTCTGGAAGACTCGGGCACTCTGTATAAAACCACTCTTTTAAAGCAGACGAATAAACTGAGACCCGTAAATTTTGGTCGGCGATGTCCAATCCATCGATCGTAAAAAGAGCTTCTTTCAAGCTCCTTCGTTTGGTCTGGGATTCTGGTACTAGTGAGTGTCGCAATTTTGGCATCAAATGCCATTTGTATGCATTGTTAATTAATTTCATGCATTTACTGGACTTTATAACTGGTTCCACGGTACTGGCAATAAATTTAGGCGGTAAGCATGTCAGGCGAAGATGCGCAAAAAGTTCTTCAAAAAATTTTAGACGTTGATCTTGATCGTGGTCCACCCAGGATAAAATAGCATGAAATACCTCCTCTTCAGAGTAAACTTGTAGGTCATCACTGGATATAAGTTTGCTTAACTGGTGAACATCCAATAAAAAGTATTCCTCATTACGGCGCAACTCCATAAAGTGTTGTAAGGCAAACTCAAATGCGTACTCAAACAGATATGTTATGCTGTAGCGCTCTGCAAGGTTTAAAACTCCGACGACGTTACACGTAACGATCTGTTTTGTTAAGTAGTCACAGCATGCCACTTCCAATGATTTTATTTGTAATAAATGCGCAGCTTTTAGGACATTTTCCACCGTGTCACGTTTAAGTTTAATTGTGTTTGAGTACATGTATCTGATGACCATTTCTAGAGTTTTTCCATCAATATTTTCAAATTTGACCTCTTTGGATTTAGCTTCTTTGAAAGAGCTGCCAAACATGAGTGAAAAATATTCACTCCGCGCAGCTAAAATTAGTCGGTGGGCGTTCACTTGGATTTCTCCATTTTCATCGGTCAGTGTGACATCACAAAATTTTTTATCGCTAAAGAGCTTTTGTATGTTTTCGATTAATTCTGAATTGCCATTATCGTTGGTGTACATTTCGAATTTCTCCGAACCGATACCTAGCGACATATTCGTGGTTCTACAGGAGGATGCTTTTACGGTGTGGATTTCAATATTAGTGGAAACCTTGAACGTTTAAATTCCAATTTGATGGGATACTCTATCTGCAAAGAGAAAGTTAAAATATGCTTCTTATAAGAAACGAACTTACTTGTAATTGTCCTTCGGAACCAAAAAAGTATAATACATGGACCGGCTCCAGAGTGCAAACTTTACTCTTATATCAAATGAATGCATTTACGAGTACTACTGAGATCATGCGCAGAAAATGCGTGGACGTGGATCTGAAATAAAAGAAACATTTGAGCGCTTGAGCGGCTAATGTTTGTTTTGTTCATTTATCAAACAATAAGTCAGGTAAATAATCTATCTAAACAAAAAAACAAGAAAACAAGGCACTTACATAAGCAAAATAAAAAAAATTGTAAAACTGCAACTAATTTAACGCACACATCTCAATGTTTATTTTTTTTTGTTTTGATATTTTTCATCTTCTGCTTTGTCTACGTCTTTTCCAAATACTCAACAGGTCGTGTTGCCTCGCTCACTCGATGTGAGTGGTGAATTATAACGAACTACAGGATATTGTGAATTGTGATAATAAACAGCTGTATTGTATTTTCATTTTTCCACCACTTGTTAGAGTCGAGCGTCCATCTGGCGGCAAGTAGTTGTAGTATGCTGCAGCTCTATTTCAAAGTTCGTGGAGTATCAGTAATCCAGTACTAGAACAAATAACAAGAATAGTCCGGTATGTTTTTGTTTTGAATAGGTATTTTGTTTTGGTTTTTTTTTAAGGCGGACGCCTGACCCGAATAATGATCACATCTTTGATGTGATAGAGAACCAACCCTGGTAATCAGAGTACATATCTACAGTAGCGAGCACGGATTGTGCAACACCAATTTTTTACATACTAATCCTTAATTATTTTTAGTTGCAGTTTTTTTTAATACCATTCAATCTTTTAGTTTTTGAAGTAATCAGTAATGTAAAAATTAATAATATGTGAAAAAATGTCATATTACAAGTAATCGACCAAATCAAATTATTGCACTGTTTGAAGTGGCCAAGTTGTATAATACCGAAATTAGAAAAGAGGTTGGTTGCAGCAAGTCGACTGTTAGTAGACTATTAAAAAAAAAAAAACAGGCACAGTTGAACGCCAAAAAGGAACAGGAGAGATTCGAAAGACATCTACCGCACGCAGATGATCGAGTTTTACACCGGATGTCATTGAAGAACCCATTTCAAACAGCTGTAAAAATAATAGCAGCGTTTGTGGAGTAAGTGCAACTGAAATTTTTTGTACACACAGTTCTTCGAAGACTCAGAGAAATTTGATTATTGGATCATCGCCCTAAAAAAAACCATTTTTGACACCTAAAATGATGAAATCCTGGCTAAGATATGAAAAGTGGACAGAAATCGATTGGAGAAAAATCATATTCTCCGATTCATCATCTACGGATCAGATGAAGCACTAGAGGTGGAGAAATATCGATAGTCAGTGCCATCTGTAGTTCTCGATAGTTGGCTTTTGACTATCGATAATTATCGATGTATATCGATAGTTCTTCCTCTTAAGGGTTACATATAGTCTGTTCAGTGAAGCTGTGCTGGACAGAAAAGAACAGAAAAATACAAAGTTTACGTGTTCAATGAGAAAAGCTTTTGTCCGAGACTGATCTGCTTTGTGTTCAATGACTCTGTGCTGGACAACTTTTCTGCACCTACTTTCGAGGTAGAACATAATCGTGAGAAATGTCAAAATCAGCTGTGTTGCATATTTGATTTTTTTATTTGAAGCGAAAAGTGTTTCGATGAGATTTAAGTTTACCAAAAGGGAGAAATCGAAGCTAAATCGCAAAAAGGACATTCAGTTACTGTTAAATGCTATAAATAATTTGGAAAACATAAAGTAAAACAATCATCAATGCAATTGTCATTTTTGACAACAAACATATGGCTGAGCTTTTCTGTGCTAACTTGATCTGAGCTTTTGCACAAATCTGTGCTGTTCTGATCTGCCTTTTTTCTCATTGAACAAACTAATAAAAAAGTTAAATGGACCATATTAGGTAAGCTTTTCTCACCGAGAGAGATTAGATTCTAAGTACTAATGCTCCTATTCCTGAGTTGCCGACTCGTAAAACGGGGAATTCCCTTTTAAAGTTAAGAGAAAGACCAACAATATCCGTGTTTTATTATCACCGTGATCTGATCCGGATCAGATCAGAATAATAAAACAAACTAGATCAAAGTTCTGTGTTGTGGTGATTGTACAAGCTAAGTTAATTTTGACATTTACTGCGAAGCTGCCATGCAAATGAATATTTTCTTTTAAATGGAAATTTAATGCACTTGTTTTATTTTTTTAGGAGGAAATTGTTAATTTTTATTAAAAGATACCAAATGAGAATAATATTTTGTAGCTATAATTTCAGTTTCACATCGCTGAAATATCATTATGGGCAGAATAATTAATTTATTCGAAGAAAATAACATTAATGAAATTTGGATTGCCAATAATATTTTTATATTCTAATCTGGCAACATTTACCATTGACAATTGTCCATAATACAGCAACATTTACAGACGAAAGTGCATCATAGTGAGAAATAGTCGAACTCATTTTTGGATCACTAAAATTGATCTTGATAAAAAGCAAGATCTCGTATTGTTGTTGTATTGCACTCAGACTTATGAGCTGATCTGATCCGGATCAGATCACGGGGATAATAAAACACGGCTAATAATGCTCCTACGTTGCTGACTCATAAAACGGGGAAACCCCTTTTAATTTACAACTATTTAGATAGTTGGCTTATGATCGGGTTGTGAAATTTTTGAAATTCTATTTTTAAATGGCTATTGAAAACAATCGAAAGTGGTCGTATCGATTGTTTTCGATAGTAAAAACTATCGATTATAATCGATAGTGCAATCGATAGTTCTCCACCTCTATGGAGCACCGTGGCTTAGCGGTAAGTGCGTTGGACTACTGTGCAATACTGCCCGGGTTCAATCCCAGCCCGGGTCGAACACCTAAATGTTTTTTCACGGTGCCACTTCTTTCGAATGTCTGACAAGCAATCAGAGAGTATTATGTGCCAATGAGCTTCTCAGCTCACCGTTCGGAGTTGGCTAAAAACTGTAGGTCCCTTCCATTCATGCCAAAATAGCTGGAGAGCGCTTAAGGAAAAATTGCCTTCAGCAAACAGTGAAACATCCAGCCGGCCAAATGATTTGGGGTTGTTTTTACTACTATGGAGCTGGAGACTAATGCTTCGTAAAAGGAACTGTAAGCTCGGAGGTTTAAAAAAATATTTCAATCAATCACTTTTACCGTCAATTGAAATGCGTTTTCAGAGGCCAACCATGTGATTTTTCAAGACGACTCTGCTCGGTGCCATCGTTCCAAAATGATAAGCTATTTTCTGTTTTTATTTCTGGAGTAGAATTATTAAGGGATTAGCCTTAATAATTCTACTCAACAAATAAAATTTCTTATAAAATTTATTTTCGTTCACAGATTAAAGAACTTATGATCGATAAGGGAATTTCTACACTCAACTGGTCAGGTAATTCACCGGACCTTAACCCAATCGAAAAACTCTGGCACATTATGGCATGGAAAATAAACAGCAAAGAAGTTTGGTATACGGAAATATCAGCGGACATCTTCAAAATGTATCCAAAGCGAATTAAAAAATAAAGGAGGCGCTACAAATTACTAATATGTCATTAAATTTTATAAATATAAATGTTCTTGCCTGTGAATTCTAAAATGTACAAGTTATTATGACCGTAAACAATAAATACATATTTAAAAAGCTTGCTACCTGCTGCAAGTAAATATGTACAGTGGCTCACAGTGAAAATGGCCCACCCCAAACTAATTACACTTTCTGAGAAAAATTCTAGCAAATCCTCTGAAATTAATAGCGAAAATGCTCAACTTCAATTGACTGCTATATTATTGTTTCAAAAGTAACGAAAAATTTAAACATTTAATAATAGAAGCAACGAAATATGAGGAAATGAGAGAAGATAACGAAATTCATCTCACAGTGAAAATGGCCCAGATACTCGTAGCAAAAGCTTCTCAAATAACTGGTTTTTTTTAAACTTTTAGCACTGTCATTTTTTTTTTATCTCCGTTTGACTATTCCACATTAGAAGATTCTTCAATTTTAGAGATTCCGAATCGTGTCTTACCTTCTTGATGTTTACTTCAACGCCTGTACGTACATACGTATGTAACTATACCATAGTATGCAACACCCTCGGACACACGCTGGTCAGCTCGAGCAGATGCTTGTAAAAGTATGAAGGAATCATTACCAGAAATTTTCAATGCTTGGAAAGTTTTCGAGAGCAATCCTGAGCAGAAGGGTTCTGCTGTCAAGTAATAAATATACATACATATGAACTAACACATTTGTACTAACATCAAAACCGTATTTTTGGTTTTTATCAAATGTTAATATTTTGTTTAGGCCGGCTGCCAGAAGGGCGCCGATGAGATGCTTTGCCTAGGGCACTCTGTTCATTTAATCCGCCACTGATTAGAACGCAACTGCAGAAATCGTTCACGCCCGTGTAATTCATTCGTTAAGTTAACATTTGCAAAATGCGACCTCATAGAGTTACAAAAATCCAATAGAGCTATGAAAATTAATTATTAAGCATTTTATGAGTGGGAAACGTCAGAGAGAAATCTCTAAAATTGTTAAAACAACTCGAGAAACAATTAAAAAAAATATTATTAGAATGTCCAAGAACGATAATAAAATTATAAACAAGCCAAAATCAGCCACAAGAAGATGTTTTCTAATCATGATGAACGTTGGATTGTCTACTAATCCGAAGAAAATCCAATGCTGAGCGCACCAAGCAAACATAACCTTTTTGGATCAGATGGAAGGGTAAACGCTTGGAGAAGGCCGAATGAAGAGTTGAATCCTGCGCTTTTGCGTCCCATAGTAAAGCACGATAGTGGTCATCCTATGGTCGGGGGTGGAGGATCAGCATCTTGGGCTGGTAGCTTACATTTTATTGAAGGGAATATGGATAAAGATCAATATTTAGATACTTGCAAAACAATTTAAAACAATATCCTGAAAATTAAAGATAGATTGATGGAATTAAATATACTTTTCAGCTTAGGGACAAGATGTCGTACCATTGTCTAAGAGTGATCAAGACCCCACCACAATCACCGTATTTTATTATAATTGAACATTTATTGCAAAAATTGGAAATTGAAGTTCGAAAACATGAAATTTCTAATGAAAATGACCTCAAAAGAGTTTTATTGGAGGAATCGTAAAAATTAGTCCCGACTATACCAACAAACTTGTAGAACTAGTTCCAAATCGTCTAAAATCAGTTACAAAACAAATAGTATGCCCAAAATAGTACTAGATATTGAAATATTTACGCTTTTTTGACAAGTTTTAGAACTTAAATAGTATTGGGCCATTTTCACTGTGAGGTGAAATTTGATTTCTTATTTGTTTTTTCCTATTATTTTGATGTTTTTGTAATTAAATATTTAAATTTTTTGGTGTTTTGAAAGAAGAATATAAAAGTCAATTGAACCTGAAGATTTTCAATTTTTATTTTTCTTGAGTTCGTAGAGTTTTTCGATGAAGATTAAGTTGGTTCGAGGTTGTTGTTGTTGTAACAGTCGGTTTCGCTGCACAGTTGTTGAATAGATGTTTGGTATCATGTGGTCCGTTTCCGCAATCTGGGCATTTGTTTTCGATGGATGGGTCGAGACGGTTCCTGTAGCTGTTTAGGGAGCGGCACCATCCTGAACGAAGTTGCGCCAATATGGTCCTTGTCTTGCGTGGGAGGTGACGATCTTCTTGAGCAATAGGTGGTGGGCGGTCTCCGAGTACTAGGTTGGGGTGGAGATTCTCCAAAACGTGGGACACTGTCAGGTGGTGGATACTTTTTAAGGCGTCTTTGTATGTTTGCGCGTCATACCCGGGGCGCTGCGTATAGGTGTTGACGAGGTCTTTGTAGTTTGTGAGGTCTCTCCGGATGGTGCGGGGTGGGGGCATCGCCGTTGTCACTTGCTGATTCGGGTGGTCTTGGAGGTGGCAGGCTAGGAGGAACTGCTTAGATAGCATGGTGTTGTGTTCCATTACTGGCAGGATTTTTGCTTCGGCGTGAAGATGGTCTTTGTGGGACATCAGATGGCACACTGTGATCGTGCGCAGTGCCGCGTTTTGGCACGCTTGGAGGTGTTGCCAGTTTGTGTCGCTTAGCTGCGGTGTCCAGATGGGGGCGGCGTAGTTGAGGACTGAGCGTCCGATGGCCTTGTAGGTGGTGAGAAGCGTCTCCTTGTCCATCCCCAGGAGCTCCTTGCTATGGATTTTAGCACATTGTTTCGGGTTCTGAGGCGAGTTCTGATGTTCGCTGCATATGCAGAGAATGTCATCATGTTGTCAAAGGTGACGCCAAGGAGTTTTGGTTTGGTGGTGGTGGGTATGCATCGTCCTGCTATGTGTATGTCAAGCACTGACCTTAGCTCCCTTGTCCAAGTGGTGAAAAGGGTGGCTGAGGATTTTTCTGCCGATAATTTGAGGTGGCGGTCATTGAAGAAACTTTCCAGAACCGGAAGATAGGAGTTCAGTTTTGTGCAGAGTTCGTTTATGTTTGGACCTGTTGTGAGAACGGTGCAGTCGTCGGCGTAGGAGATTAAGTTAATTTCGCCACTGGATTGGCGGCCACATAGGTTTGCCAGCCACCGTTTGTAGGTGTTGGTAAGTCGCGACTCTAGGATGTCATTTAGGAGCGTGGCATGATCCACGGTATCGAACGCTTTGGATAGGTCTAGGGCGATAGCTACTGTTCTGTGGCATGGTTGTTTTTGATTGAGTCCGTGAGTGATTTGCGATGTGATTGTATTTAGTGCGGTGGTGGTGCTGTGTTTCTTGCGGAAGCCATGTTGGTGGTGGGCTAGTGACAGGTGTTCGACGAGGTCTGGGAGAAACAGTGCTTCCAGTGTCTTGGCGACCGGAGAGAGGAGGGAGATCGGGCGGTATGAGGTGCCTTCGTCGGCCGGCTTCCCGGGTTTAGGAAGGGGGATAACCCTGGCAGTCTTCCAGATACTTGGGATCTGTAGCGACTGGACGGAAAGGTTTAGAACAGACGTCAAGTAGTCGAGTCCAGGTTGTCCTAGTTTTTCCAGCATAAACATCAAGATTCCATCGGGACCGAGTGCTTTAGATGGTTTGGCTTTCAGTATGACAGCCACTGTCTGTTCAGATGTGAAGTATTGAGGGACAGCATCCCGGGGGAGCTGGTGGAGTTTCCTGACTGCGTCTCTTTTGCGACGGTTGGTGTTTTGCGGGTGTTCAATAAACTGCTTGTTGAAGAGTTTGGCACATTTCTTTGGGTCATTTATGGCCTGTCCGTTGAAAGAGATACCGGCGAGATACCGACAACTGCTTTAGCAATCTACCACCTCCGACGAATATTTTCATTGCCGAAAATATATTCCGCCAAATCATCACCAAGGCGGCCGCACGCTTCATCCCAGCAGGCAGGATCCCCAAAATCAGTTGGTTCGAGGTGAGTCATTTTCACTGTGAGTATGTTCTTTTTCAACACCTTCTTAGAAATTCTAATATGCTCGAATTCCAAACCTGTTGCAAATAGTTCTATTATGTTATTTTATTGCCACAGGTTGGTAAATAATTATTAATATTATTAATGTTATTATTTTATTGATTTTTTTCATTGACAAAAAATTAAGAAATGAGGCGAAATGTGCACTTTCTATGCTCGATACTGTATGTATGTTATAACTTAGTATTAGAATATGCTCTCCTGCTAGTCTTCGGTCAATTAGTTTTCTTCCGAATGCTAACATTGTGCCGAACCATATTTTATAGCCTACCGTCTTAGGTACTGCCTTGCTTTTCGTGAGTATGTGTGACTGTGCATTCAGTGCATTGGAAAAAGGCTTAATGGTAACTCCTCCACGGTTCACATTTTGTTTTACAAATCCATCACTGCTTTGAAGAATCCTTAGCTAAGCTAATGGGTCAAAATATCATCTCATGTGATTTCTATTTCGCATATCTACCACTTTAATGACAATGGGTAGGTAAAGCATTTTTTTCTTAGATAAGAGTGTTCAAAGAGGACATTCTTTGAAGTGAAATGGATATTGATGTCACAACTCTTTTCTTATCTAGTTGTATCGCTACACAACAGTTTTAACATTTAACCATTTATCACTTTCCACAATTTCGATTAGAAAACTTTTCCGGGCTTCAGTCAGAGCAGCTCCTTTCTTCCTTGTTTTTTTTTTGTTTACTTTTTCAATTAGTTGAAATCACTTCGCCTCCTGCCGGAAGCATATCCTGGCAGGAGGATGAAACGTTGCTATTGCATGTTTATCTATGTACAGTGTGCAGTGTCGCTATGTGCTGCAAAGATCTGTGGAATGGAAGGCAACAAGACAGGGGCCGTTAAAAGTGTCTGCTTCAATCGGAAGATTTAATTATTTTCTTGAGATGGCAAAACTAGCAGTTGTCAAGTGCAAAAAGATTCACTAGGTCATCACACTGCGCTCCCGGTCCTGGGAGTTCGTTTCGACTTCCTCTGTCATCTTAAAAGATTTAGATAACTTAATTCCTCCATCATCCTGCTGCTGATGCTGCTATTGCAGAGGAAATAGTTTCAGAAGTCACGAACTTGATGAATAAATAAATCGGACTGCAAGTAAGGGTTGCTTAAAGCACAATGTTTGACTTAAAAATCTCGCCGTTTCCAGTAGCAGCTCATAACCGAGTAAGGAATCATACTCGTACACATGCCTGGAATGATTGATTTACTATTCATCTGTCGTGAATTGGATTTACAGGGCAAATATTGACCCCGCTTGGGAGTTCACCTTTTGCGGAGACACTCTACTCTAAGGTAAATATTTCCCATTCATATTGGATGTACCAATAAAATTGTTTTTTTTTGTTTATCGATCCATTTATTTGAATTGAAATAAAATCGCATTCATGCCAATGGAATAAATATTAATTGGGGAAATACTGTGCAGTGATATATTTGCACACACGAGCTGACTGGTATCACTTTAAATCCTTTTCGGGCATTTACGAGGAGAGTGCATATTTTTGCTCCTCAATTTATGAATGCACCTGTGTGTCAGTAGGAAGGAGGTCACTCATATGTACCTTCTCACATGGAATATGCGACAAATTGTGTGCGACAACGAGGTGGGAGATGTCATGCTTAGTTGGCAGTTATCCAAAGGTACTGCTGCAGTCCGATGATTTGTCAACGTCAAGCTTTGTATGTTAAATTGATCTGGTGGCTAACAGCTGAAGCTAACGCCACCCCGGTATGATAAATTATCATTTGATTTTAAAATAAACGACGAATTCAAGTATTCAACTGGCAAAAAAGTGAAACCATTTGAATGAATCAGTGTCGTGGAGGGTGTTTTGGATTACAGATATCACCTGTCACTGTAGTCTTGGATGTAAGACTTACCTTAACTATTTGTCTTTAGCTTGCTGGGATTTTCAGAGAAATTTAATAATTATTTGATTGGCAACTCGAATTGGCTTATTCAACAAATGTCCCGGCAGGAAATTCCTATTAATGTAAACTTATTTTTGAAGGTTATGTAAGGTTAGGGTGGCAGCTTAAGTCACACAGAGGGGATGTTATAAGAAAACTTCAAAATTATGGCTTAAGTTACAGAATTTTCCGGCGGTTTCCTGGGTGAATTCCAAAGTGCACTTTAAATTAAGAAAACTGAGGAGAAAAGGGGAAGAACTCGAAAAATAACCAAACAAATGGACTGAAGGATTGTTTTTGAAGCCAGAAACGATCCATTCGTATCGTCTGACGCCATTTTGAGAAAACTAAATCAAAAATTTTCTTAAAAAAGAATGCAAGCTGTCAGTCAAATCGCCCAGGAAGGTACCACTTCTCAACAAGAGGCACTTGAGAAACAGGATAGATTTCGCTATTCACCACCGAAATTCGCCTGGCTTTGACGGTCAGAAAAAATGGAGAAAAAATATTTTGGATGGACGAATGCAATCTTATTTGTTTGGGTCTAATTGTAGGTATTTTGTAAGATGTCATCTCTGGATATGATCCCCGCTACATAAAAAAGACACTGAAACATGATGGTGGGAGCATTTTGGTTTCGGCAGAGTTTCTAGGTACAGAGTCGGTGTCATTCATTTAACAGAGGGGATAGCGATGAAGGTAGATTATGTAAATATATTGGATAATATTCTTCTCTCTTATGCAAAAGAAAATCTTCCTATAATTTGGAATTGACAGGCGGATAACGATCCAAAACATACAGCTAAAGCGACAAAAACCTGGACTACTGCATAGTGAATAAAAGTTCTGCGTTGGCCGTCCCAGTCATCGGACCTTAATCCATTGAAACACTTATGGAAATAAGTAAGGGATGTTGTAGCTAGAAGAAGACCCAGAAATAGAAACGAACTTTAGTAGGAGGTGAAGACAGCGTGTGAGTATATTCCGCTGCTCATGTGCCAAAAGTTGGTTAACTCTATGCCAAATAGATGTGCAGCAAAAATAAAAAAATAAATGTCATGCGACCAGGTACAAAGTGACCAACGACTTGTCATAAATTTAATTTAAAAAAAAAAAAAAAATTTCAATATATTTTGTTATGGAAATTAGTCCGTATTTATTTTACTGTCCACACAAAAAAAACACTAGTTCCGACATTTTGTTGAATTTTACAAGAAGTGCAGTGAAATTCTCCATCTGACTAATGGCACAAAGTACACTTCTATAACTACTTGCTAATAGGGTATGCACAACAGTGGCTCATTCCAATCATTAACAGAATAAGGGAGTACAATGTTAAGACACCAGCCTGTATTTTTTTTTTTGTCCATAAGTGTAAATATATTCAACTAGCTGATCCGTCCGGCTTCGCCTGTGTACGCAAACAGTCGTTTTACTTGCATGATAGATAATAATTGATCTAGTAATCTGATTTATGTGTAAGTAGTATGATGCATGAATAAAGAACACCTTGATTAACATTGACATAAAATTAAGTAAAGTCAAGCCTCTCTATTGGAAAAATGAAACTCTTTTGGAATTAAATTGAATTCAATGCTTTTTATTTGCACGAAAAATGTATTTTACTTATTTCAGGTCATTAGTACTAAAATAAGCCTCTCTATTTAAAATAATAAATTAAATGATAATTATAAAAATCACTGCAACGTTTTGTGATTAACAACGTTGTTTGTTTTGTTTTCCGGTGCGTTAAAAACAATGCAGACGGCTTTCCGACACGGGAACACGCCACGTAGAATTGTCCGTGTGAAAAGCAGGGAAATTCCAAATTTAGGCCACACACTTGCAACAATTGGCCTTGCGACTTGTTGATCGTCATGGCGAATGCTAGTCGAACGGGAAACTGAATGCGCTTCAACTCGAACGGCAAGTTGGTCGGTATCATGGGATTTTTCGGAACGAGAACTTCCTCGCCTTTGAACTTACCTTTGATTATGGTGGCTTGGATGACACTCTTCATGAGCTTCTTAACCGTCAACCTGGTTCCATTGCACATTTTCGGTTGATTCAGGTTGCGCAGCATTATAATAACAGAGCCGACTTTGAGTTTCAAATTGTGCGGTGGTAGACCGGGCACATCCAACGAATTTAAAAATTCAATTTCATAGTTTGTTGCTTCGTCATTATTGGTTACGCGATCAACCGATTTGAACGAATGCAGTGTGGCTGTGATTTGATTTTGAATAATGAAATTCAAATCATCGACGTCCTTATTTTAACACACAATAGTCCTGAATGAAAAATATTACAACTGTCAATCAATTGAATTAAACACGAATTATTGCTCATTGACAAAATACCTTTTTAAAATTCGTAGTAAAACAGTGGATGAATAAAGTAATTTGTATTGATGTAACAACAGATTCGATGTGCCGATAACCTTAGTTTTGGAAATCACAGTGTTCTGGAAAAAATCACAAAATTCAACACCAATTGTTTGAATTTTACTTGGTCACTGAGTAAATATCTTTATCCACTTCGTTAATCAATGAACAAAATACTCTAAAATTTGCCAAGGTACATAAATGACAGTTACTTCGAAGGAATGTAATCTCAAAATAGTAATGCATTTGGAAAATTTTTCCGTAAAATAATTTTTTTTCATTTCGACAGTGAAAATAATTGCCAGAGCTCCAAATTTGGAACTTTTGCAACCATTTGAACTATAATATTGCCATCAACCTGAAAAAAAATGAAAATTTCCCATACAAAATGTAATGATAATAACTCGACTCTATCGCCACCTATCAGGCCCAGCTTTTGTAATTTTCTCTTTTGGCACATTACGAACATATATTGTGAATATGAGTCATCTTCGTCAATTAATATGGCTTTTACTTATAACTCGACTCCATCGGGTCCAGATTTCTGCATAAGCCAGATATACAGCAATACGAACAAAACAAAAAAAAAAATCATCAAAATTAGCCCAGCGGTTATCGAGTTATAACGTCATCGAGCTTCATGAAAAAAAAGAAAATTCCCCATACAAAGTGTTTGGAAAAACGATTTTTCTGAATTTTCCAATTTTTTTTTTAAATTTTCAAATTTTCGGCTCCGTTATGGTTTTACCTGGTTCAATACGAATCCAACAAAAAATCCCCATGCAAATCGGATGATGTTCAGCCGAGTTATGCTTGTACAAACAGACACCAATTCATTTGTATATACATATGTATATATAGATTTTGCAATTTCCCTGCGAAGTACTGGGAATGACTTTCCTAGTAGGCTATTCCTAATTCTTGCCTAAGCAGGACAAGCGCACATTAACTGCTCCAGTATTTCTTTAGTTTCCGGTTCATTACATTCTCTGCAAGCGTCCGTCGAGACTAAAATTAATCTACGAGCATGGTATCCAGTGGGACCAATGTCCGGTAATTACATAATTTAAAAAGCTATATTCTAACCTGGTTAACATGAGTGTACTTAGACTCATTTCAAGTCTCTCACCAAAATACCGATCATTAGGCTTCCGCGGCTCAACAACCAACTATTAGCATTATCCTGGGCTCTTAACTTACCTTAAACTAAATATAGGACACAGAGTGCGGAAAGCATTTACCACCTTCCACACGCCTGTTCCTTTGAATGTACACTGCCACAATGTAACCCATCCTCACATTTATGGAACACTAGTAGTTAGTTAGTTTGTTAGACTTTTATTTCAAATTGATTCTTAACAATGATTAAATAACTTAGTCTATTTGGTTTGGCCTAAGGCCGTCTACCAGGTTGACAATATAATTACTATATCCTGAATTTAATACAAACAAAAATTGGTTAAAATAATACAAAAATATTAAAAATCTCCCTCTAAAACTCTCTTTCTATATCGAAGTGCAGCTACTGTGTAATTGTACAAAACATCCCATCCATTTTCGCCGTTTAAAATGTTTAATGTTTCACCTTCTTCTAGAGCATCCTTTGAAAACACCATAAATCGAAGTTCTTTCAAAATTGGGCAAACTGCCAGAAAATGGAACACATCTTCCCTAGTTTTCATGTTGCAAAGTTCGCAGAGTGTTGGTAGATCGGTGCGGTGGGGTATAAAATTTAGATTTACTGTCTCAGTTCTCATTCTAAAGCTCGTACTGATTTTGTCTATGGAGTAGCTGTTAAGAAAGTATGTTTTTTCATTTAGACGATAGTTAAGTTTACTGTAGTAATTCCTAAACAGCGACAACACTAGTATGGTGGCCAGTCGTAAACTCAGCAGAATACAAAGAACGCCAGGTATAGGTGCCGCCGGCGCTGGTGCCATGCGGTCAAGCTCTTCTGAACCAATAAACGTGCTAGTACATAGATACGATGTCCCTTAATATGCATATCAAGTACATACTTGCAATGCTGTTAGGGGTACTGGTTCCCTTAGGTCATAGAAAGCTGTCGGTACTACACCCAAACTTCCTAGTCCTTTTCTGACCCAAACGGAATCGAGAAACGACACAATCACATCAATTTACAGAATAACGTGTTTTTCACCGAATAATATAAGATGGACTGCCGAGTCGCATCGGGTTTTTTCTCAAATGAGATAAGTATCTCAAAATTCTAGCGCCTTCCCAACAGAAGTAATAGCAACCAAAGGCACATACAAGGAACTTAGACTCAGCCCCACAACTAAGAAAGAGGTAGGAATACTAGTTCATAGTCAGGCTGCTATTAAAGCCCTTCACTCAACCACTGAACCATTTAAATTGATAGAAGGAAGAATTGGTTAAGCAATCGATCTAGCATCACTCTCCTCTGGGTTACTGGCCACAGTAAAATAAAGGGGATGTAAGAGGTGACAAATTAGCCAGAAGTGGTTCTGCTCTTGATGACCACTTGCGGAGAAAGTCCATCCTTTTTAGGACTCATCAAAGGTGAAATCTTTCAAGACTCTCTAGTCAAAGTCAACTTCAGGTGGAGGAATCTAAATAACTGCTCCATATCTAGGAAAACTTGTCCCGCATACAACTAAACTATATTGAATGAACCTAATCAATAGGTCTGTTCCCGTACCTGTCCAAAACTGCAAAAAACTACGAAAATCAGTCAAATCCTGTTCCCGTACAAAGATTTTTCGTAGTTTTTCACAGAAGAGAGAGCTAACAACAGAGTAAGAAATTACCCCATGCTGCGAATCTTAGCCCAAGAAATTTCTTTGGGCAGCTTTATGAAAACTGTCAACTGTCATACATTTTCCATATTGTGTTGTTCAATGCGTTTCTATCCCCACTCCTTGAAATTTGAGAATCTGTGAATTTCAGTGCAGAAAGTACGAAAAAAAGTTTGTCCCATTTCTTTGGGAATGCCCAGCGTTGGCTAGACCCAGATAGCACACACTTGGCAGATATTTTCTTTGAGGCATTTAAGAATTTCTAACAGACCCAGCGTCATCACTTCACATACGGCATGAAATTACACGATCTTGGACCACCAGTGGCCTATTTCACCAAATTACAACCACAACTTTGTACTTGTAAATAAAAACTACCAATTTGTACTTTTCGCTCTGTTTAGTACTGTTTAGTTGGTGAAACGACATTAATGAAATATTTTACAAATTTTGTTAACAAACAATACTGTCAATACAAATTCGTAAGTTGGTGAAATAGGCCGCAAGCCACAGGCTTATTTCTGTAGATATAGAGTATCATCGAACACTTCTTTCAATTACGCGATGGTTTCGCCGGTAGTATGGCATGTGGCATCATTTTGTTTAAATCAAATGTCCTACAGACCATGTTTACGCTGTTTTGGAAATAAAAAATCGTTACGGATCGACTTCCTTACTTACTTACTTACTTAGTTGGCGCTACAGCTCGAGGTGAACCTGGGCCTGCTTCTCGCAACCATTTTCGTGTGCGTGTTAAATGTTTGCATATTTTTGAGTTGAACTCCGAACGCCGAGTTGAGATGAGAAGCTCCTCATGACAAATGATACTCTTTCAATTCTTGTCAGACATTCGAAGATGTGGTACCGTGAAAAAACTTTTAGGTGTTTGCTTGGATTGAACCCGGGGCGGTATGTGTAGTAGTCCAAAGCACTACCCACTACGCCAGTGGTTCCCAACCTTTTTATAGTGCGACCCGAAATTTTCTTAAAAAATTATTGGCGACCCAAAGAAAAATAATTCATTTTTAAAAGTGCATGTACATAATATTTAATTATTTCTTGTGAATTATGACATTTAAGTGAAAAGGAACATTTTTAAGTTGAGAACTGAAATTGTATAATAATTGCAATTAAAAAAACAAATAAAGCTAGTGGCTTCCCTGATGCTGAATAGAGCAGAAAAAAAAGCTTCACATACATAAGTAGGTGGTTGTAAAGGGGAGCGAAGCCTTTTCTGCTTCTTTCGACAGAATTAGTTTGCTCATTAGTTGCGCCCCAAACTCCGTTAATTGAAACTGGCCGAAATGTTACCGCAAAATCTTTCAAATCGAGAAGTTCCTCTTGGAATCCAGAAATATCTTCTCCAACTTGCCCCACATGCACGTCAAAAGGATTTCGAACCCCGCTATTTTTTCGAAGATCAACGTTTTCGGGTATACATCTGTCCAATTCATTGTCTTTCCAAATATTCTTTGTAAATCGAAGTCAAGTTGCGAAGGGAAATGTTGTTGGAATCCTCAAGAAATTGATTGAGGAGAGGAAATGATGCAATTTTCGCTTTGAAGAGCCTTAGCCACCAAAGTGTCAATTTGTTTTCGAACGATCTAATCCTCTCGCCCATGTCAACTTTTGTCCAATTTCTTCCCTGCATATCGGTATTTGACAAGTTTAAATGTTCAAAAATGTCGGCCAGAAATAATAGTTTAGCGAGCCAAGCGTGGTCATCAAATTTTTCAGCCAACGAATGTTTTCTTTCGGTGAGAAATATCTCAATATCAATACGAAGTGTCAGGAAGCGAACAAGCACTTTTCAACGAGAAAGCCAATGGACTTCCGAATTATAAAGCAAGTGGATGTACCTTTTCTGATTAAAAATCTTCACACATAGCACGAAATATACGTGTATTCAGCGCATTTGATTTTATGAAGTTAACAATTTTAATAACATCATTTAAAACTGCGTTAAGGTCCGGTGAATCGCATTGATGGCCAGATTTTCTCTATGCAAAAAACAGTGGATAATAACAGCATCAGGACTTACTTCTTTTACTCGTCTACAGAATCCCTTTCGTACCGTCAGTTTATACTCCCATACAGTCAATCCATCAAATATTATGCTTTTTGGAAAACTTGTCAACCATTTAAAATATGTCCAATCCAGTAGCGGTGGTAATCAACGGTTCACAAAATAAGAATTCTTCGGTCATGTTTTTGTCGGTTTCTCTTATAAACACTATCAATTGAGCGTTCTTTTCCGCATCTACAGATTCGTCAATTTGAAGGGAAAATTTTGTTGCACGCAAAATTCCATAAAGAGCTTCCTCCAAAATGTCTTCTGACATGGGTTCTATGCTACGTTTAACCGAGTTGTATGAAAGTAAAAATATTGCAGTTCAATCCAATTCAAGATAGCAAAATGCTGAACGTATTGACATATATAGTGTTTGTTTTAAGTCCTGAGCATAAAATTTTGCCCCAAAAATGCGTTATTTTGTTGAAATCAAGTTTTTTAATTAAAAATATTAATCTTCGGAGCCTACTTTGTATAAGGATTTCTTTTCTTCGTTCTCCGATTAAAATACCGCGACCCGATCGTAAACCATCCGCGACCCATATTTGGGTCGCGACCTGAGGTTGGGAAACGCTGCACTACGCCATGGTGCTCACGGTATGAGTGCTGCCAAATTGAAAAACAACCTTAACAAGACCCATTAATGTACAAGTTGTGATCTCATCGGTTTTGGCCCGAATACATTTTTTAAAGGTAGAGATCAGAGATATTACGTAACTTTTCTGACCAGCGTCACATCTGAAAATAACTGTTTCTTATCTATAAGGAACGTCACTACTTTTGTGTTCGTTTGAATTTTTAAGCAAATTCACCCTGTCGCCATTACCAGGAACGAGCATTTTTAACGACGAATTAAAGATGTAATTTCGCTTGAATAGCAGATCTCCCTTAAAAAAAATTGATATAAATTTAATCCATGCTATACCTAGGGATGCTTGTATCTTCTTCGAAAGTAATCCCATTCACAAAGTGTCACATTGCCTTGGCTACATTTCCTTGACTGCATTGCAGGTCATTAATGCAAGTCACGAAGTCAACTAGCACATCCAGGAAATGAAAAGCGAACATACTCGTAGTTTCTTGACTCTGTTCAATCACCTAACTTAAAGGATAGAATTAAGTATTTATCCGCAACTTATATCACTTTCGTGATACACAGCTGCTTCGACTACGACTATCGTATCCATAATCATTAAAACACTCGAAGAATGTGACTGTAAGAAACACTTTTATGCAAGCGAATTCAAATCCTTGTGCATTCGTAGTCTCCTTAAAGGATACCTGAACCGTCCCTTACTTACAGTTATGTCGTAAAGTTTTTTTTTTAGTTTGACTCACGTGTTTGTTTCTTTTTTTTACGTTAAAAAGTTTCATTTGATTTGATTAGAGTCACTTGCTGTTGTCTGCAGTTTGCTGTTAGGGAAAGTTTTTTTCCCCAATATTCCTCCTTCAAGGATACCTTTTGTTCGCACATTACAATGTCTTCCAGAAAACCGATGTGTCATCGTTAAATTAGGTCACGCCTCATTTCCGGCAATGAGAAGGTAAACTTTGTTTGGTGGTTTAATATCGAATGGCAGAGGTCGTAAATAAGTTATTATCCTGTGTCCTTTGTTGGATTCTTCATAAATAATTTTAAGTTAATCAATCATTTTGGGGGGGAACAGGTGTACTGTGTACAATTGGCTTATATTGTTGTCAAAGTCATATAGCTGCTATTTAACGTGTTACTAGGAATGCTTTATTTTTATATTCGCACATATGGAAAAATTGCTCTGAGCTTGATTGTGATACTCAGGGAATCGTTTTGGAATACTATACATAGAATAAGGTGATTTGGGATAAATGAGTAAAGCGTGAATAATCTGAGTGAAGTGAGATAGATAACATACTTTTGCACTCATTGGGAAGTAATGAGCCCGCCCTAGTACTGGGCACTCTGATCTAGAGATGTCTATTGAGCTGGGTTTTAATTCTTTGACAAAGAGATGTTTTTTTTTTTTTTTTTTTTTTTTTTTTTATTCATTATTCTCAAATAATTCAGTATAAATGATAATTACAATTCAAATACGAGTAAAATAAATAATAATAAAGAGAATAGTTAGTGACATTTGATATTTAGTTAAAAATAGTAGTAATGTCACATTGATTTAATTAGTTCTGAGTGGGGTGTACATTTTGTAAGTATGAAATAAAAAAGATAGAATAATCGAAGAAAAATGACAATAATAAAGTACATGGATACAAATTTCTGATCATATATTTTAAAGTTGAAACTAAGTGATGAAGTGCAACAAAGATTCGATTTCTTTATGGTTAATATTCAAAAGCCACAATTTTACTTCACATATAAAGTTTTTCAGTCTTCTAATGATTCGAATATTTTCTGGGAGTGTATTGAATAATTTGCAAGATACAATGGAGAAAAAGCTTCTGAGGCTAGAAGTGCGAAAAATTGGAATGCTAACCAAGGAACTAAAATTGCTACGAAGGTTATGGGTATCATTGATGGGGCTTTGTAAGTACCCACCTCTAATAAAGAAAATTTTAAGGACTTTGAAGTAATACAAGTGTCTTACTGGCAGAATTCTCAGTTTATTAAAGAGGACTAAGGTGTTGGCTAATCGAGATGAATGGCATATTTTTCTGATTACATATTTTTGTATTACAGATAGTTGTTGGATTTTGATATTGTGTGTACCACCCCAGCAGCTAATACCATATTGTAATCTAGAGTGGAAGATCCCAAAATAAATATTTTTTAATAAGCTTGTTGAGCAGTACTTACTAAGCCGATAGAAATTTCGCATAGTGGATAGCAAATATCGTTTCAGAGCAGAGATGTGATCACACCAAGTTAGGTTTTGATCAATTTCGACTCCTAGGTACTTATAGCTCTTAACTATTTCAATGGAAAAGCAATTTGCATCACATACAAAATTTTCATTGTACAGGATACTGCATCCACAGTTTAGCAAGCTAAATCTGTGGCAACTGGCAGCATGAAACACAATATCAACTTCAGGAGATACGTTAGCGTTAAGGCTGAAGTACATGAGCTTCGTCTTACTGCTAACTCTTAACTTGTGTTGCGCAAACCATAGTCTTAACAGATGCACATCATGGTTGATTTCAGCAAGTAGGTTAAAGAAATTATTTGAACCGTATGCAAATGCGAAGTCATCAGCAAAAGCCTTTAGCTTACCTACGAAAGGAAGACTGAAGACTGAGTTAACATAGATTAAAAACAGTAAAGGGCCAAGCACAGAACCTTGTGGGACGCCAAGATTGATAATCTTAGAGTCACCAACAATGTCCCCAATTTTAACTTTTTGCATCCTGTTCCTAAGGTAAGATGTAAACCAATCCAAGATAAAGCCCCGAAAACCTACGCGATAAAGTTTTCCCAACAGGATTTTGTGATCCACCATGTCAAAAGCTTTGGTTATATCTACATATAGTCCGGCGCAAGTTTTCTTATCATCAAGTCCCTTATAAATATACTGACAAAAGTCAAGTAGGGCATCTTCGGTGGACAGGTTTACTCTAAAACCAAATTGGTTTTCACTAAAAAATTTGATTTTCGTGAGAAAATTCAGAACACGACATTTTACGGCTTTCTCAAAGATTTTGGAAATTGTAGAAAGCAGGGAAATTGGTCTGTAATTAATTTTGTCTTTCTTATTACCTTTTTTGAAAATTGGAATCACATTGGCTCGTTTTAACAATTCAGGAAAGGTTCCCGAGAAGATGCTTAAATTGAATCTTTGTGAACCTCGGAATCTTTCTGCAGAATCTTTCTGAGTTCCATATTCCATATCTGTTCTGAACTCAGAAATGCTCTCTATTTCTTTCTACAGCAAAGCAATCACAGAGTGCTTATTTCTTCGTCTCCTTATCTTCTTCGTAGAGTTGACAGAAGTCGCATCAGGTAATTTCATTTTTTTTAAGTTGGCATCTAACTGACCCGTGCAAATCAAATCGGGATTAAAAGGTGTCCTCATCCATATACTCACGGATAGTCAAGCAGCCATTAAAGAACTAGGCTCAAACCTGATTGACTCCAAATCAGTCCTCTGAACTGCTTCAATACTCTCCCAGATTTCTCGCATAAAAACAAAGTCAAACTTTGGTGGGTGCCCGGACATTAGGGTATTGATGGAAACGAAAAAGCTGACGAACTAGCTAGGAAAGGTTCGGCTTAATCCTTTATCGGCCCTGCGCCGTTTTGCAACATTCCAAAACCAGCTATTGACTTGAATATAAAAATTTGGGAAAACAACATGTGTATCTCCTATTGGTAAAATACCCAGGGTTTTCGACAGGCTAACAGAGCCATAATACCCTTCCAAAGTGAATCCATAAAAAACCTACTCCTCAATAGAAATGATATCAAGAGATTATTGGGATTTCTAACAGGGCATCTTCGACATCACCTAAATAAAATAGGTCTTATTCAGGAAACTGAATGTCGTCTTTGCATGGAAGACGACGAAACTGCGGAACATATTCTATGTGACTGCATGGCACTTTGTGCCCTCCGGAGACAACAGTTCCACAGAGAAATCCTAACTCTCACGGAACTTCGTACAGTCTCCACCAGTGAGATCTTCAACTTCATCAAAAGAATTGAGCCTCTTCTTGTTCCCTAAACTGACTCTGTGGTACAACTGGCGGGTCAGAACCCCTTAAAAAAAAAAAAACTGGTCAGTGCCCATTAGAAGTCAGAATGGTATATCAAAGATACAAATCGAGTGGAACTCCCAGTTGAAAATGGAACTCTGAGTTGAAAAGAATTGCCGAATTCTGACATCAGTCGAAGACTGTTTGAAGAGGATATTACTTTCTCATTTCAAGGAAAGTTTGTGTTTCACTTAATTACTTAAGTAAAAAACTAAATGCCTAATGAATTGTCTAATAACCAAACTCGATGTTCATGACTGCAATCCCTTTCTTCGCGAAGAGAAGATGAAGGCGTTATTAGGAACATAGCCGGCATACGGGTAAACTTATCGAAATTGTTAAATAATATTAGCATACGTGTATATGCACCTAGCACATATCTACGAGATAATGATTCAATCATAGCAAATCGACACAGAACAGCATAATGATCAAAATGAACATATCTCTAGATCCTTTAAAAGAGCTCTGAACAGAGCCTGAATACATCGAGCACGATTTGAACTGAGCATGCTAAGGGTGCTGTTGGAACATTCAGATTTATTTTCTAAACGCTCTTGAGCACTTAGTTGTCATACGATAACATATGGTTGCAATTACAATCATGTGTTTGATCCATTTATATCCTAAGTTCATACGTATGTAAATAGAATATCTATAATATTAAAAGTTACTTATTAAATTGTACTACCTTATATGCCAGAACAACAGGTTTCATACATCATTGTAATTGTTTTCCCTTCTCTTAAAAGTGTTGCGTTTCAGAACTCTCACTTACTTTTCACTATTCCTATATTGACTTTAATAAGCACTCCTTTTCATAGTCTTTCCTCTCTGTTAAGGCCAGGTCTGAAAGCGACCGCTGAGCAACCTCTAGCCAGAGGATCAAGTTTTTCATCTCCCGGAATATCAGCATGACCATGTCCAGTACGACCTTACTACATCGTCCAAATTGGTGCAATTTTTTGATAGGTTCTTCAACTATTTTTAAGGTGATTAACGCTGTTGATTAAGCTTAAATAGCTGCTTGCCTACCCGAGCAGATGTACATAGATTTGCCTTTGTTTGTTTTGTTAAGTGCAATGTGCGCTGAAATGCCTGAAAGACAACTGCGAATCTACCCAGTGGAATATGTTATTCGGCACGGCATTCCTTTGAATAGATTTTTGATCCGGAGAGCTCATCCTTTTTTACTAATCATATTAAGCATCATAATTGGCATTTCCGATAAATTGACTATTCCAGGAGACTCATGAAGCATTCCTGTTTAACGCCCATATCGGGTCGTATTAATAAAAACAAGCAATCACTCCCAGTAAAAGCTCTGAGCTCTGAAGTTAACTTGATGACGGTGGTGAATTGTTTTTCTTTGCAATCCCGTTGACCATTGCATGGGCAGCGGTCAACTATGGAATTTTCCATCGTCCGATGTTGTTTTTCTGTTTATCTTGTTGCTGTCTTAGAACCGCCCGCTGTTGTTCTTGTTGATGTTGTTACTGTCTTAGACAAATTCATTTTAAAAATGAGTATGCAATAGTATTTCATAAAATAGGTGTGCTGAAACCTAAATTTAAAAATAAAATGTTAGTTGTACGGTGTTCCTATATATATAGCATGTCCACAAATCACTTAACTCGTATGATCTCGAGCGTATCTGTTGCGAAAGAAACACAAATGAAATGATATCAAACAATTTAATCGACGAATTATTAGATGAAATTGACGACGACCATAGTTTGCATGAAACAAAAGTAGAATATCTCGACAGTAACCTTTTGCCTTTACCACCATTTTTTATCGTATTCTATTTAGTAAGCATCGTAGCGCAAGTGGTTAGTGCGTCGGACTACTGAGCCAGCGGTCTTGGGTTCGAATCCCGCCGCAAACACCTGAAAGTTTTTCACAGTGCCCACCTCTTTCGAATGTCTGACAAGCATCAAAGAGTATCATCTGTCACGATTGAGCTTCTCAACTCGCCGTTCGGAGTCGGCAAAAAACTGTAGGTCCCTTCCATTCGTGCAAAAATATAACACGCACACACAAATGGTTGCGAGAAGCAGGCCCAGGTTCACCTCGAGCTGTAGCGCCAACTAATTAAATTAATTAATTTAGTAAGCATCACAAGGCTAAAAAGTACACTAAAAAAACACTCTAAATAGCTAAATAGCAGACTTGGAATTCTCTGAGCAAATGCTTAGATTCTCATTTTCGAACCAAGCACAGTTAATTTTAATTGGAGATCATCACAGAGTTTGAGAAGGTCTGGTTTTTTGGATTTTTTTCATGTTTTACAAAAAAAGTTATAAAAAAAGTTCAAATCTGTTCAAATCATTCACTGAGTGAAATAAAGGTGGTGTTTAATAGACAGTTGAAAAATTTTACTTCAAATTTATTTTCTGGAGAAGCTATAGGCTCGTCGTCGGGGGCATTTTTACCAGCTTGGCGTTTAACACATTGAATTCTCGTTGTGGCTTTAAATACAAGTTCAATTTCAAGTCCTTCAGCCAATTGCTTCGCTGTTAAACTTGCGCTTCTAAAGTCAGTCTTTTCATACTCTTCCAAGAAAGCGCTGTATTTTTTCAATATTTCTCCGCATTTATCGAGATCCATGTCCATAGATAGACAGTTGTTTTTAATTTTTTTTTAGATAGACTGCTTTAATACTGCTTATTCTTGCTTCCCAACGTATTTCACTGCATTTTTTATAGCAGTATCCTAAGCGAAATAGAATTTTCCATCGATAAACAGAAGCTGAAGTACCCCAAACAAAGTGGCGGACTTGAATTATTTTACAAGTGTTCCGGTGTAATGAACTGTGTGTCGCTTCTTAATAAGTCAAAAATAATACTAGTTTCTTTTTTAAGACAATGCTAAAAAGGGATAAATAATAAGTTTTTTCTATTGACGGGGATTCCCGGTAAAATGTAGAGCGAAACTCGCATTCTAGTGTTGTAACATTAATGATTTTGTCGCCAGATTTATGTAATTTAAGACTCTAACAGGTAATTTGGCCGCTGCCGAAAATGCAACAATGTCACAATATGCAACTGGATCGGCGCCCCTTCATATCTGGCGCCCTGGGCGGTCGCCCAACCGCGCCCTTCCCAACTGCTCAAAATTTGAGCAATTGCTTCATATTTGAGTAAAGTCAAGTTTTATTAATACGACCCATTATTTGAAGACTTCCTTTGTCTCTTTGTCCTCTTCATTTTCCATTTTACGTAGTAACTGATGTCTATTTCTGAAGTAGAGGTGAGCCTAAAATAATATTTCAGGACCTGCAACAGACCAACCAAAGAAATGTAGGATTCCATGGAAAACAGAATGAATAACTTCGGAATCACTCCTTTCTTACTTTAGAATCGCCCATTATGCTCCTGGAAAACACCAAACTTCGAAGCTTAAGCTTGAAACCAACGTCTGTAATATTTGTTTGTTTTGTTGTAGCGTGCACGCCATGAGTAGAGTGCATCTGCTGCAGTGCTCCTTACCCCCATAAATAAAAAAATAAAATAAATGTTTGGATGTAATTTTTATTATCCTCTTTAACTATTTCTCTAGTAATCCATGTGCTATTATAGTCTGAAAGGTTTCTAAGAAAAATCCTCTCAATAAATCAGGACATCCATCCACAAACTTCACACTTCCCACTCGACTGCTAGTAATTCTCGAACATGAATTGCTTTTCCTATTTTCTTTTCCGCACATTCAAAGAGTCGACAATCGACAGCCATATGTATTTTCCAAATCGTCAGCTAATAGACGCCATCCTTCAGTGAACACAACGTCTGGACTGCCATCGGACCAAAAAATGTTACGTATACGCCATACGCTATACGCCATACAGTATCAGTGTTTGAAAAAGTTTTTTTTTTGAAAAAAGTTTTCATCCCTTTATTCGAACTGCAATGCAGGGCAGATCCACCAATTCAGAGGATGAACGGAAAAAGGAACAAATTATGTAAATGCGTTTGTGTATTCTCAAAGCGAGACGGATTAGAAAGACGGAAAGTTTTATCCCTTTTCCTTCCTTTCCTTATTGACAATGGGCGCATTTCTCTGTGAAATCCAAGTGTTTGCAACTTCAAATGTCCATTTGCCAGAGTAGGTAACTCTTGGTTCAGACTTTCTTAGCATCTTGGCATCTGCACGATGTACGAGTATATGTATGTAAACGAATACATAGACAATAAGGCAAATTGCTTACCCAAGTGCCATTTACATATACTAACTGGGATACATTGTCTATGTAGCTGTTGGTCGGCCTGTGTGGGGTGGAGAAAAAGTTAACTGCTGCGGTTGCCTTTGATCCTCTTGGGAGTTTTCCGATGAAAATTTGCAAGTCCTTTTCCTGTTATAAGCTCATTTTCTACTATAGGCAACAACAACCGGTGCAATATTGAGTATACTTTTCGGTTGTCACTTCTTAGTGTGTGTGTGTGTGTGTTTTATGTGGTTGATCTTAAATGCATTTTCTGACGCTTAACTTAAATGGCGCATGAATATTTCATTACTCGATGTAAAGAGTATTTCACGGATAGTCGTTAGTTTCTTAAAAGAAAGTTAGGAATAGGAAGAGCTGCAGCACCGTAGTAGTGTATTTGTCATCGTCTTCCTTTGGTTGCGGCGTCTTTTATGAAAGCTGGTTGAAAATGGTATTTCTTAGAGGTTTTTTATTTATTTATTTTTAACAAAAGCGGATGGCTATGTTGATAGATATTTCTTTTGTGAATTATATTTCTCTGAGGGATATTTGCAGAGAGAGTCAGTGAACTAGATTGGTCCTTTTGTAGGGTTTCTATGTTCAACGTTAAAGAACAATAAATTATGCTGCTGCGACGCCCTTCGACCACATTTGGGGAATTTATTCTGGATTCTGCAGCTTTAGATGCTCTGCGTGTCTCCTTTCATCGAGCATAAAACTGCGTCTAGTTAAAACCCTTAGTTAACTGCTCTCTATATGCCACAGTAGACCACGATACCAAATGCAAAATAAATGCAGCATTTTTATAGCGTTCCGAGATATACACTGGTCCCTCGCTTTGCGCGACTTCTTTTTGCGCGGTTTCACTTATGCCTACCAAAATTCGATTTGCGCGGCTTACAGTTAATCACAAAAGTAAGTATACACCTATGTGAGTGTAACAAAAGTCTTAAGAAAACAGTGTATTTCGTTTGAACCATTATCCGTCTGACCTCATGTCTGTTGTTTGACATTTGCACAGTTGCTCTAAAGTAAAAATAACGGTATAACTTGCCTAGGTTCTAGAGGAGAATAACTTTTGTCTGACGAAATACCAAAACAACGTCACAAAACTACGGTGTTTGGTCAAAAAGGCATAAGTCCTAAATCTTAGTTTTGAGATAAATGCATTTTAAAATTCAATAATTTCTTCTAAATCCAGTTTTACGTATTAAACTAATATTGTAATGCCATAATAATATAAATTATAAGATGTACAACATTCAATTAATTAAATTTAAAAAATCGTCCCAAAAACATGTTTTAAGGGAGATATGTTGTTTTGACCAAACGATACTTTGATCTTTTTCATCGGGTTGAGATAAGATCCAGATTGAAAATAATTTTAGTAACAATTTTTTAAAAAAAATACATTTATTTAAGTTTAAAAATAAAAAAACAAACGAAAAACGTGAATAGTAGTTGAAAAAAAAGAATACTATTCATGTTTTTCATGAGTTAACTGTTGTTTTGACCGTGTTATTATTTGAACAATTTAAAATTTTCGCTCGGTCAAAACAACACATGTGGAGTTATGTCACTCTGATTACGCAATTATTTGGAAAATTGAAAGTTTTCGCGCAGTCAACACAATACATCAGGAGTTATGTCATTTTGATCAAACACAATTTTTAAAATAATTGTAATGTGTTTTTAGGACCACGTAATAACTTTGGATTCGGGCTACTGAAACTTATGCTGTTAAGACCAAACGAATATAGAATTTTTTCTGAATAGTTCTACAAACTCAACTCAATTTCGCAAAAAATGGACTTATGTCTTTTTGACCAAACACCGTAGAAAAGTAAGTATACATTCATGGTATTTGAGTACAAAACACGGGTCAGTAAACACTTGTTGTTATAAATCTGCTCTTTTTCAATTGAATTGTTTTAGAAATATATAGGGTGAGTATAAATTATTGAGTTTACATAATTTCGTTAACGAATTTCTATGCATCTACTAGAAATGGCACCGCGTGGAAAAGAGCTCTCTACTGACCTTAACAATTTGGTGATAACATTTTCTATGGAAGGGAATTCAATTCCCGGAGTAGTGGTGACAAAAGCCCTGCAACGATAAAAAAAAAAATTAGAAAAAAAATAAAACCTTCGGTAAAATAGAAAATCGGGCTAGAAGTGGACGCCCCTGTACCTTTACTGAAGGGGAAAAGCGAATTATTGTCCGAAAAGTAAGGAATGATCCCAAAAAGAGTACCCTAAAACTACAAGCAGAGATCACCAAAGAAGACGAAAGCAGTGCAATCTCCAAACTATTCGCCGTGTCTTGCACGATGTTGGGTATAACGGTCGATCTATCAGGAAAAAATCTTTTGTCAGCGATGTGAATCGTAAAAAGCGAGTTGAATTTACCAGCAACCATCCAACGTCTGATAGTACCTTTTTGGAATACAGTTATATTTACAGACGAAAGCAAATTCAATATTTATGCTTCGGATGGGCGCATCAACGTAAGGAGAAAACCGAAACAAAGTTGAATCCGGAAAATATGGCTGGAACCATAAAACATGGTGGTGATTCCGTAATGATTTGAGGGTGTATGGCGGCCTCTAGCGTGGGTTATTTGGTGTTTGTAGTAGGAAACATAGATCATTTTGAATATTTAAACATCCTCAAAAATCATCTCTATCAGAGTGCGCAGAAATTGGCATTGGAAGGGTCATTCGTCTTTCAACAAGATTATGACCCCAAGCTTAGCTCTCAAATAGTTAGAGAATGGCTGCTATAGAGTCATTTGGGGTAAGAGTGCGCAGCGGGTAAGAGTACGCAGTGCCATTTTCTCCATATGTGAAAGAATTAGCAGCAATCGCTAAATGAGAAAATATGCGCTTCATTAACCGCCATTGATGAACAACTTCTACGAACATTTTCCAATTAACAGTACAAAGAAAATCAACAAGGAAAAAAAAGCCGGATTTTGTTAACAAAAAAGTTAATTTTTAAAAGTGTGTCAGGAAAGCGTGGCAACTCAATACCCCATAAGTAGTATGTAGGCGTAAACAGTTATATGTGTGTTAGATTTAGGATACAATTTTAGTGGATAATATTATTCCTTCTTAGATTTTCAATACAATGAAAAAAAAGCAGCGTCTAGGGAAGGAGTGCGCAGTCGTTCTGTGGGTAAGAGCGCGCAGTGCTTTCAGTATTTAACTTTTTATAATAGTGACGATTTTTAGGCTATTACCTTCTATCGAAAGATGCAACGAGCACATCACAGTCGTAGGCGGTAGGAGGTAGTTCGTAGCTGAACTATTTTTCTGTTTTTGTTTTTCCAGAAAAATGCCTCGTATCTACTTAACTCAAACGGAAAGGAAATTAATTATCCAAAAGAAAATCTGCGAGGCTAGGGAGCTGATTTAAAACGGAAGCAGCCCATGAAACGCTGCCGAAGAGCTTGATATGACCGAAAGCGCAGTTTCAAATCATTTCAACTACGAAAACTGTGACTTAAAATGACTTCGGACAAGAGTGCGCAACTTGACTTACTTTGGTTTTTTGATCAAAACATATTATGAACAATTAGAAAAAATATAAAATATTTTTGCATAATTTAGTTCCTAAAATATAGAGCTACCAAATAACAGGCTCTTTTGTTCTTTATCTGTTGTAAGTTTCTCAGAATCTAAGCCCGAAGTCCAAAATGCGCAGTCTTGCCCCGAACGACTATACCATGTACGCAACCAGCTTAAAACACCAACTCAATCACTAGACTTGAATGCTATTGAGCACTTGTGGGATCACCTCAAACGCCAAATACGAAAACATGATATTCGAACGAAAAATCAGCTTGAAACCATTATTCAAGAAGAATGGGCCAAATTAGGCCCCACCTGACCCAAAGCTCGTCAATTCAATGCCGACCAAAATAAACGCTGTTATTAACTCAAAGGATATCCTGTTAGGGATTAATTTCATTTCTTACTTCAATATTTTGTCTTTTTTTGTTTTTTCTTTGAGGTGTATACTTACTTTTGTGATGTGTTTTTTTTACGAATTTTGCTTAATTTTAATATATTTGTTACTTTGTTTTGATTTTTTGTTAATTTTACACTTGATATAAAGTGCCTAAAAAAATACATATCACTTATTTTGTTTAAATTTATCTGAGTGGTTGTTTTCGTTCAATAAGCTTCGTATACCGTACTGTATACTTACTGTTGTGATTAACTGTAGATAAATGATTTCATTTTTCAGGAACGCCACACCCTAAATTACATGAAATTCATACTTCGCTCTGCGCGGTTTCATTCTGCGCGAGATTTTTAATTTCCCTAACTCCCGCGCAAAGCAAGGGACCAGTGTACCAGTATCTTATATTCCAAAACTTCTCTTTTAGGTATCTTTCTTAATCACGTCTATCACAGAATACGTCGTACTCAGAATTTTGCTACGAACCCCGAAAGAACTATCACAGAATCCGTCGTAGTGGAATCCGATTGTGCATTGCCGCACTTAACAACTTACCACTTTCAACGAAATTCGAAATTCGTAGCAAAAATTTCCACTACGACGGATTTTGTGATAGTTCTTTCGGGGTTCGTAGCAAAATTCCGAGTATAACGGATTCTGTGATAGACGTGAATGGTTACTTCGTACTCCATAACCTTCTGAAAGTACATGCGATTATTTATAAAATCATAACCACTGTCCTGTGTATCGGAACGAAATGCTAGGATCTGCCCAGTCCGGTAGTGGTGTTCGTCTAAACTTGCCCCGATTCGCACACGCTACTGTAGACTGTGGAATAGACTTCCGGTTGAGCTGCAGAGAATAAGCTCACTGGCCGAAGTTCAGAAGAGGTTATCCGCTCACTTATCAAACACTAATTGAAGCCACTTAATATCAATTCCTTTGTCTTAAGTCTATTTATTTTCTCTATTTCCATTTATTTGCCATTGGTTTATCTTTTCCTATGTTTTTATTTTTTTTATCTTTAGTCTTTCATTTTTAACATGAACTTTGTAAATGCTATCTTGATACTTATCATTAAATTTTAAAATCTAAAAGTATTTTAATAAATTCTTTTACTTAGTTGGCACTACAGCTCGAGGTGAACCTGGGCCTGCTTCTCGCAACCATTTGTGTGTGCGTGTTATATTTTTGCACGAATGGAAGGGACCTACAGTTTTTTGCCGACTCCGAACGGCGAGTTGAGACGCTCAATCGTGACATATGATAGGGGAAAGTGGGGACACTTGATCCCTTGCGAGACTTGATCACTGGCTATTATTTCGATGTGGGAATTTTATTTTTTTTACTGCTCACTGGCAAAACACTATTTACCGTTGGTTGGAAACGACAAATATTAATTTTCAACTCGCGCGCAGATAGCAGTATTTTGGTGACGTGTTTTTCTTTTTTAGTTGTCAAATTGTTTTTTCGTAAGTATTTTAAGTGCTTTTTTAACATAGGTATTGATAATTAACACGAGTTATCTCTAAAAATAATCGAAAACAGGTTCATTTAGGTAAGTCTTCGAAGGTTTGATATTAAAATAAATATCGATACGTATTAGAAAAATTTTTAATAGAAAATTATGACCCCAGGGTAGATTTGATTCCTACAATGTAGGGGAGACTTGATCCCGAGATATTATGCTTCAGTAAGCACAATACTTTGCAGTTTTTCGAAAATTTACGTTTTATGATTAAAAAGTTTAAATTTGGGGGCAGAATCTACATGGAACATTGAAGAGACTAGGCTTACCGCAGTCCATTAACCAAAGAGTGGTTGCTACCAAGGGGAAGAAACAAGTAAACAAAATGTCTTCAGGCGAGCGCTGTGAACTGGAAACTGCGTGCTGCGCTATACCTAAACACAATGGGGAACTATCTTCCGCCCTTTATGATCTTCCTACATTAAAATTGGCAGAACCGTTTGCTGTATCCTCCCATAATTAAGTCTACCCTAAGCCCTGATCAAGTCTCCCAGAATAGGGGACACTTGGTTATTTTTGGAAGTTTTTGAAAAACGGCAAAAAATACATTTTATCTTACATACTTTCTCAATTAAACTGTACAATATGTACGTACAATTTTTTAAAATATCATTCAAATAAAAAGGCAATTCATGTTTTACTTTTTGAGATATTTGACATATTAAAAAGGGGGGATCAGGTGTCCCCACCTTCCCCTACTCTTTGATGTTTGTCAGACATTCGAAAGAGGTGGGCACTGTGAAAAATTTTTAGGTGTTTGCGGCGGGATTCGAACCCAAGACCGCTGGCTCAGTAGTCCGACGCACTAACCACTTGCGCTACTTCTTTTGTTAAATGAAATAAATAAATTGATTTACCATCTTTAAAAAAGGAGACAGAATATGCGCTTCACCTGAGAAGATGATTTTTTGGCCGAAATCAGGATCATCTTCCAAGTGCTCAAGGGCCCAATCAGCAAACTCCCGACGCGATATGTGATCGCTGACTTCAGTTCAAATAGGCCTCTGTTTGCGGCTACAACCTCTGCATATAGAAAGGTAATTTGAAGTGCAATCTATCCAATTTCACTGTTGCGATTGCGGAGGTGTGAAACAGTGCTTATCTTCTATACCAAACCAGGATGTCTTTATTTCATTATTTTCAGAATTTAGGAATACAGAATTTTGACTACCAATTGCTGTTTCTTTGGGCTAGGAAGGCAATTGAGTAGTAAAGTCCAATCCCGGTCAACTAAGGAGACTCTATATAAGACGTGATGAAGATAAAGAGATAATCCAATAAGTAAATGGAAAGATAGTTCATGACAAGGAACAAATAAGGAATGTTTTATCATCATCATCATTATATAAATAGGCAAAGGCAAAACAGTTTAACCCCTTTTTAACTGCCTTGAACACAACATATTGGGTTGATTTTTGTGTTGTTGGAAAGGCTGTGAAGAGGGGCAGTGCAGTGTGTAATTTTTTTTCCAATATGCTATATCTAAGCCAGGTGAAAACCATTTGCATCGAACCACAGGCGATACTAGTTTAAGAAAATGTGTTTGACATAAGGTACAACAGAAAAGTATTGCCGTTGTAACTTCAATTTATTTTTTTCATTTCTGACAAAACGCTTATCATCCTAGTCTTGCTAAATATATACAGCTAAAGCATGGACTTTGTCAAAAGCAGATGAGGATAGCGTTGGTCGCTGCGAGATAAAAATTCTTCGTAAGATATTCGTTACCATTAGCATTGGCGGGTTTTGGACGAGAAGATATATACCAGCTATATAGCCATATCGACCAAGTCAAAAAACTGTGTACTAGACGTTTCGGATGGATGGGATATGTAGAGTGAATGAACAGCAATGTTCTGGCCTGCAGAGTATTCGACTCCAACCCAGAGGATTAGAGCAATAGAGAACAACCTCGACTAAAATGGTGCGCACAAGAGGAAGAGGACTACATAATTGGAGGCAGTTATCTAAGGACCGGGGTTATCAGAAATGGTTATTGGTTGAGACCTTGGTTTAGCCGACACTACAGTGCTACCTAAGTAAGTAATGAAACTCACTCAAAAAGTTGGAATACACACTTAATTGTAGCTTTTTCTTGAAAGGTTTTAATGACAAATACGCGGCTCCTTATTATAATAAGCTAGCTGTCCCGCCCGGCTTCGCCCGTGTCGAAAAAATATAGTGTTACTTACAATACATATATTGTCATATAGTTCGAAGAATTGGACGCTCTGTCTGTCTGTCCACCAATCAATCTATCTATCTATCTGCCTGCCTGTCTATCTGTCTGTCTGTCTATATTAATTGACCAAAATCTTTCATACTCACATTTCACCTACAATTACGAAATTTTGTATGACAGGTACCAAAACCACCGATTGTTGAGTAACCACACTGATGCTATGTTGTATTCTATATTAAAAAAAACGTACTCTGAAAATCTTACCAAAATCGGTTGGGAAGGGATATATAGATCTAATAATTTGACTCCAGGATCCAGATTTTATAATTTTATCTTTTGGCACTGAACAAACATTTTTGGTCAATAAATATAGAAGTTATTATTAACTTGACTCCAGCTCCATCTAGCGAGATGAAATATACTTTACAACCAATTTTTGGAGGAGTGCGACTTACAAAAAAAAACCATTATCAACTCCACACGATTGCCACTTAGTGCTGTGATTCAGCTTCTGCTTGAAAAAACAAATTAAAAAAAAAAAACAACTTTGGAATGCATTTTGTACTATTATTCAGCTTCTAGTAATTGCACAGATATGATATTGGTCTTTAAATCTGCGTATTGAATGTAATTAAGCTGAAAATGAATATCAATCACATTGGAGAAGCTGTTCTGAAGTAATAGCCGTTTGTTTTAAATTGAACTTTCGTTTTCTCATTTGAAGTCACTTAAACTCCAAAACTAAAAACTTATCTAATTCAAAGCTAATTGATAAACCTTCTGCGAGAAATAAGTAATCTTATACCAAAAGAATCGTTAAAATCTATTCAGCGGTTCTTGAGATCCTTTACCACAAACGTAATATGACACCGATCGGGAGTTTGCTTTATACTATGTAAGGATACCAACATCAATGCGGTACTTTTTGGGGCTTTCAGTTTTCTCATAAGGACGTCATGGATATTCCAGTCCTCACAGACTGGATTATGACAATTTTACTTGTTTGTTGTTGTTTGTTTGTTGTTATTTGTTTGTATGTCATTTCAGAAAGGAAGATTTCCTTTGACTCTAACATTATTTTTTAAGTCCGTTTGGATCATTCGTCAAAATTAGTGAAATTCAAAAGATACACTTTAATGGTGAATCTGGCTCACTTCTTTGGTAAACTGTTTTGGACCATGGCCTGAAAGGCCAAGGTAAGGTGTTTCAGTCTTTGCTTTATTCTGTTGGAATATCGGAATATTATCATAAAAGATAGAGAAGCTAAAAACTTTACCAGCTTAGGGCCTTCAGACTTGTGCTGAATCGCAAGCATAATTTTTCAAATCGATTTACATCCACATATCCTCTTTGATCTTACTTGGGGCACATTCCCATTATACCAAAGTTAGTCCTAATAAAACTCCTTTGATTTCTTTCTGGTCAAACATCACATCGCCATTTCGGTTTCCCTCTAAAAAAAAAAAAACTAAGACAAACCTCCGCAACTATCCCAAACCAATTTGTTTTCGCTCCCAAATACTCAGACATACACACTTGTTATCCTTCCAAATAAAATAATTTCAAAAGAATGCCGTAACGATTTCCAATTCCACTCAAATTCGATTTCCATCGAGATCGACAGACATTTTCTCTTTCATTCTTAAGAACAGAAACCATTGGGAGATTATTCAAAGGAAACCATTCCTTCCGACGACTGCCCTTTGAAATTAAATTAAATTTCCCAATGTCCATCTCTCCAGTGATGTACGAGTATGTACGCGAGGGTATGGGAATGTTTGCCTAAGAAGAAATGGACAACATGTCAAAGTCAGTTATTATCTGTCAGCAACTGGAAACTGATCATCAGAAAATGGGATAGGAAATCATTTTTCAACAATCGTCCTTTGGGGAATGACCAGCCCTTTCTTATTCGATTTTCCTTTGGGTCGTTTCCAATGACATTTGTCTGGACTCGTTTTCTACCTCTCAATCGGGAATAAAGGATGTGAAAATGAGTTAACATGAAAAGCAAATTGATGGCCAAACACAGATGTGTCTAACGGTAAGTAGGCTTTTCACTTCACCCATATATCGTACGAATACGTGTGATGTAGGCAGGTCCTGTCCGCAGTAATAATTTTGAAAGATTATATCTGCATTTTTGCACATATTCCACGGCAGCCGGCCATTAACAGTGGAGTTTAAGGAGCCATTTGCATGTATGCATTTTAATGTTTTCATAGTCCTTTGATATTATCCTTTGAACAGTTTGAGGTGGCAAAAAGTAGCAATTCCCGCATACTACATCACCGGTAGTACAAGTGTGCGTCGCTCTTTACTTTAACTGTGACCGGGGGACTGGAGTTATATTTTTTTTTCAACTTTAATTCGCCAAATAAGGATATTAACTTGGGCGAACCCCGTTGAAAATAGTTTCGTGTACTGTAGTAGCTATCGCTATTGTGGGGGGAAAATGGCGAGAAGGATAAGCACCCTTGCTGAGTTCCGCAGGAGAAAATTAATTTTTTTCTTAGTGCAAGTGCCAGAATGAATTGCGAGTTATGGGCCGCAAAATGAAATAAGAGTTAATATGCATTAACCAGTGCAGGTCCTTTTTTTAGCAGGAGAGCTCATTTTACTAATTAATGTTTGCGTTAGAAAGAGGAACTCAAAGGAATGGAGAGTTGGTGAGTCGGCTATTTACATATTTACATGGGTGTTGGAGTTCGACAAGTCATGGATGGTACAACAAATATACATATATGAAAAGCTGAATAAATAGTGAGTCAAAGAACTGCTTAAAACAACATATCGGATTGAATTTACGGAACAAGGGATAGTTCAACACAGACAGACCTAACACCCGTTGGGGATATATGTACTTCTGAGTAGGTTAAGCTTAACTGCAAAACCTTCCACCTTAGCTCAGTGGATAGCTGTAACCTGTTTGCGAGCGATGTTAGTTGGTGAAATCTCGAATTCGCGTTTGATCCTTTTAATGCATGTGTCGTTAGAAGCTTATTTCACCACTAAAAAAAAACAAATACTTATCTAAGTGGTCATGTCGGTGCACTACAAAATGCCACGTTATTGCTGGAAACCAAAAAGACTGGATCAAGTCTGCAAAAGGACCTTTATTTTAATAGAAAGCTACTCAGATACTTTTCAATCTGAAATATACTCAATTTGAAGATACGTGCTAAGCCCAAAACTTTGTCTAAGCCGAGATACTTTAAAATAAGCCGTTAGCTGCTAGGGTTCTCCAATCTCAAAAAATACCTTAAAGAATTGGGAATAGAAGTCGCGATATCTCCAGATTTTTTAGTGATGATGAAGAATCTTCCGATCATCAGATATACATATCTAGAAGCGAGCCTTAATATGGGTATTTAAATTATTATTGAGTTCAATAGCTCTGGTGGGAGATACTATAGCTTAAGAATACCACGCCGTGGTGGTTAGTGCGTTCGACAACTACGCATGCTGCTCGTGTTCAATCCCAGCCCGGGTCCAACACCTAAAAAAGTTTTTCACGGTCGCCACCTCTTTCGAATGTTTGACAAGCAATCAAAGAGTATCATTTGTCATGAGAAGCTTCTCAACTTGCCGTTCGGAGTCGGCAAAAAACTGTAGGTCCCTTCCATTTGTGGAAAAAATAGCACGCACACACAAATGGTTGCGAGAAGCTAGGCTTGGTTCTGTATAGGACTGCTGTCGCCGTTTATTTATTTATTTTTTTAAATTTAGTCGTAGTCATCACAAATTAAAAAAAGTGAGAGGAACTTAAGCTTATAGCCAATATAGGCTTATCAAAGCTGGTTAAGTATACTAAAATAAGGGGTACCTAAGACGCTATTTTAGGCTTAGAACTTAGCACAGCTATAAGCCCTAAGCTGCACAGCCATGGATTTCTGCGAGTTTCGCTATTTCTAATTTTGTTGCAAAGCTCCAGTAGTAGATTCGCCAAATTGTACAATTTAGTACAATTAATGTGATTTGACGTTTCATGTAAGTGATATTTGACATTTGACAGATTTTTTTCAAGTTATCACGTCCTTTCAATATCCATGGCATGGAAATGTGATTTTGGATTTAAATCGTCACATTGGACAATGACAACAACCCAATGCGATAGAATATCAAGAACACATGTGCTACTGCATGAATCATTACCTGCAGCGTTGCGATACATTTATTTTAGGCTTTACCAACAGTATAGGTGATAGACCAATTGAACTACCTAAAATTCCTCGATAGACATGTGAGAGATGAAGATTACACCGATTATGACATATCTCGATGCACCCAAAACACAGGAGTAGACCAGATGTAAAATGAATAAAATGCACGCTAGTAGATGTGAGCATAAAACCTCACTTAGTAGCACCCAACCTAGAGTCATAGCAAGCGGGATCCTCCTTCCCTATTATGGTCCATCGTGGTAAATTCATTTTCGATCAAACTCAGTAACCATAGTTTCTCCGGTCAAGGATACTTCGATGATATTCCTATCCTGAAATTAAGTATTACAAAAAAGCTGACCTCAATGTAAGTTCCAGTTAAGGCTAGGTTATGTTAAGAAGGGTGTGTGAAAGAACGAACAATTATTTCCACTCGGAGGCCCGAAGGTCCACTGTGAATCCCCGCATAGCTTGGGATGAAATTCTCTTTTTTTACCAACTTGTAAACCAGATTGTGCTCTTGATTAATCTTAGAAGATCCGATATCTTTAAATTCCCGCGTTCTGTTATATCAACCAAGAATCTATGACCTAAGGTACGGAGGCGTCGTTCTTGGAGGGTGGAGCAGTAGCAGAGTAGATGTTGAATCAATTCGCTTTCTTCCTTATCTCCGCATCTTCTACAGATATCGTTGGATTCAGGTAGCCATTTATTTGCTATGTGACCTATGGCATAGTGTCCTGTGATTATTCCGGTGACTGAGCGTATGGAGGATTTATCCAGATTTAGCATCGTCTTTGTCCTATTACGATCAAGTTTCGGACACGAGGAACGGATGTGACGTGTAAGCCACAGAGCGTTGGTCTCTTTTTCGATTACATGATCGATTACGCTGAATAGTGTTTTAATCGGTGGCAGTATGGATGTGTCAGCATCACTATTGCTCATGGCTGATCCAGATCTAGCTAGTTCGTCTGCTATCTCGTTCCCTTCGATATTGCTATGTCCAGGTACCTAGTACAAGTCGCTTCCTCTTCCTCTTATGAATTTTGCGGCCTTTTCAATCGCTAAATCCACCTGGAAAACACTGCATGCATCCGGTAATCTGAAAGATTGCCGTTTATTTAGTGTATCTGAGGAGAACCCTGCGCTAGTAACCAAGTCCCTTAAAAAAGTACCATGGTAGCTTTAACCATAAGAATAAAAGTGGACTAGTGCAAGTGTTCAACATCTTCTAACCAAACTATAGAGGTTTCAAGTAAAGCACAATTTTTAAATGCATCCCTTTACTAAAAACTTCTTTCAAACTCTAGACACTAGAGCTTAGACAAAACATCTAAAAGTCTTCTTGGTAAGAGCACAAACTGACACTGCACGTCTACACAGCAATTGCTATGCAGCACCCTGTTGATATATGAGACGCATGAACACGGCACACAGAATCTCATCGCTAAGAGTATGCTGCGCTTTTAGAACCGTGTCAGCGGATGCAATCAGTGTAATATCGGGCAGAATGCCTATCGATATAGAAGTGAAAAAGTCAGCAGCGCAACGCGGAACCGACTAAGAAGAAAGGAAACCATCAATGAGGCCATGCAGTCTGTGTGGCAACACAGATGGAACAATACAACCAAAGGAAGATGGACACATACTCTGATCCCCAACATAGAGGAGTGGACTAGCAGAGCACACGGAGAGGTCAATTATTACCCGGCACAATTTCTGTCGGCGCATGGATACTTCCGGGAGTATCTCTGCAAATATAAACACGTAGATGACCCATACTGCCCGCACTGCGATGGCAAAATGCACTTTCATAAAGCGACATAAGGCCAAATATCCAAATTTGGTCTTATGTCGCTTGGCCCTATGTCACGGCACCGTACCTTAACCATCAATATAATGTAAGATTATATTTCTAGAATGACCGAGCTGTGGACAGAATAAACTTACATAGTACAGATCAGGGAGTTTGGGCAGTAGTATATGGAGCGACTACCAAAATTTTCCCTTGCGTAAGTATGGAGAAGAGCAACTCCATATTTTAAGCTGAAAGACATGCAATACAGCTCTTCATCGGCATTATATTCCTTGCGATACTATAGAGCGGCTCTGATGGGTGCCTGGATTTAAAGGTTTCGACGGCAACAAAACAGCAGACGAATTACCCAAAAAAGGATCTGGACTTAGCGCAACAAATAAGGCATTACCAACCCCTTTCCTTAAAACAACTAAAAAGCCCCTACAACATTGTCCAGAGGGCAGATACACACAGTAACCTGATTCTTGACGGGTCACTGCACAACCAAAACACACTTTCCGGCCATTAATATTGCTCAAGATAATATCTATCAAATGTATACATACAATAAACAGGAAGGACCAGCGGGGCATAACTTATTCCACTATAATTCCGAGATGCAAAGGTTCCCAATGCTTTTGCTTCGAAGACCATAGGTACATTGAATGACCTGTTGTTTATAAATACGGAATCTCGCAATTTCTTATTTTAAAATGGTTTGATTCCTGCCTATATTAACGGCTGCCTTATCATCGATGATTTTAAGAAGATGCAAAAAATGGCACTTTCTCCCACAAAAATAAAAATACTGTTAGCCTTCAACCATAAGCTTTTGTAATTCTCATGCTAAACATTGCTCATTCAAAATTTGAGTTTTTCACTGAACAATCTGCTCCATGAATAGAATTAACCCCGATGACTTACTTATGCTAAGCAGATCCGTTCCTTCTCCATTCTCCCATTTGAGTTTCTCTTCAATAGAAAAATAGAATTTAACTTTCTCTTCACTCTCACAGGATTCGTCTACTGCACATGACTCTACCACACCAGCAATAACAACAGACTTTCACTCCCAGAGTCCAGAATCAGATACACGTGAAGGCCGTACCGCATCGTTTTGCCTCTGTAGAAACAGAACAGAAAAGCTCTCCGCTCACGCACACACGCATACACTCACAGTACACAACACCAACAACAAAAAAAGGGACTCTGAAAAAATCCCAAAAAGGACCTTCGATAATTTTTCCCAACACATTTTAGTTTACCACCAACGGTAGCTTCCGATACATTATTGGCCTCGCGGTACCCCGTCGGAGCAGTTTAAAGGACAAAACAAAAATACATATCAGTGTACGGTGTTTTGTTTGTTGTTGTTTTGTTGTCTGGGGGTGAGATATTCGAGCGCGAAAAAAATCGGCTGCAAAGAAAAAACGGTCAAGAAGGATAGGCTACTTTAAAAGCGAACTGACCTATATGCTGTCAGTGAGTGCGGTAAAAGAGCAAAGTCCTTTAGCGAGCACAAGTGTTTAGCCGGGTACAGATAGGCTTCGAAGAAAAAAAAGTTAAGGCCCTGCCATCAAGCTAGCGCGTGTGTGTGTTTAGGTTACCAATCAATCGAGTGAAACTCCATGGGTATAAAAATCTATCTATCGTCCCTTTATTCGTACATATCAATTTACAGATTTATTAAAGTCTCATTCGTCTTCTTCCTGTGTGCCGCCTAGTAGAGAATAATAATTACCACAACCACCCAAACACCCACCCACCAAAATCAGTGGCGCGCTAATACTCGTACAACACCAGAATAACGTGGAAAATTCATGTGCAAAAAGCAATAAATTAAGTTCGGTTATATAGCCGCCGCGCGGATACTCATACGTGCGCGTATATCCCCAGCAAGGACGACCCTCCTCGTCGGGCTGTTATAATAAATGGATTTTGGTGTTCATCAAATATCTATCTATTAAGCCATCGTTTTTATTAAAATTTACGTCAAAACGTCGAATGTTCGCAGATAATTCATCGGGCTATAGTGGAAGTGGTGTCCTGGTGGTGTTCAAGGAGTATCGCGTGCCAATATACGAGTGAATCGGCACCCACCTTACACAAATACATATCAATAAGGTTAGGTATACAAAAAAAGAATTGTGTCGTCTTTGTATAGTGGTCTAGTCCTGCCTACCGGTAAAGGCAGCAATTTGTTTTTATAAATCGAAATCAAGGACGAATAATGATTGTGTTTTCTACCGTTCAATTTTTGCGTGTTTTTACCATTCTGGCGTTTTGACATACGAGTATCATGTGTAGAGTGAATAAAGTGTTAGAATTTTAAGTGAATTAAATTCATATCCTTTGAGAAAAAAAGAATACCAAAAAAAAAAAAGCAGAGCTTATCGAAAAAGAAAGGGAGAGATATAAATATCCCCAAATAGAAAAAAAAATAATAAAAGTTGTATAAGTGCCCAGGGATATCTTGGATTACTAACCAACGGCTACGTTGTCTGTGGATATACTACTCATCGAAGGACATACTCTTGTAAAAGGACAAAAAGAAAAGAAAATCCTTTTTCGTTTTTCTGTGGTCATAACATCTTTCGTTTTAGCATGTAAGTATTCATTAATTTTTAAACAATTAATTAGTAAGCCTCTATACCATGGTAGAGGAGGGATAGTCCATAGTCATATCCTTGGGATTAATATCGACATAATGTGCCTAATATCACTTTGAATACATGATGTAAGTGTTTTTAGAAATTTGCATATTAAAGAGATAAGAAGTGAACTTTTGGCGGCATAGTCCAGAGGTGTTTTTTTTTTTCATATCCTGGAAAGGGAGACCAGAGTTTGGAGACTTTTCAAATGCTTTTAGGGGTGATAGTGAACTTTAATTATTCAAATTTGCTTATTCAGGGGTAAGAAAAACGGAAGGCTATTTTATGAGGGTTGGATTTGGGATTCAGTTGAGTGAAGGCCAGTTATGGGCTGTAAGGATTTTGGAGACAAAATCGATTTGTTGTCTATGTGGTAAGGTGAAAGTGAATTATTAATTTTCCCCTCTAAGCTGGGAGTATAGGCAATCTGATAATTGGATGAATACAAAAACACCTCCTTCGCATTGAAATGGAAGATATAACAGTGTAATGTGGGAATAGTTTGATGGTTTCGAAAGTGACAGCACTCGTATTCATAGATATTTTGACAGAGTGTGTGATTTTGCATTCAATGACATTTCAATTATTTAAGCTTTCTAAGTAATTAACTAAATCACGTGTAATGCGTAGTTTAAGTTCAAAATACATAATTGCGAATTTACTTCGAAAGGATTGACAGTTAATTTATTTATTTATAGAAATGAAATCATACGGGAAGTGTTTATTCTCTTCGGAGTTCATTTTGGGTAAAATATTTGTTTTGATCGGTTTTTTTATTTGTTAAAATTTTTTAATTAAAAGTGCAATTCGTCAGTGCTCCAGGAAATTATCTTTCTTTTCATACCTCATTTGTTAAGATTGGTTACGTGTGAGAGCCGCAAATGGTACCATATTATGATGATTTATTTCTTTGACTGAACTCAGATTCTCAACCTTAGAACTGTATACCCTCTGACCAACATACATATACACACGTATTTCCGTGTTTTGGGGAGTTGTACTCCTCAGTATAATTTTTATGAATATCTATCTATCCATAGTATACAAGGAAGTCCCCAAAATGTGTCTTTCAGTATGAACAGGGTAATCTCGAGAATCACTAAATGGATTTGGATGCGGTTTTTACTAATATGATCTGCATTTCCTGGCGGAATTTATGGAATAGGGTGAAAGGGGGTAATTAAAAACGATTTTGCATTTTCGTCTTTTTCTAAATTTTTAGTGTTTCATCCAGCTTAACTATGCGATATTGGAAATTGGTGTGGCATGAGTACGATAAGTTTGGCGCAAGGATTTGACAATGTCATTTTGTAGACTTCGATAAAATAAGCACAAAATATCATTTATTCAAACTACAAATACTTAGAATCCACACTTGTGGATTGTATATTTTGATAGACTGCAAACCTTGGGGTGCGTTCGCACTGTCTTTGATTCTTCGAACAAAATGACAATGTATGTATTGTAAGGAACACTATAGTTTTTAGACACGGGCGAACCCGGGCGGGACAGCTAGTAATATATAATTCTCAATGTCACGCTTTTACCTGTCAATTTTCCGCCACGATAAATATAAAATCTAGTACACGCAATGAAATAAAACTTCGTATACCCGTTACTTAACATCCTGTGCGGGTTATAGGCCAATTTTAAAATTAATTTATACGTAATTTATACCCCTGTGATCAATTCCGACCGGATTGAAAACGCAGACCGATTTCAAAAACGGACGAAATGAAAAAGGGTGTGCTGAAATTCGCCCGAAATGAAACAAATTCGAAATAGGGGAAACCTATCGTCGTTGAACGGCTGCATATTTGTGTAGGCAGCGAAAACAAGGGTTGAACAGACAGCACCAAATAAAAGGATTTCAGTTGCAGTAGGATTGCTGCGTAGAACGATCGTTAGTGAGACGGCGGCATCCTTTCTATTCATCCACAGTAGCGAGTATTCATATCTTACAGTCAAATATATGTACGCACCAGAAAACTTTCATGCGTATTGATACATAAAGTAGAAAAACTTAAAAAAAACAAGCAATAAAACTTGCGTGCTTGCCACAAAGTAAATTCCCACAAAAGGGTAATCTAAAAAATAAAAAGGGATCATGGTAAGACATCCTCGAGGAAAAGAAAATATTTGAATGGAAAAAAAATCCTGCCTTACAAACTAAAGAAAAAAAATTAGATTTGTCCTACCTAGCTACTCTAAAAAGTAAACAAAACATTTAAAATGTGCAGGTGAACTCGTTCCCCTACGAATTTCAACTAGAATCTCTTATTCTGTTTCACCGACCAAAAAATTTGTCCGACTCGCTGTTTTGGTAAAACCCGTTGCCAAATCAGGATATTTTGCCATGAAGTCAATCATTGATTGATTGATTTTGGTTGACATTTGTATGTTTTCCCCTAAATTCATTTCGAGTCTTCCGGATTCAATTTCACCAACACAAAACCGAACGAATTGAAAACGTCAATTTCTTCGCGTTTTTCAATTCCGACCGATTCTCAGCACACCCCTAATTCGTTCGAACTCGAAGAAATATTCAAAAATAAAAACACGCTAGCGAATGCCTCTTGCTGGCGAAATTTTATTCGAAATACAAAGAATGCAATCGCCACTCCTTTCGTGGACTATGATTGATATAATGATGAATCTGTGGTACGGTAGAGATATCCGCTTAACTTTTAGTTGGTTTATTGTCCATTCTGCGATTACTTTGTTGGTGCCTTGGCAGCTTGGCACCAATATGAATTTAGCTATGTTTTTCTTTGCCAGCAGGGTTAGGGGTGAGGGGTATTCGAATGCGGCTTTTGTTTCGTTATTGTGGCTTCTTAATGCCTTAAGTATAGCTTGGCTGTCAGATATTATGTTTACATTTGTTTTGTTTAAGTTTCTCTCCAGTAGGATTTGTGCGGCTGTATCAATGGCAAATAGTTCCGCTTGGAAAATTGTGGAACCTTTATGGAGGGACATATGTGTGCTACATCTAGGTCACTTCATTCGCGCGCCGACTCCATTTTGTATTTCCGACCTATCTGTGTACCATTTTGGGCACATAAGTCCTGATGCACTTTGGGTTGTTTTTACATTCGTCTCTATTCGGGAAGAATGTTTTGGAGTTTTTAATGAGCTTTATTTTTAGGGACATGTGATCGCTGACATAAGTCTTTTCTTTGGCTTGATAAACCTCAGATGTCCCTTCCTGTCTTTGAACTTAAAGATCCTATAAAGAGCAAGAGCTTGTTTAGCTGCTTCTTCCTGTATAATTGCTATGTGAAGTGGGGTGATGTTCAATAGGGCTTCCAGACCTGCAGTTGGTGTGGTTCTCATTGCCCCTGTTATGCTCAAACATGCTAGTCTCTGGATCTGGTAGAATAGGTATGGTTGTTCCTAGCTAAGCGAGTTCGTCTGCTTTATAATTCCCTGGAATGCTTCTGTTCCCCGGCGCGGCACCCATTAAAGGTGAATGTTAAACAGCTCAGCCATATCTATAAGAGATGAACGATAGTTGGAGGTGGTCTTACAAGTAGATAAGACTGATTCCAGGGATTTCAAAGCCGCTTGACTATCCGAGAAAATGCTTATATCGTTAGAAAATATAACATCCCTCGGGATCCAAGACAGCGCTTCTAAAATCGCCATAATCTCCGGTTGAATTACACTATAGTGAGCAAGTTGGCGGAGAGAAAGAGATGAAACTTTAATCTGCTAGAGAAAACGCCCCTTCCTGCATCATCACTGGTTTTAGAACCGTAAGCTTAGAAGTGTACAGACTTATATGTCTTAGCTCCTACTTCATTCCAATTCAACTTATCGGGAATAGTGACCTTTAAGTTAGGTGATCTAATATCGTGGAGTAACACCTTTAGTTACTTGACAACTGTGAGGTTGTATTGAGCCTTATGGCTATCCTGGGTGCCACTTACTTTACTTTAGGTGGCGCTACAACTCGGGGTGAACCTGGGTCTAGGTCGCAACCACTTGCATGAAGAGAACAGTTTTTTGGCGACTACGAACGGCACGGCGAGTTGAGAAACTCATTGGCAAATGATACTCTTTGATTGCTTGTCAGACATTCGAAAGAGGTGGCACCGTGAAAAAACTTTTAGGTCTTGGATCCGGGCTGGGATTGAACCCCGGGCAGAATTGCGTAGTAGTCCAATGCACTTACCGCTATACCATGGTGCTCACTTGCTTGCCGGTGCCATTTGCTTGCCGGTTATATCGAATGGTGGGATATAAAGTAGGAAGTCTAGGGCTGCGGAAGGATACATGTTAATTTTTGTTAAAGACAAACGAACAGACCTTAACTGTTAGTGCTCATTTATGCTATGGATTCATGTATTCCTAAAAACACATTGGTTAAGATAAAAATGGTCTACCTAGAAGTGCTCCATTTCAGTGGAATCATTTTTTTTTTTTTTTTTTTCTCAAACACCCACAATGAATGGTTTCAACCTGAGGCAATGGCGGAAAGGACTTAACCTAAAATAAATCATTTCACAGTATTAACATTATTTTTGTCGCCACATTTTATGGGCGATCAAAAACAAATTCACATTTAAATTCATCAATAATATCCAAATGGCATGTTACGTATACGCCTCCATATGTGTAACACTGAGAGAGCGTGCCGAACGCCCTCTTATCCCAAACGGAAACAATAAATTTTAATCTTTCCCCAGATGGTTATACGGAGTGGTCTGGGATCACATGTACTTGGAACGAGAAGTTATTGAGTGTATTAAGGTTTAAGTCCACATAAGTCAGTGTACGAATTTAAATTCCGGGTTCCTGTAACTTACCCGAAAAACTCGTTTGCAATTTTTTTAAAATGAACATTGGTTAATTTTTGGAATGCATTTGTTTAATTCAGTTTTTTTACGGGGCGGGAAAAACTTTCTATTAACTGATTCAGTCAATACTGGGAACATGGTGGTATGAATTAAATTATGTATGAATTTATGGAGATGAGGTAATGAGCATGCCGTTCTCGTATGAGGAAGGAGAGTTTTCATTAATTCTCGATAGTGGTTTCGGTTGCCTGTGTCCCGATGGTGGATTTCTCTGTTTGCATTTCTCTTCTATTTATGAATAAATATGATTTGTAATAAATATTAGAAGCTCATTCAAAATAGAATAATACAATTTATTTTTCTGACAGGAAATATATGTGTTATTATAGCTTTTCACAATTTGCAGCACTTTTTGAAAATACGACTTGTCTATCGGAATTGTTCAAATGCACATGCATTTCCAATATTAATAATGGCCATGAGTCAATGCAATAATTTAATATTATTATACTAACCATTAGATTAGAGTTTAATTCCAATTTAATTTAATTATTTATAACTAGTGGCAACATTTATATTAATTAGTACACACGCAATTAAATTGTTATCAATTAAAGGTGATATTTTAGATTGTTGGTAACTATTTGTTTTTTATTTCTTAAATGACTAAAACAGGAAATTTAATATGGATATCCCCTTAAAGTGACTTCAGGCGTTTTCCCAAGGCAGTCGTTTAGGACTCCTCTTATTTTTAACTTTTATTAATGAGATCCCAAGACATTTTTTGATCTATGCTGATGATCTAAAATTGTACTCAAGTATAAGAGTCACTTTTGATTGCACTAGGCTGCAAAATTTGTTGTTCAACTTATCTGTTTGGTGTCATAACAGCAGCTTTATTCGATGTCCACCCTAAGGTTGGCTTTGCTCATTTTGATTGTGTTTTTTGTGAATAGATTGGTGAATAAAACAGTAGACTTAACAAATATACAGTAGAATCCGCTTAAGATGCTCTTCAAGTGACCGAAAGAAAATATCGTCTTCAGCGGGATAGCGTGCTAAGCGGGAAAAACTAAAAAATAACATCTGGTTAAACAAAAAGTTTTTTTTATGACAAAAGTTGAAACTATACATATGTATGCATTCGTGCAAAAATATAACACGCACACACAAATGGTTGCGAGAAGCAGGCCCAGGTTCACCTCGAGCTGTAGCGCCAACTAAGTAAGTAAGTATGTATGTATAAGTACATTACTTTTATATGGGTAGTTACATGCATGTGCATTTGAACTGGCCACCAAAGGTTTCGGTAGCGATTCTTCTTCAACTCCTCCTCCTGGTTGAACCATTGAAGCGCTATCACTGATGAGTTCTTCTAAATTGCGGGGACCAGTTGTAACTAGGTCATCATCAACAGAAGCATAATCAGGAAACTCTTTTAACTCTTCAATATTTTCCGTTGGGATATCAGAGTCATCCGGGCTAGGATCATCTGCCCAACAGAAGCCAGTCTTACTCAAACAGTTTTTCACGTCTTGCTAGATTTCTTTCCATGTAGTGAATGGAGCCGAACACTGACAAAAGTAACGACCACAAAAACGACACGCCTTATATGGTTTGTTTGCAAAAAACAAAAAACAAAAAAAAAAAAACTCTATAATAAGCGGCGGTGATCGTGGGAAAAACATCCAAAAACAAGAACCACGAAAAATTAAGCTGGAAATAGAGCGTATTAACCGGATTTTTTTTCATACTAATTCTAGTCGAAATGAAGGAACCGAAGAAAAATAGCGTTAAAAACGGTATAGCGTCTTAAGCGGATTCTACTGTATATGGGAAAATTAACAAATTTTATTTATGTTAAGTTAGCAAAGACACTCAAAAATATTGTGAAAAAACTATACAGGGTGGGCAAAATGCTAACTCGAAAAAATAAGATTCTGAAAAATATATCATGTGAGATATCATTCGAAAGGGCCTAAAGCAAAGATTCGAAAAATGTTTAGTTATTACCGAAAATGATTGAAAAAACACCGTACTGCGCACCCTATCTCCGAAACTACTGAAGTCAAAAATATGGAAAAATTATAGTTTGTACACTGCGCGCCACTTGAATAGAAACAAGGATTTTTCTTACGATTAAACCGTTTAGCGCTTTGGTAAGTTAAAAAAGCAGCTTTATTGTTTTATTTTTTAAAAAAGGAATCCATTCCGAAAAACAATGCATACACAGAATAGTGCAAAAAGTTATTTTATGCATTTTTGCATTCCTGTAAAGAAAACACAGTTTTTTTGCTTCACTTGAATAGAAACATCTGCTTAAATTAGGAAAAATGAAGAAATAGTAAGACCAAAGATATTTTTTTCTTCTTTTAATATCTTGTACTACCATTTTTATTGAAGACTAGCTGACTAGCCATGTTTTTCTGATTTTCAAAACTTGACCTATTTCCTCGTATTTAAATGTTTTTTTGGTAGGTCCAAATGATTTTTCGAAGCTGAAGTGTTAACAAAATGTTCTTTAACTTTCCAACATACCAGGAAATCGGAAACTCTAATAAACCGGTACTTTGTATTAAAAATTATCCTTTTATTAACTAATGTTCCTTAAAAGTTTTTCTTCTTTCTGTTTTTTGCTAACATCCACTATGAATAAATAGGTTTTCAAAAAAAAAGGATTAATTGTTCTAGCTCGATTTTCTCAAAAATCCCTCTAACTTGCACTAATTTTGATCGCCCGTGAAAATTCGACATAGGGGAATTCGCCTGTATTGTCTCCACCGACTGCAGATTCGAGATCATGCTTAATGCGTTTGCTTTTGGAAAAAAATAAAAAAAATAAAATAAAAAACTAACAAGTTTATCCATATTAAAGTAAAATATTAAAATAAATCTTATAGCATAAGAACAACCTTGATTTATTCATGAACATTGAAGAAAAGTAATGGTGCGAGGTTCCAGCAGCTACTTAATGGGCATCAGGTAGAGAGAGTGATAGGGCAAGAAGAGAACCCGCATCCAGTCAGTGAAGAATCCATCCCCCCTCCCAGTCTTGAAGAGGTCCGCTCAGCTATCAAAAAGCTGAAGAACAACACGGCCGCCGGCTCTGATGGTCTACCAGCGGAGCTGTTCAAATATGGTGGTGATATTTTGGTAGGGTGCATGCACCAAATCATCAACCAAGTATGGGTGGAGGAAGCCATGCCCGATGACTGGAATATCAGCTCTATATGCCCCATCTTCAAGAAAGGCGATCCTATGTTCTGCAAGAACTACCGAGGCATATCCTTGCTCAATTTCGCATATAAGATCCTATCCAACGTATTGTGTGAACGTCTGAAACCTTTCTGCAGCACACTAATCGGCGCGTACCAGTGTGGCTTCCGGCCCGGCAGATCGACGATCGACCAAATTTTCACCCTAAGACAGATCCTGGAAAAGACCAACGAATTTCAAGTCGAGACTCACCATCTCTTCATCGACTTCAAAGCCGCATATCATTCATCGTCTTAAGCTCTACAAGGCGATGGCCGAATTCGGGATCCCGGCTAAACTGATCCAGTTATGCCGCGTGACGCTGAAAAGCACGCGGTGCAGCGTGCAATTTGGAAACAGTTCCTCCGAACTATTCCAAACATGCACCGGATTTCGGCAAGGAGATGCGCTGTCATGTGACTTCTTCAATCTTGTGCTGGAACAGATAGTGCGCAGGGCAGGTGTAAACACGGAAGGCACTATCTTTTACAAATCTGTCCAGCTACTGGGATACGCGGACGACATCGACATCATCGGTCGCTCCCAGCGCGCTATCTTAGAGGCTTTTACGGCAATTGAAGAACAGGCGAAACGAGTTAGCCTTGAAGTGAATGAGGAGAAAACCAAGTTCATGTTGTCAACAAACAAAGAAGTATCTGTCCACCGCCTAGGACAAAACGTCACCGTTGGCAACAATAACTTCGAAGTGGTTAAGGAGTTTACCTACCTCGGAGTAAACATCAAATCCACGAATGACACCTTAGTGGAGATTCAACGAAGACTTACCATAGGAAACCGCTGCTACTTCGGTTTGGCAAAACAAATGGGTTCAAAACTCCTAACTGACAAAATGCATGCTCTACAAAACATTGATCCTGCCAGTTCTGCTGTATGGAGCCGAGTGTTGGACGATAAGCAGGAAAGCAGAGCAGATTTTGAATACTTTCGAGAGAGAAATTCTTGTCGGATATTCGGTCCCGTATAGCTGTGCCTAGATGTGGATGTAGTCCGAAAAGCCAAAACACGTTGACTACACTGGCTCGGCCACATCGAGCGAATGGACAACAATGCTCCAGCAAAGAGGATCTTCGAATCACAGCCCCCAGGTTCGAGACGACAAGGAAGACCGAACCTCCGGCTTAAGGACGAAGCTACCGCGGATGCCAGTGCGCTTGGTCTAGACGACTGGAAGCAGCGTGCCCTGGATCGAAGAGAGTGGAAGGCTACCGTGTCTCAGGCAGAGACTCTTCACGGGTCGGGAGCCCGTTAAGTAAAGTAAGTAAGTAATGGTGCGAGGTTTTTTTTGTGCACGGGTATACATAACATATATATAGTATTATACTATATGCATATACTACTATAGTACTATCTATATAGGTCACCTTTCTGGAAGATTTGGTGAAAATATGTTGGATGAATTGAAGACAGACGATAATATACACCCCTATTACGGTTAGCGAGTCGAACAAAAATGATAGCGAATGTGACTATTTCGTATTACGGTTAGCGAATCGCTGAGATTTCATTCGCCTCAAACGTCAGAATCTTGGCGAATTGTGTTTTCACTCTATTACGGTTAGCGAACGCTCGACTAGAAATCAATTTCTTCTGTCAAAATCGGTCGAATGAAATTTTCTGGTGACTACGTAGTGGGACAGTGTAGTGAATGGAAGAAAAATGTAAAATTAATAAAATTATTATTAAAAATATATCATTAACAGTAAAATAATGTGTGAAATATGTGTATCAATCTTTGATAAAACCAATCATCGCCAATCTGAAAATCTGGTTGAGTTGATGGTGGCAGTCGGTCGAGTTGACCTGGGAAAAAAATTAACAAAAAAGAATACATTCTCCAAAAAATTGTGAAGAAGGAAAAGATACTTGAAAGCCACCAAAAGCAGTCAGGAAAGGTGCAAGAAAGACGTGATCAACATCTGGAAAGGAGCCTTTATGTCATCCATTGGAGAATTTTCTTTTTAATATAGAACCAACAATGGAAACCAAAGATCTTATTGCTACACTAGGCATTCCTTCTGATATCATTTAATACACATATACATATATATTTACCAAACAATTATAGGACAATATATAACCCTTGACATTAGTACAATATTTGTGACTGGTTTTCCTGGATCGAATAATTTAGGATCTTTTCCAAGTGCTTCTGATAATAGGCATCGTTGTAGAATTTGGATAATTTTTCTACTTGCTCTTGCTTTGCTTTGCTTTCCACAGTCCGGTGAGGCGGTGATGTGTTGACCAGAGACGCGGTCAGTGTATGAACTCTGAAACTGCGAAAGTAACTAAACGTTCTTATAGAGAGGCGAAATTCCGGGACAAATCATCACAAATAATTATTTTATTTATCTTCTTTAACTACTGAAATCAATTTAAACTTTTATCTCAAATTAAATTGCAGTTTATTTCACAAACTATCAAAACAATTCTGCTTTCTGACACTTCACAGCTGATATTTGAAGTTTTTCCTCAGACAGCCCTGAATTCTCTTAGCGAATGAAAACGTTCGCTAACCGTAATACCTCGACAGCAGAAATTCGCCTGGGAGTTCGTCTCGAGTCGAACGTTCGATTCGCTAACCGTAATAGGGGTTATTCAGTATGTACTTCAGTTAGTCTTCCCACACAAAATTGTTGCATTTCGAGTCTAGCCATCATTGTCCGCGTTATTCTCGTTATACGGACCCAATTATACCTACCGAATGCACCTTGTCAGAGATAGCTGCGATGCACATATGGAAGAAATAGTTTTCATATACATATGTACTAAATAAGCATAATATAAATTTCGAAATAAAAATAAAAATTGGTGGTCGTTTATTAATTATTATTTATTACATAGTAGGTAAGCTAGGTATAAAATTAAGGAAACCATACTAACTTTATTAATGCATTAAGATTGTTTAACATAGATCTATTGAGAGCACAATATAACTTCATCAGAATTGCTCTCATCCAAAAAAAGGCAACGCTTCCCATTCATTTTTAATAAGACAGTACTTCCTAAAAGATTTCGCATTCCAAATTATAAAACTATCATCAAAAACTGTAAATTGTGTGTCCAATGAATTTTCGATGAAATCTATTGGGATGGTTGATATAAGGTTGTTATTTTCCAGTTTATAAACGTGAATTCCCGTACTCGTTATCATAAAAAAACGACTTACATGATTTATAGCAGCAGTAGTCATTGTTATTAACTCGTTTGACACAGATTCTGGTGATTTAACCCACTCTTCAGTTTGTATATTGTATTCTAATAATCGTTCACTATCATAGTCAACATCATAATAAGTAACACATAATGATAAACCCTTAACACCCACAATGGGGTTAGAAACCGTAGCACTCATTTCAGTTATATATTCCCATTGTCCAGAATGTTGGTTCCATTTCTCAACAGACCTCAGCACACCGAGTTCGTAGTTTTTGCCACCAACTACATACAATTGACCATTTAAAGAAGTCATCGCACATTGAACTCTTTGTCAACAGTGGAGGTAGCCGCGACCATTGGAAAGTTTTCAAATCCAAGCAATCAACACGATTTGTAATTTCTCCGTTGAACAGCTTACCGCCAGCAATATATAATTTCTTATCCATGGTAGTGCTTCCAAACTTTTCACGGTATTCTGGAAGACTCGGACACTTTTTATAAAACCACTCTTTCAAAGAAGGCCTATATATTGCGACCCTTAAGGTACTTCCCTCGATGTTCCATCCATCGATTGCAATTAAAATGTTTTTTAAGCTCCTTAACTTCGTCTGGTCTTCTGGTACTAATGACTGTCGGAATTCCGGCAACAAATGCCATTTGTATGCATTGTTAATTAATTGTTTGCATTCACTGGACTCGATAGCTGGATCCACGGTAGTAACGTTAAACGAAGATGTGGGAAAAGTTGTTCAATGAATTTTTCCCGTTCGTCCTTTTTATGCTCCACCCAAGAAACAATACTGTGAAACACTTCGCCTTCAAAGGAAACACATAGGCCATCACTGGAAATAAGTTTGCATAACTGATGGACGTCCAGTTTAAAGAATTCCTCCTTATTGCGCAGTTCCATGAAGTGTTCTAAGGCGAACTGAAAGGCACACTCAGACAGCCGTGATGTTGTATTGCTCTGCAAAGAACAAAATTCCCAGTACGTTAGACGCATCAAGCTGCTTTTGTAAGTAGATAGCGCATTCCTCCATCAATGGCTTTATTTGCAATGGGTTGGGCATGAAATCCCGCCTCACAAAATCCCGACAACAAAATCCCGACTGACAAAATCCCGACTGCCAAAATCCCGACTGACAAAATCCCGACTTACAAAATCCCGACTGCCAAAATCCCGACTTTGGAGAAAATAATAGTTTAAAATTCGCGCGCGCGAATCGGTATTTTGTAAGTCATGAACGTGCGGCCATTTTATTTTTTTTGGTTTGTATGAAAATCTTTATATTACTTCGCGGAACTATTTTCTCATTCTTATAAGAACGATTTATCACACGGCTCAGTACGTTTGGATAACTAGACATGATGAGAATCAAAAAGCGCTGTTCTTTTTGATTCTCATAAAATAATATTCACCACAAAATACTTATTTTGAAAGGAAGTTGTTTCGACACTAACAACCTCCTCGCGATGTCACACCCTGAACACTTCACTAAAAAAAACAAAAAAACCGAGAATTTACCAAAACACGCACTATGAATAAGATACAAAAATCGTTTGGTTAAGTGCACCGAATGAGAATCACAAAGAACAGCGCTTTTCGATTCTCATCAGATGCACTTAACCAAACGATTTTGCTAACAAATTCGTATTGTGTTTTGGTAAGTTTCTTGTTTTTTTTTTTTCGTAGTGACATGGTGGGGTAGTGGGCGAACACATTCTTTTAAGAATGTGGAAAAAAAATGATAAGAGATTTAAAGATTCAATTTTTTTTTCAGCAAAAAAAAAAAAATAAAATTTGTCGGGATTTTGGCAGTCGGGATTTAGTGAGTCGGGATTTTTAGAAATGCGATTTTTTTTTTGTCGGGATTTTGTATAGTCGGGATTTTGAAAGTCGGGATTTTGTGCCGTTCCCATTTGCAATTCATCTGCAGCTTTTATGATATTTTCTACCGTGTCACTCTCAAGTTCGATTTCGTAAGAGTACATGAACCTAATGACCATTTTTAAAGTGTTTCCATCAATATTTTTTAATTTCACCTCTTTGGTTTCAGCTTCTTTGAAAGAGCCGGTGAACATGGTTGAAAAATATTCACTCCGCGCAGATAGAATCAACTGATGAGCCCTCACTTGAATTTTTCCAGTGGCATCCATCAGCGTTACATCGCACAAACTTTCGGCGCTTAAGAATTTCTGTATTTTTTTTGTTAAATCGACATCGCAGTTCATTTGGACTTTTGCCGAACTGGTACCTGGCAACATGTTCGTCGTTTTACAGGTGGACGATTTCTTATGAAGACAAGCTCCACTCCAACATCAAAAGCATGCACTTACGAGTACCAACGATATGCACAGAGAATACCTTAAAAATGAAATTAATAATTTAATGTTTTAGTTTTGCAACATTTTGTTATTTTGCTATTTGCTTTTTTGTTTTATTGTTAAACCAGATATCAGTAAAAATAATTTATGTATTACCAAAGAAAAAATGCACTCAAGAAAATCAAAATACACTTTAATCGTTCAAAGAACTACAGAATAGAGATCATTGTTTGTTTTTTTTATTTATTTAATCTGAACACTGAACTCCGACGTTTCTGCTGGAATGAAGAGCTCAGCACTTTTACAGATTATGTTGTCTCGTTCAATCAGTGAATGTGGTGAATTTTAGGATAAATAAATAACTGGATGTTGGGTGATCTTTTAATTTATTTTGATTTATAGGTATAGATTTATGTCCATGCATGTGTATAGGCGTACAAATTGTATTTTGTTTTAATAGACAAATTAGAACATAAATAACCAGCTATTTACCAAACAACAGCTGTAGGTACCGACTTGTGTTTTCTTTTCGAGTGTCCATCTGTTGGCAAGTAGTAGCACCATTCTGAAGTTTTCTTCCAAAGTTTGTGGCACAACCCAAAAGGCAGTGATGGCAGATCTAGCGGTGGGTCGATTGGGCGAAATATGAATCCGGAATACGTATACAAGATAAAATGTAAATGGGGTGATTCAGATTCAGCAGGTGAAATTCTGAGGATTTTCAATGGCAAACAGTGGAAATAGAGACCAAATATATCTCAATACTCAGTTGTGACACAAATATGAGGATAAAGTTCTGCATTAGCTATGTATGTACATCCATTGTTTTTTTTTTAACGCACCGAAATGGTAACAGAAAGTGATTTTTTTTGGTTTTTTGTGTTGAATGCATGCGCTAGAACTCTATGGCCAATACACGACAATAAAATATCGGTCTCTATCATTTAGCTCAGCTGCAAGGACACGCGCTCCGTCTCTGCTATCATTACAGTGCTACAGGACTAGGGAGGTAAAATTGTGCTCAAAAACCTCCTGAGATCTGAGTGGCTTTAAATCAGCAGTCTCTTGTCTTTACAGTTTCCAAAGTAATATGGATTCAAACGTCTAAGTGAGCCATCTACCTAACCCAATAATAATAATATTTGGCTTCAGCAGTCCTAGGTAGAACCAAGCCTAGCTTCCCGCAACCATTTGTGTGTGCGCGTTATATTTTTGCACCAATGGAAGAGACCTACAGTTTTCTGCCGTCTCCGAAAGGCGAGTTGGGAAGCTTTACATGACAAATGATACTCTTGAATGCTTGTCAGTCATTCGGAAGAGGTGAAAAACTGTTTAGGTGTTTGCGGCGGGATTCGAACCCAAGACCGCTGGCTCTGTAGTCCTATAACAATATTCACTGACAGCCTATCAAATGGCAGCTTAAGTCCTTGAAATTCACTTAAAGTCCCTCTCCAACAAAGGGCATTCAAACGTTTCTCTTGTCATTGAAGTATCCTCTCGCATTATCATACGAGTAATAACCAATTTGTTTATCCTTAAACATTACCACAACAACAAAGAGGAAAAAAAAAAACACAATTTCAAGTACGATAGCACACACCGACTTTTATTGCGCGCTCTTGGCGTAGGTAGCTCGCTTAACGCTAATCAATAATTCAATAAAAGCGAAATCATTCGGTTTTGCTAGTCACCGCCCTTCCGGTGTTTGTGCTGCTCTATAGAACAGCGAAAAAAAAAAACTGAAGACAGGTCCTTTGTAATACTGTTACGTGTTCACTAGGTGCCAGTGACCCAAAACAACATACAAATCTATAAGTTAACAAGGCAGGAGATGCACGTACGTAAAGGTGTGGTTGAAAGGAAATTGGGCTTTGAAGGGACTCATTGAACCGCAAAATGTCGACAGCACAACAACATTGTTTGTTAAGTGGAGTGTAGAGACATATAGTAGACTGAGTGTTGTATAGGACATGAAGGATGTCATCGACTGAGAGTACGAGTAGGTATATGGGATATGGCGCGGTGTATCATTTTGTGATGATCATGACGGAGTGTGTGAGGTTTTTTCTTGTTTATTTATTTTTTATCCCCAATTAAATTGATTCAACATACATATCTCCATTGTTATGGTCCAGATGAACGCATATTGCTTTCGCTTGTCTATTTGAAAATATTTTTTCTGTTTAATTGTTTTTTTAAAATGAAAAACAAAGGTTACAAATGTTTAATTGTATGTGATAGGAACGTGGGGTGGTTCTGTTTATGGAACTTGACGAGGATGCATTTTTCACCTTCCTTTCAGCTAACAATCAGAATAGGGCTGTTCCCTGTCCTTAAGGTTCCTAACCTTATGTGAAGATACCCAACACTGCGAGAAACGAGGCGACATTTCGTCGCCCCAGAATTGGTTGCCGTATTCGCCATTTGCACTTTTTTGGGAAATCGCATTTTAAAGTTCACGGTTCAATAAAAGCAAAACTAGTCGATAAGATTTTTTTATTTTTTTAACAAATATTATTCAGAATATCTACTTTCAAATCAACGTTAAAGAAAAGCTCAGCCTCTTTCAGTTTTTGAAAAATTCAAAGTTTTCCTCAGAATGGCTTTGCCGTATACGCCACAAAAATCACTTATTTTTTGTGCTCTCATCTACGTACGTCAAAAAAAAAATGCACGTCTGTCATTCCAATAACAAGCGAAGATATGGATCGAATCCTATTTTAAAGTTCACGGTTCAGTAAAAATAAAACAAGTCGATACATTTTTTTTATTTTTTTTTTACTAATTATTGTTCAGAATAGCTATCTACTTTGAAATCAGAGTTAAAGAAAAGCTCAGTTTCTTTTAGTTTTTTTAAAAATTCAAAGTTTTCCTCTGACTGAACTGACTTTTTCATTATATTTTAATTTCTCGCCCGTTAAAGCTCATATGCACATACAGCAAACCAAAACTAATTATGTATCTTTTTTTTTGCCGATTGGTACGTGAATACGACTAAATACACTTATTTTCTTAGTAATGTACATGCACGTACGGTAAAACAATACTGAATATAATTTTTAATTTTTATGACGTATGATTGAAACCCATGGATATACGGCAAAACAATTCTTAACAAATAAATAATGTGAATTGAATGGGAAATTTGACGTATATCCACAAAAATGGCGTTTACGTCAAACCAATAGGTCTGTTTGGTGTGTCGATAGTTTCTGCAATACTATGTTAACTTTCATAGAATCATGACAGTTGCATGGCTCTCAATTTTTTTTACTCTCATTTGGCTCGCTCTTTGCGATGAATTATCTGCAAGTATCTGCAAGACCTTTTCCTCGGAGTGGACTGTTGAACTCTGTCAAACCAGGCCATCTGACAGTTTGAGAAATGTCATAATCTTCATTGTAGTGGAAAACAAAAACAAATCGACAGGTTTCGTTTCAAAAGCGTTTGGTGTCTTTTGTTCAAGTTTTTCTCTGGGAGAGGATATCTCTCTCATTGAGAGGATTCTACTATTTGACAGATATCAATCACTTACGCGAAAAAGACACACCAAACAGACCTAATTCTACATATAAAATACACAGCGATATTAATCGCTCAACTACGTTTTCTCCAACGTTGGTCTGGCATGCTACACCTGCCTCCTTTCCAGTATAGATTTCGACACGCAGTGGATTAAAGTTTGACACATCGTAGGCCACTAAACCTTTAAGCCATATTTGACTGGTTATGATGGTATATACATATGTAGTAGGTAAATTTATAGAAACAGCTGTTCATCGACAGTGATGTCTGTTTTTATGCCGCGTTTCGTTCATTAGGTTCCAAATTAATTTATGGCGGCATTGTCAGTAGACATTCGATCAACTCTAGTTGGTATATTATCGAAGCGTATAAAGTGCGTAATTGCAGAATATTGGCAAAGAGCAATTGCAGCATGAAAATGTATAACAGAGACCCTGCTACAGAGGACCGATTTGTGCTCTCCACTCGAATGATGTATATCCCAGCTATAAAGGAAGCAGCCAAGTAAACCTTCCACTCTTGAACAGTGAGTGGTTTCCATACATATTCGAGAACATTTCAACGAAAAAAAAATTTAGGCGAAACATATGGCTCGATTTTCGACATTAATACCGCATTTGACGCAGAAATGTTTTTTCGGAAGGTACTGAAAATACTATAATAGTGATAGCGGTCGAAATTGTTATTTTTTTGAAAATTATGTTGAAAAAGTACCCAGGCACCTTGACACCTACACAAGGGTTAAAGACTTGATTCATCTTCAAACTCGTCGTCCTGAACTATTTTCATTGCGTCACTTTTACTCGCCGAAGATAAGGTCTATGGATTTATTTTTGAATAGTTTCAGGGATAGTTAAGTCAAACTTCATATAATTTTAAATTATCTTTTTATTTCTGTGCAGTATGGCTATTAAGTCTTGTCTGTAAAATATTTACGTAATCTAATACATGAAGTAATGAATGGTTCCATAATAGAATATGGTACGTCAAGCCATAACTCCTCCCTAGGAGTCGGTCGAAAAGGCGTTTTTCTTTTCTTAAGTCATGGAAATAAAAATTAAATCCATCCGGCCCATCCAAATTTCGTCTGAGAAGACCACAAACTGCCATTGTCTCTCCCAAGTCAAATGGCACCATTGAGTTGGATTTCCAATCATTCAGAATGACGTCAAACTCGAACGAAAGGATACTTCAAAGGGCTTTTCCAAAATTGTCTCAGATTTGTGGACCGCTACAATGGATTTATCAACAAGATATCGCCCCAATTTATACTGCTCGAGCTTTTAAAAACTGGATTGATGATGGGTCCAGATATTGTAATTTTCTCTCTTGGCACTAAACCAAGATATATGTATATATTGTGTCATTTTGGTCAATAAATATAGAATTTGTTAACTTGACTCCAGCGCCACCTATCGGGCCCGAAGTCTGTAATTTTCTTGTTTGGCACTCAACCAACACACATTGTGAATATGAGTCATGTTGGTCAGTAAATATAGAATTTGTGAACCATCTGATTAGCGGTGAAATATACACCCTCCTGTATATATTTCAGAGAGTATATTATGAATAAAACCGATTTACGAATCATGTTCATTCGTGTTTGACTTTGGTTAGCTACCACTGAATGGATTTGGATGCGGTTTTCACTATTATGATCCGCGGTCATCATAGCTGTATCCAAAATGCTCTTTTACTTATAGGACCTGAGAATTCGAGATTGAAGCAGCAGAAAATAAAATGTTCTGTCATTACACAGTCCTAGCATTTGTTTGAGGTGTAAATCATCCTTCTGCGTTATCATGCTCAAAACAACTTATGAAATCATCACCAACGATTCGATCAGTGGAGATTGAAGCCAATAGCCATGCGACGTCATAGTGCGTGTATATGGCATTTTTGCATTTCTGTCCATTGACTGTATAGCCTAGCCATGGTCGCGTGTCATTATAATAACGACTGTCATCGAGTCAGTCACCTGAACTATTAAAATATTGACAGATTTGGCAGCATATTCAGCTAAAAATCATAGTTTTCCTTTTTCGCGTTCATGTCCAGAGGACTAAGCAAAAATACATCTGCTCTTTTCAGAGTACATTGCGTTCGCCGTGCACAAATGATGGAAAACATTCGTCCCTCTCACGCTACCATTAATCATACCGCTGAAGATGCGTACTTCGTTTTTTTCGATAAACATTTTGAGTGCACGACATTTGTGGCGGACGTGGTCGAGGTCAAACCCTTTCGTTTGATAGCCATATTAAGGAAAGATTAAAGATAACGGTAATCCGCTATCTTGGAGGCGTCCGCCATATTAAATTTAGAATGACGTCATGTCGTATTTTAAGCTACTTGCCAACCTCTTTCATTTGATACCACTATCAATGCGATTGTAGAGAAAAAAAAAAGAAAACAAAAACAGATAGTCCGCTATTTTGATTGCTGTGTCCACCATATTGAATTTTTTGTGATGTTACACAGCTTTGGACACTCTCCGGATTAAGAGGAATCCAACGGTAACTCAATTGTAATGATAATGCGGTACATTTCTGGCAAAAGTATACACAAATGTCTCTAGGCCCCTAGGGACCCTGTTGCTTGTATAACGCTATCGGGACTGTCGCTAATCGGAGGGTTAATAGCTTAAATCCAGCGCCACTTATCGGGTCCGAAACTATCCTATCTTTCAAGCTGGAACCAGCAACACGTATTCACAAAATTTCATCGAAATTGGTTGGGCGATTTCGCAGATTAGCGTGCATGAACACAGTGACACGTGATTTTTATACATACATATGTATAGAAGATATGGCTCTGTCATCTCAAAAAAAAAGAAAAACACTCATTATCATGTTGCAATTTTTTATGCAAGTTTTAAGTAGCGCGAAGGTTACGGTTTAACACTTAAAATATAATTCTTGTTCGTGATCCAGATTTTTAATTTTTCCATTTTTTCCCCATGGAGCTGTCGTATAATTGCGAGAAAGCATTATCTCCTGTTTTAATTAAAAAACGATTCAAGGTAATTAAAATGATGCTCCTTTGTTCGTCTTTACAAAAAAAAAAAAAAAACTTCTTAGGTAGAAAATCTTATCTGCACTTTCCACTTAGTACGAGTTGTGCTGTAACTAAAGAATTTCCTTCCTTTTTTTTTTGAGGAACGAAGAAAAATCATTCATGCACTAATTAACTAGTGGAACAGTTCACTGGAATGACTTTTTTCCTTATGCAGATGAAAGTACAAAACTTTTGAGATAAGTAGTGAATAATTTATAAGATTACTATGAATGGATCCTTTGAAGAGGAAGGATATCAGGGTTCAAGGTGAAGGAAAATAATAATAAATGAGCAAGAGGCACCAATTAAATGAAATACGAACTACAATAAAAAAAAGAATATGGTGGATTTCCATTGAAGAACGCCGAACTTTTGAAATCTTTGCAACTTTGTATTATAATTGGTATTTCCCTTAAAATTATATGTTAGTGAAGATATACGGTACATACTTTCAAATACATTTTTTAAGCCTCAAGGATTTTAAGGCTGAGCTTGGTTGATGAGGATAAGAATGCTTTTTCCTCACTATTTATACATTTAAGCTCCCTCCAGCGCGTATGAAGGCATCAAGCTTTTTAATAAAGTCACTTTATGCTGCACGAAGGTGGTCCTGTTGGATTTGGGACCATTTCCGACGAACTGCTGACGTCGTTTCCACACTTTTATATTTCATTGTTGACACTTTAGTCTCCAAATTGGTTCATAATATGGAGAAGTCTGCTGAATTCAAGTCTGGCGAGTATGGAGGCCACTGCTGCGAAGAATTGAAACGCGGAATGTGATCAGACGAGCTTTATGAGACGATGCTGAGTCCTGTTCGAATGTTCAACGGTGGGCACCGAAATGTATGCATGCCTAAGAGATTACCGGAACAATTAGGACCATTGGTCAGTAAACCTCCGGATTTACTTTAACCCTCTGGTCGATAAAAAAGAGCGAAGAACGCCCGTTTTCAGTTATAGCAGCTTAAATCATCACAGAAGCAGGCGCTTGTTTGCGAACGGCAAGTCGGTCTTGTAAATTATTAGTTATTAGTTAGACTTGCTTTGCACCCACACACAATCAGTTTGTTTGTCTACGTTTTGCTGACCCGTAAAAATATTTACATCAACGACTATATTTGATGGCGAACTGCCCTTTGTACCGGTGATGCTTTGCATCTTGTAGGGCTTCAATTTAAATTCATATTTTATAATGCTTAAATCCTTAGAGAATTTTGGTGCACGCGAATTTCTTTGAATTCGAGCCATTGCCTTACCGACCATTTCTGATGATGTTGTTGTATGCCCGGGAACACATCGAAATCCTTTAGCGATGGTGCCAGTTTCATTGTAACGCGTAATGGTCTGAGCAATGAACCTAGAATCTACACGCTGAGTTCTCATACCATTAAATGGTACACGTACGGCTCAAGAACTGATCAAGGAACGGAAGCAAGCCCAGAACCAAATTATTCGAATCCATGGACAGCTACATCAGCATCTTTCAAGCCGATATCTGCGCTATTGACAAATGTGCCTAACTCAATCTTGATAAACATTATAAGAGTCGTGACATAGTAAAAATGTCAAATAGCCAATTAGCTACTACGAGTCTTTAACGAGTGAGGGCGCTATTAACTCCAAATCAAGTATATGTATTTCAAATGACACCACATGTCCAAATTGGGGATAGATTCATCAACGGGTAGTTTTTTTGACATCTGTTGAACGTGGGCACGTGACTCTTGGCAGTTTCTTGGATTGAGAGTCCGTTCAATAGAGGTCACTATGGAGGATATGATCAAAAAAATGTATTACTTCCGGGAATGTGAAACAAGAAAGTTATTGACGGCATTTGCTACCCGTTGACCAGAAATAGAAATGCGTGACAACTATTATCAATTTTTGGTCATGTTTAACCGCAGACCGCGTTAATTTCGGATTTACATACTTACATACACATGTATATGTATGTACATAGTACATGGTAGATACATATGTCAGAAATTAAAGTTAAGGCTTCACTCTGTTCCCAGCGAACGTACACTACAGAAGATGATCCATTCAGCCAGAAAGGATTATCTTCGATTTGTAAGGACAATCTTGGGACACCTCATATGCTTGTGTAGCCCCTCCCAGATGGTTGTATATTCTGCTCTTTAATTTCTGTATATTGCAAGATTCTAGAAAAATCGATTCCAAAAATTATTATGTTCCAGAGATTCATGTCCTTACAGGTTAGCATATAGGTTATGGGTATGGCCCCTAGGAGATGTTGTATCTATAGTACCTACGTAGGGACTAACAAAAGTTCGCTTAGTTGTTTGAATAATAAAACACAAAGATATAATAATTTTAACTTAAGATGTTTTATCTTCATATTTTTTTTTATTTTCTCCACATGCCTCCCATTTATTTCAATGTGAAGATTTTTCCCCTCGAATCTTTTGTTATTTTCGGAAACACCTAAAAGTAACACGGCGCTAGATCCGAAGAATAAGGTTTTTTCAGAAGTGTGCGCAGGCGCATTGTCGTGGTGCAAAAAGTAGCGGCGCAGCTCTCCTTTTTTTCGGTGTCCTGGTAAATTTTGGAAAACTTTCGAGATTCAGTATACCAATTGGCAGTGACTGTCGAACCAGTTTTAAGTAGGATGACGGCGACCAATTTTGCCCTGGTGAAGTATATCGACATCTTAAATTTTGTCGCTGAGTTTTATTGTTTGGCCTTTACTGGATGGTTTGCACTTTCTGGGCTCCATATCATGGACTGCTGTTTGGTTTCCGGGGCGTACTTGTAAAACCAAGATTCATCACCTGTAACGATCTTATTGAAGCAGCTGGACTCTCCATTCTTAAACTCATCCAGGAAGTATTGAGCAAAACGAACACGAGCCTCTTTTTTCTCTCCATTCAAATTTTTTGGAACCCATCGAGCCGCCTTCTCCGAATATTTCAGGTGATGATTTAAAATTCATCACACTGCCATGGCATTCAAGTCCAGTTCATCCGCTATCATCTCCAGTATCATCCTGGCAATTTTAGCCTTCACCAGGGCCATATTTGTATCGTCGGTCGAGGATTTGGGCCGACCTTCACGAGATTCGTTGTCCACAGAAAAATGGCCAGTCTGGAATATTCGAAACCACTTTGAAATAGTAACAAGAGATGGTACATTTATTCCGTATGCATTTTGGCATTCGTGCAGAATTTTGACTGGCGTGAGTTGACGTTGAAATCCGAAGAGAATGGCAAAACGAATTTCTTCCTGTGTTGACGGTGAAACTTCAACCGAGCTTACGTCACTAATGTTTCTCTTTCTCGTCTCCATTTTTACCTATTTTTCTGAATTTTGGAAATAAATATTGTTAAAGTATGAGCGACAGAAATGCATATTTTTTTTTGTGTGACAGCAACTAAGCCAACTAAGATTGGACATTGAATGTTAGTGCTGATTTTGTGAGCTGATTCGATGCTTATTTCAAGAGAAGTCTGTCTCTGGCTGAAGAATAAATTTCTCTTCCACCATAAAAACCTCCGATTTCCAAACATGAAATGATTCTGCAGAAAGCCGTCCACTTCAAAGGAGAAGGTCCACAGCTTCGGCCTATTTATTAGAATTTGGCAAGTTGGACTAAGTGTATCGACCTGAAAAGAGGATCCCGCTGCCCTGGACCCGGAAAGGTAGGTACTAATTCAATCATTCTCGTATGCACCCAATATATTAGAACTCCAAGTCCATAGTTTAATTTATTTCTGCTCTTAACTCAACTAATAGAAACATATTAAAATCAACGAATCCTATTTGAATTCTAAATTAACCGAAACCCTTACTCTACTTCGTTGAACCCTACTCCTTAGGGTAGCTATACAAAAAAAAAAAGGGAACAATCTCTCTGCATTTCCCACAATTGAACTCTCATCCAGGATTGACCTTACCGTAACCCCGTATCCATTTTAATCCTCAAGATTTACGATTATAGAAAACATGCTCATGTAATTGGTCGAGGGGATGCACGTTGTACGAGTGGTTCAGTGTTAACTATTCGCTTGCCACCCTTTTGCCAGTAAGTGTCCAGCAGTCCAACCTTGCACAATGCTTACGTAATACTGCAATACTGACTTTTTGCATTAACAGGAGCTGCTCCTGCTATCGTGCACCACATCACACAGTCAGGTGCAAGGGTTTGTATAGAAAAATAGCTGGTCGGCATATCAAAGTTCCAAAGGATTGAATTTCATCCTGGGAAAAACAAAATAACCAAAAATGTGAAAAGCATTTTTTTCTCTTCTCTTTACTATGCTTTTCGTTTCATCTTTGGCATCGCATGAGATACTCCTCGAGATATCCAGAAGGGCATACCCCATCTCATCTGAATTCCAGCCCCAGGATGTGAATAACAACGAGAAGACAAAGCGTTTTAGTGTTTTGCTCTGGTTTATCCTTTTTCTTTCTTTTCTATTTTTTGCGCCTTTTTCATTGGATTTTTTTTTTTCGAGGATACACTCAAACAAAATGCTTAAAGGACATAAATTCCGAAAGCAACTACCACATGCAGCAGACCAGCCACAGCCACTATACTGGGAGTGGTGAGTGAATGAATAAAAAACGAGAAATTGCATAAATATCTAATGAGTATTGGGATGAGTAGGCGCTCAATTCAGGACTACACGCGATACCAGGATGATAGTAGGTCGCATGCTACAAGCTACAACTGCAGACCTTCACTCCCACTTGAGGGGATTGACGCAGGAATTAGTTCTGCTGTGATGCTCCTCTATACTGTATGATACGTGTCGGCGTGTACGTGAATATGAATACGCGCAATGGTACTGGTATCCTGTCTACAATGTATATCTGTTGGATGCTCTTGTGTTTGCGTTTGTCACAATCAAAAGGATATTTAGTGCAGAAGAAATTTTACACTGAATGAATCAGAAACAGAGAAATGAACTGAGATTAGTTTGTGCGACTTTTGTGTGTTAAAGTTTAAATGAAAGATACAAATTGCTCTTTCCTGTTGTAGTCTTTAAATGGGGGCGAGGGATGGGATCTTGGGTTGGATTTTGTTTGTGTGCCTTCATTACGTGCGCCTTCAGGCTTGCAGCGTGAGTATTCATCTGGAGACCGGAGGCGGTTTTATGGCGTTCAGCCATATATCATTTCGCTTATAGAAGACGAAATAATAAGTTTAATGAGTTCTTTGCAGGAGTTTTGTTGTTTCTTTTTTTCTGCAAAACTTTGTGTTTATTCTCTAGGGTACTAGAGTGGGACATTTTAATGCATGAATGATGGTTGGAGGGGTATGATTTAAAGGTTGATTTTTTTTTAGCCTATGAATTTCGGATTTATGAGGGTGAAGCAGGCAAAAATTCATATTTTTACTGATATTCCAAAAACTACGTTACTTATGATTTAATAAAGTTCTCTAATGGAATCTGTAGTAGGTGCCCTTTAATATGACACCCCACTCGATTGGGTTTAAAAAAAATTTTTTGTTACCCGCTACCATTAGCTTGGGAAAAATTTGAATTTTTTTCTTGATCTTTTGAGCTAGGTATACCTGTTGTAGAAGCATTGCCCGTATTCCTTATGGAACCCTAAATACTTACCAACATTACCCTTTGCAGCTAGCTATGGATCAGCCAATTATCTAAAGTTCCGCACGCCGAGTTAGCTGAGTTAATTTTAAAGGTAAAGTGTTCCCCTACTGTGTGTTCCCTGTTAAGTGAATTTGAAGATTTTCTGAGCTGGAGCGTTGTGGTTCATTGCTCTTATTCCATAAAAGCAATGACTGACTGGCTAGGGTTCTCCATTGCTTGATTTCTGGAGTTCACTGCTGACCCTTGGTAGGCAGAGTTCTTTACTACAGTCCTACAGAATTCACCCACTTAGAGATGGAATTTCAAAAAATCCTCCCTTAGCAGACGTCCATGCCATTATAGAAATGTAATGTCCGAATTTAAGCCCTTTAGGTCCAGTGGTTTGGTCTGTGCGCTGTCCTTTATTCACACTGTTTTATATGTATGGAATAAAGATTTTTCCGAATTCACCCATTTTGGAATGGAATCTCAAAAAATCCTCCCTTAGCGGATGTCACTATAGGAATATCCTGTCCAAATTTCAGCTCTTTAAGTCCAGCGGTTTGGTCTGTGCGTTGTCTGTCAGTGAACTGTTTTTTATATAGAGATGAAAATCTCACAGAAAATTGTAGAGAAGCATCTGGATAGGATGCAATGTCTGATGTGCCCAGGAATTTTGGGTACAATATGGAATTCAAGGGATCCTGGAAAACTTGCCATTGGATTTATTTATTTAGAAAACTGTAGCCTCAACGGCACTTTGGCTGCACCGGAATGCGAAATTGCATGGTAACGGTACGGCATGGATATGGATGGGATATCAAGACCGTGTCTTATGGAAAAATATCACCAAACTCTTATGTAGAATGTGCAGCTACTAAGAAGAACTAGAACTAGCCCGAAGATATAAATCTCAGTGATGGTTTCTTTGCTGCATTCGTTGTATCGATAATTGATAGAAGGTCAGGTGGAAGGAAGAAAGATCCTTATATGTAGTACTAGACCATCAGGCAGAATCAGATGCATGGAGCAAACACACATCACAACGTCATGGGCACTCGAATGTGTACTGTAGCTCAATGAGTGTTCATCTAAAAATGAAGTAATACTCTTTTGGGTAAGAGGACACATAAGTAATAGATATGACTCCATTGCAACACAGTGGTCGACCACAAAGCTTTGGTTGTGGAAATGTTAGAGCACTTCATCGACACCTGAGAAGATGGATAACTATAGAACGATGTAGAGACGCTACAATGGCAATACATTTGCGGGCTTTCTCTACTCAGCGAAAAGTCTTGAGAGTATGCGTCGAGGAATAGTTCACCGGAAAGTAGCGTTAATAATGATATCAAAATATTTCTAGAGGAGGTTGAAACAGTAAACAAATTCATATACTGTATGAATGGCCGGCACTGGAAGGTTGAAGAACAGAGATATTGGGACATTACTGGGTGGAAACCTAGTTCTAGATTTCTTGTAAAAATAGGTAAAATTCAAAGGTCAAAATTCATTAAGGACGTATACCATTGTGTTGTTTATTTGCTTGTTGTAGAGACATCTTTAAGACTTTAAAGAGACCAGGTGATAATTTCATGAGTCATAGCACCTCATCCAGGCCAATTTTTCTAAGAAACTGCAGTATTGATATTGGGTGTTATGAGTAGTAGATCTAGTAGAGCTAAAAAATAATTTTTAAAAACTAGCTTTAATGAACTAAAAAGTAAAATAATATTTTTTTCCGAGTCACCAATACATATGTGACTATTAAAGCTTGGGGCGCTCCAGTTTTTTTTTTTAAAATCTTTGTTGATTGTTGATCGAGGTGGGACCATGTCACTGTAGACTAATGGAATTTCCTCCATTTATACATACATATGTAAAGGGTGATTTTTTAAGAGGTTGAGAACTTTTTTTTAAAAAAAAACACAAAAAATTCGAAAAAATGAATGAAATATTTATTTGAATCGATAGTTTGAACCTTGCAATTTAATGTTTAAAGATAATTTCATGCAAATGTTGACCGCGGCTGCGTCTCAGGTAGCCCATCCGCTGAGTCCAATTTTGGCATACTCTTTCACACATATCGGCCGGTATCTCACGAATGAATGCATGGATGTTGGCTTCCAGTGCGTCAATCGAAGCGGGCTTGTCCCTATAGACATTAGCCTTGACATACCCCCACAAAAAATAATCTAATGGTGTCAAATCGCACGATCTAGGCGGCCAATTGACCGGCCCGAAACGTGAAATTAACTGTTCACCAAACTCGCCTCGCAATTGCGCCATTGTTTCGGCGTTGTGGTAGGTCGGCTGGCTTTAGTTCTTGCACCAGCTGTATCTTAAAAGGATTTACGCCCAAATCCTTCCGCAAAATTTTCCACGTAGTGCTGTAACAAAGGCCTAACTGCTGGGAACGGCGCCGAATCGACATTTCGCGGTCTTCTGTCACACTAGCTGATACGGCCGCAATATTTTCTTCACTATGCACAGTACGTAAACGTGTTGGTGGTTTAATGTCCAACAAAGTAAATTTGGTGCGAAATTTGGTCACAATCTTCCGAATAGACTGCTCAGAAGGTCGAGAATGCCGATCATAAAATGGAAGCAGCGCGCGATGAACATTTCGAACCGAGCACGAATTTCGATAGTAAAATTCAATAATTTGCAAGCGTTGTTCATTTGTAAGACGATCCATGGTTAAATTGCAAACCAAACTGAAGCTGTTTGACAGTGACACAAGGTACTAAACACACGTCAGCTGTCAAAACCAGTGTTGCCAAAACCAAACCAGCTAAAAAATCACCCTATATATATGTGTGTCGGTCCGTCATGATACCAGATAAACCAGAATTGTCTTTGACAGATATATCGTCTGTCTCTGGGTAGAATTTGTCTAAATGATGATGAAGCATTTTGATTAAACAGCTATAGTGACACAAAATGTGTTCTGTTGATTCTTCGTCCTCGTTGTGCATCGTGCATGTGTTGTCTTGTGCCTGAGCGCCCCATGCTTCAATTAATAGGTGTGTTTGTTAACTTTATTAACACAAATGGGACATCTGTCAAAGAGTAAAAGTGGGGGAAAATCCTCTGTTCCTCTTTTTTAACTATTGAATATTTTCACGAAAAACTTGTTTTCTTTTATTTTGTTAACAAGAAGTGAGTGACATTTATCGAATTGTCAGATGGCTGTTTGAAGGATGTGCCTCGGTGACTCCATGAAAAAGATGTAGTACGATTTCGCAAGAGGGGACATTTTTTGACACTGGCTCTCTCTTCTCTTGATTTTTGACAGTTGGATGTAAGTTTACGTAAATTAACATGTTACCAAACACACCTAATAGTTACACATTGGTGACTCAAAAAAAATTATTATTTTACTTTTTAGTTCATTAAAGCTTGTTTTTAAAAATTAGGGCGTCCGCCATATAAGATTTACAACATCATAAAATATACTACATTGTATTATGACCGGCCTCGTATACTCAGGATGATCATATATCTGGAAGTGGGTGTAAAATCAATTCCCAGATTTGGCCTTAACGGAAAGTGAAGTTAATATAAAGCTTGTAATAAAATAAAACGGAAGACTTACTTGCTTGGTATGTGTCGATGACTAAAGTTAACACTTAACTTCATTATATTTTCTTACTCACACATATAAACCGATTCCGTTTTGTTTGAAAATACGTTCTTAGAAAAGGCACGAATACAGTTCAATTTTTACAATTAGTTTCTATTAACAATGTGTCACATAGCATGCAAGCTTTGAATCTCTTTAAGTCTTTGAGTTAAGGGAAGTCACTGGTATAAAAGAGATAGAGCATAGGCCCAAATATGCTTCCTTGAGGAACTCCGGTTTTGATCTCTTTGAGTACGCATCGTCCTGTCTGATGCAAGAGTATCGTTACATGTGAGTCCTTTTTCGGATATCCCTGTGATCCAGCATTCCCAGAATCTGAATTTCCATGCATAGCTCTATCAAAAAAACTTCAAAATTAAATAAAATTCGTGTTCGACTCTAAGTGAACATGCAATCCTATCAGGGTGGCAAGATATCTCAAAGTTCCACTATGCAGGGAGAGAGGCAAGAGCTGTTTCATTTAATATTCTTTTATTTTACGAGTTTTTTTTTTTTATATTTTTGTTGCTTTCGAGTCGAGCACCACGAAAAGTGATTGTTAATTGAATTCCAATTTAAACCCGGTGCACTCGAATCTCTCGACATAAATACGAAGGATACAGGTATAGCTAGCTATCGAAGTGCTACCAGAGCTATTCGTACAGAGGTAAATAAATAATTGACTGGTGCTTTTCCGGCATCCACGTGTTCAGGCTGGTGAAATTGAATTCCAAAAGCGTTTGGATATTTCATTAGGTCTCCTCGTCGGTATAAGGGGAGCATTACTCGAGCTGGAATAGCCGAATCTGATTCACTTTGGATTAAGAGTTTTACATATGGGAAATTCATGATATTACAGCAGAAGAGGAGTGAAAGTCTCCCAAAGAGGTTTCTAGATGCAAGAGTTATGGATACTTTTGGATGAATTTTCGGGTCTCATTGCGCATTCTAATGGTGCAGGTTTGTAGACATTCTTTGGTTGGGGTTTGCTGCTTTTCTGTTTAGAGCCTGGTATGGTTCTATTGTCCTGTAAGAATTCATTTGTACTTTAATAATTTCGACTCCATGTACAGTTTTGGCTTTGACGTGGCTGATTTTTAAAATGGAATCAAAATCAATGCTGCAGAGATATTTTTACTCCTTGCACTTGAAAGGAATATCTTCCTACTCCCAATGGTTTGAATAAAGTAAGGGATGTTTCCTTTAGAAGATACTCGTAGGGGATTTTTTTATGATTTGGTGTGGCTATGCTATTTTTATTTAAATAATTGATAAAAATGGATTTTCAGCAGGAGATTGACTTGGCAGCTGCTAAAACAATTGCGAATGTAGAATATACTTCAGTGGACCTTTATATGGATTGGATACTTTAGGACTTTATGTCCTTTCCTCAAAGGTTTGAGTGTAGCTGATACTACCAATCGAGCTTGGGCCCATCAAAAGAGAGAGATAGAGAGAAAGAGAGACGAGCATCTGTCTTCTGAAGACGAACAACGAGTACATCAATACAGATGAAAAGCAACAGTCAACTCGGACGGACTTAGCTAGTAAAATTATAATTCAAGTTAAAATTCAGAAAAAAAATATAAATTCTATCATTCAACTTAAAACTGTAGTTGCTGTTCTTTTTTTTCTTATTTGCTTTTTATCACTGCACAACGTGTACAGACAAACTACTCAAGTCAATTCGCGGAAGTCAATTCCTAAACTAAAAGCAGACATATGCAATTTCCAAGACTATCGCTAAGAATCAACAGTATTAGTAGATCTAGTAGATCCACTGTTTTTGAGCCTGTAAAGGAAGCGTAGCACAAGAGGTAAGTAACAACAGACCCCAAGGTGGAGCTCTCTTTTGCAAATGACATCTCTTTGAATTCGAAGATCCGTCAGCCATGCCCGTTGCTAACGATCCTCAAAGAAGCCAATTCACCAAATGAGATCCAATCCAGGAATACAGTTTTTTATTTATAAGGCCCGTCTTTCTTTATAATTTTATTTTAAAATACTAGACAGTCATTATATTTTATTTACTTGGGGACTGTCCCTCTCATCGAAATCTTTAGACCAACAGTCAGCGCTTTATGGTTTTCAAAACCATCCGACAGTGTTTCTAAGCCAGCTTCAATCATAGCCGATAGAGTCAAAGCTTGTTCGGAAATATCTCAAACTAACTTCCTCAATGATTTAGTGACTGAAAATATACGAGAGCTGCAAAGGTAGTTGTTTGCCGCTTACTCATCTTCTTCGAGGTACCTTTTGATCTAATACACTCAATAATCAGGAAATGGAAAGATTATAGCCATGGCCAACTCCATGCAAAGTAAAAATTCAGCCTCGGTCTATCTAGCAGGACGTTAGGACGTAACTGACAGCCATTCAGATACAACTTGAGAAATTGGACTATTTGAATGTGATACCTGTCCACTGCGGAGAAGTGGAATACATATGGTATTCTACAAATGCCCTGTTGTGGCAAAAAGTAGATAATCCTGAGCTCGAAGGAAGTATGTCACTTAGATACTAACATATAAGAGGCGCTCTGCTTACCTCCAGGATAAAAAAGAGCCAGCACATAGGATTTACTCTTGGTCGCCGTTCTTACTTAGTTGGCGCTACAGCTCGAGGTGAACCTGGGCCTGCTTCTCGCAACCATTTGTGTGTGCGTGCTATATTTTTGCACGAATGGAAGGGACCTACAGTTTCTTGCCGACTCCGAACGGCGAGTTGAGAAGCTCAATCGTGACAAATGATACTCTTTGATGCTTGTCAGACATTCGAAAGAGGTGGGCACCGTGAAAAACTTTTAGGTGTTTGCGGCGGGATTCGAACCCAAGACCGCTGGCTCAGTAGTCCGACGCACTAACCACTTGCGCTACGGTGCCCACGGTCGCCGTTCTTAATGGCCCTAAAATAACGTTCTCAGAGCCGGTCTTCATGAGTCCATCCACTTTATTTTTCTCAAACAGCTGTGTTCGATTCTTTTTTAGAGACCGCTGGGACCGGTGTTTTCGGGAACCTATTAATAGTTCTCTGGAAATGAGCAACCGATTTATATTTCTGAATGAATGCCCATTTTTGTTAACAACTGTCGTCAATAGGCATTTGGCCTGCTTTGGATGGCATTTGGAACTGGACCATGGCTATCATCAGATCCTCCCAGAATTTTGTAGAACTATTGTTTGCATCTCATAAACGTATTCAAGACCCGAAAGAAAATGCAAGGGGAGTTTGCAGCATTTATCGCTTCCCGACTGTTTAGAAATTACTAAAAAATGTTACCAAAGTTCGAGCCCAGTTCGAATGCCCCACCTTTGTCCACCAGAGACTTGGGTCACAGTCACTGTTATTATGCGAAGGGTATATGCCGCTCTGTTGCAAAATTTCGAGCATGAGCTCACTTTACAGGACAAGCCAATCAAAATACAACGAAAAGGGCGAAGTTAGGAGAATATCGCAGCTGCAGCGGCTAGTATTGCCGATGAAGTAAATTTTTCAATTTCACGACGATCACAACAGTTGGGACTTTCTTAGACGTCAACTTGGAAAATTTTGGGTAACGATTTGGGCCCACATCCTTACAAAGTTGTATTGACTCAGAAGGCAAACGATCACAGATTCCGTCGGGACTTTGCTTACTGGGCCGTTGAGCCATTGGAAGATGATCCTGATTTCGGCCAAAAAAATAATTTTGGGCTTAAGCCCACAAGTGTAACACAAAATGTCGGTGCATCCCGAAAAACTAACTGTGTGGTGCGTTTTATGGCATGGCCGCGTCATCGGACCTTAATTCTTCCGAAATGAGGAGGCAAGCACCATAACCGTTAATGGTGACCGGTATGGAGTCATGTTACTCACATTTCTGTGGGCATTACATGAGAATGTCGATAGTGAAGAGACGTGGTTCCAACAAAATGGCGCTACGTGACATACGCTCGATATGCTGAAGTTTGGCGATTGGAACATCTCACGATGAGGATTTGTGAACTGGCCGCGGCTTTCATGTGATTTGACACGCCTATATTATTTTTTTGGGGGCTACGTCCAAGCATAAGTCTATGCCGATAATCCACAGACTTTCGATCATTTTGAAGCCAACATTCGTTCAGCTATCGCCAGCATACAGCCGCCGATGTTGGACAGGATGATCAAAAATTGGACCAATCTGGTGTGTCAGCGTAAACAAAGTCGTGGTGGACATTTGAACGAGATCTTGTACCGAACATAATTGTTCTGTCTAAGTTGCAAAATAAAGCAAAAACTAAATGGATGGTGATTTATTTAAAATAAACATCCTATCACTCTCAATGAAAGACCCTTTGTGTGGACTTTTTTGCCCCAAACCCTATCCATGATATTCTCGTATACGAGAAGTTGCCGCGCTGTCACGGGTTTTAAAGTCCACATTACCTACATTCGTGATACATTTTCAGATCCTTGACATTTTCTGTGTTCTTTTCAAATCTGCTGGCTGATACATTTCAAGTTCCAATTCTAAAGACGAATAAAATGAAGTATCCTTATTCAGGATACCATGTATGCATTTCTGTTCACAAAGTATATATGCACATTTTCGTTTCGATTGGGACCAAATGAATGAGAATGGGAAACAGCAAAGGAAATTCCTGAACGTCATTCAACTGTATTACTTGCGTTTATTTCTGTGGAACGCCTGTAGGGGTGAAATGTGTCGGTTCACATTGCATTTCGTTTCGACACAAAGTTGAAAGTGCGCAGGAGGTGTATATAGTCAAAAAAGGGACGACAAGTGTCCTACCATCTACCGGTTTCCATAGAATTATTCGACAATTTATTGAGATCCTTTCATGTTGCAATATAGACCAAGGCAAAGGCAGAGAAACGGGGTATCGGGAGTTCATTAAAGTGGAACACGTAAGGTTTTTCATTTGCCGGCGAATGAACGTTCGATAGCAGGATCGGAAGGCTCGTATGCGAGTGATTTTGAAACATGAACTCAATTTAATTTTAAGATAAATCAGGAATGAAGGGGAATATAGGTTGAGGGTCAATGTGCCGATGTGATTCATGTGCAGTTTTTTTTTGTTCCTACTGCAGGCAAGCGTTTAGTGGAATCTAAGTGGAATATGAGTTACAAAAAAGGGAAATGTATGCTTTTCGTTCTTTCTGGAACAACGTGTCGAAACGTTTCCAACGATTTAAAAAGCTATAATCCGAGCAATTGTGGTCGTTTCGTCTTATCTGTCGTGACTCCATCCACATTTTATTGAAAGTCTTAGAGGTCGTAGTCAGTCAGATATATCTATGTCCTTTTCCCAGCGTTTTTCTTACGCTTAATCTCTCAAAAAAAACAAATTTATTCATCGCAAAAGAAATACAAGGCAGCCATTTTGATAAATGAAGTGGAAGATGGGAGAACGGTTATATTGTTTTGGCGCAGTGCTGGGGGATCGTGGGAAAAATCCCTTTTTGTGGGAATTTGGACCTTAAAAGGGATCGAGGGGAAACCCTATGACTTTGTGGGAATTTTTTTTATTTATAAAATTTAAACCAAGAAAGGGTATAAGCAAGAAAATTCCAAACTATTAATAGTTTTTATTCACTTATTCCAATTCGCGAAGATAAAAACAACGAAACTCGCTTTAAAGTAACGCGTTTGAGGCCTTAATTTCTCTTCTTCTTTTTGCTTTCCCCAACACAATGTTTTAATAACACTACACAAAATTAAAATATTATTTATATTATATTTATGTAATTTCAACCAATTTTTACCTGTTTGATCATGTTAAATGCAAATTCATTTATAATAGGTATTTATTAGGTCAGGTTTCCGCCATTCCAATCGAAAGATATCGATTTGATCGTTGGCATTATCGTTATGTTGGTGTGAGTTCATAATTGTAAAAATTTTGTTGTTAATTTACCGCAGCAAAATCTGTATATATTAAGCAATATAAAATAAGCTGCTAATTTGCACAACAAAAGGGGTAATTTGACATTTATGAAAACAAGTCGAGAGTCGAGACACAAGTGCTGCCGGAACGTTTGCAATGGTAAGGCAGTTTTTCTACATTTGTGACCGCAGTAACCGCATTGCTGCAGTTTTTTTTTACAATTATGAACTCAACCTTGATGCTACTCAAATAATAAAGGCGTACTTCATACACATATTTTTCGTAATTCTCCATTATTTTTATTTTTATTTTTTTTTTTTTCCATCACAGAGCACACAGAACACTACGTTCTCTAGTGTATACTCTCAGTATCGCTTAACACAACTGTTGTTTGTTGCGCGACTAAGGATCATCTACCGATTTTCAATCTTATAGACTACTTCAAATAAACAATATTAAGTTAATCAAAAACCAATGAAAAAACGCGTTTTCTAAATTCTGCTCGTGATAAGCAAAAATCAACTTCATTGCACAGTTCATTGTAAGTGCTTATGCACCTTGTAATAGGCTCATTATAACCATAATTGGTTCTATGCCTTTCTGGGAAAAACAAGCTTCTAACCCGCAGAGACCTTTGGGGAGCATATATATTTAATAGAAAAACCAATTCTGGTGAAATAATATGAAAATTAATAATATCGCGAATAAACATGATGGAAGTTGCGTTGCGTCTGAAACTTAAGGTTTGCAAACCAATTAATTGGCACCTTCTATCATAATTAGGAAGCACGTCAAACATATTTAATTTACGAACCGCATATCTCGTGAAGTTTTTTTGAACTCTTTCCAATCTGAGTTCGTGAATAGCATATGGTGAATTCCAAATGATGGATGAATATTCTAAATAAGGTCTGACTAACGAGCAGTAGATAACTTTAAGGCTATGTACATCTCGAAAGTATTTACTATTACGCTTTAGAAAGCCCAACAAAGAGTTAGACTTGGCAATGGCATAATCATAATGCAAGATAAAGTTTAGTTTATTATCAAACATGACCCCTAGATCCTTCACTTCATCCAATGAAGTCGAAGATCGTTTATACAGTAATTATGAAAAAGTGGAATGGCAATTCGATAAGCCGAAAAAATTTTACATTTTGAAATATTAAGTTCCAGGGCATTATGATTACACCATTCCGATAATCTATTAATGTCTGATTGCAAACGAATATAATCAGTAATATTATTTACACGAGAAAATAATTTTAAATCATCCGCGAATGTCAAAACCTTACAGAATTTAAATATTTCGTGAACATCATTGATAAATAAAATAAATAGCAACGGGCCCAAATGACTACCTTGTGGAACGCCCGACGTTACTTTAATTACACGGGAAGTCCAACCATCGACCTTTACCATTTGCCTTCTATTAGTTAAGTAATTAAAGAACCATTTTAGCATTGAGGAATGAAAACCCAACGATTCAAGTTTGGCTAAAAGTAGGGTATGATGCACCCTATCAAAGGCTTTGGTGAAGTCTGTGTAGAGTACATCAACTTGTAAACGTTGCTCAAAACTGTCAAAAATATAATTACATAACAAAGCTAAGTTAGTGGTACATGATCTACCACGAACGAAGCCATGTTGATTATTTGAAATAATCTCTTTTACCGCGAAAAAGAGTTTTTCCTTAACAATACTCTCAAATAATTTGGGTATTGCCGAAAGCTTGGATATAGGTCGATAGTTTTCAACTTTTTGCCTTAGACCACCTTTGAAAATAGGAATTATAAAAGAATACTTCCAATCATTAAGGAAATCACCAGACACAAGTGACTGGTTGAAAATAATTTTAAGAGGATGAAAAACGGATAATAAACATTTTTTTAATATTACCGCGGGTATACCATCAGGGCCTGGGTTGCTATTAAAATTTAATTTTTTAAGCGCGATAATTACATCATCATCCGAGAATTGCAATACACCAATGTCCAAAACATCAGGAATCATAGCGTAATGATTATCATTAAATTGCACCCGTGAATCATTGTATACTGACTCAAAAAAGTCAGCAAATAAGTCACAAGTGCTTTTCAAATCCGTTGAACTCACATTTCCGAATTGAATTACCTTAGGTAAACCTGAGGTATTTCTTTTCGAATTAATGTAATTCCAAAAAGATTTGCTATTACGTTTTACCGACGACTCAACTGACAAGATGTATTGCTTGTATAAAAATCGACTTAAAAACTCATATTCTTTTCTGAATCTCAAAAAAAGTTCACGATTAGAATTAGTTTTATCAGATAAGTAGCGCGAATAAGCTTTTCTTTTTACATTACGTAAATTAACCAATCTTTTATTTGACCAAGGAATTTTAAACCTTTTATTATGACGCGTTTTAGGTACATATAATTCAAAACCAGAATTAATTTTATCTAAAAATATGTCATAATTACCTTTAAGATTGGGGGATTTTAGCAGTTCATCCCAATCAAAACCGTTTAAATAATCCTGCAGAGCAACGAAATTAGTTTTAGAAAAATTATAAGATAACGCGGAATTTATATAATTACTTTTAGGATAATCAAGAAAATTAAGCTCTAAAAGTAAGGCTTTGTGATGAATTTTATTGGAATCAATAAGATCCAAGGCCTCAGAAATTTTGAAATTAATTTCATTATTTACAAAAATTAGATCCAAAATCCTGTTTAAAGAATTCCGGATAAAGTTTATTTGAAACAAGTCCAAAGAGAGAAGACCATCGATGACTATTTGCTCCCACTCATGGGTGACGTTAAATGGCATTAAATTCTTATCACCATCCACATTCCTCCAAGTTACATCACCAATATTAAAGTCACCCAATACACAAGGCAATTGAGTGGCTTTAAGGCGAGCAACAACACTACTAATATTACCAATATGTTTTTCATACACATTGGCAACACTGTTTGGAGGAACGTAGGAGACAAAAACAAACAGCTGATAACGCACGTCATGAATAAAATCAATGCACACACACATCTGTTCAACATTAACCGATCGATGCTCCAATGCAATTTGCCTACTTTGAAAAAGAGATGAGACAGCTATTAAAACTCCCCCACCTCTTTCGCTGCTTGTTCGGCAGCGGTCATTTCGGTAAACCACATACGCTGAATCGAAGATCTCTGCCGAAAAAATGCGTGGGTGCAGCCATGTCTCCGTTAAAACAATAATATCATATTGGTGGTCAGAGAGAGCAACGAAAATTTCTTTTGTTTTTGTTCTCATACCACCAATATTTTGGTAATAAATGGAATAATCTTTTACAACGGAGGTGCTTTGCCGTCGCAGATGATCAATGTTTATGTTTTGATTTCTGCGACGGGCAAAGCAACTCCGTTTTTTGGTATAAATTTTTTAACGCGAATTCCCGTCGGCCAAATTGAAGAATTTAATGCGCGCTCGTAGAACTCTGTCGGTAATTTAATTTTAAAATTAATATAATGCAGTTTAGTTAAGTCAGCGGTCGACTTAACTAACTTAAAACAAGAAATACTATCGCTCGATACGTTCATTTTACTAGAAACATAATCCACCAGCGCATTTTCCGACGTACTCACGTTAAAACCGGCAGCATGCAGTTCCATTAGAGGAGTAGCAACTAAATTAAGTGCAGAAGTATCCTCGCCAATTATTGGCGAGTTCTTTTTTGCACGTTTTTTATTTTTCCGTGATTTTTTACGCGACACTTTGCAAAATGTTTCCATGCCTACGGAGGCATTTTCGGTATCAAAAGCCTGCGACGCCGGCGGCTCCGCACTATTACAAGTGGAGGCAACAATTTTTGGCAAACCGGTGTCAACAAAAACACAATTTTCAACCGACGGTAACTCCGCGGCACTGGTTTTCTGCGTGGAATTATGTTTCAATTCGCGAATTTCGGATTTCATTAAACTCAGTTCATTCGTTAATGCACTGAGCTTAGAAATTAATCCCAACAATGGCATTTTATTGCAAATAATGCACTTGAAGCAAAGCCCTTCATTGGACTTCATGAGCTGGAGGGCCGCTTCTGAAAGCTTCACACAATGTATGTGGAACTTCCTGGAGCAAATCCCACCGCAGCTCACGAAATCGCCAGACAAAATGCCAGAATTGCACTCTCCACAACTATCAACCATTGCAAGGAATTATTAATTAATAATAATAATAAAATAATTAAAATAAAATAAAATATGTAATAAATGTCGGTAAACAATATTGCGGTAATTAAAATTCTTAAGCGATGAACAAGCGTGTTCGCGGGGCAAAGCTTTCGGTATTAACTGAGTTATTTGGAGACAATATTCAAAAAAGTCCCGAAAATGTGTCAAACACCAGACAACTTTTGTTAGTGATTTAAAGTGAAAAGTGTCCCATAATACCAGTAGTGTGAAATGCGCATTGTTTCAACTTCGCCACAAAAATTGGACACCAAGATAATTATAATTATAGTCCACGTTAAGCCGAAACCTCATTTTAAATATTTAACGTGAAGTAAGGTTTATGGATATGTCATCTGTCATTTAAGTGAAAGAAATTCGTAAAGATGTTTTCGATATATGCATTTTATTTTAATTTTTTCTCACTGAAATAACAGATGAAATAATCCTAACTCACTTTAAATACTTAATATGACTTTAATTTCGTCACGAGGTGATAACGATATTGTGGACCTAAAGTCGACTATAATTATCAAAACTTTTTGTTACGTGCTAATATAATTTTAAATTGTACTCTATCCGACTACAATACTGCGCCATTTTTTTTCTTTAATTATAAAACCTATTTATCTACGTTATTTGGCTTTGGAAATATGTATGCACAAATTAAAAATACCAAGCACAAACTTAACGGAAATTTTGTTTAATTTTTTTCTGTGGGAAATAAAAAGGGAAAAACGAGATGGTGTGTGGGAAAAAAAGGGAATTTTCGGCTCGGGTGATGGGACTTCTCTGAAAAATTCCCCCCAGCACTGTGGCGTCATTATTTTGTCTATATTATCTTAATGATGTTTGTTTTGGGTTTTGACTTTTGACAAATGCTCTTTATATTCAAAACCTTGGACAAGGAAATAAACTGCAAAAGCCGACTTTCTTCTTATGACAAAAATGGATTTACGAAAAACGTGTTCGAATCATATGCCTGAGAACAGGGCACGACCAACAAAAAATTAAAAGATTCTCGCACTGAAACAGAAGTACATAGAAAAAATTACACGAGTTTAACCTTCATATGAACGGCTTTTTATATATACGTTAGGGCTTAGGGGACAGTATCTACCCAGGTAGATACAGCCAAATTTCGTGTATTTTGTATGGAATTCCCTTTAAACTAACGGTTATAATTTTAATTTTTTGTTTTCTTCTATCCACCTTTGTTTTTCCAGTCAAAAATTTCATTAGTGTGTTAGTGCATGCGTAGTGTGAGTGGAAAATAAATGTGATCTTTTATTTTTTTTTTTGAATACATTTTTTTCTATTTTTCCCTTTTGCATTTTTCTTGTAAATTAAACTAAACTTAATGTTGAATTTCACTGTTTAGTTTTACAAACAATTTCAGAAATTCGTGTAAATCTACAAACCTGTTTACTTTTTAAACGAAGAGGCAAAGATTTACGAAAAATCCCGTACAACGTGTATGAAAAAAGGATGTATCTTCCTGGGTGGATACAGTTCACTAACATGTAAAAATTCAAAAAACAAAAAAAAAGGTTTCCAAAAGTATACTGAAATAATTTTTTTTTTGAATTTTCTGAAATAAAACTAAAATTTAGTCACTGAGTCCAAACGGCTTTAAGTTTTGTGCAGTAGAAGCAAACATATACAGAAAACAAAATTCAAATATCTACCCGAGTAGATACTATCCATGTGAAGGCTCAATTTGAAAATTTAAATGAAACATATTAGGAAAGAGGTTTTTTTGAAAATCCAGAAATAATTGATATTCCAATTCAAATGTCAGCTACCTAAAATGTGATTTGAAGTTTGGAAATCCATTGCTTGAAACTGTTTTTTTTTAAATTTCGTTTAAACAGGTTACAAATAAGATTTAACGCCCTTCCCCTTTCCCTTGGTGACTTAGGCCGGCATTCACCGACAGCTCATAAGTTAAGAGCCTCATAAACCTATTCACCAACCGCTATTAGTGCGTATTTATGAGCGCTCATAAGACTTATGAGTGGTCCCAACCACTCTTTGACTCATTGACTCCGAATGTTCGAAAGAGAACGCATTCGGAAATCCGAAAATTGAGATCTCTCAAAGTCGAAGTAGCATAGACAGCATAGACAAAAACCTATTAGTGGTCGATGAATACCAACCAGAAATTTTAACTTATGAGCCTCTTAACTTTATGAGCGGTCGGTGAATGCCGACCTTAATGTTTTCAGCAAATAATTTAAAGACTTGATTTGTAACTAGGGTTACCAGACGTCCCACTTTTTCTTACCAAAATTCTGTTTGTCCCCCCTATACAAACCTCTGTCCCCCTTATTAAGTAAAATTCAAAAAGAGAAAACATTCAATTTAAGACTGTTAAAATATTTTCATTAAATATTTTTAAAAAGATTCTTTGTAAACATATCCATTTGAAGTTCAAAATCCTTTCAAAGCTGAGCGCTTCCACTCGATGAACTGCATATCACTTCATGCGCAAGACTTTTCCTTCATCTGTCAGTTTATGATTTGTGCTGCTATCTGTCCTTTGTCAGTTTTTGTTTACAAATTATTTCCAAATTTTTTTCGTTTGCATTTAATAGTACCTAAATTGTCTGAAAAAGCGAATAAAAAAAGAAAGTGTGCGTATAATCAGTGCTGGGAAAAATGTTTCGAGTGGTTAACAAAAAGCAAAGAAGGTCCTGAATATGTGACGTGTTTAATTTGCTTTAAATTTTTTGCTTCACTTTTTTACACTGGTGTTATATTTTCCAAAAACACATTTTGTTTCGCTATTTCCCCCATTTCGTCATTTTCAATCTGGTAACCCTATTTGTAACTCGTTTCGAAATAAGGAAAAATTATATTTGAGAATTTTCATTCCACTCTGTTTTCTTAGTTAAAGCAGATCATGCAGAAATGCCAGACGAGAGAACCAAAAAAGAATGCTCGGAGCTTATGCCGGGACAGTTTTTTTTTATTAGTTCATCAAAGAATGACTTTCTTTCTTTCTTGCAACCATTTGAGTGTACATACATACGTGTTATATTTTTGCTTGAATGAAAGGGACCTACAGTTTTGTGCTGACTCCGAACGGCGAATTGAGAAGCAAATCGTGGCAAATGATACTCGTAGCACACCATACACCTTTAAAACGCAGGTATTAACGTGGTCGTCCGATTGAAGATTCACTACAGGTTTCTCGCAGTCTCAACAAAGTCTATATTGCACCACCCTAATTCGATGGCTGGAAAGAAAGAGGTATCCAGCAAGTTGCGGTATATAACCAGTGACTTGGACTAAGGTTGAGGCAAAGACTAGTTCCCTCGATATTCTTGAGCTCCTCATTGATTTTGACAGCGAATAGTTCCGTCGAACCAAGTAAGAATAAAACAGTGTTTAACAGTTCTGGATAATTCATAAACGTAGGAACAAAATAGGATCCAGAATAGAACCTTGTGGTACGCCAGATTTCATTGAAAGAAGGGTGGATGTTTGATCGCCCGATTAGCCCCCGTTTAGCAGATTTTCAACTGAGAGGTGTCTGTGGAGGGATGTCCATGTGTCTTCCTCCTTGACCTAAGCTAGATATTAAAAATATACTATTGTTATTTTAAATAGGTTGGTTAGCAACTAATCTCATAATCAGAGATCTTTGAATCGTAGCGCATAAGACATTAGGTGCTTAGCATTGTAGTTTGATGTTAAATTACTTTTAGGTAGGGTTGCCATATTACTGAGATCTCATCTGGACATTTCGGTGAACGCTGATTTTTATAAGTAATCGAGCACAGTGGCTACAGGCTAGTGCGCTGGGCTAACTACGGGAGAAGTTTGCGGTGCAGTTGCGATCAAACGCCAAATAGTTTTTCACGGCCCCACCTCGCTCTCACGCTCGTCTGACAGACCACCGAGAGAATAACTGTCCTTCTCAAATATAGTATACTCGGAAAGTAGGTTTGTTTGTTTGATGTCAGCCCTAGGGCGCGGCGCACTAGGACGCACTGGAAACACTGAAAATGCTGCCCTTCATTCGCTGTCGACACTGGTTCGGCAGTGGCTGGATTCGCGCTGGGTATTTCTTGAGTGCCAGAAAAAAGGGCTGTCAAAACATGAAATCAGCTGATTTATCATTTGTTTTTTTTTTCATTGCGTTGATTGTTCTTCTGTTTTTTGTGTTCGGATAGGTTGCTTAATAAAACAACGAACTAAACAAGTGCAACAATATATGAAAATTAACAAAATCTGATTTATGTTAAGTTTTCAACGCATGAGCACCGTACCACAAATGGTTAGTGTGTCGGACTACTGAGCCAGCGGTCTTGGGTTCGAATCCCGCCGCGAACACCTAAAAAGTTTTTCACAGTGCCCACCTCTTCCGAATGCCTGACAAGCATTCAAGAGTATCACTTGTCATGTAAAGCTTCCCAACTCGCCGTTCGGAGACGGCAGAAAACTGTAGGTCCCTTCCATTCGTGCAAAAATATAACGCGCACACACAAATTGTTGCGGGAAGTTAGGCTTGCTTCTACCTAGGACTGCTGAAGCCAAATATTATTATTATTATTATTATTTCAATGCATGACAGTTATCAGGGCAAGCTATTGGCGTTAGATGAAATTGGGGTTGCAGTGGGTTTTTGGACAGCAATGAAACTCGCGTTTGAGTTTGGAGCTACACTTCGCGGATATATACTACTTCACCAATTATTTCGAAGCTATAGGTCAAACTGTTCTAAGAACTCGAAATTCGTTCATCTGTTAGTTTGGTTGGTTTCGAACGAAAGTTTGTCGGGACTTTTTTAAGCTCATCGGAATGTCGAATAACGCAGTGGCATTTCCCGACTTATCGGGACGAATGGCAGCCCTACTTTAGAGGCAGATCCTATTTTACATTTCACCAGCTAACTATCAGCTTTCAAATGCCGAAGGCTTGCTGCCACTTAACCGAATTTAATATTTAAGTCAAATTCCCCCAACGTACAGCCTTTAATGGTTTAGTTATGCAAAGGAACTTTTTTTTTCCATTTGCCTTCAGCCTTAAGAGCTTAATCTAGCTTAAAAACCTTCCACATTTCAAGGAATTAAAAAAAAAAAACTCAATTTACCCACTCATTAGCAAGTGCCACTCACCCCTTGCATTGCAGCTAAAAATAAATACCGTAAGCAAAAAAAGGAGAAAAATCTTCAATTTACTAAAGGAAAGGGAAAAAAATCCCGATTTTCCACATGCAGGATCTTCTCCTTTCGACGTTTCAGCTATAGTGTAAAATATGTATTAATTCGTGCATTCCGCCTGGTTGCACTTTAATGTCAGTCAACCCTGCCCGGGTGTGCCTTCTCTGGAGTACGACGACGACTGGTTCCTCTATTTGCCATCCTTTCCCTCATTTTAACTTTGAAATAAATCATAAACGAACCACACCGGGTTAAGTACACTGAAATGGAAGAAAATGTCCTTTTGTTTTCCCAGCTCGTCGTCGTCCTGAATAAATACTTAATCAACATTTTAGGGGCAAAGGAAAAACCAAAAAAAAAAAAAAATTGGATGAGCGCATTCCTCAAAAAACCCAACAAAATGCTTCAGGAAAAAATGACAAAAATCAGTCGTCCTATGACACAGATGTGATTGCACATGGACCCGAAGCTGGGAAAAACTGGATTTCATCCTTTATTGCGTTGCACTCGTATTCCACCTGGGATATGTGGCTTCGGGCTTTCACTGTACATCCATGCATGTGCTACATCGAGTGGACCAGTCTCACTCACGTTCAAGCTCTCATTGAATATGTAAAAAGAGCATAATTGAATGCAATACCAGCGGCAGTAGCGGTGGACGATAACGACAGGACGTAAGATCCCCACACCTGCACACTAACGGAAATTCGATTATAATCACTCATATGACTAAGAGTCCTTAGAGTATGGTAATACTTATTTAAAACTAGCTGGTCCGACGCAGACGTTGTTCTGCCCTTTCCGGTAGGTGTATTAACAAAATATGAATTATAACTTACTTAGATTAATGAAATACGTCAACTAAATATTTAATTTATTTTCTTCCATTAAATTTGAAATCACAATGAATCTCAAGGTGTTTTGTGTCTTTTGTTTTCTGACACGGGAACAGGCGACATACAATTGACCATGCCATTATCTAATGGAAAAATGAAGTTTCAGTTTTTCCAGAATTTTCCAATTTTCCGGACCTATCTCCCAATTTTTCCTTCGGTAAGAACCTTACTCGGATATAACGAACATTTTAAAAAACAAACGAGCCAAATCGATCTAGCCATTCTCAAGTTATGCGCTTACCAGCGATCATCATTTCATTTTTATTATGTAGAATACTGCTGATCACAACTATGACAAGGACTAAGTTCCAAAGTCAGGATAGTTCTAGAAAAAAAAAAACTCAAACAATGATTCGTCAATTTTATGGAATTCGATTTCCTTTTGAGTGGAACTTTCGATACCAGTCAAGGGATCTAAATACAAGTACCTATGAAAATTATGTTGATTTTCGTTTTTACAGGCTTTATATTAACTTCACTTTCTGTGAGCATGGAATCTGGGAGTCGATTTTACACCCATTTCCAGGTATCCGATTATCCTGAAATTTTGCACACGTACATACATATATAGTTCCGGAGACAATACAGTATGGGTTATTCGATGACGTTGTTAATCCAATATGGCGGACGATTTTTTAACTTCAATTTCTGTGAGGGCTGAAATTTTACGTATCCGGTGACAACTCAACATATTATATTTCATAATCTTCTAAATCTATTATGGCGGACGCCCCAAGATGGTGGATTACCGTTAACTTCCCGACCTCCTAAATATGGGTATCAAATGAAAGGGCTTGGCAAGTAGAATACAATACGCTATAACGTCATTAAAAATTCAATATGGCGGACGCCCACTAGATGGCGGATAACCGCTATCTTTACTACCATCTTAATATGGGTATCAAATGAAAGGGTTTGACAAGTAGAATACGATTAGCTAAGTGATGTGATTCTAAATTCAATATGGTAGATGCCATAAGATGGCGGATTACTTTTTTCTTCACAACCCGCATGACATGGATATCAAATAAAAGGGTTTGACGAATAGAATCTTAAACAATATAGTATATTTTATGACGTTGTAAATCTAATATGGCGGACGCCATAAGATAGAGGATTGCCGCTATCTTCACGACCTCCTTAATATGGGTATCAACTTAAAGGGATTGACAAGCAGAACTAGACTAGCCAAGTGACGTTATTCTAAATTGAATATGGTGGGTGCCCCAAGATGGCGAATTACCTTTTTCTTTACAACCAACATGGCATGGGTATCAAATGAAAGGGCGAGTAAAATCTAAAACATATTGAGTAAACTTTCTCATATCCAACCCACCCAAGCTAATATACGTATAGACGTAAATTTGTAAAAAAAAATTCAGATACTAAAAGTTGAAGATACATATAAAGATAAAAAAATATTTTCAAAAACAAGCTTTAATGAACTAAAAAGGAAAAAAATAATTTTTTTCCGAGTCACCAATATGTAACTATAAAAAAATTATTTTTTTTTACTTTTTAGTTCATTAAAGCTTGTTTTTAAAAATATTTTTTTTATCTTTATATTTTTTAAAATAAGTTTTCCAAAATAATTAGATGACTGAAACATGGACAGTGATGAGGATGACACTGGCATTGGGCACATAGTCGTCTTTGGTTAGAAAAGTAAATTGTAACGTTTACTTTTGTTTCTTGGACATATTTTGAATCAATAACTCATACAATGCCATGTGGATTATGTTCCACTGTTCTGGAATCGTGTGACTAAAAACAAGATAGAAAAATAGAAAATGTCCTTAAAAGGTACAAAATTTCAGATAGTTTGATTGAAAATGGTTGTCAGGCATTGGTGATGCCACCAATGACCATGTTAATTTATAGATAGTTAGAGCATTTCAGTTCCAGCCTGGGCCACATCTTTCTGGTAACAAGGTAGGTAGATCCATCTGATCCAGCAGCTTAGCAATTCCCTGCTTTGCTCTTAGTGCTCCACTTATGCACAGACAAGCTAGTATTTGCACATTTCTCAGGATGTCACGATGTTTAGCTTTATCTAGGGCGTTCCATCAAACAACTACGCTGTACGTCAGAATCGGTATGATAACAGACACTTAGAGACAATGGGGGTTGAAGTGCCTATTTCGCGCCAATGGCCTTCCACCAAAAGTACTGGACTGTACTCTTTCCTGGATATTGATCTTCCAGCTTAGTTTTTTACAGTTTAAAGAAGGAGGGTCGTTATGAGATATTTTGTATTTCCTAGTAAATAGGCTCAGCTCAGTTTTTTGACGGTTTAATGAGAACTGGTTTAATGCATTCTGCATGAGCTCTTTAATCGTGTAAAGGTACTCGCGGAAGATAAGTATAGCGACGTCGTCAGCATATGCGATTACTCTGCAAAGGTTCATTTAGTAAAAGATTCCAAAGAAAGGGTGACAGCACACCACCTTAGGGCCTGCCTCTGCCTACTTTCTACTTATCTTCTGGAGGAAAACTTACCCTGCTTTGTATTGAAAATTCGGCGAGTGAGTAGTAAATTAGTCATCCTGCGAAGTGAGCCCTCAACCTTGGGGTTTAAGTCTGCTATGGCTTCCGATTTTAAATTATTGAAAGCATCTTTTAAATCTAGGAAGACGACCATTGTGTTCTCTTTGCAATGTAGCTACTTCTGTTCTCAATAGTGCCAACAAATGAATACAGTGCCGTTTCCACTGATTTACCTTTAAAGGACGCATGTTGGGATTCTGATTGCCGATGCTAGAGTTGGGTATCGATCAGTGTTTCTAAAGATTTAAAGAAAAATGGGTCTGAGATATTTTGTACTGGCGTGAGAACTTTTGCCCCTTTGAGGGTGAAAACTCTTTCGACTTTCAACCATAATTTGAGGCGTTTTGATGTTTGAAGAATATGGCCATTGTGCCTTGCATTTTTTTTCTATTTCCGTATAAGGCTATAGTGCATGTAAAGAAGGTACGGAATGAAGCCCCTAGAAAGATATGCTAGTCTCGTAGCTTGAAATGCAGATGGCGTTTACTTCATGGGCTCATGGATGACAAATTAATACTTTCGGTAGTAGACATTGAGCGACGAGAGAGCCGACGAACTAGCCAGGCGAGGGTCAGCCCTTAACAGCTCACCAGCGGAAAACGTTCATATTCCTATAGGTGCTGTTAATGGAAATTTACTCTCACACTTCCTAAAAAGCTGGTGTACGGGTCTGACAAACTGTGTCATATCCAGAAAGATATTGCCAAAATAGCGATCCCTCGCGATAATTTCTGCCGAAGCCGTAACGATGAAAATCAAGAAGAGTCGCTCATTCACTTTCTCTGCAAATGTCAGGCTCTAGCGAGAGTCAGTCAACGCACACTGGGCAAACTTTCCTTAGATGACCTCAAAGAGATATCCGAGAAAAGCATTGAAGAACTGATCCTCTTCTTAACTAAATTCGAATTATTTGGGTCACCTCCACCTGCGGTTGTGGTATCAAAACGGCACCCCTTTGGGCTAATTGAGCTCTCTTCCATCGAAACCACCACTTCTACATACCTACCTATACTCTAGATCTAGATAGACAGTGGGTGTCACATGCCGCACAATACTACATACTTTTGTACTCTAAAAGTCCTCGTATAAAAGTCAAATATTCATAAATTTTAAATTTCTAATTTTTATTTTAAGCTTTAAGGGGCTGTACGAGTCCGTACAAATTTCATTAACTCTTTGTTTATATGCTAATGTGCAAAATAAATTAAAACCATTATGTACTCGAAAAAAAATAACAAGTGTTCATAATCATAACACCGCCAGTGTACATATGCAAATGTGAAGTCCTTGCATTTTGCACAGCGTCCTGGTACGGTGATATCACCTGGTGTCCACACTTGCGGTTATGCTACTCGAAATGCTGATGATGGTGCTATTGCCATAGTCCCACAGTGCAGGAGCTGTAGTTTCCTTTGGAGTGCTTTCACATTTGGGATGCATTTCAGCGGATTTTAAGGATTTGCCGTTGGTAGCGAAGGTGATGATGATGACGGCGGTGCGGTGATAGCGACTGCTATTCTGAACGACGACGATTCACGGCTCACGGGTTCTGGCATTTTCATGAGTAGATTGATGTGCTTAGCTCTCGGAGAGGCTTCTCGAAAAAGGGGATTTAACGGTTGCTTTTGTCCTTTGGTTAATGGAAATATATAGGATTTTAGGCGAGCGTGCATTTTCGGCTAAGTAAATGTGAAAGCTAGATGAGGACGAAGTGTGAAGGAGATTTTTTTTTTCAGTTAGGATTATGCACTTAAGTGTAGCGGAAGCAAGAGGATATACAAAAATGTGAACTTTTTTTTGGCAACAGAACGTGTCAATATCCTTAAAGAATTGTTAAAATGGTAGAAGGAGAAGTCAACTATGAACCAAGAGGTTGGATTTACTGAATCAAATCTATTATATTTTCTTTAGGAACTACAGAGGCATATCTTTGCTTAAAGTCGCATGTATGGTTGTATCTAACGTAATGTGTGAAAGTCTCAAGGCTTTCTGCAACACACTCAATTGGGAACGTACCAGTGAAACTGTCAGCCCGGCAGATACACGATAGACTAAATTTAAAAACGCACAAGACCAACGCATTTCAAGTTGAAACCAAGCATCATATGATAGCCTTCTTAATTTTGAGCTTCAATGCGATGGCCAACTTCGGAATCTTATCAAAACTGATCCAACTGAAAAACAGTACTTTTTAACTATTCCAAATGTGTACTAGATTTTGGCAATGAGGTGCGCTACTATGCGATTTCTTTAATCTATAACTAGAATAGATAGTGTCAAAGGTAAGTGTCAACAAGGAAGGCACTATCTTCAATAAATCTTTCCAGCTACTGGGAAATGAAGACGGCGTCGACATCATCGGTTGCTCCCAGTGTGGCGTCATAGAAGCGTTTACGGCAATCGAGGAACAGCCGAAACGAGTTGGGCTTGAAGTAAACAATGATAGAACCAACTGCATCTGCTGTCAGCAGATCCACCGCCTAGGATAAAATTTCACGGTGGACAACCGTATATTTGAAGTGATTAAGGAGTTTACCTACCTCGGAATAAACAGCAACTGAGTGGAGATTCGACGAAAACTGACCTTAGGAAACCGCTTCTACTTCGGATTGACGAAACAACTCCTAACTCAGAAGAAGAAATGCATGCTCGACAAAACATTGATCCTGGCAGTTCTACTCTCTGGTGCCGATAGCTGGAGGATAATCAGGGAAACAGAGCAGATTTTAAGTAAACCTCGAAAGAAAAATTCTGTGCCGGATATTGTTTCCCATATGCGAGAACGGCGAATAGAGGAGAAGATAGAACAGCGAACCCTATAAGCTGTATCAAGATGTGGGTGTAGTCCGAAAAGCCAAAACTTTACTTTAGTCCGAAAAGCCGACTTTAGGGTAAAGTCGGGTGATATGGTACCCATTTTTGTTTTTCTTTTTAACTCAAAAAATAAACAAGATTTTTATGTTAAACAAAAATAACTTTATTTTTTAATTAATTTAAAGGTATTATATAGGAACCTAATAGTACGTTTACACCGAGCCGAAACCTCGAGATTTCGATGAACATTCACCGAAACATCAATAACCCGTTTACACCGAGTTGGAGAGGTTTCAGTTTCAGCTGTCAATTTTAAAGTGGCTGGCAAAACTAGGGATGGGCGATTGAGAATTAGTTTCATGATCGAATAAAAAGACAATTCGGTGTCAGCCGAAAACAATCGAATAACTATCAAATCGTATTTCAGAAAATTTATTTTACTATGCGAGTATACTAATTAGTCGATTGTAGAAATGTATGTCTCAATTTATTCATCGTGGTACCAGTGTGACTTTTGAACTTGGATCTGAAATCTGAACGCATGCAATTTGATATTTAAAATAAAAAGATTTTCTTCAGTTTCAATTTAAGTTTAATAACCTCATTTACAATCGAACTATCGCCCAAAACAATCGACTCCTGTCAACTAAAGGTGCTCACACATCGGAGCGTTACGCGGCAACGGTATAATGGTATGAAATACTATTGCCGTAAATATAGGTGCACACACTGAGGTGGTTTACAATTTTGTACCGCAGCAAGCTACGTTGACCGCGTACCGCCTGTCAAAATGTTTTGTGAAAATTTTATTGAAATTGAAAATAAATCCGATTTTCTTTTATTTGACTCATTCAGAGTATAAAAATATAAGAAAAAACGGATAAAATATGGAAAAATATAACAAAGACAGAGCGGAGAACAATCGAATTATTTGATTATTTTTATTCGCAATTGCCCATCTCTAGGCAAACAATTGCTTGTTGACATTCCTCAGTTAGCGACCAAAATGTTCTTTTTTTTGTATTTTTTCGTTGCCCATTGCCTGAAAAGATTAACAAATTATATAAAATAAATATTCTCTAGCAAACTTACCTGTGCCCTGTCAATTGGCCACAATTATTTTGGCATTTAATATTTTGACATCTATAAATGAATACCAAAATAAACCGAAGTTCACGCTGTAGACTTGTTCGCTTTGACAACCTCTCACGGACGGATGAACTCAAAAAGATTTCAAGAAGATTTCGAAAGCCCGAAAATGTATGGCGAAACCTCGGAGATTTGGATGAATTTGCCGAAACCTCGGGGTTTCGTTTGGTGTAAACGTAGTATAACAAAAACCAGAAATATGTACTTGTTTTTCAATAAAAAAAAGGATAAAAAAAGACAAGTCAAAAAATGGAGGGTGATATGGCACCAAGTGGTGGGGTATATGGTTTTGGTTACTAGCCGTGTTTTATTATCGCCGATGATGATCCATATAGATCATTAGTTTGTTTGCATTACAACAAGACTACGTGATCTAGCTTTTTATCAAGATCAATTTTCGTGATCCGAAAATTAGTTTGGCTATATCTCAGTAGGATGCGCTTCCGCTTGTGAACTTTGATTATCTGTATCCATGATAGAAACCTGCTAAATGTCTGTATCCGACTAAAGGTTGTGTAATTAATCCGCAATTTCGCGCTAAATACCTGTGTCTGAGCTAAAAAGGTGTGCATTGTAATCCAGTTTGTTTTATTTTCATTGAGTGATCCATATAGATCAGCGGCTATTATTGCCACAATAGCTGCAGATGTCAACAAACAACGTGCACGAGTCATGTCACCAAAAAGGGTTTAGGTATTATGCTTCTACTTATCTATCTACTTATCCGGCTTATTTGTCAAGGCATGATTTTCAAGGGCTTTTGAGGGTAGTAAAATAAATGGAAAAGTACTACGCAGCCTTTTTTAAGAATATTTTATTGTTGCAATTGCAATTGCTGTTGTGATTTGGCTTTGAGTACATTTGGTCCAATTCGAAGATACATATTTATTTTGATAAACTGTTAGCATTTCAGAAATTGAAAATTTATAATGAAAAAATGCAGGGTGCAGGGTGCAGGGGGAAATGGCACCGGCGCCATATATCCCTAATTTAGCCATTTCCCCATTTCGACATTACCTATCACCTATGCCCCTATGGTATTTAAAATAATACAAATAAACACGCACGATTACTCATCACAGCTAACAAAAACAAATAAATATCGGTTAACCCTTCTTTTTAAACTGAAACGGACAGTTGACATCAACTACTTAAGTATCTCCATCTACTTAAGTAAAGCCCGTTTGACACTAGCTTTTTTTCCCTTTTTTAATCCATTAAAAATGAACTTAGAGCAGTAAGAAAAATGTTCAATACAAAGTTCCAACAGGTGTGAGTGCGTACACAAGAATCAAAAACATACGAAACTGTCAAAAAAAAAAAATACATTAAAAATGTACTTCAATTCACTTTTTCCAGCGGCTGGCAGCTTGTTTTTTGACGTTTTCGCTTTTTTTTTGACAGATTGTTATTTCGCTTACACTCCGCAAAACAAAAAAAAGGACCAAAACGCTTGTGTTGGTTATGCGTTTTAATGCAAAGATAAGTGCTCGTGGTAAATTTTATTCCATCATTTGGTTTTATTGGCACTATGTAATGGTATTTGTTTATTTTATTTACTGTTTCCGTTAAATTGAAAGAAAAAGCATCACTGCAAAATATTGCACTTTAAATAAAATAATTTTAATGGCTCGTAGATTTTCTGTTAGCAGGCATGTGTTTAATGAAACGTAATACTTTTTTTATTTATAACATCATTGGTAGTATATTATCACAGCGAGTTTTCCAAAATGGTCGATAGTTCGAGAGCGCTCGTCAACTGAAAGAAGCAGTCCAGATTTAAGGGAAAAAATTTATCAAAATGAGATCCAAAACCTTATAAATTCAATGCCAATGCATTTGCAGTAAACTATTATAAACAAGTAATCATCTACGAGCTATTAATACTACCAAAGTTATCGATTTTGTTTTTTTTTTTATATATTTTTATTGTATGTATTATGCTATTGGATTTTATCATTACTTCGTTCGATTAAAAGTTGTTTTTTACTATATTTTTTTAAACAGCTTTTAAATCAAGTTTTTTTTAGTTCTTTAACACAATAACTGGTTACATATATAATATTATGTGTACAATTGGTTGCCCTCTCATTATTTAAAAAAAACAATCACTCAATTTAATTTGGTCTTCTTTTTTTTCGAGGAGTGTCTCTTTTACGCGCGGCTGACATTTACGTACTTAAAAAGTGCATTAAAAAGTGGAAAAAAAATGTAGTGTCATACGGGCTTAAGCCACACATTGTTTTTTATAAAATTCACCCAATTATTTCTTTTTCACCTAGATAACTGAAAACTGCACAAGCTACTAGAATGTTGATTGTTCCCAATTGAAGCCTTAGAATGAATGAATATTTAGTATTGTGCTCGCTTTCTTTTGAAAAAGAAGTCGGGAGTGGGAGAAATTCAAAGGGTGCCATATTTCCGCTGAGTCATATGCTCTCTATTATATACATACATACATATATATGTATGTACATATGGCAACAGCATAGCATCATGCTTACAAAAATGCTCAAGACGCTGTTCTCCGAGCGCATGCAAGCGAAGATAGTTATGGAGAAGGTAAACACACGTTGTTTCCGTCTTCTTCTCCATAAAGCTGTGGCACTAAATATTAGTAGCAAAAGCATAAGACTAAATCCAACTGACTTTACCCTACTGGTTAGGCAACATCGAGTGAATGAACAATATTGTTGTCCAGCTAAGAGGACCTTCAAATCTGAGCCCCCACGTTCGAGGCGACAAGGAAGACCAAATCTTTGCTTTAAGGACCAAGCCATTGCGGATGACAGAGCGCTTGGTCCGGCAAACTGAAAGCAGCATGCCTAGGACCGAGGTAGATGGAAGGTTGTCATATCTCAGGCAAAGCCCTAGGCGTTGGTTATTATTGCAAAACCGCCATCATTTTGGTTTTCCAGAACCCAACTAATTAACTAACTGGGCTCTAGTTTCTTTGTCAATTTAATTTTGTAAAAATGCACGTCCAGATTTTTTCTCTATGTCTTTCTATCAAACAAGCGAAAGATGCCACGATGCCATCTTACAAGTTATGCAATTCATTATGAACTTGATTCCCTGTTAGCCCCCTCATCGGCTTGAGTTGGCCATTAAACATTCATTTAGAGCAAACTAATGAAAAGCGTAGGGAAAACTGTCAATTTATATATTTTTCAAGACTTCAAATCCGTACGCCCATCAGACAAAGGACGACAAGATGTTAGTGAAGTCCCCGCTTGAATCATTCGCCCATTAGTGTCACAATTCACGTTAACCTATTTTCAGCAAATGCCCCATCCTTATGAGCTGTACAAATTTGAATATAGCTTCCTTTGAACAACGACTGTATTCCGTATGTCCTTCTTCATAAATATCGCCTCGCTCGGCAGGATACAACACTTAACTCCAGATGGTTGTGTTCACCCCCTAATTCCAACCACCCACATACCCATTTAAGGCAGCAAGCAATCTACTTTCATTATTTGCCTTGCCATTGAGGTTCATTCTAAAAATAACCACTGTTATCTCATGTAATCCTTCACCGTATTTAAGATTCATATAGTGGTAGTTCGTTTTTTTTTTGTGCTGCTCCGCCTTCGACCTATTCTTCCCTTTACAACAAAGCCCAATGACCCTGTCCCATTGAAGGGAATTAACAATAGATTCTATATAACATTCATTGTAGTCCTAGATGGCCCACCTACTCACGAGATACCCTAACGACGTAACAATGGCTCTCTATATCATACCATGCGAAATATTTTAGACACTCGTATCCCATTCCCGAATGCAACACCCACAACTGTACTATCGACCTCGATGTAGGACTCGGCTCGATACATTCAGCTGCTGCTGCTGCATCCCTTATCTATGCCATGTGCATGTGTACACACAGGACTCCTGTAGGAAGCCTCAGCCGTCTGCAAAGCCATGTCGCTGGACGGAGTTGTTTCGTACACGTCCTGCTTGGTTTATACTGCATTGCGGGCCGTATCTGGGTGACGGCGGCAGGCGCATCATCAGGAGTATGGGTGTAGCAATTGCGCTTCGCCGGTCTGCCCGGGGGTCGTTATATTTACGTACTCAAATATTGTAATAAAGGCATAAGTGCACTAGGACTGCAAGTCGTACACGGAGTACTCGTACATGGGACAATCCAGTACAAGGCCATGCCAGAGCATGATACGGGCGGCAATTTAGGGAACATTTGCCGTTCAACATCATTTCGTATAAAAAGAAACAAACGGGCTACTACCAGGAACGAAACAGCAAGTTGTATACCTCCTGAAAAATGGCGAAATAAAAAATACAAATAAATAGCTACAGTTGTTGCTGTAACCGTAAAACTGCAAAGGACAAGTTGCGGCACACGCTTGGACGTTTTCCATCTTTATAAGCGATTTTCCGTTTTTCTTTCCTCGATTGCGGACATGCTGCTGCTGTGTTATGCTATGCAGCTGAACGAAGTGGAAATTTTCACGAATCACTGAGGCAGCACATCGCAGCAAGTTTATTCCTTTGGGCTACAAAGGACTTTCGGACGAAACAGAGGAAAACATAAACACAAACAAAACATGAAAAAAAAGAAAACGGTCACGAAGAGCGTTTAGTTGCATGGATTTTGTTGCCGCATCCATTACTCTCCCCGTTGGGTATTTTGCAACAAGCGACGAAAACACTTTTTTTTTAAACTACTGCGTTGGGTGGACGAGGGTATTTTGTAAACATGGATCCGGTGGTCCTTTCAAACTCGAAATGCATTCGAAGCACGTTGTAGCATGGATTCATATTCTCTTCAATACACATAAACAAACGGCCTTCATGGACAGATATGTGGTCGAAGCCTACCAAGGAAACGTTTCATATGAGAAAAATCCTTCATTGGAACATCAAGACTGGTCACCGATATGGAGACAATTCCAGACGAGATGCAGGAAGAAAATCTTTCATCGAGAGTTTGAGAACACGGAAAATTGCTTTTAGAAGAAAACGCTTCTGCCCTGCACAAGAGTGGGAGTCTATTAACCGTAGGCAGGGGCGTCCTAAGATATTCGACGTCCGTGGGCTACTGAAAATAATGCGCCCCTCTTCATAAGGTAATACCCGGGAATGCTAGGGGGAGGGAGGTTACCGGCAAATCTAAACAAAAGTGTAAGAACATGGAATAGTCAATTTATTACCATTACACTAATGAAAAATATTAAATTCATACAAAATTTAAAAAAAGTAGATATATGAACAACAACAAAATGTATATAGTAAACAAAAAACAAAAGCAACTTATATATTTAATGTTCTAGTTTTTCTTTTGCAAATTTAATCTATCTAATTTACGATTGGCGAAGCCAGTACTTTAACGTTTGTATTCCATGGTTAGCCCTGCTACACAATACAATAAAATATTATTTTAAAAATTAACGCTACGAATGAATCGTTAAAACACTACGTCGAAACTGAAATAAGCAAAATAGAAGAATAGGTCCGTTCGCGTACTTTTTGCACCAAATACTCGTTTTTTGTCAATTTTCGAAGGGTAGGGGTGAAATTCTCAAAGAAAATTCCAAAAAAGTAAACGAACGCGTTGAACAACGAAAAATGAAAAATGTATATGATTTGACAGTTTTCATAAATCTGTCCAATTTTGTGCTCTCTCGTGATCGGGAGTACCTACTCTCTTTTACGAAAAACTACGACATTTTTCCGTATGCGAATGGGGTTTCGTACCTTTTCGTAGATATTCGTAGTTTTGTGAGCGCATGCGACCGGACCTAATAAGTTAAATCACAAACAACCGGTTTCTTGAGACGTTTCACCGATATTGAAACATGTATTGAAATAAGGCACAAGGATGGTAAGGCTGTGATGCCTTTTGCAACAGTGATATAACTGATGTCAGTAGAGAGGTCTTTTTAAAGACAGTGACGTTTCACGAAGACGGCGCTGCTGAGTTTGAGTACGTCTGACACTTGAAAGAAAACTAGTGCGAACCGAACCAAAACCGAACGTATTTCATTGATACTAATTCTAAGAAAGTCATAACGATATGATATTTCTTTTTCATTTCAACAGGTTATTTAGTAATTTTTGCTATGAAAAGATTTTGAATAAGAACTGCTTATAGGTAACTAGATTACTAAAAGATAATAACAAAAAATATAACATCAATAAAAAATGCCGCCCCAAAAAGGCTTGCGCCCGAGGCTATATCCCATTTAGCTCTGAGGTTAGGGTGGCCCTGACCGTAGACAAGTATAGAAAACTTTATTTTTTTTTATTAAGTTATTTTAGAACACGCCAAAATGTATACCTCACTCGAGTGCTATAAGGCGCAGTTCTATTTCGAAAATTTCTGATATGTCTTTGCGAAAATATCTGCCGAGTCTGGCTGGTGCCGGTTATTCACAGAGAAAGTGGAATAGGCAGACTCACCTTGCAGTTGCGACAGTGGGAGTTCAATGAGATACCTGGCCAGTGATTCATACTTGTTGTTACAATTCTGGCAATATCGACTCTTAATCTCTTGATTAGGTCATGTGATCTATTTTAGTCGTAAACGGGCCAAGCCTTCCTTGAAATGACACAGTTGTTGAGGGGTTTCCATCTGTAGTTGGCTTTAAAGAGAGAGTGCTGGAGGAGTTTGCCCTTGGCAGGTCCTAGGGCAGGATACTAGGCCTAGTTCGCGCCTGGTTTTTTTTTCAATATCTGGATCGTGCTCCAAGCCTGATACTGTTGCTACTTTAAAGATCTATTGCATCATCGCGCCTGGCTTACATGCGGGCTCTTTCATTCTGCTCTGTGCTGCTATGGCCAGGAACACAGAGGAGAGTACTTTCCCTGGACAATATCTCCGTGCACTGTTCTACCAATTTACATGGTGTGGTGGTTGAGTGAAGAGCTTAAATAGTGGATGAACAATCTACTACTATTGCTACCTCCTTCAAGGTTGTTGAGCTGGGACTAAGCTTCTTACATGAATTTTTGATTGCAAAAGATTGCAGTCGGAAACGCGAAGAAATTTGGTGATTTATACTCGCAGTTCAGCTAAGAAGATACTCGATCCGTTACTAAGATGAATTATATTGAATCCGTCGGTGAAGATCGTTAATTGTTGCTTTGATGTGATTTAGTCGTTTTTCTATTCCAATCTGGTCAGAGAATAGACTTTGACAAACACCCTTGTCGGAGAGGACTAGTTTTCGTCAACTAGCGCGCTTATGAAGGTGCGCGGTCTGTGGAGAGTTGAATTGACAGATGTAGGGGAAGCGGTGGTCATAGTCATATCTAGTCAAACTTGCTTTATTTCGCAACGTGCGAGATCTCTTCTAGAGACCTTTCGCTCATTCATGACTCTGGTATCTGGATGTACTCTTTAACTACGGAATATGGACTGATATTTAACCTGGTCCTCCAGGGCTCCAGGGTCCCTATTATGAACAGTACCAGCCATTTTAGTTTAAGGAATCTAGCTTGAAAAGAAAACAGCTTTGCTGAACCAGATGACTTGGTTTTATCGGGAGGTTTTCGGTCGCTATGGCTGGTGATCTTGGCCGCAGGGTATTTTTTGGATGTTGAAGGTTAGTTTGCTGTATTTTGGGTGGTACTCGCCCTGTTTGGGATGGTACCGGGTCGATAGCACTTTAAGCGTTTTGGACATTTAACAGAAATTATTCGCTCTGATGACGTCAGTGTTACCGTGGCAGTGCGTTGGGGTTAGTACGCATGCTGCCCGGGCTAAATATCAGCAAATACTCAAAAAAAATGTTCACGGTGCCACCTCTTTCGAATGTCTGACATTCGGGAATATCATTTGTGACGATGAGCTTCTTTACTCGCCGTCCGGAGTAGGCAAACAGCTGTATGCTGTAGGTCCCATCCATTCGTGCGAAAATCTGTAAAGGTCCCACGTTGCGAATTTATATAATTAAAATTAAAGTAAATCAAAAATAAAACACGCATACACAAATGGTTGCGAGTATCACGCCCTAATTCCCCCCAACTGTAGTGCCACCCTTAGGAATGAAAAGAAGCTCATGGCAGGATAAAGTTCCCCTCTTTCAACATCTATGGGATCGATGTGGCAATGCAGATAAGCATCTCTGCTGCTTTCATGAACGCTGTTTATTTAGGCAGTCTATGCCCAGCAAATTTGAGAGCTGCAGGAGCTTTCCCAGAAAAAAAAGCAGGCTTCGGGTTGCATTCGATGCAGTTCAGCAATTGAGTGATCATAATATCACTATGAACCATTTTTTTTCTTCACATAAGAGGCCAATGATTGTTGGAGAAAAAATTGACAATAGCTGGATCGTAAGAATAAACACACCAATAGTCCCCATTCATCAAACTATATTTGCTTTCATCGATGATACAACTTGGGTTTCATTTTACAGCTCAAACAAAATAAGAACTGATCCAATAAAGTTTCTGATGATACCTAGTACTAGTATCTTACTACAGTACAATCTCGTTAATTCGGACACTTGCTAATCCGGACAACGCGGTAATCCGGACACTCAATTGTTTTTTATTGTTGACTCTGTAATCCGGACAGTTGGCTTATGATTTACCTCATAAATCCGGACAATAATTTTTTCTTTTTCTTTTTTCGATGCAGTTCAGCAATTGAGTGATCATAATATCACTATGAACCATTTTTTTTCTTCACATAAGAGGCCAATGATTGTTGGAGAAAAAATTGACAATAGCTGGATCGTAAGAATAAACACACCAATAGTCCCCATTCATCAAACTATATTTGCTTTCATCGATGATACAACTTGGGTTTCATTTTACAGCTCAAACAAAATAAGAACTGATCCAATAAAGTTTCTGATGATACCTAGTACTAGTATCTTACTACAGTACAATCTCGTTAATTCGGACACTTGCTAATCCGGACAACGCGGTAATCCGGACACTCAATTGTTTTTTATTGTTGACTCTGTAATCCGGACAGTTGGCTTATGATTTACCTCATAAATCCGGACAATAATTTTTTCTTTTTCTTTTTTGTCTGCTATTTCTACGGGGATTTCCCGTTTTTATAAATTAACAGCGGTTTCCTATGGAAAACAAAGCTCTATCTCTTTCTTATACCAATATGTAATGCAGACTATGAGATGTTGCTTTCTTGTCTACAAACGCTTGGGATATGGTGGATGAAGGTGTCCTTGGGAAATGTTTCAACAAAATTCTTTATGACGAAGAATGGGATTCACATGATGATCTACCTCTTGCAATGTTACGTTCCAGTAGCTCAACGGAAATAGCTGACTTATTAGTCGAAATAGCACCGGATATTTATTATGATAACGAAATCGATCAGTGATTGAATGACGTCACGGATGATCGGACTGAAGAAGACGATCTCGATAGCAGTAGTTGCGATGAAAATGTATGTAAATACATGTATTAAATGTGCAGAATAGCAGGATTTTACCGCTGGGGGTATTTTAAAACTTGTCGGCCTGAGAGATATTGCACATAAAAAGAAAACTTCGATAAAACTTCGACAAGTAAAAACTACAAATTTTGTTCAAAATCATTAAAAATGTTTATAACATACATATAAAAAATAAAAATAAATGTTTAAAAACATGAGTTCAGCAGTAGGACTTCTTTTATTTTTTTCACGCTAATTTTTTGTGTCTCGGTAATCCGGACATTTCGATATTTCGGACACTGCTTGGTTTTTAATTGTCCGGATTAACGAGATTATACTGTACATATAACCGAACCGAAGGTGGTGTCGACACTAACAACAAACACTTCCCATATGATTACCATCTTGTCAACTGATTCTGTTGGAAGTTCATTTTGGGTAGAATATTTGTTTTGATCGGTTTTTTTTTATTTGTTAAATTTTTTAAAGTGCAATTCGTCACTGCTCCAGGAGATTCTCTTTCTTTTAACACCTAATTTGTTAAGATCGCTTAAGTGTGAGAGTCGCAAATGGTACCGACATATGTATACTACATTAATAATATATATGATGATAATAAATAGCAGCGCTCGAATAAAGAAGGCACTAAAGCCATATTTCATAAATAACTAAGCAAATTATGCAGCTTTGAAATGTTTACCTTTCTTAACATTAGATTGTCTTAAATAAATCATTTAATTAATAAATTAATAAATAAATCCTGAAAAGTGTACAACATAAATTCTGTCTTCAAACCGTGATCATTTCGAGCGTCAGTTTGCCAAGACTGGTGGGTTTCCAGAATTCCATTAACCTTTAGCAGGATTTCGTAAAGGACTTTCCCCATTTTCATCTTGTATTCGTTTTGCTTATGTACGAGTTGAAGTATATTACGTAATCAAATTCCGGAGTTACAAGCTATAAGTAACCAGCTATGGATAAAGTTTAAGCTTTGAGTAGTTCCAAGAAAACTTCCCCTAAAAGAATCATTTAAAGTATTTTTTTTATGAACCTCGTTGAATCACTTAAAAAATAAATAAATAAAAAACTAACAAAATCTCCAGCAAAGCTTAGGTACGAGCACATTCAAAAGCAAATACTAAACTCGTCTCTTAACCATTTAGTTCGTGTCTCCTTTCCAGAAAGCAGATCATCTATTACTCTGTCTAAATTGTCCCTTCAATTTGAGCAAATAAAACTATGTATGTATAGCGTATTTACATAGTTCATTCAGTCAATGAAGGGGGAAAAAAATTATTTACTATCCTCCCAAGGACTAGTGAAAAGAGTCCTGAATGACTTAAAACCCATTTTCTTATGTTACGTATAGCTATACCGCTTCGAAATGACTCACAAACACTCACAGATACACACGTTCCGGAGAGCACACTTAATGCTTTCTGCGAATTCATTGAAGTGGCCACTCTTCCGCAACATTCACCATTCCAGTAGTCAAAGCACGAGTTGGAAAACTCAAATTAAATATTAAAGAAGGATACTCGTACCTGAACGCTAGGAGTTGCCTGCTCAGCGGGCGAATAATTCATAATTTAGAACCTTTACCATCGAATGAGGATGTGTCCTTTCTCTCTATCTCATATCATGTGCTCGTTGAGAGATTGCCTCGAGTTTGGTTCTGAAATAACGAACTTTCCATTTCGGTTTTTCGGGTCCTCGTCCTACGGCTATGGGCGAAATTTCAACTATTTGTTTACTCGAATATTGGTAAAATTTGCCCTTCAGATTGCACACAGATGTGTGCCCTAATTGCATCGAGAATCTTCAACAGTCCATTTGCGATAGAAATATCCGCTTCGTGTTGATTATGTGCTTTAAGTCGCAACACTTTGCATTTAAAGGATCAATACAAACACACGGACACGAGAGTACGTACAAAAATATTATTCAAAATTCAAGGTAAACCCCATTCAATCACCCTCAGACATTGTACGGAGTGTGTTTATGAATCGATAATAAGGGAAGATGTGTATCTCTGAGAATCGATTAGGCGGCAATATTTGTATAATTGCTACGTATACCCTTGCGGACAGGGGGAGGTGCTCATGTGCGCTCATGGGAGGACAATAAATTGCTTGTGGAGAAGCGAATGTGTCAATGTCTGTCTGTGATGTGTGATGTGTTTTGGGTATTAAAATATTCCATGGGAGTGTGGCTGTTCGATAATATTTATGAACAAGTTGGAACTTGTTTAAATCAAGGCACTTGTGGGTAAGAGATGTGTGTCAATTGATTTAATAAACTTAATAGTTTCAGTTGAATTCAGAAGTATTCTCCATAACTTAGGGGCGAATAAGGATCTTCAAGACGACATACAGTTTGTCAAGAAAATGTTTACACAAGGTAAAAAAACAACAACTTCTATTTTTTATTTCAAAGGGGGTACTTCTATTAACTTTATTTAACTTTTGTTTCTTAATTTATAATTTTAATTCATAACTCTTGAATCAAATAGCGAAGAAATAATACTTATTTATACTTTAAAAAAACAATAAAAGTAACAAAAACTAAAATGGGACACAAAAATTACTGTCAAGAAAGTGTTTACACTTCTATATACATTAATATTACCATATAAACTTAAGGATTCTTAAAATTCAGAGACTGCAAAATCTTTGCTTAGTATTTAGTGTGACCACCTTTAGCATCACTAACTGCCTTTAATCATCGATCCAATTTGTTTTTTAAGGTCATAATTGAAAGGAATATTGGTCTATTCTTCTTTAATGTACTGAACAAGTTCGGTTCAGTTCTTGGGTTTTATTTTCCACTATTTTACTTAAATGTACCCATAAATTTTCAATCGGGTTTAAGTCTGGGGTCTGGGCTGGTGTATCTAGCACTTTGCTGGAGTTGTAAAGTAGCCATGTCCTGACCGTGAGCTCCTTATGCTTTGGGTCGTTGTCTTGACAAAAATTTAATTTTAATTTTCTGCTTTCATCACCATCACTAAAACCAAACTTACTGGCGCTACTGAGCAAATGATTTTGCAAAATGCTCAGGTTTTTCATGGCGTCTATGGTTTTATCAACAAAGCCTAAATATCCAACGCCTTTGCTAGATATGCACGCCCATACCATCACAGATAATTCTCCGAATTTCACCGTTGGAATGATATTCCGATTGGACAGTGCTTTTAAAGGCTTACGCCATACTCGATTGTATCCTTCGTTGTAATAAAGAATTATTTTCGTTTCGTCGCAAAATATTACACCATCCCAATATTCTTCTGAGTGAATATTAGGTATACTCTGTGGCGAACGATAAGCGTTTTTGTATATTTTGAGATGAAAGCAGTGTTTTTTTCCGCGCAACTCGTGATGAGTAGGGGAAGTGGGGGCAAAACCGCATATTTAGTGTTTGTCCGCCTTAAAAACGATTGAGAAAAGTTTTTTAAGGAAAATTAAGTCTTTATTCTGCAAGTTTGTTAATTTATGAAGGTACTTTGAGCAATATTATAAATAAATAAATAACTAAAAAAAAGTTTCATCACTTAAAAAAAAATACTTATAAAAAACGGCTTTGCCCTACTAAATTTTACTGGGGAAAACACCATTTTAACTTCAAATTACAAGTTAGGTACAGAGGTCACACACATATGTGAGGTCCTCATCGACTCTAATTCCTCTTCCCAACAGGGAATTTAACTAAATCTTTTGGTAAAAATAAAATTTAGGCAGTTGATGTTGAATGAGTATCTGCTAATGCAGGCAGAGCATCAACAAATTAATTTTTCATTGCCGATTCGTCCCATGCCTGTCGTGTTGTCTTGCGAATATAATTTCGCATATTTGAGCTGAATTCATAAAAAACAAACAAGTAAATATATAAATTATTAAGAAATAATAAATGATTTTGCCCCTATGCGGTTTTGCCCTAGACGAATCTTAACTGAATTTTAACTCTTTTTTTTAATCAAATTGATGTTCCTGTCGACTTTTTAATAGTTTATATTAATTTTCAATTTCGAGCTTGCAATTGTAAAAAAGAAAACATTAACTTTTTCGGTTATTTTATTTGTTAAACCACAACTTACTTTTTACCCGAACGATAACGCTTCAACAGTAAATCACAAAAATAACTGTAACTTTTTGACAACTTCAACGAACTACATTATCTTGACAGACATGAAGTGTCACTTCATTTGTCACGTAATTGCATTAAAAGTATTGCCATTGAATTTTATTTTTCATACAACATAGCACGGAAACTGTTTTGCCCCCATGTGCGGTTTTGCCCACACTTTCCCTACCCATGTTTCAACAGCACTTGCCTTAAAGTTTCGTTACCCCTAAAAGGGTACCGGTATAAAACGATCCATACACGTACACGCAAAATAAAAGTGTAAACACTCTCTTGACAGTGAAATTCGTATCCCTTTTTAGCTTTTGCTATTTTAATCGTTGTTTTTGATTGAAATGAAGTATTTTTTGTGTGTCATTTAATTGTTGAAATATAAATTATCAATAGTAAAAAATCAAAACTTGATTAAATATCTTAGGTATTCCCCTATTTCTAATGAAAAAATAGAAGTTCTTGTATTTTTTACCTTGTGTAAACATTTTCTTGACATACTGTATAAATATGTACAGCGTCGTTCTTTAAGAGTGATCGGACTTTAATTTTAAATACACTAACAACGATTTGACATCAATTTAATTTCTTACTTTATTTTGAAGCTTGGACAGTGCAGTTATGTTTGGAACAAGATATCGTTTAAATGCCCACCACGGCTTTGTTTACACTGACACACCCAATCACTCTAATTTTTGACAATCATGTCCAACACTTGCGGCTGTATGCTAACGATAGCTGGACGAATGTAAGTTTCCAAATGATGCAATGACCAATTGACCGCGGTGGCTTATTCACAAATCCTCGTCGTGAGATGAGGAGCCATTAGCTGTATGGCATGTAGTGCCATTTTGTTGGAAGAACATCTCTGGCCATAGAAATTCAAGTAACACTGTTCCATAGCGGTCGCCATTGACGGTTACGGGTCTTCACTCTTCTATTCGGAAGGAACAAGGTCTGATGACGAGTGCTTACAGCCCTGATTACAAGTATTTTAGGTTAAGTAGCTTAGGTTTTTTTTAGGTAGGTTAAGTTCTCATAGTTTTAAGAGTAATAAAAAAAAAGTTACAGTATCTATCCAAGTTTTCCAAAATTTTCTTGGAATTAAATATAAGTGTTAGATAAGCTTAGTCAGTATATACGTAGATAGTTAAAGGCCGAAAGGCAATTGGTTTTAATAATAGATTTAAGCCTAGTGTGCCCCCTAAGGGCCAGTAGCCCAGTAAGATTAAGTAATGTAGTTAGATTGTAATTAGATTTAAGCGTTTTTGTCTACCAAATCAATACGACTTTGTAAGGATGTTGGCCCAAATCCTTATGCAAAATCCTCCAAGTTGACGCCTGAGAAAGTCCCAAATGTTGCTTCTTGTGGCACTTTCGTAAGAGGTGATACCATTTCGATATTTGGTGGGATTGATCATGTGAAAGCACGCCCAGTAGTCCAATGCACTTTTTTTTTATAATTCGCCCTAAAAATGTTACCCTTAGAGCGCGAGCACATGAAGAATAAGCCAAGCAGAGGGGCAGACAAATTGGTGTATTGTATTGTATTGTATTTGGAAGGGGGTTGTCTCCTTAGAGACAACAAGCACGTAGACCTGTAGGCCCATTGTACTTTGGTGAAGTACCACCCCATTCGCTGAATTAGCGATTTGTTGCTGAGCTATATGTCGATCTAAATCTGCCCGTCGCTTTCGCAAAGCGAAGCAATAGGGCAAGATTGAGCTCCAGTAGATCAACGTCCCGTAGGACGTAGTTGCCTAGAGTGGCCTTTCTGATTCGAGCAAAGGCCGGACACTCGCTAATGAAGTGCTCAGCCGTCTCATCTTCTTCCAGGCACATCTCGCAGAGGCCCGAGCTTCTGATTCCAATTTTGTTCAGATGCTCGTTTAAGGGAGTGAACCCAGTGACCAGTCCTGTGAGGATTTTGAGGTCATTTCTACGAAGGTGTAACAGAAACTTAGTTCTGTTTGCCCTGGGCGCGTCTACTAACATTTTGGCCTGTCTGCATGACCTAAGTTCATGCCAATGGTTGTAATGCTGTAGTCGCAGCAGTTCAAGAAGCTCGTTTTTAGCATAAGCTGAACTGCAGCCAATAACAGGCTGAGGACCGATAAAAGGGGTCGCTGATCCAGCTCTAGCCAGAGCATCAGCTTTATCGTTTCCCGGGATGTCAGAATGTCCCGGGACCCAGACCAGTGTGATCTTATTACATCGCCCAAGCTGATTCAGTTTGTTGACAGCTTCCTCAACAATTTTTGAGTTGATCAACGCTGCTGAACAGGCTTTGATAGCTGCTTGACTATCAGAGCAGATGTAGATGGACTTGGATTTCCACCTCTTGTTAAGTGCAATGTGCGCTGTAGTAGCGATAGCATACACCTCTGCCTGAAAGACAGTTGTAAATCTACCCAGTGGAATAGATTGCTCAACGTGGCATTCTTCTGAGTAGACACCTGCTCCGGAGAGCTCATCCATTAAGGACCCGTCCGTATAGAAGACTATACTACCTGATGGGAAACCAGACCAACCTCCGCTGTTCCATTCAGAGCGATCTGGAAGGAGACATTGGAACCTTCGCCCGAAATTGTATTTGGAGCTTATGGTGTCCAGAGCTCCCCCCAAGGCTCCTGGTACTAAATCGAGAAGCTCCCCCACCCTGCTACCTCTACTACCTTCACTGAAGGTAACTCGCCTTCCAAGAAGCACACCTATGCGGTATACTGCTTTTCTAGCTTCGTTTTCAATGAAGATATGCAGTGGAGGCAAGGCAAGAAGGATCTCAATGGCGGCGGTGGGTGTCCCTCTCATGGCCCCGATAATACTAATGCACGCTAGGTGCTGAAGTTTTTCAAGGCAACGTTTGAGAGGCTTCGCTTTGTACCACCAAGCTATCGAGCCATATACGACATATGGCCTGACTATACTCGTATAAATCCAGTAGACCATTTTTGGGCTAAGCCCCCATGATCTATTGAACATTCTACGGCATTGCCAGAGTATGTTGGTGGCCTTAGTTGTTCTTGCAACCAAGTGGTCTAGGAAGGTTAGTTTTGGGTCCAACAGGATACCCAAGTATTTCACCGTACTAGAAGGTTTAAGCTGGGTGCCCAGGAAAGTAGGCCATCTTATAGGAGGCAACTTCCTTTTGTTTGTGAACAGCATCATCTCGGTCTTGGTGGGATTGACCGATAGTGACTGCTCACGGCACCATGCTCCAACAATGCTAAGAGCGGATTGCATCCGCTCACAGAGTGCTGGTAAGTTGCTACCACTGACGATGATGCATTCATCATCAGCGAATCCAATTGTTGGATATCCTCCCTCGTTAAGTCTTCTCAGTAAGGAGTCAACTAAGAGGTTCCACAATGTGGTCGACAGGACTCCACCTTGCGCAAAGCCTTTTACAGCTTGCACTGTCTTGGAGTAACTACCTAATGAAGCTGTTGTTGATCTGCTCTTAAGCATCGCTAGGATCTAACCGATGAGTGTCGGGTCAATTCCTTTTGATCTTAGTGCAGATTCAATCATTTCAAAGGTGGGATTATCGAAAGCTCCCTCAATATCGAGGAATACAGCGAGGCTATAGTGCTTCCGGTCGAGAGCGCGTTGCACCCTTCCTGTCAGCTCCACCAGCGCTGTCTCCGTCGACTTGCCTCTTTGATAGGCATGCTGGCTATCATGGATTGGCGCTACACTTAGCGTTCCTATCTTAAGCTGCACGTCAATCAATTTTTCAAGGCCCTTCAGAAGGAAGGAAGAAAGGCTGATAGTCCTGAAACTTTTTGGAAGATCATAGGCTGGCTTACCCGGCTTGGGGATGAAGACAGCCTTGGCCCTCCTCCAAGATAGAGGGACATAGCCTAGAGCAATACTTGCTCGGTAGATCCTAGTGAGAAACAGTAGTATTGTATCGATTCCCCTTTGAAGGAGTATTGGATAAATACCATCTGGTCCGGGCGATTTGTAAGGTGAGAAGGATAGAATGATGGTTCTTACCTTTTCTCTCGTTACAGTGCTCACCGCTGACCTCCATTGATCACTAGTGGGCCTGCTTTTGTATGGATTATGACTCTCCTCATCAGCATCGCTGCATCCAGGAAAGTGAGTCCCCATTAACAATTGTAGGGTTTCCTCTTTTGAGGTAGTGAAACGACCATCGGGATAGCGCAAGGTGTCAAGTTTGGCATTTGGGTCCGCAGAGAGAACTCTTTGCAGTCGCGAAATGGCACTTACATCCTTTAGCTCCCCACAGAAATTTCGCCAAGATGTGAGCTTGGCCCTTTTGACTTGTCGTTTGTATTCTCTCTGCGCGTCGGCATGAGAGTTCTAATCAACCGTGCTGCCAGTTTTCATGGCTCGATTAAACAGCTTCCGCACTTTCTTCCTGATCGTGGCTAGCTTCGTGTTCCACCAACGAGTTGGTTTTGCACCGCCGACCTCTTTTTCAGGACAGGATTCGTGGAATGCTGTTATAATACCGCTCTGTAGGGTATCAACCGCTATGTCAAGTGCAACGCTGTCGTGGATTCGCATTGGAGTCTGCCCCAATTGATCCTGCAGCGCTGAGGCATAGGCGTCCCAGTTCGTGCGGCGCACATTTCTGGTGGTGGCTTTGACCGGTTGATCCGCAGCCAAATTGAAGGCCACGTATCTATGATCAGAAGCCGATTCTTCTTTGAAAACTCTCCATCGAGTAACCATGTCCACCGCATTTGCCGAGGCAACGGTAAGATCGATAACTTGCCTTCTTTGTCGAGTGACGAAGGTAGGATCGGTCCCTAGATTAAGTATCTCAAGATGGGAGGCTGCGAAGTAGTTTAAGAGAGTTATTCCTCTCACGTTTGTATCAGTACTTCCCCAAACGCAGTTATGTGCATTTGCATCCATACCGATTATCAACCGTTTGTTAGCTTGCCGAGCATATTCAACAAGCCTCATCATCTCTGCCGAGGGGGGTGGCGAGATGGAGTCGTAGGGCAAGTACACCGAAGCCATAAGGACTTCTGTGCTGTTGCCACCTCTTTTATAGCTAATCTTGATCGCAGTACAGTCTTGGGAACTGTATTCAGGCAGTAGACTTGCATCATAGCCTTTAGCAACAAAGACGCACGTACGAGGTTTCAGTGTTCCTGGTTTGACGAAAGTCGCACCTGGTGCTTCAGCGATGCCCCTTACCGTCCCCTTGTACACATAAGGTTCTTGTATGAGGCATACGCCTGTCTGCATTTTACCAAGACGCCTACACAATAGATGTGAAGCCGCCTTGGAGTGCTGCAAGTTAATCTGAATGACCTCTAGAGATGTGTTAGCCATGGTGCTAAACATCATTAGAGGTCCCAGCTTTTTTCCTAGCGCTTTTTTCAAGCTTACAAGTAAGCCTGTTGGCCAAGAAGTACGGCTGGAGGTTACGCCTCTCAAGAGCCTCCACTGAGTCCTCATCTATACCAATGGTGTAGAGCTTACCATCTTTGTTTGCACTAGAGTGGTAAACTTTCCACCTTTCGGTAAGCAGACCCGGGTTTTGGCCCTTAAGGAGCGCGATGAAGGTTCCTTGATCCAGACTTGCATCCGGGACGAAGACCTTCATCTTAATGTAGCCCCTAATCTCAGATGGGTGCAAGACTTTGAGGTCCTGCTCCTCTAATTTCGGGAAGATGTGAGCAAATTCAGCTTTGATCCATTGATTTGTGGCTTCATCAGCGCAGCAGAGAATAAATCCTCCACCACTTTTGACGATGCGCTCAAATATAGGACATCCGCCTTCCTTTACCCGACTTAAGATTGCGTCATTCAAGGCCTTGTCAAGACTGCTGATGTGTTCTGCAGTGAATTTTCGCATGTGGTCATTCGCAAAAACCACTGACAACCGCAGTCCTAGCAATGCCGAGTCGACGAATCGTTTTTTCGGGGGGTGAGTTCTTTCGCCAGTTTGACTGGTTCCGGTTCTCTTGCCACCTTTTACTACATGAGATGTAGTCTCCGATGGCTTACCACCCCTTCCCGCAGCAACTTCCTTCTCAGCCGAGACTGATCCAGTAGAAGCCGAAGGTTCTTTAGGAGCTGCAAGACTTGAGCTCTTAGGGACCGAGTCCGCCAACTTGGTAGCCTCTGTGCCGAGCGTTAGCTCCGCTTCTTTGGCCTCCTTGTTAGCAAGACGGTCTCTCGCTCGCTTCTTTTTGCGCCATGCCCCCTTCTTCCGTTTTCTCTTCTCTTTTGCCCCTTTGACCTCAACGTTTCCTTCTGCACAATGTGTATCGGACTCGGAAGCCTCTGAGTCTGAAGAAGAGGAAGGTGGTAGTACCCGAGCTTCGTTAAGCGACAACTTTTTGAGTTGCCTCCTAACGCCGCTTTGACCTATGGTGGGTGTCTGGATGGATGAGTCACTCTGCGTGCTAGACAGGGTAGCCCGTGGTCGCTTCAGCATGTGACCATCACTTCCATTTCCACTGCTAGGCATGGCGGCAGTTACAAGTTCAGTCACCGGGTCTGATGAGCTCAATGCTGCCGATTTGGTAGCCGAACCCTCCATGTTCGATGACAGAACCTGTGTTTTTTTGCTGTCCCCACTAGAATAGGCCAAGGAACATCTCAGTGATGAGCGTCCAGCCTCTAGTGGTTCGAGCTTCGATTTAAAACTCACAGCAGCGACTACCGCTGCCTTATTGAGCTCCACTGGCGACCTGGCATTATCCAATGCCAAGCCAACACCGGTAGCCGTGGTAACTACCGACTTTCGGGCTTTTTTATTCGCCCTCTTCTCCGTCGTTCCTCTTTTCCCATGATCCCCCGGTGGAACTTTCAGTTTGGAAGAGCTCAAGGATACGTTGACCGTACCCGAACCCTTCCTTTCGGGAGTCCCCACCTTTTGGACTTCGCTTTCCCCGCTAGAACAAGCCGAGGGAGTTCCCAGTTTAACTGAGACCTCAGCTACATCCAACGGTTCAAGCACAGAGTCAGGAATCATGGGGTTTTCAGCGACTACCGCTTCTTTAATAGGATCCACTGGCGACTTGACACTTTCCAATGCCAAGCCATCGCCGGTAGCCGTGGCTTCTACCGACTTTTGGGTGTATATCCCCACCCGTTTTTCCGTCTTTTGTTTTCCGCCTTTATCCATGTTTTTTGTGATTTTTAAACTAGTTTTTCCTCTAGTGATTACCTCTTAGTTGTAGTCGTCTCTTCCTACACTACAACAGCTCGGGACACTCAACTGTAGGAGAGCGTCGCACATGCCATCATAGCTTTAAGGAATCAACTTACTACATAAGCCTCTTCACCACGACAAGGTAGGCAATCTTCGAAGAGGCGTAGTGGACAGTGGTAGGAAGCTCAGGTATTAGCTTTCAACTAACTCTATGGGTGCCTTCCAGTAGAGCAGTAGAGTTATTTTGATTTTTGTCGTTGCTTATGATTCACGGTAATTTGCTTCAAGAGTACTTAGTAAAAACTGTGTGCGAAGAGAGAGAACTTAAGGGTTACATCACATGGGTTTCGTCGGGTAGAAAACGGCTTATTTTTGACAATTTTGTTTTTATATAAAAAATTAAATTTTTCATTCAAACTTTGCATTGCCTTAAATATACATATTTGGCAAAGAGTTTCTCACATTTTTGAAGAAAAATATGTAAAACTCAGCCATTGCGATGTCATTTCCGGTGACCCCTCGGAAAAAATGTGCTTGCGCGTTGACAGCAGAACTCATCACAGGATCAACTGAAGTCAAAATAAAAAATATGTGTTTTAGTTAATACTTTAACTAGAACTTGGACGAAGGAAAAACAAAAAAGTGAAAATTGGATTTTTGGCAGACATTTTTACAAAAAATTTAAAAATTTCTGTAAAATTTGCTCTACATTTTTATTTAAAAAATATGTAGTTGCATTTAAAAAAAAAATTCCTTCGTCCAAGTCCTTGTCAATAATATCTCAAAAACGTGTGTAAGATTTTATCAAGATCGGTTCAGTAGTTTTCGAGAAATCTTGACAACCGACTTTGAAAATACAGTTCCGAGAAAAACGCGTTTTAAGTTTTGAGTGACAATAAAACTGAGCCCAACTGGCGTTGAGCGCGCAACTTCCCAAGGCTCTATCTCCGAAACTCTTACTCCGATAGACTTGACATAATTCTAGAGATGTTGCAGAATTTAATAAGACAATAAAAAAAAATCGATTTTTTGAAGCTGTGAAATCCATGTTTTTCCATGTTCCCTATGGAAATCCCATTGAAATTAATTATTTTCGTTTCGGTGCAAAAAAAAAGTGTTGCATACATCTAGGCGTAAAACTAAAGAAATCGCTTTTTAACAATTTAGTAAAGAAATTCTATGAACTTTTAGTTTTTGAGCATCAGACTTTGAAAAAATAAAACTAAAAAAATCGCGCGATTTCTGTCTGATGCTCAAAAACTAAGTTCATAGAATTTCTTTGCTCTTTGTTGCTTTGCTCAAATTGTTAAACCTCTATATCTCCTAAACTAAGCGATTAATCAATTTTTTTTTTTACTTTATATTTTGTGTTTATTTCACCGAGATCTACAAAATGGCGTTTTCAAACCTTGGCGCCACGGAAACCGTAGAATCCCCCATATGTACATTGTGTAAGTGTACTTGGACCAAGTATGAATGTGGACTTTGTTGCTATTCTGTTGAATTCTGTTGAAATGTATATCGATCCATATCCATCGCATCCAATTTGCATTCCCAATATATCGATGGGGCCCAAAATTGGATTGTACGTTACTAGGCCGTATACCATTTTATTTGTATTAGTCAAACTTGACATTAGCCGTGTTTTATTATTCACATGATCCTGATCCGATCAAGTGCTTAAAATAAAACGATCCAGATCATCTCAAATTTTAATTTCTAAAGTTTGGTACAACTGCTTCTGTAGTTTGACATTGACATTTGTCATAAATTAAAACAATGGAATAAGAAGCAGAATTTGATTTTTCGTTTCTTTGGCTTTTTCAGCTTCGTCCACCCTGAAATTGACCTGAAAAAATGTATTATGTATGTTTGCATGTACGTACATACTCGTATGTTGTAATTTTCTTATCTGAACTTAGGATTTTCGGTCGTTTTCAATTGTTTACTTCTGAAGATGTTTTTTTTTTTTTTTGCATTTGACACTTTCGTGTTTGGCGCGAAGTTAAAAAAAAATGCGGAGTTACCATTTGTAATTTGCGAATCTCCAAAAAATATTTTTTTGATGTGTATAATAAATTAAGTATCGTATATTTGGGGCCGCTTACCAATAGGTCAACCTTCGGATTTCAACAATTTTGTTTTATTTTATATATGACTTCTAAACACAAAAAAAATAAAATTAATGTGAGGAAATAACAAATATATTCAACAAAAAAAATGTTTAAATTTTCGAAATTCTAACCTCGAAAAACTGAAAAGTATCATTTTCTTATTTATTTGGTAAACTTTCATTTAGGTTTTTAATTATTTCACCATAAAATATTCTGTATTTGCGCGATTTTTTTTACATGTGATAAAATGAAAAGCAAACAAATTAAAAATACTAAATAATATATTGCCAAATAAATTAATAAAGCGAAACGGTAAATGCAAAATATTTTATGGTGAAATAATTACAAAACTTATACCTGCCGTAAATTCATTGCATTTTTCATAAGTTGTTCAGCACAGACTAAGGCAGGGCGGAACGCAATAAAAACAGCCTGTCAAGTAATTTTTATGTCAAATTTGCTGACATTTGTACGGTTTTTGTGCAGATTTGTATGGGTTTGTGAAAAATGTATTATTGTTTTAAACACATAAACAAATGTTTCCTCGCATTAATTCATATACAGAACGTCTTATTAACATACATATATTTATTAGAAATAATAAAAAAGGTGAAAATTCAGGTTGATCTATTGGAAAGCACAGCCCAACAATTTATAAACTGATTGAATAATAAATAGCATTTTGCATTCTATTTACATTTCAATTTCTGATCTGGCAATACCCATGTTTCACCATGTTTTGACAGCATGCCAACCCTCACAAAACAAAACTAAACCTAGTGGTGAATAGTGTGAACTAAAAACCAGATCACGTAACGAGATCCCGATAAAAATGAAGATCTTCTTTTGTTTTTGTAATGCGTGTAAAACGATGATCGGTATAGGATCATGCAAATAATAAAACACGGCTATTACCAGAACCTAAGTGAATATCAAAAAATTCCATTATTGGTGGTACAAGTGGTTGTTAAAATCGAATGGCGTTAAAAAGAGAAAACCGAAGATAGATAAACCATTGCCATAAATATTTAATAAGAATTTAATGGAAGCCTCACATTTTAATTCATTTATGTGTGTGTAAGCCAACATCCAGTATCCACATCAACCCAAGGACGAACCCAACAACGAAAGAAACATTAAATACGAATACTTCAGCAATGTCCAACTACATATTGACTGTGAAAATGACCTCCGACCAGTTTAATGTTTGCAAATAGGTTTGGTCTACTTTAGTGAGCAATTAACCAGAGTCGAATGACTGCAGCATTCGCCCGAATTGACGTTAACGGTTCACCACATCCCTATGTATACCACAGTCACAACAATAGATCTCTGTACATGAGAAGACTTCTTAAGGTTTTTTTTTTGTCAGTTGCTGCCGTTCCCATTGCCATAAAACACACAACTTTCTGGCTTTTACTACGAGTATTTAGCTATTTTACTTTCGTCATTCAGAGTTTAAGGTCATCGCATGGATTCAAAGAAATGTTTCTTTTCTATTTTTTTAGAACAAAAGGTTGTAGGAGAACAGGATGACTGAAAAGGTGCAACAGAAATACAGTTTCTAAATTGTAGTTTACCATTTTGAATACACGGTAATGTCATACATTTAAACAGTTTAAAACTAAAGAACAGTGTAGCTTTTTGCAACCGTTATATCGTTTTTACTTGAAATTAACGGTTATTGCAGAAAACTCAATTACCCGCCTGATGTAAGCGCTTTTCGATAACAGAGAAGAATTTTAACGTCATCGAACTGCGTTTATTATTTCTAACTTTCTATTATTAAATGTTGCCAGATTCGAATAAAAAAATATTATTGGCAATCCAAATATCATTAATGTTATTTTGTTCGAATAAATTAATTTTTCTGCTCATAATGATATTTAAGCGATGTGAAACTGAAATTATAGCTGCAAAATATTATTCTCATTCGGTATCTGTTAATCAAAATTTACAATTTCCTCCTAAAAAATAAAATAATAAATAAATAATAAAAAATAAATAATTAAAGAAAATATTCATTCGCATGGCAACTTCGCACTAAATGTCAAAATGAACTTAGCTTGTACAATCACCACAACATAGAACTTTGATCTAGTTTGTTTTATTATTCTGATCTGATCCGGATCAGATTACGGGGTTAATAAAACACGGCTATTGTGATCGAGCCACTAGCCTGAACTATTAAACTTCAATAGATCTGGCAGCATCCACTATCAGTATATTCTGCTGATAAGAAAAAGCGTTTTCCTTTTTGCGCTCAAGTCCACAGGACTGAGCAAAAATGTATACATCCGATCTTTTCATAAAACATCGGTCGTTCTCACGCTACCATCATTATTTCGCTGAGGTTACATATGTTGTCCCTTTCGGTGGACATTTTTTGAGTGCACGACATTCGGCGGACGTACTTGAGGTCTTCTCCTTCAACGGGGGGTTTGAAGGCATGTGTTGCTGCGAATTCCACGCAACGACACACATGAATGCTAAATCCATCTGGAAAGTTATAGCTTTTTAGTTTTTACGTATTTTGTCTTTGCACCTTTTTGAATTTCGATTTGGCAACGCGTTTGAATGAAATCTTAAAGAAAAACTGAGAGATTAAAAGTCTGTATGGTAACTTTTTGTGAGTAAAACCTGTCAAATTTTGAACGAGGCAGAGAATCCCCTCTGAGAGTGGGAAACTTGCAAGAAAGTAAAAAAAAAAAAACGTATTGAACCTCATTTTGACATTTTGTGGGTATAAACCGTCAAACGTGACACTGCTGACACATTCGCTTTTCAATTTTTCCGCATTTAGACTAATTTCATTTCGGATTTTGTGCTTTTAGAACCAATAAATGAATTGGAGTATGTGAGGGTGTTGCCGCTTGGTTTTTGTTTTTTTCCATTTTATTTTGTTTTCTGGGGAAACAGTTAAAATACAGGTAAACAATTTTTCGCTTTTTGTGCTTTATAATGAAGGTTTATTTGGGCGAAATAAATGTTGGGTGCGGAAGCGAATAGTCAGTATTTTTCCCTTTTTTTTTTTTGGTTTTTAGCTTATATAGGTATATGGTAAACTAATCGTTTCCGATATATAACATTTAAACATCAAAATAAATGAAAAATAAAATGCCCTCTACAACATACTACAATTTCATATAAATCGAGGTGGTATCGACTTTGTAAACAATTATATTTATTTCGTTCAACAAATTGTGTTGTTTTTAAATCAACAGATGGTAACACTACGGGTATTACTCTCCGATTTGCGGCGATTCGTCATGCATACTACGGTAACTCAGTAAGACCTTAAAAAAGGGACTGGTTAGGTTTATGCAAGCTATTGTAACCAGACTGAGAGGCAAACGTCAAAACTGACAATAAGGTTGGGACGTAATACTTGCTGAATTTCTCGAAAAGCGTGTTCCTTTTGATAGAATCTCATTAAAACTCCGAGTTGGGAAACCTAGAAGTATTAATTGATTAATATAAAACCGGACAGATTTAAAAGAACGGAAATAAATACACGATTTTTTATATAAAAAAATCTCTCATAACCGGACTCTCTCATAACTGGACACTGACATCAATTTTGGTAACCACAACAGAATGTCGCTCTCTCTTAAATGGAGAAAACACATCTACGTATGGGAAACTTTTAACATACTTTATTTTGTTTTTGTTTTGTTTTCCTCTTCTTTACACTTTACAACGAAACGAATCAAAAATGTAAACTGTGGAGTGTGCCTCTGCGTTATTATCCAACAACTACATAATATTATGTGGATTTATGAATCCCGTTGCATTTTTGAAATAGGCTTCTAAGTTAAGTGTATGTGCATTTTTAAGCTTGATTAGGGAGGTACACACGATCCGACATATCTGACAGACTTGGTGAACGCAAGAAATCACGGTCGGACAGACATGACGGATGTTTTTCAATTTTTTTTTTTTTGATATTTTGGTGTACGCTTGTCTGTCCGACCTAGAGCAAATTTCAATTTCATTTCTGAATTGTATTTCAAGCGGTGTGGTTGTTGGCGGGGAATTAAGAATGGCAGTGTGTGGAAATTTTGGAGAAACAAATTTGGAAATATAAAAAATTCTGACTGGAGAATTTTAGTAATTGTAATTCTGTTAGCAAATTAACATAAGAAAACTATGGTCGCTTTTTTCTCCATTCCTATACCCAAGTTCGCTTCCTTTTTCTTTCTTTGCTTTCTTCTTCTAAAATTGAATCAAAATCATAAGTGCTGATCTCAGTACGTCCGACATCTCTCAAATCCATTTGCAAAGTGAAGTCGGACAACATGTTGGACAATGTGAACGCTAACAACATCGGTCTGTCAGACATCCACATCCATCCGACGAAGTCTGTCAGATATGTCGGATCGTGTGTACCCCCCAATTACCATAGACAGAAAATGGTATTTTTCGGTAATTTGCGTAATTTGTGTTTATCACATAAAACTGAATTTCTTTATAAAATAAAATTAATATCATATGCCTATTGTGTTTATTTATTAAAGGATGTCAATTTATTTATTTTTTCCCATAACCGGACACCTCTCATAACCGCACAAATTTCTCGGTACCGTCAGTGTCCGGCTATGAGAGAACTCACTGTATTACGTTGCGCTAAAATAGTACTAGAAATTTATTTTAAAACAACAAAATGTATGCAACTGCCATGGCTGCAGTTTTTTGACAGGTGAAAGAAAGGGCAATAGTTAAAACACATCCATAAGCAAGCCGTAAGGAACTATTTTTAAACTAAAGCCACAATTGATTTGTGTCTCCTCAACGACTCAAGTAATTCAAGTATTAAATGCCGTAAGTCATTGGTGATAGACAGACACTTGACGTTTATATTGTCACCGTTCCCTTCAGTTTATTTTTTATTCAAAAGCAGAAGCGATAGTCGTACTCATCACACTCGTACACTCATGCCAGGGAATTGTTTTACGGAGTAAAGTTCCGTTTTTTTTTATTCCATGGACCAGACTATCAAATATTCAGGAATGTCTCCGGGACTTATCACATGTGAAGTGCAAGTCTGTAACGTGATAGGATTTTCCAAAACAATTCAGACTTCAGAGGTGTTATGACTTTTGTGTTTTATGTTTTCTCTTTTTTTTTTTATTCCAAATTGACGTTTGGTATGTGACAGGAATGTCAAAAAGCGAATCGTGGATGATTTCCGTTTTTATTCATGGCGGTGGAGTGTTAAAATATCTGTTGGCTGAAGCTTTTGATCCGTTAATGTTACTGTAAGTCACATAACAGGTGGTCTTAAAAAAATGGTTGATTGAATGGTGTGGCGTCAGTTTAGTAACGATGTCAGCTACCAAAAGGGTCCAGGATCTTGTTGTGTAAGGACGTGATATCCCATTTCTATGAAAGCGTTCCAATTCTAAGTGTTTATCTCCATTATACTTTAAACGACATTCATTAAAGTGAAGCGCCTACTAAGTACTTTGTACCTACTACCGTTCTTTAATTATCCTATATTTTGAACGACCCCCTTGGATTATAAAAGGAAATTAAGGAGTCATTCAAATGAAAAGCGGCTACAGCTTAATACAAAAACAACAACAAGGAAAAATATGAATAACTCTCTGGACACAAAACCTTACCGCAGAAGCGAATAACAAAAGAATACAAAAGTAAATACAACTGCAAAAGAGCAAGGGTATTATACGAAAACGAATACGAGTCCTTAGAAAGAATTTTTACTGCAATCCACACGACTCTCTTGAAAACAGCCACTTGACACAGTGTTACAAGGTTCTGTTGGTTGGAGATTGTGGAAACTTTGCGAAAAAGGACAAACAATAAAGCTGTCATTCGTTGCGAAAGGATTGTACCGTACTCTGTGCGTTATTGTCAGGCAATGATTTATATTTTGCACAAGTAAATAAGGATATCAGAAAAAAGTGTATTGACACACTGGGCGAAGCTTATATTGACCGATTTTGTAGATCTTCTTGATAATAAAAATAAACTGTCACCTTCTTTCTTCTTTAGGTGGCTTTGGCAGAAAATTCGAAGTTCATATTGGGAAACGTACCACGTGGTCAAACGGAGGACCCACCCTAGACCCAAAAAGTCTAATATGGTACACTGATGGATCGAAAATGGCCTCTGGTGTTTTTGGGCCCAACACTAGAATCTCCATCCTTCTTGGATCATTCACCAGCGTGTTTCAAGCTAAGGTCCACGCCATTGAGATCTGCGCCTTGATTGACCTACAAAGCGACATCAAGGGAGCTAACATAAATGTCTTTTCATACAGCCAAGCCGCACTCAAAGCTTTGAGCTCCTATTCTGTGGACTCAAGACTGGTTAAGTGCTGCTTCAATGCTCTCCAATCCCTAGCTACCCACAATAAGGTCAAACTTTGGTGAGTGCCTGGTCACAGAGGCTCTACGTTCAGGCTCTACTGCTAAATTCTCAAGTCCAGAATCCTTTTGTGGCATTAACTGGGCAACAATCTCAGCCTTAGTTAACAATTGGGAACACAATATCCGACTCTCTCATTGGAGAAATGTCCCGGGGCTAAGGCAAGCCAAACTGTTGATTAAGCCCTATACCCATCACAGTGAACTTCTAAACCACAATAAGAAGGATATTAGGTATCTAACAAATTTCCTCTCCGGTCATTGTCAATTACGATACCACCTGAACAAGTTAGACCTGTCTAGCGAGACCGATTGTTGACTCTGTTTGGAAGAGGTCGAAACAGCCGAACACGTCCTTGGCGATTGTCCGACACTTTTCGGGGTCAGACGACGTACCATACATAAAGAACTGGTTAGACCTAACGAATTAAAAAAGGTGTCAACCAAGGACTTACTCGCCTTTATTAGAAAGGTGATTTGCCTTTTGGGCTAATTAGTATGCTATGAAACAATAGATCCTTAAGGTCGCAGTATCAGCAGTATCCATTTATAAAAAAAAAAAGTTTCCATGTGTGTAGAAATCTACACAAGAAGGTAGACAACGTAGTTTTAGCAATAACAACCGTCATGAACTTTTTTTTCATGGACAAATACGTTTCTTGTTTATAATATAAGGATGCTAATAAAGTCAGAAAATTCCAGAAGTTATCAACTAGTGGTTTTTAAGAAAAATAAGAAATAAAAAGTTTTTGTGTTGTTTTCTACACAAGGATGAGATAAAGGTTAAAATCGAAAAATTGGCTCATCGGCATTACTGACCGCTATAGCACTGCAATATTCTCCTCCCTCCCGGCGTTTCGTTGCCTTGCTGGCAGGTTATTGTCCTTTAAAGTGTAGTCATGCTCTAATATTTCCAAAGTTTATTTTTATTATTTTATTTTTAATGCATTTTTATTAAAATAATTCATTCGACCTTACATGATAGACAAAAAACGCTACGTAAGCCGGCCAAAGCTATGAAGGCCCTTTTCACCCTATTAAGGGCTACCCTGGATCGTCGAAGGAGCTCCCTTCCTGGGTGCTAGCCACCAGAATTTCTGGTGCTGCCGAACAACGTCCCACGGTCGCGATCTGATACCGTTCTACTGAATCGAAGACGCTCTGCATTGCTGTGGACGACGTCTCGCTCGTAGTTGAGTCGCCTATCCGCAGCTGTCCGGGCAATGTTGAAGATTAACGGCACCGCTAATTTATCCTGGATCAGACCTTCTTTGTCAACATGAAGAAATGCCTCTGGAGGGACAAAGCCGTTAAGGCGCACGCTCTCGTGGTATCTCTGATTGGGGTAGTATGCCCCAGAGATCAGGTTATTTTTCGAAGTCATTGCTCTTGCAATGTGACCCCGAATTATCTTCACCAGGAAATTATCCACTCTGATCAGGTTCGCCGTGTTTTATAGAACCTCATTGGAATAGAATTTTATGTACTCAGACTCGGGTGTTCTATATAGGCGAAGAGACGCCCTAAGGCATGCCCTCTCAAAAACTCGAATCTTTTCCATTAAGCTAGCTGCCACGTTGATCCACACGGGACAACCAAAAGCGAGCATTGGCCGGATGAGGGCCGTGTAGCTGATTACTTTCACCCCTGCATCGAGTTGGCTGCTATAAAACAGTCTCTTTGCAAGGGCAAAAGTAACTTTGGCTCTGGCTAGAGCAGCATCTATATGTTTGTTAAAATACAGATACTGGTCCAGCCAAAGTCCCAGATACCTGACTAATATTTCCAAAGTGTTGTGTAAAGTCTGCATTGAGTAACGATCACAGCGCCAGAACAATAACGTTGAGCACCCGCATCTTTTATAATAATTTCAAAACGATCGGGAACCGTTAAACGCAGCCTAATGAAACTGCTAACTCTATACTGTATATTTTGACACTGGAAGTAATCAAAACTTTATCAGGAACCGAGAAATCTCTGAAAACGATCACCATTGTACCCTTTGGCCATATTTTAAAAACGTGACGCGATAGAGCAAAACGAATTGCAGATTCAGAATCAGCACACTCAATTTACCCATAAACCGATACGTATTTCAGTTGTTAACCAATGAGCAAGTTATTATTAGTATGACCGCCTTTGTTCGAAAATGGAACCACCGTGCGGTGGTAATTTTGGACGTACTAGCAGTTCGTTACAAAAAACTGGCAAATCATGTCGCACCCTACAAATCTGAAGCAGAAGCGCACTCAATCCTGCAGTTCGCGGTGAACTTTTCCGCCTTAGGGAATTTTCTTTTGTTTAATGCAAAAAGTTTTCCTCAGTCCGGTGGATACAGCACATGCAACATCACTGTGTCGCATCTTGATGCGAACATGTGTATGTCTACCTTTGTCTAAGATAAAGGATGTTCGTACATCATAGATGACAGTACTTTTACAGTTTGCATTATCGCATTTGAAGTTAAATCCATTTGGTTGGATCAATTTCAAGACGTGACATTTTTCCTCCTGACAACGTAAGCTAAAATACACGTTACCCCTGAGTTTGGTGATGTCATCCGCAGGGAGATGCATCAGGTACGAGTATCTGCATTTCCTTTGGCAGCTTGTTGCTGTACACTAGCGCGGCAATGCACTAAGGATTGAGGTGCAGGGAGCAAAATAGTCCTTCTACGAATGACAGATTTAATATTAAAATATAAACAAGATGCAAAGAAGCTAACACATTTCCACTTGTCCCATGGTGACATGTGTACGTGCAGCTATGGGATAGGATTTGGGTGAAGTTTATATCGTAGTTTTGAAAAATGTGCACTTTTGCGATGCGGTGCTCACCTGAACTGTATTGCAAACTGATTCTCTGGAATGAAGAAGCTTTTATCTTTTATCGATTGAGATTGCGAGATGTTAATTCATATTGATTTGGTTTGCAGCTGCCAATAACAATTTTTGGAAGCTCCATATAGACATGGTTGAATGTTTTCCTCATAACGTACTGAATTGTGATCTTTAGGAGTATTCTTTCGTACAGCGAAATCCGTAGTTTCGAATAGCTTCAAAACTCATTAAAGAAAATTACAAAATTACATCAAACGCATGAGTGACTTCACAAGTATTTTGAATGATTTCGTAAACTGGCGCAAAGTAAATTCTTGTTAAAACGTCAGTAATATTATTAGGATATCTATAAATGGACGCATACTAATACAAAAGCAGGGAAACTTGAATGGTTCAAAAGTTATCTGTCAAACGGAGTGAAGCGATAACTCATTTCGAATGAATTATTTGTACCTATATTTGGCTGGGAGTACCTCAGGAACTGCATTGAGAACGTTACTTTTAAATGAAAAAAAAAGCACAGCACTGGCTTAAAAAAAATACGTATTAGTACGTAACTAGATTATGTTAGGTTAAGGCCAATAGTATCTTAAGGTAGAATTAGGTAAATTTTAAGTTTTATAAATATATAAACCAAAAGTTCAGTTACTAAGTTTTTAAATTTCACACTTTTTCTTAGTGTTAAAATTGTTATTCAATATTGAATTAAAATAAAGTTTTAAAGTTATGTCGACAGACATAGGTTAAGTGTTATGTTTAGCTTAAAGTGCCCGTGTAGGGCCAGTAAGTTAGTTAAGTTACGTTAAGTTACGTTGAGTTAATTAAGCTAGTTTTAAGCGTTTTTTTGTCTAGCATGTAAGGTATAATGAAGTAAAAGAATAAAATAAAATGCATTATAAATTAAAAAAATAAAAAAAGCATGCACTGGAACAACCAGTGCGATGAGAACAACGCCAACAGCGGGACCTTCTGAAGGTAAAGGAGCGGGCTGCTTTTTTTTATTATTAATAACAAAAAAAAGTTACAATATTGTATGTTACCTTCTCAAAGGAACTGATAACACTGTGTAACAAAATTTCAAAAAATGTTTGTTTATGTACATTTTTGGATTGTTTATGCTTGGTATATGTCAGCTCATTTCAAAAATGCCAAAAGTTCTTCTTAAGTGTTAGCTATTGCTTCAGAATTTTAACGCAAAGTTGTCATTTTTGAGCATTTATGCACTTTTGTAATTAAAAAAAAATATATAAAAGAAAACTTAATTCAAAATGTTACTTCAAATTTTAATAACCTATTATATATCCAAACAAAAAAAAATATTGGCACTTCCGTATGCATTTAGAAGTGCAGAGATTTTCTTGTTTCCCTACTGTGAACTTTGGAATTGCCCCTTTTTAGGTGCAAGACGAGGTCGCCCATCATATTAGCATCCAATTTACCCTGGTACCGGCCCTCCATTGAAGCGATGTATTAGTGAAACATCTCAGTATGTTTTTCAATAATGCTTCCCACGTTTTCACTAAAAAAAAATCTAAATGAGAGTGAAGAGCATGTAGTTTTAGCGATATCCTGCACCCTAATATATTAAACCTTTCCACTAAATTTTCTACTAGTTCTACATAATTTTCTATTTTAATATTTCCTCTTTTTATTTCCCTGAATGCTGTCCAAGCATTACGGTCCTCTAATTTGAAGCGGGGGCATAACTACTTTTCCTGATTCTACCAATAGGTGGAACTTTACTTTTTTTTCATCAGGTATAGTATAAAGGCTTCATTTAGCGGCCATCTTTTCGTACGATGGTTTTCAGTGTCAGCACGACTTTTCCATAATTAAATGAAACATTTTTATTTATTTTCTAAACTAACAACTATTCACATTCACTTGCAGTGGTCGAATGATAGGCTTGCTCTGCTTGCATCTCCGTTAACACATTTCGCGATGCCGTTACCGTAAAGCTAACAGTTAGAACGAATGAATGCTCAAAATATACTTGACATATCATAAGGAAGCAGAAACTAACAAAAAAAGAACATAAACAAATTTTTGTTACACAGTGTAATAAGCAGCTCCACACGACTTCCAGATCACAACAGCGTTTTCCAAGCTGAGGTTCTAGCAGTGACAAATGCCACCCATTTGGTATCAATGATGACAGTATCGGGAGTTGATATCACAATTTACATAGACAGCCAGGCGGCCATAAAAGCAATATGCTACACAAATAACATCGAAGCTTGTAAAGTGTTGCCGCGAAGAGCTGAAGGTTGCCAGCACGCAGCACAATGTAAAAAAAGCTCTGCTGGGTCGCTGGTCACAGCGGGATACCAGGCAGCGAAACAGCAGATGAATTGGCCAGAAAGGGCTTGATTTAACCTTTTAAGGCCAAAATTAAACAAAAATCATTAATTGAAGCAAATCACTAACCACCTGTGAGGTATCAAGAAGGTTGTGGGCAGAATATAACCAAACAAGAACAATGAAACTCCTACAAAAAGACAAGAAGTTGTTGTCAATGCTAATAGGAGTGCTTACACGCTTTAATTACGACTGAATGATGACAAAATTTGCAGGGGATGCAGTGACGAAGAGGCACAGCCTATTTTCCCTGTCACTGCCCTAACCTCTGTCAACCAAGAAATAGAACCTTGGGCAAATTCTTATTCGAACAAATCGACGAGCTATGGGATGGATCACCATCTTACCTGCTTGAATTCGCAACGGCGCCGGCGTCGGGCTGGCTGACATCTTGACACTAAGACCACCGGTGGGAATACACTATGGGTATCACAATAGGTCCACATGGACCTAAATGTGATGATGATGTAACCATTCTCATCAGCCCGCTAAGGCTAACCTAACCTAACCTATCATTATACATACTTATACAATGAGTAAAGTGTTGCGTCATGCGAAGAAAGCTGCACTGGTGAATGCTCCATTGTCGATTGTGTTTACTGGAGACTCAAAGGTCAATTGGAGCAATTGCCGTAAACTCTGAACGTGGTTTCAGTTCCTGAGAAATCCTCTTTTAAAGATTTTCTATCAATCTCATCACAGTTTTAATTTCCTGTACCGTTGGACCCAAACGAGTTACAATGAGTTCAGCCTTCTAGTTTTGCACTTACTTAAGGCGTCGCTACAGCTAGGGGTGAACCTGAGTCTGCTTCTTGCAACCATTTGGATATGTGCATGTTATATTTTTACACGGATGGAAGGGATCTACAGTTTTTTTCCGACTATGCATAGGGCAATATGGCGTATCCTCTTGGGCAATATGGCGTTTGATTTGTCACAGCTATCACAAGTTTTTTTTTTTGAATGAAGTATATGAGTCGTGGGACCACTTACGACTTATTACAATTGTGACTTGGTCTGCCTGTTCAAAGTCCATGTAAAACAGCTTTTTTCTGTTAGGAGCGCATCCATACGCTTGTAGTTTCCTTACATAAGCCACAATTTTCTTCTCGTTCTCTACTCTTAGGCATGTGGGAGCACCTTAACACGCTTCCTGTCGTCGTCATTCTAGAGTCTTAGTATAATTTTTTTTTACATGGTTTACATGCGAACTCCATTAGGGCCAGCCATATTACAAAAAAGACGCATTTGCACAAAACTTAAAAAAAAGCCAAATTTTCTTTTACTGTTACTAATCAATGCCACCAAAGGAAAACTAATATGCATCACTTCACTTCACTGTGTACAGCAACCCCGTGCGTTTTATACTTAAGGAGCCACACGCAAATTAAAAAGAGCCAAAAATATATGCAGATGACAAAAGTGGGATATTTTTTGTTTATTATTTTGTTCACTTGTAAAAAAAATCGCAACAGCTTTACAACTTAACATGGCACTCTACCAAGGAAGATTCAAGTTTTCCCATTATTTTATTTTCTATAAGTAAACCGGAAATGTGGTACGTGGCCAACTTTGTCGCCACGTACTTTAAACAATCTTTCGCGGACAATTCTTTCGTACCGGACCCTTCTTATTTCAATTACCTTCTTAAGTGTCCTTTGCCCTCTCATCCTTAGAGAACGGCAACGAAGTCGATGTTATTGCAACTGATTTCAGCAAAGCTTTTGATAAGATATCTCATCAATTAATAGTTTTCAAATTGTCTGCCCTCGGTTTTGAACCCATATTATTGAAATGGATTTCGTCTTACCTAGAAAATCGTTTCTATATTGTCCGTTTCAGATCCGTCCTCTCAGCTCCTTTCTTGGCCACCTCTGGTGTTCCTTAAGGTAGCCATCTAGGTCCCCTTCTCTTCATCTTAACTACTAACGACCTTGAAAGAGTCATCAAATACTCCTCTCTCTCTCTTTATGCTGACGATACAAAATTTTTTAAAGTCATTTCTTCGCCCCGTGACTCTAATCTCCTTTAGAAAGACCTCGATAGTTTTTCTATTTGGTGCCTCAAAAACTGCTTAGAGCTTAACATCGCTAAATGCCAATCTATAACCTTGTCACGTAAGAAAAACCTGTCTATCTCCACGGTCAACCTATATCAATCGTTCAGTCTCTTCGCGACCTTGGCATATTGTACGACAAGGAGTTAAATTTTCGTTCGCATATTAATGCGATAATCTCAAAAGCTAACTCATCACTCGGTTTCGTCAAACGGTGGTCCAAAGAATTCTCTAAACCTTACGTGACCAGATCGCTTTACATTACTTTCGTTCGCCCACTCCTTGAGTATGCTAGTCAAGCCTGGTCCCCCTTACCTAGAGTTCATGTTAAAAGAATCGAGAGCATTCAACGTCGCTTTCTCCGTTTTGCTCTTCGTGGGCTACCCTGGAACCACCCTTTTAAGTTACCTCCCTATATTGATCGCCTTAAACTTATTAACTTGAATACCCTTGAGGAAGGCAGAAATGCAGCTGATTTTCTCTTTATTCATCGACTCCTCTCAGGTTTGATCGACTGCGCATCTCTTTACAACTCCATGTACTTTAATACTAACCCTCGCAATGTACGTTGTCCTCGTTTCTTCTATCTGCCCACCCACCGCACCTCATATGGCTCCAATGAACCAATCTCCCGTATGTTGCGGAATGTCAACTCAAACTTTACTGTTTTCGACTTCAACCGTAGCTCTTCCCATTTTAAATCCGATCTTCTTCATCCCCCTCAACCTTAGATTTTAAGTTTTAGTTCTTAAGTTTAGTCTTTAAGTTATGTTTTAGCTTGTAATAAGCCGAATAAATGGAGGCTTTCGCCCCACTAAAATTAAATTAAAAAAATTAATACAAGGTGCGCCATAATGCCCGAAGTTACCCTACTTGTTATTTTTTTCCGGGTTAGTTTATTGTTTTTTCTTTTTATTGTTTATAATTTTTTTAAGAAAGAAAAAATGGTCCTTATCCATGGCTGATGGATGTTGAAGTTATCGAAGGCACCTTCAATGTCCAGAAATGCACAGAGAGTAATGAGCCCCTTCGATATTCTTAACAAGTTAGTGGAGACTGGAGAGCAACCTCCGTTGACTTGCCTCTTCTATGTGCATACTAGTTTCACTGCAGAGGAGAAGCCTCTAATATGTAGTTAGATAGGTCCTTAACTCATAATTAGTTTCAAAATTGTCAAAATTGACTTAACAGTAAAAATTCTGAAGAAGAGACCACATAATACCCAAAACGAGTACCTACTCTGAAAACTTCTCCAGTGAAGCTTTTAATTGGCCACATACATATATTTATGTAGATCATGGGAAACAATAGCTCTGCTATACCATTCCCTCCACTCATCACTGACTTAACGGTAATTAGCAAGTAAATGATGACATTCATTAGTCACCCGGTCATTGGTGGTGAGGCAAACGAGTGCCGGTGACTGAGTCCTGTTGACAAACATTTCCAATTAAATTCCTGAAATATATTTCCTAATCCAAATTACCGACTGAAGCCAATCTCCTCGGCATAGGCTAGTGGAATCACCCTACCCCCCACACCCCAACTGTTGTACCGAAAAGAAATACATTTTCGTAATTAATACGACGGTAAATCGATTCGAAAGCTATGTAGGTTATATGCGCCTCAATCACAGTGTTATTTGGGATAATTTCCAATGACTATCCAATTGAGTATTCCTCCATGGGACCCTGTACGGATGGTTTTTGTTATTCCAATTCCAATGTCCCAATATGACTCGAACACAGAATTTTTCTAATCAATTCAAGGCCCGTTTGTTATGTCCTTTCGAAAATAATTTTTAGCCTCTAGAAAGCAAATACGAAACTTCGACAGGACTACAATATTTACTTACCTTTGAGATCATCAGCAGGCATATCCTTACATGCTATGCGAATGGGGGGATGTCCTGGGGCCTTTGACAGACGAGAATCTATACTTTGGATTGTTTTTGAATGGCCCAAAGAGAATGGAATGAGAAATGGCTACGCCGCGCCGGCCGCACCATCGGGATACACACAGCCATTTATTGTGAATTTAATTTGACTTGAGTTGTTTGTTGTTGCTGGTTACTGTGTCAATACCGTTGGGCAACTTCAAAATACACTCGTACATATATTCCACTGGGACTGTATGTGAGGGAGACAGAGAAAGATACGACACGAATAACACTTTGTTAATTAATTAAATTCCATGTATCTACTTGACCAGTAAAGGTACCTCTACTAATACTAATACACAATGCGAATGAATACAATATCGATACAATGTGTCGGAGGAGTCATGTTCGTGCTGGAAGGTATCAATTTACTGAATTTGTATCGATAAGTTCCGCATTGGGGAAATAAATTAATGCTCAAACTATTGAACTGTTTGCTATTGTTTTGCGCGCACACAATGCTGGATGGGGGTGCATTTGATCATCTTATGTAAGAATATTGTTTTATTGAATTTTCAATTGGGATGATCAATAGATGGCGTTGGTCTTGATCGGCATTATTTCAGTGGCAAAAAGACGAAGCAGAGGTTTATTCAAATTTAGATAATGATGCTGAAAGTTTATATAATATTTTGTGCTATTTTTATGTTAACTTTTTTATAAATGGTAGTTTTATCAAATTATCGTAAGAAAAATAGCATAACTTGAATGTTTCAAAATTGCTTTAACATGTTAAAAGTTATTATAACTACATACTCATGCTACTTATGCCCTTTTATGAGAGATTTGTTATGCCGTTTTACGACAGACAACCGAGAAACCCGCAAGAAAATGAATACGAAAATCACCCTGGTGGCAGTTCAACGAAACTCAATGAGGGTTGCTCTTGGCTTGCCTTGATTCGCATGCAACGTCATGTGTGTTTACATAATTGCGACCATTGATGTATTGGCTGCGTTTTATTATCAATCACTCATGATCCAGATTGGATCATTGGTGTGTATGCATTACAATAACAATACGAGATCTTGCTTTTCATAATTCGGCTATTTCTCAGTAGGATGCCTTTCGCGAGCGCCACGTGTTTCGTAGGGACAGCAAAGTGAAACAATTATCCGCCGTCATGCAAATTTTACGTAGAAACTGTGGCAATCCATTCCCCTATATACGAGTTACTGCTAATATACGTTAAATCTCAAATGGCTGTCGCGTTGGTACCTACAGATGCCACTACCAAAATTAAAAAAAAAACAAAAATTAAAATAGCCGATACCTTTTTTTAGTGACCCCAAAATTGGATAAACATGAGAAATTTATTTAGAATTAATTTTTTGTGTTGATTAATATTTTGTTATGTTGCTTTATAATGCAGCACAACTTATCAGGTTTATGGGCTCGGGGCATCATTGGGCCATACTTTTCAAAAATGAAGAAAATCGAAATATCACCGTTGGTAGATCTCGGTACAGAGCAAGATCAACGACCACCTCTGCACGCTTTGATTTGAACAACAACCGACTAGTTGTTGTAAGTTGCCGGTTGAGTTTAATAGTGTATGGTCAGCATAAAAAATTGTAACCCGCAGGCAGAAACAAATTGTTTTCGATATGAATACTTTAGTTACCAATCCCGAAAATTCCGGAATTTTTGGGACCAAAAAATGACCATGGTTTCTTCTGTTAGATAATACAGCTTTGGACAAAAGTATGAGGCACTCTATAAAAGTGGAACTGTCTTATCTGGAGTTTGTGGAAAATCGAAATACATACGGTATTATACTCCAGAACTGTTTATTTTTGCATTATTTCGGGAGTCCTTCTTTGGCCTTTATTACCGCAGTGATTATTGCATACGTTTACGAACCATTTCGCCATTCTTCGAAAACTGCTTTCTTTATATGTACATTCGTTTGAGGTTACTCGGCGTTTCCGATAACAGGGTTTTGCAGGACGTTGATATTGTAGCGTCCACTATCCATACGCCATTTGCATGAAAAGACTTTGCCGAAGCCTGGTGCCCTGAGGCCTCAGACCATGATGCAGGTTACCATTCCACACCTTGTTATATAGAAAGCTTTAAACACAGACCCGGCCAGCTCCTAATTTATCTTTGATGCCCCTTAGTCATGGTTGTTGGTTCAATAAGTCATTTCCTCATTACCCATGGAAATAACGTTAACAAAATAGTCCTACAGTACTATACAGTAAGTAAAACTAACCTAAAAGTTATTGCATAGCCGCACAACGTTTTCGTAAAAATATTATATTTGTAAGTCCATTCCAAACAAGCATTGCTCTTCTGGCTAAAGAGCCACTGCCTTTTCTTTGCGTAACCACCTCTTAACCCAGTTTCTTGTAGCAATTTTCTCACTGGACGGCGGAAATTGTTCTTTCTATGCCATCCAAGAGGACTGCAGCGAGCTCAGAAGATGTTTTCTTTTTTAAGGCTCTTCTTGGCTCTTCTAACCTTTTAACATATGCGCTAAACGTTTCAGAAAGGATTAAACCACGCAACGTAAGCACTTTATTTCTTTTACAATGCAGCGATTCAAGGTACATTTTCTTTGCAGATCTTTATAGTAGAACACAGTCTCTGACTATCTCTTGTCGTCTTTCATCTTAAAAGCATATACATATGGCCTGGTATTTTATTTTGCCACCACTCGACGTTAGTAAAGTTATGTTAGAAGCCATTAACAGGAATATTTCAAATCGAATATTCTTTCAAAGGACACAAATTACTAGTAGAAACTCTGTAGACCCAGTAAAAAGGACTCAGTGCTGTTATTTAAAAAAGTACATTCATTATACCTCGAACTTTACGATTACTTTAAGGACGAAACAACATTATCTACACTTTTGGGAATAAATTGAATTTTCACTCTAATTACCAATGATTACCAGTGTACGTATGTACATACATATATATGTATGTGTGAGTGGCGCTTTACAGTGAGTCCATAAATAAAAGCATCCCGCATTTGGTCGTTAACGTTTACGACCAGCTGAAATCAAAAAGTAATCATGTCCAGCTGGCGAAACCTTGAAAAACTCATTACCACCATCGGCCATCATCATTTGAAGTAGAAACAACATCCTACACACACACACACACATTGGTGTGAGATGTCCTGGTCGTAAAAAGGTTACCATTCCACACAGCAACCAAAGTGGTCATCCTTCTTGAAAACTTCAACTCATATGCTCGTGAAATGGGATTCCATTAGATAGAGGAAAAAAAAAACAGCAAGGAACCAGGGCACCAAAGAACTCCTTATAGCCCGTAGCCTTAGTATCCTGTACGTATTTATCATAATGTGGTTGCTCCTTAATTCATCACCACTCTGTCGATGTTTATTGCTCACGTTTCTCTTAGTGTGTGCTTTTTTGTTTGTTTGCTTTATTCCTCTACTGTAATGGTGCACTGGAAAATGGGCGAGTTTCCTATTGCAATGGTGGGATCGTTGTTGTTGGAGCGCCAGGACATCACATTGAAGAGGAAATAAAAACCAAGCGGAGTAGGAACGTGAAAAGTGCTCTTTTCTCCTTCGATTACCTACGCTCTTGAGGTCAAGTTTGCAAAGTATCTAATGATGACACTGACACATCCTGCCTCGTATGTGAAGGACGACATTGGCTTGTCAGGACGTTGCTCATACAATGGTAACGAAGAGATTGTGTTTCACAGTTTGGACGCAGTTACACAAATAGATCTGCTGGATGGATGTCATTTTCTGATGGAATAATAAGGCGACGAGTGGGGAGAGCAACATACTTCACACGTGTGTGTCCGTGGGCGTCTTGGGAGTGTTGTTGTTGGAAGGATCATAAAAATGAAGATTGATTCGATGAAATGACTGTGGAGCGCGTGTGTTTTATTGTGATGGGAAATAAATTTGTGGAGTTTTCTTCATGAAACAGAACGTCGGCATCGGGATCGGCATAGACACTGTGTAAACAGGTGCTGAAGGTGATAAAGGGAGACGCGTACACGTACATGTGGACACTCCATGTGGATTAAAATGCTAAGGATTTGGGAATGCGCCAACGCAAAAAAGTTGTCGGAGGCGGTATTTTATGCTGTATCGGCCAACAAGTCAGTTTTATTAGGTTCAAGTTATGTTCCCAATTTTATGGCAATGTTTGTTTAATACTGTTATAGTCATCTCAGATGTGAGGGTGTGTAGGTGGTGAGGATTAAAATGAGGATGAGAATGGGGGTGATGAAGATGAACCTGAACGACCGCAGGTTTGAGACGACAAAGCAGATTAATCATCCGTTAAAAGCACGGATACCATAGCGCTTGGCCTAAAGAACATCTATTTTCTAGATCACCGCATTCCCAGTCTTTATTGTCTCCCTTGTAACGTATTCGGGAATCAACTGTGGTCTTTTCCTTCTGCGTAGAAACACAAGGGACATATGTATGTATCTACTTCCATTAGATTAGATTAGATTAAATAAAAAAAAGCGTTGTGACTGGTTCTTACCTATGAAACGTTGACTTGTTCTTACTTAACAGTTACCGTGGCCAGTGGCCTAGGATATGCTCTGCTGTTTCTTCGGCTTCGTTGCAGATTTGACAGATATTGTAATGCACTAGCAATTCTCATGGCCGAAAGGTATTCTTAACTCTACAGTGTCCCATCAGGGATCCGGTGAATGTGTGCAACTACTTTCTGGGCAAAGGAAGGGGTTGGAAGGAGCTTTTAGTATGTGTGCTACTTATCTGTCCAGTAATGAAGTGCTTTTGCTTCTAAACATTTATTGATTCTGTTATTCGTAAATCTTAATAGGCCCACCGCAGAATGGTCTTGAATTTATTATATAAATATGCGAAGGCGAATCAGTTCAACCCCTTTTTAACTGCCTCAGCATATTCACTTTATTTTTTTTTTCGTTGGAAGGGTTATAAAGAGGGGCAGCGCAGTGTGTAATGTTGTGTCTAAACCAGGTAAAAACCAGGTGCGTTTCTCTCGCACAATTGGTCGAATTTCAACCACAGGCGATACTAGTCATAAATAATGAACCAGAACCATTTCTGGCCAGTTCGTCTGTTTGTTCGTTGCCATCTGTCTTGACACCCAGATCAAGTGAATTCTATTAGTGCCGGCTAGTGCCATAGGCGTTGCGGTGTTTTTTGTATCAATAGCCGGCTTTCGGGATTCGGTTAAAAACTGGCCATTCTTAACGGCGATTTTGTTATTTTGCTTTTTTTTCTTTTAACTCTGAGTTGGTTTTTTTCATCCTCGTGGATTTTTTCCAACCCCATCCTAAATTTCATTCCTTAATTTAAGTTAATTTATTCTTTAATAAATCGCCCCACTTATAATGTGGTACAAAAAGTATACGTTGTTTCTTTTCATTTCGCTTCATTTTATTCGTCGGGATGCATTTCTCCTTCTGTCATTACAGGTTTCCCAATCTCCATCAAAAATTGGGTGGCGCCCATTACCTTCCAATTTTTCTGGAAGAAATCCCCGTATAAACACGCGAACCCACTCCCAGCTGAGCGGCAGAGATCGTCAGCTTCCACAACCTGCGGTTACACTTCATCTTCTATACGTATACATAGCTCTGTGGTAATTGGAGTCCATCAACGTGCTTCATACGGCTTCCTGCGCGATGCTCTAGTGTATACCCGTAGTCTTGCAGCAACAGGGCCCATCCTGCAATCCTCGGAAGTACATCTCTTTTTTCCATTGTGGCTTTAAAAGCCGCACAATCTGTAATAATTTTAAATTGAATTCCTAGTAGGTAGACTCGGAGCTTCTTTAACGCGTTCACGATTGCTAGGACTTCCAGCTCATAGCTGTAATATTTTTCTTCTTGCTGGCTCGTCTTTTTGCTATAGTTATATACTGGGTGGAAACATGAGTCGTCAGATTTTTGCAGAAGCACTGCTCCGAATCCCCATTTTGAGGCGTCCGTGTGTAGTTGTGTTTCGGCTTCCTGGCTGTAAATTCTAAGAACTGGATCCGTTTAGATGCATCTCTTAAGTTCTTCAAAAGCTATTTGTTTTGGAAGCCCGAACTGGAATGGTTCATCCTTCCTTAATAATTGGGTTAAAGGTCTCGCTAGTATTGAGTAGTCTTTTATAAATTTTCGAAAATAGCCTGTGAGACCCAAGAAACTCTGTACCTTTTTGATCGATGAAGGTTCCGGGAAATCTCTTAATAGCTAAAGTTTTGTGTTCCGATGGCTTAACAGTCCCTTTCGAAACTATAAAACCTAGATATGCTATGGTGTGACATAAAAACTGACACTTTTGCCACTTAATCCTTAAACCATAACTTTCAGCTAACGCAAGCACCTCTTTCAACCTTTTTAAACACTCCTCGAAATTCTTCCCATTCACATCATCCACAAAAACCAACATGTAACCTTTTCTAATCAGCGGCAGAAAAATTTGGTAGATAACTTTCATAAAAACAGTTGGGGAAGTAGAAAGGCAGGTATGATTCACATACCTGATCCTGACCAGGAAGTGTCAGACGATATGCGCCTACGTACCTAAACCTCACCTTTACGCATGTAGGTTCAGTAGCCACCGTGGCCAGAGAGGAACTCCGTTAGGTGGTAGTTGCAGTCCCTATCTTTTCGAATTATTCAGTCCTTCATTGCCGGGATCAGCTTATAAGTCAACCTGCAGTTTGGGGTGTTGTTCCAGCGGGCTTGCCACATACATAGCTGATGACACTGCCTTTTCTTCTCGGTTTATCATCTTGATTTCACTTCCCTCATGTTGGACCAAGGCTCTCCTGTTATAAATTCTCATAATTTCTTTTTTTGAGCTGCGAGGATGCCGATGGGAACCATTCCAGCAATAACAAAGGCGGCCTCGGCTGAGATAATTCGAAAACCGCTGATTGTTCGTAGAGTCTGTTCATTGACTTCCTTGTTGTCTCCTTTGTCTTAAGTGTTGCGGTGTGTGCTTTTCAAATTGCATCCGATGGCCATACACATGATAGACATTGAAGCTTAGATACGCCTAGATGCACTAAATAGATTGTGCGAACGAAACAACGAGTACCAGAACACCTGGGGGTGGAAAGTAATGAAGAGGCGGACGAACTTACCAGGAAAGGGATTGCCCTTCTGCGGCATAGGGGAACACACAATAAAAGAGGAGCTCCGATCACTGAAGAAGATAAACAGGACTAAAATCTGGACAAAAGCAGTACTAAGTCCTGGACTAACAGGCGAAGAAACTTTGGGGTAATTACGACTTGAAGAGATACAAAGCCTTAACAAAAACAAACTCCGCATCCTGCCTGCATTCCTTACGGGGCAATGTAAGCTCAATGGACATCTGAGGAAGCTAGGTCTATCAGATGAAGATTCGTGTAGATTTTGCAATGAGTTCTGTGAAGTGAAACTCCAGAACACATACTGGTGGAATTGGGGCATTAACCAAGAAAAGGTTCTAGTGGATGGGTAAACATCAATTTACCACTCATTGCACCCGGTCTTCTGCTGCGATTTCTCAGCGAAATCGGCCTGGGTGAGATGCTTCGTTCTAGGCAATTCTCACCTGGGCTAGGTGTGAGCTAAGCTCTATCAAACCACTTCCGATTTCAATAGGAATAATGATGAGAGGTATGTTCCTTTGTCTAGGACTTGTAGGGGGCAGAATAGAGTTTAAGGTCACGGTGCATCTCACCCTTTTATAATAATAACTAGTGGACAACCGCTTACGGTTTACCAATTTAAAAAAAAAACCTAGGCATAGGTAATATTGTTTTTTCGTAATAACTATACCCATATGCACTTTTTCAAAATTCTTTATACTGATGAACAAAGTTCAGTTGATAAGCTTTCGATCAGTGTTAGAATCATTGAAATCGGTGCAGAAATAAACTCTCAGGAGGAATTACAAGCTCTTGCGGTAGCGATCTAATTATATAGATAGATAGATAGATAGATACATAATAAATGCAAAACGACGATGTGTGTTAATAAATAATAGCACTCAGCATCATCAACAGTTGTTGTCATCGGCGGACAAAGGGAACAGAACTTCTGCACTTTCCATAGCTGCCACTCTTCCACCACACATCATGACTGCAATGTTCATGTGGTGGTTGCTCAGAGGGAAAAAAAGGAAGATACGGATACCTTCGGGCATATACCCCCGATTTTATTTTACTTCTATTGTTCTCGTAGACGTATTGTGTGCTGCTATTGCCATTGCCAAGGAACGAACTCGCACACTCCTGTCACCTCTCCGCAAAGTGCTGTAACAATAAATTTCCATAAAGAGCGCATTTGTCAATGTGTTTTCATAACACAAAGGTTTGTACTTCACTTATTGTTTTTCTTCGAACGCATTTGCATATCCAAACTGTAATTCCTACCGACATACAAGTAGCAATGTTTGTGTTTGCTGGAAATGGAGATGGAGACTGGAATGCGACAAATAATACACAATCTCTCCACGTGCGGATATCTGTAAGTGGTACAATAAATGTAAAAATATTTCCGTTCTCGCATATTTCAGGAAAATGCTTGACATTTGTTTTGACAGTGTCAAAAAATATTTCTTATATTGTTTTAGAGTGCTTCCCTTCATCTTGTAGAGTAGAGCATTAAATTCTCATCCTGTCATTGAAAAAATGGCGTCTTTAAAAGGGTCTTCTTACTGTCGTTGATATGTGTTACACTACGTTACGTTTACGTTGGATCGACTATTATAGTCATTGTTTGTGCCAACCATTGAGTTACACACCATTTCTTGTGTACAGTGACCGAAATAAGTGTGCGAGTGTCATCATCATCATACATTTTATTTCTGTAGTATAGGTACCATTTGCGGCCCTCACACCTAACCAATATTAACAAATGAGGTGTCAAAAGAAAGAGAATTTCCTGGAGCAATGACGAATTGCACTTTGACGTTATAAATTTTAACAAATTAAAAAACCGATCAAAACAAATATTCTACCCAAAATGAACTCCCAAAAGAATAAAGGCCCCGACCCATAAAATCCGTCGATCCGTTGCTCCGTCGTTTTTAACTGACGACTCGTTAGAAAATACACATTCGAGAGAGTGCAGAGAATCATTTGACATTTAACATCGAAATTTAAGGTCACATCTTTGAGGAATAATGCGTGGAAGATTAACGTCGATGACCATGAAGACTATCGCGCACTGTCCCAGAAACTTAATATCGATAAGATTCAGTGGTATACTTTCGAAATCAAGTCAGAAAGGCCACATCGTGTTGTAGCAAGGGGACTTCACCCCTCGTGCACAAAAGAAGAGATTATGAGCGACCTTCAAGACAAGGGCTTTAAAATTCTTGATGCCGTTAATATCATCAAGAAGGAGAAGCAACAATCCGAAATAGATAAGGACATCTTGGTAAGGCGTGGACTTCCGCTTTTTATGCTAACATTCGATAAAGCTGATAGTATCGACGATATTTATCGAATAAAAACCATATTGAATATCGTGGTCAAAATCGAGCCCATGCGTAGAAATTTAAAAATAATTCCGCAGTGCAAACGTTGCCAAGGATTCAATCATACGCAAACGTATTGCAAAAAAGAACCACGGTGTGTGAAATGCGCCGGAAATCACCTCTCCCAAGACTGTCGAGTAAACAAGCAAGCCTCTGCAATCTGTGCTAATTGTAAGGATGATAGCAGAAAAGCCCTCGACTTCTGGTCTTAAAATAAACGGTAATAAAAAGCCATTAGAAAAGACATCGGGTAATAGCCCTCGGACAGCAGGAGTGCAGACCTACGCCCAGGCTGCAGCATCCGAAAAATCAAAAAACCTCGAAATCCCAACGGACCCTGCTTCTCAAGTTTTCTCAATTATTCTCGCGAAACTTGAAGAGCAAAGCAAAATAAATAAAATGATTCTCGATAGGTTGGTTAAGCTCGAGAGTTATTCACGGAAAACGCGTACTTCACCTAGAATATGAATGAAAAACGAATGTTAAAAATATGTACTAGGAATGCAAACGGACTTTTGCAAAAACTTGACGAATTGGAAATATTCATGCGAGAAAAAGATATTGACATTTGCTTGATTTCTGAAACTCACGTGAAAAAGGAATCGCATTTAAAAATAAAAGGCTATACTGATTACCACGCTTGTCACCCTTCGGGCAAAGCGAGAGGCGGATCTTCCTTGTTTATTAAAGACTGCATTGGACAATGCGAAGACCTAAAGATAGAGCTTGAAACTCTGCAACTGTGCACAATTCGAGTTAAAAATAGTCAGCGTACTATTAAAATCTCATCTATCTACTGTCCACCGCGTTCCGCGCTTGAAAAAAGTGATTTTACTAACTTATTTAAATCGCTGAAACCTAATTTCATTATTGGCGGCGATTTTAATGCGAAACATACGTTCTGGGGCTCTAGATACATCTCGCAAAAAGGTAGAATGCTCTATGGGGCAGGTATGGAGTACAGTTGTGATTTCCATTCGACGGGCAAACCGACTTACTGGCCAGCTGATACTTTGAAAATACCTGACCTGATCGATTTCTTCGTGGTGAAAGGAATATCTAACAACCACATAAAAGTTGAAGAGAGCTTTGATCTGTCGTCTGATCATTCCCCAGTTATTTTGACATTGAGCGAAAAACTAGTATATAACCGAGAGCCAGCGAAATTAACTGGTAGAACAACTAACTAGGAAGGCTTTAGGAACGAAATCGAAGTAAATGTTGAACTGAGCGTACCGCTTACGACACCCTATGAACTTGAGGTTGAAGTCGATCGCTTCGTTCAGATAGTACAGCTCGCCTCTTGGAATAATACGCCCAATCCAAGAAAAACGCCGGACAAATACGGTCTACGATATCCTTCTGAAATAAAAGAATTAATCAGGGAAAAAAGAAAAGCGCGTAAAAGATGGCAACAGAGTCGTGCTTCACAGCATAAAGCATATCTGAATCGTCTCTGCAATTTGTTAAAGAATAGCATTAAGGATTTTAAAAATCGTGCGATAGGCTCTTACCTTGAAAGTTTAACAGCGAAAAAAGATTCCAATTATTCCCTTTGGAAAGCCGTAAAAGGCACCAAAACGCCCAAAATCCCTGTAAGCAAATCAGAAGTAAGCATTCGACGATTTACCAGGTGCATAGAATTACTAACGTAATCGAAAAAGCACTAGAAGAAAAAAAGATATGCTCAACCGTATTTCTTGACGTCTCGCAAGCCTTTGATAAGGTGTGGCACGATGGCTTGAAATGCAAACTACGACAAGTACTTCCCGCAAACCTATACGAGATTTTGAATTCATATCTCGGGAATAGACTCTTCCGTGTTAGAAATGGAAACGAATACTCCGAGCTCAAAGAAATTTTGGCCGGCGTACCGCAAGGAAGCGTTCTGGGGCCGCTTCTCTATCTGTTATATACTCGTGATATACCGAAAGAAGATGGCACTATCCTTGCTACGTTTGCCGACGACACCGCTATCCTGGCGGTAGGTAAAACAATCGAGGAAACGACTGCCAAACTGCAAAACGCATTAAATAAAGTAAATGAATGGACGAAGGACTGACAGATCGCCCTTAACGGAACTAAATCTGTTCACGTGAATTTCACTTATAGGAAAATTAATGACTTGCCCATTTTTATAAATTTGGCCCAAATACCCTTTGCAAATGAAGCCAAATACCTGGGAATGACACTCGACGCAAGATTGAAGTGGGATTCGCACGTGAAAATGAAACGTAAAGAACTAGATATCAAATATAGAGAAATGTACTGGTTGATCGGAAAACATTCCCACCTCAGTACCGAGAACAAACTGCTTTTATACAAGCAAGTGCTAAAGCCGGTGTGGACCTACGGTATACAACTTTGGGGTTGTACCAAGAAAACAAATGCCAATATTTTACAGACCTTTCAAAATAAAGTGCTAAGAGAAATTGTCCAAGCACCGTGGTATGCTAGAAACGACGATATCCACAGGGATCTCGGAATTCCGACAATCGAAGCTGAAACTAGAAGCTTCGCGCGAAAACATAGAAACCGACTAATCGGACATGTTAATAATATATTCCTACTTATTTTGGATGAGAGCAATTTATTGCGCCGACTACAAAGAACAAAACCTTTCGACTTGGTGAGATAAGGATTAACCGCGTCTAAATTGTGGAGCATGCAGGATCTTTCATTGGAAAGTAACCTGCCAAACGTTTATATTTCGTGATAGAAAAATTGCTTGATAAGTAGTATAACATAGTTGCAGTATCTTACAAATTTATATCGAAGGGTGGTGTTTTTGGTCAGTAAGAATCTGACACTACTATGAGCACGCGCTTACTATTCTCATAGTGTCTATGGAAGATTTTCGGAAAAAAAAAAAAAAAAAAAAAAAAAAAAATTTGACATTTCTACGTAAATATGTGACGGATTCTATGGGACTGCTCCATCCGGCAATACTTCAACTTCAACCTCAAAGTACAACGCAACGATGTCGATGGATTCTATGGGTTGCGGCCTTAAATACTTACCGTATGATTTTCATGGTATTTCCATCAGCTGACAGATGGAAATCATACGGGAAGTTTGGATTCTGGGGGTCGGATTTTCTCTTGCGAGAGTTCTCGCACGGGCACACTAGTTATAATAATTTTGATAATTTTAACAATTATTCTGTTATAAGTCCTTGCTTTAGACTTTATCTTTGTTTATATTTGAAATGCTCGCTGCGGGGAAAAGCAATTAATAAAACCTTCATTGATTCATTGACATAGATGATTTTTCGATGAAATTCAGGATTTTCTTCAAACGTTTGCAGAGCCCAATCGGAGAATTTCAAATGATCAAGAGGCTTCAGTTTATGAGCTAATTTTATCTTGTTAGGATGTAGGCCAAGATCTTTACATAAAATTCCCGATTCCTGTGAACGGCCGGCGTGAATTCACAACTGGCACAGGAAAAATTTAATAGTGAATACGTTGACTCGAATTTATCCGAGCGGTTCTTCCACTTAAGTCCTTCCCCAGGTCCCAGACTATCTCCTTGCCAAATTACATTGTTATTGGTAAAGCGGTTTAGGCGTGAAAAGATTTTGTTAATAACATGACTCAAGCGCCCCCTAGCGAGCGGATTTTCCAATTTAGTCCTTCCTCAAGTCCCAGACTATCTCTTCGCCAAATTACATTACAATTGGTTCAGCGGTTTAGATGTTAAGGCAGACAGACGGACAGACCGACGGACAGACGGACGGACAGGCAGACGGACGGACAGACAGACAGACATAGAGATAGACAGACAGCTGATGTATACATATTTCCCCGGTATGGAATCATTTCCCCGTTATCGAAACACATTTATCGAAATTTATCGTAACGCATTTATCGTAACTCATTTATCGTAACTCGTTCTCAAAAACAATACGTCGCTAAAGAAGTATTCACTTTAACAAGCAATCGCCACATTTTTACACTTTCGCAAATGTGAATGGACTTATGTATGTGCATCTACCAGCTGCAGTATTTGCGTATAATAATATCAAATTTGAGGATAGATGTATAGGACATGTATCTGCTTGTATCTGCATCTTCACAAAGAAAATTCCTAACGGTATTTATATTACATGAGGAAAAGGGTTAAAGTGGCCGACCACTAGTGCCTTTACCCTACATATTTAGATTTCAACTAAAACGAAAAAAAAACTTAAATTAAGTAAAAAAAAACAAAAACAACAACCTATGCAAATCAATACACCTCTTATTGTTTCGCCCGTAATAACAAACAACACCAACGCAACTTTAAAGCAAACACCTCATTGATTTAAAAATTAAATATAACCTTCGTCGATTATCATCATAACCATAAGTACGAGTATAATGAATCCATTATTCCAGCAATAGGTCAAGTCAATCTCGACCTGAAAGCTTCATAAATAAAAGCCAATAAATCTGTGCCGTGTTTTTTTTTTTTTTTTTCTTTTATAAAACTCCCTCCACAACACAACATGAACAAAAGTTTCAAGTTACTTCTCGGTGAGGAAAAAAAAAATGGAGGAAAAATCAGAACCCATCGAAACCAGAGAATCCACAGAATTTTCACATCTGCCCGCCCTGTTCCAGGAGAAATATTACATACAACAGCCCTGACCTGCTTTCGTCATCTTTGCACGTATCTGGTGTTAGCCCCCACCCGACCTTGATATCTGTTCGCAATAAAATGAAAAATGAAAATCATTTTTGCGTATGCTATGAGCATTTTTGCCACATTCAACGTGTTTCAACACACTTAGCCTCTATGCCACTCTCTCGGAAAGGATATTTATTCATTCGTATAAGAACGCGGATACACCAGCCAACAACGCAGTACAACCCCACTCCGCATCGCATATGACTTTAATGTGCCATAAATTTAATTAATATTCATGAAATTTATAGCCACACTGTTGGAGTACGCTCTCGTGGGTTGGCACACACAGCATAAATATCTATTTTCCAAAGGAGATGGGGCTAGATGCGGATTGCGGAATGACTACACTTGTGATGAGAGGGACCTGGGAAGGGTGCGTATATTCGTACATCTTGTTAACCAGCAGCATCGTGTCATTTCAAAGGAAAATAAAACCAACGAAATTTAAAAGGAACGATTGCTTGCTTGCAAATTCTGCTAAGGACGATGACAATTCATTTTAATTAACCTCAATAAGTGTAATAAAATTTTAAAGGATACACGAGGATACGTGTCACTTCCATCCTCTGACATTAGAACCGTAGATCACATAATTAAATGTAATGCTTGTCGAGTTGGAAACACCATCTTCGCCCACCTGCAGCGAACAGCACGAATGTCCTTGCGAGTCCATTAGATAGGTAAAATCTGTGTGTATGTGTGTGCTCTGTGACATGTGACACAGAACATGAAAAGTGATTTCAGTGCAGATACTCGTATAACATACTACCATCACCTACCTACCGGCTTGGAGTTTTAAAGGGATGAATTTTTTAAAGGCTCTGCCAAGTTGCACCCTGTATCCGTAGGTATCAAATCTAGGACAGACACGTATCCCATTGCTGTCGGATACATTCAGTTCCCATCATGTGTTGCAGGTGAAGAGAAACGTTTTTTTTTTTTTTTTGTATCATCTAACGGTGATGTTGGTTTGGTTGAATATTTTCAATCTTTTTTTTTGCTTTTTTGAAAATCTAGTGGACACAGAAAAAGATTGTTTTGGAAAATTCGCTTCGATATATGCAGAGCCCATGGGATATTGCGAACGTACGTATGTTAGTCGAATGGAAACAATAACAGCAGAACTAATGGCAAGCGGAAGAGCTGAAGCTGAACATGAAATATGAAAGCACGAAATGGATCATATTCGAGGATTAAAGTAAAACCCTAGCCAATTGGGAGCAATGTTTTCTGTTTCAGTTGCAATTTGCACTTCATTGGAACAGCGGCGTGGCGGATGAATGCGGGCTTACAACCGCATACTGGTTGTAGGGGAGCATAAAATATTTAACAAAGCAGAAAGGAAAAAAGTGTTTCGATTAATATTTGAATGTCGAAAATGGTGCAACGTATGTGGTAGGAAACTATGGGATTTGCGGAAGAATTTGAAATTTAATTTTTTTAATGTACCTTCGACGGTTGCTACGTAAGTTTTGATGTAAACAAGTACAAACAAATATTTATGATCGAAAATTGCTTTATTGTTTTTCAAAATATTCTCGATGAAGAACAATACACGTTTGCATGCGTTTGAATCAGTTTTCGAAGCACTTTTTCCACTCCTTTTTTTGAACGATTTATCAAATTACGTAGGGACCAGTGGCGGATTAAATTAATAGAGCGCCCTAGGCAAAGCATCTCATCGGCGCCCTTCTGGCAGCCAGCCTACAAAAATTATTAATATTTGATATTTGAAATTGAGTTTTTAATGTTAGTACAAATGTGTTAGTTCATATTATGTATGTATGTATATTTATTATTCTTGACATTCAAGAAAAAGTGTTAAAAAAAAAACTAAAAATGTCTGCGTCTCCATTTTTGGCTTGCAAAATTATCAATTATATCATGATAGTTTTTTAAAGAAAGCATTAAATCGAATTCGATGTTTTTTTAGTATTGCCAAAGAATTTAATCTTTTTCCAGCCATGGTCGCTCGAAGATAATTTTTTACTCTTTTAAGACAGGAAAAACTCCTCTCACCACTGCAATTGCTGACTGCCGTCGGTACGCACATTCTTAAAGCTATATCTATATTGGGGTAGATTGTCTTAAGTTCTTCTTTTCTTATAGTACTCCGTCTCGAGCTAAAGTTGTTAACCTTTAGGTAGGTAGGTGAGTAAGAGTAACGTAAGTAGGTGGGTGGGGTGCTGACAACACCACATCATGATTTCACTTATATCGTTCTGGGATAGAACAATTAACTTTAAGACCCATTTATAGAATTTTAAGTCGTCCTTTCCAAAATAATGCTCTCGGTATTAATTTTTGAAATAATTTTTTATTTTAACAAATTCGCCGTATCAATTAAGTCCCACTCTTCACTTGAATCTTCACTTATATAGTGTCAATAAACGCTGAATGCGTTCCTAGTCTTTTTCAAATGACATTTTCAAATTAACTATACAAATTCACCAAGTAAAAAAAAAATACACAACTGGGTAGGTGGGGTGCTGACAGCACCCTTGCAGTTTGAACAGTCTGTCACGGATTACTTGTGCAACTTAACTTTTTTAAAACCATCTGCATAATAGAAAATAACAGGAAAGTACTGTACCGACAACGGGTGTTGTTAGTCGCAAAGTATAAACTTTTTGAAAAATAAGGGCTTGGGGTGTTGTCAGCACCCCACCTACCCAGTTAAAGGTTAAATAAGAGCGAAGATAGAATAAGAAACGGGAATCGATTTTGTTGCATACTATGGTATAGTTACATAGGTATGTATGTACAGGCGTTGTAGTAAAAGTCAAGAAGGTAAGACACGATTCGGAATCTCTAGAATTGAAGAATCTTTTCAATTTGTTTTGGTTATTTTTCAAAAGTTTCGCGGGTGTGTCTCTTTGTAAAAACTTCGGGCAGGCGCCCCTTGTAACCTCTCGCCCCTAGGCAATTGCCTAGTTTGCCTTAGTGATAATCCGCCACTGGTAGGGACTAACAAAAGTTCGCCTAGTTGATATCAATTTAGTAGGGTAAAGGCACTAAACCCTTTACCTCATGTAATATAAATACCGCTAGGAATTTTCTTAATGTGAAGATGCAGATACAAGCAGATACATGTCCTACACATCTATCCTCAAATTTGAATTTATAACGCAAATACTGCAGCTGGTAGATGCACATAAGTCCGTGCACATTTGCGAAAGTGTAAAAATTTGGTGATTGCTTGTTTTTTTTTAGTTGTGCGTATTTACAAAAGTTTATATTATAATTTATTTGGAAGATAACATTTTAATAAATTTGTATTTTTCTTAAAAGCAAAAGGACCCTTTTTCGTGGTGCAAAGATTACAAAATATTAATATCAGTGTAAATAATAGGGTGGCCGACCACTAGCATCCCATTTCAATGCGAATTTCAGTCCTCGGCCTGGTATGGCCGACCACTAGCACCCTCATTTTTATGTGAATTTCAGTCCTCGGCCTGGTATGGAAGATAATCAAAAACAGTAAAAGGGAAACACCCTTCAAAGATTGCAGGTCTGATTTTCTCTATTTTTTAAACGAAATCCTGTATTTGCTTCAAGGGAAGCTTAAGGAATACGTGAAGCTATAAATACGCTCTATGCAAGCATTTTTGAAGTTCCTTAACCATGTATTTTTGGTTTTTTTGTTGTTAAACCTTGTATATCTGTTAAGCTATTCAATAAGTTTTTTTTAGATTATTAGTAACTATTTAACTTATTTTTAAATAAGCAAAAAGAAAAATAAACATAGGTAGTATGATTTGATATAACAAAATTGATTTCAACAAACTGTTGCTAACTTAGTGCTTTTTTGTTTATTCTATGCTATTAAAAATAATAAAATATTATTTATTAAATGTTTTGCATTCAAATAAACCCTTAACCCATTTTGGCCCGAGTGGGTAGTTTTCTACCCAGATTTTTATAATTTTTTCTCCAGAGGATTAATGACTGTTTGTAAAATGTTTCTATTTAAATGTAATTTTAGTAGTGTTAGTTACCATTTTGTTTTTCATTCTTCCCCCCACCCCTCTCTTTTAACACTATGATTGGGGCCTAAAATGTAGGCTTCAAAAAAGCATTTACAAAAAAAATAAAAAAAATATTATAAATATATAAACAATAAAATATAATGTCTATTCTATGACGTCAATATAAAGTACTAAACATTTGTATCATTACTTTATGTGTTCCGTGTATCAGACTTGACAGATCAACGTTCAAAAATTGATGGGTAGTTTTCTACCCAACGGGCCAATATGTAAGAATTTTTTTCATTTTAAGACAAGTCATGTATAACATTGAAACAATTTGAAATGACCGTTTTTTATTTATTTATTTGTTCCGCATTTCGTGGCAATTCATCCAGATTCAGTATTTAGTCAAGATAATAAATGGTGTACTAGTAGATATCATAGATTAAAACAACAACAATGCAAATGGAGGAGATTATGGCCTTGCTTTAGTCACCTGATGAAGAAGATTATGTGGTCAATAAGGTGCACAGAACGGAATACGCAAATGTTGTGTATGTACCTTCAAAAGTCGACAATGCACTCCTTTTAATAGATTTTGGTGGAACTTTGGAGCTAGAATATTTAGAGGAGGGTGGTTTACATGCTCATGAGGCAGAGTCGGAGACCAGATTGGAGCCACCTTTTAATCATTGTCAGAATAACGTATCTTTGAGTATTCTTAACGTGGAAGTGGATGCTGAAGCAGCCAGAATTTAATCTATATCACAGCTATTGGGTATTATACTCCGCTAAAGCAAGTATAAAATATGCTAAAACGATCTTTTATTATCTATCATTGTCGTAGGTTAGGTGGTAAATCGTCATCTCAGTTGTTTTCTCTTTTCCATACTGATGGCATTACCGAAATCATAAAAGTATTTAATAACCAATATGCGGCACAACATAATGCACAGCTTCAATTCAAACTGCACGAATTGAAGAGATTCTTGGATACACTGTTCCGCAATGAATACCATACACTTCCTCCATGGAAATTGTATGTACTGGTCAATTCAGCATACATTTTGAGTTTCAATTGCGAAGAATCTTTCAATGTCGATATTTGAATCAATCAAATGACTTATTCATTTATCAGACAACACGAAGTTCGATCGGATACATTTGCCAAAATAAGACGGCTCATCAATCACCGTAGGCGATTATTGAGGTATTCACAGTAAAAAGTAGTGGTGACCACTTTTTGTCAATACATCTTCCAACATGATGCTCAATGCATGAGAATTGCTTGTTTTGGTCACGAAATCGGGAAATGTCAAGCCACAATTGGAGCTAAGAGACCATGTGTCTAAGGAGGTTTTGAAAGCAGACCGCAATCGCCCATCCACATGCATAATACAATATTTCGATGGTAGCATTAGTGACAAAAGCGCTGCAAAATTCGTCACAGTAAGGCGCCCTTTATTTGCATAAAGTGTATTATTAGCTAGTTTGCATTCTAAATGCTTCGGAAAATATACTACAAACATATAAGTACATAGTTATTTACCCCTACGTACTACTTATAACTTAGCTATTTAATTTATGCAATGTTGATTTTCTTGAAATAATTTTTTTTTCTATACTTATTGGCCCAGTGGGTAGTAAACTACCCAGGTCATAACAGGTAAACGGTTAAAGAGAAAAATGTTTTGTTAACTTTTGAAAATATCGTGAAAAAATGTCCACAGGAACTGGTACCGGGCCAAAATGGGTTAAATGATCATTGAATATGTTATTTTCATTGATTTATTGGACCTGGCCGACCAATAGCGCAATGTGACTTTATTCATCAATTTGGTAATTTCTGGAGAACAGTGAGGGTTTAATTAAAAATTCTCTTTTTATCGATTAATATCTGTTTTGACATTCAATGAAATTCTGTTTAAACGTTTTTCATCAAATACTTTAGTAACTGGAGAAGCGCAAAGTGAAAAAAGAAGTTAGGTGGACGACCACTTATGCCTTTACCCTTTTTGAAAACAAAAGATGCATTTTTGTAGTTTATAATCATATACAATCAACCCTCGTATAACGCGGTACTTTCACAACGCGGATTCGCTTTAACGCGATTTATGAATTGCGGCAAACCCTCCTATAACGCGGTACTTCTACAACGCGGTTTCGTTATAACGCGATTCTCAGTCTTTTCCAACGCGAAAAATGTGTGTCGCATTCCTGTATTTCGGGGAATTCCCTTTTAACACATTCACGTGTTTGATAGATAAAAACGTATTAACATAAAACATAAACTAAAGATTGGATTGGCTGTTTATTTGGAGAATTACTTCGCAGGTATTGATCCGTCTATGGAACGCTTCAATAATTTTAAAAGGCATTTGCAACGCTCTCTAGCTCCATTTTCGTCCGAAAGGAATTGTAGAGAAGTGCTCAGCAAACTAGTATAAGGGATTTTTTTTTTTTAAATTAAAAATCATGTCCAATATGTTTGAAACATTAATTTAAATTTGCAATAAAGATAACTTTCTTCTTTTTTTAATTTTTTACATAATTATTTTTATCTTTTGTGTAATGTTTTCGTCTTAAAACTATAGTTCGGCTAGTTTTATAAGAGCAATGTAACAAATTTAGATGCTTTGTTTCTCTGTGGAGAACGTAACCCCAGTTTTAGTATGTGGCCCAAGTATCATACTACGCGATTTCGTATAACGCGCTGTTTCTCGGGAACATAACTACCGCGTTATACGAGGGTTGACTGTATATTATTTCTGTGCGGCTCTCACACTTAACCAATCTCAACAAATGAGGTGTCAAAAGAAATAGAATTTCCTGTAGCACTGCCGAATTGCACTTTTAGTTTACAAATTTTAACAAATTGAAAAACCGACCAAAACAAATATTCTACCAAAAATTAACTCCCAAAATAATGAACACTTCCCGTATGATTTCCACGTGAAATTTGGATGTAAGTTTGAATGGGAAGTTTGGATTTTGGGGTTGGATTTTCTCTTGCGAGAGTTTTCGCACGGGCACACTAGTCTAACAAATTGAAGACAAAAATTAGTGACGTAAGCTCGGTTAAAATTCCACCGCCAAAAAAGGAAGAAATTAATTTTGCCATTCTCTTCCTATTTCGACGTCAACTCACGCCATTCAAAATTCTGCATGAATGCCAAAATGCATGCGGAATAAATGCACCATCTCTTGTTACTCTTGTTCGAATATTCCAGACTGGCAATTATTCTGTGGAGAAAGAATCTCGTGAAGGTCGGCCCATATCCTCGACCGACGCGACGATCCAAACGTGGCCCTGGTGAAGGCTAAAACTGGCGTAGATGCCAGGATGACGCAGGAGATGATTGCGGATAAACTGGGCTTGAATGCCATGGCTGTGTCACGAATTTGAAATCGTCGATTGAAATATTCTAAGAAGTCTGCTCGATGGGTTCCAAAAATTTTGAATGGAGAGCAAAAAGAGGTTCGTGTTCGTTTTGCTCAGTATTTCCTGGATGAGTTCAAGAATGGATGAGTTTTTGACATTCCCAAATACCTCCACTTGACGCAAGGCTCAGAAACATTTGAAACCGATAAGCTGTTAGCCTTCAAATTAGAGATGAGCTGTCATGATTCCTCTAAGCAATGTGGTCGATACAAAATTCACGAATGCTTGGGCCAAACCACGAAGAAGATTCCTTAAGGTCACACATATTCGTAGATCAAGATAGATGATCCCTTGTAATGCTGATTGTTTGTTATGTTCCTTATCTATATGCATATGTTGCCTAAGATTTCATAAGCAAACCAGAAACATTGATAAATCTGTGGTCAATCTAAGCTGGTTTCCCACAGAGTTTCCTAAAATCTTCGAAAAAATACCATCCCAGAATTAGAAATCCAGTATGGCAGTGACAGTGTTCCCAGATTTTCTAAATGAGTTTCCCCTTTTTTTGTCGCATTTTACGTTGTTTTCCCCCTTTTTCAGTCTATATTCCCCGCAATATTCCCCTTTTTTTTTTTTGAAAAGAAACACGAATACATCGTTATAAAAAAACCTTTCTTTAATAAAACAAATTAATTCACGGCATTCAAAAACAAGAAACAAACACGTTTTCCGTTCACAGCAGTCAATTATGTATGTAGGGTAAGGCGAGGTGGTTTCGACATGTAGGAGGTTTCATCAAACTCAAATTTTTCACATCCTATAAATATGACAGATATGATATTTTCTTATGTCCACAGTCTAAAGGTACCTCTTCTTTTCCCCTTATTGAGTTCAGTTTCTGATCAGCGTGTAACAAGTTCAGTCGTGTTTTCATTTTTGGTAAGTTTGCATATAATTTTTTTCAGTGAATTCTTAGGCTATAACTTATTTTGTTTTAAGTGTTTGAAAGTGAGAATACAAAAACTAAACGAACAGATGAATAGTGTTCTTATTAGTTGTGGCCCTTTTACGTAAGTATAAAATAATTAACTTTTTTAAAGCGTAAATATAATGCATATCATGCATTGAAGGAGGTTTCGACACGTTTCGCTTAAGTCGTTTCGTTTTTTCAACGTTTCTTTTCAGTCAAATTGTCAAAATTGAAATTTTATAGGTTTAAACCAAAATGTCTAACATTTATAAAAGAAAGTATCCTGAAAAGACATTTGACAAGAAAGCCATGAAAGAAGCAGTAAAAGCATAGCACGTTGAAACCTCCTTCTTAAAAGTCGGAACCTCATACAAACTAGGAGGTTCTGTCACTTTTTCCTTATTTAGAAATTCATCAAAAACTCTGAGACGGTTAATAAATTAGCCCCTTAAAGTTGTTCTTGTAATAGATTAAATGTTAATAAAGTAAAATTTACATATATATAGTTTTGTTTGTAAACGGATGTACCTAATTTTTGACAATATCCGTTCACATGTCAGAACCTCCTCGCCCTACCCTACATAAACTTTTACCTATTAAGTTAAACAATACCAAAAAAATGTTATTGATTGATAATTTTATCAATTGTCAATTGAATGATAGCTGAGAATTGCAATAGGGGTGAAAAACTTAATTCAGAACATAAAACCATACATATGTACACTAAAACTTGTGAATAGTGGAATGCTTCGGTGCACTTTTTTTTCTACTATTAGAAGCAACCTAATTTCTTTTATTATTTTTCGATCCGTTTCGATATCGGAGTTCAGAATGTGTACGTGTTGAATGTAGCCGCTAGCAGAATCAGACACACACGAAAAGAAACAATTAAAATGTCGAAATTCTCGGAAAATGATGGAAATGACTTTTGGCTCATTCATTTGAATTTGCAAGGAAAGAAAACAAAATTCATTGAAAAATGTTCCATTATTCAGATTTCACAGGTTTCTACTATATAAGTATAAGAGTAAGTTTGTTTAAAGAAAATCAAAATTGGCATCCAAAAATGTCAACTATCCAGGTTTCGCAGGATTTTTTTATTCACAGATTCCACTATACACAAGTTTTACTGTACTTCAAAAATTTTAGTAGGCTCTTTTGTGCTGATTTCTGTCTGTCTGATTCTGCTTTTGCGGCTTCGATTTTTTAGCGATTTGCGGAATTGCATACAATTTGAAATAAGCACGAGGTGTGTATGTGGATGTTCATGCTTGATTAGCACTTCTTCTTCACTGCTATTAACCTTTCCATTCCCCCCTTCACCAACCCCAGCCCTTTCTTTCTCAGCACAGCTCCTAAGCGGAACACAAAGGGCCCGACTCGCGGCCTACGTGAAGAGGAGGGATCTCTTCTCACCCTCTCGATTCAACTAACCAATTATACTTTCTTACGCTGTTTTGGTAAAACAGATCATTCGTTGACAATGAAAATGTATGCATGTTGGACGTTGGTAACTTATTGTTATAAGATTTTGTGATTTCGAAAATAATATTTCAAGTACGCGTTTTTCCCTTTTTTGAGGCAGTTTTCCCCTTTTCCCCTTTTCTGCTTAAAAATCGCCAAAAGTGGCGCTTTTCACCGCAATTTGGGATCACTGGGCAGTGAACTGGATAGAGAAATTGGAATGTATTTCTTATGTCCGATTCGTTTTCCACAGTTTTCGGAACTGTCTGTAATGACTATTTAAGGTTGGACCACCCTATAATATAGGGAACAAATAGACTCCCTCAAAAGAAACAAATGTCAACATCAGCTATTAGAACTAGACTAATAGATTCCCATTAGTTTCTCTCACGCTCAGAGTCCGAGTAAATAATTACAACGACAACAATTCGTGTAGAATTCAATTAGTACATCGATCTAACTGAATTTTTCTTTTGTTTTCAATTGCAACCTCTGCCTCCACCTAGGTATGGTGTACCTCCATATGCACACCTATTGCAGCAGTCATTCGGTTGAATGACTGGCAAATCCTTAGGGTGGTCCAGTAATCCAATAAATAACGATTTCTATGATCCGATCAAAACTCATTTCTAACACACTCGACGGACACAGAACAGTAGCTCGTCCTAGCAGCTGCAGCCTCGTAGAATCACCTGAGCTCTGCTATGTGCTCTGTGTACGAGTGTATTCATGCAGGTGAGCTTAAATAGTCTAATAAACTTCTGATACGGAAAATGTTGATGGTGGGGGTAGGAAGTGACCCAGTCACAGAATAAACATTTCACTTACGAGGGTGGCAGTCAAAGCTCACCCCTGTTCGACGATTTGCAGCACAAGGATATTTCATGCAAAATTAAGTTATTTCCCCAACATGGACACCACTCGTGTATGGGGTGGGGTCTTGTTCGGAACGGGTCAATGTTTACGTGTTTTTGTCCAACTGAATAACACGAACGTTCACCAAATTGAAATTCAATTGTGCGGCGTGGAAATGAGCGTAATCTGGTGTCTACTCTTTACGCATCCCTTCCAGCTTCAGCGCTATCACACAGTAGCGCTGGATAACAATGTTTAAAATCAAATAGCCGCTTTGGCTTACCAAACTCCAGGGGGTAATAACGCGTCAGTTAGGGGAGGTATTGCAGCGCGGTCTGCCACTGCATCAAATTGTCCAGAATTTCAAATTATACGCGCTGCGATAATGTGAACGGAACGCATGACTTTGATTATAGAGTTTCATTGGGAGTGGGACAGGCCCATTGGTGGCGATTGAAATGCATCACTTTTGCGGTTCGATTTGGGGTTGATAATGAACGCGGTTCGCTGTATTGACGCACGTCCTGTTTTTTTTTTTTTGTGTTTGCGCCTATTGCTGAAGTTGAACTATCGATTGTTTAATTATTGGCAAATGAATTAATTTATATTTAATTGATAAGCATTGGAATACATTCAGTGGTGCAGTGAAGGTGAACGATTTAATTGGACATCAACACGAAACCTTCGTGCTTTGTTATTACTTTTAGTGGAAACACTTTAAATGCTTTGCGTCAGTAAAATGGTCTGCATCATCCTCTTACTTCCGATGTTCAGATTAAAGGGGCATGTTCATCGGAAGGGGTTCGTTTTCGTTCGCCTATATTCAATTGAAGGTTATAATAAATTAATTTGAAATAAAACTGATCGATTTTTAATAAGCTGATGATGCTCTTGTGTTACCAACTTCACCTACTCACATGAAACTGATCGACATTGCAGTCATTACCTTGGTCACCTCCGACTGAGCCGTCATCGCACCCACACGTGCCTTTGCTGCTGCCTAATTACTATTATTAGATTTTAAGTTAATTACAAATAATGTATAATATTGAAGTTAAATAAAATAAGAGTTGAAAATGTAAAACTAAGTAATTTATTTACAAGCGAATTGGTTAACTTAATTGAAAGATTTTTCACAATTGGTTTAAGCAATATCCATTTTTGGCAATCATTTCCAATCGCTGACCTCAAAAACAGGTCAACGTACTTAATAGAATGATTACAGATCAGAGTTGTAAAAGAATGCAATCATTTTGGAATGCATTCTGTCAAAATCATTCCATGAATTCAATTTTTTGATTGCATTCATTGACTTCAATTTGAGACATCGAAAAAATGAATGCAATCACCATTCATTTAGCATTCAAAAGATTGCATTCTTTTTTTGTACCATTCAATTGAATGCAATCAATGAATGCAATCACTTGTGACTTCAATTGGATGCTTGCATTCTTTTCATATTCATTTGCACTCATTGCATTCATGCTAAAATACTAAAATGGTACTAAAAAGTACTAAAAAGGTATTAAAATGTACTAGAAAAGTACTTAAAAGGTACTAAAAAGGACTAAAAAGTACTAAGAAAAGTACTAGCCAAGTCAGTACCAAGTAATTAAAATCAATCCAAAAGAATCGAAAAGAATGCAAAAGACTTCAAATGAATACAAAGAGTGCAAAAGAATGCAAAGACTTCAACTGAATGCAAATGAATGCAATGAGTGCAAATGAATGTAAAAAGAATGCAAGCATCCAATTGAAGTCACAAGTGATTGCATTCATTGATTGCATTCAATTGAATGGTACAAAAAAAGAATGCCAAATGAATGGTGATTGCATTCATTTTTTTGAAGTCTCAATTTGTAGTCAATGAATGCAATCAAAAAATTAAATTCATTAAAGAATGCATTTCAAAATGATGGCATTCTTTTACAACTCTGCTATAGATAAACCTCCGGAACTCCAATAACCGGCAACTTCTATTAACTGTAATTTTTCACAGAATTTTTATTTTTAATTTTGACCTCTATTATACGCAAAAAACCTCTAATATTCGGAAAATTGTTCGCACATAGCAAATTTAACCGTTACGTCTGGTCTGTGCACATATGTATATCCATTTGCGAAGATGTCTTGTTATGTTATTTTGCAAGTTGCGTTGTGACGGTATGTGCTTTTATTTGGTTTTAAAGCGAGTAGACACCATCCAACAAGAATGTCAGTTTTGACTGATATCACACAACTGCGTGATGGGAGTGTCACTAAACAATTATGCTCACAAAAATGTTTGCTACTGGGTGACACTCAGCGGCCGTTTTTGTGTTGGCTCGATTTAAAAATTTCGAATTCAAAAAGCAGACACTGGTAGAGATGGACGAAAACAACAACGAAGAAGTAACAACTTGAATGATGATTTGAGTGTCACACAAAGCCTATAGTCTGTACACTTGATTCATCACGCAAGAATGACATCAGTTTTAAGCATTTGTGAAAAAATTTCGTTATTAATCCTTTTGAGAAATGTGTGTGTGGGAGCTCGATTTTATTCAAACCTCCAATATCCGGAAAAATCGATTACCCGGAACTCCGTTGGTCCCGAGCATTCCGGATAAAAGAGGTTCATCTGCATTTGGAAAAAAAACATCTTGGGCAGTTGAAGTGAAGCTTAGAAGTTGAAAAATGTATCCCTGGCAATTCTGTTAAGTAATCTTGGAACTCCACTTATTGGATAGTAATTAGTTATATTAGCCGTGTTTTATTATCCCCGTGATCTGATCCGAATCAGATCAGAATAATAAAACAAACTAGATCAAAGTTCTGTGTTGTGGTGATTGTACAGGCTGAGTTCATTTTGACATTTAGTGCGAAGTTGCCATGCAAATGATTTTTTTCTTTTAAATGAAAATTTAATGCGCGTGTTTTATTTTTTTTATGAGGAAATTGTTCATTTTAATTAACAGATACCAAATGAGAATAATATTTTGTAGCTATATTTTCAGTTTCACATCGCTTAGATATCATTATGAGCAGAAAAATTAATTTATTCGAACAGCATAACATTAAATGATATTTGAATTGCCAATAATATTTTTATATTCTAATCTGGCAACATTTACCCTCGACAATTGTCAATAATACAGCTACATTCACAAACGAAAGTGTATTATATAGTGAGAAATAGTCGAACTAATTTTTGGATCATGAAAATTGATCTTGATAAAAAGCCAGATCTCGTATTGTTGTTATAATGCAAACAAACTTATGAGTTGATCTGATCCGGATCAGATCACGGGGATAATAAAACATGGCTATTGACTCAGCTCTGTGTGAAGGAGAAATTAACAAACAGAATCATATAATGAGAACGCACTAATATTAAGTTTGGTTACGCATGAAGGCGAGAAATTTGTGCAGCCCATATCGAGAGCTATGATGTTTACATATCAAAAAGCGTCAGAAAGTTGTATTCTATCACTCATTATGCATGTTATGTTTTGTCGCAAAATAACATAACTTCACATGCCTTTACAAACATACATACTTAATTTCAAGAGCATTATTGTAGCAAAATAACTGTAATTCACATGCTTTTACCTTACTTCAAAAATACTGCAGTTCACGCGTGACCAGTATAATAGGAGTGTTTTTTTTCAAACCTATATAGGCTAAACATGTTTCCGCAACATGTTTCCAATGTAAAATACAACAAACCTTAGCCTGGATAATTATCCAGTCTTATTTTTGTATGGATAGCTTTTTCGAAGTCTATATAGATTTGAAAAAAAAGCGCCTAATATCTGTGGTCACGAGGAAAAACCGCTAAAATCTGTTTTTCTCATTTTTCAGGAGAGTAGCAGTTTAAAGTTTTTGACAAACGCGTGAAATTAAAAATGGCTCTATTGGGCGATTGGAAACTCCGATCGCGTTGAAACAAAAAGTAAAATCAACATAATTTTTTGAAAAAAAAAAGAAAAAAATAACTGTAAACGGTTTTATTGACAAAACTAATACTTTAGTATTAGGCCTTTTAGGTTTTCCATCATAAAAAATCCTATCTGGAGTTTAGTTGTTTTTCCATTTTAAGGAATTCCAATTTAATTTTGGAATAAGCGCTAAACTACAGATAGGAAAGTCTTTTTACTTATGCTTTCTTTAAAAACAAACAAAACAAAAAAAAAACAAAAATGAACAAAACAAAAAATATTAACACGGAAAAACAGCTAAACTCAAGTTTAGCTATCTTTCCTCGACAAAACAATTTAATAATTGTATAAATTGAATGTGGAATAACAACTTAAGTCAAGTTAAGTATTTATTCCCTGTTGTAAATTTAAAAAAAAATTATTTTCAGTCAACTTTAGTAAATTTCGTTTTTTTTTTTGAAGTGAATACTTCTTTAGCGACGCATTGTTTTTGAAAACGAGTTACGATAAATGAGTTTCCATAAATGAGTTACGATAAATGAGTTACGATAAATGAGTTACGATAAATGAGTTACGATAAATGAGTTACGATAAATGCGTTACGATGAATTTCGATAAATGTGTTTCGATAACGGGGAAATGATTCCATACCGGGGTCCGTCTGTCTGTCTATGCGTCCGTCTGTCTGTCTGTCTGTTCGTCCGTCCGTTTGTCTGACTGTCTGTCTGTCTCTCTGTCTGTCCGCTTGTCTGTCCGCCTGACTGTCCGTCCATCTGCCTGTCCGTCTGTCTATCTGTCTGTCCGTCCGTCCGTCCGTTTGTCTGACTGTCTATCCGTCTGTCTGTCCACCCGTCCGTCCGTCTTTCTGCCTGTCTACCTTTTAACATCTAAACCGCTGAACCAATTGTAATGTAATTTGGCAAAGAGATAGTCTGGGACCTGGGGAAGGTCATAGGCGAAAAATCGCCCGCTAGGTGGCGCTGGAGTCAAGTTATTAACAAAACCTTTTCACGCCTAGGCCGCTGAAGCAATTTTAATGTTGTGTGGCAAAGAGCTAATCTGGGACCTGAGGAAGGACATAGGTGAAAAACCGCCCGCTAGGTGGCGCTGGAGTCAGGTTATTAGCAACTTCTTTATTAACTGACCAAAATGGTTCATATTGACAATTTATGTTGGTATAGTACCAAAAGAGAAAACTACAAAAACTGGACCCGATGGGTGGCGCTGGAGTCGAGTTATTAACAAATTCTATATTTAATGAAATTTTGTATTTCAAAAATATAATCAAGTTAACATTCATATTTACTAAATTTTATTACACATCCATCTATCGATTGTAATAGACAAATTTCTTCTTCTCTTATACATTACACATACACAACTGCTTTGGATTGGATAAGTATTCACTTCCCCCGTGAGCTTATGCGGATGAGGCTCACACATATTTTTTTGAGTTTGGTTGTTTTTCCTTAATCTCAACTAAAAAAAGTGACTGAAGCTGTTATGTTTTTTTGAAGTTGTTTTAAAGATAAAAAGCTGAAAAAAAAATTACAAAATAGATTCGAGTACACTTCTTAAGTATAAATTTTACAAATTGCCCGGCGGTGCGAGGGGCGCGATGGGCGAAACTAAGCGTAGATTATAAGGAAGTTTCCTTTGGAAGTCCTAGAGATAGATTGTAGGTAGCCTAGCTTAATAGGACGTATTATGAACGACAAAATGTTTTAAGTCATTTCGTGTCGTCTTATGTCTCCAGGCCGTTAAGGAGTAAGGCCATTCAATTGGATAGAGCGCAACCGTCTCGTATAATTTGCAGTCGGGATGTGGTTTCTTAAATTAAATTGAGCTGCATTTCAATTGTTTGACATTTTTTTGAGTAGAGCCTGGTAATAGTGTTTTGCCATTAACTCTGAAGGACTCATGTCATATTCCATGCAACCAGAGAGAGAGAGAGAGAGATACACAAATAAAATGTATATTCCAGTCTATAAGACTTGCAAAACTAAAGCAATTTTATCCATCATACTCGTAGCATGAATAAATACCGCATTAACCACACCTTTAGAGTCATTGTCCGTACAAAAGTCCTTCTTTTAACTTCGAAGAGGAAAAATACATTTTTTCTTTGCATGAAAAATAACTTTTTTGAAAAAAAAAAAAAACTGATAAAAAGTTCCAGCTAAAGTAATTTTTTTTAGTGTAAACTTTCACAAGTGGTTTAATAAATAATTTTTTTCTCTATAAAACAGGAAGGACAACAAAAAAAATTGCCACCGACCACGCCATCCTTTATGGTGCGAGTACGAGAATATAATGGAAAAACTTTTTTTTGAAAATAAATCAAGGAAACGTTTCTGTCCACATTCCACACACACACACACACACACCCATATTAATTTATTCGGCAGTTGTCCTTTTAACATAACACTCATATACTCGTGTGTAGATGTGTCTGTCGCGTTAAGTGCGGTGTGCGATGACGTACTGTGCGGTAAGTTTTAAAATGCTGTGCATCATAATATTGTGGCTCATTAAGTCCTGTTGGAAGGTATAAGTCTCAAACTTAATACGTTTCCTTATACACAAACATATGTAGAGAAAGTGGCAGGAGAAGTGCACCGACAACCGCTTCGCTCCGGAAAATCACTTAATTGGATTTCCAATGGAGGATTAAGCGGTTTTCGTTTTTTTTTTTTATTTAATAATTTAATCTCCTAATCCGAGAAAATCCCCAACCTTCCGTTCGCCTGGAAGTCACATCAGCCACAAGCTGTTAAATGCTTAACGCTTCATTAAACCGAACAACTTAATTTGCAATACAACTCGGAGATTTCGGTTGAGAAGTGAATGCCGGCCGCATTTGCTTGTGTATCCGGATCGGGATGGAGCAGGACTATTAAATTTTAAATCAAAACTCTCCCACAGATGCAGTAATTAAAATCTTATTTCGCTTTAAGATGCCATTAAGCATTCATAAGATCTCCTCTCGAGTGGGCGGGGAACGGGTGCCTTAAAGTTGGGAAGGATTTTGCACGGTGTCCACCATTTTGATGGGCAAACTGAGTGGAAACTTTGTGAAAAGAGTTTCAAGGATTTATTGGTGATGAGACGCGCAAAATGTTTGCCCTAGCAGAACGATTGCTCTGTTTGGGAATCCTTATACCTCTGAAAGGGATTTTCTGTGAAGTTTATTTGAAGAGAGAGAGAAAACAAAGTCCTTGAAAAGTTCCGAATGGAAAAGTGTAGTTTTTTTTATGTCCTGATGTATTGATATGCCTTTTCTAAAACGTTGTAGTACTCAATAAAGTGCAAGTTAGGTCTAAGTATGCCGTATGAAGGGCAATCGGTAAGCCTATTATTTACTTTTTTTAGTAAAAAAAAATGTTTGGCAGCATGCATAGCTTCCTTCGCCTGCAGCTAATCATTAGGCAAAAAATGGGGACTTCAGCCAAAGATGACACCATGGATGTATACAGCTGTAGTGCGTCCAATTCTCACCTTCAGGTCAATAGTGTGATACTCTCTGATTGCTTGTCAGACATTCGAAAGTGGTGGCACCGTGAAAAAATGTTTAGTTATTGGACCCGGACTGGAATTGAACCCGTGCAGCATTGCATACGCACTAACAACCACACCACGGTGCTCACTACATAAGTAATTTAAAAACTAAATAAATTAGTAAATGAATATAGAATAATAAGAATAAATAAATAAATAAAAATACATAAATAAATAAATAAATAAATTAATGAATGAATGAATAAATAAATAAATAAATAAATAAATAAGTAAATAAATATTCAAAAAGTTAATAAATACATAAAAAAATAAATAAATAAATAAATAAATAAATAAATATATAAGTAAATAAATAAATGAAAAAATAAATATTTAAATTTTAAATATATACATATATGTATGTTATGTAGTACATATATTCTTATTTTTATTTACATCATCTATTGTTTTTTGGACAAAGGGCAACCGACAAAGAGAAAATGAGAGATTGTATTTTACAATTTTATTAATTTGTAGACAAAAAGAGTAAAAGAGTATATTTAACAATAATTTATAAAAAGTGCGAATTAGTTAATCTTTGTAAAGGAAAGAGTATTTTGTCCTAAAACAGAGTAGGGAAGAGTAGTGTACCTCGGTCCGAGCGGCATTTTTTTAGTATATCTATGTTCTTTTGACAAAAGTTCCTCTACGAATTGTGTGCCATATTGTAACACATTGAATCAGTTTGAAACTGGCACTGTGTCGTGTTAGCCTAGTGAGTAATTTGCTAGGAATGTTTTTTACCCCCAAAAGTAAAATTTTATGTATATTTGTAAAGCATGTTGTGGAAAAATTTGGAGTTAAAGTAAGCTCCGGATAGTTGTTATAAACAAATTACTGACCCATCTATTCAGTGGAAGTCAGGTTAATTTAAATTACTAAAATAAAAAAAAGTTACACTTACTAAAATAAATAAAGTGCACATGGTGTACCTTGGTCCAATACGTGTACCATGGACCGGTCCAATTAACACATTGATTCATACTTCATCTGTAATCCTTTTGGATTTCTCGGTATTTGAATCTAGTGCACCTACATCAGGTATAAAAAGACCTCAGGTCGATAAAACTTCACTGGAGGAGACTTTAAAGGATGTTTTGACCAATAGTCATACTATCATATATGCTTCCAAGGAAAATAACTTTGCTTTCAACTTTTTCTGCATTTAATGTAAAATTTCTTTGCTTTTTGTAATAAGTTGTCAGTTAAGATATATTTATATATTTTTTTAGTTATAAAAATTAAACCTAATGTTACTTTTGTCGATAAAATTTGTAATTTAGTGTGTATATGGTCCGAGGTACACTATGGTCTGGTCCAAGGTACACTTACATAGTGTACCTTGGACTAAGAAAACCAAGATAACTTATTTAGCTCCTGGGATAAATTGACAACATTTTTGAAATATTAAATAAATATTTTAGAAAAAGTAATAAATTGGTTATAGTTTCGCGTATTCAACTATATGAAGAGATAATATGGTGAGGAATAAACGCTGATTTTTTGAAAACCGGTCCGAGGTACACTACTCTCTCCTACGTCCTTTCAGCCTATTTTACAACAACTGACTTTTTTTTATAATCTACACACGCTTAAGAGGATATGAATACCCTTATAATGTTAACCCACAGCGCGAGCACATGAAGGACAAGAACGAGAGACAGACAGATCGGCGTCATGATAGGAAACTCTGATGTTAGGTTTCAATTGTTTATAATAATTGTCTTTTTCGTTCTAGCACAAGTTATATGCAGTGCTACCTTGGTGTCAGGAAAACCCGTCTTTAAATTTTTGGAAGAGAATTCATGCTGGACATCGAGATATGATTAACGTTGCAAAACATGACCAGGCGATGCTCTGCGAAACTTCCATATTATTCATATTTCATATTTGTTAATTTTTCCTCCATTTTACTTTTGCTCTTACGAATCTGCAACAATAACGTAATTCCGTTCTGGCCATTTTAATGTAAAAGATGCACATCGCTCTGGTCGCCCGAAGAAATCGTTGAACATGTTGAACAAGACCGGCACATATGAAGCCATTATATCGCTAGGGAACTGAAAAAGAGGCTCGATGTATGGGGTTCCTCTACGTGAAAAATGTTTAATGGACCGAGTTTCCAAATGCGAATCGCTGTTGGAACTGAACGAAATCGTGCAATTTTTGAAGCGAATGGTAACGGGTGATAAAAAATGAGTCACATACAACAACGTACTCCACAAATTGTAGCAAGGCCAGGATTCACGTCAATTAAGGTGATGCTGTGTGTTTGGTGTGGTTGGAATGTATGATCCATGCTTGATTCGAATATATGTGAAATTGTTAAATCATTATACCAGATGTCTTTCATTATACTTTCCAGTTGAGTAACAGATGTTGGCCTTGTCTCTCTAATTTATTTGCCCATGTTATGCCAACAGTTTTCTCTAGGGTTAAGATCCCGGCTACCACCAGCCCATGGAAGAGAAAGAATCCCCAAAGAATAATTGTCGTTTTGTACCCAAAATTAGAGAAAAGTAAAAATAGTTTATGAAAATGTTAGTTTACGGATCATACGCAGCAGAAAAGCTTAGTGATTTTGCTCTATATGCAAGTGCTGAATCGTCCTGAAAAATCACATTACCAACACTGCGGTAAAGTTGCTATAAAGTAGGGACAACATCGTTTTCTATAATTTTTTGTTATTCTGGGCATCCCTTATCCGTAAGGATTACAATTTATCCAATACCAAATCTGGTTATTGCCCCGCATACCATAATATAAGGGGATTAACGGTGAGTAAAATGCAATAATCTGAATACCATTCACCTTTTCTTCGGTGAACCACCGCGTTCCCACCTGGGTCAAATAAATTGAATTTGGTGTCATTCGAAAATATCACTCTTTCTCCTTTCGGCCTGAGTCCAATTTGTATAAGTTTTTGCCCATTCGAGCATTAGTTTTTTCATTCGCGGTGTTAACTGTGTTTTTTTTTCTGCAGGACGCCTTACATTAACTCCCATTCCATTAAGCAACCTCGATACTGTCCGATCATTTATTGTTTACCATTTTGCTTCAGGAATGACCAGTTAATATCCCCCACATGTGCAAACCGGTTTTTTAATCAAATTGGCTGGATCAGACACTGATCTTCAGGAGATGGCTTTCTGGGCCTTTCGCTTCCAGCTTTCCGAGAAAAGGAGCTCTCTAGTTGAAAAATTTTCAAAATTTTCGCACACTCTATTCCTTAGACCCTAGTCGACTAGCAAATTCACGATTTGACACTTTTTCCTTACGCAAAGCAACAATATACACTTTCTATTCAAGAGTTAACACCATTTCAAATCTTTGAAAAAACGAACCCATTGTGACTTATTACCAAATAAAAAAAAAAACAGAGCGCTTACCAGTAGTCTTGAAGGATATTCAGATAGTTAAAATATTGGCAATAACTAAAAAAATATATGCTTATAAATTATTTCACCATACATAAATTGGCTCCCATCGGAAAGGAGAGAATACAAATTATTTCGAATGCGACGGTTTTTATGTCCACAGGTGTACATTACACCGCGTCTCCACGAGAAATATTTCTGCCAAAAATACATCTTGACTAGAAACAGGTTTTTTTCTTGTTTTCGTTTGCTGGGCAAATCATGCCCAGACATTTCAATCTACAAGCTGACGCCGAGAAAGAAACAACACGCAATTCTCTTTTTAAAAGCAGTGAAATACTCTACGGAAATACCATTGAATGAAAATCTACCTACCCAACCAGCATCTTCACTCTACAGAAATACCGAAAAATGAAAATCTACCTACCAAGTACCAAACCAACTCAGCGCGACATGTTCACTCTACCGAAAAACCCACCGAATGAAAATCTACCTGCCAAACGGCAAAATGTCAGAGAAAAATCAGGATTTCAGTTTGCCGAGAAGACAAAACTAAAATGCTGACATCGCGGACATGTTTATAGTTTGGACATCAAATTAAGGGTCTCCACGAGACATTTGCATGTCAAGTCGAAGAACATGTCTTGGAAGATGTCTCGTGGAGACGGGGTATTACCACCATCAGCTGAACTTATGAGTGAGTTGTGTCTGTGACACAATATGCATTCATCTCATCTCTCATACTCATCCATAATACCCCGTCTCCACGAGACATTCTGTGGTTTTATCTCTCTCTCATATGGAAGTGAATGGTATACCTACTACTACTGTACTACTACAACTACAAAGGATACGTTCCCAAATAATTCGAGTAGAAAAAATCCGGTTTTATATGGACATACATATCATTCTTCTGGTTCTAAAGTGGTGAGCCGTAGACGTAGTGAACTACTGAGCCGTCACCGTCATCCAGCGTTGCCAGGTTTTGGTGGAAAAAATTCCCTTTTTTGCAAGAAAAATAATTTTTTTCCCCGATTTAACGTTTCATTTTCCCCGGTTTTTCATTTACTTTCGATTTCAGTAATTTGCAAATAAAACACTACTTTTCATACAGTCTTATTATTTTTAGTAACAAAATAAAAGAGAAATAGCACTTACAGTATATAAAATAACTGAAAAAAAACCATTTAAATCGTACATAATGTACATACTTCATTCAACAATCTATGGGTGGGTATAAAGATAACAAAATATAAAACTCAAAATAAAAAAACAAAAAATTAAAAATCACAACTTAAGAGGAAATTCATTAATCACTTCATTTTAGTAGCTTTGTTCAGCGAGGAAAAACTAGAATAGAAAATCACAGATTCGTGAAAAATATCAGATCAAAGTTAGCACAGAAAAGTACAGCCCACTATGTTAGTTGTCAAAAATGACAATTTCATGGTCGATTATTGTACTTATGTTTTCCAAATTATTTATTGCATTTTACAATAACTGATTGCCCTTTTACCGATTAAATTTCGATCAGAGTATATGTTTCTATCTAATAAGACTCTGATTTCGATTTCTTCCATTTGGTAAACTTATTTTGTCGATTCACTTTTCACTTCGTGTCAAAAAAATCAAATATACAATCACAGCTGATTTTGACGTCTATACACCAGTCTGTTCTACCTCAAGAGTAGCTGCAAGATTTTCTGTATTTTTCTGTTCTGGATAACCTCACCGAACATAAAGCAGATCAGTTTCGGACAGACATTTTTCTCACTGAACACAAATCTATGTACTTTTCTGAACTTTTCTGCCCAGGATAGCCTCAATCAACAGACCTAGTATTAAAATACTTTAAGGGAGCTACAACACATTCTCAAATGAAACAAGATATCATTTGTCAAACATATAAAAAGGGCTGTAGTCAGTGCCGCATGCGCGGTTGCAACCTTCAGCCAAATGCAAATTTGAGATCGTGTGTATAATATTGTTTGCATTGACGCACTATGTATTCCTGTGATATTTCAATCTAAATAGTATTTATTTTTTGAAAATGTCAATTTTCATTTTCATTTTTCCTTTTGGGTTCAAAATCCCCGGAAACGGGGAAAAATCCCGCAACATGGCAACGCTGCCGTCATCTGTGTTGTGTTTGTGTTTCACAACTGACTAGTTCAGATACAGATCCAGATGAGTGGTGAGCCGTTGAACTACTGAACTAAAGAAATCTGAACTAGTTCATTTAGTTCAGCAAGGTGAGCCGATCTTTTGAATGGCTCCTTCATGAGTTACACAACTCTAGTGTACAAATTAAATTTTTATTATATCTTTTTCATTAAAAAAAAACTTTATTTCAAAAACCAAACCGGCAGCGATTCTGCCTACAAAATAACTGACTACTATTCTAACAAAATTTGTGTCTTAAATACTAAATTAATGCTAACGGAGGCAAATATCTAACGGCGACATGTTCCCACAGGTACTCGTGCATTTCATACCGTACGTGATGGAATGCGGGTCCAGCGATGTAGAGGAATCAGGTTGCACATACCACGGGCGCACTATCAGCGAAGTTCATGGCAGACACATGGGAAGCGATGTTGAGTTTCGGGTTTCGGTTGTCAAACATATTTCGTGTTAACTCTTCCACCCTTAAATTCGAGTGTCCTCACTGGTGACCTTGAAGAATGGCGGGCATTGACTTATGCCAATCGTTTTGATCGATGTTGGTCGTTCCGGAATATCTGCAGATGATTCTATTGGTAACTGGGCTGCTGCTTGCATTTCTCTCGCTTCTACTGTTGTGGAGATTTGTAAATTGCTTTGCTTGCGTGCTAAAAACAGTATTAGGGATATTACCACTGTTGCAATGATGATAATGGTCGACACACTGTAAGTAGCTATCAGGTGCGTTTTGTTTCTTCCTTCAATTTGGCTTATGTAGAGGGTGTTGTTCAAATGCAGCTCTTTCATCACTTCGAGGGTTAGCAGTTCTTCGAAGGCTTTCGATGGTGAGTCTAATTGTACGATGGCCGGAAGAGGTCTTGAGGTGGGGATTTCGTTGGAGACAAAAGTTCGCTTATTTACGACGATGGTAGCGTTATAGTATTGTACTATAAATGTTCCCGTTATGTTGAGCGTGTCGTTGTTGACCAGTATTGACCCATTAAATTGGTTAAGAAGTAGTGACCCAGGGAGTATTTCCTCGACCGTTGGAATATGTTGATTGTTGATGTCGGTACAGTTTGCTGGTCTGCTTCGTAGTAGGTTTGGTATGCACTCCGTATTACTTAAGTTAATAATTTCGTTAATTTTACAAATGGTTAAATCGTTAAAAGTTTTACAATTATTTTTAATTCCATAAAAATCATTTTCACATCGAAGTACATTATTAAAATCAATTTTAGTTACAAGGGATTTTCTTTTTATTGGCTTTACTAACAGTTTCTTGCATTCTTCTTTTTTTGTGGTTGGCACACTTACGATATAAATTATAGTCGAACTATTACAAGCTATTTTTACATTGGCAAATTCAAATGCCTCTTCCATATTCATATATGATAAGCTATTTTTTTCAAAAAGAATCTTAACTAAATTTATTTCTGTGTTTGAAAGTATAAACGAATTTACTATTCCGGCTTTTGCCCATTGTAATGCATGTTCTATATTTATTATTTCCTCCTTAATTAAAGGGTGATTTTTTAGCTGGTTTGGTTTTGGCAACACTGGTTTTGACAGCTGACGTGTGTTTAGTACCTTGTGTCACTGTCAAACAGCTTCAGTTTGGTTTGCAATTTAACCATGGATCATCTTACAAATGAACAACGCTTGCAAATTATTGAATTTTACTATCAAAATTCGTGCTCGGTTCATCGCGCGCTGCTTCCATTTTATGTTCGGCATTCTCGACCTTCTGAGCAGTCTATTCGGAAGATTGTGACCAAATTTCGCACCAAATTTACTTTGTTGGACATTAAACCACCAACACGTTTACGTACTGTGCGTAGTGAAGAAAATATTGCGGCCGTATCAGCTAGTGTGACAGAAGACCGCGAAATGTCGATTCTGTCAATGGTGAACGCTACCGAGCGATGATAACAAACTTTTTTTTGCCCGAAATGGAAGTTCTTGACTTGCATGATATGTGGTTTCAACAAGACGGTGCCACATGCCACACAGCACGCGAAACAATGGCGCAATTGCGAGGCGAGTTTGGTGAACAGTTAATTTCACGTTTCGGGCCGGTCAATTGGCCGCCTAGATCGTGCGATTTGACACCATAAGATTATTTTTTGTGGGGGTATGTCAAGGCTAATGTCTATAGGGACAAGCCCGCTTCGATTGACGCACTGGAAGCCAACATCCATGCATTCATTCGTGAGATACCGGCCGATATGTGTGAAAGAGTATGCCAAAATTGGACTCAGCGGATGGGCTACCTGAGACGCAGCCGCGGTCAACATTTGCATGAAATTATCTTTAAACATTAAATTGCAAGGTTCAAACTATCGATTCAAATAAATATTTCATTAATTTTTTCGAATTTTTTGTGTTTTTTTTTTAAAAAAAGTTCTCAACCTCTTAAAAAATCACCCTTTACATCTAATCTATATTTAATAATAGTGGAATATTGGTTTTTAATTTCGACATTTGTTTTTAAAGACTTAATTATATTGTTAGTTATATTTGTAATATTACTTATTCTCTCTAACGATAGTTTATTTATTATTAATTGTTTATTATTGTTTTCTAGTAAATTTTGAGTTTTGGATTTTATAATTTGAAAATCGTGGTGGTCCGGGGTACCGGCTATCCATTTCCACGCAGTGCCTAAAATGTTTATTGCCCTTTTCTTCTTTTTTACTAGCGGCTTGATGCGGTTGAATCGGTTAAGGATTTCGGAAAGTTCATAGGACAGGTGAGGGTAGGCGGGATTATCTTTACTTACATTAGATTGGATTTTAAGCTGTATATCGTCGATTATACCCTGGTATGCTGCAAGGTCAATTATGTGTACCAGCTTAAACATACCAGTTTGCACTTTCGCTATTCCTGTACTCAGGGTAACCAGTTTTGAGTTGGAATAGTCCAGTATTTGAACCTCTGCTAGGCCCAAAGATATGAATAACCTAAAAGAAGACATCAGGTTTTAATATTGGCTTTATGGACGATTTTGCCTGTTTCGGTTAGAATTGTAGTTGGATTATTTTCCTTGACTACTTCCTTTCTGTACCTTGCGGAAAGCTTGGTACCTAATCGTCTATTAATTTTTACGAAGATAATTTCGCCGGGAGAGTAATTCTTTAGTGGCTGTCGAGTTTTATTGTGATAATCTAAATCTTTATTTTGCTTTTCTTTTAACTTTAATATGTTTTCTTTTCTAGCCTTCTCAAATTGTTCAGGGTCAGTGCTAACGTTTCTTCCAAAAAATACTTCGATCGGTTTCCTATTAGTTGTGGAATGAACAGAGGAATTATACTCATAGATAGCACGATCTAATAGCTCTTCAAACGATCTATGGACTCGGTCTGCCTTAAGGCACCGCATGATCTCGGAAAGGGTCGAGTGAAATCTTTCCACTTGACCGTTGACAAAGCTTGAATATGGGGGAGTCTTATAGATTTCGATTCCCAACTGATCCTGGAGCATGAAACATATTGAGGCAGAATTGAACGCTTTTTCGTTGTCAAAAACAATTACCTTGGGTACACCGTACGCAAATAACAGTTGCCTTAACGGTTCCCTAATGTCCTCAATTGCTCTCGATTTCAGGATGCGAGCCTGTGCGTATTTAGAAAATTTATCGATTGCCGTTAGGACCAAATTGGTATCTGTGGAATAAATGTCGACGTGTAATATATGACCGGGATGTTCGGGGATAGGAGTGTTTTGCAGTTCCGGCTTATTCGGATGCCGATCATATTTGTGTTGTTTACAAGTAACACATTGCCTAACTATTGTATCAATTTTGAACTTCATTTTCGGAAAGTAAACTTTTTGTAGTAGTTGGATTTTATTTTCTAAACTGTTGCGGTGAGCTCTTTTATGCTCTTTTAGAATCTCTTCTTCCTGCTCGGTTGCATTCGGTAGATCTTTAACTTGAATCTGAGTAAACCTTATCTTGTATGATTTAAAATGTGTGGGGTACACTTCCTGAATTTTACCCATTACAACTTCAGTCGTTAAAATACCATTAATAACGCTTGGGTTCAGATGCCGTTTAAGCAGCTGAATCAAATCTTCCTCAGAATAATTCTGTCTAGTAAGTATGTGTCTATGAAAGGTAGGAAAAGGAATTTGAAATTGGTATCTATCTTGGTTTCCAGTAAAAATCATCAGCTGGTTCTTAAAGACGTTAATCGGGCTTTCAACAGTTTGGATTAATTCGTGAGACGAACTTTCGCTGCTGTGTTGTGTAGAAGTCAGCGCATTTACTTGAGAGACCCGTGGAGGCCGCGAAAGAGCATCTGCAACTACATTGCTTCTGCCTGGCTTGTAGCGTAGCTCATAATTGTATTCCTCGAGAATCGCTTTCCAGCGTTTCATCTTAGAATTATTATTTTTGTTACTCAGAGCATACGTTAACGGCTGATGGTCTGTGTAAATTTTTACGCTTGAAGTTCCGTACAAATAACTTCGTAAAGAGTTCAATGCCCAAATTATCGCAAGTAGTTCTTTCTCATTTGCTGCATAATTTTCCTCCGTCTTATTTAATGTTCGTGATATAAAGGAAATCGGTCTGTCATCTTGTGCAAGAACAGCGCCAATAGCGAAATTAGAAGCATCAGTTGTCAACTCGAAGGGTTTTCCGAAATTAGGATATGCCAGAATTGTATCTTTCGAAACAAGAGAATTTTTTATTTTGTTAAAGGCCGCGATGGCGTCGGAGTTTAAATGAACTGGTTTTTGGCTAGATTTAGATTTGGACATACGTCCCTCCTCCCCCCTTAAAAGGGATGTCAGGGGCTTTGCGAGTTGCGCGTAGTTTTTCACAAAACGGCGATAATACCCTGACAGGCCTAGAAATGACCGGAGTTCTTTAAGAGTATTCGGAATGGGAAAATTTGTGATGGCTTCTACCTTTGCGGGATTTGTTTTAATGCCTTCGGAGGATACCACGAAGCCTAGGAATTCGACCTGTTCTTTAAAGAAATCACACTTTTCTAACTGTAGTTTCATGTTGGCTTCATTAAGAATTTTAAAAACTTCTTTGATATGCTTAATGTGGTCCTCCTGATCTTTGCTAAAGATGATAATGTCATCTATGTATACGTAGCAGATTTTCCCAATGACATCACGCAATATATCGTCTAGTGCTCGCTGGAAGATAGAAGGCGCATTTTTCAACCCAAATGGGAGCCTTGTAAATTCGTATTTTCCGTTATTGATGGAAAATGCTGTTTTCTCGATATCAGATTCTTTTAAAGGAATTTGATGAAAACCGCTCTTAAGGTCAAGCACCGTGAAATACTTGTTCTTCCCTAATTGCGCTAGCACTTCGTTAATTTCAGGGATCGGATAGCGATCCGCTATGGTGACGGAATTCAATTTTCTATAATCGATCACCATCCTATATTTCTTGTTCCCTTCAGAATCCGGTTTTTTTGGGACAATCCATACTGGCGAGTTATATGGTGACCGTGAAGGTCTAATTATTCCGTCATCGATTAAGCTTTGAATTTGTTTATTTACTTCATCTTTAAGAGATACAGGGAATGGATAGTATCGAGTGTACACGGGGGTATCTGAGTTAGTGCGGATTTCGCCTACCACCCTTGTAGTGTAAGTCAGCTTCTCGTCCGGTTCCGAAAATAAAGTGGGAAATTTATTTACGAGGTTGGCAATGTCATGTTTTTGTTCAGAAGTCATATGTGTAGTTCGTATGACTACATTGTTTATTGCCTGTAAGGCTTGTTGTTTTATCCTGACTTTCATACCATTTCCAATTTGCATATAATCTTCGTGAGTGTAGATGACGGCAGACAACTCTTTTAAACTGTCGTTGCCTAATATCGCGTGGAAGGACTTAAGCGATGGTAAAAGGAAAAATTTAATTTTGTGGTTGTTTAGACCAAAGAGACTCGTTTGAACGTGGTGGCTGACTTTAATACTGCCACCTACTGAATTTGCATAAAAACATTTATCGTTTGGTATTGGTTTATCAACTAGTTGGGGTTGTATGTAGTTTCTGTTCGATCCGGTATCTATTAAAATTTTAATAATCTCTCCACTCTTCGTCCTACTTTCGAAGTAAGGTAACGAAGAGCTAGCTAATCTAAAAAATTAATGTCAGTGAAATCCGTGCTTTCATCAACATTGGTGTCGGGGATATAGTCAGATTCCTCCAATGGCTGAATGTACTCATCGAAGGTTTGATCATAGTTACAGTCTTCGGCCTGTAAAACTTCATCATATTGACTATCTATGTGGAAATTTGGTTGTGGCTTGGTGGGTTTATACGGAGGTTGTTTTGACATAAATTGTTGGGGTCTTGGTGTTGGTCCACGCTGCGAAAATTGGTGAGTCCTAGCTTGAGCACTCTGACCTAAGGGCTCTGCTTTAATCTGTTGATTAGAAGAGAAGGTAAATTGTTGCCTTGGTACAAATGGTGGTCTATAACCTGGTTGGGGTTGATATTGATTCCGTTGTACGTTTTGCTGTTGATAAAATGATGGTCGTGGCGGTGGTTGATAGGAAGGCAAAAAGCTTGACTGAGTGTGGAATGGTTGTCTATTTTGTGGATTCATATAATTATTAGGCAAAGTCCTACGTGGCGGTTGTGACGATGAATTAGGATGTTTTATCATCATACCATGGTTAACCATGTGATGTGATCTATAGCCCTGGTTTTCCAGCTTGAGGCACAAGTGAAGAGCCTGGGGCAAATCTACGGGTTCGCACACTCCCAACAACCTGGGAAGATCGCCTTTGAGGCCTCTAATAAAAGTATCGAGAGCCTTGCCTCTATAGGTCTGTGTAAGCAATTGAGTAGACTCTTGAGAAATTTCCATGCAGGAAATTTTATTGAGGATAAGAGAAAGGTGGCTGTATACAGCCTGGTAAAACTCTGATACCGTTTTGTTCCCTTGAACGATGGACGACATTTGATATTCGAGAGTATTTAAATCACGCTTGTCGGCGTAGTGCATAACAAGGCATTTTGAAATATTGTCCCAATTGAGTGGAGTATTGTACGACTCCAAGACAACGTCAGCGCTTCCGATTATCTTATTGCGGATTACGCTTAAAATACCATAGTATTTAGGCGTTCCTTTTATGGGCTCATAAATCTGGAGGATGCGGTCAACCCCTTTCTTCCAGGAGCTAAACTCTGCTGCATCGCCTGAGAAGTTTCTAAGGCATCGGACAACATCTGGTGTCTTGTCCAGATCTTCTAATTTGTTTCGATACTGTGCCGCAATCGGCTGATCGACACCGGCACAGAAATCAGCGCTAGGGTTTAAAATGTTATGAATAATCTCTTTTCCTGATTCTTTTAAAGTTTTCCGAATTAAGGATGAAATGAGGATGTCCAATTCACGAGTTCCCCTTACCTCCTGGTCACCATCTGAATGCGATGAACTGGTCGTGGATGTGTTGTTTGGGTTATCCCTTGCGGGGGTAGAAGTACGTGCTGATGTGGAAGGGGTAGGATTTGGAAGTAAGATAGGGTTAATATTGATAGGAGGAGCATCGCCTCTAGGGTTGATTGGTGGAGGGTCAGTAGATACTCCTGAGCGTAGATCAGGCATAACTATATATTTATATAAGATGTTTCGGTAGTAAAAAGAAAATAGTAGGTATAGCGATAAAAGGAAGAGGGAAAACAAAAATGTTTATATTTTAAATCTAATTCACTTAATGTCTAATTTTCAATTGGTTTAACGCTTTAGTTAATTTAATATAGCTTAATATTTTTCCTTTTATATTCTCACTTTATGATTTTTTTGTTTCTCTATTATTATTTCTCTTTCTTTTTAATAAATTTCTTAACCTTGCTTAGTACTTCACTTTTGTGTTTTTAAATTTTTTCCAAGTCACTTATTCAATGTAATTATTTATTTTTTTATGATTTCTAAATATTTTCGTAAAATTAAATTATTCTTATTCTTAAATCTTTCTAATTAAATTTTTTATTTCTGTATTTTTCCTGTTCTGATTTCATATAAATGTAGTTACTATATATTCTTACAATATAATGGTGAGTTTCATCTCAGAGCGGCTGGTGGGTTGCACCTCCGTTTCCTCCAACGACGAGTTATTGGCTGTGTTGGTTACTTCGGGGCCTCGTTTCTCTGGAACTCACTTGGTAACACTGGTCACTAGCACTTCTTTAGGGCGTTTTGTGACAGAGGTCACTTTTTCTTTTGGATTATACTTGCTTTCGCAACACTTGTCGCTAGCACTTCTTGAGGGCGTTTTGTGACAGAGGTCACTTTTTCTTCTGGATTATACTTGCTTTCGCAACACTTGTCACTGGCACTTCTTGAGGGCATTCACTGGACAGAGGTCACTGGTACAGGGTTATTGTGGTTGGGCGACCACGGGAAATTTTAATTTTTTTTTGTTTTTTAAAAAAAAATTCTCCGTCGCGGCACACGCGTTAGATATGCACTACTTTAGGGCTTAATCGTCGCGGCACATACGTTAAAACTGTTGCACTACTTAAGGGCTTGTTAGTTAACGGATAATTTATTCCCGTGGTCCCTGCTCGGGCGCCAATTAAATTTTTATTATATCTTTTTCATTAAAAAAAAACTTTATTTCAAAAACCAAACCGGCAGCGATTCTGCCTACAAAATAACTGACTACTATTCTAACAAAATTTGTGTCTTAAATACTAAATTAATGCTAACGGAGGCAAATATCTAACGGCGACATGTTCCCACAGGTACTCGTGCATTTCATACCGTACGTGATGGAATGCGGGTCCAGCGATGTAGAGGAATCAGGTTGCATATACCACGGGCGCACTATCAGCGAAGTTCATGGCAGACACATGGGAAGCGATGTTGAGTTTCGGGTTTCGGTTGTCAAACATATTTCGTGTTAACTTACATACATAATTATGTACTCATGTATGTGTGTATGTACATATCTACTGTTTTTTTGGAACATATGTGTAAGCTGTGTTCTAGCTTCCTTTTCGATGCACAGAAACATAATCACTGCCAAAAGCATGAAGTGAGCTAGGGTTGGACGTTTGAGTCTCATCAAAATCATGTTCTTTTCTTCTTATTTTCTTACTTATTTGAATTTTTTGTATTGAGGGGTTAATATTATTTTAGTTCACTCATGGCAACGATATGTACTCTCTTGTTGAGTCTTAAGCCAGACGCAAGTCGGTGGCTTAACTTTAACCATTCATTACACTTAAGCGCGCACTGTGAAAACGGGCCTTCATCTTTTGAACTTTCTCCTCGTTTTACATAAGCACTCTGACAATCTATTTACGTACGTGCCACCCCATTGAATGCCTAAGTAATTCGATTAATACTTAATTTCCAATCCATTATTTCGAAAACGCAATCAGCTATTAATATTTTACCATTCCCAATATTGCACTTTAATTGTCCTTTAACTAGAGCCCCCTTTGGCTTTCCTCATCTACTCAACTTTATTAATTGCCATTGCCTGACTAGAAGGAATTTGATTAAAGTATCACGTGCTTCGTAATAAAACCAATGCGCGAATAATAATCATTTTGTAACAAGCAGTGTCAGGCACTCACAAAGCCGTGTAAGAAGGATGGAATGCGTGGTCTACGCAAGTGGGTCTATAGATTTGTTGCTCTTTACACACGAAAGACCATTCAATTTGATTTTTTTCTTTAAAAGAGAAAAATTAACCTCAAAGCTAAATTTTTTGTTAATATTCGAAACAAAAATGCATGAGCACGAGTCGTTTTGTTTTATTAAAATTTTCTAACACAGCTACGACCGACCTACTTCCGAATAGCGCACGTATTTGGTTAGCCTTAAGCTCCACTCGCAATAAAAGAAAATACTCTGTGCTCACTGCAACATTTTTTGATGTTTGCAATTTGGTATTCAAAAACCAAAAAAAAAAAAAAAACACACACAACAGCAAGGATTTTATTCCGGGGTTTCCTTTCTTGCTATATTCCTGCGTGGATGTAGTTAATGTGCCATAAACTTAATTAGTATTCGTCGTCCTTACAGTCATATACATTTTTTATGGCATAAATGTTTATATTTATAGCAAGAATGCTGAAAGAGTTTTTTTTTTGTTTTGTTTGAATGCATGGCACTGTATTTCTTTTAAGGGTGAAATTCAAATAATAAAGTAATAATATTTTATATTCACACTCAAGGTACAGCAAATTAAGATTCAGAAGGACGACGACGGACACTTTTAATTAACCATGAGTAACTGAACATCAGTGAACAGTTAAGTAGTGAGCACGTAAAGTCCATATAAAAGGGTGTCACATAATTTCTCCTATACCCTTAAATCCCCCCACCCAGGTAAAAAAAAAAAAACCAACGTACACACATGACAGCTGCAGTTGTCAGTTGATTGTGTAATTAAATTTAATGCGTTTGAAAGATGACAGAGATACTCTCACCTGGGTAGAGTTAAATTTTTGAAGCACCATCGGGTACGGGAACAGAGGTAGTTTTAATACATTTTGTTACAAATGGACAAGTATATGCTTGGGTGGTTAATGACTTATGTACAAGCACCTACCTATGTATGTTCATATCCACGATAATGAGAATGCCTTTTTTCTCATCCCGAACGGTTGAGGTTTATGCTATTCTGGGATTTTTTAATTAAAGTGGGACACATACGGGAATACAGAGAAGGACCATTAAGCTTTTGTGTTTCTCTGCCACTTGGGTTGTTAATTTTTTTTTTGCGTTTTTTTTTTTGTAAACCATTGATGGAACAAAATGAAATGGTATAGGGAAATTGTAACACTTTTTGTTTAGATTACAGGCTTGGAGAACTGAAATCGTTTGTATGTTCCTACACTGAACCAAAAAACGTTGTCATATTGATAATTTTTGAAATCAATGTGATGAAAAAATTGTCATTTTTCAACCGACTACTATAGTTATCAATATGACAATTTACGATTTTCAATTTTCAACTTGATAACTTGTCTTTTCATAATGACAAAAATTTCGATTTTCAATATGATAATTACAAAGATGCGATAATCATATAGAAAATCTAAATTATCAATGTGATAACTTCAAAAGTAAGATAATCATATTTAAAAAAAAAATAAATAAAAATATACGGCGTCAGCAGTCCTATACAGAAGCCTAGCTTCTTGCAACCATTTGCATGTGCGTGTTTTTTTTTGCACGAATGGAAAGGGACCTACAGTTTAGGAAACTCAGGTATTTTTTTTAATAGGTTTCAACTAACTCTATGGGTGGTGTCCAGACGGGAGAGTTGTGTATTATTCAAAGTTTTTGTACTTGCTTATGATTCACAGAAGTTTTTTCCAGATGTTTCCTATTATTATAGTTTGTGCGATCGATTTCTTCAGCCATATCACCATTCACTGCCAGTGCTATGCCTTCACTGTAGGTTTTGTAATTAGCTTCTGAAACTGATTAACTTATTTTTATTTTGTGAGAAATAAATACTTACTTACATCTGGATTTGAACCGCGGACCTTCAACGTGACAAGCGACGACGACTACCACTACGCCACGGCCACCTTCCATCACATCATGACAAATGATCTCTTTGATTGCTTATGAGAAATATATACAGTCTTGTGCAAATTAATCTGAACATATTATATTTTTCTTAATTGGGATGGCAAACAAGGTGGTAATTTGTTGTCACAACGTTCTTGGATTTGTCCAAATTGTACATATTCTTAAACTAGAACATAATAGCCCTACGAAAACATAGTTTGCCTATCTTCCCGAAATATTTTTAATTTGAAATTTTTGAAAATTCCAAGGAGCTACTGATTTGTGCAAACAAAAATTAATCTGCTGACAAGTTTGGTCCTGTTCAGAAGTGCTTAGTAATGGATATCACCGTTGCAATCCGTGGTAAAGTAATTACTTTGTTTGAGCATACGTCTAAGAATCAGAGACAGATAGCTAAAGAGTGTGGCATATCGTTAGGATCGGTTAACAACATCATCAAACGCCATAAAGAAACTGGGTCGATTTTACCGCAACGAACAGGAAAATGTGGTCGAAAACGTAAAACCACCAAGAAAGAGGACGTTCTTCTTATAAAAAACAGTAAGATCAACCCTAGTAAAACCAGTGACGACTTACGAAAAGATCTTGCGGTTGCATGAACCGTTGTGGATGCCTCAACAGTTCGGCGACGTCTTCTAGAAGTTGGGCGAAAAGCAAGAAAACCTCTGAAGAAATAACTCCTCAATGCTGTAATGAAGAAGAAGAAAAAGAAGAAGCTCGAAAATATAAAGAATGGACAGCGGATCAATGGAAAAAGGTGTTATTTTCGGAAGAGAGTTATTTTTTCGTGCAGGGGATGAAACCTCAATATGTTCGAAGACCCGATGGTGAACCCATTTGAACAGACCATATCCAGCAGACTGTAAAACATCCTGTAAATCAAATGTTTTGGGATTGTTTTTCTTACTTTGGTACAGGATCGTTAGTTCCAATAACAGGAATGATGAACAGTGACAAATATATCGAATTATTGGAAAGTCATCTGGTTCCTGAGCTGTCAAAAGTGAATGCAGAAACCCCAATTTTTCAACAAGATCTGGCTCCATGTCATGCGTCAAAGAAAGTTAAAACATTTTTCGCAGAAGAGGTTATAACTTGTTTGGATTGGCCTGGCAACTCGCCAGAACTTAATCCCATAGAAAATTTGTGGGCTATATGCAAAACTAAATTGAAGAAAATGGACTGTTCAACCAAAACGAAGCTGATTGAGTCAGCTATTCAAGTATGGTACCGGGATCCAAAAATCGTTGAAAACTGTCAAAAACTGGTGGAATCCATGCCAAAACGAATACAAATGGTGCTTAAAGCCAAGGGTGGACACATTAAATATTAATTTTATAAATTCATTACTTACTGCAACTTTAAATAAATAATACAAGTTTTTGAACAAAAAAGTGTTTGTTCACATTAATTTGCACAAGACTGTACTAAATTGGATACCATCTTTCTACGATGGGCAGTAGCTCAGTGTATGGTATGTCGGCTTCTCATTTCATAGATCCCAGGTTCGTTTCCTGGCGGGGGACTTTTTTTTGTTTCTTTTGTTCTATTTTCAAACGTGATGATAGAAAAGAAAGTTGTTTCCTTTGGTTTTTTTGTGTCTTTTCTATTTACTCCTTTAGTTTAGTTGTTTGTTTATGGTTACTCATTATTTTTCAATCGTAAGGATAGGACTTACTCAAATTTAAAACAGAATTGTCATATTGACTATTGCAGTTATCAATGTGATGAAAGCAGTTTTCATATTGAAAATTTCGATTTTCAAATTTTAAATGGAATTGTCATATTGATTATTGCAATTGTCAATGTGATGAAAGCAGTTGTCATATTGAAAACTGCGGTTATCAGATTGAAAACTTCGATTTTCAAATTTAACATGGAATTGTCATATTGACTATTGCATTTGTCAATGTGATAATTGCAAAAATCATATTGAAAATCTTAATTATCAATGGGATGACTGCAAAAGTAAGGTAATCATATTGAAAACCATAGTCAATATGACAACCCCAGTTCTTTCATCATATTGAATACCGACAAATGAAAATCGAAAATTTTCATACTGACTATCCGGTTTTCAAATACGAAGCTAGTCGGGGATAATTTTCATCATATTGATTATTTTTTACATCACATTGACAATTTTCAGTTGATAACCGGCAATTGTCAATATGACAACCGATATTTTTTTCAGTGTATGTGGCGCCCAAACGTAAACCCCCAAGTAGGTGATAGTAACGGAATTTGAAACAACCTTTTGAATTTGCCGTATTAGTCAGTCATGAAGACACTCTAAATAAGACCGTACCATATACACTACGGGTCACTTGAATACGGACAAGCACTTCAAAATTTGTTTTACTCAAAATTTCCACTTTTTTGGTTCGGAGAACTAAACTTAGTTTCCTTTATGGTAGGTTACTGTATTGATCACACTTTGTGTAATAAATCTCACAATTTGTTCAATAACATAGTGATACATATGTACAAGTACATATGTAGTTGCAATTCGGTATTCAAGTACAAGCACCAGTACCTTCAACTAAATTTTTTTTAACCTACTCTTTAATTTAAGTAAAGATGGTTAAGTGCACAAAGGATGGATGTTAAATTTAAAAAATGAAAAAGTTTGGTTTCAGGGAGTTTTCGAGGTAAGCCATCAACTCTGTTTGGCCATCCAAATTTTTCCAAGAGCTTGGATAATGTACCAAAAAAAAAAGAAAACAAAGCAATTACAAAAAGAAACCCTTGAAATGCTGATTTCTGAGCTCACATTTGATAGCAAATATTGAGACAAACAAAGACCAAGAAACAGACGAAGAAGGATATTGGGCCAAGTCGACTGAGTAAAATATGGACATACAAAAATGACACAACGAGAATACTGTTTCTTAAATGTATAAGTCGCGTAAGGACATCAGTTGAAAAACACCCCAACATAAAACGGGCGGCGCGCGCTTGTAACAGCTAAGCATTCCACAAAGGCACACGAGTAGAGAAAGTTTCATCATTTGTCATATAAAATTCAATTTGGTCAGCAATTTCTGCCACCTTTAAAACGTAAATGGGAACAGGTACAGAATCATGATTGAAATGTTTTAATATTCGCAGCTCGATCCTGTTTTCGAAGTCCATTTTAGGTTGCATAAGCACTTAAGGACAGCCTATAGTTTCTGTCCTTAGACAAATGTAAGTAGAAGTATGAGGCATAGTAATATACACGGATGGATCACATATTAATGGAGAATCGAAAGCTGGTGTACAATATCCTAATCCTCCAATATATCAATTAATTTAGAACTCTAGGTGACTGTTTTTCAAGCGGAAGTTTTTGCAATGCTCAGTTGCATAGTTGCTAACACATCTGCTCGGACAGCCAAGCCACGCAATGTTATTCTTTCGAATATCAACCTTATTGTTGTAGACTTTGGCGGCCGTGGCCGTGGTGGTTAGTGCGTTGGAGTACTACGCATGCTGCTCGGGTTCAAACCCAGGGTCCAACACCTAAAAAGTTTTAAACGGTTGCCACCTCTTTCGAATGTCTGACAAGCAATCAAAGAGTATCATTTGTCATGAGAAGCTTCTCAACTCGCCAATCGGAGTCAGTAAGAAAACTGTAGGTCCCTTCCATTCGTGCAAAAAAGCAAATATGACACGCACACACAAATGGTTGCGAGAAGCTAGGCTTGGTTCTGTACTGCTGACGCCGCATATTTTTTTTTTTTGTTATAGACTTTTGTCCTACAAGTGTAAAAAAAAACTTGGTTAACATAGCCTAATAGGGGTTGTTATTCACCGTAAATACAGTTCCACCCGCATTTCAAATATATTGCGACTAGATGACATGCTACCCCGAAATGCTTTAATCTTCTGTCAATTGGACCTTGTAGGCTTGCAGTAGGAATTGGATTAAGTAGGCTGTAGCAAAGCGCTGTCAAGAACACATTCACAAGATCCATTTGGATCAACATAGAGAACCTACATATATAGCTGCAGATAAGCCATAATTCTATTGCAAAGTAAGATACAATATGAGTCCTTAAACATTTGCAAGGCTTCTATGAATTATTTTCTCGACTCAAAGTTGTGGCTTCTTCTTTTCCTTACAAATTTCTGGAAAACAAAGAAATAAAATCCAAATTTCCACTAGACAAACAAATACACCAATTTGAAAAGAGAAACACACAAAGTCACACCGCAATATTATTCGAAAAACAAACCACCTACAAGCTACGGCTATACATATGTATATACCGGTACCGGGCCCATCCTTGATATACCGCATTTTAAGCGAATATCTCGAAGCTATCCGCCGCTTTCAACAATATTATTTGTACGAGTATTTGTTTTGAATCCCCTCGCCTTCTGTCTTTTTGGTTATACGAGTATGTACGAGTGCGAGGACTCATATCCTTTTAGAAGACCCCAAAGTTGCTGCATACATATATGTATAGGATAGAAAAAGACTGCCGCTGGAGTAGCGACAATGATGTTGTGGCTCTCCATTGTTATTAAATGTATTTTATTTGCCAAGGTTTTCATGAGAATTCTCGCCTTCGCACTGAATGCGGCGAAGAGGGTGGCGGTATCTTTGTGAATGGTTCTTAATTTAAGGAAAGGTAGCGTGACACAAAATGTTTCAGAAGAATAAGGAGTACAGCTTGAAGGTTATTTTCGTAAAGGAGCTCTGGAAATATAAATGAGTACTCGTATTAATTAAAAGCAAGCATATCTTCTTCGAAACATGTTGGGGTAGGTACGGCAGGATACATTATTTTAAAGCAAGGATCTCTCTCTCTCTCTCTCTTTCTAACTGTGTTGAAAATAGACTGAAATTCGTAAGATTAATTTTTGGATTCAAATAAAGACATGAATTTGAAAAAAAAAATGCTGATCCCTGGCAGCTGTGTTTATGTGAAAGCAAAATTAACACATACGAGGACATGCAACATCTAAATCATTTTGTAGGCATGTAGAACTAAGTTTTCGGTCTGCTTAACACCTAATTGTTGCGAATTGGATGTAATTGAAATTCATGGATGCTTGGCCACACTTTCCAGGCCCTCGGCACTCCCTCCAGCTGCCATCGTTCAACCGTATGAGGACATACAAGCGTTCTGTTTATTCGGTGTAGAAACAGTTTGGTGGGATTCCTTCTACAAAATTGCGCATTATTTGCTAAATTCCGAAAAAAAAACTGATTTTACTGAGACTCGGAGCCTGCAAGCGTAGCTCAGTAGTCCTGCGCATGATTCTGTTCTTTTAGTATCAATAAGGGAACTAGAAAGGAACCTACAAAGGTAATTGAATTGTGCGATCCTTTTTTACTACGTTTTTATTAGGTCGCTTTGTTGTCTGTTCGGTACAAATTTTGCAATTGATTTTACACTAACTTCCCGATGACCTAGAGACTTGAAACTTTGAACATATGTATGTAGTTCAGAACTGGATGACAATGCAATTTTAACTTGCTTTCTTGTCTGTCGGTTCATTAGTGTTCCGTACGGAGCTTCAAACCGTTACCACGTTTTGAAATCGGACTAAAAAGTATAAAATAATTTTTCCGGGCTCCATACAGATAGTCAAATGTGTGAGTGTGACTGTGAATTTTGACTAAGATAAAGGGTTTTTCAATAAGAGCGCTACAAACGTTTTTTTAAATAAAGCAAAAAGGGTTTTGGATATCAATGAAATTCTTTATTTCTCTGAAAGTACGTTCGATGCCATTATATATGAAACTCGATTTCTTTTGCATGGCCACCACTGGCACGCTTGCAGAAGTCCAGACGCTGAACCCAATTTTCGACGGTTTTCAATCATAAATCGGCCGATACTGCTGCAATTTCACGTTCGATATTCGAACGAAGTTCATCAATCGTCGCTGGCTTGTTGGCATAGACCATAGACTTACGTAGCCCCACAGGAAATAGTCTAACGGCGTCAAATCGCACGACCGAGGCGGCCAAGCGACTGGACCATTTCGTGAGATAACACGTTCTCCAAACTTGGTTTCCAATAAATTGATTGTGACATTCGCTGTGTGGCTTGTGGCGCCGTCCTGTTGGAACCACATGTCCTCCAAATCCATATCATCCAATTGGGGCCAAAAATATTCGGTTATCATTGAACGGTAGCGATTCCCATTCACAGTAACGTGCCGGTCTTGATCATCACGGAAGAAGTACGGCCCAATGACGCCGCCGGCCCATAAACTACACCAAACCGTAATTTTTCGGGATGCAATGATGACTCATGGAGTACGTGTGGATTGCTGCCTGACCAATACCGCATATTTTGTTTATTGACGAAGCCATTCAGCCAGAAATGAGCCTCATCGCTGAAGATGATTTTTCGATGAAAATCCGAATCATTTTCAAGTTGTTGCTCAGCCCTATTCACGAACATACGACGCTTTTGGTGGTCAAGCGGCTTCAGTTCTTGCGTCAATTTAATCTTGTTAGGATGTAGGCCAAGATCTTTTCGCAAAATTCGCCACAACGACGTCACAGAGATGCCCAACGCTTGAGAACGACCGCGTGAGAGACAAATTTGGGCTTTCTTCAACTGAAGCCTCAGCGGCAGCAATATTCTCGACACTACGGGGTAGCGCTCTTAAGGTTGAGGGCACTGACTCCGAATTTCGGTAGTAAATTTTAATAATTTCGACTCGTTGTTGGCTCGTATATCTTTCCATCATGAAATGGCAAACCTTACTGAAGAGAAATGTCAAAAGAGCGGCAAGAAATATGGCGTCGTTTGCTGTCCCTGTCGCTCTACTTTTGCAGCGTCCCTGTTGAAAATACATACTTGTAAGATTTAAAACAAAAAACGTGGGGCGCATTATTAAAAACTAGCTTTTGCCCGCCCGGGGTTGAAAACAGTCACATTAATTATAGTATGGTAGAAAGGAAGTAGTATGATAGGAAGAAATCACTGCTCTTCTATTTTTACGTGACTACGCAGAGGAAGGGTTATGATTTTAACAGGGTGGGTTTGTTTGTTTTTCAATTTCCATTTAGTTAAAAAAAATTATTGTAAACATTTCTAGAGTCAATATACATTTTTCATTGCTTTATAAACCTAACCACCTATCGAATTTCTTTCCGTAAGAACCTCATTCGGACTATAACGAACTTTTAAAAATAAAAATATGTCTTTCTAAGAATTGTTGAGGTCTTCAGTGGCAAGAGACTGCTGTAAGCTGTTTTATAACTAAATTACAACTAATCCGCTAAGCCTTAAGTGTGGTACACACTATCGATCAAAGATGACAGTTTTGGTTGATATCACTCAAAACTTCAAGTGTGTACAACTGAATGATGGTTTGTCGGTCAAAACTGACGAGGTGCAAAAAATGTTGCTACTGACTGACGATCTGCGGCCATCTTTGTTTTCGTTCGTTTGTGTGTACAAAAATTTCGCCATTTAGAAAGCAAACATGGGTAGAGAGGGTCAACAAACAACAACAACAACGATGATTCAAGTGTCAAAAAAAAAAAAAAAAACTGTAGTGTGTACGCGAGACTCTTCATTCAAAAATGGCATCAGTTTTGGTTGTCAGTTTTGATCGATAGTGTGTACTTTAGCACACTGACCCCTCCTTCAGCCCAACGGTTGACTATCCTAGAATTCGAGTATAGAACACCGACACACGGATCGAAAGTGGCCACAATCGCTGAGGTTCTCGCGATTATTTTTCAACTTTTGATACCGTTTGGTAGTGATCCTTATATTTTTCAGACTTTATATACTGTTGGTTCCATATCGTAAATGGATGGTTAACGGGCATCAAAGATGATATTATTTATATCTTATTTACAAGGATCCTCTTTCTAAAGACGTAAGAGGAAAATCCAAGCAGTTCATCATAGAAGGACATAGGACGACTTACATATATAAAAAAAAACTCCCATAAAATAATTCTCCTGTTGATTGTATTTTAGGTTCTGTGAGCGTAGTGTCTCACTTCGAGGTCCAATTTCAGTATCCTCCTTATCGGAGAGAATGCGGTTGGGCATTTCGCTAACTACCAATTGATTATTGTAAGTTCTATATTACCCAGGTCATCCAGACCAACTGTAACACCTGCACCCATATAGGTCACTCTGTGTTGGGAAGGGCAAGAGATGTCCCATAAATTCTATCTCTATCTCTTTAAGCTAAGTAACCTATCAAACGTGGTACTTTAAAAGTACTACTTCGAATTATCATCTTTGCTGACACAATTTTGAGATTTGCTGAAAATGTAAAACCGATTTTTTTTTGTCAGAACCTTTGCAAAAACACCCGCGCATTCATACTCACACTACGAGTATTCATATGTACATTCGTTGTAAATGCAAGATCCACCAATTAGAAAGGACTTTCAAAGTGAAAAAAAATTTAACCAGAACAATTGAAAATCCCTAAAAGGAAAAACTTCACCTCGAAGCACTTGGGATGTTTTTTTGTTTTAACAATTTATGGTCATACTCCTTATTCTACTTCCGCCTTTGTAGCGGGCACATTGTTTTGTTTTGTTTTTTTTTTTTTGCTCCCATTCTATTCTTGTTGAAACCATTACAGCATTACCTCAAGAAAAACGGAAGGACCTCTTACAAAAAAAAAAAAAAAAAAATACCAGTAAACTCGCTCTTAAGTATGCATGTGCTTTTCTTGTTCTCCTTGTTATGAAATTGTTTCCGTGGAACGAACGTTGCGTTCAGGTCCGCTCCCTCAAGGACACAATGAAACTTTCTTAAGGGAAAATTTCTGCGTTTATAGTCCTGTTGACTTTAATGTCATTTTAATTTCTTTTGTCCTACAAAAGGGTTCTAAGTCGGTATTGTGTTTAGAGTACTATTAATGATATGGTAATCGCAGTGTTTAGGTCGTTAACAAGATGAACAATACATACACAAAAAAAAAAAAAAACAAATAAATAAAAAAATCTTTGGACAATACCGTTGATATACGACTATTCAAATATTATAAAAGAAAATCGTTAAGAGTTAAAGTTTTAATATACATATATAAGTCGAACCATGCATACGACGACAATCATGGTTTCCTTTGTGCTGAGATAAAGAAAATATATAAATGAAGAACTACAAAGGATTTTGCTCCTTTGGATAAACTTTAAATTGCCTTGACACACAGGATTAAATGCTTAGAAACCGCAGGCTACGCAATGGTTTTTTATGTGAAATTCATAACGCTTAAGAGTATTTTTCCGCGAAACAAGCTGTTCAGTATTCTAAATGAAGCAATGCCGAAGAACCTAGCCATCTACTGGTCAAACAACACAGTTCAAAAACTAGTCTCTTGTGCCCTCTGGCTATGTCAACACGGTCGTACATAGTTAATCTATTTCGTTAATCTCTAAATACCTCTTTACGGCAGTTTCTAAGGTGACTACTGCACAAGCCGCGCGCCGTGTGTCCAACCATTTGGAGTGAAATTGATATATTAAGGTCTTGCCTGGATACCAGCGAAGCAATTCATTAAACAAGCTCGGAGTGAAGCTTAAAGTGTACAAAAGTCAAAGAGTTTTCAAAGGAAATGCGCTATCTCCTAAGATATCGGCATTAGAAAAGGCCGCCACACGTCTTCCATTTTATGATACAGTGAACTATTGCATATAGTACTCGTGCATCATGGACACTGCCTTGTCAGTTGGCACTGACGTTAAAAAAATCCTATGTCCGTTTCACCGAATGCCATATAATTTAAGGAGTGTTTCCCATGCCGATCGACAAAAGCTGCTTCATTATTATTTATCGGACCATAGATGTTGATAAGGATGGCATTAATAGAAAATGCAAAGCTCTAGCATATCAACTTTAAAAAAAAAATTCAAAATTCATGATACAGCCATGGCATTCAAGCCCAGTTCATGAGCTATTATCCCCTGCATCGTTCTAGGATCTTTGTCAACTTTGGCCATCACCAGAGCCACTTTTGTATCTTCGGTGGAGGATTTGGAAAGACCTTAACGAGATTCCCCGTCTACAGTAAAATGGCCAGTCTGGAATTTTCGAAACAGTAACGGGGCATGGTACACTAATTCCATATGCATTTCCCCATTTTGGTATAGTGGCAAGTGTGTTGGACTACTCTGCAATGCTTCCCGGGTTCAACCCCAGCAAAACACCAAAAAGTGTTTTCACGGTGTCACTCGAATGAGTAAAAAAGCCCTAGGCTGTAAATGAGGAATCCGTCCCTAAAGTATGCACTGGCTTTACCTATACTTATGTATGCAATTGTTGTCTGGTGGACAGCACTAAATAAAGTCAGCTACGTCAATACGAGTATAATCAACAAAATTCAAAGAACAGTTTGTGTCTGCGTTACTGGAGCCATGCGAACCACCTCTATCGCGGCTCTTGCAACAATGTTGAACATTTATGGTAGGGATATAGCAGCAAAAATGGCGTTGCGACAAAAAGAAACCTCTCAATCAATGGGAACTTTCTAAATCTAAAACTTTTAATATTAACACAGGAACTATGAACTTATCTTTAAGACATCAAAATCACTGTAGTGTCTTTCAGGTGGAGGTGATGGCTATTGCTATTGCTATGAGCAGATGCATGCTCACACTGTGCTGGATTTCTGGCCATTGTAATATGCCAGGTACATAACTGTGAAGCAGACGAACTAGCCAGAAGTTGAAACCCATGAACTAATGGACACGATAAGGTACACAAACTTAACGCACGTACTGCAACAGGCTAATGAAAGATGGTGTAGTCACGCTAAACATCGGTACCAAAATCAGCAGAGCACATATCGACACCAAAGTTGGGGTATTGACAGGTCATTCTGCAACAGGCAAACGCGCTTGAAGATTGGGATTTTGGATTTTGAAAAACCCTTCACGTGGGATTTTCCAAGCAGAGAGCAGTGGGAGAGAAATGAAATACTAAAGAGCGCTAAGTCCATCTATACCGATGGGTCAAAGATGAACATATGTAGGTATTGGAGCAGGTTGCTTCTCTGAAGAACTAGGAATAAGCAGCTCCTTCCGACTTCCAGATCACAGCAGTGTTTTCCAAGCTGGGGTTCTAGCAGTGACATTTGCCACCAATTTGGTATCAATGATGACAGTATCGCGAGATGATATCACAATTTACATTGACAGCCAGGCGGCCATAAAAGTGATAGCTGCTAGGCAAATAACATCGAAGCTTGTAAAGTATTGGTGTGGATGTGGTGACGAAGAGGTACATGAGGATACAACCCATTTCCTCTGTCACTGCCCTAAGCTCTGTCAACTAAGAAACAGAACCCTAGGCAAATTCTTCTTCGATCATATCGAGGAGCTTTCTGATTGATCACCATCTAATATACTTGAGTTTGCTAAGGCGTCGGGTTGGATGAAAGCATAGACATTGATACCACTGGTAGGACCAATGGGTCCGCATGGACCTAAGTGTGATGAGGATACACACATCCTCATCAGCCCGAAAACCTAACCTTGGGAATCCTCGCCAATGAAATGACTTTTATCTCAGCTAAATGAACAAGGAAGAGGAAGAATTCACATATCCCTCCTGTACAGCAGTACAGCTGCCCGACACTCTCCTCCTACAAGATATTTCCTCAGCGGATATCAGTAAAATATGGAAATTCATCTAACTTTCAAAATAGTTCCAAGAGCACCATTAAGAATCGAATCACGTTGGAACCAATGGACCTATACTTTGATCTGTGTGAATCCTACCGAGTGCGTGGATGGCCACCTAACCTGACCTAAGCCTTTAAGTTTCCAGTCCTCAACAATTGTCTATGCCCGACCTAGATCCACATCGAATAGATGGGGAGCACCGGAAATAAAACTCATTAACTATACAAAGCAGTGGTTTTGCCTCGCAGGCTGTCAACAAAATAATGACATTCATTACGAGCCATGTCACCAAAGGATACCCCATGTCAGTGGTAAACAAACCAATCAATTACTCGTACCTACTTGCCAAACGCCTGTGTATTTTCGGTCAAAGAAAATGTCACACCGGAGGATATACTGTCAAAGACACTCTTACAATTTTTATTGACAATAATTATTGACTGCTGACCGGTGACATTTTTCCCCCTTTTCAATTTGAATGCAGTACTGTCTCAGCCTGAAGCTCTCCCATGTCCCATCTGCCTGCAGCTTGTAGACAACATGAAGGATGGCTTTGGTATGGGGAACTTTACTCTGTTTCACCTTATTTGCATATGTACGAGTATACATATATGCAGAACAAACACATTTTACTAATCAATTCGAAGCAATATTCGTCCTGTTTAGTTGGCCCGGAGCAATGTTGAAATTGTTTACTGTCTATTTACCATGGAGATCATCATCATCAACGGTGAACAGAACAGAATAACTACGAGTGTATGCCGGTGACTGATGTTTGCATGCATGCTCTTGGAATGGTCACTTCCTACATACTTGGGTGGAGCCATTTGATGGACATAATGGCAATGGATGAAGGGCACCGAAGAGGAAGGAAGGCCAGTACGAATTTAATTTGACTTTTGTATGTTTGGTTGGTTGGAATTGACTTCCTTTTGGGAATACAACAGTTCAAAGGATGTGGGCGACATCCGATGGCTAGGTGTATGTCAGTGTTGTTAATTAATTAAATTCTTTGCATATACATACATGAGTACACATGTATGTACTCGTATACTTGACCAACGCTGGTAATGTTTTAATTAGTACTTTACTGAATACAGACGCACAAAAGGGTTGTGAATCGCATTAGCCAGATAAGATCTCCTCGAAAGCACATCGGTCGTTTATGTTTCGAGTTGCGTAACCATCCAATTGTAGCAAGTGGAAACTTGTAATATACAGTGACACAAATAAATATTCATACTCCCAAATATATTAGCTTTTCACCTTTCTAGTAATTTGAAAGAAGATAGTCTTTAAACACTAATCAAAGAATCACCCCTATTGCGAGTGTCAATCATCAGTTGTTAGTTCGTACCTACACTGCGGTTCACTAGATAAGAAGCACTCCAGGTACATTTTTAATAATGAATGGAGTCACATTTCTTTAAAATATGTAACCTTAAAAATTCGATCCTTGAGGGAGTTATAAAGGGTGATTTTTTAAGAGGTTGAGAACTTTTTTTAAAAAAAACCACAAAAAGTTCGAAAAAATGAATGAAATATTTATTTGAATCGATAGTTTGAACCTTGCAATTTAATGTTTAAAGATAATTTCATGCAAATGTTGACCGCGGCTGCGTCTCAGGTAGCCCATCCGCTGAGTCCAATTTTGGCATACTCTTTCACACATATCGGCCGGTATCTCACGAATGAATGCATGGATGTTGGCTTCCAGTGCGTCAATCGAAGCGGGCTTGTCCCTATAGACATTAGCCTTGACATACCCCCACAAAAAATAATCTAATGGTGTCAAATCGCACGATCTAGGCGGCCAATTGACCGGCCCGAAACGTGAAATTAACTGTTCACCAAACTCGCCTCGCAATTGCGCCAAAAATTCGGCGTTGTGGTAGGTCGGCTGGCTTTAGTTCTTGCACCAGCTGTATCTTAAAAGGATTTACGCCCAAATCCTTCCGCAAAATTTTCCACGTAGTGCTGTAACAAAGGCCTAACTGCTGGGAACGGCGCCGAATCGACATTTCGCGGTCTTCTGTCACACTAGCTGATACGGCCGCAATATTTTCTTCACTACGCACAGTACGTAAACGTGTTGGTGGTTTAATGTCCAACAAAGTAAATTTGGTGCGAAATTTGGTCACAATCTTCCGAATAGACTGCTCAGAAGGTCGAGAATGCCGATCATAAAATGGAAGCAGCGCGCGATGAACATTTCGAACCGAGCACGAATTTTGATAGTAAAATTCAATAATTTGCAAGCGTTGTTCATTTGTAAGACGATCCATGGTTAAATTGCAAACCAAACTGAAGCTGTTTGACGGTGACACAAGGTACTAAACACACGTCAGCTGTCAAAACCAGTATTGCCAAAACCAAACCAGCTAAAAAATCACCCTTTACAATGAGCCCGAATAGTCGAGTGAAATCTGATTCCAGGCAAGTTTAACGATAAGCGCTTCTTTATCATCGTATTGCTTTCCACCTTTGAATATTTTTCGTGTGAGCCAGCCCGAGTCATGTTCTATAATGTTAAGGTCTGGCCAATAGTGTGGCCATGGAAGAAATTCAACATTTTTATTGGCATCAAACGACTTAACAATGCGAGCTGTTTGTATAGAAGCGTTGTCGTGTTGAAATATTCATGAAAGTGGTCCGAAGAGATCGTCGATCTTCGGAAAAGCAAATTCTATCACCACTGTGTAACTACTTTCTGTCAGTCCTGGGCTCTCATCACGTTATTTCACCGACGATTGGCGATCACACGACCGTGCCAAATGACGTCGACGAAACGATGCTTCCCGAAACACTACCAGTCTCGTGTCGTCCATCACCTTCGTCTTTTTCCAGTTTGAGAACCACACAAAACATGTCATGTCAAATGCACTGTCAATTTTCATATGAACAATTATTTACAAGAGCCCCATACATTTCTGCGATGGTTTTGATTCGGAAATCAGCCTCGGAAAATTACACTGCTATCAGAATAAATCTTGTATCGAAGTCTCCTTTAACAATCTAATAAGTGTTTCCTTTTCGCTAGTTTTCGGGATTTCGATATGTTTGGTGACAGTTGCAGAGCAGCTTATTCAATTACGCAACTTGTTTCCGAGGGATATATGTGCATTTAAAGCACCTCGTAAATTTACAGAACTACGAGATGCGTAAATTTATCAGTTTAAGTGAATACCCTTAATGTTACTGCTACGGTATAAATAATTCACTATATCTAGGTAGAAGCAGAATAGAGATTCCTGTGCAAAACGTATGTCTCGTCTTACCACCATGTAATGTAAACGTTGACCCCACCTCGTTAGAGTGTATTTTTCGAGTTGATTGAAGCCAGTTTCAGCTAAACTATTCGAGTACGAATTGACTCGAGTACGAGTTGAAACTGAATTACTCGAGTATCTCGAGTAAAAGTCGACTCGAGTCCCAACCAGCGTTGCCACTTTACTGCAATTGCAGTAAATCTACTGCATTTATTTCGAAATTTGAATCTACTGCCATTAAATTAAATCTACTGCATTTTTGAAGTATGCTTGTTATGACTTAAGATCGAGATTTTATTCTCTTTTAACACAAAACATAACAACACAACTTTTCGAAAAAGTTGAATTTCTTATCTGAACACAGTTGGTTGTGTATGTTTATTATTTTCTACATATATGTACCTTCATATTTAGAAACATAAATGATGCTACGGTTGAGGGGAATAAATGAACCAAAAGCCAAAATAATACAATAAAAACATAAATACAAGTCAATTTGTGTTAAAAATCTTGTTTTTCTGTTGAAATATAAATCTACTGCGAAAAAATTCAATCTACTACATTTTTTAGAGAATCTACTGCGAAAAAATAGTTCTGAAGTGGCAACGCTGGTCCCAACTCTAGTGTGTTTGTTTGTTTGATTATTTGCTTGCTTGTGTGTAAGGATGTCACCTCGTACAGCATAAACAATAGAACCGCGATTTCAACAAACGAGGTGTCGTTGGATTCGTCTTGACCCGGAGAGTGTCTTAGCCTATATGAAGTCACAGGAAAGCTCAATATGACTTTATACTTTTTTTACTTACTTTACTTTTTTTATTTTTCTTGAAAGTGCTGTCAAATAAAAGGACTTGGCAAGTAGAATATAATACGCTATGACGGCATTTTAAATTGAATATGGCGGACGCCCCCAATATGGCGGATAACCGCTATTTTTACTACCTCCTTAAAATGGGTATGAAATGTTTCATCTTGTTTCGTACTTTTTAGTTAGTTTTTCCCGATGTCGGGTTTTAGCTTATTAAACTTAATTTTTTATTCGTGTTTATTTTACTAATAAGATTCTGCTAAGGAAAAGGAAGGACATTTTTCTAAGAACTAAACAGTGAAGATTGATATGTGGAAATACATATGCCATACAATTCAACTCACCCTATGCAACAATAAAAGCCTAGAACGGCAAATTTTTAGGTATATGTAGGTAGCTATCTGGAGTTTTTGGGTATTTTTTTGCTCGTAGATGAAATATTTTTGAGCCCAAAAATAGTTAAGTAACTGTCACTGGTCAACTGACAAAGAACATTTGAACTAAAAAAAAAAAAAACAAAAACTGGCTCAACTGGCATTTCCGCGAAGTTCCAATTCTTTGCGAAAAGAGGCTCTTTATGTCGTAACTTTTGAAGTCACAGTTCGTTGATTTACTTCCCGTAAAATAAACGAATTTATTAAATTTTACTGTGCCTGCAAAAGTTACGACATAAAGAGCAGGTTTATGCACAGAAAATAATAATAATAAATTTCGTGGAAATGTCAAACTGCCATTATGTCTACATAACCATGGCGTTGTTTAAAATGAAAACATAAGAATTCATAAATACCATTATTTAATTTATCTTCACGACTGACAGACGCGACGTTATCTAATGTAGGTCCACATAAGGTCGACTTAGAAAAAGTTATGCTGTACCTAACCTGTGACATATCAACTGTCAAAAAGGAATGTAAACAAGAAACTACTGACAACATGAATCCAAAAGTATCTGTAAGATATTTACATGCCGGGTAACTGGACCTCGACGTGTCGGTAACACAACATACATAGTACATAATATAATTAAGAAATCAATGTTCCAGGATTTTCCTAAGATCAATGCCGCTACCTTTTTTATTTCCCACCAAACTCAATGAAATTCAAATAAAGGGTGTCCCGAAATTCAAGTCAGATATGAATTGTTCGCCATTTACATGTGCGCTAAAGAAGGACACCCAGCATGACAGCTGACAGTGCAGGGTTTTAAAGAATGGGATGTTATTCGAAAGAACTATGCGTTTTCACTTTTAAAGCAATATTTTGAAAAGCTTTGACAGCTACTTTTCAAACAAAGTCATCTTCAGCGATGGGGCGCGTTTTCATCTTAATGGCTTCCATAAACGTCAAAATGGTCGAGTTTGCGGTGTAGACAATCCACTAGTGATTGTTGCGAAACAAATGTATCCACTTTTTGGTGCGGATTTTAGGCTGGAGGCATCATCAAGTCATGATTATTTGAAAATGCGCCAGCTCAGCTAATAAAAGTTAATGGGGCTCGCTATCGCGACATGCTAATCAAGTTTTTTGTGCCTTAATTGCAAGATAGCTATCAATGTGAACGTCTGGACGACATGTGGTTTCAAAAAGACGGTGCCACATGCTACCAATAACTCAATTATTGCCCGAGTCATTTCTTGGTCATGTAATTTCACATTTTAGCCGCCCAGATCATGCAATTTAATGCAGTTGGACTTTTTCGAATTCGAAGGCTTAAGCCGATCCCAACAACCCCATGATCACTCACGCCTTGAAGGAGCAAATTGAGCAGTATCGACGAAATTTAAATTGTCAATTTTTAATTAAAAAACCGTGATTTCTGCCGAAATTATTATTTTTGCATGCATTTTTGGAGGCATCCTTTACAACACAGTAGACGCTCAGAAATTATTTAAAAAAACAGAATTTCCTAAAAAAACAGAGTGTTTGTTCCTGTGCTTTATATTTTCTGCATTGGATATTAAAAATGAAAGGTCGCGGTAAAGTAAACGATGCTGGTAACGAAAACAGCAGTAATTATTGGGAAAACACAGAGCACATAAACGGCCTATGTGAACGCAACGCATTAACGCAACTGGGGACGAATCAAGTACATATACGTACGTGCGGGTACTATATATTTATTAAGGTGAGTTACGTGAGTGAAATCTGATACAACAGAAAGTCACAAGTCACAACTGAGAACATTGCATGACGCAATCACGTCATCGTGTGCTGGAGAGGCATTATTGCTACTCGTTCCAATGCATGTTATTGGATAATTATTTATAATCATCTATGGGGTGGCCCAAAGCGGGACATTTTGCTGTCCCCACTGAAGTCTGTGGGACAGCGGGACACACACTCTAAAAGTGGGACGTCTGGTCACGTTAAGTATGACTCATACCTCATGCCTCATACACGATATACCGCGATCACGATCACATACTCTCTTTGACTCTCACTCTGTGATCGTTGATCACTACGAAAATCAAGTAGAAAAAAGTAAACAGACGTTATCATAATTATTATAGTTATTCCCGTTAGCGGTTGACTAATTACTCATACTTCCAACACACACATAATCGAAGGATTTCTGTGTAAACCTCACCTAAATATATGGTGATACCGCTGTTCCACCTATGGGGACCTTAGTGTGTAGATTTGTATGAGTCGTTATGGGTTAACTCTTATAACGCAGCTGGTTCAAAATTTGAACCACCGTTCTTTATTCTAATTCACCATTAAGATATTATTTTGTTCCTACTACCGTTCATTCTGTAGGCAAAAATAACTATTCTTGTGAACAACTTAGTTCTGTTAGTAAATTGCAGCTACATACGCTCGTGTGAAATAGCAAAAGTTGTTGCCACAAAAGGGTTTTCTAATGTTCAGGTTGCTGTAAGGGTTAAAAGGTTAATTGAAATTTCGAAAAACCCTCCCTGCATTACCTGGAGAAAGCGATTATATACATAACATAAGAACTTTGATTTTTTGATTTCGCATGATCCAGCACAGAGTTATGGGGGGCACCGCAATTGTACTTTTCTATCCTAGCGATCGCTTCGTCTTTAACGGACTCTACCCAGTGGATATGTTTGGCTACGATAACTACAGCGATATGATCAGCAAATGCGGTAACCTTAACTCCTTATGGCAGCGTTAATCACAGAACTCCGTCATACATTATGTTCTACAGGAAAGGCCCAAGGACTAATCCCTGCGGGACTCACGCGGTAATATTGTAGTTCTTAAAGCCGAATCATTTTGTATTTCAGGTTGTAACAACTCCTGAATTATTTTAATTCCTGGATATTACTTCCATACACATGAAAAGTAGAAGGTGATTGAAACTTCTTCTGGAAGTTTTCACACAAATATGTATATACCAACGAACATTTAAAGAATTATTTTATGAAGTGGCATAACCACTATTTAATTTCTATTAAATAATAATGTCACTACCTATTCTTAATTATTATTTTATATTGTTATGGTAGATTAAGTAAACAAATTTTGTTAAATTAAATTAAGAATTCATGAATAATAAATAATAATAATAATAACTTTGTTGGACATAATTCATAATATTTGTAATGACACCGTTACGAAGAATATTGATCAAGTTCATATACTTGACAAAGATTTATTGTTTTTGCACTATTTTAGTATATTATTGACGCTTTTAATTGCTGTAGAATGGGAAATTAATTGTAAGAGATTGGCAACATCTCCGTTGTTTCAAAGTGAACTTTTTTTTTCTTTAGAATCGATGCATTCTTCGACTTTTTCAATCCTTGGATTTTTTTTGTTGTTGCTTAAGTAGGGGAGAGTGGAGCACTTTCGGGCGTGGGGCACATTTGGACACCCCCTGTTACTCATAAAGGAAACAAATTTAGTACTCAGCACCTTCTGGGCAATTTGGTAGCACTTTAAAATCAACATGTTCGCGTTTGTTTCATTCGGTTTGCTTCTTTACAATGCTCTATGCAGATGTTTTTGTGTTTTGGCGGTGAAATGTGTTTTTTCTTGTGTCTGAAGTAAGTAAAAATAAGTTCTTATTGTGATGGTCCTTGATCTATCTATATTTTTTTATTTTGTTAAGTAGATACACATTTATTTATCGTTTTGATCAGGCTTTTGACCAAATTGAGTTTGTAACTAAACAAGAAAGGTTAGATTTCTTAAAAAGTGGGGGATGGGGTACTTACAGACAGTGCATCTGGGGCAGATTCGTACGTGTCCCATAGTTGAAATTATTTAAGTTATATGATTTTTTTTTATATTTTAAGATGGTTTGTAATTATAAAAAAGTTACTATTCGGGATACGATAAATAAAACCGATGTAAAAAGGCCTTATCTTTAAAAAAAAAAGAGTTTAAGATCTGCTGCCAGCTTATATAATATCAACTTTCCATTCACCAATCAAATACACACTGGAAAAGTTTACCGCAGAAGAATACCGTATGAAGAACGATAAAGATGATTGATCACCGTGATATCGTTGCAATTCGCAATCAAACTTGCAGTCCAGGAACATCTCGCATTGCTTTTCTTTTAACTTTCAGCTATAATTTTCAAAACCTCATCGTTCATTGAATGTTAAATTAATTTTCAGTAATTTACTCTATATTTTTTGTAAAAAAAATTAATTGAATGAAGTTCGTACTTTTTACAAAACATTTCAATTTAATACATGAATTAAATTTAATTCATGAAACGTCTTTTTTTTATATAAATAAAGTGATATTTGGGTGTTTCCTTTTCTGTCCATATCTACCGCATCTCGCGTACGAATCTACCCCCGGGGTGGGGCACATCTGGACACAAGAGAGTGTTATTTGAAATAGCTTAAAAAGATAATAAAAGGTAATAATATAAATGGATTTCAATGTTGGATGATTGATAATATATTGTTTTATCTGGCTGACGGCTTTTGCCATTGCTAATTAGAATAAGTAAAAAAAAAATTGTAATTGGAAGAAAAAAATTAATGATACAATAAATTCAATACTACTACTACTATATTGTTTTATCGGATCCAAGAACAAATATACTCGAAAAAAAAGTTTAGTCAAAGATATCATGAAAATAGTGAAAAGTGTCTGAATGCTCCCCACTCTCCCCTGCTCAGTTTGGAAGTTCACTTTATTCTTTCAATGGTAAAGTAGGGACGAAAATTTCAATTGAAAGGATTTAATGCTTTAAGCGAAAACCATCAACTTTTTGCAAATGAATTATAACATAATTACCTACTTCGCTGTGAATAGTGAACACTTTTCTGCTATGCTTGCGAATCTATTCATTAGTAACCTTTTGGCGATGTGCCATTTAATATTTATTCGTTGTGAGAATCTGAGCATCTGAACGATTTGTGAAAATCGATGGACATGCGCAAGATGTGGCCAAAGGACATCCGCTTGAAGGCAGTATTGAACTTTTCGAACTCCTGCAGAGTAGAGATATTGAGGTATTATTACTTTTTAATTTAAATTAATCAGCGAATGATTTCGTGGTAAAATTTATTCAAAAAGTCCTGGAGATAATTTCCGTGCAACAGAAACCGTTGATCCGTCCCTTTTTCATTCTTTTTCTTTGAGTAATCAAAGCATGTTACAAATCATGCTGATGATTGATGTGAATGACAACTGATGATAACTTTTATTCAATTACTGTTGAAAATACATATACTTAAAACTAGTTGATGCGCGCAACTTTGTCTGTGTGGTTCGATGTTTTCATTTTGTAGCTTAAATACCAAGGCTCTTAGGGTTGGTGATGCAAGAGGAAGACACATACAGAGAAATAGCTGGTCTTTAGATCGACACCAGCGCCATCGGACTTAAGCGTTTTCCTAGCGATGTGTCATAGGTATGTAGACCTTCATTAGCATTGATTCACATTCAACCTTATTCAGCAAAGCGTTTTAAGAAATCACGAATATATTAGAAAATCAGAACAAAAGTAAGTTAAATACATTTAATTATTCAATGATCTAGACAAAAAAAAAGGTAGGTTAAAAATGTTTTACAAAAAACCGTAATGCCGTAATGCATAGGGCAATATGGCTTATCCTCTTGGGTAATATGGCGTGATGCTGTGCTCGCGGTCTGAGTTGCCACTGCTATCACAAGTGTTTTAAAATGAAGTACACGAGTCGTGGAACCACTTGCGACTTATTAAAATTTTGACTTGGCCTGTATTTGTCTGCCTGTTCAAAGCCCATATGGAACAGCTCTTTTTGGTTAGGAGTGAATCCATAGGAATGCAGTTAAATACATTTTCTGATTGTTTTCTACTCCTAGGCATGTGGCAGCACCTAAAATATGCTTCTTCTCGTCATCGTTCTAGAGTCTTAGTATACATTTTTTTTACATACTTTTCATGCGAACTCCATAAGGGCGAGAGTGCGCCATAATGCCCCTACCGCAAGTGCTCCATATTACAAAAAACACGCATTTGCACAAAACTTAAAAAAAAATGCCAGATTTTCTTTTACTGTTACTAATCAATGCCACCAAAGGAAAACCAATATGATTCACTTCACTTAACTGTGTTCACTTACACCGTGCGTTTTATACTTACGGAGCCACATGCGAATGAAAAACAGCCAAAATATATGCAGATGACAAGGGTGAATAAGGAATAAGGGTGATTGCATTGACTTACAACATGGTGCCAATAGACAAAGTCGGTAAATACAGCTAAGAAAGGGTCATAATTGATGACTTTTATTTTAGGAATGTAGGGTGGAAAGCTTCCTGGATTAAGAGCGTTCAAAAATGTTTGAGTCATATTTATTAGGTCAGTTTTCTTTTCCGATGTGATGGAATTGTAAAGTTATCTGCAATAGCCAGTATTGCCGATGCGCCAAATTTGTCGATTTCACAACGATCGCAACAATTGGTGCTTTCTCAGACGTCAACTTGGAGAATTTTGCGTAAGAATTTGGGTCTACATCCTTACAAAGTGGTGTTGACTCAATAGCTGTAGCCAAACGATCACATATTGCGTTGGAAGTTTGCTGATTGGGCCCTAAGCATTTGAAAGATGATCCTGTCATTCTGATTTCGGTCAAAAAATCATCTTCTCGGACAAGGTGCATTTTAGGATGAATAGATTTGTTAACGCACAAAATTGCCATTATGGGTGCGAGAACAACCCAAAAGTGTTATACGAAATGCCATTGCATCCCGAAGACACACTGTGTGGTGCGGTTTATGGCATGGTGGCGTCTTCGGACCTTATGTCTTTCGAAATGAAGAGGGAAGAGCCGTAACCGTCAATGGCGACCATTATAGTTACTCAATTAAAATGTTTGTGCCCAGAACTTGAAAACATCGATATTGGAATGATGTGGTTCCAACAAGACGGCTTTACGTGCCATACCTACAGCTAATGCGGAGCTCGATTTGGTAAATGAAAAGTTTGACGAGGATTTGTAAATGTGATTTCACACCCCTTGTTACCAATAGACCTATTTGCTAAGAGTGTCGTTTTTAGAACAGTGCTAAGGCTTAAAGAGTCTAATGGTTTCAAGTTTAGACTATTTGGACATGGTAACGTAATCAATATTGCTAATATTAGTACAGATTATCTTAAGCCAATAACCCTGTTTGACCGAAACTTTTCCATAAAAATTCCCTCTAGAGAATATTGGATACAGCGTACAGCTGATCCACTCGACAGCATTAATATTTACACGGACGGATCGAAACAAGACAAAGGCGTGGGCGCTGGAGTCTTCAAGCCAAAATCTGCTTCAAATTGCCAGATAGTTGCAGCATCTTTCAGGCTGAACTTTTGGTGATTCAAAAAGCCGCAGAGCATCTAACGAACTGCGAAGAAGGCTCCTTCATTAACATTTATGTTGACAGTCAAGCTGCGCTCAAAGCACTAAAAAGTAATGTGATAAAATCGAAAACAGTTCTAAACTGCTACGCTTTACTTCAGGAACTCAGCAGAAGCAACACAGTCTGCTTATATTGGGTTCCTGGTCACCAAGGTATCATAGGCAATGAAAAAGCTGATGAACAGGCTAAACAGGGAGTTCTACTTAGTTCAGAACCCGAAATCATAGTAGCACCGATCCAGCACTACTTCTCAAAAATTGATGCTAAATTACAAAGCACAGCTGACAATAAGTGGAGTCAATCCACTTCTTGCAGAAAAACGAAAATATTCTGGCCGCACTGCAGTAGCCATAGAACCAAATACATCCTCTCGCTATCAAGAGTGGAATGCAATTTACTACTAGGCGTTATCACAGGGCATTGCCTTATAGGTTATCACGCTCGTAGGCTCAAACTAGTCTCGTCGGACATATGCAGAAACTGCAATGAACCGGGTATGGTAGAAACATTAGAGCACCTCCTGTGCGCTTGTCCTGCATTGGCAAAAAGAAGGCACAGACTAATGGGAAAATTCTATTTCAAGTCACTCGTAGAAGTGGCAGACATAAAACTTCACCTTCTTATTAAATTTGCTCAACAGACAAACTCATTTTGTTTAAACAAAGCAACAGAAATTAACTGATTACTCTGAGGAGTTGTGGTATCACTATGGACCAACACTGGTCTATGTGAGGCTAAGCCGCCACCCCATAACCTAACCCAACCTTCACACCCCTAGATTATTTTCTTTGGGGCTACGTTAGCAGAAGTCTATGCTGACAAGCCAGAGACTTTGAATTATTTAGAAGCTCGCATTCGTCAACGTATATATTGGACAGGGTGATCAAAAATGAAATAAAAATTTAAATTTATAAAAAATTTTTTATTCTAGTTCAACATTATTGTAAGTACCTGCAAACATACAACAAGATTATAAAATTAATAATTAAACTAATTATAAGCTGCACAAGCTAATACTTCACTCGTACTCGTACATACATAGATTTTATTTAATTTAATTTAAATATTTCCTAAGAGAGAACGAAAACATTGTTTGAAAAAAAAAGTAATAAATTGCAGTCAATGCATGTATGACATTTTGAATAAATCAACAATGCAATAATTAGGGGTAGAGGGTTTGTTGTGTTGCAGAGAGATACTCATAGGCATACATTTGTACAACCATCAATAACAGCAGCATGTTTTTTTTTTAATTTAAGCAAATGACTATTGATCCTTTTCATTTCCATGTCCAGGATATTTCACTTTACATTCATTTTGACTATTAATACAATGTAACGATTTGATAGTTCATCCAGGTTACTATTCAGATTGTGATACTGTGCATTTTGGGGACTAGAGGTTAAGGTTTTAGTAAGTATTTCAGGTGTCCTGAAAGTCCAAAAAATTCCTTTAGTTTCGTAAAAAAAAATGGTACGTGTAGAAGTACGCGCGACCGAAGTGAAACTTCTTAGCTACATATAATCGTGGACAAAGGAAAATGAATTTGTGACAAAAGGAAGAGACATTCATACAATTTTCGAATTTATTGGATATTCAAAGAATATTCTCCATTTTTTCTCCTCAAAAAATTCTTGCAAAAACTTAAGAAATGGGGTCATACCATATGACACATAATATTTATGTATTTTCTATCAGAAATTTTCTAAGCTTTTGAAGGGAATCAAATTGTTCGGGTGTCTTTTTAACCTCACTCTCAAATATATGTATGTAGAGTGAACTCTCTCATAACCGGACACTGACGGTACCGAGAAATTTGTCCGGTTATGAGAGGTGTTCGGTTATAGGAGAAAAAAATAAATTGACATCAACGAAACACTATTAATAGTTTTATTTTATAAATGAATTCATTTTTATGGGATAAACACAAATTACCGAAAAATTCATATTTCTGTGTATAGAAATCAAGCTTGAAATTACACATACATACATACATACACTTAATAAACAAAGCTATTTAAAAAGGGCAACGGGATTTATAAATGCACATAGTTCTTGGATGTTCGCGGACAAGACGGCATATGGCCTCATTGGTTAAGGAAATTAGCGGGTCCTGATGGCATATGCCGTCAAAGAATTTAAGGTATGCTAGGACAAGACGGGATACCCCGACAGGAAATACAGTTTCTATACTTCCATATTCCGGCATTATTTTATTCTACAAGAGACAAATTTTCACTTCACTGTGACCAGCGGAATCATTTTTATCTTTATACAAAATTCGCATAAAATAATATAAAATATCTCTTAAAATGTCGCAGATATGCGTGTGTCATTCTAGCGTTCTCCACCGAAAATTATATGTCCGCGAGACCACGAACGTGATAATAACGCAAAGGCACACTCAACCAGTTTACATTTTTGTTTCGTTTCTTTGCAAAGTGCTAAGAAGAGGAAAACAAAACAAAAACAAAAAAAGTATGAAAACAATTTGCCATACGTAGATGTGTTTTGTTCAGTTAAGAGAGAGCGACATTCTATGGCGGTTACGAAAATTGGTGTCCGGTTACGAGAGAGTCCGGTTTTGGGAGAATTTTTTATATGAAAAATCGAGTTTTTATTTCCGTTCTTTGAAATCTGTCCGGTTATAAGAGGTGTCCGGTTATGAGAGGTGTCCGTATGGAGAGAGTACACTGTACATATGTTCGGGTGTCTATTTTGCCCGGAACCACTTGTTGACAATATGAATTCCTTAAGGAAAAAGTGTTTGATTTCCATTTAACCAACTATATCCTACTAATATATAAATACATATTATGTACCTATTCATTGGGTGGGTGTCCAAATTAATTTTGGAACGCATTCTTTAAAAATGATCGAATGAATTCAATTTTGTGATTGCATTCATCGACTGCATTTCGAGACTTCAATAACAAGAATGCAATCACCATTCTTAAGCATTCAAAAGATCGCATTCTTTTTTTTCTAGGTACCATTTAATTGAATGCAATAATTAATAAATGCATTTGCATTCTTTGCATTCATTTGCATTTTTGCATTATAATTTTGCCTTATTTTGCTTTATTTTACTCAATTTACCTACATTTACTTACATTGTGTACCAAATAAACTAAAATTAACTCAAAAAATGCACAATACTCCAAAATAAAACAAAATAAAACAAAATATTGCAAAATAATGCAAAATATTACAACTCTGATCTGTGGGAATACTACTCGCACGCCTAATACTACTCTCCACTCAATCAATTTTCGCTCTTTCTACTTTGTTACCTATTCTCCATACCAGTGATATCCATACACACGGTTGCCAGGTTTTCCTGACACGAAGGAGCCAATTTCCCAAAAAGTGTAGCCCAAAATCGCCGTAACAAAAAGTAGCCCAAAAATCGCCCAATTATTTGAACGACATTTACAATATCCAATATTTGAACTAAAACAAAAAAAAAATTATCTTAAAGTATTTATTTGAAAAAATAAAAAAAATACAAAACTTGGACTTCATTATAAATATAATTAATAAAAAAATACACAAATAATTTAATACAAAAAGAAAAATAAACATCCAAAGCCTCTAAAAATTATACTGCAAACATTTCCTCCTCTATACATTTAATTTGGTTTTAATACATATCATTGTTAAATAAATTGTAACATTTTCTTAGTTACCGGAAACTCCTTACAGAATTAACCAGCCTAGTTCAAAGTTAATTAATATTTTCTTACCTTGAAATTCTGGAAGTTTTTCGCAGATTGGGTTGTATTTTTTGAGATATTTTGAGTACTTTCCCATTGGAATTATTCACGTATGTAATTAAATTTACGTACCCGATTTAGCAAAATACAGAAAAAGACTCAAATGCTTTCAAATAATATTCTATATATTCCATAAGTGAAAAAGAGAAAGGAAGCTGAATATCTCTTTATTTTACCAAGCTCATTGTGACCTCTGGCGACAGAGGTGAAGTTAGATTTGATTTAATTCTGGTTTGCAAATGATTCACAATTGCGATAAATCTTTTGTAACAAACATTTGAAATATGCGCGTAATTTAATGTTCTAGATGACTTTTTTTTTATTTTCAATGGAGCCCAAAAATCGCCATTGTTAAATAGAAGTAGCCCAAATTTTGACAAATCAAAATCTTGTTTTTTTTGTCGCCGACAAGAGCTTTTTGCAGCCCAATTGGCGACAAATAGCCCAACCTGGCAACCGTGCATACATACCACGCAACCAACCGAAGTCGAGTAAGAACTAAGAAGCTTCTTTAGTTAGGGGGACCAAAACTAAAGAAGCTTCTTAGTCGACTAAGCACTAACCGAGACGAGTTGCAGCAAAAAAAATACGGAAAAAGCTGTGTATACCGAAGTCACAACCCACTGAAGGCTGGTTGACTCGCACGACTATATAACTTAAAATGGTTTGAAAGCAATCTATTGGATCGATGCAGCAATTATTCGGTTGCGATTAATATTTGTCATTTAAAACGTGGTCATTTTGTTTGCTCTGCATGCGGTGCCTATGTAAATCCACTGTGGTGAAATGTTAAATGCAACCATAACGCGACCATTTAACGCAACCTTCCGAAGTCGAGTAAGAAGTTTCACTTCAAAAAAAAATATTGAGGACAAGTATGTAATGGGCCCTTGTGTTGTGAATAGCGATTAAGGGAGGTCTATTGTACTGATCTTTATTCCTTTAGGCTAGGTTAGGTTTGTGGGCTTCTTCACAATTAGGTCCATGTGAACCCATTGTGATGCCCATACCTAATATGTGTCTTGGTTTCAACCATCCGAACGCCCTAGCAAATCGAAGTCCGATGGTGAGCCACCCGATAGCTCGGCGATGTGTTGGAAGACGAATTTGCCCAGGGCCCTCATCACGTAAGACAGTCGACGTCATTTTCGATATCATTATCGATAGCCATGCTTCACGTAAGCATCAAATTCTTCTCTCGTTCACATAACTAGAAACTCTCTCAAATACTATGCTCTCGGCGATAGCGATTCCACAACAGCTTTTAAGCTGTCGAACATCTCAAAGGAAGTGGTCGGTAGCGTGAAGGTTGGTAGGGTAACTTCGGGCATTATGGCGCACCTTGTAAATACCACATTTCCGATTTACTTATAGAAAATCAAACGATGAGAACACTTGAGTCTTCCTTGACAGAGGGGCATGTCAAGTTGGAAAACTGTTGCGATTTTTTTTACACGTGAAAAAAAAATATAAACAAAAAAATACTCCACTTTTGTCATCTGCATATATTTTTGGCTCTTTTTCATTTGCATGTGGCTCCGTAAGTATAAAACGCACGGGGTTAGTGTACACAGTGAAGTGAATTGAATCATATTGGTTTTCCTTTGGTGGCATTGATTAGTAACAGTAAAAGAAAATCTAGCGTTTTTTTTTTAATTTTTGTGCAAATACGTCTTTTTTGTAATATGGCGCACCTACAGTAGGGGCATTATGGCGCACTTTCGCCCTTATGGAGTTCGCATGTATAGTTCTTAAAAAATATGTATACTGACTCTAGAACGATGACGACAGGAAGCATGTTTTAGGTGCTGCCACATGCCTAGGAGTAGAAAACAAGCAGAAAATTGTGGCTCATATAAGAAAACTACACGCGTATGGATTCGCTCCTAACAGAAAAGAGCTGTTCTATATAAGCTTTGAACAGGCAGACAAATACAGGCCAAGTCACAATTTTAATAAGTCGCAAGTGGTCCCACGACTCGTGTACTTCATTCAAAAACATTTGTGATAGCTGAGGCAAATCAATCCGCCATATTACCCAAGAGGATGCGCCATATTGCCCTATGCATAGGGCATTATGGTTTTTTGTAAACCATTTTTAACCTAACTTTTTCTTTGTTTAAATCATTGAATTATTAAATTTATTTAACTTGCATTTGTTCTGATTTTCTTATATATTATAACAATTTTTATTTTTAATAAAAAAGCTTTTCATGTTGAAGTTATTTGAGAATCAAAAAAAGTGCGCCATAATGCCCGAAGTTACCCTATCCTTCTGTTGTTAGTGAAGAGAATTAGTTCGGATTTCTGAGGGTTGACCCTCAGCTCATATTGTTTTCTTTCAGACAAGGATGTGCTGAGAGTCTTTCTAAATCTCAGTACTCTTCTGCGTTCCCTGTTCCAGAAAACAGATTATCTTAGTTCCGTCATCTTCTCATCCACTCTGCAGACTTGATCAGAGTCATCGCCGGGCATATTTGTAAGGTTTTAAGCTGTAAGAACTTAAAACTTGACACTTATTCTATTTATATAATCTGTAGGGACCTCTTTCAAAGGCAAGACAAGATCCCCACAGGATAAAGTGAGACCACTGCAAAAAGTAGTTCCACGGTTGGATTGCTTGCATATGGAGAATCTGACATACTGGGAGCATATGGTCAGCACAGCAGGCGGCATTCCCTCTTCAGGAAAAAAAATTATCTCTTTCATTAAAAGATTTTCCTTAAGGAGTGAAATATTTCTGTAAATTAAATTAAAGAAAAATTCTTGCCCAAATCGATCAGAATTCCAGCCCATATCGTGTTGAAAGTTAAGCCAAATACCCGCAAGTTTTTGACGTCTATTTATACGTGGACCTAAACTCAACTAAAACTGATCTATTTTCGTACTACACGAAACCATGGCTACAGACTTGAAAATGGTTAACAAATTATATTTTCCACTTGGCACGCTGAAGGATTTTGGCTTCCAAGTACCCATTTGTTTTTTTTTTTTTTAAATCTGGAGAAGGAGATAAATAGGGGCAGTTCTGCTCTTTTACGAAACGATTTAACCAAAAATGAGTTAAGTACTTTCAAATGATTTTTGCCCAACCCGGTTTCAATATCCAACTGCTTTTCGGCACAATTAGCAAAGCCTTAGCTTCGCCAATGGCAAGTCGTTTGAAGCTCTTGGCTCAACTGAAACTTATACGGATATTGGCTCAAGTACTTGAGAAAGATGTAATTCACCAAATTAGGGTTTTTAAAAGACCGCCATGTTACCTGCGGCAATTCATTGATTCTAGTTATGATTCCGACTACAAAAAATATCAAATTACGACAAACAACTGTCAAAGGATGATTTTAAGGCCCTTTCCAGCATGCTTCCTCAAAATAATATATCGCCATTTTCAAAAACTTTGAAAGGCTATTTTTAAACTATTTCATCCCTTCGCTCTTCTCCTACATAAAAGCAATCATCGCCAAAGGATACAAATCCAAGGCTCTACATTTTCTGTCTCCATTTTGCCTCCCCCAACTTCGTTCGCCTGAAGATTATATTATTGACACATAAAGGGTTGACAATAACTTATGCATCAACTAAAATCATATCTCCGAGAAAGGCCACATGTAGAAAAATACAAAAAAATAAAAAAACAAATTTACAACCACCCAGGGACAAAAACTTATTCATTCGAAAATGGTATACAACGTAAAAAAAAAAACCCTGCAATTCCGATACCCAATTTGAATTTGCCCAATTCGCTTTAAGAAAATCCCTTTGGAGAATTTTCATAATCGAAACAAACACTCCTTGTCTCCCTTCGAAAGACGCGCCAACCAACAAGGACAACATAAAAACAACAAACACTCAAGTAGTATTTGATACTTTTTTGCGACCTGAAATCATTCTAACCTAACAACTCAATCCGCAAGAAAAGAAAAAAAAAAAAAAAAGATGACCACCCCAAAGTCCTTGTGCCGTTAATATATCCTCCACCCAAAGTATCCCAATTCATCCTTTCACCCAGGAGCATACACAAATCAGATTGGCAATGTCCGCAGACCAATATGCAATAAATTTCGTCAGACTCCAAGATTGAGGTCACCCCAGTTCGCAGGATATAAGCCAAATGATTTCATTCACACATGCGTGCTTACGGGTACACATACATACATAGGTGTGACAACATATACAGTCTTAATGAAATGTCATAACAAAATAAAAAAAAAAATACAAAAACAGGACGAAATAACAATGCACTTTCAGTTTGTGTGTATGTGTGTCTGTAAAAGTGCCTTCCTTTTTCCTTTGCAGCTCAACAGCATTGAACTACAAAAAACAATGCAAATAAGTTCCTGCTTTTTACATTTGTAAACTATTTCCGGCGGAGAGCTTCGTGTCCTTAGCCAATTCAGGTGGCAGCGGGGGAGTAGGTGTTTAGGAAACAAAAAAAAACACCAGTACTAGATTCCACTCGGCTGTTATCGTCCTGGTAGGACAATAGCGTGCGATCAGTAATAAAGGTCCTTCAATTGTGCACGATTTAGAATTCAAACAAAACGGTGGAATGCTCGTAGAAGAGGAGACAACGGGGAATTGTAATTATTAGTAGGTATCTCTATAGAATTTCGGTTTTCAGGAATTGTATTGTGTCCTCTTTTTTTTTTGTGCGAGCGTGTACGAGTATTTGTCTCTCGGTATTCGCAATCTAATTTTTTTTTCTCTTCTGTTGTCCCTTTTGAAGTACCTCAATATGAGAGGGCTTTAAGTGTTTTGTCCTCGTAATTATATAGCGTGCGCTCCTGTCAATAGGGAACGAATGTAATTAGCCCAGGGTTGCATGCGGCAGTCGTCCTTTGTCTTGTTATTTCAATGTATGGTGTTGTTTTGTAGAAAGTATCCACAAAACAACAGCAAAAAAAAAATCTATTTAACTCCAAGGTGGATTGGAGCAATTATGAAACAATTTAGAAGTGGGTGGAATCTAGCATTTTGAAAATAAAAATGTCCGTGCTTTAATAGGATTCGGAATTCCATTTTGGGTGTAATTATCCATAACCCTACCCAACCCGGTGTTTCGTATTAGCTAAATTGAAGAAGAGCGATTCATTAATGGATTTTTAACTTTTTAATTAGACACTTTGAAAGACAATTGTTGCTTATGCTACTTACCTACAAAATGGGCATTTTTGTAAGTGTCTGCCTGGTTATTGCCTAAATATACATATATTATACTGTTGCCCGCCCGACGTTGTCCGCGTACTCATACATTCGGGTTACTTATAGTATGATAGAGAGGAAGTAGTAGGAAACAATCACTGCTAGCTGTTCTTTTTTTCATTTTAAACTAGTTGTCCCGGCAGTGGCGTAGCGTAGGTTGGGGCCGCCCGGGGCAGATACAATTTATGCCGCCCCTAGTAATTTTGTCAACCAGTTATACTTACACATATGTATGTCAATAAACTTGGTAAAATTTCTCTTCAAAATTTTGTCAATTTTGTCAATTTTGTCTAGCAAGTGAAGCAAAAATGAAGCCGCAAATTTAAGATTTTCCCATTTTGATTACATTCCCAATCTCTATGCGGATAAAAATTACATATCTCACGATATCAAATAAACAACGGTAATTCCCATTAAACTTTTATTATATTAATTGAAATTCTTCAGAAAAACAGGATTCGATCATTTTTTGTAATTTATTTTCCATTTATATATTTTTTTTTTAGCTTTTGACCATTTTTTATTTAATTACATTAAATTATATTGCATTAAATAAATTTTTTGAATTAATTACATCAAATTATTTTTGTTTATTAATTAATTAAATTCATTAATAAATAATTTCATAACTAGAATTTGTTTAAAAAAATAATTTTTAAATGAAAGGATGAAAGTATTTAATTTAGTTTTAAGTAAAAGGGAAAAAAGTTACATAGGTAGATACATAATGCAGGTACATACATACATTATGTAATTAATATTTTTTTACAAGAATCTTTTTTAATTATTTACAGAAAACTTCTTTAAAATTGTATTTTCCTACTTTTCATCAGGGCAAAATCTCTTATTATTCTTTCAGTATCGATGGTCTCTGTGATTTCCTGCTCTATAGCCATGATACCCAGATTAGATAGCATTAGACTGCTCATTGTGGATGTTAAATAATTTTTAATAACCTTCAATTTTGAGAAACTCCTCTCACAGCCGGCATTACTTATTGCAATTGTGAGAAAAAGACGAAGCATTATTATTATGTAAGGCAGACTTAGGTACTTCCAGTCTAAACTGTAATATATAGTATTTTAATAGTTCGAGTGGGCTTTTGTTGACGAGTTGATTTGTTTTGCCTGTAGAAGATATAATTGCTCTTAACCGTACGCGTTCGATCTCAAATTCATCCTTATCAATGTCATCCTCATGAGGTGCAACATCTGAATTGCTTTCATAGTTTTTATCTAAGAATTTGGCTGGAGTGAGAAAGTCGAACATTTTACAATTCCAATTCATCTCGTTTTTCTGTGAGGAAGATCTGTAATGCATTTATTTTTTGAGCACATTGATAAAGGTTGAGTCCTTCTGTTTGCAAGTATATCATTAACTTCATGCAGTACTGGTTTTCCAAAGCCCAAAAAACACAGAAATGAAAACGATTGCAATGCAATTAGCAATGCTCCTGCATCCGTCTGTGTGTTTAGGCTTTCGTCTGCCTCTGTCAGTTTTGCCAATCTTACAGATTATTATTCTCTTTAGTTTAAGGCGTATTTATGTAAAAGCCGATTGTAAACATTCCCCATAGATCTAAAGTTATTATAGAAAATGTTACGGCCCGACAAGAGCCCGAATCGCGCAGGTGGCCTTTGTTTGAGGCAGCTTTTTTCTGAGTCTCTTAGTTTGTCAGTTCTTTTGTTATCCTAAAGTATGTATGTATAGGGATATTTATAAAGCATGAAGGGATTATATTTAGGTTTCTGAAGTGAAGGTTAGTTGTATTTGATCGTTCAAGGGGAGCTGCGCGTGACCTCGAGCGAAACGCACTTTTCCTTTTTCCAGCACGGTCTGCGTGATAACTCATTCAGTTTTTAATATTTTTTATTCGAAATTGTTTTCTCTATAGTCTGTCAAGCCGGATTTTTGATATTTTGATTTAAAAATTTTATAAATACAATTAAAGTGTGACATTTTTAACAATTAATGCACTTTTTTTTAAACTGCCGTAAATTGCTAAATTTTTCGAATTTCAAAAATTCGACTCGACAGACCATAACTACAGCCGTACTTTACAAGAGTTGTTTTTACATTTTGCACATCCAGCAATATTTCAAGGAGAAATGATTCAGCCCGTGGAGCAACTTTTTTTTCAAAGCGCCTTGAAAAACGTGATTTTTTATGTTTTAATTCTTTTAAAAAAAAATTGAAATACATTTTTTTATAAAGTTTAAATCCCAATAAACAATGTGTAGAAGTTATTTTTATTAATTTCTATTGTTATCCTTTCTAAAAACCGTTTTTTTTCTGGTGCGTTTTTTGCGCTGCTGGACGTATGATTTTGCAATTCTCTCTTTTGGCAGTAAGCCTACATTATATTGTGTATATGAGTCATTTTGGTCGATAAATAAAGAGTTCATTAATAACTTGACTAAAGCGCCAACTTCTGTAAATAAAGCAAACTTTACTTACTTGTAGATCCTTCCACACACCAAAAAATAAAAAAAAAGAAAATAAAAAATAATGGTACCTCTCAAATCTTTCGATTTTCACCTGAAATTACCAAATTTTGTATGATAGGAGTAACCGCACTATGCCATTCTTTTATTTTACAGAAAAAAGTCATCTGAAAATTTTAGCAAAATCGAATGGGGTAGTTTCCGAGTCTATTAGTGGACATACATACTACACTGGTTTTTATATATGTATATAGATTTGTTTAAAATATATATATTTTTTAGTTTTTGTAGTTAAGCGCATAATTACCACTACTGGATGACCATATTTAAGGTTGATGTACATAGGTGCCGACATCCTTCGGTAATATAAAATTTAGAATACTACTGCTGTTATCAAAAGTGTACCGAGAATATCTGGAATGATTCAGCTTCTTAAGAACCAATAAGCCTACGAGCTTAGAAAATCAACCACCAACGCTCTTCAAAGCCTTACCTCTAAGCCCAAAAATGATACTGTGGATGGACACAGCTATTGCTAAACATTTTATTGCGCATACAGTACCCTGTCGGTGCCAAAGAATATAACAAAGTCCTAGACAGGCGGGACTCAATAAACGTCGGGTATAATGAAAATGGCACCCACTGCAGCGTTATCGAACCTCCCTTTTCTACATCACCAAATACAGAAAAAAGTGATGGCAAATGCCCACACGCTCATCTCAATAGAAGGAAATAACTCCAAACTAGCTCCCCCAGACCTTGTCCATGAACTCGATACGAGAGATCTTTTAGGAATCACCTTTACAGACAAATGTCTGAAAAGATGTAACGATAGCACGATATACATATTTTCAAAAACCGCGAGACTGGGAACAGAATAAACCTACATTTGTTGATGGTTTACTAGTATGGTATACAAAAGACAGAAGCCGCAGAAGTCTTGCCAATAACGCGTTTGAAATCACCTAAAAAATAGGGTGCCTCAAATTGCTCATAAGATTGGCCAGCTCTAACAGAGTTCACTTGATCTGGGTGCCAGGACCAGAAATGGTTCTGCTTCATTATTTATGATATCACGGCTATTCAGCGACTTGTCTATTAGCATCAATAAAGTAAAGAGGCAAAAGCACTTCATAACTCGACGGAAACTGAAGGTAACAGACATGCCAACAGCTTTCGACTAACCCCTTCGTTAAAAGATTTAAACAATTTCTACATTTATCCAGAAGACAGATATATACATTTAGTCAAAAAACATCCTCTGGCCATGTCAATATCAGTCGAATCTACAACGAAGACGAATAAACAGCGGATCATTTCCTACGGCACTGGAACTGATTAGCAAATGCACGACTACCTTTGCTAGGTAAGCCTTACCTTAAGGCAGATAACATAACTGCCAGTTCGCGGCTTCATGAGCGCACTTTACTACGAGAAATGGGAACAATATGGCTGCGGTGAACGGTTTCACCTGTTTAAATTAATCTTCTCTTATCTGAAAGCTGGAAGATCGAGGCTGGCTACCACGGAGATTTATTCATATTATAACCGACTTACTCACTGCGATTGGATCGAAGTTAAAGGACATTGACAGCATGTTGAAAGCGCTCCAACTTATACCCTTTTCCCTTATTCGAGGTTATTTAGCTCAGCATACTTTAATCGACTGTCTTTCGGTTGTCTTAACCAAGCCGATGAAGTGGAGCGTGTTTCGGCAGCGTAGCTATTTCATTTTATTATACATAGACCGGTTCCTTAATTAAATCCAAAAATATGTAAATATCCTTTAGGTCATTCTGCACTGTCCCAGTATTTTTATAATCACAAAAGGTACCATGACTTCCTCATTAAACCTTGCGGCTATTAACCTGAGGATATGGTAGTTGTTTTAAGTCTGTGTCAAAAGAAACAAATTGAACCATCATGCGATTATCATCAGTAAGGGTATCACGGTGACCTTCCTACCACGTTCTGAATCCTTACCATCGAATATGAGAAAAGCTTCCAGTTCATAGTTCGATTTAGCAGAAACTACCTCGACTCTGTTAACACGCTGTTCTGTTTTTCGTTGGTCAGATGGTTGGAATCTCTGCTACTATAATTTTTATACCATTCAAGAATAATGGTGATTTTAGTCAGAAATCATTGATTTTCTCCACCAAAGGTCCTTTTTAAAAGCTTATTTAATAAACAGCTTTGGAAGTCCTTATCACAGACAGTGCGCAGGTAACCCAAGTGATTAAAAGAAAAAAGCTTAACTGCAAATCATGAAAGGAAGCATAGCTAATCCATCAACCAACTTTCTACGAACAGTCGACATGCAATTTACGTTCCAGAGCCTTCCAAAGTCTTTCGAATCAACTGACGCAAATAATACAAATGCTAAACAAGAAATCACAAGTCGCTTCGAATGCAGTGTTAACTGCCTGAACACAATGGAAAGTAGCAGCAGCACGTCCCAAAGTTGAAGTTTGCTCAACTGTGCGCTTCAGCATACATAATATACACACATATATGTATATTCATTCATTCATACTACGACTTATTTCAAAGTGAATTATTTATACTGTAGCAGATTCAATTAAACAGTATAATCTCGTTAATCCGGACAATTAAAAACCAAGCAGTGTCCGAAATATCGAAATGTCCGGATTACCGAAACACAAAAAATTAGCGTGAAAAAAATAAAAAAAAGTCCTACTGCTAAACTCATTTTTTTAACCCTTTATTTTTATTATTTTTTATATGTACGTATGTTATAAACATTTTTAATGATTTTGAACAAAATTTGTAATTTTTACTTGTCGAAATTTTATCGAAGCTTTCTTTTTATATGCAACATCTCTCAGGCCGACAAGTTTTAAAATATCCCCAGCGGTAAAATCCTGCTCTTCTGCATATTTAATACATGATAAGTACGCGACCACCAAATCAATGTTTTCTGTTCGACGGATTCTGCGTAACTACCCTTGGTCCTCGCAATCCTCATAAAAGCTCGCAAGAGCGCAGATTCCACTTCTCTCTCTTATCCTTATTCTTACATTCAGCAAAAACAAACAAAGGGCATCGCTGAAAAGCAGAAAGTAACAAGAGAACACACTCTTTACTTTTTGTTTATTACTCTTTATTCCATTTACTCGTAGGTACTTCATTTATTTTATTATTTATTATCTAACACGGCCATTCTGAGCTTCTTCATCGCTCTCGATGAATTCTTCCTCGTTTCTGTTTTTCGTTTATCTGGCTGTTAGTTTATGTGTCTGCAAGAAAGATCGAAACTTCCATCAGTCCTTCAAAGAATTAAACATCTCAAGACTCATGCACAACAACAGTCCTCCAGAGATAAACATCTCAAGACTCATGCAACAATAGTCCTCCAGAGATAAACATCTCAAGACTCATACACAACAATAGTCCTCCAGAGATAAACATCTCAAGACTCATACAACAACAATAGTCCTCCAGAGATAAACATCTCAAGACTCATGCAACAATAGTCCTCCAGAGATAAACATCTCAAGACTCATGCAACAATAGTCCTCCAGAGATAAACATCTCAAGACTCATGCAACAATAGTCCTCCAGAGATAAACATCTCAAGACTCATGCAACAATAGTCCTCCAGAGATAAACATCTCAAGACTCATATACAGCAAAAGTTATACCTACTATTTATGTCATTTGCAGTAGCGTTCCTGTTCTCGGCGTCTATTGAGCGGATTGCCTCTTTCGCCGCCACGATAACCGTCCTGCTATCCCCTTTTTTAAGCTTATATCTATCGTTCGGCAGTATACCCACAACTTCATAAGGGCCCCGGTAATGGACATCCAGCTTCGACTTTCGAATTTGATTGCTTTTGTACAGGACCTTGTCTCCAATAGAGAGCGGTGTTGGTTTGCATTTGTCCTTATCAAAACGGATTTTCATTTTTCCTGCATTTTCCTGAATTCGTTCTGCAGCTAGAACTCGTATTGCTTCAATGTTATCATACTTGGGTTCTATATCCAGCTGTGAAAGAAGAGCACTGATCTCTGGAGTTCGGCCATCCACACCGGTTAGTACCTTCATGGGCGAAAAACCCGTGGTCTTATTCACCGTAGTATTAAGCGCCAACTGTACTCGACTTACATACGTGGTCCATTCCATGTCGACATTTAAGTTCGTTCTAAGTAAATTAGCTACAGTATCAACGTAGCGCTCTGCTTGACCATTGGCCCTGCTAGTACCAGGAGCAATTGTATGATGATCGATTCCGTGCGACCTGCAGAACCTCTTGAATTCCTCGCCGGTGAAGTTAGTCCCCTTATCACTGATGATTCGACATGGGGCACCAAACAACATAACATAATCATTCATAAGACGAACGGCTTCGGTGGCTTGCAAAGTTTTGCACGGAAACAGGATGACGAATTTTGTAAAAGAGTCCACGATGATTAAAATATAACGCCTATCCTCTCCATCACCTCCACAAAATGGGCCCATACAGTCGATGTGTAGCGTATGAAACGGTGTCGGCACCTTACCAATAGGATGTAGTTCGGCTTGTTTCTTTCCCGAAGACCTTTTAGCAACCAGACATATAATGCAAGACAATACAAATTTCCGAACGTTCCTCGCCATGGATGGCATCCAAAACTCCTGCTTCATTTTTTCTAACGTTTTGAACCAGCCAATGTGACAATTGTCCTCATGACAACGTCTCATAAGTGACAAACGACACTGCTTGGGTATGTATAGCTTATTACCCCCTTCCAGCTTCCGGTAGAGTAAGCCCTTCTTGAGAAGGTATTGGGACTCAGTATCAATGTCGCCTGCTTGGATACGACCAATTATTTCCTGAACCTCTGGATCCATACTTTGCTCAACACCAAGCCAGTTTTCAGATAGGCTATTCAAGTAATAGCAGTTTCGCACAGGTGGATTTCGACTCAGATAGTCGGCATGCTGCATAGCCTTTCCCTTCCGGTATTTGATCTCGAATGCAAAATCTTGGAGGTATATCCACCACCTGGCAACCCTTGGTAAAAGATCCCGTTTTTCTTTTGTTGACTTCAGGGCATTGCAGTCGGTGACTATGACAAACTTTATCCCCAGTAAATAAGTACGGAAGTGTTTAATGGCGCTGACAACAGCCAGTGTTTCCAGCTCGTAGCTGTGGTACCTGGTTTCATACGGTTTTGTAGCCTGGCTGTAATAGGCTACTACATGCTGTTGTCCGTCTATCCGTTGCATCAGTATTGCGCCCAACCCGACCGAACTTGCATCTGTATGGAGCTCCGTTTCCCGATTTGGATCGAAGATGACTAATACTGGTCTCTTTGTTAATTCCGTGAGGATATAGCGCCGGGCCTCTTCGCACTCTTGGGTCCATTGAAACTTTATTCCTTGCCTGGTTAACGACGTGATGCACTTAGTTTTGGCTGCAAACTCTGGTATGAATTTACGAAAATAATTCGACAACCCCATAAATTGCCGTACATCCCTTACATTTGTTGGCACAGGTGACCTGACAAGGGCATCTATCTTGGATTTCCCCGGCCTTATTCCCTCAGAAGATATCTCTCGGCCTAAATATTCTATTTTCGACTGAAGAAAATGACACTTTTCAATGTTCAGGGAAAATCCGCAACCAGTTAAGGCTTTCAAAACTGCATCCAGCCGTTCCAAACCCTCAGATATTGTTTTTGACGGTATTAACACGTCGTCTAAATAGACCAGAGCAATAGTATCTTTGAGGTTCCCTAGAGCTTTGTTGATGGCTCTTTGAAAGACAGCAGGGGCGTTGGCCAATCCGAAGGGCATCCGTAAATATTCATAATGCCCATCTGCCGTTACAAAAGCTGTCCTCTCTATGGAATCCTCTGCCACGGGGATCTGATAGAATCCGGCGGCCATGTCTAACGAAGTGTAATAGCAATTCCCAGACAGTCGATCCAGTTGGTCTTCGATCCTGGGCAGTGGAAATCGGTCCTTTATTGTGATACGGTTAAGGGCTCTGTAGTCGACGCACAGTCGATTTTGACCGTTTTTCTTCTTGACTAGCACAATTGGACTGGCAAAAGGTGACTGACTGTCTCTTATAATATTATGGGCCTTCAAACCAGCTATGAGCTCATTTACAACCTGGCGCTCAGATAATGACATTCGGTAGGGCCTATAGTAAATCGTAGAACTTGTTTGCAACTTGATGGTCAGTACACCTGTGGTTACGGTTGATGATGGATAGCCCTTCACAATATGATTTTTATATTTTTCCATTAACTGGTAGACCTGCGACTTATGCTCTTTTGGAGTATCCAACTCGGAGGCCGTCTCAACAACATTAACCAATGACTGGCTATTTAGTTTTCGGCGTATCGTTGAGCCCCCGCTATCAACTTTTATTTCTATTCCGGTATCTTTTAATACATCACGCCCAATGATGATTTCGCTACTAAGGTGTTTCGCGTCAACGACATGAAGCGTCACTTCGAGTACCAAGTCTTCGAACTCTACTAAAAGATCCGTCTTTTCTGTTAACAATATGGACTTATCGCCGATACCCTGGATGGTAAGAAAATGAGTCAACCTCTCTGCACGTAGTTTTTGAGCGATATCGGATCTTATTAATGAACAGTCAGAGCCAGTATCGAGAAGACAATGACAAAGAATGCCGTTAATAACAGCGATCGTAAAACTCCCTGTCTTGGTATTATCGCTACACAGACTAATGTTTCTCCTATCCGCACGTTGCTTCGCCCAACACGTTTTTTCGTCGTGGCCCGCTTTACTACAGAAACCACAGTTATTTAAAACTACTTTAGGTTCTGTTGATGTTTGTACACTTTGGGTCATTTGCGATGGGGACTTCTGGGTGCAATTCGCTTTGATATGCCCTATTTTGCCACAGCCGAAATACTTTTTATCGGTGGATGTACGCGGACGTTTGGGTGCATACATCGGACTATCTGAAGGTCTGGAAGCTAAACGGTCCTTGGGAGTGTCTGTATTTCGGTTCCTACTTTGATGTTTGTCAAATTCCCGTCTGCGTCGGGGCGGCTCAAGTATGGACGATAGATGGTCAATCAAGGTTTGAACGGTAGGGGGCATGACAAAAGTCAATGAATTTCGCAAACTAACGTTTGCAATGCACCCAATCACGATTCTAATAACTTTATCCTCTGGTATGTCGAATGGTAGTCGATTGATTTGGGAGACCTTCTCCATAACAAAATCAGTATAATTATCAAAATCGCTACTCTCGGTATTTGCTACTTGTCGCAATTGACCCACAATGTCGGAGCCACTTGAGAATGTGTGCACTAATGAAGCACTAAGGTCATTCCATGCGTAGTATTGGTATCCATATTTTTCATACCAAGATTTTGCCCTACCTACTAGTGCTGCCTGAACACGGGGTAACACATCGAAATCTTTCAGGCCGTCTCTTTCAATCCTAGTGTTGACATCCTGACACCACCGGTCAATGCTTACCCGTGAGTGGTCAGGATCGAAGTTGGGAAATCCGACCGACTCATTAGTAAAGCCCTGTTTTTTCACCACCGAACCAATTAGGGGGTTCAGAGCGTCGAGCGTAATTAGCGGATGGCTGACACTAGTAGACGGGGTGCATGGCACCGCCTCATCTGTTTCGGGGACATCTTTGTTTCTTCCTGCCCCTTTCTGGGTATCGGCAACACTTGCTTTGCCCTCCATTACGAACGAAAATAATAAAAAGTCACTCACCAATCTAACGGCCCAGATAATTGAGGCAACTAGTCGCACACAACGGGCGCAAGCCTCGTGCTCAAAAACTACGAGCTATACACACCAAGAAAAGGAACGATCGATGGTAATGATATTGCAATGCGCCGGCAGCAACAATGACGCGAGAAGACAACAGCCTGGTGCACACACATATGAGATGAGGAATGTACCCCAATCGGCAATTCGAGCCGTATAAAATTAGCATATACACAACATGCACACAAACCAAGTTGGACACGCGCACACACCGAGATAGAAACCGTAATTTTCGAACAGAGGTGCACAACCGCAAGTAATCGCGAAGGGCAACAAATTTCGTGTGTAAATACCAGCAGCTATGTACGTATATATACACTCAAACGATTTATAAAAGTAAAGCAAACACTGCAGCAACAAAGACGCGACGAGACAACAGTATAGGGCACACAATAGGGGATGAAATACGCACAATAATCGGCAATTGTATTAAATTAGACGCCGATGTGGATTTTCACACAAACCACACGCGCACACACAATGAGAGAAACCGTTATTTACGCAACCGCAAGTAAACGCAAAGGGACACAAGTCACGTGCGCAAACACCAGCAGCTGTATATACACTCGCACCAAGAAAAAGGAAACGATTAACAGTATTGATACTATAATGGTAATGCAACCACTTGCAGCAGCAATGACGCGACAAGACAAGAACATAGGACACACAACCGAGGAAATAAGAAATATTATGTTATTATCTTCGCGTAAACACAGAAAAATATACAAGCACTCGGGCGATTATCCCACTTCTGATGATAAGTACGCGACCACCAAATCAATGTTTTCTGTTCGACGGATTCTGCGTAACTACCCTTGGTCCTCGCAATCCTCATAAAAGCTCGCAAGAGCGCAGATTCCACTTCTCTCTCTTATCCTTATTCTTACATTCAGCAAAAACAAACAAAGGGCATCGCTGAAAAGCAGAAAGTAACAAGAGAACACACTCTTTACTTTTTGTTTATTACTCTTTATTCCATTTACTCGTAGGTACTTCATTTATTTTATTATTTATTATCTAACATACATGTGTTAAAAGAAGATATAGCTTCAGAATGCAAAATGTTTCGGTCTTGAATTTCAACTTCATTTTTATCGCAACTACTGCTATCGAGATCGTCTTCTTCAGTCTGATCATACGTGACGTCATTCAACCACTCATCGATTTCATTATCGTAATAAATATCCGGTGCTATTTCGACTAATAAGTCAGCTATTTCCGTTGAGCTACTGGAACGTAACATTGCAAGAGGTAGATCATCATCTGAAATTTTTTTGAAACATTTCCTAAGGACACCTTCATCCACCATATCCCAAACGTTTGAAGACAAAAAAGCAACATCTGATAGTCTGCATTACATATTGGTATAAGTAAGAAATAGAACTTTGTTTTCCATAGGAAACCGCTGTTAATTTATGAAACTGGGAAATCCCCGTAGAAATAGCAGACAAAAAAAAAAAAAAAAAATAATTGTCCAGATTTATGAGGTAAATAATAAGCCAACTGTTCGGCATACAGAGTCAATAATAGAAAACAATTGAGTGTCCGGATTACCGCGTTGTCCGGATTAGCAAGTGTCCGAATTAACGAGATTGTACTGTACATACATATGTATGTGTAGTACTAGACAAATTTCAACAAGAATGTAAATGAAACCAACTTCAGCAGGCGCAGAAAAAAAAACCATATCCAACTTCAGGTTGGTTCAATCAATTTTGTGCCATTGTGATTTTTTGACAGAAAAACGTGGACGTAAAGTAAGAATTAAGGAAGAAAAACCGTAAATTGTATTAGGGATAAGAGGAGTTTATTTGAAATAAACGCCTTAAAATACAAAAGCCGAAAGACCGCCCGTCGGCGGCCAACGCGATGACGACGGCTTACCTACACTATTCACATAAGGACTCAAATATCTAATCGACCAAGGCAAACTATTGCAAAGCATGTCAAGGCCTTATTACAGGATGCATTTATTTTTATTTCAAGGTTGTCACACGGAATAGATTTGTGGATAGGCACAGATATACTTAACATAAGTACTTTTTTCTTCAAGCTACCATCACAGACAATAAATATACCTACAGATGTCTCATGCCGGTACAAAAATATGGTTCCATTTTTTTGCTCCAGCAGACAGTGCACAGCAGACAAAGCTTTCAAAATAGGTATAACAAATAAAGCTCTTTGTTTTTACTCGCTCCGTTCACTTGTGTGGGAAAAGCTTCACCCTCTCATCATGTGTTCCCAGCGGGAAAAATAGTAAGCGCTTCCCAAGTATGCAGGGAATAAGCGCTTAAGCCAGAACTACATCGGAACAAAAGTGATAAAAAGTAGAAGTGTGCACACACTGAAAGCTCACTCAATTCCAACTGACCAACAGCGCCATTAACGGATGAAATTATTATTTGTTTGACATTTGAAAGCTCCAGGAAATGTATTTCTCCGCAACCATGCACATTTATTCATTAATAGTGGATGAATAATAAAAAGGAAAATTGATTTCAAGCCTATAATTCTAAAAAAATGTACGGGAATAATAAAATCGGTATTTGCTTTCGTGAATATACGTCTAAAATCATTTTTTAATTTCTTTGGATATCAGCTGGTAAAGAAAAACGTGAATAAGCGCCATCTATGGTTGTATAGATGTATGTGAATCCAATTGGATTTACTTGAATTCATATAAGATCGTTTAAGTATTTGGTTGGAAGAACAACAGGAAAGCTTTCGTGCAAAATCACCGCGGCCAAAGCTAGGGTATGCTCTAGCTTTAGCCGCGGTGAGTTTTATTTATTTGAGAGGAATTGATACAGATGTGCCATGGGATGGAGGAGTACAACACATTGTTTTGAGTTTGTTGTACTTTTTATCACTTTTGTTCCGATGTAGTTCTGGCTTTACTCTTCATAACTCTAGGAAGCTTCGTGGAAGCACCTAGTACCACATATACGTCGAATAAAGGACTGCTTTCAATAAGATCATTTAGAAGCTTATAAGAAGCATTGTTATGCTGTGAGAAAGCTCCTGGGAAGCCCTTAGTATAAATTGCGAAGTATGAAGGACAAATGCTATCTAGACAGTAGCTGTAACATTATTTTTTTTTAAAAATTACGCTCAGTTGTGAAATTATCTTTCAGTCTTAAGTGTTGTTCAGTGGTTTTATTTTAACAAAGTTTAATTTTCGACAAATTTGTGTACGGTAAGATAATTCTAATGAATATATGCAATTACAATCCACTAATTTTTCCTTTTTAGGGAAGTCAAAAATGAAAAGTTTTGGCTTCCAAAATTTTGAAGTAAACGTTTTTTACGTTCCAAGAGCATTTTGATTTTCGTTATTTTTTAGACTTAAGAATTTTTTTATGATGTAATTATAAATAATTAAATAATTATGTTACATGAATAAAGGAACATAAAAGAGTTTTCATTTTATAAAACGCGTCAGTGCTTTCATATACCTTCCACTGAAGCAATCAATAAGCGCTTTGTAGTAATCTTTGAGTAAGCGCTTACATGGCTCCCCCTGCAGCGCTTTAGAAGCGCTTCATAGTTATCTTATGATTTGAAAAATATTTCTGCTTAAAATCCCCAGAATTGCCTTTTCTTACCACTTAAATCAGCCCATCTTAGGAAGTAAGTAGAATGTATTTCTTGTATCCTCTTGCCGGCATTAACGTCACTTTATCACTTGATGCATGCGAACCAAAAAAACCTTTGTATGTATATTAGATGCAATTTATTTGGACCACCCTGTAATATAATGAAACACTTGGACTTGCTCAAAGGGGACAAATGAAGAAATGATTTTGAAGAAAATTGCATTTATAGTAAGAAGTTTTTTTATTTTTTCTGGTAAATTTCGAATTTTAAGATGAATAATTTTTACAGTTTCAAGCAAATTTGTTTAGTTTATTTTATAAAGAAAATGGCTAGTCCAATCGACAAATTGCTGAGAAATTGCCTAGATCTCCAAACGTTGTTGATCATTTTATCAATTTAGGACAACAGTATGGGCAAAACAAGCCGGAAGGTGCTCCAAAAAAGGTGTCAAACCGGAAAAAAACCAAATTGTTGAGGAAGCACGAAAAAACAAGCTCTTTGCTTCGCAAATTAAAAAGAAGTTGGATCTCAACATTGGAGTACGTCGTATCCAACAAATATTGCAATCGACTCCAACGATGGTTTTTACAAAAAAAACTCAAGAAACCTGCGCTGACTTCCGCCCATGTAGACAATCGACTTCAGTTTGATAATATTAAGGATATGTTCCCACATTCTGCATTCACCCTTGCTTGGCTCTTTAATTTTGCAAGAAACCTGGTGCCAGTGTTACCGCTGATAATTTTCAAAAAGTCGCAAAAAAGTCGCATAGGCTTAAAAAAAAGTCGCAATATAAAAAGGTATTTTTCGGGATCATCATAAAGACAGTTAGGTAAACCCTAACCTAATTAAAACATAAATTACTAACAAATTAACAAATATTTCTTTTAAAATTTACCGTTTGTTCATTCACTTATATTCTATCTATAACAAATTAATATCATTTTTTTTTATTTTAAAAAACCAAACAAACAAAAAATTAAAAAAATATACATATTAGATAACATTTTTATTTTGAAAGCTTTAATAAACTAAAAAGTAAAAAATAATTTTTTTACGAGTCATCAATATGTGACTATTAGTTAAATCTTGAGCCGCTCAGGTTTTTTTTACATCTTTGTAGATTTTTGGTAGAGGTGGGACTGTGTACCTTATCGCTGCAGCCACGGATGTGCCTAATGTGATTTGCTGTCACTGGACTTATACAATACACGTGTGCAAATTTCAGCATGATCGATATCCAGAAGTGGGGTGTAAAATCGATGCCCAGATTTTTCCCTCACAGAAAGTGAAGATATAAAGTTTGTAAAATGGCTTGTTTTAAACAAGACTATGATAAATATGTATGTACATAATGTACTTGTACAGGAACTTTAATATTTAAAATTGAACTAGCAGTTACCAGTTTATCTATGTTTCCATGTACTTAATGTATGTATGTACACAGAATTAAACACATTTCAACTGCGTAAGCGTAAACTTGGTTCGTACAAAAAATTAGTGTGCATGTGTATCATCTATAGATTTCGGAATACAATGCGAAGGATATATTTTGATAGGGATCCTAATATTTACATGGGTTTGGTTACGTGAGTGTGCTATCGTTATAGAAATTCAGAAGTAAGCTAAGCATAATAATAGATTCAGTAAAAATTATTAAAATAGATGTATTCAAGAAATTTAAGTGAAAATAAATGCTTTTTACAAAAAAGTCTCAAAAAACTAAGAAAAGTCTATGAAAAGTCGCAAATATGGGGAATTTTGAAAAAGTCGTAGCAAAGTCTCAGGAGAGTCAAAAAAGTGACAAAATGCGACTTTAGTCGCACTACGGTAACGCTGCCTGGTGCTCTATATTAATTTCGGTGAGTGTAGGTATGGTGTACACCTCCATATGCACACCTACCCTTGCAGCAGTCATTCGGTTGAACAGCTGGCAAATCCTTAGGGTAGTTCAGTAATCCAATAAATAACGCTTTCTATGATCTGATCAAAACTCATTTCTAACACACTCGACGGGCACAGAACAGTAGCTCGTCCTTGCAGCTGCAGCCTCGTAGAAGCACCAAAGCTCTGCTATGTGCTCTGTGTACGAGTGTATTCATGCAGGTGAGCTTAAATAGTCTAATAAACTTCTGATACGGAAAATGTTGATGGTGGGGGTAGGAAGTGACCCAGTCACAGAATAAACATTTCACTTACGAGGGTGGCAGTCAAAGCTCACCCCTGTTCGACGATTTGCAGCACAAGGATATTTCATGCAAAATTAAGTTATTTCCCCAACATGGACACCACTCGTGTATGGGGTGGGGTCTCGTTCGGAACGGGTCAGTGTTTACGTGTTTTTGTCCAACTGAATAACACGAATGTTCACCAAATTGAAATTCAATTGTGCGGCGTGGAAATGAGTGTAATCTGGTGTCTACTTTTTACGCATCCCTTCCAGCTTCAGCGCTATCACACAGTAGCGCTGGATAACAATATTTAAAATCAAATAGCCGCTTTGGCTTACCAAACTCCAGGGGGTAATAACGCGTCAGTTAGGGGAGGTATTGCAGCGCGGTCTGCCACTTCATCAAATTGCCCAAAATAACCCGTTTTCAAATTATATACGCGCTACGATAATGTGGACGGAACGCATGACTTTGATTATAGAGTTTCATTGGGAGTGGGGCAGGCCCATTGGTGGCGATTGAAATGCATCACTTTTGCGGTTCGGTTTGGGGTTGATAATGAACGCGGTTCGTTTTATTGACGCACGTCCTGTTTTTTTCTGTTTGGTGATTGCATCTATTGTTGAAGTTTAACTATCGATTGTTTAATTATTGACAAATGAATTAATTTATACTTAATTGATAAGCAAGGGAATACATTCAGTGGTGACTGGTTTAAGTGAAGGTGAAGGATTTTATTGGATATCTACACGAAACCTTCGTGCTAAGTTGTAGCTTTTAGTACAATCACTTTATATGGAGCGTCACAAATGTTTTGCGTCAGTTAATAGTCTGCATCATCGTTTCACTTCCCATGTTCAGTTTAAAGGGGCACATAAACCTTTAATTCGTCGGAAGGCGGTTCTCGTCCACCATAATTCAGTATTGGAGGTTACAATTTAAATAGCAAATCAAACTCATCGATATTTAATGAACTGATAATGCTCTTATCTCACTATAATGTTAAAACAATGGCATTTAATGAAAATGTGGCCATACAGTAGCGAGAGAGTAGAGAGTAGAGACTGCAACACGAAAAAAACCCACATCTCTCTTCATATCTACCTTTTTTGTCAATGAAAAAAATCAATAAAATCATAAGTGTTTTCCATAAATTGTTAACAACATATAGAACTATTTGTTACAGATTGAGGATCCGAGCAAATCAGCATTTCCAAGAAAGTGTTGAAAAAACCCTATATTTTCTTGCAGTAGGTGACAAGCCTTTTAAACGTTTATTTATTGTTTATGGTCATCCAACTTGTACATTTTGGAATTCTGAGGCAAGAGCATTTACATTTAGAGTAACTTCGGGTATTGTGGTATACATGTAACCTTTATCACTGTATCGAGCAAAGTATTCTGTCGATTTCCATGAAAATGTGCATGCTTATAAAATAAAGTATTAGCTGCCATATCCTGCTTATGTTTTAACATTCACATATTTTAAAAACAAAATATTCGTATTAAAGTTACATGACCCGAAAAGTGACAGCTTAAAAAGAGGATGGGTAATGTGATGTACATGGGTAGTCAAATGTGATATACTTAGTTTTCTAATGTGGCACTTCATATCGTCTGGGTCCCACTTTCGAATTTTACATTTTTTAGGCATTATTGGTAAATTAATAGTGTAACAAAATCACAAAAAAATATATTTTAGGTAAAAAGTTTTAAGACGAGTAATGTGATAATATATTATACTATACCACTATACCATGGCTATGGCTAGTGTATCACATTAGCCGAAATTAAATATTTTTACAAAACCATTTAAAAAAATAAAAAATTAAGTTTTTAAAATAAAACTTGGAGTTATTCTACGTAAATGAATTATTGATTTTTCCAAATAACTGATCGTCTGGCTTAAAACAGAATTTTTCACTGCACACAGTCACTTTTTGTTTTACTGAAAAAAAAAACTCGAAAACACACGATAACAAATTTTGAACAATTAAACGAAACCATGGCCGGTTTTTTGACTAAATTAAAAACGCATGTTCCTCTCACTGCAATCGCTAACTGCTGATGTAAACAGAGTTATCAAAGTGAGCTTAGTTTTCGAGAAAACCGCCTGTATCACATTACCCGCATATACCACAATACCCGAAGTTACTCTATAGAATTTAGTGGAATATTAATACTTTGTAGCGATTCCTTTATTTTTTATGGTCTCCTTACTTCACTTAGGGATTGAATCCACTAAATTTGAAGATGCCCCATGGATATTTCCTTATCCCGAAATTCTTCAATTACTTCATTGGGCATTTTCATCGCGGTAGGTATTTTGCTATTTATATTCAATGCCATAATGTGCCAGAGATTTTCGATGTGGCTTAAGGTGCGTGTCCACTTGAGAGTAAAACTATTGCCAGTAGCTCTCAGGCCACTCTCGAGAGCAGTTTCGTAAGTGGACACGGTCACGAGAGTAACTCGCAGAGAGTTGGTTTGCTACTCTCAACTTTCCGACTTCTTGAGACCTTGAGAGTTGTTTGTAAGTGGACATACATTTTGCTACTCTCGGAGAGCAACTCGCACTATTGAAAAAGAGTTCGTATTCTGAGAGCAGCTAGCTGGGAGTAAATGGATTATGTATGCCTACAAATAAATTGTCAAAAAAATGTATATAATTTTGAATTTGATAACTTGATTTTGAATTTGAATTTCTGGAAATAATAAATAAATAAATATTATGGCATAAATTTGGAATATCGTAAAAGTAAAAGTATTAATAGAAATGTAGGAATCCGAAGAAATTCTTTGGAACACATTTCTTCCTGGGTTTCGGGATAGGAACAAAAAAAAAAATAGCTATAAAGATAATAAGTGGACACGGTTGTGAGAGTACTATCCGCAAATTTACTCTCAGATATCTCGCAAACAACTCTCGATAGTAAATCTCAAAAATTTCACTCTCAAATGGAAAGCTACTTGAGAGTAACTCTCCAGAATTTGCTAGCGAAAGTGCTCTCAAGTGGACACGCACCTTTAGGTCGGGTGAATAGCCTAGCCAGTCAAGTGTGAAAATTCCCTTGTCAATTATAAATTCCTTAATCTGTGAAGAAAGTAAATTTTATTAATTTTTTTTCGTTGCATAGAATTACTAAGGGATTCGAATAGAAATGAAAAAAAGAAAATAGCTTACCATTTTGGAACGATAGCACGGAGCAAAGCCGTCTTAAAAAATCATCGATAGCCTCTGAAAAATGCTTTTTAATTGACTAAAAAATGTTTGTAAACTTCCGAGCTTACAGTTCATTTAACGAAGCATAAATCTCAAACCCCATAGTATTGAAAACATTCCCATATCATTTGGAACGCTGAATCTTTCACTGTTCTTTGAAGGCAATTTTTCCTTAAGGGCTCTCCAGCTCTTCGGTGCACGTATTGAATTCCATCGGATCCGTGAATGTTGAATTTGCTCTCATTGGAGAACATAACTTGTCTACAATCAATTTCTATCCACTTTTCATACTTTTTTGCCCAAATTGGCCGAGATTTCTTCATTTTAAGTCATCTACATCGGTTTCTTTTTTTTGGGTGGACGAGCCATTAAACCAAATTCTCTAAGTCTTCGACGCACTGTATGCATACTAATGCACTTGCATTTGACTCCACAAACTCTGCTCTTATTTGTACAGCTTTTTGAAAACGGTTCTTCGATGACATCCGGTGTAAAACTCGATTATCCGCGGTAGATGTCTTTCAAATCGCTTCTGTTCCTTTTTGCGGTTCAACTGTTCTTCTGAGTACTTTTTTTTCTAATAATCTCCTAACAGTCGACTTGCTGCGACCAACCTCTTTAATTATTTTGGTAATAGTCAACTCTGCCACTTCAAAACGTGCAATTATTTGATTTTTTTGGTCCTCCTACAATCAATTGCTCGTTATTTGACTTTTTTCAAAATTATTAATTTTTACATCAACGCTGATAACTTTAAAAACAAAAACGACTCCGAACTACTTGTAGCACTCTTATACACCCAAAAAGAATGAACTTAATTAAAAAAAAAACCCGCTACCTAAAAGTTATCTATTAATGATTGTTCTGTAAAGAATGGGTGTTGCACTTTCTATGCTCGCTACTGTATATCCCGTCCTTTAGTTGTGGATTTGTTTGAGAATTATTGACGCAGACGTCAGACGATCTTGGTGGCCAAGTTTAATTGCTGTTTATTGCTTCCCGTATGTCAGTGACTTTTGAAAAAGGATGTTACACAGTTATAACCAGAACGAAAGCCTAAATGCATGGAGGTTAACAATTTTTTTCGACTTGAGGGCTGATTATCTTCTTTATCGGATGCATCCACCACATTCCTTAAAATAACTGCCAGTGTATCTCACTTTGTCTAGTTTACTCTGGACATGTTGTCACATAATATCCAGCCGGCCACTGCCTGATGGCGATAGCTGAACTGAATTGGTTCATCCAAAATATTTAATCAAACAGTTTAACCATCATTCAATCAGATTTCCCTGGTAAGTTGTAGTAGCTTAAGCATTCAATTTCGCATCACATGAACACGTGACTCCCTTAAGAAGGCATTATAAAGTTGGCCAAGTCCAAGTACCGGCTCATATATGTAGGGAAATCCCTACTCTGTTTTATATTTGTCCTCGGATTTGTTGATTTTCATGGCAAATGCGGTTAACATAAATATTTTTTGCACATAATATAGCCTATTTGCATCTTTTTCCTCATTTCACCCCACTATTGCACCTTCTCACCGTATCTATCGCGCCTCCCTCTCTTTCTCTCCCTTTCCCCAACCAACGAAAAACGACTCAAAGAGAAAGAACTAGTGTAAAACGCAAATCCCTCTCCTCTTTCCCTCTTCTTCTGTACACGTCCCTGTTGACCTAATAAAGAAGCCGCATGATAGTGTGTCACCTTGTCTGGATCCTTTTTTAACATAAAATTTATCGGTTAGGTCGTTACCGTCGTATATGGAGTTACGAGCGTTCTCAAATGTCATCCTGCACAGACGCAGGAGTTTGGCAGGAATGTCAAAGCTAGACAAGACATGGTTCTGTTCGTCTCTATACAGATAAGATCTTGTATGCGATGTTGAGAAACGAATGCCTCTGCAATTGGAGCAGTCGAGCGGGTCTCCTTTCTTGTCGGTCGAGCAAACGAAGCTGAGATTCCATTGATGTGCCATACTTTCATTTAACTAAATCTAACAGATAAGATAGTGAGGACCGTGGCATAGTGTTTTGTGCTTTGGACTACTACGCAATGCTGTCCTGTTCGGGTTCAATCCCAGCAAAGCACCTTGATGTTTCTTCACGGTGCCACCTCTTTCGAATGTCTGACAAGCATTCAAAGAGTATTATTTGTCACGCAGAGCTTCTCAACTCGCCGCTCGGAGTCGGCACTAAACTGTAGGTCCCTTACATTCCTGCAAATGGGTGCCCTGGTTCACCCCGAACTGCTGCGCCACTTAAAAAAAAGATAGTCATCACCAACTGCTTTTAATAGCTCAGCCGGCAAACAGACTCAGCACTCTTGTACATATGTATATTGCAATTCTCACACCCGAAAAATGCTGTTGGCTCTTAGTCTAACCTACAAAATCGTTTTCGCAATAAAATGCAAATGAAAATCGTATTTCTTCTACTGCTATCTACTACTCGGAAAATAAAGTTTCTTATCAACTTGAGAGACACACAAAATATCATGTAACTGTTTCAAGGTGATAAAGTGCAATCTGCCAACATATCATAGCACACAAGAAACTTAAGGGCAGTTAAAGTGCTGAGCAGCATTTGCGAACTTTTTCGCCTGGTCTTTTGGAGTATCTACATAGAAGAGCCTATCCTGTTTTTTTTCAAGGTCATCTGGTTTGAGTATTTGCTAGTATAATTTTTATACCATTCACTAATAGTGGTTATTTTATTTAAAATTTGTTTGATTTGCTTCACCAAAGGTCCTTCTTTCACATTAGGCTTTAAAAGCTCGTATAACAAACAGTGTGCTTGAAAAGATAAGAGCTTATTTACAAATCATGAAAGTAAGCATAGCTTATCCATCAACCAATTTTCTGCGGACGTTCCACAGGCTTCCAAACTTTTTCCATACAGCTACATGGGAGAAAGTAAATAGACATGTTTTTGTGCGTGGCTATTGCATTCAAAAGTTTGTATCTGCACCCTTCTTGGTTTCTCGTCGATACTTAACGAATATTGAGCGATGTACTCGATATGTTCTTTATTATTTAAGCTTTGTTCGGAGTAAAAGCTTCAGTTTTCTTTATCTATGCCTTGGCATCCTTGGCCTTTGTCTTTCTCATTTCACCGGTTAAAATACAGGCTTTGGATGTTCACATAGCTGACGGGCTGATGGCAATTATCGCAAAATATTTTTTTCAAACCTATATAGATTTCGAAAAAGCTTTCCATACAAAAATAAGACTGGATAATTATCCAGGCTAAGGTTTTGTTGTATTTTACATTGAAAACATGTTGCGGAAACATGTTTAGCCTATATAGGTTTGAAAAAAAACACGCCTATTGTAAAACTTATTGGTAACAGGCGCTCTTGAACTTTCAAAGTTCTAAAAGCCTCTTTTGACGTACGATTTGAAAAGCTTTTAAAGGAGAACAGCAAGCATCTTCGCCCTACATGTAATTTTGAAGCACAAGTTAGAACCTTATCTAGTGCAATTAAATGACAAAAGCTATCTTATGTTGCATGGGCAACAAAACATTTGACAACATGTGATAAATATGGTGACAAATACGGAATTTTAAATTTAAAAAAAGCATAGTACGTTTTAATTTATTTGGCTTTTTAAACTGTTGAAGTTTGGTCGATTGTATGTGACGTCATTACATTCCGATTTAATAAAGTTAATTGATTTCCTGTAAATATGTGCAAACAATGTTTTTTTTTTAAATGAATTATCCTAAAATATAAATCATTTATATAATTTTATTATTCTTTTTCTTGCAGAATAATAAATAACTGGAATAATGCTGAATCCATTTGGAATGATTTTTGTGTTTCTTGTCCTCGGTAAGTCCTCGTGTGCCCAAAATAAATGTTTTTTGGTCTGCAAAAAGTCAGATAACATTATGTTTTTGTATTCTTGTTTTTTTTTTTATTTAATATTTTTATTACCTAGCATTTGCCAGTGAGGTACAAACTGAACAAATGTATTTTTTAAATCACAATTCAGTATTATTTTTATTATAGTTAAGGATTCGTATATGTGCGTACAGAAATACTTTTTTTAATATTATAATTGCCAACTACTTATTTAGATTTACAGGAAGTTCGTTTCCATCTGTAGGGCTTAAAATGCCATATATATATGCAAGCAGAATGGAAAAAATATGTGCGTCAAAATTTCCAAGACTTTTCAAATTTCCCTGCTTACCTATTTGTTTCCATTTATCTTTAATTATATTAGCTATAAGACTATATAATTCTTATCAAGAAAACATTCTCCAGGGATGCAGTCTATAGTGAAAATCGTGCCCTGAAACCGATCAAAAGCGGAATACAGATTGATATCAAAAATATCTATTTTTCATCGGTTTGCAGTAAAATCGGCTAAATCCTCATGAATAAGTATTACAAAACAACAATTTAAGTACTTATTTAGAAATGCCAAAAAGAAGAATCAATAAATTAATGTCTTCAAACTGGCAACGCTGGTTAAAAATTCGGCACTAAATAAATGTTCCAAACTTTCTTATCTACGCAACAAGCTGATTAGCGCGGAAGAGCGGAATTTTATCACTTTCCTTAGATCTGATGAATTTTGTAAATGTACCGTATTATACTTTATCAAAATAAATCTGCCATTTTAACTTTTGCTTAACTTTATCTATATTTTTCCAAAGCCCTTAGCGTTCCTCTAACTTGACGAAACTCACTATATAACAGTTAGCATTGTTCGTTTCTTTGATTATAAAACTTACTGTTCTATAAGAAAGCTTTTGCGGAATAAAGTAACAAACGAAGTTTCATTAAGCTTTCGACAATAAGTTTTCCTACCGAAATGGAGAGCATGCTTTAAAAGCTTGGAATAACTGTTTTACTATGGTGGAAAACTCTTTCGCCATCCTAAGATGGTTTGAACCTTCGATAAATTTTATCCACCATTGTAAAACAGTTATTCCAAGCTTTATATTTAATATAAAAATTCAAAAGCTTACCATTTTAAGCAGCAATTTCTAAAACCAAACTAAAGTGACAATTTATCTGTGATAGTACTAAAAACACAACTGTGTGGTATGTTATTATTTACTTTTGGCTATAAAGTGTAATTATAACGGATGATTTAATTTGAACTTAGAACTTATACAAGTTTATAAAAAGGATGCATGGGTTTGTTTCAACATAACTTTGGAACGCCTCGAGAAATTTCAACCAAACTTACACATATGACTTTCTATCTGGAATTGCTGTTGGGATAAGAGAACGCCAGGGTTGTGTCGAAATATAAAAACAAACAAAAACGTCCGCACTCGCTTTGATGCAGAACTTGGGAAAACTTTGTAGAAGGTTGTAGAAACGAATAGAGCTCTATAGAACTTTCAGGAAGGTTGCGGAAATAGACGTCTGAGTTCATGATATTGGAGAATATAGCAGCTCCCACTCCCGCAAAATCTAAGATTAACGTATTACAAGGTTGTTAACTTTTCCTAAGTTGTAAGTATTGTAGAGTGGATTTGAGATTGCAATGTCTCTCCCACAGATAAGTTTGCATATAATACTCACGGGATTTAACCTCAAATCTCTCACAAGCTCCTGGAGGTGAATCTCTAAATGTTGTATATAGTCAAGTTCTGTATTAAATTAATAATATAAAACTTTAATTTTGCACTATAGCAAGAATCCATAACTTTTCCTATTTAATAGAAGATTCGGATAAATAATTCACGGACAACGCTGGATTATCAGATAGTTAGCAATAAATACTGCTTCTAGTTCTCATTGGCATTTTAAAAATGTTCAGCAGCAGCTACCTCGACATCTGATTTACATAATTTAAAACATTCGATAAGATCGAACGTCCACATCGAAACTTAGTAACAGTAAAGACTAGAACCACGAATCTAGAATCTACGCGCTGAGTCCTCATATGTACTATCAATTGGTTAACGGATGGTTCAAGAACTAAGTAAAGGACGAGTGCAAGAGTCACCCGCAGAGCATGGTATCAAACTATTCGAACCCATGCAGCATTTTTCAAGCTGAAATCTGCGCTATTGATAGATGTCCCCAATTCAATCAATAAACGCTATAAATGACGTAACATAATAATAATAGCCGTGTTTTATTATCTGGATTATATTCACAGCTTTTTAGCGCAGACACAGATAAGCAAAATTCACAAGCGAAAGTGCATCCTATTGAGAAATAGCCGAACTAATTTTCAGATCACGAAAATAGATCCAAATGAAAAGCAAAATCTCATATTGTTATTGTAATGCATACACACCAATGATCCAATCTGGATCATGAGTGATAATAAAACGTGGCTAATGTCAGATAGCCAATCAGTCATCAAATCTAAAATTGTCTGGGAGTGCACATATGTTATATAAACTTAACATACTGGATAAAGGAGAAAACGTTACCATCTACTGAGTACCTGGGCACCTGGTGATAGAAGCTGGACAAAGGGTAGAAAAGTGGGGGCTACACCCTTCGTGGGTCCTGAAACCTCCTGAGTGCAACTCCACACACTGGAGAAGATTAGCAGGACTAGGTCCTGGAATGATCTTTTGAGTAACCATAACTTGAAGAGATTTAAATCTTATCTTACTGTTAACTCAAGGGATATCTCAGGAAGTTAGGTTTCTCAGATGAAGACTTATTCACTAAATTCTGTGAAACTCCAGAGCACATATGTATGTACGTGTGGAGTGTAGAGTATTAACCTAGAATAGGTTCAAGCGTTTGGGTAAATACCAACTTAAAGCAGAGAATCTGTCATTTATAGCACCCAATCCCGTACTGCGATTTCTCTTTGAAATTGGTCTGCGTGAGGTGCCATTCTCACGTAGGTTAGCTGTAAGCTATGCTCCAATTAACCAGTTCCGATAGGCATAGGAGTTGTAGGGGGAACAATAAAGAGAAACAGGTAGGGTCCGTGTGGAACTGGCCATTCTGAGGGATGTTTTCGTTCAATAATCCCCACAAAATATATCACTGCAGATCTGTCAGGGCTTGATTCATTATGAGTGATTTTAATCTGTTTAGAAAGGGCTCCTAGGCTTCAAAGTGTATAAGCTGTTGGCACCGGATAGGTGTGAAGCCTTTGTCAATATCTACGTTGCTTTCGGAATACCATGGTCGTGTTTAATGGTCTCACAACTCTTTTTCTGAAAACTGAAACTGAAATTCCGTTTTTTTTTCCTTTGCAAAGCTAAGAATGAAGGGTTATTGCTCTAAGATGGTAGTCGATGTCGATTGGATCTTCTGTGCTGAATTTATTAAGGATTTGCTTCGGTAGCTATTTTATTTCATTAGCGTGCAAGTTTAACTACCCACCTAATCTCCAATCCCACTTCGATCATCGAACCACTTCACCCCTGACGACAAGTCAACTAACTCAACTGCCAAAGAATTTACGAGCTCAGTCACATGATCTCACACTGCCATGCCGGTTCATAAACATTCTTAATCACTAATTAATCATACTTTCCTTAAGATTCGCCGTAGTTATACATACTATACGCGAGCGCGAGTTTTTTATCTTAATGTATTCATGACGTAATTTGAATATATCACACGAAAATGACTGCTCGTGTATGTGGTCACTTTGAATGTGTAATTTTCTTCAGGAAAAGGACATTTCTTCCTTGCGTTGTACCTCTGAACAATGCGTGTGGTACACACTTCCTTTGCATTTGTGAGCATTGATTGGGGGTTTATTTTTCATTATAGCTACTACATACATAAACTTGTGACACGCTATTTTTTATATTTTTTTTTTTATATATATTTTTGTTTTTTATTATATACATATCTCATGCAATCTTATAATGTCGCCACACAAAATAAAGGCAAATTGTGAACAAAGGTTGGGGTGGGTCTTTGAATAAATAACAAATCAGCTTGCCACTTAATTGGGTGATTTTTACTTGTAAGAAAATTATTTTATTAAAACTATTTAATAAAAAAAACAAGAAATGAGTGAGGGCAAAATATAAGCATTGGCTAATGTCGTATACACATGATAACGTACAAAGGACATGCTTGCGAAATTAGTTAACAAGTAACCAGGTTAAAGTTTGTTTTTTAATACAATAAAAATACTTCCAACTGGAACTTTAATAGGCAGTTACGTTATCCGGTATAATAATAAAAATATAATTTTTTTTTCCGAGTCACCAATGTGTGACTATAAATTAAAGCTTGGGACGCTCAGGCACAAGACAACACATACACGATGTGCAACGAGGACGGAAGAAGAATTAGCAGAACACATTTTGTGTCACTGTTACTGTTTAGTTAGTTTTTACAAATTTTCATCTATATTTATAGTATATTTGCTTGGGTGGTTTGGATATGAGAAAGTTTACTCAATATGTTTGAGATTCTATTCGTCAAACACTTCTATTTGATATCCATGTCATGCGGGTTGTGAAGAAAAAAGTAATCCGCCATCTTATGGCATCCACCATATTGAATTTATGCCCGTATTCTGGCATACCTCTGTGATGCCCCATAAGTCACAACAACCTTACAAGATCGTGGTGAGTCACAATTTGTGAGGTTTTCGTATTCTAACCAAAACCTCACAAGTTGTGAGCATCACAAGAACTGTCAAAATTGTGATGTCCCATTGAGCAGTTCACAAGCCGATCACAAGAGAAAAATAAAGAATCACATGTTGTTAAATTTGAAAAACAAATGGAAGTTTTGATTTTGATGCTTGAGAGTAAAATAAACAAAAAAGAGGAAAGGTAATAAAATATATTCATTTCTTGTTGGACAGTATACAAATGTAGTTAATATTTTAATTCTTTTAGATTACAGCGTAGAAGAATTTTATGGAATTTGCGGGAAAGGAATGATGCTTTCTCATTAAATGATAGCTGATCATTTGTTATTTCCGCCATTATTCGTTATTTTATTATTTATTTCCCAATCTTCTATTCCCAACTTGATGTTGAAATGGAAAAGAAAATAATGATTGTCAAAAAAATAATTTTTTGACAGGACAATGAATTCGCCACACCGTGGTAACTATTCTTGGGTGTTTTCTTGTGAGGTGCTGGCCAGAATACCAAACAGCTGATCGCTCACAAGAAACCTCACAAGAGAAGCATCACAATTTTCGCATCACTGACATTCGTGAGTTGTGACCACATCACAGTCAGAATAGGGGCATTAGAATCACGTCACTTAGCTAATCGTATTCTACTTGTCAAATCCTTTCATTTGATACCCATATTTAGGAGGTCGTGAAGATAATGGTAATCCTCCATCTTTGGGCGTCCGCCATATTAGATTTACAAGATCATGAAATATACTATATTGAGTTGTCACCGGATACGCAAAATCTCAGCATAATCGGATATCTGGAAGTGGGTGTAAAATCGATTCCCAGATTTCATGCTCACAGAAATGGAAAAGTTAAAAAAGCGTCAGCCATATTGGACCTACGACGTCATCAAATATCCTATATTGTATTGTCTCCGGAGTTATACACGTGTATAAAATTTTAGGATGATCGGATATCTGAAAGTGGGTGTAAAATCGATTCCCAGATTTCATGCTCACAAAAGTGAAGTTAATATAAAGCTTGTAAAAAAAGAATAAGCCGATAAAAGAAGTGCTGCCAAATTACATGCCTTCACGCAGTATCAGCAAGTTTCTTAGCAAGTTTTTCTGAGCCTGCTTACTTATGTAGGTGGCGCAACAGTCCGGGGTGAACCAAGGCCTCAACCAAGTTCCAGTTAGTCCGGTCATTAGCTAACTGCCTCCAGTTACGAGCTCCAAGTTGGTTGAGGTCCTCTTCCACTTGTGCGCGCCACCTTAGGCAAGGTCGACATCTCTGGATTAGAGTGGAATACTGTGCGGGTCGGAGCATAGTTGTCCATTCGCTCTATATGTCCAAGTTATCTTAAACGTCCAATGCGCAGTTCTGTGATTTGATCGATGTCGAATAGTTCGTGGTGGAATCCTCTCAAATGGGCCCAAATTTCTTATGAACAATTTTTCTCTCGTAGCGACTACGGTTATCCTCATCCGCTTTCGATAAAGTCCATGCATGAGATCCATATAGCAGGACTGGGATGGTAAGGGTCACCCTAGTTAATCGGAAGATGGCTTTACTACTCAATTGCCTGCTTAGCCCAAAGAAACAGTGATTGGGAAATCCTTCATTTGATTTCCGATGAGATATCATCTTTTGCAGAGCTGACGAAGACAAAGTTCTATAGTACTTCAAAATTGTAACTGTCTACTGTGACGTTCTGTCCAATTCGTCGATGTTGAGTGTCCCTATTCGTGAACGCCATACCCATTTTAGCCGCGTCCATTTCTATGCTCGCAAACGCACCGGTGAGAGCTCGCTCTACCAATGATGTCAATTAGGTTGGCGTGTGCAAGTAGTTGAACGGGTTTTTGAAAGATTGTACCTCGTGTGTTGGTTTGTGAGATTCGAACAATTCTTTCAAGTAATTAATCTAGCTATGTCGTCCAACTCTGGAAAACATACGATGCAATGTGCAGTTTGGAAACAGTTAATTTTAACTATGCAAGGTGGTGCGCTATTATGTGACTTCTTTTCTTGTCCAGGGGCAGGTGTCAACACGGTATACACTATCTTCAACAAATCCACCCAGCTGCTGGAATATGAGGATAACATCAAAAGCATCGATAGTTCCCAATGTGCCGTCATAGAAGCTTCTACAGCAATTGAAGAACAGGCAAAACGAGTTGGTCTTAAATTCAACGAAGACAAAACCAAGTACATGTTGTCAACAACCAAATCAAACCAATTGAAACCTGTCTAGTTGGACACCCTTGTAAGTTGGCCACCTGGCTAAGTTGACCAATCTTTGACTGCACCAAGCAAATTCCATACAAATGTTCCTCAAAATACCTTTATATGTTGTCCACCTGTCTTCGTTGGAAGTTGGACACAAATTTTCATACATTTTACTTAAATACCCTGCGAAAGTTGGACACCTTTGTATTTTGTCCACCTGCCTATCTTGGAATTTGTCCTCAGAATGTTAACACTTTATGTCATCTCACATATGAATAACCTGCGAAAGTTGGCCAACGATAGTATGTGATGGAATTTGTTCTATATTTTTGCATAACCACTGAGCAAAACGTCTAGACATAGCGTTAAATTGACGAAATATTCGTTCTTGTTTCATCGTGTGCAATATAGAGATGGCTTTAATTATTTTTCTTCAGACTGTGATTAACTTCAAGGGTTAAAGTGCTTTTATTAGTGGAAATTATAAGCTTGGTTCTACCTAGGACTGCTGAAGCCAATTATTATTATTATTATTATTATAAGCAGTAATAAACACACACTGTATGTACATAATAATATGTACGAAATCAATCTTTTATTTTTATTTAAAAAAAAAAAAAAAAACTATACACACCCTTATAAGTTGGCCAAAAATTCTTGCATCGCAGGTGTTCAACTTACCAAGGTTTCATTGTACTGATGACAACGGCAACTTGGAAATGGAAAGTAAACATCGATTCCTCGAATGACACCTTAGTGGAGATTCGACGGACACTGAACCAGGAAACATTGCTTCCTCGGTTTGGCGAAATAATTGGATTTGGAACTCATAACCGGGAAGACTAGATGTTCTACAGAATATTAATCCTGTCAGTTTTGTTCTTGATGCTGAATGCTAGTCGATAAGCGCAGTAAAACAGAGCAGATTCTGAACAATTTTTCGAATATTTTCTTCAATATGCAACGAACTCTATGAGCTGCACGAAGATGTGGATATAGTCCCAAAAGCCAAAACACGTCGACTGCATTGGCTGGGCCACATCGAGTGAATGGACAATAACGCTCGAGCTTAGAGAGCCTTTAGATCCCAGCCCCCAGGTTCGAGCGGATAAGCAAATGTCAGAGCGCTGAGTCTTGACAACAGGCGCATAACACCGAAGAGGATGGAAGGCTATCGTGTCTCAGGCAGAGACTCAGTACAGGTTGAGTGCGCGTTAAGTAAGTGAGTCGTAAATTTTCTTAATTATAAGAGTTTTGTTTGATGGTGAACCTCTTTGAAAAGAAAATATAAAAAAAAAACCATTAACTGTTAAAGCTCTTAAATTAGGTAAGCAACGCTGCGAATATGTACGCTGTCCGTTTGGTAGACAATAACAGAAAAAATAAAACCAAAAACGCCTAAAAGCAATAAAACTGACATCGATACCATCAATTTTAGCGGAAAATAAATAAATAAATAAATCCATTCATTTCAACTCCATTCCATGACACCTATCAGTGTGACAAAAAAAAAAAAGAAACACATTCCGGCAACAACAATTCACCGCACTTCGATACTGCCTAATAAAGCGTCGACAATAAAATTATAAATGAATCAAAATGGCAATAACAATTCCTCATGATTAATCAAATTCAACCGATATCGGATTGCGCAGATCGTTTGCCTATTCCATCCAATTTTGGTGGTAAGAAAAAATCATGAATAACAAAAACACAAAGCCGAAGAAGGAAGAATACGACACGAAAACACCTGCAAATAGGGCACACGCCCGCTTCCGCGCCCCATCATCATTACCAATTCAATCAATCGGTTCGGTATCCTTAGCCAAGGCATTTTTGCTGATTTCCCTTCATTTGAATCCATTCGCCTCCTTCTTGGTATCATCCTTCGAAGTATTGCCTACATACTCGTCCCGTTGCCACCTGCTTGCCCTACCGCCCTTCGATTTTTGTGTTCGTCTCCGTTTATCCATAATCAGAAGACACAACAGCCATGGGAGAATAATGGATTGCAGACAAATGCCAACGTAAAAGTTATCCGTGTTCGCTGTGCGGAGATAAATGATGAATTTTAAGGTGAACCATTGAACCATTTATCTCGTGATAGATGGACGGATTGAAATGCGAACGCGTGAACAGCAACTTACAGGCAAAGAGTTGTATCCATCCGACAGATAGCAAGGCTAAGATTTATATTTTCTATTTGCGCCACACACTACGACGAAATGGAATAATCTATGATGCAGCACCAAGACGAGAAAATCCCAAAGGCACAGAATGGGTGGGGCTGGGTAGGGGCATCGTCCTTCGAAACGAATTGAGAATGGTAATGATGAGTTTTTCTTGTCGTTTTTTTGTTCTGTCAAACTTCTAAATCTGGAGGTTTTAGTGATTCGGATTTCTCAAATTGATTCGACGGGAAAGTTCAAAAGCCGCTTTTGCGAACAAAGTAATGGTAAAAGTTTCCCCATGGGAAGTGATTGATAAGTTCTTAGGGGACATCAATAATAAATGACGATTGGAACAAAATTTCCAGGATTGATTTGAATGAATTGAATGCATTTTTTTTTTATGCAGGGATATCCAAGGATATTCAGCTAGCCGAGAATTTACATATAAAAATGTTACTACAGGGTATGCCGTATGCTGTCTGTTACAACAGGGTCATTCAACAATTTTATTAATTTTATTTATCTGTTCTGCCAAAATAAGACAACATTATCTAACAATATTTATAATAATAAGTAGATACAATTAATTTAAGATTATAATAATTAAATAAAAAATGTAAGTAAGTATCACATCAATTAAAATGTTGACAAATTAATTATTTGTCAGATACTTTCAAAAGATCGTTTCAGAAAATTCTCTACGATTAATAAGACTGCACATATTAGTAAGCTTTAAACGCTGAGAATAATGGGGCAACACAAAAGAGTCAGAGCTCAAAACCTAGACCTCTCAATGCTTACAACAGAAATTGCATTTGGACAGATTCATGATTCTTCATATCAACACCATATAACGGAGACCAAATGACACTACAATGGTATAAGGATCGTTAAATTCTTTTGATCTTCGTTTAACGAAACCTAGCATACACATATCGTCGGCTGAGAATATAGTTGTCGTATGTCAAATTTTAGCATTTTCTGATTTTGATGCATTATTATATTATTCGATGAGATCTTTCTGTTGGTGCTATCAGTTTTTGCCTACCATCAATAGTTTCCGAGATATACCGTGTTATTTTGTCGTATGTAGGCTCTAGGCTCTTACATACGACAAATTTTCATACAAAAACTGAATTCTTTTTAGTAAGAATTTAATGGTCGTATGTAAAAGAAACGCTTTACATACGACAAATAAATACATACCTACTACAATTTGCGTGATTAATTGACATATGCGTATTGATAGTGTTAAAACTAGTATCGCCTGTGTCGACCAATTGTGAGAGAAATTTAGCATGTATTAATATTTACTGGTTTACCTGATTTTTACCTGGCTTAGGCACAACATATTAGAGTGCACTGTGTCAATGTGGTGTTTAAAAGTTAGTTTTTTGTCAAGTAGTCTTTAATTTTGTACGTCAATAAATTCCTCAAATAAATTCATCAAATTTTGTACGCCAATAAAATAGTAGAAATTAATTATCCTTAGCTTATAATGGAGTTTAAGCTTTACTGCATTAAGACACCGTCAAGTGTATTGTTAACACTAAAAAACAAATTAAGATCGTCGGCATAAAAAAGATATGTACACCCTTGGAACAATAATGGCAAGTCATTAATAAATAGTAAAAATCAGAGCGGCCCATGGCGACTACCTTGAGGCACGAATATGACGTGACCAGTTTTTCTAAAAATTTGGATATTGCCGACAAGATTGCAATACCACGGTAATTTTTAATGGTTGACCTATCTCCACTTTTAAATATTGTCTTTAAATAAGAATTTCTCCATAAATTAGGGAAAATCCAACTGGAAAGTGAATGGTTGAATAGTGAGAGCAAGGATCTTACAATACTTTCTGGGGTTTTTTTTTTTCAGTAATGGGAGAATACCATCATTACCACTGCCCATGTTAATATCCATAGCTTGAAATCAATAGATAAACGCAACATTTTTATTTTACTCTAAAGCACAAACTGGGCACCGTAGCGCAAGTGGTTAGTCGGCGGGCTACTGAGCCATCGGTCTTGGGTTCGAATCCTGCCGCAAACACCTAAAAGTTTTTTCACGGTACCACCTTTTTCGAATGTCTGACAAGCCATCAAAGAGTATCATTTTTCATGAGAAGCTTCTCAACTCGCCGTTCAAAGTCGGCAAGAAACTGTAGGTCCCTTTCATTTCGTGGAAAAAATAACACGCACACACAAATGGTTGCGAGAAGCTAGCCTTGGTTCTGTGTACGTTCGGACGCCGTATATTTATTTTTTTTTTACTACACCTGGAATACATTTTCATATAAAATTGTTATGTCCTTATTGAAAAACCCTTTCCTTTAGAATTTAATGTTTTCAGTATCTATTGTTAAGATGGAATATCTCTCGCCCACCCGGCACGTCTTTATATGCAAATGTACACAAGTGACTCCATTAGCGTTGACAACTACTATCACCGTAAATCCAAATCACATCCCAATCGATTTATTACATAATTCAGTGATAAATTAAAAATGAAGAGAAAAAAATCAGTTCATCAGTTAAATAGAAAAAAAAACATCAATCACTATCGCACTATAGAAGAACTACTCGCAACCAATCAATTTATCCAATGACCCTGGCAGCACTTCACATCACTGAATAATGTCCACAAAAAGGCAAGGTGTGTTCTACAATCAATCAACACCCAGCCAAAGTGAGAGTGACAGTGATTTTCAATTTCATTTTAGGTACTTTATTCGTCCTAATATATATTTCTTTCTTTTTTTTCAATTTTTTGTTTCATATCCTCGAATCAGGAAACTCTTCAATTTATCCACCCAAACCCGATGCAGGGAAAAGCAGAAAAGAAATCGTCTCAAAATTACACTCTAATTTCGATCGTTTTACCTTGTTCGGGTAACTTTAGGCAAATCTAACCAAATTTACCACTCTCTCAACACCTTGACACCTAAGGAAATGTGTAACATATCCGTAAACACAGCCAGCGCAGCGTCCCACAAATGTTATCCGAGTTTTCATTACTCGCGAATAAGAAGGATATGCGAGAAGGTATGTCGCCCGCCCCAGCAATTTCTTCATTGGAATTTCCGAGTTTAAAATTCAAATTACAAAACGCACTGAACTGAAGAAACACAACCAGTCAGGGGGGGTGGTGCGGAGGATGTGAATACATTGAGAGATAAATTGTGGGATAAACAACGGCATGATATCGATCTGGGAAAGAAATTCACTTTACTCCAAGATATGGGATGTCATTGTCATCGTTTAGTTCATATCACCCCCGTAAGACTGCTGCTGCTGCTCGTTCCTTTTTTTTCCTCTGAGCACACATCCTTCATTCCAGGTTTTCATGGGCAGGGATGATTGCTTATACTTGTATCTGTCGTTAGTCAACAATTTCATTTTATTTTATTTTTTTCTTGCTTGTGGCACGACACCACTTCCCCCCATCATGAGGCACGTTGTCATCCTTCGCAATCACCTAACGTACATATCTGTGTTTACCAACCTCCTAATCCGTTGTTAAAAAAAAAAAACGCCATTTATACTCATATTACATACACATACACATTGGCTTTCTATTGAAGAATTAGATTTGGATATGAAAAGTTGGAGGCTAATGTTTTCAAATTTCTCAATAGGTAGGGGCTGCGAAAGTCCCAACCACAAAGGGGCGCCGGAGAATAGATTTCTTATTCTTGTTATCCTTTAAGGCTAAACCCCAGATATGGGGAGCAATTAAAATTCTTGCGTATATTTTGTGACACCATTGGGCGCCATCTATTGGTTTTTCTTTGAACTTTATTTTATTTTGACACTAGCAATACTAAAGTGCTTGACAGGTACTCTTACTGCCCAATCTGCGCAGTAAGAAGTGGATTATTTAACGAAAAATATTGAGCAATTATTTCTAAAATGAGTGCTGTATTCCAAAACCTGTGCAAAATTTGAAGAGAATTTTGGGCCGAAATAAAATGAATATCATGAAATCGGCATGCTTAGGGGGAGATGGGGTATATTGATACATGGGGCACATAGATACAGTCGACATTATTTGAAAACCAAACGCAGGAGGCCGCTCAACCACGCCTATCAACGCAAACACATATCTGACTGACATTCCTGTTCAGTCATCGCTTTGGGCCCAGCAAGCATACATCTGTTTCGCATGTCCGCAAGTAAATTTTGGTCGTTTCTTTCGAGTGAGTTTTTTTTTTAGCATATTTGTGTTATCAATTTCATATGAACTTATTTGTTGAGTATAATGTCCTTCATAATTTGATATTTACGTAAAATTTCATTATTAACCGTTTGGTTGTAGCCAGTGATCTTCAGGAAGGGGATTATGTTATAATAAAGGTAATCAACACAAAAAAGAAGCGACCTTTAAACCAATTTGTTGGGAAAATTATATTAATAACAGAAGAGAGTGCAGGAAATGATTTTCAAGTATCTTTCTTGAACCTACCTACCTACCCTACCTTTCTTGAATCGTAGGCCGACTGGAACTTTTATATTCCCTGATATTAAAGATGAGGGTTCTGTTAACATTTCTGACATTATCCTGAAGTAACCAAGTCCGATAGTCAAGAAAGGCACCTGCAGAACAGATTCTCTCCTTAATTTGAAGATAAATTTGTCACCTTGTAACATTTCTATGTAAGTAGATATTTGACAATAAAATAAACGCTGATTTAATACTTAAATATTAAAAATGCTTATCACAGTTATCTAAAAACTGATTATGACAATCAGAAGACTGCTTATTTTATACTTAATATTCTAAGTTCGTTGTTTTGAGATCTTTTGTTTATGTGATTTATCTAAAAAGCGAAAGCATTTATTCCAAATTAAATCTAATTTAAACCTAAGGTCACATGAATTACCAAATACTTAAATACTGGTTGTATTAATATGTTTATGTTATAAAAATAATAAAAACTTGTTTTATTAATTTGGGGTTTTCTATAAATACTGATTAATAGGCTGTGAATCCCCTGACGTGTATCAATGTACCCCGTGGGTGGGGCAGTTTGATACAATATTCCATTTCTTAATAAATAAGTCCTAATATTTTTTGTGAATGAATCGAATAGTCCAGTGCAATTAGGTTTATACCTCGGAACCCAGCTATAGTGAATGGATTTAGATGTTTCGGGATTTTTTGAATTTCTTATAAAGGGTGATTTTTTAAGAGGTTGAGAACTTTTTTTAAAAAAAAAACACAAAAAATTCGAAAAAATGAATGAAATATTTATTTGAATCGATAGTTTGAACCTTGCAATTTAATGTTTAAAGATAATTTCATGCAAATGTTGATCGCGGCTGCGTCTCAGGTAGCCCATCCGCTGAGTCCAATTTTGGCATACTCTTTCACACATATCGGCCGGTATCTCACGAATGAATGCATGGATGTTGGCTTCCAGTGCGTCAATCGAAGCGGGCTTGTCCCTATAGACATTAGCCTTGACATACCCCCACAAAAAATAATCTAATGGTGTCAAATCGCACGATCTAGGCGGCCAATTGACCGGCCCGAAACGTGAAATTAACTGTTCACCAAACTCGCCTCGCAATTGCGCCATTGTTTCGCGTGCTGTGTGGCATGTGGCACCGTCTTGTTGAAACCACATATCATGCAAGTCAAGAACTTCCATTTCGGGCAAAAAAAAGTGCTGTAACAAAGGCCTAACTGCTGGGAACGGCGCCGAATCGACATTTCGCGGTCTTCTGTCACACTAGCTGATACGGCCGCAATATTTTCTGCACTACGCACAGTACGTAAACGTGTTGGTGGTTTAATGTCCAACAAAGTAAATTTGGTGCGAAATTTGGTCACAATCTTCCGAATAGACTGCTCAGAAAGTCGAGAATGCCGATCATAAAATGGAAGCAGCGCGCGATGAACATTTCGAACCGAGCACGAATTTTGATAGTAAAATTCAATAATTTGCAAGCGTTGTTCATTTGTAAGACGATCCATGGTTAAATTGCAAACCAAACTGAAGCTGTTTGACAGTGACACAAGGTACTAAACACACGTCAGCTGTCAAAACCAGTGTTGCCAAAACCAAACCAGCTAAAAAATCACCCTTTACTATAAAGTCAAAAGTTTACCTTTTGAAACCTTCCGCTAATGTTTTTTTTTTTTAAGACTTATCCCATGAAAATGATGCTACTTCTAGTATAAGTACATCCCTTTTACAGGTCCTTGTGATGAAATTAACTTAATACTAGGAAAACTGTAGGCCGCAGGTAAAAACTTTGTAGGTGACGTTATGGCGCATGAAAACAATATTAATAAAAAAAATTATAATCACACTTTTCCGAGAAAAATACGATTTTCACTAAAATTGGCTAGCAAAAATTATAAAAATCTGTATTTGAAGACCAATATCTCAAAACAGAGATTACGGATGGTAATAGTTTTTAGCTGTGATAAGCACTAATCAATTGTCTACGAAACAATCCCATCTTGGTTGCTCTAAGTTTAATACACTAGAAGTTGTAACAGAATAACTGTTGCTACCTACTTCAATTAACTTTTTTAAACACCCTGTAGATCAGTGGATGTTCAAGATAGACCCCCCCTCCCATACGATAATTTTCATAGCATGAACCAATGACTCTGATCCCAAAATATCTGTACCCCGAACCGGACCACCCTGTATAAAAAGAAAAAAGAATAATTTTTGATTTTTTGCTTAAATTTACGAATTTTAATAATTACGGTAATTTTTAATGGGTAAACTTTTTAGTTTATGGTATTAGCAATCCAACAAATCCCATCTTGGTTGCTCTAAGTTTAATACACTAGAAGTTGTAACAGAATAACTGTTGCTACCTACTTCAATTAACTTTTTTAAACACCCTGTAGATCAGTGGATGTTCAAGATAGACCCCCCCTCCCATACGATTATTTTCATAGCATGAACCAATGACTCTGATCCCAAAATATCTGTACCCCGAACCGGACCACCCTGTATAAAAAGAAAAAAGAATTATTTTTGATTTTTTGCTTAAATTTACGGATTTTAATAATTACGGTAATTTTTAATGGGTAAACTTTTTAGTTTATGGTATTAGCAATCCAACAAATCCCATCTTGGTTGCTCTAAGTTTAATACACTAGAAGTTGTAACAGAATAACTGTTGCTACCTACTTCAATTAACTTTTTTAAACACCCTGTAGATCAGTGGATGTTCAAGATAGACCCCCCCTCCCATACGATAATTTTCATAGCATGAACCAATGACTCTGATCCCAAAATATCTGTACCCCGAACCGGACCACCCTGTATAAAAAGAAAAAAGAATTATTTTTGATTTTTTGCTTAAATTTACGAATTTTAATAATTACGGTAATTTTTAATGGGTAAACTTTTTAGTTTATGGTATTAGCAATCCAACAAAAAAAAATCATTAAAATCCATTCACTATAACTGGGCTCCGTCATATTTCATTTATAATGACTAATTGCACTGGACTTTAAGAGTAAATTCGTCTGAAATAAGCTAGTAAGAAAGACACTGAACACATCAAATATTTTACTTTGCTATTATTGTCAATATACTGCCTGTTTTTTGAGTCCCACCGAAAATCGTATCAAGGTGCCCACTCCCCCCAACGGATGATAAACGCTATCCGCATGCTTGTTTCGCTTCACTCACTGGACTGCAGGCTGTTGCCCAAAACGTGGAAATAAAACAAATAAGACGCTTGTTGTCGATTTTCGATTTCACATTGATCTCAGGTATTCGGTATACTATCACAAATAATACTCCACCGAATTTTGAATAAAGACTTTAGGTATAGCTTAACGCCTCCTAGAGGTTCAGTTGACGCAAAAACTTAAGCGTGCCGACCAACAATAGCATCGCAACTTTGCCGATTGGATGTTTGAAATGCATGAAATTGATTAAGAATTTCACCGAAAAATAATTTTGAGCAATGAGGCACATATCCATGTTCAAGGCTTTGACAATAAGCAGAATTGCCGCATTTGAGGCCTAGAAAATCCAAATATGATTCCCGAAAAGCCTCTCTTTCCACAACGTGTTACTGTTACTGTTGGTGTAGTTTTTGGACAGAAGGCATCATTGGGCCTTATTTCTGCAAAAAAAAGAATTGCGCTTTTAACATAATAAAGATGTGGGATATGTGCGATGTGCGATGTTAATATATTGCCAACAAAACAGCCACGCAAGTGGTGTAACCATTGGTTTTTTGTGAGAAAAGCTTCCTGCCTCATTTCTCGAAATGGTGATCAAAATTGGCACTTAAGGTGTCGAGATGCGATTTAAAACCGTGCGACTTCTTTCTTTGTGACCATGTAAAACAGAAGGTTTATACCAACGCTCCTTAGTCAATTGAAGCACTAAAAGCTAACATCTGTGCTATTGTCGATGGAATAAGGTCGCAAATATTATTGAAAATCTTATCAAAAGACCCTCGATGTGCAGCAGAGGTGGTGGAGGTCATTTAGCTGATATTGTTTTACATTGTTAAGGCGGCGCTACAGTTCGGGGTGAACCAGGGTCTGCTTCTCACTACCATTTGTACGTGCGTGTGTGTTATATTTTTGCACGAATGGAAAGGACCTACAGTTTTTTGGCGATTTCGAACGGCGAATTTAAAAGCTTTTTGACAAATGTTACTCTTTGATTGCTTGTCAGACATTCGAAGAGGTGTCCCCGTGAAAAGAGCTTTAAGGTCTTTGATAGGATTGAACCCGGGCAGCATTGCGTAGTAGACCAACGCACTAACCACTATACCACGGTGTTCAAAAAAATTACACATATCGTTAATATGTATTCACATTATCCGGTGAAGTTGGTAACATTTGTAAACTCCATTTAATCTCTTTTATTAAATATTTATTAGCAATTCAAGGACATGGGTTAACTTAATCTCCCATAAAGGCTACCTTTAAGAGTTTCTTCACACCCGGCACTTAAAACGAAAACTGTTGGTCTGTTTTAGATTTAATAATAATAATAATAATTTTGTAACCAATTCAGTTTTATTTTATAAAACAGATTATTTTGGTCCTACATATTTTCAAAGGCACCGTTAAGTCGCATGTATTATACCTCTTTCTCCGAGACATACAATTTTTTAAAAGCATCGACATTTTTTCACATTCCATCCGCTCCAGCCCTGGCTATGCTCATGATCTTGCCTCGGCAAAAAATCTGATAATCATGTTCTCACATGTTATTTTCAGCAATCTAATTTCGCAACGCTTTAAGGACACATAAGACTATCCTAACTAAACACTGGGATAGGTTTAGTCGCAGCAAAAAGACACAAAGTTTATAAAAAAAAAAAACAAAGCCAGAGACAAAAAACAAAAAATTCGAAAACGATTTTTATATCTCATCATAATATAGGAATCTGCCCGAAGGCCACACTTATAAGATTCAGAACAAATGAGCGAATGAGTAAGTGGAGTTCGGTTGAACACCAAATTGATTTTCTTTGCCTCCACCCCCAAACCAACGGTATACGAGTTTTGGTACCTACATTCGCCATTTCGCCGTCACCCCATTCCAACCGCTAAAATGCCTTTAGCGATAAGTGCTTTTGTATCATAAATAAATAAGCCAAATAGAATTACATACGAAATGAGAGGTATACAACCACGGCGCGCACGCACTACAAATGTTCACTTTCATCCTGAAAGCAAACAAAAAAAGAAACCACATACCCTCGCTTGAAGTTGGAACCTTCCCACACTTCTGCTGTACTTTTTCAAGGAAACAAAAAAAAAAAAACAACACGAAATTGTTAAATGAAGGTAAAAGCATGTAAAACAATATAAAGTTGAATCTTATCAGACCGGAAGTAAAAATTCAAATCTTTTTTAACACACACATACACATGGAATTCCACGGGGTATACAAATTGGCCCATTTAAGGCAATTGAAGGATATATTACCTACTGACACATACGAGTACAACATTTGTTTATGGATTTGAATCAATTTGAATGGTTTTTTGAAGGTTGAAAACGGCTCTTGGAAAATGGTTTTCGAAAGAAGCAATTTCTTACTGAGTATCCAACACTTAGTGTATGGTTGAAATGAAATCAGGGCTCGATAAATAAATACTTTCAACTGATATCCGGTGTATTTGTAGCTTTACATGGAAAATTTCGATCAAATGCGATGTCAATTACGAGCCGATTCTATATCCCAGTATCGATTTGATAAATAATTCAGGGCAGGCTTACAACCCCACATGATAGGCGCTGTTTAATATGTACATGCTCGTAGCTAATGTATCCTCAGCTCGAGTATTTTGATAGCTTTTTGATTGATGGTGTGTAGTTTGAAGGTCATTAAAATGGATATCCAACGGCTAATTGGTACATTTAACCTTCTTTGTACTCAAAAATCACCGCTAGATTAGATTTGGTTTTTTTTTTTAACTCAAATATGATAGGGCACTATCTGTCTGGTGTATTCTAAGGAAACTGCGTTGAGTGTTTTAAATATTTGAAATCGTTTCCGTGCTTAGGTCGAATGACCTTTTAAATTCAGTGACATGAAAATGTAATTGCCTTGTTGGTATGTATTTAAATTGGGAGTGTCGGGGCAAGTTAAGGTTTTTCGGTCATTTGACCTCACAAGAGGTATTATAACGTAATAAGTGAATCAAAGCTACTTACATATTTATACCGTGGTTAGACCTTTTAAAATGTTCGAAATACATGCGAGTTTTTGGTGATATTTGAGTAGTCAAGGTCGCTTTAACTCTGTTAGAATAATAATGGTCATAACTCTGCTTATCGTTTTTTCGAGGCCGCAATTTAATCGTGCTTCATTGTAGGCTGCAGACTATGTGGCTACTCTTTCTTAAAGTAACCGTTAAAATCAATATAAAAAATGTAAAATAAAAACCAAAATATTGGTTCATTTTGTTTGGTAAAAGGGCTAAGGGCACAACATTTGCTTTAGCGACTGAATGCTTCCACTGTGAGAAACACTTTCTAGTTATCAGTTTTGATTGAATGACAATTCTTGATCTGATAGCCAACTGTATCATGATCGTGAAATTTTAAATGTGACTATTTTTGGTATGTCTATCTACAGTTAGTTTTTGTATGCCTACGGCGGTCAACTTATACAGTGGCGGAAAGATAAATAGCACTTTTCTCCTACGAACCTTGCAAAGACTAAGAACGGAAGAAAAACTCGAATGTGTTTAGTAATTAATTATTCTATATTTTCACTATTAACTTGAATACATAATTCAGTAACAATTTTTATCGTAAAATCACAATACAAAACAAAAAAATTAAAAAAATTAAAAAGGGTGGAAAACTAGCACTGCAGAGTATTAATATGAAGAAATTGCAAAATGATTAATATTTTTAAATGTTCTTATATTGTTTACATTCAATATTGATTAGGATATCCTTTGTTGTCCAAAACTGCCGAAAGTATTCTTGGATAATTTCCGTAAGTTTTTGGCAGCGTGGTTTTTGAATGAAATGCCAAGCTTCTTGGATGGACGTCCATAATTGGACCAATTTTCCATTTTTTTGGTTAAAGCTTTGTCTAAATCGTTCCACAAATTCTCGATTGGGTTTTGGTACGGACTCTGTGATAGCAAACTAAAAATCAGAAGTTGGTTATCCTAAAGCTCAACTTGCACTGTTTTAGCTATATGCGTCGGGTCATTAAAATTGACAAACCTCCAACCTAAGGCCAAATTTTCGGATGCTTTAGGCTCTGCGTGATTTAAAAATACTGCCTTGTACTGATATTGATCCTTCCTGCCAGACACTCTAGCTATAGGACAACACCATGCCATGCAAAGGCTGCGCAGACCATAACGTACCCGGTATCGTAATTTGACCGTCTTTATCGTATACTTCGTAATAATGTCTTGACCTTTTGGACGACAAAGGTACACTTTTCCATCAGATCCAAGTCTATTGAACTTGGATTAGTCGCTCCACAAAACATTTTTCTAAAATTGAAGAGGCTGATTGAAATGCTCTTTGGCAAACATCGAACGTTTCCTCAAGTGCTTGACTGCAACAAGTGGCATTCTTCTTGCAATGCATCCATGTAATCCTACCTCGCTTATTCGACAGCGGATAAGTCTTTACTTGATGATAAAGCCATATTTGTCCTCAATTAGGCTCCTTATTTTAATTGAGGTCTAAAATAGGTCTCTTCGACCTGCCGCTACCATCGCTCTGTCCATGACCTCTGTCGTTTTTCTGGCCCATTTTTTTCTTTGGAGGTTTTTTAATGCCTTCTGTGCCTTAACATGTCTTGTAGCATAATAGACCACTTTTTTAGAACACTTCAAGTCCTTTGCAATGTCCAAAATAGGCGCTTAACTCTTAAACATGTTAAAGATTGCCATACTTTTTTATGCCAAAAAGTGGATTCCTCTCCGCAATATTAAACTTATGCAAAACTACTTAGATTTGTAGAATACACAAAATAAAATTAAGTTTACAATAATAAAATAGTCAAAATCAATTTTTTAATGAAAAACAACAAAAAGTGCTATTTATCTTTATCCAGCTACTCCACTGACTTCAATTACTCTAATGATGACATGCCACCTCTTGTTTTGTTTAATGGGCTGAAAAGTACCGTAATACACGCATGTTCCATTTGCATACAGATATCAAAAAAATGTTTATAGCTTTAGTTTGAAGAAAATTTTATAAGTTTGAATAAAGTTGTTCATAAAGGTGCTATTTAGTTTTCCGCCACTGTAGATGGCGTTTAATTCAAAAGAAATCATTTTTTACCATGGGCGGACGCTAAATCGTACAGTTTCGTTCTTTGAAGTCCGCGCACAAGGTCTGCCACGACCAGAGTTTGGATTGCATGGTTGCAATGACCATGAAGCCGGATACGAAGCTGGTGAGCAGAGTTGGTTACACTGTTCAACATTTGCGGTTGTATGCCGGCAATTATTATTATTATGCATTAGCCATAAGGACCCCGGAGACGATTTGCATCAGGACATTTAACTGGTCAAAACATTTCAACATTAAACTCAGTAACTAGAAAGACTGGAACAACTTATTTAGAATCTATATGTTGGGCCCTCACACAATTAAATGGTACATGGATGGTTCCAGAACTGATGAAGTAATGGAGGCAACAGTGTTTCGGACCGGAAGTAAACTATTTGCACCCTTGGGTAGCTACACCAGCATGTGTGCAAGCTGTAATCTGCGCAATTGAAAGATGTGCCCAACTAATTCTTGATAAACGCTACAACAGGGACTGCATAGCAATAAAGTCAGATAACCAAGCAGCTATCAAGGTAATCGGGGCTTAGATCATCGAATCTACAATAGAATTGTCTGGGAACCCCTAGATAAACTAAATAGTCTGAACGAACGAAACAACATCACCTTCTATTGGGTACCAGGACTCTTAGGGATAGAAGGAAATGAAGAGGCGGACAAACTTGCCAGTAATGGGGCCGCCACACCCTAAGTGGGTCCTGAGCCCTTCTGTGACATAGGATGAAACACCTTAAAGAAGGCGCTGCGATCACTCGAGATCACTCAGGGTCTGAGATAGGCAAAACTTTGGTGTAATTACAATCTGCAAAGGTTCAAAACTTGCATTAGGCTGGACAGAAACAAACTCCGCATCCTGACTTCATTCCTACGTTAAATCCTTGTCAAACCTATTCTTCAGCAAATCGTAGCGTAACATAAGCCGTGTGGCCCGTAGCGCCGATTTGTTGGAATCACATATTTTCAGTATCGATGTTCTCAAGTTCTGCCTACAGCAATTCGACCAATATGGCTCTATAGCAGTTGTCATTGACAGTTACGGCTCTTCCCTCCTCTTTTCAGAAGATATATTGTGAGCTATTCTCACACAAATAACGTCAATTTTGTATGAAAACAAAGCCATTCATCCAAAAATGCGCCTCGTCTGGAAATTGCTTTTTTTTTCCAAAATCAGGAACTTCTTGCAAGTGCTCAAGGACCCAATCAACAAATTCCCGGCGAAATCTGTGAATTGATAGCACTTTGTAAGATTGTAGGCTCATATTTTAACGCATAATTCTATAAGTTGACGTCTGAGAAAGCCACAATTCTTGCCATCGTCTTAAAATCGACAAAACGGCTTTACTGACCACTGCAGCTGCAAAATCCTCTATACTTTGCACTTTTCGCTTTCTTATTGGTGGCTTATCGTCCTGTGAAGTGAATTCAGACTTTTCCCCAGTGCGACATATGTATATCCAAAGCAGAGTAAAAATGACGGTACCCAATTCTCTGGTTAAACGTGTTAGGCACTCACGAACTTCTGTTACATTTTTCAATAATTTTTAAACGTTTGCGAAGTGTCAAATGCTGCATGACTGCAAACTGCAAACTAAACTGAATAGACTTAGAGTCGTTTGGGGTAAGAGTGCGCAGTGCCATTTTCTCCAGTTATGAAAGAATTAGCAAAAATCTCTAAATGAGAAAATGTGTGCTGCACTAACCGCCAATGAAGAACAACTTCATTTTCCAATTGACAGTACAAAGAAAAACAACAAGAAAAAAAAAAGCTGGATTTTGTTAAAAATAAAGTTAATTTTTAAAAGTGTGTCAGGAAAGCGTGGCAACTCGATACCCCACAAGAAGTATGGAGGCATAAATAGTGTATAGGTGTGTTTGATTAGGAATACAATTTTAGTGGATAATATTATTCGTTCTTAGATTTTCAATACAATGAAAAAAAAAGTAGCGTCTAGGGAAAGAGTGCGCAGTCGTTCTGTGGGTAAAAGTGCGCAGTGCTTTCTTACCCAGTATTTTAATGTTTTATAATAATAACAATTTTTGGGCTATTACCTTCTGTCGTAAGATGCAACGAGCACATCATAGTCGTAGGCGGTAGGTCGTAGCTCGTAGCTGAACTATCTTTATGTTTTTGTTTTTCCAAAAAAATGCACAAACGGAAAGGAAATTGATAACCCATAAGCAAATCTGCGAGGCTATGGAGCTAATTTAAAATGGAAGCAGCTCATGAGCCGAAGAACTTGGTTTGAGCGAAATCACCGTTTCAAACCATTTAAACTACGCAAACTGTGACTTAAACTGGTTGCGCACTCTTAGACTCTTACCATGACTTTGGGGCAAGAGTTCGCGACTTGACTTACTTTGGTTTTTTGATGAAAACATATGAAACATATAAAAAATATAAAATATTTTTGTATTAATTTGTTCCTAAAATATAGAGCTACCAACTAATGGGCTATTTTGTTTGTTATCTGTTTTAAATTTGTCAGAATTTAAGCCCGAAGTCCGAAATGCACACTCTTGCCCCGAACGACTATATTCCGTTTAATGCTAACTTAGATTATGAACGTGAATTTGTCGATACTCTTGCCCAGCTTGATCTCCGCCAGATCAATCATTTTGCAAATGAATTCAATAATATTCTTGATCTGTTTTTTGTAGATTCTGAGCTTAGTTGTAGTCTCGGCAACTCCATAATTCCACTTTTTCCTAATTCTATTTTCGACGTAGCTTTATCTATACAATTTGAATTTTTCGAATACTTTAGACCAGGCCCCTGTGCCGCTTATTGTAAGTATAATTATGCCAAAGCAAATTTCAACAATATTTGTAATTATTTAAACGATATTGATTGGTTACCTGTTTTTAATAATGGTGATCTTAATAATTCCTTTTATATATTTATTGAAACTGTTAACCCTCACACGTCCTTTATTAACCGGGGTTAATTTGGGCACTTTCATTATATCATATCTTGGATACTTTTGAACTAAATGTCCTTTCATTCAGACTAAGGACCCGTTCAGACACGACCGAAACCATGCGGTTGCAACCGCGCGGTTTGAACCGCTGAATATTATAATGTGTTCAGACAGCTGCGGTTTGTGGGCGGTTTGCGAGCGGTTTGTGTGCAGCTGTGTACGAACCGTTCACTTCACTTCAAATATGGAAATATTTGCAACATTATATCCCAAATTAAGTGAATTTGAGCCCAAATTCTTTAATTATTTGAGAATGTCGATATCTTCATTTGATATATTAGTTATCATATATGTATAACTATAGCTAAACGCCTCCTGTTTCATCCATTAGTATTAAAACACTATTCAAACATTATGTACAAACGAATCATAATATAAAAATTTGAAATTTCATTCGGTTTGCCAAACCGCCCGGTTGTGTGTGAACGAATGTAAGGACTTCAAAGTAAATAGGAACCGCAGCGGGAACCGCATATAGACATATATGTACATATGTATATACCGATGTTTTTACATATGAGTATGTTGCACATACAGTTTCAGTTGGGTGGTATCTGCAAGCTACATCTTCAAATTTGTGAACGAAAGAAACCAATTTGTTGTTTATTACATTTCAGTACCTCTATGAACATGGTAATAACAGGTAAGGTACTATTTACAGTACATTGTACATATTACATTTATAGATTAGTAGTTTCGAACTTCGTCATTGTCAAACTACGCACTTAGGCTTCCTTCACTGCATGCAACTCTTTCGTGTTGCTCTTTTCAATTATTTCCTACTATTTTTTTTTTATTTTGAAGCAAGAACCTCTAATTTTTTGGCCACCTGAAGATTCTTCCTGAGAAGCATCATCAGGCAAAAATGGCTAGAAGGTCTAGGTATTGTGTTCAATTTGATCACTTGGAATACCTAAAATGCGATTTTTAGTGTTACTTTGCCCACATTTCGAGGAATTCGAGCTCTTCTAGTTATTGTAGGCGTACAAAAATGCTTCCTCAACTCTTCAAGAAACTCTCTGCGTTGGCTCGACTGTCTTAGACAATCGTATTATTGGACCAGAAGATTAAGTCAGCTACATATGAATATGTGTGCATGTCCATGCTGTTGTAAAATAGAGCCAGCGGTTTGTTTTCATCTTAGTTGTGTTTTGACCAAGCATTTGATTAATCACATCCACACCTCCTTTTGTTAAAGACTGTATGCTATCTTCTTCATCATCAGAATGAAGTGTATCAAGAATCGCTTTCAAGTATTGTTGTTGTACTTCGTGTGCCAATCTTGAAGAAAAATCATATCATGTATCAAATTGCACACCCTAAATCTACCTATCTAATTGTATGTGATGTATTAATACTTTACATGGATAATGCCCACACTTGAAAGAAATTTAAATTTTATTTTGATCCATTTTCACACAAATGAAATTCACAAGTGTACTGATTGAATATGATTGTCAAACAAATTTGATAAGGAAATTCGCTGAATTCACATAAAATTTAATTTTCCAATGTAAATCGTACTAATGGGGGATTTCCCTTGTTATTTTCCAGGTGCGCAAAAAATATACATAATTTGCAAAATTTATTCAAAAATAACAAATAACAATTAAAAGGAATTTTGTTTTTGTAGACCATAGAGCCCATAGAAAGAGGAAGGGAATAAAAATATAAAACTGGGTTAGTAAGGTACTGATTAAGGGGCAGAAATTGTCGCCCGTATGAGGGTTAAAGTGGCAATCGATATGTATACACCCAAATAAAAATCTGTAACGGGCACGAAACCTATTTGGTTTAATAATAGGCTCGTGAATCTAAATAATAGGAAAAATAAAGTTTATAAAGTGCTTCAAAAGGAGTTTTATATTTTAACCCTTTGACGACCATTGGGACAATAGTGACCCTTTTACCTCTGAATTTTTCCTGAAAAAACTATGAAACCGATTTTCCTCAACAATGTATCTTTCGATAGCTTATGAACGTAGCTTTCAGGAACTATGCATTTTTTGCAGATGGACTTAACCCTTTGCATATCAGAGCCCCCAAAAGTCTGAAAATCTCACCTTTTTCTTCGACTTTTTCTTATGGCAATATTTTGGTAGTGGGCTGAGCTTGAGGTCCAAAATTTTGTGAGAAATTGCCTCTTTTCATCAAATAAAACATAATCTCGATGACCCATTTGGATCACCCACGGGACCACTATATTTGATGGGACCTATATGTCCCAATGGTCGTCAACGGTAAAAATTTATGACAATTTCCAATTTTGTTTACGAGTAACTTTATATGAGAAAGAAAGATTAATTTTTGCATTTATTGTCGATACAATGAAAACTTATTATTTCTGACATTTGTTGAGCTCATTGGTTTTCAGTTCTACCATAGATTTCGAAAAAATAACACATTTCTGCTCACAGTACGTTGGCTAGTCGACGGTTGCGGTTCTTCATACGCAGTAAATACATCGCCGATTACGTTTCTGTATCTGGCTGTAGAACAGCATCATATTCAAGAAAAGAAATATCTTCTTCGTCCATCTCGTCATCGCTTTCATCAGGATTCACCAGTTGAACAATTTCTTCCTCTTCGAGGCAGAAACGTTGTGATCTCGGCATTTTACTTACTTACATACTTACTTGCTTACTGACTTACATTAATCTATGAAAGTATATAATAAAAATGAAATGATGATGGTTGGTAACAGCATAACTTGAGATCGGCTAGACCGATTTGGCACATTTTTATTTTTAAAAATTCGTTTTAGGCCGAATGAGGTTCTTACGGAAAGAAAAAAATCGATAGGTACCCTGGAGTCAAGTTATTAACAAATTTTATATTTACTAACCAAAATGACTCATATTCCCAACATAGGTATATATGTTTATTCGGTGCCAAGAGAGAAAATTAAAAAGTCTGGACCATATAGGTAGCGCTGTAGTCAAGTTATTAAAAAATTCTATATTTATTGACCAAAATGACTCATATTTACAACATATGTTGGTTTATTGCCTAGAAAATTACAAAATCTTGATCCGATAGGTGGCACTGAAGTCAAGTTATTAACGAATTCTATATTTTTAATTGTATTGGAGCAACCATTCGTGGAGCAATCTTTTTATTAGTTGGTGATTCAGATAGACCACGATCCACGATCAAGACCAGCAGGTGAGTTCAATGCTTGCCTCAAAGCCTAACATCTTTGGCATTATGTACAAAAACCTTCTAACTGCCAACATTTAGAACTTTTGGATATAGGAGACGGAAAAGTACCACACAAAATATATGAAGTATTACATTTCCATAAAATTTTTGTGTCATCGTGTCATCTATAGGGGACAACCACTAAGTTCAGTTTATAAAGAAAAGTATAATGTCTTGTATTGACTCTAGAAATGTTTAAAATTAGTTTTTTTAACTTAAAAGAAATTGAAATATAGAAGAGCCACTGATTGCTTCCTATCATACTTTCTATCATACTACTTCCATATATGCATACATTTTTACCATTGACGACCATTGGGACATATGTGTCCCACGGTTTTTTACACCTTTGCAGGTACAAAAAAAAATGTTTGCTAACACTTTTGTCTAGTAATTTGGGGTCTTTGAACACGAATCCGTCTTCGGAAACGGAAATTTCCGTGCCGTTTAGGAGCGGTCGTCAAAGGGTTAAATAAGTTCCTTTATAGACAGTATGTCCTTTCTGTCGAATCTAATTTAAAGACTAATAGTAAACGTTTTTGAAGCTTCATCATTAGCAAAAAGCAATCAAATGGTATTCCTAACTCTATGTGACTTAATGATGAATCCTCATCTGAACTTTTAACTACATATTTGTAATATGTTCGCTAGTCACTTCCAATCTGTATATTCAAGTGGTTCTATCCCTTTTAGAGTCTCAAATGCTACCTTTGTGTCATTTAGTCCTTTAAATGTTTGTGACTTAGAGTGTTCTATCCATGAAGTTAAGCTTGCCCTCTCTCTATTAAAGTTGGATACAAATCCGGGTATGGATGGCATTCCTCCAATTATACTTCAGAAGTGTTCCTATGCGTTATCTGTGCCTCTTGCTTTAATGTTTAATTTGTCTCTGCAGACATTTTTTGCAGGTTTGGAAGAGTTCGTTTTTAACACCCATTTATAAATCACGTTCTAGACATGATATTACTAATTATCGTCCTATTTGCAAAATTTCAACCATACCGAAACTGATTGAAAAACTAGTTTATATGAGAAACTAACGCCTCTTTTGAAGGAACTTATCTCACCATTCCCAAGACCGCTGGCTCAGTAGTCCGACGCACTAACCACTTGCGCTACGGTGCCCGCCGCAAACACCTAAAAGTTTTTCACAGTGCCCACCTCTTTCGAATGTCTGACAAGCATCAAATAGTATCATTTGTCACGATTGAGCTTCTCAACTCGCCGTTCGGAGTCGGCAAAAAACTGTAGGTTCCTTCGATTAGCGCAAAAATATAACACGCACACACAAATGGTTGCGAGAAGCAGGCCCAGGTTCACCTCGAGCTGTAGCGCCAACTAAGTAAGTAAGTAAGTATCTCACCATTCCAACGTGGCTTTGTAGCTGGTAGATCTATTTTTTCAAATCTCTCAGTATTTTGTCATTCAGTCCTAAACGACTTAGAGAAAAGACTACAGAGTGGTGTAATTTATACTGTCTTCGCTAAGGCGTTTGACCGTGTTAATCACAAAATTTTGATTTCCAAACTGAGTAGGTTTGGGTTTCAAGCGAGCCTTCTACAGTGGATCCGCTCCTATCTTACGGATCGAATTCAGTATATTCGCATTAACGATATACATTCGTCACCAGTTTACGTTACCTCTGGAGTTCCTCAGGGTAGTCATATGGGCCCTTTGCTTTTTCTGTTATTTATTACAGTCGAACTCGTATATAGTCACATGAAACGGGCAGCCAAACTTTGTGACTATAAGCGGGCTGTGCTCTTATCGGGAAAAGAAAATATTTCTAAAGGTTAAACAGTATATTTGGCACAGAAGTTCATCCTGCTGATTTATGACTAGAATTATGCTAAATCTAAACAATTTTTATTCAGAGAGCAATAAACCCTTTTTAAATTTGAAATTAAAATCAAGAATCCAATAAGTGACAATCCTAAGGAAAAGTACACAGAGAATGTAAAGTGAAGCTCAAGTAGGTATAGTCGTATATAATCACGGTGGACTTTTGTACGCAAGCGTGCGCTTGGAAAAGAGTTAATATGCGGACAAAAGTCCACCAGGATTTAAAAGCCAGTGTTGTCATCGCGAAAATGTGAAAAACGGGAGATCTTCTGTTGGACTTACCAAAGTAACAGGAGATTTCAAATTTCGTCCTAAAACCTCTAAAATAGGAGGTTTTTTAGTAAAATGTCTATTTCATTAGGAAAAAGTTTTTTGACACAACATTATTTGCTGTTGCGCTGATTCAATTTTACTGATATGTCGTTTCCCTTCAGCATGTCGTATAATATAGTCCACTTTTGTCAGGTTCGTCGAAAAAACGTTTGTTGCGTTGCAAACTTCTGTTCATACTTTGTCTTTTTCCCTGAATTCAACTTGAATTGGGATTAGATACAAAGAACGTAAGCGTTAAATACATAATATATAATAATGTGCTTATATTGAGCTTACATAGCCAAGAAAACCTAAAATCACGGAAATTGGCAACGGATAACTTTACTTTTTTCAAATTGTGATATTAATAAAAAGCACTTCAAAGCAGTGTCAATGTCAATGTCACAAGGTCCGTTCGCGTGCTTTTTGCACGAAATACTTATGTGTTTCCTATCAAATATCGAAAAGTGGGGGTGAAATTTTCTCAACGATAGGAAAATTACGAAAAATTAAACGAACGCGTTGAACAACAAAAAATGCAAAATATATGATATGTGATTTGACAGTTTTCATGTCATCTGCCCAAAGAAATTTCTTGTGCTAAAATTCGCAACCTGGGGAGATTTCTTACACTCTCTTTTTAACGAAAAACTACGAAATTTTTGCGTTAACGAACGGGTTTTCGTAGTTTTTCTTTTCGTAGATTTTCGTAGTTTTCGCGAACGGACCTACTATCATGGTGGACTTGTAGTGCCAATCAACAACCCAGGAATGTTTTTGCTTTGGATTTAAACCGTAGATTATTTGTTGCTGACTATTTATATTAGCGTTCCATTTCTAATTTTGTTTTTAATAATAAAAAGTAAACTACAGAAGAAATGGTCTAAACATTTTCTGGGAACAGGAAACAGTAGATCACTTTTTCGGAGTTATATAACAGAAGAAACGGAAACACTATTTGAACCAGACTACAATAAGCACAGAAGATGAGGATGAAGTTGCAGTTACGAATTTCATCTCTATTATGTATTAGCTTTGACTACACAAGCACATAAAATTATACTTCCAAGCCAATATGTACGGCAACTGCATTTGCCGCATAATAATGTGTGTGTGATATTAAGCGGACAAATTTACTAAGAAATGATTTTGTCGGGCTTATTTTTGAATGACTCTATGCGGATTGTGATATTAAACGAGATGCTATAAAGAGGTTTAATTCCAATACGAATTATGTAAAAAGGACATCTGGCTTAAACATTTTGTGATATAAAGCGATTTGTGCTTCTAAGCGATGTGATATTATTCGGGTTCGACTGTAATGACATTCCTGACTTGTTTTAAAATTCCCAATATCTTATGTTTGCCGATGATTTAAAATTTTTCCGACCTATTCATTCTGAGCATGATTGTCTTCTTCTACTAGAAGATCTTGAGTGACTTTCTATGTGGTGTCATACTAATGACCTTCACCTCAACGTCTTTAAATGTCAAAGTCTTTCTTTTTTTCGTAACCTGTCCCCGGTGTTATTTACGTACGTGATCGATAATATTCCATTGTCTATTATCTCCTCCAAAAAAGACCTGGGTGTCATATTTGACAAAAAAACTGAGTTTCTGCAGGCATATCGAGTTTTTGGTTGCTAAAGGTAATTCAATGTTGGGTTTTATTATGCGGAACTCTAAAGACTTCAGCGATCCGCACACGCTTAAGTGTCTTTTCTTTGCATTTGTTAGATCCAATCTCGAATACTGTAGTATAATATGGAATCTATTTTATGAAGTCCATTCCAGTAGAATTGAGAAGATCCAAAAACGCTTTACTAGGGTCGTGCGTAGATTACGCTGGAATATTGAAATGCCTTCGTATGAGACTCGATGTAAATTATTTGGTATCCTACCACTGTTCAAGCGTAGACAATTTTTTTCAATTATGTTTGTTCGTGACTTAATAAACAATCATATCGATTGCCCCTCATTATAATCATTAATTGGATTCTATGCTCCATCTAGAGTGCTTAGAAACCGTCTTCTATTTTATGTTCCATTTCAAAGAGTTAATGATGGTTGCAATGAACCTATTACTGGATGCCTTAGAGAGTCTAATAATTATAGTAGTTTACTAGATTTCCATTTAAGTAGGGAGTCATTTAGGAGTAAACTTATTTTGGCTTTAGGTTTTGGTGGTAGTTTTTAAGTATGTATATATATATATATATATATTGTACTAGGTAATCTAGCGAGAACAGTAGATGTTCTCATTTAATGAAAATCTTTTAATATATAAATCTCAGTGTGACGCTCTTACATGTCAATCTTACGGTTAGACAGACACAAAAACGAATGCACACAATGAAGCAAAACTTCGTATTCCAGTTCATTAACACCCTGTGCCTATTATAGGCCGATTTTAAAATTAATTTATTCGCAATATTATTTAAATTAATGCAAAAATAAAAACACTCTAATAAATTCCACTTTCTTGCGAAATGTCATTTATTCAAACTACAAATACTTAGAATCCACACTTGTGGAATGTATATATTGATAGACTACAAAGCTTGGGGTGCGTTCGCACTGTCTTTGATTTTTCGAACAAAATGACAATAGGCGTGTTTTTTTCAAACCTATATAGGTTAAACATGTTTCCGCAACATGTTTTCAATCTAAAATACAACAAAACCCTAGCCTGGATAATTATCCAGTATTATTTTTGTATGGTAAGCTTTTTCGAAATCTATATAGATTTGAAAAAAAAACGCGCCTAATGTATGTATTGTAAGTAACACTATAGTTTTTAGACATGAGCTAAGCCGGGCGGGACAGCTAGTAAATAAATAAATAAATTAATATTTTGACACCTGGAGATAACAAAATATATCAGGAACACGAAATCTGTATTGAAAGAAATCGATCGCCTCCTTTGAAAGAGATGTTAAATATGTATAGGTTTCAAAATGAAAAATGTTGAAATATAAATGTGAATGCGTGGTTGGTCACTTGCAATCATAATTTATCCTCAGCTTTAATTCCCGACAATATGTTGAAGGTAAATACATACAGCAAGTAAATAAAAATTAACTAAAAAGCTGAAAGCTCAAAGAGTTGCCACATCATCCACCTTTTGAAACCCTTTAACAACCATTCCTCTGCATTTCTTAGCCACAAACATGGGGTATATCTGAATTTGTCATGCCATGAATCACCACCGTCACCGCTACGACCGTCTGCAGTGCCAAAAAGATGCAACACAACATTCCTGGGGGCAGCAAACATGCAAGCTTTCATGAAAATCCAACCGGAGAGCCATAATTTGCCTTTCGAAAATCGTCCAAAAATGTCAACAGCGTAAAGTTCCTGCCATTGTCCTTCGCCGGTGCATATACCCGTAGTGGCTAGTGAGCTTCACAAAAAGACAAAAAGAAAACCAAAAAATAAATAAAATAGTAACAATTTTTGCATGCGATGATCCTTCAGAACGGCGAGTGGCCACTTCCAATTCCCATCGACTAATTTAAAAATGATTCATTTATACAAAAGAAGTCCTTACACCGAAAGACCACCCGTCGACGACCAGCGCGACGATGGCTACGGGGTGACGAAGACGACTGGCTTACCTACGCTATACACACAAGGACTCAAATATCCCATCGACCTAGGCAAACAGGGGCCGGCAGTAACACAATAATGATAGGAATCACCTATTGAGAATGGTCAGTGGAAGTGGATGTGGGGTGGTCTCGTTCGTGTTTCGTGCTGCAACTCTTATACAATTAAACAAATGGCAGGCAGGCGGTATACAAGTACTGGTGGCAGCAAAGGAAACTATGTCTTGGTTTTACACAGTGACATCTAGTCCAACAATGTTGGTAATATCTGAAAAGAATGTTGATGATTTTTTTACAGGGTAACCATCAAGTGGTTGTCGTGGTCGAAAATTTGGAAAGTTACTCAGTGGCAAAGCGGGTCAAGGATGCATTTACTTTTAATTCAAGATTATCACACAGAAGAGGAAAACCATTTGCAATAAACTACCATCTTCCACAGTTAAACTCTTAAATTTGGACTTGTGGATAGGTACAGAAACAGATATATGTAGATACTTTAGTACTTTCGTCTTCAAGCTGACATCGTCGAAGAAGCTATACAGTGGTGGAAAACTAATTAGAAACAAATATATTTCTTACAAAAATGTCACCTCAAATTAATTTCTTGTTCCACAAAATGTATGCGCATATTATTTTAACGTTGTTGTTTGTGAAAAAAAAAACAAGGAATTATACCGTTAATAAAATCAAATCTAAGCAAAGGAAGAATGAAGTACGTTTTCATGTTGGAATATAATTAGAAATAAAAACGATTCTTTCATTTAATACTTATACATCAAGCCGCAAAAATTAATTTCAAATTTGTATCTTTGGTAGGTAGGTAGCCTTTATTCAAGAAAACAGCTAAACAGCGTTTCGGTAAACAAGCTACTAGGTCAGTGGGTCTAGTATGCATTACATTCTGTTTTTAATGCGTTCAGCGGGTCTATTATGCACTTTTGTTATTATTATTTTTGGCGTTGAGATTCTCATACCCACCCAACTGTTTAGTAAACCAGTTGAGGAAACAGCCATACAGGACCCGGCCACTTCTTAATGATTTCAGTCGATGTCCTCCCCATAGATTTTTTTTAATCGCGCGAAGCGCGCCAGGCACTCAACTGTTTACATTATTTATTAATTGCAAACACTATATTCCCTCATAAAATTACCACTTTCATTCATTAAAATGGTAATTTTCAGTATTTTGAGGTTAGAATTTCGAAAATGTAAAACAGTTTTTCGCTGTTTTTGTCATCTCCTCATTTACAGCCTATGAAAAAAAAAAAAAAAAAATGGAGGTTGGGGTATTGGAAAGAGGTTGGGGTAATTATAAATTATTTAATAAATATGCATAGCAACAATGCGTATCCTCTCTGAAGAGAAAGATGTAATTGAGCAGCTAGCAGTTCGAAGACATCTGCGAGATCACTCTAATCTCAAATCCTTTAGAGTTGCGCGATTCTTTGTATGAATACAAATCTTTGTAATGCGTGTTAAAATAAATTCATGTATTTTTATAAATACTTTAATACAGGTTTCAGCAGTACTACATGTTTAATAAACCAGCATTTAAATATGTGCTGGATATTCTTACCAGCTCCTTCCCACTGGCGAAACAAAGTTTTGCTATACCTACCCCCACTGGTGAAACTCGCTCTTCCTGCATCCTACCAAGAAGAATATCGCCTTGTCTTTTGTTTATTGTTTCGCTCCTGAAATTTAACAACAAAAATTGAATTTCTACTACCCTTCATTTACAATAAACAAACAAATTACACTTTTCGCCTACTTGTTTAATCTTTCGCCTACAAAAAATAAGTGAACATTTTAGATGTCAATGGTATTTTATTTGGCCCGAAATGACTATTCACAATAAGGGGAATTTTTCGAACATTGAACATTTTTCGGGCGAAACTCACAATAGGAAAAGTGCAATGAGAATTTTTCCAGGCGGAATGCTGTTCGGGTGAAACTAACAATAAGGCTGATTTTCTTTATTATTCAAGTACTACAACGTGTTTCCAGCGGCGTCGGTCATTCCAAAAGTTAACGATTGCACATTCTCTTCACTTGATCGATACAGACGACGAAAATCTTCACCGACGACGGGGAACTCGACGGTTGCTTGCACGTGAACTGATTAAAGAAAATACCATGGTTAACTTACAAAAATTTGAAAGCAAGATCTCATCTTTTTGTATACCTAAGCAATTATTGCATAACACTTAGAGCTTCGAACTGAGATCATTCCTAGCACTTGAGATCGAGCATGAGCACTTGTGCTCATTTTCAGAAAAATGAGTAAACAGCTTCAACTCATATCTTTTTAAATACGACCCAATATATAACGATGACGAGTAATAAAACAACACTTTATAAAGAGTTTTTATTTATTTAAATAAAAAGTTTCAATAGTATTCTCTTCATAAAAAGTAGAAACTAACAATGCATAGCATATGTACCTAACATACATTACAATAATAGAAAAAACCATAGGTCACTATTTATTATAAAAATAGAATCCGTTAATGTGTAGTAAATTTGTAATTGTCTTGAAGCAATACCGCCTAAATCGGGAATCGTTTCCCATTCTTTTGTAACGGGACAATACTTTCTAAAACAACCTTTTCTGTAAGTCATAAAGCTACCATAAGAGAGTGCTAAAGCCGTGCAAAATGTATCGTCCATATTATCTAGTTGAATAATTCTAGTGCTGTCGTTTTTTAAATCAAACAATTTAATGTGCAATTGTGAAATTGCACAAAAATGATCAACTCCATTTATAGAAACTGTTTTCATCTCGCATAGCGGATACGGCACACGTGTCCATTCATAGGTCCACACTTTAGTTAGTGGATCGTAGATATCCAACATGCTTTGCATATTTTGAAAAGAGTGAGCAACACATAGTGATGAGCCCTTAGCTCCCACAAGCGGATTTGTTACTCTTTGCCTCATTGGCGTTATATATTCCCATTTTCCGATCAGTGGGTCCCATTTCTCAACGGAATTCAACCATTCACGGTTTCTATCGAGGCCACCAACTACATACAAGTGACCATTTAACGCAATCATCGCACAACGACATCGTTCTGTCAACAACGAAGGTAATTGCGTCCACTGAAACGTTTTCAAATCCAGGCAAACGACATGATTTGTAATATCCCCATTTCCCAGCAATCCGCCAGCAAAAATTGATTTCCCATCCAACCTACAGCTTCCAAAATGTAAACGTGTATCTGGAAGACTCGGGCACTCAGTATTAAACCACTCTTTTAAGGCAGACGAATAAACTGAGACTCGTAAATTTTGGTCGGCGATGTCAAATCCATCGATCACAAAAAGAGCTCCTTCCAAGCTTCTTCGCTTTGTCTGGTGTTCCGGTACTAGTGAGTGTCGCAATTTTGGCATCAAATGCCATTTGTATGCATTGCAAATTAATTCCTTGCATTTACTGGACTTGATAGCTGGTTCCACGGTACTGTCAATGAAACTGGGCGGTAAGCACGTCAAACGAAGATGCGAGAAAAGTTCTTCAAAGAATTGTTGACGTTGATCTTGGTCGCGATCCACCCAGGATAAAATTGCATGAAATACCTCCTCTTCGGAGTAAACTTGTAGGTCGTCGCTAGAAATAAGTTTGCTTAGCTGATGAACTTCCAATGAAAAGAAATCCTCACTACGGCGCAACTCCATAAAGTGTTGTAAGGCAAACTGCAAAGCGTTCTGACAAAGGTATGTGATGCTGTATTGCTCGGCAATGTTTAATACTCCGACGAGGTTACACGTATCGATCTGCTTTGTTAAGAAGTCACAGCATGCCTTTTCCAATGGCTTTATTTGCAGTAGATGCGAAGCTTTCAGGACATCTTCCACCGTGTCACCTTCAAGTTTTATTCTGTTCGTGTACATGTATCTGATGACCATTTCTAAAGTGTTTCCATCAATATTTTCGAATTTCACTTCTCTGGATTTAGCTTCTTTGAAAGAGCTGCTAAACATGAGTGAAAAATATTCACTCCGTGCAGCCAGAATGACTCGATGGGCGTTCATTTGAATCTCTCCATTAGCATCGGTCAGTGTGACATCACACAATCTCTTATCGCCTAGGAAATCGCTTTCGTAAATTTTCCATTCTGTCGGACTTATTGATGACATCACGATGTGCTTCACAATATCAGTGGAAATACGAAAGAGTGGATACTGATGACGTTGAAAGTTTAGATTCCAGTTTGATTCGGTAGACTATCTGCAAAATTAAATTATTATAAATTTATTAATTGTCTTATTATATTATAATTTAATTATAAGTACGGCTTCCTGGAATATGGTTCGTTTCATCTTTTTTATCTCGTTTTTTCGTTGTTTCGTCTAAAGGTACCCCTAAACGACGAACATGCTCGACGAACTTGTTCGTGTTTGCTATGTTTTTCTCGTGTAGGGGGTGGTTCGCGAAAAATTCAATTTTTTCGTGTTCGTTGGCTTCGATGTAGGGAAGTCCCGTAGCTTGGTAGGCGGCGGGATGGCGGGAGGGGGGGGGGGGGGATGGCTAGATGGGCTCAAGCTCAATTTCTTGCGAAACCATTCAAATGCAAACAAAACGTGGGCGTGGGCGATGTCTTCAAAAGCATCAACTCTATTGACAGCAATTCAAAGAAGTGATTTCCTGGTAAGCCTCATTGTATGCGAAAAACTTTTTAGTTTAACGCTACCCTTATCAATTTTCCTACAAAATAAATCTTTGAATTTCGTGTTTGCAATAAATCACACAAAACAAGTCATAAGATCTCTTCAAAACATAAGAGAAATTGGCGGAGATTTTTTAAGAGACGCCTTTCAATCCGCATCACAACATGCCGAGGATTTATTTGAAGTTAATATAACAGCTTCGATCCAACACGCTCCAATCCAGAAACATCATGGCCTGAAGATTATTTTAGAGCTTCTATACTTATTCCCTATCTAGGTACTAAATTTCTAATACAAAATCTTACTGACAGATTTATGATCAACGAGGATGTTCTACCATTGTTTCAAGCTCTGCTTCCAGGCTTTGCTCCCGTTAATCGAGTTAATGAAATGGGAAAGCTAACTCTATACTTCGATAACGCAATATCCTTGTCAGCTGTTAAAGCGGAGTACATACATATGTACATAAAATAATTATTACAGTGGACTCTCGTTAACTTGAATACGTACAAAACCAGGGCCGTTCAAGTTATTGAATTGTTCAAGTTACTGGATCAAAACAAAAAAAACGTCATTTTTTAAACATATTCAGTTTAATGTTGTTTTTATTAATAAATAATAAGGCAAACTTCTTTTTGTCTTTCTTTTTAAGACAACTTTGAAAAAAGAATTGTTATTTTAAATTGTTTGTCCTTGCGTACTGCGTTTTATAAAGCAAATACTCGAAGAGTCCGGACGACTGTCAGATCCGGGAATGTTCTTTCGTTTTGGCCAGCAATTCGATGGTTTTATCGAACAGTTCAACTGATTCCTTATTAATAACATTATTTTGTACAGACTTTATCAGACTTTTTGATTCAAACACACACTAACTTGTCACAGTAAATATCACTTGGAAAATGATTTATAGCTTTTAACTCAAATGCAAAAGAAATTTTATGGGATTCCCCATTATGAAAACCATTAATATTTGTAGCAACATAGGTGTAAAGCGAAGATTCCAATTTAAAACAATTCACATAAAATTTGTTCAAGTTAAAGAGGTTTTAATTTATTAATTGTTCAACTTATAGAGTACTTCATGGAAAAATAAGGTATCGAGTCTTAAAAACTGTCCGTTCAAGTTATAGAATATCTATAGGGGAAAAATGGCATGTTCAAGTTATTGGATTGTTCAAGTTATCGGCTGTTCAAGTTACCGAGAGTCCACTGTATTTATTGAATTTAATTTATAAAAAAAAAAAATACAAACAAAAATTAAATATTCATGCAGTTTTCTAATTTTTGTGTACAGAATTACTTCTGCGAAATTGAACAAGCGACTCCCGAAACAAAATCCTGGCTGCTATGGGCCTGTATTAATGTCAAAAACACAAACCAGAACAGAACAACTTTTCCGAAGTAAACAGAAATAATTGCGAGTAAAACGAATTAACAGCGATTGAAATAAAAAAGACGAACCAATAGACTAGACCCAGAAAAAATTAAAATAAGCTTCTTACATATAAGAATCAAACTTACAACTTTTAGTCGTCTCCTGGAACTAACAAAGTGCCCAGAGCGATTCCAGAGGACAAACTCCACTCCAACGTCAAATGAATGCACTTACGAATTACGGGTGTCGAAGTCGATGTTTACATTTAATTTGATGTTCTTTTATTTCAGTAGCGAGAGAAACCTAATTTTAAATCAGTGAAATTAATATGTAAACAAATAATAAAATAAACAAAAAAAAAAATTAAAAACCAAAACACGTTTTATCGATTTCCAATGTTTTTCTATTTAATTGAGCGTTTCTTCTGCTGATTTTTATATTTTTTCGTACACACTACATACACGTACACATTATTATGACAACGATAAGAACATAAACACGACATCGTAAGGCCTGAAAGAAATGTTAAGCAAATTCTTGACATTTCATCGCGATCGCAAAAGTTGGCTGTCATTGGGTTGGCGATGGCGATTGAAGTTCGATCGAAAGCTTTGCTCCGCAAACATCGATGAACAACTTGCCATTGGACTTTTGTGCTTTTGAGACAAATAAATTCATTTGAACATGTGAGGGTGTTGCCGCTTGCATTTTTTTTTTCTTATTTTTCTTGAAGAAAATAAAATAAATTTAAGTAACTAGTTAAAATCTAGCTACATAATTTTTATTTTTTTATGCCTTATAATGAAGGTTAATTTGTGCGTAATTTTTAAACATTGAATCCAGTATTGTATGTATACAGTGAACTCTCTCATAACCGGACACTGACGGTACCGAGAAATTTGTCCGGTTATGAGAGGTGTTCGGTTATAGGGGAAAAAAATAAATTGACACCAACGAAACACAATCAATAGGCAGTATTAGTATAGATATAGATGGTATTAGTTTTATTTTATAAATGAATTCATTTTTATGTGATAAACACAAATTACCGAAAAATTCATATTTCTGTCTATGGAAATCAAGCTTGAAATTACACATACATACATACATACACTTAATATACAAACCTATTTAAAAAGGGCAACGGGATTTATAAATGCACATAGTTCTTGGATGTTCGCGGACAAGACGGCATATGGCCTCATTGGTTAAGGAAATTAGCGGGTCCTGATGGCATATGCCGTCAAAGAATTTAAGGTATGCTAGGACAAGACGGGATACCCCGACAGGAAATACAGTTTCTATACTTCCATATTCCGGCATTATTTTATTCTACCAGAGACAAATCTTCACTTCACTGTGACCAGCGGAATATCTTTATACAAAATTTGCATAAAATAATATAAAATATCTCTCAAAATGTCGGAGATATGCGTGTATCATTCTAGTGTTCTCCACCGAAAATTATGTGTCCGCGAGACCACGAACGTGATAATAACGCAAAGGCACACTCCACAGTTTACATTTTTGTTTCGTTTCTTTGCAAAGTCCAGAGAAAAGGAAAACAAAACGAAACAAAAAAAAATATGTAAGCAATTCGCTATACGTAGATGTGTTTTGTCCAGTTAAGAGAGAGCGACATTCTATGCCGGTTACGAAAATTGGTGTCCGTGTCCGGTTATGAGAGAGTCCGGTTATGGGAGAGTTTTTTATATGAAAAATCCGTTCTTTGAAATCTGTCCGGTTATAAGAGGTGTCCGGTTATAAGAGTTGTCCGTAAGGAGAGAGTACACTGTATATATTTGGTTTTAGCTTATAGATATCTCGTAAACTAATTATTTCCGATCTGTAACATTGACACATCAAAATACTCTTTAAAATATCGTCTACATCATACTGAAATTTCTTGAAAATAGAGCGGGTGTCCATTTTGAAAACAATTATCTTGAACGAAGGTTCAACAAATTATTTTGTTCCTAAATCAGGTGATGGTAACCCTACGGGTATTTTCCTTTGATTTGCTATCATTTGTCATGCATACTACAGTAACCCAGAGAGAGCATTAAAGAGTGACAGGCTTATGCAAGCTAAGCTATTGCAACAAGACTGAGAGGCAAACGTCCTCCTTCCCTGTACTGGCAATTCGGTTGAATCAGTTGAAAAATGTTATTTTCAAATAACATTAAAATGTATATATAAATCTCAGTTTTTAACTTTTGATCATTACTGTATTGAATAGTTCACAATTATTTGTCTCCATTCAAATTTATTTATTTGGTACTGAATATACATATCAAAGGCTTTAACCTAGTAAAGGCTCATCCAACTCGGAATAATTTTGCGTAAAACGTCACGGGGCCAAGATCTTAATGCAAAATGCTGTATAAAGTGGTTGCGGATAGGCCCGATTCCTGTGATCGTCTCGAAATAGACTTTTACAGCTGACCTTGTTAGACGAACATGAGTTGAAGTTTTTACATCACTAATCTATCGGAGACGCTCAAATTTATCGATTAATCCTATAAAGGCTAGCAAATAAAACACGTCTTCAAAAACAACAAAACAGTCTTCTTCATATGGGATTATCTACACGAAAAGGTTAATGAGAATAACCCTTTGTCTCGAAACATTTAATCTCACGTCTTTTTGTGCTAGGTCACTAAGATCCTCGAAGAAGTAATCTCCTATGTTTAGTTTTCTACAATGGGAAAGAGATGAGATGTGTTGGGTACTCTTCCTCTGCTTCGTCCCTGCAACTTCTATATATTATATGTAGTCTTTTAGGGGATAGAAGATAGTTATAGCTAGTCTAGGCCAGATCTGTCTGGTGGCAAAATAGTTAATTCCACCTTCTCATCTTACTTACTTAGTTGGCGCTACAGCTCGAGGTGAACCTGGGCCTGCTTCTCGCAACCATTTGTGTGTGGGTGTTATATTTTTGCACGAATAGAAGGGACCTAAAGTTTTTTGCCGACTCCGAACGGCGAGTTGAGAAGCTCATTCGCGACAAATGATACTCTTTGATGTTTGCATTTCATTCGAAAGAGGTGGTACCGTGAAAAAACTCTTTAGGTGTTAAACCCGGTCTGGAATTGAACCCGGTCAGCATTTCGTAGTAGTACAACGCACTAACCACCACGGCCACGGCGACCACATTCCACCACAGACCACCTTCTCATCTAACATTGGTTTTATTGACTGTGTCAAGTTTGAGTGTTAGCTTGTAAGTAGCTAGTATTCATACCTATGTTAATTCTTATTATCCGGTATACTAGGTTAGGTATTATTGTTTTTCAACTTCACAATACTCTGGTATGTCTCTGTGCCCCGGCCCAGCACCTAGTAGGGTTGAATAATATTGAACTACTTATCCATCTCTATAAGAGAGGAACGGTGGTTTTTGAAGTAGATGGGACTGATTTTAGTGATTTCAAGGCCGCCTGACTATCCGAGAATATGTTTAACATAATTATATCATAAGAAGATATTACATTCCTCTTGCTCCAGGATAGTGCTTCTAAAATTGCCATAATCTCCGCTTGAAACAGGCCGCAATGATCAGGTAGGCGGTCATTGGTTTTAGAGCCATCACTGTAGAAGTGTATCGACTTGTCTGCTATAACTCTTAAGTCATCCCAGAAGGGCCTATCGGAAATAGTGACCTTAAAGTTTTTATCGAAGACATTCTAAAATGTACGTGGAAAGTTATCTGTACGAAGTCTCTTATTAAATAGTTCCGAAATGCCGGAACCAGTGCTTTTCCAGTCAGTGCTTTTCCAGTCTTGCATTAAGGCTTATAAAAAAACATGATTATGTAAGTTGAGTTATATATTGAAGTATGTTTGTGTATATTACATTCAGCGTGTGGAGATATAACCTTTGGTCTTACACACTTTCTCCGTACGACAACTGTATGCTCCTACAGGATCAGGTATGGTATACTCGCACTCCTTCTTGTTTGTAGAGGGTAACATAAAATAAAGAAAACAACACGCAATAAAAATCATTACCTAACTGATGCTTATCCGCTCCTATAGTTGCTTACTAAGGGCTCTGGAAAGTACATTCCATATACCCAAGTGCTACGGCAACACATGAGTAGCAATACGTAATGTTGGATTCGATATCGATTTGTTACGTTAATGGCTACATACTGGATACTGGGCTTGGACAGCGAACAAGAAGTACAATGAGGCCAACAGGTTTCCATAATCAAATACGAAAAAAAAAAAACAGGACGCCATATCGCCACATCAACCTGGCTCACCTAAGTCAACTTACAATTGCCTGGCTACAGGGTACGCGTACGGAAAGATAGCGATATAAAGACTATGGACAGTGAATTTTCCATAAGTATATGTAAACATAAGTGCCGTATTGGGAAGGTATTCCAGAATATGAAATATTAAAGCAACCCAAAGGAGGAAATAACAATTAGTGCTTATGCAGTATACGAGTACAAGTACGTATGTCCGAAGAAATGGACGTCTCTGAGGAAATGGTTAATGTTTTTTTGCTGTAGCCACGCATAGTTGGCAAGAAAATTAAGATATAGGTACAGCCAAGTTCTAAATTTCACTTTCACTCGATATCGAAATTGAAATCGACCAACATCGATTTTTCATTTCACTTTTTTCGAAGTGAGTTCAAATCAAGCTACCGGGTTCTAGATTTCGATTTTACTGTTTTGGTGTCGAATTGAAATCGCCAGAAAAGGGTGAAATCGACAAACTGAAATAAACATTTGTTTTTGCCTTTGGATTTTGAAATAAAAATGTAAGTAAATAGGTGAGGATTTGTTTAAAATTATTTATTTATTGTGAATTGTGATTAATTTGTGAATTTTGCCAGGACCATCGTCTATCAAAAATGTTTCTTCACCGAATTCGGTTGGCACTGCAGAGATTGAGGCTTCAATATCGTGATATTTATAATGAATTACGTTGCACAATAAAATCACTAAAATAATTCCACTAATTTTCACTTAACACGTTCGCAGACAAGACCGCATATACCGTCAATGGTTGAGGAAAGTAGCGGCTCATGGCGGCATATCCCGTCAAATAATTTTAGGTCTTTTAGGACAAGACGGGATACTCTGAGGAGAATTACAGTATATTTCCATATTCCAGCATTCTTATCCTACCGAAGACAAATTTTAACTTCACTGTGACCTGCGGAATCATTTTTATCCTTACACAATATTTGCACAAAATAATCTAAAATATCTCTCAAAATTCTAGCGTTACCAACCGAAAATCATGTGTCCGCGAACGTGTTAAAAAACAAATTTGGAAAAAAAAATAAATGCACAATTTAACAATTACACAGAATGACAGAAATCAGCTGATTCGAAATCGTTTCGAAGTCGATTTAGAACTCATCAAATCGATCGAAATATAGAACACGAAAATCAATTTCACTCGATTTGAAAATTCTCACCCCTGTTCTGCATTCCACTTTTAGTGAATTCAACCACCAAAAGTGGAATTGGGTGTTCTGCATTCCGAACGAAACTATGAATTGTGGATTGTATGTTCGAAAGTGAATATTTTGGTGTTCCGCATTCCACTCAAGATGGCAGCTGTAAATTCGTGTTCTGCATTCCGAAAATCCTGTAATTTTAGTGAATTGAATTCACTTCAGATTCTTGACGTGAATTGAATTCACATGCCGTTGTAAAGTGAATTAACTAATTAATTTGTTGATCAGAATCATTTTGAAAAATATGAGTAGAATAATAAGACTTTCCATTAGTGTATTAAAATAATTCCTTTGTTTAATATAGTACAACACAAAAATTAGAGGCCAGAGAGTATTCTCTTGAATTACATCAAAGAAAATCAAGATTTTCCAAGATCAAGATTTCTCTGACTCCACTTCTCGCAGGATATCAACAAATATTTTCTTACTCACCCTAAAACTGTTTTTAAAAATGTAAAAATCATTAAATAAATTATTTTTCTTCAGTTGTCTAACTTCTGCTTACAATGCTTCGGGAAGATCCAGAATGTTAGATTTATCTCGGAAAATCTTCCTGCGAACTCTCTCCATTTGGTTTTCTTCGCGGCTTTCACGAATCATTTAAAAATTGTATTTTCCATTTTTTCCATTTTTTTCATAAAATATATTTTTTCTGAAATGTTTAACTTGCACAAAACAAAAACCAAGAACTGAAAATCTCCAATGATTTTGAAATGATTTGACAGCTGTATTTGACATTTGAAACAAATGAATTCGAAGTGGATTCCAAAAATTCGAAATCACTCGGAATGCAGAACACTGAATTCCATTCCGAGTGAATTTCAATTTCGGTTTCAATCCACTTTCACTCCAAATGCAGAACAGGGGGGTCTATATCGATTTGAATTCACTCGAATTCTGGAACCTGCCTGATAATTGTTATTGACTACGGGAGTTGTGGCATTTGCTACAAATTGACCTTTTAAGTTAAGAAGCACAAAAAAGTAGGCGCTCACATACCCAGATTTCTGGGACTTGCTGCAATACTTTCTCCATACTTTCAAATCAAAGCCGATCTGCAGCATGGATTACCCACATTTATTGAATATTTTGAAATATAGTGGATAGTAGCCGACGCTCAAAAAAGAACCCGTAGTGTAAACGCCGGAAAATGGTGACAGCATGCACGCAAAATAATGCTGCAGCGGAAAACAAAAACAGCGCGATAAGAGTATCGAGCCAGGAAAGAGAGTTGAAGAAGATCCTGTGTGGGCTTACATATGTCGTCCAGCTCAAGGATATTGAGGAGTCCCGCAGTAAAAACAACATCCGGATGTTTAACAGAAAGTAACGGAAGCCTAGTCAACAAACCACAGGAATATTAGATATATTATATCGGCAAATATGGCCCATGTGGGTAATATGGCCCACCGCAATATCTCGCTATCGAAAAAGCATAGACACCACACTGTGCATCCATTTTGAACATATTCCAACTAGTTTTGACTCAGTGTAATTTGGTGAGTCTGGCTAATATTATGTGAGCGGTAAAGCACGTGGCTATTTTTCTGCACTTTACGTTGTAGTTTTTGGGTAAGTTTTCTTAAGTGCTTTAACATTTTTAATTCTCTATGTGAAATCAAAACTTCAAAAATAGTTTAGAAAGTGTATTTAAATTAAAAGAAAAGTGAAAGACCTTGTATGGGTAAGATGGCCCACCATAGGTTTTTTAATATGACCCAGACCAAATTCGAAACAACATCCCGCGCAGGAAGAAAAATCACCATGCTGAAGAATCGATTTCATCAGAAAGTGGGTGACTTTTCAGGTGACTTTTCTGATGCAAGTCCTGAGAAATGCATTTACTGCTTGAGTCTATTTTCTAATTCTATTTTCTTCTGTTGTGTGTACAATGTGGGCCCATAAAGATTGCTCACACAATGAGAACAAATATTTTAATAGCGAATTTTTCTGTTCGTATGATGACCATACATGATTTATATAAGTGGGTCATATTACTTGCACTTTTTTAGCAGGTGCGTTTTGGAGTTCCTTTAATTTTTTTTTTACCTATATCTTTTTGTTGACATTTTTTTTAAGTTTTATTTTTATAAAGACTGAAAAGCCCCTTATTCCCAGAACAAAAATCGTTGCGAGAAAAAAAATCATTGCGAAACAAAAGTCGTAGCTTGTGGTGCGAGATTTTGAGGGTAAATTCCTAGAATTTCAAATTTCGCAACGAGATTTTTGACGTACGAGTTTTGATATTTTTCTTCGTCATTTGAGAACTTTTCTTTTGTGTTTTTTTCCTCTTCTTATCACTCATATTGACTTAAAAGTATTTTGAACAACAAATTTAAATTTTTTAAAAGAGGAAATTACGTTTAATAGTACGTTTACACCGAGCCGAAACCTCGAGATTTCGATGAACATTCACCGAAACATCAGTAACCCGTTTACACCGAGTTGAAGAGGTTTCAGCTGTCAATTTTGAAGTGGCTGGCAAAACTAGGGATGGGCGATTGAGAATTAGTTTCATAATCGAATAAAAAGACAATTCGGTGTTAGCCGAAAACAATCGAATAACTATCAAATCGTATTTCAGAAAATTTATTTTACTATGCGAGTATACTAATTAGTCGATTGTAGAAATGTATGTCTCAATTTATTTATCGTGGTACCAGTGTGACTTTTGAACTTGGATCTGAAATCTGAACGCATGCAATTTGATATTTAAAATAAAACGATTTTCTTCAGTTTCAATTTAAGTTTAATAACCTCATTTACAATCGAACTATCGCCCAAAACAATCGACTCCTGTCAACTAAAGGAGCTCACACATCGGAGCGTTACGCGGCAGCGGTATAATGGTATGAAATACTATTGCCGTAAATGTAGGTGCACACACTGAGGTGGTTTACAATTTTGTACCGCAGCAAGCTACGTTGACCGCGTACCGCCTGTCAAAATGTTTTGTGAAAATTTTATTGAAATTGAAAATAAATCCGATTTTGTTTTATTTGACTCATTCAGAGTATAAAAATATAAGAAAAACGGATAAAATATGGAAAAATATAACAGAGACAGAGCGGAGAACAATCGAATTATTCGATTGTTGTTATTCGCAATTGCCCATCTCTAGGCAAACAATTGCTTGTTGACATTCCTCAGTTGGCGACCAAAATGTTCTTTTTTTTGTATTTTTTCGTTGCCCATTGCCTGAAAAGATTAACAAATTATATAAAATAAATATTCTCTCGCAAATTTACCTGTGCCCTGTCCATTGGCCACAATTATTTTGGGATTTAATATTTTGACATCTATAAATGAATACCAAAATAAACCGAAGTTCGCGCTGTAGACTTGTTCGCCTTGACAATCTCTCACGGACGGATGAACTCAAAAAGATTTCAAGAAGATTTCGAAAGCCCGAATATGTATGGCGAAACCTCGGAGATTTGGATGAATTTGCCAAAACCTCGGGGTTTCGTTTGGTGTAAACGTAGTATAAAGGCGCAAAAGTGTGTAGTTTCCCTTTTTGCTACTCACAATTAATACAATTGTTTCCTCTTTCATTGAAAACAATGTCAAAAAATAGCATCGAACAATAAATCGTTGCGAGAAAGAATGGTCCGGGCCATTCATTTTCTCGTTGCGAGAAAGAATGGTTTCTCGCAGTGAAGGTGCGAGAATTTTGACAGTTTACGCTACGATTATTTTTCCCGCAACGATTTTCGTTCTGGGAATAAGGGGCTAAAAAGAAATCATTTTTAAGAATTTCAATAAAATAATTGAAGCTAAACTTTCTGTTTTATGTCCAAAAAAGTTAAGGGTGGGCCATATTTGCCGCAATTACTATAGGTTTTTTTTAAGTCGCATTGCCGCTAAATGGATATCATATAGAGAGATAGGGGAAGAATAACACCCATATTCAGTTAATGAAGAAATGTTCCTCACTACACCAAGTAAAGAAGAGATCAGGAAAGCTATCAAAAAGCTGAAAATAACTAAGCCGCGCGCTGGCCGATCTGAAGGACAACCAGCAGAAATCTTCATTCACCAAATCAACAACCAAGTATGGAAGGATGAAAGCAAGCCCAATGACTGGATAATAACCAGATCCATATGTCACATAACATCTCAAAAATAGGCGATCCTATATTCTCTAACGAGTACAGTGGCATATCCCTGCTAAATGTCGCGTAGAAAATCCTATCAAATGTAATGTGCGAACGCCTCAAGCCTTTCTGCAACACACTCATCGGCACCTACCAGTGTGGCTTGTGGCTTCCGACCCGGGAGATCGACGATAGAACAAGTTTTCATACTGAAAGAGACCAACGAGACTCATTCAAAGTGGCTTAGAATAGCATTCGTCGCCTTGAGCTTTACAGGGCAATGACAGAATTCAGAATCCTGTCAAAACTGATGCAGCTGTGTTGCTTTACGCTGCGCTGGCTGGAAAACTTGTGATGAAAGGAGATGCGCCATCAATTGGAACTGGATGACATAGACATCATCAGTCGCTCTCAGCCTGCGGTCATAGTGGCGTTTATGGTGATTGAAGAATATGCGATACGAGTTGGCCTTGAACTAAACGATGACAAAGACAACCACATTCTGTCAACAACCAAATCAGCATCTGTCCACTATCTAGGATAAAATGTCAATGTTGACAACAGCAACTTCCAAATGGAGAGTTAACAAAAATTCCTCGAAAGTGTAGGTTTTTATATTGATCTTGCCTGTTCTTCTCTATAATGCCAAGTGCTGGACGATAAGCAGGAGGTAAAGAGAAGAATTCTTTGTCGAATATATATTTGTTCCCATATGCTAGGATGGCGAATGGAGGAGAATTCTATGAGCTATATCGAGATGTGGATGTAGTTCAAAAACCCAAAAAAACGTCGACTAAACTCGTTCGGCAACATTGATCTAATGGATAATAATGCTCCAGCTAACAGGATCTGCGAGTCTGAGCCTGAATTTCGCCGTTCTTACGACCTTGTTACTACGGATGTCAGAGTTCATGGCATGGTCCCTCTAAGGGTTGGAAGCCCGTTATGTAAGTAAGGATTTATACCTAAATGAAAACACAAGAAAAATGCTCACACACACACACTTGATGTACATACTCGTACATGCTGTAGCCGAAATCTTAAACTAGCAGTTTAGATAAACAGTTAGGTAACAGTCACTGCTTACTTTCTTTTTTTCTAAGCTACATCCTTACTATAGTAAAAATGTAATTTTTTGACTGCAAATACTTTGTTCGGATTTGTCTTTAGAACAACTGCATGAAATTGACTCCGGTTTTCAGAGTTGCATTGCAAAATGTCACGATTAAAACATAGAATATATTTTATCGTTATCCGCTGTCCAGAAGCGGAGATCTAAGCTGATATCGAAGCAGAGAATATTTTTACGAATACCTTCTAGCTCCTAGCTTTAGAATGCTTTGGCCAATTGGAATTAAAATTTCGAATAGCTAGCTCATCAAGCTACACTGCTTCGGCTTTATTTTGCGTCGAAATCAAAAGCCATGTATGTTATATGGCCAATAGGCAATAACCCATGCAACTTTGGGTAGGTAGGTATCTAAACTTATTCTATTTTTCCAAAACAAAAGTCAAATATTGTGGCAAACATGTTGTTAAAAATAAAACACAAACAAATAACGCCTCAAGGATTAACTCGTTAGGATATTAACCATCCTCAATCAAACTCAATTAATCGTTCGCTTCAGTTGGCTGCCTTACTTCAGTTTGCTTCAGTTGGCTGCCTTACTTAGGTACTTTTACTAATGACTGCATTGTCTTAATTCGTACATACATATGTACATATACATATATGTAGGTAGGTTACACCTAGTGAATAACAATGATATCGATGAAAATCCTGTCCAATCTTCCAAGCAGACCTACCTATACCTCTGACGGGAAATAAATTGAGGAAACAAAATATAGAAAATGGTTACCGTTGCATAAAACAATCTACGAATCAATTTGAAATCAAAACGAAAATTTATGATTTGATTGGAGGGCGGAAGGGGAAGACCATCCACTGTCTGCCTACTTAGAGATTGTTCTCTGGAAGAGTCCCCTGGGACTACATTCACTGGCTACCTTCGGGAAATGATTATTTGAAAATTTTCTCGACCAGTTCCACTGGGACTGGGGATGGGGTGGGAGTAGTATTCCAAGTCCAACAAGAATATCCAAATTTGCCCAAACAAAACCGTTGTTGATTGAAAAGTTTTCTTTGTTATAGTTGCCTGTTTGAGCACAGCGAATGCGGAGGAGAGTCTAGGACACAGCTCATCATTTAGCTTTGGTACTCCGAATTCCAATTTATACTCTGATGGCGGTTATCATTTTTTTGTTTCTATAGAATCTTCGTATATTTATGCTGATTTATGCAAAGCACTACAGGCAAACACAGGCAGATAGAGAGAGAAGGAGTAATCTGCAATCGAAGAAGTATCTATGAGATTACCACGCGGATGAGGGGTTGCATTGCCTAGAATCCATTCTAGTGCAGTCTGCCGTATTGCACACGTAATGTTATACTCGAATAGGGGTGGGCGGCTCTTCCATAATTGGAGGCAATGATCGTTACCATCTACGTACCTACACACGGTAACGTCAGAGCTTAGAGAAACAAAGGACTAGCCTAGCCTCTGTGTTGACTTTAATTGTTCATCGTGCGGTATTTTTTTTTTTTTTTTTTGTGGGAAGAAGATATCTCGCATTCAAGGATTTGTGTCTGATCAATAAATTGCTGCGCCACACTTCAGTTCGCTATTCGCTAATTGGACAGTCGGTCGATATGTCTGCGAGGTTTAGTTTTCCAATTTTCCAATTTACATAAACACACGTGTAGCTATAAATGCAATTCTTTGGCTGATGCCAATGAACTTAAAATGTATCCATTATTCTTATTGTTTATTGTGTGGTTGTATAGATACAAATTCGATAGACCGTTAATTGGAACTTGGGCCGGAACATCTGGTACTCGTATTGATACTTTATAGAGACAGAGTTGTGCTTGTCTTCGAAAAAGTAGGAGCTTATCGCATTTTATTTCAATAATCACATTACAATTTATTTTAACACTTCCCACAATCTCTTTATTTCCTCTTGACCAATCACTTCACAATTACTTTTCCAATACAAAAATCACTTTTCGATCACTTACTATTTGCACTATAGGTATTACTTACAAAAAAAAAGCTGACTCACTACTAACTGATTGACCGCGCCTCGCGGGCTCTATTTATACTCCAATCAAAATATTCCGACTATTCTAGGCGAGAACTTTCTAGATTTCGATCTCTCCACTGTACTCTTCATACTCGAATACCGAAATCTTAGAATGGGTTGCACATCGTGGAACTCGACTATCTCCAGCGGAAATGTCGATTCTATCTACTAGATGGCGTTATCCAAAATCAGTTCATTTTAGCTGCATAACTGCAGCTGAAATTTTATGTTGACCATGCTCTAGCCGAAACCGAGTGAGTAGAAGCGGATAAATATCGATAGTCAGTGCCATCGATAGTTGGCTTTTGACAATCGATCATTATCGATATATATCGATAGTTTTTCCTCTTAAGGGTTACATAAAAAAAAGTTGAATGCACAATATTAGGTAATCTTTCCTCACCGAGAGAGATAAGATCCTAAGTACTAATGCTCCTATTCCTGAGTTGCCGATCCATAAAACGGGTAATCCCCTTTTTAAGTTAAAACCATTTTAACAGTTGGCTTATGATCGGGTTCCTCTGTAAAATTTTAAATAAATTCCGTTCGCTGGATATCGACTAAATAAAGTAATTTTTGAAATTCTATATTTAAATGGCTATCGAAAACAATCGATAGTGGCCAAAAAGTATCGATTGTTTTCGATAGTGAAAAATATCGATTATAATCGATAGTGCAATCGATAGTTCTCCACCTCTACGAGTGAGCACCGTGGTGTAGTGGTAAGTGCATTGGACTACTACGCAATGCTGCCCGGGTTCAATCCCAGTAAAACACCTAAAAGTTTTTTCACGGTGCCACCTCTTTCGAATGTCTGACAAGCAATCAAAGAGTATCATTTATCAATGAGCTCTCGACTAGCCGTTCTGAGTCGGCAAAAAACTGTAGGTCTCTTCCATTCGTGCAAAAATATAACACGCATACACGAATGGTTGTGAGAAGTAGGCCCTGAATCACTCCGAATTGTGGCGCCACCTAAAGAAAGAAGATGCTCTAGCTAAGCAAATGTCTCACAAGTGGCTTGCATTTTTTAAAAATGGCGATTTCGTCTTGAAATGCAAGAAACGACCTGGACCACTGAAAAAGTTCGAAGTTGAAGAACTGGAGGAATTGCTCATATGTTGGGAGTTGACTTGCCAACGTGGGAATGATGATCTGGTGATGAATTATTTATTTATTTATTTATTAATGAATGAAAATTCATATTGTGATTAGTTTAAAAAATTAATTTAATGTAATACAATTTAATGTAATTAAGTAAATTAAAAATTTTCAAAAGCTAAAGAAAAAAATTAATAAAAGGGAAAATAAATTACAAAAAATAATCGAATCCTGTTTTTCTGAAGAATTTTAATTTAGATAATTGAAGTTTAATAGGAATTACCGTTGTTTATTTGATATCCTGAGGTAAGTAATTTGTATCCGCTTAGATATTGGGAAATCGGAAAGTAACCAATACGTGAACATTTTAAATTTTTGGCTTCATTTTTGATTCACATTCTAGAAAGTAGTACGAGCAACACAGTTGACAAAATTTTGAAGTGAAATTTTACAAATTTTATTGACAACTGGTATAACTGGTTGAAACCGTAGGCAAAGGTTTATTTTTTTTTTGTGTGTGAAAAAATTACTAGGGGCGGCATAAATAGGGGTCTGCCCCAACCCACGCTACGCTACTGGAATGATCCGAAAGCATGGAAATTTGGAATTGACGTTGAAGGCGTGTTTTCACCTGTGAACAGCTGCGTCAGCGGCAGAATAGGAAGCGATATTTACATCGAATTGTAACTGGCGATGAAAAGTGGATTCATCACGAAAATTACAAGCGCAGAAAGTTATGGGCTAGGCCCGGCCAACCATCAACGGCGAAGCTAAATATCCATGGATCCAAGCTAATGCTCTATATTTTGTTGGATCAGATGGATGTGATCTACTATGAGCTGCTCAAACCGAATGAAACCATCACTGGGGATCGCTGCTGATTTCAGTTTATGCGATTGAGCCATGCATTGAAGGAAAAACATAGTTGGAAACACTCGAATGGAAAGTCCTACCCCACCCGCCGTATTCTCCAGACATTGCTCGTTCTCATTATCACATGTTCCGATCGATGACTCATGGCCTGTCCGAGCAGGAGCTTGCTTCTTATAAAGATGGGTACATTCGTGGATTGCGTCTTATCTTATCCTGCCCGAGAGATAGCGATGGACAATACTTTGAATAATTTAACTTTTCAATTTCATTAAACAATTTTTTTTGTGATGAAAAAATCTCTACGAGTTAATTCCAACTCCCATAATAAAAAAAAAGATTTTTTTAAGTAAATTGTGATTTTATGTTTTACTGTAAGTAGTCCCGTTGTTTTCGAACAAAAAAAAACATAAAAACGCTTTAAAGGAAGTGCTTAGTAGTTAGTCTAGATTTGATTGCAATTACTTTGTTTCCTTTTCGACGTTAATGGCTGATAGAAGTTATGTACCCAAACTTCAAGAACGTCCGTCAAAGTAGGTTATACGAAAAACAGTTTTTATGTTTGTTTAACTAAAAGCGCAACAGTTCATTAAAAAAAAAAACACAAGGAACTTGTATAACGAATTACGTGTAAGGTAGGACGATGACAATAGAAAACGCGACCGTTAGTTGTTCATTATTCGCGTTAATTTGTTTATAGGAACATAGCCAGTCAGCAGTTGCCAGTTTGGCAATCGTCAGTTCTCATTCGTCATTCGTCAGTCTCCTGTTTGGAGAACGGGAACTAATTCAACAAAACACGTAATTTCCACATTCAAAGGAAATAAAAATACAGATCGCCTTCCATGCTAAGAGTGACTGTTTATATCCGTTTGTTGGTTTTTTTTTTTTGTATTCCTGAAATGACACATTGGTCATGGAGTACGCCACCACTCCTTTGTCGAATGGAAACAATTCGACTCGGCGTGATTTCGTCATCCGGAATCTAAGAGTCCTCAGCGAAAGGCCATCTCTGGTTTGCATGCACACGCAAAAATAATTAAAAACTCGCAAATAAAATGATTTGTTGGCACGAAGCCTTCTTCGGGGACGTTATATGTAGCTGTTTTTTTTTTTATTTTTGCCTCAAACCTCACAACTTAAACCCTTAATCTACGTTATAGAGTGGTCACTGCCACCGCCATGCCACGACGCGCCGTCGGCCAACTAGCCAGTCCGTAATCGATGTTAGGGATCAACTTGAAGAAAATTGGCTTAAGGATAAAAGCCATAACTGTGTTGGGCCTCCGCCTGTACTCGAACAAAGTGTCCCCCAAAAGCACTTTTACATTAAAAAACCATCAGAGAGTAGCCAAAGAAACCACCCGCACACAAAGACTGTACACGAGAGGGTGGCTTTGGCTTACGTGTATGGAGGTTCTTAAGTTGAAGCACCCTCTCACTCCGATGAAAAGAAAGCATAATTATTTTTTATTATGTCCATGGAGTAACGGAAGTGCGAGACGGATTCCAACCAAACTTGTAATGAATCGTATCTACATACACACAAATACGCGTACCTGTGCACGTGTACGAAGGGTTGTCAGGACTAACAAAACGAAAAACTGGAGCAAATGAAAACGTACTCGAACTACGTGTTTTTCTGTTTATTAAATTTGTTAACGCTTTATGTATGAGTACACCGTCAAGTGTAAGGGTCATTCTCGTGAAATTCATAAAAATTGATTCATGGGGATATATTATTGCAATTATGCTGGAGGATAATATGTTTAAAGGATCTGGTTAAAATCAGCGTGCAATTTGCAGATCCGACCCTTAACTGGCCGAACACAATGGTGACGCTGTAGTGGAAGTAGGCAGCGCTGTCAAAGTTAAAATATACGTAAATATACGTTTCATGATGCCATCTCTTTCGAAGTCTCAATGAGCTTCTCAACCATCCATTCGTGCAAAAATATAACACGCACACACAAATGGTTGGGAGAAACAGACACAACAGGCAGTTCACTCCGAGCTGTAGCGCCACCTAAAGTAAAGAGGGTGCACCGCAACCGTAAGTTGGGCCCTATAAGTCCTAGATGAAGGAACACCCCACTCGCATTATTCCTGTTGGATCAGGTTAGAAAAAGCTTAGCTTACCACGGGGCAGAAAGGACCAAACAAATTTTTAGCTTAGTTCTTAGTTCCATCTCATTTGCAATAGCCCAAACTAATAATTATAAACATTATTCGCAAATGCATGTCTTTGTTTCGTAGACAGAGTAAGTTGTTTTCAGTTTCAGTTTGAGAACATAGACAATTAAAGAATTAAAATTCGATAAACAGAAACAGTTATTATACAATATTTTAATAGGAATTATTTTTTATTTGTGTTAATATTGTTTTGATAAAAAGTTATTAAAAGTCAAAAATAAAAGTCATCAATGCCTCAGGAGAGCCATTTGTCTAAACTCTAAAGGGAGGGGAGAGGTTTCATTGAAATCCACATCCACCAAAGATATTCAGCCTTATTGAGTTTCACCCGAACAGCATTCCGCCCGAAAAAAATCTCATTTCACTTTCCCCCTATTATGAGTTTCGCCCAAAACTTCATTCGGGCGAAATAAACCACCAGAGATTTTTGGAGATTTGAAAAATATCGATTTCTTCAAGAAAATTACATTTTCCGCCTTGTTGTACTCTTTTTCGCCTACTAAATATAAGTGGAAAATTCAACTGTTAATGGTGGTTTATTTCGCCCGGAAGAATTTTCGAGCCAAACTCACAATAGTGGGAAAGTGAAATGTGATTTTTTTTGGGCGGAATGCTGTTCGGGTGAAATAAAACTCACAATAGGGCTGAAAGTAAAATTTTATTCAGGCAAAACTCACAATAGCTTTTAAAATGCCGGGCGAAAAAAAATGTTTCGGGTGAAATATTTTCCGGGTGAAACTCACAAAAATGCTGATTGCATCGTCAGCATCCACGTCGTTTGCCTTACTCATCGATGGGTTGCGATTAATCAAATTAAAGAACTAGGATATGCAACATTAATGTACATAATACCATATGCATTTACAAACACCACCCAAAATGCCCAACATCAAGATTCGGAGATTTTAAAGGACGGCGGAGTCAGTCCAACAGTCATCACAAGCTAATCTGTGTTAATTGTTTTATACTATAATTAAAGACCTTGCATCAAAAGGGGGGCAAGTCCAAATTGAATTTTCTGTTGGAAATTAAAAAAAACTCTTTGAAAAATTAGTTACTGTTACACTTATGTTTTAAAATGATATGCTGTAAAAAAAATTGCATATTTTCAGATTGTGATGAAATTATTTAGTCTAGAAATTCCAAACAATTAATTTTTAATTTTTTTTTTTTTGATTTCCCACAAAAAATTAAATTTGGATTTGCCCTCCTTTTGATGCAAGGTCCTCAATTGATATTGCAACAAAATATCTTATTACATAAAATGTATTAACATATTTAATGATTAAATATCAACGCAAATGAATAAAATAAAACTACACGTGCTATTTATTTTGTCGCCACGTACATACATAATGCACTCGTATTTATTACAAAATAATAGAAAAAATATCATTCAACATTTTTATAAGCAAAGTAAAAACTTTGAAGAGTAGAAAATTAATTGATGTGAACTACTCTTTTGTAAATTAGGCATCGCTTTCCATTCGTTATTAACTGGACAATATTTTTTCAAACTATCTCCGATACAAGTTATAAAGCTACCACAAGAGAGTGCTATAGACGTGCAAAATCTATGGTCCATATGATTTATTTGAATAATTCTAGTGTTATAGTTACTCAAATCAAACAATTTAATTTGCGTTTGTGAAATCGCACAAAAATTGAGAACTCCATTTATAGTAACTGTTCTCATGTTTCTTAACGGGAATGGCGCATAATCCCACTCATATGTCCACACTTTAGTGAGTGGATTGTAGATATCCAATATGCTTTGTCTATTTTGATGAGAACGAGCAACACATAGTGATGAACCCATAGCACCCACAACCGGATTTATTACTCTTTGGCTCATTGGAGTTATATATACCCATTTTCCGACCAGTGGGTCCCATTTCTCAACAGCTTTCAACCATCTACCGTTTCTACCAATGCCACCAACTACATACAGATGACCATTTAACGTAGTCATTTGACAATGATATCTTGCAGTCAATAACGGAGGTAGTTGCGTCCATTGAAATGTTTGCAAATCCAAGCAATCAACGCGATTTGTAATATCTGTTTTTCCCAGTAACCCGCCAGCAAAAAATGCTTTTCTATCCAATCTACAGCTTGCAAAATTGAAACGTGTTTCTGAAATATTCGGGCACTCTGTATAAAACCACTGGTTCAAAGGAGACGAATAAACTGCGACCCGTAAGTTTTGGTCGGGGATGTCAAATCCATCGATCGCCAAAACAGCTCCATCCAAGCTCCTTCGCTTGGTCTGTTGTTCTAGTACTAGTGACTGTCGCAATTTTGGCATGAAATGCCATTTGTATGCATCGTTAATGAATTTCAAGCATTCACTGGACTTTATGGCTGGTTCTACGGTACCGGTAATGAATTTGATGGGTAAGCACCTCAAGCGAAGATGAGAGAAAAGTTCTTCAAAGAATTTTTGACGCTGATTTGGATTGTGGTCCACCCATGATAAAATTGCATAAAATACCTCCTCTTCGGAGTAAACTTGTAAGTTGTCACTGGAAATAAGTTTACCTAACAGGTGAACATCCAATAAAAAGAATTCCTCATTACGGCGCAACTCCATAAAGTGTTGTAAGGCAAATTCAAAGGCGTACTCACACAGGTATGTGATGCTATATTGCTCTGCTAGGTTTAAAACTCCGACAACGTTGCACATATCTATCTGCTTTATTAAGAAGTCACAGCATGCCACTTCCAAAGGCTTTATTTGGAATAGATGTGCAGCTTTCAGGACATCTTCCACCGTGTCACCTTCAAGTTTAATTCTGTTCGTGTACATGTACCCAATGACCATTTTTAAAGTTTTTCCATCAATATTTTCGAATTTAACTTCTTTGGATTTAGCTTCTTTGAAAGAGCCGCCAAACATGAGTGAAAAATATTCACTCCGTGCAACCAGAATTAGGCGATGGGCATTCACTCGGTTCTTTCCATTCGCATCGGTCAGTGTGACATCACAAAATTTTGCATTGCTAAAAAACGTTTGTAATGTTGCGACTAAATCGGAATCGCCATTTTCATTGGTATACATTTGGAATTTGTTCAAACTGAGGTCTAGCGACATATTCGTAGTTTTAGAGAAGGATGACATCACGGTGTGGATCTCTATATTAGTGAAAATACAAGAGTGGATACTGATGACTTTGAAAGTTGAAACTGCAATTCTGTACGGTAGAATTTATCTGTAAGGAAAAAAATAAAATTAGCTCCTTATAAGCAACGAACTTATAAATTGTAATTGTCTCCTGGAACCGACAAAGCACACAGAGCGATTTCAGAGGACAAACTCCAACATCAAATGAATGCACTTACGGACTACGAGTGCCACTGAGATCATGCGCAGAAAACACCTGGAACTGAAATTAAAGAAACATTATATTTTTTAGCTAATATTTGTTTCTTTTTTTTGCATTATCAAATAACAAATCAGTAAGTTAACGCAATCCAATCGCATCAAGCACACGCCGGTAGTCGCACATGCGTTGTATACTTACACCAACCGGGAAAATGATACCTGTTTGAGTTTCGTTGTTTACGTTTAATTTGAGTCTTTTTTATTTCAGTAGCGAGTTAGCTTTTTTTATATAAAACCCCGAAAACGTAATTTTAACTCAGTTACATTACATTAACATGTAAACAAACAATAAAAACAAAAACCACAAGGCACTTACCAAGCAAAATACACTTTACAAATCGATATGAAAAACTAAAACAGCCGATCCAGTTCAAATTCGCAAAACAAATCTTTTGTAGAACGAACGTTTTATCGCTTTCCAATGTTTTGTTTTATTTAGTTGGGTCTCGTCTTTCCTCTGTTGCTTGATATAATTTAACATGACGTGTTGGCTCGCTCACTCGTAAAATTCGCATCGTGGTGAATTATGGCAAATAAATGGCGATTGAGCGCAGTGCTGTCAGATCGTGTTAAATTTATCTTTTCGTCGTAAATTTCAACTCCAATTTTCATGATATGGTAAAACAGTCATATTTTCCGTTTTCTATGCAAAAATGGGAAATTCTACTGACAAATTCGTCTGCTCCCTTATTAGCCGTAGGTATTTTATTTTCTCTGTGATATGATCCGGATCAGATTACTTATTTAAGGAGATTACTTATTTAAGGAGATTACTTATTTAAGGAGCTTTTTTCGCAATTTACTGTGGAAATGTGATCAGTTTCTTCAATTTTGTGCATCAAAAAGGCCCACTTTATGATTTTTCGATAAATTTTGATTTCGTTTCAAATTGTTTTGGCGTGATTTGCAAAACATATTAAGTGGACAAAATTATTTTTTTGACCATTTCATGTTATTCTTATGAGTTAAGTATATTGAAATAAAAAAATTACTTTTTAAGTGCTTTATTAACATTTTGTTAAAAAAAACTTTTAAAAAAAACCGTTAAATTGACTTTCAAAATTTATTGGAAATTTCTATTTACTCTGGTTAACTTAATCCATACTAATTTGGTTTGATTTTTCACACGAAAAAATTAAAAATTAATTAAATACAAATTGATCACTAACTGTGCACTTGACCTGTGATGTAACATACTCCACTTTGACATGCTCTAAAATCATTTCCATGCTTTAAAATAAAGAAAAAATGTTATTTACTTATCTTTTAGTTATCCGTTATAAGAATTGCGTTAGCAAGTATGTACTCTCAATTTTGTCATGAATTTTTTGAATTTTGTCCACTTCTTATTGGTGTGAAATGGAACACTGTCCGACGCGACGGTCTGATGTAAATCAAATAGTGTTTGATATGTGTGGGCAGATTAATGCCGTTGTAAGTACAGGGAAGATAGGACGTTTGCCTCTCAGTCTGGTTGCAATAGCTTACATAAATGTACCTCTTTTCAGATCTGACTCATCTCGCGCAAATTACCTGCATTAGCCGTGTTTTATTATCGCCGATGATCCATATAAATCATTGGTTTGTATGCATTACAACCACACTACGTGATCTAGCTTCTTATCAAGATCAATTTTCGTGATCTGAAAATAAGTTCGGCTATATCTCAGCAGGATGCACTTCCGCTTGTGAAATTTGCTTATCTGTATCCATGACAGGAACCTGTGGCAAAAACCTGCTAAATGTCTGTATCCATGACAGAAACCCGTGGTAAAAACCTGCTAAATGTCTGTATCCGTGACAGAAACCGGCACTAAAAACCTCTTTCATTGAAAACAATCAAATCAAAAAATCGCATCGCAAAATAAATCGTTGCGAGAAAGAATGGTCCGGGCCATTCAATTTCTCGTTGCGAGAAAGAATGGTTTCTCGCAGTGAAGGTGCGAGAATTTTGACAGTTTACGCTACGATTATTTTTCTCGCAACGATTTTTGTTCTGGGAATTAGGGGCTTAAGTAGTTGATACCTAACGAACGGAGTGTATTTAAAGGAACCCGATCTAATAAACCAACTGTCAAAATGTCTTTAACTTAACAAGGGATTCCCCGTTTTATGAGTCAGCAACGTAGAAATAGGAATTGGTCTCTTAATTCTCTCTGTTTATACATAAGTATGCATTTTATGATGTCTGAACCTAAAAAAGCTGGAGCTGGTTTCATTAAAACTTGGAATCTAATCTCTCTCGGTGAGAAAAGTTTATTTAATATGGTGCATTTAACTTTTATTATTGTTACCCTTAAGAGGAAAAAACTATCGATATATATTGATAGCTATCGATAGTCAAAAGCCAACTATCGAGAACTATCGATGGCACTGACTATCGATAGTTCTCCACCTCTACTTACAATACATACATAGTACATTAGCCGTGTTTTTTTGAAACGTAGCTAGCCAGTAGTTGCTAGCAAAGTCAAATTTCACACGTAAAACAAATACAACAACCAGCTGGCTACAACTCTTGATTTTATCCGCAGCCAAAAGCAGCTGGCTAGGAATGTTGCGATATCTCATGGCAAGGTGACGCTTAAAGCGATTTGTAGAACACTTGACAGACTGCCGTGTACGAAAATTATATAATTTAAATTACTAAATGATGTTTCACAGAAATAATCCACTATATTATGATTTCATATCACTTTATGTAAATTATCCATTGAATAAACTACCAAAATTAATTGTTTTCACAACAAATAACAAAAAATCGATTTGGTTGAATGCCGAATACTTTGACAGTTCGCACTTAACAGCTGATCGAAATCACACACATATGACCGAAATCACACACACCAACTTGGAGGTAAGTCAGCTGGGTTCGGCTGGCTGGGAATCGTTTTAATGAACGACTGGCTAGCTACGTTTCAAAAAAACACGCCTATTGTCATTTAGTTCGAAGAATCAAAGACAGTGCGAACGCACCCCAAGGTTTGCAATCTACCAATATATACAGTCCACAAGTGTGGATTGTAAGTATTTGTAGTTTGAATAAGTGAAGTTTCGCAAGAAAGTGGCATTTGTTTCTATTTTTGCATTAATTTAAATAATATTGCGAATAAATTAATTTAAAAAATCGGCCAATAATAGGCACAGGATGCTAGTGAACTGAAATACGAAGTTTTACTTCATTGTGTGCATTCGTTTTTGTGTTTATCTAATCGTAAAATTGACAGGTAAGAGCGTCACATTGAGATTTGAATATTTGTATATGATATGATATGATATGATGCACGATCAAACTGGAAGATGATGTCAAGAAAAACTCTATCGCTTGTGCAACCAGGCTAGAACCACTCTTCTCTGGGTTCCAGGTCATAGTGCAATAGAGGGAAAAGAGAGAGCCGACACATACTAGCCAGGCCAGGGTTATTCCTTAACAGCTCACTAATAGCGGAAAATGTTCTTATTCCTATTCACGCCTCATGCACTTTCGTATAACTAAATGCTTTTAAACTACATAATAATAATCGTTATGTTGGTCATAAATTTTCAAGGCTCACACTTTCACTAAGAAGTCTGTTTCTTTCTTTTTTTTTTGTTTTTTAAAATCCAATAACGTCCATTTAATCGCAGTCACGTTGTGATAGAAACGTAAAAATTCCATTGCGAACAGTTTAAGAAAACCCGAAAAATTCATCGAGTTAAAAGCCTACGCGCGCATTAAGAGCCCACACCGCCGCTGCCAAAGTGTACGAGTATATGTGCGATTATTCCTATTCCTATCAGGATCTGAAATGTTACATAAAATCCTTTTTTTTTTAGACAACGACAGATGCAAAAAAAAAAATGTTTAAATAAATCGCCTCCCTTCATCTAAATTCTAAACGGTTGCAAAAAAAAAAGTGAAATCGACTATGAACGACAAAAAAATGTACATATACATACATACATATACCTACATATGTATGTTTGTATATCGAATTATACTATACACAAATTCAGAATAAATGTTTATCCCATAAATTTCCTCGAACTAACACCGAATTGCAATATTCACAATGTGAAACGCACAACGATATACGAGTAGGTACGTGTGTGGTGACAAAGCTTGGCGCTGCCTGTCGCTCCAAACTCCCACCACATTTATCCCAGCCACCACTACTCCTTGCTCCTTCTTAATGCCACAACGATGGTGGCGTCTATTTTATTTGTACATTCGCTTGGTAATTACGATTTAAATAAAAATCATGTGACGCCCGGCAGACTATGCGAGATTTATAGCGTCGTGTTATTGGATAATTTAAATAAGGAATTTCGAAGGATTACATTGAAATTTACGCAAAATTTGCGTTTACCGTTGATGGCGGACGGCCGGCGCGTGGACGAAAACAATCGTTATTTTAAATAAATAAATAAATATTCATTTATGTATGTACAGGAGTATGTATAAACAAATTTATTGTTTTGCAAGTAAATAACACATGTTAATTTTAAAACAAAATTAAAATTGCATTTAAAATTATTCAAATAAATTTCGAATGCATTTCGAAGCTTTATGTATACTGTTAATTAAATGCAGAAATTTGTCAGCCGACCATTCTGTGAGCGTCAAGGTTTTGTGATTTTTTATTTATTACATCATCACCAAGACTTTGATTAAAATCAAAATTTCATTTATATTCAAACAATAATTTTAAGATTAAGAAAACGAAATAATTAAAATTATGGGCAAGAAAAAAAAGGAACAGTAAAGTAATTATGACTGGGAAAGAGCATCCACACTAGTTAATACTAATCTTTAAGGGCGCTGGTCGAGGTTAGGTACCTGTCCTATGCCACTGGTGAGGTTTGGACGGAAGGCCAACTTGTTGGTCGCAACGTCAATAACAGGGTACAACTATTTGGTTGAATCACTTATGTTGATTGATTGGGGTTCGGAGCGAATCGCCAACTGAATTTCTAAAACTGTATTCTTCGTTGGGAAAGGGCCAAGTGTTGGTCAAACCGCGAAATAAATAAAACAAGTGTACCATTGCGAGGAATCTCGCATGTAGAAACCCTATGCCCGTAGGTATAGGCAATAAGTTTTTTTCGAAATAACTTAACTGATATGCACATTTCAAAATTATTTATACTAGGCGTGTTTTTTTTCAAATCTATATAGGCTTAGCGGAAAATGAGAAAAAAAAACGCTGAACAGTGACTTGGCAAGACTATGCTAATTGACGATTGACAGTAGGTAGTGGTGTAAAAAATATATTCATTCGTTACAAAGTAACGAATAATGAATGCACTCGCAGTAACTGATTACCTACTATGTACTCACTCACTCGTTCGACCTAAACTGTCTTATGCAAATGAATAACTCATTCTCACATCGAATACAAATAACCGCGACAATGCTAAAGAAAGAGACAAATGGAAAGCATAAATTCATCAGTATTAAGCAGAAAGAGATAATTGATGTCGACGGGGTAAAGCTATGTTTACCATATGCATTTCTTATTCTGTTTCTTTATAACATCAGACAACCACCAAGACATAATATGTTTGGCAAAAGTGTTGACTGAGACCAATAGATGGATCAGGGCCGGTTTTAACAGTTTTGGCGCCTGGCGCAGGAAAAAAAGTAAGCGCCCCAAAAGCAACTTAAAACATGTTTGATCTTTTCCACATCTCCCGAAGAGAGAGAGTAATTGACGCGTTGACTTCAACATAAAATTCAACCCTAAATCTTTCTTGATGGTCTAAAATTACCTCATTCCTATCCTCATAGGAAAACTGAACTACTTTTTTTCGGGACCGTTAAGTTGAAATTACTGGAAAAGGAACTTTAATTTCATTTGCTATAAGTCTCGCCTTATCTACAAATTCAAAAAAAAAACTTGTCATTAGTTCTTAGTTCGACTAAAAACTTTTTCATTGAACACAAAATCTCAACTGCAAGCTTAAGGCAAAAACAATAAATTTAAATTCGCTTAGCTTACTACCAAGAGATTGTGGCATATTTTAGACTCTTTGATCATAATTTTCTGAAATTTCAACAAGAGCCTATAAACATCTCCCAAGTATACTTTTAGTGGTTTTATTGCATCTATTCTGCTTAAGGCTGCGGTTATATAGCAAGCGTGTAATACAAGCGCTTTAAATTAAATGCATTTTATTGGAGCATGGTGGTTGGTAACAAATTTTTACAAGCGCGAGCAAGTGCGAGATAAAATGCTCTGATAATTTAAAACGCGAGCTAAGCGCTTGTATTACACGCTTGCTACATATATAACCGCAGCCTAAGAGTCAAACTACTAAGATGTTTTTTTGTCTAAAACGACCATCTGCCTACAGAACTTGAATAGAAAACATAGATACTCTCAACTTTATCGAAGAATGCAACTGCATCAGTAGAGCATTGAACATCATCAAAGCTCTAGGTTCCAAAACCTTAGTTCTCGTTTGCATACCACAATGTTTCCCTCTCATATAAGTACCATTATATGCCCTTGTCCTCTACAATTCACTAATAGAATATCCAAAAAAGCAAGTTCATTCAAAACTAAATCAGTTAAGCCAGACCCAGTTGTTTTTTTTCACAACAATCCCAAAAAATATTCTCTAATTTTAAACTTTTTCGTATTTTGGTCCACTATTCTAACTACTAAAGTTAATTGCTTCTTTCTACTTATGTATATCAAGCGTACAATCTACTATAATCGAAGCCAAGGAGAATCAAGGCATTAAATATATTACATACTAATTTTCAATATTTTTAAAAATGTGCTATCTACCACTTAAAGTGCTAATGTTCTGAATTGAATAATTTTTTTTGTTTTCGTAACCGCAGGTTGCAATTTTTTTATGTAGTCTTGTTTTGTTATCAATTAAATGTTAAATGCACAACATATAAGAAGGAAATGATTTTTTATTGGTTGAAAACACGACAATGCAAAAGGGATCCAAAAAAAAGCAAATGTGCTATCTTTCTGTCGCGATCTGTACATATATAATGTAACAATAAATTTTACTACGTATGAACTGAGTTTGACTCTCTTTCTCTTCAGTCAAATCGAACGTTTTGATATATCGAACAAGGTTGCGAAACCAAATTTGAAGTTCGCATCGTTTTAGGTAGGCGCATTGCCTTGGCGCAAAATTTGAATCCTGCTCCACAACTTCCGACATGTTTGATGATTTGTATGGATTTTGGTAGGCGCAAATGGAGCGGTATGATAAGACTGCTCCACAGCATGTTGGCAGTGAAAATTTCGTTTTTGGCTGAAGGGTCGACTGGATATTTAATATGAAACAACAGAGTCTACTATGGTTGCAGCAGAGACAAATGTTTGCCTCTGGTTGTAGTTGGGTACAGATAAAAATTCTGCTAACTGGTCTGTTATACCAATTAGCAGCTATGGAGAGAAAGAGAATGAAATGTTGTGGGAACGGGAAGGGATAGAAAAAAAACATTATGTGCATATTTATATGGAAATTTTGTGATTTTAATGTGTGTGGACTTTTTAAAGTACAGTGATTGAAATGTGTGTATTGTTATTTGAGAAGTACGGTGAGAAATATTAGTTTGTGAAGAATATAAATACATATTAGCAAACGAGTAGATCTGTTTTTTGGATAGTAATTTTTTTAGTTTTTACGCCTCTTGCTTTCTGGTGCCTGGCGCGGCTGCGCCACTCGCTCCTATGTAAGGTCCGGCCCTGAGATGGATATTAAATGCACTTTTTTTGCATAGAGTAAAAGAAGAAAAATCATATAATACTCGTACCGACCTAGTGAAAAATAGAGAGTGTACGAAAAGTACCAATGAGTACAAAGTATTCGTTACTTTTGAGTGATTACTTGGGCGAAAGTAACGAGTGAGTATGAATACTCAGAACCAGAAGTAACGACTTTTTACATCACTAATTGACAGTTTCACATCGGCATTGTTTTCATCATTGACATATTATATATGGACTGCTAGTGAAATGTCACTTTTATACAACGTCTGCGGACAATTTGGTTCCAACATAACTAGCGCCACGTGTTTCGTAGGGACAGCAATGTGAAACAATTATCCGCCATCATACTTATTTTACGTAGAAACTGAGGCCATCTATTGCCGTATATACGAGTTACTGCGAAAATACGTTAAATTTTAAATTGTTGCCGCGTTGGTACCAACAGATGCCACTACCAAAATTTCAATACAAAACTTGAAAAAAGCCGTTACTTTTCTAAACTAGATAAATATGTTAAATTTATTTGGAATTCATGTTTTGTGTTTATTAATACTTTGTGTTTTTGCTTTATAATGCAGTACAACTTCTCACAATTTATTAAAAAAATACTTAAATCACAAACCAACGGCTTTCGTGAATTCAAACACAGTCTAAGTTTCCACATTTCTCCGCTACGAAACAAGAGGGCTAGTGCTTATGTTGGAACCAACGCGAAGTTGGGTACTAGCAGTCCATATATAATATGTCAATGATGAAAACCATTTGTTTCGTAGCGGAGAAATGTGGAAACTTTTGCATGTTTGCATGTATATTCTCTCAACATTTGGTCCATGATGTCCATGCCTACTTTGTATTTGTTGTAAAACAGAATAGCTTGTGACTTTTTTGTTTCTCCAACTGTGTCATAATGAAGTGATCAGTAAAATCACTGCCCTATATTTTTTTGGCACATTAGATACTCCTGCGACATTATCCATACATCCAAAGATAGTAGATTGTGCTAGGTGACTACGGTCCAGAAGCATTTCTTTAGGAATGCATTTCTTATTCCATTGAATAGTTCCTTCAAAACTTGTAAAGAAGTTGTCAGCAACAACAATCCTCCCGTTGGCTCTGTATTTGGTCAATCAGCACCTTCTCGCCCAAATTTACAGCTCTCTGATTTAAAATCATAAAGGAAATGCTCAAGTGACCGAATGTATACGCCATGAACATCAGTAATTAGCGGAAACCCCCAGGTAATAAATACTCGTGTGCATATTTGGGCACGATATTAAATATGTTCTAAATAAATTAAAAAAATATATATTTTGTTCATTTATGATGCGATTATCAAAATTAATGATCTGACAGACATATGCAGGTAAAAAAAATACGTTTTTTCGCGGATGAAATAGGAAATAACTACGTTTCTCCATGCAAGGTCTGGCCAGACCTATTCCATTGAATCTAGGGGTTGTTTTAGAAAATCATTGTTTTTCTTTGCACCCACTTACATCTAAAAAATTTTGTCTACACTAAAGCAGTAAAAATATGAATGTTGACAAAGTCAGGACAGTTGGTAATGATAGCTACATAATTAATTAGAAAAAAATGGTTTTGAAAGGGCGAAAGGTCTGGCTAGACCTAGTCATTGACAGAAGGGATAAGTGCCAAAAAGTTATGCAATGAATTGTTAATTGTGCATGAAGTACCAAAAGTATGCAATGAAATATTAACTGTGCATAAAGTGCCAAAAGTAAATAAAATAGTCAACGGTTTTTTTAGTTCGACAAAATAAAACCAATTGATTGAGGGTACAGGGTGCCCCCAAAGAAAGTTCATGTTTAGTAATATGAATATGCGTAAGCGGCAATTGATAAAAAAAGCAATCTAGACATACATACATATATAAAACTAAGTGAAAAAATGCGTATGTTTCCCTCTACCGGCCGTAATTTTCAACCAATGTAGATAATCACGGTACAAATAATATAGGCAAAAAAAAATTACAAAAACTTCGAAAAACATTGAAAAAATAAGTTTTTTCTTAATGACTGTCGAAGCGGGCGGTGTCTAAGCTAGTTAACTTATTAATCCTTGTACAAGCGTATATCAATGGTTCTTCCACAACAATACTCGTACTGCAGACTTGCCGTATGGTGTCTTTAAAAGTGCACCATAAAACAAAAAAATTTTGAAGTTAAAGTTTAAACAAAAATATCCCCTTTAATGTCGCACTAAATATACCTAATAAAAAATAATAAATAAAAAAAAAAAAAATGCTAAGAGTAGCTAAGCATGTGTAATCCTTTCCACCCGTCCATATCCTTTTATCTCTTCATCCCATTGTAATCCCAATGCTATGACAGGTGTATCTATTCCTTTACGAAAGAGAAAGATGTGTGCGTGATCCGCCGTTTCATACCGGCTGATTGCCTCAATCCATCGTCGTTTTGAGAGTGCCATCTCCAAAGTTCCTCCTTCTCTTCGTCCACCCCACCAACAATCGTACAATCTTCCCAGTTACAATCGTTTTGCATGTCATTTGAATGCCAAAAGGGGAATTTCTTCGAGATAGTAATAATAGCTGAGAAGGAAGTAGAAAAATAAAATTATTTTAAAGAAATCCTCTTTCTTACTCACCAACTCACATGTGACAGCCGAAAGGACTCCAAGTTGGAGCCGTGTCGCACCACAAAAGATATAGACCCAATTGAATGGCAACATCATTGAAAGGGATGTGTTATTTAAAGCTGTAAATGAAACAATTTAGCCACACGACGACGGCGACGCCGATAGTCCTAGATACATGTACACGTACGACACATCCGCTTTAGGATACTCGACGCCCGTGCCGCCTTCAAACACACGCATAATATGTGCCGACTTTGAATTGGTTACGATTTTTTATTTGCTCCTTTCTCCGGGGTCGAAAGGAATTTTCCCGTTTCTTATCCGCAGGGTATCTACACTTGTTTTTTTTTTTATGTCTTTTAAAATGCCTAGATGGAGGGTACAGAAAAAAGGAGAGCAAAAAAAAAAAACACCAAGGACATTTGGGGAATTTATTTAGCAATGTGCTATTTTCGTTTGTTTTATTTCTTCCTTTCGATTTGTCTGGCATTCGTTCCTTTTTGCTGGGATAAGTTGTTGGCACTATTGCCATACACACTCGTAGTTTAAGCACAAAGGATCGGATATCTTTTGATACATTATGCCAGGCGACGACAACGACGATGACTGTTTGTACGCGGATAAGGGATAAAGGATAACAAGAGAAAGAAATAAAAAAAAAACCTTTTTCACGGCACAAATCTCAAATGAATTGAAATTTTATTCGAATGCTTTGGGAACATATTACGCGCGGCGGCCTTCGTTTTATGTTTCAGCTCGACGTTTTTTGTTTCCCTTCTTCCTTTTTTTGTACCCATAACTTGGAGGAAATCGAAATTGTACCGTTGTGGATAATTCTAGTGAAACTATACATGAAAACATTCGGTTGGAGTATCTTCGAGGATCTATTGGTATCCTTCGAAATGGGATAAATGTGCAAATTTTTAAAATATTTCAATCATACAAACGGGCGGAGATACGAGTATCTACTAGTGCCTTTGAATTTGTTTTTCGTTTTTTTAATGCCCAGCCGATATGATTGTTGAAGTGGAAGATATTTTAAATAACAACTTTTTTTTTTTGTTCCCACATGTGGGCTTATGAATATGTTAATAACCCTCTTACAATATATTGTATTGTTACCCAAATTTCCTTTCTGACCAAAGAGAAATTCATCTTAATGCTTTTTATTTTCTGACATTTGGCACAAAAAAAAATTCCATAAAATGTATGTATAGCCTCCTCAGACCCTTGTTGATGATTGTTTTCGTAAGTAAGCCCAAGGTAGCATTCATACAGAGATATGTGGGGCCTGTAACAGAACGCGACAAGTATACTTGTAGGACAAGTCAATTTCGACAACTTGTAAAAAATTGTGTAACACAAAACGACAAGTTCGTGAGCTCTTCGACAATTGTCGCGAGGAAAGATGACAAGTGGGAAATTATATAATTTCCCTCTTTCTGTAACAGAACACGACAAGTGTCGAGAAACACTTGTAGAATTGTGGTTCAATTAGGGCAGGTGATTGGAATATTGTCAAAAGCTGACAAGTGCATTTTTTATGCAATATCCAGAATACAAATAAAGAAATAAAATAATATGAAATATTAAAAATGCACTTTCTTACTTTCTCTTAAGTCTGAGTTTGATACCTCGTTACAGATTAAAAATGTTTAAGCCAAGAATACATTTCAATGTAAGTGATCATCTGTTTATTAAAAAAAATCACTTATCTCAATCAACTGCGTATATTTTTGCTACCAGACTTAACAATAAAATACAGTCCACTAGGTACATAAAATAGTATTTTTTTTGTCCGCCGTGATTCTCGCCATTTTCACTTGTAAGACACTTGTCGACGAATGCCAACAAGTCAAGGGAAACTAATTATTTTGACAAGTGCAACGGTTTGAGTTCTGTTACAGAATTAATTTGTACTTGTCGGACAAGCATAGATCGCCAAGTGAATTTAGACTTGTCGACTTGTAGCGTTGTGTTACAGGCCCCTGCTGATGAGTAGGCCATTTTTGAAGTGAATACTTCTTTAGCGACGTATTGTTTTTGAAAACGAGTTACGATAACGAGTAATGCCAAAACTACATCGGAACAAAAGTGATAAAAAGTAGAAGTGTGCACACACTGAAAGCTCACTCAATTCCAACTGACCAACAGCGCCATTAACGGATGAAATTGTTATTTGTTTGACATTTGAAAGCTCCAGGAAATGTATTTCTCCGCAACCATGCACTTTTATTCGTTAATAGTGGATGAATAATAAAAAGAAAATTGGTTTCAAGCCTAAAATTCTAAAAAAATGTACGGGAATAATAAAATCGGTATTTGCTTTCGTGAATATACGTCTAAAATCATCTTTTAAATTTATCGGAAATCAGCTGGTATGCAAAAAAGTGAATAAGCGCCATCTATGTTCGAGCATCTTATACGAAATCCAATTATAACTACTGGAATTGGTTTATGTATTTGGTTGGAAGAACTACTGGAAAGCTTTTGTGCAACATCACCGCGGCGAAAGCTAGGGTATGCTCTAGCTTTAGCCGCGGTGAGTTTTATTCATTTGAGAGGAAATGATACAGATGTGCCTGCGATGGAAGAGTACAACCTATTGTTTTGACTTCGTTGTACTTTTTATCACTTTTGTTCCGATGTAGTTCTGGCTTTAGTTGAAAATTATTTTTTTTGAAAAAAATAACTGTAAACGATTTTATTGACAAAAATAATACTTTAGTCGTTATGCCTTTTAGGTTTTTCATCATAAAAAATCCTATCTGGAGTTTAGTTGTTTTTCCATTTTAAAGAATCACAATTTAATTTTGGAATAACCGCTAAACTGCAGATAGGAAAGTCTTTTTACTTATTCTTCCTTCAAAAAAAATGAACAAAACAAAAAATATTAACACGGAAAAACAGCTAAACTCAAGTTTAGCTATTTTTTTGTTGAGTTTGGTTGTTTTTCCTTAATCTAAACTAAAAAAAAATGACTTTAGCTGTTATGTTTTTTTGAAATTGTGGTCACATTTTTGAAGATAAAAAGCAAAATAAATTCGAGTACGCTGAATCTAATGGCATCAAAATCTCAATTTCGTCTAAAGTCGACTTAAGCGGTTATGGCTTGTGGCCACAGATAATGTGTTTCGATAACGGGGAAATGATTCCATACTGGAGTCCGTCTGTCTGTCTGTCTGTCTGTGAGTCTGTATGTCTGTCTGTCCGTCCGTCCGTTTGTATGTCTGTCTGTCCGTCCGTCCGTTTGTCTGACTGTCGGTCCGTCTGTCTGTCTGTCTGTTCGTCCGTCCGTCCGTCCGTCTGTCTATCTGTCTGTCTACCTTTTAACATCTAAACCGCTGAACCAATTGTAATGTAATTTAACAAAGAGATAGTCTGGGACCTGGGGAAGGACATAGGCGGAAAACCCGCTCGCTAGGGGGCGCTGGAGTCAAGTTATTAACAAAACCTTTTCACGCTTAAGCCGCTGAACCGAATGTAATGTAATTTGGTTAAGAGATAGTCTGGGACCTAAGGGAGGACTCAACTGACCAAACTGATTCATATTGTAATATAAACATTATGTAAACACCAACCCCAGCGCTGCCATTGCATAAGCAAGCGGCACATTGATTTCTTGTGGCGTTCAATAAAGAAAGTAGTAAGATTTTGTACTCAAAGAAAATAACAACTCGTTTTATTAACTATATTGACAATTTATGTTGTTATAGTACCAAAAGAGAAAACTACAAAAACTGGACCCGATGGGTGGCGCTGGAGTCGAGTTATTAACAAATTCTCTATTAAATTAAATTTTGAATAGCTGTTCCTTTCATAATTTGTATTACAAAAATATAGTCAAGTTTACATTCATATTTACTAAATTTTATTACACATTTTCTATCGATTGTACTAGACAAATTTCTTCTTCTCTTACACATTACACATACACAACTGCTTTGGATTGGATAAGTATTCACTTCTCCCGTGAGCTTATGCGGATGAGGCTCACGCATTTTTTTTTAATTGCGCAGCCTTGTGGAATCAGGTCAAAGTTGTGCTTTCAGCTAGCTGTTATGATGGCATTTCGTAGAAGAGGTAATTTTATTTATTTTTTAGCTTAACATTGTTTTTTTTTACAATTTTGTGACTCTTTACATGTTAAGAAAAGACACAAAATTGTAAAGTAGACAACATTTTAACATTTCTTAAAAAAAAATACAGTGAAATCTCCCATTACGGACAGCTCCATTTGACGGACACATTTTTATACCCAAGCTTTTATGTTCCATTAGACCGACACTCCCTTGATCGGACGCGGACAAGCATATCTGTTAGAAATTATTTAATTTAATTCCATTAGACGGAAAAAAACAAAAAATCTTCCGTAGCTTAACACTGAATTTTTGTTACTTGCTTACAGTTTCAACAGATTCTAACGAAAAGACAAAATACAATAGAAATAACGATCACATTTAACACAGTACTCTCTGGGCGGCGAGCGCAGTGTTGCGGTGGTAAATATCAATTTCGTAGCAGAACTACTCCCATATGAACCAATTTGTATGACGTATTTTTCAAAAGATCATCTGTATTTTGTGGATACCCAAACTTTTCGTCCCATTAAATCGTTTGAACAGAAGCACGTTGCAGAAATCAGAAATATTTAAATATCGTGAATACAGCCTGCGCTTTTAGGTTAGGTAGAGTGGCACCATACTCGGTAGGATTTATTTAGACCAAAGTAGGTCCATAGTGCTGCCACGTGAGCCGATTCTTATTGGTGCTCTTGGAACCATATAAAAGTTCTATACATTTCCGTATTTTATTGATATTCGTTGAAATTGAATATTAGGTTTTTTGTTTGTGGTGTAACATCGTCCCAGTATGTAATTCTGGCCATAATAAACGAGATATAACGCAGTAGCTTATTACGAGCCACAGACCGTTGTTGGTCTCTTTATGGTTGATCGTGTTGAATAGGGTTTTCATCGGAGGCACAGAAGAGGTATCTGCTTCAGTTTTGCTTATAGCCAATCCCGCTTAAGGTAGTAGACCCCTGTGACGGGTTCAAAAAATCAATTTTTTTTGGTTTTATTTTTCGAAATAAAAACATCTTAAAATAAATAATATATATTTTCGAACCGAAATTTTTAAAATTTTCAAAGTTATATCCAGAGAAAGAGAACGCGCCGTAGTGTGTATAAAAGTGTGTTGACGCGCTAGCGGCAGCTGCTCTGACCGTTCCCTCTTTTATTGTCCTTCAGTCCTTTATTATTGTAGGATACGCAGTTATTTTAGGATACCTTAGCCGCTGAAAATGATAACTTTGAGGAAACGGAAGGATTGCTCTATGCACCAGCCATAGCTGATTAATGTAATGTAAGTAGGTATTGTCAAAACTTTAAACGCGTTTTTCTCGAAACCATGTTTTCAAAATTTAGGGGAAGCACTCACTCAAAACTATTTAACCGATTTGGCTGAAAATTTTACCAGTTATTCTAGACATACATAGCTAAATGCCTAACCTTTAAATTTAAAATATTCAATTTTTTGATGATAAATTCATTTTTTTTAAACAATTTAGCTATCAACGAAAAGCATTGGATTTTGACAACTTTTTTTTTCACAAGTCCGCAATTTTTTTTATTTCTTTTTAATATGCATATTATTGGTTAGGCATTTAAAATAAAGTCTACAGAAAAATAATCTCTTTGATTTTTTTTATTTTAGATGACTATTGAAGGTGGTGTGCTTCCCCAAAATAGCTCACCTTTTTTGCGAGGACTCCACTTTTACATAATATGAAATTATAAAATGAAGTCAAAAAAAATTTGTTTGTATATAGTACTTTAAAGTTTTAATAAAACATGTGAAAATTACAAAACGTATGCAAATTCACCTAGGTATATGTGTTATTTATTTTGTCGCCCCTGTACGACTGTGAGTGAAGGTTTTGTTGAGTTCGAAATATGTTTAGAGCTATAAACCGCTGTGGTGCTATAAATGCGGTGATTTTTCGAGTTTGATATTTATTTGAAAGTTAAGTACCCGAGTTTTATTTTTGAAAATGTAAAATTAATAAATATTTGAATTTAGTTTTTTCCCCATTTTCCGCATTACCCAGATTCTCCTGAAACTTTTTTTTTATCAGAAATTGATGAATTTTATTTATGTACCAAATATTGGTCTACATAACATTTAAAAAATACAAAAAAAAATATTGGACCTTTGGGTCCCGAATTATGGGGTGTTCCCTATAAGGGACAGTAGGAGTTCAAAGAAAGTAAACATTTCAATATTAAATTTTCTTTAATATGAAATATTTTAAAGCATCGTTCATAAAGTCTAATGTCGCATTTTTCGCATCGAGTTGGTGACTTCAGATGGCATACTCTACAGCGAGTTCGGTTTCCTTGCTCTACCACGTAATGGTCTATGATCTATGTGGTCGAATCTTAAGTCCAAATTTTCCAATGCAGATGGACGTGAAGGACCTCTTTTCTTATAATGACAATTAGACTCTAATAACAACACAGCAATTCTTCGTCGAAATGCAAGTAGACGCATACATATTACCGCCACTTTGTTTCTGTAACTGCCAACAATTGTTGAAGGTTACATCGAGAAGATACGACACGAGCGGACTATACCACTTTTCCCCCTTATAGATGTTCGGTACATACAACGATATGTTTTGACCAGCACGTCATATCCTCTAAGCAACAGTATTCCGAAAAAAAGTTTCATTTCGTGCAATGAAATATTTAAACTTATGTTCTTTTGCATGGCGTAACTACTGGTGAGAGATATTGCCATTTCGTTGAATTTGTCATCGAAAATTGTTCAAATATCTCTACTGGCGTTTGATTACTGAGCACACTGCTAAATATCGCGTCACCTGTAGTAACATGCAAATCTCTTTTGGTCCGATTGGATTTTCAATTGCATTTAATTTTCTTTTTTTGGTAACAGCTACAAATAATGGAATGTCGTCGTCATTATCAAATCCGTCATCATATATGCAACTTCAGCGTCCGCGAGTAGTTGACTGCTTGGTAAGTTGGATATAGCCACTTCATTTTTCTCCCATGATTCTTCATCCATCAATTCTCCACACGCATTATTTGGCGGTACCAAGGCTATTGTAGCCTGTGCTGGATTATTATAGATTCGTCTTCTTCCAAAAAAGCTATGATCTCGTCAAAATTTACGCACCTACAAAAAAAGCAGATATGAACTCTAATCTTCTACTGTCCCATATATGGGACACCAATAAAAAAAATCTTTATTTTACCAAATACAAAAAGATTTTCATAAATCTTACGAACGAAATCAATAACTTGATATTCTAACATTGAATTGTTCAAATATTATGTACACACTATTTTTGTAAAAATTGTGTTAAACTTACCTTTTTGAATACACTGTCCCATCAGTTTACTTCCCTTCACTCAAAAAAGTGAATAAAAATAAAATGAGGGTACTATCGCTGGTTTTTTCTGTTGGTTACTAGGGAGCATATCCAAAGGAATTAAATAGATTTCAAACATTTTTTGAATCTCGTCTGCTAATATAACAAAAAAATTAAAAGCATAGGTGTCCCACATATGGGACAGTAGGAGAATCTGGGTTAAGTGAAAAATTCCCCAAAATGGGGAAAAACCCCACATCTGGCATCGCTGGCGTAGCGGTATGTAAGTCTGCTTTTACATTTAAGACTTGTTAGTCTAGACTTTTTTCGAATTTTTCTTTGTTATTTACATCCGTGACTCTTGTGCTTTTACACTTCAGACTTTTTTCCTCGACTCAAATTTGACATTCCTCTTTTATTTTGCAGTTCTTGTATTGTGCAGATAACTAGGTGGGAAGCAACACAATGATAAAACGAAGAAGAGAAAAGAAAAACATCATAAAGAGTCACCAAAAACTTTACCCTCGACTCACAGGGCAAAATATTTTCCTTTTCATCTTTTCGAACTTTCTTACGCTTTTGCACCCATGTGAGTCTAGACTCACAAGTCTAAGTGTAAAAGCAGACTAACTGACACTTTTTCGGGCAGCGTTTCGCTAGATTTAATTTTAGCTACATCATTTTATTAAAAATCGTCTAGAGTCACTAGAACGGCACCAGTGCTCCGTAGTGCTAAAAGAAAATCTTCTTTAAAAATCGCAGTGTTTCACACTCCGTACCATGTGGAATGCGTTCATCATCAAAATTCTTCCATTAAGCTGCGACTTTTGAAACGTCAAACTTCCTTTAAAGTCGACTCAAACAATCAAAATTAATGAAACAAATTGACGCGTTGGTGTTTGCTTCAGCCGACTAATTGATTTCAATTTCAACCCCTTTTTTGTTGAATAAGAGAAAACGAAACAATTGCAATTACACCATATGCCCAAGTTCATATCGTTTGCCTCTGCTTTTCTGGAATCGTTCCCTTTTTAGGCTCACCCGCCCCTTTTGAGTAATTTCCTTCAGCCTCGTCCTATTCACTTCACCACCAGGAGCATGGTTTTCTAGAGAAAAGAACAACGAGTAGGTATGTACGTTTGTAGGGATGAAAAAAAAGGGTTCGTGGCCATGTGATCTTATTCGCATTTGTGGCATTTTCAAGGATTCCTCTGCTACTTGTGTAGCTGTCGTCGTCGGTGAAGTGCGGTTCATTTTCATCACTTTCGCGGAAAGCCGAAAAGTCAACCGGAAATTCCAAATTGGCTGGGATTTGTGAGATTTTTCTTCGTTTTTTTTTTTTTTTATTATTTTTTCTCCTGTTTCGTTCTGTTTTTCCTCCTACTTCCATGTTATTTATGCCGTTAGGAGCAATTTGCCGCAAATGTGCCACAAAATTGTAAAGACGAGAAGGGTTTCGGTTTGTTTCTTTGTTATTTTTGTATTCCTGTTTATGGTAAGGAAATATTTGATGGGTGGTTGCTCCGTTGCGCCTGACGCGTAAGCTAAGGGTGGTGGTAATCCTGTTTAATTTCTCCTCAGCGGCTGAGATTCTTGATGTTTTGAACTTATTTGTTTTTTTTTTTTATTTTTGTTTTACTTTTAAGTGTTAACTTAAACTTAAATTGAAATGTAATGGGTTTTATTTAATTATTTTTTTCTTCTTTTCTAGGTAAGTTCTTAAATGAGATGATTGTACATAAATACAAATGATGACGTTGCACATGCACATAATCGTAAGTACAAAATTATTTAAGGAAGGCTTTCACCTATTGCGCTATTATCTACAACGGCTCTTGCAATCACAAATAGTGATTAAGGAAGAGAGACATCTATGAAGCGAAAATGTTATATTGACAACAACTGTTACTATATTAATGAAAATGATTACACATTCTTCCCTTTGTATCTGCGGCATTGATAATGTGCACGTAGATGAGTAGAAGTGGTAGCTTCGGTGAAAGAAAAACCCAAATAGCACAAACGAGGGCGCCGCGTTTTGATACCACAAACTCAAGCGACCCATTTGTTCGGATGCAGTTGGAGATATTATTTATTATCCCCGTGATCTGATCCGGATCTTCCTGGTTTGAGTTGGTTTAAGGAAGTGTGAGAGTTTATTGCCCTTAACACCACCTATGGTCATGTGAACGTTTTCCACTTACTTAGTTACTTACTCAGGTGGCGCTACAGTCCGGGGTGAACCAAGGCCTCATACTCAATCAACAACTTCTTCCAGTTAGCCCGGTCATTAGCTAACTGCCTCCAATTGCGCACTCCAAGCTGGTTGAGGTCTTGTACTTGTTCTACTTTGCGCGCCACCTCAAGCGAGGTCGTCCTCTGCTCTGCTGACACTCCGGGTAAGAATCGAGTATTCTTCGAGCCGGAGCGTTGATGTCCATAAGCTCTATATGTCCTAGCCACCTTAAACGCTCAATGCGCAGTTTTTTGACCAGTTGGATGTCGCTGTACTGCTCGTACAGCTCGTGGCTGAATCTTGTCCTCCAAAACCCGTCAACGCAAACGGGACCGAATATCTTAAGGAGGATTTTTCTCTCGAAGCGACCAAGGATATCTTCATCCGCTTTCTATAAAATCCATGCTTTAGCTCCATATAGCAGGAATGGGATGATAAGGGTCTTATAAAGAGTCTCCTTAGTCGTATCGGGAAAGGGCTTTACTACTCAATTGCCTTCGTAGTTCTTATCCCAAACAGCGATTGGCAAGAGTAATCCTTCGTTTGATTTCCGTCGAGATGTAATTTTTTGATGTTATGGCAGAGCTGAGGTAGACAAAGTCCTTTACTACCTCAAAGTTAATATTTTCCGCTACTGGAGCTGTTAAAGGGTGATCCTCGCGTGGCATGTTCATCAGCGCTATTATTTCTCACTATGGCACTATATCTGGAATTCAGAGTAAGGTGACTCTAGCCTAATTGCCGAAGCTATTAAGTTTTTCTTGGCATTGGTCAACTATGTTAAGCGATGTTTAGTTTGCTCATGTTGGGTCGTTTATTAAATTGAGAATTCCAGGTAGCTCCGCCTAAGATGCGCCAGCGAAATTCTGTAGGCGATACGATTTATATACGTCGCGTTCTTTCGGCAAAATGTCCGCGCCTGTTCCGCAGTCCATTTTTTAACCTGCCACCACTCTCCTTCGTTTTCATTCCTCTCTACTTGGAAAGCTAACAGCGAAGAGCTTCCCGAAGCTAAGCGTGGAGATATGGTTGGAGACATAACCAAGCCATTTGGTAGTGTATCCACTACCACCAGTGTATTTTCTGTCCTTGCAATCAAACCATATAAGCTAGATGGCAGCATTAGGAATTAGAAAGGATATCAAGAACTGGTTACTACTGGCTTCAATTCAATGCCAATATGGAGTTATGGACCTTTAATGTTCAAGTTTCTGCCAATGATACCCCGAACCGAATCAATCAAAGAGTATCATTTGTCAATGAGCTTCTCAACTCGCCGTTCGGAGTCGGCAAAAAACTGTACGTGCTGTAGCACCACCTAAAAGTAAAGTTTTGACAGAATCTGCAGATGTCTGTGTTGTTGATTTTCATTTTGTGGAGGCGGTTGGTGCAGATTGAATGTCCCGTCAGACCTGCGTAAAGAATTTTTGAATTTCCTCTGTTTAGTTTTAGGGTTTCCTTTGTTGTGTTGTTGTTGTGATTAAGTAGCTTCTTTGAGTGCTTAAGGCCATCCATGTTGTTCAAGTATCTTATTTATTAGTTTCTGCGGTGACTTTATTAGCGTCTTTTCTGGTGAAGCCATAAGGAGGGCCTGGTCTAATAACAGACTGTTGGCTCCCTTTTTGACCAAGATATCAGCTTTTTCGTTGCTCTCAAGACCTTCCTGCCATGATACCCATATGAGTTTAACTATGTTTTTCTTTACCAGCAGGTTAAGTTTTGAGTGGTTTCTTATGTTTATCTTTGTGTTGCTTAAGTTTCTCTCCAGTAGGAGTTGTGTGGCTGTTTAGATGGCAAATAGTTCCGCTTGGCAAATTGTAGCATATTTATGGAGAGACGTAAAGATGTGAGTGTATTCTCCCCGACAACATTATCTGTTTTCGACCCATCAGTGTACACCATTGTTGGGCATCAATTCTGGTCCACTTTGGGTTGTTTTTTCATTCGTCTTTGTTGGGGAAGAAGGTTTCGTACTTTTTACGAGGTTCATTTTTAGGGACATTTGATCACTGGAACTGTGGCCGAATTACCGGATCCGCTAACGAGTGAGTGAGTAGGACTCGTTATCGAATGATCGAGTAAATAAATACGTAAAATGATATTCGTAACTGGTTAGCGGATGCGGTAATTCGGCCCCAGGTCTTTAACTAGCTAGATGGACATTGTGTAGTTCACTCAGATGTCCCTTTAGGTTCCCGTCTTTGAATTTATAGATCCTATAAAATGCAAGATCTTGTTTAGCAGTTTCTTCTTGTATTACTAGGTGAAGTGGGGTGATGTTCAGTAGAGCGTCCAGACCTGCAGCTGGTGTCCTTTTCATAACCCCTGTTTCACTCAAATATGCTTGTCTCTGGATCTTGTTTAGCCTGCTAATGGCAGTTTTTTTTTTTTTTTTGGTTAGTTAGAGTAGTAGTAGGGTATAGTATAGTATGCTTGATCTTACCAGATTTTTAGATTAGATTTAGATTAGATTAGATTTATTAATTCATGTAATTTTTTCTTATAAATTTATAAAATCAAATGTTAGCATGGCTTTGCCGTCTGCCTGGTTGATTTATTCATACATACAAGTAAAAAAGTTAAATTAATTTCCATACAATGCCTACTACACAAAATAAAAAGGCCTGTCTAGGTTTATTTTTTGTTTTTAAAAGTTTTCATTTAAGATTTGCTGTCTATAGGATAGAGCAATTTTGCAATATCGGTATAATTTACATACATCCGCTTCATTAAGGAGGGATATCACTTGCACCTCCGTCAAGACGTCGAATCCAAATACATGTCTCCTTGTTTCTCGCAGGATCGGGCATCTTCCCATAAAATGGAACACATCTTCTCTCTCAACTAAATTGCACATGCTGCAAAAGATAGGTAAGTCCTCTCTGTGGGGTACATAGTTCAGCTTCAGGAGTTCTCCACGCAGTCTCAGTGTCATCGCTATTTATTCTATTTTATAATTATCGTGGAAATAATTCCTTTGTTGCAGGTTGTGATTGAGTCTACTGTAGATATCTCTGTGTAATGATCCCACTGCTTCTTCAGCATATCTCATTCTACCCTGCTCGTCTAGCTTGCTAATAAGCTTATACAATTTAGGCTTCCAGTTGCCGATGTCGTCTCCGTTCAACTCGATTCCACATCCGGCAGCTAGATCCAGCCATTCCCTGTACCAGCCAGTTCCTGTTTGTACAGCATTCAGAACTGCTTTTCTTGGAAGGCGATGGGTTGGCATGTTTAAAGTTTTTAAAATATAATCAACCTGTAGCTTAAATGTCTTAATAAATAAAGGCGATAATCCTGTTTCAAGCATTAGCATGTAGTTCGGAGTATTCGACGGGAGGCGGAACATTCTCTTTACATAAAATCTAAGCAGCTTTTCTACGGTTTCATATTGTTTACCGCCCCATACTTGCGCCGCATATAGTAGAACTGATTCCGCCACAGCTTCAAAAACCCTGTATTTAGCGCTATGACTAATATATTTATTTTTGAAAATATTTTTCCAAGCTACGTTGATGGCCGTTTTAGATTTTACGAGTTTTTCTTTAAAGTGTCGTTCCATGTTCATATTTTTAGTTATGAATACCCCGAGATACTTGTATATCTTTACAACTTCGATTGCGTCCTCATTAAAGCGCCATTTTTCGTTGGAACAGTTTCGGCCTCCACCTTCCTTGAAAATCATAATTTTTGACTTGTTAAGGTTTACCACTAGCTTCCATAATCTGGTGTACTCATACAAACGATTGATCATGAGTTGCAGAGATTCCGGGGAGCATACCAGAAGAACAACATCGTCTGCAAACAAAAGCGCTTTTATTAACATACCCGCATATTCCACACCTCCTGGCAGACAATCAGCTAGATCGTCAATGAACAGAGCAAAAAGATTGGGGCTCAGCGCACATCCCTGTCTTACTCCCGAGTACGTTTGGAACCATGCCGATAGTCCATCTCCGTCCCATACAGCAGCTTTAGTGTCAGCATATAAATTTCTTATTAATCGCCCAAATTTTAGCGACATTCCCAACCCGTATAGCTTATATAATAGGGCTGTCCGATCCACCGAGTCGAAGGCTGCCTTAAAATCAACAAAGAAGGCATAGAGCTTCTTACCTTGCGAAAGAAAAGACTTTCCAATGCTACTTAGAACAAATATATGGTCAATTGTAGAGTATCCTGGCCTAAAACCAGCTTGAAATTCACTCAGCAGGTTATTGGCTCTTATCCATGCATTTAATCTTATTTGAAGTATCGCAGTAAAAATTTTATAGGATGCATTCAAAAAGGAAATACCACGATAATTCTCTGGATCCAGTGTAGAGCCCTTTTTGTGGATTGGAAAAATTAGGGCCTCCTTAAATCGCTGTGGGACACATCCATACTCCAAAATATTATTAAACAAGCCGGTCAGTCTGTCGCGAAGCAGGTTCGTACCATGCTTGTAAAACTCGGTAGGAATCCCATCCGATCCTGCTGCTTTGCCATCTTTCAAACCACGCAATGCTTCGCTAACCTCTAGATGTGTTATTGGGCTGTCAAGAATATCATTCCCAAAACCAGGTGCTGCGTATTGAAAACTTACACCGTGCGTGACTGGGTTCAGTAAGCTTTTGAAGTGCTCTCGAAGAATGCTAGGCTCCAACTCCCTATCAATAACGTACCTTCCGCCATTGACATTTCTTATCTGTCTCCAGAAGTCAGCTGCATTCCTACAATCCACCAGCTTTTGAGCCTCTATCTCGAAGTGTTTCTTCCTCTTTTGCACGCACAAGGCCTTAAACTTACGGTTGGCATCGATATACGAGTCGTGCACCACCCTTCCCTTACAGATTCTAAATAATTTAAGCCAGCAGAATGAGAGATTTCTGGCTCTTTCGCACTCATAATCAAACCATGTTTGTTTACCTTGCCTCTTTTGTCCGTTGCTTCTATTGGTAGATGGGTAAGAGTTCTTGATACCATTTTCAATCCCTTCAAGATTCGTTTCCTGCTGAGCTATTAGATTTTCGTCCAGAAGCCTCAGATACCTGGGTACCTTCTCCAAACTCCACACCAGCTTAGGGGCTAGCTTCATAACTCGTGATCTATCCACCTGGGTACTAGTAAGCTCAAAGGTAGCCACAATGGGTAAGTGATCCGAATATGGAACTAGTTTCACCTCTAGGTCCGTAACTCGTGAATTCCATTCACCTCCTAGTAGGCAGTAGTCAATAACTGTCGTCCCTTGCTTTCCCACAAATGTATAGTTACCGTTTTTGTCGCTCACACTGGTACCATTAAGAAGACGCATCCCAAAGGAATCACAGAGTTCAAGAAGTTTTGTTCCGCATGCATTACATGTTGAATCCATAGATTGACGGTTAATACCTTATCTTACCATCTATGTGTAAATGCAGCTATCTTGGGGTTGAGTCCCCAGAATTTTGCTAGTAGTTGCTTCGTGCACAATAGTGCCTTTATTGCTTTCTTGTAGATGGAACTAAGGTGTTGTTCTCAGGTTAATTTGCTATCTAGGGTCACTCCTAGGTACTTGGTTTTTTATTCTGGAGTGACTGTAATGCCTTTGATATTAAATGTGCGGAAGTTCACTATTCTTCTTTTTGTTAAAGGGACTATAATGGTTTTGGTTGGATTTGCAGATAGTCCTTCCTTGTCACACCATTCCCATGTTAACTTTAGTGCGGCTTGCATAAGGCCTTCAATGATACCGCAATGCTTTCCTCTTATTATGACTGACTAGCTGACCCATGCTTGCCTCGCCTCGCCCGTCTGCAACTTTTTACTAATATGCAAAACTTGACCTTTTTCCTCAAGAGCGTATTTCAATTATTTTTAAGAAATTCTTAATGATTCTTCAAAGCTGAAGTGTTAAGAAAATATATTCTTAAGCTTTCTAATATACCAGGAAATATATAATAATAATAGACTGGTACGATCACAAATTATTCTGCGGGCCTATGCTATGCTATTCGCACTCTAATGGCTTTCTCATGCATGCAAAATGTGAAATATCAGTAAGAGCGAAGAGACATTAAAGTATTTGTGCGAATGTTGATTATGTAATTGCATTTTATCAATGTCGTTTCAATGTGTTTCAGCCCCTTAGTGCAGATTCCATAGTTCTAAAAAAAAAAAACATACTCTAAAATGTTATAAAACATCATCTACTATAAATAATTCATAATAATTGCTATATTTTATTATAGAAATATTTTTTTTTACAAAGTTTGAGGTTGTGTTGCCTAGTGCATAATCAAATAAATTTTTACTTTCGCTGACATGGGAAAGAGACACGTATACTTGACCGTGTAAGAAGCAGCCGGTGGTAAGGTCCACGCCCGGCGTACACAGTGTTTGCCCCTGTGCCTTATTTATCGTCACCGTGAAGCGGACGCTGATGGGAAAGTGTACACGCTTCAACTGGAACGGAAAAATGTTCGGTATGATCGGAATTCGAGCGATAAATACACGTTCGCCGGCACCGCAGCCCGTCAACACTTTCGATTCCACCAGATTTCGTTGCAGAGTTGTAACTCGAAATCGGTTGACGTTACATAACTTAGGCGGGCTGACCTATTATTCTTAACGTAAAACTCGAGCTTTATCACTATTTCGGGGAATGTTGCAAACTGGACTTTTAGTGGTGTCTAATTGTAACTACTGCTGAAGCCACAGCCAAGGGCAATATTACCTTGTCTTCGTACTCATGAACAACAAATGCTTCCTAGATGGTTTCCATATAGCAAATACATATAAATTCATACATATTGCACTAATAATATCTACAATACTGTTGTAACTCATAATTTGTAAAATTTCAGATATCATCATATTTAAACGCAAAATTCACTTCCCAACGCGTCAATAAGCTGTCTTTAAAATAGTGCAAGAAACAAAATGTTTATTAATAGTCCTAATAAGTTCTAATTTGTTTTATAATCTATAACAGGAAGTACTATATAAATACTCAGTTTTTCGATGATTTAGAAAGAAGTCATACTTTGAGTTCCGATAGTATTGCATTATTAGTGCGATATATGAACCAAAATGAACTCTTAAAACAACAGGAGTTCATTTTGGGTAGAATATTAGTTTTTGGTATTTTTTTTTAAATTTGTTAATAATATTTATAAAATGAAAATGCTTCACTGCTCTAGAAAATTCTATTTCTTTTGACACCTCATTTGTTAAGATTGGTTGAGTGTGAGAGCCGCAAATGCTTGTAGCACACTGAAGTGCAAAACAAATGATCACGTCAGAGCGCGCACATATACTCACACACACACTATTGCAACGATACCCACTGCTGCACGGCTGCTGGCAGTGGTCACCACTGAAAGAAAATTGTGGGTGCGGCTTTAAATAATTGTTTTGAATGTTGCTCAGCTTCAGGACAGCGCAGAAGGATGTTTTATACATCAAATGAATCAGGGGAAAATTTACTAAATTCACCTGTCTTTTTGTTTTTCAATCCGATAAGCCATTATTGAGTTAGGGCTGAGTAATTATAACTTTCCTTTCAAATATGCAGTTTTTTCAATATTTTCTTAAAACCATGCCATTTTCAGGGATAAAAAGTATAAATGATATGGTCCAAGGACATAAGCTATCACTATGTCAATGTTTTATCAAAATCCGTTCAGTAGTTCTAACGTAATGCGCGAACAAATAATTTTTAATCTACAGTTTTATTATATGTATAGAAGATAGATATGTCATCTGCACAATCTATCATTTTATAGCCTTTCCTAGTGAGAGTGGCTAGCAACTCCTCCACTAGAATTGACTATAGTAGTGGAGATAGAACTCCTCCTTGTGGGCATCCTTTGATGACTTTGATGTTTACTGTTACGTCTCCCAGGTTGGCTTCGATGGTTCTATGCTCCAGTATACTTTGTATCCACCTGATGTTGGCCTGTAGTTTGACTAGTGCTCTTATCACTGATTCGAGTTTGGCGTTTTCGAATGCTCCCTCTATGTCCATAAATGCGCATACGGTTATATCTTTTGATTCAAATGCCCTTTTGAAATCTTCTGTGATTTTATGTATTTGGACACACCGTCACACGGCCTGCAAACGAATAAACACGTCTGACATTTTGTTTACCTTTTTTGGAAGAATATTGTTGAATAATTTGGACCAACGACAGCTCTTTTTCAGCAGCAGGCAGGATCCAGTTTCGTTCTTGGATGACAGTAGCTATCTGTAGGTAATTTTATGAAAAAAAAAAAAAAAACAAACAATCCATCCAATTTGAATCAGCTTGGTGCGAACATTTATACAGCGTTAATGAATGAATAAAATAAAATCCTTTTATCCTGTATTTCCCTTCTCGCAATACCTCCTAATACTTTTTATGTTTTTCGGTTTTGCACTTCACAAAATACGAGTACCTTCATATATAAAGCACTATTCGAATGTATCATCCTTTTCAATTCGCCAAAATAATGGGGGTGGGGTTGAACAAAAAAGTGAATAAAGCCGATGACACAAAAAAGGAGTGGGTAGCCTGTGTTGTGTAGCGCGTGTGTGTTATGCAGATAATGTTAAACTTTAAGGACGACGTGTCACGTAGCCACACTCAAGGCAAATATATGCAACGAAAATAAAAATCACATGAATTCGATTTGAATTTAATTATAAGGCGATTGAATTAATGCATTTTATTGTGCTTGTTTGTGTGCGAGTGTGTGTGTTACGAGGCTCTCTGTGAATGCGAAAATATTTTCTTTCTTTCATCGTTCGCTCTGTGTTGCGGCGGCGACAATAGATGCCAACGAATGACGACATATCCTTTTGTAGGGCTTGATTGAAGGATATACACTTAATTTATATGCAGTAGGCTTATGGTTATTATTATATGACAAAATGTTAAAGCTTGCTTGTTGGCGAGCGCTTTGTTTTTTTTTTTTTATACATTTCATCCATTTACATGAGGATATGGCAGGGACGTGTGAATGTATGAACATTTCCGCTAACAAGCAAGCCCGGCTTTGGGCTGAGGATGAAAAGAATGATAAAGGACTATTATGCAAAGTAATTATGTATTACGCTGAGAATGTAATCAAATTCATCGTATAAATTAACTGAACAGTTTCAACTTCAGACATTTGAATGGCTGATGCAGACATGACTTTAGAAAATTGGATTTCAGTGCGGACTTGCGGCTGAGGATATGAGGTGGAAGCAGTTGATATTCATAGACTCTTATGCATTTATTATTTTTGAGTACCTATGGAATAAGTTTATAAGTCATTAATGGAATGAGAAGCTTTTTGATTAGAGTTCGATGATGCTTGGATATGAGTTGAATAAGAAAACTGATTTTTTTTTTAAATAGGTACATATTTGCAATGATTTTGAAACCGTTTTCCTACTCTGTTAGTTGTAAAATCGCTAGCACTTCTTCAACAACCAGCTAAGTACATTCACTTTAATCTAATATTATAAAAATCTCATGTCACGGTGTTTGTGGTCGTAGTAGTAGTAGGCATGAGAATTCTTTGTTAAGTATACTTCATCTCGGTAGGTGGCGCTGGAGTCAAGTTATTAATAACTTCTATATTTATGGACCAAAAATGCTCATATTCAAAATATATGTTGGCTCAATTCCAAAAAAGAAAATTATAAAATCTGGACCCGCTAGGTGACGCTGGAGTCAAGTTATTGACAACTTCTATATTTATGGACCAAAAATGCTGATATTCACAATATGTGTATGTATGTACATATGTATGTTGGTTCAGTGCCAAAAGGGAAAATTATATAATGAAATCTGGACCCCAAAGGTGGCGCTGGAGTGAAGTTATTAGATCTATATATAAAAAATGAATGTATGCATGTATGATTGCCTTTTATATACTCGGAAACTATACCCAACCGATTTTGGTAAAATTTTTAGAGGTCATATATTGTAAAATTTTGTAATATCAGGTGAAATGTGAATGTGAATCAAATTGGTCAATTAATACAGACAGACAGAAATAGATAAATAGACAGACAGACGAACAGACAGACAGATAGACAAATAGATAGACAGACAGACAGACAGACACACACACACAGAAAGACAGATAGATGGACAGAGATAGATAGATAAGGTCTTTTTGGTATATTTTTTGTGCACAAGTGATTGAGACCAAACAAATAGTAAAATCCTCTCAAAAATTAGAAAACTTGAACAAAAGTTACCAAACGCTTTTGAAACAACACTTGGCCAAACCCTTCAATTTGTTTTTGGTTTCCACTAACAATGAAGATTATTACATTTCACAAACTGTCAGATAGCTGGAGTTGAACAGCTACAGCACACCCCAATGAGCGTAAAATACATCGCAGGCTGAGAACCAAATGAGAGTAAACAAAATTTATTCTATGAAAGTTTACATATTTCGTAACTAGCGTGTAACCAAACAGATCTATAGATAGATAGATAGATAGACAGACAGACAGGTAGAAAAAAAAATGGAAACTGAAGTTGAAAAATGGAATAGCATTGATTGCTCCCTACTATGTACATACTTCCTTTATATCATACTCGAACAACTAAGTTTGTGCCCAAGCAAATTTTGAAAAGAAAGTTGGAGCGAAGCGCACCGGGTTACGGCTAGTATTCAATACTTATAACGCTCTTTGGAAGGTTCAGTGTCAGCATTTGTTCAGTTTCGAATGAAATTCAAAGTTTTTGGTATTTCGACAGCCAAAAATTAAGTTCAAATTGAGACTCTCAGATTGGCGAACTGAAAAAGAACTTTGTTCCCCTTTTTTTGTATCTAAAATAAATATAAAATAAATAGAGCACCGTGGTGTAGTGGTAACTGCGTTGGACTACTTCGCAATGCTGCACGGGTTCAATTCCAGCAAACACCTTAAAATTTTTTCACGGTGCCATCTCTTTCGAATATCTGACAAGCAATCAAAGAGTATCATTTGTCAATGGGCTTCTCAACTCGCCGATCGAAGTCGGCAAAAAGCTGTAGGTCACTACCATTCGTGCAAAAATATAACATGCGCACACAAATGGTTGCAGGCCCTGGTTCACCCCGAGCTGTAGCGCCACCTAAATAAAAAAGAAAATAAATATAACATTAAACCTATTTTAGAGTTCCGTAGACTTCTAGTAACTTTAAGGTTTCCCTAAGTCCGTCTTTATGTTATAGCCCACCCCTTACACCGCCTTTCATTTTCGATAAAGTAGATCCATCGCCAGATATGGCTACCATGGGAGCCCCTCAGGAACTGCATCTTGAAGCTTTTAATTTGAATTTTAGACCACTTCATCTAGTATTTGAGCCCTTTCACGAATAGTGAACTCGATGTGGGGTTCTATGGATGGAATTGTTGTTGACTTGTCCGCATAGAGCAATGACTTTAAATACCCCTACAGAAAATCACGATCTTGGAAGCCAGGCCACAGGTCCATTTCTGGAGAAAATGGTCTCATCGAACACTTCTTTCAATAACTCGATCGTTTTGCCGGCAGTATGGCATGCTATACTGACAAAGAGGGACATAAAAATCGACCAACAGCTGGATAAGGGCCATGCTGGAAAGTTGTATCATAAAATCCACTTCAGGAGATATGTGATTGGCGGTAACGGCAACCAAAGACCTTTGCTATGGTCCCTCGTCATCGATGATTTGCTTGCTGAACTACGCAACTCGTGCTATGAGGTCATCGGCTATGGCACTTGCCCTATCGCCATTACAGATCTTCATTAGGAGTTCAGTCGCTAGAAGCGCTATTAAACTTCAAAATATTTGTAAGTACAAGGCAGGTAGTCTACGGGTTACCTAAACATTAGCAACAATATTTCTGATAAGGACATGCTTTGTACCGTCGCTAACGGTATGATGTGAATACTACTTTGGCAGAAAATTCGAAGTTCATATCAGAGAACGTACCACATGGTCAAACGGCAGACCTACCCTAGACCCAAAATGTCTAGTATGGTACACTGATGGATCGAAAATGGCCTCTGGTGTTGGTGTTGGGATCTTTGGGCCTAATATCAGAATCTCCGTCCCTCTTGGATCATTCACCAGCGTGTTCAACGCCGTTGAGATCCGCGCCTTGATTAAGCTACAGAGAGGCATCAAGGGCGCACCTAACTTAAATGTCTTTTCAGACAGCCAAGCCGCACTCCACGATTTGAGCCCCTACTCCTTGGACTCAAGACTAGTAAAGTGCTGCTTTAATGCTCTCCAGTCCCTAGCTATATACAATAAGGTCAAACTTTAGTGGGTACCGTCACAGAGGCATCGAAGGAAATGGAAATGGAACGAGCTGGCTCGTTCAGGCTCTACTGCCAAATTCTTAACCCTTGGGATAAACTGGGCAACAATCTCGGCCTAAACAACAAATGGGACTCCGACTCTCTCTAATTGGAGAGGGCTTAGACAAGCTAAGCTGTTAATTACGCCTTATACCCACCACGAGGAACTTATAAACTACAATAAGAACAAACCTCTCCGATAATTGCCAGTTACGATACCACTTAAACAAGTTAGTTCTGTCTAAAGAGACCGATTGTTGACTCTGCTTTGAGGAGGTCGAGATGGCCCTTGTAATTGCCCGGCAATTTTCGGGGTCAGACGGTGTACCCTACATAAAGAACTCAACCCAGGATATACTAGTCTTTATTCGATTTTTTTTTTTTTTTTTTTTTTTTTTCCGAGGGTAGGTGAAAATCTTCCATAGACACTATGAGAATAGCAAGCGCGTGCTCATAGTAGTGTCAGATTCTTACTGACCAAAACCACCACCCTTCGATATAAATTTGTTAGATACTGCAACTAAGTTATACTACTTATCAAGCAATTTTTCTATCACGAAATATAGACGTTTGGCAGGTTACTTTCAAATGAAAGATCCTACATGTTCCGCAATTTAGACGCGGTTAATCCTTATCTCGCCAAGTCGAAAGGTTTTGTTCTTTGTAGTCGGCGCAATAAATTGCTCTCATCCAAAATAAGTAGGACTGTATTATTAACATGTCCGATTAGTCGGTTTCTATGTTTTCGCGCGAAGCTTCTAGTTTCAGCTTCGATTGTCGGAATTCCGAGATCCCTGTGGATATCGTCGTTTCTAGCATACCACGGTGCTTGGACAATTTCTCTTAGCACTTTATTTTGAAAGGTCTGTAAAATATTGGCATTTGTTTTCTTGGTACAACCCCAAAGTTGTATACCGTAGGTCCACACCGGCTTTAGCACTTGCTTGTAAAAAAGCAGTTTGTTCTCGGTACTGAGGTGGGAATGTTTTCCGATCAACCAGTACATTTCTGTATATTTGATATCTAGTTCTTTACGTTTCATTTTCACGTGCGAATTCCACTTCAACCTTGCGTCGAGTGTCATTCCCAGGTATTTGGCTTCATTTGCAAAGGGTATTCGGGCCAAATTTATAAAAATTGGCAAGTCATTAATTTTCCTATAAGTGAAATTCACGTGAACAGATTTAGTTCCGTTAAGGGCGATCCGCCAGTCCTTCGTCCATTCATTTACTTTATTTAATGCGTTTTGCAGTTTGGCAGTCGTTTCCTCGATTGTTTTACCTACCGCGAGGATGGCGGTGTCATCGGCAAACGTAGCAAGGATAGTGCCATCTTCTTTCGGTATATCACGAGTATATAACAGATAGAGAAGCGGCCCCAGAACGCTTCCTTGCGGTAGGCCGGCCAAAATTTCTTTGAGCTCTGAGTATTCGTTTCCATTTCTAACACGGAAGAGTCTATTCCCGAGATATGAATTCAAAATCTCGTATAGGTTTGCGGGAAGTACTTGTCGTAGTTTGCATTTCAAGCCATCGTGCCACACCTTATCAAAGGCTTGCGAGACGTCAAGAAATACGGTTGAGCATATCTTTTTTTCTTCTAGTGCTTTTTCGATTACGTTAGTAAGTCTATGTACGATTGACCGTCGAATGCTTACTTCTGAACCCAAACTGGTGGTCAGGTATTAGATTATTTTCTTCTATAACCGGTTGGAGACGCCTTAGTAATATCCTCTCGAAAATTTTGGATATGACTGGAAGAAGCGATATTGGTCTGTATGATTTTACTTCATATGACGGTTTTCCTGGTTTTAAAACCATTATGACTTCCGCAACTTTCCATTGGCTCGGCACGTGTTTCAATCTGAGTGCAGCATTTATAATATGGAGAAGCTTAATTAATGCTTTTCTAGGTAAGGCTTTGAGAATTTCTCCGGTAATCAAATCATAACCAGGAGCTTTCTTAGGTTTTAGTTTCGCGATCTCACGTTCGAGTTCTCTAAGCGTCGCAGATCTGCGCGTTAAATCGTCAGATGGTGGAACTACCATCCTTGTGATGTTGATGTTGTCATGAACCACTTGACCAACGTTCGGTTTAAAGGTTTCTTCCAAATGGGCGGCAAAAATATCCGCTTTTTCTTTATCTTCCCTTGCCCATTCATTTTGATTTATTTTAAGTGGCGGCGCAGGGATTTTGGGCCTCTTGGTGCCTTTTACGGCTTTCCAAAGGGAATAATTGGAATCTTTTTTTGCTGTTAAACTTTCAAGGTAAGAGCCTATCGCACGATTTTTAAAATCCTTAATGCTATTCTTTAACAAATTGCAAAGACGATTCAGATATGTTTTATGCTGTGAAGCACGACTCTGTTGCCATCTTTTACGCGCTTTTCTTTTTTCCCTGATTAATTCTTTTATTTCAGAAGGATATCGTAGACCGTATTTGTCCGGCGTTTTTCTTTGATTGGTCGTATTATTCCAAGAAGCGAGCTGTACTATCTCAACGAAGCGATCGACTTCAACCTCAAGTTCATAGGGTGTCGTAAGCGGTACGCTCAGTTCAACATTTACTTCGATTTCATTCCTAAAGCCTTCCCAGTTAGTTGTTCTACCGGTTAATTTCGCCGGCTCTCGGATATATAATAGTTTTTCGCTCAATGTCAAAATAATTGGGGAATGATCAGACGACAGATCAAAGCTTTCTTCAACTTTTATGTGGTTGTTAGATATTCCTTTCACCACGAAGAAATCGATCAGGTCAGGTATTTTCAAAGTATCAGCTGGCCAGTAAGTCGGTTTGCCCGTCGAATGAAAATCACAACTGTACTCCATACCTGCCCCATAGAGCATTCTACCTTTTTGCGAGATGTATCTAGAGCCCCAGAACGTATGTTTCGCGTTAAAATCGCCGCCAATAATGAAATTAGGTTTCAGCGATTTAAATAAGTTAGTAAAATCACTTTTTACAAGCGCGGAACGCGGTGGACAGTAGATAGATGAGATTTTAATAGTACGCTGACTATTTTTAACTCGAATTGTGCACAGTTGCAGAGTTTCAAGCTCTATCTTTAGGTCTTCGCATTGTTCAATGCAGTCTTTAATAAACAAGGAAGATCCGCCTCTCGCTTTGCCCGAAGGGTGACAAGCGTGGTAATCAGTATAGCCTTTTATTTTTATTAGATAAGATCTTTTAGGTTGCAGTACCAGCCTTGAGGCAGGATCCAGAAAAAAAAATGGCATGCGGTACCATTCTGTTGCTATCCTGTTCAAATATTCTGGGGACTATTTATGTTCACGCATCCTTGGGAACAAAGAATTGTTGATCATGGCTCTGTACCGGGCATCATTGATGGTGACATTTCGATTTTCTTCATTGTTGAAGAAGTACCGCCTGATAATGTGGCACGGCCATAAACCGCACCAAACAGTGCATTTATCGGGGTGTGTCGGTAGCTAATAGATCATCCTTGGGTTGTCTCAGTTTCAAATGTGATCATTTTGCTTTTTAACAGAGCCACGCAGACAGAGCCATCACTTGAACAAAATTTGACGTTGAAAAAGTAGATCGAACATTTTTCACTGAACAGGAACACTGATTTTGGGAATAAATTTCCACAACTCGTAAACGATGCTCGCACCATTTTGATTTGCCAAACAATACTTAATACAAAGAATGATGGTGTCAGCTGTCATATTCACTATCAGCTTTCTGAAATGTGTGTTGCCATGTTGAAAAAAAAACTCCTTAAAACACACCCTTTATGAATCCACATTGCTTTTGATCCGAAACCCTGTTGTTAAACTGACTTTGCCAAAACTCACGCTTAGGACAATTAATTCTATTATTCATGTTCATACGTACAAAATAAAACAAATTTATAATGCCGATGACCAAAAAAGAGGAGGCCGCCTGTGTGTGTGTGTGTGTGCAGATAAAGTTAAACTTCAAGGATAAAGAGTCACGTAGACGTGGGGACAAATATATGCAATGAAAATAAAAATCACATGAATTCGATTTGAATTTAATTATAAGGCGATTGAATTAATGCATTTTATTTTGTATGCCAGTGAATGCGACTCTCATTCGGAATGTGAAAATATTTGCTTTATCCCTGCCATTCGCTTTTGGATTTGTGTCGATGGCAACCATGACAGCCCAATATCCCTTGATAGGGTTTGATTGAAGCTGAAGGATATGCATATGTTTATAAATACATATGTATACCCAATTTATATGCAATTTAGGCTTTTATGGTTATGGTGAGAATATTATATAAATTTGATTGTTGGGACTAGAGGCTATTTTTCAGGCGTATTTAGTATTTTTTTTCTGGAATTTCTTGATTTCAAGCAAGGTAATGTTTTCAAAATAGGCACACAGGATTATATTGAATATACATAATATATTGGAAACACGGTGCAAATGAATTTGAGTTGGTATGGAAACGCTGAAATGTGCTCATTGTCGAAACATATTCTGAAAGCGGGACACTTCGTTATAAAGGTATCCTATTAAGACCACCTATTTTGTAATTTGAAGTAAACGCAGAATTTATTTAAGAAGTTTTTTATTTTAATAATGAGTGTAGACATCGAAGCTTTGTATGGAATCCCAATATCCGATAAATGAGCGGATGGACGGATATATGAAATTTTCGATGACATTTTCGACGATATTTTCGCATAATGCCAGCTGTATTTCATCAATGGCACGTCGAATCTCGTCTTTCAGTTCAGGAATTAAAAAAAAAAACAAAAAAAAAAAAGAAATCCAACCGCCTCCTATTTCTCGAATACTCGAACCACTTTACGGCAGAATGTGCATTATGTTGACCGAAAAATCCATGATATTTTTTAAAAGACTCCGCAAAAATCTCACCGTTTCGGTGGTCGCGTTGTTCATCCGTGGAATTCTCCATGACTAAACCAATGTTCACACATGACAGCTATCAAACAACAACTACGACTGAATCAAAAATAAAAAAATGCGGTCGATTCAGAATAGGCAATCTTAATGAGACACCCTCTATCGTTACACAACTCTTTTGCCCCGTACAAAAAAAACTATCAAGTCCTTCGCAACATTATGAGGTGAACTCGGATGGACGCCCTTGCGACCAACTTGTCCATCCAGCTGCAGTTGCAGGCTTACTACTTATCTCTATCTACTATCCTGAAAGCAGGAGGGATTTCCCAACTTTCCTTATGCTACCTATCCGCTTACAATATATTCCGAGCAGAAGCAGAGTTAGAAGCTCTTAACGCTTCATACCGAAATTCATCCCGTTCGTAATATTGGAAATACTCATCTGGGGCCCACTTAAATCATCGATAGATCTTCCGGTTCCAGTTAAGACTAGCCATTAAATGGAGGAGTCCTTGATAGACTGATGGATTTTAAGCCAGGCTGGGTAATTAGATAATATGAACCAAATATGCCAAACCTGTTCTATACTCTGTCCTAACCGAATTGTCAGTACAGGCCTTAATGGGAAGATTTTTTTTTTAACACTAGTGCCACTGCCACTGAAATACAAATTACAAAAACAAAACCCGTGTAAATCAGTGGTTTTGTTTTTGTAATTTGTATCCAATGCGCATACATATCGTCGGCTGGATGCTATCTTGTTCAATGTCCATTTTTCCAAATGTTGGGAAATCGATTTTTAAAATTCAGTTGGAAAATTTTTGTTTATATCAGAAAATTTTTAATTGGTATTGATTTTTAGCTGAAAGCCTTGACACTTTTGTTTATAAAACAAGTCACAGAAATTGTTTTTCTTTTATTTTGAATTAAATAAAATCACAGAGGAAGTTATTTTGGATATTGAACAATGTTAGATGGAGTAACAACAAGTTGGTACAATTTTTTGGTCTATTGAACAAAAAAAACCCATTATTGAACAACATAGAAAAAAACATAAAAAGAGAGGAAACATAAAGTTGATTATGTTATATAGAACAAAACTGACATGACGAATTGTCCTATTGCAAAAAATAGTTCTCTGTAACTTGAAAACTCAAAGAGATAGAACAAAATAGTTTGCGCCAAACGAAAGAGCGTCCCAAAATTATGAAGACTGCATACCTAACTCAATTTCATTTAAAATGGCCTTCAGAACAAGATAGCATCCAGCCGACGATTATGTACTTGTACGTCCCACCATGACCACCATGTCACACAGTAATGGCAAACTGTGGTCGCGTGACCGCCATCAACCCTCGCTGTGTGTATGGAAAATATGAACATCAAGCAGTGTTACCATTACAAAATTAAAGCAAATCGTTACAGCTCTTTCCGTGGTTTTTGCCAAAGACCTTTGGAATTTTGTGCTTTGAGAACCAATAAATGAGTTTGAGTAGGAGAGGGTATTGCCGCTAATTTTTTTGTTTTTCCAGTTTCTTGTTTTTTTGGAAAAATCGCTAGAATGCATTTAAAATTTTTTTCGCGTAGCTATTGTGCTTTATATTGAAGGTTTACTTGCTAGAGAATACTGATGCATGGGTGCGGAAACGGTTGGTGTGTACGGAAACAGTTTTTAGCTTGTATTTCTTGTAGGTATTTCTTAAACTAATCGTTTCCGATAAAATAGTATTCTTTCAATTTTCTCAAATTCGAGGTGGAGTCCACTTTATAAACATTATTATTTTTATTTCGTTCAACAAATTGTGTTGTTTTCAAATCAGCAGATGGTAACCCTACGGGTATTGCTCTCCGATTTGCGGCGATTTTTCATGCATACTGCGGGAAACCAGTCAGAGCTTAAAAAAAGGACAGGTTTATGCAAGCTATTGCAACCAGACTAAGAGGCAAACGTCCTATCTTCCCTATACTGACAATTCGGTTGGGACAGAGTGTTATGTACCTTTCTATCGCACTAATATGCAAAATATAAAATGAATTTTTATAATCAGTATGTATGTATGTGTGTATGTGTAGGACTACTACACAAGCTGCTCGGGTTTAGTCCCGGTAAATACTTTAAAAAAATTTCACCTCTTACGCTTTTTGGAACCATTCAACGGTATTATAAGTCACAGTGACCTTCCCAACTCGTCGTTCGGAGTCCGTCCCTTTCATACGTGCAGAACTCCGAATTGTAGCGCTACGTACAGCAAGAAAGAAGAAGCATATCCACTTAATATAGACTTTGAGGATATTTGTAAAACCAGTGTTTCATTGTTTTTTGTTATAAAAACTACCAAACCGATTAAAAAAAATAAAACAATTCCAAAACAAACCGAGTTCAATAAACTTTCACTATTACATCGAATCGATTTGACGCTAACCCTAGTCCTTGTCGGTGTCCATATTTACTTTGACACAAAACACACCGCCAGCAACCCCTCTCGAACCTCTTAGTTGAGTGCAGCGAAAATTATAATTAATTGTTTACACAAACACAAAACAAAGGAACACGCCCCTTCTAGCCAAATTTAGCGTGTGTGCCTGCAACTGAAGCATAATAATCCAACTCTTATATGAAAATTCTCAGCAAGGATAACAGCAACACACCGTTAAGAAACAAAAGAAAAAGCAGAAAAGAAAACGTAGAACAACCAACTCCATCGGCCATCATAGCTCCTCAATTTTAGCCGCACTCGTTCTAGTGGCAGGACCACTAAAGGACTCCTAACTAACGACAGTCCATCGAAAGCGTGCACAATGCCCACTCATAACACACACGCCACAATAGTGTGGCTAAAAATACGACTATAATCCCCTTGCAGCCGCCCCGCGTGGAAGTCATTTAAATATCCATCCCTTCGCCAATGGGCCATGTGGTCGGTCGTCACTGTGCCTGTAATAAATGTAAACCACCCTCTATTGTGTATCCTTGGAAAACAAACTACAAAACGAACTGCAACTAGGTGTACACAAGTCCCTAGTTACTTGGCTTTGAAGTTGTCCGCACTGTCGCCAAATATCCAAGGAGCAGGGGGTTGCCCCCCCTTTGATGGTGGCTGTTCATTCGAATGGTATACGTTTTTTTTCTTCGTCCTACTTTGCTCCTTATACAGTTGTGCAACAAAACTAAGAAACAAAAAGAGGAGCAGAAAACAGATAATTAAATTTAATTAATCCTGTCAGCTATAACTTAAGTTTTTCACATCACTACACGCTGCACACTCCTCCCGGCGGGAAAGACCTGGACTCAGACACCAATGGTGGTGTTGCCGCCTCTCGCATTTCACCATGGAATTATTTAATTTGTATCTCCTGCGAGTCGGTTTTTCTATCCTTCGCTGCCTTAGCAAATGCAATATCCTTGTTTTTTTTTTTTTTTGTGAATGCACAATTCGGGATTCTTTTGGGGTTTATATGCTCCGCTAAGGAGTCATACAGGACGAAAAAACAAAAAAAGCAAAAATAACTCGATTACCACCACCCTATCGAAGGAGCTGCAGCTCGGCGACATAATGAAAACTTAACTCGCACACACAAACACTTTGGTTGCTGTTTTACGGTTTTTTTCGTCGTATCCATAAGGGGGGGCAGGGACATTACTTATATCATCGAACCCGAAGAAGGGAATAGTCTGCACGAAGGTACGAAGTAGACCGACTTTATGCGAAATGCAGTGTGAAGCGGTGGAAGGTCCTTCGTCTTTGGCGCCTTTCGACCCCATAACTCTATTGATCCTATACCAGTGCAGCGCAGAGCGAGCATTTTCATTCTTCCTTCTTTGGGAAATGCTTCTTACAATTAAAGTGCGGTGCCCGTATTATTCTCGTTCAGTGAGTGTTCCGCACTCTATCCACCTTCCAGGACAGCCGCCGCCTTCCGAAGTGGAATTCACGTACACAAAACTACTTATGTCGCTTGCCTTACGCTAGCTGAGCTGTATTTAAGGCAAACATATGGCGTACAAGGATGTAGGTGGCAGGGTTTATGCAATCGACATTTTTTACGCTAAGGGTGGTGCAGTTGGGTTTTTTTTCTTCCCATGTCCTTATTCAAAGGGAATGCATATTTAATGGCTTTTATTGCTAGTTCCAAATTTGAGCTTTGCTACCAATTTTAAATTAATACTTTTTCTCTCATTAAGTGGACGGCGTTAATCTACGAATAAATCGGAGTACATCGGCCTTTTCTGGAAGACATTAGTATACAATAGAATTGCTAACTGTACTTGGGCTATGAGTCGCCATTTTCAACGGATTCTAGTCATGTTCATTTGTTTCTATCTTGCTTCTACCTTTCGCGACGGGCAGTTGGTGCTCTATCACTCGAATTGAGCTGCTTTGGGTGAAATCCTGTTGCTTTTCCTTTGGTGTGCCTAACATTTCCATTAATCAAAAGCCTTTTAAGTTGCATCTAGAAATATGGTCTCCAATCCCGAAAAATCGTCAGCATTTTACACCCCACAGAGATACGGCCTTGAAGTCTTTTGAATTTATCTCAGATTAAGTGAACTGATCTCAATAACTCTAAGCTCCAAAAAGTGAAGTTTCAACTACATATGTATGTGGTTTCGAGTGCAAACGTTGAATGTCTTGAGAACATTTTTGTCTGACTATTTAAGACTGTATAAGCGCTGATGGTCAAGGACGTTTAATTTCCTTAATACTAGCTCAAGCTTTTCGCTTATATCCCAGTATAAGGATCAGTTGACGTAATGTCTGCAGCATCTCTGATTATATTTCTTCTTTCCTGCGGCAAGTTTTTGGGGTCTCGCCTCTTGGACTTGAAATCTCTGTTCAGAAATGGTTTTGCAATAATAAGTTCAATTTTGACGTATCCAAAAAATTCGTATTTTTATGAAATAAGACTTCGTTTTTATTTTAACCTAACGAAGACATTAGTAGATAGATAATGAAAAACAATATCAGCCAAACGACAACTACGATCTCTGTGGCACGTCCAGTCTTCTTTGACAACATTTCTCATCACTTTTACGGCTCAATGCCATCGATACCGGCACTAATGTTGACTTTAATGCTTGAATTGATTGGGGAACGTTGGCATAAACCTTCTGTATCTAATGGCCGCATAGAAAGAAATCGCGCGACCTTGATCACCATTTCGAGTATTTGGATCACCATTTCGAAAAATTACTCGTCCAGGGAATTTTTTTTCGCAAAAATACAATGGTTTTGCCACTTGTATGTTAGGCAGTTCTGTTGAAATTCATTGATCATGGTACTACAAGCATGTTGTCCTTGCAATTCAGTTCAGAATCTAGGATTACTCTAAGGCAGCGTGCTGAACTCGAAAGAGTTAATACAGATTCTCCTATCCTTTGCGGATGAAATGCACGGATTGCTCTTCGATCTTTTGAATGACTAACACCATTTACGAGTATTATACATGATGTATATGCATTAAAGAGGTAGCCGAAACAAATCGTCATGTTGGGTCCTTCTTTGTCTCTTTTACACGATATATCCTAACCAAGGAAACTCTCTGAATTACTCCTCAGTTTTTTCTGGCCGCAACTCCTCTTATTAATGCATCTGTTTAAAGAAAATCTGTTTTCTGGGTTGAGTGATATCCCAAGATCTCCATTCTTCTGCCAGCTTGTGCCGAGCATTGATAGAGTTTGTATGTCGCTGTCCCAACTTCCTCCACGCAATCTTCTATAAGGCACATCTTCCTTACCCAGATGGTCCCCGGAATGACCAACTTTTCTTCACTTCACCGTTCCTCAGATCATGCTTAGAACATTTCTCTGAGTAGAGTAAGCCGTCAGCCTTATTGCAATTTAAGCCTGTTCCACGGTTGACCATCTTCTTAGATGTTCTGCCGTAACCATATGTACATTTGTTGATCAGGTTCTCTATCATTTCTCTTACAATTGAAGAAAATGGTTCCAGTACGAGCCACTTCAGGGTTGATCCGTATTCTGCAAGGGAGCTCATCTCTTCATTGCCCTTGATGATGATGATCCTCTAACTCAAAGCGCCTCCCAAGTGGAGATATTTTTCTATCTGAGATATTACTCTCTAGACTTTAGAGAGTTGCATGTGTATCCACTGGTTTTCTACTCATTTACGCGGGTTGTGACCTGGATAGATATTCGTCACTAGTCACTAGTTAGCTTGTACCAAGCAGAATTAAATAAATAAATGTCTAAATGTAGTCGCATTTCTAACATGCCTATATGTATGTATGTCTTATAAGCGTTGCAATGTTTTTAGCAGAAACGGCGACAGACTGATTAACATGAAATACTTTAACGAGGTTTGATTATATTTCCCAGTTTTTTTTTTTTAGATAAAAATTACATGAACCTCCCACCAACCTTGTGGAACGTAACTTAGTTTCAGACGGCCTGTGAAGACGGTAGTAAAAATGTATTCAATGTCCTTTTTAAAGCACCTTTCAAGTATGTCCATAAAAATATAAAATAATAGGACGACACCTAATATATTAATCCTCTAAAAGTTCATTGCAGCCATCCTTAACCCTAAAAATGCAAAACGACGCCATTAATAATTCATTCCAAAAGTTTCTCGAGGACGAAGGGAAGAGAAAATTAAAAAGAAAAAGAACACACAGACTGGGAACATCTCATCCAAAAAGTTGACAGGTAGGTAGGCTTGGCTCTGGCTAATAGAAAATAGGGTTGAAAGTACATGTATTTTTTTTATGTCAAAAAAACGTTCAAAAACAAAAAAGTCAAAGGAAAAGTTTTTTCAACTCACAATGGGTTAACCTTTAAGTTTGTCCCATATTCCGTACATATTATGTTCAGGATGACTTTCTTTTGCATTTCTTCATATCCCATATGACATGTTTATATTCGTTGTATTTACATATCTATCTGACAGATATCTAATCAGAGATTTCAAAAACAAAGTAACAAAGAGGATTGCAAATTGAAATCATAAACTGTTCCCCTGCGTCCCTGCGTAGAAAACATATCATAATTCCATAAAGGATATTATTTCAAAAAGGGTTCATACGCCAGGATAGCGGCTCAAGTAGTAATCTTTTAATGTCAAAAATGACAAAAAGGTCCTTTCCTCTTGTCACGAGAGTTTAGGTTTCCTTTAAAATCATTTCTCGTATTTATTTCCTCATGTATTTGTTTGCAAATGGTTGTGTGTCCTTTTATGCCGAAAGTTCTCGAAAACGTCGATAAAAGCCGAAGAAACTGGAAATGACAACCGGTGAGCATTAAGCACAGAGCACCTTTACTCCGAAATAGCAAAAAAAAGGAAGTTCATCAAAGAGCTCAATGCGGGGGCCAACACACATCAAAGGGTCCTGACTTGATAACTCCTGTGTGTAACCTCTTTGTCTGCCACATCCCTTTTTAGCAAGAAAAGGAGGAAGGAGAAGAAGAAAATAAATCAACAACAACAAAAACGTGTGTCACACAAATAGTATATTCGCAGGCAGTTAGAAATTTACCGACAAAGTTCCTTATACCAAAGACATCAAAACAAAAAGGACACTCCTCCACACCAGGAATCGCGTGTGATGATGCTGTACACCAGTTCTCGCTCTCTAGCAGTAGAGCATCTCCCTTGCCACCGATATAAACACTGACATAAGCCCGGGCCTATATTATTAAGTCTTCATCATGCAGGTGTACGATACCATAGAGCAGAGTGTGTTTGGTTAGTTTTCTGGTTTTGTTGGTGTGTACTAATGGCTGGTTTGTGCGGGTTGTTGCAGAGATTTACACTGTGGCAGTGCGGTGGATAGACCTATCCGGTTCCGCATCCCACCATTGCAAAGAGATACAAGCGTTGACTTGCTGTTGTCAGAGAGTAAAGGCGTATAATTCAAATGCATTTTATTAAGTGTTTATGAAAGGATCATTTATAATGGGGATGACTAGCTTAAGCGAAAGGGGAAAGTCTAAGTCGGTTAGCTGGATAAAAAGTTGTTTGCGTTTGGAGAAAAACACATTCAGTTGGAAATGCTGGGAACAATTATGGTGAGATCTCTTCTTTGATGCCTCAAGTAAAGTGCTGTAAGTGAAATTAACTCGGAATACAGTCTGTGTCAAAGGTAAACTATCGTTTTTGATAGCTGTCATGTGAAAACTATTTACATAAATTGATTGATAGTTGCTGCACAATGCATGAAGGGAAAGAAAATAACAAAATACCAGTTTCGGGAGCATAGAAGTGCCTTTTTCAATCATTTTCTAAAATTTCATTTTATTCAATGTGGAAAGTGTTGGAAATGTATGCACTTGACCTGCATTTTTACAAGAAAATTACTTTGAGTAATTACGTCAATCGGAATTAACTTCACTCTGAGAAATAAATGCACTTTTTTGTGGGAATTAGTTTCACTTTTAATGTGAAGTTATTTCTCAAGGTGGGTAATATTTTCGCTTTATTGGACAATTTAAGATTATTATGTTGTGCGATTCAATACTTTGAAAAATTCCGTTATGATTTTGTTCAAATTCGCACGAAAATCTTACTACAGTCAAACTTCTTTATAACGAATTTCCAAGGGATAAAAAAGTTCAAGACGCTATAGAGGAACTTTTTAGTTCTGGCAGGAACTTTTAAGCCTGACAACAAATTTCGCAATATAGAGAATTTCGTTATAAGGAAGTTCGTAATAAAGAAGTCTGACTATATTACTTTATCTTATGTTAAAAAAATTCTAAAAACTAGATATTTAGCTTTCCGGTATAAGAAATTCTACAGTCGACATTTTTGAACCTCCAAGAGAAGATATGAGGACAAGCAGAGCTTTGAAAAAATTGGAAAAGAAAATCATTGCCACTTACGATTTCTTCTTCGAGATGACAAACGAGCAAGCACGACAATCTTATTACAGAAGAGATTGCAGCTTTAATATTTGCATAATTTGGCTTTATGTCAAGCGACATAACACTAAATTTTAAGATTTCGCTTGGTCTTAGGTCACGGCACCATTACCCGACGGTCATTTTTGTTTTTCTTTTTTCATAAACGATGGTAAACTGATCGACATTATTAATACTTTCTTTCATTTATTTTTGGGGTCTTATTTGATTTTAATGGAGCTTTATTTCTATTTAAGAACTGGGCACAAATGCTTTATGAAAAATTGCCCCAATTTTGGGGACTTATTTAATTTTTACTTTTGGGGCCTATTTCCCTGTGCCCTGTGAAATAAAGTTGAGAGAAATAAGGCCGAATTCCAAAATTCTGTTTTATGTCACATTGCAAGGCCTATTAATGAAACTACGCAAAAAAAAAGTGGAAAAAACCCCGAAAATCCCCATACAAAGTTGTGGCGTTTTTCCTAGCAAAAATCACCCAAATAGTCTGGCGTAAATGCTGGGAATTTTGGCATTTTTTCCATACCTTTTTTAGACATTATTTCCATTTATGAAATACATATGTATAAAAAAACCGTCAAAAAAATTGTTGGGAAAAAACGCCAGAACATTTTTTGGCCTTTTTTCCAAATTGAAAAAGGAAAAAACCCCTTAAAAAAACTGGTTGGATTTTTTTTTCAAATAGGAAAGAAAAAAAGGCGTGAGTACCAGATGCGTTAACATAACTATTGCTATTATTACTCTGTGTGAAGGAGAAATGAACAAAAAGAGTCAGAGAACGCACTAATACTATGTTTGGTTACTCACTAATACTACTAAGATTAGTTACGGGTTACGCGTGACGGCAAAAAATTCGCGAAGTCCATACCGAGAGCTGAGATGTTTAGATATCAAAAAGCGCCAGCATTCTATGATTCATAATGTATGTTGTGTTTCCTCGCAAAATAATATACATAGCTTGAACTTAACATGCTTTACAAATATACTAAATTTTAAGAGCATTGCTGTAGCAAAATGATATGCTTTTACCTAACTTCAAAAATACTGTAGTTCACGCGTGATCAGTTTAATATAATATAAAGGTGACCAAATTCTAAAGTACAAATTGGCTCTTTTTCCAAAACACTTTTTGGCGTAATTTCAGGGAGCCTATTTTTCATGTTCGGTTGAAATTTTGAAATTCGGCTTTATTCGTTTAACTTTATTTCACGACACCGCACGGCGGTTCAGGATAGGAAGAAAGTCGATTTTATGAATGATAAATATAACGCTATTTTTTATTCTAATTTTAGAAAACAATAGTTGGAGCATCAAATCCAATAAACATTTTGTAAAAGTTCCGTTATATTTAAGAAAAATTTTGAGAATCAATTGAGAGAAAAGATAATGTGCGATTTTTGGCTAAGAACACGTTATGATTACAATATTATTTGATGTATAAAAATGAATTTTTTGAAAAAAAAAAAATGTATGCTTTTAGTTTTGAAACAAGTCATTAGTTACGTAGCAAGAATTATACATATCAGTACACATTTCAGTGAGAGGCAGCCTTTAACATAGAGGTATTTTTTATCAATAACAAAGAGCTTTAATAAATTAAATTAAATTATTGTAAATTTTTGCGCCAGAAAGCGCCAAGCTGAAATGTAATAGATTTGTTGCATTGAACCTTCAGCTTCACAAACAAAGAGAAATTAGCTGCTTGCGGTTCTTTTGTTGGCACGCAATTAACGTAAACTATTACTAATTTTTTTTAAAAAACCTTCTCATGAAGGTGGCAAGATGCGTCAGTGAACTGAACTGCTCAAAGTGATATTTTCTATTGTTTCAGGCTACAAAGAAACCATTATGGACAACTACCCAGAATCATTTCTGTGAATTCGGAGTTGGCGAATGAAAATGTCAAAGACATCAAAGAAAGTTTGCTTTAAAACAAAATTTTTGATTTTTTACTTTTAATTGTAATGAAAGAATTCAAATTCTTGGTGCAAAAATCATCAAAATCGGTCCAGTACTTCAAGAGATATTGAATTATTTCCGCGCTTCCATACAACCTAAACTACTGTGAATGTTTTCGCAAACATTTTAAATCACAGGTGTGAAATAATTTTACAAAGTTTCTGGTTAAATAATCTAACACTTTCAGTGAGAAATAACTCCACATTACAAAAGTGCATTTATTTTCCATGTGAAGTAAATTCTCGTGAAATTATTTCCCTGCACCGATTTGACGCAATGTGACAGTTGGTATTTGAACTTACTTAGAACTGAAATTGCTGACTTCCAATGTCGAACTCTTTGATTTTGGATTGCGATAGTTTAGATAAAATATGCTGCCTGGCCTACTGAATGTAGATAAATGGAGCAGGTTTCAGGTAGGACAAAGGATAATAGTGCCATCTTTGACTGAAAATCACATGCTGACCATAGTTTTCATTACTGGCCTATAAGGCATTGTTCTATATTCAGCATTCATCTCTGTGGTTGATAATCTTACCCAGTTACCGGAAGCTGGAAAATATTGAGAGTGGTTCTCCATTGGAAGATTGAGAAGGGACTAAAACATTGTCATCGCGCTGATACATGCACGATCGGGACATTGTGCATAAAGCTAATACTGACTGTCGTCACTCACACGATCGATAAAGTATCATATTTTGTAGCCGAATTCGATAGCACCCGACCTACTTGTTCTCAATAGGGACTGCGAATGCCACTAGGAAATTAGTATATAAGACCGATATTTGACAATAAAATTAGATTCATTATGATTAGCCGCGTTTAACTATCACCCATGATTCAGATTGGATCACTGCTCTGTATGCATTACAATAACAATACGAAATCTTGCTTTTCATTTGGTTCTATTTTCGTGATCAAAAAATAAGTTCGGCTATTTCCCACTAAGATGCACTTTCGCTTGTGAATTTTGCTTGTCTGTATCTGTGCTAAAAAGTTGTGTAATAAAACGGTAACTTCGCGCTAAATGTCTGTGTCTGCGCTAATAAGCTGTGTAATAGTTTGTTTTATTATGCCCGTGATTTGACCCGGATCAGATCGGCATAATCAAACACGGCTATTGAGCAGTGTTTTTCATTTTTGGCAGACTTCTGTGGCAGTCGTGCCCTGCCCCCTACTAGCTAGGAATCAACAGTACCAGGACTTTTTTCTTCGACAGAACCTTTGGCATCAGCGTCCTTCCAAATCGTAGCGTCCTTTTAAATAATAAAACCCCCAACATTACATCTTATACCTGGACTTGGATGACAAGCAGGATCTTCCGAGTTTTCTCCGCGAGCAAAGACTTGAAACAATAATTTCTGCAAAACCCCAAAAGAGTTTCCATATCCCGCATTTTAAAAGCTAGAAAAGTAAGAACAAATCACATTTACCCACAGTGTACGTGTATCCCAATTTTCCTGCTGACATGCAAACCACCGCCAGAACAACCTCAAGGGTCCATCACCAACTTCGTTCTGCTGATGATTAGTTTAAAAAAAATACCACTGCCTGCATTCAAAGTTGATCTTCCCTTGAAGGAGTTTTCCTGCCTCCTTGTCCTCACTTTTAACATTTTCTCGTCGTCAACATTTCATATCACATCACAAAGCCATTTTATATCATTTGGTTGAAGAGAAAACACACACACACACACACAGACAGGACGAGCAAGCAACCCGCTCTCAAACTGTAGTGTATAAATTTTCATTTTGCAAAAAGGACATTTTGTGCATGTTAAACGAACTTTCATCGGTTCATTCATTCCGCCGCTATCCTTCGTTTATTTCGCTCGTTTTTTTTTTGTCGAGGGAAAACCAGAGAAAACATCCTTTTCCTCACAAAAACTAAAAACTAAAGGAAAATGCCTGCCAGTGATGTTGCATTATGCATGCGACCGGCGCGGCGGGAGGCTTGGCTACGTACACACAAACGTTTTACCCCAAAAAAAAACACTAACTATTCGCCTGCTGTCTCCTGCCATTGTACAGAACAGAAAGAAATGGTATAACAGCTTCCGAATGGTATACATCCTGTTTTGTTTTTTTTTCTGCTCCTCCTTTTTTGTCCCAAAGTGAAGTGGCTACCAGGAGTAGTAGCAGAAGTTCATACGAAATGAACCGTTTACCCCCACCGCATCGACACGACCACAATGCAACGGTGACCTCCTTAAGAATGTCATCATATCCTGGCACTCATTCAGTATAGCATATTATTTTAGCTGCCGAATTTTGTAGCGGATTTTGGTGCAATCCGCTTTGCCAGAGTAGGTTGAGCGCAAAAAGGAGTGCTATGACAAAAGACGAAGGATTTGCGAGCGCTTTTTCTTATCCTTTCTTTGTGACAACATGTGGCTTATTGCTGTTTTCCAATCTGCATGTGCGCCAAACCAAACTAAATGTATGTGTGTGAGATGCATTTATCCTCATAAGGCATTGTTATCCTTATGAGTAAGAGAAGCTGCTTTCGACATCAGCATCATCATCGTCATTTGCCATTATTCGGCATATTGCTATACTGCTACCACTTGCTACTAAATATATGACTTATAAGGAGTAATATCCTTTTGAAGACGAGTTCGCATGGTTCCTTTCAGAGGACAACCTACAACTATGATGCCTACCTCCAGTAACTGGAATGCATTTTTCGCAGAACAGTTTCTTTTTCTTTTTACATATATACATGAGATTACGTGAACCACAAAATGGAAATAAATAATAAAATAGCAAAAAGGATATACGGCTGACAGATATAACTAAGTACACGCTTTGACATTTTATTCCAACAATCTGAGGATGCAATAACATACGCTTATATGCTTTGCTTTGGAGATTAGTATAGGTGCATCTAAATTGGTGCAAGCTGCATAAAGGATACGGATTAGCATTTATATGGAATTTATTTCCTCCTTGAAGATTGTTGAACTATAATATAGTTTCCGTAAGATGGCTGAAGTCATCACTTGCAATGTCAATGGAACGAGATTTTAGACTCATCAAATTGAAGTCGCTTTCTAAGAATTATTGGCTACGGTTCATAAGTCTTACTATCTAAAGGAGGAATGAGGGCTGTACGCGATTTGATGTTAGAAGAGATACAGGAATACAGGGTCTTGGTTTAAATTTGGTGTAAACCTCTATGGATCTTCTACGTCAAGTGGGAACGTTTTCTTTTCAATTTATTGAGTTTTCTTCCCTTCGAAACTCACCTTCTGTGGTGCTGAGAGAATACCCTTGGATCCTTGTTTCTGAAAAAAAAAAAAATGTAGAAATTTACAAAAACGTACTAGAATTGCTAATTGCCAAAGCTTCGAAGTTGCCACACATTTCCAGTTCCGATCAATAGTCGGCAAATGTGACAGCCATTTGACCGATGTAGTTAGGTCCTTGCCCGTGGTTGAACAATTTTACTCGCTTCCAACATCAACCAACACAAATTTAATCGATGAAACTATCTAAAATGTTGACTGCTGCAATTTGAAGGAGGGTACTTTTTTTTTTTTTTTGTATATAATCTACACACGCTAAAGGGGATATGAATACCCTTTTAATGTTTACACACAGCGCGAGCACATGAAGGACGATAACGAGATACAGACAGATCGATGTAGTGGTAGGAAACTTAGATGATAGGTTTCAGTTTCAACTAACTCTATGGGTGGTGTCCAGGATAACTCGAGAGTTGTGTATTATTTTTGTACTTGCTTATGATTCACAGGAGTTTTTTCCAAATGTTTCTTATTATAGTTTAGGCGATCAATTTCTTCAGCCATATCCAACATCCTACTGCCAGTGTTATGCCTTCGCAGTAGGCTTCGATATTAACTTCTGAAACTGATCAACTTAGTTTTATTTCGTGAGAATGCTTCGAGGACATCTGGATTCGAACCGTGAACCTCCCGCATGACAAGCGACGACGACTACCACTACGCCACGGCCACCCACTAAACGATAGTGTAAACTGTTTTAACTCAGCAGTACCAGTTGTGCATGTTTTGCATTCCAGCATAATTATACATAGTTCTAGGATCAAGTTCAGTTCAGTTGTAAAACATCAAGAGGTTTCTAATAGGTAGGTATATATGTATGTATTCACCTAGCTCCAATGCGTTCTTTCGACAAATCCCAAAAAATCAGTCGATGTTTTGAAACTTCGCCATGGAATTTGCTCATCAGAAGAAGAAGTAGAACCAAGTCAAGCTTCTCGCAACTATTTCTGTTTTATGTTTTTTTAATGAATGGAAGAGGACTTTAATTGGTTGCCTTTCACCAACGGAACGGTGACTTGAGAATAATACTTTAAAATGCTTTGCTGTTCATTCAAAAGAGGTGGAATCGTATGTTTTCTGTGATTGAGCCTTGCGATAGTATGCTCAGTAGTCCAACGCAGAATCCACTGGATCAACGGAGTTTGCAGTTTGCCTTTGCTTTTATAAATTTAAGTTCGTAAGTTCGTTAAATTGTGATCCTTGTGGCCATACAATGGCACTGGCGCTTGGCAGTACTCCAGTCATAAGCAGCTCTTTGTTGGTTTAGTTATTGACGCTATAGCTACCTCATTGGGTAAGATTAATGGTCTAGGTATACGTATGCTGGAAAGAGCTACGTAACTGCGATATAACCTACTTTAAAATCAACAGAAAAGGGGAACTATAACGATCAAACGTTGCCTACACAGGATGGAGAATTTGCGACAATCATAGTAGTTTGTCGTTTCCATAGTGCAAAGGGTAATATGTCTTCGGTTGTCGAAGCTGCTATCTGTTGCAATATTGAAATATGTATATACTAGTGTGCCCGTGCGAGAACTCTGGCAAGCGAAAATCCAACCCCTATTTACTAAGTGAAAGTGCAATTCGTCAGTGCTCCAGGAAAATCTCTTTCTTTTGACACCTCATTTCTTAAGAATGGTTGAGTGTGAGAGCCGCAAATGGTACCTATATACTACAGAAATAATATATATATGATGTTTGTATGTTTCTCCAAAACTTGAATTGTCAAAGCTTGTATTTATCATAACGGCCTATACGTCACATTGTACTTATTCTTGTTTTTTGCCGGTGCCTTCATACTCCACAAGTGCATTGGGAAAAATGAATCGCTCTCTTATTTAAAAAAAAAAAAGTTCAATAGTTTATAGTTTCGCGTTTAACTGCGGAACCCTATAATTTTCATGGGTTTTTTAATTTTTTATTGGACAACCCTTTTCGGTTGTATTGTTATTGTAATAAAAAATGTTACCTAATTTTAGATGTGAATAAAAAAAAAATTAACTCATTGACGTCAATCTGAACATTTCTCTGGTGGTCGATTAAATAAAATAAATTAAAAAATTCTGAGTGAGCAAAAGCATATTTCCTGAGTGGAAAGTAGTTTTGATTTGTTCTTTTAATGATAAACATGATAAAAATAATATTGTTAATGTTGTACGCATACGAAAATCGATTTGTGATCATTCCAACCCCATGGTTGCAGGTAAATTATTTATTTATATAATATTTTTCTAGATTTTCAAAACCATTGTCATTCTTTAGCTGTCTTGTTAGGTAACCCATTTTTATTGAATGTATTGGAGTTGGAATTAATTCGTGGCCCATCGCTAGCCACTGCTTTTTCCCATCTTTCGGGCAGGATACGAATACCATGGCGGAAGAACACCCCATCTTTAGATGCAATCTACGAATCGACCCATTTTTTGCAATATTCATAAGAATTAAACTTCTACTCGGACAGGCCATGAGTCATCGATCGGAACAAGTGATAATCAGAAAGAGGAATGTCTGGAGAATACGGCGGGTAGCGTAGGCCTTGCCATTCGAGCGTTTCCAAGTATGTTTTTCCTTCAATGCATTGTTCAAGCGCATTAACTAAAATCGGTAGCAATCTTCAGTGATGGTTTCAATCAGTTTGAGCAGTTCATACTAGATCACACCATTATGATCCCACCAAATATAGAGCATGAGCTTGGATCCATAGATATTTGCATTGTCGAAATGAATCCACTTTTCGGTACAAAAATCCCTTCCTATTCTGCTGTCGAAGCAGCTGTGCATAGGTGAAAACACACCTTTTGACGTCCCTTGGTTTCAATTCGTATGGGGCCCAATTTCCTAGCTTTTTGATCATTCCCATAACTTTAAAGCGTTTGCCTACCGTCGACTAGTCAAATCCCAAGGATTCAGGCAATTCTTGTATATTGTCCTACCTATGTATATACCTAACCTACGCCATCTCCGGTAGAATGCTACGAACTAATTCCAACTCCAATATTTAAGGCTAATTTATATTTTTCTCATTTGAAAACATTTGATTTCCCCGTTCTTCCTCCCTTCAACAGCAAAAAAAAAAAAAAAAACAGTGCCTAGTTGCTTTTATAATGACCTCCTTTTGTATTGCTGCCCTGTTCGGTACTTTCTTGGTGCCATTTTGAACGCACCATATTCATCATTGTGGGCACCGTAGCGCAAGTGGTTAGTGCGTCGGACTACTGAGCCAGCGGTCTTGGGTTCGAATCCCGCCGCAAACACCTAAAAGTTTTTCACAGTGCCCACCTCTTTCGAATGTCTGACAAGCATCAAAGAGTATCATTTGTCACGATTGAGCTTCTCAACTCGCCGTTCGGAGTCGGCAAAAAACTGTAGGTCCCTTCCATTCGTGCAAAAATATAACACGCACACACAAATGGTTGCGAGAAGCAGGCCCAGGTTCACCTCGAGCTGTAGCGCCAACTAACTAAGTAATATTCATCATTCATTGGACAAATAATGTAGTTTCGTGTCCAATGGCGTCCAACCACTACCTCTTGTAATTCATATTTTTGACAGCCTCTATTAACTGTCATACGATATGGTGGAATGCACTTTGAGAACAATTATTATTTTTCATTTTCCATTGGATTCTTTTACAGTAATTATTCATTTATATAAACATGCAACAACATCCTTTGCGAGAATTGGTACAGCACTACACAAGCATCGTGTCAACCAGGCATTTAACTCAAACTAGTGTCAAATTGCTTGTGTCAAACGTTTGAAATTTTCCACTGATGCGAAGCTAAATTTCATGACTTTTTCGCATAAATCGCGCGAACAATGTGCGTGACTTGACATTCGTGAGTTATACTTTCGACGAATTACCAAAGTTTGAGGATGAAGAGAAGAACCCACGCTTTTTCTACTTTCTGGCCTCGAACATTTTTATGAATTTCTATGTTTGTGACCCGATTTTAGACTGAAAACAATTGCCAACGGCTCTCAACTGAGTTCTACTTTAGTAAACCAGACAGCACTCACTTTAACAGGCACGAGTCAGACATCAAAGCAGCTTCATTTTCTTTTCAATTGTTTTAAACTGCTACCCTTTCAGGACACCCACAATATCTGTCTAACCGGGATACATCAATATCACTGTCCCTTGGCCAAAGTAAAGACCACATAAATGACACTTCATATTGCACTATTAAATAACATCGTCTATGACACATACTGTCATCTGTGTGTCAGATATTTTAAAAGCCATTTATCATCGCCTAATTGTGGTAAGACCACCCTTCACATCCTTGTCCAACACTCTATCATTAGGCTAGAACCCCAGACCACAGCCATTTACGACACACATCAGTCAAACCGAACGAAATCATAATTTCCTAGCTTCACTTTGGCATTTCACACTTTCATACTCTCGCTCTGTTCCTTATTCCCATAGCCCATGCTCTTCATTCCTTCGTATGTGTATGTGCGTTCCCTATTCGTACGTATTGTTAAGGATGTGCGGCGGAATGAAGTTATTATTACCATGCTGCGGCTTGTGTCGCTTTGGGGGTAAAGGATCCTTCAAGTGGGAGCAGTAGAACTTTCACAGCCATTAAGTGGATGTGTATACGTATGTGTGTATCCTCGAGGCATTATTGTGGGGCCCGTCTGCTGTCAACTCAGCCCAACAGGCATTAAGTGTCTACTTCGTTGGGGGAATTGTTATTTTCAGATTGAATCCGTTACAATGGTTGGACGGTTTTTTTTTTCATTTTTCTTCACTTTCCCATGAAGTGGAAGATACAAGGACGTACGAATAAGTGAAATGCACTTGATTTAAGGATTGTAGGAAGAAATGTTGACTCATGAAAGCATCGCTCAATCCAAAACTCTCCACATCCTCGTTGCCAAAACCGATCGTCTTAGCAAGCTTCCGAAAATTAATTTGAACTTAAATTTTAACGAGTTTAAGGCCAGGAGCTTATATTTGACTCTTGTTGAAGGACGACTAATACACACAAGATTAAAAAATTGTTTATGGTCAATGGAGAGCATCAACTTTGCTTCTGTCAGCCTCAAAGATCCTGCATTTAAATACGTGTTATTGGTTGCAGGAGACAAACAACTTTGCACACCTTAAACTCATACCATCTTGTGGTCACACTGATATCCTGTTTTAACCTACCGTAACGGATATCTGGTTAAAGCTGATGTGTGACATCATATACACACATGTACGAGTATGTTCTCATAACAACGATGGCCTGGAGGGCATTGGCAGGCCAGGAACCTGAGCCTTCACCATTTCTACCACTTCAAGTACTGGTGCTGGCAAACGGAAATAGTTTCAGTAGCCACTTGCAAGTCCATGTGGGGTGTATGCATGCAAAATACGAAGAAAATTCTCGGTTTTCGTCTTCCTTAGGGAACCAATCTCGTCCGCATACAAATCTACACACATATGCGAATGTATGTGCATGCATATAAGAAAGTAGGTTAAAGTAGCAAAACAGTTTGGTTTGGAAGTCTGAAACATCTTGACTCCTTTCAGTGCCAGTGTCGTACAGATGGCAGAATTTACACACTGAACGTGGTGGTTGTTAGAAGGACTTTAAAAGTCATTAAACTAAGAGTTGATTTGTCAAAGCAAAAAGGATACTCATTGCATGTTGATATACGAATGGGTATGTACGTAGGAAATTTTTGACTGAAATTTATGTGATCTGTCACATAAGCGGCAGCCAAACAAGAATGTACTTGATTTGATTTTCATTCCCTTGGAAAAATAAACTTCGAGATCCAACTCCAATTGAAACTAACAATAACCGCGAATACGTCTCCTTCAATCGATGCAAAAGATTTAAGCCTTTCAAGAGAAGATACGTTTTATGACAGCGAGTCCTGAGCAGGAATGTCTTAACTACGAATTGAATGCTAACATACTCCCCACAAATCGCTCATCTCTCTGAGAACAATTGTTATGTTTCGGTAATTAATACATACGTGCATAAGGGTGTCCCACAACATAAGGGAGAATTTCCGAAATCAGGGACGTTTACCCTCTATTTTTTTTCCTTTTGGTCCTAAATACTTACAAATTACGGGATGCATGAGCCTATTAGCCGTATGAGTAAAATCTATAACTTACATGTAAATATTCTTGACTTTAATCTTAACAAGATTACACTAAAAAATGTATTGCGTAATGTAGTTCCTCGAACATAAACTCTAATTATGTATATTTGTTCTTATATTTGTTTATTTATTGCTAGTGGTAGTGTTGAAATGTAGCGTAGCCTAACCACTAACACCAGCACTAAATGATGAGCCTGTTGATGCATATTTTGCCCTGGCAAAGTTCTGCTTATAGCTGTTGCTTGTATTAAGCACACCATGACACAGATCTGTTTTTAAAATACTTGATTATGAAATTTTATTGCCATAGGATAATGATAACCCGTGCCGACTTGAGGTCAAACTTAGAACTTGAGAATTTGTACTGAAGTACTGAGGAAAGACTTGAACATTTATGTAGTATTGGCAAATAAAACACCAATTGGCCCAGATGGTTAGTCTATTTATATTTTACATTTATAAAAACACATTTATAGCATACTTTCATTATAGTTTCTTTTTTACAGTCCGTATATATAATATTTGTCTGTGCTCTCAGCAGCAGTAATCAAACCATGAAATTCTTGCATCGACTTTACAGCCCTTTCGGCTGTATCGTTTTTTGCTCTCAGGAGTGATACAGTACATGCTACAGGCTTGTAGAAGCGAGGCATTAGTCTCACAGAAAGGCCTGAATTCGAAGCCGTAGTATCGCAACAGAGAATCTGCACTTTATCTTCGAGACTCCAATCTTTGACCGCATTCCAAACAGCCTGCGAATGCTCTTTGCCGGTAGAATTGGTCAATTTTGCCACCGCAATAATTTGTTTCTTACTTCCAAATGAAATGACTATGGAAAGGCATTGTTCTTTGGATTTTCGGGTATCCAGTGCAGGCAATAGTTTACCGTCCCAGTGAACAGTTTCTACGTTAGGTACCTCATTTCTAAAAACCACTTTAATGACCACGGTGCGTTCCTTTAGTTTTACCGTACGGATTCGTTGAATAGAAGATTTGGAAAATTTTCCATATTAAGTTCAACTGGATCACCATCGGACCTGATTGAATTTGCTAGGGCTTCCAGTTAGGTGGAACCTAGACACTAATACCACGGGTGAGAGCACACTATGGGTATCACATCACAATGCGTCCACGTGGAGCTATGGAAGTGTGATGAGGATAATTTTGGAACAAATATCTCTTTCTTCGTTTCTGTAGTCTCAATTTCGAGCTGTCTGCTCTCGCACAGTTGTATTTTCCACAGAACCGGATATCGTCCCGCACAGGCTCAAATGATGTAGAAGAAGTTTAAAGATATTTCATTCGCCGTTTTTTTTTTTTAATAGCCTTAGCGGCGCCCTTTCCTCTTTATCAGCTAGCTTTGTATCCACTCCACCCAAGTAACCGGGTCGATCTGCCTCTCCCTGGTGCTGTAAAAAAACTATATCTTCCCGTATTTTAATTGACTGAAGGACATCGGCATATGCAATAATATCTTGTCCAAATTGTTTGTAAATGCTCGTTGACACTGCTTGAATACTATTGTACTTGTGTTTTTTTTTTGCGGCACATTTGATATAGATTCACAAGTTTTTTTAAACAATTTGGAAACGACTTAGTAGAGGTATTCGTACCTTCTACCAGAAAAAAATGTGTATACCAAGATTTGTTATTTCATTAACCTACAGTTAGTTTTACCTCATGGATGTAATAAACAAAACTGCGAGTACTTGTGTACTGGGGGAAAGTTTTGACCAAGTTATTTGATGTTTTACATCTCCTACTAAAAGTAATATACCCTTATTTAAACTGTGCAATCCCACCGTCATGTTTACTGACCAAAAATTATTATGTATGTTTGCGTTTTCTAACAAAATAAATAGATATATGTAGATGCACATCGTCAAGTAGAGCCCGCTCGCCTTAGTATGCAAGTATTGAGATGTTTCGATGCAAGTCGGCACGGGTTGCCGAGGTCCAAAGGTCATGAAATTTTATTTACGAGTTTTGATATAAAACGAAAAAAATAAGAGGGTATACCCAGTTGTTGAAAGCTGCCGGGAAGCGGTTCCCTTCCTTTTTTGTTTTAGACACCGTGGAGAATACATTAACTGATAAGTAGAAATCAAATTACACTAGAATTTTATAACGTGGTAAAAGGTGAATTTTGTGGCTTTCCTCGATCTGGCTTGGGTGCACATATTTTTTATTTTTTTTTTATAATCTGCACACGCTAAAGGGGATATGAATACCTTTATAAATGTTACACACAGCGCGAGCACATGAAGGACGAGAACGAGAGACAGACAGATCGACGTAGTGGTAGGAAACTCAGATGATAGGATTCAGTTTCGACTAACTCAATGGGTAATGTCCAGGATAACTGGAGAGTTGTGTATTATTTTTGTACTTGCTTATGATTCACAGGAGTTTTTTCCAGATGTTTCTTATTATAGTTTGTGCGATCAATTTCTTCAGCCATACCCACCATCCTACTGCCAGTGTTATGCCTCCGCAGAAGGCTTCGATATTAACTTCTGAAACTCATCAACTTATTTTTATTTCGTGAGAAATAAATGCTTCGAAGACATCTGGATTCGAACCCTGAACCTTCCGCATGACAAGCGACGACGACGACCACTACGCCACGGCCACTCACCCATTTTGTTTCAATAGTTTCGGATTTCAGATTTATTCTATTTGGAACAGCAATTTGCATTCATAAAGTGGTCCTTCGAGCCGGATTTATTAAAATGCAACAAATAAATGAATAGTTCGCGTAGCTACCGTGGATTTTACTTTATTTTAATATATCATATAATATATCAGTTCTGCAAACTATTCCTTAGCGTACAGACGTGTTTTTTGCGCAAGTGTATAGTAATTCCAACTGCCTTTTTGTTTTATAGTTGCTTTTATTTTTCTTCTCCTTTTTTTACTCTGGTCATCATGTCTAACTACCAATGCCCAAAGTGTAACCAAAGTTTAATTGATAATGACTTACTTATATCGAAACTTGCTAAAATTCAAAGTGAATTAAATGAGATAGTAAAATTGTTCACTAGCTCTTCTAGCAAAAATAGTGGTAAAACACAAATGACTACACGCGCGCAAGCAAAGGTCAATGAACCAACACGCGTCGCTTCTCCTTCGTTGCCTAGAGACTCTACTTCGCGAAAAAATACTGTTGCAAAGCAAATCAACTCAAATGGCCCTCACACTCCTAAAGTTGTGACTACTGCGACTGTTGCTGCTGCTGCCGCCCCTGCTACTGTTGTTTCCAGTATTCCTAAAAATATAATTGCCAATTCAACTTCAAATACTGTGTCTACCGAGTTAACCGCGCATCCCATTTCGGATAATGGTTCTAATGATATTGTTGTTGCTTCTAGTTCCTCTGTTGATATTCCCAACGCTTCGATTGCTGCCGCTGCTGTTGAAAATATAAATTATCAACCAGAATCCATTAATTCCAACTCATGGCAAACGGCGAGGTTTAGAAGATCGAACAAAAAAAGAAATCAAATAATTGGTACCAACACAAATGCCAACAAAATAAACCTGCAAGTTGTTAGCCATCTGAAATGGTTACATTTATCATCATTTAAGCCGTCTACAACTAGCCAGACACTTATGGACTATGTTTCATCAGCTTTTAATGTGGATCCATCGAAACTGGCATGTCATCGTCTATTAAAAGATGGCACTGATACTGATTCACTTAAGCATATTAATTTTAAATTAGGAGTTCCTGAAGAAATGTTACCGATGTTTCTAAATTCTGATGCTTGGCCACAGGGACTTCATGTACGTCCTTTCACTTTTCATCAAAAAAACGACATGGGGAACCCAACCGTCACTCAAACATAACACAACAAGTTTCCACTTCTACTGCTGTGCCGTTTTCTATTGCGTCAGAATCTCTCTCTCTCTATTATCAGAATATGGGGGGAATGAGAACAAAAACAAATGAATTTTTCGTCGCTGCCGCTGACTGTTCTTATGCTGTTATCGCTTTGACCGAGACTTGGTTGAATGATGCATTTTATTCTTCCGAATTATTCTCTTCTAAATTTGATGTCTATCGCAAAGATCGTTGTCCCATCCACACACGTATGCAGAGAGGAGGTGGTGTGCTGCTGGCTATTCGATCTTCTTACAAGAGCAGAGAAGTTGCTTTAATGTTTCCTTCGGCTGAGATCGAACAAATGTGCGTAAGCGTTGATTTTATTAAGTCTGCTGATAGTAGTTTGATTACTTTATATTTTATTGTTAGTTATATTCGTCCTGGATCTAACATTGAAATTTACAAAGCTCATATCAATAACATACGAAATATTGTATTATCATTAGATGACAAATCATATGCTATTGTGTTAGGTGATTTTAATTTATCAAGTGTTAAATGGAAGTTTTCCGATGATAAAAATTGTATTATCCCGTATAATGTTACAAATAATATTGAAATTGAAGTAATTGATTCAATGTCAGCTTTAAATTTTCGCCAGACTAATTTAGTTAGTAATTCGTTGGGAAATATCCTAGATCTTGTTTTTGTTGATAATGAAATTGAAATGTCTGTAAATGAAGTTGAATTTCCATTGTTAAATAATAGTTTATTCCATAAGTCATTATTTATTTCAATTGACTTGTCTATTTTAAATTCGTTTATGTCCGACAATCATTCTGATTTAGTTAAATATGATTTCAACAAAGCAAATTATGATGTATTGAATGGTTATTTTTGTTCTCTTGATTGGAATGTTATTCTAAACAGTTCTTTAGAAGCTTCTTATAGTATGTTTAGAAATATATTAGAATCAGCTATTTCCCAGTTTGTTCCCCGTAAACGAATAAGTCGCAATAATAAACCCATCTGGTTCAATAAAAGTTTGTGTCGACTTAGAAACACTTTGAATAAATTTCATAAAAGAAGTAGTTTTGACATATCTCTTCGCGGCCATTATCGTCAGTTACGAAAGGAGTATGAGTTCTTAAAAAAGTTCGTGTACAGACAGTATATCTGGTCGGTTGAATTAGATATCAAGCGCAACTCAAAATCGTTCTGGAGCTTCATCAATACTAAGCGTAAGTCAGTTGGTATACCATCTGTTATGACTTTTAATGGAATTACCAGCGACAATTTGAATGAAGTGTGCGACATGTTTGCAACATTTTTCCAATCCAACTTCATAAATGAGCCATTGAATCTCAACTTGTTGACACTGGGTGATCCTATTACTAATCTTGGATTCATGCAATTTACTGAAGATGAAGTTGTTTCAGAATTAGCATCGCTTGATTCTAATGCCATTATTGCACCCGACAATTTTCCACCAATTCTTTTTAAAAAATGTATGAATAATTTAGCAAAGCCTCTTTGCATAATTTTCAACATGTCTTTGGCTACGGGGGAATTTTTAGATTGCTGGAAATATTCTCTTATTACACCAATTTTTAAGTCTGGTTCCAAAGGACTGATAAGTAACTATAGGCCTATTGCTAAGCTTCAACTCATCCCTAAAATATTTGAAGCAATCTTCAAAAATAAGCTGTATACCGTGGTGCAAAACCAGATTTCTGAATATCAGCATGGCTTCGTTAGTGGTAGATCAACTACAACAAACCTAGTCATTTTCACTAACTACTGTTTACTTACAATGGAGAACCATATTCAGGTTGACACTGTCTACACGGACTTTTCCAAGGCATTTGACCGGGTCCAACATGATGTATTGGTTAGAAAATTAAAATTGTTCGGTTTTCATTCGAATGTATTAAAATGGATTAGAAGTTACCTGGTGAACCGTAGACAGTATGTTAAAATAGGATCTGTTGGTCGGGTTTCCAACTTATTGTAGCATCCAAATGAAAAATGAAACATCTGTTTTGTTCCACTTGGAGAATGCTTTAAAAAACTTTATTTTTTAAAAAAAAAGAAACGTTTTAAAATTCATAAATTATTATAATTTTTAATTTACTCACTTTGGTCTGCCGTTGCTGCCGTTTTCTTCTTCTGTCAGATTTGAAATGAAATGAGCGTGTTTAAGGTGTATTTTAAATAGAAATGAAATTGACAGTACACAGAGCTATTTTATGAGTAATGCGGCAGCATTCGGAGACCAACTGAGTTTACAATAAAAAGTCGAAGTGGTGTGTTGGTAACATTCTCCCCCCCGGTATCACGATCATCGTAAGTGCATACCTTACACTATTGAACAACACTGCCACCATCTTTTTTCACATCTAAGACAGCAATCTTGGTAGCTGGCCGGAGATATTCACCATGTATGGTACGTACGGTTGCGCTCCTTACTTGTCCGTCCTTTGCTTTGTTCGTGCTCGTCACAACTCCTTTCGGCCAACAATGCCGGGGCAGATTAGGGTCGACGATAATTACCACATCCCCAACTTCAATGGGCTTAATTTTCTGGAACCACGATGTTCGCCGAGTTAACGTTGGCAAGACTTCAGCCACCCATCTCTTCCAGAACTTGTCAGCGAGGAGCTGCGAATGACGCCATGACATTCTTGCGTATTTGTCGGTGTCTTCGAATTTGCCTGGAGGCTTACAGCCGGATGATGAGCCCAAAAGATAGTGGTTAGGAGTTAGAGCTTCCTCTTCGGCGGTGTCCAAGGATAGATAGGTCAGTGGTCGATTATTAATTATACTTTCGACCTCCACCAGCACATTACAAAGCGTCTCGTCGGTCAGTTTGGTGTCGCGTGTGATGATTTGGTACAATACGGTTTTTATTGAACGAACCATACGTTCCCAGGCACCCCCCATATGAGGACTAGCAGGAGGGATAAAGGTCCACTTGCTGTCCGGACTTGTAAATTTAGCTTGGATTGCGTTAAAATCGATCATTTGGTGGGCTTCTCGAAGCTCCTTTTCTGCCCCTCTTAGGTTGGTGCCATTGTCGCTGAAGATATGAAGCGGTGTCCCTCTACGACCGATGAAGTTCCGAATTACCATCACACACGAATCCGTTGATAAGCTATGTGCCACCTCTATATGAACAGCACGGCATGTTAGGCATGTGAAGACGACACCGTATCGCTTTTCCTGGCGTCTCCCGACTGTGACCAAAAATGGGCCAAAAAAGTCAAGCCCAACGTACGAAAAAGGTCTTGTATAAGCCGACAAACGCGCTTCTGGTAGAGGTCCCATCTCTGGTGGATTAGGATGTGCTCTTCGGATTTTACATAGCTGGCAGTTACTGCGAACAGTTCTGAGAAGTGATCGTACTTTTGGAATGTGGTACCTCTGAAAGATCTCGTTGATTACTGATTCGTGGTTAACATGCTTAAACTTGCGATGGTACCAATCTACCAGCAGCCTCGTAATATAATGATCTTTCGGTAAAAGGATAGGGTTCTTAGTTGCGTCACCTATCACCTTGGCGTTCTCAAGGCGACCTCGCATTTTAATTATCTTATTTTTGTCAATAAAGGGCGACATACAACGTAGTGGACTTGATTTGGGGAGCAGGCAATCAGGATTCTTTAGCAACAGGCAGGTCTCATGGCTAAAGGTTTGGGTTTGGGCAAGGCGAAGTAAAAACTCTTGACTCCAGAGCAATTCGTCAGCAGTGAAGTTAGTTATGTTACTTATTCTTGGATCGATCTTTGAAGCCTTTTTTACGGTTTTTTTTGTTTTCAGACATGTTATAAAACGCTTAACATACGCTAGACATCTTAGCAGACGTTCCCATCTAGAGAAACGATTGTAACATACAACAGGCATTGGTTCATGGACTTGAACTGCTAATTGCTGCGGCTCCGAAGATTGTCGTAGTTCTATGTCACATTTGCTTTCGAAGTTTATTTGATACTTGGGCCATCGGTCTATTTTTTGTTTCAAAAATGCGGGCCCCGTAAACCATGGCCCGCTTGGATCGAAGTCTGGTTGTTGGCTCCACTTAGTGCCTAAATCTGCTACGTTCTGCTTCGTTGGGACATAGTACCAATTCGCTATTTCCGTCGTTTCTTGAATTTCACCTATGCGTAGCATGACGAACTGCTTGTAGCTTCTTGGATCGGAACGTAACCACAACAAAACGGTTTTTGAGTCCGACCAATACATGGTTGTTTCAATCTTGAAATCGTGGGCTTTGATGACTGTATTTCCGAGGCGGGCGCCCATGACTGCGGCGAGAAGTTCCATGCGAGGTATAGAGATAGGACGTAATGGGGCCACCTTCGTTTTCGAGCACACCAGGGACACCTCTATTCCTTTCGCGCTTAGGATTCTCAAGTACGCTACTGCGGCATATGCGGTCTCGCTGGCGTCCACGAATACATGTAATTCCATCTTACTCTCGTTGCTAACGGATAGGCCAAAGTAGCATCTTGGCACCTGAACATCTTGCACTCTCTTGAGAAATGACAGCCATCTTTTCCATGCAGTTGCCAAGTCATCCGGTATGGTTTCGTCCCAACCTATTGCACTGCGCCAGACATCTTGGAGCAATATTTTCATATAAATTGTAAAAAATGATAGAAATCCTAATGGATCAAAAATGGACATGAGCAGTCTAAGAAGCTCCCTCTTGGTCGGTAATTTTTCTCCGCGCAGAATTTCCTGACTGGCCTTTGTAAATTTTAAATTGAATGTGAATGTGTCACTAGCTGTTTGCCACCACAGTCCTAATACCTTGTCTGCTTCTACGATTTGTTCTACTACTTTTCCTGCCCGGCAAAACTTATCCGCAGTACCTATTTCTCCTAGAGCATTGGTGACCTCGATAGAATTTGATAACCAGTTTCGAATATGAAAATTCGCGCGCTTGTGGACTTCTCTGACACCCTTTGCAAGCTCAATAGCCTCTTGAACGGAATTTATACTGTCTAGCATATCGTCTACATAATGCCTCTCGACAATAGATTTGACTGCTCTTGGATAGTCCTTTATACACTCATTGGCGTTTTCGTTTTTAACAAACTGTGCAAGCGACGGTGAGCAAGTTGCACCAAAACTCATAACTCTAAGCACGAAGATATCCGGAGGCCGACTGGAATCCCCGTCTCGCCACATAAAACGCTGTGATTGCTGGTCCTCTTCATCGATGGCTACCCTGTGAAACATTTCACAAATATCGCCGCATATTCCTATTTTTCCTATTCGAAAATTGAATAGGACTCCAGTTAACGATGTCAGCAGATCTGGGCCCTTCTCAAGGCATCCATTTAGGGATATGCCATTGCATTCCGCGGCGGCATCCCATACCACTCTTATCTTATGTGGTTTGTTTGGATTCCTGACTGTAAATATCGGCAGGTACCATTTTCGCGGGAAATCTGTATTTATCTCAGCAGCACTTAACTTGCGAATATAGCCCTTAATTTCCATGCTTTTAATATGGTCGTTGACCAGTATCTTTAAATTTGGGTCCTTATTTAACTTCTTTTCGAAACAGCTTAGTCTTCGGATAGCCATTGTATAGTTGTCGGGCATAGTTATATTGCTTGAGTTCCACAGCAATCTTGCAACAAAACAATCACCATCTCGCCTTACGTGCTCTCGTAGTTTTTTATTTTCACTTGCATCCAACTTATCCTTTGGCTGTGCACCCGACAGTTCGTTTTCAATTCTCATATTCTCTGTCATTAGGTGCTGCAGAGCCACATCGTCATCGCATTCACATACATGTAATTGCCTATGGACCTCACTCGTATTTCCTTTTGTTCCTGTGGCGTCTCGATCCAGTTCACCGTATATTGTCCAGCCTAGGCGCGTTTTAGTAGCCGCAGGTTCATCTACCTTTCCTTCTCGGAATTTTAATGGCATGGCTACGCTTTTGTTGTTTATACCAATGATCACTTTCGGGACAACATTTCGATATGACTCCACTGGAAGACCTTTGAGATGTTTATATCTTTCAGTAAGTTCCGATACCATTAGTGTCTGCGAAGGTAGATCAAGTGCACTTACTGACCGCACGTTTCGTAATGAATATATTTTTCCGATGTTACCTTTAGGCGATATTTTTAAATCAAGACTATCCGAACTCTTCTCTACACGTACTGACCCATCAGTCCATTTTAGACACAGATCTGACTTTGAGCCCTGAATTTCTAATTGCGCAAGGATATCTTTCTCGATAAGAGTGGGACCAGACCCGTCGTCGAGAAACGCATATACATCGATGGATGATTTCTTTCCATGAACAGTAATTGGTACAATTCGGTATAATACTTTGGAGGTCTCTACATGGTGTACTGCGACTACATCTGGCTTGTCTTTATCATTGTTGATATGGGATTTGTGGAGTAGAGGATGGTGCTTAGCGGTGCAGTGATTGATTCCACATTCTTTGCGATCTGGACAATAGTTGGCCTCGTGACGCTTTAAACATGTGCGGCATAGTTTGTTCTTGTGCACCACGTTCCACTTTTCGCCATATTCTAACCCTTTAAACTTTTCGCATTTTACTATTAAATGTGCTTCATAGCATGCAAAGCACCTTAGTGCCTCTGTGCTCTTGTGATCCATTCTTTTTCTCGTGGACTGTCCCTCGTCTTCGTGAAAACCGACACGATGTGTTTTACGTTTCTCAAAGTCTGGTTGACTAGATTTGGTAATCGGGATAGAGATCACACTACTTGCAGCTTCCGCTAGTTCAAATAGCCAATTACTGAAAGTTGTTAAATTCTCAACATGAACTGTTTGGGCAAAAATCGCCCAACTGAGCCGCATCTGTGCTGGAAGTTTCTCGAGAAGCTCTTGAATAAGCAAAGGATTATTTAAATGTGCTTCAAGTTCAGCTGCCTCCATAGTAGCTGTAATATTTTTTACTTCCAAAGAAAAGTTCACCAGAGTTTCTAACTTGTTTGCATTTACACCTGGTGACGCACGTAGCTTTGCCAGTAAATTATATATAATGTGTTCTGGCCTTCCAAATACCATACGCAAAGTAGAAATTATCTCAGGTACTAGTGCCGGTATCATAAGTCTACTACCTACATATTCAAGAGCCTTTCCTTTCAGTGCATGTTGTAGCCGAAGTAGATTCTCATCATTACTGAATCCACACAGTCTTGTTGAATTTTCAAAACTACTTACGAAAAGTGGCCATTCCTCTGGTTTGCCACTAAAAACTGGAAGCTCTCTTGGAACGACCTGACGCGCACAAGCCTGATCTGCATTTAATGTTCGAGCAGTTGACCCTGATTGCACTCCGCTCATATTTAATGACGTTGGTAATTTATTTGTCTGAATGCCCTGTACGTTTTCGTGACAACCGTAACTAACCCTAGCACCTTTTTCACCCTTGCCTACCTTACCCAGCGTGGAACCATTGCCATCCGCCCAATGTATGCCTCGCTGAAGCTGCTGCTCCCCCAAATCAATCTCAATATCTTCGTCGGATTCATCGGAATCCTTATACATTTGCATAGCCGAATACTTTTGCTCTAAGTATTGCATGTTTATTTTTCTTTCTTCCTCCAGACGCATTAGTTCTAATTTCATACTACGTCGTTGTTTGGAGGCGCCGCACATATTTGTATTTGATGAATTAGACAAATTTTCTGTACGTACCTTTTGTCCTTCTTGCGAGGTCACCCCATTTGGTGACTGAAAGTTACCGCCGTCTGTCGCTGTAGATCGCTGTTTGTTCTGTTTTGCTGTCGATGTTGAAGCGGAACACATGTCGCAAATAAAGTCCTGCTTTGAAATCTCGTCGTCGACATGGACGCACTCGAAGTGAAACCACCCATCACATCTGTCGCACTGAACCATTCGCATAGTATCTTCCTTTTTACATATTCGGCAACTTCCCTTGGTTGGATCTTCAACCCCAGTACCACTTGTTGCTTGACTCATTATTGCTCGTTGCATCCGCGTTGAAAATGAGTAATGCGCAGTTGTGGAAGTTTCCAGGGACTCTTATGAAATCAGCAACGCTTGCCAACAAATTTTTTAAAGAAATGTTGGTCGGGTTTCCAACTTATTGTAGCATCCAAATGAAAAATGAAACATCTGTTTTGTTCCACTTGGAGAATGCTTTAAAAAACTTTATTTTTTAAAAAAAAAGAAACGTTTTAAAATTCATAAATTATTATAATTTTTAATTTACTCACTTTGGTCTGCCGTTGCTGCCGTTTTCTTCTTCTGTCAGATTTGAAATGAAATGAGCGTGTTTAAGGTGTATTTTAAATAGAAATGAAATTGACAGTACACAGAGCTATTTTATGAGTAATGCGGCAGCATTCGGAGACCAACTGAGTTTACAATAAAAAGTCGAAGTGGTGTGTTGGTAACAGGATCCGTTCTTTCAAAGGAGATTCTTAATCTGTCTGGTGTTCCGCAAGGCAGCCATTTAGGCCCGCTTCTTTTCTTGCTGTTCATAAATGACCTACCTTCGTTTGTTTCTTCTTCAAATTGTTTACTGTATGCAGATGATCTTAAATTATTTAAATCTATCAATTCGATACCTGATGCTCTACAACTTCAGGAAGATATAAATAACGTTTTGAAATGGTGCTCTATCAATGGTTTGCATTTCAATATTGAAAAGTGCTCAGTTATTTCATACACAAGATCATCTTCTCCCTTGAGTCACAGTTATACAATACATCAGTCTGTTCTCAAAAGAGTCAACCACAATAAGGATTTAGGTGTTATTTTTGATACACAGCTAAATTTTGAAATGCATTTTGATTTTGTCATTTCAAAAACAAACTCTTTGATGGGTTTTATATCGCGGAACGCTAAACATTTTCAAGACCCTTATACTCTTAAGGCTCTATATATATCTTTAGTTCGTTCTAGACTTGAGTATTGTTGCGTTGTCTGGAACCCTTACTTCCGAAATACTGCTATTCGATTAGAACGGGTCCAGAAAGGATTCACTAAGTTAGCGCTTCGAAAGATATATTGGAACACTTCTATGCCTTGCTATGATGCTAGATGCGCTCTTATTGGCTTAAAGCGTCTTGATAAAAGACGGGTTTATTATTCCGTCCTTTTTGTACGTGATATCTTAACTGGTCACATCGATTGCCCTTATTTACTTTCTCTGCTTAACATTTATGCACCCTCACGTAATATTCGTCCAAGGGAAAATGATTTCTTTTATATTTCTAGACATCGAACAGTTTATGGCTTAAGTGAACCCATAACCTACGCTTGTGTTAATTTTAATAGTTTGGAAAATCTAATCGATTTCAATATGAGCAGAAATTCCTGTAAAATAAATATTTTAAATAGTTTGTAAAAAGTAGCTTTAATTATTATTTATTGAATCTCTATTTAAAAAAAAAAAAAAAATGTATTTCTTTTTTATTTTCTTTTTTATTACTAAGCATGTAATCTATAAAAGACTTCATTGTACTTGCTAGATGAATAAATAAATAAATAAATAAATATATCTACTTATGATGAGTGTCAAAACACGGCTTGCAAGTGGAAAGGAACACATAACGTGCGTACACATTTTTGTGGGCATGATGGACCAATACACCACAAATTAACTTCTCTCTAATCGGTTATAGAAACTTGAAGATTCGTAAATTTTATATTGTGCGCTTCATAGTGAATATCTTCCATCGGTTGATGAAGACTTTCACGCGGAATGGATCGTGAAACTCGTAGGCTACGAATAAAAGTACTTTTACCCCTGAGTGGCGATATCGCGAGCAATCCATTCTCGTCGGAAAGTGACCATAATGACACCGTTCTCAAGAGGTTAGCAACTTAGCAATCCACGTTTCTTGAGAGTTTAAACGACTCGGGTGTAAGGAAGGCGAACGTGCAGGTATCAAAGATGGTTGCTCCGCCATTTTCCGGGGATTACAGAGACTGACCATCGCCAGATTTGCCAACTACCAGCAATATCTTCATCCCACAATAACACCTCCTCTTCACGGAGGCTGCAACTCGGGTCCGTTGTACTCTCTTCTGGAACTGTGCTCAGAAAAAAAAGGGTTGGGGTATGTGTTAGTGAAAGGTGTGGGGATTGTGTAGTTGAATGGAAAGGTTCGAATGAATAAGTGAACTCAAGAAAAACGCTTTGTGTGTCGTGTAAATTCCAGTGTCTTCTAGCTGAGCGATGTCAGCCTAGGTAGGATGTGTCTTCCAGGTATTTCTGCCTTATTGAGCATATGGCTGGACATTCGCAGAGGAAATGCCTGATGTCTTCATCCTTTTCTTCGCATCCCGGGCAGGTGCTGTGCTGCACTAGTCCCAGTCGGTTTGCATGTTTTTTCAAGTTGATGTGTCCCAAATAAAGGCCAATCATCAATTTTAGTTGTGTTCTGCTTAAATTCAATACTTTCCTTGCCCGCTGTGTTTTTGGGCTTTCTACCATTTCTTTGGCAGCCTTGGATATTTGGATTTGACTCCATATTTTTGAGTGGCGTTTCGCAAAAGACTGGCCGTTCTCACTGCTTATACTGCCGAACCCATAGAATTTACTGTGACATTTTTCACGTCCTCCGCTTCTACTCTAACAAGTTTATTCGCCCTTTCGTTCCGCGGTATGTTGTTGTGGCCAGGTACCCAAAGCAGGTTCACCATGCAGGATCTTGAAAGGTTGTTGAGTTTTTCTTTGCATTCCTTCAATAATTTAGAATTTGTGGGTTTGCCAGTGCTTTAAGTGTGGCTTGACTATCCGAGCAGATGTGGACGCAAGTTGGCATTTATGAGTTCGTCTGCGCCCCTGAGCATTGCGAAAACTTCCGGCTGGAAGAGAGTCACCGAGAGTTCTAAATGAATGGATATTATCGTCCTTTCGACTTGGATTTTCATTGGAAGAATATCGAGAATAGTCTCCATGGCTGCCGTAGGTGTGCTGGATTGGGCTCCCGTTATCCTTAGACAGGCCATTCGTTGTGCGTTTGTTAGTAGCGTGCGAGCGTGGCTGTTATTCACAGCTGCGGCCACCAAACTAACACTCCGTAGAGTAATATGGGTTTGACTACACAAGAGTAGATCCATTGAACTAGTTTTGGTTTTAAACCCCACGTTTTGCCAAAAGCTCTCTGGCAGATCCAGAACGCTGTTTTGGCTTTGTTAATTCTATTTTTCAGATTCTTTCTCCAAAGTAGCTGTTTATCAAGTATTACCCCTAAATAGTTCCCCACAATAACTTAGTGTCAACTGCTCTTGCGGATTATAGAATCACATGGCATTTTACCCCACCGTCTGCCCCCCACTTCGGTGGTTTATGAGAGGCGGGCGCCAAGTGGCACCTACTTCGGGTCATTAGTGCTACTATTTTTACGTTTGAAGATCTGTCTACCGTGTTGTGTCAAATTGAAGCGGTAATGAATTCTCACCTCTCGTGTTGGTTTGTTGGTTGTTCACCCCATATATCTCACTCACAACAAGAATATTGACCGCAGCGTCCTCTTGTTCTAAGATGTCATTTTAATGACAAACATCCATTTTTTCAGTGCATACTTTGAGGTACTCTGTTAATGCATCACGATTTACACGTGACTGACCATTGAACTCTGTATTATTTAATGACAAAAAGGTCATTACCTATTTTTTTTACCTAACTGACCTTTATCTGCGTACATACACGTACTCATTACGAATTAATCGACATTCGAAACCATTAATTACTAAAAATGTACGTAAACACACTTCTATTAGGCAATGTTCAACAATTATTTATGCAGCAAACAATTTATATCCACACATCCTGTCCGCATTTAAACACCACCCAACCACGCAGCAATTATCGATAATTAAATAAATCTTAGTCAATCAACTTGGAAACGTTTACCTCCAACTAACAATATAGTCCTTAAATCATATGTAATACCCTTTTGTAATTGCCCAATCGTACATTAATTGACAAACAAAAAAAAAAATAACGAACAAAAAAATATTACAAATTCATTTGAACCGCCAATAAACACCACTCCATACCTTAATGCCGCAAAACCGAAATAAACCATCTAGTATTCTACAAACAATGGCTAAGGATAGAAAATCAATGATTATTGCATAATAACAGAGGTGGGTAACAAAAAAAAAAAAAAAAAAAAAATAGAAAAAAAAAACTCCTTCATAGACAACGTATCCAACCATCTTTTGTATCCTTTTCGGTTCAATTCAACCTTTTCCCGCCTTTTTCTGGGTCACATATACACACAGTTGCATATAAAAGTCAATTACAATTCCCTGCTGAGATGGCGCTCGGTGGTAGATAGCGCTTCACCTGTCTTTTACCGTACAACAGGAGCTTTTACGATTCATTCCTCTCAGAGCTGAGAGAAAGCTTTTTTCCTTACACGTAGAAATCTGAGCGAATTCGCCGTCAACAAAATGAAATGCATTTTAACTCTCATCTTAAACCATCAACAGTTTGGGAAGCACTTTACTACGTTGTATGTGTTTTTTTGGCGGGTATCGCAAAGGACATGCTCCATTCACATACGTAGTATTGTTTTTGTTGTTTTTTTCATTACCCACTTCGGGTCGAGGAGACCAAGATCCACCGGAGTAGTAGTAGAACTCTGGAGGTCCTTCGTTCGGTGCCGTACTGTGTGTGTCTGCGTCACGTTGTGTGTTTTCATTTCGAAATGGGCGAAATGATTTTATATTCCAACGTCCTGATTTTCGTCCTGTCAGTTGTAAACGGATTCTCGTAACAGTGGCACCGACACAAATCACACTCGGATACGTTCTCGTTCGTTTTGCTCTGTGAGCTGGGTCACAGGTTTTTGGTTATTTTGTTTTGGTTATATTTATTTGCTCCTTTAACGGATTTGTTTTCCACTAACGCATATACCCTGGCATATGTATTGTACGATGTGTAGTTTTTAATTTTGTGTAAATATATATAGAAAAAAAATGAAAATAAATAAAACGCCGAGGAATTTATATTAATTTATATCCTCGCTAGACCGTGAGTGCTTAAATCATTTATTTCGGGAAGAGGCTTTCCGTGAATGTGTGTTTTCGTCCTTTGGCATAGTGAAAAATGTGTTTCGTGTGTGACAAAGGACGATGTTTTTTGTGATGAGCCTCTTCTACACACGTGATAATTACGAGATATATTTCGGTCTTTTTTTTTTGTGTACGTTGACTAATTTGTGAAGTCACATGAGTGTAGTGACTTTTTGTTGGATACGAGTATCATAAAAATATTATGTCCTATTGCGCGTTTTGGCCTTGACTGTCATAAAAAAAAATATAAAAAAAATTAAGACCTCACATCTCCCTCTTTGACATATGTATTCATGTTCGTTTGGAAAAAAAAATCACAAACTTTCACATGAATTTCGAGGATGTCCTTTTTTTTCCTTCTCTGATGGTAATTTGGCTTCATTTGCACACAGACAATCACTGGTCATAGGTCATGCTCCTGACATGTATACCTTTTTGTTAGCCTGATTGACCGATTAAGCGAATTGAGTGATCCTGGGAATATTCTTCTCTCCTCGTGGTTGTACCCTTATCTACGGCGTACATCGGAACACGAACAATTGACTAACTTGTGTCCTTCACGCTCTTGTGAAGCCAACCTTTCTCGTTTGTCCCTGCCACGGTACCTGGTCACCGTGAGTACATAACCAATTCACCATCTCCTTATGGATATTTGTTCAATGTTCGACGATAATGATCTCTAAACGTCTGATCCTGGCGATTTAATAATAAAATACAAAAATACAAATAATACTGATACACCCATTCGCGTGTGGCTGTGTTAATAAAACCAAAAATGCACTCAAACAAATTCATGAACAATAGAGCAGTGAAAATCTACTCGAAGGATAATAATAGCCTCTGCCACTATACGAGACGAGACCACGCGAGGGTGGTTATGATTTTCCCGCCGCCTATCGTCCTGTTTGAGTGGAGAATGTGTTGTTAACATTTAACGTGTGTTAATCGGTGTTGCTGGCTGTTATTATTGTTGATGTTGTTAAATGCGATAAAGCTGTGTTTTTTTTTTTGTTTTATTTCATAATTTTCGTCCTGAAGTGTGATCCTTGACCACCACCATTCACGACGATGATAATGATTTTTATATTGCGTGGTGAATTCTTGCTCGGTCGATAAGTTAATAAAAAATATTAATGATGCATGGCGTACAGCTCTCGACGCGACGCACGGTGGCGTAAAGGGGAAAACACGATTTAATTGAGAGAATATTTTTTTTTTAATTTAATTTTTGTGTAATTTTGTGGCTTTGTATTGGTGATATACATTACATCTGAGTGTCTATGAATATGCAATTAATTGCGATGAGAAATCACAAGAGCTTTCGGGGGAAAAAAAATTAAATAAAATTAATTGTGTTGGTGGGAAAAATAATTAATGCTGCTTGGCAATCGTCACATTTAATTGTGAAGTGAAGGTGAAAGGATAATTCTGTTAAACAACACTACATATAGCAGCACTAGGCGTATCTTGTAAAAAAAAGTTTATTTACACATATAATGGAGTAAGTTGTAACGTATTTTTAATTTTTTATTTTAAAGAAATGAGTTGGATCTGAACACTTAAGTCAAGTGTCCTTTATTGAAATGGGAAGTAAATGCCGGAGAGTTAGAGACAAGTACAAGACCTTCTAGGTTCTCTTTTATTATAAATAAGGACCTTTGATACAAACAGTCTTGTTGCTCGAGTAATACTCAGGTAGAGATAGCAATTTAGAGCTTAAAATTTGCGTAAATTCAAAAGAACTTAAGGCATCTTACTGACGAAGTTGTTATGAAGTTATGACATTGCATTTAGCCAGAAGGCTGAGCTCATTGAAACCCGTTTGGGTCCCAGGACACAACGGAATTTCAAGAAATGAGATCTCTGATAAACTTACTAAAAAACGCTCAGAAGAGGATTTCTCAGGACCAGGAATCACGTTGTCTTTTGGGTCTCCAGTGAACACAATCGAAGATGGAGAAAATCTCCTTGATGCAGGCAAGTCAAACAAATGGTCACCGTCATCTGTGGAAAATCCGCAACATTTTTGCTATCACTCGCCAGAAAAGACCGTAGAAAGCTCACTGGCATCCTCCTTTGTTAAACACCTCAGCATGTTGGCTTATGTGACATCCCTCTCTATGACTCTTGTGGAGAAGTCGACAATACTACGGAACATATCCTATGTGACTCGCCTGCCTTTGCCCGGATTAGATCGCAGGTTTTCGGTACTGACATGGTAATTGCTGTTAACATAAGCTCCTTGCTACCAATGTCCCTACTCGCCTTTCTCCGAATGACGAACAAAAACCAAAAAAATGGTTGTCGAGTCTGGGTGCTTCAGTTACGGTATGCCCGCCCCGACAAAAAAAATAAGAATAGCTGTACCACTGCACTTTTAACGGCACTTGACGATATTAGACAAAAGTCAGGTAACGTTTCTAGTGCTCCTTGATTTCCTAAAAGCGATTGATACCGAAAATTATACAATACTATGCGATGAATATACTTGTCTTGCGTCTTTGTATCTAGTTGGTCATCAGCAGGCAGTATTTGTGAACAGTAAAATGTCAGACTTTCTTCCTGATACACGTGGTGGTTGACAGAGATCTATCCTGGGAGCCCTACTCTTGTTATTAAAGAGTTACCTTCTATCATCACCAATTGCTCTATTGAAACGTATGCCGACGACACCCATCTATAACATACATTAGCTGCATAAACTCTGACTTGGAATAAACCTTTAATTGGTCACAGCCGAATCTGCTACCGATAAACACAAAAAAACGTCAGGAAAAGCAGCGTGTACCTTATATTTTCTACCATACTGACGGTCCCATTGAATATGTGAGCAACGCTAAAATCCTGGGTATGATATTCTATAAAATGTAACGTGGAATGATCATACTAACGCAAAGTTCATGGGATCCTTCGATCCTTATGGGTGACCCAATACAATACCTCACTACCATAAAAACGAAAGCTCCGTTAACTGAGACTCTAATTACTCGAATACTCACATATGATTGAGAAGGCTTTGTTAAGTCCAATTCGGTTAGCAGCCGGAAACTTAATGTCACTTACAACAATGAAGTTAGGTATATTATGTACTACATACTCACAGTACACATATATAAGGTAGTATACTCAGAGATCAAGTCATTCTGTCAAAAATTCAAGAAGATGACGCCAAACTCACAAATTAATTTGAATTAAACGCCAAACTCAGTACAATTATAGAAAGGGCACGAATTGCGGCCATTTTTCCTGCGCAATATATTACCTGTATTACGTGTACCGTGCTACATACTTGACTGAAAAACACTTGCCATAAATGTGTATCCTATCGTTAAAGGACTCTAGGTGAAAGGAAACGACGTTTTTTGGCTACTCAGGACTCAGGATTCAGGACTCAGGATTCAGGACTCAGGACTCAGGACTCAGGACTCAGGACACAGGACACTATAAAAGGGAACTTCAATTTTTATAAATTATTCACATTCAAGATTTCAAGATTTCAATATCGAAGGACTAGTTTTTAAACCGTCAGATAATAGCTTTTAAAACTTTTATATTCGGCCTGCGAAGATACGATCGCATCTCATCCTTCTATTACCAGATCTGTAACCTCACTATTGAAAGGTTTTTGCAATACTTTAATTTGGGTGGTGCTATAGTTCGGGGTGAACCTGGGCGCTGGGCCTGCTTCTCGCAACCATTTGAGAGTGCGTGTTATAATTGTGCACGAATGGAAAGGACCTTCAGTCTTTCGCCGACTCCGAACGGCGAGTTGAGAAGCTCATTGACAAATTATACTCTTTGATTGCTTGTCAGACATTCGAAAGAGGTGGCACAGTGAAAAAAAATTTAAGGTGTTGGACCCGGGGAGCATTGCGTAGTAGACCAACGCACTTACCACTACACACTTTTTGCCAAACCGTAGAATATTAATGTTGCACAATATAATGTATTCTAGGGTACCCTTCAATCCCGCAGTCTTTTTACGACTAATCTTACCCTCTCGATTCTCTTGTTTGGCTTCTGGACGTGCAGTTTTTTTTAATGCCACTCCACCCTGGAACTGCATCGGCTATGATTATTCGATATCTTAGATGTAAGAGTAACTGAAGGGTAGAAGTAACCCTCATCGCTGCATATCATTATTTCAAATAAAGAAAAACGGACTGATACTAGATCCCTGTGGAACACCAGCTAGAACCTTCGTCGATTATTTATTTACGATCTTGTTGATAATTTTTAATGAACATCAAAGCAGTTAAATAGTATAGCGCCATAGAATATAAACGTATGAAGTGCCTTCAAGAAACAAAGCTCAGTATAAGGTCACATACAGCAAAATTTATCGAACAAATTTGGTTTTCTGACTCTGGAAACATATCATGGTATAAAAAGCATGTCCAAGAAGTCTTGTCTGAAGCTAAATGCCTCGAGTTTCACATATCAAGTTACATTAGGTCTTCTTCCATTTATAATATTGCATTCTTAAGAAACCCAATAGTCAATTTAACTTCTTTAAGGACATGAGTCAACCTGAAGTCCTACTCTGATCGTTATGGAGCAAGAGCTGTTCAGACCAAAACAGGATTTTTCTTTAGTGGAAAGTGCCTACAGACCCGATCCTACCGCGCTTATGTTTTTATCAGAATTTAGCACAGATGTGAATCAGAAATAACTGGACCTGCAGAAAATATTTGAAGCTAACTACTATTAAATCAGCACTTAGTTCAACCGTGATCAAGTTTTAGACAAGGCAAAGTAATACCGGTAATTTAGCCGAGGACCGATGGCGCAATACTAGCGATTGTGTCACAACACGCAGCCTGTGGTCCGCAGTCGACCAGAATAGAATAACATCCTTACTTTTTATGAAAAGAAGCCAACTCCATTTACTAGTCGGTGTTATAACCAGACACTGTATAATAGGAAACATGGCCAGAAGATACGGTATCTTTACTAATGACTTCTGTAGAAGTTGTACGGATGAGGATGAGATAGAATCTGTAGCACACCGCCTTTGTCATTGTCCGGCCCTTCAGGAACGGCGCCTATCTTGTATGGGAGCACGGTTCTTCGGCAACCTGGATGACCTGGCTAAGATACCGCTCACAGGCCTAAAGAACATTATCAATAGATCGAAATGGTTTTGTTAAACGCATGTTTCGACATGCACAACTACGGTATTCACAATGGACCTTCATGGCCTCTGAGTGAAATTGCATCTACTGCAAGCGACCCTCCTAACCTAACCTAACCTAACCTAATACCGGTAATACGAATTTCAGCACAATTATACCTACAGAGGCCTATTGTGATACATAGAAAGGGTATTGCGGATGTGCATCCTCGTTACTCATGACAACCATTTGGAGATTTGTATCAAAGCGAAATAGGTTTCCCACATCCTTTTATGCTAGGTCCTTGAGATCGTTGAAGAAGTATTCACTTCTACTACGGACAAAACCAGTCATTAACAGAGGAGATATTTTGGGGTTTGTTCCCCTTCCTCGTCTCTGCAACCTCTACAGAATTCTTTTGAAAGGACGACAAGCCTAGTTGCATAAAATAAATTAATATTCGGCGTCAGCATCCTATACAGAACCAAGCCTATCCTCTCGCAACCATTTGTGTATGCGTGTTATTTTTTCCACGAATGGCAGGGACCTACAGTTTTTAGCCGACTCCGAACGGTGAGTTGAGAAGCTTCTCATGACAAATTATACTCTTTGATTGCTTGTCAGACATTCGAAAGAGGAGGCGGTCGTGAAATTTTTTTTTAAATGTTGGACCCGGGCTGGGATTGAACCCGAGCAGCATGCTTAGAGTAGTCCAACGCACTAACCACCACGGCCACGGCCACCACTAGTTGCGTGCTTGCCAATAAGGCAGTGCCCTGTAATGACACCAATAATCGTTCTTACATATGTTGTCTTTTTAGGGACAGAAGGAAGTTAGAGCGGTTTGAATCTAGTCTAGGCCAGATCAAGTAGATCTACCTTCCCATCTAACATTGATTTTGTTGACTGTGTCAAGTTTGAGTGATAGCTTGTAAGTAGCAAGGGGCATACCCTTTCTTATATTCTTCTTTTCCGGTAGAATAGGAAGTTTCAGACAAATGGATACGACATTTTTGAACTATATTACAATTTTCGAATTTTTGAACTTCGATTGTGGAATAATTTCGATACCTTCCCGCAAGAATGTATTAAGCGACATTTTTAAAATTTTACAGGAAACGATAAAAACTTCTTGCTTAGTTATTTATTTGTGTATTTTAGCAAATTAGACAGCTTTCGAAAGGGATTTTCAAAACAAAAAACTTGAGATATTTGCAAAACTGAGAATTTAATCAGATTTTTCGTCGCTTAATACATTTTTGCAGTCAAGACAATGTCGCTTGATACAATGATAAATGGTGCTTAAATTATTGAAATGGTTACAAAAAACACAAGATTAAAATTATTTTGTCACTTAGTTCATTTTTAAATTTCATTTTAATATTAACAAAGAAGAAAACATTAGAACATCACCTAAACAACTGCGCAAGTAACTGGCGAGAGAAATTGCAAGTAAACAATAGGCCATTCATCATTCAAATAAATTCGAAACAAAGAAATTATGTCTGGACAAAAATTATGTTATGCAACAAAAAATAGACCAACTTCTAATTGGGCCAGTAGTGTTCTAAGCGACAATTGCGGTTAAACAAAACGCCATGCAACAAAATTTTGGTCGGAACATTTTGTTGCATATGACAACTAGCTTTACTAACATGGCGCTTAGTATAATTTTTTTGGCGGATAGTACAAATTTCAGAGAGCAATACTATTCTACTGGGCAAACTTGTCGGTTACTACAAATTCATTTTCTTTCTAGTTCATTTTGTATACGTGCTAGAGCAGTCAAACCCAGGACAAAAAGTGGCGTTCAGCACAAGATATAAGAACAAATCAAAAAGTCATTTTCAGAAAAAGTGTCGCTTAATACATTCTTGCGGGAAGGTATCGATTTGTTTTCTCCGAATAGGACAAAATTTAAAAAAGATTTAAAAAAAAAACATTGCATTAAAACTGCAGCCCCAATATACGCGTCACTTTCACTCGAACTTGTCCTAAATTAGCCGTCATAGGAGCAAAACATGATCCCTCAATTGAGGCTTGATTCCCGGAAAAAGCCCACTCTTCCAATTCAATTTTAATTATGTATATGTAGGTATGTATAACATTTATTTAGGTACGTTGAAGAAGACAACAAAAAATACCGGATTTTCTTTAAAACCACCGCAACCCTTTTTTGCTGTGCTTTTGGGCAAATTCAATTTCACTGATGAAATATTCAGATTCGTTCAACTCACTGGCATTATACTAGAATTTAGATTTTAATCAAATTAAATTTGTCACCACTGTGCAATAAAAGATTAAACTGTATGTGCGTGTGTATATCCTTTTGACATTTTTTTTTTTTTTGCTTTTTCATAAGCACATGTCCTCTGGGCTTTGTATTTTTTTTTTTTTTGTCAAAAAGTTTCACCGATAATCCTTTACCTTTGGCGCCTGAACTGTGAAGTGATTGAATGTGATTCCTGAAAAAGGGGTGTATGTACCTACTTGTACGTGTGTTTCTGTGTAAATAACATAAATTCGAAAAATGTTGCTAATTTCGTTAAAAAAATTACTAGCAATGTTCGTCCTTTACAAGTTGATATATGTATGTATGTGTGTGGCAGGCTTTTTCTAATTTTGGTAATCTGATGCTTTCAAACGTTTATATGAATGTCCATCTAAATTCTAAGATCTTAGATTTAGGTTTCAAAAAAAAAAAAAAAAAAAAACAGTCTAGGAGTGTGAGTAATTGACTCTGAGTAAGGACACAGGCGTAGATGTTTATCTGTTCTTATTTCTTTTTCTTTTTTTTTGAGGCAGACACAGGTAACTGTGTGTACTTTTTTTGCATACTAATGTGACATATTGCTGTTCGTTTTTCTAAAAGCATTTCAAATCAATTTATTTTCTTTCAAATGGTGACCTGAAAATTACCGATGGTAATTTAATGGAATGGCTATTTTTAAGAAATAAACTTTTTATTTATTTTTTTTTTTTGTGGAAAAATTCGAGAGGGAATTTAAAATTATGGGAAATATGAAAAAAGGTGGTACGTACGTTTGTAGAATCTAAAATAAAGAAATAAAGACACAAATTCAGCGGCGAAATGTCAACGCACATTTAAGAGGTCAAATCGGCTCATTACGTTACACTCCGTAATTGGTTTATGAGTTCTAAAATCGATCTAATAGATTTGCTTGGATTTCTTTGTTTGATATGGCTCACTCACTAACTTTAAACCGGGCTAACACTTATGTATATACATCCGAATAAATTTGGGTCTGCGTTGAATCCGAATAAATTTAAATTGCCACTGGCAACGAGCTTAAATACTTTAACTCGGGTTAAGACTCAATTTCATAATATTGTGACTCTTTTTGGTGGAGTCTATTTTGACATGTTTTTGATGAAATATTGATGTCTCTTCAGAAGACGAATTTTTAGAAGAGCAGCCATTTTTAGAGTAAGGGTTGGCAATATGGGAGGTATTTACATCACCAAAATAATTAGATGCCCGACTTATGCAAAGCTATCGTGAATTCCGAGGGAAATTCTTTCCCCCGAATTTTTCTTATTTTCGAAAACTAGTCATTATGAATGATTTTCGAAAGGAGAACGAAAATCCCGTCGGAACAATAGGTATTGTGAATGACATTCCGGAGAAAACACTATCCTCATTTCAACTGAATTATTCAGCTGTAATTGTACTCGGGAACGAAAATACAAAGATCGAAAATGAAATTTTTAAAAAACAACGCGTTAATTCATGACAGGTCCAACGCTAGAAACTGAAACCAACTGGAATTAATGATAGGATTTATGGAAAAATACCCAGATATAGCTGCTAGATACACAAAGTGAAGCAAAGATATCCCAAGGGAATAAGTATAAATATTTGTTTGCCAGCGGAGCGATAATTCTAACGTCTGTTCCATCAATATGTACACTACACCCTATGACTCCCGGCATATTGTGTTTTTCATAAAAAACTCAAAATTGTGCTTCTTTTGTCAAAATTCGACAAACTTGGACTCAAAAACATACAGAACTTCGTCTAGAACTTGCGAAAAGTATGACTGGGCTAGGCCTTACTTTAGGTGGCGCAACAGCTCGGGTGAAACTGGGCCTGCTTCTCGCAACCATTTGTGTGTGTGTGTTATATTTTTGCACGAATGGAAGGGACCTACAGTTTTTTGCTAACAGCGAACGGCGAGTTGAGAAGCTCATTGACAAATGATACTCTTTGATTGCTTGTCTGACATTCGAAAGAGGTGGCACCGTGAACTTTTAGGTGTTGGACCCGCGCTGGGATTGAACCCGGGCAGCATTGCGAAGTAGTCCAACGCACTTACCATAAAGAAGCGGAACAATCCACTAAGCGTCACCATAGGAAAAACAGAAACAGCAAATGATTTTTTTGTGGTAGATAATGAATTGCCAAGCAAGTCTAATAAATATTTAAAGATTGTCTTGTTCATACGGTAATATCGATGTAATCTTCGGAATAAAAAATTAAAAACTAAGCTGTTTTGTTTTTTCTAATAAATACATTTCAGTTTATGTACAAAGCTTGGGGTATTTTCAAAGGATTCGCTCTCCTAAACTCCTTCTAATAGATCTCTGTCTGCATTTCTTTATTCTCCTCTAAGGCCGATACTAACGCAGCACTTTTAATTATCATCTTATTCATTTTTTACAAATTTGCTTTTATCTTCACGTTAATTAATTTTAAACTTCTTTGAAGCTTGTTTTGAATAAATTCATCTGTCTAAACATTCGAATACAACTCCGAATCCGATTTTTTTCATTCTTATTGTAGCAAGACTGATTCCGAGGGAATAGTATCAGATGGAAATTCACGATACCGCAATTTTTCCTCTGGGAACAAAATCATTCAGGGAAAAAAGTTCCGCCGGAATTCATGATAGCTATATGATTATTGGCGTTGATATCGCCGCATTGACTGGAACCTGGAGGTGACATCCTATCCATCGCTGTCAAATGGTGCGAGTCCTGAAAGCTTCACTTGCAGAAAAATTGCATATTTTGTTGATTACCTCCGAGACAAGCAAATGGCGTCCTGAGTCCAAAGATAACTGTAGGTAGAAGCTGCGAAGATGAGAATGAAAGTGAATCGCGCCAACATCTACTCTGCCCCTACCCCGCCCTCCAAGAACGACACCTCCGTACTCCGGGCCATAGATTCCTAGTGGACATAGCGGAATTCGGAAATTGAAAGATATCGAATCTTCTAAGATTCACCAAGAGCATAAACAGGTTCACGAGTTGGTAAAAATGAGAATTTACTCCCAAACTAAGAGGGGACTTATAAATGATTGCTCGAACAATCACACACTCTTTCAAACCTAACCTAACCTAACTTGACCGCCTCCGAAAGATCAAATGAATCCGACGGCGTGGGTTAGGCGGTAGATGGTGACCACCGCCAGTTGCTAAGGTTGATTCTTTTGGAAACTCCAACGTTTATGGAGGTCCTTGCGGATGCTACTCCCCCGATCCCGAAGTTCTTTTCCAATTCTTTTCTCTTTATGAATGAAAGAGAAAGAAAAGAACAGCGATTGAATAAAACACTTACCACGACACAGCGCAAGGCATTCAATGACACACTGATTGACTCCCATCCCAGCGAGCGCTCTTTAGTTGACATTCGAGTGTCTCCAGGCATATTAACATACGAAGACATAACCATGGATAGGCGAAGATCTGTTTTAAATTAATTTTAAATAAATTCGTTATAATATGTCAAGAAACATCGAACATACACTTACACAAGAAGAAAGCAATTGACAATCCTTACTTTCTCACTTAGGTGGCGCAACTTACTTACTTACTTAGTTGGCGCTACAGCTCGAGGTGAACCTGGGCCTGCTTCTCGCAACCATTTGTGTGTGCGTGTTATATTTTTGCACGAATGGAAGGGACCTACAGTTTTTTGCCGACTCCGAACGGCGAGTTGAGAAGCTCAATCGTGACAAATGATACTCTTTGATGCTTGTCAGACATTCGAAAGAGGTGGGCACTGTGAAAAACTTTTAGGTGTTTGCGGCGGGATTCGAACCCAAGACCGCTGGCACAGTAGTCCGACGCACTAACCACTTGCGCCACGGTAGCGCAACAGTCCGGGGTGAACCACGGCCTCAACCAACAACCCTTTCCACTAAGCCCGGTCTTTGGCTTACTGCCTCCAGTTGTGTACTCCAAGTTGGTTGAGGTTCTTTTTCACTCGTGCGCGCTACTTTAGGCGTGGTCATCCTCTGTTGCACTGACCCTCGAAGGATTTTTTCCTTGAATCCACCAAGGATATCTTCATCCACTTTCGATAAAGTCCGTGCTTCAATTTCATATGGCAAGACTGGGATGATAATGGTCTTATATAAAGTCGCTTTAGTCGATCGGAAAATGGCAATTCTTTCAAATATGATGTTGAAAAAGTCGCATGATAGTGCGTCACCTTGTCTGAATCCTTATTGGACATAGAAGGTCTCGGTGAGGTCACTACCGACCTCGGTGGAGCAGCGTCATCCTGCACAGACGCATAAGTTTAGCAGGGATGTCAAAAAAACAGTTCATCTCTCCAGATGCTGTCATAGGCGGCCTTGAAATCGATGAATAGGTAGTGAGTCGATTTGGACTCCTGGAAAAAAACAAAAGAAAATTTGGTCCATGTTGGAGCTTCCTGCCGCACTGATATCGGCCAATCGGGGTGCTGGCGAAAGATTTCAGGCGGTCATTCAATTTTGGCAGTTTCGATCTTGTTGGCGGTTTTGAGGAGACTGATGCATCCATAGTTGGAGCAGTTGAGGGGGTCTACTTTGTTGTGGATCGGGCAAACGATGCTGGGATTTTATTCATTTAGCATACTTTCATCTGGCAAATCTTAGAGATGATTTGGTGTCTGCTCTCTACTAAGTCAGTTCCAGCTGCTTTAAATAGCTCGGCGGGTAAACCATCAGCAGCCTTGTTGGACTTAAGCTTGGGCATTGCTATCCTCACATAGAACAATAGACTTCGCTTTTCCTTGGTCTGTATTTTATTGAGGATGAGGCATAGGTAACGGACGTAACGTATCCCATTGTAATTTAAAGTTATACAGATAGTCTCCGTATCTTTAGCAACTCCGAGTCTATTTGGACTTATTTCTCAAGGCCATTCATAAATTCTTTTAATTTGTTCTGAATCTATGCTGAATGCGAAAGTTGTCCCTTGCCGTCAATATAAAAGTCAGAACTTGAAATCGCCAATAAGGATTAAGTTACCATACTGTGGTCGTAACCACGGTAGAGTGCACATCTTGATCCTGAAATTGTCACTAGTTCTGCCGCAGTCGTACTGTATTAAACTATCCTCGTCTACCACTGATGTTTTGTGTCGAAGTTATTTTTAAATTAAGACAAAAAATTGTATGTTCCACATGTCTTTTTGTCTGCGGAAAATCTGTGGAAATACCTTGCGTCATCGCTAATAATTCCATTACCTAATGAGTCCCTCGCCATCGTCCTTTCGATTCGATGCTTGGACATCCAGTCATTTGGCGACCATAAATAATGAAAATAAGTTCGAAGGTTATCTCAATCGTAGACACTTCAATGGACAAAATATGATGCCATTGAAAACGAATTGAAAAGATTCATCTGAGCAGAATTTTATTTTTCTCTATAAAAACTGCGAAGACCAAGGGGCAAGAGACTCGTTTTGGTGTAGCTAAAGGAAAATTGTAACAATTCGCTTTGGGGGGAGGGAGCTAAGCACAAAAGAAATTATCTTCGATTCTTTTGAAAGTCTGGCTAGCAAAACAAAGTCCCTTTCCCATGTTCGATTGGTACTTAACGGTTTAATTTTTAAGAATGTCTGCGGAATATTTTTGCTTGAGTTTTAAATTTCAATTTTGTGATAGACTAAACAGATGCGGATTATTACTTCGCAAGCTGCTCAACCCACACTGCTTTCTAATGGTGGCGGGCAGGGGGGAGAGTTTTAAAGACTTAGCGTGCTCGCTTTGGCTGTCGAATTCCTTGGAACAACGTTTAATGCCTCAGCTTTTAAAACGAAAACTGCGTCCAGCTTATTTTCTGACGCATCCGTAAATCAAATGAAAACATATGCCATGGGATTTAGCGTGATTAAACCTCCTCTCCAGCAATCCCTCCACTATATCACTGAAATAGGGCGCCAATTAGCATCAACAGCCGTTAACTCCTTTGAATTAAAAAAAAAACCTTTGCAAAACCAATCAAGTTCACATGATTAGGGGACAATACGAGACGCTACGGTACGATAGGAAGCAATACGATACGTTAAGGCCGGTAACTGGCCGAATACAAAAGCTGAAGCTGTGGTATGTAGCGCTGTCAATGTTGAAATACACGTTAACCTTTTAGAGCGCACTCAGTGCGACGTTCCAGCTGTAGTATGAAATGCAGCTGCAGCACAAGTTGAGTCAACTTCTAACGTGCTGCGCTACCTTTTGAAAGTTCAAAACAAAGAATGAAACGAAAATGGAAGAGCCTTAATTAATCCAAATTACAAAAATGATGAAAAAAGGCGGAGATGTGGAAAAATATTTATTTTTTGATAGCAAATAGCAAATTTGCGCAATTGTGAACGTGCATTACTATTTCGGTGAGCGACTTACTTGACAGTTTGTACTACAGTGGCTTCATCTGCTGTTGCGACTTTCCATTGTGCTCGGCCAGTTACTTCTGCTAAACATATTTGCTATATTTTTCCAGAATTTTTAAAATTGTTTAAAATTATTCCTTCAAAAGTTCCTTTGGCTCTGTCGGAGCTATTATTTTTAAAATTGTCTTGCGATGTGATGTGCCGAATGACGAAACTTGCATCATTCCAGCCAAACTACACTCTTTCAATTTATATGTCATTTCAGCAAGAAGTTAATTTCAAAGGATACGACGCGACGAAAGCATTTCTCTCTAACTTTGCTGCCAATGTCGTGTTGACGAACTCAAGTAATGTCTCGGAACCGAAAAGTAACAAAAGAAAAGTTTCCAAACATGATTAACATTCATTCTTTTCAAATGGAACAGTCTGACAACCCTGTTAGATATGAGAAGATTTATATTTACAATTACAATGAATTTGAGCAAATGTTTCTGACTGGATTTAATATCCATTTAAATCTGTTATTACTTTCAAATTCTTCCAGATACGTCGTAAATCTGAGTTACCGCGGTTTAATTGGGTGTGGAACAATATGGACCTCTGTATGCCTTCAATCTTTCGGCAATTAGAATACAAGATATTCTGTAGCCCCAAGAATTTCGGGAACATAAATGCTAAACAGTGAGGGCGCTTACCCCGTTCCCTGCGGTAATCCATTAGGATTAGCACATAAATCTTTCCGATGTTAGACAGAAGGCAAATTGGCTTATAGTTTAAGAAACCAGAAAGATCCTTTTTCATAATTTGCAACAACTTTGATGCTCTCCAACAACTCGGGAAGGACACAATACAATATGATTTCCATCGGGATATGTTTATGTACGATATTTGGAATCCAAACCACTAAATTGTTTGTTACTCAGTTCCTTGAATATTTCAATCAGTTATAGAACTAAATATATGCGGAGGGGTGATAATCTTAAATATTTGGAAATTTGAATTAATATTAATAACGCAAGGAGCTAATACTAAACGCACCGAAAGGGAGCTACATTTACCAGATACCTCACCAGGCATGACAATTCATCCAAAATAATGGTTCAACGAATGACAGTGTAGCAAACAATCTAACTGCAATTGTAATTCCAAAACCAAACTAACTCTTGTAATCTCCAAAAGTGACAAAGACTAGGTCTGGATAAGTTAGCCGAATCTGTCAAATAGTAAATAATTTGAAAAGCGGGGGAAAATCTTCTCAGAGACTGGAAAACTTGCACAAAAGTAACCAAACGCAATTGAAGGCCATTGGGGGTAAACCATCAATTTGTTTTTGTTTTCCACTAAACAATGAAGATTATGATATTTCACAAACTGTCAGATGGCTGGTTTGACAGCGTTGGCAAGACTCAACCAAAGAAAAAACTGTTGTAATTACAACTTTCTCAATTGAGAGTAGCGTTGCCATCTTGTATGTACTGTTTTTGGCCTATGCGGCGAAAGTCCGGGATAACTTTTCTAAATTGCACGGGCTTTGTTACTTACTTACTTACTTAGTTGGCGCTACAGCTCGAGGTGAACCTGGGCCTGCTTCTCGCAACCATTTGTGTGTGCGTGCTATATTTTTGCACGAATGGAAGGGACCTACAGTTTTTTGCCGACTCCGAACGGCGAATTGAGAAGCTCAATCGTGACAAATGATACTCTTTGATGCTTGTCAGACATTCGAAAGAGGTGGGCACTGTGAAAAACCTTTACGTGTTTGCGGCGGGATTCAAACCCAAGACCGCTGGCTCAGTAGTCCGACGCACTTTAATCCGGGCTTTGTTAATCGTCAAAATTGTCAAAGGGGTTCAGAAAATGCATGAGTAATTGCTGGGAAGCAAATACGTGTCACTGTTTGGTGCGGAGGCATCACCGAACCATTCTTCTTTGAAAATGCTGCTGGTCGGCAATAACAGTTAATGATTCTCGCTGTTGCGATAATCTATTTTTTGTGCCTAAAATGCAAGATATGGATATGGATGAGATGTGGTTTCAACAAGCCCGGGAAAAATTACCTACTGCAGAAGTAATTTCCTGGTCGTTTAATCTCCCGTTTTGGTTATCAGAATTGGCAGCCCATATCATGCGATTTTACGCCGCCGCCCGTTGGAATTTTTTTCTTTTGTTTTTTTTTTTTCAAATTTAAGAGGCTTATGCCAACAAGCCCACGACCACCCGCGAACCAAATATTATGTTAGAACTATAAATTATTTAATATTTAAGCACCTCCATAAAGGTTTTTTTTTTTAAAGAAATACATATTACATGTATTTTGGTTCTAGTTTTGTACTCTTTTTTGGATCCAATTTCGTCCGTGACAGTCCGGGATTTTTATGCTCGTTAACTAGTTTCTTCAAAATATTTCTGGCAACTCTAATTGAGGGGCAATTTTTGACACTCTCATTTGGCTCTCTTTCTTACGATGTTCTTTTTTTGGGGCTAACAAACACTAATCTATGTGATTTTATGAGATTTTATGTAATTTTACGAAAAATCACAAGATACCAAACAGAAACAGTTGACGTACCTTCAACTTTAGATACGATCCACTCGCAAGAAGCTTCTTAGCAGGCATAATTTTCCTCCTTTAGGGAAAGATATTGATCTGTAATTGTTTCAACGTGTACGAGAGCGGTCCGATAAGTACTTAGCCTCACTGCCCGATGGTGCCAGTATCGCAAGACAGATTTACTATCGTCTAGTACATTCTCTTAGTAGTTTTGTTTTGACTACGTGTGTACGCCAGCTTGTCCGCGAATTTTCGAATAAGGAGGCCATCGCCGCTACGGAGGCCTACTTTGCAGACCTCGAGAAAACATATTTTTTGGATGGGTTAAAGAAGTTGGAGCATCGCTGGATCAAGTGTATCGAGCTAATAGGAGACTATGCTGAGAAATAAATCGCCACTTTTCCAAAATGTTTGTTTTTCTTTTGCAGGCTAAGTATGTTCTTCGTAAACACCGCCTTCCGCAGTCCCTATTCTCACGATATAAACACTAAAAAATACGAGCTTAAAAAGAAACTTATACCTCGCCTCATCAATCACAGCTGAAATCAATCCTTAAAATCCTGCTTGCCTCTAAATAACACCCCAAAGAAACCACACAGCAGTTCCCAGCATCACGGTTCACACACGTGTGCTTACTAATCCCAACATTAGTCCCTGAACTCCTTACAGTCTCTATAGAAGTCATCATCTAATAAATATACTCCTTACAAGATGGTTGCCTCTAAGCATGGCGCACGTTTCCATATTTTCCGATTTCAATATCAATCAACTGCACATCCATGACGACGTCAACGATGAACATGACAAATGTTCATATTGCTCAGTTTTGAGTACTGACAGACAACCAACTCTCTCGTCCTTAATTATTTTCCTCACTGTAAAATTGTCAATCTAGGCAAAACTTCCGTTGCGAGATGACAACAAACAAACAAACTCGTATGACTAGGAAGCACAAGTACTGTGTGCCCCTATAACCCCATCATAAACCGCACACAATCAAAGACGAAAGTTGTGAAACAATTTTAGGTGTAAAACAAAATAATTATCCTGGATGCCCCAAAGCAGCAGCAGCAGCAGGCAGTTTCTATATACGAGTATGTGTATATATTTGCTTTTGAAATTGTGAAGGCAAATAAATACACATACATACACACAGCGATAGAATGCATGAAATAGATACAACGAGGACGTTAGAGTCTTGAGGCCTTAAGCGTTGGTAACCTTCAAAAAGCCAGTAAGTGTTGTTTTCCCGCTCTTGAAGTTGATTAAAAATTCATTTCTGTTTGTTGATGTAATTAGGATCAAAAGGGGTAGTTGTAGTGTAAGTGACTACAAACCAACCCCTACACACATATAGAAGCCTCGGGCAGAAGTATGTAGATGTTGTATAGGTTAAATTCAAAGACACGACCTCAATACTTTTATTCATGGTGTACTCGAAGGATGTGTCTTCCATTCCCAAACGGATTGCTTCATCATACGAATCAAATCCTTTTTGTTTGTTCTTTTTTTTTCCGCCCCCACCCTGTTACATCAATAGTTCGCACATTCACGCAGTGTGCCTGGTGGTGTCTTCTTTTAATATTAAAATCTGCCTTTTCCAATTATTATCAGGCACCACCGAGATGGGTGCTAGATACACTCTCATCTCAATCTCAAGCACATTCACTTTCCTAGTCATGATGAGACACGAGACACGAGAACGTCGTGTCTTCTTGTACAAATAATAATGTTTGTACTCTTAAAGCTTGACAACAGGAGAGGGGGAAGAATAACTGCCATTGCTATTGCCATCCTTTGGTGGAGCTTGATTGTGTGTGTGCAAATGGTATTCCAGAAAATGAGCACTTTTCCAGTCAATTCACTGTGAGAAAATCCCTGACACTGAAACTGATACTGAGTCGTCATCGTCATTGTGTCTCTCAAGGATCGTGTCATCTACTTGAAAATTTCGCTACCTTTTATCCTCTTGTTTTTGTGGTGTACCGACGTAGTGTCTTACTTATAAATTTGTCGTTCATTCAGGCATACACACACATACGTACATATGTATGTAAGTATTCACGCCCTTCATTGAACTGATATCCTAATTAAAGGTAACGCCATGTTTTCGTGTGTGTAATTAAAAATAACGGGGCGCGCATTAAAATGAGCTTCCGCATAGTAACTAATTGTCATACTCGCACTCGTATGTACATACATAGACACTCGTAAGAAGACTCACACCAGGATATCAGTGTTTTTTTCTGGTTTTTTTGGTAGAGGAAGATATTTAATCCTCTTTAAGGATACACGTATAATATTATTTAACTGTGAAACTGGGAATATACCTAGATCCGGGCAAAGATGACATCTGGAAACTGAGAACAACCGACATATGGGTGGTTTCAATGAAGTGAACTGGATTGGGGTTTGTTTGTTACAATTCCTCAAAAGTGGATTGTGGGTATAAGGGAATAGAGCACCTTGTTGAAATCATTTTAAATGATTCCAAAACATATGTTATAGATATGACTTAAGGCGGTATAGGCACGAGTGTTGTATAAATTAATGTTATCCTTTCGCAGAGGTATGCAAATGTTGTGGAGGCCGTTTGTTTATATATACCTTATATGCTAGTGATATTTACATATATGTATGTGTATCCATGCATGCATGAATATTTGCGTTAACATTATTATACGCTATTTTGGATTATTAATTTCAGAAGGTTTATTTTTTAAACTTGAAACCAAAGACAGATGTCGCCTACTTCAGCTGTTAGTTGTCGATTGAAACATCTCATGGGAATGGTTGGTTAGATTAGGCCTTACCTTTTGCAGAATGTCACAAATTATAATAATGGGCATAGAGACTGGTTTCCTACTTGGAAAGTCGAGTAGACTTATGGAATCACCTTAGTGTCTGTCTGTCGCAGACAATTTATTAAGAGACTTTGTCACATAGCCAATAGAGTGTAGTAATTAGATATGTACAGTGTGTCTGATAAATATTGCTACATTAACCCTAAACCGACTCTCAATTTTTTTTTCCTTATTCAGATTAGTATCAGAAATGACCCTGCAGCTAAAATCTCACTTCCAAAAAAACGCAAACAACGAAATCAGAAAATTTAATGATGCAGTTTTGTTCGCCGTTCATTTATTATTTATTATCAGAACGATTTTCGAATAGACATTGTTAATAATAAAAGAAAAAATATAATTTACGAGAGTCGAAAATCGATTATTTGAATAAAAAAAAATGGCAAAAAATAGAAATGAAGAAAAATCGAAAATTTAACGTGTACATAAATGCGCGGCTGACTACACACACATAAAAATGCACTTAGCATCATGCGCACCAATATTAGATAAAAAAAGCTTAAATTTGTTTGATGCTCTTTACAGTTATTACTGAAACTAAGCGTAGGGTCATTTTTGATACTATGGAGCCTTTAATGTACAGAAAAACACTTTTGGTCCAGGATTTCGACCCCGTCCATCGGAGTCATCTACCGAAAGTGAAAAACGACGTATTTCGACGACAAAATAAAAGTCACTAAAGCACGGCTCTAAAGCTCTGCGAGCAAAAAAGTTACTAAACATTTGTTCAAGAAATAGTATCAAAATTGATACTACTTCTGTTGAGGGTTAAGAAACTCAAATAACGTTCTTTTTGTTCTATTCATATTTATTATTTTAAAGATATAATTCATTTTAATTTTTTAATGGTCTTTAAAAATTACTGATTTCAAACGGCCTCTGCACACGTGCGCACAGTTTCATTACAGCCTGAAGGGTTACAGCTTCAAAGTATTCCAATTTATGGGTTTTTTAGACGGCCAATAACCCCACCAACAAAAATTAGATGCAGTCAAGACAGAAGGCCTTGGGGGTTAAAGGATGGTTGAGTGGAAAAAAGGGAATTTAGAGGCCTGGCTAGTTGCACCATCTTGCTGAAACCATACAGAGGTGAAACGTGAAAGTGGTTCTCTTTCCACATAATTTTGGAAAAAAAAACTCCGTCGACATCCTTAAATAACGGTTTCAATTGACCGTTACGGTGCGACCGTTTTCTTCAAAAAAATGTATATAGATCGACAATGCAGTTTTATGAAAGTACAGTAAACTTGGACTCGAGCTGGATGCAGCTCCGCCTTAGTGAGTACCTCATGGTTAAGGTGACTTCATATTCGTCATTTTTAGGCTTTAAATTAAAATGGGCCTCGTCAGACATAGAAATTCATTCTTTCTGGCAAAATAATTCCAATCTAATTGGCAAGTCTGCTGGGGGAAATAAGCTCAAATTTTTGTGCAGAATTGTCTGCACTGATTGTCTGCTTATTCCTATTTGAGCAGATAAGTTCCGGGTTGAAATTTGAATGGGCTAACATCGAAGAGTGATGGGTAATCGGATATAGCCACCCCGGGAGTGAGAAATGGTTCCAAGGTATTATGGTTGAATAATTTACACTTTAATTCAAATATTGTATTACATAAAATCTTACATGTTACAGTCTTTAAATTTAATAAATAGTACGAATGATTTAATGCAGTTCTTTTCGAGCTTTTAATTGGGAAAAATCGTTTATCAAGTCGTCAAAGTCTAATTCGTTTGTGATGCAATTCTCAAAACGCAGTTTGGACAAAGCGTTGAGTTTTTCTTCGAGTAAGTTGGCTCGTAAATTCATTTTTATTCGCGGAAAATGGCCTTTCAGCGGTGCAGTTGGATACTGCCATGGAAAAAAAAATTCTAAGAGCTATGAAAACATTCGGAAATGTTTGCCTCAGTTTTTGATTAATGAACTGTTCGAAGTTGGAAATTTCATACTCTTTGTAGTGCAGTCATCTAAATCATCTCCATACAGTATCTGTAAATGTTCCGCTTTTTTAAAAATCATGTCCGCTTCAAAATTTTTCAAATGTAATAAAAAATCGAAATCTTCTTATCTACCTATGCAATCCAGTATTGGACAATATACATTTATACGTAAGTTATCTTTTCCGTTTTGCGGTTTCGTTTCATTTTTTCGTGTTTCACCCGGTAAAAGTGATTTAGTTAATTTATATCAAATTTATATTCTTCCGTGATTGATTTCTTGGCTTTATTTATGAATTCTTCAAACATCACTTTATTTCGTAATTGGGTTACAAAATATGTCAAGGATCTATAAAGGTAGACAACAGTTTCTAAATTTCTTGTAATCGAGAATAAAAATAAAATAACATACAAAATTTGACGCTCCCCTACAAGTTGCCGCCCTAGGCTCGAGCCTCACGAGCCTAGTGGTTAATCCACCACTGGTCCTAATAGTCCATTGGGCTGTCTGGCCCTGAATAGAGCCGGGCATTTACAAATAATTGCTCGGCCGTCTCGAGCTTCTCTAAGCAGAGTCGAAAATCTGTCTCGTTAGACAGACGTAACTTGTTTATGTGGTATCGTAGCTGGCAATGACCGGAGAGGAAGCTTGCTAGATACCTTCTTATTGTAGTTCAGAAGTTCAATGTGATGGGTATAATACTTAATACACAGTTGGGATTATCTGTGCCCTGTTACGTTTCTCCAATGGGAGAGTCAAAGATTATGTTCCCATTTGTTAATTACGGCTGACAGCTTATGCATCAAAATATTTCCGGGCCTAAGAATTTGGCAGTTGAACCTGAGCGTGTCATCTCATTTCATTCAATGCCTCTGTGACCAGGCACCCACCCAAGTATGACTTTATTGTTAGTGGCTAGGGATTGGAGAGCATTGAAGCAGCACTTTACCAGTCTTGAGTCCGAAGAGTAGGAGCACAAATCTTTGAGTGCGGCTTTACGGTCTAAGACGACATCTATGTTAGCGCCCTCTATGCCTTTCCGTAGATTCATCAAGGCACTCTACTACTGAATCTTATTGCGGCCTGAAAAATCTATCTACCGAGCACCATAAATACTATTCGCCCACTATTTGCTTTGTTCTCGCAAGAGACGGCTTCTGGCTGTGATTAAAGTGTCTCTCTTACGGCCGGACTAGTGCATTAGAATTGGGGCTACACATTGCATAAGCAATTCCCAAAAATGTTTGCTCATACGAGAGAAAGTCTGAAGGACCAGAGTCGATTTTGAAAAACTATTTCAATCAACCACTTAAGGCATTAAAGCAAATAATATTAAATTCTAACTTTCGAGATCATTTTTGGTCCCAGCAGGAGGTACACAATTCCTGCCCAAAGAAATTGTGGGAAATTTATTGAAAACAAATGCTAATCGAATAAAGGACCAATGATGTAAAAGTATCTATAAGCGATAAATACATTGTGCGTACTTCATATTTACTACTTCACAATCCGTTATTGAGTACAGCCTTCGCTAGAGGGCGTTTGAGTGTAACCGATACAATGTTTCGAAAGGGTACATTTTTAATAACCATGCCTTCTGTAAACAAACTCATAATGACAGGACATCAGACAATATGATATCCTTTTCCATCAACGTTAGCAAAAGTCTAGACACCAAATCAATGGCAGCAGAGAGACAGAGAGTAGCAGAGCAAATCAATTCACTCATAATGCTCAGTGACAGCATCCTTCAATCCTTACTGGAATACTCATTCGTAATGTAAATGAAATGAAAATGCCTTCAATCGAATTAAATTACATCTCAAGCTGCTACACAGCTCAAGTCCGAAATTGGTTATTGAAACATCGGCAGGAGCTCTCCCCTACTCCAGATTTTGAAAACATACACAAAATATCCTTCCAAATCGTTGTGTGTTTCCAAATGCATCACAGTCGAAAGGATCGATTGAACCAATTAAAATGTCTTCACCCATACACCTACACGTGTGTAGCTTTGTATGGCAATTTTGGGCCATCGCATCAAATGCAATTGTAGGTTATGTTGAATAATCTAAATACTACACCGAGTTTCATTCCATCAATGCAATCACTCAATTTTCATATTAACTCAATGTTTGCCTTTCAAAGATGACCAATGGGGCTGAGGAGAAATGTAAAAAAAAGTGACGTTAAAAAGTATATTTGCTCAATCGATGTGGTAGTGGTGTTTGTCCAAGGTCTGGTCATCATATTCATCATCATCATAGAACTGCAGCACAAGCAAGTCCTTGGTCCTTTTTTCATTGGCATTCTACAAAATTGTGTTTATATGGCACACGGTACACTTTGCAGCGTTGGAAATAAAAATTTAGACTCTTCAAAGGCACTTGTTAAAGTTGATTCAATTTGTGGGTCGATTACATCCTGTCAGATGCATCCTGCCACAAGTTTTCTCCCTAATAAATATGAAGTTACATTAATGTTGGAATTTCGTTTTGCTATTTCTTCTAATTTTCCTTTTGTTATGAATTGGATTTATGTGCGTTTATGTTTTTCGGTATTCAGGTATCTACACTGTAGGCTAAAAGTTTTGAATCACGTTTTTAATTTGAAATATTTTTTACCGCGGAAGGTACTGCTCCCCGACGCGGATAGTCTGCTAAAACTCAAAGCATTAGATTTGAATTTCGCGAAATCGAAAAAGAGTTCTGGTCCTTTGGATTTCTGTCCATATACTCGTAGAGGTGATCAGTGGTTCTGAGAGGGATGCTGCCCTTCCTTAACCCTACTAAATTTTAGAATCACATCATACAAAAAAACCAGAAAAAAAAAACAGCTATTGCATAAATACAGGTAGCTCTGTTCGAATTTTTTCTGCAGGATCTGTCTGTATGCACACAAAAGTGATCCTATAGAAAATCATCATCATCATTATATAAATAGGCGAAGGCAAAACAGTTCAACCCCTTTTTGATTGCCTTAAACACAACGTATTTGCTTGACTTTTGTTTTGTTGGAAAGTTTGTGAAGAGGGGAAGTGCAGAGTGTAATTTTTTTTCCAATGCGTTGAGTCTAAGTCAGGTAAAATTCAGCTGCATTTCTCTTGTACAATTGGTCGAATTTCGACTAAAGGAGATACTAGTATTCTGAGTTGCTCTTAAAAAGCTTTGACATACTTACATACTTCTTTGTAAGCTGATTAACTTGACTAAAGTACACCACCGTAATAGGTCCGGAAATATTGGAGGAATAGTTGATTTTGAGACTGGTCTCCTATCACGTTCTTTAGTGATCCTCCGAACATTAAAAAAATATGTTAGATTCGAAGACCATTATCACTGGAGGAGGGTCACAGTTTTTAAGCTTTTTCATCGTCGTACGTTTCAATTTTAGACAATTTTTACTTTTACATTTCAGTTGTAGGTACTTATATTTTTACCGCCATTCGAACTCTGCGCTTGCAGGACCAAGTCTATGGCAGAAGGAGTTTTATGTTGACACTGATTTCCTGGTGATCGTCTGACATTCAGCTTCATTAAGAATTGTTTTTGTCTTTCTTCGTCTTAAGGTTTTGACCACGATTCTTTTGCCCAACCGAAGTAGTAGAAGTATTGTTTTACGGTCAGTCTTGGTTGAATCTCCACTATTTACCAAAAATCAGTTCGAATCGGCGTCCTTCAACATTACAGTGCCTTTAAATAGAATCTTCACGTTTTCGACTTAAAAAATAGTTTCGTTCCTAAAGACAAATGGTTTGGAATGGATACTAGCCTGAGTGAAGCTGTTGTGTCTTCAATCGAAGATTCGTCTTGAATACAAGTTCTTAAACAATTCGCATTATTTAGCGAATCGAACGTTCGGTATGAAGCGAACTGTTTTGCGAATTATCCGTATCGTGGTGTTATGTTCGCCACTGTCATTTAATTAGTTTTTTGTTTTTGTAGCGATTTTTTCACAGGCGAATAACACATTCGCTAACCAAAATACCACGATACGGGTGCTTCGCAAAAGCGTTCGCTTCATATCGAACGTTCGATTCGCTAATCATAATAGGGCTGTTAATCTAAATTGAAATCTGTTTGATTGATACTATGGCTTCAAGACTGGATGTATCGCGAAATTATTTTGGAGAAGCATTTAGGCCAAAGACAATAAAAATTCCGTAGACACTGGAGTAGCAATGTCTTAAAGTGGATAGAAAACGAAAAGCAAGAGTTATAAATTGAACCGAATACTTTGGTGAGAGAATGTGTAAGACTATTTCCTCATTTGGAAGACAAGACTCTGCTATCTGCTTTGTAAGAAATCAAACATCGGTTCATCAATTTAATAAAGGGTTTTTCAATAAGGACATAACAATTTTGTACATTTTGTATATTTGTACTAGATATAGTACACATCAAATTTAAGTATGGGATTCGATCTCATACATCTGATTGATCAGCGCGCAGCGATCGATTCTCTGGATTCAATTTACCACCACTCTTTCACACATTTCGTGACTTCCTCTTGTTGGCTTGTTGTCATAAACCAACGACTTAACGTAACCCTATAAAAAGAAATCCAACGGCCATTCGACCGGACCATTTCTCGAGATTACATGATTGCCGAGCTTCTCGTTCAATTGATCAATCTTTTTACCAGCTGTGTGGCATGGAACACAATCCTGTTGGAACCACATATCTCTGATGTCAAGTTCACCCAATTCTGGCCAAAAATAGTTTTCCCTCATGGCATAATAACGAACTCCATTGACCGTAACATGATGATCATATTCATCGACGAAAAAATATGGTCCAATCACACCTCCGCTCCGGCATGAAATCCAAATCACACCCTCTTTTTTTGTGGATGCAATGGAGTCTCCTGAAGAACATGTGGGTTTGTTGCCTATTTTGCTAACTGATAAATCCATTAACCCAAAAAATCGCTGAAAATGATTCTTCGATGAAATTCAGGATATTCTTTAAACTTCCTCAGAGCGAAATCGAAGAAGTTTCTCCAAATAATCAAGAGCCATATTAGGGTGTTGTCCAAGATCTTTACGCAAAATTCGCCACAATGAGAGACTCCCAATTCCCGTGAACGGCGTGGAATCGAGTGATTTGGCTCATTTGAAACTGAAGCACTTACGGCTGCGATAATTTCGGTACTTCGACGGGTGCGTTGTCTCACTGGTACAGGAACATTCCATTCTATAGTGAATATGTTGACTGAATTTATACACTATAGCATGCACAGCATAGCCTGGCTGATGGAAGGTTTATTACGACCGGGAATTAGAGTTGCGACCACCGACTCAGAATTTCGGTAATAATTTTTAATGCCTTCCAAACGTTGCTAATTTGTGAACTTCATCATGATAAAAACGTTAACCTTGACTGACTTTTGACATTGACAGATCATTAAAAAAAGTTCAACGGTGCATTTGTATTAAAATACAAAATTGTTATGTCCCTAATAAAAAGCCCTTTACATTCAAACGTGGCTTCGAGTACGGTTGCAGTTTGACTGAAGAAATATAAGCGATGACATTAAGAGGACCATAGTTCGGCTACCATAATCAACAGGTTCACTCAATAGTTCTTGAGAAAAACATCCATTTAAATAAGGACCACAAACTCTCATCGGTATCACATGGATCTTCATTGATCTAAAAGGCAACATTGTAAAAGTGCTTGGCATCAACGTACAAACCTGATCTAGTTCTAATAGAGTTGTGTTGAGAAGAGTAAGATAGAAAAATCCGTCAGCAACTCCCTCTTAAATAATATTAGTTTTTAAAAATGATTATTGAATATTTTTGTACTCTCATTTTGAGTCCTAAACTGTGTTCCTCAAAATCGGTTATCTTTTCGTCTTTCAATTTGAATTTATTTCAATTATCTAACAGCGACCCAAAACTTTCACCATCCAGTATAAATCTATCGTTCTTAGCCAATCACGTTTGATTGATACTCGCAAATACATGTTTGTGTGCGGTGAGCATAAGGATAACGATAACTGAATGGATAAATTGAATTTGTCATGTTCAGAGATATTTACACAAAAAAAAAAGAGAGAAAAATCTTTAAATTGCATTTTGCGGTTTTTCGTATCTTCCGCTTGATATATGTGATGGATATGTGGCGGAAACGAACGATAGAAACTGTCATCGTTGTCGTACGACTTATAAGTTACAACAAACGACAACGTTTGGTTTAAAGATAAACACACTAAATCGTATTTTATGTGTACATACATACATATATATGTATGTGTGCATCAAGTGAAGTAATTTACTTCGTTTTTATTATATTTTATCTGCCAACAACGGCAGCATGTACTCTCGTACAATCGCTCTTTACTCGTACATGTGTAATATCATTTTTATTGTATCTCAAGTGAGTACTTACGTGTACTTACTTTTTTTTATTCCATGGAATGAACAGTAAATTTTGTCAGTTTTATTTGACAAAATGTAGGACCGGATACAAACGTATCCGTTCGGTTTTGTTGGTTTAAAAATGAATTTAAAAAATATGTTATGACAGTTGAAATTGACTTTAAAATATTGGCAAAGTTGAGTTTTCCTTGTAAGTAATTTTTTAACGTTTAAATGCGCGTGATAAACATACATAATATGTCGTTAACCGTTTGATCCCCAAAGTGGTGGGAAATGAGTAAGACATTTCGAATCTTAGGTGCTATTCCAATTGTGTATACGGCAATTAATTCGCACTTTTTTTTTGCCCTGGCAACTCGGGCAAATATTGGATTTGTTTGTGATTAATGATTTATTAATTTTCTAACATTTTCTTGAGTAATTCAGCCCAAGAGTGGTCTTCAATATGAACCAATTTATTATTCGTGTTTTATTACCAACAACAGTGGCCAAAATCAAGGAACAATTTTCTCGTACATAAAATGATTCCGCAGAATGCACCTCAAATTTATCGAAATCTGACGCAAAAACAAACACGTTCAAAGCTAGAGCTCTATTAAAGAAGTGAGGAAGCTTGCCAACGTTCTTGCGGCGGTGGTCTGGACATGTAGCCGGAGAAAAACTTGAACTCTGTGTGCTTTGAATCACGAAAACTGAGAGTAAAGTAAAAGTAAAACTTTTTGGTCAAAATTGACTTCGTTAGTCAGTATTCTATTTAGATTTGAATTAAATATTAATCGTGCAGAAAAAAACTCAAAATAAGAACAAATCACACGAAAAAGTCTAATCTGAGGTGACCCTTCTTCTGATTTGGTTTTGGAACGTTCTCGGTTCGTCAAATATCAAATAGTAAAAATAGCGACTTGTGAACCATTTCTCAAACTTAAATTAATTTTTTTTATCTGAAAGTGGTGACATATACGAGTTCGTAAATCGATATTTTGTCCGACATTTGCTCCTCTGGAAGCAGTTAGCTTGGTGGCCTTGGTTTATCCCGGACTGTAGCGCCACCTTAGTAAGTAAGTAAGTAATTGCTCCTCAAGCCACCAACAACATTCTCATGAATCTATGGTAAACCAATATTGACTTGAGTCATAAGTTGGTTTTTTGCAGACAGCTTGTAATGTTCAAGTCTTAATAACCAGGCTTCAAGCATTGCCACTCAGGCTAAAGCTACAAATGAAATACTACGTAGTAACTCCACAATAGCATCATCCGTTACAGACTGCAAGAGAGATCACCCAAGCCTTAACTGCCTCAAATATTTTCTTATATGTGAGTACTTCCTCAACGATCTCAGTGACTTTACACAAAAATACGTTAGGAGCCTATCTCGCTTCATACAAAGGTCCAAATGGTTCTCATGAGTGGTGGGGATACGCATCCCCAAGATCCTTAGTATCACAATGGGCCTTTAGGTCTAAGCGTGCTAGTACTCAAGTTACTGGCAGCCACTACAACCCAACCTAACCTTCGAGAAAACTACAGTGGTGTTTTTCAATAAGTTCGGTATAAAGTGTATTAAGTCGGGTGCACAGGCAGCAATCTCGGTGGCGTTTAATGAAAAGATAAACATACAGGATCTAGGCCCGCTATTTTATATATCAGGTTCATTGGTTCTCAGGTATGTACTTCAAATCTAAATAACAAATTTCAGCCTTAAGCTCTTTGCAAAGGGGATCTTCTTTTTCAATAACTCAAGGTTTTACTCACATTTATCTTATTATTCGATTTAACATAGAGGCTTCCAGACACTTCCTGCATTGGACTTTAAGAGACATGTTTAGAATCAACTCTTGATCATCGAACGCTCACATTGGAAACTTTTGCCATAAGCCATCTAAAAGGTTGTGGAAATTTTATGTTTTCTGAAACCTTCCTGTGAGCTGCACTGAAGTCAGATTTCAGAGGGCTTTTCTTAGACTCTGGTGCTATAGGTACTTTTCAACTTGTCAATTTCCTACAAACTTTTCAATCTTTTTTCGGATATAGCAAAGTCATTAAACCAATTAGGCTAAACAAGTTCTAGCGTTTGTAGCTTCAGGTTACCTCTGCCAACTTTCCAAATCCAAATTAAAACCCAGTCATAGACTTCAAATGACGTAAATACATATATGAGCCCTGAATACCTATTTGACTGCAGATAAAACAGTTTGAGTTGAGAAAAAAATCGCAGCATACCTCTTACGACTCAGCTCTCCGATAAAGCTTCGTTTTGCTTATATCCTGCGGTAAATGGAGCGCCTCATTACCTACCGAAGTGCAATTAGCCTAGATGGTTATTATACACCAGAGACACACAATGTAACATATTTTCTCATTTTAATATCGCTGGTTGGATCCCTTTAGAAATGACAGTTCATGTTCAAGGACATCTAAATCTTGAGTCTGGGAACTGGACTGGGCATAAGAGAATCCCCAAAAACTGGCCAGTGTGGGAGTTCACAGAAATCAGAAGCTTCATGAGGCGGTATCCTTATAAGGATAAACAGCATTTCCTAACGAACCATGCAAAATATTTATGTCCTACCCCCTCTGACAAAGTTAAACTTCTTAATTTTGCAAAGCAAATGACATTATCTTCATATACACGCAAGTACTCGTCTATACACACATGCTCAAACATAGTACGAGCATATGCAATCCTTTTTCATATTTCATGCTAAATTTCCTGATTACACTTTCTTTTCCTTTGTACGCTGTTTGAATTCCAGGACTAGTGGAAGCGCACACAACCATCATCTCTCTCCCTATCCATGGGAATACGAAACGAAATGAAACGAATCGAACTGAAAGGATGCAAATATGCACAAAGTCACAAATACACTGTCACACTGTCAGCCTGACAGAGAGTGATGTCTGCATGCGCATACATTTATGTATGTACGCTCATTGAAAAGGCAAAATAAAAAAAAAAACAGGAAAAACATCCCAAGAAAGGGTAACGAAATGTTTGCCTTTCTCGGGCGCCAGCAAAAATGACGAACGAATTGCAAATATTAAGCAAAGAAGTGGAATAAGGAAATATTTTCCTTTGCCTATGTTGACTGTCAACACTATAAGGAATGGATGGAATAAAATGAAAAAAATATAAAAATTAAGTTATAGAGTAACGAAGAAACGATGAAGTGCTCGTGTATCTACTTTGTGTATATTTATTTTAAATTCACACTTCCTTGGATTCCTTCCTTGGCGGCAATATGTCAAAAGATTGAGTTAAAAAGGAAAGAAGTGTTTGCAGGAGTTCAAAACAAAAAAACTGAAAAAAAAAGAAAGACGTGAAACACCCTGTACCTCATTTGTGCCTTACACTTCACTGCTACTGTTAGAGAATGAACTCTAAAAAGAATTCAGTGGCAATTAGAGTCAAGCGATTGCTACGGTTCACAGGATGGTATGCTTTCTGGTTAATAACTTGGATACCTCTTCACCGAGATGGAGCCTTAATAATACCATCTTCAGTTAGCTAAACCAAGCTCCGCTCTACTATTCCCTTTTTCTTGATAACTTTATGACATTGTTCTCGTTCACTTAGTTGAGCCAGCAGGTGTGATCTGCCTTCCAGACCAAGTCCAGATGTTTATAAACTCGAAGCTCATAGAGTCTGTGGTTTTGCTATATTCAGCATATTCACAGATAAGACCAAGTATCTTCTGATAATTTTTTTCTTTCAAAGGAACTACCTATACGTATCTCTCAGCTCAATATAGTAGACTGGCAAGATTAGTGTCTTATTTAGTCCTTCAAGTAAAAGACTTTATCCTAGGATTTTTGGAAAAACCCAGCTATTTCGACCAGGCTACTATTTGTGAAGCTATCTCTAGCTCCGAGGTTGACCAACTCATTAGCTAGCTCAAGGTACAACTATTGCAGCCTGTACATATTTCAATTAGCGTATTAGTGGCGCACTTGGAACCACACAACACTATCTGTTCAAGTACGAGATTGAAGACATAGCATTGTAAAGGGTGATTGTAAAGGGAACTTTTTTTAAAAAAAAAACACAAAAAATTCGAAAAAATGAATGAAATATTTATTTGAATCGATAGTTTGAACCTTGCAATTTAATGTTTAAAGATAATTTCATGCAAATGTTGACCGCGGCTGCGTCTCAGGTAGCCCATCCGCTGAGTCCAATTTTGGCATACTCTTTCACACATATCGGCCGGTATCTCACGAATGAATGCATGGATGTTGGCTTCCAGTGCGTCAATCGAAGCGGGCTTGTCCCTATAGACATTAGCCTTGACATACCCCCACAAAAAATAATCTAATGGTGTCAAATCGCACGATCTAGGCGGCCAATTGACCGGCCCGAAACGTGAAATTAACTGTTCACCAAACTCGCCTCGCAATTGCGCCATTGTTTCGCGTGCTGTGTGGCATGTGGCACCGTCTTGTTGAAACCACATATCATGCAAGTCAAGAACTTCCATTTCGGGCAAAAAAAACAAAGGCCTAACTGCTGGGAACGGCGCCGAATCGACATTTCGCGGTCTTCTGTCACACTAGCTGATACGGCCGCAATATTTTCTTCACTACGCACAGTACGTAAACGTGTTGGTGGTTTAATGTCCAACAAAGTAAATTTGGTGCGAAATTTGGTCACAATCTTCCGAATAGACTGCTCAGAAGGTCGAGAATGCCGATCATAAAATGGAAGCAGCGCGCGATGAACATTTCGAACCGAGCACGAATTTTGATAGTAAAATTCAATAAATTGGTTAAATTGCAAACCAAACTGAAGCTGTTTGACAGTGACACAAGGTACTAAACACACGTCAGCTGTCAAAACCAGTGTTGCCAAAACCAAACCAGCTAAAAAATCACCCTTTAGTTGTAGTGCTTTTCGAAATATGGTGCACGTTTGGAATACTGCTTCCAGTTCCATGCTCAGATCAGTTTTCTCTGGATTCCGGATTAAGTCATCTTGACAGGGATATATATCTTGACTGAATACTAATACTTCTGAGTACTTCCGAGTTAAGCTTTCGGTTAAACATGACCAAGCCTTTGAATGACTCAAAATGACATAAGACATCTTAAACCCTGGACAAAAGAAACCAAGCCAACAATTATGAATGATGTGATGAAATTAAGGTTACCGCCACAGTGCGTAGATAAGCATAAGCTGTCGATATGGGAAAAAGAGATTTAATTTTTTCCAATTGCAAACTGTTTCTGAGAGTAGTTCTTCTGGAAGACAAGCACTGGGTGTTCTGGTGACTCATTATCGCCACTTTAAGGTACGGAAATCAATGTTCGATGATGTCGTTATCTGTTTCGTAAAAAAGTTGTATCTAATTTAAACTGTGCAAACATAGTCTGGGATGTCAAAAATGTTCAGAAGTTGATAGGCGTCCGATAGTTCGGTTTCCAAATCGGCTTCCAAGTTTGTATATCTAAGAACGTTGGAAAGGAATAAAGTAACTTGCCGAACTCTATAGTTCCTTGCTTTTGGATGAATAAATAAATTACTGATTAAACCTCAGCTTCTGTACTCTAACCGAAGATATTTTCAAAAACGAAGGGAGATAGGTATACATACATAATATGTCCTGTGTACATATGGAAGAAGATTTACCTTTTTGACGTAATAAGTGATCCAGCTCTTTCATTTGACTCGTGATATATTGCTACTGAAATACCAATTCCTGCTTTAGCTTCTCTTTTAAGGGGAGGAAGTGGACTTAGTTTCTGAAATCAACTCATGTAGAAATTTACGCAGTAAGCTTTTCAGTAATATGTAAAATTCTGATTTTGATAAGATACAATATTTCATAAAAAGCTAATGGTCCTCTCATTGAACTCTAAAGTATGGCATATTTCATAGGAAATACTAGAATTCTCTTACGGGGTTTAAGAAGGGACTTAATTTTGAAGAAGAATGAATTATTACGACGATCTGCACGTGCTTAATCGAGGAATACAACACTTTTCAAACTTCTGTTGAATTAGGTCTCCTAATATTCTAGAGTCTAGACTCTAGACAATATGTAAACTGCATTCGACATGAATCTACGATATGTAATGTTTGCCCATATGAAAAAGTATTTCTGTCTACTGAGTCAAAGATCGGAAAGCCTTATGTGGACATAAGAAATAAGAAACAAAACATATCCATAGGTTGCTTATTTCTAAGGTCCAGCATAGTCTCTTTTAATTTTTAAATTCTTATCTGGAAGTAAAGTTTTTCTGCAAATCCATTCACCCCTATACAGTGTGTCAAATAATATCCCGGACTGGCTCTAGAAAATATAATTGAAACACGATTTCTGTTAATTTTTTGGTGTCCTTCTTCGAAATATTCTCCTCTCGATTCAATACACTTGTTACAGCGATTCAATAGTGATTCAAGTGACTGTGGTAGTTCATTTTGCGGAATTGCCTCCAGTGCCCATGTAGAAGGTGCTTGAATGGAATGTCGTCAAAAAAGCATCCTTTCAACTTCAATTCGGGTCTTAGACGACGGATTCCGGTCATCAAACGCTTCAAAACTTCAAGATAATGTGATCGGCAGTAACTGCTTGACCAGTTGGAATGAATTCTTTGTGTACAATTCCTTTGCTATCGAAGAATGTGATGCGAATTGTCTTGACGACTGCTTTATGTGTGTTCTAGTAATAAAAACAAAACAAACAAAATTAAAATCAAAATTTCAAATATAACACTGTGTAACAAAAATTTGTTTATGTTATTTTTTTGTTAGTTTCTGCTTGCTTATGATATTGCAAGCACATTTTGAGTTTTCATTCGTTCTAACTGTTAGCTTTATGGTAACGGCATCGCGAAATGTGTTAACGGAGATGCAAGCAGAGCAAGCCTATCATTCGACCTCTGCAAGCTAATGTGAATAGTCTTAGTTGAGAAAATAAATAAAAATGATTTATTTAATTATGGAACAGTCGTGCTGACACCGACAACTATCGTACGAAAAGATGGCCGCTAAGAGAAGCCTTTATACTATACCTGATGCAAAAAAAACGTGATGTTCCACCTATTGGTAGATTTAGGAAAAGTACTTATGCCCCCGCTTCAAATCAAAGGAACGTAATGCTTGGACAGCATTCAGAGAAATAAAAGGAGGAAATATTAAAATAGAAAATTATGTAGAACTAGTAGAAAACTTAGTGGATAGGTTTAGTATATTACGATGCAGGATGTCGCTATAACTACATGTTCTTTACTCTCAATTAGATTTTGTTTTAGTGAAAATGTGGGAAGCATTAGTGAAGAACATGCTGAGACGATTCTCTAAGACATCGCTTCAATGGATGGCCGGTCCCAGGGCAAATTGGATGCCAATATGATGGGCGACTACGTCTGGGGCCTAATAAGGAACAATTCCGAAATCCACAATAGGAAAACGCGAAAATTTCTGCACTTCTGAAAACATAGAGAAGTGTCAATATTTTTTTTGGTTAGATATAATGATAAGTTATTAAAATATTTTTATATTTATATATTTTTTTTTTAATTTACAAAAGTGCGAAAATGCTCAAAAATGCAAACTTTTCGTTCAAATTCTGAGGCAATAGCTAACACTTAAGAAGAACTTTTTGTATTTTTCAAATGAGCTGACATATACCAAGCATAAACAATCCAAAAATCTACATAAACAAACATTTTTTGAAATTTTGTTACACAGTGTAAAATCTGACACTTTTCTTAATTATTTACTGTTATCAAAGCAGTGACGTTTTAACTGTATTACATTGCTCTTCAACCACTTAATCCGAAACATGCCACCACTCATCAAACAAAAAAAAAACAGATGCAATAAGACGCCACCTTGTGTATACTTTCACCTAAAAGTATGCCAAATTTATTCAAACACAATGTAACAACAAAAAACAATATGAGCAACGATATTAGGCTTAGCTAAATGCGGTGGTCAAAGTAGTGCCTCCGCCTCCTCAACTGAAACTATCCTGCATCGTTAGTTGATGGTTGATTATGATGCTAAAATGTTCACACACGAAGCACTTTGCTGACTTTTCCGGTTGTTTTCTCGTAAATAAATTTCATTTAAAGTTTTCCTCTTTTTTGGTTTTTTGTTTTAAACTTTAAACTTTGCAACTACTCGTGTTTAATAGTCTGTCCAGGGCCAGACACAGACTAAGCAAAATGTTTAGAATGCAATGTGAGCAGCATAATTTAGACAACATGATCCGGATTCAAAGTTTGTTGTTTTTTTTTTGTTTCCAGTCTTTTGCTCTTCCATCGCAATTAATTTATTCATATTCATATATGTATGTGCAGGGAATATTATTTAAATAATAAAAAAAAGAACACTCAGGTGGAATGCATTCGTGAATGATAAAGTTAGTTAAATGGAATGAATTCAATTAAAAACTTGGCTCCTGTATGCGGGTGTGTGTATGTGTTTTATTTTTGTTTTTGATAATAAAATTCCCAACCAGGACCAAGTCCAGAGAAATCTGAAACAGAGCACAATTTGCCATGGGGCTGGGGGGGTTTGGTTGGATAGCTCTGGCAAAAATTGTGAGAGTCAATTTGAAAACGATGCTACATGCCAGTCGAATATAATCCGTCCAAGCAAAAAACTCATAAAACAAATGAAATCAAATCACAGTAAAAGGGGAAAAAAAAATACGTGTGCTCTTTTCAACCCTTCCCAAGGACCACAAATACCGAATAAGAACCGCTCGCCATTTTATCCTTTTTTCTACAAGTTTGTGTTTGTGAATATTTTTGTTTTATATACGAGTATGCAATTACAGGTGATGAATTCGTCAAACTTGAAATAATTTTCAGAAATCTAAAATAATATAAAAAAATATTCAAAATAAAAGAATATAGTGTAATGCAACAATGACCCGGTTTAAAATAAAAAATCAAAAAATATTAACATGCTGCCTTATATGGGTAGCACTGTTTGGCGCACATTTTATACGGTGTAGTGAGTTCCCCGAACGTGAATGTTGTGATCTAACGACAACGTCGACAGTGGGGCCACTGCCGCTGCCACCAGCAATGCCAACAGAGAAATCAGTGGCAACCTCATCAGTGCAGACGATATCCGTTGGGCGTTCAGGTAAGTTTTTATATTTATTCAATATAAGGAAATATATGATGTTTCATAAATAGAGGGCAGTATTATAAATGAATGCGCTTAAAATAGTATTGCTGAGCGCACAAACAGTGAATTAGAAAATATCTGGAAAAAAAAAACTGTCAATCATAAGCGAAATGACGAAATTGACATTGAGTTAGTGGAAACCACTACACCGATTTGTCTGTCCCTCTGTCTGTCTTGTCCCTAATGTGTTTGCTTGGTATATACCACATTATAAGAATATTCAGTACCCCTTGAGGGGGATTGAATTATTAAATTAAAAGAAAAGGTTGTTGTTCAAAGACCTCGCGAATGTCCTGAAAATCGCTGAGAGTATATTTTGGTATTAAGAGGTACCTCTCCTCACAAAAAAAAGGATTACCGACTCGATACTTTATTTTTAAATTATTTAAGTGTGGTACAAACGGCCCCACCAGCGAATTAGTCGTCGCATATGAGGCATAGTTTTGATGTTATTTCAATTTGTTATTATATTATAAAACAACTATCTGATTGGCAAACAGTCTGGTGTTCCGGTTTAACTCTTTGTTGACCAAGCTATTAAAAAAAGTTATAATCTCAATTTTTTTTTTGAAGAATTTTTTATTTGAGGATATTTTAAGATGGAAAACTAATTTTTGAATTTTTCAATGACTCAGGGGACGAAATATGAAGGTCAGTGTCCAAAGTACCGCTAGGCTATAACTTAAGTTATAACAAGAAAAAAAAATTTCAAGTTTTTTTTTATTTAACTATGATATTCTTTGCTTTCGAATACATAAGCATTGAATAAAATACAGATCGAAACTGTGTAAAAATACCAATTTAGCTTGTTAGTTTCGAAATCGATTTAAATTACTTCAAAGTCCAATATGCTGTCAGAAAAACCGTTATATCTGTGACTAAAATAAGGTAAGGATAGTCTCGACATCTTGAGGTGGATTTTGATCACCATTTCGAGAAATTACTCGACCAGGGTACTTTTCTCACCCTCAGCGCCGTCTTGTTTGGAATCAACGTCATCCACATTCATATCTTCAAGTCAAGGCCATGGAAATTCATTGATTCAAATTCATGGTTCGATAGCGCAATCCGCTTCAGTTTTTAAGAAATAAGGCCCAATGATGCCTCCTACCTGAAACCCGCACCAAGCAGTAGCCGCCGTAGATAAAGAGGCTTCTCGATAATCATGCTTGAATTTTCTGAGCTCCAAATGCTGCAATTTTGCTTTAAAAGAGAGTATTTTGTTTATTTTTTACATGTCTTAATAAATAGAGCCTCTTCGGTACGGTCTTATGATCCATTGTACTTTGCTACAAGCCACTCCATTCGCTTAGTTGCTGGCAATACGTCGATCTAAGTCTGCCCATTACTTTCGCAGAGCGTAGTATCCGTATCCTTCTCTCGAGGGATGTACAGTAGTTACTCAGGGCGGCCTTTCTAAACCGAGCAAATGCCGAAGTATCTAGCTGTCTCGTTATCTTTAAGGCACATTTCGCAAAGGTCCATGCTTTTATTACCCATTTTATTTGATGGAGAGGTTTATAAGTTAAGTTAGGTTAGCATAAGAGGGGTTGAGAGGCTGAACCATCCGAAAACCATAGGCACCAGAGTGGGCCCATCGCGATCCCCTAATAATCCATTCAAGGATGGCACCTAAGCTGCTATAATATCCTCAAAGCATTTTATTACCCTGCACAATTTAAGAACGAGTCCATGGTTGATTCGGCCTACCTCCTCCGAGTTGCTAAAAAGTAGAAGCCTAAAATTTTCCTGCGACTTTGTGCTATACCCTGATAATAGCACAGAATATGTGTGATATCCTCTGCTACACATATATCATTACAGTATGTGCAAATATCCGTGCTTATGAGCTCGAGCCCCTTGGCATGTTTGCCCAAAAACCAATGCCCGGATAATATTCCTATAACTGTACTGATTTGTGCCCTGCAAAGTCTAAGGATTTCACTGCTCCTTTTACGGCCCAGCGCTGGCCAAAAAGCATTGGAAAGCCTGTATCCTACCTAATGTTAGACCAATATGGTCAGCCCTTCTCGCAATCATATCTTGTACCTTTGATTTAATGCAGCAAAGTGGTGGAGCTACTTCCACCGCCTCGGGTAGCGGCAGTTCCACCCTTTTCCTTGCCAACTCGTCGGCAAACTCGTTGCTTTTTTTTTAGGTTCCTTCTATTCAGATGTAATCAAAATCTTGTTCTGTTTTCGTTGGCTGTGTACATTTTTTTTTTTTTTGAAAGAAATGAAAAAAGACCAAAAAACAGCAAAATCCAATCAAAGATGCTTAAAAATTAGAAGAAATGTCAGTCCACAGAAATGAGAGTGGCAGATCGGGAACATTGCAAAAAATTCAAAATTCACAATCCGGCTTTGATTTAATTCATCCCGAACTGCGTACTAGTCGTTAAGGACCTTGAAGAGACTGATGGCAGTCATCAGCTATAGAGTCGCTTAAATCGCTTGAATTGAAACTACATATATGTATGTATGTACGTACAGTGCATATTTTGATTCGAATGGACTCGTTGGATTTCTTCCAATATTTCACAATGCCTACGCAAACAATGACCTTCCAACTTATCTCAACCATCAGCATACAAAAATAGTAAAATGCCATTCTCATTTCGCAGCAAAATGAAATTCAAATAAAAACCACCCCTCACCCACCACCCGCTGTTTGCGCAATCATTTGCTCAATCCATTAATTCTGCAACAAGATCATTATCAACAAAACAAATTGCGGTACTGCATTTCCTATACTAATATCAAGGTTCAAGAAAACTACATACTAACACGCTAGGTTTAGGCAATCACCTTTTTAAATTGTTCCTTATGAGTATTCTAACCTAGCTTTTTTTTTGTTGGTATAGGTGATATAAAATTGGTCAGTGAATGTTGAGTATTTGCCTACTTAAATAAAATCGCATATTACCTGGATGAAGTTTGTTGCGAATTTATTATCCTTCACCCACAAAGTGCCTTACAGTTGCCACATATCCGTTGAAAATATACCGTTAGAAATGCCAAGCCAAATGTGGCGCGCAAACAATAATTGCTTAGTATTTACTTACTTGTGAATTTGAAATTGGCATTTCTGCCACTTAAGGAGTATTTCTTTCGCATATAGGGACACACTCGTGAATTGGAGCCGCTCCATTAGCCCCATTTAAAATGTTAACGATCGACATTCCTGGTACGAGTAAGCGGAGCTCGTTCAACGAATGACGACCGTGAAGATGGTCGTGGTGGAGGTGTTTTATTGTATACTTAGCATAATTTCCCATGAAATTCATACTCAATTGGTATTTGAAACCTAAACATTCATACGAGTACAGCTGGGCAATTGGGAGTGATGGATGGCATTTCGAAATGCATTACCAGAACTCATATCCTGTGGTTTCTTGCTTTTTTTGTTTTTTTTTTTTTTTGTTATTGCTGTTGCTGTTGTTTGAGTGCAATATGTAACGCCAACCAACTGAAAAGGATATCAATCAATATAATATGATTTTTTAATCAGCTCCATATACACAGAACTCCGGTTTATGTTGAAGGATAAGCTATATGTACATTCATGTATGTGTGGCATAACCAGAATATCTAATAGTTGTAACGATTTTCTAAAAGGATACACATGTCCCAGAATGGGGATTTCGAATGCACATCATCGTGTATGAATTTGACGTATGCCAACGCCGAAGGACCTGTAAAAGGGGTGTAGAGACTTATATGTGTAACGTATGTAAACTAAATCGATGGCGAGGACGACGATGACATACATTACATTACAAGAGTTCTTCGACATTTCTAGTCATCGTATCTGTCGTTGTCGTCGTCGTCATAATTTTATCGTGGTCTGTAAATGTCAATATCCTTGTACACGTACACCGGGACGGGGTAATAGTTTATCAATATGTCTGTTGTGTATACATATGCGATTGAATAAATTACAAATCTAAATTTAGAGAACCTTATACACTCGAATCTGTATTAAAATTTAATCATTATACGAGCAAACGAGAACGTATGTTGTCGGAATGATCAAAGAAATATACGTTCTGATTATTGATGACTGAATGATTGCTGAAGTTGGATGTTTTACGAATGTACAAGTACCTACGTATTAAGTTTCTGTACGAACAGAAAAAAACTTAAGTAGGAATGAGTACTCAGAAGCCAACATCGCAATGAGAAGGTAACTAAATTTATTAAAAAAAAAAAAAAAAAAAACAAACAAACGGTGAACCAACCCAAACTCACCCGTGGTGAGGTTTGAAAAAAAAAAAAACTTTTTTAAGGGAAAATGTAAAAGTAATTACAAAATGGGATACGTGATCTGAGCTGAACAGAGTAAGCACCATTCACGGGAGTTTTTATTTTTATTTTCATTTCATTTTTTTTGTTGTTTGTAGAACAAATGCATTTAGTTAATTAAATTTTATTTTGTATTATATTTTTTTTTGTGTAAATTGTGGGAGTTTTGAAAAGTTTCTCTTTGAAAATACTTTGTCTTGTTAAACTTTTTTATTTGCTTATGAGTTTCAATAATACTTTATAATAATTTTCTACCGCATTGGGTGTTACTTTGTGAGAAAAGGACTTTGTTTAACTTAAAGGGAGTACTTATGCATTTATTTTTACAACCCGAGCATAAGTACTCAGCTGTACAGCTTATATAATTATTTTTCAGTGATAGCGGTTTGATTTTTCTTTCTTATTTGCAATGGAGTCGTTTTGAGTTCTTTGACAATTTCAATTTTTATTTATTTGATTTGCCTGATTACGCGTTCTTATGACCTTGTCGAATATAAATACAGTAGTTGAAAGAAATGTTCTACTTTTGGTTGGAGAAAATTCATTTATTCGCGAACCTGAGAAGTCCAAACTTGAAACGTCTCAATGGATAAATATAATAATACAATATAATATATTTAATCTATCACAGAGCACATATGCATGATATCTTCGTATTGTTTTGGATTACTGACAATTGGTATACAATACATTGTACAATCTTTCTCAGGTGTTTTTTTGTCACATTGCAGTTCATATATATTTATTTTATTTTATTTTTAGAATTATAATGCAGGTCTATTCGAATAATTTGTTTACAAAAAATAGTAAGTATACGCCCCCAATAGCCCAAATAGTTGTGATAATGTTCTAACGTAAAAATTTGTTGGTCGGTGCTTCTTAGACACAAGGAAAGACGGTGCAAACAAGCTAGCTTACTTCTAATTCTAAGACTACCATACTAGATACAAAAGTCCTGCAGGAATACCTTAAATATCATGATCACGGATATAAATAGATACATGTCCCACAGAACATCCTTTACAGGATAGATATGCTACCGGATAAGAACTCCCTGCAAACCACAGAGTATGCGGAACGAATTCCGTCAATTCAATAACCCCTGTTGTGATACACTCGAAGTGGCTTAATGACTTGTTTTCGGTATTTAGAAAGAGAGGTCTTCTACAGACCTCCAAAAGATGGTATAATAGGCCTCTTTAGGAGGTCATAGTGGCAGAGTAGATAGTCATTGTAACTTTAATCACAGCCTGACGCTGAACATGGTCGCCGTGGCCGTAGTGTTTTGTGCGTTGGACTACTACTAACTACGCAATACTGTCTGGGTTCAATCCCAGCCCGGGTCTAACATCTAAGGAGATTTTTCACGGTGCCACCTCTTTCGAATGTCTGACAAGCATCAAAGAGTATCATTTGTCACGATTGAGCTTCTCAGCTCGCCGTTCGGAGATCGGAGTCGGCAAAAAACTGTAGGTCCCTTCTATTCGTGCAAAAATAGAACACGCACACACAAATGGATGCGAGAGGCAGGCCCAGGTTCACCTCGAGCTGTAGCGCCAACTAAGTAAGTAAGACGCTGAGCATACATATGTGGATGACTTTTGGCATTAAGTTTACCTTAACAGGATGCATAATGTTTTATTTTTAAATTGAATCCTTTACGCTATCTTCTCAAAATTGTTTTCAATTATTGAAGGAAACATTGAATCTTGAAGTTGTGTAGTTCTATGTGAGAATTCGATGGCAAAATGTGTGACGGTTTGGATTCCATCTCCAGAACACATGTTAAATGTCTGTGAATGGCTAATATGGACTTAAGATCCTGTGGACTCATCGTGCCAAGGGTTTGATTATGTTATTCGCCTCTACACAGTTCATTTGCATTACTGTTACTGTTTGCATGGCGCAATCTACGAGAATTCAGTCATTGACCATTATTGGAAGAAATCTCTATGGTACATCAGATAGTTTCCTGAAATAACACGAACCGATATGTTGAGCTGGTGGTGTACGTTTTTGATATATATTAGGATGCCATTAAGCTAAATAGGATCACTCTACCCACTCGGATGCTAGAGTCGTAGAGTCGGCTTCCCAAAATTGAGAGTCAAACTTTTGGATCGCGTAGTCTTGTTCTTAGTCTAAATTATGCGCTCATTGAATGTTTACTCCAGTAAATTGATTGTAGTCGCGTGGTCTTGTTGAAATCACAGCTCATCCACATTAATGCCATTCGATTGGGGAACGAAATAGTCAGTAATCCTGGAGCTGTAGCGTTCTCCGTTGACTGTAACATTCTAGCCGGCATCATTTTGGAAGAAATATGGACCAATGATACCACCAGCCCATAAAGCAGACCAAACAGTGACTTTTTGGGGATATAACAGGGGTGTCTTAATAATAAAGAAGCTTGTAGATATTCTTTACTCTAAATGCGGCAATTTTACTTTCCATTCAACCAAGAACGAGCCTTATCGCCGAAAAAAAATTTGTGGTGAAAATTAGGTCCACCGAATGTATTACGTATACAATGGTCAAGCAGCTTTAATTCTTGCACTAGATAGATCTTGTAACCAAGATCTTTCCACATAATCTATATATATAAAAATGGTGTAAAAAATTGTATAGTAATTCATCAATTGAGAACGGCTGGGCCGATTTGGCTCAATTTTTTTTCCAGTTGTTCGTAATTGCCAAGAGAAGGTTTTTACGAAAGAAATTTTAGGAACACCCTCCGGAAAAGTTGGGAAACCGGAAAAATCGAAATGTTTAGAATTTTCTGAAACTCTGAAAATTCCGGAAAAACGCGAAAAATTTGATTTTTTTTTCGACGAAATTTTGCATTTTATCGCATGATTTGATAGTAAAGGTGGAAAATTCATTGTGAAGCTTGGAAAATTTCGGATAATTGTGAAATTCATTGAGATGAAAGACGTTTTGCGTGCATTTTGGGAGGAGAAGTAAACGAGATAAATAATAGATGGCGCTATGCTGCGATCAATGCCATAACCAGATAGATGGCGTTATACGTTTACTGAGGCTGTGCGCAATTTGACAGGTATCCTTTTCGCATTGTCATTTTCTATTGAGCGAATGTCCTATTTTTCTGGCTGAAATTGATTCAAGTTTTGCACTGATTCCGAACAGTCGTATATCGCGCATCACATCCGCAAACGATACAAACATTACGATCAATTGAAATTCAATGCGATATTGAGTTCTTTTCAATAGGATTAGTCAAAAACTTTTTTAGGGAGAGTTATTTGCTTGACTAATGCCTCCTATTAGATGATCAAATCTTGGACGACGTACACGAGACGATTTGGTGGGGCTATGATATTGCTCTCCGGAGATTTTCGTCAAACGCTTTCCGTCATCCCGAAATCTACTGCTGCCGATGAACTTAATGCATGCCTGAAATCGTCGTCTTTGTGGCGGCATGTTAAGAAGTTGAAATTGACCACGAACATGAGAGTCGCATTGCAGAATGACCCATCGGCTGCTGAATTCTCGAGACAACTGCTGGCGCTTGGCAATGGCCAAATTTCTAGATAAATAGACAGATAGATAGACAGACAGACACACACATATAGTCGGGCAGACAGGCATACAGACAGATGGACAGACGGATAGACAGACAGACAGATAGATAGACAAACAGACAGATATATAGATATATAAATAGACAAACAGACAGACAGACAGACAGACATACAGACACACAGACAGACATTCCATTTTGATTTTTGTACATTTATGAAATTAATTCATTTTGAGTATTAATTTTACCTTATCTAATAAAAAACAGAATTTAACTCAGCTTATAAGTTGACACAACATTTATTATTTTTGAGGCGGTACGAAGTTCGCCGGGTCAGCTTGTCTTCCATAAAATGGAAAAAAGTGTTTTCAGTTTGAAAAACAAACTTCTAAAAAAGAACACCCAATAGGATCATATATGCCCTTAGTTTTGTTCATACTTCCACTAGGATACAATTACCTAGTTATTCGGTTTATTACAGTCTTAGCACTCTTTTACCATCTCAATGACGTAGCTTTAGCTTCCTTTTATTGTCTTCTACAATAATCCCTCTTTCCAATTACAATAATTGCCTTACTTGCGTGTTTAACTAAATTTTTCAAATCTATTCCACCTGTCACAATTCCTTTCGAACTTCAACACTATCATCCATTCACAAACACACTCTAATTGATTCAACTTTATTTGTTCAACCTAATTTTACATTTCGTTATTATGTTGCAACTCGTTTGCTTGGTGGTGGTATACTCTATGATCCTTAAATTTCATTTGACCTTTTTAATTTCTCATACCAAAAACCCAAATCAAATCAAAGCTCCATGACACAAAAAGTGTCCTCGAATTGTCAGCGATAACCCACATTTGCTTTAGCATGATGTCAAAAGACACACACACGAACACCTGAATTTACTGTTACCGTGTATGAACGAGTGTGTATTTTTATAATATTTTCTCTTATTAAGAAGCCAAAAAAAAAAGGAAAAAAAAAAGATATACAAACCCGTTCAATTCAAAGGAGCCAAATTGTATGAGCTTTGGCTCATATATGCCTTTACATATGTAGAGTCGTATGCAAAAGAAAGCATCGACCTCATTTCCATCGTGTCCTTTCGTCGTACACCTCACCCTCGCGGGATATAATTGGAGTGAAACCACACTCGTATGGGATACTTTTCATGCCGTAAGGCTGTAGTGTAGACTTGTAGAGCCTAAGTTTGTAGACTCACCCCCCCACCCGGCGAGGTGGATATCGATGTATACATTTATTTGCATAGTCGACATAGTATAGTACGCGGCCTATGGTCCTTTTGTTTTGGCCTCAAAAGGACACGGAGAGCGCTGAGTTTATAATTTGATTTTTTTAAATCCGTTAAATAACCTTCTTTTTTTTGCAAGACTACAAGTACATAAATAACTATTTAACGATCCGTTGAGGCAAGAAGTGAAACCCCCAACGGAACTTTGTATCGATTAATTCTATAATTAAATTTTATAGCCAATAAGTCTCGACTAATATTCATTTAATTTGCTCATCCGGGCAGTAGACTACTCGCTCACAATACATACATAGATACTCGTAGATGATGCTGCTACGAGAAGTATCATTTTTCTTTTGGTTATATTGCACAAGGATGAGAGGACCGGACATTGCAGGAGAGTATTCAGGGATGCAGAAATAATTAAGCGATGAAAGGTCCTTTAAAGTTGTGCTTGCTTTTCATAACGATTTTTTGTTGTGGAAAATTCTTTATTTGTACGAATTGAAATATCCTTAATGAAAGGAGCGCAGTCAGAGGACATGAATTGATGGGAGTATGGTTTATGGAAAACAATGTGAATTCTAAATTATCTCTAACGTTTGGAGGTACTCGTAATTAAGTGGCTTACTAAGTTTAGTTGCTAGCAAAGATACATGGTCGTGTTCCGTCGAATTGTATATGCTTAACCGCAAGTTCTATGATGAGAAAGAAACACAAATCATTGGGTTAAGATTTAAGACAACAAACAAGAATCGCCGCTTACCTAGACAGATCATATCCTCATATCATATCGATCATATCATCATCACTACGTCCCGCATGTCGAACTTTCTGACATCCTTCAGAACGAAAATTCAGTCGTTCTGGATAAATGTGCTCGAACTCAAAGCAAAAAAAAAAAAAAAAGAAGTGGAAAGAAGCTACAATTGATCCAGTCCCAAAAAAATTCGTCAGCTCCGTCAGATTTCAGGCCAATTAGTTTACTCTGTTACTCAAGCTCTCGAAAAGAGTATGGACTTACTTAAAACGAGCCAACAAACTCTTCTAAAGTGACTCATAAGAATGCCAGCAAGCTCTCCACAGCCTTTTCTGCTGAGTGATAGCAAAACTGCTGCGGTTTTCCTACAGATGGTAGGGATGGATGCTTACATCCAAGAGAGTTGTATTAAATAGAGTATTGCTTTTCACGTACTCATTTCAATTCAACACATTTCTTAACCCTTAACTGAGGTCGTGGGTCCAGTGGACCCATGTTCCAACTTTAAACGTGTGATAAAAGCGCAACGCTCGCCGTAACTGTTTCTGCTTTACAGTACCTTGCTACAGTAAGTCGAAGTGGCACAGTGAGAAGGACGCACTTCACCCGCTTCTCTAAAGGTTAGTTCCAATATCAACATGGGCCCCAATGTCCCAACATGACAAATATCAAAATTTTTCAAAGAGAATATTTTCAGTTTTTGTTAAAATAGTTTTAAAGAGTAAGTTTTTAAATTGAAGAAAAATGTTTTTTTTGATTAAGTATCTTTTGTTTTGTATTATATATATATTTTTTTTAAATTACATGTTTTTATGATAAGTATATTGAGACTTATTAATAAAAGTGCAAATTTAAATAAAAAAATTAATACTTTCATTTTAATCATATTTTAAAACAGGTGGGTCCAATGGACCCCACGACTATAGAAGCGTTCACTATTTTCACGACATCAGTTAAGGGTTAAATCGAGAATATCTTTCCGCTCTCCATGTCTTCATGTTATTTTGGGTACGTCTACGGTCAATATTTTGCGTCGCAGGAACTTTACGAAGAATTTTTTTCATTTCTAACAAATTAAATTCCACGATTACTTTTTAATAAGTTCTTTGACGTTTCTGTTTCAAAATGGAATTCGTGAATGAAGAGTCGAATAAATTAAACTAAAAAGCAGAGATTACCTTCGCGTTCGCAGTTCTTCCTTTATTATTCCTTGAGTAAATTTTTCGAAGGACAGGGATGACAGTTCAATTGCTGTACAGTTAGTTCCGGTTCTGATGTGCATGCAAGGAATGTTCGAGTTCTGTTTTGGGTAATAATCGCGAGGAAAAAGCACGAGTTATTGATAGACGTTTTCACAAATAGAGGGGGCTAATTACTGAGCCAAACTTTTAATCGAAATATCAATTTATTACGCGTAACTTTACTTTTCCATACGGAGTCTTAAAATCTCGAATACAATTTCCATATCATGGTCTCATTTGGAACTACGCGACATTTGAAGGTCTCTGTCATTGTTTCACAGCTTTAGTCCTTGACAAAATGACACATATTCAGTGTTTACATATATCCACTAAAAACAATGTCCTCATGTCTTATATGGGTCAGAACTCGGAATAATAATTACTCTGTCCCGTTACCACATGAAAACGAAAGGAAAAAAAAAATTAAAATAAAAATTCCAAAACAATGAGCGGAATAATGACGCACCTTGATTTCGTTTTTGTTTTTTTTTTCTAACTCTCCATTTCGTCATGTTTTTTAGTCCTTTTTATTGTTCTTACCTGGCGGGTACAGGATATTAATGTGGCAAGGAGCCCGTGTGTTACTGTATGTATTTGTTTGCTGGATGTGACTTAAGTCCTGATGAGACTTTTGCGTTTTGTAACGAAGTTTATTTGACTGGGTACTTTGGTTGGTATTTGAAGCCGTGTCGGGTGCAGGAGAAGGTTGTAACCAAGGACATGTGTGGGTGGTATGTGATTTTTCTTTTTCTCTTACATTTTTCTGCTCGTATGTGTGCGTGTGTGTGGTTTTTAATGAGCACTACAAATAACGGTGAGGTGATAGTTACTTGTGTGGTAGAATAAGCATGGTTTTGTGTGTGTGTAGATGTAAGAGTTTTGGGAGGGAATGTAAATTCGTAGCAAACTCATTCATTTGCGGGACAATTTACTTGGGGTACTGTTTCTATTTATATTTTTGTTTTATTTTATTCTATAGAACGAGAGGATTTTTTGGTACAATTTTACTTTGTCTGGCATTGAGATTTTGGAGTGACAGCTAACAAGTCGTGACCTTCTTGGAAATATATAAGCTGTTTCTCTATATATTCATACTCTCGTATAAACAATGCCTAAGTGAAGTATTAGACTCAAGGGTAATTAAAGTAACAAATGGAATATGTTAGACTGGCAGTCTGTGTGTCTAAAATGTTATATATTTTGTCAAAAGCTAGCTTATTGATTTTCTTGAAATTTTAATGAATTTCTGAAAGGAAGGCTGGTAAGAAAGATCAGAAAATTCGTTAGGTCAAATGGAAAGGTATAAGGAACTTGACCAGTTTTATTATTTAAAATTAAACGCCATAAACTGGCATCCTGCCGAACAAGTTGTTAATGTTTCAAGAGAAATAGAAGAGCTGCGAATGCTACGTAGTGTGTTCTTAAGGTGAAACATTCGGTTTGATTGAACATTTTATTGATACCCCAATAAGACGGTCACACCATTTACTTATTATTATTATTGAAGGGTGAGATGCACTGCGACTTCAAGATCTATTATGCCCCCTACGAGTCCTAGACGAACGAACATCCCTCTCGTCATTATTCCTATTGGAATTGGTTAGAAAGAGCTTGGCTCACACATAGCCCAGGTGAGAATTCCATAGGTCACAGCACCTCATACAGGCCAATTTCCCTGAGAAATCGCAGTAGGTGATTGGGTGCTATGAGTGGTAGATCCTCTGCTGTAATTTGGTATGTACCCAAACACTTGAATCTTTTCTAGGTTAGTGCACCACAATCCACCAGTATGTGCTCTGGGGTTTCACTGGACTCATTGCAAAATCTACATGAATCTTCATCTGATAGACCTACCTTCCTGAGATGTCCTTTGAGTTAACAAGAACCCGTAAGGAATGCAATCAGAATGCGTTTTTGTTTTTGTCAAAGCTGATGCAAGCTTTGAATCTCTTCAAATTGTAATTACCCAAACGTTTCTTCGCCTATCTTAGGCCATGAGTTTCTGTCAAGGACTTAGTCCTGTTTGCCTTCTCAAATGATCGGAGCTCATCCTTAATGGTGTGTTCCCCTATGCCACAGAAGGGCTCAAGGCCTACGAAGGGCATGGCGGCTCCTATTCTGGTAAGTTTGTTCGCCTCTTCATTTCCTTCTATCCCCAGGTGTCCTGGTACCCGGTAGATGTTGACGTTGTTATGTATTTAGAGGCCCATTGTGATACCAAGATGTTTGGAGATGTTTATGCCCGCTACTTCTGAGAGCCACTTAGAGCTTTGTATACGTCTTTTTGTGTTAGGTCACTGAGATCGTTGAAGAAGGATTCTTCTAGGTATAGTTACATGCTTGCCTATAAGGCAGTGTCCCGTAATGACACCAATAATCGTTCTTATATTTAGTCTTTTTGGGGACAGAGGGTAGTTAGAGCAGTTTGGGTATACATAGTCTAGGCGTGGCGAGGCAAGTGTATCCAAGATTGGTTTTATTGACTGCATCAAGTTGAAGTCATAGCCAGTAAGTAGAAAGGGACCCACCTTTATTCTTCTTATCCGGTTTACTAGGCATTATTGTTCGTGAACTCTGGCATGTCTCTGTGCCCCAGCACCTAATAGGGTTGAATATTAAACTGCGTAGCCATTTCTATAAGAGAGGAACGATAGTTGAAGGTGATTTTTGAAGTAGATGAGACTTAATTGATTGTGCCTGAATATCCGAGAATATGCTTATATCATTACAAGATATAAAATTCCTCTTGCTCCTGGACAGTGTCTCTGAAATCGCCATAATCTCCGCTTGAAACACGCTCCAATGATCAGGAAGGCGGAAGGAGAGATTGAGTTGACAGTAAAGTCTATATTTTCGAGGAGAGTTGTTAAGTGATGCAGTATTTTGGAGTGACCGCAACACTGGCAACACTGGCTGTCATTTGCTTACCGGCTATATTAAGGGGAGGTGGGGAATAATGTAGGATGCCTAGTGCTGTGGAGAGTGTCCATCTTAGTGCTCCTCTAATATACAGATAAGCTAATCTTTATTTTTTTCCCAGGCTATCACGACAGCTTTATCTATGGCGGTCCACCAGACAATATTACGGCATAAATCAGAATCGGTCTAATAACAGGTACATAGTGCCAATGGGTTATGCGGGGTTGAATTCGATGATAGCTTAACATAAAATAATTAAATGGAACCTATCCCAGTCTAAGAAATAAGCCTTCTTAGAAAACAACTAGCAAGAGACTGATACATCTACACCCAAGCCGCAGTGAAATTACCAAACTGATAAAGGCTTCAAACTTCACTCAGTTCCACATCTCGGTCTTGAGAAATGTTACAATTCGGAGATCTTTTAAAGGGTTAACTTCGGATGTGTGTTCCTTCTTCTACTTATCTGTCTATTGTTTCTCGTATTTGACAGGTGAGTGTCTTCACTCAAATCCGCCTCCCCACTCGCTCCTGTAAATATGTTCTCCCATCCTTTTTCTAAAGTCATAAAAATCAATTTTCTTGGAAAGTACATATTACCTTAAGTGCATAAACAAGCAATATCAATTTATTTTATTTTTTTTTATATTAAATGTACACAAGTGCAATGTTATCCCTTCCAAGATACGAACAGATACCACCCCTTCAATTCGCTTAACAGCAAATTTGTTGACTCTCATTGGGTATGAGTTGGTATATCGTGCGTGAAAAATAAAAGTCACGGTAGCACTTTAATACATAATTACCCCCCAGAGTTTCTGCTCAATAGACCCTCATAAAATATATGTCGTCTTTTTTTTCCTGTCACATCTCCCCACCCTGCCGACACTCATGCAACCCCTGATATAAAAAACAAACCCATTTTATTTTGAATGTGGGTTGGGTGGTCTGGAATGAAGTGAACAAAAAAGGACGAGTATCTTAATAAATTTTAAGAATTTTTATCGCATATCGCTAAATGTTAATGTTCGCACATTCGCAATGAAATTCATTTGATCGTCGGTGGTAAGGCGATGTCACAGGTGGGCTGGAGAAGAGGTTGACCTTTAATGATGTGTGCTGCGCCTACTGCGCGCCATCGATATCACCGCTATATCGGTGTCGAAAGGAAACTTCACATTTGCGCAACGCTCCCTGTAACGCTACGCTTAAAGATGTGCATATTTTTTAAAGTGTCAACCAAGACGTAAACATAACGTGATAAGGACGCGCACAATATCCGTCTATAAACACAGCACTCCTTGGTAAAGTAATTCAATTGGCGTCTAGATACGCGAGGCGGGGTCGCGCGAAATGACAGAGTCAAAAAGTGTTGGATACTGATATAATGTTTCAATGTACCTGATACAAGTAACACACGGCACACAGCAAGTTCACACATAATTTATTCATCATCCTTTTGGCATAAAACAGTGAACGAAAAAAAAAATCGTACCTACCCTAGTAAGGTGTGCTTATGAATACGCCATAGAGAGCGAGTAAGAAAAGTACAAGTATTCTTCCATTACAAGCGCATACACACACACACACCCTTACAGGCTGCAGGATATCCTGCGGATATGTTCCACAGCGTAATGATGAACAACAAACTGTGAACTGGTGTTGACGATGGCACAAGCACACCCATTGACATAAAATCAAAGCAATTAAATGCCATACCACCACCGGGGTGTTACATCAAGAAGGACGATGTAGATGCAGAAGGAGCAAATTAAAGGAATCCTGTACCTTTGCATGGTTTTTCTTTCCACTTTCACATGAAGGTCAATAACTGCCTACGAATTCGAATCGGTGGCAGTGGGCGGATGGTTGAAGTGCTTCGCTTATAAAATGTCGAATGAAAAGCACAAAAAAAAAATTCTGTGTTCAAATGAGTGCCATCGGGGGTGTAAAAGGATGTTCATTACCTGCCAGTGCTGGCAACAATTATGTTCTGTACTACGGAAATGACAGGCGAGCCAAATCAATTATTTTTCTTGATGTATCAGTTAAGACCAATCAATCTATAAAATGATTGTTCAGGCGAAAAATTGTATGTTTAGCATTACGTTGACATAAAGACTGTCACATGAAATGAAATATCGAAGCTCGAGATTAGACTTTTGACTGTCAAACTAAAATAATCGTACATGTATATGTGATGGCAGCTGTCAAGTAAAAAATTCACTTCCACATATAACTTGGTTTTGCAAACTCATAGATCATGCTCATGCTTAATGGTATCTTTATACATATGTATGTATATAAAAATGAGCTGTTCGGTTGATACCTTAAAATTCATAATCTAACCATTCGATTGAGCTGAAACTTACACTATATACTTTTAATGATGTTTAAAGTGTTCATACATCAAAAATTTTCAAGTTTTCCGGTAGATAGGACTTAAAAATTTCTAAACTCACCGTACGATTAAGCTGAACCTTACACAATATATTTCACACATCTAAGCTTGTGAAATATTGCCGCGAAGAGCACGCAGCACAACTCAAGGCTCTGCTGGGTCTGTGGTCACAGCGGCATACCAGGTAATAAAGCCGCGGATGAATTGGCCAGAAAAGCCTCAGCCTTAGACATAAAGCAAGCAGATGACACGGTTAAACCTCCACTCTGCAACCTCAAGGCCAAAATCGAACAAAAAACACTATCTGAAGCTAATAGCAGATGGAAATCACTAAATACCTGTGAAATATCAAGAAAGGTGTGAAAAGAATACGATAAGGATAAAACCAAAAAACTTCTACAAAACGATACGAAATCCCTATCAATACCGATAGGCGTGTTAACTGGCCACAACATGCAAAGATATTACATGAAAAAACCATGGCTTTTAGATGAAGACATATGCTTGCCGACAAGTCGACAAGTCTAAATTTACTTGACGAACTATGCTTGTCCGACAAGTAAAAATTAATTCTGTAACAGAACTCAAACCGATGCACTTGTCAAAACAATTAATTTCCCTTGACTTGTAGGCATTCATCGACAAGTGTTTAACAAGTGAACACATTTTTGGCTTAAAAACTTTTAACCTGCGACGAGATTCACTGTTATCTCTATCAAACTCAGACTCAAAATAGTACATTTTTAATTAAATATTACATATTTTATTTCTATATTTGTATTCTGATTTTTTAAAAATATTGCATAAAAAATGCACTTGTCAGCTTTCGAAAATATTCCAATCACCTGTCATAATTGAACGACAATTCTAGAGTCATTTGGGGTAAGAGTGCTACGCAGTATCATTTTCTTCATCTGTGAAAGAATTAGCAGAAATCGCTAAATGAGAAAATGTGTGCTTCACTAACCACCAATGATGAACAACTTCTACGAAAATTTTCCATTTAACAGTACAAAGAAAATCATCAAGGAAAAAAAGCCGGATTTTGTTAAAAAAAAAAAAGTTAATTTTTAAAAGTGTGTCAGGAAAGCTTGGCAACTCGATACCCCATAAGTAGTATGGAGGCATAAACAGTTGTACGAGAATAATTTATAATCTCACGTGTTCTTATATAAATTTAAACAAAACTGTTCTTCTAAAATTTCACTTTATTAATTCATTGATACAGCATAGGCAGATCTTGTTCTTGTCTCTACAAAAACTATTTCAACAATGGGCTTAACCAAGCGACCAGGTCACCATTATGTACATACAGAAATGCTTCAAACTTGTATTAGTGCTATGACAATTGATGCATATGAAATGAGACTAAATAAATGCTATCACGATCAGAGCGCGTTACAGGTTAATTATGAAAGAGCGTAAAGAAAATTATATAAATACAGTAGTAACAGAAAGTTTACGTTTTAGTTTATGAAATTCATGTAGTAATAATATTAATGTAATAAAAACTAATTAATTCTTGAACAACAGTATATATGTGTGTTTGATTTAGGATACAATTTTAGTGGATAATATTATTCGTTCTTAGATTTCCAATACAATGAAAAAAAAGTAGCGTCTAGGGAAAGAGTGCGCAGTCGTTCTGTGGGTAAGAGTGCGCAGTGCCTTCTTACCCAGTATTTAATTTTTTATATTAATAATAATTTTTGGGTTATTACTTTCTGTCGAAAGATGCAACGAGCATCTTCGTAGGCGGTAGGTGGTAGCTCGTAGCTGAACTACATATTTTTTTGTTTTTGTTTTTCCAGAAAAAATGCCTCGTATCTACCAAACACAAACGGTAATACCCAACGGATAACCCAAAGTTGATTTAAAATGGAAGCAGCCCATGAAACGCTGCCGAAGAACTTGGTTTGAGTGAAAGCACAGTTTCAAACCATTTAAACTACGAAAACTGTGACTTAAACTGGGTGCGCACTCTTACCCATACCTCTGCGCACTCTTACCCTGACTTCGGGGCAAGAGTGCGCAATTTGACTTACTTTGGTTTTTTGATCAAAACATATGAAACATTAAAAAAAATAAAAAGTATTTTTGTATAGTTTTGTTCCTAAAATATAGAGCTATCAAATAATTTATTTATTTATTTATTTATTTATTTGTCACCAAAGATTACACTTTCATAGACAGAAGCAGAAAACAAAAATACAAAAATTTATAAATATACATGTATGTATATGAAAAATCAAAGTTAAAAACAGGGCAAACAATTATGACTAAAGACCATCAAGTAATATTCTTTTTATTGATGAAATCGATAGGTTAAAGTCAATTAATTGGACATTTACATTATACGAAATCATCAATCCATTAATTGAGGAAGTACGACCGTAATTTGTACGAGAGTGTGCTACTCTAAAGAATCTAGAGTTTTCGAAGATTGAGTGAAGAAACGTTTAAGTTGAGAATTTCTGTAGACTCAATCTCACCTATTAAAACCCTATGAATAAAAACAACTCGTGCCACCGTTCTCCTCACCTCCAATGATTCTAAATTAATTAATTTTAACCTGGATAAATAAGGAGGTAAGTGATATGAGTTCTGCCAAGGAAGTCCCCTAAGAGCGAACCTAAGGAATCTTTTTGAATTGATTCAATTCTAGATATATGAACTCTATAATATGGATACCAGACAATTGAGGCGTATTCTAATATGGAGCGCACAAATGCAACATATAACGATTTAAAGGCATACACGTTAGAAAACTCACAAGCATAGCGCCTAAGCATTCCCCATGTTCTGTTCGCCTTGTTTGTGATGCAATCAACGTGACTGTTGAAAGATAGCTTAGTATCTAATAACACACCCAAATCTTTGATTACATTAACACGAGAAATGACTACACCATCAAAAGAATATGTATTCATGAGAGGAGATCTACAACGAGCAAAGCTAATGACGGAACATTTACTAACATTTAAAGAGAGATAGTTTTTAGAGCACCTCAGATTAAACTTTTGAAGATGAGAGTTTAAGAGGTGAAAACAATGCGGCTCACTGCCCGACGTATAAATCTTGAAGTCATCGGCAAACATTAACAAGGAGCATTCCGGGAGAAATTTTACAATATAATTTACAAACAAGATGAAAAGCAGGGGTCAGATATGACTGCCTTGGGGTACTCCAGAAGTGACAGAAATTTTGTCAGAAATATTGTTACGAAACCTAACATGTTGGAATCTATTGCTGAGGAAAGAAGAGAGCCAATTTAAAAAGAACCAGTCTCGTAAGTTTGTAAAGCAAAATTGTATGGTCAACTCGAGCGAAAGCTTTGCTAAAATCCGTATAAACAGCATCAACCTGGTTACCTTTACAGTTGACAGTTGACCTTTTTTTTACAAAACCATGTTGATTATTGCAAATAAGGGATTTGCAAAAGAAGTTTAATCTTTCAGTGACTAGCGAATCAAATAATTTAGGTAGAGAAGATTGCTTACAAATACCTCTATAATTCTCAATTTTATTTTTCCGACCAGACTTAAAAATAGGAACTATAAAAGAGGTTTTCCAGACAGATGGGAATAAGCTAGTTTTCAAAGATAAGTTGAAGATATGACATATGATTTTGTGTAAAGGATAAGCACAGTTCTTGAGAAAAACAGAAAGTAGGCCATCAGGACCAGGGCTAAGGCTGGAGTCAGAACCAGCTAACTTATTCAAAATATCGTCCTCAGAAAATTCAATGGTATTGAAAAGAGGAGTGGGGAAGTCGCCAAGATAGTCAAAAAAATTATCATCAATCGTCGAGTCGTGATTCGAATATACTGATTGGAAAAAACAAGCAAAGTTATTACAAATACTAGCGGAAGAGTCCGCTAAATGTCCATTAAAAGAGAGCGTGGCTGGAAAACCGTCACTTTTTTTCTTAGAATTAATAAAATTCCAAAATTTATCCGGTCTACATTTGAGGCTATTCTGGATATCATTTAAATACACAAAATACGCGTGGTAGAGAGCAGATTTAAATTCAGATTTAAGCCTTTTAAACACAAGGTAGTCATCATCCGCCAAACTAGAACGCCATTTCCTATACGCACGATTTTTAAGAGTCTTTAGGTTACGAATAATTTCATTGTCCCAGGGATAGGAATCAATAACATTTTTGACGCGAACTACAGGGACGAATTCAAAAACAACAGAATTAATGACCTCGTAAAATTTGGAGCAAATTTCATCGATTTCTAGCGAAAGATAAGGACCCCAGTCATAATTGTTAAGCTCTTCACAAATATTACTATAATTAGCATTTTTGAAGTCGAATCTAAAGGAATCACAAATAAGAATATCTTTTAAATTTAATAAAGAAAAAATGTTTAAAGAAGGATGATACAAATCTTCCGGAACGGGAGGAGTAAGATCCCTAATAGGCACTTTTGTTTGTTATCTGTTGTAAGTTTTTCAGAATTTAAGCCCGAAGTCCAAAATGCGCACTCTTGCCCCGAACGACTATACAAGTGTTTCTTGACACTTGTCGTGTTCTATTACAGAAAGAGGGACATCAAATCACCCACTTATGATCTTTCCTCGCGATAATTATCGAATAGCTCACAGACTTGTCGTTTTGTGTTACACAATTTTTTCCATTTTTTTTCGAAATTCACTTGTCCTGCAAGTACTTGTCACATTCTGTTACAGGCCCCAGGTGGCATCGTTCGGTGCACCAAAAGTCACTCCAAACATTTTCATTAGATTTTATGATTTAAACATTGTTCTCGATGGGTGTACTGAAGCGCACAGGGTTACCACTAGTTTGACATAAAAATCAGGCTAACAATATTTGCGACTGAATGCCGAACTGAAGTGAACTTACTTAATTTTGAGTAAATATCCCAATTTTCATGTATGTATCTTCATATTCATAAGACCTTACCATCCGCACTAACAGAGTATTGGGTGTACTTTTAGGTCCAGTGGTTTCAATAGATAATAATTACATTTTTCATCCTGTAAAAAACTCTATAACTTAAACTGTCATGTAATATCTACAAATGACAGTTGCTAAGAAAAACATCGCAAATATTTGACATTTGACAAAAGTTACTTTTAAATGATTAATGAAACAAAACAATCTTTTTGGACTCGTACATACATACCTATGCACGTGCACAAAATAATGAAATACCGTTTACTTATAGTTGACATTTCGTCCGTAACGTCACTCATCTTTTCTTTTACATATTCATTCCAATTAGGTCAAAAGATTCAACTCATTAACTGCTGTACGTAGTTTACTGTATCCGTTCGCATAAATGACCACTTAAATTTAATAAATTATTATGACAGCTTTCGCGGCATGGTAGGTAACCTTCTCAGTTGACAGACGTCATTTCAATAGCATCGGCGCGGCGGTCCTTCATTTATATTTTTCTAACAACAAAACGAAATATAAACTTTCAAATAACATAAAATACCCGTACCATTGTTAAGTGTAATAAGTATGTAATTAAAAAATGAAGGACTCGAGAGTCAGGACATCCGCGTAAAAAGTTTAAGCTGCACAGCCACCACCACCACCACCACCCTTCGCTTTGGCTTTGCTGCCACTCAAGAATTAATTATTACTTAACGGCTTTACCCTGATCAAGAATAAAAAAAAACACACACACACACACAAGAATATTAAAAAATGTTAAAATTAAATACGAAACGGAAGTGGAGTAGCTTAACTTAGCTACTAGGGGGCGCACCGCACCGTTCGGTAGTGCAAAGTGTATTGTTGTTTCACTCTAATGACGGACAACGCAAACAAATTATATTTTTAACGGACGGACAGCAGGACACCGGTAAACGGCAAAAGAATGGTAGGTATTATAGTATGGGTGTGCGTATTTTTTTTTCTTTTTGCATTATTTATGCAACCCATATTTAGAAGAGAGGGGGCGGGAGTCGGGGGGAAGACAGGGTAAGCTGTACAACAGCATAATAACAGCATAAAGGTGCACACCGTTACCGTTGTCTGTTGGTGAATAAATAATGAACTGAAAAGTGTAACTGGGTCAGTTGGTCCTTCCACTTCAATGCAAGGTGCTCTAAGTGCCTTTGTTTGTTGTTACAATTTTTTTTCTTTTCTTCTTCTTCTCCGTCTCTATCTCTCTCTCTCTCTCTTGCTGTCATCTAGCGCCATCTCCCTATAGTGCTTTCAATTTGTAGAATTTCTTCATGATTTTATTTTGTTCTCTTTTTTTTTTTGTTATAAATCGGCAAACAAAGTGCGAGTAGCTCGTACTTATACCACGAGTATTATTGTGTGGTGTTTGCACTTATTGCATGGTGGGGATGAGTTGCGTGCGTACGTACGTTACGTACACACGAGTATTACCGTTACTGCGTATAAGTACAAGTATTTTATATCATTTTGCTAAGAGTTATTGCTTATTGCCTCTTGTTGCGTTTGAACGTGTAATTAGGTAATATGTGTTGTTGTTGGTACAACCAAGTGTAATAAATGAAAATTAGAATGGGAATGTTTCTTTGATTGTTTTACACCGCAAGCATTTTTTATATACATATATGTATATATTTTTTTTTTGATGATAATTACCCCCATTTTGTTCCCTCCAAGTGGCAGTGTACCTACACAAAGGGGGTGAGAGGATATTAACTAATTGAAATTGGTTTGGATTTCTTTCTTTTTTTTATGATTGGAATCAACGATAATGACAAATGAACGAAAAGTAATTCAACAAATAAGATGGCGATCAGAACAGTAATTATATGTCAAAGAGCAAATTGTATGTTCTGTCATTCGGTATGTCAATAAGTGAGCGATGTCATCGAGTATACTTTTGAAAGATAATGAAAATGATTAACGGTAATATATACACACAGAAATTGATGTAATTTGTTTTTGCTGCCCACGTGATATTATTATGTCCACTTGTAGTGCGAAGAGTCCTTATGCCGCCAAGTTTAACAACCAACATTGGGTAGGTGAGACCGGTGACAAAGGTAAAATACTTAACGCTGCTTTTATCTGACCTTATAGAGATGAAATTAAATAAATTGAACTTTAAGACCCCTTTCACACGAGTAGCTTAAATACTTAAGCATCAAAATATCGAAATTGAAATTATTACGAATGGCTAGATTCGTAATTAAATAAAAAAAAAAAGAAGAAATCTTTGATAAAAGAAACTTCAGCGAAATTATTAATACTACACCAAAAAGAATCGAAAAGGAAAAGAAGGACAATTATGTTTACACAAAATTGAAAAATGAATACAACGTTCCCAGATAAAAAGTGGAAGTCGTCATTGCTTGTCACATCAATTTCAGAAGTTAATATAAAAAACCTACTGCGGAGGCGTAACACTGGCAGTAGAATTGTGGTATGGCTGACGAAATTGACCGTACAAACAATAAGTTATGGGAAACATCTGGATAAAAATACTGTGAATCATAAGCAACGACAAATACATAAATCTCCAGTAATCCTGGACACCACCCATAGAGCTAGTTGAAATTCAAACCTAACATCCCTACGTCAACGTGACTATCTCTCTGTCTTATCCTTCTTGTGCTCGCCCTGTGTGTAACATTATAAGGACATTCATAACCCCTTTAGCATGAAGCTAAAGCAGTTTGTTCTTGACCTCTCTTCTAATTCATAATGCGTTTTTCTTTATTAGTTCAGAGCCTGAGCGAATCGAGCGCACTCTGAACTAAGTGTGCTCAGAGCGCGTCTGAGCACTGGGCGCTCTGATTTAATTTTGAAACACACTTGAGCGCTTAGCTGTCATATGATTTTTCAATCGTTTATAACTTTGAATTGTCGTTGTTCATCCATTTATAACCTTAAATTAAGTTTATGCATAATCAAACTAATTATTAATATTAATTAATGCAATCATTAAATTGTATTAACTAATTTCTACGGCATGAAAAAAATCCTCGTCCGCAATTTCAATTGTTTCCGATTTTTTCTTATCTGTCAAATGTTGTTTTGACTGCGCTCAGCAATTTACTCAGGATGCCTAGCCAATTTATATTGAGTGCATCGAGCGCGCTCAGCCCACGCTCTGATCGAATAAAGAAACACACGTTCCACTACGCTCTACACTCTGAACACTCTGAGCTAAAAAAGAAACACAAATATTTTTTTGACAACTCAAATTAGCTCTGAAATTGCTATCATGGTTTCTGATTGCACCGCCAGAAAATAACTGTTAAATTTATTTTGTGTCTTGCAAGCAATACGATTTGTGTATTAGTGTAATTTTGGGTTGGTCAGTAAAATACAGCCATTCTATAGATTAGATTAAAACTGACTTCAGGAAGGTTAGATATGGGCGTGCATTTAATTTACAGCCCGTAAAAGACAGTGACTCTCAATGAGAGACTGTGAAACCAGTTCTAGAAAAATGGTGGAAAATACATTTAAGGGTTATATACAGTTAGAATTTTCAAAAAATCTATTTTTTTTATTTAATTTTCGTAATGTAAGAAACCGTTGTTCTTTGCGTAAATCGTGAAAATAGAAGTTATAGCCATCCGGTCCATCTAAATTAAACTTCTTTTCATCGGTGAAGACGCGTTACCATAGCCGAGAGGGGGGGAGTAGCGATCAACTATTATGGAGCACTTGAGCTAAATGTTCATAGCATTAAAATGACGGGAATTACTTACAAAGGAATATTGGAGTCAGCTTTCCCTAAGTTGAACGAGTTGTTTGGACCTTGGCCTTGGATTTTGTAACAAGATAATGCATCAATCCATACTGCGCGCGTAGTAAAGTCGTTTATTGTAAGCCACAAAGTGGAAATGATGAATTGGCTGCCATATTCACCTGACTTAAGAGGTTTGGGGATGGCTAACTTGCAAAGAATATAAAAGGGGGAAGCAGTGCGACAATGAAGAACCACTTCTCCGGGGTATTAAGTCAGCTTGGGCTGAAATATCGCTTAATTACATAAAATCTTGGACGACTCACTTCCAGACCGCATATTTGAAGTGATATCAGAAAACGGTGGCTAAACACATTACTAACTTCTTTGTTGAATCATTAATTATGGTAATAACAAAAAAAAAATAATAAATTAAGGCAAAATGCACAAGTTTTCCTTAATTATTGCCATTGCCGAACCGATTTTATTGCATACTTTTCCGAGTATTTTTACAAACTTTGGGAAAGATCCCGTTACTTTGTAAGGGAAAGTAATTTTTGTAAGTGTGTTCTCTGGAAAGATTCCGAAACTTTGTTTACAATCAATAATTATAGTTGTGTATCGATTTTCCTGGCCATAACCATAGACACATTAAAAACCATAACCATAGACACAGTTGCCTTTATTCAAGTGAACTGTAGTGTGTATATATGTATATATTTAAGTACACGCACAGAACATTTTAAGTCAATCCGACGATTATTCTGGAAGTTACACGAATATTTGTAAAGACATCAGAGCGCTTTCTTTACTTTATGTAAAGTGCTTTTCAAACTTCAAACGCATTTTTCTCAAAACCATGTTGCTATAGTCGGTGACCACGATTTCTCGGAAACTGCTGAACCGATCCGTCTAAAATTTTAACACAAGCTTCCTAAGTATATAAATAAAAACATTCAACAGCGCTTAAATTTTACTCTAAGGCATATTGACTGCAATGGTCCGGAGAATGTAAAAAAAAAATGGATAAATATACTTTGTAAGCCTAACGGAATGAAGTTGACAACATAAATTACAAAAGAATCATAGAGTTCTTAACTGTTCTTAAGAGAACCAATAAATCTAAAATCTTTCTACATATCTATCTATCTATCATAATGTAATGCCAGTCTTGTACCTCTCTCGACTATTTGACGTTTCATACGTCAATCCAAAATAATCCAATTATCAACAAAGATGACAGAAAGTTTGTCGATTTGGTTTCTGACATAACAGTGTCACCATAATATTCATGTTTTTTCACTGAAGCAAAGTTCAATCCTCACAAAAGTCCTCTTTCATTAACCCACCAGGTACCAATCAACTCTCGCAAATCTACTACATATGATTTTTTAAATAGCTGTCAAACAAGCAAATCATACCAACAAAAAAACTCACAAACGAAACTCACAAACAAAACAAACAATCCTCTATTGTCAAAGCACTTACAGCTTAAGGCATTCTCGACAAAGAGCTTATCCAGTTGAAAAGCCCTTGTTCAACATCAAAAAACCAATTCATATGCGTTAAAGCCGTTCAAAGTGGATTAACATTAAAAATATTTACTGTTATTTTTTTTACATGACATTGTAACATCCGTCTATCCACGAGTTTTCATTGTCCATGTTCATCCAAAAAGATAAAATAAACAGAAGCATTGCCACCACTACACGCCCATTGACAGCGCCAATTTGAATCCATGTAAACGCCAAAAGGGTGTAAAACAATGCTTCGCAGGACGGTTTTTCATTTCTTTTTACAAAGCCGTGTGTGTGGGTGGTAACTGCAATAATTTATTTAAACAAATAACGAAGAAAAATAAACAAAAAAAACAAAAAAACAAATGCAACACTGTATGGACAACGAACGCAAAAAACAAAGAGAAATGAAAAACCGTTGTTCTATGTCGGTACATTCGCATACAAGTAAAAATTTTTTGGAATAATTTACAAGCGCTGAATGTGACAAGTGAAATGTGTGTTAGTTCGTTTAACGTTCGTATTCATTGCAAATTCATTTCAGCTATGAACGGGAAGGGGTTACAAAAAAAATATACATATATATATACACGTAAAGTAAATTTATATCCTTTATGGTACCCCGTTTCTCAATGTTCACAGCACTCTATGGGCAGACCCACACCGGAAGTGTATGAAATTTCGTTTCATCCCCTGCATGCATACGAATTTTTTACTTTGTTTTTATTTTTCGAAAGGCATGATGTGGAAGGTGGTATACCTAACGGTTGAGGGTTATGAAGAGTTAACCATTTTATTTGCAAAGGAAGTGGGTGAGTATGGCAGCGGTCAGCGGACTTTTAACCTTTCATGCGCCCTAAATTTCTTCACTGGCTTGAAGTTAGAAACGTTCAAAAGTAGGTTGTGTTGTACGGGTATAGGTATGTTCCTATGGTGCTCTAGAGGGGTGTAGGGAAAGAATAGTTAATTCGTGTACTTATTACAGGAAAATTGAATGTTAATGTAGCCATAGTAACAATATACCGTAGGGTTAAATTCTGCTCTTTTATTGTTATAAAGCTGGTTGAATACAGGGTGTTCCATGAGTTTTATTTTCACAGAGATGCAAGTGCAGATGATGGAAAGGAGAAATATTATTTTTTCATTGAATAAACTCCATATATTTTTTTAAATCTTATTTACTTTGAAATTTCCCAGTAATAAGCGTTTTATTTAACCTATGTACATACATATACAATACATATGGGCTAAGAAAAAGTGCGCATAAAAAACAATATCGTGTCTTAAAGTTCTCTTGTAGATATATATGACAGCATCGAACATAGTGACGTCAATGACACTTCAGTTGTAGTATTTACTTCTATATAGATTTAGTTGTTATTGTATTTTACCTTAAAAGCTTTCTTTAAACCTATATAGGTTACATAAAAAAAGACACGCCTAATGATACCTAACTTTGAATGCTGCGCTAAACTAAATACCTACATACTGTTGTATCCAGCCAGGACCCGATTCAGAATAGCGCCATCTAGGAGAGAACAACCGTACTGGTATCCACAAAGGTTTGTGTATCTGCTGTAGATACGAAAGTTCCACAGTAGGGAACTCATTCTAAGATCCACTTATGATTCAGAACGTTCCACAGCGTAGAGTTACAACTCTAAAAGGTTCTCGCCTAGAATATTCAGCAGCAATTGAGCCTTAATAGGAGGCTCAGTCAATCAGCCACGAATTAGATTTTGATGTGATCTGTGATACGTGCGAATAGTAAAACTGATTGAAAAGAGATTGAATAGTAAAGCGATTGAAATGCATAGAAAATCGATTGTAAAAGAGATAATAAAGTGATTGAAAAGTGTTTGTAATGCGATTGTTAAGGAATTCATAAAGAGATTGTTAAGCGATAGAAAACTGTTAAAGTGAATTGTAATGTGATTATCGAATAAAACTAGTGATTAATAAATTCTTAAAAAAAGGGATGTGTTTAAATATTTATAAATAAAACAAGGTTTTGTCCAAGCGAACCCAACATTAGAACCTCTGCCTGAAAGGTACTGCAGTCGTCCGGAAGTCTTAGAGACGTGTTTAGCTCGGGTTTTCCTGAATAGATACTAGAACCTGTGCCCAGCGTTCCCTCCCGTGCTACAATTGTAGTGTTTTGAAGTTTTTGAGTAAATTTTTGCTAACTGAGTACGGTACTACTTTGGATCTACCGCGTACTCCTTTTTATAAATTCATATTAATAACTCATTTCTTATTTTTCTTAAAATTTTTGTAACAACAGACTTCAACACGTTCCAATTCAAATTCTCGCTCTTACCTCTTTTACTCAATTGCTTTCCTGAACAACTGTGTAGTGAATCTGAACTGAACATTATGTACTTTGATGTTACATACTTAACTTTTATTATCATTCTACTGCTACTTGGTTGATGTTTGTCAACAAATAAAGTTTATTTTGTATAGTGAAACATTTAAAACGGATAAATTTGTGGTTAAACGTAAAATGTAAGTCGGTTTTGTAATTTGGTAGTTTCTCTAGTACAATTTAATTATTTGTGTGTAATTGCCTTTAGTGTAGTAGACGCAGAAGAAGATGCAATTGCACCAAAAGAAAATAAAATGCAGCCTTCAATTAAAGCTTCAGCATATTTTTATAAAGACTTAGAAAATGAGATGGATGATAAAAATGGGGACGATCCGAAGCCTGTGCAAAAACGTACGAAAGGCTATGACATATACATGGGACTTTATCTTTTCAGGACATGAAATTTCTGATCTATAACTACAAAATCGCAAATATATTGATTTCCGATATGAATATTTGATTCTCTACTTTATTTTCTTTTATAAAAAATAATTTGTATTACATTTTTTAATGTTAAATATTGAAATAACTGTGGAATATACTAGTTTTTCTTTTTCGTTTATTTTAATATACATACCTATTTAGCTACATAACTTATAATTTATTTTGAAATAAACCTTTGAAGGTTTTATTTTCCTTTATTTTTTGTGGATGAACTGAAGTAATTTATGTTTAATTAAAATAAGACTTTTTCATTGTGATATTTTTTTAATGAATAAAAAATGTGTGTTCAAATAAAACAAATATTTGAAAATGTATTATTTCCGATTCTAATTGAAAAATACCATTAAGCCGACTTAGGTACATTATTGCGTACTACCTTCAGACTCATTTGAGTACCATTTTCTACCGCAATTAGAACTTTGCCTAACGACAAGGGAGGGAACGCTGCCTGTACCATTGTCGGTTTTCATTTTTATTGAAGTTAACAATTTCAAGTTCAAGTTCGAAAGAAAAAAAAATTTTCAGGAAGAAAATCACTTAGAAAACAAAGTTTGTTCCAGCAAAATTTATTGTTTTGCGATTAAACATTAAAAAAATGTAAAAAACGTAGGGATTCATATATGCATCACTATGCATTAGGGGCACTCTTCAACTCGAATACACATCATAGACCATTTCGCAGTTTCCTATTTTATTTTTATAACAAAACCAAACAGAGTTACAAAAGTAAATAAATACTTATCACAATCAAAAAAATTACGAAAACTTTAATAAAAAAAAGAATAATTAAAAACAAGATTTGCGGTATTCAAGGAAAGTATTACTTCCGGTTAAAAAATACATAAATAAACAACTACTTATCATCATACTTATTATTTAGTGTGAAATTTAAAGAAACAATTCCTGCCTTTGTTGAACGCATAGAGCACTTTTACATCTAGAGCATGTTACGAACATCTATCCGACACAGTAAGGGGTCTTATACCTTAGCCTTTTTATCGACCATAGACGAAAATGATCTATGCCGTCCAATCTGACTTAAATGGGTGGTATATGGCTTCTGTTGGTCCCTTTCTTTTTAGAGTGCTGGATTTGAATCAGAAGCCGGCGGTCTTCATTTTTCTTGCTGTCGTTTCTGCACCCAGAGAGCACAACGTGATAGCTAAATTTTTTTCGAAATTGAATTAGTTTCATAGTTTTATGACCTTTCTGTTTACAAACTGCCCTATGCAATATCCACGCATGAATAATGGAAACATACAGCAAATGGTAGAAAATTTTGAAGCCCCATTTGTGTGGCTTAGCTCGAAGATATTTTTGCTCATCGACGGACAATGGGAACCGACAAGAACTTTTCCTGAAGGGACTTGATGGCAAGAAGAATTTTGTGTAGTTTGTCAAAGTCCGTGCTATTTTTGTCAGTTATTGCTGATGAATTTTCTGTTAAAATGTAAAGCAGCTCGAAAACTCTTGAAAAAGTTGACGGTCATATCATTTTTTAACCACATCTACCATCTACCCCACATACAGTGTCCCAATAATGCCGAATATTATTGATGCATTTAACAAAAGACGATAGTACAAGAATTCCCAGATACATTTGTAGTTCTTCAATTTTCAAGGTAAAGTTCTGTGCTGGATTTTTTTTACTCTGTGCTGTATTTTTTCACCTAAAAATTTTGAATTTTTGTCACTAAAATCAAGAACTAAAACAGAAATTGTTGACTGTTCCTTTAATTTTGTAACGGAAATTATTTGAAAACTGAAAACCGTTTTCTATTCTAAGCGGTATTTGAAGAAAAATCGTTGAAGAAACGTACCTATGCTATGCACTATAGAGTTAAGAATAGAGCTATGAACGCAGCTTCTATTGCTGAAGGAAGTAGTGAATCTAATCGTTCGTGCTTGCTTGGTGCATTATATGCAGATCGGGTGGTGTAAGGTACAGGAAAATGTCCAGTGCCGCCGTGTTGTGCGCAGGGCTACTCGTAGATATGCGGTATGCCGTATGCCAGATAAAAACTTCATAGTATATTTATGACAGATATAAGTCAAAATTGTTTCTTTGTTAATGTGTGAAAGGAAACGGTACTCTAGCACTTTGTTCTACTATCCTCTGCTATCAATTCTGAACGTCAGTCTTAGAAATGAATGTCAGATGGATGCGCCTTATCGATGAAAATTAGTACTAATTGCCGCTGCCTGCTTGCAAGGTTATGTTGAAAGTGACAGTAAAATACCATTATTTACATGACACAATTTCGAATATGTCGACCACCTTTTTCACTTTTCACTTCTTTTTTTTTCTCTCTTTTTTTTTTTTGACAAATAACTGCTTTCATAGCTCCAAACAGAATGGCTTGGCTTGTAACACATTTACACCTCACATCCAATTAAATGTTATTGCGCCTGCAACTTAACGTCTAATTGCCGCCTCCAGCGCGGTTAGATAGATAAGAAGTGTAAACGTTCCAGTCAGATTGTCGTGCGAATTTTATTTTAAAACGAAAACATTTTAATGTCATCATCAACTGCCTGAAGTGGGACTCTGATCCGACTCATGCCCCCCCATGTCCCTCCGGCCACAGTGTTGATAATGATTCCTGCTTCTATACTCCTCCTGCAATGGTGGCGACGATTTCCTCCTAAACTGATTTGATGGTGTATCGTTGAGCGTTGACTACATCGTATCTATATATACACGTACTCGTATGGTATACATACATAGGTACATCGCGTTTTTGTGCCACCAGCAAAATGGTTAACGAAATTTGTTTAATGTGCACGTGGTGTTTACGGGTGCCAAAGTATCAAAGCATTACGATCTAAATGACACTCTGACAAGAGGGAGCGGGGGGGGGGGGGGGGGGGGGCGCTACTGGGGAAATGGGCTTAACTGGCTTGAATGCTTAATGTCTGCCACAGCCACAGTACATGTACATGAAAGAGTAACCAAAACCGAATTACAGTCGAATACTTGTACTTAAATATGTGAACCGTTTCGGGCGGGGGGACTGGGTAGGCAGGGGTGGCAGGACACTTACCTATTGAAAGATATGGAATGAGGCTGCACTTAACATATCGTAATGTTCAGTTGTAAGTTAATGCCTTGCAGGTAGACCGTCTCTTCCTTTAGGCGGTGTTATGCACGAGTGGAAGTCTTATATTTTATTTTATGTGAAACTTGACATTTTATTGGTCCTTGTGAGTACTTCATAGGACTGTTAGCTTGATTAAGGTGGTAATGCGTCGAAATGATAAAATTTAATTTCTTGTATGTGATACTTGAGAATTTACGTTTTTGACGGTGTGACGATTGTGTGGTATCTTTCATCCGTCAATGTCGCTATTGCGCCTCTAAATATTAAGTGAATTCGGACGATGTTTCTACATAAGTTGGGGTGACAGTGGATTTTATTTTTAAGTATTACGGAACGTTTTCATTGGAGTAAATTACTGTGTTCTAATTCACTTAATTTTTAATAATTTGTGGCGACACCTATTGGGCGCAATTGCATTAAACATAACGTCATCCTGATTTCGCCGGCAAGGAAATCGAGCACTGACAGAAAAGAAAAAAATTGATTTTTTTGAGAAAGAGTGACGAGCGGAAAGGATAATGAAATTTACTTCGAGAAATCGAAAATTTGCGTTTTGTCGAATATTCTGACAATTCAAATTTTGTACAGTTCGAAACAAAAATGGAGTGAACGGTTTAAAATTGCGGAGCCATTTAGAATGGAAGTTTCTAAGAGTGTGCTCATCAATAGCTACATATTGGCGGTTGGATAGTCAGGACATTTGTACAGGTAGACTAGGGGCGACTTTAAGGATTTTGGCCTCGTTCCAGCTATCGACTTATGAACACAACAAACTAGGTCTTAAAATGAACAAAAAACTTCTGCATTGAAACTCGCAACCTAAGTGCGTGAACCAAAAGCAAAATATAAGCGAATAGTTATCACAAGCGGCGGTGACCATATCCCCGTAAGGCAAAACATAAAAGTGGTAAGAAATAGTTTGCCAAGAAGCATCTTAACTAAGGTCCTGATTACTTAAATAGGGTCATACGAATCCAAATTCAATTTTCAGTCCGATGACAAAGTAAATACATATGTGGATATAAGATGGTGGTTCTTACATAGTGTGGGAATGGCATTCCGCCGCTGTCGCTGTACCTTGAATATGTCGACATTTATAAGACACATTTGCATGACAGTTTTACAAAAATGGGAGCACAAAACGACTTCGTACACAGCCAAGATAGTGATTCCAGCTACAAGGCTGCGGATGTTATAAATTTACTCTTAACTGCTTACTACCTCTCAATTATCAGACACAAGCCCGGTTGAAAATTTTGAAGATCAATTTAAATCAAAGCTACAGAAAAAATAAAAACAGAACGCCACCTGTGGGCCGTTCTTGGAAGAGGAAGGGAGCATATTGAATTTTATAATACAAAAATGCTGATGTAATCTAAACCTGGTACTTTGGGAAATATAGTAAGATAAAAAGGATACCTACCTTCTAGCCTAAACTAGCGTGACTAAGTGTAACGATTACATCAGCGGGGCGCCTTCAAATTCCGGCTCTTAAGCTGCCCCTGAGATTGAGGTAGATAGAAAATTATCCATATACATGGAAATTAAAAATATCTTTGGAGATAAATGGATAAATGAACTTGTCCTAATAGCATTTTCTTTTCCACCAGCTACACCCACTGACTGCAACTGAACATATTCTCTATAAAGTAGCAAAGCTTAAATGATTGAAAAAATATCCAACCACTACCGTTAATGTGAACCCGCTACTAAATTTTTTTTATGACTTCGGATGGAAATTTACGAACTATGTTAACCTTCAATAAACTTGTTTATGGTACATTTTGACTGGCAATGATGAAAGTGAAATTCGTAATCAATCCGTTTGATACAGCAGCAACTCAAGCAGATAGCAATTTATACCGTCTAGACAGGTTGTCGATGAACTTCTAGATGCACAATTGTTGCATGAGCAAAGTAATATTGGAATGGATATCGATTATGTACATCGATTCACTAGCTTTGTGTTGGAATTTTTCGAAAACAAAAGGATAAATAAAATTCAATGACAATTGACATTCTGCCTCTGTTGGAATATGTAACTAATAATGCTGCAGGGCAGGTAGTTAGAACTGCTGGTTTTTTGTTGGAAAAACCCTAATTAGCACAAATGAAGGCGCCGTTTTGATATCACAAACTCAATTGACCCATTTGTTCGGACTTTACGAAAATGATCAGTTCTCTAATCCTTTTCTCGGATATCTTTTTAAGGCCGTCTACCTAGAGTCCAACATTTGCACAGAAAATGAATAAGGAAATCTTTCATTTGTATCATTGCCGCTTCGGCAGAAACTGTTGTGAGTGATCGCTAGTTTTGCTCTTCTATAATTGGCCAGTGCTCTGTACTAATTGCCACTACTCTAACGAAGTCTACGTGATTAGAATTTGATCTGTCTTTGACGTTTTATAGTTTGGCCATATCTTTCTGGATATGACACAGAATGTCTGAATGAATGATTTAAATTATATTGGAAGCTGAAATTAATTCGTTGCGTTTTACCAGAGATGGCGTGTGTAGAACATTGTTCATGTTATTACTTACGCCAAATATTTTCCGTAAAACAGCACCGTGGTGTAGTGATAAGTGCGTTGGGCTACTATGCAATGCTGCACGAGTTCAATCCTAAGCCGGGTCCATAACCTAAAAGTTTTTTCACGTTGCCACCTCTTTCGAATGCCTGACAAGCAATCAAAGAGTATCATTTGTCAATGAGCTCAACTCGCTAAAAAAGCTGTAGGTCCCTTCCATTCGTGCAAACCATCACCTAAAGTAAAGTAAAGTAAAGTAAGACAGCTGTCCTTAGGCTCATTCATCATGCCCTGTAATTGGTGGAATCAAAATAGTGTGAGCTGCTCAAACCAAATTAAACTATCACCATAATGCATTTGAGCCGTGCAATTAAGGAAAAACAGCTGGAATACTTCGAAAGACACGACAGAGTGATTTTGTAGCATGTCCGCTCTTCGCAAAACCAGTCAAAATATAATTGGAAACGCTCAAGTGGGAAGTCCTACCCGACTCGCCGTATTTTCCAGACACTGCTCCTTCTGATTATCATATGCTCCGATCGAAGACTCATAGCCTGTCCTAGCAGAAGCTAACTTCTTATGAAGATGGCTCGATTCGTGGATTGCATCTAAAGGTGTGGCGTTCTTCTGACATGGTATTCGTATCCTGCTCGAAAGATGTGAAAAAGCAGTGGCTACTTAGTGATGTACAATACTTTGAATAAATCAATTTTTCAATTTCATTTCAAATAAACAATTTTTTTAATGAACAAAAAAACGCACTACAAATTATTTCATACTCGAATATTAAATTTTAAAATGATATTTTTAGTTTTGTCGCCCTTTCTTTAAAAATTTTTATTTCTTTGTTTTTTGTTTATATTTTTATTTTTATTCAGCATGAAATATTAGTGTTCTTTGATTTTGTTAACATTGAACAAAATTTAATAAAATGAGGGCGAAAGCGTGCTTTTATTTTGTCCGACACTGTACATCATAGATCTTGGTTTGAATGAAATTGTGACAGTTACAGGCTTTGATTAGCCCAGTTTAAGGGGGTATTCTAGTCTAGAATTTTGATTTTTTTTTTTATTTCATATTTTTAAAGATTAGACTTTCAAAAAAGTATCCTTCAAACGTTTCCTGAATTATCCTACAGAAAGTCTCTTATACACCATGAATTCTCAGAAAGTCTCTATGTGAAGATCGTTGTAACGTATTTCTTTAAACGCGTTTTTCTCGAAACTACTTTTTCCCATACGTCTGACATGATTTCTCAAGTTCTAGTGAACCGATTAACGTGGAACTAGAATTATGTAAAAATATTGGCGCAAATTTATAGTGAGCCTCACTTTATCAGTTTAACTCCGTACTTGTTATACGCAACTTCAGACTTAAAAGTATACTTTAACTTTTGTTCAATAATAGACACTTTTTAGTATGCCGCTAAATAATTTCTACTTCGCAACGTTCCTATGAGAAATTTAATTCGAACACACATAAAAGTGACAGTTTGAATAAAAAAAACTTATAAGTCTAATTCCATATTAAATATTACGAAGTTCGGGTGATTTTAACTTTAATACGAGGCGATAACGATAAAGTGGGCCTTATGACGACTATAAATATGAAAACGCTTAGTTGCGTGCTAAAATAATTTGTAAGTGTACTTTAAGTGACTGTAAATTTGCGCCATTGTTGTTTACTATTTTTAAAAAAAAAAACCCCACTTTACCAGCCTGTAACTTTTTCAATTTTCAAAATTTGTTTGCTTTAAATTTTTTTTTGTATTGTCAAAATATCAATAAATATCTAATAAAAAAATGGCCGGTAAAAATATGCTTAGTTTTTTTTTTTAAGAATTTCAAAAAACACCCGAAATCTGTGCCGCTAGACTAGAATACCCCCTTAAAGGTTATTTATTCTTCTTTAGGTGGCGTTACAGTTTCGGCGTGAGCCAAGGGACTGCTTCTTGCAACCATTTGCATGTGGGTTTTATTTTTTTGCACAAATGGAAGGGGGACCTACAGTTTTTTTGCCGACTTCGAGCGGCGAGTTGAGGAGCTCATCATCACAATGTCCTCTTGTCACTCTTCCTTGTCAGACATTTGGAAGAGTTAACACTGTGGAAAAAACGTTTGGGCGTTTGCTGGGATTGAACCCCGGCTCAAATTAAAAGCTGATGTCTGTAAAATTTGAAGAACTCAAATTCTGGTTGTATTGTAATTGTCATTATCTTTTTTCTACTCTATTATCAGAACTTACATCATATTTACATAATCCAATCAGTCCGTTACATCTTCGTATTTGTTCAAACTAAATTAAAGCTTTAGTAATGCACGTTTTGTATACTTACGGCATTTACACTCACGACAACTTTTAACCCCCAAACAGATCTAAATAATCCACAATGGCAAATCTCTTCTCACAATCAATGTAAACACTTCAACACAATCACGGTCATCGGCCCCCAATTCTTCATCCCACTTCAAATACCCACCTACCACCAATCAATTTGATAAAAAAAGAAAAAGAAAAAAATATCTCTGCAACCATACTGAAATGATTTCCACTTGAATGAATAAAAGAAATCGACCGTAGAAAATTGCCTCCTTATCCATTGTCCATAAACAAAATGCCAAAGCGAGCGATATCCGATTTCACTTCAATTGTTATCCAATTTGGGGAATAATTCTACGCACCGATCCACCTCCACACTACCATTGTCGCGACGGTCGTCATTTTGGGGGTGGTTTTGTGTGTGTTTGTGTTTACTTAGCAAAACCTTCTATGCTACTCCCTTGGAGAAGAAAATCCTTCGAAAAGTACTCAACAATCCAGTAGGAACCAGTTGTTGTTGTGTTTTTTTTTTTTAGCTCTGTTATCAGTTATCTATAGCGACAAGGTACACAGGGTGTGAGGGTTAATGGGTGGTTGGTTCGGATTCGAACCATCTTGTTCTTGTCACAATAAATGTAATACGCTTTGTTTACCACTAATATTTTCGGTTGCTGTTTTTTTTTTCCAACATTTTGGCAGAAATTACTTCTCTTACCACTTCATTGTCACACAGCAGCAGCTGTGGTGTAACACCCTCTATCAGTGCACGCTACAATCCACACCACCCGCTGCCTGGAAACCATACGCGTTGACAAAGTGGATATATCGTGTGTATTTATGTGTGGGTTGTCAGTTGTGGTTCATAAGTAGATTGTCGGAGTATCATTATGAAATCTGTCTCACATGATCCGCATATCGCATATCAAAACGATTTGTTTGGCCATATGTACGATGAGCAGAAGTAGTAATCACAATCAGCCACCTACTGGCTGGCCCTTACCGCACCGAGAAAAGGGCTCGGCCGGTGGGTGTCGTGGTGGTGGTGGTGGTTGAGAAGCTCGCGCGTTGAAAGAACTCAAGCGGCAAACAAAACTGCCAATGCAACGTACACGGAGGGGATGTTTATTTTTTTATTTTCTTTACTTTTTTTTTGTCGAGTGTAGATTGTGGTATTAGTACACGACAGAGGGAAGGTTTAGTATTCTTTTGTTGACTCTGGCTTAAACATTTTTCTTATCCCAAGGATACTGTGTGTGTATACCGAGCACTACAGCCGCTTGCACCACCCACATGTGTTTACTTGGAAAACTTTCACTCACCCATTGTACCGGTTTAGTTGACTGACATTAATTAGAGCGGCAAGAAATTGCCACTGAAGGAGTTGCAGGACGATGATGAGTGGGTGGGCGGTAGGGGGTGGACATATGTACACATAATTGGCTCAATGTAGGGGTTTCACAGAGATTGCATATCTGGGATGAAATTGGATTACGATATTTTTATTCTAAAGTGTGTTGTTCATCTTTTTACTCGTATACGTAGAGGTATAGGGGAAAAAAGAGTGTCCTTGAAATTTGTTTTCTATTTATCAATATTGAAGATAAACCCTTGTGATATCATGCGATGACATTGAAGGTTGGCATGATTTGTTTGCTTTTCGTTTTTTTTCTTTTTTGCCTTTTTACGTGTTAGTGTCTATGGCACAGTTATGTCACGTGACATATTATTTAGTGATTTCGCATGATTCCTGTGAATGTCCTTGTTCATGATACGAGTAGAGGAAGTGGTGGCAATTTATTAAGCAAAGCTTTCACTTTTTTTTTTGCTTGTAGAAAATAATATTTATATGACTGTGAAACTTTGGTTCGTTTTTAGGTCATTGCTAGGAATACATACAAACAAACAGTTGTACGTACTGACTGGTGAGTGACATCAAGGATATTTTTTAATATCTGTTGAATTGAAGGCTAGAGATTATATATTTATACAGAATTAAAGCAACAAGCTGGTTTAAGAGTATTTTTGTTTTTATTTAAAAAAAAAATAAATGAGGGAGTGTTTCTCTGAACACACTCGCGGCAAAATAAATATCTCTCAGGTTCTTTTAGACTCAAATTTTACAACAAAATTATAACACGAACTGTACTCACAAGACCATTCAAAGAGCGATAAGCCGAGAGATTATTCCCTCCTTTGAGCATCATCCACTCAAAAAACACCTCAAGGGTCAAAGTCAAGTTCATAGCAAAGCCAAAAGGCCAGTAAGCTCAGCATAGAAGATCTAAGGATCTAAACTGGTTTCCCAACGGGGCACTGGCCAATAAGGTATCACCTCATAAAAAGAGATTATCTGACGAGGAGGCCTACTCTGCTGTGGCGCAAAATGGAGAGTACTACATGGAAACCAAAAAAGTACTGAAGCTTATAAAGATACTCTGTATATCACAGTGGTAAATAAATAAGGACAGCACAATAGACCATTCTTGGTTGCAGTGCACATCATTAGGGCCAATTACATTACAAAGCCGAGAGCTGCCCAAAAATATATATAAAAAAATGTATCTAAAAATAAAAACTGGCAACACTGTTAACGTCACAAATGATAAACGTAAAATTAACTGCTGAATGGGTTCACTTCCAAATAATGATGGTAAGATTCAGTCGCTTATAAAACAAATAAGGCGATGAAGAAGACTTCAGTTCTTGAATGGAACAAGCTCTGGATAGCATGGGACCGTAAGGTTAATCTATAAAGGCTAGTACGGTGCTCGCGCTAAACTAAATTTTTCATACAAAATTTGTCGTTGCTAAACGCAAAGATAAAATTCCGCTGGGAAATTTATCCTAGTGTACGGTGCTCATGCTAAAATGTTCGCTAAATAGGTAGTTGCATAGGATACGTCTCCACAAAGTTTTAGCCAGCGATTTAATGTCCGGGACATTTATTTAGCTGCGGAATTTTGACGTTTTAAATTCAAATAGAAATTTAAAACAAAAATCAATCACCTATTTGGCTTGAATTTTTCGAGGATTTTTCTGAAAAGAGGTAAATAAGTGCATGTGTACTGCTGCTGTTCTTTGTTTATTCAAGCACGAGTATGAAAATTGAAAGGCAATGTCTGGCATTTATCTTCGGTTTCCATGTGAATTTTTGGAGACCGGCGGAAATTTAGTTTAGCGCGAGCACCGTACTAGCCTTAACCCATTTTGGCCCGAGTGGGTAGTTTTCTACCCAGGTTTTTATAATTTTTTCTCCAGAGGATTAATGACTGTTTGTAAAATGTTTCTATTTAAATGTAATTTTAGTAGTGTTAGTTACCATTTTGTTTTTCATTCTTCCCCCCACGACTCTCTTTTAACACTATGATTGGGGCCTAAAATGTAGGCTTCAAAAAAGCATTTACAAAAAAAATAAAAAAAATATTATAAATATATGAACAATAAAATATAATGTCTATTCTATGACGTCAATATAAAGTACTAAACATTTGTATCATTACTTTATGTGTTCCGTGTATCAGACCTGACAGATCAACGTTCAAAAATTGATGGGTAGTTTTCTACCCAACGGGCCAATATGTAAGAATTTTTTTCATTTTAAGACAAGTCATGTATAACATTGAAACAATTTGAAATTACCGTTTTTTGTTTATTTATTTGTTCCGCATTTCGAGGTGATTCATCCAGATTCAGTATTTAGTCAAGATAACAAATGGTGTACTAGTAGATATCATAGATTAAAACAACAACAATGCAAATGGAGGAGATTATGGCCTTGCTTTAGTCATCTGATGAAGAAGATTATGTGGTCAATAAGGCGCACAGAACGGAATACGCAAATGTTGTGTATGTACCTTCAAAAGTCGACAATGCACTCCTTTTAATAGATTTTGGTGGAACTTTGGAGCTAGGATATTTAGAGGAGGGTGGTTTACATGCCACCTTGGAGCCACCTTTTAATCATTGTCAGAATAACGTATCTTTGAGTATTCTTAACGTGGAAGTGGATGCTGAAGCAGCCAGAATTTAATCTATATCACAGCTATTGGGTATTATACTCCGTTAAAGCAAGTATAAAATATGCTAAAACGCTCTTTTATTACCTACCATTGTCGTAGGTTAGGTGGTAAATCGTCATCTCAGTTGTTTTCTCTTTTCCATACTGATGGCATTACCGAAATGATTAAAGTATTTAATAACCAATATGCGGCACAGTATAATGCACAGCTTCAATTCAAACTGCACGAATTAAAGAGATTCTTGGATACACTGTTCCGCAATGAATACCATACACTTCCTCCATGGAAATTGTATGTACTGGTCAATTCAGCATACATTTTGAGTTTCAATTGCGAAGAATCTTTCAATGTCGATATTTGAATCAATCAAATGACTTATTCATTTATCAGACAACACGAAGTTCGATCGGATACATTTGCCAAAATAAGACGGCTCATCAATCACCGTAGGCGATTATTGAGGTATTCACAGTAAAAAGTAGTGGTGACCACTTTTTGTCAATACATCTTCCAACATGATGCTCAATGCATGAGAATTGCTTGTTTTGGTCACGAAATCGGGAAATGTCAAGCCACAATTGGAGCTAAGAGACCATGTGTCTAAGGAGGTTTTGAGAGCAGACCGCAATCGCCCATCCACATGCATAATACAATATTTCGATGGTAGCATTAGTGACAAAAGCGCTGCAGAATTCGTCACAGTAGGGCGCCCTTTATTTGTATAAAGTGTATTATTAGCTAGTTTGCATTCTAAATGCTTCGGAAAATATACTACAAACATATAAGTACATAGTTATTTACCCCTACGTACTACTTATAACTTAGCTATTTAATTTATGCAATGTTGATTTTCTTGAAATAATTTTTTTTTCTATACTTATAGGCCCAGTGGGTAGTAAACTACCCAGGTCATAACAGGTAAACGGTTAAAGAGAAAAATGTTTTGTTAACATTTTTGGTTTGATGGGGTCCATATGAGCTACTTTTGAAAATATCGTGAAAAAATGTCCACAGGAACTGGTACCGGGCCAAAATGGGTTAAGACGTTAAGAAGACAAATGTATGAGAGTGGAGCTGTAAAAGAAAAGTTGGAAAGATCTCCCTATTTTTGAATTACTTTATGGAAAATAAAAAGGAAATGGTTTAATTCTGATAAATATTTTAATGAAGGTTGGGATTTTGGGAATTGCGCATGGAAGGCCTGTGTAAGTCTTATAAATGGGGGCCCTTTTTATGACATTTTAAATCAAATTTGCACACATTTCAACCAGTATTTCAATAATTTTGTCACGAGTGTTTTGTTTAAGTTGCTCAAGTTTTTCTGGTTCGTTGGCAAAAACCTTGCTCTTTAGATATCCCCACCCCAGAGCTGTTAAATCTGCCAACTCTGGTGGTCAATCGATATTTAAATTTTATGAGATAGATAACTAGTTTGCCCGCTTCGCCAGGCATTAAAAAAAAACTGTTTTGTTTATCACCTTTGTACCGTAATTATCTACATTAAAAAAAAAAATCGGCCAAGTACGAATCAGACTCGGGCTCAAAGGGTTCCGCAGCCTTATTTTTTTTATATTAACGAAAAGGTAAATAATATTGTAGTTTGTAGTTTGTCTTTGTAGTTAGTAAACAAATTTGTTTATGATTGCTAAAAATGATGTGTACGTGTGTACATATGTATGTGATGTACATGCATAGCAGTTTTTGGAAGAAATTTGTAAGATGTTTTCTAGTTTCCCTATCAATACACAGAAACACAATCACTGCCAAAAGCATGCGCAGGATCACTGAGGTTGGAGCAAAATCACGTTCTTTTTTTATTTATAGCTTAATAAATTTGATGTCTGATAGCTGGATATACATTAAGATACCGTTACTAAAATGTTGGAAGACGATCTGGTACAGATTTAAACCAAATCAGAGGAAAATTTTGGTTGTTAAGAATGTTTATACTTTTGGTGGTACATATATGTCCCGAAAGGGTTAAGTCCAAATTTGGAAATTCCGTAATATTCCTTAAGGAATTATTGATCGAAATTTATAATTGTATAAAAATCGGTCGGGTAGCTTACGAGTTAATCGGCTGAAAAATTTAATTTTTCGACGTGGATTTCTCAAAAACTATACAACTTATGAGATTCGCTATATTTTTAGTTAAATATTTAGCTAAACATCTACAAACCATGATTTTTTCATATTTTTGACTTCAGTAGTTTCGGAGATAAGCTGGGGGGTATGGTATTTTTTCACACACTTTTGGCAATATCTCACAAAGTTTTCTACGGAAAAAATTGAGAAAAATATTTTTGGAATCTTTGCTCTCGAATGTTATCCCACGTGATATGTTTTTCGGATTTTTTTTTTCAGAGTTTACATTTCGCCCACCCTGTATAGTTGTTTCACAATATTTTTGAGTGATAAGTTGTCTCAAATATGTGGACCACCGTAATGTATAATATGTGTCGAATTTCAAGTTTCTACGAAGAACGGTTCTTAATGTTCTTATCGTGACATACATTTTTCAGTTAGAGCGAACTTTTAATAGTTCCGTACTACCTACCATATGGGTACGGAACCCTTAAAATAACTAAATTGGTTGAGAAATACGGCTGGTAGAGGGAGATATATGCATTTTGCCACTTTATATCATGTACATATATGTATAGATTTGTTGTAGACTAGACACTGATCTAGTATACCTTGCTAAGTCGTTATAAATTATTATTATTAAACTGAATAACTAAATACTCTGCGAACATCTTCGGTCTCCGTAAGTCAATCCTGAACTGAAAGCCCGATCTGCAATTTTGACAGTGGTTTATTTTTCTATTTATGTGTTAACATAATGTACATTAAATTTGCGCGTACTGTTGCAAAAGACTTCATAGCCGTTCAACGAAATAGGTAAGGGTAACGTCTTGACTAGCAGTTTCTCAGTTTTAGTGAGTACAGAGCTTTGAGTAGACCAAAGCAAATGCAGACCATTGTAGACTTTTCCGATCGTAACTGCTTCATGGTCATTCGAAGTCGGACTATCATTACAGACTTAGCCCAATTTTCTAGCCATATGAACGTATTCTATGGAAGATTGTCCTAGTTTAATAGGTCTGTCTTGAATACATATACCTTTTGACTACTTTGAATTAAGGTACAATAAAATATGTATGTTTGGGTTCCCACCGCTGAACAATATCCGCGTTTAAGTTTTTCGCATAATCAGGTTCCTTTTACGTTCTGTCTTAAGACTGCAGACTAGCCAAACAAATAAATCTATAAAAATGATATATTAGTCCCAGATTTAAAAATGTCCGATGTCAGGATCTAATTTCGGGGTTTTTCTGAAGCTACTTAACTCAGCGATGCTCAAAGCAGACAATGCCAAAGCATAACTGACCCAGGCAAACTATAACTTTAATCAAAAAGCCACCAATACAAACATTACCAACGCTACACAAAGAACCCGAAACTAATGAAAAGATTTACACCAAAGTTTTTTGTCTACCCTACCTTCGATATACACACGTACATATACGGTATACCGTATACCCATAGGTAATAAACCTAACTAATTCGGCTTATACTCGTCGTTCCTACACATTGACCAAAGAAAGTAGCACAGAAACTTTGTAACTTTACAACAACAACAATGCTTTTTGTGAAATAATTTATAAATTCGAACCGGAAACTCAGCTTTTTTTTTATTTTAACGGAACTTCGTTACAGCATACAATAGTCGAGGTAGCTTAAGCCACACACTTCCGTAGCACATGCATACAGATACACACACACACACACACACACACACACAAGCAGACAAATTAAAACCAGTATAAAACTTTACCTATCAATGGACGATTTAGGCTGACATATGACCCCCACATACATATACATAAAAACCTTTTATACCACCCGCAAGTCCTTGTGTCGAAACCAAAGGCGACCCATAAGCGCAAAAGGACGCTACCAGCTGAATACATACAAACCAACCAGTGTATTGAATAAACGGATGTAAACTTTTCATAACCTCATTAAAGTTTAAACGAATGAGTATGAGTGTGTGTGTGTGCGGTCAAAGGTATAACTACTACGAACCCCAACCCTATAGCACATACATATGTATGTACATATTACAGTAGGTACAACGTACAACAATACGGAACTTGCCGCGGAACTCTTCGTTTCTGTATCATGTGGAAATTTGACATCGAAATCCTGTTTTGAAGCAGCAGGAGCAGCAGCAGTACACCAACCGGATGTGGTTTGGTGCTGGTGGATTATAGTGTTGATATAGAATACCGCCCGCCAACCCCTCGTTTGTAACTTGAACTTGCATCGATGTCGTTGCCAAAATGAAAACCGAGACAAGTATCATCTATTTCGAAATATAAAATTTTAATTACACACACACACACACACACATACATACTCGCACGCAAACTATATTTCGATTTCCCACTTTCAAACAAAAGCATGGAGATATAAACCGGTCCAAGTCTATTTGCCTTATGAATATTTCATAAACCACTATCCGCCCACCAATTAATAGAGTCATCCAAAGGATAAACCTATACACACACACATACACACTATGATTTTCGGGTTTTTCAATCCGAAAAAGGATGTTCAACCGAATATGATATTTGCCTTCAGCCCGTATGATTTCGGTCGTTCCATAACCTCTAACCACCACTCTCTTTTGCAGGCGGTGGTGGAAATTTCCATAACTCCTCAAATCGGTTTATTATGAATTTCAATCAAAGAAATATTTATAACGATCGAATTATGTTGCACCGGAACTGGCTATATCCCCTATCCTCGAGTCCATTGAAGCCCATATGTGGTCGTTTGTCGTTTGTCTGTAAGCCCACCGATACCGTCACTGACATCGACACACCTCATTCATCGCTGTGTGCGCACTCTTGTACGAGTACCTACATCCCGATCCCGGCCGAATGGACATGGAAAACTTATCCAAGAGGATATTTTTGTGGATTGTACCCCGAGTCTAATGGCAGTTTTCATAATTAACAAATTTATCGTAATATACACATTTGATTCTTTGCCCGCAGTTTGTTTGTGTCTATGACGTGACAATTTACCGTTGTTTGAATGAAATTGAAAATTTATAATAACAATAATTAGGATCGAACGGTTTAAACTGTCAAAACTGGAGCAGTGGACACTGAAAATGGCTTAAATTCGGCACGCTACACGTTTGAAGTGCGGATGCGGATCACCTATAATTGGGTAATACTCGTATACATAATGATATCCTTTCAAATGGGACATGTCAATTGTGGTATTAAATAGTCATTAGAGCGGTGAAACGATTAACATTTGACCGTGCATGGCCGCCGAGGGGGGGATTATAAGGAAAATCGATTTTAGGTGTACCTACAGAGCATCGGACCCTCAAAAGTTGGGTAGTATTGAAATTCAAAATGTGCGTCACTTTTCGGATAAACAAATGTGAAGGTATTTATTGCTGGACATTTACATATGTATGTATGTCCATTTCCAATGTACGCATATTTACATAAGTATGTACATAACTGAGTACGCTGCGCTGTTGTTGTTTCATGGATAATAATAACAACGCAATGGGAATTGTAAATAAATTACGTAAATATTATTGCAATTGGCAAAATCGGGATGTATGCATTCAATGGGAAACAGATGGTTGAATGAACTCATTTTATTTAAATTGGAAACCACTTTCCCAGTGAGCATAAAAAGGACTCACTACTCACCAGATTTTCGGATTTACGACCTTTTGAGGTATGTACATGGGCAAAATATTTAGAGAGTCAATCATTTTTAATTACTTAACCTAACTTTTTACTCGATAAGGTCAGCTATACCCGGTAATGTTCGTATCTCATTTTCAAAAACATGGATAAACGCAGGATACATTTTTACTAGTGGAAACGTTTTCAAATACAGGGTGGCTGATGAAACATGCTACCAAAAGAAAACGTAATAACTTTTTGTCTGTATTATCGATCGGTTCCATTTTTTTTTCACACATTGGCATTTAGAGCACACTACAGACTTTCTGTCGGCCGACAGTTTAGTTGGGCTCTTAATCAGTATGAAAATATATGAAAGTGCGCACACTACAACGATTCGATATCGGCCGATAAATAAGTTTGATAGGCTACACGATTGCCTTCAAACTAAAGTATCGGCAAACTATCGGCCGACTACTTAATCAGTACGGCGCTCTCCTACGTGCGCACACTACAGACTATAAAGTCGGTCGATTTTTTCGATAGCTCAGTTTGCTCTGAGTTTTAAATTAATTTTCTTTAAGTTCTGGATATTTCGTCGTATTTAAATATGGAATTATGGACATATTTGGGCGTCAAGCAATGATTACCTCTCTGCAACATTTTTTATTAACTACCATTAAGCGACTATTCTCTGCAAAATGTGTTAAACGACTAGCAATAGCAAATCGTTCGAGAACAGTCGGCCGATTGTTTGTCTAGTGTGCGTACTCACGACCAACCCGACTATTTAATCGGCCAAGTGTGCGCACTAACCAGCCCAACCCGACCAAACTATCGGCCGATAGAAAGTCTGTAGTGTGCGGGGGCTCTTAGACTTAAGGAAAATCGACGATTGAGACGATAACACTTGGATTTGGATAGTGCGTCGCTATGATGCTTAATTAGTCCAAAGATAGCTTAGGCGGACGTTTGGTGGTATTCCTCCGAGCGAATGGACTGTGGTGAGGCCGGTTAGCTCTTTTGCTGAGCCTTGGATAGTCACGATGGTCTGATCAGCGAAATTCTTCAGTTAGAACACAGGATACGATTGCTGCTGTAGCTGTTGCCCATATAAACCCTTAAAGATTTGAGCGTATATATCCATACAAAGTTCAAATAATAAGCAAATTGAACACAGCAGACTTTCTAATTCGCTGGAAATTTTGCCAGAAGATCATTCGAATGATAGATTGTCGAAATTGGAGAAAATGGAGTTGCATCCAGCTCGAGTCACAGAGTGGCGTGCATTGTCTCCTTACTTGGCTGGGGTTTGTAGCGTTATTGCTTCAAACAATAATTGAAGCAATTCCCGCTGCAACCCTGCAGACAGTAATGAACAACCTTTTAGTAAGATGTCGCATATGCGTCACCGAGCGCAGAGGCCTTTTAAAATCAGTAATTTTCAAAAACCATTAAAAAAAACTAAAACTTTAAAATGAACTAAAAATAAATAACTTATATGAATTGAAAAAAAAAAATTATTTGAGTTTCTTAATGTAGCAATACGCATCAGACACCCTGTATTTATAAATATACGAAAAACAGAATGAACGAAGTAATGAATTGGCTTAAATCTGCGATCATTTCATTCGTCGGCTTAGACATCCGACATCCGAGTCTTCTTCAATTTGCTCGATTCCATCTTCGGTGCGCACAGTGTATGTAATGTACCACCTATCTTGTGAAGAAATTTGTTACAGCATATCAGTCTGATTTTTTATGAACTCGTAAAACTCCAGAGTCCAGACACGTGAAAACAGGATGAAAGCAGGAGTTTTACAGGATTTAAGGCGTAAACGCAGGGTTGCAAATTTCGCAGGATTTGGGTTGGAAAAGCAGGAGTATCCTGCGAGAAGCAGGACATATACGATGCTTAGCTATACGTCAATATACTCAACAAAACGTAAAGACGGGTTGTATCGGCTTCACTGGAGCTATGCGAACTACAACACTGCGGCTCTTGAAACAATGTTGAACAATTGAACATGAACGATGAAAAAGAAACCTTACAATGGAAATTTTCCAGAATACTTTCAATGAATAACTTTAATATATAGAAACTTCGGACTATACGACTCCACTCCTAGATTTCAATATCAAATATAAGTCTAATATTCCCAGCCGAGAGGAATTGGAAGGTAATATTTGTCTTAATGACAAATCCATACTGGAGATCTACACGGATGGATCTAAGACCTGTGATGGCATCGCAGCGGTTGTTTTCTCAGGCCAGCTTAGCCAGAACTTATCTTTTACACTTGCAAATCACTATAGTGTCGCCCGTGATGGCCATTTGTGGAGCCACTGAGTGGTTATCGATGAATCGCAACATTGCCATTTACACCGACAGCTAAGCATGCTTTAGTAGCACTGGAACTCCCAATTATAAGATCAAAATTGGCTTAGCAGATAAACGCTTACCTTGTGATCAGTTCCTGATCAAAGAGACATCCCAGGTAACTGTGAAGTAGACGAACTAGCCATAAAATGAGGAATTCAACCACAAAAAGTTAAAAGTAGCAATAGAAACGTTAAGGCACAACATCTGCACGCAAGCTCTACAACAGGCTAACAAAAGATGGCGTAACCTTGATACGTATAGTCACGCTAAACAGACTTGGCTACAGCTAAATCAGCGCATAAAATTCAGTAGGGCACTATTGGCACCCTAGTTTGGGTCATTGTGCAATAGACAGACACGCCAGCAGATTGGGAATCCTCGCCAATGGCTTCCCCCGAAGCTGCATGGATGAGGAAGATGAAGAATCCCCCTTATACCTCCTTTGCAGCTGCCTGGCACTCTTTTTTTAATAGACTCCAAGATATTTCCTCAAGGGATATCAATAAAATATGGAGATTTGTCTAACTTTGCAGACTGGTTCCAGGAGTACCGATGGGCACAATGGACCTGCTTTGGTCTGGGTGAATCCTGCCGAGTTCGGTTGATAGCCACCTAAAGCGAACTCCTTAGCGCCAAAATCGTTAGGTTTGACGGAGGCTCGGTGTTGCATTAAGTTACGGCCCCTGAGACAGTGATTTTGAGAAGGTGAACTCTTATTTCTATGAACCTAATCGAATTCAGTGCATTTTGGCATCATATTTTGAATATAAAGTCGTTTATAAATGTTGAGCACCCTTGTCTTGACTTGAAATAAGGAATCGATGGACCTCTAAACGTGGGACAGCCTGTATTTTACGGGCATGCATTTTACGTCACGAATGTAGCACCCGATAATGTTGATGTCATCTGCGTATCCTAGCAGTTGGACAGATTTTTTTGAAGAGAGTACTTTTTGAAGTTACACTTGCCCTGCACCTCTTTATCTGTTCCGCCACGCGGTACAAGAAATCATATTATAGTAGTACATGTTTTAGTAGTTCAAAAGTGCGTTTAGATATTGGAATATGTTGAGTCCACTAGCATGGTGTATTTTCTGTAATTAAAATAAATAAATACTTATACGGTATCAGCAGTCCAATACAGAATCAAGTCTAGCTTCTCGCAACCATTTGTGTGTGCATGTTATTGGAATGGACCTACAGTTATTTGCCGACTCCGAACGGCGAGTTGAGAAGCTTCTCATGACAAATGATACTCTTTAATTGCTTGTCAGACACTCGAAAGAGGTGGTACCGTGAAAAAACTTTTAGGTGTTTTTGCTGGGATTGAACCCGGGCAGCATGCGTAGTAGTCCAACGCACTAACCACCACGGCTACGGCCGGCGACCACGTTTGAAAATATATTAGAATTAAATTATTTAAAAAGACAAATCATTTACCGGGTTGTACCGTAGCAATCCTATTTTGGACCATGCGGATGAAACCGAATATTTGTAGGAAGTCTATGTAGTCTTTGTAGAGTAGAAACAGATCTACCAAACTTCTACCAGAACCTGCCATTAAAACAAGTCTCTTTTAAGTGCATAGTTCCACTATGCATGCATGTCCTTAGAAAGAATAATCGCTTCAGTTGTTGGATTGTAATTAGAATATTTACATGGGGCTTCTCCTTTCTTTAAAACAAAACCAACACCAAAGATCATATTACCTGAAATGGACGACAGTTCCAGCAGTCCAATAGTGCTTTTTTCATAGCTAGTTGAATAAATCATTTCCGAAAGAGAAACTTTTTTTTTTAGATCCAAATTTTAATATTCCACCCCTTATCATTGTTCTCCAATTTGCTGTGATTTCTTAAGAAAAAAAGAAACCACTAATAGCTTAGTAACAACGATCAGCGGTAAGAGTGTCCTTTAGATACATAAACCTACTTAATTGACACTGCATCCGTTTTCGGTTCGTTTTCCTTCCCTCCTACGATGGCGGTCTATCTTTCCTTTATTTTTACCTTTCATATTACACTTGCCCTTTGGGAATAGTGAATTAGAGGATGCACTAACGATGTAACGGTATCGAAGTGCAAGGAATTCAATTATTCTCAACCGATCCCGATGAACCTCATTACGAACTCTGTGCATCGAGGGAGTCCTTTCCCAGCCCAGGAAGAGATTTCTTTTACATTCTATAACTACCGAGTTAGAAATTTCATTAAAAATGGAAGACACCATCTGCAACTCTACATCCATACACAAAAAAAAGCACACACACACAGATTACACAAACAAAAAGAAAAATATTCATTCTTCTCGGCAACTTTCGCACTTTTTGGATCCTTGCAATGCATTTTCTTTTTCTTTCGGTCGCTATCTCTCGCTTTTTCTCTGTGTGTGCATTGTTGACAGAGATTTCGAAGAAGAAGAAGAAGAGTTGCCATTACTATCCGAAGTGTTCTTTCTCTGTCACTTCCTGATTTGACTTCGGTCCTTAGGGCGGGCGAAGTACCAAACCTATTACCTGCGCCCCCATTCAAGTCGTAAGTACATTTTCGTTCTGTAGTTTTTGCTATTTATTTATACATATGCATGTGTGAGTGTGTGTGTGTGTGTTTTTTTTTTTTTTTTGTAGTGGTGGAGATTGAAGTGCTCTGAGGACACTCAAGCGAACTTTCGTTACCATTATTCATATGGCTTCCATACTGATTGAGTTTAGTAAGAAGGAAGGCGGTTGATCCTCGCCTGGACACACACACATACACAAACATTCTGTTCCAAGTTACAAATGGATAAAATTTGTTTTGTGTATGCGAACAATTGTTATTTGTTTGCCGTTGGTTGTTTGAATAATTATAACAAATATTTCATTGTAGCTTTTACTTAAGGCGTATGCTGACGATAGTTTTATAGTTTTTTTTTTCTCTTCTTCGCAAAACCGTTGCAGGAGTTTCCATTTAGATTTTCGAAGTTTTACTCAGAAAGGAGAATAACAAACGTTGGGAACAAACAAAAAAGAAATTGTCACTTGAAAGTTTTTTGGTAGGTACAAATTTTTGTGGCGCTGCAGTTTATTTGATAAAAGATTGCTAAGGTGAAGTTTAAGTGGTTTTCAAGTCTGATAAAATATTGCAAGTGGGATAAGGTCACGTTTCGGGGTACATACATACATACATATGTAGAGTAATGGATTTAGTGTGTGCTCTAGCTTTTTGTGAAAATGCGATGTTGGTTAAGTTTTTCTATTTTTTTTGTTTTATGCAAAATTCCAAAATATATTTAGGACATGCTACTGTCATTCTTATAAATCTCTGTAATATGGGAATGTGACTTGAGAACTTTATTACTTACATATATGTATGTACATAAGTACTGCATATAGAAGGAAGGAATAACAAAAATACCCCGAGTGGTCCGTGATTGACTTACTTACTTACTTAGGTGGCGCTACAGTTCGGGGTGAACCAAGGCCTCAACCAACAACCTCTTCCAGCTAGCCCGGTCCTTAGCTAGCCGCTTCCAGTTGCGCACTTCAAGTTTGCTGAGGTCTTGTTCTACTTGTGTGCGCCACCTTAGGCGAGGTCGTACTCTGCTGGGCTGAGCTTCCGGGTAAGAGTCGAATATTCTCCGAGCCGGAGCGTTGATGTCCATACGCTCTACATGCGCTAGCCATCTTAAACGCCCAATGTGCGGCTTTTTGACCAGGTTAATGTCACTGTACAGCTCGTACAGTTCGTGGTTGAATCTCCTCCAGAACCCGTCAACGCAAACGGGACCGAATATCTTACGAAGGATTTTTCTCTCGAAGCGACGAAAGATATCTTCATCCGCTTTCGATAAAGTCCATGCTTCAGCTTCAGCGGTTTGATTTCCGACGAGATGTCATTTTTTGATGTTATGGCAGAGCCGAGGTAGACAAAGTCCTTTTCTACCTCGAAGTTGTAGGTGTCTATTGTGACGTTCTGTCCAATTCGTCGATGTTGGGTGTCCCTTTTTGTTGACAGCATATATTTTGTTTTGCCCTCGTTTACCGCTAAACCCATTTCTATACTCGCGAACTCGGTGACAGCTCGCTGTGTTCTACCAATGATGTCAGCATCGTCGGCGTATGCAAGTTGTTGGATGGACTTTTGAAAGATCGTTCATTGTGTGTTGGCTTGTAAGTTTCGAACAATTCTTTCAAGTATGATGTTGAAGAAGTCGCATGACAGCGCGTCACCTTGTCTGAATCCTTTCTTGATATCGAAGGTCTCGGCGAGGTCATTACCGACCTTGATGGAGCAGCGAGCTTTCTCCATCGTCATTCTGCACAGACGGATAAGTTTGGCAGGGATATCAAAACTAGACATGGCTCTATACAGTTCATCCCTCCATATGCTGTCATATGCGGCCTTGAAATCGATGAACAGGTGGTGGGTATCGATTTGGACTTCTTGGGGTTTTTTTTCCCGGATCTGCCTAAGTGTCTGTATTTGGTCTATGGTGGACTGTCCTGGCCTGAACCCGCACTGATAGCGGCTACGGGTTGTTGACGAAAGGCTTCAGGTGCTCACACAATATGGCAGATAGGATCTTGTAGGCGATATTGAGGAGACTGATGCCTCTGTAATTGGAGCAGTTGAGGGGGTCTCCTTTCTTGTGGACCGGGCAGATGATATGCTGAGATTCCATTCATCTGGCATACTTTCATCTGACCAAATCTTAGAGATGAGTTGGTATTTCCTCACTACCAAGTCATCTCCAGCTGCTTTAAATAGCTCTGCGGGTAGACCGTCCAGTCCAGCAGCCTTGTTAGATTTTAGCTTGGATATTGCTATCCACACTTCGTTTTGATCAGGTGGATGGGACTTTTGGCTATCTTAATTTAAATTGAACGGTACATTCGGTCTTCATCGCCATTATACAGTCTGCAGAAGTAGTCTTTCTATATTCTCAGCACCGACTGTATTTCTACTACAATGTTTCCATCCGCGTCTCTACAGGTTTCTGTACGGGATTTGTTTTGCTGGAACATTCTTTTTACCCTCTGGTAAAACTTCCGTACATTGTTCCTGGAGTAGCATCTCTCAATATCCTCGAATGCATGCTTCTCGTGCTCTTTCTTTTCCTTCTTAGAAGCCGATGTTCTTCCCCTCTATTCTGCTCGTAGAGTATGTGAGCAGATCTAGTCCTTCTTTGCAGCGCCGCTTTATACGCTTGTTGTTTTTCCGCGTTAGCTAGTCTGCACTCTTCACCAAACCAGGGGTTTCGTGGTGGTGTCCGTGTGAAACCCAGCACATCATTCGCGGCACTTATGATGGCTTGCTGGCAGTGTTGCCACTGGTCTTCTGTACTAGCTGTTGCTGCGGTAGGACTCGTAGCGAGAGATCGGGATATGCGTTCTCTCTAGGTTCCGTGATTGACTGTTACACGTTAAAGATTAATTGATTTGTCCATTGATTTGACATTATCCGACTTTGACCTAAAAATAATAGAGGAAAGGTAGTGCCATTTACTTTTAGGGATTCACTTTTGGGACTCTGGCTGTTTCTTCTACCGAATTTATAAACTGTACAGTCATCCAACAAGAGATGCCATTTTAAATAAATAGAAAAAGGTACGGCCGGCGTTGCGTGTGGTCTCCTTGCTTCACTTTCTGTGTCAACTAGATGTTATAAGTATGTAGGCCAAGATCTTTTTGCGAAATGCGGATAGGGCCAATGCCTGTGATCGTCTCGAAATGGACACATTTGGGTTTTCAGTCACACTTTCAGCTTCGACAGCGAGATTTTCAGCTGGCCTTGCTGGATGAACATGAGTTAAAGTCTTCACTTCACTAATATTTCCGAAACGTTCAAATTAATCGATTAAATTCACTACAACTGTGCAAGAAGACGCAACAATGTTCACCATTTGAATTTTCATTATCGCAGCATATCTTGCGAGTGTGTATCGATACACATTTTATAACCTCCTAGTGTTTACTTATCCGAAGTCATCACAATGATAGTTGATTATTGACAGTTTTAAAATGACATCTATATAAAGATATATTCGGTGACTACAAGAGCTAGTGAAACACTTTCGAAGATATGGAATAATTCTTTAACGGAGTCATTGAAAAGGCCCCTCACCTGCAATGCACCTTGGCGCGCTCTGCTATGCCCTTGCGCCCGGCCTATCGCTCTGCCAATTACAGAAAACAATACATTTTTCAATGGAAATTCATCATGCAAAAATTCAGATAGGACACTTCCAGTTTTTTTTTACAAGTTTGAAGCCCTTTAGCCTTTAAAACGTCTGGGCCAGGTTAGTATGCGACCACGACGACCAAAAAAACAGCAAAATTTTGTTGACGAAATAATCACGAAAAAATTCACCAGCTCTCCGACTATATGGTGACTATCGCCCAGTTACCAGTTCTTTGGAGTTAGCCTGTACCTGGAGACAGGTTCGATTGTATCAGTGCGAAGGCTGTGAAGTCCCTAATCATGACCTATTTATGGTTACCCCGTTATTTAGACGAATTATACGGCTACATTGACCTACCTTTGAGTATTATAATTAAGAAACATGTTGTGTGGCATGTTTCGCCATCTTCTTGAAACTACAGCCCTTCCACGTTAAAGCCATACAATGTGGATTTAACAGGCGAAGTCTTAATAATGATTTGTGGATTATCTAAGCAATCTAATTTTGCACAATTCAACTAAAAATAAGCCTCATCGCTGAACAAAATTTTGTCTTGAACTCATTCCATCGAGATCTGCGCAGTGAGACATTTTCACAGAAAGTTCCTATTCTTAGACTAGTAAAATGCCCTCAACTGGCGAGGCATTCAAAATAAAAATGTACCTTTGGCTGATGCCTGGTGAGCACCGTTGTGTAGTGATAAGTGCGTTGGACTACTATGCAATGCTACCCGGGTTCAATCCCAGCCCGGGTTCAACACCTAAAAGTTTTTTTCACGGTGCCGCCTCTTTCGAATATCTGACAAATAATCAAAGAGTATAATTTGTCAATGAGCTTCTCAACTTGCTGTTCGGAGTCGGCAAAAAACTGTAGGTCCCTTCTTTTCGTGCAAGAATATAACACGCACACACAAATGGTTACCAGAAGCAGGCCCAGGTTCACCCCGAGCTGTAGCGCCACCTAAAGTAAAGTAAGATGCCTGGCCACAGACATCTCTCATCGCTGATGAGCTTGCCAATTGCGCTCGTCTTAGTTATTAGCCTTGTGGCAAAATCAAAGTTTTCAAAGAAAACCACTTAGCTACGGCGCCTACAAAGCTGTAAAACAAAGTTTTCAAATGGCTTTCAAGGATTTGCATCACTTAAAAGCGATCTTTCACCGGAGTTTTGTTTCCCACTTATTTGTTCCTTCCAATGGTTCCTTCTTCTCGTATTACCAATGTTCTGTATAATATGTAGTACAAAAAGCAGACAATTAAATAAGCCACAATGCTCGGATAAATTATATTCGCATTTTCAGTTTTAAAGTTCGGGATGGCAGCGATGACCAAATCTTAGTTTTTAGGACCAAAATAGTATCAGGAAGAACTCACCACTACGTCAACCCACAAACCTAACCTAAATCCAATTATGTATTAACCTTCTATATAATTAAATCGCTAGCGCAAGAGCTTTTGATTCCTCCTGAGAGTTTATGTATTTCTGCACCGATTTCAATCATTCTAACACTGATCGAAAGCTTATCAACTGAACTTTGTTCATCAGTGTAAACAATTTTTAAAAAGTGCATAAAAGTAAAGTTATTACGAAAAAAACATTATTACCTATACCTACGTTCTCTTTTTTTCATTCCCAAACCGTAAGCGGTTGTAGGATTTCTACATGCGAGATTTGTCGCACTGGTCCACTAATATACCAGTATTTGGACCACCCTGTAGACATCATTACTTCCAAAATCTAATGAATTGATCTACCGGATATATGTACATACATATGTATATACAAGTTAAGTAGGAATAGAACACAATCATTATCAGGATAACTTATGTAGATACATATTATTTATTTTTATTTATTTTATTTATTTATTTAATTTCTTTATTTCATTAATAACTATACAATAGTTTAAAACAAATTCAAAGATAGATTTACAAGATAGTAGGGCATTTAAGTTATGAACTGAAATAGTTAATTACATTCTGTTGTCAGATTTTGACAAGAGGCGAATGTACAGTACATACTTAATAAAATTAAGATTTATTTATCGATGGGGATGCGATAAAAAATTAGTATAAATTCAACTATAAAAATAATAAAAAATACAACAAAAGAAATCATACCAAAGGATTCAGTAAATTACCAATTACAGCGTAGTTTAACGAGAAAAGCCAACATTTTACATTTTTAAGATATACGGATTTAACTCGCTCACATCTCAGACTTGAAGGTATTTTATTGAACAAACGCGGCGCAGTGACATTATAAAAGGTGGAAAAATGCGATTTATTGATTGTGGGTACATTGACGAGATTACAAGTGTTGACGCGCAAATTACGGTTTTCATAAACCCTAGGAGAGTTGTACCCGAACTTTTCAAAAAATATTTTTAAAACTTTATAGAAGTACAAATGTCTCAATCCAAGACTTTTGAACAATACAAAACTAGGAGTACGGCGGTTAACTTTACACATAATACGAATAGCGTGTTTTTGTTTTATTAGTTGGCGCTACAGCTCGAGGTGAGCCTGGGCCTGCTTCTCGCAACCATTTGTGTGTGCGTGTTGTATTTTTGCACGAATGGAAGGGACCTACAGTTTTTTGCCGACTCCGAACGGCGAGTTGAGAAGCTCAATCGAGACAAATGATACTCTTTGATGCTTGTCAGACATTCGAAGGAGGTGGGCACTGTGAAAAACTTTTAGGTGTTTGCGGCGGGATTCGAACCCAAGACCGCTGGCACAGTAGTCCGACGCACTAACCACTTGCGCTACGGTGCAAAGGCTCTAATTTATTATAATGTGTACCACCCCAACAAGCTATACCATACTGAAGTTTAGATTTGAGAAGATCATTATAGACTAACTTTAAAATCGGCAAATCACAATATTGGCTGAGATTATAAATCTGTCTAACAACATTGTTTAGATATTTCTTTAAGTACATAGTATGATCCAACCAACTGAGCTTATAATCCAAAGTAATACCTGAGTACTTAAAGCTGTCAACGCGTTCAATTAGAAAGCAGTCAGTGGTGCAACAGGCATGTGAATCAAAAGTGGGTGAATTATGATTGTGTGTACAAGGATTAATAAAAAGGAATCTATTGCAATTTGACGAATGGTATTGTAAAGGCATATCATTACAGATTTTACCCATAATGTTAAATATCATGAACTTCGTTTTGTCACTTATGACCAATTTATGAAGTTTAAACCATCTCCGCAGTATATCCAGATCATAGTTCACATCCAAATACAAATTAAAATGACATTTACCATAATAAGACAAAGCAGTATCATCAGCAAAAGTTGTGAGTTTACCCCTAAGAGGTTGAAGAAAAAGCGAATTTACAAAAATTAAAAATAAAATAGGACCCAAAACAGAGCCTTGTGGAACACCTATGTTAATGAGATTTTTCTCACTTAAACTATTTTGAATCTTAACTCTCTGACTACGGTTTTAGAGATAAGAAGTGAACCAGTCATGGATAAAACCTCTGAAACCCGCGTTATAAAGTTTTTTAAGCAATATGTTATGGTCTACCATGTCAAATGCTTTAGTTATGTCAATGAATAAGGTGGCAGGTATATCAGAAACATTTAGATTGTCGTTCGTTTGTTTGAGTATTTTCTGTATAAATAAATTAATTCAGCCATCAAAATATTGAAGCCACCAGCAAACTATATTAAATTCATAAATATGCTTCAATTATTAACCTATATCTAGTTTCTAATTGACAAATAATGGATTCGGCAATTAGATATGAATGAAGGTCATCCGTTTTGTTTTTGTATCTCATTTTAACTTAATTTGAAATACTTTATACGTTTAAAAACATTCATATTATGTACATACCACCAGATGATATCACAAACACCACTTACATCATTCAAAAAAGGTACCTATATACATAGTGAAGAAAAGCTAATCCCGCTTATGACCACAAAACATCACATCCAAGCATGTCCAACAAACACCAGCTGAGAATAATTTATTTAACCAATTAGGCCAGACATTTTGTAAACATGGGACGGTTGGAGTCTACTTGAACGCATACACATCAAGCACCGCAAAATCGGGTTTCTACGAAAGTTTTGTGGCAACGTAAGTTATTATCTGTTAAGGTAGATGGGGAATTTGTTTTGATTTATTCTCTGGCTTCACAGGATGGTGTCATAATTGTCATAAAGTGGGTGAAACAATGGATTTATTGAGGTAACTTTATAACTGGGGTTGACATTTATAAAGCTGCTATCGGGCGAGGAAAAGCTGACAAAAAGATATGGTCAATGTGTGTTTGATTTATTTTATAAAATAATATAATAATTACTCCTAATCGTAGATGAATGGAAAGTCTCATATATTACCCGTTTTTAAGTCGGGACAAAATAAGATAATAATTATTATCGTGCTAAAATTCCCAGCGACACATTTTCAGCTTAGTTAAAAGCCTTACTACAACATGCCAACATGGCTTTTCAATGGTCGATCTTTAAGTATGAACCTGACCTCTATTTCGAATGCATGTTTTGACGCTGTAGAAAATGATTTCCAAATGGATGTACCTTGCACTGATTTTATAAAAGCTTTTGATTCTTATTAAAAAAGGGGTCCATTCTACCCACAAATGGTTTGAGTCTTATTTAGCGCAAAGTAAGCAAATAGTCGTTGCTCAGAATTATGGAAAAACTACTTCTGCAGACTGTATAAAGACGACGAAGACCAACACCCCGCTGTCAGGCAGAATGAACGATGATGAAAGCCAAAACTATCGGCTACCTGACCAAAATGAAGCGAGGAAAGCAATATCCAAGCTTAAGTTCAACAAGCTGCTGGACCTGATGGTTTACCCGCAGAGCTATTTTAAGCAGCTAGAAATGACTAACTTGGTAGAGAGCATACACCAACTCATCTCTTAGTCTTGCTTTATGGAGCTGAAGCATGGACATTTAAGTTGACGGCTTTCGGAGGAGAAGATTCAACCACGAACTATACGAGCTGTACAGCGACATCGACCTGGGTAAAAATGCGTCGCATTGGACGTTTAAGATGACTAGAACATGTAGAACGACGGAACGGACGGTCAGCGCAGCGGAGGACGAATTCGCCTAAGGTGACAAGCACAAGTTGAAAAGGACCTGGACCAACTTGGAGTGCGCAACTGGAGGCAGTTAGCTGAAGACCGGCCTAATTGGAAGGGGTTGAGCCCTTGGTCCACCTCGGACTGTAGCGTAAGTAAGTAAGTTGGCAAATAGTCAAGATTTGCGGATGTAATCGAGATCATGAATCTTGTACTGGGGTGATCTGAATGATCTACAACTTAACCCATATCATCCCTGTGTTCCATTAGTGGCACGGTACCTGTTTTATTTTCTACAAATATTTCTTGAACGCATCCTTTATTTATTTTTGCATTATGGCATCACTAATAATATTTACTGTCAAAATAATGTACGATTTGATTTCGAGAAATGTAGGTGTATTTATTGTATGTTAAATTTAAAGAAAGTCTAAGAACTTTTATAATCAATTTTGACTAATATCTTCCATGTTACATTGGTTTACTTGACTGAATAAAGTGTATTGAAATACAGTTAAAATCGCTTACAATGACATTGGTTATAACGACATATCGGTTATAACGACCAAATTCGTCGGTCCCTTGAAGGTCGTTGTAATCGATTTTGACTGTAGTCAAATTTTTTAATTTTTTTTTTTTTTTTTTTCATAAAAACAGTGTCATATTGTCCTACTGTTCCATTAAAGGAACGGTTCTAAAAACCGTTATCCAAAAATTTATTTTTATATTCTTTAAACATAAATATGTTCATAGTGTCATAAAAATATGAGTTGGTAAGAGTTTTTCTCAAATCGAGCAAGATTAAAAGTGTTTGGGATAATATGGGTTAATATTGAAAAATGTTCTCTATTAACTTCAGTCGCTACCTAAGTCCTATTATTTGGACGAGTTACATATATAAAGTAATCCCGATTTGCGCAGAGTAATAATATAATATTTAAATAAATAAATAAATCCCTCCTGTCTACGAAGCTCGACATTGGTGTGGGAATAATAAAAAATGCTGCCGATGTTTGCACACAAATAAGCAAAAGGAAAATTTGTACAAAGTACCTACTAATCGGAACAAACTGTTAACAAACTGACAGAATTCAGTTGAGGTTTTGATTTCACTTGGGCATTACAATTGTAAGACTTCCAAACAGGTAAGGCACTGGATAAGCTTTCGGATGTGGGAACGGTGTTCAAATGAAATCGTGTATTCACTTAAATCACAAACAAAACAAGTAAGAGGACTTGACAGACAGACGTTTAAATTAAATATTTGCACGTCCTTGGGAGACAAATGATATCAAAAGAAAATCCTAATTAAATCAACAATTTCGCGAAAAAAAAACTAAGAACGATTGCACGTACGAGTATGTACGTATAAACGTGTAAGTATGTATGTACATATGTAATAAAACAAAATGAAAAAATGTATGTATGGGAACATAGTTCACCACATTGTACACCAAAAGTATCAGAATTAGCACATTTTTTCCAAAAATCTGACAGCTCTGAAAAAGTAGTACTTACTTTCTGTTTCTAATGAACAATGAATGGCAACACTATGCTAGACTGGGATAAAAAAAAGATGCAGCCTAAAATTATACCTTGCAAACTACACTTTTGCATGTATTTCAAATCTTTTTGTTGAAACTGCAAAAATTGTGTACGATTAGCTTTTACAAAAGTGTTTTTCAACGATCCTTAGAAGCGCTAACATTACTAACTCTAAGACCTTTCTACCCTTGAAAAACTCAAATTCTATCGCGATTTGTTACACAAATGTCTTCATCCTCTTCCATTGGTTATAATGGCACTGACAAGGCAACCTTAAATGAGTTCACACAAAACCAAGTCGCGTTGATTTGCTGCTCTTACCTAAATTGCCTTAATCCCATTTTATATGCGCAGTCATTTGCGACAAATTGGCATCTGCACCTTTTGTCACATAGCACAGAGCTAGTAGAGTACTCCAATGAACGTGTCCTCAATGCAAACGGCACGAGCCCTATTAAACTCAAATTGAATTCAGTTGTTTGTTTTTTTTTTCACCATCTAAAGGACGAACAGGATAACTGAAGTTGACGCACTCGTTCTCCCTTTCCCTGTTCAACTTTCTCTTTCTCGGTCCTAAAACAATGAATACAAAGCTAAAGCAATAAAATATGAAATCTGGTCATAGACTGAAACTGAAACTGAAACAGTATCCTTAACAATATGTATGTTATCCTTTTTTTCTCTCCCTTCGGTACGCAAGAGCTATCAGGACAGGACGGATGCGATCTGCTGCCGTTCACCCGCAATATTAAAGCGCTTCAGACCGTAAACTCGAGTCTTCTGATTTTTTTTTCTCAGGAAAAAACTTTTCCCACAAATAGTTTTCCTCTTCATCGTCGGTCCTTTATTTTCTTCTAGTTTTTATCTCACGTGCTTTATTTTTTTTTTCTCTATTTTTTTGCGTGGATATTTTTTTGCAGCGAAAAACCTCGCGCTTTGGCATTCAAAACGTGGAAACAATTTATTATTCATATCACAACAACTTAGAAAAACGTTTTAAGTGAATAGTGTACACACACATACATACATGCATATATCCTGTCGCATGGCGAAATATAAAAATAAAATAAAAAGGACACGACAACCAAAGCAACCAGAGGAAGGAGTATATAAAAAGAAATTTTTTAAAAACAAAAAAAAAAAAAATAAAAATAAATTTCAGTTTTTTCAAGGAGCTAAGCTGAAAGGAAACCCCAAACCCCATATCATTCTCAAGCAAAGCTGCCGCGTTATCGTTTCACTATCCGCAGGTATCCTTCTTTGAACATTTCGCGTGCTCATGACAATTTCAAGAAGCAAAAAACAAAAACAACAACAAAACGAACGAAAAAATAGGTTGAGTGGATGTGAGTTGATAGAGGAGCTGTATATCCTGGTAAAAAAGAATAACTTTTATTTAGCGAGTAGAACAAACGGAGCATAGGTAGGTAGAACGTACGACGTAGGAGTATCTATAGTACCAAGAAAGACTACAAAGAATGACAAAAAATAGAAATAAAAAAAACACAAACATAGACTATTTCATTTAAGAAACAAAGAAACAAATTCTCCACCTTCCGTTTGTCGTTGACGTTGTTGGTGAATGGTGTGGTGAGGATGACGAGAGCACGATATACCCTCCGGCCAGGATGTGGGGTTAATCTGTATCCTTCTTCGTCTTCTTCTCTTCACAGCATCGCATGAAAAGAAGTGTTGCCTTCATGGGAGAGCAAACAAATAAAGGCTGCCTCTTCGTCCTTTCATTCTCGTATCTCGTTCATCGTTAAAAGAGAAACTGCGAGCGTAGCTTGTGTGGGAAAAGGCATAGGAAAAGCCTCCTGTCCTCTGCCGTTTTCAATATTTGTCTATTTTTTTATATTTTATTTTGTTATGGAAATTGTTTTAGTCAGACTCTCTCCCTACAAAACTTGAAATAAAATGACTACCTACAAGTGTAGGCGAGTATGTGGCCTAGAGATTGGATCAGCAGGATACGTTGTTTTTTTTTTCTCCTGGATAAAGGATATAAAGCGGCAAAAAATATGATTTTATTGTTCTTATTTTGTGTTTCTACCGCTAGCCGTTTTCATTCTTCTGCAATTCGCTTTCGCTTTTAACTTGTAGTAGGCGGATCACTGTTTCGTTAGTATGTTCTGCTCGCGTCTAGCTAGTTGTTGAATAAAAAAGGACTTTCTATCTACAGAAACAAAAAATACATACGAGTACCTACATAGGTACAGACGGAAATTTATGACCGTTAAGCTCTTCGGCACATGGTAAAGTTGTTGGTTTTTTCTTTGAATCCCTGGAAGGTGATGGGACATTTCCGTATTTTGTTCTATTTTTGTCAGTCATTTATTCAACAAACGGGAGATGAAGTTTATGTGAAGTCCTAAAATATAATATTTTGTACTTCCAACGGAACTGTTCCACATAAAATGTCGACTTTCTCTATGCTCGTGCTGACAAACAACGAGCCTGTTAGCAATTTGCTGTTAGATGTCTCATTTCTCATTGTGTTTTTTTGTGGATAAGGCTTTATCCGTGAAATTACCACCAATTATTGATTTTATATTGCAGTCGGATGAGAGAAAGAAAGAAATAATGATGAATTGGTAAAGTGAAGTGAAGGACAAAAGTGCCTGCAGCCACTTGTCTTGTTTTTTTTTTTTTTTTGCATTGTAAAGGACCGGCTTCCTGCACTTGTGTTAGCTAACCAGACCACAATAAGTGGTGTACTTGAACCATTCCCTGGGGCGCAGGTGAAATGCTAAGAGGCAGAATAATTCCCACTTTGTCTGACGAGTGATTTTCTAGAGGAGTAAAGAGTGAGAGTGGATTGGCAAATGAGTGATGGATGCATGCTGGCAAAATGAGTTTTTTTTGCAATTCCTTATACTAGATGGAAGTTCAATTATTACTTTGTGGATATTTGCTGCTTGAAAAGCGGAATGAGAATTGTGTTTGTCGGAGGAAAGCGATGAATTGCGAAACAAAAGAAATTATAAATTGTGCTTGGCATTATGAGAAACTTAGTAGGACTGTATACAACGAGCGACGAGGGAAAGCATTTTATTCAGGTGGTCAATCGTTTTCTGCTTGCCAACGACTCTCAAGGTTGCAGAGTAGGGTCAAGGTAGTTGGTCCGGCACGAGTACGATAAGTTTGGCGCAAAGATTTGACAATGCCATTTTGTATCTTTGCGCCAAACTTATCGGAATCATGCCGTTGGTCCTCATTGAATGACCATAAATAGTCATTAAATCAGCATTCTGTTATTGTCTGTAAAATCAAAAATTTCAAATGATAACGCTCCCAAAACTTAAATTAATATAGGTAATTCATTTTCCTCAGCCTAAAGGTATGCAATCTTTTAAAACTTCGAAAAAATCGAAGTCTGGCACCACTCTTATCCGTGATCTTGTCACTCTTGACATTTCATTGCAGCTGTTCAAAATTCTCAGTTTATAACATTTAACTTATTATATTTTAAATATTTTCGTGCATTTTCCGCACAATAAAAAACGAAACAATAATGGAACTTGATCCAGATATTATTAAAGACTTCGAAAATCTTCTAGTCCCCAGTGAAAAACTCACCGAAGAAGAACTAAACAAACCAATAACAAACAAAAAGCCCCATCCCACCTATAGCACAATTCCAAAATTCTTTTACAAAGCGCCCGATCCGTGCACCAATAATCTTCGCCAAAATCTCCGCAAGGAAGCCCACTCACTGTTCCTGCAAAAACGCACCCAGGAGCTACTCGACAATGAAGAACTAAATACCCTCTGGGATATTCTCGAGAAGTGCAGTTCCCAAGTGACTCCAATGGGCCAGCAATTAATTGGCTACGATGACTATCTCAAAGTTCGCGAGTCGGTAAGTGCCAAGTGCCGTAAATATCTTACAGCCATTCTGTTCGCAAAGTTACAATGCTCCTCTGGCTATCCGGGTAAAGTCGAGATAACATCCGTATTCAATTACACGATGCGAAAAGTTTGGCTGCAACAGGGACGTATCGGTTTGTCTGTATACGATTACAATGGGCAGGGATACCTACGGGAAATCGACATGGAGAACTATATAATCGACATAATACCCACGCTGTCGCAGTTGAATGTAGTCGAACAGTCGTTTCACAGTTTCTACGTGTGCACGGTGGTAAAGAAGTTCTTTTTCTTCCTCGACCCACTGCATACGGGGAAAATTCGAATTCGCGACATTCTGGCATCAGGTCTGCTGGCAGAATTACTAGAGCTACGCGATGAAGATGCACCCAAAGAGAGTCAAGAGATGAATTGGTTTTCGGCACCGTCGGCACTTACTGTCTATGGGAATTATTTGAATCTGGACAAGGATCACAATGGGATGTTGAGTAGAAGCGAATTGGCTGCTTATGGAACGGGAACATTCACGTCAGTATTCTTAGATCGAGTGTTTGACGAGTGCCGGACTTATGACGGTGAAATGGATTACAAGACTTTTTTGGACTTTGTACTGGCGCTGGACAATCGGCATGAACCTCAGAGCTTGCACTACTTATTTCGGATATTGGATGTTCAGCATAAAGGTTATTTGACTGCGTCAACGTTGCACTACTTTTTCAAAGGGATTCAGGAGCAAATTCGCGCAGAGAACGCTCAACCCGTGAGTTTCGAGGATTTGAAGGACGAAATATTCGACATGGTGAAGTCAAAGGATCCGTACAAGATAACACTACAGGATTTGATCAATTGGTACGAGTAGGGATGATAGTCAGTTGCTTTGAGTGTTTAAAATAAAAATGTCTTTCATTTTAGTGGACAAGCAGAAACGGTGGTTTCGATTTTGATTGAGTTCCACAAGTTCTGGGCGTATGAGAATCGAGAAGTGATTGTGTTCGAGACGAATCCGGAGGATGGAGCGCAGAATGTTTAATCCTCTAAGGAATTGTTGCAGTTTATTAAATTTAAGATCATTCCAATGCGAAGAGTAGATTAAGCATAATTGTGTGGTTCCTTCGGTATTAAATATTAAAAGGGACAGCTCTCAACTCTTAAGAGATATGTATCTTTTTTTTCTGGGTGACATCTTTAAGGCTTTCTTTCTCGCAATTTAACAGTGCGTTCTGCGTTGTGAATTCCAAGTAAATGGTGCTTTTTGTTAGTGCAGAGTATGTACTGGCTATCTATCACTATGCGAATGGATAATAGTTTTACCATATCCTTGTTGATCTGGTTGTCCCAAAACGTAAAAGACAATCAAATTGTAATTAGACACTTTAACGTTAGCATTTGGAGAAATTGTACAGTGCTGGAATTTACTTCATTAAAATTTTTGCTGAGTTTTAAAGAATAATGATGGTAGAAAAGGGACTTCGATTGCACCGAGACGGTTGTCATTAAAATTAAATGCGGAATATGGCCCCTATTGCGAGTGTCGATCAACGATCGATAAGCGACAACTATCGATCGTCGAGTGCTGATTTTGGTACTGTATATTGTGATTGTGATCGATATTTGTCGATTTGACAGTCGCCTATAGTCGATCACAAGTTACTAGTCGATGCTTTTTTTTAGAAATGTGAAAGAGTTTTGTGCGAATCAATTGACGCAATCGACAATTGTCGTGACGATCGTTGATCGACACTCACAATATGGGCCTATGACTGAAAAAGGAATAAAAGGAGGAGGAGGAGTAGCGAAAGGTATCACGGAACACTTATCGATAATAGAAAGATTCTGAAAGAGCCACCTGTCTATTCTATATTGCCTCAAAAATCGAATCGATGATGGATGACATAGTGTTGTCTTGACACAGTGCTTTCATCGGGGAGTGGACATTCAAATCGCGATGAGTTCTGCTACATACGCTAGTTTATTTGTTAAAGAAGAATAAGTATCTTGATTGAACATGAACTGAAAAGTCACGTAATGATGGTGTGGGTGGGTGAAAATAAACACATCCTTTGGAGTGGAATTTTTACAGTAACTTAGAGGCTATGCACTATGCAGTTCATCCATTTTATTCGCATATCAAAATGTGTGCAATTGGCATCAACCTTAAAAATTTAATCGTTTGTATAGAATTCCGTTTCCCTACATTATGTTGAGTGATATGATTTGAATTTCAAATAAAACAGCAACGGCTACGTATCAATTTTGTTTTTTGCTTTATTTTGAACCTTGGGCAATGCACTTATGTTTGGAACAAGATATCGTTCAAATGTCCACCACAGCTTTGCTTACACCGACGCAGCCGATCGTTCCAATTTTCGATCACCCTGTGCACCATTTGCCGCTGTGTGCTTGACGAATGTTGGCTTCCAATTTATCAAAAGTTTGTGGGTTGTTCGCAACGTCAAAGCAATTAGACTATTTTACTTTAATATTCTAGGAGTGTGAAATAACATCAATGCGGCAGCCAATTCATAAATCCTCGTCGGTAGTGAGATGATCCAACCGCCAAACTTATCATTCAGTTAATCGAGCGCAGCTTAAGCTGTATCAAGTCCACAGAAATTCAAGTAACATGGCCCTTTAGCGGTCGCCATTGGCTATTGGCTCTTCGCTGCTCATTTCGAAAGTAATAAGTTACGATAACGCCGTCGCGCCAAAAACCGCACCACACAGTGAGTTTTCCGGCACGCAACAACAGCTTTTCATGTAACACTCGTGGGTTGTTCTGACACCAATAGTGGCAATTTCGTTTGCTAATAAAGCCATTCATTCATCCAAAAATGCATTTTTTGACCGAAATCAGGATCATCTTCCGAGTACCTACTCAAATACCCAATCAGAATAATTTCCGACACAGTTTGCGATCGTTTGGTGCAACTCTCATGTCAATATGACTTTATAAGGATGTAGGCCCAAATCCTTCTTCAAAATTCTCAGTTGACGCCTGAGAAAGTCCCAAATGATGCGTTCGCCGTGAAATCGACAGATTTTGATCGTTGGCAATACTGGCCGCTGCAGCTGCGATATACATACTCCTCACTTCGCGCTTTTCGCTGTCTTGTTGATGATGTATTGTCTTGTAAAGTTAACTCAAGCTCAAACTTCTCCACAGTGTGGCTGGCGTATAGCCTGCACAGAGTTGAGAACCCATAACTGAGCTCGAACTTTGGTAATATTTTTTAATAAATTTCTAAACGGACGGGAAGCGCCCAGGACTCTTTAGATCTGGATAAATCCTTCCTATTTAAGTTTAAGAAACTCCAACATTCACCCCAATTCTCAATGTCGTATTTGTGAGTCGTATACGACTATAGTCGCATTTTGTAATAGCAAATACATTACAAAATACAGTTATGCTCGTATACGACTCACAAATACGATATTGAGAATTGGGGTGACTATATCAACTAATGGGACTGAATTTCGCTTGCCTACGAGTGGGTAACTGTATTTTCAAGCTTAAATCATTTTTTTCTTAAACTATAGACAGAGGCAAAGATATCTGAAAAGCGATTAATGCACAGTCAGTGACTATGTTTTCTAAGAGTGACTATAATAATAAATGAGATCCCAGATCCCTTTTCCAGAGTAAACCATGCCACAACACTACTCGTACCTCAATTTACAAAATGACTTAGCAAATTAAAGAAATACCCCTGACTATCCCGTCCCATTTGACCAACCAACTCAAATACAATGCAGTAGAAAATTATGATCAAACAACAATAAATTATTGTTTCACAATCAGTGCAATCGAAGTGCAATGTATGTATGACCCAGCGTCACCAGCTGGTAATGGTAGTGCTCCTCAATGCAGTTGCTCGTCATAATCATAAGTGCCTTTACGTATACGAGTTCTATATGACAGAAGAAATTCACAACCCAAGACGGGTTTGGTATGGGTTTATTCAACCGGCAAACAGAAATAAAGTGGACACCTCTCAGTTAGTTGGTAGAGATAGAGGTACCCACCGCACCGTCCTATAGCGCAGACGACTGTTCCCCTTTCCTCTTTTCTGTTTCGTTGGCCGTGGACATCCATGGCACAACAATGCAGAGATTTTGAAATGATTATGGCTATGGACACACACACACACGCCCATATCTATAGAAAGAAAAGCTCACATGCATTTATATACATATGTATGTACATCGACATCATCCACTTGGGTGGCCCTTAAATTTAGTTGAACTTCCTTCGATTGCACCCGCAATGAAATTTTATGGACAACGGATGCACTGCCAAGTGAAGCCCACTGCAATGACTGCTGCAGCATTGACAATTATTTCGAATGGCATAAAGCGTTTATGGGCGGCGACTCTTGTTCTCCGATTATCGTACTCAACGGTCTTGAGAGGTTCGTAGGAGGGTGGGAAATGGGATAATTGAATTGAACTTTGGGTTTTGTGAAGAGATTTTTTGGGATGGATAAATAAAATGTAATGGCCTGGACGGATGCAGTGATTTTTTGTTTTTGTATCTCGACTGCAATTGCTTTGAAAATTGGAAGAAAGGATCAATTATAGGTCTGTTTGGTAATTCACGAATTCGTACAAATTGGTAGGATTCTTAAGAATTTCCTGTTTGGTAATCCAAAAGATTCGTAAGACTCGTAAGAGAGAGCCAACCCTCAACTAAGAGCTTACGAATTCTTAGATTCTTACACCGTCTTTTTCTTTGGGTAAGGTTGACCACGGCTGTCCAACCAGCCAGATGACTCTTTGTAAAATATCATAATCTTCATTTGTTGGTGGAAAACAAAAACAAATTGACAGGTTTTACCCGCAACGTGTTTGGTTACTTTCTTACGAATTTTCAACTAAAACGACCGCCAGGAATAGTGAAAACTGCTTCCAAATCTGTTTAGTGTTACTCCAGATTAGCAACAGTCATTCAGAAAGACACATTTTGTTGACTTCCTTTTATACTATGAATAGATGGATAGAAGATAGATGTAAAAGAAATGAAACAAATAAAGGAATAATTTTTTGCTTACCAACTATATTACTATAAATGTATAAGATAATGTTATGTATATTTTATTATCGTTCACCACATCAAACAATCATTACCTACTTTTGTTTAACCTAGATCCGTTGACAGATCACAAGTAGCTGTGAAATGCTCTCTTTTACATCAGGCAATGTTTCCCATAGATTGTGAACGGGACAGTACTTTTTAAACCCATATTTGTTGTACGTTATAAAGCTACCATTCCAAACTGCAAAACTGGTGTAAGAATAATCTTCCATACAACTTATTGAAAGAATTATAGTTTCGTTGCTTTTAAATATATATCTTTCAGCTTCCGTTTTTGAAATTGAAAAAAAGTTATCACCTCCATTTATAGAAACTGTAGCCATTCCGAATAGCGGGTGTTTCACATGTGACCATTCATAGGTCCACTCCTCAGATAGTGGATCATAAATATCCAATATTCTTTCACCGTTATAAGCATTACGTGAAATGCATAATGAGGAGCCGTGAACACCCACAATGGGCCTAAAAACTGCATTTCTCATCCGAGTTATATATTCCCATTCACCGACAAGTGGGTCATATTTCTCAACAGTATCCAACATACTACGTTCTTCATTTTTGCCACCAACAACATACAATTGACCTTTTAACGCACCCATTGAACATCCCCATCTAGTTGTCAACAACGGAGGTAGTTGCGTCCATTGAAACGTTTTCAAATCCAAGCAATCAACACGATTTGTAGGTCCTTTGGATCCAAGAAATCCGCCAGCAATATAAAATTTGTCATTCATGGTAATGCTTCCAAATTGTGAACGTGTGTCTGACAGTCCCGGTATCTCTCTATAAAACCACTCTTTCAATGCAGGTGAATAAAGCGCGACCCTTAAGTTACATTCGACGATGTCCCATCCATCGATAGCAATAAAAGCGTCGTTTAAGATCCTTTGCTTGATCTGGTGTTCTGGTTGTAATGACTGTCGCAATTCTGGCAAACAATGCCATTTGTATGATTTGTAAATTAACTCTTTACATTTACTAGACTTGATAGCTGGCTCCACGGCATTGGCAATGAACTGGGGCCGCAACGATGTCAATCGAAGATGCGGAAAAAGTTCTTCAATGCATATTACCCGTTGACCTTTATCATGTTTCACCCATGACAAAATACTATCGAACACTTCCTCTTCAGAGTAAACACGTAGGTTATCACTAGAGATAAGCTTGCTGAGTTGATGGACATCCAGAGAAAAGAATTCCTCGTTATGCCGCAACTCCATAAAATGTTGTACAGCAAACTCAAAAGCATACTCACATAGGTATGTTATGTTGTATTGCTCTGCAAAAAATAAGACACCGAGAACGTTACACGTATCAAGCTGCTTTGTTAAGAATTCGCAGCATGCCTCTTCCAATGACCTTATTTGCAATAGATGGGCAGCTTTCAGGACATTTTCCACCGTGTCGCTTTCAAGTTCAATCTTATTGGAGTACATGTAATTGATCACCATTTGTAAAGCTTTTCCATCTATTTCTTCCAATTTTACCTCAGTGGATCCAGCTTCTTTGAAAGAGCCGCTAAACATTGAGGAAAAATAATCGCTTCGTGCAGTGAGAATCAATCGATGGGCACTCACTTGGATTTCTCCATTCGCATCAGACAGTGTAACATCGCAGAATTTTTGATTGGCAAAGGAATGTAATATTTTTTCGAAAAAATCGGAATTGCTAATTTCGCAGTTGTAAGTTTCGGCTTTAATCGAACTGATGGCTACTGGCATATTTGTAGATTTATAGTTGGAAGACATCGGGGTACAATTTCAATAGGAATACAAGCGAGTGGCTACTTGAAGTTTAAATTACAATTTGTTGCGGTTGTCTTTTATCTGAAAAAGAAAAAAATGAAATTAGTTTCGTGTAAGAAATGAGCTACCAGTAAAGATTGTCTCCCGGAACCGCCAACTACCCAGAGGGACTCCAGTAACAAATGAATGTACTTACGTGTACCACTGAGATCATGCTCCGAAAACACTTCGAACTGGAATAAAAGAAACATTTGAAGCGCGTTTGTGGACATTTTGCTAACACATATTTGTTTTATCAGCAAGCAACAAGTAGGTCGCATAATAAATGCAAGACGAGTACAAAATAAATATGATAGCTACTTACACAATCTGAATACGCAGTAGAAAAGAATATTAAAATCTACAATACTCGATCTTCAAGCAACTAATTAAGTGCATAAATCGCTTATCAAGAAAAATCGTTTTATCGCTTTCGAATGTTTGTTTTATATTATCATTACATTTTGACATTTCTTCTGTTGCTTTATCTATTCCTTCTCGAAATAGAAGTATACCTACCCTTCCGCATATCATGTTGACTCGTTCTCTCGATCTTTGTGGTGTGGTGAGATACAAATAAACATGGCGTGGTTATTTTTAAATGATCTTTTATTCTCTATTTTGGTTAACAAATTATTATTGGTTTTAAAAAGATATTAAACATAAAAATAATTAGTATGTTACCAATAAAAACAGCTGTATATGTACCTACCGACTTGTGTCTTCCTTTTTTGCCAATAGACAGTTTATCGAGTGTACGTATCCATCTGTTGCCAGGTAGTCGCACCACATTAGAGTTTTAGCACAGACAATAATTTTATTGTCTTGTTCTAGGCTCCAAAGTTCGTGACAGAACCCAAAAGGCAGTAATGGTAGAATAGATGCGGAATAAAAACTCATGTTTGAATGAAATTGAAATCGAGTGTTGTGGTGTATTTCGGAAAGGAATATCGGTGTTCTGCATTTCTTTTTAACACAAAAAATGTTTTACTCTTAAAAACATATTCGATGCAATTATAAAACTATCGGCATTAATTTTAAAAAAGTCTTAAAAGACTAGATAATTCAAAAAGACTTCTGAAATTTTTTTCTACATTCTTCAAAATTCATGTTCAATACTTTTTTCTTGTACTTGCGCTTCGGTTCATCTCTCTTAACATCCAGCAATAGTCAGGCATTATGCTTAGGTCCCACCTGCTTGATATCTATTCTCCATGACTAAGGTGACCATACGTCCCGCTTTGGGCGGGACAGTCCCGCTTTCGAGCTATGTATCCCGCTGTCCCCAAAGAAATGCAAATGTCCCGCTTTGAAAAAAATACAATCCGCTGCATTTCATTCAGTCACTAAGTCAGGAACATCTCTTTTCGTTTTTGTACAAATCGAACCAGAAACTCCAGACGTCCTCCTATTACACATTGCTAGATAAAAAGTGAACCTTCCGCTGAAAAAAGTTCGCTTAACCACCCATCAACCATTTAAATCCTTCGAAACTCGAAATAGACGGCGATGGAATTTATCAACTCAAAAAAAAATTTGGCCTAAAATTAAATTCACGCTTTCTTCACCACGCCGCAGCCGTAATATAATGGCAATAAAGTGGTGCTGTCCATGGGGAAAACGTTAAAACTATAGCGGCTGATTTTTGTGAGAAGTAAAGAATACTTGAACCAAGTGGTGCCAGTTCAACACAGAAGTAGGTATACATTTTTGAATATGAAGCCTTATAAAGATCGCCTCTTGGGAGGAAGTTCAAAACGTGATGAACTTACTAATTGAGGAGGGTTTTTCAGTCAATTAGGTACTGATTATAACTGGTGGTTCATTTAGAGTTCCTTTTTCAGTAGGGATCTTATGACAGATCACGCGTGAGGCGTGAGTCGTGTCAAACTCTCCTTGTTCAGTATTTTGTTCAGTATTGTTTTTTTCCTACTAAAACTTGAACAAATGTACCTTTTTTGTTTAAATAAACTTAAAATACTTATGTTACGTCTATAGTACATTTCTTTTATGTATTTAATATGTATTTTTTTTATATTTTTAACAGTTTTCTTATTTTTTTTTGTGTAAAGGGTTTTTTTTCTGTTTCTTAAAATTACTCCAAAAGAGTAACAAATAATTACGAAATGTGTGAGAGAGTTCAATCTTACTTAGTTGGCGCTACAGCTCGGGTGAACCTGGGCCTGCTTCTCGCAACCATTTGTGTGTGCGTGTTATATTTTTTGCACGAATAAAAGGGACCTACAGTTTTTTTCCGAAACCCAACGGCGAGTTGAGAAGCTCAATCGTGACAAATGATACTCTTTGATGCTTGTCATTTTTGTATTAATACTTGAAGAGTTTTTATTTTCGTTTTTATTCTTTTGTCTATCCCTAAATAATAAAACGAATTAATAAATATATATATGTTATGAAAAAAACTTATGTTCTTACTGAATAAATTGATTTGAAATCCCTGTTTCACTGTGTACCTACCATGCACTGATTCACTGTGTAAACTCATGGTACACAGTGGATCACAAGGGAAGGACAGTCTCAAATAATTTTTTCACTATCTCAACATTAATAAAGCTTTGAGATTTTGGGCTTAAAATGAAGACAAAACATTGAAAAAGCTGTGAAAAAAAAATCCTGGCTATACTATGATAAATGCGAGCTCAACGGCGCAATAAGTAAAAATTGATCCACTGTTAACACCTTTACCCTACTCATATAACAACCCAGCTTGTTGAGGTTATTAAGCATGCTGTTAACCCTTTCAGTATTTTGATACCATATGGTAACATGGTTTTTGTAACTCCCAAATCCCAATCTTTCTCTATGAGAATTTTTTTTTTTCAAATTTCTTCCCAACTTCGTGCTGTATATGTTCAAGCATTTGATGCTTACAAAATTGGATTCTATAAGATCTCAGTGCGCATTGAACACTCGTGCAGGAAAATCCTCCAAACTAATATCGATTTTTTTTACAGTAGACCATTTTTATTATTTATTTTTTATTTAGATAATCGTTGAATTAATTAACATTTTTGATGTCATTTTGTACATAGATAATGGGCGCACAGTTTTAAAATAAAATAATCGTATAAGTTAATTCTAGTAAATTTGACATCATTTTTGTGTTTTTAGGACATCATTTCCAAAAACCACTTTAGAACTAAAATTTAACAAAAATTGTTTTTCATCCTTGTTAGTATAAGCCTCTGTTACAATACAAAGAAAAAAAAAATAATGTTTAACCCTTAAAACAAAAAAGTTTCACTGAAAGGGTTACCTAAATTTTTTTAATCAGGGCTTTTCTGTTTCCAAAAAAATTGTGTACGACCTCTTTAAATGATTTCCTAGCGAGCTTTGCAGTCTTATTCATAGTCTTTTCAAAGTCAGCATCTTGTATTAACTTCCTTATGTCAGGACCAATAAAAATGCTTTCTTATGGTATTGGTATTAAAATAGCAATCATATAGTCTCATATAGTTTTAGAAATAATTTGTTGTTGTTTTATTTTTTACATATTATGTAACATGCACGTATATAGCGAAGGTTAACTGGAGAATCAACACATTTCCGCGAAGCCATTTGTAAGACTTTCTTTTTACTATACCACACGAAAATATATAATATATAACAAGCGACACATGCAGCTTTAGATTAAAAAAAAATATATATACGGCTTCAGCAGTCCTATACAGAACAAAGTCTAGCTTCTCGCAACCATTTGTGTATGCGTCTTATTTGGAAGGGACCTTGAGAGTTGAGAAGCCTCTCATGACAAATGACACTCTTTGATTGCTTGTCAGACATTCGAAAGAGGTGGCAACCGTGAACAACTTTTTTTTGGTGTAGGACCCGAGCTGGGATTGAACCCGAGCAGCATGCGTAGTAGTCCAATGCACTAACCACCACGGCCACGGCTACCACAAGCTTTAGATTATGCTTCTAATGATCAAAACAAATAGTGAGGAATAAAAATATCAGCAATACCATTAATCTATATTTTTAACATAGAAATTAGAAATTAACTCTTAGAGCCCCCGCACACTACAGACTCTCTGTCGGCCGATAGTTCGGTCGGGCTCTTAATCAGTATGAAAATGAGAGTGCGAACACTATAACGATTCGGTAGCGGCCGATAAATAAGTTTGATATGCTACACGATTGCCTTAAAACTAAAGTTTCGGCAAACTATCGTCCGACTACTTAATCAGTACGGCCGCGGCGTAGTGATGGGGCTCGAGTGATTTTATTTTACTCGAGTCACTCGTGTCATTTACAAAAATAGTCGAGTTCAACTCGAATAGAAATCTGACTCGAGTTACATGGATTTTTGGAAGTTCACAAATCTTTTGACAACTTATTCAATTTAAAAAGGTATACATGTAGTATATGCAGAACGCATTATTGTTTATTCTTAAACATAAAACGAGAAATAAACCAAACCTTCGATTTCATCTCACTCATTATACCAATTAAATCACGAGTACCACAAACTTATTAAAAAATAAATACACTTACTTATAGTGATGACCACAAAATCACTACAGTGAATTATTCACCGTGAACGAAAAATAACAGTCGCAGTCTGTTAACGACTTGGAAATAAACAGTGAATCGCTAAAACGTGAATAGTGTCACGTCACAGTTTGGAATTCGCAAATAACGATTTCACAACAAAAGTCGCGGTCGTGAGTATGAACGTGAGGTGCGAGGCAGTAAATGATACGTAGAACAAAGCAGAACGCGGTAAACGATATTGTCTTACTTATAAAACAAACTGCAAAAAGTACTGAGAAGGACGACACAATAATAAAACAATATTACTGCTGCGGTATAAGATATCCACTATATTTAGCTAGAAGCAGACCAGGGTAAAACGTACGTTATCGTTTTACAACCACTTGTTTACATGTATTGAAAGTGAATGCGAGTGCGAGCAACTAAATTTCGCATCTTTATGTGAATGTATAAATGTATGTACAATGTACATATGTATTTAATGTAAACGGTACTCCATTTTGTTGTCGTGTGCATTTTTCGAGTTGTATTCATTGAAGCCAGTTTTAGTTAAGCTATTCGGGAACGAATTGACTCGAGTACGAGTTCACTCGAATATAAAAACTTTTGACTCGAGTACGAGTCGAAACTGAATTACTCGAGTAACTCGAGTAAAAGCCGACTCGAGTCCCATCTCTAGTACGGCGCTCTTCCACACGCGCACACTACCGAACCGACAATAAAGTCAGCCGATTTTGTTGATACCTCGGTTTGCTCTGAGTTTTAAATGAATTTGCTCTAAGTTCTGAATATTTCTGCGTATTTAACTATGGAACTATTGACATTTTTTGGGGTAAAGCAATGATAACATCTCTGGAATTTTTTTTATTAATTGCCATTAAGCGACTGTTCTCTGCTAAATCTGTTTAAAGACTAGCAATGGCAAATCGTTCTAGAACAGTCGGCCGATTGTTGTCTAGTGTGCGCATGCGCAATCACTACCAGCCCGACTATTTATTCGGCCCAGTGTGCGCACTAACCAGCCCAACCCGACCAAACTATCGGCCTATAGAAAGTCTGTAGTGTGCGAGGGCTCTTATAGTATACTAGTGGTTCTGGTTACCCGGTGCGCTTCGCTACACCCATTGAAAACAGTGCTCAGCTTATGTCATAAATGTATTGAAATTTTTTCGAGTGACTTTTTTGTGAATAGTATTAGTAATGACGCTGGTGAAGAATAATTAAATGCCGAATATCCTAAGAACTCAAAAACTTGGTGTTCCAGCACCATCTATTGGAAAACTTCATTACAAATATTATAATATTGTGTAACTTTCGTACCGTGAGTTTAAAAAATTTTGAGTTCCAGCACTATCTACCGGAAAACTTGAAATTGTGTGATGTACGAACACTGCAAACATCAGAAAAAGTATATAGTGTAAGTTTCTGCTCAATCGGATTGTTAGTTTATGAGTTTTGAGGTATCAACTAATTTTTATATACAGGGTGTTTCCAAGTAAAATGTCAAGACTTTAGCAGCTGATTCTTGGGTTTATTCTAAGAAAAAAATCGTTCTAGAGCAAGGGTTTATCTCCAATTTCAACATCATTTGTCGAGAATTTAAGAAAACACCTACTTTGGTGTACCTTGACCCATAATAACTCAAATATCTCCGCTAATACTGACTACAGAAACTTCTCTTACTTACTTACTTAGTTGGCGCTACAGCTCGAGGTGAACCTGGGCCTGCTTCTCGCAACCATTTGTGTGTGCGTGTTATATTTTTGCACGAATGGAAGGGACCTACAGTTTTTTGCCGACTCCGAACGGCGAATTGAGAAGCTTAATCGTGACAAATGATACTCTTTGATGCTTGTCAGACATTCGAAAGAGGTGGGCACTGTGAAAAAAACTTTTAGGTGTTTGCGGCGGGATTCGAACCCAAGACCGCTGGCTCAGTAGTCCGACGCACTAACCACTTGCGCTACGGTGCCCACAGAAACTTCTCTTAGGGCTTTAATTTTAGAAGAAATAACGACATTTTTAACTGCGTTGAAATAAATTGGATACCTTTTTTTGCTTTCAAGATATTTTATTTTTAAGTCAATATCGTAAATCTTGCCCATACATTTTTTTGGATTTCAGGTCGCTTTTCTACAAAAAATGCGTAATAAGCATATCGTTTTATTATTTTTTCTTGTGAACGTAACAATTGTTAACAAAAAAATGTGTTGTAAGTATTCTGAAAAACTTACAGATTTTATGATACTTGGAGAAAACCGCAGCAGGTAAAAAGCGAAAAAATGATTTTTTACCTATTTTTTTAACAACAGTTGGAAATTAGTGCGATTTTCTAACTAAATCATTATTTTTTTAATTTGTTTTTTTAAATAAAGTATGACTTTACGTAGGTTGTAAAGTATGCTCATTTATTAGAATACCCGTCAAAACCCTAATTTAATTAGTTTATTTATTTTAAATAAATTTTTACAAATCAGAATATAAAAAAAAAAAAACCATAAATAAATTGCAACATTATGTTCTTTTCATTTCGTTTCAGGTTCAAATATTAAAGCAGCGATTGCAATACTTAATTGCATATTAGCACGTCAATTATGTTTCGAGGATCCATCCTGTTCCGCAATTTTAGAGATTATACCCAGAGTTTGTGGACCAATTCCAGGTAAGTAGTGTCACCATCATCAACAGTTACAATCTTCATTTCACCTCGAATGTGACCTCCTATTCCTACCTGTTCCTTTAAAATTTTCATACAAAATTAAATTTTCTCATTATACTTACTTAGAGGTTACGTACACTCCACATAGTTATATGAGTGTGTATATATTCATTCTCCTAACACACGGGGGATATTTTTGTTCAATTTCCTTTTTCTACTCCGCTTAAGGACATCATCAGCGAAGTAATCTTGCTGCAACAGTTTGAGAACAAGAAGCTTCTCTATACCAGAGGTTTTTTTTGTATAATTTTTTTTTGCACTTAAAGACTGCCACCTAACCTGCTTTCCTCATCGCCATCTTTGTTGCTATAAAGTGTATGAGAGGCAAGCGTGCTCATTATGCATGCGATGCATACATGCACTATACCTTGTGTTCTTTATGTAAGTATACATAGCTCGTACCGCTGACGCTCTTTACCTTAATTTTTATGACGCAGTCATTTGGAAAATTGCATCCAAGAAAACTGTTATAGTAATAACCTGGCTATAATACCATACGAGTAAAGTATACCCAAGCTAGTCATATGTCCCAGGACATTCACGTGGTGATGTGACAGTAGTTGTATAGCTGAAGTGGCCTGGCTTGTTGAATTCTGCTAGTGTACTCGTACCTAACTCATCAAAGCGTATCTACACATGCAAATAAGGACTCCAAATAAGGATACTGTGCGCGACTCATATGGGTACTAACACTAGGTGAAGTACTAGTTTGGGTCCTGATAAATTTGCAATTAAACCACAAAAAAGAGTTCTTTTGTTTGCTTCTGCTCTCGCGTTTTTTTTTGTTCATTACAGAAAATAAAAATAAAAAAAACCTTAACAACACGCAACAATAAAAACCGTTCGCTGCTCGAGTAATAATTTAAAACAAAAAAAAAAAAAAACGCAGACAGCAATTACACAACTCCATGACACATAAACATAAATCATAGGAACAGTACGAAACCATTAAGCGTCACTCCATAGCATTATGGCCGCAAGAGAGAGAAGGCCAGAGTGAAGAGTAAAGAAAAACAAAAAATACTCGCGCGTAAAATTTATGATCAGAGAAACCTTCACCCACCCAGTGCCGCCATCTACCAATGTGACGGTGACGATGTTCAAATTGGCGCTAAAAATAAATTAAAACCAACGGTAGGTTGAGCTACCTACTCCTACATATACTCGTACACTGTAAGGATTCTATAGAGCGGAAATAATTTTCATATTTTTCTCTTGGTTTCCAGAACAATTTGAAACCAAGTCAGCCGTAGAGTAACTCCAAAGTACGAGTTACGAGCAAACGGTGTTGGTTAGCGCTGTTAGTCGGTAGCTGAAGCTGCAAGCTTTTGCTAGTGCAACGGGACTGGTTTTGTATAATTAAGCCATTCAAGCGAGGAGCGTTATCACTTGCCGGCTTGTAACATTGATAAAAATATAAAAAAAATAAAAGCAATCGTATCCGTTCGCATAGAGGAGGGTGCTATGAAACTGACTCCTTTTGTGGTCCTTAAATCATTTCGATGGAAGGATGTTCTTTTATTTTTATTTCGTTTACTGTTCGGAGACTATTATGAAGAACGGGATAAATGATACGTATACAACAAATAACGGATAATAAAAAGGGAAGTTGTACAATTCATGACGGCCAGGAATTATGTTGGCAATAAGTTGAATGGTTTTTCTCGCGTGTGTATTCCAACTGATAGCGAAAGAGTGGTGGATTATCAACCGTGTTTGAAGTGCAGCCACAGAGCAACATAAATTCGCGCTTTGGGGTTGCACTTCATCAGTGTGACATCCGCGGGTACACTTGTACATAACCCAATCTGGGAGTTGGAACTAATTCGCAGCGTTTTACCAGAGATGGCGTAGGTAGTACATTCATCGTGTATTACCTGCGCCAGATATTTTCCATAAAACAGCTGTCGTTAGGCGTCAGTGTCAGTATTTATGCCATCCTTCCGAACATCAGCAAGGTGTTCGAAAAAGTGATCAATAGAACCGTGACTAAGTGGGTTGCATACAAAAATATAGTTTCGGATAACCAATTCGATTTCAGGCCGGGGCATGATGTCATACTGGCCACGTCTAAGCTGATATCGGATATCCAATGGAACAAAAGCAAAAATTAATGCATGGGTGCCTGCTTGGTTGACTTGGAGAAGGCCTTTGACACCGTTTGGTTAGAGGGACTCTTTTACAAGTTGAGCAAACTGGGCATGAGAAAACCACTTCTGTACATGCTTTGCAATATGCTCACCAGTAGACAGTTCATTGTGAACAATGGCCATGTTACCTCTGGTGGAATGTTCGAAATTAGAAATGGTCTACAATAGGGTGCAGTTAACTCGCAGATCTTATTCAGTATTTACACTAGTGGCCTCTTAGGATCTCTCCTCTATGCTTGCGTACGCAGATGACTTGATGTGTGTACATATCAGGACCTGAAATCGAGGTCATTCCAATTCTCTTGCAGCGTGACTTCGATTCGATTCAGCGATATTGCGATATTGCGATGATTGGAAGTTGAAGATTGACTTTCGGAAGTCGGAAACCATTCTATTTAGGACGTCGTCATTGTCTGAGGCCTCATCGGACACCAGAAAGAATTGGCGAAAGATTTCGATCGTTGGAGAGCCCGGGCAATCTTTGGCATGTGTTCGCCTATATAGAATACCCGAGTCTGAGTACATACAATTTTATTCCAATGAGGTTCCATACAACACGGCGAACCGGATCACAGTGGATAATTTCCTGGTGAGGATAATTCACACTGAGGGTCACACTACGAGTGCAATGACCTCGAGAGATAACCTGATCTCTGGAACATACTCTTTTTTTTTAAATGGGTTCCTGACCCCCCAATTGTGGAGGGCACCGCGACCTGGAAGATCTATTGCACCACAAAGTCAGTTTAGGAAACCAGAAGAGGCTCAATTCTTTTGATGAAGTTGAGGATCACACTGGTGGAGACTGTACGAAGTTCCATGGGAGTAAGGATTTCACTGTGGAAATGTTGTCTCCGGAGGGCGCAAAGTGCCATGCAGTCGCATAGAATATGTTCCGCAGTTTCGTCATCCTCCATGTAAAGGCGACATTCAGTTTCCTGAATAAGACCTATTTTGTTTAGGTGATATCGAAGATGGCAATGCCCTGTTAGAAATCCCACTAATCTCTTGATATCATTTCCACTGAGGAGAAGTTTTTTATGGATTTATTTTGGAAGGGTTTAATGGTTCTTTTAGCCCGGCCCTGGGTATTTTCCCAATAGGAGCTACACATATTATTTTCCCAACTTTTGATGTTTAAGTAAGTTAATAGCTGAATTTGGATTATTGCAAAACGGCTCAGGCCGATAAAGGATTCAGGCGAACCTTTCCTAGCTAGTGCGTCAGCTTTTTCGTTTCCATCAATACCTCATGTCCGGGCACCTACCAAAGTTTGACTTTTTTTTCTATGGGAGAGGTCTTGGAAAGTATTGAAGCAGTTCAAGACTGATTTGGAGTCAATCAGGTTTGGGCCTAGTGCTTTTATGGCTGCTTGGCTATCCGTGAGTGGATGGATGGATGAGGGCACCTTTGATTCCCTATTCTAGGATGACGTTGGCACACACTTGAATGGCATGATTTTCAGCTTGGAATACACTGGGATTTTGTCCCATTGGTATTGATATTTAAGTGTTTGGTCCAAATATACCAGAACTCACCCCGGTGTCCATCTTTGATCCATCCGTATACCACTTATTACCTTTTAGGTTTGAGGTAGGATTTTTATATATTCCATGCTTCACGGCTTGAGAACACTGTATCGAACCTCCTGCCAAAGCATAAAGTTTTAGATAAGCGATCATTTACCGCGCAGATCATGTCAAGTTCTAGGATTTCGGAGAGAAGATCCACCTGATCTGTGTGCTCTATGTAGTTAATCTCCCCTGTTTGCAGTAGTCTGACAGTGCTGCTAATTGCCAACCTTTTTATGAAGAAATGGAGTGGCGTAAGGCCAATGAGTGAGTGCTTCTATAGCGGCCATTGGGCAAGTGCGCATAGCGCGTGTAGTGCCGAGGCAAGTCATTCTTTGCAGATCTGGAACATACTACTCCAATCACAGATACCACGAGAGCGTGCGCCTTAACGGCTTTGTGTAAAAGCGATTCCCAGATTTGGCCCTCACAGAAAGTGAAGGGAATATAAAGCTTGTAGAAAATTTAAGATCAGCTTAAATACTGCTAGTTCGTTGGCGGATGTCTATGTTCGGCCATAAGGTAAGCTTACGATAGTTTGGAGAGAAGTCTCTGTCAGCACTAAGCTAACGTCTCAGTAGCACCACTGAACAGATAAAAATTGATTGCCTGCTTTTTCTCCTATCTCATTTAATTATACCAAAATATAACCACGCCTTGTCACCATTCTCAGGTGATGAAAATTTTAATGATTTTCTCCCCCCAGCAAAAAATAAAGACATAACTTAGCTCGTTTCGCCAGTCCCCATCATCAAACACCACCAAATTACCAGTGATACTGAAGAAAAACAATACCCAATCCCCCCAATAATAAACCAATAAATTTTTGTTAGATCGATTTCTTCGGAGTCCTCCTCCTCCAACCACCCACTTCGACGCACATTCAACAAACAAACACTAATCCAGCCAATATGCCTCCAATCAATGTGAAGGCAACAAACACAGCTTTGAAGAAAAAACCCTCATAAGTCTCTCTGTGAAAGGCCACATATCCCCGTGTGACATTGACACAGTAACTGGATCATCCTTATAGACCCAGAAATACATAAGTCTACCCTCTCTCCCAAAAAGGAAGAAAAGCTCTCTGCCTAGATACGAGCACACTGGCAATATGTCCGCAACAAGTGACACTTTTCGCAGGCATATATCATTTTTATATCCTTGTAAAACTGAGCAGCATCGCATGGTAGTGCCTCATAAATGTCTACCCAGTCGCCTGTTAGTAGCCAAAAAAAAAAAAAACAACTAAATTGATGTCCTTCCAGGTATGGAGACATTTTGTTACCAGAAAGAGAAAGCAAGAGACTCAAGGCTCATGGAGGGTGTAAATAAGATGTAAAAATTGAATAAATTAAATCGACTCCACCCGCACACGTTGTGTCCTTTGAAATCCTTTTACACAATAATAAACAACATTCCGAGAAGCAGGTAGAAATTTTCCTTTTCGTCCTTCGCATTTTTGCTAACAGAACAAAATTGAATTACAAACAGATTGTGGGAATAAAAAATTGCGTTCATAAAAAAAAAGAAGTAAGAAAGAATAAACAAAACAAAACAAAAAAAAAATAACAACTAGCTAACCGCAGGACACTAAGCCATGTGCACACAAACTAATTTTGGACGGCAAGCAAAGCGAAAGAGAAACTTTTAAACTTCCAGTTCTGTTAGCCAACATTTTGTTATTCATTGGTATTTGCCTTTCAAATAAAGTACACCAGGAACATTTGTTGTCCTGGTGGTGTGTTTGTTTTTTGTTTTTTACCTTATATCCTTTTTGCACACAAATCCACTTTTTCTGGTTTTTGTTTCTTTGCCACAGTGCCTATCTTTTGGGGTTAACATGGCCCAACCGGATGTGATTTTATTGCAAAAGGAGCAACAACGGTTGTATTAATTTCACCACAGGAGCTCGTCTCTCCTGTGTGGCACAAGGACGAAGGAGAAGCGAAAGAGCGCAACACTTTTGACTAAAATAAGAATTAGGATACTTTTCGTTTTCCATCATTTTTGGCCAATTTGTGTGCGTGCCCTACGAGTAGGCACAGTCCTTTTTTTGTGTTGCAAAAGATTTAAAGGTTCGTGGATATTTATTACGTCCTTTTGCCATTTTAGCCAGGTGAAATGGTTTAAGGACTTTTTTCCTCTTGCTCATTATTTGGTGCTGCAGGACGAACGAAAAAGGATAAATTGGCAAAAATATTGATATATTCTTTGGAAATCGGTCATACATTAGAACATGTGTGTATCATCGTATCCTTTACAAAAAGAAGCAAGAATTCATTTCGAATGGGGGCTTTTTTTGGGCTGCTTTTAAGGATCTAAACATGGAAAAGAAAAGCGATTTGGGTAACAGAGGCAAATTTTCTTTCCAAATGCAAATCAGATTATTACCTTGAATGGGATAATTTTTTGTGAGAGGTGGTTAGAGAAGTGATTTCGCAATGTGTTGTGGCAGGTAAGAGGTCCTTACGCTCGCTCATTCGAAGATAATTGAAAGGAGGTGGCGGGCAATAAATTCATCGATTGATTTTTTTACGATTCGCATTTGGAAGTTATGCGTTTATTGGATTTTAAGTGAAAATAAATTGTAGAGGAACATTAACGACCACAAGTTTCATGGTTTTTCTAAAAAAAAAAAAAAAAAAACTGAAACCGGCTTTCTAGGTGTGTCGTTACAAAAAAAAGCAACAGGACCAAAACAAATAGGCTTACAGTGTCCAACCGACAGAAGAATTGACTATGATGGGCCGTGATAAGCGTCGTGCGGTTTTCGATTACGAGTTACCCTCAGTTTTTAACCGATAACCTAAGACCAATCGGCAAATTATTCATCCAAAATCAGCTCTGAACGACTTTAAAAATCTGGATAAAGACAGACGTTATGTGCTTATTGGTAGTATGATGGCTGTTGTATCACAGATATCTACGGAGCTGAGGAGCTAACCAAGGCTACAGAATTTTATGGCAGAAATGTCTGAAACGTCGTTAGGGAAATATGTAGTTGCCTAGTGTGCACTCTCTGGCTCTAGCTAATGCCTGGCATCCACATTTGCATTCTCGCAACTTCAGTAATAAGGGTTAAAAGGGATACCTAACCGTGAAGCATGAGTGCCGATTAACCAGTGACATATACTGATTGCTACAATTCTGGCGGTCTCAGCTCTGGATCTGTTGATTAGGTCTATTTTTGTTGTAAGCGGGCCATGTCTTCTTGGATATGGTACAGTAACTGATGTTCCTCCACCTGGAGTTGTCTTCAACTAGAATGTGTTGAAAGATTTTACCCTTGATGAGTCCTTAGTGAGGATGTTCTGCCATCGCAATGGAGTCAGCAAGCGCTAAACCACGTCTGGTGAGCTCATCGGCTGTTTCATTTCCCTTTATGTTGCTGTGGCCGGTTACCTTAAGAAGAGTCATTTTAAATCAGTTGATTGCAGACACCAGTTCTTGTAGTGTTCTACCAATTTAGAGGAAGTGAAGGGCTGAGTGAAGGGCTGTAATGACGGAATTACTATTCCCCAAAATTGATACCACCTTCAAGGTTGTAGGGTTGAGGCTGAGCTTCTTTTATAGCTTGTGCTTCCGCCTGGAAGATACTAGAGCAGTTTGGGAGACGAAGGAATTAAGCAATTTTTAGTTCAGTTGAAAAAATACCTGCTCCGACATCGCAATCCATCTTGGATCTATCGGTGTAAATCGTTATTTGGTATTCTGATGTGATAGGGTTCTTTTTCCCTTCCAATCTGGTCGGGAATAAGACTTGAATGGATTTGTGGAACTCGAGATTGGGAGTGATGTAGCCAGTGGTGGTCACGTATCGAAAGCCTTACTATGACCATAAGGCTTCGAGGACCAGCATCCTGATTCTTGGAGCCACTTACACGATACCAAATACCTGATATATGCGTCAAGTGGCAGGATGTGTCGAAGCACGTTTAATGCTTCGGTCGGGCTTGAGCGAATGGCACCAGTGGTACCTATACCTGGCGTTCTTTAAACTCTGCCGAGTTAAGCTATGTTGAATGCTTTGCTTAAGATCGGTTGTGTGTGCGTGTTATATTTTTGCACGCATGGAAGGGATCTACAGTTTTTCGCCAACTCCGAATGGCGAGTTGAGAAGCTCCTGATGACAAATGATACTCCTTGAGTGCTTGTCAGACATTCAAAATAGGTGGTACCGTGAAAAAACTTTTAGGTGTTTGCTGGGATTGAACCCGCTCAGCATTGCGTAGTAGTGTAATGCAATTAACACTACATCACCGAAGCTTAAAGGTCTGTATTTTGGCTTTAGTGGTATATAGTGCCGTTCGAAAAATGTTGCTCAAACTATTTTTTTCGAAGTTTGGTGAATAATTTGCAATAGCTACATACATATTTTTTGAATGAGATTTTATTTTCTTTGGTATTTTCAAACGTTTCATGACACTTCATGACAGAGTGTTAGATTTTTACCTGCAGTCAAGGGAGCAAAATGGTCTTAGACCGAAAATTGGGCTTTTTGGGTACTTGGTTCATTTTTAGAAATTAATGATTCCCAGAAACATTGTCCATTCAATCAGTACTTTGTTGGACCTCCTCTTTCTTTTATTTCTGCTGCACATCTGCGATTCATTGAATCAGATACTTTTTTCCATGTATGGTGTTCCAGGTCCGGATTAGTAACTTTTTTAGGATGTCAATTGACTCTGCAATCTTAACATGATTCATCAGATATTCTCAATTGGATTGAGGTATAGGCTGTAGGGAGGGAGCTTAGCACATAATTGTTTTCTTCGAAGTACATTTTAACCAAAAAAGTTAAAAAAAAATACTAATATAGTTTTTAGTCATAGAAATTGCAGCTTATTTAAATATATATATATATGTTACCGGCCAAACCCGATTTCAGGCCAAACTAGTTTGTCCTAAGCGTGTTAGGCCGAACTAGTTTTGAATTATTATTCAAGTAATCTATTGGGTAAAATTAAAATGCAAATCAATTAGATGAGCAATATGTATTCAAATAAAGTCTACTTAATTATAAAAAATATTATTGAGGGAAATTTAAAATTTTTTTTTTCAATAAAGGAGAGCTAGTGCAATGAACTTACTGCAGCTATCAGTTCATTTATAATTTCGCTTATCAACAACTCGCAGTTTGTTTCTTCGCATTGGCCAACTTTCATTTAGGTTTGTAATTATTTCGCAATAAAATATTCTGCATTCACTATTTCGCTTTATTTTATTTGGGAAAATATTATTTTGTATTTTTAATTTGTTTGGCTTTCATTTTATCACATGTAAAAAATTTCGCTCGAAATTTGGCCTAGGCCAAACTAGTTTTGCCTGAAATCGGGTTTGGCCGGTAACATATATAAATATAAATAAATCTTTCATTTGAAAACCAAAAAGATATTCTTACTTACAATTTCCTTTTGAAAAATGAAACAGCAAGTGTCGCAAAATCTCTATGGCGGAGTGCTCTAATTAATTTTCTAGAACCCGTAGATAAATTGCTGCAGTGACTTTCGATTTTAAAAATGCCAATCTGCCCTTTTCATCTTCAGAGAAGCATCCCAGACCATTACACTTTCAGTTTTTGGGGGCATCCCTAAGAGGCATTCAGAGGTTAGTCATTCTTTTGGTTCTCTTCGCACAAGAATCATCCCATCTCCAACAAGCAGTTTAATTTTGCATTCGTCGGAAAAGATAACATTGTTCGCCTTGTCTTGAATCCAATGCTCTGAGTCCACCTTTTACGATCCTTTTTCTCACTGAGCCTACTGAAATTATTTTTTGTATAGCTCGAAATAGATCATTTTTTATATCCACTGAAGTCTTGAACCGGTGCCGACGGCTTTGGAACGCAAAAACATGA